>OZ012738.1:93701567-96486567 GCA_963859935.3 Lathyrus sativus | reverse complement strand
TGATTTTGTGATCCCTGGCGGAGTGGATGTTATTCTCAGCAGAACAGTTTACCCAGGAAAATTCTCTTCCAGGAGCCATCTAAGGCTTGTTTTCCCCAGAAAAAGTCCAATCGTACTTGGCACCCAGTCATCCCCAACAGAGTTGGCTTCGTCTCTTCAGCATTGATTTTGCTGGAGTGGTTCCTTTGCATTTTTGCATTGTGCATAGCATCCTCCCAAATGCTTTGCATTTCCATTTTCGCATGGAGCATTACGTTATTCTCAAACATGTGCATTCGAAACATAAGTCAGGTTGTTACCTCTTGTTTCCAGTTGTATTTTCAGCAGACAACTGTGTTTTCTCTTTTTACCCCGTGTGGTATCCAGACCCCGACAGATTGTGATGTTTTACTTTCCTGTGCGGTATCTAGACCCCGACAAATTATGGTGTTTTCTCAAGCCTGTATGGTATCCAGACCCCGACAAAAGTTATTGACAGATGTGTTCATATTGTTGATATATTCCTTGAGCCTGTGCGGTATCCAAACCCCGGCTTTCACCGGTTCATCCCTTCAGCCTGTGCGGTATCCAGACCCCAACTTACACCGGTTTATTTCTTTAGCCTGTGCGATATCCAGACCCCAGCTTACACCGGTTTATTTCTTTAGCCTGTGTGATATCCAGACCCCGGCTTCCACCGATTTTACTTTCTCAAGCCTGTGTGGTATCCAGACCCCGACTTATACTGGTTCATTTTCTTAAGCCCGTGCGGTATCCAGACCCTGACTTCCACCAATTTATTTCTTTAGCATGTGCGGTATCCAGACCCCGGCTTACACCGGTTTATTTCTTTAGCCTGTGCAGTATCCAGACCCCGGCTTCCACCGGTTTGTTTCTTTAGCCCGTGCGGTATCCAGACCCCGGCTTCCACCGATTTTACTTTCTGTAGATTGTGCAGTATCCAGACCCCGGCTCACACCGGTTTACTTTTGTAGCTTGTGTGATATTCAGACCTCGGCTTCCACTAGTTTGTTTCTTTAGCCCGTGTGGTATCCAGACCCCGGCTTCCATCGGTTTGTTTCATTAGCATGTGAGGTATCCAGACCCTGGCTAATGACGAATTGTTCCATTGGCATGTGAGATATCCAGACCCTGGATGATGTTGGTTCCATTAGCATGTGAGATATCTAGACCCCGGCTAGTATTGGTTTATTTAACCTATGCAGTATCCAGACCCCCGTTTATACCGATTCATTTTCTTAAGCCCGTGCGGTATCCAGATCCCAGCAGATTATGATTTTTTGCCTGTGCGGTATCCAGACCCCGACAGATTGGCATTTCTTTGACGGATGCGTTCGTTTTATCACATTTTCCCCAACAGAGTTTATCGGTTACAATTTTCGGTTGCAGTTTCGTTTGCGGTTGGCATATTTCCGATTTCTTTGGTATTCAACCGTCTTTTACCTTGAAAGTTTGAAATCCGTTCGCTTTTCATCCCTTCAGGTCCAAGTAGTTTGAATAGGGGCATCTGTTGTACCCCAAAATTAGACCAATCTTTTCTTGTACTTGGCTTATGTTTGTTTTCATTTTATGCATTTCTGCATATCATAGCATTTGTTCTTGAGGCAGGGGATCAAGGTATTTTTGTGGCTCAGGGTTCTCTTTTGGGTGCAAGAGTCTAAACAGCGAGCATCAGAGGCTCCGACATTTATTTTGCCCAGCAATCGAACAGTCGATTTTATTTTTATTCAACGGGATAATTTTCATATCAAGAGACAACACCCAGGCTATCGCAGGTGCCCTTACAGTTATAATAGGCAAAGGCAACTTTCAGAAGCTTAACAGGGCTCAGAACGGGTAAGAGCGAGCAAATATGCAAGATTCCCTCCAAAAGGCGCCAAAATTCAAATTTTCAAGGCGTTAACCGATTAACCAATATGGTTAACCGATTAACCAAAGCAAAATCTGCCATGTACTTGAATTTTCAATGTTGCCACCTTTGGGGTCCATTTTGATCAGTTGTGAATTTGATTTTACACCAAAAGAAGGATCTAGAATCACTTTGATTTGGATTAATCTTCAAAATTAATTGAATTTCCTTCCCACTTTCCATTCCTAAACCCATTCCAATTTTCATAACCTTACTCCAAACCACATTCTACTCCAAACCTAGAGCATATTTAAGTGAATTTGCTCCAAACCTCAAAAAAGAAAACCCACACAATTACATTTTCATTTTCAGAATTCACTCTCACTCTTGAAATTTTCTCTCCCTTTGTTTTCTCTCCAAAACCTCCATTAGAGCTCTCGCTTGAGTTCTTTGATTTTTCATTGGAATCATAGAATTCTAGAGCTAAACCTCCATCCTTCATCTCCATTATCTTCATTTCACCATTCAATTTTCGTTTGGATTTGGATATGAATTTGGAAGCTAATTTGGAAGTGCTTATTTGGATCGTTTTTGCTAGATCTTGCTTGATTTTAACTTCTACAACAAGAAAGCTCTTAGATCTTGAAGAATCTCTGGGTTTCTTGCTCGGATCTACTCATTTCAAGTGAATCAACACTCACCAAAGCAAATCTCCGCTTTGTAGGTTGGCAATTCTAGATCTAGCTCTGTTTTGAGCTTATTTGCATAATCACAATGTAGATCTATGGCTTTTGTTGCTTTTTGATCCATTTTGTTGATTTCGATTTTTAATCTTTGTGAGCTCATTGCTTGTTTGAGTTGGATTGATGTTGGATCACTGATTTTTGGTGTTAAACTCGTACATAATTAATTACATGATCATTTGGATGATTGAACTTTGGATTAATTGCTGAAAATGCTTTTGAGCTGCTGTTTTTCTGCTTCTGGTGCAGTGTTAACTGATTAACCAGATGCAGTGCAAACTGGTTAACCGGTTAACCAGTGCGTTTTTCAAACATTTTTTAGTGGTTAACCAATAGTGTTAACCGATTAACACTGAACCTGAATGCAATGTTTGTTTATTTTAGAGCAAGTTTGGATTTCTTTCCATATATAATCTTCATGGATCAATATGATGCATTTATGTGGACCATTTTGGCATGTTTCCTCATTCTTGGATCAAGAGCTTTGTGGCCTGGCTTCCCACACTTGAAACACTTCATCCCAACATTCTTGCACTCAGGAGCATGATGCCCCGCTTCACCGCAATTATAACATCTTACTAGGGTGGAAGCTCCTCCCCCACTCGGCTTTTTTCCATAACTGGCTTTCTGTTTCCCCTTATCTGCAGGAGTCACATACGGCTTTCTTCTAAATTAACCTTTTCCTTTCTTGTCACTTAAACTCTTGTAGTGGCTAGACCGAGCCCTACTATCTTCATCATAAATTCTACTCTTGTTCACCAACTCAGAAAATCGCCTAATCTCCTGATAACCAACAACTTGCTTGATTTCAGGCCTCAAACCATTCACAAACTTAAGAAACCTGGATCTCTCCGCATTAGCAGTGTTATAATGAGGACAAAACTTAATCAATTCCTCAAACCTTGCGGCATACTCGGCCACAGTTGAGTTACCCTACTTCAGCTCAAGGAATTCAATTTCCTTCTTACCACGCACATCTTCTGGAAAATACTTCTCTAGAAATGTCTCTCTAAAAAGATCCCAAGTTACCACAATCTCATCCTCTTCAAACCTTTGGCGAGTATTACCCCACCAGTCCTCAGCTTCCTCTTCAAGCATATGAGTTCCAAACTGCACCCTCTGCATATCCGAACAATTCATGACTCGAAAGATCTTCTCAATCGCTTTCAGCCAAACTTGTGCTTTGTTAGGTTCATGAGTTCCCTTGAAAATCAGTGGATTGTTCCTTTGGAACCTTCCCAATGCACGAAACTCATCATCAGCGTTATTTCCAACATTCACATTGGCTTGAGGATTTTTCCCAATCGCTCTAGCCAACCTCGTTAACGCCTCAGCAATCGCTTCGTCATTCCTGCCTGCAACCATTGTTCTTGATTCCCATAACAAATCCTCGTTAGAACAACCATATGGATAGTGCTACACACATATACCAAATGCATAAGGGAATGAACACGTTAACAACTTGGTCAACAGACCGACCTGCTCTGATACCACTTAATATAACACCCCCTTCTATACCCCTAAATAAAGAAATAAATCACATAATAAAATTTCATCAGAGTAAATTTGAAACATGGTATA
The DNA here is from genome assembly GCA_963859935.3 of Lathyrus sativus. NCBI lineage: Eukaryota > Viridiplantae > Streptophyta > Magnoliopsida > Fabales > Fabaceae > Lathyrus > Lathyrus sativus. Next base: position 96,482,394 of record OZ012738.1, on the reverse strand, counting down.
AAAGAAGTATGCCACATCATTCACCAAAATAACATACAACACCTGCTCTATAAAAGACATGCAACAGTGGGGTAGTTCAACAGAGGAACTTAGTCCTTACACCCACATCTCAATATTTAGAATTAAAGCGGAAAATCTACACATTGAATCACTTAAAACATGTAATCATATAAATACATATCATTCAGTTTGTTTCATCACATCATTCGTGTTTACACAAACATTTACCATCAGATACATATACAAAATGTATCCCAAAAGAATACTATACAATCCTAACTACCCGCTGCTACATATCAGAGCATAACCGACCAAAAGAATGAAGCTATACTTCACAAAAGACCTCCATCAAAGCTAATCTGCAATGCCTCATAAAGCATTATAAAACAGCAGAAGGGTGAGAAATATTATCATAATAATTAATGCATATAAGTATATATATATATATATATATATATATATATATATATATATATATATATATATATATATATATATATATATATATATATATACATACTCAAGTATAGAACACACAAATTCCGCATTTCTCACTACAATTCATTCATAACTCATCATATACATCACAACATATGTACAAAAAAATATGGATAATTACCAAGCACATTTCATCATGCACACATCCATAATTCTCAACTCCACAATTCATACAAACATACTCTCATACAACATTACACATTTCCATGTGACTCAATGCAACTCAATGCAACTCATGCCATGTGGTACCAACACTGTTATTTTTACACTTAAACCGGGTCCACTCTTCTAGACCGATAACAACAAAAGCCCATCCTCTAAGCTTTCAAACCCACTCTTCTAGGCTTGGGACAACTCGCTAGTCTCCACGAAACTAGCAAACATTGCCTCTTGACTAAATGATGCAGTAGACGTTACGGCGCCTGCCGAATGTATCCAGGGACGCCCCAACAGACAGCTGTAAGCTGGTTGAATATCCATGATGTAGAATACAACATCAAACACCTCAGGACCAACCTGGATTGGCAAAGTCAACTCCCTGAATATGGAACTCCGAGTCCCATCAAAAGCTCATACTACCAAGTCACTTGGCGTACATAATATACCACGGGTATCTAACTTCATCAGCACCTTCTTCGGTAGCACATTCAAGGATGACCTTGTATCAACAAGCACATGTGACAGAACGGCTCCTCGGCATTCAATAGATATGTGCAGCGCACAGTTATGGTTCCTCCCCTTGGGCGTCAAGTCCAAATCCGTGAATCCCATCCCATTACCTGCATTTACATGTGCCACAACTCCCTCGAGTTGGTTCACAGAAATCTCTTGTGGCACATAAGTTGTATTCAGGATTCTCAACAGAGTGTTCCTGTGCGCTTCCGAGCACAACAACAAGGACAAAATAGATATCTTGGACGAAGTCTGCTGTAAGTGATCAACAATCTTGTAATCACTCTTTCTTATCAAGCACATGAACTCTCCCGCCTCCTTCTCCAAGGAGTCCTTCTCACCAGCTTGAGAAATTTTTTCCACCACTACTTTCTTCCCCTTATCAACTCTTTCAGCAGTCGCTTCAGGTGACGAAAATACTCTTCCACTCCGAGTAATTCCACCAGTTCCAACTAGGTTGTCCACATAATCCACCGGTAGGCTTTTCAATTCTTGTTTCTGTCTGTTGCAGTATACCTCGGCTCCGTAGTTCCACGGAATCGCCTTAGTACTTTCATATGGTACAGAACCAGCTTTGGTAATGATGATGGTTGGCGGCCTCGACAGCGTGGAAATAGTAATATTCTTATACGCAATCGAGATCGTCGCAATCTCATTCCTCTCCTCAACCACTAATTCCTCAGGCTTCTTCTCAGCAACTCTATCAAATTGCAAGACACCATCTTTCATCAACTCTTGAATATGGTTTTTCAGCTTCTCGCATCCCCCGGGATGGCTCAAACATTCAGCATAAGTTTCATCACAACCTGGGAATACTCCTCCCCTCAACAACTTGTTCTTTACAAAGCTCAGTGGCGTCTTCAACTCACCAACATCCGACACCAAATTCAATCTCTCATCTTCAAGGATAGCACTGACCCCAGCTTCCCCATGGTTAGGAATGGGGTTCTGCACGACATTGGGCGCGTCGTGAGAAAAGTTTATAGCCTTACTCTCTATGAGATCCTGAACTTTGTGCTTAAACGCCTTACAATTGTCAACATTGTGCCCTAGAGCACCAAAATGAAACTCGCATCGAGCATTAGCGTCGTAACCAGGTGGTGGCGCACCTGTCAATGGAGCCAAAGTTCTCTTCTGTATCAACTGCAACTGTAACAAGTGTTGGAGCAATTGAGAATACGGCATCAGAGGCACATCAAACTGTATATTTACCGCCTTACCCCGATCCTGAAAATGATGAGTAGCATAATTCTGTTGATTCTGTTGTGATTGTTGTTGTTGTTATTGTGGTACCGCAGGTATGGTGATACTTGCAACCTGTTGTTGCTGACGATATTGTTGACGTTGATTCCTGTTTCTCCCTCGAGAACTGGACACTGCATTGGTTTCTCCTTCTCGCTTTTTGTTGCCAAAAACCTTTTTATTTCCTCCTCCTGTAGAGGACCCTTCGCCAACTTGAATTTTTCCCAACTTAATGTCGTTTTCGACCCTCTCCCCAGTAATGATCAAGTCAGAAAAGCTTCCAGACATGTTACCGATCAACTTCTCATAGTATACGCCTGGTAGTGTAGTAATAAACATATCAATTAACTCCCTCTCTACCATGGGAGGCTGCACCCTAGCTGCTACCTCACGCCACCTCTGGGCGTACTCTTTGAAGCATTCATCATTCTTCTGAGACATATTCTGCAATTAGACCCTGTTTGGCGCAAGGTCGCTGTTATATTGGTACTGCTTAACGAAGGCCTCAGCCAAATCCCTCCAGCATCGAATATTGACTGGTTCTAAGCTCATGTACCATTTAAGTGAAGGCCCAGAAAGGCTGTCCTGGAAAAAACGCATCAGCAATTTTTCATCATCTGAGTAAGCGGGCATCTTGCGATAATAAGAACGCAGATGAACCCTAGGACAAGTAGTGCCTTTATATTTGTCGAAATCAGGAAGTTTGAATTTCAAAGGTACTTTCAAGTCTAGGATCAGCCCCAGATTAGCCATGTCCAGTCCCACGGAGTTCTGATTTTCAAAGCTCTGCATCTTCTCTTCAATTAGCTTAAACCACTTATCTACCTCAGACGGCAACCCTGCACCAATATCCCGCATAGAGAATGCATCTTCATGTTGATCTTTATCCCACTGAGGAACATTGTTGCCATGTGCAGCATACGCCATTTCAGGCATAGGGATTCCACCTACATTACCTCCGCCAGGAGGGATCACAACCGGAGGAATAACATTAGCATGTGGCGTACCACCATCATTACGAGGAGGATTAGCAGTAGCTCCTCCGTGAAGTACACCATTACCATCAACCCTTGTAATTAGTGGCTGCACCTGAGTCCTCAGTTGCTCTTGACCATTTGCCACACCCTGCATCAAATCCATAAATTGGACCATCCTGTCTCGAAGTTCCTGCATCTCAGCTTGCATCTGCTCCATAACCTTGCGTTGATTCCCTCTAGTGGCGTACCGGTGAGTAGTCTGATTTTCAATCCTGAAACAAACTAACAAACCACAGAAAATAAGGTTAACGGTCCCGGTGTACCTGCGATGCAAAAATGCAGAATGGTGCAATATGCAGACATGTATATATGCATTAGGGAAATTTCCCCCTCGATTCTAGTTCCAAGCGAACAACACGACAACGGAGAGCTAACAGATAAGCAACAAGCAAACTCCTCATAAATAAAATGAGAGCCAAGAGTCAGATATAAAGCACAGTGCTACAACAATACAATGGAATCAGAAACGACCTCAGCCAACAGGTCTGGTGATGGTCAATACATACATCAAAACAACAGACTGAAAAGAAAATACAATCAAGTATGACAACTAGACTGGAAATCCTCTAACAGCTCCTTCGTCTCTGGATGGTCAGGCCTGATAAGCAACCCTCAAATGAGCATCTCTCTCCGGCTAATAGTGGTATGCAGATCCTGAGCATAATCCTCCCAGGTGTAACGCCCCGATTCTGAATTCCCATTAATTGTTGAGTCTTTTAATTTATTTATTTGATGTTTGTTTTAAATTGAGAAATTATATATTGCTATGTGGTGTTTGCTTATTTTATCTATTTTACCGATTCGAAGAGTTTTCGGGGAATTAGAGTAAAAAGGGCATTTTAGACATTTAGCAATTTAGTGTGAGAATTGATTGGTAAGAGTTGGAAAGAATTTGAGAGGAAAGAAATAGAGATAGAAATAGAATAAGAGAGGAAAAGGAAGAAAGATAGTAAGATAAGAAGAAAACAAGAGAAAGAAAAGAGGAGAAGAGAAAGAGAAGAGAAAGTGGAGAGGAAAACCTAGAATCATCAAGGAATCATCACCAAAGCTTGCAATCGATCGGTAAGGGTGTGAAGCTCTATCATCTCTTTAATGTGTATGATTGTATGTGTATGTGTTTGGATTTTGTAGAGTTTCTACTCTTTTTCCACTTGGGTTAGAAGTTGGTTTTGTGAGTAGAATGAGGTTTCAATCGGTTAGAACTCGGATTAGACGATGTAGTTTAGTCGGGTGATGGTTGGGTTGTGCCGCTGAGACTGGTTTGGATTTAATCGGTTGATTTTGTGGAGTTTGGGATTTGAGACAGCCATGGAAGTTCTGTCTTCGCAAGTTCGCCAGGCGAATGGCAGCGAAGCTTCGCCAGGCGAAGCCCAGCGAGCTGTAGCGAAGAAAGTCAGAAGCTAACACCCTGTATTCGCTGGCAAGTTCGCCAGGCGAGGTGAGTTGGCGAAGGTTCGCCAGGAGAGTGTGTAGCGAGCCTCAGCGAGTAATTCCAGAATTACTCCCAGTGGACTTCGCTGGGGAGTTCGCCAGGCGAAGGCCAGCGAGTATTCGCTGCGTGGCTTCGCCAGGCGAAGGTTGGGGAACATGACAGTGTTATTTGTTTTGCTGTTTTGTTCATAGCATGATGTTTGGTTGATTCAATTATGATTAATGCCAATATGAATGATTGATGTGTGAACTATTTTGACATGTCGTGCTGTGGGTGGTCGAAAGACGTGAATCCTAGATTGTAGAGTAAATGGTGAACCTTGAATATTTGATAATCTTGTGTATTTGCTCAAATTGAATAGAAACGCATTGATAGGCCGATATGTGTGTAAGCCATGTGTGGAATGGTGCATAATATGAATGCATGATAGATATATGCGATGTATGTGATAAATGCAATGAGTATGTTTGTGAACATAGTATGCATTTTTGTGTTGAATGATCCCTCGGAGGATTTGTAGAACCTCGTATGATATGATGGTTATATTTGATTCCTTGGAGAATCGGTTGCATTGTGTGATTCCTCGGAGAATCGGTCATAACATGTAATCCCTTGGAGGATTGGCTAGAGTATTTGATTCCGTGGAGAATCTGCTGAGTACTTGATCTCGTGGAGGATCTGCTGAATATTCGATTCCGTGGAGAATCTGATGAATATTTGATTCCGTGGAGAATCTGCTGAGTACTTGATCCCGTGGAGGATCTGCTGAATACTCGATTCCTTAGAGAATCTGTTGAATGAGTCGGTACCGCATTTGCATCTGCATAGAGTCGTGTGTCGGTCTCTATGAGTTGCATGAGTCATCTGTGTATGATGCATTGGTTGAATGAATATAACTGTGTATGTTATATATGATTGTTTGGAGGAACATATTGTGAATGTTCGTGAGCATGTGTAGAGGCATGATTAATTGTATATGCTTAATGTGGTGAGAACATAATTTGAGTATAACTTGTACAAATGTGAGTATATGTATATATACAATTTTATGCATTAACTGTTATGATATTGTTTCTCACCCTTCTGCTGTTTCATAATGCTCTATGAGGCATTGCAGAGTAGGAAGCTGGAGGTTCTTCTTGTGAAGCGATGTCTTCATTCTTTTTGGTCAATGGCTCTGATATGTAACATCTGGGTAGTTAGGAAGCCTTTGACTCTTTTGGAGTTACATTTGTTTTGATTCTTTTGTGATACATATGTGTATGTATCTGCTGTGGATATGTTGTAAAGCATGAATTAACTGATGGTTGTATATACATTTATGAATGTAATTGATTCAATATTTGGATGTTTCCACTTTTATTCTAAATATTGAGATGTGGGTTACCCATTGTTGCATATCTATTTTGAGCAGGTATCGTATGTGTTTAATTTCATGATAATGTGATGCGCCTCTTATATACCATGTTTTAATTAAACTCTGATGAAATAAATTTTCTAAGTGCCTAATTGATTTATTTGATTAATTGGGGGTATAGAAAGGGGGTGTTACACCAGGCACCCTCACTAAAAGCCTCCTTAAGCTTACACCTCTTCACATCAGCTCTAGACTTGTAATCATCCAACATTGCAAGCGCTTCGTTCAGTCTACAATCACTGTCATGTCGGAGTGAGGCTTTAGCTACAATCTTCTCATCCTTCACCTGGAGTTAAGCTTTCAGCTTGGCAATTTGTTGTTTGAGTACATCTTCCCGATCTTTGTTATTAGTGAGGATAGCATTCCACTGATCATTGAACCTGGAAATCTCTAGATAAGCTCTATCCAACTCCTTCTTCTTAGAAGTAAGGACATCACTGGCAGCCTTCAAATCTAAACCCAGACGCTCACGAGCATGAATCTCCTTGGTAAGATCTGTACCTAGTTTGTTTACCAACTCAGTTTGCCTCTTGCAGGAATGAGTAGCTTCAACCTCTTAACCTCGGAGCTGAATAATCTCTTTCTCCAACTCTTCATTTGCCTTGCGCAACTCCTCTTTCTCGGACCACAACTGATTATACCTCTGAATATCAACAGTAGTAGGCTCCTCAATCATTAGAGGATACAAAGGCTCACGAGGTGGAAAAGGCATCAATACTCTCTCAGCTCTCTCTTGAATCCAAGTCACATAGGGCTTGTAAGCTCTGCTATTACTCTTCCCCAAAGAAGCTTTCCCTTTGCGATGGATTTTGTTCTAGACTTTCTCAACTCTAGTCAAGGTATCATTCTCCAGCAATCCAGTGAAATACAGAGATTCCTGTATTTCCTCTTCTCTCGGAGGCTCTCTCAAGGCATATCCAAACTGTCTTACTACAAAGGATGGGTTATAGTTAATGCATCCTTTCCTTTCGACCAACGCGACGTTAGGAAAACCCCCACAACTATAGATAATCTTTGTACCTAGCCAATCTCAATCAAACCAAATGATATTCTTAGAAGTCAGTCCCATCAATCTCTCTGACCACTCTGAGGTACTAGCAGTATCAACAAAAGGACCGGATTTGGGAAGGTGACTCACAAACCACCTGTACAACAAAGGTACACAACAAGATACGTTCTTCCCTCTCTGATTTTCATTCTTGTAATGCATAGAATGATAGACGTCGCCTAGAAGCGTAGGTACAGGATTCCCTAAAGCAAAAATGTGAAAGGCATCCACATCCACAAAATCTGGAATATTAGGAAACAACATAATACCATAAATGCACAGTTCCAGGATGGCATTAAACACAACCCAACAACCCTCCTTCGCAAAGTGTCGAGCTTTAGCAACCAGAAAAGATACTGGAAATCTAGGCATTCCATTTCTCTTGACCAACTTCCCTTGTAGCTCAGAAGCATCCAGATGAAGAGAACCAGCAAGCTTGCACAGATCAGGCTCAGCATCCGTGTGAAAGAATGGCATCTGGTCCAAGATAGGCACTCCAAGTAGCACAGAGAACTCCTTTAGAGTAGGCAGTAATACATAACCTGGAAAAGTAAAACACCGGAGCTGGGAATCATAAAACTATAGCAGAGTATGGAGACCACCCAACTCATATACTAAAGGCTTGCAGACACAAGTCAAAATCTTCCCATATGATTGCTTGAAATCTTCCATCACCTTCCTGTCAGCCACTGAGATCAAACTCAGCAGAGATCCAATGTCCGGAGTAGGGAACTTATATACCACTGTCTTCTTCAGGATAAGCTCCATGTCAGTAGAGAAATAAGATCACTAGAATCGAAGGGAAAATATGCACCTGCAACATAAATACATGTCAATGTCAATAGGCAGATGAAAAATGCAACAGGGGATCAAGGCTGATATGCTGTTGAGAAGAGCCAGCACTCCGCTTTGGCAAGAACACAACACCATCATAAGGACCTTATGTATCAAACCACAAGTTCACACTGACGAGAAAACCGGGTAGGTTGGAGGTCAAGGTTTCCTGCATAACCCACCCACTCATAGGTATGGACCTATCTCTGATAAAGGTTCGGCATCCTATGCGGTCGTCAGTGTCACAGACTTTCAAAAAACGATGATACGTTCACCGTTTATGGTTTGGCATCATAGTCTAACGAAGCAGCCTCACTTAGCTGACTCCCAAATGATCGATCCCCAGAGTCGACAACCCTTAGATCCAACAACCTCTCAACTGTCCGAAACAGACTGGAAAGGAAGTCGTCAAAGAGAATCTCGTCTGAGCGCAAATTTCATGGGAACTAGTGCATGCCAAACATACAGGTTCACCACTACTTTCCGCTTTTAATGCTATGGTTACTCTCAAGCCTGGGTTTGGCTTATCTCACAGTGGAACATCCCCACCCAACAGCACAACACAATGATAAATATACAATGATGAAAAGTATAATGCAAATGCAGATAAAATACAATACATATATACACACCCAAAGATAAATACACAAGCGCTAGGATTGACTCGCATAGGGGATCGAGAAAGAGTCCCCAGCAGAGTCACCAGCTGTCGCATTGCTGCGAATAGGGGCCGACAAGGACAGAAGAGTCGCCACTGTTCGTTATTTATCCTAAAAGAGGGAAAGGAAATGATCATAGAAAATCTAACGAGAAGGGAAAAGACAGGTCATCGCAACCAAATATTGGGTTCGGGAGTCGGTTACGCAAGGGGAAGGTATGAGCACCCTTCACGTCTATCGTACTCGACGGGATCCACGCTTGTTGTCTAGTCTAAAAGGGTGTTTATCTATCTAAGCTACAGGCCACAGGGATAAAAGAAAGAAAAGAGACTCGATAGAGTATCGCCGCTTTATGCCTACGTACTCCCTCGTGCAATGGGAAAGTCAGAGTCAACGTAGTTCGGAAAACTACGGGTGAAGGTGGGGGAAGGTTGCTCGCCAAGATATCGTTGTCTTGTGCCTACGTATCCTCGTCTGATATGAGAAATCAGAGCAAACATAGTTCGGGATGACACGACCACAGGTTGGTTCAAATGTTTTACCCGAGTAGGGTTAAAACTTAGTTCTAGCAGTTAGGTGTATGCTGCTCGACCATTGGAGACTTAGGCGTTACCTGTTTGCGGTAGAACCAAGAGTTAACAAAACTCTCTTTATGAAAATTATTTTCAATTTATCCCGAAGGATAAAAAATATTTGAAGTTTGTTTTTGAAGTCTTTTAAGAAAGAAGTGAATTGAATTTGATTTGTAATTCATGTCGCACTAAAGACTATGACTTAGGAGCGAATGCGTCGCATATCGTCCAAAGGACATACGCTAAACACTCTAGATAATTGAGATGAAGCCCCCCAATCATCATTTCCCAAATGCTTAAGGCTCGTAGCATACAACATTCATTATCCCTTATTAAGTGTCTTGAGGAAGTTTGAAGATGAGAAGAGAGAGACACAACTCTAAAGGGGAGACTAAACTCAACCTAATGTTCTCATACAAAGTGCACCTATGATTGGGATGAAAAAGGAATGCTACCTAATGTTATCATACATGGGTTCAAGCCTAAGGTCTATCACAATCAATCTTGAACAAGAGAGATTAGAGGTCCTAAGGGAACATGGCAAAGGAGAAAGAAGAAGGAAGCATAAGATGAAAGAAGAAATAAGATGCAAACATGTAATGCACAACAAAGATGAAGAAAAGAGGGAGGAACAAAGTGTGGGGAAGTAGCCTCCACAATCACACCTCAACCTCAAGCATGCAAATGAGATGATGCAAAACAAAATGGAAGTGCACACAAAGAACTAGACAAGTTCACACCAAAAGAAAGTTCTCAAAATGGCCTCTCATCCAAGTCAAACTCAAAGTGCAACCAAAAGGCACCAACTCAACTTGGATGAGTCCCCAAAGTCCTAGGACAGAAGTGAGAACAAGATAAGGGGATATGCAAATGCAAGAAAGAAAAAAGCTAACACAAGTTGCAATAAAAGGCATGGTAAAGAACCTAAGTTCTAAACACTCTCAACATTTGAAACCAAATGGAAAGCCTAAAAAAGAATGCAACTTAGCACAAGAACCAAACAAATTTATGACCTATAAATTGGCATCCAAAAACTTCAACATGTTATGAATGTGGGTCAAAAATATTTGGGAGCATATGGGATCCACAAGGGTCATTTCCCATCAAAACTATGTCATGTTGTGTGTGAACCATCCTTAGAAGTAGCTTGACTTGCCAGGTACCTCAAAATAGGAAAAAGGTTAAAATAAATCCAAATAAAATGCCCAAAGCACAAGAGAATTTTGGCAACTAGAGGCCAAAAGCACACAACCATTGTCCATTCAAAGCATCACCATAGGAATTGATCCACTTGGGTGCCCCACTTTGAAGGAGGGTTGTCGAGGGTCAAAAGAAAGCTCACAAAAGTCAACAAAAAATAAGTCAACAAAGTCCACAAACCAGCCCCAAAGACCTCTCAACTCATCATTGAAATGAGGAATGAGTCTTATTCATAGGTGGTGATAATTGGATCAAGAACAAGCAAGAAATCAAAAGGAACAAGGAAAAATCAATTCAAAAACTACTTCAATCATAAAATTCAATTTTAATTGCAAAATAAAAGAAAAATGAAAATAAAAAAAAATCAAAAATTAATTAACACATGAAAGTATCCTAAAATATTTTTTGTGGAATTTTATCATGATTGAACCTATTTTTAAATGATTAAAATCAAAACAGAAAAACAAATAAAATAAAATAAATAATTAAAAGGCAAGTGGTGTAAATAGCAACAAACTCAGGTGAAATCATTGAGCTCATAAAAGGAGGGTGTGCAAATAGCATTCCTGGCCCAGATCCATCATCGAAAGCTTAGAGTGTGAAACGCGTCGTTTCACTAATTGACGTGGATAGTCAATTTCCATGTATGTGCAATTAGAACAATTTAGGCCCTTCATCATGCTGGGTCAAAGAGTTAACACAAGACACATCAGCTTGCCCTGAGTTCAGGCCAGACACCGGAGCCCTAGATCCGGTCGTCTTCTCCGGCAAGGTGGTCGGAGACCAGGTCTGAAAACCTTACCAAAACTCAACAAATCTTATACCAAATTAAAGCTCTCATCACGTAGATCACAAATCCAGTCTCCATTTTCATTTATCATGCTTGGACAGAGAGAATCAAGCGAAAGAAAATTCAAGTGCTCAACTTAAAAGTGCATCAAACATAGCAATTAAGCATGCAAACATTGCCTACATTGTGTGTGGCTTCAGATGCACCAACAATGACCTAGATTAAGTGCCTAACATGAGAGATATTTGGAAGAGAAAGTTACCTAATGGAGACACTCCGTTGGTGCTTCAAATGATGTAAAGTTTGATCCAAAACGTGCAGATCCACTCCACTGAACTTGAGGAAGAAGAAGAATGCTTCAATTTGCTTTGAAATAGCCTAGATCTTGATTCACGATTTTCAAATTTGCTCTCACTTTCCAAGTTTGAAATCTAAGCTCTCTCCACGAATTTCACCTTCTGAACTCTCAAACTTCATTCTAAGCTTTTATATTATGGATATCTGATGAATTGGAGGCCCAATGAGGCTTGGTTATGCTGATTTGCAAAAATGACCAACTTGAAAGTCATGCCCATGCACACGCGATATTCAGCTCATACACTCATGAATTTTGTTTGGTTTTGCAGCTGGGAATGTGAATTGCACATGTGGATTGGAATTGGGCCTTGAATTGATCCATTTAGCAAGCTTGGAGTTGAAACTTCCTTGTGAAGCAAGTGTTAATTCCACGTGTTTTTGCTACTCATGACCAAAGGAAATTTGGGAATTTTGTACATTGGAGCATTGTGAACATAATTGGATCAAAAGGTGGTGTAAAAAAGACCTATAATCACTTCAATTGAATTCAACTTAAAAAGCTCATTTTTAACTTGAAATTCTTCACCAATGATCTTATCCAAACATAATTCATGCCATTCTTGAGTTTCATGAATAAATTGAGGTCATTTGGGACAAATTTCATGTTGGTAAAAGTGTCATTTGAAGTGCACAAGTGTATGTAAATGACCCCTAACCAAAATGACCTATAATCAAAGTTTCCCAAAATACCCCTGCCTTGCAAGCTTCATAACTTGAGTTCTATAAATGAGATGAAGGACTTCTAGGACTTTTTGTAAATCTAAGATCATAAGGAAAAACTTTCATGTTCATCAAAAGTTGAGGAGAAACATGATTCTAGGTCAAAAGTGCCTTGGAAGTGAGTTGACTTTTGTTGACTGAAAAAATATGTTCATCGGAGACCTATAACTTGATGGCATCATAACTTGAGTTCCACAAACCCCATGGATGAGTTATAGTACTCGAACAGAAGCTTAGAAAATTCCCTACAAGTCTCATGTTTATAAGAAAATGAGATTCAACTTGTATCTTGAGATATGTGGTCTTGAAGTTAGGCACTAAACAGGGGATTTTACACTGACAACCTCTGAAACCCTAATTTAGTAACTTCTCACACTATTGATTCTTCTTGATTTAAACTTGAAATGACATCCTAGATGTCTCAACATGACTTCCCATGACTCCAATGACTTAGAACCAAGTCTCAATCTCCTTCAAATCCACAGTGGACCTTGAACTAGGCAGATGAAACCCTAGATGCACAAACTTTGACTGCAACCTCTTGCAAGTGAAATAACACCTTAGATAAGCTCCTCAATGACCTAAAATTAACTCAATGAGCTTCTCCAACATTTCCTATCCATAACCATGGGCTTATGATCCTCTAATGATCCTCAGTTGACCTCCAAGATAGGAGAAACCACACTTATCAATCTTCTCCCTCAGAAAACTTTGACTACCTTTTGGTGATTATAAGTACTTGATGACTTGAGCAAGCACTCTTGATTGAGATTAGAACCCTTGATACTCTCCTCTTTGATGGCACACTCTCTTGATCCCCTGAAAAGGACAATGTTATGCACATGCAAGATGCTAATGAAATGAAATGAAACATAAGCCAAGTAAGAAAAAGGTTGGGCAAATTTTGGGGTACAACACCTCGTGCCTATGTATCCTCATACTGTAATAAGGAAATCTCGAAATGAAGGAAGGTTAAAAAAAGATGGGAAGAAGGTTGTGAAAGAAGGGTAAAAATGGAGGAAGGTTGCTCGGCAAGATCTCGAAATATTAGGCATACATATCATCATAGTGCAATGAGGAAATCAGAGCTCTACAGTTCGGGGAACTAAGGATGAGAAAAAGGACTTGGTGTTTAAACCACAAAGGAAACAAAGGTGATAAGAGTGGTGTTTAAACCGAGGAAAGGATAAAAGTGCTTGTATCAAAAGGATAATAGAAGTGGTAGGAGCAATTTTTAAACCAAATAAGAGGTAAAGGTGATATAAGTGGTGTTTAAACCCGAAAAAAGATAAAAGTGGTGTTTAAACCAAACAAGAGACAATAGTAGTGGTGTTTAAATTTGTTGGTTCCATGGTTCTATGATATAGAATTGTCTATGGTTCTATGATTGGCTAAATTATGGTAAAACAAGATTCTGCACTAATGATAAGCAGGATGTCATTACCATAGTTATGACATCACTAAAGAAGCAAGCAGGAGCTGGTGAAAGAACTGCTGACATGGATGTCATTACCAAAGTTATGACATCACTAAAGGAGAAAGCAGGAGCTAGTGAACGAACTGCTGACATGGATGTTATTACCAAAGTAATGACATATGAATAATAGAACTGCTGTCATGGGTTGACAACTGGTGCAGCAAGAGCTAACAAAAGCAGATGACATAACTGGTGTCATGGATGCAGCAGGAGCTAGCAGAGGCTGACATCAAGGTCGAGTGCAGCAAGAGCAAGCAAAAGCTAGCAGAGGATGAAGTAAGGACAGTTGTCATGGATGTCATTACCAAAGTAATGACATAGTTGTCTGGCACATCAGGCACTGCTATGGGGTAGCAGTAGCCTAGTTCCTCACATGCAGTGTGATGTGTGCAAGCACAACAGGGTAAGTTGTGATGAAGTTCCTCACAGGCAGTGTGAGGTGTGCAACCACAACAGTGTGAGTTGTGGTGTGTTGTCATGTGTTTTAAACAAGACCTAGTTGCAAGACATAATTGCATGACAACAGAAGGAGCTGCCAGTGTATAGCTCTTGACATAAGTGTTTTGGTACTGTTGGATATTCCACATCAGTATGTACACGCCAAAGAGATGTGTTAGAAACAAAGTGCAAATTTAATGGGTGTTCACAAAAAGGATCGTTGATACTTTTTAGGGAACTATAAAGCATTTGTTTCTACTGTCATGAAGAAGATTCAGCAGAAGTATGCAGCAAAGCAAGCTGGTCAACTAAGAGTGAGCAAAAGCTGAATGTCATACTAAATGTCATAACATGGATCGTATGACATCAGACGGGCTGAGTTTGTTTTTCTGTTATGATACCTGATTTATATTAGGCTAAATATCAGGAAACATGTTATGACTCCTGAGTTATATCAGGAGAGATTTAAGGCAATGCTGACCATGCCATGACCTAATTGGACATCACCTTGAATAGTGGAAATTAGTTTTACTTTATTAAAACTAATATTTGTTACTTCTGCACAGCCCAAGCCCAGTCTGCACGACTATAAAAAGAGGAGCAGAAGCAGAAGAAAAGCAAGCACTCACATCAAGAAAAATCAGAGTGTAAAATAGAGGTCTAGGGTTGAGAGTCCCTTGTGTGTAAGTCACCCTTTGCATTGTATGATGCATTGTGGTAGACATAATTGTAAGTGAAGAGGGTTGTTCTTCACGTGCAAAGTATGTTTAGGAATATTTGTAATCCAAGCAATTGTCTGGTGGATGATTGTTTTTGTTAGGTAGATTTTAGGTTGTGTCTCACTCGAAGCTGTGAAGCAAGAGTGTGTGAGTTCCTTGATCGAAGCTGTGAAGCAAGAGTGTGTGAGTTCCTTGATCAAAGTTGTGAAGCAAGATCAAGGTGTGTATGAAGTGTCTCTTCATAATGTTCTTGTAATTGTTTGATATCACTGTTGTGTGATAGCAGGGGAGTGAGTGGGTATACTCAGGTACTAGAGTGTCTCTAGGCTGAAGTGTCATTGGATAGAGATTAAGTGAGAAGTACAAATTGGAGGTTTGGCTTTGAATTGATTCTACTAATAGTGAATTTCCTCCCTGGCTTGGTAGCCCCCAGATGTAGGTGTTGTTGATACCGAACTGGGTGAACAATTACTGTGTTATTTATCTTTCTGCATTTACAATTCTGTACTTTAAATGGTTAGATAAATAGTATAATAGACTGCAGATGTCACAACAGAGGTCGTGACATTGGTCATGACATTGGGACAATTTAAATAAATTTAAATTGGTCATGGTCTGTACTCGTCCTTGTTGAGCAGAGATTAATGTTCAAGGAACACATGTGATCTTCATACCAGAATTTCAATTGGTATCAGAGCAGGCATCCTGTCTATTCTGGATGAGATCTTGGGAGATACTTTCTGGTGTTTTGAACAAGGAGAAGTTGTAGCTGAGTTGCTGATCTTGCTGAATGGTTGAGCTACTGCTTTTGGAGCGAACGAGAAGCTTGTAATTGCTGTTGTGCCCTCTGATATAGGAGCTTCTATAACCTGGTGAGTGTGAAGAAGGAGTGGCTACCTCTGTATGATGTCCTATAAGGGCATGTTGAAGAAGTTCTTTTGGTGGTTCTGCTGCATAATTTTCTGATAAAAGAACTCTGGTAGCCCTGAAAGAAGATTGACCTATATTCAGTTTGATGCATGACTGTGGCAGTTGTGTAGATAATTGGAAGATGGCGCCTGCAGCTGTGCTTGGTTGTGTGCCTGAACTATTCTGTTGTGTTCTACAATTTGCTAGAAGCTATGTAGTGAAGATAGTGGGAGGTGATTTATTTTCACCACTCATGACCTGCAAAGGATCCTATCAGCAGAGGAAGTCATAGAGAGGTTGAGTCAAGGGTGGCAGCCTTGATGTTTAAGACCTGGTATACCTGAAGTTGTATGGATTTAAGATCAATTGCTAATTATGGTTTACACATGTATTTAATTGATTATCCATGAAGTTCAGAGAAGGATCTGTTACAAGGATTTAAGATTCCTTGCTAGTTGAGATATTCTCAATTATTTAATGGATTATCCTTGGTGTCTCATCAGTAGCAGCACAAGCAGAAGGCCCTGATTTGTTTGGTCTACTTCAAGAATCTGATGCTCAACCAGATGTTGAGACATTCAATCAGCAGAGATTGTGCAAAATTCTGTGGATCCATAGATCAAAGGAGATATAGCTGGATCTGTACTCATTCTAGTAAGGTTCTTGGCAAGAAACTAAGGTTGGAATGGAGTGCTGGTGGAAGTGCAGATGAAGACATTCATCTTGGGTCAGTGTATTGGAGTGCAGCAGCATATGATCTGTATCTAAAAAGTTTCCTGGCAAGAAACTAAGGCTAGAATGGAGTGCTGATGGGAATGAAGATGAAGACAATCTGATTTATAAGAGTATTTGAGTGCAGTAGTTGTGTTCTAGTTTATACTAGAAGCACTTGATCTATTAGCTATAAAGTTTCCTGGTAAGAAACTTGTCTAGAAGATGGTGATGGCACTACTTAGGTCAGTTTATTTCTGATCTAAGTGCATAGGAGCATATGACCTTGCTCAGCTTGGAGGTCAAGGATAAGTGGCAGGTATCTTTGATTTTCTGAAGAAGTCTATACTTAAGGAAAACGGGAATCCTTCAGTAGAGACGTGTGTGATCCTTCCTCCCTAACAGAATCAAGCTTTGGCATGTTTGGTTTCTCTAAAGAGGAGGTTCATGAGGTAAATGCACTTCAAGGTAATTGTTGTGTCACAACAAAGCAGGATTAAGGTTGTCTACTCCAACTTGAGATCAAACCTATGTACTCTGGATCTGATTGAGTAAAGAGAATCTTCTAAGTGGCAGAATGAAAGCCTGAACTCTCTAGCTGAATGTCTGATCCAAAGTTGTGACATCAAGCAGAAACTTCAAGGCCTCAAGTGATGGTGTGGCACATCATTTGAAGATAAGTTGATCTTCTCAGGTATGAATGGAATTAATGCCTCATATCATACAGTTTGCGGAAGCTGTGTGAAGAAGTAGATGCCTTGCTTTGGAGCAAGAAAAATGTGAAGATCAAAGTGGCCTGGTGGATTAGCAGACTTACTAGAGCTCTGAAAAATGCTGAATAACCAAACAGTGGCATTTGGTTATTTAAGCAATGTGCCTTTAGAGAATTATTCTTGTGCAGAAGAGTAGTTATTTGAAGACCATAAAAGGTTCTGGGACTGTTCATGCTTGGAACTAATTACTCATGTGCAGAAGGGTAATTGGTTGAAGACCAAAGGAGGATCTGTTTCTGTTCACATATTGGAGCTTGTGGCAGAAGCCCTAAGCTGTGTATAGAAGATTACCTTCTTGTGGAGACGGAGTTGATCAAGCTGGTGGAGCTGTGAAGATCTTCAGTTAGACTACTAGGTAGCAGTAAGTCTAGTATGGGCACATAAAGAACCATGGGATGGTGTGACTGTGATATGAACCATCTGATATGTGAAGATCTCTTGAGGAAATTGTGATTCACTTCTTGGCTAAGAAGTACTCTATCTTGTCATACGGGAGAATGATGAGGTAAAAGGATTGTCTTGGAATATGATGTGAAGGTATTGAGTGCATTCTGATGTGATAAAGTCCCTATGCGGTGTCTATCTTGTACTCAGCCTAAGGCCAGAATACTTGTGGAGAAGTGGTTTCTTCTGCTACAAGTAACTCTAGGAAGAGGTGAATCAGTTTGGTGCCTTCTCTCTGTAGAAGCATAGAGTTGGTCATGAGAGGTAATGTGGTGATCTTGGAGAAGCTGTTATCAAAGATAGGGGGAGAGCTTCTGTTTGATGGGAGTACTAATTGCTTGTGGTTCAAGCATGGTGTATGTGAATGCGTTCAACATGTGGGTTGAATAGAGAATGAGTTCTTGAAGACATGAAGATGCGTCTTGTGTTTTCCATTCATGTGCATTGATTACCATTGATATAGGAGAATTATACTTCTATCTAGGATCTGTTGCTGCAAGAGTGCAGTTATGTGTCAAGATTGTTTGGGGTTTCAAACAAATCTGGGAGTTGATGAAGGCAGAATGTCAGACAAGAGGTTGTGACATTGGATTACTGCTCGAAGCCCATGGTAAACATGGCAGTGTATTCCTTTTGGATCTGTCATTAGGTAACAATGGATCAAGTCAGGTATTTGGGCCTCTATCCAAGTACTATATGACGGGTGAAGATGAAGATCAAGACACCATCAGCCTTGATCTTGTGCATATGGAAGGATGTTCACTCTGACACCTTGGAGATTTTCTGTCAAAGCTGAAATCTGAGAAATCTTCCAGATAGGAATTCTGCAACTGCCTATGCTATTTTCTCCAGTATGGGTTGTGAATCAAGGGGTGTAAAGCTGCCTGGGTGAAGATGATGAAGTAATTTTTCATGTGCTTGGGTTCTCTCCTTCAGGGGGAGCAATGTTAATGCTGACAGGGGAAGATTGTACATGTCTGGTGTGTAGCTGCTGAAGTGGTACAGTCCTTATTAGAGGTCATGCAGCTTGTGTATTCCTTGGGAGATGGTGAGATGACTGTATGTACAGTTTGTGTTGAGCATATGTATGTACAAGTACTCCATTTGTTGTCAAAGTTTTGACTAAACCAAGGGGGAGAAAAAGAAAAACGACTGTTGCTGATGAGGAAAGCATTGTTGCTGCCATGCTGGATGCAACTATCAAGGGTGAGCATGATAGTTTGTGTAAACTACTGTTGAATGTCCTGTTAAGCTGTTTTAGCCAAAATTTGCCAAATAGGGAGTTTGTTGGTTCCATGGTTCTATGATATAGAATTGTCCATGGTTCTATGATTTGGTAAATTGTGGTAAAACAAGATTCTGCACTAATGATAAGCAGGATGTCATTACCATAGTTATGACATCACTAAAGGAGCAAGCAGGAGCTGGTGAAAGAACTGCTAACATGGATGTCATTACCAAAGTTATGACATCACTAAAGGAGCAAGCAGGAGCTGGTGAAAGAACTGCTGACATGAATGTTATTACCAAAGTAATGACATATGAATAACATAACTGCTGTCATGGGTTGACAACTGGTGCAGCAGGAGCTAACAAAAGCAGATGACATAACTGGTGTCATGGATGCAGTAGGAGCTAGCAGAGGCTGACATCAAGGTTGAGTGCAGCAAGAGCTAGCAGAGACTGAAGTAAGGACATATGTCATGAATGTCATTACCAAAGTAATGACATAGCTGTCTGGCACAACAGGCACTACTATGGGGTAGCAGTAGCCTAGTTCCTCACAGGCAGTGTGATGTGGGCAACCACAACAGGGTAAGTTGTGATGAAGTTCCTCACAGGCAGTGTGAGGTGTGCAACCACAACAGTGTGAGTTGTGGAGTGTTGTCATGTGTTTTAAGCAAGACCTAGTTGCAAGACATAATTGCATGACAACAGAAGGAGCTGCCAGTGTATATCTCTTGACATAAGTGTTTTGGTATTGTTGGATATTCCACATCAGTATGTACACGCCAAAGAGATGTGTTAGAAACAAAGTGCAGATTTAATGGGTGTTCACAAAAAGGATCGTTGATACGTTTTAGGGAACTATAAAGCATTCGTTTCTACTGTCATGAAGAAGATTCAGCAGAAGTGCGCAGCAGAGCAAGCTGGTCAGCTAAGAGTGAGCAAAAGCTGAATGTCATACTGAATGTCATAACATGGATCGTATGACATCAGACGGGCTGAGTTTGTTTTTCTGTTATGATACCTGATTTATATCAGGCTAAATATCAGGAAACATGTTATGACTCCTGAGTTATATCAGGAGAGATTCAAGGCAATGCTGACCATGCCATGACCTAATTGGACAACACCTTGAATAGTGGAAATTAGTTTTAATTTATTAAAACTAATATTTGTTACTTCTGCACAGCCCAAGCCCAGTCTACACGACTATAAAAAGAGGAGCAGAAGCAGAAGAAAAGCAAGCACTCACATCAAGAAAAATCATAGTGTAAAATAGAGGTCTAGGGTTGAGAGTCCCTTGTGTGTAAGTCACCCTTTGCATTGTATGATGCATTGTGGTAGACATAATTATAAGTGAAGAGGGTTGTTCTTCACGTGAAAAGTCTATTTAGGAATACTTGTAATCCAAGCAATTGTCTGGTGGATGATTGTTTTGGTTAGGTAGATTTTAGGCTGTGTCTCACTCGAAGCTGTGAAGCAAGAGTGTGTGAGTTCCTTGATCAAAGCTGTGAAGCAAGATCAAGGTGTGTATGAAGTGTCTCTTCATACTGTTCTTGTAATTGTTTGATATCACTGTTGTATGATAGTAGGGGAGTGAGTGGGTATACTCAGGTACTAGAGTGTCTCTAGGCTGAAGTGTCATTGGATAGAGATTAAGTGAGAAGTGCAAATTGGAGGTTTGGCTTTGAATTGATTCTACTAATAGTAAATTTCCTCCCTAGCTTGGTAGCCCCCAGATGTAGGTGTTGTTGATACCGAACTGGGTGAACAATTACTGTGTTATTTATCTTTCTGCATTTACAATTTTGTATTTTAAATGGTTAGATAAATAGTATAGCAGACTGCAGATGTCACAACAGAGGTCGTGACATTGGTCATGACATTGGAATAATTTAAAGAAATTTAAATTGGTCATGGTCTGTCCTCGTCCTTATTGAGCAGAGATCAATGTTCAAGGAACACATGTGATCTGCATACCACAATTTCAATTGGTATCAGAGCAGGCATCCTGTCTGTTCTGGATGAGATCTTGGGAGATACTTTTTGGTGTTTTGAACAAGGAGAAGCTGTAGCTGAGTGTCGCTTCCGCGAAAATAAGGTGCCGGCGAAAAACAAGAGTCGCCACCTTTCGTTATTTATCCCTCGGAACGGGAAAGGAAACGATCGGAAAAACCTGACGAAAAGGGTATAAGACAAGGTCATCGCAACCATTGTCTGGGTTCGGGAGTCGGTTACGCAAGGGGAAGGTATTAGCACCCCTCACGTCCGTCGTACTCGACGGGATCCATGCTTGTTGTGTTTACTGGACGGGTTGGTTTATCTATCTACCTATCAAGGCTGGTCTAAAAAAGAAAACAAAACTGACTCGGTAAAGCGTCGCGTTTTCTGCCTACGTATTCTCATCAGAGAATGAGAAATCAGAGTCAACGTAGTTCGGCTAACTACGGGTTACGGGGAAGGTGGCTCGCCAATACATCCGTATTGTGCCTACGTATTCTCAACAGGCTTGAGAGATCAGAGCTTACGTAGTTCGGGATAATACGGATTGCGGGAATTCAGATTCATCTGTTTTATCGAGTAGGGTTAAACAGCAGTTCCAGCAGTTAGGGACAAAACCTGTTTGCGGTGGCGCTGAAGTTTAACGACACTCTTTTCTTCAGAAAAGCTTCCTTTGGATTATGGGCCCATGGGGAAAAAAGGTTTGAAGTTTGTTTTCTGTCTTTTACGGAAGAACTGTTTTTTTATGTTTTTTTGCAACTAATATCGCACTAGAGACTATGACCTGAGAGTGAATGCGTCGCATGTCACCCAAAGGGTGCCATACTAAACATCCAGACTGTTGAAAAGAAGCTCTCCAACAATCCTTTCTCAGATAGCTTAAGGCTCGTAACGTACAACGTCAATTAACCCTTATTACTGCATTTTAATTTGTTTTGAGATGAGAAGAGAGCAGGCTCAACTAAAGGGAGACTATCAAGTCCTAATGTTGTCATACCAAGGATTCATCCTATGGTTGAGGTTTGAAACAGGGAACTCCTAGAAGTTATCATGCATAGGTTTCAACCTAAAGTTCTATCATCACTTCCTTATCAAAGGAAGTGAGATTCCTAGGGGATCATGTCAATGATAAACAGAAACAGATAAAGCATCAGCTTAAATAGTAAACAGTAAACGACTGTAAAATGCATGCAATGCAAGTGAGGGAGGAAATGTGTGTGGGGCATCAACCTCCACAAGCTCATCTCAACCTCAAGCCAGATATGAATAACTGCTGTCGCTACTCGAAAAATGCATCGTGCAACGACGGGGAGGCGAAAAAGATAGACAGAAGAGTCGCCACCGAACTTTATTTATCCCATGAGGGGAAAGGAAAATATCGAGAAAACCTTAAGAAATAAAAGGATAAGATGGTCTCGCAACCATGAACGGGTTCGGAAGCCGGTTATGCGAAGGGAAGGTATTAGCACCCCTCGCATCCATCGTACTCGATGGGAACCTTTTGTTTGTCGATGTGTGAATTTATTTGCTTAAACATTATGCTATAAGAAGTGTTCCATAGGGTAAAAGAAGGGTTAGAAACAGGAAAGTTAGGAGGAAAGAGAGGTAACGGACTCGGTAGGACTTCGCGGTCCTAGGCCTACGTATTCTCATAAGATATGAGAAATTCAGAGTCGACGTAGTTCGGGGAACTACAGATATGGGGGGAATGTGCTCGGCAAGGATTGTGGCCCTTGTGCCTACGTATCTTTACTTGAGAAAGTAAAGAATCAGAGCAGCCGTAGTTCGGCCTACGGTGTGTTGATGTTTTTTATGGATGATGCTATCGTGCGCATTCTAGCAGTTAGGTGTTTTGCTGCTCGCTCGTTGGAGACTTAGGCGTTACCTGTTTGCGGTAGAACGGACGTATCATATCCTTTTGAAAGATTGATTAGTTTTCGCCACGCGGGGCAAGAAGTCACGTTTGATTGATTGGATTGTTTTTTAGGGGGCGAGACAGGTCCTCGGATAGTAACCCCTACGGGTAGTACCCCCATTCGTTATCTCAAAGTTTTTGTTATAAAAAGGTGTGGCGAACGAGGCGTCTTCGTATTGAAAGACGAGCGTCGAAACCACCCTCACTACAGTGGGCATCCCTACGCTCGGAGAGGAAGAAAGACTACACTGAATCCTCTCTCTTTAATTCAATGCAAAGAGAACTTCGTTCTCTTATTAATGATGATTTTGGTTTTGAATGGTAAGTGCTTTGCGACAGAGAACCCTACGGTAAACGTCAGCACTCGGGATAGGAGAAAGCCTACGCCTAACCACACCACGACCATTCAAGTTTTTTTTGTTATGAAAAGATTTGAAAATGCACTCGGTGCGAGACCGAGGTTTTTAGGTGACAAGGGTTGCGGGAGGAAGTTGTAAAAGCGAGATGGTGGATAAAGTCGTGTTTTCGTATCGAAAGACGAGTATCGAGACCACCCTCACTACAGTGGGCATCCCAACACTCGAAGAAGAAGAGGTCTACACCCAATCTTCTCTTCTTAATTCGATACAAAGAGAAATCAATTTATTACCGAAAGTATACTCGGTACGAGACCGAGGTTTTATGAGGAAATGTTGGAAGCGTCTTTGTATTGACAGACGAGCATCGAGACCACCCTCACTACAGTGGGCATCCCTACGCTCGAAGAAGAAGAGGTCTACACCCAATCCTCTTTTTAGCTCAACACAAAGAAATGATTTTAAGGAGATGAGATTTGAAAATGGGCGGGAAGCGTCTTCGTATTGAAAGACGAGTGTCGGAACCACCCTCACTACAGTGGGTATCCCAACACTCGGAGAGGAAGAAAGTCTACACTTAATCCCCTCTTTTTAATTCAATACAAAGATAATTTGATTTTGAAAATTGTTTGACAAAGTTTTGAATCGAGTCGGGACAAGTAATGAAGAGAGAAAAGGGGTGGTCTCAGATCCAACATTACTCATCAATAATTTGATTGGTAATGAATTACGGAGGTCTCGTCATCGACCGAAACAAAACGAAATGAGCTAAAAAGTCCAATGAGAAAAGAGAAATAAAATCTACCTCTAAAAATAAAGTAGTATTAAAACCTAAATAAAAATTGTTAAGGAATTTAAACAAAAACTCTAAATAAACTAATATAAAATATAGAATATATAATATACATATTAACTAATAATAATAATTAATAATTATATACAATAACAATAATAATAATGAAAATAAAACTAAGATCCAACATTCAGAATACTCTATCAACCTTATTACCGTCATTGTTGCTCGAAACCCCTTAGCACCTCTTTCACTCAACTCGTGTCCCTTTATTTCACAGGAAAAAATCCAAACGAAATAACAAAAGGGGAAAAACTCTTCAAATCAAAAGCAACACCATCATCATCAGAATGAAACCGAAAATTAAAACCCAAAAGCTTCAATCGGCGGCGTGATCTTCAACAGACGAGACAAATCATGGAAAGCAATGTCAAAATTTTCGTCTCGCGAATCTCTATCCTCATCTTCGTTCATGTTCATTTGGATCTCTCTCAGTCTCGTTTCTTGATTTGTAAAGGTTCGTTCAATTCGCCATTTTCTTTCTCGTTTCAACTCGACATCCGCTTTCCATCTTCTCTTTCTGATTCTGTTTTTCTGAGATGGGGTTTTAGGGTTGGTGTTCGGAGAAGACGCGGTTGGTTTTGAAGCTGATTCATGGTGAGTTTCGGTTTTGGTTGTGAAACGGTGTTGAAGATTTGGAGTTGAAGTTCTGAGTTAAATGATTTCGTTTTAGAAGAAATAGAGAGGAAAGTGGTGAGTCCGATGGGGTTTTGAAAGGGAGGTTTGGAAGGTGAGATTCAGAAAAAAGGAAGATTGATTAAGGTTGTTGAGTTGCAGAATCTGTGGTTTGGAGTGTTGGAAACAGATTGGGTTTGTGCTGAAGTGTTGATGGTTGATTGTTGAGGTTGTTTTGTGAGTTCGTTTGGAAATTCTGGTTCAAAGGTAGAGTGATTCAAGTTGATGAAAGAGAACCGTGAATGAATGAAGCAGATGATGAGAGAGTGGCTAGGGTTTGGAGGCTCCCCCCTCCTCCTCTGCTGTCACTTCTCACACAATTATATATGGAGAGAGTATGCAGAGGCTTGAGGTGAGGTAGTACAGTTTCTTTTGTCTGTAGTGAGGTAATATCTTCAATTACTTTTCACTGCGGTAACTCCCTCTTTTCTTTACTTTTACTGTGGCAAATGGCCTTCAATTTGATCTGTAATTATATAAAGTATGACTATTTCCTTTATGCTGATGGCCTTGTTTTCAAATATTTTTCAGGATTGTCGTTATGTTTTAGATGCAGTATTTGTGGGCGTGAAACATTTCCAACCGCGGCAACATAACCACGATCCTCCAGAAATTAGCTTTGCTACCATGTGATTCAAAAAGGTACTTTCGAATAACACTTAACAGCTTCTGGTTTCGCTTAAAGGATCATAGTCGAATGTTTCACCAGCTTTAACAAACCGGCCCTTCACACGTTTTCTGACATCGGCTCTAGCCTTCCGAGAAGCATACCTTACTTTCTTATCAAACTTCCGATTCTTTTTTCTTTTCCTTATAGCGCATGACAGCATTGCTGCGGTTAACAGATTGAATAGAATTTTCAGGGCAAGGAGGACACCAGGGAGGCTCCCCCGTGAGAAGCATTGAAGAAACACCGCCGCACTCTTGATTGTCACTAGCACTAGCACTGTTGACAACGCCGGAAAATGAAACGTTTGATTGGGATTGCATTTCCGTAAAGTAAAGTATTGGTTCAGTTTTAGTACTTAACATTGAGTCTGAAGAAGCTGCAATAGCGCCCCGGCAATTGGAATCACCAGCACTAGCAGACATATCTTTTCTCTCAAATAAGCTATCAATACTGCCCTTTTCGAAAAACTCTTCGGAGTTTTTGAGAGCATAAGAAAAAACTTCCTTATAGTTCTCAAGTTCAAGATCCATATCATCTATGTTGAAACCGTCGTACAAATTATCATCTTCACAAAGTGCAGATGCCATACTACCAAGACATTGTAACTTGGGCATACATTCATCGGAAGGTTGAGGTGGCTGGTCAAGAATACGAGGTTCTGCACGTGACTCGGTTACTGAAGATTTGCCGGCTGCAGACTTATCCTTGCTGGGTAGATCGGCGACTTGAGCTGAGCCAGACACGTTCTTGCTCTCTGGAGAAACCCGAGCTTTATTATCGCAGTTCTCATTAATGCTCATCAAACCGAGTTTCTGCTCACATGCTTCGCCCGTAGAAGGGATGTTCGAGAAAAAGGGCCATATAGAAGAAAGCTCGGAAGCCGAAGGACAGCCAGAGTAGCAATTGATTGATTGTCGTTTGTGTGTTGAAGAAGATGGATCAGTACCATGAGCCGACCAATCACAATTCTGACAAAATGAAACTTTCTCTTCAACACACCTCACATATGCAGGTTGTAAATTACACTTCTCGCATACGAGTGTTCTTGAATGACGCTTAGAAAGTGCATTAGCGGAATGAACATTTCGATCACACGACAAACATAAGGAAGCAGCGTCGGAGCGGCAGTACACCAAGGATCTCTGGTCTCCACAAAAATCACATAAAGAACCCATCTTTAGACCACTCTTCCTTTGCTCCTTAATCCAAGTTCCAAAATTAGTATCGACCAACGCCGAAAAAAGTTACACTTCAAAGCTTCAACTAGAATCAATTCTACTTTTTTTTCTGTGTTCTTGTGTTGTTTATTATTTGGAAATTATGACTTATAAATGGGAGTTCTTGATGCAGGAAGTCTAATACCTCTTTTGGCAAGTCGTTGGCAGCTACTTCAAGAAAGAGATATCCTATATCGTGATAGTGACAAATTTCGTGTTGTCTTGAGGTAATGCCTTGATCACTCTTTCAATTTTCTTAAGAACCATTTTGATTGGATCATCCTTCATCTGGAAACTGCAACCTAAGCGATTGGATTTTCCTTCATATGGCAACTTTTCCACTAGTGATAACGCTGTCCCAGTTAGCAGGTTTATAAGTCAAACTTTATCTCAACATCCTCTGCTTGTAACTTTGCAGGTCCTTTCATTATTCATGGTTTGTAGTGCTGCAGATACGTGAGTCGGTAGGCACGTACGACATTGCGGATCGTTGTGGCTTTGTTGGAGGTTTTTCGGCTGGTAGCAGTACTGGTCATAGCTTGAGGTAGTAGCATGTACGGTTACGCAGCTTTGTGAGTTCTTCCTTTTTTTTCAAAACAAAACACAGCTGGATTTTGGTACCACAGCTTGCAATTTTTCTCTGTCTAATCCGTGAAAATCAATTTGCTTTAGGTTCCTAATGCAATTTTTCTTCCTTTTGTTTTGTGCCATGGTTCTTTTTTTGTTTGTGGTGTCTTTGTGATGAATATTATGCTGTCCAGAACTTGTCTGCATCTGACTCTTCACTTCTGCTTATGCACACAGGTTTTGACGTGAAGCCTTCTAGTTGGTGAAGACTGTTTTGAAAGATGCGCATCATCTCACCCTTCTTCGCTTGCAGGTTGAAGTTGCATGTCGGTGGTGTCGTTTCAAAGAGTAGTGGGAAGTGGAATTCAGTGTGGGGATTATGGAAGAATGTGAATATGAAGAAGAAATAGAGAGCTCCATAAGGAGCTGAAGACAGAAGTCACTCACAATCTCAAACACACAAACGTTGCTGGAGGAGGAGGAACAGAATAGATAGTACCGAGAAAAAGGCCAAAGGAGTAAAGAGAAAAAATAAAGGGTCCAAAGTTCAATCCTACAATCAATAGGCCAGCTGCTGCAAAAAAAATGACCAAGAACCATGCAGATTGGACAGAAAGATCTCCGGCAGCTATAGGTAAATAAGGCTTGTTTACCTTGTCAATGC
The DNA here is from genome assembly GCA_963859935.3 of Lathyrus sativus. Classification (NCBI taxonomy): domain Eukaryota; kingdom Viridiplantae; phylum Streptophyta; class Magnoliopsida; order Fabales; family Fabaceae; genus Lathyrus; species Lathyrus sativus. The sequence continues at coordinate 96,454,300 of OZ012738.1, read as the reverse complement.
TAATGTCATATATCTGATTGATGCCAACTATATAACCGTTCCCACAAATCAGAGCAAAAAGACCAGAGAATGCCTTCAGCAAAAGAGACCACTTTATCATATTTGAGTTCTCGATCAACGCTCTTGACACCAAAGCAGCGGATCCTAGTGTTGTACCACGTATAGTATATGGCCTCAAAAATCTCCAGAATGCATCTTTCAAATCTAAAACTTTGTCAACAAATGGACGATTGGATCCAGCTGCTCCAATATCACTGCCGGCCCTGACGGAAATAGGTCTGTGTTGTTTCTTGGATTTTGAAACATAAGTTGTGGAACTTGTGTGATGATGATGATGGTAAATCCCAATTGAACGAAGGTGTTTGGAGGTTGTGGACTTGAGAGAAGTGGGTGGTTTCAACGAAAGTTTGGTAACCTGGGATTTGTAATTAACAAACAGTGGAGTATATGATGTGAATTATATGGCTTGTGGACTATATTTTCATGAGGACAAATTTTTGTAGATTTTTGTGTAATGTATGTTAGATGTATGGTATTTTGAAATTATAAATGGGCATAGTAATCTCTTTATAATCTTTATGATGAGATATACAAATGGGAAGAGAACATGGGTAATGGGTAATGGAAGAGTAACAAATGAAACAAATGAATTTGAAGAAAAATTTGGTATAAGAATATGGATTAAAAAAAACTACAAATGGATTATTTAATTTCAAGTGAATAATGAAATAAAAATGACTAAAAGAACGAGTAAGTGGATAATAGCAATTGGATTGGATACCGTGATTACAATGGAAGAGGATATGAGTGAACGGTCTTATAAAGACAATGAATTAGTCTCATCAAATCACTAGCACGTAAATCCTCAGAATGAAACCTCAAATGCATCCTAATTTAATGCAACCCAAACTTACATTTCCCGGAGTTTAGATCACCAGCAAAAGCAACACACATTTTTTTGGATTTTTTTGTAAATAATAACTGGAGTAGATATACTGAATGAAAGTTGTACAAGTAGGACAAATTTGGGGTATGACAGATGCCCCTATCTAATTAGCTTTAACCGAGTAAGATGAACGACTATGGCGCTCACTCTTTCAAGGTAGAAGACAATTAGATATAAAAAAGACCCTGAATTTGTCCGAAAAGAAAAGGAAAGTTTGGGAATTGGAAATGCTGGATGAGGTGTACCTCTGGGTAAACTGTAAATAATTGGAAAAAGGTCACCATCACCAAAAGGATGATGGGACGAAACACACACGGCTACTATCACCAAAAAGGATGATAGAGTAAACATCCACGCACAATCTGACATCAATCTAGATGATAGACCCCCCACCAAAAGGATGATAGAGTAAACACAATCAACCCTAACACCAAAAGGATGTAAGGAGTCCATTACCAAAAGGATAATGGAAAATACGCTAGTCATGACACCGAAAGGATGCCAGACCCATCATCAAAAAGGATGATGGAGCGAAACAAGGCAAACCCGACACCAAAAGGATGTAAGGAGGATAAGCTTCTCTGAAGAGATTGCCACTTATCGCTGAAGATGGATAAGCTTCTCTGAAGAGATTGCCACTTATCGCTGAAGATGGATAAGCTTCTCTGAAGAGATTGCCACTTATCACTGAAGATGGATAAGCTTCTCCCAAGAGATTGCCACTTATCGCTGAAGATGGATAAGCTTCTCTGAAGAGATTGCCACTTATCACTGAAGATGGATAAGCTTCTCTGAAGAGATTGCCACTTATCGCTGAAGATGGATAAGCTTCTCTGAAGAGATTGCCACTTATCACTGAAGATGGATAAGCTTCTCTGAAGAGATTGCCACTTATCGCTGAAGATGGATAAGCTTCTCTGAAGAGATTGCCACTTATCACTGAAGATGGATAAGCTTCTCCCAAGAGATTGCCACTTATCGCTGAAGATGGATAAGCTTCTCTGAAGAGATTGCCACTTATCACTGAAGATGGATAAGCTTCTCCCAAGAGATTGCCACTTATCGCTGAAGATGGATAAGCTTCTCTGAAGAGATTGCCACTTATCGCTGAAGATGGATAAGCTTCTCTGAAGAGATTGCCACTTATCGCTGAAGATGGATAAGCTTCTCTGAAGAGATTGCCACTTATCACTGAAGATGGATAAGCTTCTCCCAAGAGATTGCCACTTATCGCTGAAGATGGATAAGCTTCTCTGAAGAGATTGCCACTTATCGCTGAAGATGGATAAGCTTCTCTGAAGAGATTGCCACTTATCGCTGAAGATGGATAAGCTTCTCTGAAGAGATTGCCACTTATCGCTGAAGATGGATAAGCTTCTCTGAAGAGATTGCCACTTATCGCTGAAGATAGATAAGCTTCTCTGAAGAGATTGCCACTTATCGCTGAAGATGGATAAGCTTCTCTGAAGAGATTGCCACTTATCACTGAAGATGGATAAGCTTCTCTGAAGAGATTGCCACTTATCGCTGAAGATGGATAAGCTTCTCTGAAGAGATTGCCACTTATCACTGAAGATGGATAAGCTTCTCCCAAGAGATTGCCACTTATCGCTGAAGATGGATAAGCTTCTCTGAAGAGATTGCCACTTATCACTGAAGTCTGCTGGAGACAATTCACTGGGGATCACCCATGGATTTACTGGAGATGCCCCTGTCTGGGCTGAATGTTGATTTTGAAGACCTGATTAACCACGAGGTTGCAATACATCATGCAGTACACCCATGGTCTTGAAAAGATGCCCCTGGTTTGGGCTGAATTTGCTTTAGTTATCTTGAATTTTGTGGGAGGACCCACGGTCTTGTAGATAATGCCCCTGACTAGGCTGATGATTGCATTGAATCTCTTGAATTTGCCCAACGAATTGTTGAACAAATTCGTGGGGAACGCCCACGGTCTTGCGGAAGATGCCCCTGACTGGGCTGATTAGGATCTTGAAAATCTTCGAAATTGCTCCTGGATCTGATCTCGCGTATGTGAATGCTTGATGATAATGATGTTCCATAACGAATGGAGATGCAAATGCAAATGCTAACACGCGGTGATGCAAGAGCTGAGGAAAGTATGATGTAATTCTGGGTATGCATATGGTACAAGATGCTTATGAAATCGAATGTGGTGCGTATGATGCATATGATGCAGCCGAGTAATTGGGAATGCAAGTGCCGACGTGGCGGACTTTTGGTAGTTGCCAATGCAGATTGGGCTCTGGGTTATGTGGGAAAGTGGAGGACAAGCCTGACTTCCTGACATCGCTTTAAACTTAACAGTTGTTGACAAGAATGAACTTGCTTGAGCAGCTTGCCATGAGACGAACTCGAGATGATCTGCCCCAGAGTTTGTACCACAAATGGATTCATTAGCCTATTCTTGTGGTAGTTGGCTTCAATGTACTCTTGGAGTAGTTTTCCCCTGAAAGAGCGTGGAAGCGACTTAACTTACCTCGATTGAACATCGGAGGGACCTATTCTTAAGTCAAAGAAACTCTGGGTGGCCTGCCCCTGATCAGTATTCTCAAGATGATTCTCTTCTGGTCAACCGCTCCTTGAATGATTTGCCCTATAATCAACTGATGTTTGGGGATTTGCCTTAAGCTGACTGATTCCATATTCGCGGGATGACAATGCTCCCAAGTCCATAAGGTTATATGGTATACTTGGTTCTGGTCCAGACCGCTGAATAATCCAGTCATGCTTGATTGCTTTGTGTTGGAATTTCTTTAATGCCAACTGCTAACTTGTAAACAAAATTTTTGTTCACGAATGGTAATCTTAATGCAAAGTTCATGCAAGTTTTTGAAAGAATTGTCTTTTATTACGTGTCGTGAGAGTGAAACGAATGGACCATTTAGTTCAAACGTTGTGTTAATTTGATTGGTGTGAAAGATATAGCAAGGATATCGACACCAATGTTGATGATTAGTAAAATTGTTAGGAGTCAGGTTACGCAACCTTGCGATAATATGCTTTCAGAATAAATCTCGCCTCAATTAGGTCTTTCGAGGGTTGTAACGTGGTCTGGTTCATGGTTATGAAACAAAGGATATTAGGCTCAAACTTGATTTATACCCACCTCTTCTTCTTGATGATCTCCATACCTACATTCAGCTAATTCTGCACGTGCTTGACGGTGCGAGCTTGATAGTTCAAAAATCGCTCGAAATGGCAGTCACCTTATTTGATGGATGTCAGTGACCCTTTGATTTGGGTGGCCACTGAATCTTATTTTGTTTTTGTTGAGGGTTTGAGGACCTCTTTTGCTTTTGTTTTTGATCCCTAACTTTTGCATGGACTGATTCTGCTTGTCATATCCATCGGGATTGCCTTGATTTTTTGCCTAAGTCCCCCTTTGAGGTGTTTGACTTAGCAGGCTCATGATTTTTTTTCGGATTTTGTTGGAAGATTGTGACTGCCAAGTCATGGGTCATTGATGAACAACCGTCTTGTCTTTGGATTTTGAGTGCGAGGTTGGATTAACTGAATAACTACCCTGCCCCAGGTTGAGTGTAAGGGTTTGAATATCCGAAGGAAACTCCTACTTCTAGGCTCGAAGTGGTTGACTAGGGATTAACTCCTTATATCTCCAGTGTTTTAAGGGATTCGAAACAATGCCTGTACATCATTGACGAGATTCTGTCTGAAAACATACGGTTTGCAATTATGGGTATTTCGTTTTCGTCATCCTCCCTCCAATCTTTGCTAAAACAACAGTGATAAAGTGGAGTGGATAAAAGTGTATGTGTCTGCGACAAGTGGGAAGAATGAGTGAATACGACGTGACCAATTCGGAAAATGCATAATCGTTTCATTAATATTACCATTCAAAATGACAATGTTTAAAAAGCAAGTAGCAATTAGAAAGTAAACTACAAAATGCAAATGATAAAAGCGCCCAAGGACTGCCAATGTTGAGGACGTCTGCCTGTCTGGACCACTGGCTTCTGGAAATGACCCTTTGAAATCTTCGAGCTTAGACAGCTGAGAGGTTGACATGGACAACCAAACTTCCTTCAGGAAAAGATATGTACCCTTTATCAATCAACTGTTGCACTTTTGCTTGGAAGGCTTTGCATTCTTCAGTCGAGTGCCCCATGGATCCACCATGATATCCACACTGAGCTTTGGGATTGTACCCCGGAGGATAAGGTTCTGGCACAGGCTTAAGAGTCTTAGGCTCCACCAATGAGTTTTGGATCAGATATGGGAGAAGCTGACTCTGTGACATAGGGACTGGATGAAGAGGAACAGCCCTTCTTTCCAAGTTGTTGCGAGGCCTTCTCTTGTTTTGGCGCCGACAGTTCTGTCGCTGAGGAATATAAGGTTGTCGGCACTGACTAGGGCATTCCTCATGCGCAGGCCCTTTCATCCTCAGATTTGGCCCAGGAATAGGCAATAGTTGTGGGCATGGAGATTCTGAAACCAAAGATGGTAAGATACGCTCATGACCTGATGCAGCTTCAGGGAAGAAAGCAGGGATATCCACTTTTTTTATAGCAACTGGAATAAGCCCACCTGGCACTTTTATACCGCTTGGCGTGAACTCAAATGCTTTTGAATCGATTAAGTCTTGGACGTGGTATTTAAAAGCTTTGCATTCTTCCACATTATGGCCCGGTGCCCCAGAATGAAAATCACAATGGGCACTTGCATCATAGCCTTGTGGTGGCTTACCAACAAACGGGGCTGGAGTCCGGAGTTCAACCAATCGAAGTTGAAGCAAAATCTGCAACAACTGAGTATAAGTCATAGGGATCTGGTCGAAGCTTCTATCAGGCTGCTTCAGCCTCTGCGCATACCTCCTAACCTTAGGATTGTCTTGGGAAATAAGAGGTAGCTCTTGACGGGGAAATCTTGGAATCTTAGGTTGTGCAAAAGATCTACGAGACATATCGCGCTCTCGAAGATATTCCATAGGTACGGGTTGAACTATCATTTCTGCTGCGACCTCAGGCCTGAGATTTTCGTCCTTTCTTAGCACACTTTCCATGACTTCCATAATCTGGCCCATCTGGGTCTTCAGTTGATGAACTTCTTCCTTGAGCATTTTCTGATCCTGACGCAAAGCTTGCATATCCACCATGAATTGTCCCATCTGGCTTCGGACTTCCCTTAACTCTGCTTGGACCTGCTCCATAGTCCACTTCTGCTCCATAGTTACCTCGGCTTGCATTGTCTGACTCGGACTTTCAAGGTGTCTACGTTCCCCTTGCTTCAAACTCTTTACAGCTCTCACGAGTCCAACGGGAGTGTCGGGAAATCAACTGCGGGTTATGAACAGAGGATGGGTAAGGCCTTGGTATCTGGCTAGAGAAAATGCAAAATGATGCAAAAATGCTTATGCAAATGCAATGCAATGAGTGCACACGAGAACAGATCCACATCAAGGATTAGGATAACAAATCCTGCAAGACAACAACAAAAGGTATCTTTCCCCTCGGGTGGGCTATCTATTGGTTTATAAGAGGGTATCCCAAAGGCTTTTAAGCAAAGTCCCATGCACTAACCCTCAAAAGTTTTCCATCATAACGACTACTCGTAAGACGGTAATCCCTTCAAAGGATGAACACAGAGTCATGTTCTAGCAACCTTCAGAATAAGGTTCTAAAAGGTCCTCAGAGTCACGGACTCCCAAGTTGGAAATGAAGACGCCATTACGACTACACGTAAGACATAATCATCCCAAAAGGGTCTCATCTGAGCGATGGAATTCGATCCAACTCAACGAGTCCTAAGTCTCGCAAATCAGAAAGAAACCACCTCCTAATCTTAGTGTACACTAGAAAGCTCGGGTAGAAAGCTTTTATCCTCACAAACCAACCCTAATAAACCCAACCAGGTTAGAAAATAAAGCATAAACAAATAAAGCAAATAAAACACAAACACGATAAACAAATAAGGCTTGGCTCGCTAGGAGCTCCCCAGCAGAGTCGCCAGCTGTCGCTACTCGAAAAATGCATCGTGCAACGACGGGGAGGCGAAAAAGATAGACAGAAGAGTCGCCACCGAACTTTATTTATCCCATGAGGGGAAAGGAAAATATCGAGAAAACCTTAAGAAATAAAAGGATAAGATGGTCTCACAACCATGAACGGGTTCGGAAGCCGGTTATGCGAAGGGAAGGTATTAGCACCCCTCGCATCCATCGTACTCGATGGGAACCTTTTGTTTGTCGATGTGTGAATTTATTTGCTTAAACATTATGCTATAAGAAGTGTTCCATAGGGTAAAAGAAGGGTTAGAAACAGGAAAGTTAGGAGGAAAGAGAGGTAACGGACTCGGTAGGACTTCGCGGTCCTAGGCCTACGTATTCTCATAAGATATGAGAAATTCAGAGTCGACGTAGTTCGGGGAACTACAGATATGGGGGGAATGTGCTCGGCAAGGATTGTGGCCCTTGTGCCTACGTATCTTTACTTGAGAAAGTAAAGAATCAGAGCAGCCGTAGTTCGGCCTACGGTGTGTTGATGTTTTTTATGGATGATGCTATCGTGCGTATTCTAGCAGTTAGGTGTTTTGCTGCTCGCTCGTTGGAGACTTAGGCGTTACCTGTTTGCGGTAGAACGGACGTATCATATCCTTTTGAAAGATTGATTAGTTTTCGCCACGCGGGGCAAGAAGTCACGTTTGATTGATTGGATTGTTTTTTAGGGGGCGAGACAGGTCCTCGGATAGTAACCCCTACGGGTAGTACCCCCATTCGTTATCTCAAAGTTTTTGTTATAAAAAGGTGTGGCGAACGAGGCGTCTTCGTATTGAAAGACGAGCGTCGAAACCACCCTCACTACAGTGGGCATCCCTACGCTCGGAGAGGAAGAAAGACTACACTGAATCCTCTCTCTTTAATTCAATGCAAAGAGAACTTCGTTCTCTTATTAATGATGATTTTGGTTTTGAATGGTAAGTGCTTTGCAACAGAGAACCCTACGGTAAACGTCAGCACTCGGGATAGGAGAAAGCCTACGCCTAACCACACCACGACCATTCAAGTTTTTTTTGTTATGAAAAGATTTGAAAATGCACTCGGTGCGAGACCGAGGTTTTTAGGTGACAAGGGTTGCGGGAGGAAGTTGTAAAAGCGAGATGGTGGATAAAGTCGTGTTTTCGTATCGAAAGACGAGTATCGAGACCACCCTCACTACAGTGGGCATCCCAACACTCGAAGAAGAAGAGGTCTACACCCAATCTTCTCTTCTTAATTCGATACAAAGAGAAATCAATTTATTACCGAAAGTATACTCGGTACGAGACCGAGGTTTTATGAGGAAATGTTGGAAGCGTCTTTGTATTGACAGACGAGCATCGAGACCACCCTCACTACAGTGGGCATCCCTACGCTCGAAGAAGAAGAGGTCTACACCCAATCCTCTTTTTAGCTCAACACAAAGAAATGATTTTAAGGAGATGAGATTTGAAAATGGGCGGGAAGCGTCTTCGTATTGAAAGACGAGTGTCGGAACCACCCTCACTACAATGGGTATCCCAACACTCGGAGAGGAAGAAAGTCTACACTTAATCCCCTCTTTTTAATTCAATACAAAGATAATTTGATTTTGAAAATTGTTTGACAAAGTTTTGAATCGAGTCGGGACAAGTAATGAAGAGAGAAAAGGGGTGGTCTCAGATCCAACATTACTCATCAATAATTTGATTGGTAATGAATTACGGAGGTCTCGTCATCGACCGAAACAAAACGAAATGAGCTAAAAAGTCCAATGAGAAAAGAGAAATAAAATCTACCTCTAAAAATAAAGTAGTATTAAAACCTAAATAAAAATTGTTAAGGAATTTAAACAAAAACTCTAAATAAACTAATATAAAATATAGAATATATAATATACATATTAACTAATAATAATAATAATTAATAATTATATACAATAACAATAATAATAATGAAAATAAAACTAAGATCCAACATTCAGAATACTCTATCAACCTTATTACCGTCATTGTTGCTCGAAACCCCTTAGCACCTCTTTCACTCAACTCGTGTCCCTTTATTTCACAGGAAAAAATCCAAACGAAATAACAAAAGGGGAAAAACTCTTCAAATCAAAAGCAACACCATCATCATCAGAATGAAACCGAAAATTAAAACCCAAAAGCTTCAATCGGCGGCGTGATCTTCAACGGACGAGACAAATCATGGAAAGCAATGTCAAACTTTTCGTCTCGCGAATCTCTATCCTCATCTTCGTTCATGTTCATTTGGATCTCTCTCAGTCTCGTTTCTTGATTTGTAAAGGTTCGTTCAATTCGCCATTTTCTTTCTCGTTTCAACTCGACATCCGCTTTCCATCTTCTCTTTCTGATTCTATTTTTCTGAGATGGGGTTTTAGGGTTGGTGTTCGGAGAAGACGCGGTTGGTTTTGAAGCTGATTCATGGTGAGTTTCGGTTTTGGTTGTGAAACGGTGTTGAAGATTTGGAGTTGAAGTTCTGAGTTAAATGATTTCGTTTTAGAAGAAATAGAGAGGAAAGTGGTGAGTCCGATGGGGTTTTGAAAGGGAGGTTTGGAAGGTGAGATTCAGAAAAAAGGAAGATTGATTAAGGTTGTTGAGTTGCAGAATCTGTGGTTTGGAGTGTTGGAAACAGATTGGGTTTGTGCTGAAGTGTTGATGGTTGATTGTTGAGGTTGTTTTGTGAGTTCGTTTGGAAATTCTGGTTCAAAGGTAGAGTGATTCAAGTTGATGAAAGAGAACCGTGAATGAATGAAGCAGATGATGAGAGAGTGGCTAGGGTTTGGAGGCTCCCCCCTCCTCCTCTGCTGTCACTTCTCACACAATTATATATGGAGAGAGTATGCAGAGGCTTGAGGTGAGGTAGTACAGTTTCTTTTGTCTGTAGTGAGGTAATATCTTCAATTACTTTTCACTGCGGTAACTCCCTCTTTTCTTTACTTTTACTGTGGCAAATGGCCTTCAATTTGATCTGTAATTATATAAAGTATGACTATTTCCTTTATGCTGATGGCCTTGTTTTCAAATATTTTTCAGGATTGTCGTTATGTTTTAGATGCAGTATTTGTGGGCGTGAAACATTTCCAACCGCGGCAACATAACCACGATCCTCCAGAAATTAGCTTTGCTACCATGTGATTCAAAAAGGTACTTTCGAATAACACTTAACAGCTTCTGGTTTCACTTAAAGGATCATAGTCGAATGTTTCACCAGCTTTAACAAACCGGCCCTTCACACGTTTTCTGACATCGGCTCTAGCCTTCCGAGAAGCATACCTTACTTTCTTATCAAACTTCCGATTCTTTTTTCTTTTCCTTATAGCGCATAACAGCATTGCTGCGGTTAACAGATTGAATAGAATTTTCAGGGCAAGGAGGACACCAGGGATGCTCCCCCGTGAGAAGCATTGAAGAAACACCGCCGCACTCTTGATTGTCACTAGCACTAGCACTGTTGATAACGCCGGAAAATGAAAAGTTTGATTGGGATTGCATTTCCGTAAAGTAAAGTATTGGTTCAGTTTTAGTACTTAACATTGAGTCTGAAGAAGCTGCAATAGCGCCCCGGCAATTGGAATCACCAGCACTAGCAGACATATCTTTTCTCTCAAATAAGCTATCAATACTGCCCTTTTCGAAAAACTCTTCGGAGTTTTTGAGAGCATAAGAAAAAACTTCCTTATAGTTCTCAAGTTCAAGATCCATATCATCTATGTTGAAACCGTCGTACAAATTATCATCTTCACAAAGTGCAGATGCCATACTACCAAGACATTGTAACTTGGGCATACATTCATCGGAAGGTTGAGGTGGCTGGTCAAGAATACGAGGTTCTGCACGTGACTCAGTTACTGAAGATTTGTCGGCTGCAGACTTATCCTTGCTGGGTAGATCGGCGACTTGAGCTGAGCCAGACACGTTCTTGCTCTCTGGAGAAACCCGAGCTTTATTATCGCAGTTCTCATTAATGCTCATCAAACCGAGTTTCTGCTCACATGCTTCGCCCGTAGAAGGGATGTTCGAGAAAAAGGGCCATATAGAAGAAAGCTCGGAAGCCGAAGGACAGCCAGAGTAGCAATTGATTGATTGTCGTTTGTGTGTTGAAGAAGATGGATCAGTACCATGAGCCGACCAATCACAATTCTGACAAAATGAAACTTTCTCTTCAACACACCTCACATATGCAGGTTGTAAATTACACTTCTCGCATACGAGTGTTCTTGAATGACGCTTAGAAAGTGCATTAGCGGAATGAACATTTCGATCACACGACAAACATAAGGAAGCAGCGTCGGAGCGGCAGTACACCAAGGATCTCTGGTCTCCACAAAAATCACATAAAGAACCCATCTTTAGACCACTCTTCCTTTGCTCCTTAATCCAAGTTCCAAAATTAGTATCGACCAACGCCGAAAAAAGTTACACTTCAAAGCTTCAACTAGAATCAATTCTACTTTTTTTCTGTGTTCTTGTGTTGTTTATTATTTGGAAATTATGACTTATAAATGGGAGTTCTTGATGCAGGAAGTCTAATACCTCTTTTGGCAAGTCGTTGGCAGCTACTTCAAGAAAGAGATATCCTATATCGTGATAGTGACAAATTTCGTGTTGTCTTGAGGTAATGCCTTGATCACTCTTTCAATTTTCTTAAGAACCATTTTGATTGGATCATCCTTCATCTGGAAACTGCAACCTAAGCGATTGGATTTTCCTTCATATGGCAACTTTTCCACTAGTGATAACGCTGTCCCAGTTAGCAGGTTTATAAGTCAAACTTTATCTCAACATCCTCTGCTTGTAACTTTGCAGGTCCTTTCATTATTCATGGTTTGTAGTGCTGCAGATACGTGAGTCGGTAGGCACGTACGACATTGCGGATCGTTGTGGCTTTGTTGGAGGTTTTTCGGCTGGTAGCAGTACTGGTCATAGCTTGAGGTAGTAGCATGTACGGTTACGCAGCTTTGTGAGTTCTTCCTTTTTTTTCAAAACAAAACACAGCTGGATTTTGGTACCACAGCTTGCAATTTTTCTCTGTCTAATCCGTGAAAATCAATTTGCTTTAGGTTCCTAATGCAATTTTTCTTCCTTTTGTTTTGTGCCATGGTTCTTTTTTTGTTTGTGGTGTCTTTGTGATGAATATTATGCTGTCCAGAACTTGTCTGCATCTGACTCTTCACTTCTGCTTATGCACACAGGTTTTGACGTGAAGCCTTCTAGTTGGTGAAGACTGTTTTGAAAGATGCGCATCATCTCACCCTTCTTCGCTTGCAGGTTGAAGTTGCATGTCGGTGGTGTCGTTTCAAAGAGTAGTGGGAAGTGGAATTCAGTGTGGGGATTATGGAAGAATGTGAATATGAAGAAGAAATAGAGAGCTCCATAAGGAGCTGAAGACAGAAGTCACTCACAATCTCAAACACACAAACGTTGCTGGAGGAGGAGGAACAGAATAGATAGTACCGAGAAAAAGGCCAAAGGAGTAAAGAGAAAAAATAAAGGGTCCAAAGTTCAATCCTACAATCAATAGGCCAGCTGCTGCAAAAAAAATGACCAAGAACCATGCAGATTGGACAGAAAGATCTCCGGCAGCTATAGGTAAATAAGGCTTGTTTACCTTGTCAATGCTAATGTCATATATCTGATTGATGCCAACTATATAACCGTTCCCACAAATCAGAGCAAAAAGACCAGAGAATGCCTTCAGCAAAAGAGACCACTTTATCATATTTGAGTTCTCGATCAACGCTCTTGACACCAAAGCAGCGGATCCTAGTGTTGTACCACGTATAGTATATGGCCTCAAAAATCTCCAGAATGCATCTTTCAAATCTAAAACTTTGTCAACAAATGGACGATTGGATCCAGCTGCTCCAATATCACTGCCGGCCCTGACGGAAATAGGTCTGTGTTGTTTCTTGGATTTTGAAACATAAGTTGTGGAACTTGTGTGATGATGATGATGGTAAATCCCAATTGAACGAAGGTGTTTGGAGGTTGTGGACTTGAGAGAAGTGGGTGGTTTCAACGAAAGTTTGGTAACCTGGGATTTGTAATTAACAAACAGTGGAGTATATGATGTGAATTATATGGCTTGTGGACTATATTTTCATGAGGACAAATTTTTGTAGATTTTTGTGTAATGTATGTTAGATGTATGGTATTTTGAAATTATAAATGGGCATAGTAATCTCTTTATAATCTTTATGATGAGATATACAAATGGGAAGAGAACATGGGTAATGGGTAATGGAAGAGTAACAAATGAAACAAATGAATTTGAAGAAAAATTTGGTATAAGAATATGGATTAAAAAAAACTACAAATGGATTATTTAATTTCAAGTGAATAATGAAATAAAAATGACTAAAAGAACGAGTAAGTGGATAATAGCAATTGGATTGGATACCGTGATTACAATGGAAGAGGATATGAGTGAACGGTCTTATAAAGACAATGAATTAGTCTCATCAAATCACTAGCACGTAAATCCTCAGAATGAAACCTCAAATGCATCCTAATTTAATGCAACCCAAACTTACATTTCCCGGAGTTTAGATCACCAGCAAAAGCAACACACATTTTTTTGGATTTTTTTGTAAATAATAACTGGAGTAGATATACTGAATGAAAGTTGTACAAGTAGGACAAATTTGGGGTATGACAACTGCAATCATACAGAAGAAATAACATGCTATCAGGCAAAATAGAAGTGACTGTAATCATACAAAAGAAATAACATGCTATCAAGCAAACACAAACCACATAGACAAGGGAGCAGGGCTCTACCGAATACCCGCAAGCAAAGCCATACAGTAAAAATATAATCAGAGGGAGCAACTCAACCTCTAGTGCAGTCATGCTCCTAGCTTACATCAGTCTAGATATGGACTTATTCTAATGCATCAAGCAAATCAAACAAGGCACATCAATACAGAGAAGAAAACAGAAAAGAAAGCAGATCAACCACTCCCACAGCTTCACAGTAAAGCAATCTTCTGACAGCAATTCAGTCTTCAGACTTCAATCACCCTTCAAGGCTATCATCCTCAATAACAAGTATCAACTTGCTCCTCCAAGGTTTCAACCCATCAAACATAAGTATCAACTTATTCTCTCTTCCTCAAGCCTCAGCTTTACAGTAAATCCCACCTTCAGGCTTTACTCCTAACTACAAGTATCAACTTGATTCCTTCAGGCTCTCAATGTATCAATGTAAGTGTCAACTTATCCTTTATTCCTCAAGCCTCATCTTTTCACTCAATCTCAATTGGATCTTCTTCACAAGTATCAACTTGGTCTTCAAGCTTCAGCTCTCTTTGCTTTACCAGTATCAACTTAGTCTTCTTCTCCTACAAGCTTCAGCTCCTCAGAGTAATCTTCAACCATAAAGAAGTATCAACTTCATCCTTCAATCTTCTTCAAGCAAGGAACTCCATCCTCTAACAAGGGAGAAAGGTTCATCTATCAAGAGCAAAGTTTGGATGACTGGTAGCAGAGTGAAGACCAAAGGTCACCACTAAGCATCCTGTCATCAGAGAAAGGGACCCTCAAAGGTTCTACCAATTTGCAAAGAGCCACACATCCTACCAAAGGAGGGATGAGGCCTTTACAAGGGACCTTACATCATAGGGAATAATGGAATTGATCAACATTTTCCATGTTTATGAAGAAAGAGAACTATCTAGAAGCTCTTCCTAGAAAACCCTAATCTTAGCACCTAATCACCACTACACCAAAAGAAGGGAAGATCTTCACATCCAAGCTTCTTCAAGCCATAAAATGCATCTTCAACTTGTCTTCATCATCAACCAAGAACAAGCAAAGCAAAACCCTAATCTAAGGGAACTAAAGAAGTTAATCTAGTTGAGTTAGTGCCTTAGAATCATCTAAAACTAGCACCTAAACTAAAATCAATCAAAAATAGCAAACTATATTATAAATTTCTAAAAAAATTCCTAAGGGATCCTAATTCAATTAAGAATGCCTCATACAAAAACCAGGGACTAAATCATCTATTAAGTCCTAAAATTAAATCCTAAATCCAAAGGTATCAACCATAAACCCTAAAAATGGAGCTTCTAAAGGTTTCAACCTAAACTACCACTTATGTTCATCACAAAAATGTGAGAAAAATCTATGGGGATCATGCATATCTATTCTAGGCACACACAAAAAATCAAGATCAAAATCATCACCACATGATCACACAAAATTCCACAAAATCAAGTATCAAACATGACTATTTTAATATCAATTAAAATGTGAAAATTCCCATAAAATCAGAAAATGCATGAAATAAAAATATTTTTTATCTAAAAAAACTAGACTCTATCATGAATCTAATGCAAAAAGAATGGGATTAATTGACTCATTTTTCCATTTTTTATGATTTTATCAATAACCATGAATAAAATGAAAAATTAAAGAAAATCAAAATAAAATAACAAAACCACGGTGCAGATAGTAACGAAGATCAGTTCATTATAACAATTGGGCCATCAGGGGGTGGGGATAACAATTTGAACTTAAGCCCTAAACGACCTAATAAGTGAAATGCATCGTTTCACTTACTCAGACTCTCTCATGAATCCAAATCAATCCTGGCCGTGGAATACCTTGCTCAGTCAAAGTCTTCATGCCAATCCAACGGTATTCTAATCATCTTCTTCGTTTGAACCAAAAATGGAGGGAGAAACGCCATGGATGCAGGGTGAAGAACACTCATCCTCTCCAACTCGGGCTCCATCAAATCTTCACTAAAAATCAAACTCTAAAACCCGAATCCACTCCATTTTTCACCCTGATTCTAACCACGCCAATCATTCTTATTGAATCATCATCATTCTCAAAACACGATCAAAAGCTTAGAAACTGACCAAGATCCAATCATTACCATTCTCCAAATTAAAGTGCCTAACATCATCACCATGCTATCCTGAGTTGATTCCACCATCTAGCTAGGGTTAACTCTCAAGAACCACCAAGATATGCTCAAGAACAGAAATTTGGTCACTCCAATAATTGTCACCAAACCTCACCAAATGCTACCAGAAAGCTCCACATACTAACCTACAATCATTCTAACCTAACAAATCATGCTAATTCTACCTAATTTATGCTGGAGGAAGAAGTTTACATACCTGTCAATTCTTGATGAACAGATGCACCAAATCTTCAAATCAAGCTCTCAAACCTTCCAGACACGATCAATGGATCATTCCCATGCTTCTGTATGCACAAGAACTGGTTGAAACCTCCTGAAACTTGAAACCCGATGGTGAGTTGCAGACTGAAAAATCCAAATGCTAACACTCAAATCCTCAATGCTTTTGCTGTGATTTCACTCTGGGATCACTCAACAATGCAAATGGAAGCTATTGGGATCAAGAGAATGGATTGAAATGAACTCAATTGGAGTAACCGAATTCAATTGCACAATGGAAGTTTCAAAACTCACTTTCTCTTTTCCCTCTCAATTTTCACCAAAAAAAGATCTGAACCACTTCTATTCCATATATAGAGTGTGTAGGGATGATCTAGAACCCTCTAGATCCTTCCAATGAGAAGATCAATCTCTCATGACATGAGAAGTTCACTTGAATTCTCATGATATGCCATTGTATGCACAAATTCTGTTAACATCTTGAAACCAATCTCAATTCCTTTCAATTTCTCCCCTCATTACATTTTGGAAGTGTTTGTCTTGCAAGGGATCTTGATCATGCCTTAAATTTGAGTTTTGCACATGTTACTTATAATGTAAGTAACTACTTTTCAAAGCAAGTACACAAATTAGACCTCAATTCAAAAATGTGGCTAAACCAATGTTCTTAAAATGCTTTTTAGAGTCAAAATGAACTATTACATGCCTTGGTTTGGATGTGTAGATCAAAAGTATCAATTTCCAACTTTGGTTCATTTAACTTATACCCTTATTTTAGGTCATTTTTGCAACTTTGAGCTACAAGCATTTCCAACATCTCATGACCTCTTTAATAGCCTTAAAAAATCATTTTGAACAAGTTTGATGTTGAACATTTTCCCATTTGAAGCTTGGAAATAGGAGTTATGACCTTATGGTTGAAATGACCTATAATCTTCAGATGACCAAAATGCCCTTGACTTATCAAAGCCATAACTTGAGTTCTACAAATCGTATCAAGGACTTCTAGTACTCTCTAGAAATCTAAGAGGATACGGAACAACATTCATATTGACCAAAAGTTCATAGGAATCATCCTTCTTGGGCAAAAGTTTCATGCAAGTTGGGCAACTTTCAAGCCCCCAAATTCACATACCTCAGATGACCTGTAACTTGTCAAAGTCATAACTTGAGTTCTACAAATCCTATCAAGGACTTCTAGCATTCAAATTAAAACTAAGATCAAGCCCTAAAACATTAATGTTGGGGGTAAGATGAGATGACAATCACATCTTGAGCTAAACTGCCTTGAAGATAGGGGTCAAACTAGGGGATTTTACACTGTCAAGCCTTAGAAACCCTAGCTTGAAACTTCTCAAACTCTTCAATCATGATGAGTTGACCTTGGAATCATCCTTAGAACATCTCAATGTATCAATCCATGATCACATGGCTCTTGGATTAGGTCTCAACCTTGTCCAAATCATCAGTTGACTTAGGGTTGACCCAGTCAAACCCTAATTGCACCACTCATGGCTGAGTCTTCTTAATCTTGCACAATGACCTGTCTAGGCCTCAAAGTGATCTTCAACACTTCCCATGAGCTCTCTCAAGACCTCAAGTCTAACTTCATGGCTTCAGAAACATCTGATGACTTCCCACAACTCTCAAGTTAGGAGACACACCCTCTTGGTTTCAACCAGTCTCTCTGAGGATCTTTTAACTTCTCTGGCAAGGATATCAACCCTTGACCACTTGAATAACCTTCTTAGCTAGCTTCAAAGTCTTGTGTAGCTCTTGGTTGGTAATCATACCTCTTGATCTCCTGCATACATGTCAATGGGATGCAAATGATAATGCTAATATGAATGAAATGAAACATATGCTAGGCAAAGAGATGTTGGGCAAATTTTGGGGTACAACAGCTGCCCCTATTCAAACGGCTTGGACCTGACTGGGTGAGAAGCAAACGACTCTCAACCAATCAAGGTAAAATACGGTTGAATACCAACAAACCCGGAAATTTTCCAACTGCACAAGTACACGGTACTCTGATGGGAACAAATCTTCGGAAACTGAAATATTAGCTGCATGGCAACTAGCTGGGGAACTGGTCACACGGTAACCGGTAATACATGGTCGATCATGCCGTCAGGCCTCAGGATTCCTCGTGACTCATCAGGTCAACAACCACGTTAATCATGCCATCGGGCATTCAAAGAAATTTTCGGGCATCAGCCGGACTTCATTAGTTAGTCGGGAATAGAATTCTCAGTCAATCATGAACCAATTGGGGATATCCAAATTTCTGCTATCAGGCACTCCGCATCAGCTGAGAGAACCGCTTCGTCAATACGGTTGGACTTCAATCATCAAGTCTTCAAGGGAAATTTCAACTTCACCGTTCAGAAACCTGCTGGGGATGACACATCTCCGTTGGGGATTCTGGAGAACTGTCAAGTAACTCTGCTTCGGGGATCCAGCAATCATTCTGGGTGAATCATCTCTGCTGAGGAAATCAAGAATCATCTTGAACAAATAACTCCGTGGGGACTTCAAGAATCATCCTGAACCAATAACTCTGCTGGAGATTTCAGGAATCATCCTGAGCAAACACTCTGCCGGGGACTCCAAGCATCAACTTGAGCAACCAACTCTAGCGACTTCACCGGGGATTTTAAGAATCATCTTAAACACACAACTTCGCTGGAGAATTCAAGAATCATCTTGGGCAAACGACTCTACGGAGGAACACCTCATCAGCAAAGTAAATGCTGAAGGGAGAATCCTCCTGTCAAGGAGAAAGAACCACTCTGGTGGAGGGAGGACTCATCCTGCTAAGGAGAAGAGGTCACACCAATTTCAATCGGACTCCGCCTAGGGAAATGAACTTCAGTCGACTGCTGCAGGGGAACGAAGCTCTACGAGAACCTGGACCTACTGAGGAAAGTGATGTCAATCGCAGAAATAAACTGCACGGCATTCGCAGCCAAACCTTCCTGGAGATAACGACTCCGGTGGGTAAATACAGCATCAACTATTCAACACTCTACTGGGGAAAACCAATCATGGTCCTAACTGCTTTCTAAGGCCTCGGCTCTCTTGGGGATTCGCCAGCTCGGCTGGGGTAGAAGGAATCATCCTGCTTACTGGGGAGAGCACGACTCTGTGGGGAATCTCAATTCCGCTGGAGACTTCAGTCTTGAACTATCGAGTGCTGCATGCTTGCGGATAGTTTTCTATGAGAATCTGCATATTGACCCAGTGCTGGGGATGGGTATACACTTCAGCGCATGACTCAACTGGGGAAATGATGAACCTTCAGGATACATCTGATTGGGGAGAATCTCCTCTGCTTGGGGAGATGACATTCCTTCAGGATACATCTGATTGGGGAGAGAATCTTCTCTGCCTGGGGAGACATATCAATGCTTGACGATCTCATGTTCAGACTCTGTGGGGAGAGGCTGCCGAACTTTGCTGGAGAAGAAGGAATCATCCTGATTGGGGACGCATACGGCGTATTGCCTGGAGTATGCCATACCTGCAACAACACAAACAAACAGACAAGATACCCTTCTCAAATGGACCTATCAAGGTTATCATCTTGTGACAATGTTCAAGTAATTCATTGTTTCAACAATCAGTGGCCTAGGCCAGTAGGTTTATGTATACGCATTTTATCAAAAACATCGGCGTTCTTTTTCGCAAACAAAACAGGTAAATGCTAATCAAACAAATAGAATTGCTGAATAGTATACATTTTATTGATAACGAACCCCTGAATGGGCAAAAATGTTTTACAACAGATGCAAGCTCAAAGAATGAGGAAGCCGCGCAAAAATAAAACACAAATATACATCAGTATATACACATGTCGGCAACGAGGCGTAGACGAACACCATGAGTTGATCCCTCTATGACCCACTCGACTTCGATACTTCTCTGACGCTTCAGCTTCAGAAGAGATTGATTCAGATAAACGGCCCTCAGGTCTTCCAAACCACTAAACAAATACAGTCCACACGCGGAGCGCAGTCATTTGCTTTTTCAAATCCCTAACTTTTGCCTGAATCGCCCTTCCGGGTTTTCGATTCACCGGGATACCCTTTTTTGCCAAAGTCGCCCTTCCAGGTTTTCGACTTTGCGGGTGTACATCTTTTCAATTTATATCCCTAATTTTTGCCCGAACCTTTTTCCTTTTTTATGGTTCGCCGGGATGCCCCATTTTTGCCTGGATACTCTTTTTCTTTCCAGCGGGTCATTTTTAAGCAAAGTATTTTTTAACTGCGTCCGCGTTCACCGGGGATGCAAAACCTTCGCCATCCATCGTAGATAATAACAAGGCTCCTCCCGAGAAGACCTTGCTGACGACGTACGGACCTTCGTAATTGGGAGTCCACTTGCCCCGGTGATCGGAGTGTGGAGGAAGACTCTTCTTCAGGACGAGATCACCCGTCTGAAAGCTTCTAGAACACACCTTCTTATCATAAGCTTTCTTCATTCGGCTTTGGTACAGACAACCGTGTGCAATCGATGCTAATCTATTCTCGTCCATCAGGCTAAGTTGGTTTAGTCGGTTCTTAATCCATTCTGCCTCGTCGAGTTTCACGTCAACCAAAACTCGCAAAGAAGGGATCTCCACTTCTAACAGTAGGACAGCTTCCATACCGTACACTAAGGAGAAAGGAGTTGCCCCAGTCGATGTACGTACTGTCGTACGATAACCGTGCAATGCGAATGGCAACATCTCGTGCCAGTCCTTGTAGGTCACAACCATCTTTTGTACAATCTTCTTAATGTTCTTATTGGCCGCTTCAACGGCGCCATTCATCTTCGGCCGATAAGGAGATGAGTTGTGGTATTCAATCTTGAAACTCTGGCACAGCTCCTTCATCATCTTGTTATTCAGATTCGAACCATTATCAGTAATGATCCGCTCGGGAATTTCGTAACGACAGATGATGTCCCTCTTTATGAATTTAGCCACCACCTGCTTGGTCACATTAGCATATGAGGCTGCCTCCACCCACTTGGTGAAGTAGTCGATAGCTACTAGAATGAAGCGATGACCGTTAGACGCAGTGGGCTCGATCTTTCCTATCATGTCGATGCCCCACATGGAGAACGGCCACGGGGAGGACATGAAATTTAACGGGTACGGCGGCACATGAATCTTATCAGCGTAAATCTGGCATATATGACATCTCTTCGCGAATTTAAAAAAATCCGATTCCATCGTCAGCCAGTAGTATCCTGCTCTCAGGATCTTTCTCGTCATAGCATGCCCGCCGGCATGCGTACCAAATGTGCCTTCATGGACTTCTTCCATGAGCATACTCGCTTCTTTCTCATCTACACATCTGAGTAGCACGAGATCATGGTTTCTCTTGTACAAAACTCCATCAGGATTGAGATAAAAATTTCCAGACAGCCTCCTCAGAGTCTTCTTATCCTGGGTTGACGCTCCCTCAGGATACTCCTTAGTCATAAGGAAGGTCTGGATGTCATGGAACCATGGCTTGCCGTCGGAGGCTTCCTCGATCGCAAAGACGAATGCAGGTCTATCAAGACGAGAAAGGACAATTCTTGGAGCTTCATTCCAAAAATTGACTTTATACATTGAAGCCAACGTGGCTAAGGCATCAGCCATTTGATTCTCTGCTCTGGGCACATGATGGAGTTCCACTCGATCAAAGAACGGAAGCAGCCTTCTGGCATAGTTCATGTACGGCACCAAATTCGATTGACGAGTCTCCCACTCCCCTTTAATCTGGTTGATCACAAGCGCTGAGTCACCATATACGTCTAGGTTCTTGATTCTCAAATCAATTGCTTCTTATAGACCCATGATGCATGCTTCGTACTCTGCTTCGTTATTGGTGACCGGAAACGTCAGTCTCGCAGTAAACGGGATGTGGGATCCATGGGGAGTCGTGATGATCGCCCCGATACCACTTCTGTAAGAATTAACCGCCCCGTCAAATATCAATTTCCACTGGGATTTCCTATCTGGACCCTCGTCGGGCAACGGTTCATCGCAATCTTTCACCTTGAGAAACATGATATCCTCATCAGGGAATTCAAATTTCATCGGCTGATAGTCTTTGATCGGCTGTTCGGCAAGGTATTCAAACAATACGCTTCCCTTGATGGCCTTCTGGGAAACGTACTGAATGTCATATTCCGTCAACACCATTTGCCATCTGGCAATCCTGCCCGAAAGTGCTTGCTTCTCGAAGACGTACTTGATCGGATCCATCTTCGAAATTAACATGGTGGTGTGATTGAGCATGTACTGTCGTAAACGTTTGGCAGCCCAGGCCAGTGCACAACACATCTTCTCCAGCATCGAGTAACGAAATTCACAGTATGTGAACTTTTTACTCAAATAATAAATGGCATGCTCCTTTCTGTCTGTCTCGTCGTGCTGACCGAGAACACACCCCATACTATTCTCAAGAACTGTCAAGTACATGATTAGGGGTCTTCCGGCCACTGGGGGTATCAAGATCGGAGGTTCTTGTAGATACTGCTTTATCTTATCAAATGCCCTCTGGAAATCCTCGTTCCAAATAATCGCCTGATCTTTCTTTAACAGTTTGAACATCGGTTCACACGTGGCCGTGAGCTGAGAAATAAACCTTGCAATGTAGTTTATTCTGCCCAAGAAACCACGAACTTCTTCTTTTGTTTTTGGCACTGGCATTTCTTGTATGGCTTTTATCTTCGTAGGATCAACCTCAATGCCTCTTTCACTCACGATGAACCCCAGTAGTTTTCCAGACCGTACTCCGAAGGTACACTTGTTAGGATTCAGCCTCAACCTGAACTTCCTAAGCCTCTAAAAAAGCTTCAGCAAATTGACCAGATGTCCTTCCTCCGTTTGGGACTTCGCAATCATGTCATCAACATAGACTTCAATCTCATGATGAATCATATCATGAAACAAAGTTACCATTGCTCGTTGGTAAGTGGCCCCTGCGTTCTTCAGACCGAAAGGCATTACCTTGTAGCAAAATGTTCCCCAAGGAGTGATAAACGTAGTTTTCTCCATGTCCTCCGGCGCCATCTTGATCTGATTGTAGCCGGAGAAGCCATCCATGAACGAAAATACGGAGAACTGAGCTGTATTGTCGACCAACAAATCGATATGAGGCAGCGGGAAATCATCTTTAGGGCTCGCCCTATTCAAATCCCGATAATCGACGCACATTCGTACCTTACCGTCCTTCTTCGATACAGGCACTATTTTGGCGACCCACGGAGGGTAAGTAGTGACCGCTAAGAAGCCAGCATCAAGCTGTTTCTGCACTTCTTCTTTGATCTTAACGGCCATATCTGGTCGCGTCCTTCTAAGCTTCTGCTTAACGGGAGGACAATCTTCTCGCAGCGGCAAGTGGTGGACCACGATGTCAGTATCAAGCCCGGGCATATCCTCGTATGACCACGCAAAGATGTCACTATACTCTCTTAGCATCTCGACCAATCTCTGCTTGACATCACTCTGCAATGCAGCCCCTATCCTGACGTTCCTAACTAGTTCTTCAGAACCCAGGTTCACAATCTCAATTTCCTCCTCGTGAGGCAGAATAACTTTCTCTTCTTGTTTCAACAAGCGGGCCAACTCCTCGGGAAGGTCTTCGTCTTCATCAATCTCTTCTTCGGCTTGATAGATCGGGCAATCGAAGTCGAAGTGAGTCGTAGAAGGTCCAGAGTCGATGTCATCTGCTATGTGGATCCTGCAATAATAAGGGTTAAGCTTAAAACAAGGATATGCAGGTTAGCACAAACCCCATTGCCATTTTATTGTTTTTCAAAACAAATATACAACAGGAATAACAGAGATCACAATATTTGAATACGAGGAAAAATGCCTTTTGATTTATTGATAAAATGCATGTACATAATCAAACGAGGCCCTGACAATAAAACTACTATGCCCTGGGTAGGACATAGGGTTGTACAATGATTGGAAAAAGTAAATCATTACTCTTTGCTTGTCATCTGGATGATATCCTTGACGGACTAGTTGTTGAGGCTCTCGCCTGGCTTGCTTGGCTGGATCCAAGAGTCTAAGTCGCAATCACTGTCTTCGCCGTCTTCAGACACCGCGTTGATACTTTCAAATATCACCCCGTCGCTGGTAAACTGGATCGGCCCTTTACCTCGCGACGCACTGTGAGAAGAGGAGGCTTCAGCCGTAGGAGAGTATCCCAACCCGGACTTGTCTTACTTGTTAGGTATCTCTAGAATTCGCCCCCAGCCTGGGGTAGATCCGGCCTGAACAACGGCCCGGGCTTCCTTGAAGGAAGAGAGAGTCATCTCTGGCTTCTCAGTGACTACAGGAGCTACGTTCTTGATCTTAATGGCTTCGAACGCTTGGCATAGGGTTTCGTGGATTTCCCCATCCATCTCAACATACTTGAAGGACGACAAATGGCCCATCATTATGTCTTCCTCGCCACAAACAGTCACGATGCTTCCTCCGACAGCATACTTGAGCTTCTGGTGCAACGTGGAGGTCACGGCACCCGCAGAATGGATCCATGGCCGGCCCAAGAGACAGCTATAGGCAGGCATGATGTCCATAATGTAGAAGACTGCGTCGAATGTTTCTGGACCGACTTGGATTGGCAACGTCACCTCCCCGAAAACATGGCGTTTGGTTCCATCGAACGCTTTCACAACCAGATCACTGGGTGTGCAAATCACTCCACGAGTATCTAACTTCATCAATGCTTTCTTCAGAAGAACATTGAGTGATGACCCCGTGTCCACCAACACATGAGACATAACCGTTTCCCTACACTCTATCGAGATGTGCAGGGCGCTATTGTGGTTCCTCCCCTTCGGTGTCAGCTCTAGATCAGTGAACCCTAACCCATTTCCAGCATTCACGTGTGCTACGACCTCTTCCAACTGGTTTACCGATATTTCTTGCGGTACATACGCGGCATTCAACACCTTCAGCAGCGCGTTGCGGTGCGCCTCAGAACACAGCAACAGGTTCAGGATGGAAATCTTCGAGGGTGTTTGATGGAGATGATCCACGATCTTGTAGTCACTCTTTTTAATCAACCTCATAAATTCCTCAGCGTCTTTGACAAGTAAGTCTTTTTCTACCCCGCAAGGGATCTCTTCAACGAATTTACTTTTACCTTTATCAGTTGCGTCAGCTCTGTCCGCTTTATCCGTCACGACCTCAGGTGGTGCAAACAGTCTTCCGCTGCGAGTGATTCCACTAACGCCCACTAGGTTCTCCATGGACGACCCAAACGGTTCTAGTTCCAACTTCTGTCTGTTGCAGTAGACCTCTGCCCCATAGTGCCACGGGACAGCGTTGGTGATTTCGAAAGGTATCGGCCCAGCTTTGGTGATGGTAATCGTGGGCGGTCTGGGTGCAGAAATAGTTATCGTACGACGAGGGATGGTGATGGTGGCAACCTCATCATCTTGCTTCAACATTACCTCTCCTGACCCGCTTTCGGCCCTTCGGCTAAACTGCAGAATTCCTTCGGTCATCAGACTTTGAATCCCTTCTATCAACTGTTCACATCCGTCAGGAGTTGTCGCACAGCCCATACACAGCTCTCCACAACCTGGAAAGAAACCTCTTTTCATCAACTTAGCTTTAACGAAGCTAAGAGGTGTCTTCAGATCTCTGACGTCAGTCAACAAATCCAAACTCTCGTCTTCAATAATGGCGTTTACCCCACCTCCCCTATGATTCGGCATAGGGTTCTTCGTGACATTTGGCACATTATCTGAGAAGTTGATGATCTTAGCGTCCACCATGTCCTGCACCTTGTCCTTGAAGGCTTTGCAATTCTCTATTGTGTGGCCTGGTGCCCCTGAGTGAAATTCGCAAGTTGCATTCGCGTCATAACCTGGCGGAGGTGCCCCTGTCAAGGGAGCCAGGGTTCTCTTCTGGATCAGCTGCAACTGGAGCAAAGTCTGCAACAACTGCGCATAAGACATGGGCGGTGTCTCGAGGTGACGGCTCGACAGAGGTGCCCTGTTCTGATACTTTCTGTACCCTTGTTGATTTGGTTGCTGCTGCTGCTGCGGTTGTTGTTGCTGTGGCTGTTGAACTGCCGGGATAGTTATACTGGCCACCTGTTGGTGAGGGCCTTTACCCTCCCTTCGAGCGTTGGTCACGACGCTCGTTTCTCCTTCCCGCCTTTTTCCACTATAAGGTTTCTTTCCGCCTCCTCTAGCTGAGGATGAATCGCCTTGAATTTTCCCCAGTTTGATCCCATTTTCAATGTGCTCACCCGTGATAATGAGATGTGAGAAGGTTCCAGACATACCGCTGACCAATTTCTCATAATAAACCCCTGTGAGGGTGGCTACGAACATTTGCACAAGCTCACGTTCAACCATCGGTGGCTAAACCCTGGCTGCCAATTCACGCCACCGCTGGGCGTATTCCTTGAACCCTTCATTGTTCCTTTGCGACAGATTCTGCAGTTGGACTCGGTTCGGAGCCAAGTCGCTGTTATATTGGTAGTGGTGCACGAATGCTTCAGCAAGTTCCTTCCACGTGCGCACACTGGTAGGTTCCAGACTCATGTACCATTCGAGGGAGGGCCCGGACAGACTGTCCTGAAAGAAGTGCATCAGCAACTTCTCGTCCTCAGAATGAGCGGACATTTTTCTGTAATATGATCTTAGGTGGACGCGAGGGCAAGTGGTGCCCTTGTACTTTTCAAAGTCAGGTACCTTGAACTTGGGAGGCACCTTGAAATCAGCAATCAGTCCCAACTTGGACATGTCAACACCCATAGTGTTCAGGTTTTCGAAATTCCTCATCTTGTCCTCGAGTGCCTTGAACCTAAGCCGTGCTTCAGCAGTCAGCTCCCCTTCAGCACCTCTCTGAGAGAACACATCGTCTTGACGGTCTTCTAACCACGGCTGAGGCCCGAACAGATTTCCAACACCTGTGGTGCCGTTGCCCAGCCCAACATTGACGTTAGCTTCAAAATTCCCATTACCGACGCCCGTCGTATTGCCGTTGAGTCCCATGTTAGCTATCACATTGTCGTTGGCACTGCCATTCCCCCCGGTCACGGGGACGCCATTCTGAGGAGTTTCAACAGGTGGAGGGGTAGGCACGGTCCCACCATGGAGTACGCCATTGCTATCGACCCTTGAAATCAGAGGCTGAACCAAGGTTCTGAGCTGATCCTGGCCATTGGCGACCACTTGCATGAGCTCCATGAAGCGGTTCATTCTTTCGCGGAGTTCCTGAACATCAGTTTGCACTTGCTCCATGATTCTGGTTTGATTTGCTCTGGTCGGATAGCGGTGGATAGGTCTCTGATCAATCCTGGAACAACCTGAAACAACCTGTAAACACAAAAGGGTTAAGAAAAATGACAAAGTGCTCGTTATGCGAATGCTTCATGCAAATGCAAACGTGTGTCTGTGCATTAGGGAGGTATCCCCCGATCCTAGTGCCTGAGTGCCAGTGCTGATAATAAGAAGTCCGAGTCCAGTCATGGAAACAACATCTCATATATGAAGAAAGCCCATCAAGGCAGTACACAACATCACTGAGTACAAGCAGAATCAATAGCATGACCTCAACCAACAGGCCTGGTGATGGTCAGCATACAACAATGATCAAAACAAAAGGAATACAAATAGTCAAGCACGGCCACAGGCGCGAAACTCTTCTAACAAATTCCTCGTTTCTGGATGATCAGGCCGAGTGAGTAACCCTTCGACGAGTAACTCCCTCTGCATAATGGTGTATTGAAGACCTTCGACCGAATCTTCTCATGCTCCTTCGCCGAAACAATCTTCTAGCTTCTGCTTCTTGGATTCAAACGTCAGTTTGCGCTCCTTCCGGTTAGCGAGAGCTTTGTTGAGCTGGCCTTCAGCGGCATATCTGCGAGCGGTTTCTTTATCAAACCTCTTCTCACTAGCCTTCACCTGGGCTTTCAGCTTGGAGATCTGTTGCATCAGCTTATCCTCCCGCTCTTTCTTGTTGGCTAGGGTGGCCTTCCAATGCTGGTTAAACCTGGATATCCTCCGATATGCTTCATCCAAGTGCTGCTTCTTAGTGGCCAGTACATCATTGACAGCTTTGAAGTCTCGACCCATGCGCTCACGCTCAGCTATCTGCTTAGTCAAATCTGTCCCCAACTGGTTCACCGACTCTGTTTGCCTCTTGAAGGAATGAATGGCCTCGCTTCTCTCGCTTCTGAGCTGAGCCAATTCTTTATTCGCCCTTTTCAATTCATCTCTCTCAGCTAACACCTGATTATGCTACTGAATAGGCACGGTGGTAGGCTCTTCAATCACTGGAGGGCTTTCTGGCTTGGCAGGAGGAAACCGCATCCCTATAGCATCTGCTCTGGCTCTGATCCAGGCCACATACGGAGCGTAGGCTTGGCTATTACTTTTCCCCAACAATGGTTTTCCCCTGTTACTGATACCATTCTAAGCGCGCTGAAGCTTAGATAACATATCCCCCTCTAGAAGACCAGTGAGGTACAAAGATTCCTGCACCTCTTCATCCTTTGGCGGAGCTCTCAAAGCATAAGCAAACTGTCGGACCGGCAGAGATGGATTATAGTTTATACAGCCCTTCCTGCCTATCAAAGGCACGTTCGGAAACCCGCTGGGCTGAAGATAATCTCAGTGCCTAACCTATCTCTGTCAAACCAATCAATATCCTCCGCTGATAGACTCATCAAACGCTCAGACCACTCAACTGTGGCTGCAGACGAAGCAAAGGGACCCCTCTTGGGTAGATGACTATCAAGCCATTTATAAAAGCGAGGGCACACAGCACGAGACATTCTTACCCCTTCTGTTCTCGTTTTTGTAGTGGACGAAATGGTAGACATCTCTTATCAAGGTAGGGACTGGATTCCCTGATGCAAAGATGTGAAAGGCGTCGAAGTCTACAAAGTCGGGCATATTGGGGAACAGAATGATGCCATATATGCATAGAGCGAGAATGGCGTTGAACACGACCCAACATCCGTCTTTGGCGCACTGCTGAGCCTTTCCCACTAAGAACTGCAAGGAGAAACCGGGAACCTTGTTCCAACTAGACAAGACCAACTCGGAGGCATCTAGGTGAAGTGAAGGAGCTAGACTAGCCAGATTAGGCTCAGCATCCATATGAACAAAGGGCATCTGACTCTTGATAGGCACACCTAACAAATAAACATACTCCTCTAGCGTAGGTGCGAGAACAAAATCCTGGAAAGTGAAGCATCTCAACGGAGGATCGTAGAACTGCAGCAGGGCGTGCAACCCATTCAACTCAAACACAGAGGGTTTACGAACCAAACTGAGCAGTTTGCCGTAAGACTTTCTGAACTCATCTCTCACAGAATCATCTGCTAAAGCAATCAAACCAGTCAGCTGAACAACATCAGGAACAGGGAGCTCGTAAGCCACGGTCTTCCTCAGAGAACCCATAATAGCGCAATAGAAGGCCAGAAATCCTGAATCCGAGGAAACGGTACCTGCAACACAGACACACGTTAATGAAATGCAAATGGGTATGCAAAGCAATGCAAAATGTAATCATGCAGCAGGAGATCAAGGCAACTGCGCTGTGGAGATTCTGTATCAACAAAACCATAATCCTGCTCTATCAAGAACAACCTCTATCTCCGATAATAAGAAAACCCTGGCATCGGACCACAAGTCTGCTCTGTCAAGAACACACATCTGATAATAAGGACCTCTGATACAGGACCAAAACTTTGCTCTGTCAAGAACACACATATCTGATAATAAGGACCTCTGATACAGGACCAAAACTTCGCTCTGTCAAGAACACACATATCTGATAATAAGGACCTCTGATACAGGACCAAAACTCTGCTCTGTCAAGAACACACATATCTGATAATAAGGACCGCTGATACAGGACCAAAACTTCGCTCTGTCAAGAACACACATATATGATAATAAGGACCTCTGATACAGGACCAAAACTCTGCTCTGTCAAGAACACACATATCTGATAATAAGGACCTCTGATACAGGACCAAAACTCTGCTCTGTCAAGAACACACATATCTGATAATAAGGACCTCTGATACAGGACCAAAACTTTGCTCTGTCAAGAATAACCATACATCTGCTGATGAGATCCTCTGATCCCAATCAAAAACCTGCTCTGTTAAGAACAAACGTACATCTCTGAAGATAAGGTCCTCTGATACAGGACCATAACTCTGCTCTGTCAAGAACAAACATACATCTGAAAATAAGGCCCCCTGATACAGGACCATAACTCTGCTATGTCAAGAACAATCATATATCTGGTGATGAGAACCTCTGGTACCAACGAAACTGATTCACTATCAAGAAAACCAGGTAGTCTAAAGGTTAAGGTTTCCTGCAACAAACCCAACCCTGCTCACAGGTATGGACCTAAACTGACACAGGTTCGGCATCCTATCCGGTCATCAGCGTCACAAACATTCAAGAGGGGTGACACGATACCCAGAAGGTGTGGCATCACCAGCTCATGAAGCGGCCTCACTCGGCTGAATCCCAAATGATCGGTCCCCAGAGTCGACAATCCTCCAAACCAACAACCCCCTCAACCCAAAGGGTTGAAAAAGAAGTCAACCGGGAGAACCTCGTCTGAACGTGGATTTCATGAGACACTAGTGCCTGCCAAGCAAGCACGCGTCCACTAATTTCCAAAACTAATGCTATGTTCACTCAAGCCTGGGTATGGCTTCTCACTCATCAGAATGCCCTTCCCACAACAGCACAGATAATCATATCATACTGAAAATAAAGTGCGGGAAATAAAATGTGATAAATAAATACAACCCAACAAGTAATCATACAAGCGCTAGGATTGACTCGCATAGGGAACCGGAGAACCAGAGATTCTGGGTTCAATCCCCAGCAGAGTCGCCAGCTGTCGCTTCCGCGAAAATAAGGTGCCGGCAAAACAGAAGAGTCGCCACCTTTCGTTATTTATCCCTCGGAACGGGAAAGGAAACGATCGGAAAAACCTGACGAAAAGGGTATAAGACAAGGTCATCGCAACCATTGTCTGGGTTCGGGAATCGGTTACGCAAGGGGAAGGTATTAGCACCCCTCACATCCGTCGTACTCGACGGGATCCATGCTTGTTGTGTTTACTGGACGGGTTGGTTTATCTATCTACCTATCAAGGCTGGTCTAAAAAAGAAAACAAAACTGACTCGGCAAAGCGTCGCGCTTTCTGCCTACGTATTCTCATCAGAGAATGAGAAATCAGAGTCAACGTAGTTCGAATAACTACGGGTTACGGGGAAGGTGGCTCGCCAATACATCAGTATTGTGCCTACGTACTCTCAACAGGCTTGAGAGATCAGAGCTTACGTAGTTCGGGATAATACGGATTACGGGAATTCAGATTCATCTGTTTTATCGAGTAGGGTTAAACAGCAGTTCCAGCAGTTAGGGACAAAGCCTGTTTGCGGTGGCGCTGAAGTTTAACGACACTCTTTTCTTCAGAAAAGCTTCCTTTGGATTATGGGCCCACGGGGCAAAAAGGTTTGAAGTTTGTTTTCTGTCTTTTACGGAAGAACTGTTTTTTTATGTTTGTTTGCAACAAATATCGCACTAGAGACTATGACCTGAGAGTGAATGCGTCGCATGTCACCCAAAGGGTGCCATACTAAACATTCAGACTGTTAAAAAGAAGCTCTCCAACAATCCTTTCTCAGATAGCTTAAGGCTCGTAACGTACGACGTCAGTTAACCCTTATTACTGCATTTTAATTTG
Organism: Lathyrus sativus; assembly: GCA_963859935.3. Taxonomy (NCBI): domain Eukaryota; kingdom Viridiplantae; phylum Streptophyta; class Magnoliopsida; order Fabales; family Fabaceae; genus Lathyrus; species Lathyrus sativus. Next base: position 96,422,434 of record OZ012738.1, on the reverse strand, counting down.
TTTTGAGATGAGAAGAGAGCATGCTCAACTAAAGGGAGACTATCAAGTCCTAATGTTGTCATGCCAAGGATTCATCCTATGGTTGAGGTTTGAAACAGGGAACTCCTAGAAGTTATCATGCATAGGTTTCAACCTAAAGTTCTATCATCACTTCCTTATCAAAGGAAGTGAGATTCCTAGGGGATCATGTCAATGATAAACAGAAACAGATAAAGCATCAGCTTAAACAGTAAACAGTAAACGACTGTAAAATGCATGCAATGCAAGTGAGGGAGGAAATGTGTGGGGGGCATCAGCCTCCACAAGCTCATCTCAACCTCAAGCCAGATATGAATAACTGCAATCATACAGAAGAAATAACATGCTATCAGGCAAAATAGAAGTGACTGTAATCATACAGAAGAAATAACATGCTATCAAGCAAACACAAACCACATAGGCAAGGGAGCAGGGCTCTACCGAATACCCGCAAGCAAAGCCATACAGTAAAAATACAATCAGAGGGAGCAACTCAACCTCTAGTGCAGTCATGCTCCTAGCTTACATCAGTCTAGATATGGACTTATTCTAATGCATCAAGCAAATCAAACAAGGCACATCAATACAGAGAAGAAAACAGAAAAGAAAGCAGATCAACCACTCCCACAGCTTCACAGCAAAGCAATCTTCTGACAGCAGTTCAGTCTTCAGACTTCAATCACCCTTTAAGGCTATCATCCTCAATAACAAGTATCAACTTGCTCCTCCAAGGTTTCAACCCATCAAACATAAGTATCAACTTATTCTCTCTTCCTTAAGCCTCAGCTTTACAGTAAATCCCACCTTCAGGCTTTACTCCTAACTACAAGTATCAACTTGATTCCTTCAGGCTCTCAATGTATCAATGTAAGTGTAAACTTATCCTTTATTCCTCAAGCCTAAGCTTTTCACTCAATCTCAATTGGATCTTCTTCACAAGTATCAACTTGGTCTTCAAGCTTCAGCTCTCTTTGCTTTACCAGTATCAACTTGGTCTTCTTCTCCTACAAGCTTCAGCTCCTCAGAGTAATCTTCAACCACAAAGAAGTATCAACTTCATCCTTCAATCTTCTTCAAGCAAGGAACTCCATCCTCTAACAAGGGAGAAATGTTCATCTATCAAGAGCAAAGTTTGGATGACTGGTAGCAGAGTGAAGACCAAAGGTCACCACTAAGCATCCTGTCATCAGAGAAAGGGACCCTCAAAGGTTCTACCAATTTGCAAAGAGCCACACATCCTACCAAAGGAGGGATGAGGCCTTTACAAGGGACCTTACATCATAGGGAAGAATGGAATTGATCAACATTTTCCATGTTTATGAAGAAAGAGAACTATCTAGAAGCTCTGCCTACAAAACCCTAATCTTAGCACCTAATCACCACTACACCAAAAGAAGGGAAGATCTTCACATCCAAGCTTCTTCAAGCCATCCAATGCATCTTCAACTTGTCTTCATCATCAACCAAGAACAAGCAAAGCAAAACCCTAATCTAAGGGAACTAAAGAAGTTAATCTAGTTGAGTTAGTGCCTTAGAATCATCTAAAACTAGCACCTAAACTAAAATCAATCAAGATCAAAATCATGCTAACTACTACTTATGTTCATCACAAAAATGTGAGAAAAATCTATGGGGATCATGCATATAAATTCTAGCCACACACACAAAATCAAGATCAAAATCATCACCACATGATCACACAAAATTCCACAAAATCAAGTATCGAACATGACTATTTTAATATCAATTAAAATGTGAAAATTCCCATAAAATCAAAAAATGCATGAAATAAAAATATTTTTTATCTAAAAAAACTAGACTCTATCATGAATCTAATGCAAAAAGAATGGGATTAATTGACTCATTTATCCATTTTTTATGATTTTATCAATAACCATGAATAAAATGAAAAATTAAAGAAAATCAAAATAAAATAACAAAACCACGGTGCAGATAGTAACGAAGATCAGTTCATTATAACAATTGGGCCATCAGGGGGGTGGGGATAACAATTTGAACTTAAGCCCAAAACGACCTAGTAAGTGAAACGCATCGTTTCACTTACTCAGACTCTCTCATGAATCCAAATCAATCTTGGCCGTGGAATACCTTGCTCAGTCAAAGTCTTCATGCCAATCCAACGGTATTCTAATCATCTTCTTCGTTTGAACCAAAAATGGAGGGAGAAACGCCATGGATGCAGGGTGAAGAACACTCATCCTCTCCAACTCGGGCTCCATCAAATCTTCACTAAAAATCAAACTCTAAAACCCAAATCCACTCCATTTTTCACCCTGATTCTAACCACGCCAATCATTCTTATTGAATCATAATCATTCTCAAAACACGATCAAAAGCTCAGAAACTGACCAAGATCCAATCATCACCATTCTCCAAATTAAAGTGCCTAACATCATCACCATGCTATCCTGAGTTGATTCTACCATCTAGCTAGGGTTAACTCTCAAGAACCACCAAGATATGCTCTAGAACAGAAATTTGGTCACTCCAATAATTGTCACCAAACCTCACCAAATGCTACCAGAAAGCTTCACATACTAACCTACAATCATTCTAACCTAACAAATCGTGCTAATTCTACCTAATTTATGCTGGAGGAAGAAGTTTACATACCTGTCAATTCTTGATGAGCATATGCACCAAATCTTCAAATCAAGCTCTCAAACCTTCCAGACACGATCAATGGATCATTCCCTTGCTTCTGTATGCACAAGAACTGGTTGAAACCTCCTGAAACTTGAAACCCGATGGTGAGTTGCAGACTGAAAAATCCAAATGCTAACACTCAAATCCTCAATGCTTTTGCTGTGATTTCACTCTGGGATCACTCAACAATGCAAATGGAAGTTATTGGGATCAAGAGAATGGATTGAAATGAACTCAATTGGAGTAACCGAATTCAATTGCACAATGGAAGTTTCAAAACTCACTTTCTCTTTTCCCTCTCAATTCTCACCAAAAAAAGATCTGAACCACTTCTATTCCATATATAGAGTCTGTAGGGATGATCTAGAACCCTCTAGATCCTTCCAATGAGAAGATCAATCTCTCATGACATGAGAAGTTCACTTGAATTCTCATGATATGCCATTGTATGCCCAACTTCTGTTAACAGCTTGAAACCAATCTCAATTCCTTCCAATTTCTCCCCTCATGACATTTTGGAAGTGTTTGGATTGCAAGGGATCTTGATCATGCCTTGAATTTGAGTTTTGCACATGTTACTTATAATGTAAGTAACTACTTTTCAAAGCAAGTCCACATATTAGACCTCAATTCAAAAATGTGGCTAAACCAATGTTCTTAAAATTCTTTTTAGAGTCAAAATGACCTATTACATGCCTTGGTTTGGATGTGTAGATCAAAAGTATCAATTTCCAACTTTGGTTCATTTAACTTATACCCTTATTTTAAGTCATTTTTGCAACTTTGTGCTACAAGCATTTCCAACATCTCATGACCTCTTGACTAGCCTTAAAACATCATTTTGAACAAGTTTGGTGTTGAACATTTTCCCATTTGAAGCTTGGAAATAGGAGTTATGGCCTTATGGTTGAAATGACCTATAATCTTCAAATGACCAAAATGCCCTTGACTTATCAAAGCCATAACTTAAGTTCTACAAATCCTATCAAGGACTTATAGTACTATCTAGAAAGCTAAGAGGATAAGGAACAACATTCATGTTGACCAAAAGTTCATAGGAATCATCCTTCTTGGGCAAAAGTTTCATGCAAGTTGGGCAACTTTCAAGCCCCCAAATTCACATACCTCAGATGACCTGTAACTTGTCAAAGTCATAACTTGAGTTCTACAAATTCTATCAAGGACTTCTAGCATTCAAATTAAATCTAAGATCAAGCCCTACAACATTCATGTTGGGGGTAAGATGAGATGACAATCACATCTTAAGCTAAACTGCCTTGAAGATAGGGGTCAAACTAGGGGATTTTACACTGTCAAGCCTTAGAAACCCTAGCTTGAAACTTCTCAAACTCTTCAATCATGATGAGTTGACCTTGGAATCATCCTTAGAACATCTCAATGTATCAATCCATGATTACATGGCTCTTGGATTAGGTCTAAACCTTGTCCAAATCATCAGTTGACTTAGGGTTGACCCAGTTAAACCCTAATTGCACCACTCATGGCTGAGTCTTCTTAATCTTGCACAATGACCTGTCTAGGCCTCAAAGTGATCTTCAATACTTCCCATGAGCTCTCTCAAGACCTCAAGTCTAACTTCATGGCTTCAGAATCATCTGATGACTTCCTACAACTCTCAAGTTAGGAGACACACCCTCTTGGTTTCAACCAGTCTCTCTGAGGATCTTTTAACTTCTCTGGCAAGGATATCAACCCTTGACCACTTGAATAACCTTCTTAGCTAGCTTCAAAGTCTTGTGTAGCTCTTGCTTGGTAATCATTCCTCTTGATCTCCTGCATACATGTCAATGGGATGCAAATGATAATGCTAATATGAATGAAATGAAACATAAGCTAGGCAAAGAGATGTTGGGCAAATTTTGGGGTGCAACACTGAGTTGTTGATCTTGTTGAATGGTTGAGCTACTGCTTTTGGAGTGAACGAGAAGCCTGTAATTGCTGTTGTGCCCTCTGATATAGGAGCTTCTATAACCTGGTGAGTGTGAAGAAGGAGTGGCTACCTCTGTATGATGTCCTATAAGGGCATGTTGAAGAAGTTCTTTTGGTGGTTCTGCTGCATAATTTTCTAATAAAAGAACTCTGGTAGCCCTGAAAGAAGATTGACCTATATTCAGTTTGATGCATGACTGTGGCAGTTGTGTAGATAATTGGAAGATGGCGCCTGCAGCTGTGCTTGGTTGTGTGCCTGGACTGTTCTGTTGTGTTCTACAATTTGCTGGAAGCTATATAGTGAAGATAGTGGGAGGTGATTTATTTTCACCACTCATGACCTGCAAAGGATCCTATCAGCAGAGGAAGTCATAGAGAGGTTGAGTCAAGGGTGGCATCCTTGATGTTTAAGACCTGGTATTCCTGAAGTTGTATGGATTTAAGATCAATTGCTAATTATGGTTTACACATGTATTTAATTGATTATCCATGAAGTTCAGAGAAGGATCTGTTACAAGGATTTAAGATTCCTTGCTAGTTGAGATATTCTCAATTATTTAATGGATTATCCTTGGTGTCTCATCAGTAGCAGCACAAGCAGAAGGCCCTGATTTGTTTGGTCTACTTCAAGAATCTGATGCTCAACCAGATGTTGAGACATTCAATCAGCAGAGATTGTGCAGAATTCTGTGGATCCATAGATCAAAGGAGATATAGTTGGATCTGTACTCATTCTAGTAAGGTTCTTGGCAAGAAACTAAGGCTGGAATGGAGTGCTGGTGGAAGTGCAGATGAAGACATTCATCTTGGGTCAGTGTATTGGAGTGCAGCAACATATGATCTGTATCTAAAAAGTTTCCTGGCAAGAAACTAAGGCTAGAATGGAGTGCTTATGGGAATGAAGATGAAGACAATCTGATTTATAAGAGTATTTGAGTGCAATAGTTGTGTTCTAGTTTATACTAGAAGCACTTGATCTATTAGCTAGAAAGTTTCCTGGCAAGAAACTTGTCTAGAAGATGGTGATGGCACTACTTAGGTCAGTTTATTTCTGATCTAAGTGCATAGGAGCATATGACCTTCTTCAGCTTGGAGGTCAAGGATAAGTGGCAGGTATCTTTGATTTTCTGAAGAAGTCTATACTTAAGGAAAACGGGAATCCTTTTGTAGAGACGTGTATGATCCTTCCTCCCTAACAGAATCAAGCTTTGGCATGTTTGGTTTCTCTAAAGAGGAGGTTCATGAAGTAAATGCACTTCAAGGTAATTGTTGTGTCACAACAAAGCAGGATTAAGGTTGTCTATTCCAACTTGAGATCAAGCCTATGTACTCTGGATCTGATTGAGTGAAGAGAATCTTCTAAGTGGCAGAATGAAAGCCTGAACTCTCTAGCTGAATGTCTGAACCCAAAGTTGTGACATCAAGCAGAAACTTCAAGGCCTCAAGTGATGGTGTGGCACATCATTTGAAGATAAGTTGATCTTCTCAGGTATGAATGGAATTAATGCCTCATATCATACAGTTTGCGGAAGCTGTGTGAAGAAGTAGATGCCTTGCTTTGGAGCAAGAAAAATGTGAAGATCAAAGTGGCCTGGTGGATTAGCAGACTTACTAGAGCTCTGAAAAATGCTGAATAACCAAACAGTGGCATTTGGTTATTTAAGCAATGTGCCTTTAGAGAACTATTCTTGTGCAGAAGAGTAGTTATTTGAAGACCACAAAAGGTTCTGGGACTGTTCATGCTTGGAACTAATTACTCATGTGCAGAAGGGTAATTGGTTGAAGACCAAAGGAGGATCTGTTTTTGTTCACATATTGGAGCTTGTGGCAAAAGCCCTAAGCTGTGTATAGAAGATTACCTTCTTGTGGAGATGGAGTTGATCAAGCTGGTGGAGCTGTGAAGATCTTCAGTTAGACTACTAGGCAGCAGTAAGTCTAGTATGGGCACATAAAGAACCATGGGATGGTGTGACTGTGATATGAACCATCTGATATGTGAAGATCTCTTGAGGAAATTGTGATTCACTTCTTGGCTAAGAAGTACTCTATCTTGTCATACGGGAGAATGATGAGGTAAAAGGATTGTCTTGGAATATGATGTGAAGGTATTGAGTGCATTCTGATGTGATAAAGTCCCTATGCGGTGTCTATCTTGTACTCAGCCTAAGGCCAGAATACTTGTGGAGAAGTGGTTTCTTCTGCTACAAGTAACTCTAGGAAGAGGTGAATCAGTTTGGTGCCTTCTCTCTGTAGAAGCATAGAGTTGGTCATGAGAGGTAATGTGGTGATCTTGGAGAAGTTGTTATCAAAGATAGGGGGAGAGCTTCTGTTTGATGGGAGTACTAATTGCTTGTGGTTCAAGCATGGTGTATGTGAATGCGTTCAACATGTGGGTTGAACAGAGAATGAGTTCTTGAAGACATGAAGATGCGTCTTGTGTTTTCCATTCATGTGCATTGATTACCATTGATATAGGAGAATTATACTTCTATCCAGGATCTGTTGCTGCAAGAGTGCAGTTATGTGTCAAGATTGTTTGGGGTTTCAAACAAATCTGGGACTTGATGAAGGCAGAATGTCAGACAAGAGGTTGTGACATTGGATTACTGCTCGAAGCCCATGGTAAACATGGCAGTGTATTCCTTTTGGATCTGTCATTAGGTAACAATGGATCAAGTCAGGTATTTGGGCCTCTATCCAAGTACTATATGACTGGTGAAGATGAAGATCAAGACACCATCAGCCTTGATCTTGTGCATATGGAAGGATGTTCACTCTGACACCTTGGAGATTTTCTGTCAAAGCTGAAATCTGAGAAATCTTCCAGATAGGAATTCTGCAACTGCCTATGCTATTTTCTCCAGTATGGGTTGTGAATCAAGGGGTGTAAAGCTGCCTGGGTGAAGATGATGAAGTAATTCTTCATGTGCTTGGGTTCTCTCCTTCAGGGGGAGCAATGTTAATGCTGACAGGGGAAGATTGTACATGTCTGGTGTGTAGCTGCTGAAGTGGTACAGTCCTTATTAGAGGTCATGCAGCTTGTGTATTCCTTGGGAGATGGTGAGATGACTGTATGTACAGTTTGTGTTGAGCATATGTATGTACAAGTACTCCATTTGTTGTCAAAGTTTTGACTAAACCAAGGGGGAGAAAAAGAAAAACGACTGTTGCTGATGAGGAAAGCATTGTTGCTGCCATGCTGGATGCAACTATCAAGGGGGAGCATGATAGTTTGTGTAAACTACTGTTGAATGTCCTATTAAGCTGTTTTAGCCAAAATTTGCCAAATAGGGAGTTTGTTGGTTCCATGGTTCTATGATATAGAATTGTCCATGGTTCTATGATTGGGTAAATTGTGGTAAAACAAGATTCTGCACTAATGATAAGCAGGATGTGATTACCATAGTTATGACATCACTAAAGGAGCAAGCAGGAGCTGGTGAAAGAACTGCTGACATGGATGTCATTACCAAAGTTATGACATCACTAAAGGAGCAAGCAGGAGCTGGTGAAAGAACTGCTGACATGGATGTTATTACCAAAGTAATGACATATGAATAACATAACTGCTGTCATGGGTTGACAACTGGTGCAGCAGGAGCTAACAAAAGCAGATGATATAACTGGTGTCATGGATGCAGTAGGAGCTAGCAGAGGCTGACATCAAGGTTGAGTGCAGCAAGAGCTAGCAGAGACTGAAGTAAGGACATCTGTCATGAATGTCATTACCAAAGTAATGACATAGCTGTCTGGCACAACAGGCACTACTATGGGGTAGCAGTAGCCTAGTTCCTCACAGGCAGTGTGATGTGTGCAACCACAACAGGGTAAGTTGTGATGAAGTTCCTCACAGGCAGTGTGAGGTGTGCAACCACAACAGTGTGAGTTGTGGTGTGTTGTCATGTGTTTTAAGCAAGACCTAGTTGCAAGACATAATTGCATGACAACAGAAGGAGCTGCCAGTGTATATCTCTTGACATAAGTGTTTTGGTACTGTTGGATATTCCACATCAGTATGTACACGCCAAAGAGATGTGTTAGAAACAAAGTGCAGATTTAATGGGTGTTCACAAAAAGGATCGTTGATACTTTTTAGGGAACTATAAAGCATTTGTTTCTACTGTCATGAAGAAGATTCAGCAGAAGTGCGCAGCAGAGCAAGCTGGTCAGCTAAGAGTGAGCAAAAGCTGAATGTCATACTGAATGTCATAACATGGATCGTATGACATCAGACGGGTTGAGTTTGTTTTTCTGTTATGATACCTGATTTATATCAGGCTAAATATCAGGAAACATGTTATGACTCCTGAGTTATATCAGGAGAGATTCAAGGCAATGCTGACCATGCCATGACCTAATTGGACAACACCTTGAATAGTGGAAATTAGTTTTAATTTATTAAAACTAATATTTGTTACTTCTGCACAGCCCAAGCCCAGTCTACACGACTATAAAAAGAGGAGCAGAAGCAGAAGAAAAGCAAGCACTCACATCAAGAAAAATCATAGTGTAAAATAGAGGTCTAGGGTTGAGAGTCCCTTGTGTGTGAGTCACCCTTTGCATTGTATGATGCATTGTGGTAGACATAATTATAAGTGAAGAGGGTTGTTCTTCACGTGAAAAGTCTATTTAGGAATACTTGTAATCCAAGCAATTGTCTGGTGGATGATTGTTTTGGTTAGGTAGATTTTAGGCTGTGTCTCACTCGAAGCTGTGAAGCAAGAGTGTGTGAGTTCCTTGATCAAAGTTGTGAAGCAAGATCAAGGTGTGTATGAAGTGTCTCTTCATACTGTTCTTGTAATTGTTTGATATCACTGTTGTGTGATAGTAGGGGAGTGAGTGGGTATACTCATGTACTAGAGTGTCTCTAGGCTGAAGTGTCATTGGATAGAGATTAAGTGAGAAATGCAAATTGGAGGTTTGGCTTTGAATTGATCCTACTAATAGTGAATTTCCTCCCTAGCTTGGTAGCCCCCAGATGTAGGTGTTGTTGATACCGAACTGGGTGAACAATTACTGTGTTATTTATCTTTCTGCATTTACAATTTTGTACTTTAAATGGTTAGATAAATAGTATAGCAGACTGCAGATGTCACAACAGAGGTCGTGACATTGGTCATGACATTGGAATAATTTAAAGAAATTTAAATTGGTCATGGTCTGTCCTCGTCCTTGTTGAGCAGAGATCAATGTTCAAGGAACACATGTGATCTGCATACCAGAATTTCAAAATTGGACAAGAAATAGAAGTAGTGTTTAAACCAAGGGAACAATGTTTAAATTGAGAGAGTGGTGTTTAAACCAAATAAAGGATATAAATCGTGTTTAAACCAAGGGAGCGGTGTTTAAACTAAAGGAAAGATAGAAGTGGTGTTTAAACTAAGAAAGGATAGAAGTGGTGTTTAAACCGAAGAAAGGATAAAAGTGGTGTTGAAACCAAAGAGAGAATAAAAGTGGTATTTAAACCAAATAGTAATAAAAGTGGTGTTTAAATCAAGAAAGTAATAGAAGTGGTGTTTAAACCAAGAAAGTGGTGTTTAAACCAGAAAACTGGTGTGTAAACCAAGCGAAAGATAAAAGTGGGGTTTAAACCAAAGAGAAGGACAAGAGTTGTGTTTAAACCAAAGAAAGGATAGAAGCAGTGTTTAAACCAAGGGAGCGGTGTTTAAACCAAATAAAGGATAAAATCGGTGTTTAAACCAAGGGAGCGGTGTTTAAACCAAATAAGAGATAAAAGTGGAAGGGATAGAATGGTGTTTAAACCAAATAAAGGATAAAAGTGGTGTTTAAACCAAATAGGGAAAGAAAGTGGTGTTTAAACCAAGAGAGTGGTGTTTAAACCAAAAGAGTGGTGTTTAAACTAAGGGAGTGATGTTTAAACCAAAGAAGTTTGATAAAAGTGGTGTTTTAATCAAAGAAAGAAAGAAAGTGGCGTTTAAACCATGAGAGTGGTGTTTAAACAAAAAAGTGGTGTTTAAACCAAAAGAGCGATGTTTAAACCAAAAGAGTAGTGTTTAAATCAAGAGAGTGGTGTTTAAACCAAAAGAGTGGTGTTTAAACTAAGAGATTGGTGTTTAAACTAAGATAGTGGTGTTTAAAACAAAAGAGTGGTGTTTAAACCAAGAGAAAAAGATAAGGGTGGTGTTTAAACTAAGAGGATAGTAAGAGCAGTGTTTAAACCAAAGAGGAGCTTGTTGTTGAGGTGTTTGAATGATGATAGGTTCGATCGTTGCCCTATGACGGAAAAATGTATTTGATTAGTTGATTTTATATTTTTTTTCTTATGAAATTGTGAGGCGGGTTTAATTTTTGGTACTTAGAGGGAGACGAGTATCTTAACCACAGGCTAAGTACGCCTACAATCAAATACTCGGGAATTGAGGGGACAATGTTATCCCAACCACTTTTTTTCCTCCCTAAGAGGACCAAATTAAACTCATTTTATTATTAAGTGTTTTAAATAGAAGACAGGCATTAAGCCATAAGTCAAACAAAGCCACCAACCTAAGTACTTGAGAAACGGGGTGCACAAGTTTGTACACTCCATCCTTTTTCTTCCAATTTATTGTGAAAATAGTTTTGAAAAAGGACTTGGCGTTGGACCAAGTGTTTGAAAATTTGAATTGTGAGATTGTGAAATGAAGGAGTAATGGGTGAATGGGAGATGGGAATTGATGGTGGTTGATAGTGATGCTTAAGCTATCGACTTACGGGTGCGAGAAGTCATGGAACCCTAGGGTGTGGTGAAATGTGAAGTTCAATTAATTAGTTTGAAAATGGCTTGACGTTGGATCAAGCTTTATTTGTCTTTATTTCTTTAAAATAGTTTTCTAATCGCTTTGATTTTATCTTTTTAACATACAAGAATGCAAGCATAAGGCAATAAAGAATGTAAAGTCCTACACTATTACACTTTAATGGGAGTGGGGGAGCATATGGATCCACCAAGGAGAGATACATCCTAAACTCATACAATTTTAAAGGGAAGAATAAAGTGACAGGCTAAACTCATTACACCCTTTGTTTAATGTCCAAAATGTATTAAAGGCTTCAATCCACACCTCAAACAATACCAAAAGGTTAGCAAAAGGTATAAAAGATAATGCATGAAAATTATATACAAGGTATTAATCCAAATGAGGTCTAGGATCAATTAAGGCACACTATGCCAAAAAAGACCTTTAGCAGCGCTTTTTTACCCCTTTAGCAGCGCTTTTTAAAGCACTGCCTAATCTCCCCCCCCCCCTCCCCCCCTTTAGCAGCGCTTTATTAAAGCGCTGTCTTAGACCCCCCTATAGCAGCGCTTTATGAAAGCGCTGTCTTAGACCCCTCTTTCCCCACCTATAGCAGCGCTTTTTTAGCAGTTTCTCTGTCCCCTTTAGCAGCGCTTATACATAAAAGCGCTGTCTAATGTGCACGTTTTGAAAAAAAAAAATTCCTGATTAATGGCATTTTTTATATATTTTTCAATAAACCTGCTTATATTACAACACTTGCTTATATAATTTAGCCCTTTATTTCAGCACTTTGGCTTTATATACACAATTCAACACTTTGGCATTATGTGCACAATTCAACACTTTGGCATTATATATGCACAATTCAACATCACAAATTATATACAATTCCACTTTAATATATATAATTCAAAAGCTTCACAATTCAACATCACAAATTATATACAATTCCACTTTAATATATATAATTCAAAAGCTTCACAATTCAACATCACAAATTATATACAATTCTCAACTCGAAATTCAACATCACAAATTATACAATTCTACTTTAATTTCTTCCAATCTTCATTGCTGGCCATAATATACCTGTAATTCAGGAAAACTAAAGTATCAAATGAATGACATTCAAATATGTAAATAAGAAATATATATATATATATATATGATTCGTCTGCTATAATATTCTCATCTGGATCATCCCTAACATAAGATTCATTCTCAACATCAACCTCCCCATTTTCTCCAATGTTATCGTTGATTACTTTGTTGGAAAAAAGAACTATAGACCATTTCGTACTTTTCGGATCAGTGACATAGAACACTTGTTTAGCTTGCGTGGCTAGAATAAAAGGCTCATCTTTGTACCCCACCTTATTAAGATCCACTTGCAAAAAACCTGACTTATCCATACGTATGCCACTATTACTTTCAACCCACTTGCATCCAAAGATAGGAATCTGAAACTTCTCATAATCAAACACCCAAATGCGCTCGATTACCCCAAAATACGAGGAAATGTGCATTGATTCGGCAAGCACAGTGACACCACTATTTTGCATTGTACTTTTATCATCTTGCTCCTTGGTATAAAATGTGTATCCATTAATTGCGTATGCGCTATAAGAAAACACATGCAAAGTTGGACCATATGCTAAACATCTCAACCTTTCTGTTATTGAAGCGAGATCAGAATAAAACTTTGAATAAATATGCTCTTTGAACCATGTTATAAAACTTCGATTGTGCTCACGTACTATCCAATTTTCATTTCTATTCAGATTTAAACCTCGGAGAACGTCCTTGTGCAATTTAACGTACTGCTCAACCTCAATGTCATTGTGCAGAACATATAAATGCACTTGCTCCCGTTCATCCCTTGAAACTGTCACAACTTTATTTCCAATTAACTGTTTACCTACTACTTTTTCAACAACATCAGATTTTGGGAGGCCAATGGATTGAACGTTGGACAAATATTCAGTACAAAACTCAATAGCTTCTTCAACAATGTATCGTTCAACAATACATCCCTCTGGTCGACTTCGGTTTTTCACATACCCTTTCAATATTTTCATATAACGTTCAACTGGATACATCCATCTCATATATGCAGGTCCACACAGTTGTGTCTCTTTCACGAGATGCACAACTAGATGTACCATTATGTCAAAGAATGACGGAGGAAAATACATTTCAAGCTCACACAAAGTAATAATTATATCTTTTTGCAATGTTGGTAAGATCGCAGGATCGATCACCTTACTACAAATAGATCTGAAAAAGAAACACAATTTTCTTATTGCGCCTCTCACTTTTTCTGGCAAAATAGAACGTATACCTATTGGTAGAAAGTGTTCCATAAGAACATGGCAATCATGTGTCTTTAAACTCTTTAACTTTAGGTCTTTCATAGAAACAAGTCTTCTAATATCTGAAGAGTATCCTTCTGGAACTTTAACTTCACTAAGAAACTTACACATTATCTTTTTCTCCTTTCTAGACAAAGTATATGCAGCAGGTGGTAGATAAGTGCGATTTCCTTTCTTCTGGGGTCCTAATTCATTTCTTATTCCCATTTCTACCAAGTCTTTTCTTGCTTTAAGGCCATCCTTAGACTTTCCTTGTATATTGAGTAACGTACCAATAACACTTTCAAATACATTTTTTTCAATATGCATAACATCAAGAAAATGTCGTACATACAACGACTTCCAATACGGCAACTCAAACAAAATTGACCTCTTCTTCCACCCACGCGTGGTAAGCGTATGAGCAAAAGGCTTGCCAAACTGAGTACTCACATCTTTCACCTTTGCAAAAATTTGATCGCCGGTCAATGTAGGTGGTGCTCTACGTTGTTCTGAATTTCCATTGAATTCTTGTCTCCACCCACGGTACTGATGATTAGAACTTAAGAATCTACGATGACCAAGAAAGACATTCTTCTGACCAAATTCCAACCGCGTCCAATCTGTGTTTTCTTCACAGATAGGACACGCACATTGACCTTTAATGCTATACCCTGATAGATTTCCGTATGCTGGGAAATCATTAATTGTGCCAAACAACATGGCCCTCAAATTAAAACTTTCTTTCCTATATCCATCATAAACCTCCACACCGTTCTCCCACAAACTTTTTAAGTCTTCGATTAAAGGTGTCAGGTATACGTCTATGTCGTTTCCTGGTTGTTTAGGGCCAGAAATTAACATAGATAACATCATGTACTTACGCTTCATACATAGCCATGGAGGTAGGTTATAAATCATAAGAATTACAGGCCAGGTGGAATGGGAGATACTTTGCAGACCGTGCGGATTCATTCCATCAGTCGATAATGCCAAGAGAAGGTTTCTAGCTTCTTCTCCAAAATCAGGATAATCATTATCAATTTTCATCCACTGTGGTGAATCTGCCGGATGTCGATACTTCCCATCTATAATTCTATCATCTGCATGCCAAGTAAGGTGTTTCGCATCTGTTTCACTACGAAACATGCGTCTGAATCTCGAAATTATAGGAAAATACCATAAGACTTTTGCTGGTGACAACTTCTTATTATACCGAGATACACCGCATTTAGGACACTCGTTTAATGATGCATACTCATTTCGAAACAAAATGCAATCATTTGGACAAGCATGTATCTTATCATAGCTCATACCAATAGAGCATAACATTTTTTTAGCTTCATAGGTTCGATTGGGAAGAACATTATCCTCCGGAAGCATCTCTTGAAGTAGGGCTAACAACTCTGTGAAACTTTTATCCGACCATCCATTACCCGCCTTTAAGTTGTACAACTTTAATACCGCAGACAATCTTGTGAAAGTAGTGCAACCTTTATACAACGGCTTCTCTGCATCGCTTACCAACCTCTCAAACATCTTTGGACAATCTTTAAGATCTTCTTCAAGTGCTTCTGCAATATCTTCGACTCGATCACAATCGTATGTATCCCTACCATTGTCCTTTGAAGTAGAGGTCGTATTGTTCTGGGGTTCAACATTCTCGTTACTTATCTCACCGTGTAATGTCCAACATGTGTAACTTCAATCAATTCCATGTCTCATTAAATAAGATTCCAACTAAACCGCGTCAATTCGACGCCCATAACAGCAACCTAAGCAAGGACATGTGATCCTACTGGGGTCTTTGGCGTGTTCAACAGCAAACTTAACGAAGTTCGATACCCCATTCTCGTACTCTTTTGACAATCGATTAACAGACATCCAATTTTTATCCATACTATGAAAGTTAGGCAAAAACAGAGAATACCTGTAAAGAAATCACTACTTCTAAGAAAGTTGTACAGTAGGATGCTTGGAAACAATCACAACCTTGCTCTTCTCAGGTAACCCCTATAACAGACAATATATACATTTTATTAAAATCATATTAATAATTAACCAAAACAAAAAAACTAGATAATCCAACAAAACAAATCATATTAAAAAAAAGTAGATATACTATAATAAACTATTCTACTATTAAAGCATACTTTCATTAATATGATTTTAAACTATTCTAAACTATTTTATAATGCTCAAAATGACATGGACTAAATTAAAGCATACTCTCATAAATGGTGGAAATGGACTAAATTATTCTAAACTATTCTAAACTATTTCATTAATATGATTTTAAACTATTCTAAACTATTAAATGATACTCTCAAAAATGGTGGAAATGGACTAAATTATTCTAAACTATTCTAAACTATTGCATTAATATGATTTTAAACTATTCTAAATTATTAAAGCATACTCTCAAAAAATTTGGTAATGGACTAAATTATTCTAAACTAATTTATAATGCTCAAAATTCATTGTGGCATTTCAACAAACACCTTGCATACAAAACTCAAGCCAATATCAAAAGAGTAATGCTCATCAATGGTATCAACAAAAACAAGTCAATAACTCAGAAAGAAGTAGCACTAACATCATCTAATCCAGAAAAATGCAATACTAAGACAATAATCCATAAAAATGCCGTAACAGTCGCGGATTTACCGTAACGGTGGAGGAGAACGAACGGTGAACGGCGGCGAAAGGGAACGGCGAACGGCGGCGAAAACAAATGGAAGACGGCGGCGCAAACGGACGGCGACGAAAGCTTCAACGGAGGGCGAAAATGGAAGATAGGGCAATGGAGAAATGAAGAAACGAAGAAGAAAACGAAAAAACGCGTGTTCTGTTTCGTTTACAATTCTGGAGGGTATATAAAAATTATTATACTAATACCTTTAGCAGCGCTTTTTAAAGGCCTTTAGCAGCGCTTTAAAAAGCGCTTTCATAGGGTGCCATAACAATGACATATAGCAGCGCTTTATAGAAAAAGCGCTCTCGTAGGGTCCCCTTTTAGCAGCGCTTTTAAAAAGCGCTTTCTAAGGGTCCCCTTTTAGCAGCGCTTTTTAAAAGCGCTTTCTAAGGGTCCCCTTTTAGCAGCGCTTTTTAAAAAAGCGCTGTCTTTGGTAGGTAATTTTTTTCTTTTTTTTTACTGACTATTTAGCAGCGCTTTTTTTAAAAGCGCTGTCTTTTGTGCGCTGCTAAAAATCAATTCTGGCGTAGTGGCAAATCATAAAATCTATCAAAATGCGACACAAAGTCAATCAAGAAACACGCAACATAATTCATAAAGTTGGTGCCAAAATTCTATCAACCATAATGGCGCAAAAATCTTGACAAAATGTATCACTAAATCACAAATTTCTAACAAAATAGTATAACAAAAATTCGACAAAGTATCACCAAAATTTAACAAGACAATAGTATGAAATTTTACAAAATAGTCCAAAATTTAAACAAGATAAAAAAATTCAATAAGAACATATCACAAAAATTCTTACAAAACACTTATGAAATTCTACAAACTATATCAAGAAAATTCAACATGGCAAGGATTCCACAAAAGAATATTCAACAAATATAGCAATAAAAAAATAAAAAATTAAATCCTAACAGAGTGAGGTGCCAACAGGAATTAGGGAGTTTAGAAAGAAAAACTATGGGCTTTGTCCAAACACCTTTGAAGCCAGAGCCATGAAGGTACGACAATGGTTAGGGGTGTAAAAAGCAAGATCACGAGCCTAGGAATGAAAGAGGCCCAATATGCATCAAGATGAGTGTGAGGGAGTCTGAGATTCCACTTCATTCACGTAATAGTAGAAGATTCATGCGTCCACACAGGTAAGTCTATTCATATCTTAGATCTTTTGATAAGGATTGATTGTTGCTGATATATAATTGTCATTATAAAATTACTAATAACTACACATATTTAAAAATAAAGATGTAGCAAATTATCAACATGATAAATCCAATATGTCTAGTAACTAAAATATTTACAAATATCACTAATAACCATAAATATTTACAAATATTTTATTAATTAAAAAAAAAAAAGGTATTGTGGTGATAATGACCCGTGAAAATAGTGAATTTCAGTGATAAAATTCACAGGAGTTGATAGCTTGGTGTTTTCACTGCGATCCAGCATCACTAATATCTTTCTGTATCTTTTTGTCCTCAGCTGTTTTATCATCTTGAAGCAATGTCAAAATATCCTCTTCATAATAACATAGATAAGAGACAAATAACTCGTTAAAATATGATAAAAATGTAACTATAAAAATATTTGTGCAAGACTATGGATTGTCGATCCAACATCTCACCAGATCATATATTGAGATCATATAAATAAAGCAACCTATGTGCATAAATTGAGATCATATATTGAGTTAACTAAAAAAGTTTCTTTGTAGGATGTATATACCATGAGATTGAGCCCTACTGGTCCTGGTACAAATAATTCTAAAAAAACTGGTGCTAGCTAGGTAAGTTAGTCACTGGTTAAATAAATTGGCACAAATGAAATTATGAAGAATGAATGAAGGGACTATGCAAAACAACATATAAAGCAAAAATATTGGAAAAAAGAAGCATTGTATAGGTTTCTGTTAAGCATAGGCATTTGTATACTTAAATGATTTGTTAAAAATTCATTGTATTTTGTATAGTCCTTAGACACTAATATTCTAAACTCATATGATTTATTGAATTTTATATAAGCCTTTTATACTACTAATATTATATACTGATATATAGTTCATTTTGATTCATTTTCATATATTATGAAATTTAGTTATGAAATTTATTATAGTTCTACAACAAATATATATATGACAAAGCATGTATAAAATATGTATTTCATCGGTTTTGTGTTTTAGATTCTTAGTTGATTAAGTATATTTCCTAATAAAAATATATAAGAGGAACATAAGATATTCAATTTTAAATCAAGCCATTTGGTCTCATGAGCAGCAAAATATAATATTGACTCTACTGTAATTAAATACGGTGTCTTGTCTTGTCTCTGTCTCATGAGCATTGGTGTTTTGTCTTAGAAGGCATAAACATAAATATGCCTAAACATTAGCGTTGTACCTAAATATGCCTAAACATAAATATTGGTGTCTTGTCTCATGAGCATCAAAATATTATAAAGATTATTAGAAGACATATTTCATTGGTAACTAAATATTAATAGAGCACATAAATAAACACTTTGTTCATAATCTCCCTTAGAGCGTGTGCAGGCATGTCAATATATGGAATACATTCTTTGTCCCAAAAAACAAAACAACCCATTTTGTTGCCAGACTCAACCTCAATTTCAATTTTATACCTAGTTGAATATTGAGAAATGCAAGGTTACATAAGATATCTGAAAATTAATGTAAACATGGTATGATGATGTTGATAGAAATAAACATACTTGGTTATAGGTGCTGAAGGACTATCACAGTAATTACATATGAATTTAATTCTAGGATCCTTGTTCGTCTTCTTACAGCTAGGACATACTTCGTAGTACCACCCGAATTTACTTGTCTTGAACCTCTTGGTTGTTCCAAGTGTGTTGACAAAAGTTTCCTTTAAGGTAGTTAGCAATAAAAAGGATGTCATTATATGGAAATTGAATGAATTCAATGTAAGCAACATGGATAGAAGGTTAAAGAAGGATATATCTCACATTTTGAAGAGAAATCATATCCCTAATGGTCTTGAAATATTTCATAAAGGAGAATGTGTTGTCTGCAAATGACCCTTGCAAAGCAGAAGCTTGTGAAAGGGATTGTGAAATGACCTTGGATGAAACAGTATCTCCCAATCTAAGGTTCAAAGCAAGAACATTACAGTTGTTAAATAATCAATTAAAATGACCCAAATTCTATAGTGTTATTGATAGAATGTATGTTTGTAAAATGAGATAGACAGGGTGACAAACTTTGCTACAAATTCTGTCACTTGAGGATGGTTGTAGTTGACAAGCAACTTAGAGTCATTCCATGCATTAGAGAGGTTCAGCTTTCCAGTGACTGAAAAGAATCAAAAGTAGATGTATTATTTATTAGGATATAATGGAGATGGCTCTAAAAATAGTCCATTGTAGTATCTAATTACCCGAACTTAATCGAACCCAAGCATGTGTCAGGATGAAAATTGTAGGTTCAAATGAATGCTTATTGTTATCCTGTGTGTAGCCCTGAAACTGTGTTGCATAGGAATCTCATAGTGTAACACCTATTTCATTTCCACTGTAAAGGAAAAAATACAAAGGATTAGTGTTATTAACAAAATCAGTTTAGATCAGTGAAAACGCAATGTTTGGAATCATACCACTCATCTGACAAGGTAATGTTGATGAAAGACTTTTTGCCTCCCCCTCCAGTTTGTGATTTTACGACATCACAGAGAACCCCGGTGACATCTGTGCAATGTCAAAAGCGAGTTGTAAGACACATCAACTATGATAAAGCAAAAAGTTGCAGAAGAAGTGTTAGCAACAATACCATATAACCGATCACTTTGAAAATTTCTAGTTAAGACATCAATAATAGGATTGAAAATGAACTTGTGTTAGGGTATATCAGGAATGTCTATCTTGGTGATAGCGGTTCCATTAGTAAAAAAAAAGCTTTAACGTATTATCACAAACCTTCAAAGGTAGATCGTTGTCTAAAGGTTCACCGTTATAAACAACATATGTTTGATGTTCTTGGAACCTAGTTTTCCATACTTCCATATTATGATTTTTAATAATGACTTGAATTTGGTTGCCCTGAACATCAAAGTTTTAGTGAGCAAAGTTATAACATGTTTCAGGATCAGAGACAAGAAATGTTCAAAACGTAAAAGTTCACCTTGATGTCTTATAAAATAGATTCAAAATGCTCATGACCATTTCGTTCTTTCACGGTCCATAGGTCAACAACATGGAAATAAATCTTCCAGACATTGTTACCATTCTATAAATCAGTTATCATAATTATGGGTCTCGATATAATGCAGTTAACTAAAAAGTCGAACACGAGAAAACACACACAATCAAAATGTATACCATGAAACAACCTAGAGTGTTGGATACAACGAAACATGTTACGGTGTTGTATACAACGAAACAAGCTATGGTTCTATACAAAACGAAACAAAAACACATAAACATATTGTGTTGTTACATATATTGATAGTTCAAGATAACAAAACCAAGAAGGAACCATGAAATAACTGACCTTAGTGGCGATTCTACGGTTGAAGGCACTGCAATGTGGGTCGGACGAAAGAGATGATGTACCAAAATAGAAAGAAATGAGAGGAAAGTTTCTTTTTGAAAAGCCAAGAGATGAGAGGAAAGTGATTGAAGTGAGATGTTGGAAGGGAGTAAAGTTGGTAATTGTGTAATCAGGGAGGGAAAAGATGAAGTTCTGAAAAGTGAAATCCAATTGCTGAACCCAATAAACAATGTACACATGGCAGTGTATGGTATTAGTTACTGTTATTATGTGTTTCATTTTGCGAATTACCGTTTCGGACAAATTTATTAGTATCATTAAAATATGTAAAGGTTATAATAGGGTTAATGGTGATAGTAAATTTTCTTAGGTAAGATAGTTGATAAGACTATGGATTGTCGATGCAATTAACGATTGTCGATAAGTTCAAAGAAAGAAAAAATGTTGTAGTGGAAACAACCTTCTTCGTGCCAAGGTACTCGACATCGCGCACAATGTATAAGATCGAACACACGACTTGGGAATTGCAACCTTTGAGGGCCCATGACGGCAGATATGGCTGGTATTCCTCTCTTAAGTCTAAACTGAACTTGTGCCTCATGTTCATCTTTAGGCGCAAAAGACATAGCAATAACATCTCTTTCAAATAGGTAACCTCCAAAAATACCAACTCCACACCCAACGTCCAATATCACCCTTGTATGCTTTCCCCATGCAATGTCTGGTTGCGCCTGAATAATAACAGTTAACCAATTATTTCAAATAAACTTATAATATCATCTATATATATATTACATAGTTAAGAACATTCATTATTACCTTTTGAAGAAAATCAATATAGTGGAGAGCACCATGAATGAACTGAGTGCCACCTCCAGGGAATGTCAAGAACTCACCCATCATCTTGACCCAATTTTGGTGTCCCTTTACTTCAGCTAGCTTAACGTGTGGTACATTGTGGGACCATATCTAAATCACAAAAACATATTTAAGTGCTATGGACATTTATTACTAAGTTTTAAACAAAGTAGTATCTTAAATTTGAAGGGTATATATAAGAGAACCTTATCTCTACTACCAGGCCATGGAACATGTATTTTGTATCTTGTAGGAAGTGAGACCAGACAAGTTGGTGCATCCTCAGGGCAATGTCTCTCTCTATGTTCAAAGTGTTTTCTATGTGAAGTCTTCAGATACTTTTCATTATCCAAACATGGAATATAATCAGCACCAGCTGTTACATTGCATATACTCCACTTGAAATATATCTTGCAAGGAAATAGGTATCTATCTTGCAATCCTCCTAATAATACTTCAGCAAGCAGTATCCCTGCCTTGTCTGATCTGAAAAGTAAAATAAACTTAGACAGGAAGAATAAATAATAAACTTTAAATGGAATCAAGACAATGAAACATCCCTTTTTACCATGCCGTCTATCGAAAAAATAGAAACATGAAAATATATATCCTAGCCACCCCAAGCACATCGATTTTTCTAAATAGTTTTAGCGAGATATTTTTGGCATTAGACACAAAAAATAAGTAAAATGCAAGACTTCATGGATATGATGAAGCCTTGGATATATGAATTGCACATATGACAACATGCAGCTGTCAACTTCCATGGCAATTTTTCAAGCATATGCTATCATAATCCAGTGACGATCAATTATGTCACAGTATATTGTCCAACAAAAACGATAGAAACTCCATGAATTGCCTACACCATGTTAAGTAACAAAAGGCAAGTAGATGATCTTTCTTGACTTTACAAAAGTTATATTCCACTGAACGAAGAGATAAAATTTTACCTGTCAATAGCAATCGACCACGTGCTGTCTATGAAATCAGAGCAATTCAGCTGGCCAAGCCAATGCAGTTAAAAGTGCACTCAAGACAGTTAGCAATGCCCCTTGCCTCATCAACTCCATCGCAAGTCCTAACACATCACAAAAATATTGATATCATTCACGAGTCTACTTAAAAATATTAAAAAACATTAATAGCCTGAAACCCAAATCAATTACTTGAAGTTAGCCAATCCTAGATTGCAGTGCTCACGACCATTAGATTCTTGGATTCCCACTGCAGTGCCTACCTAACTTTTGGCAAGGATCATAAGTCATTAGGGTATTAACTTGCATTTCTATAAATGTAAAGGAAACAGCAGGAAAATATGTGATTAGACTACAATAAGATAACATCTAATTAGCATGTTGTATTGACATATACTTGGCTGATAAAAATTGTATTAAGCAATAATATTCACAAGCAAAGTCATTATAATTGTTATCAATAACAGATTGCAAAAAATGACGGAAAGCCAAAAATATACCAAATGTTCATGTCACCAATTAATGTTACACAATTAAGAGAAACATAACAATATAATCTAACCAACATCAAAAGGAAGCAACATCAGAAGACCATAAATGATATAAAAAACTCAATTTCCTGAAGAAATTATCATATGATCTGGTAAACTAAAACAACAGTTCCATAAATATGATCCATCACAACATACACCAACAAAGAGTGCAGTGTTTAATAAACCAAGAGACTTAAATATAGAAATGCATTATTTCCAAACATGTTAATGTAGTGAGAAGCAGTTTCTTCACATGAAGACTTTGTTGAGGCCACAAAAACCAGTAGATCGGCAACCTACAACATAAATAGTGCCCAACACAACAGTAATCAAAGCCCTAAAATCATTAAAAAATTAGAAAATAAAACCATTATTATTCAGACCTGGAAAACAAAACCAACAATAGAGGTTCCAGTCTTCAAGTAAGTAGGGAGTTTGAGACCCTTCTTTTCAAGTATATCATTTCTTCTGCAGATATCAAAACTGAAACTGTAACACCCATTTTAATTACTTAGTCTTTTTGGTGTTATTTGATTGTGGTGTGTCCTTATGTGGGGGTGTGTCTGAGTGCGTTGGTGGGTGCCCTTAATTATAGAGATCATTTAATAAACTATAGAATTTAATATTAATACAATATAATTAATAATGATAACAATTTAATAATTAATAGTAATATTGTTATTCTATTGTTATTATTATTATTATTATTATTTATATTATTATTAGATTAAGTGAAGAAAATATAATGGAAGGGGGAGGATAGAAAATAAGAGAAAGCGGATTGGAAAAGAAAATAGAAAGAAATAGAAAGAAATAGAAAGAAAGAGAAGAAAAAGGGAAGAGAGAAAGATTGAGGAGGAAGAACAAGGGGAAGAGAGAGACAAGGTTATGGCTGTCAAATTCTTCAGGATTCTTCGTCAATCTGATCAATTAATCGAGGTAAGGGTGTGAAACTTGTGATTCTGTCCATGCATGTGAATATATAGGGATTGTTTGGATGGTTTGGGTGATTTTGTGTAGTTTACCATTTTAGGTCGAAAATGATTTAATCGGTAGAATTGATGTTTTATTGGGTAAAATCTGGATTAAGTCGTGTAGTTTAGTCGGAAAATGTTGGGCTAAGACTACAGGGACTGGTTTGGTGAAAATTGGGTGATTTGTGAGCTTTTGATGATTTTTGGACAGTTGGGATTTTTGAGTATCACAGACGCTCGCTAGCAGGTTCGCTAGGCGAGCAGGGTAGCGAGCATTCGCTAGGGACTCGCTAGGCGAGCAAGGTAGCGAACACTTCCAGTAGCCATTGTCTGCCTTCGCTAGCGAGTTCGCTAGGCGAGTGAGGCAGCGAGCGTTCGCTGAGGCCTCGCTAGGCGAGTGCGCCAGCGAGCATGACATCAACTTGTTTTATTTTTGATGTTTCCATCCAATGTTGATGTTTTCGATATATAACATATAGCTTGTGTGTTGTATTAAAATATGTTGTGGGTAGCCGTATGGCATGAATCCTAGACTGTAAATTGTAAAGTGTGAAATGTAGCCTCTTGGCAAATTGATCCCTTTGGTCATGATGGGTATAGATATGATGTTTGGTGGTGAAGAGTGTATACTGGGTGATTGAATATGAATTCCCATGATATTTGATTTAATTGATATGATTAATTGGTGTTATATATATATATATATATATATATATATATATATATATATATATATATATATATATATATATATATATATATATATATATATATATATATATATATATATATATATATATATATATATATATATATATATATATATATATATATATATATATATATATATATATATATATATATATATATATATATATATATATATATATATATATATATATATATATATATATATATATATATATATATATATATATATATATATATATATATATATATATATATATATATATATATATATATATATATATGATGTATGGTGATGTGATCAGGAGGATCGTGTGCACTTAGTGTGCTTGAATTTATTGGTTGTGCATGGTGATGTGATCAGTAGGATCGTGTGCACGTAGCGTGCTTAAGTTATTTGTTGTGCATTTGGTGAGTTATTTGTTGTGCATATGGTGTCGTGTATATCATGGTGTTTTGGCGGGATGAATCGTTGCTCAGGAGGAGTGTATGCCATTCACCCGTACTCCTTTGTGGAGAATGGTGGGATGGATCGTTGCTCAGGAGGAGTGTATGCGATCCATCCGTACTCCTTTGTGGAGGATGGTGGGATGAATCGTTGCTCAGGAAGAGTGTATGCGATTCACCCGTACTCCTTTGTAGAGAAAGGTGGGATGGATCGTTGCTCAGGAGGAGTGTATGTGATCCATCCGTACTCCTTTGTGGAGGATGGTGGGATGAATCGTTGCTCAGGGGAAGTGTATGTGATTCATCTGTACCGCTTGCATGGTGTTGAGTTGCAAGTTGTGTTTGATATTTGGAGAGTAGGTCGTGGTTGATGCCTTTTGGGTGATATTTTATATAATTGCTACCTTTATTTCATGTATCTTATTACTGATAATTTTGATCCTGTTTTCTCACCCCTTTTTGTTGTGGTGGTGGTCTGTGCTTCTTTGGAAGTACAGATAATCCAGGTACATAGCTAGCTTGGATAGTGGTGCGCAGGTCGAGTCTTAGGATACTCTGATGCGTAACACGGGACTTGGGTGTTTACTTTTAACTATGTTGAATTTGTTTTATTCATGTGGCGTATCATATTTTTGGTGAACCTTATTAATGAATAATTTTATGTAAATTGGGCGGATGGCCGAGAATATTGGATTAATGATTATTCCGCTGTTTATTTTGAAAACCAACTGATGAAGATTTATGTTGAACTATTCGATGTGATATCCCACTTGTGAGGGGAAACTCTGATGCTTATTTGAAATAATTGTATTTTATTTACTTTTGGGAAAGTGGGGTGTTACAATTGGTATCAGAGCAGGTCGGTCAGTCCAGCCAGTGTAGTAGTTGAGTCTGTCCTTAGGATAGAGATTGTGTACCTTTGAACCTGGTGTTGTTTTGTTAAGCAGTATGGCAGGAAGGAATGATGCTGCTTTGGCTGCTGCTATGCAAGCAATGGCGCAGGTGGTTGCTAATCAGAACCAAGCTGTAGGTGCGCAATTCAGAGATTTGGCACAGTTTCGGAGTAACAAGACACCACGTTTGAAGGAGGAATTTTTGACCCTGAAGCTGCACAAAAGTGGCTGAAGGCAATTGAGAAAATTTTCAGAACAATAGGTTGTAGTGATGAGCAAAAAGTGAAGTTTGGTACTCACATGCTGGAAGGTGAAACTAAGGCTTGATGGGACAACAGTCGCCAAAGATTGGAGACTGCTGGAACTGCAATTACTTGGGATGTGGTTTGAACTGGTTTTCTGGAAAAGTATTTTCCGGAAGATATACGAAGTGCTAAGGAGATAGAGTTTCTGGAGCTGAAGCATGGTAATTTGACTGTAGCAGAGTATGCTGTGAAATTTGAAGAACTGGTGCAGTATTGTCCTCATTACAATATCGAGATGGTAATGACCTCCAGGTGTTTGAAGTTTGAGAATGAGTTGGCGGTGGTGAATGAATTTCCCGAAGTGTTCCCTGATGATATTACAGAATTACCTCCGACGAGAGAAGTTGAATTTAGCATTAATCTTGTTCCTAGTACGAGACCTATATCTATGGCACCGTACAGGATGTCGGCAGTGGAATTGGCTGAATTGAAATCTCAGATTAGAGAATTGTCGGATAGAAAGTTTATCAGACCGAGTGTGTCGTCGTGGGGAGCTCCAATCAGAAGGAGCTAAATATGAGACAGAGAAGATGTTTGGAATTCTTGAAGGATTACAATTTCAGCTTAAGTTATCACCCAGGAAAGGTGAATGTAGTAGTCGATGCTTTGAGCAGAAAAATGATTCATATGTCGGCTTTGATGGTGAAGGAATTGGAACTAATTGAGCAGTTCAGAGATTTGAGCATGGTTTGTGAGACAACGGCAGATGGTGTGATGTTGGGCAAGTTGCAAGTGAACAACGATTTCTTGGATATGATTAGAGAAAACCAAAAGCTAGATGTGAAGTTAGTGGATTTGATGCCTGGAGTAGGAAGTGACTCCGATAGTAATTTTAAGTTGGATAGTACAGGTGTGTTCAGATTCAGAGGCAGGATTTGTGTGCCGGATAATGATGAACTGAAAAAGTCAATTCTGAGTGAAGGACATCGTAGTAGTTTGAGTATCCATCCGGGAGCTACAAAGATGTACCACGATTTAAAGAAGTTATTTTGGTGGTCCGGTATGAAAAGAGATATAGCTCAATTTGTTTACGCCTGTTTGATATGTCAGAAGTCAAAAGTGGAACATCAGAGACCCTCTGGATTAATGCAACCGTTGGAAGTTCCGGTTTGGAAATGAGATTGTATAGCCATGGATTTTGTTACGGGTTTGCCGAATACGGCGAGAGGATTTGATGCTATTTGGGTAATTGTGGATCGACTTACGAAGTCGGCATATTTTGTATCGATTAATATCAGCTTTTCGTTGGTGAAGCTGGCAGAGATTTATATTCGGGTAATTGTGAAGCTACATGGTGTTCCGTCGAGTATCGTGTCGGATAAAGATCTGAGGTTTACATAATTTTGGAGGAGTTTACAGGAAGCTTTAGGTACTAAGTTGAAGTTGAGTTCAGCTTACCATCCTCAAACCGATGGCCAGTCAGAGAGGACTATTCAGTCGCTGGAGGATTTGCTAAGATCTTGTGTGTTGGAAAAGGGTGGTGCGTGGGATACTCATTTACCGTTGATCGAGTTCACGTACAACAACAGTTACCATTCTAGTATCGGGATGGCACCGTTTGAAACTTTATATGGTAGAAGATGCATAACTCCTCTGTGATGGTATGAAACAGGTGAGAATGTGGTATTAGGACCAGAAATTATGCAGCAAACTACTGAGACCGTTCAGATGATTCGTGAGAGAATGAAAGCGTCTCAGAGTAGGCAGAAAAGTTATCATGATAACCGAAGAAAAGAACTGGAATTCAGTGAAGGTGATCACGTGTTCCTAAGAGTTAACCCAATGACTGGTGTGGGTCGTGCGTTGAAGTCCAAGAAGCTGGATCCTAAGTTTATTGGACCGTATCAGATTTTGCAGAGAATTGGTGATGTGGCTTATAGGGTGGTGTTGCTTCCTGAACTGTCGAATTTGCATGACGTGTTTCACGTGTCGCAACTTCAAAAGTATGTCTCGGATCCATCTCATGTGATTCAGAGAGATGAAGTTCAAGTCCAGGAGAATCTTACTGTTGAGGTGATGCCGTTGAGGATCGAAGATCATAAGATGAAACAACTCCGAGGGAAGGAGATACCTTTGGTAAGAGTGGCTTGGGGAGGTGCTGCAGGAGGCAGTGTGACCTGGGAATTGGAAAGCAGGATGCGGGAAGCGTATCCGGAATTGTTTCCATCAGGTAATTTTCGAGGACGAAAATAATTAAAGTGGGGGAGAGTTGTAACACCCATTTTAATTATTTAGTATTTTTGGTGTTATTTGATTGTTGTGTGTCGTTATATGGGGGTGTGTCTGAGTGCGTTGGTGGGTGCCCTTAATTATAGAGATCATTTAATAAACTATAGAATTTAATATTAATACAATATAATTAATAATGATAACAATTTAATAATTAATAGTAATATTGTTATTCTATTGTTATTATTATTATTATTATTATTTGTATTATTATTATATTAGGTGAAGAAAATATAATGGAAGGGGGAGGATAGAAAATAAGAGAAAATCGATTGGAAAATAAAATAGAAAGAAAGAGAAAGAAAGAGAAAGAAAGAGAAGAAAAAGGGAAGAGAGAAAGATTGAGGAGGAAGAACAAGGGGAAGAGAGAGATAAGGTTAGGACTGTCAAATTCTTCAGGATTCTTCGTCAATCTGATCAATTAATCGAGGTAAGGGTGTGAAACTTGTGATTCTGTCCATGCATGTGAACATGTAGGAATTGTTTGGATGGTTTGGGTGATTTTGTGTAGTTTACCATTTTAGGTCGAAAATGATTTAATCGGCAGAATTGATGTTTTATCGGGTAAAATCTAGATTAAGTCGTGTAGTTTAGTCGGGAAATGTTGGGCTAAGACTACAGGGACTGGTTTGGTGAAAATTGGGTGATTTGTGAGCTTCTGATGATTTTTGGACAGTTGGGGTTTTTGAGTATCGCAGACGCTTGCTAGTAGGTTCGCTAGGCGAGCAGGGTAGCGAGTATTCACTAGGGACTCGCTAGGCGAGCTAGGTAGCAAACACTTGCAGTAGCCACTGTCTGCCTTCGCTAGAGAGTTCGCTAGGCGAGTGAAGCAGCGAGGGTTCGCTGAGGCCTCGCTAGGCGAGTGGGCCAGCGAGCATGACAACAACTTGTTTTATTTTTGATGTTTCCATCCAATGTTGATGTTTTCGATAAATAACATATAGCTTGTGTGTTGTATTGTAATATGTTGTGGGTAGCCGTATGGCGTGAATCCTAGACTGTAAATTGTGAAATGTGAAATGTAACCTCTTGGCAAGTTGATCCCTTTGGTCATGATGGGTATAGATATGATGTTTGGTGGTGAAGAGTGTATACTGGGTGATTGAATATGAATTCCCATGATATTTGATTTAATTGATATGATTAATTGGTGTTATATATATATATATATATATATATATATATATATATATATATATATATATATATATATATATATATATATATATATATATATATATATATATATATATGTATATATATATGTATATATATATATATATATATGTATATATATATATATATATGTATATATATATATATATATATATATATATATATATATATATATATATATATATATATATATATATATATATGTATATATATATATATGTATATATATATATACATATATATATATATATATATATATATATACATATATATATATATATATATATATATATATATATATATATATATATATATATATATATATATATATATATATATATATATATATATATACATACATACATATATATATATATATATATATATATATATATATATATATATATATATATATATATATATATATATATATATATATATATATATATATATATATATATATATATATATATATATATATATATATATATATATATATATTGTATGGTGATTTGATCAGGAGGATCGTGTGCACTTAGTGTGCTTGAATTTATTGGTTGTGCATGGTGATGTGATTAGTAGGATCGTCTGCACGTAGCATGCTTGAGTTATTTATTGTGCATTTGGTGAGTTATTTGTTGTGCATATGGTGTCGTGCATATCATGGTGTTTTGGCGGGATGAATCGTTGCTTAGGAGGAGTGTATGCGATTCACCCATACTCCTTTGTGGAGAATGGTGGGATGGATCGTTGCTCATGAGGAGTGTATGCGATCCATCCGTACTCCTTTGTGGAGGATGGTGGGATGAATCGTTGCTCAGGAGGAGTGTATGCGATTCACCCGTACTCCTTTGTGGAGAATGGTGGGATGGATCGTTGCTTAGGAGGAGTGTATGCAATCCATCCGTACTCCTTTGTGGAGGATGGGGGGATGAATCGTTGCTCAGGAGGAGTGTATGTGATTCATCTGTACCGCTTGCATGGTGTTGAGTTGCATGTTTGCATTATTGCATGTTGTGTTTGATGTTTGGACGGTTGGTCATGGTTGATGCCTGTTGGGTGATATTTTATATGATTGCTACCTTTATTTCATGTATCTTATTATCGATAATTTTGATCCTATTTTCTCACCCGTTTTTGTTGTTGTGGTGGTTTGTGCTTCTTCAGAAGTATAGATAATCCAGGTACATAGCTAGCTTGAATAGTGGTGCGCAGGTCGAGTCTTAGGATGCTCTGATACGTAACACGGGACTTGAGTGTTTACTTTTAACTATGTTGAATTTGTTTTATTCATGTGGCGTATCATATTTTTGGTGAACCTTATTAATGAATAATTTTATGTAAATTGGGCGGATGACCGAGAATATTGGATTAATGATTATTCTGCTGTTTATTTTGAAAACCAACTGATGAAGATTTATGTTGAACTATTTGATGTGATATCCCACTTGTGAGGGGAAACTTTGATGTTTATTTGAAATAATTGTATTTTATTTAATTTTGGGAAAGTGGGGTGTTACAGAAACCGCCCTTAGGAGAAAGATACAACGACTTAGTCATTTCTAAAACGTGAATAGATCCTGAAATCAATATAGAGACAAAAAAGAAAATAAAAATAATTGTTACCATAAACTATAAATAAAATGAAAATGAGTGAAAGAAAATGAGAGATTAAAATGAAATATGAGTTTCTATGATACCATATTCATCTAAGAAAAAAGTATTGTATTTGCACTCTTGCATCCAAGACAAATAACATATTCATCTAAGAAAAAAGTGTAAAAAAATTAAATCAACAACCGAGGGAGAAGGGGGAGGGACGCCGTCAGAACTCCTTTTGCGGCTGAACTGTTGAAGAAGGTGGTTAAAGTAGGTCTAATAAAAACCCTGTTCTGAATGTCACATGTTGTGTTTACTGCCTTTGCCCAGAAATGCTTAGCCATATCAGTTTCTTGGATCATGGTACGAGCCATTACTTGCAAAGTCCTATTCTTCCTTTTTACAACTCCATTTTGTTGTGGAGTTCTAGGATAGGAGAAATCATGGAAAATGCCATGAGAATCAAATAGATCCTCAAAGTATATGTTCTCAAATTCTCCGCCATGATCACTTTTGACTTTGACTATTTTACAATTCTTTTCTATTTACACTTGAGAGCAAACGGTAGAGAACACAGAATGCGACTCATTCTTGTGTTTCAAGAACTTTACCCATGTCCAACGACTATAATCATCAACTATAACTAATCCATTCTTCTTTCCACTGATTGGAGTAGTTTTTACTGGTCCAAACAAATCAATGTGTAGAAGTTCTAACGGTCTAGAGGTGGAAACAACATTTTTGCTTTAAAGGAAGTTTTAGAGAACTTTTCTTTTTGACATGCTTCATAAAGAGCATCTGATTAAAACTTCAGGTTTGGTAAGCCTCTGACCAGTTTAATCTTATTTAGCTGAGAAATCCTCATCATGCTAACATGGCTCAAACTTCTATGCCATACCCATTCCTCATCATTAACAAACACTAAGCATTTGACATTCTACGCCATACCCATTCCTCCAAAACCAACGAAGCCTTCAGGCTTAAGTTCCAAACTTTGGAACATATGCCTTCTTCCCATCATGTGTCACGAGAAACCACTGTCCAAGTGCCATGATTGGTGTCTCTGTTGAGCTGCTAAGGATGTCTACAACATAAATTATCTTTTCCTTAGGTACCCACTTTCTAGGTCCTTTTTAGTTAGTTTTCTCATAGTGTTTAGCAACTTTGGGTTTATGTGCAACAGGATAATCAAGTGGTATTTGTGCATGATAGTTAGGCTTAGAAACATATTTCTGTGTCGGTGGAGGTTTCTGTGCAAGCTCAAAATAAGCAAGTTTTGTGCCAGCAGGTACAAAGTGCTTATAGAGAGGTTTTAGTTTTACCACGATACTTTCATCAATCTTAGAGGTATTTGTACAACCTAAACCTTTCTTGCTATTTCTACCAACTCCATAGATTAAGGAAGCAATTTTGCTTCTATCTATGCTTTTAGTCAGAAAGTGCTGAAAAGCTCTGTCATATCTAAATACACAACTGGTATCAGAAGCATATGGACCTATTTCTTCTTCTAATTTTGAGATTTGACTTCTCAAAGTAGAGTTTGTACTTTTTAAAGAAAATATTTTTTCATTTAAAGAAGAAATATTCTCTTCATTCTTCTTACAAGTTTCAAAAGCAATTACTTGAACTTGTTGGAGGTCTTTGTATTTGCTTTGAAGACTTTGATACTTCTCTAGTATTTCAAAAAGACATGATACTAAATCAGAACGAGAGAGATTAGAAAATACCTCTTCAGAATCATGATTAGATTCTATTTCTAAGTCCGATGATACTTTTTCTTTGGATTTTCCAGAGACTCCAGCATCAGAGGTTGTTGCCATCTAAGCAACATTAGCTTGCTCTTCTTCAGAATCTTCTTATTTTGAATCAGAGTCGTCCCAGGTATCCATGAGTCATTGCTTGCCTTTGACATGATTCTTTTTGTGCTTTCTGTCTTTCTTGAGCTTGAGACATTCATTATTGTAATGACTTGGCTCTTTGCATTTATAGCAAATAACTTCTTTTCCAGAACTTAACTTCCTTTGTCCCGATGTTGAGTCAGAACGACCGACAATCCTTCTAGCTCCTTTGAACTTTCCTTGACCATTTCGTCTGTTCTTCCAGAGTCTATTGACCCTTTTGGAAATTAATAAAAGTTCTTTATCATCATCATCCGAGTCTTCATCAGAATCTTCTGAGATTTCGTCAGCTTGATAAGCCCTTGACTTTTTAGAATTGGATTTAAAAGCAACTGACTTTCCTTTCCTTTGAGGTTCATCTCCCTCAAGCTCTATCTCATGACTTCTCATAGAGCTAAAAAGTTCTTCAAGTCTGATACTGTTTAGATCTTTAGATAGTTTCAAGGCAGTTACCATAGGTTTCCACTTCTTAGGAAGGCTTCTAATGATCTTTTTGACATGGTAAGCATTTAAGTATCCTTTGTCTAGAACCTTGAGTCCCTGAACTACCATTTGAAACCTTGAAAACATAGTTTCAACTGTTTTATCGTCCTCCATTCTGAATGCCTCATATTTCTAGATTAAAGCAAGCGCCTTTGTCTCCTTAACTTGAGTGTTTCCTTCAGGAATCATTCTTAGAGAATCAAAAATGGACTTGGAAGTATCTCTGTTTGTTATCTTCTCATACTCAGTATAAGAGATAGCATTTAGCAGTATAGTTCTTGCCTTGTGATGATTCTTATAATCTTTCTTTTGTTAATTAGTCATATCACTTGTTGACACTTTTTCTCCTACAGCATTGACAGGATGTCTGCAGCCATCAACAACAAGATCCCAAAGATCTACATCATAGCCAAGAAAGAAACTTTCGATTCTATCTTTCTAATAGTCCAACTTGTCACCATCAAAGACTGGTCGTTTGGCACTGTAATGATCTTTCTCTACTGGAATAGCAACAACCGCCATTGTTTCTCACACACACGTGATCGGTACTGAACACGATTAAGTGTTTGATAAACTTTTATCACAATCAGAACTTGAGCTTTAATGCTAATTGAAGGTGACAAAATCACAAGAAAATAGGGGGTTTGAATTGGGGTTTTGAAAAACAAAAGCTTTTTACTCACTCAATAAAAACCACAACTACTCAACAAAAAAGAGAAATATGCTTCAATTTTTATACTGGTTCACATGAAAATCTCAAAGTTAATCCAGTCCACCCGCCAAGGTGATTTCGCCTTATACCCAAGGACTTAATCCACTATAATCAACTGATTACAACTGCACTAGCAAGTGCTGGTGACTAACAAACCACAAAGGCACATAGTCTATATCTTCTCAAGGATTCTGACCTAACTGGTCCCTTAAGAAAATACAAACAACAGTTTGATTACAAGGTTGTGTTTACAAAGATTGCTTTTATACAAGCAGGTATAAACAAGTTAAAAACACAATACCCTTAAAGAAAATTTCAGCATAAGTTATGACAATAGTCTTGCATGTGTATGTTTCTTCAAGTCTTCAAGTTTTTATATAGCCAATAAAAAAGATCCGTTGGAGGCCAGATCTGGTATTCTTCATGAATGAGCTAGCGACTTGAGTAATAGTTTAATACGGAGGGGACAAGAATCGTACTACCTCAATTTTATTACTCCATGAAATTCGCTTAGTGGAAGGAGTATTGGTTTGTACTATGTACTATTTTTCCCACGTATAAACTCATTTTTATCTTCTATTCTTCAGTAGCTTATGGATAAAATGTTTTTTGAAGCATAGGTTAAAGAATTGATTTTGCTTGAGTTCAGAAACTTCAATCATCAATGAGAAGCTTGATCACATCAATATCTGACTTGAGATTCTTCAGAGTTTTTAGAACTTTCAGCGTTTAATCTTCGGAAGCTTGAGTAGTCTTCAGAAGTGAATTGATCAGAGTCACACGTCAGAAGTAAGAGCCAAGAGAATGTTGTAGCAACAACATACAACTTTCTTAGAAGCTTCTCATTTGTGAGTTTGAGCAGAAGCAATTTAGATCAATATATTTGAAAACTTGTAATGTTCCACGTTCAAGAGTCAAAATCAAAGTTGTTTGCTAAAGATACACAATAACAAACCATTAGGGTACCAAAATTATTTTCACACAAATACTGACTTGTTATCATCAAAACTTAGAGATACAGATGCAAAACTAAATCTTGTTCTAACAAATTGTTTGACCAAAAGTAAACTTTTAAGTCAAAATGGCTTTTTCTTTTTAATCTTCTAACTTGGCTATTATAATGTGATTTTGGTATTTTTGAATGAAAAAAGGTCATTTTAGTGACCTGTATTCCAAGCTATCTATTTTCCCTCCAAATTGATTTATTTAAACTTGAATCTTGAATGTCTATGAAATGAGTCATTAAATTGATGAGCTTTGAATGCACAACAAACTCCTATGAAACATGGAACCATGGACTAGGAATGCAATAATGAATTAAAAATCACTAGATGAACTATGGACCATTAATTTGAAAGAAAACAAAACAAAAAGTTAAGTACCAAACCCTGATCAATAGATGATTGAGCTTGATGAAATATACCAAGGGATAATGGCATGATGAAATTATAATGACCAAATTTCAAGCATCCATAATTAGGGTTTTAAGTTGATTGCCATCATGATTATCTTGAAGATGATTATCTTGAAGATGATTATCTTGAAGATGCATAAACTCCCTAAACCTTTGAATCCATGATGATTATCTTGAAGATGCATATGATAATGAATGTGCTATGATGTATGATCAGGGCATGTGGAGATGCAGATGACATGAGCAGTAAGCCAATCAAGATTTAAAAAGGAGGACAAATTTTGGGGTATGACAATTGTCATAGCAAGAAATAGGTCTTTGTTGCTTTGTCAACCGCCAATGCAGAATATGTTGTAGCCGGTAGTTGATGTACGCAAATTTTGTGGCGTAAACAACAATTACTTGATTTTGATATAAAATTGCAACGTATTCCTATTATGTGCAACAACACTAGTGCTATCAACTTAACCAAAAATCTTGTGTTACATTCTTGCAGTAAGCATATTGAGATTCGTCGCCACTTCCTACGTGACCATGTTGAAAAAGGCGATGTCCTATTTGAGCATGTTGATAGTAAAAATCAACTTGTGGATATTTTTACAAAACCACTTGCGACCAAAACATTTTTCAACATTCGAAGGGAACTGAGGATACTTGATATCAAATCTTGCCTAGCATATGAATTTTGTATGCACTTTATATACTCTTGCTCTAACCTCCCTTAGAGGTTCTATTAATTAAGAGTGCATCCTTCATCAATTCATGAGCGAGGTAATGTCATTCCACTTCTCTCTTCTTTTGTAAACTTTTTATTTTTGCTTCTAGCATGTGTTCTAAATAATTGATATTCTTTATGTATGAAATATTTCATGAATATTCACTTTCAAAAATTTCTATTGATGAATGTCAATTATATGCTTTTAGTGATGTTGTGTTATTATATATATGCTTGAAATATACTCTTGGTGCATATGGCTTGTTATGTATTCTTGCATGAACTATGGTTGAACATGTTGTGATGTTAACAAATTTATTGTTATATGTCATTGTTATGATAACACTTATATTTTTGGTTTGAGTGGTGATAAATTTGTATATCGCCTTGCTAGAGCACATGCGTGTGCAGCATTTCGGGAGCACCAAAGACATATGTCACGTAATCGTGTCGCTTTTGTAGCAACTCGAGAATTTGTGATTGCATTGTATCCTTTATTGTTCATATTTGTGTTAGTTATTTGGCAGGAATTGTGGAAATTATGTTCTATTGTTGCTTTATTTGCTTGTATTTATGTTTAGGCATTCTTTTTCAATGTGAATATTATTCTATGTGAATACTATCATATTGATACTCTTATCTTTGCAAATTTCCTCTGTATAGTATTTTGGTTTGTATGTGAATTAAGATACTTCTCATGGTTTTCTTGTTCTCTTTTTGATGTTTTCAAAGGGGAAGAAGTATACAAGATGAAGTTGGATGCATATATTCAAGGGGAGTCTTCATGAAGATACAAAACGTCAGGCAACACATCGTCTCAAATTTTTCCATCATAAAAAAGGGGGAGCATGTGAGTGCAACTTTTCATTCGAAGTGTTTTGAATGATGTCAAAACTAGGATAGTTTGACATTAATGTATATTAAACGGTATCCTTTGATTCTACATGTCCATCTTAGCTTTAGGAAGTATAAAATCATTTTGGAAATGATTTAGATATGGTTTCATGCATTAAAAATGATTTAGAAAAGGTTTCATGCATTAAAAATGACTTAGAAAAGGTTTTATTTGAAAAACATGTCTATAGGTTGGCCTATACGAGTTTCAAGTTGACCTACATAACTCATTTTTAAAGCATGTTTTATGTGCTGACTGCTTAGGTCGGCACATAAATTTTATAGGTCGACCTATATAAAAATGTCTATAGTATAGGTCGATGCATAAGCTGCAGTATTAAAGCCTCTAGATTTTATTCCATGTGTTGACTGGTTCATGTCGACCTAATATCTTAATAGGCCGACCTAAGACCTTAATAGGTTGACCTATTGATCTAAAAACTTGAATTTTTGCATTCTTTTCATTTCCTTTTGCTTCCAAACTTGCAGACTTATAAATACTTGATACATGCATCATATTCAAAGGGGATTCTAGCAAGGTACTAGTGTAAAACCTAAACGAAACTAGAATTACAAAGTTAACCATCATCTTCAACCTCTCTTTTATGCATACACACAATTAAACTATAAATAATCACTTTTTGATTGGGTGACCATCTAGATTAGGGTTGATAATGTTCAATTAGGTTGGTGTAACTGAGAATATTGAGTTGGGTTGTTTGCGTGTTTCAAATAAGAAAACCAATGCGGGGTTTTCCTTCAAGACTAATGAGATTTGAAGGTTTTGGACAAGATCACGCAAACATGGATTCAATCGAGTGAAGAGGCCTTGGTACTTGGTGAGGACAACCTTGCAAGGGAGTAGCGTGAAACGGCGGGTCGTGTTCGTGAATCTTGGGTTCAACAAGCGCATGTTAGGGATTATCTGACCAAGCAAAAACCTTGAAGACTAGGAGGTCTTGTAAGCTAGTAACAAGAAACGGTGGATTGTAGAAGCGTTGTTGTTTACTTGATCAATCTTTGATCAAGAATTTTGGAGGTGGTAGAATCAACAAAAAACCATATGGTTTATGGGGTTAGAGTTCTTGATCTCTTATTTAAACATTGTTTTTCAAAGTAAGGTTTTAATTGCAACTATCTCAATTCGATTTCGAATTGAGGGCAAACGTACCCATAGCGAGACCGATTGGGAAACTGCCTAAACAAATCCTTCTCTCTCTCTCTCTCTCTCTCTCTCTCTCTCTCTCTCTCTCTATATATATATATATATATATATATATATATATATATATATATATATATATATATATATATATATATATATATATATATATATATATATATATATATATATATATATATATATATATATATATATATATATAATTGTTGTACTTGCAATTTATCGAACCTTTGTTGTTTGAATCACTTCATTTGAATATCAAATTTTTTATTACATTTTGAAATACGATTTATTGATATAATCATAATCACTTTGATTGTGATTGGCTTTAACATCAACAAATCACATTAAGTTTCCAAGCATTATCGATTGCACTCAAAGTGTTCGATAAATTGCTTCAATAGTTTTAAATTAAATTTTGATCATTGGAAATAAGTCAAACGTATAGCATTGCATTTAATTGGCTTGTGATTGATATTTATTGAGAAATTTATACTCATTATTTATTTATGTTACACATACCTGATCTTTTCGATAGTAGGTTCGGTTAGACGATTCAATTTGAGTTGTTTCCCTTGTGCCATAAAATTTTTGAAAAATCATTTTTGCCAAAGTTAAAATTTTAATTTGTGATCTATTCACCCCCTCTAGATTGAAGACTATTGTCTAACAGATAAATGTATTGTATATAAAATATAGTGATCTCACACCTAGGAATCATCTCACAATGGTGTTAAGGGTGTGGTGCACAGTCTACCATGGCCCTCTTTCTTGATTCCTTCCCTCATGAATTTGGTACTTCTAGATGCGTCTTTCCCTTGAGAGCTAGATTTGTCTAGTGCCTGAGCAGCATCGCCCTTGACATATATGTTTCAAATAAACTTATTGGATGAGGAATTATATCTTCTTCTTGAGTTGATAGCAGTCTTTTGTGTGGTACCCCTTGACTTTGTGGAACTTGCACCATCTATTGGGCTCATGCCCCATGACGTCTGACTTGGAGGTAAGCGGGAGTGGAATATCATGCATATGGAGGACTTCACACCATATATCATAACAACGAATATTCAGGGGAATGAAGCTCTCTGTAGATTTCCCACTTCGTTTGAACATCACATTGTCTCGAATGAACGAGGTATAATGGTTCTTTGGAGAGTGTTGCGAGTTATCAAAATTGCCATCAAATTGCTCCTTATCATTTATGGCCTTATTTTCGATATTGTTTTACTCTCCTTTTATACAAAATTATGCATGTGTCACCACCTCTACCAAGGAAGCCACTAGCCTCAAGATGAGGGATTTGTTAAAATGCCTCGCCCTTAGTCCATTTTGAAATTCTCCCACGAACATCTCTTAGTTAGGGTGGACAACCTTGATAATTGCATCATTAAAGCATACAACATATTCCCTTAAAGATTCAAAAGGGCCTTGGCAAACATTAAAGAGTTTGGTGGTATTTTTGTGCCTACTTGATGTGAACTAATGGACCAATTTCTTCACTAGATTCTGATAGCTAGTGATCTAGAGACGTGTTAGTCTCATGTAAAACCTTAGTGTTTCATCTTTAAAGGTGTTATAAAGAAGCTTTCATTTAAAGGAATTAAAGGCTCCAATAATTGCCATCTGCATGTTAATGGAGGTGACATTCTCATATAGATCCCTATGCCCATTGAACTTAGACAACGAGTGTGGCTTTAAGTTCTCTGGCACTGAAGTCCCCTATATCTCATTAGAGAGAGGTTTGGGCCTAGTATTTTAGCCTCATCAGGGAGTCATTGTCTTGCTATAGTTGATAGGTGTGAAGGGTATTGTGCTCAAATGCATGATTCTTGTGCCGTATGAGATCAATTGCAACACACATTTCTTCCATGGCATCTTTATCCTTCATACTGTTGTTGGCTAGAGTTTCTACCCTCTTATTCACCATTTTCGATAGAGGGGTTGAAGATGTGAATAGAAATTTGATTGTCTAATGCAATAGTGGGTCAAGTCAGTTTTACTATGACCCAAGATGGGTGTCAATTGTACTTGCTAAAAGTACAATACGTGTCAACTCCTTGTTGTGTAGGGTTGTTAGAGATTTTTAAGGTTATTGTGGTATTAGAGCAAGCTCACACAGGGATGGTGATCACGGGCTTCCAGCAAGACACTAATGTGTCCGACGAAATAAGACTGCAAGTATACAACTGTTCGCGTAGTTTTAAAAAGGTTGTCGAACCCACAGGGAAGCACTAACCAAACTAATGCAATCTAAATGTTGCAGTGCAAAGCTAAGTGTCGCGGTGAGAATTGGATATCAAGCTATTAGTTAACTTGAATCACAAATCATTATTCACCACCGGTCTTTAATTTATCCAAGGGAAGGGAAAAAGATCGAATAACCCATGAGTATGCAATGGAGTGCAAAGCTAGAGAATCTAAGGTTCGAGGGTTGGTTATACCTAGAGAAGGTGTTAGCATCCTAAGTATCTATAGTACTCTACAGGAATCTCTTGTTAGTATTTGTGTTATCGTAGTTTTCTAAGGATGGTCTAAGGGGTTTATTTCTAATTATGCTCGCCAAGAAGTCACATCTTGTGCCTACGTATTCTGACGGAAATGGGATCAGAGCATTCGTAGTTCCCCTAAAGGAATGAGGAACTCTTGATTGTGGCTAAGGTTCCAGGGGGAGAAGTTTGTTGATTGATTCTAGGAGAAGATACAATTCGCCATCTTAAGGAGAATACTCGACTTAAATCACCACAAACATGTGGAAGATGGATCTTTACTTCACATTAAAAGAAGGACTCTAACTCGGATATAGAATTGACGAGTATGCCGCATACCTCTCTCAAGTGGAACAGAATATACATCTTTCTCGCCTATGTTATGGGGTAGGAGAAGCATATCTTGACTACAAAGATGACTTATGTCTAATTCTCTCATGAGAAAAAAGAGAACTAACTATAAGTTATCTATAGTTGAAATGGTAATCCTAAGGGAGACTTCCTAAGGGATAGCAAGTTCTAGGATTACAAGAAGTATATACAAGAAGATATAAAATGCAAATAAAAATGTAAATGACAAGAATGTCAACAACAAGGGATCCTCCTTTGGAATCGGGCAGCAATAAATTATTAATTAATTTAAATATAAATCTTTATATCAAATAATAATTATGACACAAATTTATTTACATTTTAATATAATTCAAATTAGCTAATGAAAAACTAGAAATAAAAATACTAAAATAAATA
This sequence comes from Lathyrus sativus, assembly GCA_963859935.3. Classification (NCBI taxonomy): domain Eukaryota; kingdom Viridiplantae; phylum Streptophyta; class Magnoliopsida; order Fabales; family Fabaceae; genus Lathyrus; species Lathyrus sativus. The sequence goes on along the minus strand of OZ012738.1, from coordinate 96,380,248 downwards.
ATTAAAATATTTTTAATATTTTCATTCTTATAAAAGTAATTAAAACAATTTTTTTTACATCTTTCTATGATAAAATAAAGTAATTAAAAAAATATATTTTTTAGTCTTTTTAATATTACAAAATTAACTAATAAACTAAAAAATAAGAAAAAAATTTTGGTCTTTTCTGAAATTATATAAATAATAAAAAATAAACTTGGTTAATAGAAGTGACTAAGAATAATGATAACCGATATCCAAAAATCAATTAGATTTGCTTCTTTCTATTTTTCTTTTTAAAAGAAAAAGTCATATAGCATTGACTAGAAAATAGACAAGAATGATAATAACAATTAACACAATATTTTTTTTATTTTTTATAATAAGACCAGAATAAAAGGAATTAAAAATCATGTTTTTGTGTTTTTTTATGACAAAACAAGAATAAAAGGAATTAAAAATCATGTTTTTGGGTTTTTTGTGATAAGACAAGAATAAAAAGAATTAAAAATTATGTTTTTATGTTTTTTAAAAAGAAAAAAATTAAAAAATTAAAAATAAAAATAATTAATATAAATAAAAATTTACATTAAATATCTAATTAAATCTAACTAAATTAAATGATTATTTAAATAAAAATGATTAAAAAACGAAATAAAAAGTCGGGCAGAAAAGTGCTCAAAAAAATAAAATGAACACACCAAAATAATCAGCACGAAATAAACATATTAGAAAAAAACAGCATTTGGTCAGATTTTGAAATAAAATTTTCCCACTAAAAAGGCTTAAACTGATCAAAAAACGTCCAAAAGGTGGTCGCAAAATTTAAATGAGCATGCCAAGTTAAACTAAACAAAAATTAGGTTAATGTCACTGGCGTTTGTAGGCTCGGTCTTGAAATTTTTCGTCCACTGATTTTGCACACAATTGACTTTTATTTGACCAATTCGGCTGTAATTCCAACAAGTTTATTCCAGCTGATAAATTGGGTATTATGCATTATAAAATGTGTGATATGCTATATAGACGATGCAAAACAAAAAACAAAATCTCAGGGTCAAAAATTAGTGTATGACACTAAGGCTAAAGATTACAGATTTAAGACAGGAAGAAATAATTTCTAATTCTAGAGGATTTTAGAAATAATAATAATAACGAGTTCAGAATATGGATTTCGCGTACCTAAAGGACGTGTAGAAGTCGCGTGCTAATTGCGACTGAACGCAGTTCCGTAGAAGGTACTAACTTAAATGTTATGTCTCACACTCTCGCACTATCGACAAAAATCACACCATTCAACTACAGGATTTTGCTCTCGCTCACCCATTCTAATTAAAAAGCGTATTTTGGAAGTTAATGAAATTCTAAATAATGCCTAAAGCGCTATCCCTGTTTTTAGGATCGATCTCTAGTTTTCACTATCAGTTCATTCCTCACACTCTCGCGCTATCGGTCCGAACTTTGCATTTTTCTCACTCTCGTGACAAAATAATAAAACAAGCAAATTGGAAACAAAGACCAAAACTAACATACAATTTACATTTTTCGCACCTTAGTTTTCTACAGAGTCCCGTTGGTAACGACAGTCCTCATACGCCGAACTCAAAAGAATTTAGCAATGCATGGTATTATTCATATCAAACATATCTACGGAATTTTGAATTAAAATCAACATTGCATACAAAACAACAATAATTTAAATGCGAAAGTAAAGAACAAAAATAACCTGAAGAGTAAAACTAAACTGGATTAATACGACGCCGACAAGCTTGTAGTATTTGTAACAAAACTGTACAGGAAAAGAAAAATACAATGAAGGTTGCGACAATTCCACAATGTGAGCAATTGCCACTATAAAAACTGATTTAAATGCCTAAATCTAAAGGTAGTTCGACAGAGCTTCCGCACATGGATTTCTCGGTGTCTGGAATATGATCAGAACAAAGTATATATATAGAGAGAGAAGATACTGCAACTGCTCAGGTCGTGCAAAAGTGGAGGGGAATGATGTAACGGCCATAAGCGGTTGTAGAATTTGAATTCTACAACTTAAGTTTCTATGCGAACGCCATGACCTTGCCTCATTAAATGACATGGCTGGATGATGTATGGTGAATGTTATATAGCCATGACGAATCCACATCAGCAAAGAGGTAGATCTTCAATCTTTCTTTCTGCATTTTCCTCTTCTTTCACTCTTTTTCTGCTTCACTCCCGATTCAGCAACAGATGGAGCTATCAATTGCAAAACACATAAAATAGATTAAAATGCAAATAAAACGCGATAAAAACGGACTATTAGTATGTGCAATGAGCCTAAAAATACGATACGATTTCTCGTCATCAAACTCCCCCACACTAAGACTTTCGCTTGTCCTCAAGAAAACTCCCAACACATGTTAAAATAGTAGGTGCAGTATCTGAAACAAAAGCACGACTCTAAAATGGTACACAACTATTAGGCTAATGCTAAAATGATAGATACTAGACTATGATAACAAGGATACCGTAATGTCACATATTCGCATTTGCGGACAAAAATTTCCCCCTATGCGATACCAATCCAAATCATACCATTATAACTCGACCTACATTCATCATTTCTTTTTCCTTCTTTTTTATTCTAGCGCGATCACATTAAGCCTGTTATTCCCGCACTCGCATGGTAAGTGAACCTGTTAGTGTTTATGATATCGGTATTCGCCTTTTTTGTCTTTTTCTTCCTTTCTTTTTGAATTTCAAAATTTTGATCGTTGGGATAAGTGGCTGGGTGAGAACCACCTAACATAGAGGGAACCAAAATTTTTTGTTCGCTTTTCTATAAAACAGCTCAATTCAATTTGTTATTTTCGAGATCACCGCATATTTGCATCAGTTCATTACTTAGCGTGCCTTAGGATGGTGCTGACCGCTAACAGAAACTACTCAAGAGACTACTACACAAACTTGGAAATCAAGGTCTCAGCATAATGGTTATTTAAATCGGTGTTGCATACTTAGGGAATTTAGGGTGCTGAGACGGTACCGATATTATCAAAACTCTCCCAAGTCTAATTAACATAGCTTTAAAAAAAAGTGTCATGCTAATGAATCGGAAGGAAAAAAAAATTTGTTGGGGAAAATTTTTATCATTCTAAGGGGAATTATCTAACAAAAGAAAAAGATAACATACAATAGAACTCAATTGATGCATAAAAGATACGACACAGCTAAAACAGAATTAGACTAGCTAGAAAAACATAAAAATAACGAAAAACTAGAAACAAAGCAATAAAGCTCCTCCCCCACACTTGAACTAATATTGTTCCTAATATTTTAATACAAGGTGAAACTTGGCAAAATCAATGGTAACGGCCTCGGCCGCGAGGGCGTCTAAATCCTCTGCAAAGGGCAGGGTTAGAAGCATGATGCATAAACTCTCTCATAGATGACATCTACATCCCCATACCCTTCATCTGCTCAGTGAGATCTCCTATGCCATGCTTGATCCTATTGGCGAAGTCGATGTGCTGCTGGCAGACATGGTCGACGGCGACTCTGAGCTCATCCTGCTGTCTCTGCATGCTTTAGAGCAGTAGATCACGCTCTGCCTCTCTATCATTCTGATATCATAGCTCAGAAAAAATATCGTATAAAGTGCTCCTTGTGGCGACATAATCTTACTCCTCACAGGGCTGGTATGTACATGCAAATTGATCAGAAAAAAGTGGGTGCAGTATATGCACGAGTACTAGGCCTTGGGATATCAGTAGTGTTGGCATGAGTTCTTGTTTATGGAGTACGACCCATGAGGTCAGCATAGCCTCGGTTAAGCACCTCTTCTTCGAGATCAGTGGCCTCAATGTCAAACAACCAATTACTGCTAATATGCACGTTAGTGCGTGTCACACAAGGTAAAATAATGCTCCTCACCTCTCTATTACAAATCATCAACTTATATTTTCCGCTCAGCAAATTCTTAATCAGGCGCATGCTGCGACAATACTCTAAGTCAGCAAAAGAAATAGCTAGCTGCTCAAGTGCCGCCAACTCAGAGTGCAAGCCCAAAGCAAGGGATATGGAGGTAATCACTCCTCTGACACAGATAAGACCACCGGATCTACCGACGGCAGATGCAAAATGGGATAAAAGAAAGGGGGTAGGGTTAACCTTAGTTTGGGGCAAAGTACAGTGTATGAAAAATAGATCTTTGGAATTTACATTCCCTGTGTTCTCCTTGCAAAAAATAGTGTTTGCTAAAATACGATGAAGGTATCTGATGGCGGGGTTGTGGATTGCAGTGGATTTTAGACCTTCCCAAGAGGTAGAGGTCCTACCAGTAATCTGGCGCCAAAAACCTAAAGCACTAGCTTCCCACTCACTTTCTAGTGGTGCTTGGCAAGTATAATCCTCGCCACTTGGAAATTGAAAGATTTTTCCTATCCTCTCTTGCGTCAGTGTATAGCCCCTATTGAACATTCTAAAATTTACAGTGCCAGAAGTGCGAGATGGATCATGCAAATATTGAAAGGAACATAAAAAATCATAAGTTAATCTAATACAAGTGGGGCTAGGAACAGGGCAAAGGTGTGACATACCAAGGTTTATCAGCATCCAGTTGATGCTGTCATACAGTCACAGGTTACGAATGTAACAACCCAATTTTTCAATAATTAATTATTCATGTTAATTAATTAATTTATTTGGATGATTTTAATTATTGGAATTATTGGTATATATTTGAGAGGAGAAAGATAATGGAAGGAAAATAGAATGGAAAGAATATAAGGAAAGTGAAAAGAAAAGGAAAAGATAGAAACATAAGAGAAAGAAGAGAAAGAAAGAGGAAGAGGAGAAAAGAGAAGGAGAAGAAGGAAAAGCTTGGAATCATCATGAACAACTCCTAGCTTCCGATTTAATCAAGGTAAGGGTGTGAAATGTTGTTATTCTATCAATGTCTATGGTTATGTATGATTGGTTGGATTGTTTGGATGTTTTCTTCAATTACCATTCTAGGGCATAATGAGTTTAATCGGTAGAATCGAGGTTTTAACGGTTGGAATCGAGAATAAAGTGTGTAGTTTAGTCGAGGGATGTTAGACTAAGACTATAGGAACTGGTTTGGTGAGAATCGGTTGATTTTGTAAAGAGTTGAGGATTGATGACAGTGAGAGTTTTTGAGTTCGCAGACGTTCGCTAGCACCTTTGCTAGGCGAACAGGTCGTGAGTGTTCGCTAGCAACTCGCTAGGCGAGCAAGTTAGCGAGCGATCCCAGACTTGGACAGAATGTATTTGATCTGGTTCGCTGGTAGTGAGTGAGGTAGCGAAGGATTCGCTAGGACCTCGCTGCAGCGAGTAGGAACCGAACGAAGTCAGTAGCTTCTGTTTGCCTTCGCGAGCTTGTTCGCTAGGCGAACAGATAGCGAAGTATTCGCTAGGGACTCGCTAGGCGAGCAAGCCAGCGAGCCTGATAGTATTTCATTTTCTTTGTGATTCCATCCGATGTTGATTGTTTGGTTCGATTGTGTTTGATCCTTATTGTAATAAGTAATTGTGTGTTGTGGAGCATATGTTGTGGGTAGCTGTATGGCGTGAATCCTAGATTGTGGAATCGATTATGACATGTGGTCTTTTGACAAATATATGCATTGTTTAAATTGATTAAAAGTGCATGATGATTGTAATTGAGTTCGTTGCCGTTGGCACGATGATTATTAATAATGCATGAGAACATATTGTGAATATGTGTGCATTGCTTGTAATTGTATGTGAATAATGCATGAGAACATATTAGTGAATATGTGTGCATTGCTTGATAATATGGTGATGATGATTTAAAGTATGAATACTTTGATTATGTGAAATATGTTGTGTGTGCAATCATGTTATAATTCATATGTGATGAATTATTTGAGAATACATGAGATTAAGATGGGAGAACGGTCTTAAGTGCATTTTGTTGTTGATTGCATATGCATCATTTAGTCAAGAGGCAATGCTTGCTAGTTTTATGGAGACTAGTGACTTGTCCCAAGCCTAGAAGAGTGGGTTTGAAAGCTTAGAGGACGGGTTTTTGTTGTTATCGGTCTAGAAGAGTGGACCCGGTTTAAGTGTAAAAACCGAAAAATGATAACAAGTGTTGGTGCCACATGGCATGAGTTGCATTGAGTTGTGTTGGGTCACATGGCATAGATATCATTGTTATATGAATTATGCTTGTGTGTGGATTGTTGAGTTGAGAACTATGGATATGTGCATGATGAAATATGTTTTGTGATTATCCATATGTGTTTATACATGTTGTGAAATGTATGATGAGTTATGAATGAATTGTGGTGAGAAATGCGGAATATGTGTATTCTATGCTTGTGTGTGTGTGTGTGTGTGTGTGTGTGTGTGTGTGTGTGTGTGTGTATATATATATATATATATATATGTATATATATATATATATATATATATATATATATATATATATATATATATATATATATATATATATATATATATATATATATATATATATATATATATAATTATATGCATTGATTATTATGATAATATTTCTCACCCTTCAGCTGTTTTATAATGCTCTATGAGGCATTGCAGATTAGCGTTGATGGAGGTCTTTTGTGAAGTATAGCTTCATTCTTTTGATCGGTTATGCTCTGATATGTAGCACCGGGTAGTTAGGATTATATAGTATTCTTTTGGGATACATTTTGTATATGTATCTGATGGAAAATGTGTACGTGAACATGAATGATGTGATGAAACAAACTGAATGATATGTATTTATATGATAGCATGTTTAAAGTGATTAAATGTTTAGATTTTCCGCTTTAATTCTAAATATTGAGATGTGGGTGTAAGGACTAAGTTCCTCTGTTGAGCTACCCCACTGTTACATGTCTTTTATCGAGCAGGTGTTGTATGTTAATTCGTGATGATGTGACATATCTCTTTTATACCATATTTTAATTATACTCTGATGAAATTTTATTATGTGATTTAATTGTTTATTTGGGGGTATAAAAGGGGGTGTTACAACGAATGGTGTCGCTATCAGGATACCTCATGGAAACAACGAGTCTCCTATAGAGCTTGTGGAAGACAGTTCATTGATGTTGACCAACGATTCCTTCTGTGAACTTGATTCCCATGTAATTGATTTTCTGAGAGACTCTAGGAGGCATTCTGAAAATTTGATGACGAGAGGTTATGTAAGGTTAGAACAATGAGTAAGAGAGGAGTTTGAGAGTGGTAGTGATGATGAAGTTAGAATGAGAGATAAAGGTATTTATAGAGAAAGAAAATGAATATGAATGGTTGGGGTTAGGATAAAGGTTAACGGGAGTTATTACGGGTGGTTAAAGAGAAGAATCGGAATTTGAAAAGATTAAGCTTGAAAACCCGCACAAAATATCAATAGAAAACGTGTAGAGTTTCTGCTCAATCCGTATTAATGGCGAACGCCATTAAGCACATGGATAACGTCATGTGTTGAAATGTTTGAATATTTGAAAATAAGTACTGATGGTGAACGCCATCTAGCAATGGCGAATGCCATCAAGCTAGAATGCATAGTTTTCAGGTTTTGCGGTTCAGAACAGGATGTTATTTTAGTTTTCATTTTATTTAACAAGCAGGTATAATCTAAAATGCAGAATCAAAACTTTGACATTAAAAGAAGCATAAATATAAAATGTAAAGAGTACTATGAACATGAATAAATGAAATTAATTAATTAATAACCAGAAATAATATGTCTTCTCCGATACATCGTCAGTACAGTCAATTAAAAACAACAGTGAAAGGGAAATACAATAATGATAACCGAAACAATCCAAAACATAAAAACATAACGAAACACAATCAATACAACACTACAAATCAACCAAACTGGTGCCTAAACGAGTGAACTTACTGAAATAAATGATCAAACTGCTCATTGGCGACATCCATGAAGCCAATGAGATTTCCTCGGATAGAAGCGATATCATTCCTAAGAGATTCCACTTCAGACTGCAAAGCGCCAATAGCAACAACATAATCTACAAGAGCTCCATAGACATGAGAAATGGCATCAGGGGGAATGACATCCCGAACTTTGTAAGGCTGAGGGCTATATGTTGGGGTAGGTGACTCACTTTTTTCCTCTAAGTCATACAGCCAGTTATCCCTATTCTGGACATTGGTTTTCTCGTGGTTAGGTAAGGTAAAGTTATGAACCACTTTATTATCGATAAGAAACTTGAACTTGGTCGATCTCAAATTGGCTATAATGCCACGGTTAAAACAAAATTGCAAGTGCATGGGTCGTATACCTCTGAAAACACGGATACAACTAAGCTGGTATCTTAACCTAATAGCATTAGTAATCATGGTTACTAGTTCTCCTACGAGAATGTTGCCATGAGTGTCACGTGCAATATGGGTCAAGCTCGCTAGCATAAAAGAAGCGGCATTCACAGGCCTTCCCTGAGAAGCACAACAAAGGATAAACAACTCATCTTTTGAAACAGAAGTGACATTCTCATATTTACAGAACAAAGTGTGGGCCAGAATCTTATGGAAATGCCTTATGGATGGGTTGTGGATACTCTCTGAATACATGGTATGGGGTTCGGGGTGATAGTCATCGGTTATGGTTCCCCAAAAATAATTAAGGTCGAGGTCAGTGAAGGCGTCATCAAGTGTCAAGGTATGGACATTAGGCCCATTCAAAAATCCTAATACCTCAGCCATCTCGCGATGGGTGAAACAGTATTTGGTTCTGAAAAGTCTGAAAGTAGTTAAACCTCAATTTGGATCATAATAAAGTGAACTCAGGAATTCAAGGGTAAGCATGCGGTAAGAGGTAAATCTCCTCCTCACACCAAAGTTAATCCAGCCTATTTGGTTTAGCTGATACATAACATTGTCCCTAAGTTCTAAGGTATTCAAAGTCAGTCCATCGGGGTAAATAGGTAGTTTCATTTTCCGCTGTGCCAAGACATCAAATCGGTGTCTCTGCGCTTCATTCCTAAACACAATCTCCACTTCAGCATTAGGCTTCATACTCTAAGTCAATGATTAGTTATCCTAAGCTAAGCTATCTTGAAATTAGACAAAGAGCATACTACCAATAAATTGTACCGTAAAAGAAAAAGAAAATAAATAAAAAATAATAAAAGTAGTAATAATAGTAATAATAATAGTAATAATAATAAAACACATAAACCGATAATACTAATAGTAGGAAAAAATAAACAAAGAAAATAAAGACTAAAGGTCATGGGTTGGATCCTACGTAGCGCTTGTTTAATGTTGGTAACTCGACATCGGATCTGAATGGGACTATTCCTTCGAAAGAGCGGGTAACTCTTCTAACTTATAATTTACACAGAAATCCTTGTTTTCAATGTTGTGGTAATGTTTAGGTCTCTGCCCATTCACAATAAACGTCTAATTAGACTTTCCTCTAATCTCCACCACTCCACTTTGGAGAACTCTTATGACTTCGAAAGGGCCAGACCATCTGGAACGAAGTTTACCAGGAAATAACTTAAGTCGAGAGTTAAAAAGGAGGACTATGTCACCCTCATTGAATTCTCGCCTAGCTATTCTTTTATCATTCCACCGTTTAGTTTGTTCCTTGTAAATTCGGGCATTTTCGTAAGCATCTAATATAAGTTCCTCTAGTTCATGTATATCTAGAATTCTCTTTTCTCCTGCAGCCGTGTAATTCATGTTTGGGGTCTTAATGGCCCAATAAGCTTTATGCTCAAGTTCGATAGGCAGGTGACATGATTTTCCATAAACTAGCTTGAATGGGGTGGTTCTTATCGGAGTTTTATAAGTTGTTCTATAAGCCCACTGAGCTTGATGAATATTCGCAGACCAATCCTTCCTAGAGGTCGCAACTGTTTTTTCTAATATCTGTTTGATCTCTCTATTAAAAACCTCAACTTGCCCACTTGTCTGGGGGTGATATGGTGTTGCTATTCAGTGTCACACTCCATATTTGAGAAACAATTCCCAAAGATATTGGAGATGAAATGGGATCCACCATCACTAATGACAACTCTCGGCACACCGAATCTAGGAAAATTTATATTCTAGAAAAGTCTGATGACTACTCGTGCATCGCTGGTCGGTGAAGCTATTGCTTCGATCTACTTCGACACATAATCTACTACAACAAGTATGTATTTGTTGCCAAAAGAGGATGGAAAAGGACCCATGAAATATATACCCCAAGCATCAAAGACTTTCACTTCTAGAATACCCTTTAGTGGCATCTCATCGCGTCTAGAGATGTTACATGTGCGCTGGCACCGACCACAACTTATAACTGCAACATGGACGTCCTTCCAAAGGTTAGGCCAGAACAGGCCAGATTGCAGAATTTTTGTACAAGTCTTTGAAATGCTCGCATGCCCTCCATAAAGTGGAAAGTGGCATTGAGATGTGATATCATTTATTTCAGATTTAGGGGCACATCAACGAAAAATTCCATCGATGCCTCTATTGAAGAGCAGGGACTCGTCCCAATAGTAGTGTTTAAGATCATGGAAGAATTTCTTCTTTTGTTGGTAGGATAAGTCCGGTGGAAGTACCCCAACTGCTAGGTAATTGACAAATTCAACATACCATGACAGTGTGGTTTTTGTGAAAATTGATTCCACAACTTCATTAGTTTCTGCATCATGATAAATTATGGAGCATTCACTTTTTTCGCTTTTGCTTTCTAACTGGGCTACAAATCGATCATTGGGAAAATCTTAATTGATGGGCACTTGTTTGAGCTATCGATCATCAATTCTAGAAAGATGATCCGCTACTACATTTTCAGTCTCTTTCTTATCTTTGACTTCTAAATTGAATTCTTGCAAAAGTAGGATCCATATCAAAAGTCTTGGTTTAGCGTCCTTCTTATTCAGCAGTTACCTAATTGCAGTGTAATCAGTATAAACAATTATTTTTGCTCCCACCAAATAAGAACAAAATTTATCTAAAGCGAACACAACAGCCAGAAGCTCCTTCTATGTGGTGGCGTAGTTCATCTGCTCATTGTCTAAGGTTCTGCTTGCATAATAAATAGCATGAAGCTTTCTATCTTTTCTTTGTCCTAAGACAACACCGACAACATAATCATTAGTGTTGCACATTATTTCAAATGGTTTACCCCAGTCGGGCGCTTGCATAATAGGTGTAGTAACAAGAGCATTTTTCAGATGTTCGAACGCTTTCAAGCAATCCTTATCAAATATAAATTTAGAATCTTTCATTAATAGGCCCATTAGTGGTTTGGTTATTTTAGAGAAATCTTTAATGAATCGCCGGTAGAAACCATCGTGTCTTAGAAAACTTCAAATTTCTCTAACGGTTTTTGGAGGTTGAAGGTTTCCTATAATTTCAATTTTTGCTTTATCAACTTCAATTCCTCTATCGGATACCACATGTCCAAGTACAATTCCTTCTCGGACCATGAAATGATATTTTTCCCAATTCAGCACTAGATTAACTTTAATGCAACGTTCGAGCACCATATCTAAGTTCGATAGACATCTTTCAAAACTTTTCTCACAGACAGAGAAGTCGTCCATAAATACTTCCATTATGTCATCTATGAAATCTGCAAAGATCGACATCATACATCTCTGAAAGGTTACATGTGCGTTACACAACCCAAACGACATTCGTCGATAGGAAAAAGTAGCATAAGGACAGGTAAAAGTAGTCTTTTCTTGGTCGTCAGAATGAATAGAGATTTGGAAGAATTCTGAGTATCCGTCTAAATAGCAGAAGTGAGAATGTTTGGCCAGTCGCTCAAGCATTTGATCGATAAAGAATAAAGGAAAGTGATCCTTGTGAGTGGCCTTGTTAACTTTTCTATAGTCTATGCACATCCTCCATCAAGTTTGAGTTCGTTTAGCAATGGATTCCCCTTTTTCGTTACTAACAATTGTAACACCTCCCTTCTTCGGTACGACATGCACAGGACTTACCCAGTTACTATCAGATATCAGATATATGATTCCTGCTTCTAGTAACTTTTGTACCTCCTTTTTGACTACATCGGTTAAGATAGGATTTATTCTTCTCTGATGCTCTTTAGAGGTCTTACAATCTTCTTCTAGCATAATGTGATGCCTGCATATGGAGGGACTTATTCCTTTTAGGTCTGAAATGTTATACCCCAATGCTTTAGGATACTTTCTTAGAACATGTAGCAGCTTTGCAGTCTCTATCTCTCCCAAGTCAGCGTTAACTATCACTGGTCGTTCCAGTTTGATGTCTAGAAATTCGTACCTTAGATTTTTGGGTAGTGTCTCCAGTTCTACATAAGGTTTTTTAGGAAGGGTGTTGGATCGGGTGTCAGTACTAGACATTCCCTCGGACTATCATCTACGTATGGCTCATGCCAATTATCGTCTTCGAATATAGGAGGGGCTGAATCTTTAGTACTTCAGTATACTTAGATGGTTCCATCTCCATTTCTTTTACGCATTCGTCGATAACGTCTAGGAAGCAGCATGAATTTTCAATAGCTGGAGCTTTTAAGAATTGAGCCAAAAATTTTTTGACTTTTTCTTCACCAACTTCAAAAGTTAGCTTTCCTTTTTTAACATCAATAATGGCTCCGACTGTGGCTAAAAAGGGTCTTCCTAAAATAATAGGGATGTTGGAATCTTCTTTTATATCTATTACCACAAAATCAGTTGGAATATAGAATTGTCCTATACGAACGGGCACATTCTCTAGCATTCCTATAGGAAATTTAACATAACGGTCTGCTAGTTGTAAAGACATTTTTGTTGGTTTTAATTCTCCTAAATCAAGCTTCTTACAGGTGGATAAGGGCATTAAACTAACACTGGCTCCTAAGTCGCATAGAGCGTTGTCTATGACAAAATATTCGATTACGCAAGGTATGGAGAAACTACCCGGGTCTTTTAGTTTAGGAGGCATGTTATTTTGGATTATGGCGCTACACTCGGCAGTGAGGATAACAGTTTCATTATCCTCGAGCTTTCTTTTGTTGGATAAAATCTCTTTAAGGAATTTAACATATGAAGGCATTTGAGTTATGGCTTCTGTGAATGGTATGGTAATGTTTAGTTGTTTCAGAAGCTCTATGAATTTCTTAAGTTGTCCTTTATTTTTAAACTTAGCAAGTCTTTGAGGATATGGTATAGGAGGTTTGTATGATGGCGGAGGCACGTAAGGTGTTTCTTTCTCTACGGCCTTTTCATTTTTGTCATTATTTGGCTCTACTACCTTTTCAGCTCCTTTACCAAAATTTTGATGCATGGCAAGATTTTGGAGTCTTGGATCCACTGGTCCATCAAGTATCGTTCTGCTACGTAGCGTGATAGCATTAGCATGTCCTTTCGGGTTGGTTTGTGGTTGACCAAGAAATGTTCCTGTAGGGGCTGATATTGTTGTGTATTGTTGAGATACTCGAGAGATATGAGTTTCTAACATTTTGCTATAGGTAGCCATGGCGTCAAGCTTAGTTGCCGTCTACTTTAAAAATTCACTCGTATGCACATTTTGGTTAGCGAACTCCTTATTTTGCTGAGCTTGAGTTGCGATGGAATTTTCTTATAACAACTCAATGTTTGACTTTCTTAGTGCTTGAGGAGAAACAGATGCTCCTTTCTGATATCCTGGAGGAACGAAGGGGGCTTAAGTTGGAGTAAATAGAGCATTGTTACTCTTGTAGAAAAAATTAGGATGATTTCTCCAGCCAGGATTGTAGGTATTTGAGTACGGGTTTCCTTGGGCGTAATTCACTTGGTAGGTAAGAATACCAGCTAATAAATAACATTCATTGTTACTGTGCCCTGGGGTTCCACACAATGCACAACTTGGTGTCACAGTAGCCACGGTGGTTGTTGGAGCTACAATCAAACTTTCAATCTTTTGAGTAAGCACGTCCACTTTAGCACTAACACAGTCCAAACTGTTAACTTTGTACATTTTGTTCTTGGTAGCAGGTTTTTCTGTCGGAGTTCTCTCACCTCCCCATTGGAAGTGGTTTTGAGCCATATTCTCAATAAGTTGATAAGCGTCTTCATATGTTTTGTCCATCAGAGCACTACCAGCTGCAGCGTTCAGATTCAGCTTTGTGTTGTAAAGAAGACCACTATATAAAGACCATTATATAAAGTATGGATTATCAACCATTGTTCAAGTCCATGATGTGGGCAGAGCCTCAACATGTCCTTGTATCTTTCCCAAGCATCAAAAAGAGATTCATTGTCTTTCTTCCTAAATTCGTTGATTTGGGCTCTTAGCATAGCAGTTTTGCTTGGCGGAAAATATCGGGCTAGAAAGACTTTCTTCAACTCGTCCCACGTAGTGATGAAGTTGAATGATAGAGACTGGAGTCAAGCTTTAGCTCTATCTCTTAAATAAAATGAAAAAAGACGTAGTCTTATGGCCTAGTTACTGACACCATTTGCTTTTATGATATCAACATATTGCACAAACATAGATAAATGAAGGTTCGGGTCATCTGTGGAACTTCCAAAAATTTGGTTTTGTTGAACGACTTGCAAGAGTGAAGGTTTCAGCTCGAAATCGTTTCTATTGATGGCAGGGGCAGCAATGTTTTTATACGGTTCATCTTGCGATCGCACATCGTAATCCTTAAGAGGATGGTTTGGTGGTTTCTCAGCCATGGGAATTCGTTATTCTGGGTAAGGAATTTCAGGTTCAGGAAGATTATACTTAATTCGGAATTTGTTGATTCGACATCGTTAGCTAATAAAACGCTTGATATCGTCAATCGTTTGCTCAAGCTTTTCACCTCGAGAGCGAGTGTTTGGATTGTTCACAATGAAATTAGGAAAAAAAAAGAAATTTTTTGGTGCCTTAGTCTATACTGCATAACAATGGAATCAAAATATTGACTAAATCAGCCTCCCCGACAACGGCGCCAAAAACTTGATCGTGGGCTTCGAGCAAGACACTAACAGGTCTGACGAAATAAGACTGCAAGTATACATTTGTTCGCGTAGTTTTAAAAATGTTTTCAAACCCACAGAGAAGCGATAATCAAACTAATGTAATCTAAATGTTGCAGTGCAAATCTAAGGCTAAAGATTATGGATTTAAGATAGGAAGAAAGAATTTCTAATTCTAGAGGGTTTTAGAAATAACAATAAAAACGAGTCCGAAATATGGATTCCGAGTACTTAAAAGACTTGTAGAAGTTGGGTGCTAATTGCGACTGAACGCAGTTCCGTAGAAGGTACTAACTTAAAGGTCCTTTTTCACACTTTCGCGCTATCGACAAAAACCACACCTTTCAACCACAGGATTTTGCTCTCGCTCGCCCGTTCTTATTAAAAAGCATATTTTGGAAGTTAATGAAATTCTAAACAATTTCTAAAGCGCTCTCGCTGTTTTTAGGATTGATGTCTAGTTTCCACTATCAGTTCATTCCTCACACTCTCGTGCTATCGATTCAAACTTAGCATATTTCTCACTCTCGTGACAAAATAATAAAACAAGCAAATTGGAAACAAAGACCAAAACTAACATACAATTTACATTTTTTGCACCTAAGTTTTCTACAGAGTCCTATCGGTAACGACGGTCCTCATACGCCAAACTCAAAAGGATTTAGCAACGCATGGTATTATTCATATCAAACATATCTGCGGAATTCTGAATTGAAATCAACATTGCATACAAAACAACAATAATTTAAATGTGAAAGTAAAGAACGAAAATAACCTGAAAAGTAAAACTGAACTGGATTAATACAATGCCAGCAGGATTGTAGTATTTGTAACAAAACAGTACAGAAAAAGAAAAATATAATGAAGGTTGCGACAATTCCTCAATGTGAGCAATTTATGCTACAAAAACTGATTTAAATGCCTAAATCTAAAGATAGTTCGACAGAGCTTCTGCATGGGGTTTCCTCGGTGTCTGGAATGTGATTAGAGCAAAGTATATATAGAGGGAGAAGAGGTTGCAACTACTCAGGTCGTGCAAAAGTGGAGGGGAATGATGTAACTTCCATAAGCGGTTGCAGAATTTGAATTCTGCAACTTACGCTGCTATGGCGAACGCCGTCAGGTCATGGAGAACGCCATAACCTTACCTCATTAAATGACGTGGTTGACTGATGTATGGAGAACACCATATAGCCATGGAAAACGCCACATCAGCAAAAAGGCAGATCTTCAATCTTTCTTGCTGCATTTTCCTCTTCTTTCACTCTTTTTCCGTTTCGCTCCTGATTCCGCAACAGATGAAGCTATCAACTGCAAAACACATAAAACAGAGTAAAATGCAAATAGAACGTGATAAAAACGGACAATTAGTATGCGCAATGAGCCTAAAATACGATACAATTTCTCGTCATTAGATGGTGAAAAACTCGTTGTATGTTGTTTGAATTAAATGTTCTCCTTAAAGGTTTAGGTATTTATCGCAATCTTTTGGTTTTGGGTTTTAGCCTCCAAGAAAGAAGTAACATCATTTTCCCTTATTAGGCGCTTGGGAAACGAGTAGTTATTTTCTTCTATTATACTAGAGAACGCAACTTCTCCCTTTTGACTCCCTCATACATACTGTTATGGACAAGGACACATCACTCCCCTCGTTTCCATATACAGGAGGGTAATCCAATTAATTAGAAATCATTAAGAACTATGGGCGAATGATCTAATAAACTAGGGATCTAGAATTCCAATCCCATTGGGAGATTCATCCTCTTGTTGTTGTTGTTGGATGTGAATGATGTTGTTTTCCAAGGCCTAATTTTGGAAACGTATGTCATCCATGGTATCACGCATTTCTTCCATGGTATCCTCATCCTTTACACTCTTGTTGGCTAGAGTTGGTACGCTCTTGTTCACCGTGTTGGATATAGGGGTTGAAGATATGAATATAAATTTAATTGCCTTATTGAATGGTGGCTCAGGTCAGTTTTACCAAGCCACACAATAGATGCCAATTTTACTTGCTAAAAGTTCAATACGTGACAACTCCTTGTTGTGTGTTAGAGGTTTTTAAGATTGTTGTGGTATTAAAGCAAGCTTACGCATGAATGGTGAAAAACTCTATGTATGATGTTTTTAGGGTGATTTGAATGTCAAGGTTGCGATATTTATAAGAATCTCTTGGTCTTGGGTCTTAGCTTCCAAGAAAGAAGTAAAAAAACATCCCCCTCTTAGGAGTGTGAGAAATGAGTTGTTATTTCCTCCTATTATACTGGAGAATTGGAGAACATAACTTCTCCCTTTTGACTTCCTCTACCATGTGGTTATGGACAGGGGTACGTCAACTGTAACACCCTTCTAAACCCCGCGCAAAATATACGAATAATCAGAGTAAATTTTCATGCATTCACAAAAGGGCGTCACACATAACTTTCGAAACATCAAAACCACCTGTCATGCTCATTAACACTTATAATAAATAATCATGCTTCTCACAATTTCACTTTGCATGTAGCAGCGGATTCATTTAATAACATAATTCTCTTAACAGAATATTCAGATCCATCACATAATTCAACATTACTTAGGCACCAAGGCTAACATCATAATATTCCAATGAATATAAAAACATAACATAGAATACATAATGTATCTCTAAAATATAAACCAAATGATCCCAGTGTTACATGACCAGAGCATGACTCGACCCAATGTAACTAAATTACTAAATGGCTACACCAACAACGGCCACGCAACTACGAGCAACTCTATTCTCGATATCTGCACGATGTCAGATAGGACATCATTCCAACAGAAGGGTGAGAAATATTATCATAATAACAATGCATATAATTATATATATCCACAATCTTAGAATACGCATAATCAACATTCTCACCACAAGTCATCCATATACGCCACAATGTATATACAATATATATGGATAATCACCAAACACATTCATCATAATTCACTCATGTACATCGCCATATACGCATATATATAATCCAAGCATAACATCATGCACACTTCCACAATTTCAATCAATCCACATAAACATACACATTATGTTTAATTCACTACAATTCATATAAACATATACGATCATGTTTATTCATCAATTCATCAGTCAATATCATTCACAATTACACATTTTTCACCCAATTCATCAATACACATCACAATATATGTATAAGCAAATATGGATAATCACCAAGCATATTTATCATGCATACATCCACAATTCACATCATTCCACATAAACATTTACAGTTATGTTTATTCATCCAATCACAACTCTCATTCAACAATTCATACACATGCATACTTCCATATAACAATGATATATGCCATGTGACTCAATGCAACTCAATGCCATGTGGTACCAACACTTGTTATCATTTTTCGGTTTTTACATTTAAACCGGATCCGTCCCCTAGACCGACAACAACAAAAGCCCGTCCTCTAAGCTTTCAAACCCACCCTTCTAGGTTTGGGACAAGTCACTAGTCTCCACGAAACTAGCAAGCATTGCCTCTTGACTAAATGATGCGTATACAATCAGCAACAATATGCACTTAAGACCGTTCTCACATCTTAATCCCATGCATAGTCAAATAATTCATCACATAAGAATTATAACATGATTGCACACTCACACATCATATCAAATTATTCATACTTTCAACATCTTCACATTTATCAAGCAATGCACACATATTCACAATATGTTCCCATGCATTCTTCACATACAACCGCATACAATCAATATGCATTTCATAATATCGCGCCAATGGCAACGAACTCAACCACATTCTTCATGCACTTTTAATTAATTTAAACAATGCATATATTTGTCAAAAGACCACATTTATCAAGCAATGCACACATATTCACAATATGTTCTCATGCATTCTTCACATACAATCGCATACAATCAATATGTATTCACATCATCATGCCAAATGGAAACAAACTTCATCATAAATCATCATGCTTTTTTAATCAATTCAAACAATGCACATGATTGTCAAGGAAACCACATTCCACAATCTAGGATTCACGCCATACGGCTACCCACAACACATCTTATCACAACAGTATGCAAACTATTCATTTCTGATAAGGATTGAACACGATCTAACCAAACAATTAACATTGGATGGAAGCACAAGGAAATGGAAATGTTTTCACACTGCTAGCTCGCTCGCCTAGCGAGTTCCTAGCGAACAAGCTCACGAAGGCAAACAGAAGCTACTGTAATGATTCGCTACCTACTCGTTGGGACTTCGCCTAGCGAACACTACAAGAAAATTGGCAAATTGTGACGGTTCATTTTGATAGATTACGACGGTTTTAACCATCGCAATTTGTAAGTTACGGCGGTTTCAATCCTGTCGCAGAAACGTGCGTCGTGAGGCCGTATTGCGACGGTTGTGAAAACCATCATACAAATCGTCGTTATTTTCACGACGGGTAGCTAACTGTCGTAATCTCCATATTGTGACGGTTTTCAACCGTCTTAACTTGCTTAATGATTTTTGTTTTATTGCGAAAGTATATTGTGGCGGTTTGAACCGCCGCAAGTTGCAAATATTTAAAAAAAACTATGACATCATATTACGACAGTTCCAACCGTCACAACTTTTTGTTCCAACCGTCGCAACTTTCTGTTCCACAGGTACATCCGCAGGTAATTTATTTTTAAAATTAAAAGAAAACTGTTTGTTGAAATATGAACAAAATGGGTATTTTTCATTCAATTAAACATATATATCATATTACATTTATCCAAGGTAATTTATTTTTAAAATTAAAAAAAAAAATTGTTTTTGAAATATGAACAAAATGGGTATTCTTCATTCAATTAAACATATACATCATATTACATTTATCCAAGCACCATGTCACTTTATATGTTAGAAGCTTATCATATTACAATTACATGCAGATAAAGAATCAAATACATTTGATATGATCTGTTTATTTGGTAGTTGAGATATTGGGCTTGAATTATCATTAGTGGGTGAATTTGAGGAAACCACGAACCTATCCCATATGTGAACAACATTATCATTTCCACCACTAGCCAATTGTTGTCCTGAGGATGACCACTTGAGCCCACAAACTTCCTGGTCGTGTCCTCTGTACGTTTCAACAATGTGAGATCTCACTCTAACATCATTGTTTACTATTTTACCATCCATTCCTCCTGTTTTCAGAATGTCACTGTTCCAAGCCAGTGAACCCACTCTTGCTCTATGTCCACCCTTTAATGTCCTTAGCTACAGAAACCAAAATGAAATCATACAAATATGAGACTTGAGAACAATTTTAAGTTTAAAACAAAATAAAGAATGGTTTAAAATAAAAAATAAAACTGGACATATTCTACTCAGAACCAAAAACATATTCTGCCTGAGCAATTTGCATATATAGTATCATGAATAAAACACAAACAACACCATAAGAACAAGGCCTAATGACTTAGATGATATTTACCTGTTCAGAACCAAAAACATATTTTGCACTAAGCAATTTGCATCTATGGTATGATGAATAAACACACAAATAGCCCCATAAGAACAATGCCTAATGATTTATATGATAGAAACGACAATTATACATTATAACTACTTGTATACAATGTCTTTGCTTTGCAAATGCATATACCAGGTCAAATTTGATAGAAGGAAATGAAGAACATCAACGTCGCCATATATGAACATTCTCGTTCCCCAGAACTTGTGTTGTCCCCGTTTACCTATTCAAAAAGTCAAATCACAATTCGCATTTACAGGTTTCTGAATAAAGGCAAAGTCAGCGTAGAAAAGATCAATACAGCTACCTGCGAAAAGATCAAGACAACTACCAAACTTATGTGCATTTACTGCTTTAGAAAGGTCAAGACAAGTAGAATATTTTGAATGCATTATTTCAGAACTTATCCCAAGAGATTCAGCTACCTGTGAAAAGAAGATTAGAACCATAATCACTGTTAAGTGAGCATAAACATTAGGAGTGTTTCAAATGTTCATATATTTCGGAACCCAAAATAATTCTGAAGGTGAAGTATAATTTAAGACCATTCAATATGTATACCATAGACAAGATGTACACAACTGGGATTGGGCCATTATTCAATTAAAGAGAAGAAAATTATCAGAGTACATATACATGCCTGGTCAACATATGAAACACTTCGCTGGAAAACCATGTGCTGATTTGAGCTAGGAATTGCAAGCATTTCAACTCGTTTGCCTCTACCAAGATCCCTAAAGTAGTCCCTATATCTTGAAATATCAGCAGTAGCAGACATTAAAACCACCCTGCAAACGCATAATATATTATCATGGTATCGCTGTAATTAAACAAACAATTGCATGTCACTTCTGATCTTTAAATATATAAATTACTTTCTTACAAATATGCACGTAGAACTCTCTTTAATTCACTCTTCCAAATATCCTTTCAACACTAACAAAACCAAGATGCTAAACTTAAGTCATTGTTCTTTAACAAAAACTGCTTTACACAAACTAGTACAAGATCAGACTCCACTGATCTTTCATGTACTTCGTCAAGAATAATAACCTTGTAGTTCAGTGCAGCCACCTGCGAAAAGATCAATACAGCTACCAAACTTATGTGCATTTACTGCTTTGGAAAGGTCAAGACAAGAAGAATATTTTGAATGCATTATTTTAGAACTTATCCCAAGAGATTCAACTACCTGCGAAAAGAAGATTAGAACCATAATCACTGTTAAGTGAGCATAAACATCAGGAGTGTTTCAAATGTTCATATATTTCGGAACCCAAAACAATTCTGAAGGTGAAGTATAATTTAAGACCATTCAATATGTATACCATATACAAGATATACACAACTGGGATTGGGCCATTATTCAATTAAAAAGAAGAAAATTACAAGAGTACATATACATGCATGGTCAACATATGAAACACTTCGTTGGAAAACCATGTGCTGATTTGAGCTAGGAATTGCAAGCACTTCAACTCGTTCGCCTATACCAAGATCCCTAAAGTAGTCCCTATATCTTGAAATATCAGCAGTAGCAGACATCAAAACCACCCTGCAAACGCATAATATATTATCATGGTATCGCTGTAATTAAACAAACAATTGCATGTCACTTCTGATCTTTAAATATATAAATTACTTTCTTACAAATATGCACGTAGAACTCTCTTTAATTCACTCTTCAAAATATCCTTTCAACACTAACAAAACCAAGATGCTAACCTTAAGTCATTATTCTTTAACAAAAACTGCGTTACACAAACTAGTACAAGATCAGACTCCACTGATCTTTCATGTACTTCGTCAAGAATAATAACCTTGTAGTTCAGTGCAGCCACCTGCGAAAAGATCAATACAGCTACCAAACTTATGTGCATTTACTGCTTTGGAAAGGTCAAGACAAGAAGAATATTTTGAATGCATTATTTCAGAACTTATCCCAAGAGATTCAGCTACCTGCGAAAACAAGATTAGAACCATAATCACTGTTAAGTGAGCATAGTGGGGTTTCTATGTGGGTCTGTTGGTTAGGAACATAGTCCCTTCAATCTGAATTATAATGAGGACAATTGATTCATAGATATGGAACAAAATTACGGCAGGTCACTTGGTTAGGAATGAGTCCCTTCAATCTAAATGGTGCAGTAAGATTTGGTTAGAGCCTTTTATAGCAGGTCACTTCCCAGCTTATATATAAGCTGATTGTTGTAAGTTGTAACAGAATTGTAGAATGAAAAACAAGAAACAGAATTTGAGATCTAGAATCTCTCTCTGCAATTTTAGAGTTCTAATATAAGGAAATCAATAAGGGAGAATGATAAATAGTAAACAGTCCCAGTCTTTCTATTTATTCCAAATAGTGAACAACAAGACATATTTGCACCACTAATTATGGTGGAAATCCTGTTTTACTATTCTATTTACTTGTGAGCCTATATTAATACTATACCAAATGCAGGAGAACTCAAGTATAAGAACTGTAACTAAATTGACCTAATTACTGCTATAATGCATATTTTCCAAGGCAGAAAGTTGTACATCAGGAAGGTTTGCTTCAACAACAATCCTGCAATATAATGTGATCAAATCAATGGTTTTCATGCAAGACCATCGTCAAAAGAAACCCACCAAAGAATATGATTTTTAAGCAACTATAATCAAGGATGGATCACATAAGTTATTGGCATTTAAATTTTACTCTTGTATGCATTGTCCATCTCATGACACATGCACTGGTTTTGCAGTTAATGCAGATTTGATTCCTAGTTGAACTATAATGTCCAAACTACTAACTGAAGTTTAATATTGGACATTTCATACAGAAAATCAGAGAGCAATTCAAAAGTAAAATATAGAGGAATTTTTAACTCACCGGCACGTGGACGAACTACAACGACATTACGATAGCTAGAATGAGCAGTAAAATGTATTATTAATTGAGGTTTTAGGGACTTGAATGTTTCACTAAAAACATCATTAAAAGAATACAAACTACTACTTGATAGTTGAGATAAAATAGTTCGTGTTACTATGTTTGATATAAACCATTAACATAAGAGCAGAAAGAAAGAGTATGCATTACCTATGAGATTTTCTTGGAGTCATCTTGAAAGAAAATAGTTTGTTGTTACTATGTTTGATAACTCCCCTGTTCTTAACAGTATCAATGTCCTATGCTGCTTCTGTGACTACAAATAGGAAAATTAAGAGAATTTAAATCAAGTTAATTCTACACTGCCCAAAGCAGTTATTAGAAATATTCTCTACACTGTCCAAGGTAATGAAGTACCTTGTGATAAATGCTACAGGCATTAAGATGGCAACAACATCTGCACATGCTAGGACTCTACATTCAAAAAATGAAGGTGTGTGATAAATGCTACAGGCATTAAGCTGCAACAAAATCAGCTTGCTGTAGTTAGTGAAAAGAATCAATATCTGCAGTAAGAGGATGCTCTGTTGGACCAAATCAACATAAAGACATTGAAAATTTTGTGTTAATCTATTAGATGGTTTAAAGTCAATTTCCTTAAAAGAGGTATGACATCAGAACTTTGTGGACAAGTGACATGAGGAGCATTTACTCTGTTAAGTGGAATAAATGTAACACGTCCACCTTTTTGTCAATTAAGATGTTTAATTATCTCAGTTGACTTGTCGTCATTTTCAACAACCACATGAAATAAGCTGTTAAAACAAAGTTAAATTAAGAAATTAAATCAGACATACAAAATTATAAAAACTAATAAAAAGATCAGGCCAGGAACAAATACTAGAGTTGATAAAATGAAAAACTACATGCTATGGATGTGCCAAATCTACCCCATCCTCGTATCCAAAACAAAAATACACTATGAATGTGACACGTGGTCAAACATGTTTATTCAAAGAATTACAGGGAGACCTGTTTCCTGCAGTCACTTCAACTACGGTGAAAAATTTTTCATCACAGTTCAACAACTCAATAATTGGACCATGAACTCCCGAAATGTTATAACTTTTGCAGATCTTCCGAACTGAATTCAACCCTCTTCTAACATCCTGCATATTATAGCAGAGTGTCAAACATGGTGATGTATAATCATGCCAACATACCCCCAGAATAGGTCTATAGAAACATCATCATAACAAATCATCTCCAAACTGGACAGATAATAATAGTGTACATTTTTATCAAATGCTAAGTAGTCAACATTGCTCAACATTTAGATAAACAAAACACTGAGATCCATAATAGGTTTGACTATTCTCTTGACCCCTCCATGGCATGGTGGGATATTTGTAGCAACGGGTTACCCATTTTAGCATATTTAAAAAATAAAAAGTACTGCAAACACAGAATAGAATCACTTTACTTCATTTAGCACTTAAATGTCATATCATTTTTGGAGGTAAAGAGTCTCCGCAGTTTCTTTTGGACTAGAAGTTATTGCATCTATATGATGTAAAGATACTTGTAAAAACACCTAGAGGAAAAGTCAATATCATTTCTTTATTTTTAGAATGACATAAAATTACATCTATGAACAAATGTTTATTTCTTTTAGACAGGGTATGTAGCATGCACAAATCATTGAGATTAAAATTCTATCAAATAAACAATACACAAGGGAATTATACATTTTATGCATTGGTACCACATTAAAAGAAGCTTTTAAGATGGGCTACTCATGCCAGGAATTGCATTATCAAGACTCTTTTCATCCTTTTCAACTTCTGCTCGCAGTTAATTCATTTTCTTGGTTCCATAAAGACCTATGATAACGCAAAATCATATCGTTTATTTAGCTTGATTTACATGTATTTATTTGTGACTATTATTAATTTATCTTGATTTATGTTCTATTATATGATTAATTTACTTCGTTTTGCAGATTGGGGAGAATTTAGACTAAAGAAAGAAAAGGAGAAGAAATGGAAGGAAAAGAGATGAAAAATAGATGAAAAACAGCAGATACGGATTTTGCTGATATGACGATCGTCACAGGTCCATTACGACCGTCATGCGTGTGACGACCGTCACATTTCATGACGATCGTCACGCAGACAAAATGTCAGTACGTTCAAATCAGAAGCAGCCACGATCAATCTCAACTTAATTTCTTCCTACACTTTCTCCACTCACTGCCCACTACTGGAAGTTACTCTCACTCCCTCCATAACTCACCCATGATCTCTAGAAGTTGAAGAGTGAATTATCTCCTATAAATAGGCCTTAGATTCACAGTTTTAGGGGAGCCTTCGATGTATTGAAGTGCTGCCAAAATTCCCATTGAAGCCAAATTTACTTTCCTGCATTATTTTCCATTTCTCTTCCTTTTATTTCATTTCTATCGCTTTATTTGTTCCTGTATCTTTTAATTCTCGCCAAAGTAGAATCCTGCTGACATTGTGGAGGACTACTCAAGGATTCGAGATCAATACGATTTACAGGTTTTTATTAATTGAATTATTATTTTATTTCTGTCAGTATGCATGTTATATTATTCTGCTGCCATTGTTTATTTATGTTTGCATTAATTATCATGTCTAGCTAAATTACTTTTATCGGTATGTAACCGAATTAGTAGGACAGGATTCGATAGTAACCGGAATCTTCCCTTTTTACAAACAACCTTTCTGGCCGTAGTTTTTAATCTAAATTCTAAATAAACCTTTGTCACGACAGTGAGAAGCTATTTACGGTGGTTTTGCCACGACAGTGGGAAACCATATTAAGGTACGAACCAACAAGCGACAGCTGAGGCTAGAACCAGATAGTAAAAACTAGGCATTGATTTTAGACACAACGAAAGCGCTTTAAGAGAAATTAGAATCTATTTGTTTACAAAAAGTAGTTTTAACCCCGAATGGGATAGTGAAAGCGTACATTCGGCCCTTAGAATTATGACCCGAGTCAACAACCATCGTGAGACGAAGGTCTTTAAACGAGTAAGTTCTCCTGAAAAGTGTTTGCAATAGACAAAAAGGCACCGGTAACCTGCCGAATTCCCGATAGCTAAAGCGTTACATACCGATATTCCTTTACCGCCTTTCTTTAAACCAAAAATCTTTATTTCTTGTGCATTTAATTTCATTCGCATTCAGATTTCCTAATTCCATTAGCCTTAGCTTTACACCGTAATAATAGATAACGGTAGATTGCCATTGGTCTCTGTGGGTTCGACAATCTTTTATATTACTTCGATATTTCCGTGCACTTGCGGACGCATCAAGTTTTTGACGCCGTTGCCGGGGACCAACAGTCAATATTGTGATTCTGTTGTTGCATAGTATAGACTAAGGCACTCTTATCTAAATCATTATGTATAACCCATATTTCCCTTATAACTACCACCCCCAATATTTTGAGGAACCACAAAATCCGTTTAAATCGGACCTTGAAATATTATTAGAAGATTTCAATACGACGCATTCTCACCCAAATTCCCTCTACGATAACGACTCCAAATGTTTTGAGGAAACGTAAGATTTCGATACATCCAACCTTGAACTATTACTAGAAGAATTCGAAGAGACGTTTACTCACTCTAGGATAGAATCTATGATGGAGCGCTTTGTGGAGACACAAACTCTCAAAAATGAAGATTTTAGAAAACAACATCTCCAAATTGATGAAGACCTTAAGCAGATGAGCATTATAGTCGATTCCTTCGCGACTCACAGCAAGGCTTTGGAGACTCAAACCTCTTTGCTTACACGAACATCTCTAGAACCCTTCCTTGAGAGCCATGTGAATGTTGTAACCACTAGTAATGAAGAACAAATAGAAGATCCTAGGGAGAGTGATGATGAATCTGAGGAAAGTTTTGGTGAGACAAGCATAATTATTGAGAAAAATCCACCGACACCACCCGAAAGGGAGGTTGTCGAAGAGATAGAGAAAGAAGCACCCATTGTTGCTCCTCCTCCCTATACCCCACCTAATTCTTTCTCACAATTGGTTGTGGAAGCTAAGGTAAACTCCCAATCCAAAACATATGTAGAGGTATTGGAAAATATCCACACTAATGCACCTTTGTCTAAGGTCTTTCATAACAAAAGAAAATTCAAGGACCATGAAACTAGGGTCATCATTACTGTTAAAAGGGTAAGATTAAATTTTGAGGTGGTGGATAAAATAACTAAGCCCAAATTTGAAAAACTGATACTTAGGATAGATCCAGAACCACCACCACAAGTTCAAAACAATGAACCACCCTATAGAAGAAAGAAAAGAAAAGGTGAGGGATATGAGAAATGGCTTGATAAGTGGCCATGGAAACCGAAGACCATTCAAAGTTCGAGCGATGAACCATTCTCGAAAGAGCCACCATGAGTACTTGCACTCCTTGGCCGTCGAGCTATCGACGATAAACAAAGCATTGTGTGGGAGGCAACCCACAAGGTCTTTATTTTAATTTGTTTGTTTAAATTTGTAGAAAATAAAGAAATGTATCGCTTGTTACTCTTTAGCTATATCTAAGCGAAAACTCTCTAGATGACGATCTGAGAAGATGAGCTATGCCCACAGACATTCCTACAAGTGTCGCTGCTGGTGGGAACACTGATGATGAGTAATTCCTCTTGACGCGAGCAACATGATGAGCTGGTTCGAGAATTACACAAACAAAGATATCTCAAAATGCCCGCCGCCGAAGTAGAAGTGATCAACAAAGACAAGGATAGCAAGAACAGTAGCATCCATACAGGTTCTATCTTTCCTTTTCCACCTTTTACTAAAACATTGAGGAC
Source organism: Lathyrus sativus (assembly GCA_963859935.3). NCBI lineage: Eukaryota > Viridiplantae > Streptophyta > Magnoliopsida > Fabales > Fabaceae > Lathyrus > Lathyrus sativus. The sequence goes on along the minus strand of OZ012738.1, from coordinate 96,352,061 downwards.
AATGTTTGGTTTAAGTGTGGGGGAGGAACTCTATTGTTTTGCATTTTATTTCATGCTTCTAGGAATTTTTATCTATTTTTAACATTGTGTCAAAGTCTTTGCATGTGCTGTCGAGTCTTTATGCGTGGTTTTCGCTTGTTATTTAATTTCCCCAAAAATTTCAAAATTTCAAAATTCTAACCTCCAACAAATTTTTGCTTCGATTCATGTCATGGTTCTCTGAAAGTATATAGGTTGTCCAAGCTATGTTAGAAAAACGTGGGAAAGTTTTGATAAAATTGATACCGTCCTGACACCCTTAACCCCCTAAATATGCAAAATCAATTTGAGTACCCATTATGCCGAAACCTTAAAGCTCCAGGTTCTTGTAGTAATCCCTAAGTAGTTTATTTAAGCAGTCAGCGCCATCCTAAACACACTAAGTAAGAAACCGATGCAAATAAGTGTATGATCTCTAGCGTAAAATGAGAAATTAAGAAAGAAAATAAATTATGAAGAAAAAGACATGTTCCTTCTAAGTTAGGTGCTCCTCACCCGAGCACTTAGCCTAACGGTACAAACTCTTTAAGTTCAATTGATGCTTAAGCATATTTGCAGAGAAAAAAATGAAATAGCATCGAGATCATAGTCACTAACAGGTTTACTTGCCATGAATGTGTATGGATAATGGGCTTAATGTGATTGCACTATAATGAAACGGGGTGAAAGAGAGCATGAGATATAGGTTGAGTTATAATAGCATGATTCCGATTGGTTTGCATAAGTAGGGAGTTTTTGAAATTGTGTCGTTACGGTATCCTTGGTATTGATATTTAGTACCTATCGATCTAACATTAGCCTAGCAGCCACGTATGATTAGAGTCTCATCATGTTTTTGTTTCAAACTATGCTTATTTCTTTTTACCGTGTTGGTTGGTTGCTTGAGGACAAGCAATGGTTTAAGTGTGGGGGTGTTTGATAACGCGAAATCATATCGTTTATTTAGCTTGATTTACATGTATTTATTTGTGACTATTATTAATTTATCTTGATTTATGTTCTATTATATGATTAATTTACTTTGTTTTGCAGATTGGGAAGAATTTAGACTAAAGAAAGAAAAGGAGAAGAAATGGAAGGAAAAGAGATGAAAAATAGATGAAAAATAGCAGATACGGATTTTGCTGATATGACGGTCGTCACAGGTCCATTACGACCGTCATGCGTGTGACGACTGTCACATTTCATGACGACCGTCACGCAGACAAAATATCAGTACGTTCAAATCCCGAAGCAGCCACGATCAATCTCAACTTAATTTCTTCCTACACTTTCTCCACTCACTGCCCACTACTGGAAGTTACTCCCACTCCCTCCATAACTCACCCATGATCTCTGGAAGTTGAAGAGTGAATTATCTCCTATAAATAGGTCTTAGATTCACAGTTTTAGAGGAGCCTTCGATGTATTGAAGTGCTGCCAAAATTCCCATTGAAGCCAAATTTACTTTCCTGCATTATTTTCCATTTCTCTTCCTTTTATTTCATTTGTATCGCTTTATTTGTTCCTGTATCTTTTAATTCTCGCCAAAGTAGAATCCTGCCGACATTGTGGACTACTCAAGGATTCGAGATCAGTACGATTTACAGGTTTTTATTAATTGAATTATTATTTTATTTCTGCCAGTATGCATGTTATATTATTCTACTGCCATTGTTTATTTATGTTTGCATTAATTATCATGTCTAGCTAAATTAGTTTTATCGGTATGTAACCGAATTAGTAGGACAGGATTCGATAGTAACCGGAATCTTCCCTTTTTACAAACAACCTTTCTGGCCATAGTTTTTAATCTAAATTCTAAATAAACCTTTGTCACGACAGTGAGAAGCTAATTACGGTGGTTTTGCCACGACAGTTGAAAACCATATTAAGGTACGAACCAACAAGCGACAGCTGAGGCTAGAACCAAATAGTAAAAACTAGGCATTGATTTTAGACACAGCGAAAGCGCTTTAAGAGAAATTAGAATCTATTTGTTTACAAAAAGTAGTTTTAACCCCGAATGGGATAGTGAAAGCGTACATTCGGCCCTTAGAATTATGACCCGAGTCAACAACCATCGTGAGACGAAGGTCTTTAAACAAGTAAGTTCTCCTGAAAAGTGTTTGCAATAGACAAAAAGGCACCGGTAACCTGCCGAATTCCCGATAGCTAAAGCGTTACATACCGATATTCCTTTACCGCCTTTCTTTAAACCAAAAATATTTATTTCTTGTGCATTTAATTTCATTCGCATTCAGATTTCCTAATTCCATTAGCCTTAGCTTTACACCGTAATAATAGATAACGGTAGATTGACATTGGTCTCTGTGGGTTCGACAATCTTTTATATTACTTCGATATTTCCGTGCACTTGCGGACGCATCAACCTACAATATAATAATATCAATTCATAAGAAATATCTCATTGACAATTAAAAGTAAGAAGTAATGTACTTTTTCTCCACATAGTTTTGCTACAATCCATCCTACAATTTCATTGTACGCTAACTTCTGTTTTATGATTCTTTTTTCATCCACAAAAAATACACAAACATCACAAAAAACGACAGGATATACGAAATTCCTCTTGTAATTAAGCATATCTCTCTTTTATTTATAAATTTTCAACCCTTCACATGACTGAGCAATTTGAGATTCCATAGAAGTAATATTCGATCTACGGTTCTGGACATTCTCATCACAACCATGGATTTCATCCTTAAGCCGTTCAATTTCTTCCATCAGCTTTTTCTCCTGTGGTGCAAAGCAAAAATAAAAAACATGAAACAAAGCATGATAGAAGAGACCAAAATTTCTGTAACAGTACACGACAATGGTAAGGGGTATTGATCAGTTTAACATAACACGCATAGTTGGAGCACAAAAGCCAACCTTAAAAATGCTATAAAATGATAGTGGAAAGCAAGATGGTTATACTTTTAGAAACATTTATACAATTTATAGATAAAAGACAACATTGGCTGAAGTTTTCACTTTTAAGTTGACGTGATGCATCATCAACTGATAGTTTAGCATCATTAAGTTCCCGCTTCTTCAAATCAGCATCAACAACCAAAGAGTCATCATCAACAGATGATATCACATCCTCTAGCTCTTGTTTTCTTTTCCTGAGATTAGTGGTTAGATTAGTTTCCATCTCTGCTTTCCGTGCTTCAATCTGCAAAATTTGAAGTTAAAATGATGATAATAGCACTTTAAATATTATGAACATCAATATAACTCACTCAAGAACCTCAATACGGTCAGCCTTGCATGCAACAAGCTTCTCTTTAAGGTCTTTGATTTCAGGGTTCAAATATGACAAAAGCCTTTTTTTCCTCTGGTGTTAAATGATCAATGAGCTCAGTGGCCATCTCAGTTTTTTTCATAGCAATACTAGCCTTAAGCTGTTCAATCTGATTCTGGACATCAACAAGTGATTTCTCCTACAAGCAATTTTGGAAAGAAAAAAAAATCAATTAGCAATTTAGCAGTGAACAATCTCACAAGCAACTACCAATAGAAAGGAAACTTGTGAGTGATAATTGAGTATATCTCTCTATTCCTCTTTCGCCTACTATGAACCCCAGGAGCTTACCCGATCTCACCCCGAAGGTGCATTTATTAGGGTTCAGCCTCAGCCTGAACTTCCTAAGTCTTTTAAACAACTTCAACAGATTCACCAGATGCTCTTCCTCTGTCTGGGATTTAGCAATCATATCGTCAACATAAACTTCGATCTCTTTATGCATCATGTCATGAAAAAGAGTCGTCATCGCACGCTGATATGTTGCCCCAGCATTTTTCAAACCAAAGGGCATCACTTTGTAACAAAATGTTCCCCAAGGCGTTATGAAAGTAGTTTTCTCCATATCCTCTGGCGCCATTTTAATTTGATTATAGCCTGAAAAGCCATCCATGAAGGAGAATACGGAGTACTGAGCAGTATTATCAACTAACACGTCAATATGAGGAAGTGGAAAATCGTCTTTTGGGCTTGCTTTATTCAAATCTCTATAATCCACGCACATTCGAACCTTGCCATCTTTCTTTGGCACCGGTACGATGTTAGCAACCCATGAGGGATACTTCGTCACAGCCAGGAAACCAGCGTCCCACTGTTTCTGAACCTCCTCTTTGATCTTCATTGCCATATCTGGTCGAGTTCTGCGAAGTTTTTGTTTGACCGGCGGGCAATCTTCTTTCAGTGGCAGGCGATGCACAACCATATCAGTATCGAGCCCTGGCATATCTTGATACGACCAAGCGAATACATCATTATACTCTCGGAGCATTTCAACCAGTTTTCGCTTGATATCACTCTGCAGTGCGGCTCCGATACGAATATTTTTCTCAACCCCTTCCGACCCCAAATTGATAATTTCAATAACCTCGTCGTGAGGCAGAATGGCTCTTTCCTCTTGCTTCACCAACCAAGACAGTTCTTCAGGAACATCGCTATCTTCGACAACCTCTTCTTCGGCCTGGAATACCGGGTGCTCGAAGTCGGGACGAGTCATAGGTGGCTCAAGGATGTCATCTGAAAATGTTATCCTGCAAAAGGAATGGTTAAGTGCTTCAAAATGCGTATAAAGCGAATAACCACATTGCCATTTTATTGAAAAATACAAAACAAGAAAGACAGGGATTACAGTATTTGCTCATGAAAGAACGCCATTTATTTAATGATTAACAAGCAATGTTTATAACAACACAGCCCTAAGCAAATCCTGATGCCCCGGGCAAGACATCAGATTATTCAACAATTAATAAAGCAAAGCATTACTGTTTAAAAGTCACAGGAACAAGCTCCTGAATAGACCAGTTGCACAGTCCTTGTCCTGGCGTGCTTGGCTGAATCCAGGCATCCATATCACAGTCGCTGTCCCCTTCATCAGACTCTGAAGCAGCATTGACAGATTCATGGCATACTCCACTGGCAGAGATGGTGATTGACTTTCTGAAATGGGGGGCCCCCACGGAAGGAGTTGACGACGACGGTCGGTACCCCAGTCCGAACCGGTCCATTTTCACAGGAATGTCCAATACTTTGCCCCAGCCCTTGGCTTCTCCGGCTTCCACTAGAGCTCGAGCTTCTTTATACGATGAGACAGCTATCTCTGGCACTTTGCTCGGCCTGGGACCCTTGTCCTTTATGCGCAAACCTTCGAATGCCTGGCATGGCGTCTCGTGGATCTCCCCGTCGACTTCCACATATTTAAACGAAGCAAGATGGCTGACCAGGATGTCTTCTTCTCCGCACACGGTAACTACACTGTCTCCGACCATATACTTTAACTTCTGATGCAGGGTTGACGTGACTGCCCCTGCCCCGTGAATCCAAGGTCTTCCCAGCAAGCAGCTGTACGCAGGCTGTATATCCATGATATAAAACTCTGTTGCAAACACTTCCGGCCCCACTTGCAGAGGCAAGGTAATCGATCCGAAGACTGTTCTACGCGTGCCGTCAAACGCTCTGACTACCAAATCACTTGGTGTGCACAAAATCCCTCGAACATCCAGCTTCATCATTGCCTTCTTAGGCAGCACATTCAAAGACGATCCAGTGTCAACCAATACGTGCGACATGGTCGATCCCCTACACTCCACAGACACGTGTAATGCCATATTATGGTCTCTCCCTTTCGGAGTCAAGTCGAAATCAGTAAAGCCCAGACTGTGGCCTGCATTTACATGTGCCAATACTCCTTCTAGCTGATTCACGGAGACATCCTGGGGTACAAAAGAAGTGTCCAGGACTTTCAGCAAAGCATTTCGGTGAGCTTCCGAACACAACAGCAATGACAAGATAGATATTTTGGACGGTGTTTGCTGCAGATGCTCCACAATTTTATAATCGCTTTTCCGAATCAAGCGCATGAATTCCTCTACATCTTTCGATGCTGCTTCTTTTTCACTTGCTTGAACCGGAACATTCTCAACCGCTTTCCCTTTTCCTTTCGCTAGCCTTTCAGCCTCCACTTCAGGAGATATAAAGATCCTGCCGCTCCTCGTCATGCCTCCTGAGCCAACAACATTATCCACAACCTCCGCTGACTGCTTGCTAACATCGATTTTAATCCCGTCACAATACACCTCCAGCCCATATGACCATGGGACTGCTTTCGTGTTCTCATACGGGATGGGCCCGGCCTTAGTTATAGTAATCGGTGGTCGCTGAGCTGGTGCTGAAATGGTGATCGTCTTCCTAGGAATTGTCACTGTGGCCACATCACTCCGATTATCCACTACTGCCCCTGCAGGCTCATCAGTTGCTGTTCTATCAAACTGCAATACACCTTCATCAATTAAGGCCTGAATGCCTTTCTTCAGATCCTCACACCCCCCAGACAGGGCCCAACAATCTAAACAGTACTCATTACAACCCGGGTAAGCACCTCCTTGCAACAGTCGGCTTTTTATCTCGCCCAGCGGCGTCTTTAAATCCTCAACATTCATAATCAGATTCAGCCCTTCCTCAGTCAGCACGGCGTTCGCCCCATGATTAGGCATGGGTTTCTGGACTATATTCGGACCTGTCGTTCCGAAGTTGATAGACTTGTTATCCAAAAGGTCCTGCACGACATGCTTAAAAGCATGGCAACCTTCTATATCATGGCCCGGGGCCCCAGAATGAAACTCGCAGCGTCTATTTGCATCATAACCGAACGGGGGAGTTCCCGTTATCGGTGCCAAGGTTCTTTTCTATACCAGATTCAATCCCAACAATGTCTGCAATAAATCAGCATAGTTAGAGGGAGGCTTCTCAAATACTCTTCTCGGCTTGCCACCCTGGAATCTTCGTTGAGCTTGCTGTGCCCCCTGCTGAGGCTGCTGCTGCTGTGGCATCGGTTGCTGCTGAACCGGTTGTTGTTGGATTGGTTGTTGCTGATAGGGGATAGTAACACTCGACACTTGCTGCGGCTGACGATATTGATTTCTTCCCCTGCCTCGGCCTCGGCCTCGGCCTCCAAATACAGCGCTAGCTTCGCCCTGACGGCGCCCACCATAAGCTTTCCTATTACTGCCAGATGCAGCTGACTCGTCAACTTGGAACTTTCCTTGTTTAATGTTCCGCTCAATCTTTTCACCCATCAGAATCAGGTCTGAAAAACTGGCCAGAGACGTATGAAACAGCATATCATGAAACAGCCCGGTGAATGTGCCGACAAACATGTCATTCATTTCTTTATCTTCCACAGGAGGACGGACCCTGGCAGCCATATCGCGCCACCTTTGCGCGTATTCCTTAAAACTCTCCCCCTTCTTCTGCGAAAGCCCGGCCAACTGGACCCGATTGGGCGCCAGGTCGCTGTTATACTTGTAATGGGCTACGAACGCCTCCGCCAATTGCTTCCATGTCTTGATATCAGTGGGCTCCAACCCCATGTACCACTCTAGGGAAGGACCCGATAGACTATCCTGAAAGAAATGCATGAGCATTCTTTCATCAGTGGAGTATGCAGACATCTTTCTGTAATAAGCTCGTACATGCACCTTCGGACATGTATCTCCTTTGTACTTATCGAACGCAGGCGCTTTGAACTTGATTGGCACCCTCAGCCCAGGTACCAAGCCCATTGTTGCCATGTCCAATCCTACGACACTCTGATTTAAAACTCCCTTCATTTGCTCTTCCAGCATTCTAATCTTTTGAGAATCATCCATCGGCCCTTCAAAACCTCCTCCAGAGAAGGCGTCTTCCTGTTGATCCTCTTGCCACATACCGTTTCCAGCCCCGTATCCATCATATGCATTATTACGTCCAGCTCTGACCTGATTCATCCCCGGAACTCGGCCTCTGCTGCCGTACCCTTGAACACCTCCAGCAGGACCACAAGCCATAAATCCAGCCCCGTTTCCGTTTCCAAAACCTCCGTAGCCCTGATTGACCATACCATAACCATCTTGCCCAAAGCCTTGAGCATTAAAGCCATACTTGCCAGTGTTGTCGAATCCCTGATCGTTGAATCCGAACCCAGTATTGACAAAGCCATTGCCTCCGAGATTATCTCCCACATTGACATCCCCCAGCCCAGCATTGTGGACAGCAGTCTCATTCCCCACTCCGACGTTACCATTCACAGCAGCGGTAGCGTTGTTGAGATTAGCGGCAGGTATATTGACCACGGGCGGAGCCACTGGCGTAGGAGTGCCGTCTCCATGAGCAGTATCAACCCGGACAGACTGATGATCGTCATTACCATGACCAGCGTTGCGAGCCAACAGAGGCTGGACCATGGCCTGCAAATTCTCTTGCCCTTTTGCTATAGCCTCCATGGTTTGCATGAAGAGGGCGAGCTTTTCGCGCACATCCTGCATCTCGTTCTGAATCTGGTCCATGACTTTCCGACAGTTGGATCGTGTAGAATAGCGGTGCGGATGTTGATCTGGAATCCTGTTAAGTACCTGATACAGAGCAAGAGATAAGACACCATTCAAAGATTACCTGTAATGCAATATGAGTATGAATGCAATGCAATGTGTCTGTGCATTAGGGAAATTCATTCCCCCCAGTTCTAGTGCGAAGGTGCCGGTGCAGTGACAGTGTTGACAATAGGAATATCGGAGCTGAATCATAGAAAGCCTCATATATTGCAGAGAGAATCAATAATCCCAGGGTACAATATCACTGAGAGTACAAAGAAGGCATGACCTCAACCAACAATCCTGGTGATGGCCAGCACTATGCAAATAAAGCATACAAATAACTACGTGAAATGATCAAATCCTCCCAAAAGTTTGGTACTCCTCTATCAACTTCTTGGTTTCCGGATGGCTTGGTCGATCAAGCAGCCCTTCAACAAGCTGGTTTCTCTTCTTAAGGACACGGCGTACGTCTTCAGCAGTTTCTTCCCATGTTGCTTCTCCGAAGCAATCTTCTAGCTTTCGCTTCTGAGATACTGCTTCATCTCTGGATTTGATTGCCTTATTCAGTGCATGCTGGACACTATACCGATTCATCACTTCTTCCTCACACTTCTTGATGCTAGACTTCAACTTCTCTTCGAGGTCGGAAATTTGCTGCTTCAGCTTATCTTCCCTCTTCTTGTTGTTAGTGAGTGTAGCGTTCCAAGTCCTATTGCAAGAAGATATCTCTCGGTGTGCTGCGTCGAGCGCCTTCTTTTTGGCTTCCAGCATGTCATGGGAACTTCTGAACTCTTGCCCCAGACGTTCGCGCTTTTTCTTTTCCTCAGTCAACTCAGCTCCTAACCTGTTTACCAGCTCTGTCTGTTGTTGGAAAGCATATACGGCCTTGTTTTTCTCGCTGCGCACTTGGGCTAACTCTTGCTCTAACCCTTCATTAATCTTTATCAAGGCTTCTTTCTCTCTCACAACTTGTTCATAGACTTCCCTAGAAACAGTAGTCGGCTCTTCTACCGGAATAGGATCAAGAATTGGTGCATCTGGAAACGGCATCTTCAACTGACTAGCCCTCTCCTGAATCCACACTCTATAAGGTGCATAGGCCTGACAGTCATTCTTTCCCAACAACGGCTTCCCTTTGCGGTTAATACGCGTCCAGGCACGTCGCAACTTGGCTAATAATTCCCCCTTCACATCTCCAGTGAAGTACAGAGATTCCTGTACTTCTTCCTCCTGAGGTGGATTCTTCAGCGCATATCCAAACTGGCGAATGAATAGAGAAGGGTTGTAATTGATACACCCTTTTCTTCCTATCAATGGCACATTAGGGTACCCAGCACAGCTAAAGATGAGCTCAGATCCCAACAGGTCTCTATCAAACCACTCCATATCTTCCGACGATAGCCTCATCAAGCGTTCTGGCCAACCAACTGGAACTGTAGTCTCTGCAGCAGATCCTCTCTTAGGAAGATGACTCTCAAACCACATACTCAATAAGGGTACACAAAGATGAACATTCTTTCCTCTCCCTTTCTCATTCTTGTAATGCAGTGAGTGATAGAGATCTCCGAGTAAGGTAGGTACAGGATTACCAGCGGCAAACAAGTAGAAAGCATCGAAGTCCACAAAATCCGGTATGTTGGGGAACAAAACTATGCCATAAATGCACAAAGCCAACACAGCATTGAAAGCAACCCAGCACCCATTCTTGGCGTACTCTTGGGCTTTACCCACTAAGAACTGAAATGAGAATCCTGGAACTCCACGGGAAACAGTAGTCACAAGTTCAGAAGCATCAACATGCAAGGCTTTTGCCAATTCCTCCGGCTTAGGTTTGGCATCATAATGAATGAACGGAACCTGGTTCTGCACGGGCAGCTCAACATACTCAGCGTATTCCTCCAGGGTTGGTCCCATAATAAAGTCAGAGAATGTAAAGCACCTCAGAGCAGGGTCGTAGAATTGCATCAAAGCATACAGCCCATCTAACTCTACCTCTGCAGGTTTGCACACCAATCTCAATAATCTACCATAACTCATCCGGAAACTCCTACGAACACCCTCATCAGCAAGAGAGATCAACCCCAGTAAAGGAACAATATCAGGCGTAGGCAATTTGTAGGCAACCGTTCTCCTTAAGCTAGTCATGATCAAACACTCAGAAGTCCGGGCACTAGAACTAGGGAAATGCAAATGCACCTGCAGCACAGACACACGTTAGTGAAATGCAAATGATAATGGATATGCAGGAAATGCAATGCAAGTAACATTCAACAGGGACCAGAGCTGCAGCTGAATAGCCTAAACCCAATCAAGAAAGGTCTCAGATAGACCATCCAGAAGTCATCAAACCCTGGTCTCAGATAGACCTCAAACAAAGCTCCAATATTGGTCTCTGATAGACCCCATAATCATGACCTGAATGGTCTCTGGCAGACCTCAGATCACATCTATAATTGGTCTCTGACAGACCTCAGAACTCTCCAACTGGTCTCTGACAGACCTTAGAACCCTCCATAAATAACCAGGATCTCTGATCAAGAAATAACCGGTATCTGAAAGTCTGGTTACCTGCATAACCCTGAATCCCCTCACAGGTGGGTGGCCCTATAACTGGCACAAGGTACGGCATCCTATGCGGTCGTCGGCGTCACAGACTTTCAGGGTTGATGATACGATTCCCAGAAGGAGTGGCATCATCAATTCCTGAAGAGGCCTCACTTAGCCAACTTCCAAATGATCGGTCCCCAGAGTCGACAATCCAACTAACCAGCAACCCACGCCAACCAAAGGAAGGGGCAGGAGGCCAACCAGAGGAACCTCGTCTGAGTGTAGATTTCATGGGACACCAAAGCAAGCAAAGCAAGCGGGCACCCACTAATTTCTACTCTAATTCTAGGTGCACTCAAGCCCAGGTCCGGCTTATCTCTCAATATCAGAACACCCGTCACACCCCAACATACAGCAACAATAATCAATATATAAAGCTGAAAATACAAGGTTAGAAATATAAAATAACTCCATACAAAATCCTCGACGGGAAAACAAGCGTTAGGATTGACTCTCTCAAGGGAAGTTGGATCCCAAATGCATAAGAACCATCGCAGTCCTTAGCAGCCAGGGGACGTTGGGTCCCCAGCAGAGTCGCCAGCTGTCGCTACTGCGAAAATCGGCGCCGGCTGAACAGAAGAGTCGCCACCGTGCGTTATTTATCCCACGGGAGGGAAAGGAAACGCTCAGAGTAAACCTCGCACAACACGGGAAAGGTATGGTCATCGCAACCAAAACCGGGGTTCGGGAGTCGGTTACGCAAGGGGAAGGTATTAGCACCCCTTACGTCCGTCGTACTCGACGGGATCCACGCTTGTTTTCGGGTATGGATTGTTATTCTATCTAAACTATAGGTCAAGGGTTAAAAAGAAAATAAAATGAAAATAAAAATAAAAATGACTCGGCAAAGTATCGCACTTTATGCCTACGTATTCTCGTCTGGAACGAGAAATCAGAGTCAACGTAGTTCGCCTACCTACGGGAAAGGAGGAGAAGGTTGCTCGCTAGGATATCGCATCCTATGCCTACGTACTTTCATACAGCATGAAAGATCAGAGCAAACGTAGTTCGGGCCACGTACGACACAAGTCTGTCTTGGTTGATTTTATTCCTTCTGAAAAAGGTTTTTCTGATTAACAGTCCAAGAGGACAAAAATGACGTCTTGATGAGTTCACATTCTTTTACGGAAGAAGTGTCTTTTATTGTGTTTGAAATCTTTATGTGTTTTTCTGTTTGTTTTGAGAAAGAAAGAGACAGAACTCTAACCTACGGTTGCGAAGGGAAACAAACTATCCTAATATTATCATGCATGGGTTAAGACCTAGTGTCTATCATGCTCCTCTCTTGCACAGAGAGAAACAGAGATCCTACGGGATAGGCAGAAACAGAAACAATATCAAATATACAGTAAAACAGTAAAATGCATGGATGCAACAATACAAGCGAGGCAAGGGAGTCCCACTCAACCTCGAACCTAGAAAACAATAGGCAAAAGTGAACAGGCTTCACTTTCAACCCAGCAGGGTAAACAGCAAACAATACAACTCAGAAAACCAATCAATACATCAACAACTGAAATACAGCAAAAGAAACAGCATCAGCAGCTCTGAATCAACAACTGGCTTCAAGTAATCTCCAATCATTCACAAGCTTCAACAAGCATCAATCTCCATCTTCATGGCCTTCAGACAAGGGCTTTCATCATCATTCTTCCATCTGCAATGGCTTTTCTTCAAGCTCAAACCTCCAGGATGAGGGATCAGTCACAAGAGTGAATTGGGTGTTAAGCAATCAGTTGACTACCAAAGGTGGTGAACAAACTGCTTCTAACACAAGGGACATTTTCTCTCAAGAGTTCTATCTCATAGACACTATCACCAAGCCTTCCAAAGGAAGGGGGTGAGTGCCTTAGAGAGACTCTGAATCACAGAGAAGAATGGATGCAGACAAGGCAATCCATGTTTGAGAAACAAACTTTCTAATCTAGAGCTCTGCCTAGCTCCTAAACCCTAGTCTCCTCAGCATCTGCTAGCAAGAAACTCCTCCTCAACTTTGACAGTTGATCTTCAATCTCTGGATCTCCAATGGTCTTCATCTTCACAAATCTTCAGCTTCCCCAGGGCCCCAGACAAACCCAATACCCAAACAAACAAGCAACAATCCCCAGAGGGCACACCACACCAGACAATCAAATATACAGACAGTAATAATAGCAGTAGGGGAATCCTAACTTTTCTCTAAGGGATCTAATAGCTACCCATAGCCCCTATAGTCCCCTAACTAATCTATTCAAATCCTAAGTCCTAAGGGAAATGAAATCAAACTCCTAAGTTGTCACCTAAAACCCTAGTTTTGTCCAAGATGTTCAAGCATTTATTAATCACCCAAAATTAACCTCTAAAAATAGAAACTAAAATATTTCTACAAGCTTAATATCTCATCTAAACAATATAAAAAGAATGACCAAAAAATATTAAAGCATGTGAGAGAACAAAAATCATAAAAATGATGCATGAAATGAAACTATTTAATATGACATTTATTTAGAAAATATGGAAAAAATATGAAATAAAACTAAAAATGAAATTTTATTTAATGAACATTTTCTAGACATTTTAATGTAAAAGATGTAAAAAGAATGGATGAAAATGCATTTTTTATGAATTAGTTATGAATTTATGAAATTGGTAAAAATATTAATGGAATTAAGAAAATAAAATGAATGAAATGAATGAGGGGGGGTCAGAATAGAAGTTCGCCCCAGTTATATCCAGGATGGGCCTCATAATGGGGGGTGCAATTAGCGCTTCTGGCTTAAGCCCAAACGAGTCAGAATTAAAGAAAATGAAATAAACACACTGGGGGTGAAAATAGCGTCAGATTCATGTTGAAATTGGTTTGGGCTTGGTTTAGGGGGGTGGGGATAACACAAGCCAACTCAGGCCCGCCCGTTTCAATTAATGAAACGGCGCGTTTTGGCCAGCTCCATTTCCCTCCAAATTCAGATTAAACAAGGGCCATTGTGTTAGACTAAGGCACGGATCTAGAAGGGGGGGTTGAATAGATCCCTTTTAAAAATTTGAGTGGCGCTACCAATAAAATTGGTTTTCAAAATTGTTTTCAAATGCGGAAGCGGCCTTGGAAAATATAGTCTAAAACGAACAACTATTGGAGAGCCGGATATGCGTCAAGCAGATGAATTTAAGACGATAACGGATAGTAAATCACTACACACTTTTATGCAAAACTCAGATGTGATTCACTCGTACTATTTCCTTATTCCAATGATCAAAAATTACACCAAAACTAGCAGCAAAATTAAGGCAATTTTAGTTCAGCACTTTTGTCGAACAGTTGGTGTGCACAAAACTAGCAGCAAAATTAAGGCAATTTTAGTTCAGCACTTTTGTCGAACAGTTGGTGTGCACAAATACCTTAAATGATATTTGTGTTGAATGAGTGATTGAAAAAGCCTTAGTACAGTATTTCTATTGTACTTAGTAGTTAAAAAACAGTGTTTCACCAACTCACTCAATCAATACTACAATTTGACAAAATCACTTATTCTAGAATCACTTAATTTTTAAGCTGTAATTGAAAATGCAGAAAATAAAGGAACACAAGATTTGATGAGGCAGTTCCCCCAGTCGTCCTCGCGTTGGGGTACGTCTGCCCTCAATTCTACAATGAGAATTGAGATATGTATTGAATAGATATCACCTGTTTGGTAGAACAGTTATACACAAGAATCGATAGACAATTGATACAAACAATCTTAATGTTGCTGATAATTTCTACCACTTCTTGCCCCTTGATTCAAGATGAATCAAGTCCTCCAATTTGATGTGAATGACCTCCGATTGCAGCCACCTTATTGACAACTCTTCCGTTGATCAAACCTTCGGCACGGCTGATCTTAGACACACCCAAATTGAACCCGGAACGTCTTCAACCTTTCAACGCCCTAGCTACTAGATTGATCAACCTTCCGCTAATCAATCACCTTCGCACTCGCTTGATTGTTGAACCGACGATTCCGTAACAAAAGCCTTCAAAACCTGTAGTCCTGATAGGTAAAACCTCAAAGGTTTTCTCCCAAGAAACACCTGCACCAGCTTCCACTCGAACCGGATCTTCAATCACGCGTTCGAACCTTATCACCGTCGAGCAAACCACAAACCGCAGCAAAAAATTGATTATCTGTAATTTGAGGATTTGTGAGTTGATTGAACGATGAAGATGAAGAACACTGATGCACCTCTTTCACGTTTCTTGACCTGAACACTTTCTCACAATGCTTTCAAAAATGTTAGTTGTTAAAATTGAAAAGACAGCTATTTATAGTAATATACAAAACAGACAGTTGACAGATCAATGAAACATAGCAGAATTTCTGTTTCTGCGCGCGAACGGTCGACCATAGGGTCGGCGTGCGCTGAGCCGTGTGACACTCAAACTGTCATGCGCCGAGTCAGCGGTCGACGCATGATCTTCATGCGCTGACCCGTGAGATTCTTAAACCTGCATGCGCCAAGTTAACGGTCGACGCATGACCTTCATGCGCTGACCCGTGTGAACTGAATGAAACTGTGTGCTGACGGTATGGTCGGCTCATGGTTCAAAAATCTGCAAAAACATAAATTTCTACAGCTTTTTGTGCATTACGTCATTGTAAAAATTGAATCATAAGTAGCGTGAATGATTTAAACGAAAGAAGGATATCTCTTAGCAAGTTGTCATCATCAAAAACCAGAGGCACGCTTGTGTTGGTAGATACTTTGCCTTCACATTCTCCCCCTTTTTGATGATGGCAACCTACTGTTACGCAACACGTGATAGGTATAGGTATGCTCCCCCTTTCTTTTACAATTATAGCGGTCGTAATCATCGTCTATCTACTGCTCGGTTCTCCCCCTTTGACAACATCAAAAAGAGGTAAACTCGTGACACAATAACAACACATTGAATCATGCATAAATGAGATACCAACAGATGAGAAGTAAACAACAGTTATACATACGATGGAGATAACAGTTAATAGATTACAGAACCACAAAAATGTCATGATAGCAACATAGAAGTAAGCAACAATCATAGTGAGTTTGGGCAGAAAAGCAAAACACAACAAACAAAATGAATGCAAGCCAAAACAGGAAACAACAAATGACATATGAGCGCATGCTAATAGCCCCGTCCACGTCCGCGACCACGACCACGCCTGTCATAGTAATGAGGATGGCGTTGGGGATGAGCTAGATCAGTAAATTCTTCTGTGATGTTATTCAAAAAGTCAAGACTGTCGACAATGGCGCGCTCTTCAGCTTGATGACAGTGAGTTAGAGTCTCGAATCGAGCGTCCAGCTGAGTCGACATTCCACTGATCCGTTCATTTTGGTTATGCAGTTCAGAACGAATTTGTGCCATTCTTTCATTTTGATCCCTCATGAATTTTTGCTGTTGTTCCTGCATATTGGTCATAAAATTTCGCTGTTCCAACTGCATCGACTGCATCATTTCTAAAATCTCCGAATTGTTTGACGGTTGTTGAGGAGAAGGTGGGTCTGCAGTGCTTGGTTGATACGGCTGATAGAATTTGCCAAGGGTGGTCCACCCGGTGTATTGCCATTCACCCCAGCCTTGGTTATTCTCCTCATCCTCATTTTCCTGTTGGTTTGAGTAGGCAGACCAGTTATTGTGTTGATTGTCATCTTGATATGTTTGTTGATAGTTTTCAGAAGGCACGTATGGTTGATGACCTTCATTAATATCGTGGTCCAGCTGAGTCTCATCAGCGGTTTCTTGTGCCTCTCCTGCATTGTCACCTTGATTGTCTTCATCTTCACTTGAGCTTCCTTCTGCTTCTTCATCTTCTCCACCCTCTGACTCATCAGCACTTTCTTCACTCGAGGAGGCAGCTGCAGCCATGGTTGAGCGCCGATAAAATCTGTACTTTTTGAGCGACTGATCCCACACATATCCCATCATAGCAAAGACCTTTGAACTGAACTCTTTATCGGAAGAAATTGGAGTATACGGAAAAGACGGGTAATTGATACCTGCAGAGTTTAAAGCTTCCTGAATGAATGAGCCATAGGCGAGCGCGGTGCCTCGCTTGGAGTCTCTTAGTTCATACATCCGGCTTGTAATATAGTACGGCCAGTTAATTTTAATGCCGTGACCTAGTATATGGATGAGATGCACTTCAGCTTGTTCGACTCTTGACAAACCACCTTGTTTAGGCCGCAGAATGCAACAAACAGCAGATTTTTGTATTTTACCATATTCAGAGGTACATGCTATGCAAAAATGATGTCATGACATATAAGAAAAAAAATATCTATATACATATGCAGTAGATGTCATACAAATTTAGCGTAGTATAAGCGATATGATTTGAGATCAACAGGATTATCAAACAAAGAGAGAGAGAAAGAACAATATCACCTTGATGCCTGATTTGCTTGATACACAACATACTTATACTTACACGAATATCAAATTGTTAGAAGTACAACAGCATGATTATTTGAATGAAATAAGATAACATCAGCAAATATTATTCCCGTTCCGAAATGTCGAGGATGCCAAGTTCTCGGCGGATATGAAAGAAAGGTTCCGTTGCTAGCGGCTTTGTGAAAATGTCCGCTAGTTGGTTTTTAGTGTCAACGTGTTCAAATACAACATCACCTTTCTCAACATGGTCCCTAAGAAAATGGTGTCGAATTTCTATATGTTTAGTGCGAGAGTGTAATACGGGATTTTTGGTAAGGTTAATAGCGCTAGTGTTGTCACATAGGATAGGAATACGTTCAAGTTTAAGATTGAAATCTAGTAGTTGTTGCTTAATCCACAGAATTTGAGCACAACAACTACCAGCGGCAACGTATTCCGCCTCGGCCGTTGATAAAGCAACTGAAACTTGTTTCTTGCTATGCCAACTAACCAAGGAGTTTGAAAACAAATGACATGTACCACTAGTGCTTTTCCTATCCGATTTGCACCCGGCAAAGTCGGAATCGGAGTAACCTACCAACGAGCAATCACTACCCTTAGAATACCACAATCCATACTTCGGGGTACCTGACAGGTATCGAAGAATTCGTTTAACAGCTTTTAGGTGGGATTCTTTGGGACATGATTGGTATCGTGCACACATGCACACACTAAACATAATATCAGGACGTGACGCAGTAAGATAGAGAAGTGAACCAATCATACCTCTATATCGTTTTACCTCTACGTCCTTGCCATTTTCATCTTTATCCAAATTTACGCATGTAGGCATTGGGGTGTCTATGGCCTTGGATTTTGCCATGTCAAATCTCTTGATCAAGTCCAAACAATATTTTGTTTGGCTCACGAATGTCCCTTCTTGGAGTTGTTTAATTTGCAGGCCGAGGAAGTATGTGAGCTCCCCCATCATACTCATCTCGAATTCGCCCTGCATGAGGTCAGAAAACTCTCTCACGAGATTCATGTTAGTGGATCCAAATATAATATCGTCAACATAGATTTGCACCAAAATCAAGTGCTTTCCTTGACGTTTAATGAAGAGTGTAGTGTCAACCTTTCCTCGTGAGTACCCCTGATTAAGTAAAAACTTACTTAGTCGCTCATACCAAGCTCTAGGAGCTTGTTTGAGACCATATAAAGCTCTTTTTAACTTGTAAACATGTTCAGGGTATTCATGAGATTCAAAACCGGGAGGTTGAGACACATATACTTCTTCATTTATGTGACCGTTAAGGAACGCACTTTTAACATCCATTTGAAATAACTTAAAATCCTTTGCACATGCAAAGGCGAGTAAAAGGCGTATAGCCTCGAGTCGGGCAACCGGCGCATAAGTTTCCTCATAGTCGATGCCTTCCTCTTGGTTATACCCTTGAGCGACCAATCTCGCTTTATTACGGGTTATTACCCCGTTTTCGTCCAACTTGTTCCTAAACACCCATCGGGTGCCGATTACTCGATGGCCTCGCGGAGGAGGGACAAGGTCCCATACCTCGTTTCTTTTAAACTGATTTAGTTCCTCTTGCATCGATAAAAACCAGTGCTCATCGAGTAGGGCCTCTTTGGGGTTTTTAGGCTCTATTTGTGAAACGAAAGCGAAGTGATAACAAAAGTTACTTAGCTTAGATCGAGTGGTGACTCCCTTTGTGATGTCTCCGAGAATATTGTCAATTGGATGATCTTTACACGACTTCCAAGCTTGAGGGAGATCATCGTTTGTAGGCGGATGAGCTTCCTCAGTTACCTCATGGTGTGCATCCTTATCCTCCTCAATTTTGACTCTATCGGGTTGATCAATCCCCGTTTCGCCACCTTTGAGTATGTCTTCTGTGGATGTACCTGCACCATGAACAACACTATCCTTTCCGACATTTCTCGGATAGGACTCATCAAACGTAACGTGCACAGACTCTTCAACAGCTAGTAATCTTTTATTATAAATCCTATATGCTTTACTTGATTGCGAGTACCCTAGAAAAATGCCTTCATCGGCTTTTGAATCAAACTTGCCCAAGTTTTCCTTTCCATTGTTTAATACAAAGCACTTGCATCCAAAAACATGAAGGTGAGAAACATTAGGCTTTCGCCCTTTTAAAAGTTCATACGGAGTTTTGTTTAGAATGGGGCGGATGAGTACCCTATTCAAAACATAACATGCCGTACTAATGGCGTCGGCCCAAAAGTATTTTGGTAAACCACTATCATTAATCATTGTTCTTCCCAATTCTTCTAAAATTCTGTTTTTACGCTCCACAACCCCATTTTGTTGAGGAGTTCGTGGAGCCGAGAAGTTATGATCGATGCCATGGTTACCGCAATATTCTTCAAATAAATGATTTTCAAATTCACCTCCGTGGTCACTTCTTATTGACACAATGTTTGTATTTAACTTATTTTGGGAGAGCTTGGCAAATCTCTCAAAAGCGGCAAACGTGTCACTTTTACTCACTAAGAAGATGGTCCAACAGAACCTAGAAAAGTCGTCCACTATTACGAATCCGTAATAGTTTCCTCCTAGACTTTTGATCCTAGACGGCCCAAACAAGTCCATATGAAGTAGTTCAAGAGGTCTCGTTGTTGAAATAATCTTTTTGGATTTAAAGGAGATCCTCGTTTGTTTTCCTTTTTGACAAGCATCACAAAGGTGATCCTTGGTGAACTTAATTTTGGGAAGTCCTAGTACTAGATCTTTTGAGACAATCTTATTGAGTAAGTCAAAGTTGACATGCGCTAAGCGCCTATGCCATAGCCATGAGTCTTCACTCATAGATATGAGACATTGATCGCTTGTTGGGGATACCACATTCAAGTCAAGCATATACACATTGTTTACTCTAAAACCAATAAACACATTCTTCTTATCACTTTCATGCACAATTTTGCAGCAATCTTTTGAAAAGGAAACATTGTAACCTTTGTCGCATAATTGGCTAATGCTAAGGAGATTATGTTTAAGGTTTTCGACAAGCAACACATCGGAAATTGTAGTAGAGGAGGGATTACCTATACTACCTTTACCTAGTATCGCTCCGCGGTTGTTATCACCGTATGTTACATACCCTTTCTTCTTAGCCACGAAGTCTATGAATAAGGATATGTCTCCAGACATGTGCCTTGAGCACCCACTATCAAGAACCCATCTTCTCTCGGTGGACTCGACACATTTCACCTGTCAAAATATAACTTAGAAAAGGGAGGTACCCAATGGCATATTGGGTCCTAATAGGTTAGCGACAAGACGGTTGCGTTTGGGCAACCATTGGTAGATGCCTTTAGGAACAAGAAATCTCCTAAATCGACATTTACCAATGGAGTGGCCTTTCTTGCAACAGTAAAAGCATACAAAGTCGACATTAGAATCACTTTCACTTGCTTGATCCCTAATTACATATGCATATTTTTGATATGGGTTTATCATACTTTTTCTAAAATCCTTTTTATCGATTGCAAATGTAATTTTAGCTTCAAGTGCCTTGTCTAATTTGGCCTTAAGGTTTCTAACCTCACCTTGCCAAATATGACAAGTATCACAACCAAAGTTGAAAGGATTACTATTGTCCTTACAATCCGATTCATTATCTTTCACAATGGAAGCCTTAAGGTCCTCTAATTTCTTTTCGGACTCTAAGACTTTGTGCTCTAAATATGTAAAAATTCTTCTATTAGAAGCAAGTTTCTTAAAGGCTTCAGTTGCTTCCTTGTGTAAAACATCGAATGCGGTTTGTAATTCGGAATGAGACATATTAGATGACATATTATATCTAGAGTGACGTACCTGTTTCTTTTTCTTTTTCTGATTTGCGGAGAGACATAGATTCACGGACTCTTCTTCATCACTAGAGCTTTCATTAGAGGAGGAAGAATCACTGTCGCTTTCCCACGCGATGTACGCCCTCCTAGGCTTTGATGCTCTCTTATGTGACTTCGATTGTTCCTTTTCTTTTCCCTTGTTGTTCATTGGACAGTCCGGTTTGTAGTGACCGGGCTTTCCACATTTATAGCACGTTCCTCTAGTCTTTTTGCCTTTTTGATTGTCATCTTTGGAGAACCTTGATTGCCTTCGGAAATTTACCAGGTTCTTCTCCGAATGTTGGATGCCGTTCTTTCTCACGTACCGGTTATACCGTTTAACGAACAGCCCCATGTCCTCATTTATGTCTTCTTCTTCGTCGTCGCTTGAAGAATAATCACTTTGCTCTTTTGCTTTAGACTTCGAGGAAGAAGCCTTAAGAGCTATGGACTTCTTTTCACTCATCTTTACTTTGTCCTTCTTTTCTTTCCTTTCATGTTGGTCAAGACTCAAGAGTACCTGTTCATGCTCTTGTAGTTTGCCAAACAATGTAGTCAGGTCTAATACCGTAAGATCATTTGCCTCTTTGATGGCGGTCACTTTCGGCTGCCATTCCCTGCTAAGACATCTCAAAACTTTATTAGTAGCAAGATCATTGGAAATAGGTCTTCCTAGTGAATGTAATCTGTTTATGAGATGAGTAAATCTCTTTTGCATGTCAGCAATGGTTTCCCCTTGCTCCATGAAAAAGAGATCAAACTCTTGTATAAGAGTGTTGATTCGAGCCAACTTAACATCGTTTGTCCCCTCATGGGCAATTTGTAGTGCATCCCACATAGTCTTAGCCGTAGGGCAATGGGATACACGGTAGTATTCATCTACACCTAATGAGGAGATTAGAATGTTCTTAGCTTTCCAATCGTAATTATACTTTCGCTCATCGTCGTCGGTCCATTGTGCTTCGGGCTTTGGCACAACTTCGTTATTCTCATTTGTCATGGTTATTTCAATCGGACCATTGAGAATAACGTTCCATATCTTTCTATCTATGGAATTAATGTGCACCCGCATACAGTCTTTCCAATAGCTATAATTTTCACCGTTAAAAACGGGAGCTCTATTGTACGCCCCTTTTGGTTCGTTAGCCATTATTCTATCAATGTTGTATTTGAAGCACCGGAGAACCGGAGCTCTTGATACCACTTGTTAGACTAAGGCACGGATCTAGAAGGGGGGGTTGAATAGATCCCTTTTAAAAATTTGAGTGGCGCTACCAATAAAATTGGTTTTCAAAATTGTTTTCAAATGCGGAAGCGGCCTTGGAAAATATAGTCTAAAACGAACAACTATTGGAGAGCCGGATATGCGTCAAGCAGATGAATTTAAGACGATAACGGATAGTAAATCCCTACACACTTTTATGCAAAACTCAGATGTGATTCACTCGTACTATTTCCTTATTCCAATGATCAAAAATTACACCAAAACTAGCAGCAAAATTAAGGCAATTTTAGTTCAGCACTTTTGTCGAACAGTTGGTGTGCACAAAACTAGCAGCAAAATTAAGGCAATTTTAGTTCAGCACTTTTGTCGAACAGTTGGTGTGCACAAATACCTTAAATGATATTTGTGTTGAATGAGTGATTGAAAAAGCCTTAGTACAGTATTTCTATTGTACTTAGTAGTTAAAAAACAGTGTTTCACCAACTCACTCAATCAATACTACAATTTGACAAAATCACTTATTCTAGAATCACTTAATTTTTAAGCTGTAATTGAAAATGCAGAAAATAAAGGAACACAAGATTTGATGAGGCAGTTCCCCCAGTCGTCCTCGCGTTGGGGTACGTCTGCCCTCAATTCTACAATGAGAATTGAGATATGTATTGAATAGATATCACCTGTTTGGTAGAACAGTTATACACAAGAATCGATAGACAATTGATACAAACAATCTTAATGTTGCTGATAATTTCTACCACTTCTTGCCCCTTGATTCAAGATGAATCAAGTCCTCCAATTTGATGTGAATGACCTCCGATTGCAGCCACCTTATTGACAACTCTTCCGTTGATCAAACCTTCGGCACGGCTGATCTTAGACACACCCAAATTGAACCCGGAACGTCTTCAACCTTTCAACGCCCTAGCTACTAGATTGATCAACCTTCCGCTAATCAATCACCTTCGCACTCGCTTGATTGTTGAACCGACGATTCCGTAACAAAAGCCTTCAAAACCTGTAGTCCTGATAGGTAAAACCTCAAAGGTTTTCTCCCAAGAAACACCTGCACCAGCTTCCACTCGAACCGGATCTTCAATCACGCGTTCGAACCTTATCACCGTCGAGCAAACCACAAACCGCAGCAAAAAATTGATTATCTGTAATTTGAGGATTTGTGAGTTGATTGAACGATGAAGATGAAGAACACTGATGCACCTCTTTCACGTTTCTTGACCTGAACACTTTCTCACAATGCTTTCAAAAATGTTAGTTGTTAAAATTGAAAAGACAGCTATTTATAGTAATATACAAAACAGACAGTTGACAGATCAATGAAACATAGCAGAATTTCTGTTTCTGCGCGCGAACGGTCGACCATAGGGTCGGCGTGCGCTGAGCCGTGTGACACTCAAACTGTCATGCGCCGAGTCAGCGGTCGACGCATGATCTTCATGCGCTGACCCGTGAGATTCTTAAACCTGCATGCGCCAAGTTAACGGTCGACGCATGACCTTCATGCGCTGACCCGTGTGAACTGAATGAAACTGTGTGCTGACGGTATGGTCGGCTCATGGTTCAAAAATCTGCAAAAACATAAATTTCTACAGCTTTTTGTGCATTACGTCATTGTAAAAATTGAATCATAAGTAGCGTGAATGATTTAAACGAAAGAAGGATATCTCTTAGCAAGTTGTCATCATCAAAAACCAGAGGCACGCTTGTGTTGGTAGATACTTTGCCTTCACACATTGGATCACGCTAATAGTCAACAGTCCAACTCCAAATGAAGGATCCAGATTTCGTCTTCCTCAATTATTCTTAAACTTAGGGTTTTAATCTCCCATGGCAGCCATGCACGAGCAGTCTTCCACCTCTCTGTTCTCATCCTACACGCCACGAATCCACATGCTGTGAACATGAAAACTACTCTACAACTCTCCCTCTACAATCCTAGGGCATCAGTTTTCTTTGAAATTCACCACAACGACAAACACGATTGAATCAACATCTGGTCACCATGAGATTGCACTGATATGCACCAACTCAATTCTTCTTCAAACTTAACCTAAACTAATCTACACATAATGGAGATTAACCTGCGCTATCCAACTAACATTCTAATGGCTTAACCTAAGAGATCTTCACCCTAACAGTTCATTGCACCTGCTCACAACCATCACCAAACCTCTCCAAATTCACCTAAACTAATCTCCTAACCACCTAGATCAAATCTACACTAACAACAACATGCCTAACTAAATGAATCGAGCAATTTGAGTGAAAACATACCTGATGTGAAACCTTGCAAACAGCTATGGAGATTGAAGATCTGAAGCTTTTGAGGCTTGGATCTTGATTCACCAATTCAGTACTCACTTCTGTATGCAAAATTTTGGAGATTCCTTGCTTGAATTATGCTGTCCACTTGAGATTGTGATTTTGATGTTGATGAAAAAGTTGCTCGAAAATGGATGATAATCACTTGATCCTTGCTTCAATTATGATCTATGATGATGATGGAACAAGATTGAATTGATGTGGATGAGAATTGGTGAGGAATTTGTGAGATTTGGAATGAAACTTCAATGAAAAGTATGAGAGAAATTTGTGGAATTCTTGGTGCAAATGAAGCCAACCCTTGCCAAATTCTCATTTCATGCTTATATAGACCCCAAATGAACATTCTAGATCCATCTTGCACATTCCCTTGTTTTCCAACTTTGGTTCATTTTGATTATGTTTCTTAAAAGGCAAGCAACCATGGATAACTTTCTTTTTTTCTTCTAAACTCAAAAAAGTGTTTGAACCATTGTTCTTAGAATTGTTTTTCCATTCAAAATCATATATTGGAAGTCTCCATTTGGACTTGTAAATCTCCCAAACCATTTTTCACTTTGAAATTATTCACTTTATAAGCCTTTTTAGTTCAACTTTTGACCAATTATGCAACTTCATGTTATGAGCTTTTCCAACAATTTGTGACCTTCTTTCTAGACTTAAAATCCCATTTGGAGCAAGTTTGATGTTGTAAGTTTTTCCATTTGAGGCCTCCTTGTATGAGTTTTGGGTATAGGTTAAAATGACCTGTAATTCACAAATGCCCAAAATACCCTTTGCTTGCCAAGACCATAAGTTGAGTTCTACACATCATATGAAGGCATGCCATACCATTCTAGAAAGCTAAGACAATGAGGAACAATTCTTATGTTGACCAAGAATTCATTTGAAATCTCCTTGAGGGGCAAAACTAGCTTGGAAGTCAAGTCACTTTCACAGACAAAAATTCAGATACCCCAGATGACCTGTAACTTGTAAGGACCATAACTTGAGTTCTATAAATCTCCTTGAGGTCTTCCACCACTCAAATTAAAGGTCTTGAGATCCTCTACAAGTTTCATGTTGGCCAAGAAGCAATTTGAAGCTAGAATTTTGACTTATCTTGCTTGGAAGTTTGACCTAAACTAGGGGATTTTACAGAGAAACCCTAATTTAGAAACTCCTCTTCTCCTTGATTTCTCTTGAATTCTCCTTGTCATATCTCCATATCCTTCTTCATATGTCCAATGTTGATCCCCACATCTCTCCAATAGCCTTGAATGCTCTTTTAAATCAGTCAATTGACCTAGGGTTGACCTAGGGTTGACCCAGATGAAACCCTAGTTGACTGTCTTCAGTTATAACTATTGTGATCACCTCAACAACTTATTTTCTTCTCCAAATGATCTTTTAAGTCTCTCATAATGTCTATATGCTCTCCATGCCTCCACTTCACAGCTCACAACCCTCTTGTTGATCCTCAGATACCCTCAGCTAGGAGATGGACTCAAGGCTTGATCTGCTGAACTCTTTGCTTTCAAATTCTTTCCTGATGACTTGAATAGGATTGAATTGGGATAATGACCTCTTGATAGGCCTCTAGAGATGAGAATAATGATTGGTCCCCTGTTGAATGACTTGCTATGCTTATGCTATGCAGATGGTTAGTCTATGTACATGACTCTATATGCAAATACTAATGATAATGAACCATGAACCACATGAATATGGTTGAGCAAATTTTAGGGTGCAACAGCTGCCCCTATTCAAGCGACTTGGACCCGACTGGATGAAGAGCTCGGAGCCTTCAGACATTCGCGGTACGAGACGGTTGAATACTAGTGAAACCAGAAATTTGCCAACCGCAGAAATAAACTGCGCTCCTGCTTGAGGAATGACATTCGTCAGCTGAATCTGACTGTTACAGTAACCCACTGATCTTGCGCGACCGTGCTGGGGATTATCTTCATCGTTCTGAAGAGGATTCTGTTGTACCAGATTGCTTACTTGTCCACGTTAAGACTCTGTCTGTCATCAATACAAAGAACTCTCAACTATAACCTGTCCACGTTAGGACTCCACCTGCTGTTAACCCAGAAAAATCTCGGCAACTCCGCTGGGGATAATTCGTCTGCATTTCCATAAACTGAATCGTCCATGTTAGGAATAAAACCCTTCCACGTTAGGAGTAACATCTGTCCATGTTAAGAATAACATCGTCCGCGTTAGGAGTCATCCCTTCTACATTTGTCCACGTCAGGACTGAACCTTTCATCTTTCCACATCATGAAGCAATCCTCTTTCCGCGTAAGGAGCAATATATCAATCTGTCCACGTAAGGACTCCAATACCATTTGACATGTTCGCGTCAGGACTCCAATCTTTCCACGTAAGGAATTCAACTTTGGTTCTGCACCTGTCCACGTCAGGACTCCACTCTTCTCGAATCTGTCCACGTCAGGACTCCAATTTCTCCGCGTAAGGAATAAACTTCTTCTTCCACGTTAGGAATATCTTCTTTGATCTGTCCGCGTCAGGACTAAACTCTTCCACGTCAGGAATAAACCATTTCTTTCCACGTTAGGAATCAATCTATTTTGAATCTGTCCACGTAAGGACCTCAATTTCTTCCACGTCAGGAATAATCTTCTTCCACGTCAGGAATCAGCTTTGATATGTCCGCGAGAGGACTCAATCTTTCCACGTAAGGAATAAACTCGTCTTTCCACGTAAGGAAACCATTTTTCTTCCACGTAAGGAAAGCTCTTGATACGCCCACGTAAGGACTCTGATCTTTCCACGTAAGGAATACCAACTCTTTCTCGATTTGTCCGCGTCAGGACTCGTTTTTCCACGTAATGAATGCCATCTTAATCTGTCCACGTAAGGACTACAACCTTTCCGCGTTAGGAATGCAACTTCTGATATGTCCGCGTAAGGACTACATCTTTTCCGCGTAAGGAATCTCCATCTTTCCACGTTAGGAATCACTTCTGTTGATATGTCCGCGTTAGGACACTGATCTCGTCTTGATTTGTCCACGTTAGGACTCAGGCGTCTTCGACCCACTGAGGCAATAAGACTTGTCCACGTGAGGACTCATATCCTCGACCTACTGGGGAAATAACTTGTCCACGTAAGGACTCACGCGTCTTCGACTTGCTGGGGAAATATCCGCGTCAGGACTTACACTTTGCCAACAACACGAAGAAGGATAAATTTGTCCACGTCAGGATTTCACATCCGATCAATACCGAGAAATCAAATCTGTCCACGTTAGGACTAGCACGTATCGTCAACCTGAGGAAATGTCCACGTCAGGACTCCACCTTCCAACAGCTCTGAGAAATCAAACCTACCCACGTTAGGACTAGCACCTCCCATCAGCCCAGGGAAATAGACCTGTCCACGCTAGGACGCCCACTTCTGAAGAAATCCCGCCAATCTAGGGATAAACTGTCCGCGTTAGGACTTGGTTCTTCAATGATCCTCACCCACAAACTTCTTAGCACTGACGTGACAGCGACTTCGAGATGAACTCTACTGGGGATGTCTGAAAACCAACTATCGGACGCCTGCTCTGATAACCGGCGGTGGCCTCTGAAATTCTGATTCATGCGACCCGTTGATGACAAACAAACTCTTCTTGGGGATAAGGAGATTCTTATCCTGGCCACTCTGGCTGGGGAAAATAAGAGACATTTGCATAAACGACTCTTCTGGAGACAAAGAGAGTTTTATCATGATAACTCTGTGGGGGGATACCGCCGAAACTGACATTATCATTGAATATCTCCTGCCGAGATCTTGACTGTTTGGTAATTTATTTGAGCAAGAGCTCTCTCCACCTGAACTACTAGCGTACAGATACTGCTTCAGCAAAATAAATGCTGGAAGGATAATGCCAACTTGCCGGGGATAGCCTGATGCTACAAGATTATTCCAGCAAAATAAATGCTGGTAGGGTGAAGTCGACCCTGCTGGGAAGTTGGGAACTCAAACCACACGTCTTGTTGAAGTGACCCCCTGCCGGGGAATATAACTTTGCTGGGAATGGCAGATGTACACAGTATGCTCAGACTTTCTGCTGGAACGTGAACCGATATCACCAGTATCTCTGACAAAATAAATGACAGGACCCACCATCGACTCTGCCTGGGAGAGTCTTAATCTTCGAGTTCCACTGGAAGGAATGAAAATACTTGCAAAGAGAAATCCGCTGGAGATGGGATGATTCTCTCGGGGAAAATTAACTGATTCCGCTGGGGGAGAATGCATGACCCTGCGGGGGGAGATGAACCTGTCTGAATACAGCCTTACGATCTCGGAATCACCAAACTCTGCTGAGGACGAGTAACTTCTCTGGAGCACGTCCTTTGGATAAGCTACGGCTAGCTGGGGAATTCTATCCTTCTTCAGGAAGAACATGCATGACCTGCGTGGGGATTATCGCAATCTTTTGATCACCTTCCTCGTGCGGTTATGAAACCTGCAACAACACAAACAAGACACGACAAGCCTATGCAATCAAATCGATTCAGGTTAGTGACGTTACACTCAGTTAATTCAAAGCTTTAACAATTGTTGGCAAGGGCCAGTGATGTTATACTCATGCTAGTTTCATCAAACTTAGACGTTTTATCATGCGCAAAACAGTAAAGAACAGGCATCAAGTACTGAATAACACATTTTCATTGATTGGGCCCCTGAATGGGCGGAGTTTTTGTACACGGGATGTAACTCCTGAAAAGAGGAAGCTACGCGAAGCAAATACATAAGTATGAAAGTATGCACAAGAAGCATAAATATTGACAAATTAAATTTTGTACACATGTCGGCAATTGGATGCAGATGAGCACCACGAACTGATCCTCCCATGACTCGTCCGACTCTTATACTTTCCCGGTATCCCTACTTCTGAAGAGGTTGTATCCGATAACTGACTCCTCAAATATATTCTCCCGCATTGATACTCATTGAATTCAAATTCGGACCGCAGTCATTTGCTTTTCTCATCCCTAACTTTTGCGCGAACCGCCCTTTACGGGTTTTCAGTTCACCGGGATACCCTTTTTTGCCGAAGCCGCCCAGTGTAGGTTTTCAACTTCGCGGGTGTACATTTTTCAATTTTATCCCTAACTTTTGCCCGAACCTTTCATTCTGTTTTTGGTTCGCCAGGATGCCCCATTTTTGCCTGGACCCTCTTTTTTCTGTCCAGCGGGTCTATTTTAAGCAAAGTATTTTTTAACTGCGTCCGAATTCACAGGTGATGCAAAGTCTTCCCCGTCCATGGTGGACAACAATAAAGCTCCTCCTGAAAAGACCTTACTGACAACGTATGGCCCTTCGTAATTGGGGGTCCACTTGCCCCTGTGATCTGCTTGCGGCGGGAGAATCCTTTTCAGCACAAGGTCGCCCGTCTGAAAGCTTCGCGGAAGTATCTTCTTGTCGTACGCTTTCTTCATTCGTCTTTGGTACAAACGACCGTATGCCAGAGAAGCTAGCCTCTTCTCATCCATCAAACTCAGTTGGTTCAATCTGTTCGTTACCCATTCTGCCTCGTCCAGCTGAACGTCTCGCAATACCCTCAGAGAAGGGATCTCAACTTCCAATGGTAGTACCGCTTCCATTCCGTACACCAACGAGAACGGAGTTGCCCCGGTTGATGTGCGTACCGTCGTACGATAACCGTGCAAAGCGAAAGGTAGCATTTCATGCCAATCTTTATACGTCACCACCATTTTCTGGACGATCTTCTTGATATTCTTATTGGCCGCTTCGACAGCGCCATTCATCTTGGGTCGGTAAGGGGAGGAGTTGTGATGTTCGATCTTGAAATTCTGACAGAGCTCCTTCATCATTTTGTTGTTCAGATTAGAACCATTATCCGTGATTATCCGCTCGGGAATCCCGTACCGGCAAATGATATCTCTCTTGATGAATCTAGCCACCACTTGCTTCGTTACGTTTGCGTAAGACGCCGCTTCCACCCACTTGGTGAAATAATCGATTGCCACTAGGATGAACCGATGCCCGTTAGAAGCCGTCGGCTCAATCTTTCCGATCATATCGATTCCCCACATCGAGAATGGCCATGGAGATGACATCACATTTAGAGGACTTGGAGGCACATGTATCTTGTCAGCATAGATTTGGCACTTGTGGCACTTTCTCGCAAACTTGAAACAATCAGTTTCCATCGTCAACCAAAAGTAACCTGCCCGCAGCAATTTTCTCGTCATAGCGTGCCCACCAGCATGCGTGCCAAAGGCACCTTCGTGAATTTCCTCCATGAGAAGTTTTGCCTCCTTCTCGTCTACACAACGCAACAACACCAAATCGTGGTTTCTTCTGTACAAGACGCCATCCGGGTTCAAATAGAAATTACCCGCTAATCTCCTGAGAGTCTTCTGATCTTGACTGGATGCCCCAGCCGGATACTCTTTATTCTTCAGGAAATTAAGGATATCAAAATACCACGGTTTGCCATCAGACGCTTCATCAATAGCAAATACATAAGCTGGCCTGTCCAACCGAGAGATAGTAATTTGGGGAGCTTCGTTCCAGAAATTGACCTTGTACATGGAAGACAAAGTGGCAAGGGCGTCAGCCATTTGATTTTCTGCCCGCGGCACGTGATGCAATTCAACTTTGTCAAAGAAAGGCAACAATCTCCTTGCATAATTCATATAATGTATCAAATTGGGCTGCCGTGTCTCCCATTCCCCTTTAATCTGATTCACCACCAGAGCTGAGTCTCCGTATACGTCTAGATGCTTGATTCGCAAATCAATGGCTTCTTCAAGCCCCATTATACAAGCTTCGTATTCGGCCTCATTGTTGGTAACGGCAAAGGTCAATCGGGCAGTAAACGGGATGTGCGACCCGTGCGGCGTAGTGATAATTGCCCCTATTCCGCTACCGTAAGCATTCACAGCTCCGTCAAATATCATCTTCCATTGGGACCCCGGCTCTGGTCCCTCGTCTGGTAACGGCTCTTCGCAATCTTTCATCTTGAGATACATGATATCCTCGTCAGGAAAATCAAATCTCATTGATTGGTATTCTTCAATAGGCTGCTCCGCCAGATACTCAGACAGCACACTCCCCTTTATTGCCTTTTGCGAGACGTATTGAATATCGTATTCAGTCAAGACCATCTGCCATCGGGCAATTCTACCTGACAACGCCTGCTTTTCGAATATATATTTGATTGGATCCATCTTCGAGATGAGCATGGTTGTATGATTCAGCATGTACTGCCTCAAACGCTTGGCGGCCCAGGCTAGCGCGCAACAAGTTTTCTCCAGCATTGAGTATCGAGATTCACAGTCTGTAAATTTCTTACTCAGATAGTAGATCGCATGCTCTTTTCTCCCCGTCTCGTCGTGTTGACCGAGAACACAACCCATGCTTCCCTCAAGAACCGTCAAATACATTATCAAGGGTCTCCCTGCCACCGGGGGTATCAAAATAGGAGGCTCCTGCAGATACTTCTTTATTTTGTCGAACGCCTTTTGACAATTATCGTTCCATGTTACAGCTTGATCTTTCTTCAACAGCTTGAATAATGGTTCACACGTGGCAGTTAGGTGAGATATAAACCGAGCAATGTAGTTCAACCTCCCTAAAAACCCGCGCACCTCTTTTTCTGTTTTAGGCGTCGGCATTTCTTGAATCGCTTTTATTTTAGCAGGATCGACCTCTATTCCTCTTTCGCCTACTATGAACCCCAGGAGCTTACCCGATCTCACCCCGAAGGTGCATTTATTAGGGTTCAGCCTCAGCCTGAACTTCCTAAGTCTTTTAAACAACTTCAACAGATTCACCAGATGCTCTTCCTCTGTCTGGGATTTAGCAATCATATCGTCAACATAAACTTCGATCTCTTTATGCATCATGTCATGAAAAAGAGTCGTCATCGCACGCTGATATGTTGCCCCAGCATTTTTCAAACCAAAGGGCATCACTTTGTAACAAAATGTTCCCCAAGGCGTTATGAAAGTAGTTTTCTCCATATCCTCTGGCGCCATTTTAATTTGATTATAGCCTGAAAAGCCATCCATGAAGGAGAATACGGAGTACTGAGCAGTATTATCAACTAACACGTCAATATGAGGAAGTGGAAAATCGTCTTTTGGGCTTGCTTTATTCAAATCTCTATAATCCACGCACATTCGAACCTTGCCATCTTTCTTTGGCACCGGTACGATGTTAGCAACCCATGAGGGATACTTCGTCACAGCCAGGAAACCAGCGTCCCACTGTTTCTGAACCTCCTCTTTGATCTTCATTGCCATATCTGGTCGAGTTCTGCGAAGTTTTTGTTTGACCGGCGGGCAATCTTCTTTCAGTGGCAGGCGATGCACAACCATATCAGTATCGAGCCCTGGCATATCTTGATACGACCAAGCGAATACATCATTATACTCTCGGAGCATTTCAACCAGTTTTCGCTTGATATCACTCTGCAGTGCGGCTCCGATACGAATATTTTTCTCAACCCCTTCCGACCCTAAATTGATAATTTCAATAACCTCGTCGTGAGGCAGAATGGCTCTTTCCTCTTGCTTCACCAACCAAGACAGTTCTTCAGGAACATCGCTATCTTCGACAACCTCTTCTTCGGCCTGGAATACCGGGTGCTCGAAGTCGGGACGAGTCATAGGTGGCTCAAGGATGTCATCTGAAAATGTTATCCTGCAAAAGGAATGGTTAAGTGCTTCAAAATGCGTATAAAGCGAATAACCACATTGCCATTTTATTGAAAAATACAAAACAAGAAAGACAGGGATTACAGTATTTGCTCATGAAAGAACGCCATTTATTTAATGATTAACAAGCAATGTTTATAACAACACAGCCCTAAGCAAATCCTGATGCCCCGGGCAAGACATCAGATTATTCAACAATTAATAAAGCAAAGCATTACTGTTTAAAAGTCACAGGAACAAGCTCCTGAATAGACCAGTTGCACAGTCCTTGTCCTGGCGTGCTTGGCTGAATCCAGGCATCCATATCACAGTCGCTGTCCCCTTCATCAGACTCTGAAGCAGCATTGACAGATTCATGGCATACTCCACTGGCAGAGATGGTGATTGACTTTCTGAAATGGGGGGCCCCACGGAAGGAGTTGACGACGACGGTCGGTACCCCAGTCCGAACCGGTCCATTTTCACAGGAATGTCCAATACTTTGCCCCAGCCCTTGGCTTCTCCGGCTTCCACTAGAGCTCGAGCTTCTTTATACGATGAGACAGCTATCTCTGGCACTTTGCTCGGCCTGGGACCCTTGTCCTTTATGCGCAAACCTTCGAATGCCTGGCATGGCGTCTCGTGGATCTCCCCGTCGACTTCCACATATTTAAACGAAGCAAGATGGCTGACCAGGATGTCTTCTTCTCCGCACACGGTAACTACACTGTCTCCGACCATATACTTTAACTTCTGATGCAGGGTTGACGTGACTGCCCCTGCCCCGTGAATCCAAGGTCTTCCCAGCAAGCAGCTGTACGCAGGCTGTATATCCATGATATAAAACTCTGTTGCAAACACTTCCGGCCCCACTTGCAGAGGCAAGGTAATCGATCCGAAGACTGTTCTACGCGTGCCGTCAAACGCTCTGACTACCAAATCACTTGGTGTGCACAAAATCCCTCGAACATCCAGCTTCATCATTGCCTTCTTAGGCAGCACATTCAAAGACGATCCAGTGTCAACCAATACGTGCGACATGGTCGATCCCCTACACTCCACAGACACGTGTAATGCCATATTATGGTCTCTCCCTTTCGGAGTCAAGTCGAAATCAGTAAAGCCCAGACTGTGGCCTGCATTTACATGTGCCAATACTCCTTCTAGCTGATTCACGGAGACATCCTGGGGTACAAAAGAAGTGTCCAGGACTTTCAGCAAAGCATTTCGGTGAGCTTCCGAACACAACAGCAATGACAAGATAGATATTTTGGACGGTGTTTGCTGCAGATGCTCCACAATTTTATAATCGCTTTTCCGAATCAAGCGCATGAATTCCTCTACATCTTTCGATGCTGCTTCTTTTTCACTTGCTTGAACCGGAACATTCTCAACCGCTTTCCCTTTTCCTTTCGCTAGCCTTTCAGCCTCCACTTCAGGAGATATAAAGATCCTGCCGCTCCTCGTCATGCCTCCTGAGCCAACAACATTATCCACAACCTCCGCTGACTGCTTGCTAACATCGATTTTAATCCCGTCACAATACACCTCCAGCCCATATGACCATGGGACTGCTTTCGTGTTCTCATACGGGATGGGCCCGGCCTTAGTTATAGTAATCGGTGGTCGCTGAGCTGGTGCTGAAATGGTGATCGTCTTCCTAGGAATTGTCACTGTGGCCACATCACTCCGATTATCCACTACTGCCCCTGCAGGCTCATCAGTTGCTGTTCTATCAAACTGCAATACACCTTCATCAATTAAGGCCTGAATGCCTTTCTTCAGATCCTCACACCCCCCAGACAGGGCCCAACAATCTAAACAGTACTCATTACAACCCGGGTAAGCACCTCCTTGCAACAGTCGGCTTTTTATCTCGCCCAGCGGCGTCTTTAAATCCTCAACATTCATAATTAGATTCAGCCCTTCCTCAGTCAGCACGGCGTTCGCCCCATGATTAGGCATGGGTTTCTGGACTATATTCGGACCTGTCGTTCCGAAGTTGATAGACTTGTTATCCAAAAGGTCCTGCACGACATGCTTAAAAGCATGGCAACCTTCTATATCATGGCCCGGGGCCCCAGAATGAAACTCGCAGCGTCTATTTGCATCATAACCGAACGGGGGAGTTCCCGTTATCGGTGCCAAGGTTCTTTTCTCTACCAGATTCAATCCCAACAATGTCTGCAATAAATCAGCATAGTTAGAGGGAGGCTTCTCAAATACTCTTCTCGGCTTGCCACCCTGGAATCTTCGTTGAGCTTGCTGTGCCCCCTGCTGAGGCTGCTGCTGCTGTGGCATCGGTTGCTGCTGAACCGGTTGTTGTTGGATTGGTTGTTGCTGATAGGGGATAGTAACACTCGACACTTGCTGCGGCTGACGATATTGATTTCTTCCCCTGCCTCGGCCTCGGCCTCGGCCTCCAAATACAGCGCTAGCTTCGCCCTGACGGCGCCCACCATAAGCTTTCCTATTACTGCCAGATGCAGCTGACTCGTCAACTTGGAACTTTCCTTGTTTAATGTTCCGCTCAATCTTTTCACCCATCAGAATCAGGTCTGAAAAACTGGCCAGAGACGTATGAAACAGCATATCATGAAACAGCCCGGTGAATGTGCCGACAAACATGTCATTCATTTCTTTATCTTCCACAGGAGGACGGACCCTGGCAGCCATATCGCGCCACCTTTGCGCGTATTCCTTAAAACTCTCCCCCTTCTTCTGCGAAAGCCCGGCCAACTGGACCCGATTGGGCGCCAGGTCGCTGTTATACTTGTAATGGGCTACGAACGCCTCCGCCAATTGCTTCCATGTCTTGATATCAGTGGGCTCCAACCCCATGTACCACTCTAGGGAAGGACCCGATAGACTATCCTGAAAGAAATGCATGAGCATTCTTTCATCAGTGGAGTATGCAGACATCTTTCTGTAATAAGCTCGTACATGCACCTTCGGACATGTATCTCCTTTGTACTTATCGAACGCAGGCGCTTTGAACTTGATTGGCACCCTCAGCCCAGGTACCAAGCCCATTGTTGCCATGTCCAATCCTACGGCACTCTGATTTAAAACTCCCTTCATTTGCTCTTCCAGCATTCTAATCTTTTGAGAATCATCCATCGGCCCTTCAAAACCTCCTCCAGAGAAGGCGTCTTCCTGTTGATCCTCTTGCCACATACCGTTTCCAGCCCCGTATCCATCATATGCATTATTACGTCCAGCTCTGACCTGATTCATCCCCGGAACTCGGCCTCTGCTGCCGTACCCTTGAACACCTCCAGCAGGACCACAAGCCATAAATCCAGCCCCGTTTCCGTTTCCAAAACCTCCGTAGCCCTGATTGACCATACCATAACCATCTTGCCCAAAGCCTTGAGCATTAAAGCCATACTTGCCAGTGTTGTCGAATCCCTGATCGTTGAATCCGAACCCAGTATTGACAAAGCCATTGCCTCCGAGATTATCTCCCACATTGACATCCCCCAGCCCAGCATTGTGGACAGCAGTCTCATTCCCCACTCCGACGTTACCATTCACAGCAGCGGTAGCGTTGTTGAGATTAGCGGCAGGTATATTGACCACGGGCGGAGCCACTGGCGTAGGAGTGTCGTCTCCATGAGCAGTATCAACCCGGACAGACTGATGATCGTCATTACCATGACCAGCGTTGCGAGCCAACAGAGGCTGGACCATGGCCTGCAAATTCTCTTGCCCTTTTGCTATAGCCTCCATGGTTTGCATGAAGAGGGCGAGCTTTTCGCGCACATCCTGCATCTCGTTCTGAATCTGGTCCATGACTTTCCGACAGTT
The DNA here is from genome assembly GCA_963859935.3 of Lathyrus sativus. NCBI lineage: Eukaryota > Viridiplantae > Streptophyta > Magnoliopsida > Fabales > Fabaceae > Lathyrus > Lathyrus sativus. The sequence continues at coordinate 96,314,773 of OZ012738.1, read as the reverse complement.
GGATCGTGTAGAATAGCGGTGCGGATGTTGATCTGGAATCCTGTTAAGTACCTGATACAGAGCAAGAGATAAGACACCATTCAAAGATTACCTGTAATGCAATATGAGTATGAATGCAATGCAATGTGTCTGTGCATTAGGGAAATTCATTCCCCCCAGTTCTAGTGCGAAGGTGCCGGTGCAGTGACAGTGTTGACAATAGGAATATCGGAGCTGAATCATAGAAAGCCTCATATATTGCAGAGAGAATCAATAATCCCAGGGTACAATATCACTGAGAGTACAAAGAAGGCATGACCTCAACCAACAATCCTGGTGATGGCCAGCACTATGCAAATAAAGCATACAAATAACTACGTGAAATGATCAAATCCTCCCAAAAGTTTGGTACTCCTCTATCAACTTCTTGGTTTCCGGATGGCTTGGTCGATCAAGCAGCCCTTCAACAAGCTGGTTTCTCTTCTTAAGGACACGGCGTACGTCTTCAGCAGTTTCTTCCCATGTTGCTTCTCCGAAGCAATCTTCTAGCTTTCGCTTCTGAGATACTGCTTCATCTCTGGATTTGATTGCCTTATTCAGTGCATGCTGGACACTATACCGATTCATCACTTCTTCCTCACACTTCTTGATGCTAGACTTCAACTTCTCTTCGAGGTCGGAAATTTGCTGCTTCAGCTTATCTTCCCTCTTCTTGTTGTTAGTGAGTGTAGCGTTCCAAGTCCTATTGCAAGAAGATATCTCTCGGTGTGCTGCGTCGAGCGCCTTCTTTTTGGCTTCCAGCATGTCATGGGAACTTCTGAACTCTTGCCCCAGACGTTCGCGCTTTTTCTTTTCCTCAGTCAACTCAGCTCCTAACCTGTTTACCAGCTCTGTCTGTTGTTGGAAAGCATATACGGCCTTGTTTTTCTCGCTGCGCACTTGGGCTAACTCTTGCTCTAACCCTTCATTAATCTTTATCAAGGCTTCTTTCTCTCTCACAACTTGTTCATAGACTTCCCTAGAAACAGTAGTCGGCTCTTCTACCGGAATAGGATCAAGAATTGGTGCATCTGGAAACGGCATCTTCAACTGACTAGCCCTCTCCTGAATCCACACTCTATAAGGTGCATAGGCCTGACAGTCATTCTTTCCCAACAACGGCTTCCCTTTGCGGTTAATACGCGTCCAGGCACGTCGCAACTTGGCTAATAATTCCCCCTTCACATCTCCAGTGAAGTACAGAGATTCCTGTACTTCTTCCTCCTGAGGTGGATTCTTCAGCGCATATCCAAACTGGCGAATGAATAGAGAAGGGTTGTAATTGATACACCCTTTTCTTCCTATCAATGGCACATTAGGGTACCCAGCACAGCTAAAGATGAGCTCAGATCCCAACAGGTCTCTATCAAACCACTCCATATCTTCCGACGATAGCCTCATCAAGCGTTCTGGCCAACCAACTGGAACTGTAGTCTCTGCAGCAGATCCTCTCTTAGGAAGATGACTCTCAAACCACATACTCAATAAGGGTACACAAAGATGAACATTCTTTCCTCTCCCTTTCTCATTCTTGTAATGCAGTGAGTGATAGAGATCTCCGAGTAAGGTAGGTACAGGATTACCAGCGGCAAACAAGTAGAAAGCATCGAAGTCCACAAAATCCGGTATGTTGGGGAACAAAACTATGCCATAAATGCACAAAGCCAACACAGCATTGAAAGCAACCCAGCACCCATTCTTGGCGTACTCTTGGGCTTTACCCACTAAGAACTGAAATGAGAATCCTGGAACTCCACGGGAAACAGTAGTCACAAGTTCAGAAGCATCAACATGCAAGGCTTTTGCCAATTCCTCCGGCTTAGGTTTGGCATCATAATGAATGAACGGAACCTGGTTCTGCACGGGCAGCTCAACATACTCAGCGTATTCCTCCAGGGTTGGTCCCATAATAAAGTCAGAGAATGTAAAGCACCTCAGAGCAGGGTCGTAGAATTGCATCAAAGCATACAGCCCATCTAACTCTACCTCTGCAGGTTTGCACACCAATCTCAATAATCTACCATAACTCATCCGGAAACTCCTACGAACACCCTCATCAGCAAGAGAGATCAACCCCAGTAAAGGAACAATATCAGGCGTAGGCAATTTGTAGGCAACCGTTCTCCTTAAGCTAGTCATGATCAAACACTCAGAAGTCCGGGCACTAGAACTAGGGAAATGCAAATGCACCTGCAGCACAGACACACGTTAGTGAAATGCAAATGATAATGGATATGCAGGAAATGCAATGCAAGTAACATTCAACAGGGACCAGAGCTGCAGCTGAATAGCCTAAACCCAATCAAGAAAGGTCTCAGATAGACCATCCAGAAGTCATCAAACCCTGGTCTCAGATAGACCTCAAACAAAGCTCCAATATTGGTCTCTGATAGACCCCATAATCATGACCTGAATGGTCTCTGGCAGACCTCAGATCACATCTATAATTGGTCTCTGACAGACCTCAGAACTCTCCAACTGGTCTCTGACAGACCTTAGAACCCTCCATAAATAACCAGGATCTCTGATCAAGAAATAACCGGTATCTGAAAGTCTGGTTACCTGCATAACCCTGAATCCCCTCACAGGTGGGTGGCCCTATAACTGGCACAAGGTACGGCATCCTATGCGGTCGTCGGCGTCACAGACTTTCAGGGTTGATGATACGATTCCCAGAAGGAGTGGCATCATCAATTCCTGAAGAGGCCTCACTTAGCCAACTTCCAAATGATCGGTCCCCAGAGTCGACAATCCAACTAACCAGCAACCCACGCCAACCAAAGGAAGGGGCAGGAGGCCAACCAGAGGAACCTCGTCTGAGTGTAGATTTCATGGGACACCAAAGCAAGCAAAGCAAGCGGGCACCCACTAATTTCTACTCTAATTCTAGGTGCACTCAAGCCCAGGTCCGGCTTATCTCTCAATATCAGAACACCCGTCACACCCCAACATACAGCAACAATAATCAATATATAAAGCTGAAAATACAAGGTTAGAAATATAAAATAACTCCATACAAAATCCTCGACGGGAAAACAAGCGTTAGGATTGACTCTCTCAAGGGACGTTGGATCCCAAATGCATAAGAACCATCGCAGTCCTTAGCAGCCAGGGGACGTTGGGTCCCCAGCAGAGTCGCCAGCTGTCGCTACTGCGAAAATCGGCGCCGGCTGAACAGAAGAGTCGCCACCGTGCGTTATTTATCCCACGGGAGGGAAAGGAAACGCTCAGAGTAAACCTCGCACAACACGGGAAAGGTATGGTCATCGCAACCAAAACCGGGGTTCGGGAGTCGGTTACGCAAGGGGAAGGTATTAGCACCCCTTACGTCCGTCGTACTCGACGGGATCCACGCTTGTTTTCGGGTATGGATTGTTATTCTATCTAAACTATAGGTCAAGGGTTAAAAAGAAAATAAAATGAAAATAAAAATAAAAATGACTCGGCAAAGTATCGCACTTTATGCCTACGTATTCTCGTCTGGAACGAGAAATCAGAGTCAACGTAGTTCGCCTACCTACGGGAAAGGAGGAGAAGGTTGCTCGCTAGGATATCGCATCCTATGCCTACGTACTTTCATACAGCATGAAAGATCAGAGCAAACGTAGTTCGGGCCACGTACGACACAAGTCTGTCTTGGTTGATTTTATTCCTTCTGAAAAAGGTTTTTCTGATTAACAGTCCAAGAGGACAAAAATGACGTCTTGATGAGTTCACATTCTTTTACGGAAGAAGTGTCTTTTATTGTGTTTGAAATCTTTATGTGTTTTTCTGTTTGTTTTGAGAAAGAAAGAGACAGAACTCTAACCTACGGTTGCGAAGGGAAACAAACTATCCTAATATTATCATGCATGGGTTAAGACCTAGTGTCTATCATGCTCCTCTCTTGCACAGAGAGAAACAGAGATCCTACGGGATAGGCAGAAACAGAAACAATATCAAATATACAGTAAAACAGTAAAATGCATGGATGCAACAATACAAGCGAGGCAAGGGAGTCCCACTCAACCTCGAACCTAGAAAACAATAGGCAAAAGTGAACAGGCTTCACTTTCAACCCAGCAGGGTAAACAGCAAACAATACAACTCAGAAAACCAATCAATACATCAACAACTGAAATACAGCAAAAGAAACAGCATCAGCAGCTCTGAATCAACAACTGGCTTCAAGTAATCTCCAATCATTCACAAGCTTCAACAAGCATCAATCTCCATCTTCATGGCCTTCAGACAAGGGCTTTCATCATCATTCTTCCATCTGCAATGGCTTTTCTTCAAGCTCAAACCTCCAGGATGAGGGATCAGTCACAAGAGTGAATTGGGTGTTAAGCAATCAGTTGACTACCAAAGGTGGTGAACAAACTGCTTCTAACACAAGGGACATTTTCTCTCAAGAGTTCTATCTCATAGACACTATCACCAAGCCTTCCAAAGGAAGGGGGTGAGTGCCTTAGAGAGACTCTGAATCACAGAGAAGAATGGATGCAGACAAGGCAATCCATGTTTGAGAAACAAACTTTCTAATCTAGAGCTCTGCCTAGCTCCTAAACCCTAGTCTCCTCAGCATCTGCTAGCAAGAAACTCCTCCTCAACTTTGACAGTTGATCTTCAATCTCTGGATCTCCAATGGTCTTCATCTTCACAAATCTTCAGCTTCCCCAGGGCCCCAGACAAACCCAATACCCAAACAAACAAGCAACAATCCCCAGAGGGCACACCACACCAGACAATCAAATATACCGACAGTAATAATAGCAGTAGGGGAATCCTAACTTTTCTCTAAGGGATCTAATAGCTACCTGTTGCACCCTAAAATTTGACCAACTGATTTTCCTATCTGACTCATGGTTTAAATTCATATTCACAGCTCAGATGTATGATTTTTGTGCACAAGCAGGGGATATCAGGGTTACAGCTTGATTTTTGTCTATCAGATGTGGCAGATCCAGTCCAGATTACCAGGGTTTTATTTTCAGGAAATTGTGCGCTCCTCGGTGATTTTTCAGTGATTTTGGGGATATTCTGATGCCCGGGGATTTCCGTTCGATTCGATCTGGTCTCGCGCTCTTTTACGGCAGTCATTTGCATTCATCTGCATTTTTTAGGATTTTAATAGGCTTTTGTGAATTTTTAACAGGCTTTATAGATTTTTCTGGAATTTAAATAGGGCTTTTGAATATTTTAATAGCTTAATTCTCTTTTTTAGAATTTATAGAATATTTTAAATAGATTTTAATCATTTGTAGAATTTTTCTATAGATTTTAAATAGGTTTAATAGTTTAGTTTTCTTTTATAGATTTTGATAGATATTAAATGATAATAGGATTTTAATAATTAGATCTTAATTGTTTTTAGATTTGATTAGATTAATATAGAATTAATTGGACTTTAATTGACTTTTTAGAGTTTAATTAGGTTAATTGACTTTTTAGAGTTTAATTAGGATTAATTGAATTTTTAGAGTTAATTAGAGGTTAATTGATTTTTAGGGTTAACTAGTATAATACAGAATTAGTTAGGTTAATTGACTTTTTAGAGTTTTAATTAGGTTAATCATGTTTTAGATTTAATTAGATTGATTTAGTCAGTTAATTAGGTGTTAATATTTGAGTAGAGTTAATTGGGCTTAATTGTATTAATCCAGTTTTTTGTACAGTTTTTACTCATTTTCGAAATGGGCCCATAGGTGTTTTTTGGTAAGGCCCAGATTTCATCAAAAGTCCAGAAAAAATGATCTCAGCATGTTCAGAAGTCCAATTCAGCCCAGTTCGTTCCACCGTTTTCCAGCAAGCTCCAGAATCTTCCAGAGAATTCCACGCGTCCCCAGGGTATATAAGCTGACACGTGTTGGCCATGCAGAGACCCCACACGTCTTCTCAGAATCCACGCCACGCCACACTCAGAACTTCACAGACTCCTCACACGTGGATCCCACTACTACTCTCCCAGTGCCAAGTGTCTCACATGCACCACACCCCTGCCACCTGCCCTGACCACTTGTCACACCCCTAGCCTCGCCGGAACCTCCCACCGCCGGGCATGCAGACGCCCTAGCCATTCACCGCCGGCGCCCCTAACGACCTCCGGCCACCGTCAGTTCACCGGAAAATTGCAATTTGCCAGAAATTCATCCTTCATCGCTGATCTTCTCCGATCTTCGATTTCTCAACATCTTCATCGGAAAACTCATCGGATATTCACAGGTCTTCATCAATTTTCCCAGATTTCATCAAGAATCGTCAATCGCGTGCAAGATCCTCTAGCATCTTCCTAGAAAATCTTCGTCAACGATCAACAGAGCGCCGGAAGCAAGAACTTCATCAAATCATCATTAGATCTCCAGGAGGTTCATCGTTTCCAAATTCTTCTCCAGAAACTCACGAAGGCGTTCATCCGTGTTCATCGTAAGCCTCATCCAATCCGGGAAATTCCAAGGAGTTCCATTCAGAATCTTCAGGTTAAGCAAGAACTCCCGTTCTTCATCATTCATCGCCAACTCCAACTCCAACATCCAGATCGTCGACTTTCGTACGCATCCAGATCCGTCCAATCCTCCGTTGAGTTCATCACCGTTGCGCCAGATCCTTTGTTGTTCTTCAAGAAAGATCAATCTCGCGTTTTCCAAGTCGCTTTGAAGATCTTCGTGGCCTCCAGGTTTTACTTCGAAACTTCCGATTTTGTTAAGTTGTTTGTTGTTAGGTTGAAGAAGTAGTTTAGGTTGATTGATAAATAGTGAACAGGGTTTAATTTAGGGGGATGTCATGGACTTAGAGTGAATGGTTCAGTTTTTGATAGGTTGGTGAATAATCTTGGTGAGGTGAGACGGACGAGTTTGGCGAAGTTCTGGGGAATTTCAGAGGTTGAGCGTGAGATGAATGAGAGATTCAGAGAGAGTCTTTGTGAGATGAGAGCGGCGCAGGTTAAGAGAATGTGAACAGTGCTAGGGTTAGGGGAGGAGAAATTCGTTTTGTTCTCTGAGTAACTGGATTAGGGTTTGTTTGGATTGGGCTTAGGCCCAAGCGTAGTTGCTACGCTAGCACCCCTCAATTTGCTTCCCCACCCCCCTTAGTGTGAGAGACTGAGTGATCAGATTGGGCCTTAGGCCCCAATCGCTGTTAACACCCCTCGTTTTAAGCCCATAATAATAACAACTGAGAAAAATCACTAACGGCACCCCCCTCACGTTTTTTTGTTGTTTGTGTGGTTTCTGATCACATGGGCCCTGCGCCCTAGTGCTATCTGCACCCCCTTTTCCAGGGCCCAATGAATTAATAACTGGAATATATTGCTGTTTGCACCCTCCATGTCATTTTCCTTTATTTTTGATTTTTCTTTTATATTTTTCATATTAGAAAATCATAATAAATGTAAATAATTGTGTTTTTTTTAATAATTCTTTTTCCATCCATCTCATGAAAATGTTAGGAAAATCAAATAAAAATAAAATTGTCATTTTATTTTAGTTTGCTATTTTTTGCATATTTTCCATTTTAATTGATTTGTTTTTAATATTTTTTATGCATGCATATCGTTAGAAATTCATAAAAAATGGTAGAATTAGTCAAATAATTCCGTTCTTTTTTCTGTAGACTCGTAATTCAGTGTAGAATTTTATAATACAAAAACATTAACTCCATCATGCATTTTTATTTTAATTGCATTTTGTCATTGTTATTGATGTTTGAATAATTGGTCTGTGAATATGTCTGTGTTGCTGATTCTAATTCTTTCATCTGATGTGGAATTTTATTCTGATTTTTTTAGTATGTTACCCTAGAGCCATGTAGGTTTCCCCGTAGATTTTTGATAGATTTTTGTAGGGTGTTCTGCTGTGATTTGTCTGAGCCTGAAGATAGGGGAAGTCTTGATGACTTCTGACTTTGGAGTTCAACTGTGGTTGAACTTCAGAGATAGTCTTTTGTAGTTTGTTGGCCTGTGGATTCTTCCTGAAGGTGGGAGCTGATGGAAGTCCTGTTGGAGCTTGCAAGGTTGCATTGGATTGAGGCTTAGTCTAGGAGCTTGTTGTCTGTTTGTGAGGTTCGAGATCCTGAAGTTTGAAGGGAGTTTATGGTACTTTCCTGAGGAAGGCACTATGAATGACTTTCATCCTTCCTTCTCACCTCTTTCTTAAGTATCCAATGATGTCGGAGCCGACTTGTGAGTTTAATTCCTCCTGAGGAGGAATGTAAACTGATCACATGTTGTTGAGCCACATGGGATACGATTCCTAAGTGGAAGCCTCCTAGCACTTTCCTGAGGAAGGTCCTATGGGTCTATTCACTTAGTTCCAGTAGTTTGTCTAGGATTTCGTAAGTATCCAGTGATGTAGGAGCCAACTTGTGAGTTTAATTCCTCCTGAGGAGGAATGTAAACTGATCACAGTTGTTGAGCCACGTAGGATACGATTCCTAAGTGTCAGCCTCCTGGTACTTTCCTGAGGAAGGTCCTATGAGTCTGCTCACTTAGTTCCCTTAGTGCATATAGGTTTTTCTCAAGTATCCAGTGACGCCGGAGCCTTCATGTGAGTTTAATTCCTCCTGAGGAGGAATATAAACTGATCACAGTTGTTGAGCCGCATAGGATATGACTCCTGAGTAGTAACCTCCGGGTACTTTCCTGAGGAAGATACCATGAGCTTGTCTGCTTAGCTTCCTTTCTCTGGTAAGCTTATTCTGAAGCTTGGAGAATGGGATTGATTCCTCTTGCCTAGGAGTTTGTTTAGATCCCTGCTTAGGTTTTGATTAGGTTGTTGCTTAGGTCTTTGCTTAAGGTGTGGCATAGAGTTCTGTTTAGAGATAGATTAGGAGATTGTTTCAGGTTTGTTTGAGGCCCTGTTCAGGGTTAGTCTCTTTGATTTGTTTGACTTGTGTGATGTTATGTTGCATTAGACTTAGGTTCATCTAGATAGTTTCTGAGTAGATGCATCGTAGAAGTAGACTGTGTGTGCATGAGAAGTTGAGGTGGTCCTCCTTCTGCTTGTTTGTTATTGCGTGGCTTTGCTTGTTGGTATTTGGTAGAGCTGAGCTCCCTTGCCTTTGTGGTTTGCGGCCTCTGTGCCTTGTTTGTCTAGTTGTTGCATTCATGCATATTTTCAGTATTCCTTTGCTATGCAGTTTCTTGTTTGTGGTTTAATCCTGTTGCCATGATCCCTTAGGAGCTCTGACTTCTCCTCTGCGGAGTCGTTATGATAGACCTTAGGATGGTCAACCAGGTGTGATAGCAGTAGGTAGATTCCCCTGTTTCTCGGCTATAGTTCTAGGGTTTCCCTTTCCTTTCTGTAGGAGCGTTTGAGTAGCTTGATCCGTAGTTAGCTGAACTACAGCTGCTCTGATTCTTCGTTCCAGACGAAGATATGTAGGCATAGGATGCGATATCCTAGCGAGCACACTAACAACTAACTTTTGTTCTCTCGCGGCTGTGCGATCGAGACTTTCCCGCTAACGACTAATTGTTATCCCTTTCTCTTGCCCGAGCGCATTTGAGGCCAGATCGTATTTGTAGGTTCCCGAGCCTTAGAGGCCAGTTTGTTTCTCACTGCTGTGTGAGAGCCCCTGTTTACCCGTAGTTAGCCGAACTACGTTTGCTCTGATCTTTCATTCCAGATGAAAGTACGTAGGCACAGGACGCGATGTCCTGGCGAGCAACCTTTCCCCCGTTTAGACGTAGGAAGTCGAACTACGTTGACTCTGACTTTCCCATTGCACGAGGGAATACGTAGGCCCAGAACACCGTATGTTCTGTCGAGTCCTGTCCCTTTATTTTCTTTTCAGACCAGCCATTAGCGTAGATAGATAATACACCCTTTTACCCATAAACACCAAGCGTGGATCCCATCGAGTACGATGGACGTGAGGGGTGCTAATACCTTCCCCTTGCGTAACCGACTCCCGAATCCAGGTTTTGGTTGCGATGACCATACCTTTTCCCGTCTTTGCGAGGTTTACTTCGAGCGTTTCCTTTCCCGCTCTGAGGGATAAATAACGCACGGTGGCGACTCTCCTGTCAAGCCGGCGCCGATTTTCGCAGTAGCGACAGCTGGCGACTCTGCTGGGGAATAGCAGCATCTAGGGACTTTTCCCATCCCTTATGCTGGGACCGTTTCCCATCCCCTACGCGAGTCAATCCTAGCGCTTGGGTGTTTATTTGGTGGGTGTTGTGCATATTGTATTTTACTTTTCTGCACTTTACTTTTTTTGTACCTTTACCTTTCCGCATTTATTTTCCAGCATTATATTATTATGATTATTGCTGTGGGCAAAGGGAGGTTACTGTGAGTGAGAAGCCGGACCTGGGCTTGAGTACACACCTAGATATAGTTGCGGAGAAGTAGTAGACGAACCTGTCTGCTGAGCAGGCACAGTTCCCTACGAAAATCTGCGCTCAGACGAGATTCTTGCAGAGGTGCTCCTTTCCGGTCCTGAGGATCTGAGGGGAGTCCAGACGTGAGGATTGTCGACTCTGGGGACCGATCATTTGGAAGTCAGCTAAGTGAGGCCTCTTCATGACTTGATGATGCCACTCCTTCTGGGAATCGTATCGTCACTCATGAAAGTCTGTGACGCTGACGACCGCATAGGATGCCGTACCTTTGTCCGTGGATTAGGTTTATCCTACCTGTGAGAGGGACTGGGTTATTGCAGGAAAACTGGCCGTCAGAAACCATGATTCAGTATCTTTGTCAGATGGTGTTCTTGATTCATCTCCAGGTGTTGTCTGGGTCAGATGGGTTTCTTATCTGAGGTTGAGGCTATTATCAGATGGTATTCTCGTCAGATACAGAGGTTCAGATGGTTTTCTTACCAGGGGATTGATACTTTGAGTATCAGACGGTAGTTATTGGCATGAGATTCTGATGACCGTGATTGGTTTTTCTGTTCTTGATCACAGAGATATTCCTCTTCAGGCTACAGCATAGCCCTATGTTCGCAGATTGCATTATTTATCATATTGCATCATTGCATTGCCATCTGCATTCAACTAACGTGTGTGTATTGCAGGTATATATTTTCCCTTCCAGTTCTGGTGTTTGTTCTTAGCAAGACATGGAAAACCTGAAGAGAGTATTGCCCTACAAGTTTCCGTCGCCGAATATCAGTCTATTGTTAGAATTGATGGCTATTGCTAAGAAGAGAGGAATGGGTGACTTCAGAAAGAGATATGGGAGGATTCTGACCTACGTTTATCAGCCATCTGTTTACGAGACTAGCGGCATTTATACTCTGTTACAGTTTTACGACGCGGAGCTCAGGTGTTTTGTATTTCCTGACTTTGTTTTGGCTCCTACCCTGGAGGAGTACTCTGCACTTCTGGATATTCCGATCCGTGAGCAGATGCCTTTTTATCGTACGGACGCTGAGCCTAAGCTGGCTGAGCTTTCTGCTATCCTGTGCTTGAAAGAGTCTGAGCTGTCTGGGAAGATGATCAGAAGAGGAGACGTATGGGGATTTCCGTTGGATGTCTTAGTGGATAAGGCTCGAGAGTATGCCCAGAAGGGTAAATGGGATGTTTTTGACGTTATCCTTGCTGTATGTGTGTATGGCATCGTGTTGTTCCCGAACATTCCTGATTTTGTTGATTCTGATGCCTTCTATATCTTGGCTGCGAAGAACCCAGTTCCTACTTTGCTGGGAGATATCCACCATTCAACTCATTATCAGAATGAAAAGCGACGAGGAAGGAATGTGTCTTGTTGTGTACCTCTCCTATGCAGGTGGTTCACCAGTCATTTGCCTAAGTCAGGTCCGTTTGTCGCATCTATCAATTCTCTAGGATGGCCCGAGCGCTTAATGGGATTGACTGCTGAGAATGTGGTATGGGTCATTAAAGAGGTGTTTGGAGCTGAAGTCATACTCAAAGGCGAAGGATTCCCGAATGTTCCGTTAATAGGAAGGAAAGGTTGTGTCAACTATAACCCGTCCTTATTGATCAAGCAATTTGGGTACATACCTCAAGGAGCGCCAAAGCCCGAGGAGATACAGGAATCTCTGTATCTCACTGGAGCAATAGGGAAAGAGATGCTGACCAAACTTGAGAAAGCCTGGAAAAACTTGCACAAGAGAGGGAAGCTTTCAGGTAGCAGAGGGGATACTCGAGGTCCTAGCCCATATGAAGAATGGATTCGGGAGCGAGCTGTGAAGTTCCTTATGCCGTATCCAGCGGTTCAGCCATTGCATCCTCCTCCGGTAGAGGAGCCTACCACTGTGGGCATTCAGGTTTACAAGCAGCTGATGGCGGAGAAAGAAGAGCTAGCAAGGGCTAAAGAGGCTTTAGAGCGGGAGAATGCCCAGCTTCGGCATGAAAATAATGAAACAGGGTATATTTCTAAGCAACAGGCTGAAACTCTGAAACATCTGAAGACTACGCTATTGGAATTGACTGAAACCAAGAAGCGACTAGAGTTAGATGTGGACTCCGTTAGTAGTGTGTTGGCCACCAAGAAGCAAGAGCTGGAAAGGGCCTACACCAAGCTAGCCAAGTTCAGAGAGCACTGGGATCTCACTATGACCAAGCGCAAGGAGCGAGAAGAAGTGCTGAAGACACAGATTGCTCAGTTAGAAGAACAGGTCAAGGTGAAGAACGAAGAGCTTGAAGAAGAAGCCTGTCGCCGATACGAGGCCGAGCGTAAGCTGATAGATGCCATGAAGAATTTGGAAGATCTCCAGCATAGAGCAGATGCCAAGAGACCCAAACCTGGGGGCGGTGCCAATGATAAGGCCTGGGAAGACTTTGTCAGAGACATCCAGGGGACGGTCAGGAAGAGGGATCGACTGATAGAAGGTTTGATTTATCAACCGGATCACGCAGAGACAAAGAAGATGGTCGAAGACTTCCGCAGCCGTACCCGTATTTGATTTCTCTTGTATTCTGTATGTTGAGATCACCACCAGGCATGTTGGCTGGGATCCTCTTTGTCATATCAGCTGTATGGAGCATAGTTATGTAACTTCTTGACAAGACTGTTATGCTAATCAATATATGAGGGTTTTTCCAAATGTTGTCTTTATGGTTTATCTCGTCTTGCTACCACTGACACTGGAATTGGAGGGAAAATATCTCCAATGCACACATGCACGTTAGCATTTTTGTATTTCTGTTTGCATAAATCATATTGCATAGCATTTAGCAGGTCAGAGCACTTATCCAACCTTTGTTTTCACCAGAAGGTGATTCTCGGGGAATTGTTTGAGGCAAGAGTGGAGTGTTGAAGACGACCAAGGGGCTGAAGCAGATTTGAGCAGAATCAAGCAGTGTAATCAGTTACCGGTAATTGGCAGCTATGGCTGAAGGCAATTTCCAGGTTCCTGACACCCAGGCAGGGTTTACTATGGCGTCCAACCATCAGTATGATTCTATGGAAGGCTTCCCGCAAGCGAACAATCTAACTGCAGACCAAGTTGTGCAGCCAACTGTTGAGAATCGAGATCAGCATGAGCAGTTTCTTGCCCAAAATGAATATTATCCTCCTGTTAACAATCAATGTGTTGCTTTCCCTGCGATGAATTACCGGAGAAATATTCCAATGACCGGGTTAGTAGATCCAAGAGCTCTTGACTATGGTAGAAGACTCCGAGTGTTGGAAGAGCAAATGAAAGCCTTGGAAGCGAAAGATGCCGTTAACCTGGATGCTGTAGCCATGTGTTTGGTCCCTGACCTCGTGTTACCGCACAAGTTCAAAATGCCGGAATTTGAAAAATACACAGGAGATAGCTGTCCAAAATTGCATTTGATGATGTTCTGCCGAAGGATGACTTCGTTTGTGCGAAATGACAAATTGATGATCCATTGCTTCCAGTATAGCCTGACTGGGGCATCGTTGAGATGGTATGTGCAATTGGAAAGTAACCAGATTCGATCTTGGGTGGATTTAGCCAGAGCTTTCATGAAGCAGTACGATTACAATTTGGATTTGACCCCTAGTCTCGTAGATCTGCAAGAATTGTTTCAAGCAGAGAATGAATCGTTCAGAGCGTATTTGCGAAGGTGGAAAGAATTGTCTGCTAGGGTTCGACCACCGCTTCCGGAAAGAGAACTGGTTGACATCTTCTTGGGTACTCTGAAGGGCCATTATTTTGACAAATTGTTCAGTTGCACAAACTTTGTGGGCCTGATGAGGCTGGGCGAGATTGTTGAGAGAGGACTCAGGAGTGGAAAGTTTCGAGGTGTTCCTTACGTCCCGGTTAATAAGATTGAGCCAGTTGTCAGTTCTCAAGAAGAGTGGGAAGGAGATGATGCTACCTCAGAATCTCTAGCATCTCAGGATCAGTTTTCAGACACTTCAAGTCAACGGTCATCCTATCGTCGATCGCGTCAGCATGCTCCACGAAGACCAAGGAAGCCTGAAAGGCAGTTTACTCAGCTACCGGTGTCATACGGTCAGTTGTTGCCAGATCTGGTCAGAAGCGGATTGATAGTGCCGAAAGAGACTAAGCCGGTAATTCCACCGTATCCTCCAGGTTTCGATGCCAGCGCCCGCTGTGAGTACCATGTTGGGGCACAGGGGCATTCAACGAATGATTGTAAAGTGCTTAGAAGTCAGATTCAGGATCTGTTAGACTCTAGCCGTATTTGCATCACTCCTCAAGGTTGTGTTCAGATTAATGATTTTCCGTCTTCTAGTTGTGCGGGTTCGTCAGTTAATGTCATGGAAGACTCCACAGGAAGTGTGTGCTCTGAAGATTGCCAATCAGAAAGTTCGGTTGTATGGGAGAAATTTCTAGAGGTTTTCGCGTCGGATGCCGCATCTGTTTTCTCTGCTTAATCCGTTTAGCTTTTTGTGCATCAGTATTTGTCGACCACCACCAGGATTGTTGGCTGGGGTCCTTATATTCGTACTCATTTGTGCTTACCTGCTGATTTTGTTGGTTGTACATGTGTGGGAGATGTTCGTCTGTGTGCTTATAGCTTGAGTTTCTCTTTGTCTCGTTATGAATATGTGTTTGTTTGCTACACTGCATTATCATTTAACAGGTATATCAGAACCGTGGGCCTTATTTCCTCATCGTCCAGTTTATTGCAGGAATTCCCTCAGAGACATGGAACAGAATCAGTCTGAATTGATCGAAGTCCGAAGCCAGCTGGGGCAGATGATGAGAGACATGCAAGAGATGCGTCTGGAGCAGAAGATTCTTAAAGAGGAGAACAGTCAGCTAAAGACCCAAATGAGCTTGATCATGGAAGTAGTCAAGAATGTGCTTAGAAAAGAAGACGATCAGCTATTTGAAGCCGCAATGAAGAAGCTCGCGCCACCTGTGCATGTGGAACCTGAGCAGCAGCAACAGAAGATGCATCCGGCTCAACAGAGGATCCAGGAAGGGAAGCCAAAGAGAATGTTTGAGGCACCACCTATGGCATATGCTGAGCTCTTGCAGATCTTACTGAGGTTTAATCTGGTGGAGAAAAGAACGTTGTCGCCACCAACAAAAGCGTTTCCTCAGGGATACGATGCCAATAAGCAATGTGATTTTCATTCCGGGGCATCCGGACATGACATCGAGGGTTGTCATGCTTTCAAACACAATGTTCAAGACCTGATTGACTCGCACGATATTGAATTCACGCCGGGCGGCGTAGCTGTGCACATTGCTCCTGTCTCAGTCGATGCTAAGATGACAGATGTTTCCAAAGCTGCAGTGGGTCAGAAGCGTATCCTGGACTCCATGGTGTCAGAATCTCCAGGCCCACAATTGTTGCCTATTCCTGGGGCAGATCTGAGAAAGCAAATGGCTAAGCATAAGGAGAGCGTTAATCAATACATCGAAGATCAAGAAGCCGATGTTGCATTTGATACGAAGGGTGCTCAAGGGTCAACCCGATACCGGCAGCAGCAGCCTCAGCAACAGAATAATCGGGGGTATAAAAGAGGTCAGAATCAAGGTCCTTTGGCAAGCCGTCATTTGGAAACTCCTCCTATACCATACGCACAGCTTCTGCAGACATTGCTTCAGCTCCAATTGGTTCGTAAAAGGACATTGGCTCCCTTAACGGGACCACCACCACCGGGGTACGATGCTGACGCTACTTGCGAGTTCCATACCGGGGCACCAGGCCATACGGTTGAGAACTGTAAAGCATTTAAGCACAAAGTGCAGGATCTGCTTGATAGTGCAGCAATCAGCTTCGGGCCGGGAGGTCCCCACATCATCTGAATGAAAGAGGAAGAGCTCTATAATTTGGCTGGGTCGTTGAAGCAGATCAGGACAGCATCAGATTGCCTCTAATAAAGATAGCTGGTTCAGCAGCAGGGCAGATGCAAAAGCCCAGTTCTCGGGAGCTAGCATATTTTCTTTGTTTTAGCTTGTCATTTCTTTGCATTTGTAATTGCTTTCCTGTTTGAATTTGTAAACTTGTTTGTAAAACTTGTTGTTTCCATTTCAATTGATGATAATGAAATAAATGTGCATGTTTTGATTGAATCCATTCGTGTTCACTAACTGTTTTGCAAATATCCACTGCTTGGTTAAGTAGAATTCGGGGAGGATGACGAAAATGACCGACATGCAACTACCGATATTGTATGCTTTTGAAATAGAACCTGTTGATGATGTACAGGCATTGTTTCAAATCCTTAAACACCGGAGATATAAGGAAGATAATCCCTTGTCAACCCCTTGGAGCCTTGTAGTAGGAGTTTCTTTCTGTGAACGAAAAAACCCTCAATCTTAACCTGGGGCAGGGTAGGTGTTAGCTAATTTGACCGAGCGTCCAAATTGCAAAAGGAGTGTCCGTTCGAGGATCAATCACGTCCCTAGAGGTCGTGCCTAAAAGACCACAATGGTTCAATCAGGAGTGGGACAGCCACATCATTTCCCAAAGAGTCAGACAACCAGTGTCACACGACTTGTTCGAAAAAACGAAAAAAGAAGAGTCAAAAGCCCGCTAAGTCAAGAAAAATTCAAAACAAGTGACTTAGGCAAAAATGAGGGCATCCCGCTGGACTTAAAAAATCAAAAGATACTCAAAAGGAGTCAGTCCAGGCAAAAGTTAGGGATATGAAAAAGAAAAGACGAAAAGGATCAAAAGAAAAATCCTCGATGGAAATACGAGTCGTGTGACCACAAGTGTCAAAGACGAAAAGTGAGTGGTTGTCACTCCAAAAATCCAAAAGTTTCTCGAACTATCACTCCTATCTTTCAACCTCCGAGAGGTGAGCGCTAAGGTCAAAT
This sequence comes from Lathyrus sativus, assembly GCA_963859935.3. Classification (NCBI taxonomy): domain Eukaryota; kingdom Viridiplantae; phylum Streptophyta; class Magnoliopsida; order Fabales; family Fabaceae; genus Lathyrus; species Lathyrus sativus. The sequence goes on along the minus strand of OZ012738.1, from coordinate 96,297,592 downwards.
TAGCTGAACGTAGGATGGGAGAACATCAAGGAGAACGGGGGGGTTAAAATAAACTTTGAGCCTTTATCCTTTCTTTCAAAACCATGAACCTGACCACGTTACAACCTTCAAAAGACCTAATTGAAGCAGGGTGTTTCGAAAGCATACTCCGGTAAAGGTCGTGTCGATTCTGACTCCTAAAAGGTTCCTCTTACCATGTTGATACTGATGTTGATAAATGTTTTGTGCATCATATGCCATAAACTGTTTTTCCTTTTTCCCAGTGAACAGATTGGATGTCAAAGCTGTCATATGTGTTGCATTAATACATCTTTTATGCATAACAACTTGTTTTACTTGCGAGTAAGCGCTTGACAGCAGAAAAGCTTCCTACAATGGAAAGTATGGTCAAGATAGAATACAGAACGCCCGAAGATTCCGAGAACAGGGGCAAGCTTTATTGTGATCCCCAGTCAGGTCAGCTTCTCGAAGTCAGTTATTCTGGGGCAATCAGGTTGAGATTCGGTGAATGCGTCGTAGTCAGGAGGTGCTACTCTGAATCAGATAATCAAGGGGTTGCAGTCAGGGGCAGATCATCTTAAGCGCGCAGAAGTTACTCGAGAAGCATTCGAGGTGAAGTGTCTCTCAGGAGTTCAGAACGCCGAGGCACGTTATATCAGACCATCAAGGAACAGATTTGCAGATTTCCTTTCAAGGACTATCCCCACAGAGGTCCCGTAGGCTGAGGCATATCAGAAGCGAAAGGATTGTTGTTCTCTGTATCAGCAAGGCCATTCAGAGTTATTTGAGCGGATGCAGTCGATTTTCGAGAGCGAGATGAATACGGGAAGTCGTGTTACTATCCCTTGACCCTTCACTAAAAGGCTGTGTATTCAGGCAGAATGTTATCCAGCGGCGGTTGTATCTGACCCAATAAGATAAGCTTAAGAGCTCAAATCCATGTTTGCGGTTACTATGAAGCCCATCCGTGTTGGCGCATCAATTTCCAGATCCGAGCTTCATCAGAGCGCAGGAAGACTCCCTCCATTTTCTCCAGCAAAGTCCAATTGGTCGTTGGTATGGATAAGCTATTCCCGGAGGAGTCCAATCATATTCAGCACGTCTGCTATTTTACAACGGAGTTACATTCCCCAGCAGGGTATTACTTCGTCGGGATAATTCAGTGATATTCCAATATCCCCAGCAGGGTTGATTTCACTCTCCCAGCATTTATTTTGCTAGGACGATTCAGTGATATCCGGGTTATCCCCAGCAAAGTTGGCCTCGCCTTCAGCATTTATTTTGCTGAAGTGGTTTTCTGTACCCGGCCTTCTCCGGCAGCTCGAGCCTGCTAGCATATTGCATGCATCATATTTGCATCATACCTGCATGACATTTCCAGAATGCGTAGCATTTCCATCTAGAATGGAGCATTACGCTGTAGAAAGATTAAAGCATTTGCATAGGCATACAAAGCGTAAGTCAGGTTTTCTATCAGCCTCATATGGCACGTGAATTACTCTGTGATCAGTTCAGAGGCATTTATCCAGCAACAGTATTCAGACGATTCAGCGGATTAGTTGTATCAGATCATACAGCGATTATGCTTTGATCAGTCAGTCATCTGATGTTGACAAGCTTTTCTTCCCGTCAATTCATATTGGCGATGTGTTCCTCCAATGAGTGGATTTCTCCGTCTATCATTAGACGTCGGGAGTACGAATGTGGTTTTCTTTCCGTCTATCCATAGACGATGTGAAGTTGCGGGTGATCGCAGTAAGGTTTCAAGAAGGGGTTTCCCCAGGATATGCTTTCCTTACCGTCTGTCAGTAGACGATGTGAAGTTTTGATGGATTCTCAATAAAGTTCAAGACAGAGTTTCTATAGCAAGTGGCTTTCCTTTCCGTCTGTCAGCAGACGATGTGAAGTTTCGAGCTACTGTTCAGCGGGTTTCTTATTGCCAGATCAGACATATGATGAGGTGTTTCTCCAGCGAGTCTTCTCCGGCTATCCTTAGTTGTTGAGGGGTTTCAAAATGATTTTGAATATCGGTTCTCTTTCTGGTTATTGGATGAGATGACGTTTAAGAGGGACTTTTCTGACCATCAATCCCTATTGATGACGAGGCTCTTCGAAGAATATTCAGTTCTCGTGACTGTCAATTCTTATTGACGACATGGTTCCTTAAAAGGTGGTTTTTCTTACCGTCGGTCCATACTGACGATGCGGCCCCTTCAAGGATATTGACTTCTCCATCAATCCCCGTAGACAGAAGGATTCTGAAATTCAAAGGATGGTGTTGAATTGCGTTATGGTGACTTCCCGTCTATCTTTAGACGATGTGCATATGGAGATTAATGATTTCTTCCCGTCTATCCTTAGACGATGTGAATGTTGGTTTGTTCATCAATCAGGATGATCCCGTCTACTCTTAGACGATGAAAATATTGATTTGTTCATCAATCAGGATGATACCGTCTACCCTTAGACGATGTGAATAATGAGTTGTTCATCAATCAGGATGATCCCGTCTACCCTTAGACGATGAGAATAATGAGTTGTTCATCAATCAGGATGATCCCGTCTACCCTTAGACGATGAGAATAATGAGTTGTTCATCAATCAGGATGATCCCGTCTACCCTTAGACGATGAGAATAATGAGTTGTTCATCAATCAGGATGATGCCGTCTACCCTTAGACGATGAGAATAATGAGTTGTTCATCAATCAGGATGATCCCGTCTACCCTTAGACGATGAGAATAATGAGTTGTTCATCAATCAGGACGATCCCGTCTACCCTTAGACGATGAGAATATTGATTGATTCATTGATTAATGTTGTCTTCCCGTCTATCATTAGACGAAGTGAGTATTCAATCAGGGTATCTTCCCGTCCATCTTTGGGCGATGTGAGTATATTTCTCTTCCTGCCTATCAGTAGGCAATGTGAAAGAATCATGTATGTTGTTGCAACCATCCGGGTTTGTTATGTGGGGTATCACAAGCAACGGGTATTCAAATCAGGAGTTCTCTATCAGATGATTGATCAGTTTGGTGCCGTAATGACTGGACTCGGTTTTCTGGACTTTATTCTCCAAGCAGTTAACAGTATATGCTCGCGGTTGGCAAATTTTCGGGTTTTATTTGTATTCAACCGTCTCGTACCTCTGAATGTTTGAAGGCTGAGCGCTCTTCAAACCTTTCAGGTCCAAGTCGCTTGAATAGGGGCAGCTGTTGCACCCTAAAATTTGACCAACTGATTTTCCTATCTGACTCATGGTTTAAATTCATATTCACAGCTCAGATGTATGATTTTTGTGCACAAGCAGGGGATATCAGGGTTACAGCTTGATTTTTGTCTATCAGATGTGGCAGATCCAGTCCAGATTACCAGGGTTTTATTTTCAGGAAATTGTGCGCTCCTCGGTGATTTTTCAGTGATTTTGGGGATATTCTGATGCCCGGGGATTTCCGTTCGATTCGATCTGGTCTCGCGCTCTTTTACGGCAGTCATTTGCATTCATCTGCATTTTTTAGGATTTTAATAGGCTTTTGTGAATTTTTAACAGGCTTTATAGATTTTTCTGGAATTTAAATAGGGCTTTTGAATATTTTAATAGCTTAATTCTCTTTTTTAGAATTTATAGAATATTTTAAATAGATTTTAATCATTTGTAGAATTTTTCTATAGATTTTAAATAGGTTTAATAGTTTAGTTTTCTTTTATAGATTTTGATAGATATTAAATGATAATAGGATTTTAATAATTAGATCTTAATTGTTTTTAGATTTGATTAGATTAATATAGAATTAATTGGACTTTAATTGACTTTTTAGAGTTTAATTAGGTTAATTGACTTTTTAGAGTTTAATTAGGATTAATTGAATTTTTAGAGTTAATTAGAGGTTAATTGATTTTTAGGGTTAACTAGTATAATACAGAATTAGTTAGGTTAATTGACTTTTTAGAGTTTTAATTAGGTTAATCATGTTTTAGATTTAATTAGATTGATTTAGTCAGTTAATTAGGTGTTAATATTTGAGTAGAGTTAATTGGGCTTAATTGTATTAATCCAGTTTTTTGTACAGTTTTTACTCATTTTCGAAATGGGCCCATAGGTGTTTTTTGGTAAGGCCCAGATTTCATCAAAAGTCCAGAAAAAATGATCTCAGCATGTTCAGAAGTCCAATTCAGCCCAGTTCGTTCCACCGTTTTCCAGCAAGCTCCAGAATCTTCCAGAGAATTCCACGCGTCCCCAGGGTATATAAGCTGACACGTGTTGGCCATGCAGAGACCCCACACGTCTTCTCAGAATCCACGCCACGCCACACTCAGAACTTCACAGACTCCTCACACGTGGATCCCACTACTACTCTCCCAGTGCCAAGTGTCTCACATGCACCACACCCCTGCCACCTGCCCTGACCACTTGTCACACCCCTAGCCTCGCCGGAACCTCCCACCGCCGGGCATGCAGACGCCCTAGCCATTCACCGCCGGCGCCCCTAACGACCTCCGGCCACCGTCAGTTCACCGGAAAATTGCAATTTGCCAGAAATTCATCCTTCATCGCTGATCTTCTCCGATCTTCGATTTCTCAACATCTTCATCGGAAAACTCATCGGATATTCACAGGTCTTCATCAATTTTCCCAGATTTCATCAAGAATCGTCAATCGCGTGCAAGATCCTCTAGCATCTTCCTAGAAAATCTTCGTCAACGATCAACAGAGCGCCGGAAGCAAGAACTTCATCAAATCATCATTAGATCTCCAGGAGGTTCATCGTTTCCAAATTCTTCTCCAGAAACTCACGAAGGCGTTCATCCGTGTTCATCGTAAGCCTCATCCAATCCGGGAAATTCCAAGGAGTTCCATTCAGAATCTTCAGGTTAAGCAAGAACTCCCGTTCTTCATCATTCATCGCCAACTCCAACTCCAACATCCAGATCGTCGACTTTCGTACGCATCCAGATCCGTCCAATCCTCCGTTGAGTTCATCACCGTTGCGCCAGATCCTTTGTTGTTCTTCAAGAAAGATCAATCTCGCGTTTTCCAAGTCGCTTTGAAGATCTTCGTGGCCTCCAGGTTTTACTTCGAAACTTCCGATTTTGTTAAGTTGTTTGTTGTTAGGTTGAAGAAGTAGTTTAGGTTGATTGATAAATAGTGAACAGGGTTTAATTTAGGGGGATGTCATGGACTTAGAGTGAATGGTTCAGTTTTTGATAGGTTGGTGAATAATCTTGGTGAGGTGAGACGGACGAGTTTGGCGAAGTTCTGGGGAATTTCAGAGGTTGAGCGTGAGATGAATGAGAGATTCAGAGAGAGTCTTTGTGAGATGAGAGCGGCGCAGGTTAAGAGAATGTGAACAGTGCTAGGGTTAGGGGAGGAGAAATTCGTTTTGTTCTCTGAGTAACTGGATTAGGGTTTGTTTGGATTGGGCTTAGGCCCAAGCGTAGTTGCTACGCTAGCACCCCTCAATTTGCTTCCCCACCCCCCTTAGTGTGAGAGACTGAGTGATCAGATTGGGCCTTAGGCCCCAATCGCTGTTAACACCCCTCGTTTTAAGCCCATAATAATAACAACTGAGAAAAATCACTAACGGCACCCCCCTCACGTTTTTTTGTTGTTTGTGTGGTTTCTGATCACATGGGCCCTGCGCCCTAGTGCTATCTGCACCCCCTTTTCCAGGGCCCAATGAATTAATAACTGGAATATATTGCTGTTTGCACCCTCCATGTCATTTTCCTTTATTTTTGATTTTTCTTTTATATTTTTCATATTAGAAAATCATAATAAATGTAAATAATTGTGTTTTTTTTAATAATTCTTTTTCCATCCATCTCATGAAAATGTTAGGAAAATCAAATAAAAATAAAATTGTCATTTTATTTTAGTTTGCTATTTTTTGCATATTTTCCATTTTAATTGATTTGTTTTTAATATTTTTTATGCATGCATATCGTTAGAAATTCATAAAAAATGGTAGAATTAGTCAAATAATTCCGTTCTTTTTTCTGTAGACTCGTAATTCAGTGTAGAATTTTATAATACAAAAACATTAACTCCATCATGCATTTTTATTTTAATTGCATTTTGTCATTGTTATTGATGTTTGAATAATTGGTCTGTGAATATGTCTGTGTTGCTGATTCTAATTCTTTCATCTGATGTGGAATTTTATTCTGATTTTTTTAGTATGTTACCCTAGAGCCATGTAGGTTTCCCCGTAGATTTTTGATAGATTTTTGTAGGGTGTTCTGCTGTGATTTGTCTGAGCCTGAAGATAGGGGAAGTCTTGATGACTTCTGACTTTGGAGTTCAACTGTGGTTGAACTTCAGAGATAGTCTTTTGTAGTTTGTTGGCCTGTGGATTCTTCCTGAAGGTGGGAGCTGATGGAAGTCCTGTTGGAGCTTGCAAGGTTGCATTGGATTGAGGCTTAGTCTAGGAGCTTGTTGTCTGTTTGTGAGGTTCGAGATCCTGAAGTTTGAAGGGAGTTTATGGTACTTTCCTGAGGAAGGCACTATGAATGACTTTCATCCTTCCTTCTCACCTCTTTCTTAAGTATCCAATGATGTCGGAGCCGACTTGTGAGTTTAATTCCTCCTGAGGAGGAATGTAAACTGATCACATGTTGTTGAGCCACATGGGATACGATTCCTAAGTGGAAGCCTCCTAGCACTTTCCTGAGGAAGGTCCTATGGGTCTATTCACTTAGTTCCAGTAGTTTGTCTAGGATTTCGTAAGTATCCAGTGATGTAGGAGCCAACTTGTGAGTTTAATTCCTCCTGAGGAGGAATGTAAACTGATCACAGTTGTTGAGCCACGTAGGATACGATTCCTAAGTGTCAGCCTCCTGGTACTTTCCTGAGGAAGGTCCTATGAGTCTGCTCACTTAGTTCCCTTAGTGCATATAGGTTTTTCTCAAGTATCCAGTGACGCCGGAGCCTTCATGTGAGTTTAATTCCTCCTGAGGAGGAATATAAACTGATCACAGTTGTTGAGCCGCATAGGATATGACTCCTGAGTAGTAACCTCCGGGTACTTTCCTGAGGAAGATACCATGAGCTTGTCTGCTTAGCTTCCTTTCTCTGGTAAGCTTATTCTGAAGCTTGGAGAATGGGATTGATTCCTCTTGCCTAGGAGTTTGTTTAGATCCCTGCTTAGGTTTTGATTAGGTTGTTGCTTAGGTCTTTGCTTAAGGTGTGGCATAGAGTTCTGTTTAGAGATAGATTAGGAGATTGTTTCAGGTTTGTTTGAGGCCCTGTTCAGGGTTAGTCTCTTTGATTTGTTTGACTTGTGTGATGTTATGTTGTATTAGACTTAGGTTCATCTAGATAGTTTCTGAGTAGATGCATCGTAGAAGTAGACTGTGTGTGCATGAGAAGTTGAGGTGGTCCTCCTTCTGCTTGTTTGTTATTGCGTGGCTTTGCTTGTTGGTATTTGGTAGAGCTGAGCTCCCTTGCCTTTGTGGTTTGCGGCCTCTGTGCCTTGTTTGTCTAGTTGTTGCATTCATGCATATTTTCAGTATTCCTTTGCTATGCAGTTTCTTGTTTGTGGTTTAATCCTGTTGCCATGATCCCTTAGGAGCTCTGACTTCTCCTCTGCGGAGTCGTTATGATAGACCTTAGGATGGTCAACCAGGTGTGATAGCAGTAGGTAGATTCCCCTGTTTCTCGGCTATAGTTCTAGGGTTTCCCTTTCCTTTCTGTAGGAGCGTTTGAGTAGCTTGATCCGTAGTTAGCTGAACTACAGCTGCTCTGATTCTTCGTTCCAGACGAAGATATGTAGGCATAGGATGCGATATCCTAGCGAGCACACTAACAACTAACTTTTGTTCTCTCGCGGCTGTGCGATCGAGACTTTCCCGCTAACGACTAATTGTTATCCCTTTCTCTTGCCCGAGCGCATTTGAGGCCAGATCGTATTTGTAGGTTCCCGAGCCTTAGAGGCCAGTTTGTTTCTCACTGCTGTGTGAGAGCCCCTGTTTACCCGTAGTTAGCCGAACTACGTTTGCTCTGATCTTTCATTCCAGATGAAAGTACGTAGGCACAGGACGCGATGTCCTGGCGAGCAACCTTTCCCCCGTTTAGACGTAGGAAGTCGAACTACGTTGACTCTGACTTTCCCATTGCACGAGGGAATACGTAGGCCCAGAACACCGTATGTTCTGTCGAGTCCTGTCCCTTTATTTTCTTTTCAGACCAGCCATTAGCGTAGATAGATAATACACCCTTTTACCCATAAACACCAAGCGTGGATCCCATCGAGTACGATGGACGTGAGGGGTGCTAATACCTTCCCCTTGCGTAACCGACTCCCGAATCCAGGTTTTGGTTGCGATGACCATACCTTTTCCCGTCTTTGCGAGGTTTACTTCGAGCGTTTCCTTTCCCGCTCTGAGGGATAAATAACGCACGGTGGCGACTCTCCTGTCAAGCCGGCGCCGATTTTCGCAGTAGCGACACTACCCATAGCCCCTATAGTCCCCTAACTAATCTATTCAAATCCTAAGTCCTAAGGGAAATGAAATCAAACTCCTAAGTTGTCACCTAAAACCCTAGTTTTGTCCAAGATGTTCAAGCATTTATTAATCACCCAAAATTAACCTCTAAAAATAGAAACTAAAATATTTCTACAAGCTTAATATCTCATCTAATCAATATAAAAAGAATGACCAAAAAATATTAAAGCATGTGAGAGAACAAAAATCATAAAAATGATGCATGAAATGAAACTATTTAATATGACATTTATTTAGAAAATATGGAAAAAATATGAAATAAAACTAAAAATGAAATTTTATTTAATGAACATTTTCTAGACATTTTAATGTAAAAGATGTAAAAAGAATGGATGAAAATGCATTTTTTATGAATTAGTTATGAATTTATGAAATTGGTAAAAATATTAATGGAATTAAGAAAATAAAATGAATGAAATGAATGAGGGGGGGTCAGAATAGAAGTTCGCCCCAGTTATATCCAGGATGGGCCTCATAATGGGGGGTGCAATTAGCGCTTCTGGCTTAAGCCCAAACGAGTCAGAATTAAAGAAAATGAAATAAACACACTGGGGGTGAAAATAGCGTCAGATTCATGTTGAAATTGGTTTGGGCTTGGTTTAGGGGGGTGGGGATAACACAAGCCAACTCAGGCCCGCCCGTTTCAATTAATGAAACGGCGCGTTTTGGCCAGCTCCATTTCCCTCCAAATTCAGATTAAACAAGGGCCATTGGATCACGCTAATAGTCAACAGTCCAACTCCAAATGAAGGATCCAGATTTCGTCTTCCTCAATTATTCTTAAACTTAGGGTTTTAATCTCCCATGGCAGCCATGCACGAGCAGTCTTCCACCTCTCTGTTCTCATCCTACACGCCACGAATCCACATGCTGTGAACATGAAAACTACTCTACAACTCTCCCTCTACAATCCTAGGGCATCAGTTTTCTTTGAAATTCACCACAACGACAAACACGATTGAATCAACATCTGGTCACCATGAGATTGCACTGATATGCACCAACTCAATTCTTCTTCAAACTTAACCTAAACTAATCTACACATAATGGAGATTAACCTGCGCTATCCAACTAACATTCTAATGGCTTAACCTAAGAGATCTTCACCCTAACAGTTCATTGCACCTGCTCACAACCATCACCAAACCTCTCCAAATTCACCTAAACTAATCTCCTAACCACCTAGATCAAATCTACACTAACAACAACATGCCTAACTAAATGAATCGAGCAATTTGAGTGAAAACATACCTGATGTGAAACCTTGCAAACAGCTATGGAGATTGAAGATCTGAAGCTTTTGAGGCTTGGATCTTGATTCACCAATTCAGTACTCACTTCTGTATGCAAAATTTTGGAGATTCCTTGCTTGAATTATGCTGTCCACTTGAGATTGTGATTTTGATGTTGATGAAAAAGTTGCTCGAAAATGGATGATAATCACTTGATCCTTGCTTCAATTATGATCTATGATGATGATGGAACAAGATTGAATTGATGTGGATGAGAATTGGTGAGGAATTTGTGAGATTTGGAATGAAACTTCAATGAAAAGTATGAGAGAAATTTGTGGAATTCTTGGTGCAAATGAAGCCAACCCTTGCCAAATTCTCATTTCATGCTTATATAGACCCCAAATGAACATTCTAGATCCATCTTGCACATTCCCTTGTTTTCCAACTTTGGTTCATTTTGATTATGTTTCTTAAAAGGCAAGCAACCATGGATAACTTTCTTTTTTTCTTCTAAACTCAAAAAAGTGTTTGAACCATTGTTCTTAGAATTGTTTTTCCATTCAAAATCATATATTGGAAGTCTCCATTTGGACTTGTAAATCTCCCAAACCATTTTTCACTTTGAAATTATTCACTTTATAAGCCTTTTTAGTTCAACTTTTGACCAATTATGCAACTTCATGTTATGAGCTTTTCCAACAATTTGTGACCTTCTTTCTAGACTTAAAATCCCATTTGGAGCAAGTTTGATGTTGTAAGGTTTTCCATTTGAGGCCTCCTTGTATGAGTTTTGGGTATAGGTTAAAATGACCTGTAATTCACAAATGCCCAAAATACCCTTTGCTTGCCAAGACCATAAGTTGAGTTCTACACATCATATGAAGGCATGCCATACCATTCTAGAAAGCTAAGACAATGAGGAACAATTCTTATGTTGACCAAGAATTCATTTGAAATCTCCTTGAGGGGCAAAACTAGCTTGGAAGTCAAGTCACTTTCACAGACAAAAATTCAGATACCCCAGATGACCTGTAACTTGTAAGGACCATAACTTGAGTTCTATAAATCTCCTTGAGGTCTTCCACCACTCAAATTAAAGGTCTTGAGATCCTCTACAAGTTTCATGTTGGCCAAGAAGCCATTTGAAGCTAGAATTTTGACTTATCTTGCTTGGAAGTTTGACCTAAACTAGGGGATTTTACAGAGAAACCCTAATTTAGAAACTCCTCTTCTCCTTGATTTCTCTTGAATTCTCCTTGTCATATCTCCATATCCTTCTTCATATGTCCAATGTTGATCCCCACATCTCTCCAATAGCCTTGAATGCTCTTTTAAATCAGTCAATTGACCTAGGGTTGACCTAGGGTTGACCCAGATGAAACCCTAGTTGACTGTCTTCAGTTATAACTATTGTGATCACCTCAACAACTTATTTTCTTCTCCAAATGATCTTTTAAGTCTCTCATAATGTCTAGATGCTCTCCATGCCTCCACTTCACAGCTCACAACCCTCTTGTTGATCCTCAGATACCCTCAGCTAGGAGATGGACTCAAGGCTTGATCTGCTGAACTCTTTGCTTTCAAATTCTTTCCTGATGACTTGAATAGGATTGAATTGGGATAATGACCTCTTGATAGGCCTCTAGAGATGAGAATAATGATTGGTCCCCTGTTGAATGACTTGCTATGCTTATGCTATGCAGATGGTTAGTCTATGTACATGACTCTATATGCAAATACTAATGATAATGAACCATGAACCACATGAATATGGTTGAGCAAATTTTAGGGTGCAACACACGCAACCAAGCTCCGCGACGAACCTGAACGGAGAAAGAACAATGAAAATTAAGATTCCGTTAAATTGTAAGAAATGGAAGAATTGAAGCGAAGATGAGAACTTGTCGGACGGTGATAGGAGAGCGAGTTCTGAGGAGAAACGGTGAGGAGGATTTGGGCTTTGCGATGGTGGATTTGATTAGGGAGAATGCTGGTAGTGAGAATGATTAGAAACGAGAAGCCATTGGAGAGAAATTAGCGCCACCTGAATTTTTACAAAGTTAGGGTTATGAGCTGAATTGGAAGAAACTAAACGCAAAGAAAGTTCGAAGGTTTTAATTTTTTGTCCCTTTTCTTCTTTAACTTAGTATTTCATAATAAATAAATAAAATGGTTAAACTAAATTTAAGAAGAAATTGAGGATATGTGTTTGTTTTTATAAATATCATAATTTTTTTAAAATTATTTTATTAAACAAGTATGAGATACTAATTACTATATAAAACTAATCAAATGATAAAAGTCACTTTCTTCTAATTAAGAGAACATAGTTTCAAACTAAATCATGTCACGCAATATAGAGAATAGATAATAGTTGAAAGACGAGGGTAAGAGTGAAACCATGATCCTGGATGAATGTGAATCTCCGACTTCTTGAGAAGAATCCGACACAATGTCTCACGGTGGAGAAGACGAAAAAAAAGTACTCAAATCAAAATCTATCTGGTTCATTGAAGAACTTGAATGAAGGAGAGCTTGAAAATTTCTCTCAACATCGTTTCCAACTACCTCTGTCGGAAGAAAAAAAAGTATATGGTCGACGATGAGGTTGCTTGAAACAAAAATATTAAGCTACATTGTCATGAAAATTATAATAATTATAATAGTTATTTATTAAATTAATTAATAAAATTGAAAAGGTTGGAAAATAAAAATAAAAGAAAAAAGTGGAAAATTAAAGGAATAAAAAAAACAATGATTATGATTGGCTAAAATAATTGCGACAGTTCGCCTTAATTGTCGCGAGTATGGAAAGATGGCGGTTTTTTGGCAACTGTTGCAATTATGTTATACAACATGCCTAAAAAATCTGCGACGGTTGGCTCAAACCGTCGTGAGAACTGTCGTAGTTTAGAAATAAGGACGGTTTTTTAATAACTGTCGCAAAAAATCTACGACAGTTGACCCTAACAGTCGTGACAACCGTCGCAATCCAGAAATAAGGACGTTTTTGTGATAACTGTCGCAACTCAAGTGTCGTAAATCTCCTTTTTTCTTGTAGTGGAACCCCTCGCTACCTCACTCGCTACCAGCGAAGAGGGTCAATGACATTCTGCTCAAGTCTGGGACTATTCGCTACTAGCTCGCTACAGCGAACACTCGCGACCTGCTCGCCTAACGAAGGTGCAAGCGAACGTCTGCGATGTTCAAAACCCCAACTGTCCAAAATCATCAAATCATCACAAAATCAATAGATTCAATTCCAACGAATTCCAGTAGTCTTAGCCTAACATTTCTCGACTAATCTACACCATTTATTCTCAATCTTAACCGTTAAAACATCGATTCTACCGATTAAATCCACTTCTGCCCTAGAATGGAAAAAGATGGGAAACCTCCCACAAATCCAAACACACACATACATAATCACATACATTGGTAAGATAACAATATTTCACACCCTTACCTTGATTAATAGGAAGCTAGAAGTCGTTATAATGATTCCAAGTTTTTCCTCTATTTTCTCCTCTTCTCTCTTCTTCCTTCTTTCTTTCTCTTCTTTTTCCTTTCTCTCTATTTCTATCATTTTCTTTCCACTTTCTCTTATATATCCTTCTCTTTTATTTCTCCTCAATATATCTCATCTTATCATTAATTAGAGAAGATCTAGTAAATTCACCTTATTCTACCAAATAGAATAAATCAGTTAAATCCATTAACTCATATAAATTAAATAGATCCAATAATTCATTAAATCAATTAATTAGTACAAATAATCAATTATTGAAAATTGGGCTGTTACAACCCTCATCCACTTTAGGAATTTTCTTCCTCGAATATGTTACCTGATTCAAACAACTCTAGATACGACTCTCGCATCCCAATCTCCCAAATCCAACTTTCTCCCAAACTACCTCCACCAAAGGAATCCCTTTACTTCGAAGTTGCTTCTCGTTCATCAACCTGAACTAGCGATGCTTCAAAAGTCAAATCCTCCCTCACTCGTACACCATCCATCGGAATCAATGTACCTCCGCAGCTTAGACACATGAACATATCATGCAATTCCCACAAGTGACAGCGGTAAAACAGCCTAACATGCTATTTTCCCCACGCTTCTGCCGCGCCACTCTGATACAGATCAACAAAACACAGTGTGTGCTTCCGAGACCTCAAGCTCGACCAACACCAGTTACTATCGTAACTCTCACAACACGTCCTTTCTTGGATCCTTTTGATCTTTTCAATCGTCCCTTGCATAATCTCAGGTCCGAGCACAACACTCTCGCCTAAATCATATCAATACAAAGGAGTCCTACACCTCTTACATACATAGCTTCATACGATGTTATTCTGATACTAGAATGATAGTGATTATTATAGGTAATTCAATCAATGATAATTAACTATCCCACAATCCACCTTGATCCAACACACAAGCTCTCCACAAATCCTCTAAAGACTGGATAGTTCTCTCTGTCCGTCCATCCGTCCACGGATGATAGGCAGAGTTCAACTTCAACATGGTACTCAAAGCGTCTGCAAACTCTCCCAAAATCTTGAAAAAAATTCAGATTTCCATCTGACACAATATTCGACGACATCACATACAACTTCATCACTTCATCGATATACATCTCAGCTAGCTTCAACATAGAATGATTAATCTTCCTTGGTAAGAAATGAGTTAATCTTGTCAATCCATTCATAACCACCCAAGTCGAATCATATCTCTTCAAATTCTTCGGAAAACCCGACACAAAATCCATGGGAATACTATCTCATACCACTCAGAAATATTCAACAGTTGTATCAGGCCCAACAGTCTCTGATGTTCACATTTCGACTTTCAACAAGTCTAATCAGCATATACACCTTAACCACCTCTCTCTCCATTTATGGTCACCAAAACAATTTCTCAAATTCGGTCACGTCCTCATAGTACCTGGATGGATACTCAATCTATCTTAATGTCCTTCTTTCAGAGTACTCTTATCCAACTCACACTATTTGGAACACACCCACCATCACGACATCTCATAGTACCGTTCCCATCAATCCGAAAATCAGCTCTTCGGCTGTAATTCATTAAATTCAATCACTCTATTAACTCAAATTAGAATTCTGACCTCTTCGAATCTCATCGAGAATACCAATAGTTGGCCTCAACATACAAAACTCAACTCCATAAGAAGTCTCCTCACAGGCCAACTCATTCTGGATTTGCTTAATCAGTTCTAACTTCATTACCATCATCATCGGTATATGCAGAAATTTCCAATTTGATACCTCAGCTACCACGTTGTCTCACCCGAATGGTAATTCGACCAAAACCAAACTCCTTCAGAAGTCCCAATTATTTCCTCTGCATCATATTCAACTCTTTCAAATCAACAAATACCTCAAGTTCGTAAGATCACCAACCATCTCAAATCTCAACTAAACAATTGAGGCCCCCGAACCCCGGCACAAACACACAACAACAACCAACCTTAAATCACTTGTCAGGTAAGTCCCCTTATGTACTTTAAGTTGCCTTAAAGCATAACCAATCATATCAACAAGCATCACAAAACACAAAAAATAGTTCTGTCGGATTCGGCAAAACCAACACATGGGCTATTGACAGCTCTCCCCAAAACTCTTTGAACTTTCTTCACAGCGGCATATCACTGCTTCTTCTCTAACACTGATAACTCAAGTCGCCGATGTTCAACATGATCCTTTATACTCTTCGAATATATCCAACCATCATCGGTTACACAAGCATTGATTCACTCAATTTGTGAGTTATGGCGGAAACACGAATCGCACTTTCCGCACTCACTATAACATCCAAACGTATTCCATCAATAAATAACTTAATTCCATGTCACTACTTCACCATCACATAGAGCATTGTAATAGCTTCCAACGCTTCTAATCTGGCGTCATTCCGAGTTACGGTTCTCCCGTTATGACAATAATACGAAAACAACATCTTCACACTTAGAAGGCCATTCAACACATCTCCAACTCTTAAAATGTTTAAAGGTCTAATTATACCAATATTGTATTCCACCTCTTACTTTAATAATCACAAGAAGTCACCATCCACCCTTTACATTCTCGACCTCACAATCTGTTGTCGTAGCACACGCACCAGACACAAGTCTCAAAACTACTCAATCAATTTAATTCCTTGACCATCCAAATAGACATATAATATGGAGCTCTCAATATCGGACTAGTTTCCGTAACTAAGTCAATCACAACTCCACTTCACGTCCTAGCTAGGTATCACTATCTTGTCAGGATAACTTCCAGACATCCATAATTAATCGGCAAACCGCCAACTTCCCACTTTCATTAACACTCAAAATTCCCATTAAAATTAAACATCTCAACATTGTCTTGTGCCGACTCACCAAAACAATTCTTAAGCACTGGATTTAACTCCAAACAATTCACTTCTCACGCCATCTAAGCTCGCAAGACACGTCTATCCCATCCAGCACAATCCCAACTACTATCAACAAGAGATTAAGGGTGATCAGTTCCTCAATTTGTTAATAGACAGTCGACAATCATAATGGGGCATAAACCATCTTTACCAAACTATAAGAGCGTTTAACCACACACTGAGCTACAACTCCACGCTTGCAGCGTCCTGGTGAAACGCCAGCTTCTCCCCCACTTGGATCATTCCCACTTCTGCAGACAAGGTTAGACAACAAACATGTATCGACAATGTTTTCACACACATGTCGCATACATGGGAACAAACAACATTAGACAACTTGGTCGGACGGACCGACCTGCTCTGATACCACTAATGTAACACCCTTTTAAACCCCGCGCAAAATATACGAATAATCAGAGTAAATTTTCATGCATTCACAAAAGGGCGTCACACATAACTTTCGAAACATCAAAACCACCTGTCATGCTCATTAATACTCATAATAAATAATCATGCTTCTCACAATTTCACTTTGCATGTAGCAGCGAATTCGTTTTATAACATAATTCTCTTAACAGAATATTCAGACCCATCACATAATTCAACATTACTTAGGCACCAAGGCCAACATCATAATATTCCAATGAATATAAAAACATAACATAGAATACATAAGGTATCTCTAAAATATAAACCAAACGATCCCAGTGTTACATGACCAGAGCATGACTCGACCCAATATAACTAAATTACTAAATGGCTACACCAACAACGGCCACGCAACTACGAGCAACTCTATTCTCGATACCTGCACGATATTAGATAGGACATCATTCCAGCAGAACGGTGAGAAATATTATCATAATAACAATGCATATAATTATATATCCACAATCTTAGAATACACATAATCAACATTCTCACCACAAGTCATCCATATACGTCACAATGTATATACAATATATATGGATAATCACCAAACACATTCATCATAATTCACTCATGTACATCGCCATATATGCATATATATAATCCAAGCATAACATCATGCACACTTCCACAATTTCAATCAATCCGCATAAACATACACATTATGTGTAATTCACTACAATTCATATAAACATATACAATCATGTTTATTCATCAATTCATCAGTCAATATCATTCACAATTACACATTTTTCACCCAATTCATCAATACACATCACAATATATGTATAAGCAAATATGGATAATCACCAAGCATATTTATCATACATACATCCACAATTCACATCATTCCACATAAACATTTACAATTATGTTTATTCATCCAATCACAACTCTCATCCAACAATTTATACACATGCATACTTCCATATAACAATGATATATGCCATGTGACTCAATGCAACTCAATGCCATGTGGTACCAACACTTGTTATCATTTTTCGGTTTTTACATTTAAACTGGGTCCGTCCCCTAGACCGATAACAACAAAAGCCCGTCCTCTAAGCTTTCAAACCCACCCTTCTAGGTTTGGGACAAGTCACTAGTCTCCACGAAACTATCAAGCATTGCCTCTTGACTAAATGATGCGTATGCAATCAACAACCATATGCACTTAAGACCGTTCTCGCATCTTAATCTCATGCATAGTCAATTAATTCATCACATAAGAATTATAACATGATTGCACACTCACACATCATATCAAAGTATTCATACTTTCAACATCTTCACATTTATCAAGCAATGCACACATATTCACAATATGTTCCCATGCATTCTTCACATACAACCACATACAATCAATATGCATTTCACAATATCGCGCCAACGGCAACAAACTCAACCACATTTATCATGCACTTTTAATTAATTTAAACAATGCATATATTTGTCAAAAGACCACATTTATCAAGCAATGCACACATATTCACAATATGTTCTCGTGCATTCTTCACATACAATCGCATACAATCAATATGCATTCACATCATCGTGCCAAACGGCAACAAACTTCATCATAAATCATCATGCATTTTTAATCAATTCAAACAATGCACATAATCGTCAAGGAAACCACATTCCACAATCGATTCCACAATCTAGGATTCACGCCATACGGCTACCGACAACACATCTTATCACAACAGTACACAAACTATTCATTTTCGATAAGGATTGAACACAATCTTACCAAACAATTAACATTGGATGGAAGCACAAGGAAATGGAAATGCTGTCACACTCACTAACTTGCTCGCCTAGCGAGTTCCTAGTGAACAAGCTCGCGAAGGCAAATAGAAGCTACTGTAAGGCTTCGCTACCTACTGGCTGGGACTTCGCCTAGCGAACCCCTCGCTACCTTGCTCGCTACCAGCGAAGAGGGTCAATTATATTCAGCCCAAGTCTGGGACCATTCGCTACTAGCTCGCTACATCGAACACTCGCGACCTGCTCGCCTAGTGAAGGTGCTAGCGAACATCTGCGATGTTCAAAACCCCAACTGCCCAAAATCATCAAATCATCACAAAATCAACCGATTCAATTCCAACGAATTCCAGTAGTCTTATCCTAACATTTCTCGACTAATCTACACCATTTATTCTCAATCTTAACCGTTAAAACATCGATTCTACCGATTAAATCCACTTCTGCCCTAGAATGGAAAAAGATGGGAAACCTCCCACAAATCCAAACACACACATACATAATCACATACATTGGTAAGATAACAATATTTCATACCCTTACCTTGATTAATCGGAAGTTAGAAGTCGTTCTGCTGATTCCAAGTTTTTCCTCTATTTTCTCCTCTTCTCTCTTCTTCCTTCTTTCTTTCTCTTCTTTTTCCTTTCTCTCTATTTCTATCCTTTTCTTTCCACTTTCTCTTATATATCCTTCTCTTTTATTTCTCCTCAATACATCTCATCTTATCATTAATTAGAGAAGATCTAGTAAATTCACCTTATTCTACCAAATAGAATAAATCAGTTAAATCCATTAACTCATATAAATTAAATAGATCCAATAATTCATTAAATCAATTAATTAGTACAAATAATCAATTATTGAAAATTAGATTGTTACATCAACCGCCTTGTTTCCATAAACGGGCAGATAATTCAATCAACTGGTGATCATTACGAATAATAGGTGCATGCTCCAATAAACTTATGACTAAAAAGCGAGAAGGGATGATGTGTATGCATAGCCTACCCTTTGAAAACCTATATGTCGCCTCTTATAGGCCCTTTGTAAATATATTATTTATATTAATAGATATCAAGATTTATCTTTTAATTTATAAAAAATGAGTTAAAAATACTTTTTACTACATAATTTAAAAAAGTCATAAAAGTTGTTTTTTAAAATATATAGAAAATTTCACTTGATTTGATTTCTAGAATGTAATTTAAAATTTAATCTTATTTAAACCATTGTAACCAATAATAAAATGATTTTGTATGACTTTTAATTTTTGTGTGAATTTATATATGATTTATATTTGGAATAAAAATATTTATTCAAGTCAAACATTGAATTTGATGAATAACTATCTTATCTTTAAATAAATTAATATATAGTTTTATAATTAAAAGTAAACTAAATTTAATCATTATTCTTATGTGATTAAATGATACAAATAATACATATAGCACTAACATTCTAACATTACTAACAATTTACAAGAGAAAAGAGTATAGAGATTGAGATGGAGCTGCAGGGTGGTAGAATCGACCTAAGAAGTGGATTTTGTAGCTCTAATTCAATCTTCTATAGCACGAGACAACCCATCTCACTCCCTCCAAACCATTCCTTAGACGCCACCACTTTCATCTCCTCTCATGCACATCATGGCCACACCGCCTTCATCGACGCCTCCACCGGCCGTCACTTCACCTACACTCAACTCTGGAGATCTGTTGAAGCTGTCACCTCCTCTCTCTCCAACATGGGAATCAAAAAAGGAGATGTTATCCTTGTTCTCTCTCCCAACTCCATCTATTTCCCTGTGGTTTGTCTAGCCGTCATGTCCCTAGGTTCCATCATCACCACCACTAATCCTCTCAACACAACTCATGAAATCGCAAAGCAGATCGCAGATTCCAAACCTATTCTCGCATTCACAGTCTCTCCATTGGTTTCGAAAATCAACGAAGCATCGCCAACTCTTCCAATTATTCTCATGGATGTTGATGGAGATTCCTCCTCCTCATCATCCAATTCAATCACACTAGAGGAAATGATTAAGAAAGGACCTGAGTTGAGAAGTGTGAAGGAGCGAATCAACCAGGATGACACAGCTACTCTACTTTACTCATCTGGGACAACGGGACCAAGCAAAGGAGTAGTATCATCGCACAAGAACCTTATAGCAATGGTTCAAAATGTGTTAACTAGGTTTAACAAACAAGAAGAAACATTCATTTGCACTGTTCCCATGTTTCACATATACGGTCTTGGAGTTTTCGCCACAGGACTTCTAGCTCTAGGTTCAACCATTGTTATTCTCTCCAAATTCGAAATTCACGACATGCTTTCATCCATTGAGAGATACAGAGTTAATGTTCTACCGCTTGTGCCGCCGATACTGGTCTTTATGCTCAACAATGCAGACGTGATTAAGGGAAAGTACGACTTGAGTTCCCTTCATACGGTGCTATGTGGCGGGGCTTCTTTGAGTAAGGAAGTTACAGAAGGGTTCATTGATAAGTACCCTAAGGTTGTCATTCGCCAGGGTTATGGTCTGACAGAATCGTCAGGAATTGGGAGTTCGACTGACTCTTTGGAAGAGAGTCAGAAGTATGGAACGGCGGGGCTTTTATCTTGTTCCATGGAGGCTATGATTATAGATACTGACACTAGTCAACCACTTACAGTTAACCAAACTGGAGAACTTTGGCTCAGAGGTCCCACCATCATGAAAGGTTCCTACTTTCTCTTCTTCTTAATTTCAATATAATTCATGGTGCATTGAATTGAAATTTTGAAGTATGATTTTTGAAAAAAAAAGTAATATAATTCAAGGTGCATTGAAAGATAATTTTTTAATAAAAAAGTAATATAATTCAGGGTGCATTGGATTGGAATTTTGAAAGATAATTTTTGAATAAAAAAGTAATATAAGTCAGGGTGCATTGTATTGGAATTTTGAAAGATAATTTTTGAATAAAAGAAGTAGTGAATTCTAAAAAAATTCTTTGAAAAGGATTTCAGGTTCTAGATTTTGCATATTTTATTTTAATTAATTTATATGATAAGATTTTGCATCCGTTTGAAACTTTTTTTTTAATATTACATATTTTTATTTTAGAAAACTTATTACAATTTTTTAAAATACTTTAAATAAAAAATTTATTGAATAATTATTTTTGAATATTATTTTAGGTATTTCATTATTTTCTGTAACTCTTTTTAATTTATTTCAAGCAGGTTTTTATAAAAATTATTTTTGAAATATATCTTTTTAAAATTTTAAAACTTTGACTATGTTTTAATATTTAATGTATATTTATATTATAGGATTCAATTCATAAAAAAACAAATTTAAAAACTTTTAATATTTAAAAAAGTTTGTATGAAAATTATTTTCGATAGTATAAAAAAGTATTTTTCAAAAGTTCCAAACAAATGGAACCAAATATAAAAGTGAAACTAACTTTATAAATTTTACGATTTTATATGACTTTATTAAATATTAAAAAGAAGTACAAAAAATAGTTTTTTAATTTTTATAAAAAAATACTGTATATAAAAACTAATAAATTTCAAAAAAATAAAAAATCAATAAAAATCAAATATAGAGAATATGTAAAATTAGAAAGGATCATTGAATATTGAATAATTTGATATTCTATACCATTTGATAGTATAGTTTAATAAAAATATGATGCGGCAGAATGCATATTTCTTTATTGATTGATAATGTAAAAATATTTTATTTTTACGGTATATTTTTTGTCATATATATATATATATATATATATATATATATATATATATATATATATATATATATATATATATATATATATATATATATATATATATATATATATATATATATATATATATATATATATATATATATATATATATATATATATATATATATATATATATATATATATATATATATATATATATATATATATATATATATATATATATATATATATATATATATATATATATATATATATATATATATATATATATATATATATATATATATATATATATATATATATATATATATATATATATAACCTATTTAAGAAATTAAACCGGATAACATTATATATAGTTAATATCCATGGTAATATTTGTAAACATAAAAGATATGGTGATGGCAGGTTATTTCAATAACAATGAGGCAACTAAATGGACAATTACTTCAGACGGTTGGTTAAAAACTGGGGATATTTGTTATTTTGATTGCGATGGCTTCTTATTTGTCGTTGATAGGTTGAAAGAGTTAATTAAATACAAAGGATATCAGGTTATAGTTAGATTATTCTTTTCAATTTGACAATTTTTTTTAGTTAATTAATTCTTTGTAGCAAAAAAAATCTTATGTATTTTTTAATACTATAGGTCCCTCCAGCAGAACTAGAAGCTTTGTTGCTAACTCATCCTGCAATTTTAGATGCTGCTGTTATACCGTAAGTCATTCCTTTTATTAATGTGATTTAGTAAAAGTATAATTAGAACTAGAAGGAAAGTACAAATATTATGTTTTTCCTCACGTTTATACTCACATCACAAATATCTATATTTTATGGATATAGAGACCGTTAAAATTAACGCAAAATTTTTAAAAATATTGTAACAACCATGAATTAACAAATATATATTTAGAGAGGTTTGAAACAAAATGATGACCTTCTTGACGGTTTTTATTTTTTATTTTTGTGGTGTTTGGATGTTTTGAGTGGGTTGTTTTTTTAGGGCTATCGAGTTTGAAGTTGTTCTCAAGATTTAAGATTAAGTGTTCTGAATTGATGGTTTCTTGTTTTCGATATGCAAATGATACTATTATTCAGGCTCAATTGTCAACGTATAATTTTGGATTAACAAAATTATCGTTTAAGATTTTGAGATAGCATTTGGATTCCGTGTTAATTTTGTTAAGAATTGTCTTATTGATGTTAATGTGTACTCTACTTTTTATGATTTAGCGAGTGAATTTCTTTAATTTAAAATGCATACCTTTCCTTTTAAGTATTTGGGTCTTCCTATGAGTTTAATCTTCACATTGAATCTATTTCTAGGAGGTTCGTTACTTAGCCTTGTATGTATGTTATCCTAGAGAGAGAGAGTTATTCTCCTAAATTTGATTCTTAATTCGATTATGGTTTTCTACGATACTTTCCTTAAGATTTTTATAAAGGTTGAGAAAAATATATTGAAGATTCAGAAGAGATTTTTATCAAAATGGTGAATGATAAAGCTAAGATCTAATGGGTTTGTTCGTCAAATATTTGTAAATTTAATCAGTCTAGCAGTTTGGAAGTTCGGGATCTCTGCTTAGTTAACTTTGCATTGTTTGATACGTGGTGTTTGAGGCTTTTATCTCAGGCCAATGGGTTGTGGAGGGATATCTTTTAAGTTAGAGATGTGTCCCATGCGGTTTCTTTTTTGAGAGGAGGTAGATCTCCTAACTATCAATCTCCCTCGTCTTGGTGAAAATTAATCTCACTTTTAGGATGAATGGTAAGAAAGTCTGCTGAGTGGTTTGTTGAAGGAAGTTAAAGATGGGTGGGATCTAATAATCTTACTTCCTTTTAGGGTGATACTTGGACGAAGATTTCTCTCCTTAGATAAAGGTTTCACATATGTTATCTTATTGATCATCAACAAGATATAAGGGTAAGTGAGGTAGCAATTTTGGAGGGTGGTTTGGTTAGTGGATCTTTTAGTGAAAGAGATCTTTCTTTATTTAGGAGCATGCACGAGAGTGGATGCTGATGGTGGACGGCTTCCAAAGATGAGGTATACTCTATGGCTTTGGCCTATAGCTCTCTTATCGAGGAAAAACTTTATTCCTTTTTTCCTTTAAATAGGTCAGATCGAGTTTTGTCTAGTATTTGAGTTGGTTGGACGTCGTCTAAGGTGATAGTCTTTTTTTGACAACTCATTCTAAATAAGATCCCTTCTAAAGAGATTTGTTTAAACATGCACTGCTCTTAGATCCGAGAGTTGTTGATTTTTTTCACTCTTTGATTTCTAGGAAAAAGGGGTCTTAGTAATTCTGAGTTCGGCCTCAGAGATACATGGTCTGCCCAAATATTATTCTCACCAGGAATTGAATTTGATATTTTCCAAATATTTGTTCTTAATAAGAGTGTGTTTACCACTCGAACTTGATTCTTATTGCTAGACTTCTAGCTATTGTTTTCCTTGGTGGGTGGGGATTGGCCTCAGTTGACTATGCTTGTATGTGAATCTATGGGTAGTTTCTTAAAGAGGATTACTTTTGTTTGATTTTGAGGTATTCTTTATATAATTTGGAATTAAAAAAACATGCTTTTCTTCAGTGTCACTTATGTTTTGGGTGTATATCCTCTTGATTCATAATTATATCATTTGAATGTGTTGTTTGTATGTATATATATCAGGTATCCAGATGAGGAGGCTGGACAGTATCCAATGGCATATGTGGTAAGGAAGGATGGAAGTAACATATCAGAAAGACAAATTATAGAATTTGTTGCAGGACAGGTTTGTTCGGAAAACTTCAAAACAATATATGTCATTCTTCGTTTATTACATGTTTGTTGGAATTTGAGTTTAAGGGAGATTGAATACCAATATATATTTGCAGGTGGCTCCATATAAAAAAGTTCGAAAAGTGGCATTTATATCTTCAATACCCAAAAATCCATCTGGCAAAATTCTTCGGAAGGATCTCATCAAGCTTGTTACATCTAAACTTTGAAGAGATGAACTTTTAAATAATAAGTGACAAATCCTTTCAACTATTTATTTGTTTGGTCACAAAACACCAATAGGGTGTGTTTAATTCAATGCATTGTTTTAAATAAACCAATACAAACTATTAATAAGAGTTTTTGTTTTAAATAAACATGAGTTGATTAATAAATAATAAAGATGTTTTGATACTTATTTGTTATAGTATATTAAATTTCTATTTTTTTAGTTAGTTAGGCATTATCATTGCATTGTCTCGTGGAGTCATGATCAATATTTGTGGGGGGCATTTATCAGATTCACGATTTCAGATATATTTTTAATTTTAAATGGTTAAAATTTTAAATTTTAAATTTCTATTTTAAATCAAATTGAAAATTATATTAAAATTAAAATTGATAAATTTAATCCAATGATTATGAATGCGTCAAATGCGGTGAAATAGTAACAATCTAATTTATTTTTATCATATGGTGTGAGCATAAAGGTAGCAGTTTAAAATTGACCTTATTTTTCCACCTCTTTAGACTATAAAGTAGCTCCAAATTTGTAGATGGCTTCGACATTATTTTCCTACGACAACATAATTTTGAACCTTATTCTGATAGTGTAAAGAATTTCAAAAATCATTTTTACTTGATGGCCCCCTCACTCGAGAGGCTCATTCGAAAATATGTAATTTAGATTCAAATATTTTTCGTAAGTATTGAACTCAAAATCACTTCTTGAACGAAGCTGAGCTATATCGTTATAAAGACTAAGATTTGTCTCAGGAGGAATGATATTTAAAGAGTCAGTTGTTATCTTTTTGCCAAAGACTTGGTTATGTGAGCGGGGTAACTCCCTTTGACCCTACCTCTAGGAAGCAGTTGAAAAAATGTACCCAAACTCATTAACTTATATACGTCAATTCTAAAGAAGAAAGGAAGAATATTTTTGGTTAGTAAGTTATGTACCTTTTATATATCCTTTCTGGCTTTTCCCTGACTTTTTGTTTTCGTTTGCAGATATAATAAAGGATGAAGATGACATGTGACGATGGAAGGAAGTGGTTTGAGTTGATGTTTCACTGGTCGGAGTTCTAAGGATGTTGTCCATTGGTGGAGCTTCTATCTCGAGTACACCTATTGTTACTCCCCCTGCTCCAGTTATCAGGCAACCATCTATTCTGGTTGATAGATATATTGCTCATGTTGTTTCTCTAGAGAATGAAGGCACAAACATGACCTCTTCTTAAGGTGTGTTAGCAGCCGGAAACCCCTATTCTCTTGATAGAGAAAGGGAAGAAATATTATCCCCAATCATTGAGTCTGAGGAGGCCTGGATTGAGTTCCTCACCCTCCCAAGCGTCTTCGTAGGTCTAAGTCGGTGGGGGAAATATTTTTGCCTCAAAAAAAATTCTAACTTTATCATGCTGGCTCGATCGAGTTCGATGACGAGTAGTGAGTTCCACACTTTGATTTATGATGACGACTACTCCTTATTTTTTGGGCTCCTTGATGATGTTCGTCGGGTTAATCTGGATAAACTAGCTTACCAAGTTCGTCAGGCATTTATCGTCCTGGCTTTTGGTACGGTCGATCAAGAGGGCATTTTTCTACCTGACTACTTTTGTAAGGGTAGGGAGAGGTTGAAGAAGAGGGTTGGCGACCTCGTTCTTGAAAGGGATTGATGTCTAGATGAGGCTAAGGGCATCTCAAATTCTATGAGTGCTATCAAAACTTTCCTGGAGCCCCTGGTGTAACGCCCCAGTTTAACTTATTTATTTTTCGTAATTAAATTATGTGATGTTGTGTAATTATATGTATTAATTGGTGTTTTAATGTGTTTGAGATACCCTTATGTGTTGGGTATTATTCTTAAGAATAGAATTTAAGGTGTTGGATGTGTGTGAGCAAAAGTGTATAACTTTGTGGTATGGTGAGTAAGACTAATTAAATTATATTAGTTAATATTTAGTTGATTATATAATATTAGGTGAATATTAATTTAATTAAATAATTGGTAATAATTATAATTATTATTATAATAAGTGGGAATTAGTTATAATAATAATAATAATAATAATAATAATAATAATAATAATAATAATAATAATAATAATAATAATAATAATAATAATAATAATATAATAAAATAGAATAAGAGAGAGGGAATTGGGAGGAAGTTGTCAGAACGTGAAAATAAGAGAAAAGTGAAAGAGGAGACTAAGGCGTAAAGGGGAAGAGTAGATCACCATTGCTGGAGGTAGAAGAGAGTTTCGCAAGAACACTAAAGTAAGGATGGGGTTCTGATTATCTAAGGATTTGTCTGATGATGGTGGGTAGATTATGTCCATGCTTGGTTTGTGTTTCTCTTCTCTCTATATCATGATCATTGTTGCAATTTTATAGTTGTTGGAATGAATATTTGATTGATGAATGATAATGTTGTGATTGATGTTGATTGCTAAATTGTTGTGATTTTACTGTTGGAACCATGTAGTTAATGGAATTGTGTGATGTAGATGTTGTGTTGTTGATGGTTGTTGCGAGTCAGAGTCGGAACCTAAGTTATGAGTGCTTTTGGTGGAAAGAATTAGGGTTCTGATGTTTTAAAAATTGATTTTTGGTATAAAATAATGTAGTGAATGAATTGTAAGGAAAAATAGGTTTTGGGATGGAGTAAAAGTGATTTTCGTTTGAAAAAATTGCAGAAAAGTGCTTCTGCCAACAGTGTAATCGGTTACCTCATATGGTGTAACCAGTTACACTGCTTTAAAAATGTGTTTTCTGGGCATTTTGTGAAGGTGTAAACGGTTACCAGGATTTAGGTAACTGGTTACACTTTGTATGTTTTGGGTAGCAGTGGCTGGTTACATGGGTGTAATTGGTTACGTCAAATGGTGTAACCAGTTACACTGAGAATAATTTTTGAAAAACTTCTAAAATTTATATCTTCAAATTCGGGTGTTCGATTTGGGTGTCGTTCGAAGCGTTGGGAAGCTGACACGATGAACTTTATTCTAAAATTGGTTTTAGTACCTGAAAATGAATAATTTGTTGAGTGATGGTGTTAAATGAATTATAGTGTTTATGTTGTGGTGTGACATAATCTTAAATGCATAGTTGTAGCTTGGTATACTGTATGTTGATGTTGGTGAACTGTTATAACTTGTGTTTAGTGCATGGTGGACAGTATTATGAAGTACATTGACTATGCTGGTGACGGTCAATATGAATGGTGTTGTTGTTGCATGCATTATGGTGTTGGACGATGGTTCGTTTTTGGTGAGCCTTAGTCCTAGTTGAGGATTGGGTGTGAGTAGCTGATTCTAGAGCAAATGGATTCAATGAAGTGTTATTGGTGGTGACGTTAACAAATTGGTGGGCTTTGATCCTAGATGGGGATCAGAGCGGTGAACCTGAGAGTTTGTGTATTGGTACCACATGCATTGAGTCAAGTTATGAATCATATGGCATTGCATATTAGTTGTGTTATTATTATGTTTAGATGGTTGTTGTGTTGTTTGTGTGGAAGTGTGTTGTAGAATGGGTGATGTGCATGTACTGATATGATATTTGCTTATTATTATGCATTATTTTATATAATTATGATATCTCACCCCTTCTGTTTGAATGTTACCTTTGTATGAGTCTTGCTTAGATAATCCGCAGTAGAAGAGTGAATGTATGTGGAAGATGGTGGCTTCCTTTATTTTTAGAGTCGGCGTCTGCTCTGATGTGTAACACTGGGGATTGGTGTTTGTGTGTCTTTTTTCGTTGATGGAGAATTGTTTTATCTCCTATGTTGAATTTTCGTTATAATTATATTATGAATAATTGTTTGATGTTAATGTTTCCGCTACTTAAATAATATTGAAGTTCAGACTTGGAGAATGTTTTACTATTATTATTACTGTTAGTAATTTTTAAAGGTGACATGTGTTACATATCCTGAACTATGAGCAGGTTTAGTTGAACTGTAGCATCCTAAATTCTTTGTGATGAATTTTACTCTGATATTTTATTTTAATTACGCGGCGGATATTTAGGGTGTTACGCCCGGTGTATCCTAGAGCTTTACCTAAATGGGTACAACAGCTGGTTCAAATAATGGTTGGTAAGAATGAATTTCTGTCTGAGGTGAAGCGATCCTTGGAGGTTGCTCATAAGAAATCCTTGAAGGAAACCTAGGATGACCATCTGAAGACTCAAGTTTATCTTAGGAACATGCGTGAGGAAAATATTTCTCTTCGTAAAGAACTGTCTAAGTTTTTGCATGAAGGCTTTTATGTGGCTGAAGATGCTTTTAAATGTGCCCTTAAGAAACTTGAGCATTTTTATCTGATTGTCGTTATCTCTCCATCCTAGGTTTGTCTTATCCAAATGATTGTGGATGGTGAGGTGGTCTTTCTCGATAAGTAACACTTTTTTTTAAGTCGAACATCTTGGGTATGAATTATGTAACCTTAGACTTGCAATGGTGTAATGCATGAATATATTTTTTCTATTTGATTTTATATAACTTGTACCTGTGTTGTTGGAGTTATGCATTCAACTTTCATGATCGTTCTCACATTTTTCTTGTATGTCTCTAAGGATTATGCTCGACCAAGGTTTGGTGCCCCTTCCCATGCCCCCAAGTATGTACCCAATTCGAGTTTGACGTATTTGCAAACCCACCACTGCCTCTTAAGTGGATAGATGCCAAGAGGAGGTAGGTTGATTATTTGCCATCATTTTTAGGTATATTTGTCGTGCTTGTGTGCTAATGTTTTGGTCGGCTTAACCACCGGCTTTAGCATTTGTGCGAGGGTGTTTTGATCTTTATGGATATGTAACCTTCATTATAAGAATCGAAATAAACTTTAGTGGTAATATTTCTTTTATTTCAATTATGGCATAATGCAATACATTTGACAATTTTCTTTCTTTCCAAGAAATTAATTAGGAGTTAACAAAGGTCATAACTAGGAGGTTTCGTGCCACCATCCATTTGACAAGAAATCAAGGGAATTAACTGATAACATAACCAGAAAGTTTATGTTGTTTCTTATTGACTCCTCAAGTTTATGTTTTTTTTTCCCTTAGCCACTTATCTCTGCTTTTTTCTCATGCGCCCTCTTCTTGGTCGTAAGTAGGATTCCCTTTTTATTCAGCTTCCCAATCAGCAAGGATACTTTTATCTCCATATCCATATATTAACCCTCTTTTGCTCCTGTTGTAGATCTTGATAGATCCTTTTGGATCTTGTTAAGTCTATGCTTATCGTAGTTGGATCTCCATAGACGATATGATATTTCACCTTGAGATGGATCGAGGAAGCTACAACATCCAAGGTTGCTGCAAAAGGGAGGCCTAAGATGTAGTTATAGATATTTCAGCATGGGACGGCCATGAATTAGGTGTCAATAGTTATAACATTCTAACATTCTCCCAAGTTGACCATTAGTTCTCCCTATCCTCGCGGGGGTTTATTATACAATTGAAGGCTTGTAAGTCTGACCCTTCATATGGTAGCAACTTTTCTTTCTTCAATCTCGTCTTCTCAAAGAGGTCGGCATACATAATGTCACAAGAACTTCCCCCTTCAATCAGGACCTGGTAGACGTCAAAGTTAGTTATAGTTACTATTATTACTATAGGGAACATCTCGTTTGAGATTCCCCGTACTTTCTCACTATCTCGGAATTTGAGGATAAACCTTTCCGGTTTAGCATCCAAGGGAATCCCTTATTTCTTACTGACATTTATTAGCTCGGAAATTGTCTTGTATAAACCTGGCCACGAGTCTATGCTTCCATCAGGGAGGGTTTCGTACCATTCTCCAGAAGATTCTATAAGAGTAAGCGCGAAAAAATTGCATTTGACATCTCTGTCTACATGGTAGTAGCCCAGACGAATGTCCCCATGCTTGACTTGTTCTTTGGGATCGTTATCTCCATTGTAATCTAGCAGTTTGGGTGATTTTTCCAAGGAACGTGGAATTCTACCATCCAGAATACGAGCACTCAGAGGAATTTTCTTCTTAGGTGATGTTGAGATGACTTCCTCCTTCCCTTTTTTTCTGGTTGACATGCGTCCTTTAGGAGGAATGTGAATATTATTCCTTCCTTCATAGTTGGGAAAGATTATGATGTTTGTGTTCTTAGCAGAAAGCGAACTTTCGCGATTCTTCACATCCTTTCCTTGGTTTCCTACCTTTTATAAGGCCGCCTCTTAGACTGTGCAGTCTTTTGGCTTAGCATTTTGTAGACTCTTCTATATCCGAGTGAGCCTATCAGCGATGGCCAGAGAGTTATGTTTTTGGATCATTTTGAGCATATTGTTTAATAATTCGTGAGCGACTTAGCTCCTGAATTGGCTTCCATAAGTTGGAAGCCACACTTTACATCCAATATCTGCGTGACGTGACTCTATTTGGACAAATGAATCCCCTATAAAGAACTACTAAGTGTCACTACTGCGAAAATCGAGGCCGGCAATGACAGAAAAGTCGCCACCTTGCGTTATTTATCCCAAGAGAGGGAAAGGAAACACTCAGAGAAAACCTAACGAAAGGAGGGATAAGATTGGTCATCGCAACTAAATCTCGGGTTCGGGAGTCGGTTACGCAAGGGGAAGGTATTAGCACCCCTCACATCCGTCATACTCAATGGGATCCACGCTTGTTGTCTATCTAAAATGGTGATTGAAACTATCTAACTACAGGCTTGAGGACAAAAGAAAAAGAAGTGACTCGGCAAAGCAACAATGCTTTGTGCCTACGTATCTCATCTAAAGTGAGAAGTCAGAGTCAACGTAGTTCGGCTAACTACGGGTGAAAAAGGGGGGGAGGTTGCTCGCCAAGACATCACGTCTTGTGCCTACGTACTTTCATCTGGTATGAAAGATCAGAGCAAACATAGTTCAGGCTAAAAGGGAACACAAGTTTGTTCAACTGGTTTACCCGAGTAGGGTTAACAATCAGTTCTAGCAGTTTGGTGTATGCAGCTTGACCATTGGAGACTTAGGCGTTACCATTTGCGATAGAACCAAGAGTTAAGAACACTCTCCTTATGAAAATGATTTTCCAAGATTAAAGGCCCCAATGGGCAAAAAGAAGTTTGAATGATTTGTTTTTGTGTTTTTTAGAGAAGAAGTGTTTTTGATTTGTTTACAATTCATATCGCACTAGAGACTATGACTTAGGAGTGAATATGTCACATATCACCCAAAGGGTGCTATACTAAACATTCAAGTCATTGAAGAGAAACTCCTCAAAAACCCTTTCCCAAGTGCTTAAGGCTCGTAACGTACAATAATCCTTAACCTTTATTAGGTGTTTTATGATTGTTTTAAGATGAGAAGAGAAAGGACACTAAAGGGAGACTAAATCCAAACCTAAAGTTGTCATGCAATGGTGATCCTAAGATTGAGATAAAGGAATGCTTCCTAATGTTATCATACATGGTTAAGATCCTAAAGTCTATCATAATCTCCCTTGAAAAGGAGAGATTAGAGGTCCTAAGGGAAAGGAGACAAAAGAAACAACAGGAAACAACATAAACATGCAAACATGGAATGCAAATGAGGGAGAAAATTGGTGTGGGACAGTAGCCTCCACAAGCTCATATCAACCTTATGCAACAATATGACAAATGCAAGAGATGAAAGGAACAAGAAATGCATCAAGAGAAACACATAAGAGCATAAAAAATGGGATGAAATGGCCTAAACCAAACAACATCAACCATAATGCCAAAACAAAAACACAAATGAAATGCAAAGAAGACCTAAAAAAAATGAGGATGGGAGGCAATATGAGGACAACAAGGAACCCATAATGGCAATCAACCATAAGCATCACAAGAAAGCACAAAGAAGTCCTCATGGATTCATCATTTTAAGCATGCTTCAAGTACCTCCAAAGGAGGGACCAAGCTACCTCAACTGAGATTCCAAAGTCATTGAACAGCAAGGGACATGAAGTAAAAGTTCTCAAAAGAAAAAGCAAGTAAGACACAAGGAAATGCAAGCAAATTCCCAAAGGAAAGCAAGCATGTTTCACATAGAAACCCTAATTGGAAACTCAAAAGTAAACAAACAAATGAACAAGCAAAATACAATATAATGAATTAAAAATGAGCAAACATCATCCTTAACATGTTAACAACATGAATCAATAAGTATTGAGAGCTCAAAGGATCCAAAAATGTCATATCCAAGTCAAACTAGGTCAAGATGTATGTATGAACTTCCCTTTGGGTAACTTGACTTGCAAGTTACTCTAAAAATAGGAACATGATTCAAAAATTATCAAATAAAATTCAAGAAGCTCATAAATATGTTGGCAACCAAAGGCCAAAAGGCTACAATCAAAATCACTTCACAACATCACCATAATTGATTCACAAGGGTGCTCCATTATGAAGGAGGATTGTTTAGGGTCAAATGAAGTGCATCAAAAGTCAACCAACCAGAGGCAAAATGGTCCTCTAAAATTCATCAACTCATCATTGATATGAGGATTTAATTTTATTAATTGGATCGAAAGGAAATGAGAGAAACAAAATAAAGAACAAAACATGTCAAGATTTAGGTCAAATAAAATACTTCCAATGATAAATTCCATTTTTAATTTAAAAATAATTCAAAAAATAAAATAAAATTGTTCTAAAATTAGAGGACATCTCAAGGATTCTAAAACATATTTTTTTGGAATTTTATCACTTTTGGAAGTATTTTAAAATGATTTAAATCTAACAGATATAAAATAAAAAAAACAAAAGAAAAAGAAATGAAAATAAATAAAAGCTGGGTGCAAATAGCAACCCAACAACGTTGAAAATGCAATGGGCCAGCAAAGGGGGGGGGGGGTGAAAAGCAAGCAGAGGCCCAAGCCCACACATGGGGCGCTGAAGTCCAAGGATTCAGTGTTGGGGAATCAAACCAGGCGCATGGTGGAAAGCAACAAAGGCCATTAAATCAAATGGTAATCAGATCAAGGGGCTCACAACGCGCCAAGTCATTTAATGAACTTCCAGCTTAATCTGGTGTGGGTGGTCAAAGCAGGAACACCATAGGTCTTAATCAGAACCATTGAAATGAAAAGTAAGCGCATCAAGAGGTTGTGAACATATCCACGTGGCTCAGGCGAGGTTTAAAACCTTGGAGGGAAACCAAACGGCCCGAACCACTGTTCTGGTCGTCTTCTCCGGCGAAACCTCATACACCATTCACGACCAAAAACCCAGGTCCCTCGAAACTTAACCAAAATGAGCAAAATAAAAGCCAGAAATGATCTCCAGGTTACGTGGATCATGAATCCACTAGCCATTTTCATTGATCATGCCTTAAAAAGCCAAAACGAAAAGAAATAGAAATGAGCTCGAATGAAAAAAGTTCACAAACAACCATGAAATCATTCCAGAATCCATCTATGATATGCAAGGATTAAAAAGACATGAAAATGGCGTGATAAGAATGCTTAAACAGAGAGATATTTGAAAGAAAAGAAACCTAAAAAACAAGCTTCCACAGTGCTCAGTTTGCTATTGAAGCTTGCAATAAAACACCCATAAACGTTCAATGGACCTCAAGGAATGTTTTGAAATAATTTTCTTTGATTGAAACTCAGTAAAAAGTGGAAAACGATTTTGACTTTTTCACCACTTTCTCTCAATGTGTTCTCACTCAAAAACTCACCAAAACCAGTTCTGAAGGCATGTGTGTGATCCTGAGATTATGTATGTTGGATTTGGATTGAGAAAAGGCCCAATTCTGTTCTCTTTAAGCCCAATTGGATTTTCACTTTTTCACTTCATGGCCATTTGAATAGTGCATGAAATTCACCTTGCTCAGCTGTAAAAATGGCTCCTTTAGCTTGCATCTGAGGTAGGTTGATCAAAGGGCTGAGAATGGCTCCTTGATTTGGTCTTATGGCAAGGTTTTGATATGTTACTTAATCTTGAAGAAAGCTTGAAAATAGCCCCCAAAATGCACTCAAATCTCAAATCCAAAGATGGCATTGTGTTGGAAATGTGTTTGACACTCAAAAAATGCACAAGGTTGGTACAACATAATTCCAAATGATTTTAATTTGATTTCCCCTTTTTAAAGCCTTTTTCATGGAAATTTCATTAGGGATTCTTCAATCCAAGCCAAGACTTTGATGCCTTGATGTTTAGTTGAGCAAATGACCCCATTTGGAGCAAGTTTAAAGTTGGAAAAATTTCCATTTGAAGTGTGCAATGTGGTGAAATGGACCTATAATGAAAATGACCTGTAATCCTGCTTTCCCAAAATACCCCTTCCCTGCAAGCCTCATAACTTGAGTTCTACAAATAAGATGAAGGACTTCTAGTACTCTTTGGAAATCTAAGATCATGAGGAACAACTTTCATGTTCATCAAAAGTTGAGGAGAAACATCCTTCTAGGTCAAACATGGCTTGGAAGTTGGTTGACTTTTGTTGACCAAAATCACATTCATCTGAGGACCTGTAACTTGTCTGCATGATAACTTGAGTTATAGAAATCAGATAAATGAATTCTAGTACTCAAAAGAAAGCTAAGAACATTCTCTACAATTCCCATGTTGGGGTCAAGATGAGATGAGACTTGTATCTTGAGATAGGTGGTCTTGAAGTTAGGCACTGAGATAGGGGATTTTACACTGTCAGGCTTAGAAACCCTAGCTTAGTAACTTCTCACACTCTTGATTCTTGATGAATTGATCTTGAAATGATATCCCATGTATCTTAACACAACATTCCATGACCCTAAAGACTTATAATTGAGTCTTAATCTCCTTCAATTTCACAGTTGACTTAGGGTTGATCAGATGAAAACCCTAATTGCACCATCTTCATCTGTAGCCACTTGCACTTGGTATAAACACTTGAATGTACTCCACAATGACCTACAAGGTCTCCAATGAGCTTAAATGATCATCTCCCTTCATAACCATGGGCTTGTGATCCTCAAATGACCTTCAAATGGCCTCCTAGACAGGAGGTGAACCACATCCACTTATCTGCCTATCCAAAGGGCTTTGACTTGTCTCTGATGATGATAACCCCCTGTTGACTTGAATACAAACTCTTGATTAGGCTTAGAACCATTGGCAAATCCCTCTTGTTGCACACACATCTCTTGATCCCCTGTAAAATGCAAAATGCTATGCAATGCAATATGCTAGAACAATGAAATGAAACATAAACCAAGTAAAGAAAAGGTTGGGCAAATTTTGTGGTACAACAGCTGCCCCTATTCAAACGGCTTAGACCGGAATGAGTGAAAAGCGAACGACTTTCACACCATCAAGGTAAAAGACGGTTGAATACAAAAGAACTCGGAAATTTGCCAACCGCAGAAATAAACTGCAAACGAGAATCTCTGGAGATAACTGTTCTGATTACAAAACATACCCTGCTGGGAGAAAGAGAAACTTAACGAGTAACTCTGCTTGGGGAAAACTTCAAAAATGCCAGAATCTGGATATTCAAAGAACCAAGTGAATCAATGAAAACTTCCGGAGCCTAGATACTCAACGAGATGAGGAGCACATCAACAAATGAAAACTGGCCGGAGCCCAAACATTCCACGAAGCAAAACCCATCGGAGCCTAAACACTCAACGAAACCAAACCAACCGGAGCCTAAACACTCAATGAAGCAAACCTACCGGAGCCTAAACACTCAACGAATCCAAACAAACTGGAGCCTAAAACACTCAACGAAGCAAACCAATCGGAGTCTAAACACTCAACGTAGCAAACCTATCGGAGTCTAAACACTCAACGAAGCCAAACGAACCGGAGCCTAAACACTCAACGAAGCCAAACGAACCGGAGCCTAAACACTCAACGAAGCCAAATGAACTGGAGTCTAAATACTCAATGAAACAAACCAACCAGAGCCTAAACACTCAATAAAACAAACCAACCGGAGTCTAAACACTCAATGAAGCAAACCAACCGGAGCCTAAACACTCAACGAATGCAAATGTTTGAAAATGGTGTAATGCTCCATGCGAAATGGAAATGCTACGCGTTTGGGTAGATGTTATGCACGCATGCAGATGCAACGGAACCACACTAGCAAAATAAATGCTAAAGAGGAAAACAAACTCCGCCGGAGGAAGACTGGGCACGCCTAGTGCAAACGGACTCATGCTGGGGAATAATAAGCCTTGGATGGCCTACAACTTCTAG
The DNA here is from genome assembly GCA_963859935.3 of Lathyrus sativus. Classification (NCBI taxonomy): domain Eukaryota; kingdom Viridiplantae; phylum Streptophyta; class Magnoliopsida; order Fabales; family Fabaceae; genus Lathyrus; species Lathyrus sativus. Next base: position 96,260,313 of record OZ012738.1, on the reverse strand, counting down.
GTAAAACTGCTCTGCTAAGCACAACTCCACTCCGTTGGGAATTAGAAATGCGTATCGACCAACTGCTGGGAATAACCGCACGTATACGCGCACACCACCATGCTGGGATGAAGAAACCACTTTTAATTGCTGGGGAATAAACTCTGGCTGGGGGAAACAGCTCCGTCCATACCTTCTTAGAGAGATGCCCCAAGGGTAACAAACCTGCAAAAACAACAGACAAAATACTACACAACAAAGGCTATCTTGGTCATCATCCGTGATGTTGCTCAATAAAGTCAAAGTTTTAACAATTATTGGCCAAGGCCAGCAAGTTTATGTATGTGCAAATTCATCAAAAACATCAGGCGTTTTTCACAAACAAAAGTTAAAATCTAAAACCAAGCATGCAAAGATTTTCTGAATAACATGTTTTATTGATAAACGGCCTGAAAATAGGCAAATTTACAAAGGATGCAACTCCTGAAATGAGAAAGTTGCGCCAAAGACAAATAAGGAATGCACAAAGATATATAAAATGTCAGCAATGTGGTATAGACAACCACCATGGGACGACTCATCTATGACTCGTATAACTTCGATGCTTTTCCGATGCTTCGTCTTCGGAAGAGATTGACTTGAACGATTTCCTGCGGGTCCTCTCATAATCCACTATGTCTGAAGACCAATACGCAGATCGCAGTTGTTTGCTTTTCAAATCCCTAACTTTTTCTTGAATCGCCCTCGTGGGTTTTCAATTCACCGAGATACCCATTTTTGCCAAAGTCACCTTTTTAGGTTTTCAACTTTGCGGGTTTACATCTTTTCTTTTTATCCCTAATTTTTGCCCGAACCTATCTTTTTATGGTTCGCCGAGATGCCCTATTTTTACCTGGACTTTCTTTTTATAGTATTTTTTGACTGCATCTGCGTTCACAGGGGACGTGAAATCTTCACCGTCCATAGTCGAAAGTAGTAAGACTCCTCCGAAGAAAACTTTCCTTACAACATACGGGCCTTCGTAATTGGGAGTCCACTTGCCCCTGTGATCGTTCTGTGGTGGGAGAATCCGCTTCAACACTAAATCACCTGCCTGAAAGCTTCGAGGACGTATCTTCTTGTCGAAGGCTTTCTTCATTCTGCTTTGGTATAGACGACCATATGCGATGGACGCCAACCTTTTCTCATCCATCAAACTGAGCTGATTCAACCTGTTCTTCACCCATTCTGCTTCATCTAGTTTGACATTAGCCAGAACTCTCAAGGATGGTATCTCGACTTCTAGTGGCAGGACAGCTTCCATACCATACACCAACGAGAAAGGAGTTGTCCCAGTTGAAGTACACACTGAGGTGCGATATCCATGTAAAGCAAATGGCAACATCTCGCGCCAATCTTTGTAGGTCACAACCATCTTCTGCACAATCTTCTTGTTATTTTTGTTGGCTGCCTCGACCGCGCCATTCATCTTTGGACGATAGCGAGACGAATTGTGATGCTCAATCTTGAAGTTCTGGCACTCCTTCATCATCTTGTTATTCAGATTGAAACCATTATCACTAATGATCCTTTCAGGTATTCCATATTGGCAGATGATGTCCCTTTTGATAAACCGAGCCACAACTTGCTAGGTGACATTGGCATAAGAAGCTGCTTCGACCCATTTGGTGAAATAGTCGATGGCTACTAGGATGAAACAATGTCCATTGGACGCAGTAGGCTCAATCTTTCCTATCATATCAATGCCCCACATGGAAAAGGGCCATGGGGGATGACATGAAATTCAAAGGACACAGCGGCACATGAACTTTGTCAGCGTAGATCTGACATTTATGACATTTCTTCGCGAATTTGAAACAATCCGACTCCATCGTAAGCCAATAATACCCAGCTCGCAACAACTTTCGAGGCATGGCATGTCCGCCGGCATGCGTATCGAAAGTACCCTCGTGGACCTCCTCGATAAGCATATTTGCTTCTTTTTCATCCACGCATCTCAATAGCATGAAATCATGGTTTCATCTATAAAGCACACCATCCTGATTCAGATAAAAATTGCCAGACAATCTCCTTAGAGTCTTCTTATCTCGACTGGATGCCCCAGTTGGATACTCCTGGTTCTTAAGGAAATTCTAGATGTCAAAATACCACGGCTTGCCATCGGAGGCCTCCTCAATGGTGAATATAAAAGCAGGTCTATCAAGGCGGGAGATAACTATTCTGGGAGCTTCATTCCAAAAATTAACCGTGTACATCGAAGACAGCATTGCCAGAGCGGCTGCCATCTGATTCTCCGCTCGCGGCACATGGTGAAACTCTACCCTATCGAAGAAAGGTAACAACCTCCTTGCATAATTCATGTAAGGAATCAAATTAGGTTGACGAGTTTCCCATTCTCCCTTGATTTGATTCACAACTAGTGCGGAATCTCCATATACATCGAGATTCTTGATCCTCAAATCAATAGCTTCTTCGAGACCCATGATACACGCTTCATACTCAGCCTCATTGTTGGTGACCGGAAATGTCAATCTGGCAGTGAATGGGATATGAGTGCCATGAGGAGTTGTAATGGTTGCCCCAATTCCACTTCCGTATGAGTTAACGACACCGTCAAATATCAACTGCCATTGGGAACCACGTTCAGGACCTTCATCTGGTAGTGGTTCGTCACAATCCTTCTTCTTGAGTAACATAATGTCTTCGTCAGGAAATTTAAACTTCATTGGCTGATAGTCTTCGATAGGCCGTTCGGCGAGGTGCTCTGACAGAACACTTTCTTTGATGGCCTTCTGAGAAACATATTGAATGTCGTATTCTGTCAGTACCATTTTCCACCTAGCAATTCTTCCTGAAAATGGTTGCTTTTCAAAGACATACTTGATTGGATCCATCTTCGAAATCAGCATGGTTGTATGGTTAAGCATATACTGTTTTAAACGTTTGGCAGCCCAAGCAAGTACGCAACACGTCTTCTCAAGCATTGAGTAACGGGACTCACAATCTGTGAACGTTTTACTCAGATAGTAAATTGCATGCTCTTTTCTTCTAGTCTCGTCGTGTTGACCGAGGACACAACCCATACTATTCTCAAGAACCGTTAAGTACATAATCAATGGTCTTCCAGCTACTGGAGGTATCAATATCGGAGGTTCCTGCAAATACTCTTTTATTTTCTCAAATGCTTTATGACAATTCTCATTCCAAACGACCGCCTGATCTTTCTTTAATAACTTAAATAATGGCTCACAAGTGGCTGTGAGGTGACATATGAACCGAGCAATGTAGTTCAATCTACCTAAGAAACCACGAACTTGTTTCTCGGTCTTTGGTGCTGGCATTTCTTGAATTGCTTTGATCTTTGCAGGATCAACCTCAATACCTTTCTCACTGACAATAAACCCTAACAACTTTCCTGATCGTACGCCGAAAGTACACTTGTTTAGATTCAACCTAAGTTTGAACTTCCTTAATCTCTCAAACAGCTTTAGAAGATTCACCATATGCCCCTCCTTCGTTTGGGACTTCGCGATCATATCATCGACATAAACCTCAATCTCATGATGAATCATGTCGTGAAAAAGTGTCACCATTGCTCGTTGATAAGTTGCCCCTGCGTTCTTTAAACCAAAAGGCATTACTTTATAGCAGAACGTCCCCCACGACGTAATAAAATTCGTTTTCTCCATATCCTCCGGTGCCATCTTAATCTGATTGTAGCCCGAAAAATCGTCCATGAAGGAAAACACTGAGTATTGTGCGGTGTTATCAACAAGCACGTCAATATGAGGGAGCGGGAAATCATCTTTTGGGATTGCTCTATTCAGGTCCCTATAGTCAACACACATCCTGACTTTGCCGTCCTTCTTAGGGACGGGCACGATGTTTGCAACCCACGGAGGGTAGTTTGTCACGGCAAGAAATCTGGCGTCCAATTGCTTCTGGACTTCTTCTTTGATCTTTACTGCCATATCAGGCTTGGTTCTTCTCAATTTCTGTTTAACAGGAGGACACTCTTCTCGAAGAGGCAGGCGATGAACCACAATATCTGTGTCGAGTCCAGGCATATCTTCATATGACCAAGCAAAGACATCCTTATACTCCTGGAGTAACTCAACCAGTCTTTGCTTGACATTATCTTGTAGCGCAACCCCTATTCTGACTTCCTTCTTATCCTCTTCAGTTCCCAGGTTGATGACTTCAACTTCCTCCTAATGAGGCAGAATGACCTTCTCCTCTTGTCTCAACAATCTAGCAAGCTCTTCGGGTAGGTCTTCGTCTTCATCGATCTCTTCTTCTGCTTGAAATATCGGATTTTCAAAGTCACACCGAGTCATAGACGAGTCTGAGTCGATGGTATCTGAAATGTGTAACCTGCAATGATGATGATTTTATGTTTAAATGATATGCAAACAAAACAAACACAAACCACATTGCCATTTTAATGTTAGAAAACAAAAAGAAGAAAAACAAGGATCACAAAATTCGGATGAGAAAAACGCCTTTTGATTAATGATTAAAAGATGGTTCAAACATAAACAAGCATGCCCTAAACAAAATACCGCTATGCGCCGGGTAGAACATAGGGTTACACAATAACTGAGAAAACAAAATATTACTGTTCACGTGTCACTTGGACAAATTCCTCAATGGACCAATTGCATAGCTTCTGTCCGAGAGCGCTCGGCTGGATTTAAGCATCCATGTCACAATCACTGTCTCCGGCTTCATCATCAGAAACAACATTGATTTGCTCAAAGATGACACCCCCACTGGTGAACTTGACGGGCCCCTTGTAGCGCAGCGCGCTCTACGAAGATGATGGGTGGTACCCCAACCTGAACTTGTCCTACTTCTGAGGTATGTCTAGCACTTTTCCCCATCCTTGCGATGCCCTAGCCTGAACTACCGCTTGAGCCTCCTTAAAAAATGACATAGCCACTTCTGGTTCTTTGTTCACAACTGGAGATTTGTCCTTCAATTGCACAGTTTCGAAGGCCTGACACAAAGTCTCATGAATTTCTCCGTCTACCTCAACGTATTTGAAAGATGACAAGTGGCTAATCATGATATCTTCTTCCCCACATACGGTCACAACACTGCCTCTGACCATATATTTCAGCTTTTGATGTAGAGTGGACGTAACAGCCCCAGCAAAATGTATCCATGGACGACCCAACAGATAGCTGTAAGCAGGCTGAATGTCCATGATGTAAAATACCGCCTCAAACACCTCCAGGCCCACTTGGATAGGCAGAGTTATCCCCCCAAAAACAGATCTTCGGGTTCCATCAAAGACTCGCACAACCAAATCACTAGGTGTACAATAAAGACCCTGATGATCTATCTTCATTAATGCTTTCTTTGGGAGCACATTCAAGGACGAACCTGTATCAACAAGGACGTGTGACATCACTGTTCCCCAGCATTCAAGTGAAATATGCAGTGCCAAATTATGGTTTCTGCCCTTTGGCGTTAAGTCCAAATCTGTAAACCCCAGACCATTTCCCGCATTTACATGCGCCACCACTCCTTCGAGCTGGTTAACCGATACTTCTTGTGGTACATAAGCAGTGCTTAAAACCTTCAACAACGCATTGCGATGCGCTTCTGAACACAACAACAGTGATATTATAGAAATCTTTGAAGGAGTTTGTTGCAGATGATCGACTACCTTGTAGTCGCTTTTTCTAATCAACTTCATGAACTCTTCCATATCCTTTTCCAGAGGCTCCTTCTCGCTCACCCAGGGAATTTCTTCTACCACTGTCTTGCCCTTCCCTTTATCAGTTCTCTCAACCACCTCTTTGAGCATCGAAAAGATTCTACCGCTTCTGGTAATTCCTCCAACTCCAACAAGATTATCAACTGAATCGACAGGCAAACTCTTCAATTCTACCTTCTGTCCGTTACAAAACACCTCGGCTCCGTAATTCCACGGGATAGCCTTTGAACTTTCGTACGGCACAGGTACTGCTTTAGTGATGATGATTGTAGGTGGCCTCGGAGGTGCTGAAATAGTAATAGTTTTATATGGAATTGAAATTGTTGCAATTTCATTCTGCTCCTCCTCTACTACTTCCACGGATTTCCTTTCAGTGGTCCGATCAAATTGTAACACTCCTTCATCCATCATGCTTTGAATATACTTCTTCAGATCATCACATCCCTCAGGATGGCTCAAACAGTTGGCACAACCTTCACTACAACCCGGGAACACTCCCCCTTTCAGCAGCTTCTCCTTCACAAAACTTAATGGCGTTTTCAACTCGTTCACGTCGGTTATCAGATCTAACCCTTCCTCTACCAGAACAACACCAACCCTAGCCGGTGTTGCACCCTAAAATTTGCCCAACCTAATTCACTGGGTTTATGTTTCAATATCATTAGCATTTGCATATAGAGTCATGTACATAGCCTAATCATCTGCATAGCATGGCATAGCAAGTCATCCAACAGGGGACCAAGCATTATTCTCATCTCTATGAGCCTATCAAGAGGTTAATATTCAAATTCAATCTCATTCAAGTCATCAGAAAGAATTTGAAAGCTAGGAAGTCAATGGATCAATCAGTGCATCTATCTCCTATCTGAGGGTATCTGAGGACCATCAAAGAAATTGTGAGCTGTGGGTTGAGCATGGAGAGTATCTGGACATCATGGGAGACTTAGAAAAGTCATTTGGAGAAGGAAACAAGTCATGGATGTGATCACAAGAATTGCAGTTGAAGACAGTCAACTAGGGTTTCATCTGGGTCAACTCTAGGTCAACTGATTGATTGCAAGGCATTAAGGGCTATTGGAGAGATGTGGGATTCATCATTTGACATATGGATAAGTATATGGTGATATGCTAAGAATAAATCAAGAGAAATTAAGGAGAAGAGGAGTTTCTAAATTAGGGTTTCTGTGTAAAATCCCCTGATTTAGGGCAAATTTCCAAGCAAGATAAGTCATAATTAAAGCTTCAAATGGATCCTTGGCCAACATGAAACTTGTAGAGGATCTCAAGACCTTTAATTTGAGTGGTGGAAGACATCAGGGAGATTTATAGAACTCAAGTTATGGTCCTTGCAAGTTACAGGTCATCTGAGGTATCTGAAATTTTGTCTGTGAAAGTGACTTGTCTTCCAAGCAACTTTTACCCCTCAAGGAGATTTCAAATGAATTTCTGGTCAACATAAGAGTTGTTCCTAATTGTCTTAGATTTCTAGAATGGTATGGTATGCCTTCATATGATTTGTGGAACTCTACTTATGGTCTTGGCAAGCAAAGGGTATTTTGGTCATCTGAGAATTACAAGTCATTTCAAGCCTATGCCCAAAACTCATACAAGGAAGCTTCAAATGGAAAACTTCACAACATCAAACTTGTTCCAAATGACATTTTGAGTCTAGAAAAGTGACCATGAAAGATTGGAAAGATTCATAGCACAAGGTTTCAAAATTGGTGGATTTAATGAATAAAAATGACCTAAAAAATGAGATTTTTCATAATTTGGCCAAATGAGGTGAAATTATAGGTCATTTTGATTGGAAAAATAATTTTGAGAACATTGGAAAAAGTGGAATTTTGATTTTGGTTCATGTTTTGAAAGATATGCATGGTTACTTACACATGAAGTTACATAATTCAAATCCAAGGGAAATTATACATGGGAAGTTTCTCCAAGGTTCTAGGAGTTTCTAAACTCATGTATATATTGATATGAAGAGCTTCATGCCATGGTTGGTGAATCACATTGCTCATAACACCAAGTTTCACACATTTTCTCCAACTTGCAAAATCAATTCAAACTACCTCACATCTTCACCAATTTTCACAATTCTTGATCTGATCTTCATCACCATCATTCATAGATCATAATTCACACAAGCATTTGGTAGAATTGAGGAGGATTCGTGCCATACACTTCCATCATCCAAGAAGCAAGAAAATTGGAATTGTGATATTCAAAGCATTGGAGCAAGATTTGTTGCATACAGAATTCAAGAACAAGGTCCCTGATCAATTTCCACTCATTGCAAGCATTGGATCAAGGAGTTCCATAGCTGTTTCTTCATTTTGAACCAGGTTGGTATCTCTACTCGAATTGCATGATTTAGCTAGCATGTTAGTGATTGGTTAGCATAGAATGGTTAAGTTAAGTTAGATGATGAATTCCACGAAGTTTGGAGAGTTTTCATGAAGGTTGTTAATGGAGTGCAAGAACTGTTAAGGCTTATAACTCTTAGATTAAATCACGATAATCGTAGGTTAATAGCTTGAGATGATCAGTGTGAGATGTAGAGCATGTTAGGATAGAATTGAGCAAGCATTGGGAGATTTGATATCAGTTGATTATGGTGGAACCTAACTGTTACACCTATCGGGTTTGGAGTTTGGCTGAGTTTTAGAAGGAACTAAGGATATGGCTGTGTAGAGGGGAAGAAGGAGATCATTTTTGCTCTTGACATCGAAGGAATCCATGAAGAAACGAGAGAGAACAGAGGCGTAGAAGGTTTGTGCATGGCATGAGGAATTTCAGGTTAGGGTTTTCAAGTTGGGGACGATGGCTATCCATCGTTGGATCAAGCCTGGTTATTTGACTAATTAATCCAATCCAACGGCCGCGATTGAAGAAGAAAAACGGAGGGAAGTTTAAATGGTGCAACGCACCGTTTCACTTAAAAGTATCTGATGGGCTTTGAATCCCCTTGCTACTAACACCCCCAGATGAAGGCCCAATCCCAATTATGCCTGAAATAATCACTATCTGCACCGTTTTCCTTTTTTTAATTTTTGGTTATTTTCTGAATGCATATGGGCCCAGACGCGCTTGCTATGCGCGCCCCCAGTCTGGGCCCAGTTTATTTTTTTTAACTGGTTTCATTACTAAATGCACCCTTTCCATTTAATTCATATATTTTTCATTCATATTTTTTTAATTCTTTCAAAAATCATAAAAAAATTGGAAAATGCTTATTTTTCATTGGTTCTTTTTGCATATTACTCATAATTTTGTCAAGAAAAATATCATACAAAAAAATTCCAATTTCATTTCATTTTAATATTTTTGGCATATTTTTCTTTTAAATAGGTGTAAATATCATTTTGTTTGATACATGAATTTGTTAATTTTAGTCTGATTAGATGCTTTACTATTTTTAATCCATTCTTTTTAGGTTGATTAGATTAGACTTTTATCTTGTATATAAGATTTAGTTCATGATTTTAGAAATTAATTTTAGGAGGTTTGTTTAGGTGTGAAAAACATGAACAAAATTAGGGTTTAGGTGATAACATAGGTGAATTAGTTCATCTCCCTTAGGAGTTAGAGATTGAATTTTTGGGGCATGGGAGTATAGGGACTATGGGTAGTTATTAGATCCCTTAGAAAATGTTAGGATTCCCCTACTGCTATTAGTACTGTTTGTATTTGTTTGACTGGTGTGGTGTGCCCTCTCTGGGGATTATTATTTGTCTGTGTGGGTATTGGGATTGCTTGGGGATTGGGAGAGCTGAAGACTTGTGATGATGAAGCCATTGGAGATCCAGAGATTGAAGACCAACTTCCAGAGTTGATGAGGAGATTCTGTGCTGGCAGCTGTTGAGGAGTGTAGGGTTTAGGAGCTAGTCAGAGCCCTAGATTAGAAAGCTTGTTTCTCAAATATGGAATGCCTTGTCTGCATCCATTCTTTCTCTATGATTCAAAGTCTCTTTCGAATATCCACCTCCTTTCTTTGGAAGGATCAGTGAATGTATTTGAAAGATAGAACTTTTGAGAGAAAATTGTTTGTATAATGTTAACAGTTAATGAACCACCCTTGGTAGGTAATTGACTGTCTAACATTCATTCACTTCCTCTGGTTGACTGATGTTCATCCTGGAGATTGAGACTTGAAGAAAAGCCATTGATGATGGAAGACTGATAATCAAAGCCCTTGCTTGAAGGATGTGGAGATGGAGATTGATGCTTGCTGAAGCTTGTAGCTGTTTGGAGATGACTTGAAGATAGGTGTTGATGCAGAGCTGTTGTGGCTGTTTATTTTTGCTGTTCATTTCTGATGTATTGATTGGTTTTCTGGACTGTATTGTTTGTTGTTTAACCTGCTGGGTTGAAAGTGAATCTTGTTCACTTTTGCCTATTGTTTTCTAGGTTCGAGGTTGAGTGGGACTCCCTTGCCTCGCTTGTACTGTTGCATCCATGCATTTTACCGCTTTACTGTATATATCTGCTATTGTTTCTGTTTCCGTCTATTCCCTTAGGATCTCTGTTTCTCCCTATGCAAGAGAGGAGCATGATAGACACTAGGTCTTAACCCATGCATGATAACACTAGGTTAGTTTGATTCCCTTTTCAACCGTAGGTTAGAGTTCTGTCTATTCTTTCTCAAAACAAACAGAAAAACACAATAAAGATTTCAAACACAATAAAAGCACTTCTTCCGTAAAAGAATGTGAACTCATCAAGCCGTCATTTTTGTCCGCTTGGACCGGTAATCAGAAAACCTTTTTCAGAAGGAATAAAATCAATCAAAACAGACCTGTGTCGTACGTGGCCCGAACTACGTTTGCTCTGATCTTTCATGCTGTATGAAAGTACGTAGGCATAGGATGCGATATCCCAGCGAGCAACCTTCCCCTCCTTTCCCGTAGGTAGGCGAGCTACGTTGACTCTGATTTCTCGTTCCAAACGGGAATACGTAGGCATAAAGTGCGATACTTTGCCGAGTCATTTTATTTTCTTTTTACCCTTAACCCTTAGTTTAGATAGAATAACAATCCATACCCGAAAACAAGCGTGGATCCCGTCGAGTACGACGGACGTGAGGGGTGCTAATACCTCCCCCTTGCGTAACCGACTCCCGAATCCAGGTTTTGGTTGCGATGACCATACCTTTCCCGTCTTTGCGGTAGGTTTACTCTGAGCGTTTCCTTTCCCTCCCGTGGGATAAATAACGCACGGTGGCGACTCTTCTGTCAGCCGGCGCCGATTTTCACAGTAGCGACAGCTGGCGACTCTGCTGGGGACTTGCGATGGTTCCCTATTCGAGTCTTGCCTTAGGTTTTTCCTAGCTGTTTGGGGCAATCCCCAGCAGCTGGCGACTCTGCTAGGGATCCAACGTCCCCTGGCTGCTAAGGACTGCGATAGTCCTTATGCATTTGGGATCCAACGTCCCTCTAGAGAGTCAATCCTAGCGCTTGTTTTCCCGTCGAGGACTTTGTATGGATTTATATTTCTGACCTTTATTTTCAGCATTATATATATTGATTATTATTGCTGTATTGGGGTGTGACGGGTGATTCTATGATTGAGAGATAAGCCGGACCTAGGCTTGAGTGCACCTAGAATTAGAGTAGAAAGTAGTGGGCGCGTGCCGACTTTGCTTGCATTAGTGTCTCACGAAATCTACACTCGGACGAGGTTCTTCTGGTTGGCTTCTTTTTCTACCCTTTGGGTCGAAGGGGTTGTTGGTCAGCTGAATTGTCGACTCCGGGAACCGATCATTTGGAAGTTGGCTAAGTGAGGCCTCTTCAGGGATTGATGATGCCACTCCTTCTGGGAATCGTATCATCAACCCTGAAAGTCTGTGACGCCGACGACCGCATAGGATGCCGTACCTTTGTCAGTTACTAGGACATCCACCTGTGAGAGGGTTTGGGGTTATGCAGGTAACTAGACCTTCAGATACCGGTTATTTCTTGATCAGAGATCCTGGGTATTTATGGACAGTTATGAGGTCTATCAGAGACCAGTTAGAGTATGGTTTGAGGTCTATCAGAGACCAGTCAGAGTTATGGTTGAGGTCTGTCAGAGACCAGTTGGAGATATGATATGAGGTCTGTCAGAGACCAGTCAGAGTTATGTTGTGGGGTCTATCAGAGACCAGTGTTGGAGCTTTGTGTAGGGTCTATCTGAGACCAAGGTTTGAGGAATTCTGGAGGGTCTATCTGAGACTTGTTGATATGGTTCAGGCTTCTCAGCCGGGGCACTTGATCCCTATTGACTGTGTGCATACGCATTCGCATTTTCATTCGTATGTTGGTAGCATATTGCATATCCATTTTGCATTGCAGGTACTGGTTCGAAACTGTATCTCATCTCCTACATCTTCCAGGTCCTCCAAGATTAGCGACCGAAGAATTCCCTGGCATTCAACCAGAAACAGCGGTAAGGAAGTCATGAGTCAGGATCAGACTGAGATGCAAGAGGTGCACGACAACATAATGCGGCTCATACAGGTAATGGAAGCCATGGCCGAGAGTCAGAAACAGTTGCAAAATATGGTGCAGCCTCTGATTGCACGGGCTAATGATAGGGCTGCCGATTTTGCTCAGCAAGAGAATCAAGGTTTTCTCCCAGGCCGCAAACGCCAACTTGTGGGGATAGACATCAAGCAGGTTCAAGCAGAATTAACGGATGTTCGAGGCCAGCTGGGGCAGTTCACGAAAGATATGCAAGTGTTGCGCTCGAATCAAGAGACGCTAGAAGAAGAGAACTGCCGATTGAAGGCACAGATGGGGTTGATGGCTGAAATATTAAGGAACGTACTCAGAAGAGAAGGAGGGCAAATGTCTGAAGACGCGGCTGGCTTATCTGCTCCTCAGGGGTCTGAAGAACCGTTTCCCACGCATGATAGGCTTAAGAGACCCTCTCCACGGTTCGAAGCTCAGGATTCTCCTCGTCAGCAGTCGCAATTGATTTTTCAGGATAACTCAAGGAGGTGTGGTAAGAGGATGAGGTTTTCTAACAGAGTATTTGATTGGATCCCAGTGGATTATGATCAGCTGTTGCAACTCTTGTTCCAACTTCAACTGGTTGAGCCCCGCATTTTGGTCCCATTGACGGGGCAGCCGCCACCAGACTATGACCTGAACGCCCACTGTGCCTTCCACTCCGGCGCACCGGGGCATATCATTGCAAACTGCAAAGCTTTTAAGCATAAGATTCAAGATTTGCTGGATGAGAAAATAATTGAGTTTGTACCAGGGGGTATAAAAGTTTCAGGGACTGATATTCCCTTTTCTCCGCCAGAGGTTGCAGACGAATCGAGGTATGTCCCAGAGCCACTGGAAGCTAAGTCCCCATGTCCACAACAGTTGCCGATGCCAGGGTTGAATTTAAGGATGATAGCGCGTGAGCCTAAGGAATCTTCCGAGCAAAGCCAGCAGCATACAAGATGCCAGTATCCGGCTCAACAAAGAATTCGGGGAAAGAAGCCAAGGAGGGTGTTTGAAAAGCCTCCCTCAACGTACGCAGATTTGTTACAGACACTACTAGGATTGAACTTGGGGGAGAAAAGAACTCTGGCGCCAATAACAGGCACTCCTTCGTATGGCTACGATGCAAGCAGGCACTGTGAATTCCACTCCGGGGCTCCCGGACATGATATTGAGGGTTGCCACGCGTTCCAGCATAACGTCCGAGATTTAATCGACAGGAGGGTTATTAACTTCTCTGATAGGGTCCCCAAGGTGGTGCAGGGCCCTAGACAAGCGAAAGCCGGGGTGATGAAAAAGTTTCCCAGATTTGATCGGGCCATTGAAAGAAGATCGAGACAGCACTAGACTACCCCTGATAATGGTTTCTGAGGATGGTTGACTCGCCAATAAGTCAAAGTGCAGGAAGTCCAGTTCTGAGACACCGACATTTTTCATGTTATCTTGTTCATGTCCTCGCATTTGTAGTTTCTTTTCTGTTTAATTACAAATTTCGCTTCTAAAACTTGTTGTTTTTTCAATTGATATTGATAAACGAAATGAATATGCATGTTTTGAATTAATCCAGTCGTGTTCACTCTTTGTTTTCTTAATGCTTAATGCTTGTTTTAGCAGGAATCCGGGGAGGATGACGAAAACAGATGACGAATAATATTCCGATTGTATGCTTTTGGATAAAAAAACTTGTTGATGAGATACAGGCATTGTTTCAATCCATAAACACCGGAGATATAAGGAAGATAATCCCTTGATAACCCCTTTTGAGCCCAGTAGTAGGAGTTTCTTTTTTCGAAAATGAAAAACCCTGAATCTTAACCCGGGGCAGGGTAGGTGTCAGTTAGTTTGACCAAGCGTTCGAATTACGAAAGGAGTGTCCGTTTGAGGATAAATCACACTTGTATAGGTCGTGCCTAAAAAACCACAATGGTTAAGGTTCGCCAACCCAAGAGTGAAACAGTCACATTATTCCACAAAAAGTCAGACAAACCAGTGTCACACGACTTGTTCAAAAGAAAAAAAAATGAAAAGCGAAAAGAATCAAAAGCCCGCTAAGTCAAAACTTGAAAACAAATGACTTAGGCAAAAATAGGGGCATCCCACTGGACTGGAAAATCAAAAGAATCTCAAAAGATACTCAGTCCAGGCAAAAGTTAGGGAATGAAAAAAAAAACGAAAAAACGAAAAGGATTGCCAAAGAAAAGAAAAAATCCTCGAAAAGGACAAAGTCGTGTGATTCTAGGCACCCAAAGACGAAAAGCAAATGACTGTCACTCAAAAAGAAAAAATGTGTGGTATCCTGAACCATCACTCCTATCATTCCACCTCTAACAGGTGAACGCTGAAGTCAGATTAGCTGAACATAGGATTGGAGAACATCACGAAGAATGGGCAGGTCAAAATAAATTTTAAGCCTATATCTTCCCTTGTTAACCGTGAACCTGACCGCGTTACAACCCGAAAAAGTCCTAATTGAAACAGGTTTTGGTCAAGAGCATACGTCGGTAAAGATCGCATCGGAACTGACTCCTAAAAGGGTTCCTCTTACCAGCTTTCATATTGACATTTTGATAATTGATTCATTACATGTCACAAAATTTTTCCAGTGAACAGACTTGGATTTTGAAACTGTCATATACATTGCGTTTAATATATCTTTTATGCAGAACAACTTGTGTTACTCGCGAGTAAGCGCATGCCGACGGGAAAGATTCCTACAGTGGAAGGTCTGATCGGGATAAAATGCAGAATGCCCAAATGTTTCGTGAACTGGGGCAAGCTATACTGATTAATTCAGGTCGGTCATCCTAGAATCAGTAAATCTGGGGCAGTCAGGTCAAGATTTGGCAAATCTCTCATAGTTATGGGCATTGTTCCACGAATCAATCAATCAGGGGCAAAGGCATTACCAGACCAAGATAGGTCACCCTAAGAGCACGAGAGCTACTTTTGACAGAGCACCTCTTCGAGGGTCGAAATTGTAGAAGCGGTCCATGTCTAACCGTCAGGATACAATGACTACAGGGTCTATTCCAAAATTGTTGCAGATTCAGGGGCAAGCTATTTCAAGATAGAGTCCTGACTAGGATTTCCTTTCGAGAAGAAGTGTTCAAGAATACAGACTGGGGCATGCTAGTATCCCCGAAGCAGAGTTCCGAGAAGGTGGGCTATCAAAAGATTGCAGTATGGACCAGGAGTTCGTAGCGAAAGATTCTATCCCCGCGCAGGTCGCGCTTCCAAGATAGCATTGTCCCTTACTGAAGAAGGATCGAATTCTCCAGCCAGTCGCAGCTTATCCAAAGGACATTCTCCAGCAAAGTCATTCATCCTCAGCAGGGTTTGGCGATTACAAGGTTGTAGGCTGTAGTCAGACAGTGTGGTGTCCCCCAGAAGGATTCCTTATCTCAAGCAGAGTGGTTTAGCCGCAGCAGATTAATATTCGTGAGCTGAATTCAGACAGTTCACCTTTCCCCGCAGGGTCATTTACTCCCCCAGCGGAGTCAGTTGATTGTCCCCAAGAGAATCATTCTGTCCTCAACGGAGTTCTCTTTCAAGCAAGTGTTTCATTTCCTCTCAGTGGAACTCGAAGATTAAGACTATCCCCGGCTGAGTTGGTTGTGTGTCCCGGCATTTATTTTGTCGGAATACCGTGGGATACCTGTTCACTTCCCAGCAGAAGCCCAATCATACTTGGCATATCTGCTATTCCCCAGCAGAGTTATATTCCCCAGCAGGGTGTTACCTCAACAAGGTGCTTGGTTAAGTTCCCAATTTCCCAGCAAAGTTGGCTTCACTCTTCCAGCATTTATTTTGCTGGAATGATTCTGTAGCGCCTGGCTATCCCCAGCAGAGTTGGCATTATCTTCAGCATTTATTTTGCTGAAGCAGTTTCTGTATTCTAGCAGCAGGTGGAGAGAGCTCTTGCCCAAATGAACTACCGAACATTCAAGATCTCGGCATGAGACATTCAATGATAATGTCAGTTTCGGCAGTATTCCCCACAGAGTTATCAGGATAAGTTTCTCTTTATTCCCAAGCAGAGTTATTTGTCATCAAAGGGTTTCGTGGATCAGAATTTCAGAAGTTGCCTCCGGTTATCAGAACAGGCATCCGGTAGTTTGGTTTCTAGATATCCCCAGTGGAGTCCGCCTCAAAGTCGCTGTCACGTCAGTGCTAAGAAGTTTGTGGGTTGGGATCAATGGAGAAATGGGTCCTGACGTGGACAATCTATTCCTATATTGAGGGATTTCTCCGTACTAGAGAAGCGGGTGTCCTAACATGGACAGATTTATTTCCCCGGGTTGATGAGATGCGCTAGTCCTAACGTGGACAGATTCGGGTTCTCGGTATTGGTGGAATGTGAAGTCATGACGTTGACAATACTGATTACTCTTTGTGTTGGTGTCCTGACGTGGACCATTTATTTTCAACAGTTATCTTTCTTCGTGTTGGTGAAGCGGGGGTCCTGACGTGGACAAATCAGACGAAGATGTGAGTCCTGACGTGGACAAGTTTTATTTTCTCAGCAGAGGAGATGTGAGTCTTGACGTGGACAAGTTTTATTTCTTCAGCAAGTCAAGATGGGAGTCCTGACGTGGACAAATCAAGACGAAACAGGGGTCCTGACGTGGACGAGTTTATTCCTTACGTGGAAAGAGAAGTTTTAGTTCCTTACGTGGAAAAAAGACGCATTCCTAACGTGGAAAAGAAGTGGTTTCCTTACGTGGAAAGATGATGATTCCTAACGTGGAAAGAATGATTCCTTACGTGGAAAGAGAGGTTTCAGTTCCTTACGTGGAAGAGCAAGTTTATTCCTTACGTGGAAAGATTGGAGTCCTTACGTGGACAAATCAAGAAAAGATGCATTCCTTACATGGAAAGATGGGTCCTAACGTGGACGATGTAGTCCTAACGCGGACAAGTTCATTCCTTACGTGGAAAAGTGAGATTCCTTACGTGGAAAGAAGAGTTATTCCTTACGTGGAAAGATTATATTCCTTACGTGGAAAGATTGGAGTCCTTACGTGGACAAATCAAGATGAGAAGTATGCCTTACGTGGAAAGATGAGATTCCTTACGTGGAAAAAAGATGTAGTCCTTACGTGGACAAATCAAGAAAGATTTGATTCCTAACATGGAAAAGATGGTGATTCCTTACGTGGAAAGTTTGTATTCCTTACGTGGAAAAGAATATAGATTCCTTACGTGGAAAGAGTTGGAGATTCCTTACGTGGAAAGAAGTTGATTCCTAACGTGGAAAAGAAGTTGGATTCCTTACGTGGAAAGAAAATGTATTCCTTACGTGGAAAGAGATGATTCCTTACGTGGAAAGTTTGTATTCCTTACGTGGAAAAGAATATAGATTCCTTACGTGGAAAGAGTTGGAGATTCCTTACGTGGAAAGAAGTTGATTCCTAACGTGGAAAAGAAGTTGGATTCCTTACATGGAAAGAAAATGTATTCCTTACGTGGAAAGAGATGATTCCTTACGTGGAAAGTTTGTATTCCTTACGTGGAAAAGAATATAGATTCCTTACGTGGAAAGAGTTGGAGATTCCTTACGTGGAAAGAAGTTGATTCCTAACGTGGAAAAGAAGTTGGATTCCTTACGTGGAAAGAAAATGTATTCCTTACGTGGAAAGAGATGATTCCTTACGTGGAAAAAGATAGATTCCTTACGTGGAAAGATGTATTCCTTACGTGGAAAGTTTAGTCCTGACGTGGACGGATTCAGAAGAAATTTTATTCCTGACGTGGAAAGAAAGAGATTATTCCTAACGTGGAAAAGTTTAGTCCTGACGTGGACAGATCAAAGATGAGATTCCTAACGTGGAAAAGAGGTGGTTTCCTTACGTGGAAAGATGATGATTCCTTACGTGGAAAGATTGAGTCCTTACGTGGACATATCAAGTTGGATTCCTTACGTGGAAAGATTGTGATTCCTTACGTGGAAAGATCGTGGAAAGATGAGATTCCTTACGTGGAAAGATTGAAGTCCTTACGTGGACAGATTAAGAGGTGTTCCTTACGTGGAAAGATGGTGATTCCTTACGTGGAAAAATGAGATTCCTTACGTGGAAAAGAAGTTAATTCCTTACGTGGAAAGAGATGATTCCTTACGTGGAAAAAGAAGATTCCTTACGTGGAAAAGAAGTTGATTCCTTACGTGGAAAGAAGTTGTATTCCTTACGTGGAAAGTTTGTATTCCTTACGTGGAAAAAAGATGTATTCCTTACGTGGAAAGGTGGGTCCTAACGTGGACGGTGTTATTCCTAACGTGGAAAGGTTATTCCTTACGTGGAAAGGTGAGTCCTAACGTGGACGGTGTTATCCCTAACGTGGAACGGTTATTCCTTACGTGGAAAGGTGAGTCCTAACGTGGACGGTGTTATTCCTAACGTGGAAAGGTTATTCCTAACGTGGAAAGGAGAGTTTATTTCTAACGTGGAAGATGTTATTCCTAACGTGGAAAGGAGATTTTATTCCTAACGTGGAAGATGTTATTCCTAACGTGGAAAGGAGATTTTATTCCTAACGTGGAAGATGTTATTCCTAACGTGGACGGTGTTATTCCTAACGTGGAACGGTTATTCCTTACGTGGAAAGGTGAGTCCTAACGTGGACGGTGTTATTCCTTACGTGGAAAAGAGGTGATTCCTTACGTGGAAAGGTGAGTCCTAACGTGGACGGTGTTATTCCTAGCGTGGAACGGTTATTCCTTACGTGGAAAGACGACTCATCCCCAGCAAAGTTGTTGAAGTTTTTCCAAGTTGACGACAGGAGGAGTCCTAACGTGGACAAAATTCTATGTCTGCGATGATAAAATCTTTTTCAGGCTGACAAAAATAATCCCCAGCACGAGATCAGTGGGTTGCTGTAAACAGTTAGATTCAGTTAATGAATATAATCCCCAAGCAGTGATGCAATTTATTTCTGCGGTTGGCAAATTTCCGGGTTCCTAGTATTCAACCGTCTCGTACCTCGAATGTTTGAAGGCCGTTCGCTCTTCACCCAATCGGGTCCAAGTCGCTTGAATAGGGGCAGCTGTTGCACCCTAAAATTTGCCCAACCTAATTCACTGGGTTTATGTTTCAATATCATTAGCATTTGCATATAGAGTCATGTACATAACCTAATCATCTGCATATCATGGCATAGCAAGTCATCCAACAGGGGACCAAGCATTATTCTCATCTCTATGAGCCTATCAAGAGGTTAATATTCAAATTCAATCTCATTCAAGTCATCAGAAAGAATTTGAAAGCTAGGAAGTCAATGGATCAATCAGTGCATCTATCTCCTATCTAAGGGTATCTGAGGACCATCAAAGAAATTGTGAGCTGTGGATTGAGCATGGAGAGTATCTGGACATCATGGGTGACTTAGAAAAGTCATTTGGAGAAGGAAACAAGTCATGGATGTGATCACAAGAATTGCAGTTGAAGACAGTCAACTAGGGTTTCATCTGGGTCAACCCTGGGTCAACTCTAGGTCAACTGATTGATTGCAAGGCATTAAGGGCTATTGGAGAGATGTGGGATTCATCATTTGACATATGGATAAGGATATGGTGATATGCTAAGAATAAATCAAGAGAAATCAAGGAGAAGAGGAGTTTCTAAATTAGGGTTTCTGTGTAAAATCCCCTAATTTAGGGCAAATTTCCAAGCGAGATAAGTCAAAATTCAAGCTTCAAATGGAT
The DNA here is from genome assembly GCA_963859935.3 of Lathyrus sativus. Taxonomy (NCBI): domain Eukaryota; kingdom Viridiplantae; phylum Streptophyta; class Magnoliopsida; order Fabales; family Fabaceae; genus Lathyrus; species Lathyrus sativus. The sequence continues at coordinate 96,240,431 of OZ012738.1, read as the reverse complement.
CCTTGGCCAACATGAAACTTGTAGAGGATCTCAATACCTTTAATTTGAGTGGTGGAAGACATCAGGGAGATTTATAGAACTCAAGTTATGGTCCTTGCAAGTTACAGGTCATCTGAGGTATCTGAAATTTTGTCTGTGAAAGTGACTTGTCTTCCAAGCAACTTTTACCCCTCAAGGAAATTTCAAATGAATTTCGGGTCAACATAAGAGTTGTTCCTAATTGTCTTAGATTTCTAGAATGGTATGGTATGCCTTCATATGATTTGTGGAACTCTACTTATGGTCTTGGCAAGCAAAGGGTATTTTGGTCATCTGAGAATTACAGGTCATTTCAAGCCTATGCCCAAAACTCATACAAGGAAGCTTCAAATGGAAAACTTCACAACATAAAACTTGTTCCAAATGACATTTTGAGTCTATAAAAGTGACCATGAAAGATTGGAAAGATTCATAGCACAAGGTTTCAAAATTGGTGGATTTAATGAATAAAAATGACCTAAAAAATGAGATTTTTCATAATTTGGCCAAATGAGGTGAAATTATAGGTCATTTTGATTGGAAAAATCATTTTGAGAACATTGGAAAAAGTGGAATTTTGAGTTTGGTTCAAGTTTTGAAAGATATGCATGGTTACTTACACATGAAGTTACATAATCCAAATCCAAGGGAAATTATACATGGGAAGTTTCTCCAAGGTTCTAGGAGTTTCTAAACTCATGTATATATTGATATGAAGAGCTTCATGCCATGGTTGGTGAATCACATTGCTCATAACACCAAGTTTCACACATTTTCTCCAACTTGCAAAATCAATTCAAACTACCTCACATCTTCACCAATTTTCACAATTCTTGATCTGATCTTCATCACCATCATTCATAGATCATAATTCACACAAGCATTTGGTAGAATTGAGGAGGATTCGTGCCATACACTTCCATCATCCAAGAAGCAAGAAAATTGGAATTGTGAGATTCAAAGCATTGGAGCAAGATTTGTTGCATACAGAATTCAAGAACAAGGTCCCTGATCAATTTCCACTCATTGCAAGCATTGGATCAAGGAGTTCCATAGCTGTTTCTTCATTTTGAACCAGGTTGGTATCTCTACTCGAATTGCATGATTTAGCTAGCATGTTAGTGATTGGTTAGCATAGAATGGTTAAGTTAAGTTAGATGATGAATTCCACGAAGTTTGGAGAGTTTTCATGAAGGTTGTTAATGGAGTGCAAGAACTGTTAAGGCTTATAACTCTTAGATTAAAGCACGATAATCGTAGGTTAATAGCTTGAGATGATCAGTGTGAGATGTAGAGCATGTTAGGATAGAATTGAGCAAGCATTGGGAGATTTGATATCAGTTGATTATGGTGGAACCTAACTGTTACACCTATCGGGTTTGGAGTTTGGCTGAGTTTTAGAAGGAACTAAGGATATGGCTGTGTAGAGGGGAAGAAGGAGATCATTTTTGCTCTTGACATCGAAGGAATCCATGAAGAAACGAGAGAGAACAGAGGCGTAGAAGGTTTGTGCATGGCATGAGGAATTTCAGGTTAGGGTTTTCAAGTTGGGGACGATGGCTATCCATCGTTGGATCAAGCCTGGTTATTTGACTAATTAATCCAATCCAACGACCGCGATTGAAGAAGAAAAATGGAGGGAAGTTTAAATGGTGCAACGCACCGTTTCACTTAAAAGTATCTGATGGGCTTTGAATCCCCTTGCTACTAACACCCCCAGATGAAGGCCCAATCCCAATTATGCCTGAAATAATCACTATCTGCACCGTTTTCCTTTTTTTAATTTTTGGTTATTTTCTGAATGCATATGGGCCCAGACGCGCTTGCTATGCGCGCCCCCAGTCTGGGCCCAGTTTATTTTTTTTAACTGGTTTCATTACTAAATGCACCCTTTCCATTTAATTCATATATTTTTCATTCATATTTTTTTAATTCTTTCAAAAATCATAAAAAAATTGGAAAATGCTTATTTTTCATTGGTTCTTTTTGCATATTACTCATAATTTTGTCAAGAAAAATATCATACAAAAAAATTCCAATTTCATTTCATTTTAATATTTTTGGCATATTTTTCTTTTAAATAGGTGTAAATATCATTTTGTTTGATACATGAATTTGTTAATTTTAGTCTGATTAGATGCTTTACTATTTTTAATCCATTCTTTTTAGGTTGATTAGATTAGACTTTTATCTTGTATATAAGATTTAGTTCATGATTTTAGAAATTAATTTTAGGAGGTTTGTTTAGGTGTGAAAAACATGAACAAAATTAGGGTTTAGGTGATAACATAGGTGAATTAGTTCATCTCCCTTAGGAGTTAGAGATTGAATTTTTGGGGCATGGGAGTATAGGGACTATGGGTAGTTATTAGATCCCTTAGAAAATGTTAGGATTCCCCTACTGCTATTAGTACTGTTTGTATTTGTTTGACTGGTGTGGTGTGCCCTCTCTGGGGATTATTATTTGTCTGTGTGGGTATTGGGATTGCTTGGGGATTGGGAGAGCTGAAGACTTGTGATGATGAAGCCATTGGAGATCCAGAGATTGAAGACCAACTTCCAGAGTTGATGAGGAGATTCTGTGCTGGCAGCTGTTGAGGAGTGTAGGGTTTAGGAGCTAGTCAGAGCCCTAGATTAGAAAGCTTGTTTCTCAAATATGGAATGCCTTGTCTGCATCCATTCTTTCTCTATGATTCAAAGTCTCTTTCGAATATCCACCTCCTTTCTTTGGAAGGATCAGTGAATGTATTTGAAAGATAGAACTTTTGAGAGAAAATTGTTTGTATAATGTTAACAGTTAATGAACCACCCTTGGTAGGTAATTGACTGTCTAACATTCATTCACTTCCTCTGGTTGACTGATGTTCATCCTGGAGATTGAGACTTGAAGAAAAGCCATTGATGATGGAAGACTGATAATCAAAGCCCTTGCTTGAAGGCTGTGGAGATGGAGATTGATGCTTGCTGTAGCTTGTAGTTGTTTGGAGATGACTTGAAGATAGGTGTTGATGCAGAGCTGCTGTGGCTGTTTATTTTTGCTGTTCATTTCTGATGTATTGATTGGTTTTCTAGACTGTATTGTTTGCTGTTTAACCTGCTGGGTTGAAAGTGAATCTTGTTCACTTTTGCCTATTGTTTTCTAGGTTCGAGGTTGAGTGGGACTCCCTTGCCTCGCTTGTACTGTTGCATCCATGCATTTTACCGTTTTACTGTATATATCTGCTATTGTTTCTGTTTCCGTCTATTCCCTTAGGATCTCTGTTTCTCCCTGTGCAAGAGAGGAGCATGATAGACACTAGGTCTTAACCCATGCATGATAACACTAGGTTAGTTTGATTCCCTTTTCAACCGTAGGTTAGAGTTCTGTCTCTTCTTTCTCAAAACAAACAGAAAAACACAATAAAGATTTCAAACACAATAAAAGCACTTCTTCCGTAAAATAATGTGAACTCATCAAGCCGTCATTTTTGTCCGCTTGGACCGGTAATCAGAAAACCTTTTTCAGAAGGAATAAAATCAATCAAAACAGACCTGTGTCGTACGTGGCCCGAACTACGTTTGCTCTGATCTTTCATGCTGTATGAAAGTACGTAGGCATAGGATGCGATATCCTAGCGAGCAACCTTCCCCTCCTTTCCTGTAGGTAGGCGAACTACGTTGACTCTGATTTCTCGTTCCAAACGGGAATACGTAGGCATAAAGTGCGATACTTTGCCGAGTCATTTTATTTTCTTTTTACCCTTAACCCTTAGTTTAGATAGAATAACAATCCATACCCGAAAACAAGCGTGGATCCCGTCGAGTACGACGGACGTGAGGGGTGCTAATACCTTCCCCTTGCGTAACCGACTCCCGAATCCAGGTTTTGGTTGCGATGACCAACCTTTCCCGTCTTTGCGGTAGGTTTACTCTGAGCGTTTCCTTTCCCTCCCGTGGGATAAATAACGCACGGTGGCGACTCTTCTGTCAGCCGACGCCGATTTTCGCAGTAGCGACAGCCGACCCATGATTTGGCATAGGGTTTTGCACAACATTCGATGCGTCATGTGAAAAATCTATTGCTTTGCTATCAATCAGATCTTGCAACTTATGTTTGAAAGCCTTGCAATTGTCAATAGTATGGCCGGGTGCCCCAGACTGGAACTCGCATCGTGAATTCACAACAAAGCATGGCAGAGGAGCCAGAGTCCTCTTTTGGAGTAACTGCAATTGCAATAGAGTTTGGAGGACTTGGGAATATGGCATAGGTGGTGGATCAAATACTCTATTTGCTGGCCGAACCTGATATCTTCGATAACCTTGCTGATTTTGTTGGGGTGGCTGTTGCTGTCGTTGTTGTTGTTGTTGTTGTTACGGTTGTTGTTGTGGTTGTTGTTGTTGCGGTACAGGGATCGTAATGCTAGTGACCCTTTGTTGATGATATTGATTATGAGGTTGATTTCTCCATCTTCCTTGAAAACTAGATACTGAGTTGGTTTCTCCCTCGCGCCTTTTATTGCCAAAGACTTTCTTTCCTCCTCCTCCAGCTGAGGATCATTCGCCTGCTTGAATCTTCCCAATTTTTATACCATTCTCTATGCGTTCCCCGATGATTATCATGTCAAAAAAGCTGCCATACATACAGTTGATAAGTTTCTCATAATACATGCCAGATAAAGTAGCCACGAACATGTCGATCAGCTCACGCTCCACCATCGGAGGTTGAACTCTTGCAGCCAATTCGCGCCACCTTTGGGCGTACTCTTTGAAGCATTCATTACTCTTCTGGGTAAGATTTTGCAACTGAACCCTGTTTGGAGCAAGGTCACTATTGTATTGGTAATGTTTCATGAACACCTAAGCCAAATCCTTCCAGCTACGGACATTGGCAGGCTCCAATCCCATGTACCACTCAAGGGAAGGACCGGACAAACTATCCTGGAAAAAGTGCATTAACAACTTTTCATCATCTGAGTAAGCAGACATCTTTCTGTAATATGATCGCAAGTGAACTCTAGGACATGTAGTACCCTTGTACTTATCAAAGTCAGGGACTTTGAATTTCTGCGGTATCCTTAGGTCAGGGATAAGCCCAAGGTTGACCATATCAAGGCCCATAGAGTTCTGACTCTCAAAGCTCTTTATCTTGTCTTCCAACCATTTGAATCTTCTATTAGTCTCAGAAGGCACTTCACCACCAAAATCTCTCACCGAGAAGATGTCATCCTATCTGTCCTCAAACAACTGCTGATTCAGGTTGCCATGAATAACACCGTTAGCTTCAGGCCCATACACATTGCCCTGACCAGTAATTCTCATGTTACCAACTCCCATGTTACCAAATCCAGTGTTACCATTGCCTCCGCTAACATTACCATTACCGTTTCCAGTTGCATTCCCATTTCCGGCACCATTGCCATTTCCAATCCTACCAGCATTGGGGATAGCATCGTTAGCGTGCTGAGTCTCAACAAGAGGTGGGTTGGCAGCAGTCCCTCCATGTAATACGCCGTCGTTGTCAACCCGTGCAATCAAAGGTTGCACCAAGGTCCTGAGCTGGTATTGTCCACTAGCTACAGTCTGCATAACTTCCATAAATTGAGCCATTCTATCTCTCATTTCCTGCATTTGTTCCATGATCCTCTTCTGTCTTCCTCTAGTCGCGTACCGGTGATTTGTGTTATCAGCAATCCTGAAATACACTAAAATCAAGACAGGAGATAAGAAAGCAGTTCCGATGCACCTGCAATGCGAAAAAATGCTAAATGCAGACATGTATATATGCAACAGGGATATTTCCCCCTCGAGTCTAGTTTCCAGAAGAAGAAACGACCATGAAAAACCCCACAGACAAGCAGACAGAATAATAACTCCTCATGTAATAACAGGTCAACAGACAGTGTGCATACATCAGCTGAGTACAAAATAGAGATGACCTCAACCAACAAGCCTGGTGATGGTCAATACATAAGCAAAACAACAAGATACAAAGGAAGACAGTCAAGCTGAGCGCCGAGACTGGAAATCCTCTAGCAGCTTCCGCGTCTCGGGATGATCTAGTCTAGTTAGTAAACCCTGTATGAGTAGCTCTCGCCAGCTAATGGTGTGCTGTAGACTATCAACATGGTCTTCCCAGGCTCCTTCTCCAAAGCACGCTTCAAGTCTGCACCTCTTGGTGTCCACTCTCAATCTACAATCCTCCAAGTTTGCAATATCTTTGCTCAATCTGTGCTTACTGTTATATTTGAGTGATTCTTCCATCGAAATCTTCTCATCCTTTGCCTTGAGCTGCATCTTCAACTTGGTAATCTACTGTTTCAGCTTGTCCTCGCACTTTTTGTTGTTGGTGAGTGTGACATTCCATACTGATTCAAACTTAGAGATCTCCAAGTAAGCCTTGTCCAGATCCTTCTTCTTGGTAGCAAGCACACTACTGATAGCGTTCAAATCCCGGCCTGAGAGTTCTCTGGTGCTAGTCTCCTTTGTCAAGTCCGTACCTAGTTTGTTGACAAGCTCAGTCTGCCTTTTGAAAGAATAGGCAGCATCAATCTTCTCGCTTCGGAGTTGAATGACTTCTTTCTCTAATTCTTCATTTGCTTTCTTCAACTCTTCTTTCTCACACAACAGTTGGTTGTACTTCTGAATATCCACGGTAGTGGATTCTTCAATCATGATGGGGTATAAAGGCGCAACTGAGGGAAATGGCATCAGAGACTTAGCAGCTCTATCTTTGATCCAAACCATGTAAGGGTCAAAAGCTCGATTGTTGCTCTTTCCTAGCAATGTCTTACCTCGCCTGTGAATGTTACTCCATGCATACTATATTCTAACCAAAGTATCAGCTTCCAGCAAGCCTGTGAGATACAAAGATTCATGTATCTCTTCTTCCTTAGGAGGACTCTTCAAAGCATATCCAAACTGTCTAATTAACAAAGAGGGATTATAGTTAATACAGCCCTTCCTTCTGACCAACGGGACATTCGGAAAACCACTGCAATTATATATGATTTCAGCGCCAAGTATATCTCGATCAAACCATACAATATTTTCTGCAGAAAAACCCATTAACCTAGCAGACCAATCTAAGGCACCGACAGTAGCAACAAACGGACCTGTCTTCGGAAGGTGACTGAAGAACCACCTATACAACATGGGTACACAGCAAGACACATTTTTACCCCTTCGCTTCTCATTCTTGTAATGGATAGAATGATAAACATCTTCTAACAGCGTTGGCACTGGATTCCCTCAAGCGAAGATATAGAAGGCATCTGTATCCACAAAGTCTGGCAAGTTAGGAAACAAGATGATACCATATATACATAGAGCGAGAATGGCATTGAATATAATCCAACAACCGTCCTTTGTGAACTGTAAAGCCTTGTCAACCAGAAAAGGTAGAGGAAACCCATACACTCCATTCAGCTTGGTCAATTTTCCTGAGAACTCTGAGGCATCAAGATGAAGAATTACAGCAAGCTTAGCTAGATCAGGCTTAGTATCATCATGGTAAAAAGGCATCTGATCCAAAACTGGAACTCTTAGTAACGCAACATACTCTTCCAAGGTCGGCGCCAGGACATAGTCAGGAAAAATAAAACATCTCAACTGAGGGTCATAAAACTGTAGCAGAGCATATTAGCCATTCAACTCGAACACTGAAGGTTTGCACACCAAACTGAGTAACTTCCCATAAGACTCCTTGAACTCTCCTCTCACTTTCTGATCTGCCGAAGCAATCAAACTCAATAGGGAACTAATGTCAAGAGAAGGGAGCTTGTAGGCAACTGTCTTCTTCAAAGACTCCATGTCAGAACAGGAATGAGATCACTAGAATCGGGGAGGAAATATGCACCTGCAACACAGATACATGTTAATGAAATGCAAATGCACATGCAAACAGGAGATCAAGATTGTTGTGTTGTAGTTTGAGAAGACCGGCGCTTCGCTTTAGTCATAACCAAACACTGATATTAGGACCTCTTGGTATCCAAACTATAAAGAACCAGGTAATCTGAAGGCTAGAGTTTCCTGCACAACCCCATCCCTCTCACGGGTAAGGACCTATCCACTGACAAGGTTTAGCATCCTATGCGTTCATCAGCGTCACAGACTTTCAAGAAATGATGATACGTCCACCATTTCTGGTTTGGCATCATTACCTCCTGAAGAGGCCTCACTTAGCTGACTCACAAATGGTCGGTTCCCAGATTCGACAATCCTCAGATCCAAAATTCCTTCGAGCCCAACGGGGCAGAAAGAAAATCATCAAAGAGAATCTCTTCTGAGTGCTAATTTCATGGCTAGCTGGTGCATGCAAGGCATACAGGCTCACCACTAATCTCCACTTCTAATGCTAAGTCTATACTCAAGCCTGGGTCTGGATTATCTCTCAATGAAACCATCCTTCCCCACATCACAACAATAATGAATCATGTGGAAAGTAAAATGCGGAAAGCAAAATAAAGATAAAGCACATATGTACACACCCAAAAATAAACAAACAAGCGTTAGGATTGACTCACATAGGGGATATTACTGTCCCCAACAGAGTTGCCAGCTGTCGCTACTGCAAAAATCGAGGCCGACAATGACAGAAGAGTCGCCACCGTGCGTTATTTATCCCAAGAGAGAGAAAGGAAACGATCAGAGAAAACCTAACGAAAGGACGGATAAGATTGGCCATCGCAACCAAATCTCGGGTTCGGGAGTCGGTTACACAAGGGGAAGGTATTAGCACCCCTAACGTCCGTCGTACTCGATGGGATCCAAGCTTGTTGTCTATCTAAAATGGTGATTGAAACTATCTAACTACAGACTTGAGGGCAAAAGAAAAAGAAGTAACTCGGCAAAGCAATGGCGCTTTGTGCCTACGTATCTCATCTAAAGTGAGAAGTCAGAGTCAACGTAGTTCGACTAACTACGGGTGAAAAAGGGGGGGAGGTTGCTCCCCAAGACATCGCGTCTTGTGCCTACATACTTTCATCTGGTATGAAAGATCAGAGCAAACATAGTTCGGGCTAAAAGGGAACACAGGTATGTTCAACTGTTTTACCCGAGTAGGGTTAACAATCAGTTCTAGCTGTTTGGTGTATGCAACTCGACCATTGGAGACTTAGGCGTTACCATTTGCGATAGAACCAAGAGTTAACAACACTCTCCCTATGAAAATGATTTTCCAAGATTAAAGGTGATCGCGACTTTCTATGTCTAATACAACTAACTGCAAGTGCACAGTCTATCGCGTAGTAATAATAGATATCGATCCTACAGGGACTCGTAATCAAACTAGTGTTCTCGGGAGTTACTATGTTTAGCTAGGTAGAATATGTTTAAGGGAATAAGATTGTCACTAAAAAGGGAACTAAGATTACTATTTAGATTATAATTAATTGAATCGATACGTAGTAATTGTGTTCTTCAGGGATTTGATAAATTACTGGTGTATGAAATAGTTTTCAAAGTTTATTTAAGCAGAAAATGGAGATTTGAAAACTCTCGTCTCACGATGGTTATTGACGCTAATCATAATCCTAAGGGCCAAACGTACACTTTCGTATCCCGTCCGGGGTTAAAATTATTTTTTGGAAATCTCTAAGTTCTAATTCATTTTAAAGTGCTTTCGCTGTTATTAAAACAAATGCCTAGTGTTTACTATCTGACCTTACCGCAGCTTTCGCTTGTTGGTTTGTATCTTAATTAATTTCTCACTTTCGTGGCAAAACTACTTTTAAATAAGTTCTCGCTTTCGCGACGAAGTTTATTCAGTGAATCAATTTTAAATACTCAGACCATAGATTACTTTTGTGAAAAGAAAGTTTTCCAACCAGTGGTTATCAAATCCCATTCGAATTATTACTACATATCGATTACCTAAGTTTAGCTAGACATGGATTTGGGAAAGACAAAATATAAATAAGAATAATAAATAATAATTTGCATTATAATAAAACTGAAGTCGATCAAAATGAAAACCTGTAAATATGCCAATTGGCCTTTGGGCAGATCCTCCACAGATGTTGGCAGGATTCTGGTCTTTAGTTCCAATTTGATCGTACAGTACAATAGAAATTACAGAAGAGCGGAAATGGGAATAAGGAAAGGGTAAAGAGAAACGAATAAAAATAAAATTGGAAAATAATGCTCTGGGAAGTAAATTCGGCAGCACTTCGTGGTATGAATGCAGCTCCCCTTCTGAAGTCCTCTGCTTCCCTTTTTATAGAAGTGGAATCCCAACGGTTATCTCTGAAGATGATGGACCTTGAGGCAGATAATTTAGGGAGTAGTGGTCCACTCTGTGGGAATTGGAACTGCTCTTTTGACGTGTAATCTGAGTGGGGCGTTTTTGCCTGCATGACGGTCGTCACAAGGTGTGACGGTCGTCACCCGTGTGACGATCGTCATGAAGCTGTGACGGTCGTCACATCAGCAAAAACAGCTTGCTACGCTTTTCATTGTGTTTTCACTCCTTTTTCGTCCATATTTCATCTGAGATTTCTTCTTTTCTTCATGTTGCCTTGTTTAGACGTGATCGTTGAATACCTGCAAAACATCAGACAAATACACGGAAATAACCCGAAATCGGATCGAAAACGGTTAGACTTTAGTTGAATTATGCATGAAAATATCTATATGATTTTGTGTTATCAAACTCCCCTAAGCTTGAATCTTTGCTTGTCCTCAAGTAAAACATGGAAAAGTCGGCAAGCACGAGGCAACTTCTTCGTTCGCAGAGTTTGGAAAACCCGGGATTCTTGGTAGGAACAAGACGAGTATCATGACGACACTGGAGTACAAGTCTTTGGAGGTCTCCTTTTTATGCAAATCGGTCTCAGTCAAGCTACTGTATCTTGGTGTCAAGGTTCTCGCGGCAAGTTCACCCTGTTTGTTCTAGCGCAATCACATTAAGCCCGTTGTCCGCACACTTTCATGGCAAGTCGACCTGTTAGTGAATATGATCTCATTTTTGTTTTTGATCTTCTTCATTAATCATAATTTTATGTCATTGATTTTCAATGAGTTTTTCGTGCCGTTGGGCTAAATGCTCGGGTGAGGAGCACCTAACTTAGAAGGAAACGTATCTTATATTCTTGGGCTTTTTAGCTCTCTTTTCATGATTTTTCATCTTTTTGGAGATCATACACTTATTTGCATCGGTCGTTTGCTTAAAAGTGTTTTTAGGATGGTGCTGACTGCTAGTATAAACTACTTGGGGTTGGATTTGCGTAGACACTTGAGACTTTGGTACACGTAGGTGGTGAAACCGACTCGCATAAACTAGAGATCTAAGGTGTCTAGACGATACTGGTTTTGTTAGAACTGTCGTTTCCTCGGAGTTTCAAAACTTGGTTTGAACTCAGGTGCATTCTCGTGGTGCTTTTGCTTTTGAGGAACGAACTAAAATTTTTGTTTACGTTGAATAATGTGGGGATTGTTTGCGTAACGGGAAAAATATATAGACGAGCTTTATTTGCTAGAAATGGAAAGTGTAAAAATAGATATTAATAAAATTCAAAGTGCAGTGAAATGGAAATAAAGAAAATAGAGGAAATTCAGAGTACAGTGGAATGGAAATAAGGCTCCGCTCCCACACTATCTCGATCAGTGTCCTCACTGATTCTTGAAGCATGCGAGAGGGAGATACAACTGAAAATGAAAATACAAATAACTTAAATATAGTAAACAATGAAGGAAAAAAATGAAAATCTAGTCACGGCCTCTGTCACGTCCGCGTTGGCGTCCTCTGGCTCTGGCAAGGGCTACTCTGTCCTCATAGCTCATAGCTCCGGTCTGGTAGACGGTGTCTCGGAGTCCTTCGACCTGCAAGGTCAGATTCGCTAGGCTCTCAGTGATCGTAGCTTGGCCGGTGTGAAGTTGTTGCATTTGAGTCCGGTGCCAAGCTTCGAACTGGTCAGCTCGCTGATTCTGCTGCTGCAGCATCGTGAGTATATGTGCCTGCTGGTCTAGGGAGTGACGGAGGTCCTCTTCTGTGTAGTCTGGCACGGGATGATGACGGCGGCGGCGGGAGGATGTACCTACGGGAGGAGGAGGCTGCGATGCCTCTGGCTGCTCGGACCGGTCCAACTCAGCTTGGATTTCATCGTCGGAACCGTGAGTGTGGTCCTGAGTGGGAACAGCGGCAGCAGGAGGGGCAGTGAGGTCGAACAACCAGTTGGTACGGTCCTCCGGATGGATGCGGGTGCGGGACGGAAGGATGATGCTTCGGACGGTCTTGCCGCGCACAACTGGATGGTATTTGCCGTCAGCTCGGGAGCGGATGAGATGAGAGGCTCTGCAGTGGTCGGTGTCAAGGAACACCGAGGGGATGGAATGGAGGTGCTGGAGGCGGTCGCCAAGGTTCAGCCCAAGTGCAATAGCAGTGACAATCCCGCCAAAGTAGAATGGCTTCGAGCCACGGTTGCAGTTGGCCTGAATGTGAGCCAGCAGAAACGGGGCAGCGTTGACAGGTTCATTGTTGAAGACGCAATGAAGAAAGAAGAGCTCCTTGGAATTCACTTTGTGGTTGCTGTCTCTGGCGAAGATAGTGTTACTCAACGCTCTGTGAAAGTACCTGATGGTTGGGTTATGGATATGAGTGGCGTGCAGGGAGTCCCAACCATCGGCATTGAGGCCGGTCAACTGATACCACAGCGCGAAGGCTTCATGCTGGAACTGATCGGTGATGCGGCGATGAGCGTTTTCGCCACGAGGTAGCTGTAGAATGCCGGCAATCTGGTTTTGGTGCATCTGGTAGTTGACGCCAAACATCCGGAAGCAAGCGGCACCTGAATGCTGGTTAAGTTCGCCGCTGCTTGTGACGTAAGTGAATGAACTCAAGAACTCAAGAGTGAGTTGTTCGTATGTTGGCTGTGGGTTGGTGCAGAGGTTCCAGATGCCTGCTCTTTGAAGCATCCAGGTTACACCTTCAAGGAGTCCGAGCTCCGTAAGCGATGGAAGGTGCGGATAATGAGTCGGCTGGAGCGACCTCTGATGAAATGCAATGTAGTTTGCTCGTTGTCTTTCGCCTAAGTCTCCTTCATGAAGGTAATGTTGCTGACATCTGGGGTTTCTGCATTCCTTGCCATTGTTGGAAGATGGAGGGGTTTCTGAGGTTTGGGGTTTTTTCTGCAGAGAGGGAAAAATGACAGAACGGTGGCGGCGGGAGGATTTGGAGTTGAAGTTTATAGTTCAATGTGGGGAGGACGAAATTTCGTAGTGGGGTAGGAGTTAGGATGATTGAAAGTGATAATGGGGGGAGTGGAAGAGAACACGAACCCTGTTTTATCAGATATCAGTTTCTGACTGCGTGACGGTCGTCACGTAGGTGTGACGGTCGTCACCCGCGTGACGCTCGTCATGTGGCTGTGACGGTCGTCACAACAGCAAAATCTGCAGAACGCAAAATTTTGCTCTGAGGGCGTACTCGTAGTGACTTTAAGGCTTAATATTGATACGGTGATGTAATATAACAACCAACAAACAACGAATAATGCGAAAACAGAGTAATTGAATAAAAACTAGAATTGAAATAACATAAAATTGAAACAATTGTATGTAGTACATAAAGAAAACTAACAATGCGAAATATCCCAAATGATTAAATGAAACTAAACGAGACTAAACTAAACTGAAACTACTGCTAAGAACTAATAACTAATCTTTTCGTGCCTTCAACTCATCGAATTTATGTGAATAGTAGTCGAGTTGGTCGCAGACTAGATCCATGAAGCCTACCAGTTCGCTGTGCATGCCTGCGATATCAGCTTTTACATTAGTCAGAGCTTTATCAACGTCGTCCAATCTGAGTAACACGGTATCCATTTTGTCGGTGGTCTCCTCAGGGATAGGCTCAGGATAAGTATTGTAGTGTGGAGGAGTCGTAGGGTCTACTTCAGTTTCAGATGCAGCGTCCTCATAGTACATATAGTCGTGTGCCTCAGAGATGTGGTCACTGTCATACATATAGTTCTGTGGTGTTGACTGTGGTGAAGGAGGTCCCATAGGCTCATCCAATTCATAGAGCCAGTTGTCCTTGTTGTGGATGCTTGTCATCAGATGATCAAGCAGTGTGAATAGCTGTACTGGTTTTTCGTTAATAAGGTACTCATACGGTCCCGGTCCCATAGTTCCTAAGATGCGCCTGTTAAAGCAGAATTGTATGTTCATGGGTCGGATGGTGCCAAAATGAGTGCTGGCATTTAAATGGAATCTAAGGCCAAGCTCGTGGGCAATTATTGTTACCAGGCCTCCTATAAGAATAGGTGTCTGAGGTTCCAGCGTGAGGCGTTTGAAAGATCTCATCATGAAAGGCACTGCATTTACTGTCCGTCCCTGAGAAGCACAGAACATGATGAATAACTCCTCCTTAGACACTGCAGTAATATTTTCTTCTTTTCCAAACAAGGTGTGAGCTAGTATCTTATGGAAGTATCTGAAGGCTGGGTTATGAATGTCATCATTATGCATTCTGGCTGGTTCAGGGTGATAGTTACCTGTGATTCTACCCCAGAATTGATCGAGTTCAAAATCAATATCGTCATCTTCTGCACTGATGAACACATGCGGTCCGCTAGGGAATCCTAGGAGGTTAGCTAGTGACATCCGGCTATGGGTTTGGTCCATTCCAAACAATCTGAAGGTAATCAACTCTGTGCTGGATCCAAAACCATAGTTGGGTGTGTATTTGAAAGAACTAAGGAATTCATAGGTAAGATCCTTGTAGGTAGCGAAACGTGTTTTTAGAGCAGTGTTCTCCCAACCCAGTTGATTGAACAGGTATTGAATGCTATCTGTGATCCCTAGTTTATCCATAGTAGCCTTATCATAATACAACATTAAGGCGAATTCTCTTTCGGTCAGTGCTGCAAATCTTGCCTTTTGAGCGAGTCCTCGGAAATGAACCTTCGTGAAGTCGTATTCGGCCATACTCGCAGGTAATTCGGAGAAAACAGAAGGAATGTTTTGAAGACTTTAAAAATCCTGAAAAGTTTGAAACAGGAAATTGAAGTCAGGATTTTTAGAAACGAAAAGCGGTAGAAACAAAAGACAAAAGAGAGAAAAAATAAAATAGAATATGAAAACAAACGAAAGTGGAAAGTAGTAGTAATTATAAGTTTAGGATTTTTGTTGGATTTTCAAAGTGGACTTTTAAATAAAATTGATATGCAATAACGAGGGAAATTTGGGTTGCCTCCCAATAAGCGCTGTTTTTAACGTTTAAAGCCTGACGATAGCTTGGTGAGAAGCTATGCGGGTGTCTGAGCTGGAAGCTCAAGCAATGTTATATTGCTGACTTGAGGACTGTTGTCGTTCTTATTGTAATGTTTTAGACGTTGCCCGTTTACGATAAATGGTGCATTCATCTTATCGGTAATTTCAACAGCTCCACTCTGAAGTACTTTAGTCACTTCGTAGGGTCCAGACCACCTAGATTTTAGTTTACCTGGGAAGAGTTTTAATCGTGAATTAAAGAGCAATACGATGTCTCCCACACTGAATTGTTTCCTGATTGAACGTTTATCATGCCACTTTTTAGTTCGTTCTTTGTAGATACGGGCATTTTCGTAAGCGTCTAATCGAAGTTCTTCCAACTCGTGTAAGTTCAAGATTCGCTTTTCTCTTGCCTCGGTGTAGTTGAAGTTGAGTGTCTTAATGGCCCAAAAGGCCTTATGCTCTAACTCTACAGGGAGATGGCAGGATTTACCGTAAACCAATTTATAGGGGGTGGTTCCTATTGGTGTCTTAAATGCGGTCCTATAAGCCCATAAAGCTTCTTGTAGATTCGACGACCAATCTTTCCTTGAGGTAGCGACAGTCTTTTCCAAGATCTGTTTTATTTCTCTGTTCGAGACCTCTACTTGTCCGCTAGTTTGCGGATGATAGGGTGTAGCTACTCGGTGCCGGAATCCATATCTAGAGAGAAGTTTATCGAATATTCGTGATATGAAGTGAGATCCTCCATCACTAATGACGAGTCTCGGTACACCGAATCTAGGAAAGATTGTGTTTTTGAAGAGTTTGATTACTACTCGTGCATCGTTTGTTGGAGCAGCTATGGCTTCTATCCATTTAGTCACGTAATCGACAGCGACGAGTATGTAGTTATTTCCAAAAGAAGGTGGGAATGGTCCCATGAAATCTATTCCCCAGACGTCGAAGATTTCTACCTCTAAGATTCCTTTCTGAGGCATTTCATCGCGTCGTGAGATGTTGCCAGTTCTTTGGCATCGATCGCACTTTTGCACAGCGATGTGAACGTCTTTCCAGAGATTAGGCCAGAATAAGCCGGCTTGGAGAATCTTAGCGCACGTCTTGGACGTACTAGCATGACCACCATATGGTGCTGAGTGGCATTGGGAAATAATATTTTCTATTTCTTCCTCTGGGACACAGCGACGATATATGTTGTCGGCCCCTCTCTTGAAGAGTAGGGGTTCGTCCCAATAATAGTGTTTCAGATCGTGGAAGAATTTCTTCTTTTGCTGATAAGTAAGATCCGGTGGAAGCACGCCCGCAGCGAGGTAATTAACGATGTCAGCATACCAAGGTAATGTGACTTGGGCATAGACGGCTTCTACGGCTTTTTTGAATTCTGGATCTTCCGAGATTGAATTGGGCGTGTCACTTTCTAATTTGGCTATCAGACGTTCGTACGGGAAATCTTCATTTATCGGTACTGGTTCATGTCTGATGCCCTCTATTCGGGATAAGTGATCTGCAACAACGTTCTCGGTTCCTTTTTTATCTTTGATTTCTAAGTCAAACTCTTGTAGTAACAGGATCCATCTCAATAGTCTTGGTTTGGCATCCTTTTTGCTTATTAGGTACCTTATGGCAGCGTGGTCTGTGTATATGATAATTTTTGCTCCTACTAAGTAAGAACAAAATTTGTCAAGCGCAAATATAACTGCTAGAAGTTCCTTTTCTGTGGTAGCGTAGTTCATTTGGGCAGGATCTAAGGTTCTACTGGCATAGTAGATAGCATGGAGTTTCTTGTCCTTCCTTTGTCCTAGAACTGCGCCTACAGCGTAATCACTCGCGTCACACATGATTTCAAACGGTAGTCTCCAATCGGGTGGTTGCATGATTGGTGCGGTGATAAGGGCTGATTTCAATGTTTCGAATGCTTTTAAACAGTCTTCGTCGAAGATGAACTCAACATTTTTCATTAACAGGCCGGTCAGAGGTTTTGTGATTTTCGAAAAATCTTTTATAAATCTTCTGTAGAAACCGGCATGTCCTAGAAAACTCCGTATTTCTCGTACGGATTTTGGAGGTTGGAGATCTTTTATAATCTCTATTTTAGCTTTGTCTACCTCAATCCCTCTATCTGATATGACATGTCCTAGAACTATTCCTTGTCGGACCATAAAATGGCATTTCTCCCAATTTAGGACGAGGTTTACTTTTACGCAACGTTCTAGTACCATTTCTAAGTTTTGTAGGCATCCTTCGAAACTTTGTCCACATACCGAGAAATCGTCCATAAATACTTCCATAATGTCGTCTATGAAATCTGCGAAGATTGCCATCATGCATCTTTGGAAGGTTGCTGGAGCGTTACAGAGTCCGAACGGCATTCGGCGGTAAGCAAAAGTACCATAAGGACAGGTGGATGTAGTCTTTTCTTGGTCATCAGGATGGATGGGAATTTGGAAGAATCCTGAGTAACCATCTAGATAGCAGAAATATGAATGTTTGGCTAATCTTTCCAACATTTGGTCTATGAAGGGTAACGGGAAGTGATCTTTGCGCGTAGCCTTGTTAAGCTTCCTATAATCAATACACATCCTGCTTCCAGTCACGACTCTTTTTGTTATTGATTCGCCTTTTTCGTTTTTAACTACTATGACTCCTCCTTTCTTTGGTACGACGTGAACTGGGCTAACCCATTCACTATCGGAGATAGGATAGATGATTCCTGCATCTAGCAATTTCTTTACTTCATCTCTGACTACAGTGCTCAGGATGGGGTTCAGTCTTCTCTGATGCTCTCGAGAGGTTTTAGAGTCTTCCTCTATTGTAATTCGATGCATACAGATTGAAGGGCTTATACCTTTTAGATCGCTTATGTTATAGCCTAACGCGGTGGGGTACTTCTTTAGGACTTCTAATAGCTTTTCAGTTTCTGGTTGTCCTAAGTCGGTGTTGACTATCACTGGTCTTTTTAGTTCATCGTCTAGAAATTCATATCTGAGGTTTTTGGGTAGTGTTTTGAGTTCTAAAGATGGGTTCTTCGGACCTGGCATATGGTTTGGGGTCAGTGCTAAGCTTTCGCTTAGGCTGTCGTCTTTATATGGTTTACGCCAATTGTCGTGTTCAGAAATGTCGGGTATTTGAATCTTTATTATTTCTGAATACATGGTCTCTTCATTTTCAAGTCCTCTTATGCATTCGTCAATTTCGTCTACTAAATAGCAGGTGTCGTCTATTGCTGGTGCTTGTAAGAACTTGGTGAGAATGAACTCTATCTTTTCTTCTCCTACTTCGAATGTTAGCCTTCCTTTCTTCACGTCTATAATCGCTCCGGCTGTAGCTAGGAATGGTCTTCCTAGGATAATTGGGGTTACAGTGTCCTCCTTGATGTCCATGATTATGAAGTCAGTTGGAATGTAGAATTGTCCTATGCGTACTGGAACGTTTTCCAGTATTCCGACTGGGTATTTCACTGATCTGTCAGCTAATTGTACGAACATTTTGGTTGGTCTGAGGTCTCCCATATTCAGCTTTTTGCATATAGATAAGGGCATAACACTGATACTGGCTCCTAAATCGCATAGAGCTTTGTCTATTACGAACTTTCCTATGACACAGGGTATGGAGAAACTACCTGGGTCTTTTAATTTAGGAGGCATGCGGTTTTGAATAATAGCGCTACACTCTGCAGTAAGTGTAACTGTTTCGTTATCCTCGATCTTTCTCTTATTCGACAGGATCTCTTTGAGAAATTTAGCGTATGACGGCATTTGAGTTATTGCTTCTGTAAAAGGAATAGTAATATTCAGCTGTTTAAGGAGCTCTACAAATTTCTTAAACTGTCCTGAAGTTTTGGAGTTTATTAGTCTTTGCGGATAAGGAATAGGTGGTTTATATGGCGCTGGAGGTGCTTGAGTTTTTTCACTTTCGGTGTCCTCCTTCTCGTTGTCCTCCTTCTTCTCTAACTCAGATTCCTTTTCTGCTTGTTCAGTTGGTTTCTGTTGCATGGCTGAGTTTTCGGTCCTCGGATCGATCGGTTCGTCCAATTCTTTTCCACTTCTTAGTATCACAGCATTTGCTTGGCCTTTGGGATTCTGTTCGGGTTGTCCAGGAAATGTGCCAGCAGGTGCGGCAGCAGAGGCTTGTTGTTGAGCCACTTGTGATATCTGTGTTTCTAACATTTTGTTGTGGGTGGCTAAAGCGTCTACTTTTCCTGTCAACTGTTTAATTTTCTCGCTAGTGTGTATGTTTTGATTCAGGAATTCTTTGTTTGTTTGAGCTTGAGTTGCTATGAACTTTTCCATCATCAACTCGAGGTTTGATTTCCTAGGTGCATTCTGAGCAGCTGGTTTCTGATATCCTGGCAAAGCAGTAGGCATTTGCAATGCATTTTCGCTTTTGTAAGAAAAGTTTGGATGATTTCGCCAACCTGGGTTGTAGGTATTTGCGTAGGGATTTCCTTGAGCATAATTTACCTGGTCTGGCGGGATTCCGGCTAGCAATGGGCATTCGGGTGCATTATGAGTGGTGTTTCCGTATAACTCGCAATTTGGAGTTACTGCAGCGACAATTGCAGTGGGGTTAACGGTCAGACTATCAATCTTCTGTGCTAGAGCATCTACTTTAGCATTGAACTTTTCAAGGCTGCTGATTTCCTACATCCCACCTTTCGCTGTGGTTTTCTCAGTTGGAGTGCGTTCACCTCCCCATTGGCAATGGTTTTGTGACATGTTTTCTATTAATTGATAGGCTTTGTCGTATGGCTTATCCATAAGTGCACCGCCCGCGGCAGCGTCTATTGTCAATCTAGTATTGTATAGAAGCCCATTATAGAAAGTATGGATTGTCACCCAGTCTTCTAGACCGTGGTAAGGACAAGTTCTCATCATATCTTTGAATCGTTCCCATGCTTCGTAAAGAGATTCAGTATCTTTCTGTCGAAATCCGTTGATTTTAGCTCTAAGCATAGCAGTTTTGCTTGGCGGAAAATATCTCGCTAAGAAGACGTTCTTCAATTGCTCCCACGTCATAACGGAGTTGGATGGTAACGATTGTAACCATGTCCATGCTCTGTCTCTAAGAGAGAATGGGAAAAGACGAAGTCTTATCGCGTATGGAGTTACTCCATTTGCTTTCACTGTGTCTGCGTATTGTACAAACTTTGTTAGATGTTCGTTCGGATCCTCAGTTACGTTTCCTGAGAATTGGTTTTGTTGTACAGCCGACAACAATGACGGTTTCAGCTCAAAATCATTTCGGGTTATAGCTGGGGCAGCAATGCTACTTCTAGGCTCCATCTGAGATGGTGTAGCGTATGCCTTCAGCGGTTTGTTCAGAGGTCCTTCAGCCATCTCTGGTTCTTCTTCTTCTGATTTGGGAATGGGAGTGAGAGGTTCGGGAGTGTTATGTTTGAGTTGTTTGAGTTGGTACTCAATGACTCTACTTCTTAAATGTAAGAAGCGTTCTAGTTCTGCGACTGAAGGTTTTACGATATCGTTTTGCGGGCGATTTCTTGGCATACAATCGACAGAACTAGTAAAGGAAAAATGAAAATTGTTAACCTAGTCTATACGGTGTAACAGAAGGTTACACTATTGACTAAACGGGTCCCCGGAAACGGCGCCAAAAACTTGATCGCGACTTTCTATGTCTAATACAACTAACTGCAAGTGCACAGTCTATCGCGTAGTAATAATAGATATCGATCCCACAGGGACTCGTAATCAAACTAGTGTTCTCGGGAGTTACTATGTTTAGCTAGGTAGAATATGTTTAAGGGAATAAGATTGTCACTAAAAAGGGAACTAAGATTACTATTTAGATTATAATTAATTGAATCGATACGTAGTAATTGTGTTCTTCAGGGATTTGATAAATTACTGGTGTATGAAATAGTTTTCAAAGTTTATTTAAGCAGAAAATGGAGATTTGAAAACTCTCGCCTCACGATGGTTATTGACGCTAATCATAATCCTAAGGGCCAAACGTACACTTTCGTATCCCATCCGGGGTTAAAATTATTTTTTGGAAATCTCTAAGTTCTAATTCATTTTAAAGTGCTTTCGCTATTATTAAAACAAATGCCTAGTGTTTACTATCTGACCTTACCGCAGCTTTCGCTTGTTGGTTTGTATCTTAATTAATTTCCCACTTTCGTGGCAAAACTACTTTTAAATAAGTTCTCGCTTTCGCGACGAAGTTTATTTAGTGAATCAATTTTAAACACTCAGACCATAGATTACTTTTGTGAAAAGAAAGTTTTCCAACCAGTGATTATCAAATCCCATTCGAATTATTACTACATATCGATTACCTAAGTTTAGCTAGACATGGATTTGGGAAAGACAAAATATAAATAAGAATAATAAATAATAATTTGCATTATAATAAAACTGAAGTCGATCAAAATGAAAACCTGTAAATATGCCAATTGGCCTTTGGGCAGATCCTCCACAGATGTTGGCAGGATTCTGGTCTTTAGTTCCAATTTGATCGTACAGTACAATAGAAATTACAGAAGAGCGGAAATGGGAATAAGGAAAGGGTAAAGAGAAACGAATAAAAATAAAACTGGAATATAATGCTCTGGGAAGTAAATTCGGCAGCACTTCGTGGTATGAATGCAGCTCCCCTTCTGAAGTCCTCTGCTTCCCTTTTTATAGAAGTGGAATCCCAACGGTTATCTCTGAAGATGATGGACCTTGAGGCAGATAATTTAGGGAGTAGTGGTCCACTCTGTGGGAATTGGAACTGCTCTTTTGACGTGTAATCTGAGTGGGGCGTTTTTGCCTGCATGACGGTCGTCACAAGGTGTGACGGTCGTCACCCGTGTGACGATCGTCATGAAGCTGTGACGGTCGTCACATCAGCAAAAACAGCTTGCTGCGCTTTTCATTGTGTTTTCACTCCTTTTTCGTCCATATTTCATCTGAGATTGCTTCTTTTCTTCATGTTGCCTTGTTTAGACATGATCGTTTAATACCTGTAAAACATCAGACAAATACACGGAAATAACCCGAAATCGGATCGAAAACGGTTAGACTTTAGTTGAATTATGCATGAAAATATCTATATGATTTCGTGTTATCAAAAGGCCCCAAAGGGAAAAAAGAAGTTTGAATGATTTATTTTTGTGTTTTTTAGAGAAGAAGTGTTTTTGATTTGTTTGCAATTCATATCACACTAGAGACTATGACTTAGGAGTGAATGCGTCGCATATCACGCAAAGGGTGCTATACTAAACATTCAAGCCATTGAAGAGAAACTCCTCAACAACCCTTTCCCAAGTGCTTAAGGCTCATAACATACAATAATCCTTAACCTTTATTAGGTGTTTTATGATTGTTTTAAGATGAGAAGAGAAAGGACACTAAAGGGAGACTAAATCCAAACCTAAAGTTGTCATGCAATGGTGATCCTAAGATTGAGATAAAGGAATGCTTCCTAATGTTATCATACATGGTTAAGATCCTAAAGTCTATCATAATCTCCCTTGAACAAGAGAGATTAGAGGTCCTAAGGGAAA
Organism: Lathyrus sativus; assembly: GCA_963859935.3. Lineage (NCBI taxonomy): Eukaryota > Viridiplantae > Streptophyta > Magnoliopsida > Fabales > Fabaceae > Lathyrus > Lathyrus sativus. Next base: position 96,217,714 of record OZ012738.1, on the reverse strand, counting down.
GGAGACAAAAGAAACAACAGGAAACAACATAAAGATGCAAACATGGAATGCAAATGAGGGAGGAAATTGGTGTGGGGCAGTAGCCTCCACAAGCTCATCTCAACCTCATGCAACAATATGACAAATGCAAGAGATGAAAGGAACAAGAAATGCATAAAGAGAAACACATAAGAGCATCAAAAATGGGATGAAATGGCCTAAACCAAACAACATCAACCATAATGCCAAAACACAAACACAAATGAAAGGAAAAGAATACCTAAAACAAAGTGAGGATGGGAGGCAATATGAGGACAACAAGGAACCCATAATGGCACTCAACCATAAGCATCACAAGAAAGGTGCACAAGAAAGCACAAAGAAGTTCTCATGGATTCATCATTTTAAGCATGCTTCAAGTACCTCCAAAGGAGGGACCAAGCTACCTCAATTGAGATTCCAAAGTCATTGGACAGCAAGGGACATGAAGTAAAAGTTATCAAAAGAAAAATAAAGTAATCCACAAGGAAATGCAAGCAAATTCCCAAAGGAAAGCAAGCATGTTTCACATAGAAACCCTAATTGGAAACTCAAAAGTAAACAAACAAATGAACAAGAAAAATACAATATAATGACCTAAAAATGAGCAAACATCATCCTTAACATGTTAACAACATGAATCAATAGGTATTGAGAGCTCAAAGGATCCAAAAATGTCATATCCAAGTCAAACTAGGTGAAGATGTATGTATGAAATTCCCTTTGGGTAACTTGACTTGCAAGTTACTCTAAAAATAGGAACATGATTAAAAAATTATCAAATAAAATTCAAGAAGCTTATAAATATGTTGGCAACCAGAGGCCAAAAGGCTACAATCAAAATCACTTCACAACATCACCATAGAAATTGATTCACAAGGGTGCTCCATTGTGAAGGAGGATTGTTTAGGGTCAAATGAAGTGCATCAAAAGTCAACTCAAAAGTCAACCAACCAGGGGCAAAATGGTCCTAAAAAATCATCAACTCATCATTGATATGAGAGTTGAATTTTATTCATTGGATCAAAAGGAAATTAGAGAAACAAAATAAATAACAAAACATGTCAAGATTTAGGTCAAATAAAATACTTCCAATGATAAATTCCATTTTTAATTTAAAAATAATTCAAAAAATAAAATAAAAATTTTCTAAAATTAGAGGGCATCTCAAGGATTCTAAAACATATTTTTTTGGAATTTTATCACTTTTGAAAGTATTTTAAAATGATTTAAATCTAACAAATATAAAATTAAAAAAACAAAAGAAAAAGAAATGAAAATAAATAAAAGTTGTGTGCAAATAGCAACCCAACAACGTTGAAAATGCAATGGGCCAGCAAAGGGGGGTGGGGGGGGGGGGTGAAAAGCAAGCAGAGGCCCAAGCCCACACATGGGGCGCTGAAGTCCAAGGATTCAGTGTGGGGGAATCAAACCAGGTGCATGGTGGAAAGCAACAAAGGCCATTAGATCAAATGGTAATCAGATCAAGAGGCTCACAACGCGCCAGGTCATTTAATGAACTTCCAGCTTGATCTGGTGTGGGTGGTCAAAGCAAGAACACCATAAGTTTTAATCAAAACCATTGAAATGAAAATTAAGCGCATCAAGAGGCTTTGAACATATCCACGTGGCTCAGGCAAGGTTTAAAACCTTGGAGGGAAACCAGACGGCCGGAACCACTGTTTCGGTCGTCTTCTCCGGCGAAACCTCATACACCATTCACGGCCAAAAACCCAGATCCCTCAAAACTTAACCAAAATGAGAAAAATAAAATCCAGAAATGATCTCCAGGTTACGTGGATCATGAATCCACTAGCCATTTTCATTGATCATGCCTTAAAAAGCCAAAACGAAAAGAAATAGAAATGAGCTCAAATGAAAAAATTTCACAAACAGCCATGAAATCATTCCAGAGTCCATCTATGATATGCAAGGATTAAAAAGACATGAAAATGACGTGATAAGAATGCTTAAACAGAGAGATATTTGAAAGAAAAGAAACCTAAAAAACAAGCTTCCACGGTGCTCAGTTTGCTATTGAAGCTTGCAATAAAACACCCAGAAACGTTCAATGGACCTCAAGGAATGTTTTGAAATGATTTTCTTTGATTGAAACTCAGTAAAAACTGGAAACAATTTTGACTTTTTCACCACTTTCCCTCAATGTGTTCTCACTCAAAAACTCACCAAAACCAGTTCTGAAGGCATGTGTGTGATCCTGAGATTATGCATGTTGGATTTGGATTGAGAAAAGGCCCAATTCTGTTCTCTTTAAGCCCAATTGGATTTTCACTTTTTCACTTCACGGCCATTTGGATAGTGCATGAAATTCACCTTGCTCAGCTATAAAAATGGCTCCTTTAGCTTGCATCTGAGGTAGGTTGATCAAAGGGCTGAGAATGGCTCCTTGATTTGGTCTTATGGCAAGGTTTTGATATGTTACTTAATCTTGAAGAAAGCTTGAGAATAGCCCCCAAATGAACTCAAATCTCAAATCCAAAGATGGCATTGTGTTGGAAATGTGTTTGGCACTCAAAAAATGCACAAGGTTGGTACAACATAATTCCAAATGATTTTAATTTGATTTTCCCTTTTTAAAGCCTTTTTCATGGAAATTTCATTAGGGATTCTTCAATCCAAGCCAAACCTTTGATGCCTTGATGTTTAGTTGAGCAAATGACCCCATTTGGAGCAAGTTTGAAGTTGGAAAGATTTCCATTTGAAGTGTGCAATGTGGTGAAATGGACCTATAATGAAAATGACCTGTAATCCTGCTTTCCCAAAATACCCCTGCCCTGCAAGCCTCATAACTTGAGTTCTACAAATCAGATGAAGGACTTCTAGTACTCTTTGGAAATCTAAGATCACGAGGAACAACTTTCATGTTCATCAAAAGTTGAGGAGAAACATCCTTCTAGGTCAAAAATGGCTTGGAAGTTGGTTGACTTTTGTTGACCAAAATCACATTCATCTAAGGACCTGTAACTTGTCTGCATCATAACTTGAGTTCTAGAAATCAGATGAATGACTTCTAGTACTAAAAAGAAATCTAAGAACATGCTCTACAAGTTCCATGTTAGGGTCAAGATGAGATGAGACTTGTATCTTGAGATAGATGGTCTTGAAGTTAGGCACTGAGATAGGGGATTTTACACTGTCAGGCTTAGAAACCCTAGCTTGGTAACTTCTCACACTCTTGATTCTTGATGAATTGATCTTGAAATGATATTAAATGTATATTAGCACAACATTCCATGACCCTAAAGACTTGTAATTGAGTCTTAATCTCCTTCAATTTCATAGTTGACTTAGGGTTGATCAGATGAAAACCCTAATTGCACCATCTTCAACTGTAGCCGCTTGCACTTGGTATAAACACTTGAATGAACTCCACAATGACCTACAAGGCCTCCAATGAGCTTAAATGGTCATCTTCCTCCATAACCATGGGCCTGTGATCCTCAAATGACCTTCAAATGGCCTCCTAGACAGGAGGTGAACCACATACACTTATTTTCCTATCCAAAGAGCTTTGACTTGTATCTGATGATGATAACCCCCCTGTTGACTTGAATACAAACTCTTGATTAGGTATAGAACCCTTGGCAAATCCCTCTTGTTACACACACATCTCTTGATCCCATGTAAAATGAAAAATGCTATGCAATGCAATATGCTAGAACAATGAAATGAAACATAAACCAAGTAAAGAAAAGGTTGGGCAAATTTTGGGGTACAACACTAACGATTCACTGCAAATTGAGGAGGTTAACAGGCTCCTGGGACAGTTTTTGGCTATGTCTGGTTCTGTTGTTGAAGAATCAGAGTAGGCGGAGGATGATTTTCCAAAGTGTCAGCGGTTTCTCTATCCAAGTGTTAGGTGGTGAAGCAAGTAATTTTTAGGTGCAATTAGATGACAACTCAGGTAAAATGGAATTTAGTTGCAGGTTCAATATGACTGATTAAGAGCGTAGGTATTATATCAAGGAATCATGCCAATCATATAATTCTGGCGTCGATTCCCACATAAGGCATCAATGTTCTGCATGAGGACAAGATAATGATAGGAAAGTTGTATCTTGATTCAGTTGTGGTGGATTGATCTAACTTGCAAGGTTAGCACTCTACCACCAAAGTTAGTGTTTGAGTAAAGGGGAAGTTTCAAATTAGAGATATTACCTTCAAATGGCGTTCTTTTATTTCTTACATAAAGGGTTTGTTATAACTGGTTTATGAAGGATTGTCGTGAAATGCAGTGAACCATCTAATTAAGTGGATGGCTTTGATTATTTTATCCTTTCCCTGTTACCCGTGGACTAATATTTAACCTATTTTTTTATGGATGTTGGGAGATGTAATGGTGGATTTGAACTTCTGATGCGGTGAAGGAAGGGTTGACTTTCAAGGTTAAAACTTCAACTCTCAAGTTGGTATGTGAGTGATATGAGTGAATGAAATTTAAATTTGAAAATGTATACCTGAAATTGGTGCGCGTTCTTTTTATATAATGGAGCGGTTATAACAAAATGTTATTCTCTAAGCATAGAAATCGGGGAGCCATTAGATATATCCTTGACCTGAATCTCATACGTTCTCCCCTAGGTTAATCCCCCTGCGCTTCGAGCGTTTTGGAAAATTGTTGCTTTCTATTGGCTGCGGCCGTTGGATTTTCTGCCGGCCAAATAGTTGCCCTACGCCCTCGTGTTTTCTTGGTATTATGAGGGTTTATCGTATTCTCTTGTTCGTGTTGGCCACGTCTCAGCTTAAATAGAAAGTCAATAGGTGACATTACTATCCTTGAGAATTAGCACCTTTAATGCGCCTCATGCTATAGACATCTTTTCGTAGTTTCTGTCATAACTATATTTGAAAACTAGAATTTTTTTAGTATTTTCATGAGGTGATTTAGGTCGTTGGTCGTGCTCATTATTTTAGATAAGTCACCGCGCAACCTTTTAGGCACTCGCTTCTATAGTTTCTTGAGTTATTATTTTTCTTCTTTGGCATATGTTTCTTCACACCATTCTGTTTGTCGGAAAAAATGGTCTCATCATGAGTAAAAAGTCAAAATAAAATTCTTCTACTTCTTGGGTTGATCCTGCCATTTTGTGGACTACTTCTACCTTTAAATGCTAAGGTAGTATTAACAGTGTGTTTCTTAATGTAGGTCCTTCTTTGTATTGGTTTGTATTAACCTCCAATGAAGACAAAAGGATCTGCAGTGAGTATGGTGAATATGGCATTCCCTTCTTTGAGTGTACTTTCTCAATCTTGGGTCTTCGTTTGCCCTTTAATAGTTTCGAGATAGAAGTTTGAAACCATTTGATGGTTCCTCCTTCGTAGTTAAAACCTGTGAGTTGGAATTATATCATTTCTTCCAATATTTGTGTAAATATCGGGGAGCAGAATCCTTTTTGTCTCTTTTCTTTCATCTTTTTAGAGTACAATGTGGTTCAGTAAACCAAGCACGAGGCCAATGCCTGATCACACTGGTTAAAGTTAGCCATTGTTTAGAAGTATTTTTAGAGAACCTGGTGCATTTTGAAAATTAGTTCTTATTGGTTGTTCCTCTCCACAAAGAGGCATGTGTGACAATATGCACCGTAGGGACCGCCAGAAGACAAAGGTATTGGTCTGTTTCATAAGTATTGTAACAAGGGTCATTTCTTAATGGGGAGTGAATCATACGTATACAAGGAGAGTTATTTGTTACAGGAGGATTTTTATCTAAAGAAATGGTTGGTCACTTTCGTTAAAGAAACAGATCATGTTGGGGGTTTTACTCCCCAGGATTAAACTTCAAAGAAACGCTTGAAATAACTTGTTTAAATCCGCCTAATGATAGATGCTCGCACCAAGGAAAAAAGGAAGATCATTTTTTGTATGTTCCCGACATTCTTTCCTCTTTTTCATCACTTAACTATTATTTCATCTAGATAACTTGTGCGCAACAACTACCCGCAATGATGTATTATGCTTCTCCTATGTGTCGCAACTGCGAAAAAGGAGCCGACGGAAACAAACAGAAGAGTCGCCACCGAACGTTATTTATCCCAAAGAGAGGGAAAGGAAACGATCGAAGAAAACCTGAAGAATGGAAGAAGACAAGGTCATCGCAAACCAAATCTTGGGTTCGGGAGTCGATTACGCAAGGGGAAGGTATGAGCACCCCTCACGTCCATTGTACTCAACAGGATCCATGCTTGTTGTCTAATCTATGGGTGAAAGTTATCAAAAATCTACTGCTAAACGGGGGGGGGGGGGGGGGGGGGAGAAAAAAACAGACTCGATAGGACATCGCCGCCCTATGCCTACGTATTCCCTCGTGCAATGGGAAATTCATAGTCAACATAGTTCGTAAAACTACGGGTGATAGGGGAGAGGTTGCTCGCCAAGACATCGCCATCTTGTGCCTACGTATCCTTATCTGGTATGAGAAATCAGAGCAAACGTAGTTCGACTAAACTAGACCTCTGGTGGGTTAAGTGTTTTTAATGAGCGACATTAAGTTCCCATTCCAGCAGTTAGGGACAATGCCTGTTTGCGGTAGAATGGAAAAACAACATACTCCTTTCTGAAAAAAGGTTTGAAGAACAATCCCGAATGATAAAAAAGGTTTGAATTTTGTTTGTGAGTTTTAGTGAAGTGTATTGAGTTAGTTTGAGACTCACGTTGCACTAAATACTATGACTCGAGAGCGAATGCGTCACATATCTCCCAAAGGGCATACGCTAAACACTCTAGACAAACAAGGAGAAACCCCCTGCTCATCATTCCTCATGTTCTTAAGGCCCATAGCGTACGATGTTTATCATTCTTTATTAGGCGTCTTGAGGGAATTTGAGATGAGAAAAGAGAGACGCACAAAAAGTCTAGGGGAAACTGAACCCTAACTGTTATCATACAAAATGGCCCTAAGATCAGGATTAGAAGGGAAGTCTACCTAATATTGTCATGCTTGGATTGAAAGCCTAATGTCTCTCCTACCTCTAACTTAATCGGAAATTAAGTTGAGTTAGGAATCCTAAGGGATCATGTGAAAACAGGAGGTAAATAGCAAGTAAACACGAAGCATCGCAATCACAGATAACATCAAGTATTGATACTCAAATTAATATCCAAGGAAAATATGTACAAGTGTAAACCAAACCAAACAAACAGTGGCAACAAAAGCACTTCAGCACAACATAGTCGTAAATTCCAGCAGGCAAACAAGAATAGCATTTAACGACTCTTATCTTCAAGACAGAAGTGTATACGTCAGCATTGTTCCCTACATTCAAATAAACTTATGCACAAGAGGAATTTAGTAACATCAACCAACGAGAATTCATATACAATTTTAAATGTCCACAAGATCAAGCAAACACAAGTATCACAAATCCCATCAAGATGACTAAAAAATCATCGCGGAAAATAAACAAAGTTAGTCACCAAGGTTCTAATCAAAACTTAACAAGAAAATCAATTCAACAAATAATGAAAACTCTAGTCAAAACTATCAAGAAATTAAAAAAAAATTTATTCAAGAGAAATAAACCAAGATCTAATTAATACAAAATCTAATTAAAACTAAAGTCTAATTAAGAAAAATAAATTACCTAAACTCGAATGAATTAAAATCTAACAAATTAGTCAAATTAATCGCTAATCAACTAAATCAAAATCAAATTACCCAAAATTTAATCTAACAACCCAAGATAAAAAAAAATCAACTAAGAATCAAAATTGATTAAAAAAACTAACAAATTAAGGTTAACTAGGGGGTACAACATAGATCATAAATTGTCAACATGGGCATAGGCCCATCATCATCCACCGAAAAGAGAAAGAATGTATTAAAAAAAAGGTGTTAAAAACAAGTCTTATGAGCCTCAAAAAAGAATCATAGTCCATCAACACAAACAAAGATCATGGGGCGGTATCCAAAAAAAAAACCAAAGCCATATGGTCAAAACTTAATGCCACATTCAGATCCACCGTCACAACTTCATTATCAACTCCCCCTCTTATTAACAAAAATCCAAAGTAAACCGAGAAAAAAGTAGGAAAAAAATCAACGGAGTCGCATCAAAACTTTACCCTTGACCGATCTAAAACCTTCATATCGCTCACTATTATCGCGCGCGACACATCAACGACAACGTCAAAGGATCTCCTTCTTCTTCTCCACGTCTACTCCAGGTTTTGTTCGATTGATGGTCTGATATATGGGTTTGTTCATGGTCTCGTGGAATCTTTCTTCTTCATCATTTTCTGGGTTTGTATGGGTTTTTATTTTAAAAAATTGTGTTGAATGCAGGAAAGAGTTTGTTTGGAAATGAAGCTGAAAGAGGATGGTTAACGTTTTTAATGGAGAAGATGAATATGGCTCGTTTTTTTTTGAAAGGTTGAAGAAGAGAAAAAGGGTGGCTGGATGGGTTTGTGTTGCAAAGGGTATTTGGAGGTTGGATGTGGAAGACGAAATTTTTCGGGGGGTGGGGGGTGGGGGGCGTTTGTAATTTTTTTTAGGAAAGTTGAGAAGAGTCGAGGAATGAAGAGAGTATCTTATTTTGAGATTAAGAGTGAGAGTGATTAAGAGGTGAGGAGCTGTTTTTTTTTCTAGTATAGAGGAAAAACGTTGTCGTGTTCCAAAATGAAAAAAATTGTGCAGGCTTTTATCTTTTTTTTCTTCTTTATTTCTAAATGAAAGAAGGTGATAACAACAATGATGTCATTCTTTTTTTCGCAGGTTGTGGCTGAAGGTGTAGGCTTAGTAAAAATTGTTGGGGTCGTACGAACTCGTTGTCTCGCGTGAGGCTTGTTGAACTGTACGAGTTATAGTGGAGGTGTTTTGGTATTGTCCAAAGCGTACGGTTTTTTTGAAGTATGGTAGCAAGTTTTGGAGTGTTGTTATCGTATTTGGAATGGCAGTAGCAGGCAGTTTTGTTGCAGTTGGGCAGGCTATGTCGCAGCGGTATTGTTTGATGGTCGTTCACGTGGTTGTACGATGATTTTGTGGCTTGGACGACTTTATAGTTTGCAGGAACTGGTTTGATTAGGAGTTGTTGGAAATTATTCAGGACTTGTTGTTGTGGTTTGATGGTTTGAATGTGTGGGTGTCTGATGTGCATTTTGTGGCCCCCTTTTTTCATTTTTTTGGTTCTTAGTAATTTTGTAGTAATGGGCCCTGGTGAATGGGCTTTTGTAGAAATGATATGATTTTTTGAATAATGGTTTATGAGAAAAAAATGATAAATGGGCTTTAAAAAGAATGGTAATATATTCAAAGGATGGTAATGATAGAAATAGACTAAAAATGGACTAAATGTATTTATACATGAACAAATGGATTAAAAAGTGGATATTGCACTTGAAAAATGGTAAAATGCTTTAAAATAAATATGTGGGAATTGATTTGAAAAATGGATATGGGTACGAATATGGACCAAAATTTCTAACAACACGACCGTGAAATCTCGACTTTCAACTCAATCTTTCCTTCGCGGAAAAACTTTAATTAAATGAACACAATTACCATGAAAAACTCTCAACAACCATATGAATTAATTTAAAACCTTGTGTTGACTATTGAATCCACACTGAGGAACATAAACCTGCAAATGAACCACCACCAAACTTATGATCGCGATGATCCTGACTTCTGAACCAAACTTTCCAGGGACTAATGCTTGATAGCCTAATAACCTCCACACATGACAAATTGAATTTGGGACACACCACTGTGAAAATAACCCAATGGTACAGATAACTTGCAACTAGAGAAATTTCTTGATGGTTTGACCAAGATTAGGTCAAACTTTCATCTGATCTTGATTATGATTGAACAAGTCGCACTTGACCCGAAACCATGTCATCGTCCCTGATAAACCTGATCTCCTATCGTATGATGAGAAACAAACCCTGATCCTGAGCCAGCTAGATATAAGCTTGCCAATAACCTTGAACCCAAGGACTGATGGAACCCTAGGCCCTCGATGCCTGGTAATTCTTGAAGAAAGTAAGCCCGACACATGATGATTTGATTCAGAGAAACTCCTGATCCCATGTCTCAGAAGACCCATGCAAGGTATGATTATGAGTTATGATCTAATGATGATGCAAATGAACGCGAAGCAAAAGCCAGTTAAAGTTAGAAAGAAAAAAAAGAGGGCAAATTTTGGGGTGCAACACCTACCCCAATTCAATCGACTTGGACCTGAAGGTATGAAAGGCAATGGCTTTCATACATTCAAGGTAAAAGGTGATTGAATACCAAAAAGAACCCTGAAATTTGTGAACTGCGGGGATATACATAGTGCAATGATGTCTAGTCGGAGGTGGACTTAAGGACAACGGGTACCAACCAAAAGTTGGGATAACCGACACAGTAACTGATCAGAATGATAACAAGGGCTACTAACCAAAAGTCAAGATCTTCAGAGAATTATATCCGAAATTTGTGAGAAACAAGCTACTAACCAAAAGTTAGGATCACCCAGAAGATTACCAACCAAAAGTCGGAATAAAAGCTACTAACCAAAAGTTAGGATCACCAAGAAAAGAAACCAACGACCAAAAGTCGGGATTATCAATAAACAAAAGGATAGCTACCAACCAAAAGTTGGAATCACCAGGACGTCTATTGAATGTGAACTTGCCCGAAAACGAGGCCTACCAACCAAAAGTTGGGATAACGACTCCGCGGGGAATAAAAGAAGATCTACCAACCAAAAGTTGGGATGACAGCTACTAACCAAAAGTTAGGATCACCAGGGATGGAGACTACCAACCAAAAGTTGGGATGACGACTCCGCAGGGGAACAAAAGAGGACTACCAACCAAAATTCAGGATAACATCCACAAAACGATGGACTACCAACCAAAAGTCGGGATAACATCTACAAAATGATGGACTACCAACCAAAAGTCAGGATAACATCCACAAAATGATGAACTATAACCAAAAGTCGGAATAACATCCAAGATAGGCAGGAAGTAGAATCGACCAATTTACAACCTGAAAAGAGAACTCCGTTGGAGAAAGATGAACTTAAACAAGCAAACTCTGATGAGGAGCAAAAGTAAGATGAAAACATCTACTGATGATTTTGTTGGGGTCGGGTACCACAAAGTCTCATGAATTATGCCTTCATCTGCCGAAAAGATGTATGGCAACAAAAGTATCAAACCTGGCTTATGATTCGCATGCATATGTTTGAACATGGCGTAATGCTCCATACAAAATGGAAATGCTACGCATTTGGGAGGATGCTATGCAAAATGCAAATGCAAAGGAACACCACCAAGAAAAGGTGTCGAGAGAAACGGCAAGCAAACTTTGTTGAGAAATATGCCCTGAACGACCTTCCTGAATAGAACTCTTCTGGGGACAACTCCATTCTACTGGGAATTTAGAATAACATTCGTCGGAAAGTTGTCCCAAAGATCTTACTTTGAAGAATACCAATGACCATTGGACTCTGCTGCAGATGTCTACCACTTCTGATTTACTCGTCGAGGGAATCAACATTAATCTCTGCTTAGGGAGAGAAGTCAATGACATGGAACCTGTCAGGGAACAATGCTGAGCTTACCCTGCTGTTGGGGAATAATCTCAATCTTACCCTGCTGGGGATAAGTGCACATCACTGCTGGTGAGATACTTCCGATTTGATAATATTACCCTGTGGGGAGACAAAAACCTCTACTGCAGGAAGATACAAAACCTTCTGCTAAATGAATACCTGACTGCATAACGACACCCTAACTGGTGTGGTCAACTTCTGAATACTCTATGAGGAGTACAAATCAACTCTGGCTGGGGAATTTGACCTCTTGAATTCCTGTTGATAATGTTAGAACTTCAACAATCTCTATCAGGGAGAGAACTCTATTGGGGAGAAGTTAGATCAAACAAACATTGTGTCGGGGAATGTGATAACATGTGAGTCATTGGGGATAATTGTGTGAAATACAGTTGGGCTTTTGGTTTAGGGATGGGACCAAATGTATGGTGATTGGGACTTTTAGGGATTTATTATTGGTTACCAATGCAATTGGACTTTGAAGGGGAACTATCAGACGAGAACTGGTATTTGAGGGTAGACTACCAGATGAGAACTAGTGGCAAAAGGTTAAGTTGTTAGACGAGAACTGACTTGTAGTTTTGGTGTCAGACGGGAACCGACATTATGGTTTGGTGTCATACGGGAACTAACATTGAAACTATGTTGACCAAACGAGAACTGGCTAAAGAATGGGTGACCAGACAAGAACTAGTTCAAAAGCTGACATGTACCAGAAGGGAACTGGTGTTTAATAAAGGGTTGAACAGACGAGAACTGTTTGAAGGTTTGCCAGACGAGAACTGGACTTTGGAAGTGTTTTTGGTTACAAAGTTCTGACAGGTAACAGGTTCAAGCTGTGGGATGAAGATACAATGACAGCGTGCAAGGATAAGAATATTCCCAGCAATGGAATGGATGCTCTTTGCAGTAAGGCTCTTTTAGAAGGCTAAAGTTATTTTATATGGATGATGGCACGATTCCCCGACGCTCGTCTTGAACTTAACAGTTGTTGACAAAAAAGAACTTGTTTGAGTAACTTGCCCCAGTGTAGTTTAACTTGCCCCAGTATGATCTTTGGGAAAGTTCATCCTGAAAAGAAAGTAGCTTGCCATGAGACGACCTCGAGATGGCTTGCCCCAGAATTTGTACCATGAAAGGATTCATCCTTGGTTGACCAACTCTCATAGTGGTTCGCTTCGATGTACTCTTGAAGTAGCTTGCCCCTGAATGAGCGTTGAAGCGACTTAACTTGTCCTGAATGAACACTAGAAGGGTCTTCCCTCAATCAACAGAACCTCTAGGTGACCTGCCCCTGATTCGTAGTCTAAAGATGATTCACTTCTAATCAACCGCTTCTTGAATGATTTTCCCCATAATTAACCGATGCTTGGGGATTTGTCTTAAACTGACTGATTCCATACTCTTTATATGTCAATGCCCCAGACCCATAGGGCGACAAGGTATACTCGATTCTGATTCAGAATGTTGAATAATCCAGTCCTGTTTGATTGCTCCCTGTTGGAATTTCCTCGATGTCGACTACTGACTTGCAATTAAAATTGTTTGTTCACGAATGGTAACTTTAATGCGATGCTCATGAAGATCTTGAAAAATCAATCATTATTAGAGTGATATGATAGTGTGTGATGAATGGACTAATAGTCCAGACGTAGTGTTGATTTAGCTAGCGGAAGATACAACAAGAATATGATTAGGAAATCATGTAGGAGTCAGTTTACACAACCTTGCTGTAGTATTCCTTCAGAATAAACCCTGCCTCAATTAGGTCTTTTAAGGGTTGAATCATGGTCTGGTTCGCGGTTATTGAAACAAGGGATGAAAGGCTCAAAGTTTGATTATTACCCACCCCTTCTTCGTGATGATCTCTAATCCTATGTTCAGTTAACTTGGCACAAGCGCTCACCTTCAAAAGGTTTGTTGAATGGTAGGAGTGATGGTTAAGAAACCCGCAAAGCTTTCGGAGTGACAGTCACCCCTCTTGTCTTCTGTGTCTGTAGTCACACGACTTTGTTCTTGTTCGAGGATTTTTATTTCGCGATCCTTTATTTTTATTCTTTCGTTCCCTAATTTCTTTCTGGACTGATTATTTTTTTTGAATTTTTTTTTTTGAATTTTTCTGATTTTAAAGTCCAACAGGATGCCTTAATTTTTGCCTAAGTTACTTGCTTTCAACTTTTTTTTTTTAACTTAGTGAGCCTTCTTTCTTTTTCTTCTTTTTTTCTTTGAAACAAGTCGTGTGACACTGGCTGTCTTGATTTCTTCGAAAGGGTTGTGACTATCTCACTCCTGGTTGGTGGGGTATACCCATTGTGGTGGTCGAGGCACGACCTCTTGAGATGTGATTGGTCCTTGACCGAGGACACTCCTCTTGAAATTCGAACGCTCGGTCAAATTAACTGACAACTACCCTGTCCCAGGTTAAGATGTGAGGGTTTGAAAATCCGAAGAAAACCTCTACTTCTATGCTCGAAGTGGCTAACTAGGGACTGACTCCTTATCTCTTCAGTGTTTAAGGGATTTGAAACAATGCATGTACGTCATCAACAAGATTTTATCTGAAAGCACACGATCAGCAAGTATGAGTATTAAATATTCGTCATCCTCCCTCCAATCTTTGCTAAAACAACAGTGATAAAGTGGAGTGGATAAATGGTGTATGTGTTTGTACTTTGCAAAAAATAAGAAAAATGAGCGAATGCAACATGATTAATTCAGAAAATGCATAATCACTTCATTAATATTACCATTCAAAATAGCAATGTTTAAAAACAAAGTAATTAACAGGAAAGAAACTACAAATGCAAATGATAAAAATGTCCAAGGACTGCTAATGTTGAGGATGTTTTCCTGTCCGGACCACTGGCTTCTGGAGATGACCCTTGGAATCTTCGAGCTTAGACAGATGAGAGGTTGACATGAACAACCAAACCTCCTTCTGGAAAGGAAATGTACCCTTTGTCAATCAACTGCTGCACTTTGGCTTGGAAGGATTTGCAATCTTCGGTTGAATGTCCCATGGATCCTCCGTGATATCCACACTAAACATGGGGATCGTACCCAAGAGGGTAAGCTTCTAGCACAGGCTTAAGAGTCTTGGGCTCCACCAATGAGTTCTGAATCAGATGTGGCAGAAGCTGGTTATACAACATAGGAACTGGATGAAGAGGAGCAATCCTTCTTTCCAAGTTGTTGCGAGGCCTATTCTAGTTTTGGCGCTGATTCTGACACTTATTCTGATAACCTCGACCATGAACTCATTGATTTGCATGAAGAACGACTCAAGGTTTCTGATATGGTGGCCCAGGCACGACCGTCTGTCCATAAGAATGACGTGACACTGGAAATAATTCCTGTTGAGAAAATTAAGAACGAAAAGATTTCACCGGTTCACCCTGAGAATAATCAACATCTGCCATGACTGCATTGGTCACATTTTCTTCTTCTTCTTGGGAATTACTGAGGGATTCAGTTTCACTTGCCTGACTGCTCAAGACATTATGAATTTTTCCACTCTTTATGCCACTCTCAATGTGTTCTCCTACTATTACCAGGTCAGAGAAGTTTGGTGTAATTCCGAGCATCCTTTCAAAGTATGGGCTCTGCAAGGAGTTCATGAACATGTCTGCTAATTCTTGGTCTAGAAGCGATGGTTGCACTCTGAAATCCAATTCTCTCCACCTCTGAGCATAAATTCTGAAGGATTCATTGTTCTCTTAAGATAAGCTTTGCAACTGCATGCGACTGGGAGCCATATCGAGATGATATTTGTACTGCTTCATGAAAGTTTTAGCTAAGTCCAACCATGATCGGATCTGACTGCTCTCTAACTGCATGTACCAACTCAAAGATGCCCCACTTAGACTATCCTGAAAATAGTGAATCATTAACTTATCAATATGCACAAATGAGTTCATTCTTCTGCAAATCATCACCAAATGTTGCCTCGGGCAGCTATCCCTTTTGTACTTCTTGAACCTCAGTGCTTTGAAATTTGGAGGTAACACTAGGCCGGGAACCAGGCACATGTCTGAAGCGTTGAGACCTAAAGTATCCTTAACTTCCAAGGCTTTGAGTTTTTCATCCAACACACAAAATCTTTTAGCATACTCAAGAGCTCTCGGATCCTTAGTCTTCATCATTGGGTCCTCCCTTTTGGAATTCGACACAGAGAAAGCAAAACCACGGCAATCTGTAGTATCAAGAGAGGAGGAACGTTCACTTTGGACAACAAACTGTTCATGTAAATCCTGGTTATCAACAGAGAGCCGCACTGACTGAGCTTGAGTAAGGTTATTCACTTGTGGAGATTCTTCATCAGGCAGAGAACCGTACAAAGGGTTAGTCATTGCAGTAAAACCTGGTGGGGTATTAATATTCTGGGGGTTGTTCTCTGACATAGCTACCAACAAATCTTAACATGACTTTACTTCTTGACATTGCTTGATCCTGCTTCAAACACTTGGTCGTCTTTCAACAGTTACCACTTGTTCAGAACAAGCACCGGGGATTTAATGCTGATCAAAGATAAAGGCGGAATGAGAGTTCTGGCCGGATGAAGAATGATATGAAAAATGATGCAGAGATGTTTATGCTATGCAATGCAAAAGACATGGGACCAAACCCTCCACAAATTCTGAACAACTGCTGCACTATTGACTGAATAAATCCAGAACTCCACTCTGACAAGAAAATACCAGAATACCAAATCACTGAGATGATGGAAAACCCAGAATACCCAAAATACCAAAATACTGGAATAATCAGAATACCAGAATACCAGGCTGATAAGTTCACACTGATAAGAAAAACAGAAAATTAAGTTGGTTGAAAGTCAAAGTTTCCTGCAAAACCCATCCCATTCACAGGTAGGACCTAGTCTCTGAAAAGGTGCAACATTCTATGCAGGTCATCAATATCACGGATTCTCAGGTCGAGAAACGATGATACGTTCACCATTTTTGGTTTGGCATCATGGTCAATCAAGGAGGTCTCAACTGACTTCCCAACAAACGGTCTCCAGAGTCGTTAGTTTTTAGATCCAACACCCCCTCAACTATCCAGGATGCACATGATAGGATGTCTTCAAAGAAAACCTCGTCTAGAGGCGAATTTCAAGAGGGCTCGTGCATGCCAAACATGCAAGCCCGCACTACTCTCCATACTAACACTAGGTTTGCACTCAAGCCTGGGTATTGGGCTTATCTCTCAGTGAAACAACCCGCCCAATAACACAGCGTCGCATCACTGTGAAAGAGGGGACGACAAGGACAGAAGAATCGCCACCGTTCGTTATTTATCCCAAAGAGAGGGAAAGGAAACGATCAGAGAAAACCTACGAAAAAGGGAAAGACAGGTCATCGCAACTAAATCTTGGGTTCAAGAGTCGGTTACGTAAGGGGAAGGTATGAACATCCCGCACGTCCGTTGTACTTAACAGGATCCACGCTTGTTGTCTATCTAAAAGGGTGTTAATCTATCAAAAGCTACAGGCTCACGGGGACAAAAGAAAAGAAAAGAGACTCGATAGAGTACCGCCGCTTTATGCCTACGTATTCCCTCGTGCAAAGGGAAAGTCAGAGTCAACGTAGTTCAGAAAACTACGGGTGAAGGTGGGGGAAGGTTACTCACCAAGACATCGTCGTCTTGTGCCTACATATCCTCATCTGGTATGAGAAATCAGAGCAAACGTAGTTCGGGAAGACACGACCACAGATTGGTTCAAGTGTTTTAACTGAGTAGGGCTAAACCTTCGTTCTAGCAGTTAGGTGTATTGCTGCTCGACCATTGGAGACTTAGGCGTTACCTGTTTGCGGTAGAACCAAGAGTTAACACTCTCTTTCTGAAAATGGTTTTCAATTAATCTCGAAGGGTAAAAAAGGTTTGATCTTTTTGTTTTTGTGTTTTTTAACAAGAAGTGAATTGAGTTAGGTTTGTAACTCATGTTGCACTAAAGACTATGACTTGAGAGCGAATGCGTCGCATATCGCCCAAAGGGTACGCTAAACACTCTAGACAGTTGAGAGGAGGCCCCCCAACCATCATTCCTGAAGTACTTAAGGCTCATAGCATACAACACATGTTATCCTTTATTAGATGTTTTGAATTGTTTAGGAGATGAGAAGAGAAAGACACGGACTAAGGGGAAACAGGACCCTAATATTGTCATACACAATGCTCCTAAAGTTGAGATAAAAAAGGGAAAACTATCCTAATGTTATCATGCATAGGATTGAACAGCTAATGTCTCTCCTACTCCTGTCTTAAACATAGGGACTAGGAATCCTAGGGGGACCATGGCAAGAGGCCAAGTAAACAACAGATAATTCACTCACAGATGAAATGAAAATGAAAAGAAATTGACTTAAACAAGTCAAGGAACAATGCAAGCAAGAGATGCAAGGATGCAAAGAAGAAATGCAAATACCAATGATGTAACAAAGATGAAGCAAAGAGCTTAAACAAAAGTACTTAAACAAGTCCAAAAAGATGAGATGAAATGGGAGAAGTAAACTCCTACAACCATATACCATCAATCATCAAGAGGGAATGATGCTATCCTAAAAGATGCTTACACAAAGAAAGGAGGGAGGAAAAAGTGTGGGGCAGCCACCACCACAAGCACATCTCAACCATACAATTCTTTTAAACTCAAGTAAAACAAGGCAAACAAACATTGCAAAACCAACACCAATGTTCATGACAAACTCAAAATGCAAGCATAAGCATCAAATTATCATGAACAAGTGTCTAAACCCCATGGGGCAGAAATGATCCAAATTCAAACATAAAACAAGAGGCAAAGCATAAGTATGACCATGGAAAGTGAAAGAACCAAAGTCCTAACACAATCTCAACACTTAAGGCAAGTGGAGAAGCATGATTCAAAGGATAACTTATGATGCAAGCAACACACTCAAATGACCTATGAAAAGATGAAACATCACCTCAAGTATATTAAGATGAACCAACAAAGATCAAAAGGTGCATATGGGATCACTTATGATCATATCCCAAAGTTTTAGGTCAAACTAGCATGTGTAACACTCTACAAAAGTGACTTGACTTGCAAGATTCACCAAAAATAGGAGGAAAGCTCAATAAATGCCAAGTAAAATGTTCAAGCAAGCTTGATCAATCTAGAAACAGCATGTAAAAACTCATGAGCAAAATCAACTCAAGGAACCATCAAATAAATCCAAGAAGGAATGATGTTCCACCTTATCGAGTACTTATCGAGGGCCAATAAAACGCAAATCAAAACCAAATGAAAATTGATCAATCATGGACCAAAACCACCCTCAAAGGAGTCTCAATCCTTCACTTAGGTGAAGGAGAAGCCATGGTCATAGGGGATAAAATTTAGAGTCCAAATGAATAAGATATCACAAGGTGCACACCAAAATACACATCAACTTGTAAAATTCAAATAAAATAATAAAGTGAAATGAAAAATAAAATAAAAATATGGAAAAAAATAAATAACATGTTAATCTTTTAAGAAAATATTTTTGTGGATTTTTCATAATCAAAGAACTAATTTAAAATAAATAAAAGAAAACAAGCAAGAAAATAAAATAAAAATAAATAAAATCCAAAGGGGGTGTGAAAGTAATAATGGAATGAACTGCAATCATGTGTAGCGTGCTTGGGCCCCAAAACAGTGGGGTGTGGAAAATAAAAATGTAAGGCCCATTATTTAAGTGATTCAGCAAACCAAATAAAACAAAACTCCAAGATGAAACGCGACATTTCATTAAACACCTCATCTGCCAACTTAAATGACCTAGCCATGCAAGCAAACATACAGCCACCTCATCATCTTCTTCATGTTATCGTGCATCAAAACCAAGCCATGCAAACCAAATCTGTGTGTGGAACCCTCAAATCTCAACCCTAATATCTCCCTATTGCCTCAATGATTCACAAAAATGTAAAGACCAAAAATGATCTCCAAAATACAAGGATCACTCTCATGCCAACCACATCCAATATAGAGTGCTTTAAGGCATATAAAAATGGGTTTAAAGATCACGAGTCCAAGTGAACTCTCACCATACAACTCAAACTAAAGTCAAACAGAAACAAGATATTACCCTCAAGGACCTCAAACACAAATCATGGACATGATTTCACATCTTAAATCATTTGCAAACAGATATGAGAAAAGGAAAAAGTTTAGAGACTCTTACCTAGTGGAGAATAGTCCACTGCCTCTTCTATGTGTGCTGAAACTCCACCAGAAAGTGAAGAACAAATCCTTGTGACTTGAGAGAGCTGAAGGTGTGCTTAAATGGCTTTGAATCTCCTCCTAAACCTCCAAACAAATCTGAACAGGTGAGGATCAACATGCATACTGTCGCGGTGAAATTTGAATACCAAACTATTGATTAGTTTGAATCTTTAACTCATTTTGAAATCGAACTTTGATTTGTCCAAAGGAAGGGATAAAGATCGAAATTCCCATGCAATGAAAATGCAAGCTGGAGAGTTATAGGTTCGGGGGTTGGTTAAACTTAGGGAAGGTGCTAGCATCCTAAGTTTTTGTAGTACTCTACAGGAACCTCTTGTTTTATGTTTGTTTTATTGCTAAGGTTTATCTGCTTAAAGGTTAAAAGACCTAGGGGGTTTATTTCTAAGTATACTCGATAAGATATCACATCTTATGCCTACATATCCTTACGGGAGTGGAATCAGAGTATCTGTAGTTCCCTTAAAGGGTTTGAGGAGTTCTTTGACTGTGGTCAAAGTTCCTACGGGTTTAGGGTAGTTGATTGGTTGATTTTAGGAGAAGAGATGAGTTATCATTTTAAGGGAGATTTAACCACCACAAGTGTAAGAGATTGTATTGTTGTGGGGTGGAGATTCTATCTCGCTTAAGATGATTAACATCTTTCTCTAATGTTTGAATATTTGTAGTGTTGTTTTTGTTTTCCTATGTTGTAAAAGAAAAGGTCATTCCTATGGGGTAGGATCTATCTTAAGTGATCGACTTGAATGGGATCAAGGATCATAGGGGAGTATGATGCAAATGTAGATGCGATACACACAAGTGTTAAGTCGTGTGTAGGTTCTTCCTTTGGACGGAATGCTATGCTGCGATGTAATAAAGATAAATGCGATAATGTAATTTGCGGAAAGAAATAAAACAGATAGAATAAACATACACACGCATGAAAGTGCTAAGGTGTAAGTGAGTGAATTGTGTATGTGAATGTGCGTGGAATCGAGGCGTGCACGATTGATTGAATTTTACGATGTTGATTGATTTTAGTTGATTAATTTTAAACGAGAAGTTGATTTTAGCTGAGTTGATTTTTTGTGAGATTAAAATATGAATTAAATTCTAAGGTTTTACATAACATGCTACAATGATCTAATTCATAATAAAAACTTAGGTGAAGTGATTATTTTTATTATTAAATTGATATTGATTATGGAATAAAAGAAGTGTTTGTTATTATTTATTTCTAAAAGTTAGTTAAATACTAAGGATTTCATTATTAATTAAATAAATTTGACAAAGAGGTGCAATTATTTATAAGAGTTTTTATTAGTGAATAAATACTTTTTTTTTAAAGTTATTAAGTTGAGAAAGTTAGCAAAATATATTAATAGGAATTAATAGGATTTTTAAAAGGTTGCTTTTAGTTATTGAAAAAAGATTATGAGGTTGATTAAATTGGGATTAAATAAATAATTAAATAGGGTGAATTATTTAAAGAGTAAATAGTTAAAACGAATAAAAACTGGTTTTGATTGATTAAAGAGTTATTAATTTATTTAGAAAAAAGATTAGTTGATCAATTAATTAGAAAAAGGTTAGATGCTGATTAGAGTGATTAAACGATTAATTAATGGTGAGTATGGTAGGTGTGTGTGCGTGGGGAATCAAACTGCAAATACAAAGATGAAAATGAAACGCAGAGAAAGAAACCCTAGGCCCCTTTCGTTCCCTTTATCACTCTCAGCCCCTTGCCCAGAATCTCCTCCCTATGCTTCAACTCCACCTTTCATCCTCCTTCATTCGCCATTTCTTACCGTCTTTTGAACCTAAAAACAAACTAAAAGCATCAATAGATCAATGGCAGGGATAAGGATAGAGAGTTACCGATAGTTGATGATAGTGGCAGCGTTAGAGATGACGGAGTGGATTCGCAGCAGCCGGGGGTGACGAAAACGGGTGTTTCGTCTGTGGGACTCGCAGCGGTGCGCAACGGCTTCGTCAACAGGAGAGATAAGTGTTTTTCTTCTCAGCCTGTTAGGTTAAACGAACATAGGTTCTGTGGTGATTTTCGGTGTGTCCTCTTCATCTATTAGGCCTTCTTTTATAGGTTTCAAATTGAAATGTTCTGATGAAATTGATTGTTGTCTTGAATGGTGATTGGATTTTCCAATTTGGGATAAACTAGGTTTGAAAACTTCCCCTTTTCGTCTGATTGCAATAATAATCTATTAATGAAAAAAATCCAAATTGTGATCTCTTGTATCAATCTGATTAATGTCGTATTTTAATGATCTGAAGATTTGATTTGGTCTGAATTGGATCTTTTCCCCTCAAGTGGATATTCTCTGATGATCTTACTAACTCTGGACTTGTGACTTGGCAGGGGGTGGATAGCGATTTGTTTTGGGCCAAAGAAACTAGTAGCCTTAAAGTGAAATCAGATAGCTGGTGTAAAAGGATTTGGTGAGCCCAAAGTTTCAATTTGTGACAGCTCTGAGTTTGAAAACTTCTTCACGTGAATTCAAAAGCTTGCTAACTCTGTTTTTTTTTGTCTCTGCAGTATGACTTAAAGGATTTCTCAAAGATTTTGACCTCTGAAGACGTTCACTTTTCTTGACAGGGTTGAGGGAATTGATTCATGTTGACAAAGGTGTGGCAGCACTCTGCACTTGGAACACTTCATTGACAAGGCATCATTCTTATAATTGGATCGTTACCCTCGACAGCTTTTAGGAGTTTTCTTCTGGTTTTGTTGTCTGAATAGCTTTTGCAATCACCAAGACTACTGTCAAGGTCTCCAATAGCTGAGTGAGCTTCAAATTATATTTCCAAAGGTCCGTTACGTTCCTGTGTGAGCATGGTTTTCTCATGGGTTTCTTGGAATTGGTTATTGCTGTTGACCTCTCCTGCTGAGGAGCCTCTGAGGGAGATAACTGCTAAACGAATTGGGGTGGAGCAGCCTGAGATGGACTCCCTTGCTTTGGCTGCTGATGGGCGTGATCAGAGTTTCGACCGGAGGTAACATGTTGTTGAAACTCTTCTAGCTTAACACCTATTCCTTGTTGCATTCCATATCATTAATGTCCATTTGGTTAATCTGAGACCGTATTAACAGCTGTTGCTTTCTTGGCTGGTGTGGCTGCTGGTGCACTGGCCTGTCGTGCCTTTCTCTTGTTTGCAGACCTCGCAAGAGTTGCAAACGGTAATGAATTCCCACGGTCCACTTGCTGTATCAAACTTTGAGAACTCAGTCTTTTGCCGTTAATTCCTCATTAGGTGAGCTTGTTCTCTAAGTGTCTGTACTGATGTTTTTCTTGAAAGAAACTGAGGGAAGTTACTTGTCTGCTTGTGTTTCCAATTTAAGTATATCTTACACTTTCTGAACATTCTCTTTATGTGTAATTCACTCTTTATAGTCTGAGGTCTGGACTAATTGATCATTGTGCAGGTAGCAAAGTTCGAGGACTAACAAGGCCTATGCAGATACCTTGACTTGATGGGGCTTTTCCAAGCAAATTCTATGCAGAAGGAATTCCTCTTTGGTTTGCTGCAGTATTGTGATCTTGCTGCGCCAATTTACTGCCACTATTACCTTGAAGCACCATGCAGAAAGAATGAAAGGAACGTCTTCTAAAGTTGATTCAACCTGGTCCTAAGAGTACAAGGTGCATCATCTCCTGAAGACAAACTGGCAGCCACAGAAGCCCGGTCTGGGACCTATGATAATGGATTTGCTTCACGTAGGTCTTCAGCAGAGCAGTACATCAACCATGCTGTCAGGCAAGTTCATTAGTGATAATGCCATGTCTGTATCATCTTCAATGTCTATGAGAGAGCGAAGTTCTGAAAATGCTTGCTTGGAGGCTTCGAGTGATCAACACAATACCATTATTCTGAGCAGTGAAAGATATAGCATTCATATTGACGCGGTTCTGGATCCTTTAAGTCCAACCAGCCAGAAGTTGTTCTGGAATTCTTTGAGTTGCGAAAATATTTTTAGCCTAACGTGAGGATTGTATTGAACCCGATGAGTTCCCTTCTTGATCTTCCTCCGAAGAATTGTTACAGATATGCAGTATCGACAATTGACGATTTTAGCAACACAAATTCATTGATAAGTGGCCCAAAAGCAATTTTACCAACATGTCATTATCTTAGACTCTCACCACGAATCTCAATGTTCCAGAGCCCTGTTTCTGTATTAATATTAATGACTTATTTGTAATGTCTTTGAATTAAGGACTTGTTTGGCTTGTGATGGTTAGGAAAATGTATGGCTTAGGCAAGTATATAATATTATGATGCTTTCATGAGCAGATAGTTTCTTATTTGAGGAATTGTAGCAAAACTGATGATGGCCTTATGTTGTAGCGCAAAACAATTGTGTCGTGGCTTCATAAATTCGAGACTTCATTCATAATATTCCTTTGTGTAATTAGCAATGAGTTATATCATAAATTGCACTTAGCCATGTAGCATAAAGTTTGATGGGCTTTAGTTCAAGGCTTGTGAACTCGTCACCTTTCGCATTCTGTATCGTGGGCTTAGAGACAAGAACTAGGTGTAGAAGCATGCTTCATCTCAAGGTTTCAAGATTTTGATGACAACAACAACAACAAGACTCAAGATCATTTCATCTGTGCAAAAAGTCAAAAGCTTTCAAAAGACCAAGATCAAAGTATTATGGAAGTGATCAACATTCAAGCTTCATGTACATTTGCTCGATCATCTTTCAAGACTTGGACACAAGCTATGGTATATCAAATTCTCTAATTTAATTGATATACAAGTGTTCAATACTATAAACTATTTTTTTCATAATGCATTAACATGTTTTAAAATCATTTGGAATTGGTATAACACTTTTAAATTAATTATTTTTCAAAGTTTTTACAGTGTTAACTGATTAACCATATAGGTTAATCGATTAACGCCCTAAAATTTTAAATTCTTTGGGCCAACGTTACAGTGTTAACCGATTAACCTATATGGTTAACCGATTAACACTGAACGTTATCTGAAAAATTGTTTCTTTTCAAGTTCAACAATTATTTGAATGTTATACCTTTCCATGTGTTAAGTCATACTCAAATATACCCTTTTGAAATGGTGTTTTGGATGATATACATTCTGATAATTTCAAATTAACAAACACCTCCAACAATTTTCAAAAACAATCATTGAATCATATTCACTACTTTTCAAATAATTTCAAATACATTCAAAAAGTGTTCATACTTGCATAACCTTTCACATCCATTTGTTTGAACACTTGTATTGAGATTAAGTTGTGAATTCTGATTAAAGGAGAAGATCAATCTTTGTATTGATATTACTATTGTACTCTCAAATTATAAAAAGAATTACAGAATAGTCTGTTGTGACTTGTGATCCAGGATTGTTGGACACAAGGGTTAGTGTTTTGCAAGAGGATTGTTCTTGCACACTAGTTTGTTTTGTTGTTAGATTGTAGGCCTTACCGGTTGATGGTGTGATAGGTTGTACTTTCTAAAACAATAGTGAAAACTCTCTTTCATGTGGAAAGGGGAGTGGAGTACCTTCGGATTGTAAAGGGAACCACTATAAATCTTGGTGTCCACTTTCTTTATGCTTTTTACTGCATCCATCACCAAGAACATAACCAAAGAAAAATTAAAGAACACCAAAAATCTGAAAAAGTTTATATAAGCCTAATTCACCCTCCCCCCCCCCCCCCCTCTTAGGCATACTCTGAACTTACAATTGGCATCAGAGCAGGTTAAGGTAACCTGTTCCTAACGATTCAGTATGGCTTCCGCAAGTACCAACCCGGTTTTCAAAGATGGTGGAAGTAGTAACAAGCCACCACTCTTTTCTGGAGAATTTTTCGATTTTTGGAAAATCCGTATGAAGGCACATCTTAAGGCTCAAGGAGACGGTATATGGGAAACCGTAGAAACTGGTCCACATGTTCCTACAAGTATGGTAAATGGTGTTGGAACTCCAAAGATAAAATCCTCATATGATGAAGATGACAAGAAGAGAATTTTGAATGAGAAGAAAGCAATCAACATACTTCAAAGCGCTCTCAGTATGGACGAATTCTTCCGTATATCACAGTGTAAATCAGCAAAGGAGATTTGGGACACCTTGGTAGAAACGCATGAAGGGACAGCCGAAGTAAAAAGATCAAGACTTAATACTTTAAGTCAAGAATATGAAATGTTCCGTATGCAGCCTGGTGAATCCATTGTTGCCTTACAAAAGAGATTCGTTCATCTAACAAATCATTTGATTGCTCTCGGGAAGACCTTCACCAATGATGATCTCAACTTGAAAGTCCTAAGATCCTTAACAAGAGAATGGCAACCGAAGGTGACCGCTATTTCGGAAAAGAAGAGTCTTTCAACGATGACATCCGCTTCCTTATTTGGAAAACTTCAAGAGCATGAACTGGAACTTGGAAGGCTTGAGAAGCATGAAAGTCAAGACAAGAAGTCCAAAGGAATTGCCTTGAAGATTGACACAAAGGATGACAAAAATGACGAATCTTCCGAAGACGAAAATTTCATGCTTCTAGTAAAGAAGCTTGGTAAGTTTTTTAATCATAATAAAAATTCCTCTTTTTCTAAAAAGAATAGACATTTCAGGAAAAAGGAAGTATCCACATCAAATCAAGAAGTTACATGCTACGAATGTGGGAAACAAGGTCACATAAAGCCGGATTGCCCGAAACTAGCAAATAAAGGGAAATTCAAAGGCAAAAAGGATTTCAAGAACAAAAAGGCTTATGTTGCATGGGACGATAACGAGATAAGTTCATCATCAGAGTCGGAAAGCGATGAATGTGCAAATATGGTTTTAATGGCTTCACACCACTCCGATGAAGAAAATGAGGTTA
Source organism: Lathyrus sativus (assembly GCA_963859935.3). Classification (NCBI taxonomy): domain Eukaryota; kingdom Viridiplantae; phylum Streptophyta; class Magnoliopsida; order Fabales; family Fabaceae; genus Lathyrus; species Lathyrus sativus. The sequence goes on along the minus strand of OZ012738.1, from coordinate 96,191,022 downwards.
GTAGCAATTTTTCTGTTTATGATAATGATGCACAAGAAGTTATAGATGAACTTCTAAAAGAATGCAAGACTTTGTATAAAAGCATCTCAGCACAAAAGAAAAGAATTTCATTTTTAGAAGAACAAAATTATGTTTTCATGAAAAATATTGAAAATGAAAAACAGAAATTAATAAATGAAAAACAAAGTCTTGTATGTAAGAATTGTGAATCTCTATCTTTTCAAATTGTGCAACTTAGAAGAGTTTTAGAAAGATACGAAAAAGGTCAAATTGGCTTGGAAGAAATTCTTAAACATCAAAGATATCCTAATGATAAAAGTGGATTAGGATATTCTAAATTTTCAAAACCAAGTACCAATGAGATCATTTTTGTAAAAGCAAGTGGACAAGTTGCTAAAGAAAAGAGAAACATTTCTAAAAATCAGCATCAAAATCATAACAAGATAAAAGTTGCGAAGAAAAAGAATTATGTTCCTAGATATAGAAGTCACTTTCAACCTACGTGTTCTTATTGTGGAATTAAAGGCCATACACCTAATGCTTGCTATGTGCGCAATATTGGTGTTGCTAAAGGGCATTATGTGTGGGTTGTAAAAGGTACTAACTATCAAGGATCCAAAGCAATTTGGGTACCTAACACTACTTAATTTTGTGTTGTAGGTATGCTTCAAGACGACGTCTAATCAATGGTATCTTGATAGCGGTTGCTCGAAGCATATGACGGGAGACATAAACAAATTTTCAAGTCTATCATTAAAGGCCAAAGGATACGTCACTTACGGTGATAATAATAAAGGACAAATTCTTGGAGTTGGAATCGTTGGTACACCTCCATGTACAATCATCGAAGACGTTCTTTATGTGGAAGGCCTTAAACACAACCTACTTAGCATAAGTCAATTGTGTGACAAAGGGTTCCGAATCAACTTTACAAAGGAGGAATGCTTGATAGAACACGAAGTCACTCATGACATTTTGCTAAAAGGTAAAAGATATAATAACATTTTTATGATTTCTTTTGATGACTCTTCCTTGAAGGTAAAGTGTCTTATGGCAAACAACAACGAGGCATGGCTTTGGCATAAAATATTTGCTCATATCCACATGGAGCATCTAAACAAATTGATAAATCATGATCTAGTTGTTGGACTCCCAAAAATAAAATTCATCAAGGATAAATCATGCGATGCATGTCAAAAGGGAAAATAGACCAAGACAACTTTCAAATTCAAGCAAGTGGTCTCTACATCAAGGCCACTTCAATTGTTGCATATGGATCTTTTTGGTCCATCAAGAACAAAAAGCTTCGGAGGTAATTTTTATGCTTTAGTTATTGTTGATGATTTCTCTCGATACACATGGACATTGTTTTTAGTGCAGAAAAATGATGCTTTCAAAGCATTCAAGAAGTATGCAAAGCAAATTCAGAATGAGAAATCACTCACCATAGCCTCTATAAGAAGCGATCACGGTGGAGAATTCCAAAATTCAGACTTTGAAGATTTTTGCGAAGAGCATGGAATTTCTCATAATTTTTCAGCACCAAGGACGCCTCAACAAAACGGTGTCGTAGAACGGAAGAATAGATCACTGATGGAGCTTGCAAGGACAATGCTTAGCGACACAAATCTTCCTAAATATTTTTGGGCAAATGCAGTTAGTACAACATGCTTCATAAGCAACCGTGTCACTATTCGACCACTTCTCAAAAAGACTCCGTATGAGTTGTTCAAGGGTAGAAAACCAAATATAGCATTCTTCCACATATTCGGATGCAAATGCTTTGTTCTCAATAACAACAAGGATAATCTCGGTAAGTTTGATGAGAAATCCGACGAAGGTATATTTCTTGGTTATTCTCTTTATAGTAGAGCATTTAGAATTTTTAATAAGAGAACTCTTACTATTGAAGAATCCATTCATGTTTCGTTTGATGAGACTAACCCCTCGAAAGACGATAATATTATTATGGATGATGATGATGATATAGTAGGTTCTTCACAAGAACAAGAAGAGACTTCAAAGAATCAAGAAATACCACAAGAAGATGTCACTCAAATCATTGAAGAACATCAAGATCTTCCGAAGGAATGGAGAACGCATAGAGATCACCCTATAGATAAAGTTATTGGTGATATTAGCCAAGGCGTTGCAACTCGACCTAATCTAAAGGATGCTTGTCTCAACATGGCTTTTGTGTCTCAAATTGAACCAACCAAGATTGATGAAGCCTTAGGCGACGACCAATGGATTGTAGCAATGCAAGAAGAACTCAATCAATTCGAAAGGAATCAAGTTTGGAGTCTTGTACCAAGACCAGATCATAAGCACATCATAGGAACAAGATGGGTGTTCAAGAACAAACTTGACGAGAATGGGATCATAGTTCGTAACAAAGCAAGATTGGTCGCACAAGGCTACAACCAGGAGGAAGGAATTGATTTTGATGAAACGTTCGCTCCGGTAGCAAGGTTAGAAGCAATTAGATTATTACTTGCTTACGCTTGTTCTATGAATTTTCAGTTGTTCCAGATGGATGTCAAAAGCGCTTTCCTGAATGGCTACATCAATGAGGAAGTCTACGTCAAACAACCTCCGGGTTTTGAAGACTTCAAGAATCCCTCGCATGTTTACAAACTGAAAAAGGCACTCTACGGACTAAAATAAGCACCAAGAGCATGGTATGACCGCCTTGGCAATTTCTTATGTGAGAAGGGATTTACAAAAGGAAAGGTTGACAAGACATTGTTCATAAAGAAGATCAAAGGAAATACTTTATTGGTTCAAGTCTATGTAGACGACATCATCTTCGGATCAATAAACAAAGAGCTTTGCGAAGAATTGTCACTTATGATGCAAGGAGAATTCGAGATGTCCGTGATGGGAAAATTGAATTATTTTCTTGGACTACAAATCAAGCAAACAAAGGATGGCATCTTCCTCAACCAATCCAAGTATTGCAAGGAATTGTTGAAGAAATTCGATATGGATAGTTGCAAGGTGATGTCCACTCCTATGGGATCCGGAACGTACGTTGATCAAGATGAATCCGGTACTCCAGTTGATATAACAAAATATCGAGGTATGATCGGTTCATTACTATATTTGACGGCAAGCCGTCCTGACATTATGTATAGCGTTTGTTTGTGTGCACGCTTTCAAGCAAGTCCGAAGGAATCACATCTCACAGTCGTAAAGAGAATCATAAAGTATCTCAAAGGGACAAGGAACGTCGGATTATGGTATCCTAAAGGTAGTACTTGTTCTTTAGTTGGTTATTCTGACGCCGACTATGCAGGATGTAAGACCGATAGAAAAAGCACAAGTGGTATGTGTCACATTCTCGCGAATGCATTAGTGTCATGGGCCTGCAAGAAGCAAGCGTGTGTGGCACTCAGTACAGTCGAAGCGGAATATATTGCAGCAGGAAGTTGCTGTGCACAAATTCTGTGGCTCAAGCAACAACTCCTTGATTACGGTGTAGACCTCGGCTGCATTCCTCTTCGATGTGATAATACAAGTGCCATCAACATTACAAAGAACCCGGTCATGCATTCAAGAACAAAACATATAGATATTCGGCATCACTTCCTTCGAGATCACGTGTTGAATGGAGATGTAGATGTTACTTTCGTCGACACGCATAATCAACTCGCCGACATCTTCACCAAACCTTTGGCGAAAGAACCGTTCTACAAAATTCGGCGAGAACTTGGGATTCTTGATGAAGGTGACATCTGACCTTTTCTCTAATATGTGTATGCATTATTTGTGTTGTGTTTTCATGTGTATGCATTCTGTTTTTAAGTATTTTTCAAAAATTCGCGTGTGTTAATCGATTAACCATATGGGTTAACCGATTAACACTGTAAGTTTTTCTGTAACAATTAAATTTTTTAATATGTTAATCGATTAACCTACATGTTTAACCGATTAACACTGTTAAATTTTCAATTCTGACTCAATTTTTTAATGTGTTAACCGATTAACCTATATGGTTAACCGATTAACACTGTTCAAATTTCTAAAAATCAGAAACAAAAATTAATTAGAATTTTTAAAAACATTATATGTGTTAAATGCATTTTTATGTGGTCAATATTCTCCTAAGTGTCCAAAATCCATATCCTTGGAATCCTATTCCCTCTTAAAGAGTATTTGGAACTTCCCTCTTCAAACCCTAAGTTTAAAACCCATTACCTCTCTCCCACTCTCTAAGTTGGATAACTCCTTATAACCATCCCCATCTTCTCAAACCCTAACTTCCTCAAAACCCACAACTTCAGTTCCATCAAACTCATTCATGGCTTCAGCATCAAACCGCGGCAAGGGAAAGCTACCAGAACACCATTCTGCATCTGATGAAGAAGATATCCCTATGGAAATAACCAAGAAGCGCAGAATGGATTTCAAAGTCCGAGTTCGTCACATCCTCCCGGTAAAGTATGTGAATCTTAAGGCTTTTCCAGCATCATCTTTTGATTTTCCTGCTTTGCTCAAATATCAGAGGATCGATAACTTTATGTCGAATTCTGGAAATTGCTATCCGGATCTTGTCAAATCCTTTTTGCATAAGCTGTCTGTGTTTATAAATGCAAATGATGAGCATGTTATGAAAACAATTGTTAGAGACTGCGTTGTGGAAGAAAATTTGTCTGATGTTGCTGCAATGCTGAAAATACCATCGTCTGGGTACTTTCTGAGAAAAGGAGTTAACCACGTGGAAGGGCCATGGTCCAACTACGACAAGATGGAGTTCTACTATCAGATCTGCAGATTTCCAAAGAAGGTGAAGAAGAAGAGGAAGAAGACGAGGAGGATATGGCTGATGAGGACATTTAGAGAATATGTTGATGTTACTGTCTTTTATTGCTTTCTAGTCATTAAGTTTTAAGTTTATGTTCTTAACTGTGTTTCATTTAAATTATAGAATTTGATATACCATAGCTTGTGTCCAAGTCTTGAAAGATGATCGAGCAAATGTACATGAAGCTTGAATGTTGATCACTTCCATAATACTTTGATCTTGGTCTTTTGAAAGCTTTTGACTTTTTGCACAGATGAAATGATCTTGAGTCTTGTTGTTGTTGTCATCAAAACCTTGAAACCTTGAGATGAAGCATGCTTCTACAATCTCCCCCTTTTTGATGATGACAACGAATTGAGTCTTGTGCAGTGCTTTGATGATTTTTGATCCTGGTCTTGTTTCTCCCCCTATTAGGCATACTCTGAACTTACACTGGGGAATGGGCCTCGTTTGGTCATTCTTGAACCAAAGGACCCCCTAGCCTTATATGTCATGTTGTTCTCAGTTTAAATCCTGAAAGTAGTCACAATCCAATTGAAGAGACCTTAGTCCATATTTTTTGACCAACAAGCAACACTTTGGATCATTAGAAACTAGGTAATCCTTTAGATGATGGTGATCCTAACATAATAATTATTCCCTGATGAAACCTTAGGAATAAAGGGTGCAATTTGAAATGCAGTTTTCTATGTAACCCCAGTCAGTCTTCACATGATCATGCCTTAATAAGAGAGCATTTAATCCCTAGGTCTTTGATTAAGCCCTACTCAGTTTGTCCACGCATCTGCACAAACTGGTTAGTCATACTAATCATACATACAAAAAATAAATAATAAAAGGAAAAGAAAAGAGTGCAAGCACAAAGAAGCGGGATCTTACGGTCAAAAATTAGGGTGTGACACATACAAATGGTTTCTTTGGCAAACAGATGGAAGAGAATGCTATGGTGATGATGGTTTGAGAAAGATTTTGTTGAATGGCTCAATAGCTTGTGAGTTTCGAAAAAAAACCAGAGGATGCAAAAATATCAAGTTCTGATTTTGGCTCAAAATGATGGCTCCCTGTATCTAGGGTTTCTCTTTTAGTTTATATATGGGGTAAAAATGAAACTTTGATGGTTTAACTGTGGTGAAAAATGAAGGGAGCAGATGTGGTGATTTCATGGAAAACTTGGCTCAATGGTGGATGGTGGAGCATGCACGAGTTGCTTGCATATGTGGTTGTTTTTGCTTTAGTGGAGGGAACAAATCAGAGGGAGAGTGTGAATTCAGAGTTGTGGCTGCTTGTCTTTTCCATCCTTGGCAAGAAATTCAAAATGGCTCCATTGTAGTACATGACATGTTGGGCTTGTTTTGGCAATGTTTGGATTGTACAATTCATGCGCATGATATGGGCATTGCAAGAATGCTGCATGGCTGATTGAGTAATATGCCAAATGATCTATGAATCATGCCTTGAAATAATGTCCAAACCACCATCTTTGAACCATTGTATCTTGATGCAAAAAGCTCATCTTGATTGGAACTTAGGCTCTAATTAAAGATTGCATGGCAAGGAACAAATTTGATGTTGGTAAAAGTTTGATTTGCAACTTGGAGGATCATGAAATTTGAGGTTGAAAGTCATGTCATGCAAGCTGCCTTGGAATAACTTAGAAAAATTTCTAAGTTATGAATTTGAGCCACTTGAAACCCCAACTTTGGACATTCATATCTTGAGCTTCAAACATCATATGAGAGACTTCTAGTAATGGTTGGAAATCTTGGAACAATATCTACAACTTTCATGTGGGACAAAATCCCATTTGACAACAAGAACTTGATGAAAATTGGCTTTGAAAGTTGGTCCAAAAATCAGTCCAAACTTGCTAATTTTGAGATCATTGAAAACCCTAACTTTGAATCATCATAACTTGAGCTTCAAACATCACATGATGATGAATTGGTACTCAAAAGAAAGCTCAGAATATGAGGAACAAGTTTGATGTTGGACAAAAGCTCATTTGAAACCTTAATCATAAGGAAAAATGGCTTGGAAAGTGGCTGGTTCACACATGAAACTTTCCATAAATGGAAAGGTTCTAAAACCCTAATTTTCCTAAAATGGCAAATTTCAACACTTCTTGATTTTTCATGATTCCCTTGACATTTCTTGGTCGAATTTCACCCATTTGTCATATTGAACTTGAGGAACATGATTTTGACCTTAAAAAGTCAGGATTTGACTTTTTCCCTACACAGTTGACTTTTTCCCCAAATCTCCTTATTTGCAATTGACTAACCAATTGAAGCTCTTCTGGTTGAAATTGAAGATCAATCTTCTAATTCTAGACACCTTGGGACATATGAAGGATCATGGAAACAATTTTTGATCCAAGAAACAAGTCTAGACTGATTATATGTGAAACCCTAATTTCATGTCTTTTGTATAGGCTCTTTGCTGATGAACTGAGTGACCATTCCAACTCCACAGTAGCCTCTAAGGTACTCAACAAATTTCTAACCCATGATCTCACCAATGATAGAGCCTCATGAACTCTTGACAAATCCTCTGGTGGCCCTCAGACAAGTAGCTATAGCACATCTCTCCTCTCAAGGGGCTTTGACAACTTCATGATGGTGCCACACACTTAATGACCTTTACCAATGCCTTTGCTTGAGCTTGAAGTAAGTGAGACTCTTTTCTTGGATGGCACATAAACAAACTTGATCCCCTGTAAGAACAATCCTATGCAAATTCAAGATGCTAAAATGCAATGAAACATAAGCCAAACAAGAAAAACGGGTTGATCAAATTTTGGGGTACAACACACAACAGCAATATGATAACAATGATAAAGTGCGGAAAATAAAATGTAAGAGCAATAATATACAAAATTACAACATATACACACAAATATACACACCCAAAAATGTAAAACATGCAAGCGCTAGGATTGACTCGTATAGGGAAACAGATGTCCCTAGTGAAGTCGCCAGCAAAAAAGGAGTCGGCGGAAACAAACAGAAGAGTCTCCACCGAATGTTATTTATCCCAAAGAGAGGGAAAGAAAACGATCGGAAAAAAACCTGAAGAACGGGAGAAGACAAGGTCATCGCAACCAAATCTTGGGTTCGGGAGTCGGTTACGCAAGAGGAAGGTATGAGCACCCCTCACGTCCGTTGTACTCAACGGGATCCATGCTTGTTGTCTAATCTATGGGTGAAAGTTATCTAAAAGATACTGCTAAACGGGGGAAAGAAAAGAACAAACTCGATAGGACATCGCCGCCCTATGCATACGTATTCCCTCGTACAATGGGAAAGTCAAAGTCAACGTAGTTCGGAAAACTATGGGTGATGGGGGGAGGTTGCTCGCCAAGACATTGTCGTCTTGTGCCTATGTATCCCCATCTGATATGGGAAATCAGAGCAAACGTAGTTAGGGTAAACTGGACCACTGGTTGGTTAAGTGTTTTTTATGAGCGACGTTAAGTTCTCATTCCACCAGTTAGGGACGATGCCTATTTGCGGTAGAACGGAAAAACAACGTACTCCTTTCTGAAAAAAGGTTTGAAGAACAATCCCAAAGGATAAAAAAGGTTTGAATTTTGTTTGTGAGTTTTAGTGAAGTGGATTCAGTTTGTTTGAGACTCACGTCACACTAAAGACTATGACACGAGAGTGAATGCGTCGCATATCGCCCAAAGGGCATACGCCAAACACTCTAGACAAACGAGGAGAAACCCCCCGCTCATCATTCCTCATGTTCTTAAGGCTCGTAGCGTACGATGTTTATCATTCTTTATTAGGTGTCTTGAGGGAATTTGAGATGAGAAAAGAGAGACGCACGAAAAGTCTAGGGGAAACTGAACCCTAACTGTTATCATACAAAATGGCCCTAAGATCAGGATTAGGAGGGAAGTCTACCTAATATTGTCATGCTTGGATTGAAAGCCTAATGTCTCTCCTACCTCTAACTTAATCGGAAATTAAGTCGAGCTAGGAATCCTAAGGGATCATATGAAAATAGAAGGTAAACAACAAGTATACACGAAGCATCGCAATCACAGACAACATCAAGTATTGATACTCAAATTAATATCCAAGGCAAATATGTACAAGTGTAAACCAAACCAAACAAACAGTGGCAACAAAAGCACTTATGCACAACATAGTCGTAAATTCCAGCAGGCAAACAAGAATAGCATTTAATGGATCCTATTTTCAGAACAGAAGTGTATACGTCAGCATTGTTCCCTACATTCAAATAAACTCATGCACAAGAGGAATTTAGTAACATCAACCAATGAGAATTCATATACAATTTTAAACGTCAACAAGATCAAGCAAACACAAGTATCACAAATCTCATCAAGACGACTCCAAAATCATCGCGAAAAATAAAAAAAGTTAGTCACCAAGGTTCTGATCAAAACTTAACAAGAAAATCAATTCAACAAATAATGAAAACTCAAGTTAAAACTATCAAGAAATTAAAAAAAATTATTCAAGAGAAATAAACCAAGATCTAATTAATATAAAATCTAATTAAAATTAAAGTCTAATTAAGAAAAATAAATTACCTAAACTCAAATTAATTAAAATCTAACAAATTAGTCAAATTAATCGCTAATCAACTAAATCAAAATCAAATTACCCAAAATTTAATCTAACAACCCAAGATAAAAAAAAATCAACTAAGAATCAAAATTGATTAAAAAAACTAACAAATTAAGGTTAACTAGGGGGTACAGCATAGATCATGAAGTGTCAACATGGGCATAGGCCCATCATCATCCACCAAAAAGAGAAAGCATGTATTAAAAAAAAAGGTGTTGAAAACAAGTCTTATAAGTCTCAGAAAAGAATCACAGTCCATCAACACAAACAAAGATCATGGGGCGGTATCCAAAAAAAACCAAAGCCATATGGTCAAAACCTAATGCCACATTCAGATCCGCCATCACAACTTTATTATCAACTCCATCTCTTATTAAAGCCAAAGTAAATCGAGAAAAAATTAGGAAGAAAATCAATGGAGTTGCATCAAAACTTCCCCCTTGACCGATCTAAAACCTTCATACCGCTCACCATTATCACGCGTGGCACATCAATGACAACGTCAAAGGATCTTCTTCTTCTTCTTCTTCGCGTCTACTCTAGGTTTTGTTCGATCGATGCTCTGATATGTGGGTTTGTTCATGGTCTCGTGGAATCTCTCTTCTTCATCATTTTATGGTTCAATTTCTGGGTTTGTATGGGTTTTAATTTTAAAAAGATTATGTTGAATGGATGAAAGAGTTTGTTTGGAAATGAAGCTAAAAGAGGGATGGTTAACGTTTTTAAAACAGAAGATGAATAGGGCTCGTTTTTTTTTGAAAGGTTGAAGAAGAGAAAAGGGTGGCTGGATGGGTTAATGTTGCAAAGGGTATTTGGAGGTTGGATGTGGAAGATGAAAATTTTCAAGGATGGGGGGGGGGGGGGGCGTTTGTAAAAAAACTTAGGAAAGTTGAGAAGAGTCGAGGAATGAAGAGAGTATCTTTTTTTGAGATTAAGAGTGAGAGTGATTAAGAGGTGAGGAGCTTTTTTTTTCTAGTATAGAGGAAAAACGTTGTCGTGTTCCAAAATGAAAAAAATTGTGCAAGCTTTTATCTTTTTTTCCAAAGCGTACATGTTTTTTGAAGTATGGTAGCAATTTTGGTGTGTTGTTATCGTATTTGGAATGGCAGCAACATGCAGTTTTGTTGCAGTGGGGCAGACTATGTCGTAGCGGTATTGTTTGATGGTCGTGCATGTGGTTGTACGATGCTTTTGAGGCTTGGACGACTTTATAGTTTGCAGGAACTGGTTTGATTAGGAGTTTTTGGAAATTATTCAGGACTTGTTATTGTGGTTTGATGGTTTGAATCTGTGGGTGTCTGATGTGCATTTTGTGTCCCCCTTTTTTCATTTTTTTGGTTCTTGGTAATTTTATAGTAATGGGCCCTGGTGAATGGGCTTTTGTAGAAATGATATTATTTTTGGAATGATGGTTTATGAGGAAAAAATGATAAATGGGCTTTAAAAAGAGTGGTAATATATTCAAAGGATGGTAATGATAAAAATAGACTAAAAATGGGCTAAATGGATTTATACATGAACAAATGGATTAAAAAGTGGATATTGAACTTGAAAAATGGTAAAATGCTTTAAAATAAATATGTAGGAATTGATTTGAAAATGGATATGGGTATGAATATGGACCAAAATTTCCAACAACACGGCCATGAAATCTCGACTTTCAACTCAAGCTTTGCTTCGCAGAAAACCTTTAATTAAATGAACACAATTACCGTGAAAAATTCTCAACAACTATCTGAATCAGTTTAAAACCTTGTGTTGACTATTAAATCCACACCGAGGAACATGAACCTGCAAATGAACCACCACTGAACTTATGATCGCGATGATCCTGACTTCTGAACCAAACTTTCCAGGGACTAATGCTTGATAGCCTGATAACCTCCACACATGACAACTTAAATTTAGGGCACACCACTGTGAAAATAACCCAATGGTACAGATAACTTGCAACTAGAGAAATTTCTTGATGGTTTGACCAAGATTAGGTCAAACTACCATATGATCTTGATTGTGACTGAACAAGCCGCACTTGACCCGAAACCATGTCATCGTCCCTGATAAACCTGACCTCCTATCCTATGATGAGAAACAAACCCTGATCCTGAACCAACTAGATATAAGCTTGCCAATAACCTTGAACCCAAGGACTGATGGAACCCTAGGCCCTCGATGCCTGGTAATTCTTGAAGAAAGTAAGCCTGACACTTAATGATTTGATTTAGAGAAACTCCTGATCCCATGTCTTAGAAGACCCATGCAAGGTATGATTATGAGTTATGATCTAATGATGATGCAAATGAACGTGAAACAAAATCCAGTTAAAGTTAGAAAAAAAAAAGGAGGGCAAATTTTGGGGTGCAACACTGTGGATAACACAACACTTGCTTATTTATTGTTATGCTATGAGACAAGTGAGCTCCTAAAAAAATGACAAGTACCACTAGTAATTTTCTGGTCCAATTTACAATCATTAAAAACGATATCAGAGTACCCCGACTAAAACACAATAAGTCCTTTTGGTATTCCATAAGCTCATATGTGGTTTGCTAATGAGATACCTCTTGATGTGTTTGACCATAGAGAGATGTGATTCTTTGGAGTTTGGTTGGAAACGTACACATAGACAAACATCAAACATAGTATCATGACAAGATGCAATAAGTTAAAGAATGGAACTGAACATACCTCCATATTTTATTTCTTCATCTACTTTTCCTCCTTTGACCTTATACAAACTATATGAAATGTTCATTGGAGTTGAGATTGATTTTTCTTGTTTGATACCTAATATTTTTATAGTGTTTTTTTACATATTTAGCTTGATTGATGAGATTTTAGTCCAAGAAAATATTGAAGTTTCTCCGTCATAGAAATTTCAAATTTATTTTGCATCATATCAAAAAAATATTTACACAAACACTCATTAGTGTTAAATGTAATTCAAACTAAAGTTTGTTTTATTTAAGTTTCATTTTTGTTTTTATTTGGCTTGGTTTAAATTGTATATAAACTAAATTTATTTTTATTTAGTTACACAGGATTGAGATAAAAAAGTTTGTTGAAATTGAAAATTTTAGTTACATCTCTCTCTCTCTCTCTCTCTCACACACACACACACACACACACACACACACACAAAGCAATTCTTTCAATCTTCATCATCATCATCTTCTTCTTGTGCATCAATTGAGTTTCATTGTTAACTCTAACAATTGATATCCAGAGCTCTAGTTTTATTCACTAGGAAAGACGAGAGTATGCAAGGTGTGTGATTGATTTCTTTCCTCAAATTCAAATTAAATTGAAGATTGAAGTCAAAGAGAATCACAGTCTTGATTCTCAGGGACAAGGAAACACAAGTGTTGGTTAGAATTGAGATGAACGTAGAAAACAATAACTTGAATACAAAGCTTCCAGTATTTGATGGAAAGAGTTGGAATTGGTGGTTGATTCAGATGCGTATGTTGTTTAGCGCTCAATATGTTCTTGATCTTGTCAATGATGGTTACACGCCAGTTGCATAAAATACAATAGAAGCGCAAAGAAATACACAATGTGAAACGAGGAAGAATGATCAGAAGGAGTTGTTCTTTATCCATCAGTGTGTGGATATGAAGGTCTTTGAGAAAATTGTTGACTCGACAACCGAGAAGGCGGTGTGGGAAACACTTGTGTGGTGTTATGGTGGCTACGCATCTATGAAGAAAGTAAAGTTACATTCCCTACACAAACAATACGAAAATCTCAGCATGAAGAACAATGAAAATGTGTCTAATTACATCTCCATAGTGATTGTGGTCATGAATAAGATGAAGTCTTATGGAGAAATGCTCTTAAACAAGTAATCATTGAGAAATACTGAGATCACTTACTCCTCAGTTTGTTTACATTATTGTAGCCATAGAACATTTGAAAGACACTAGCACCATGAGAATTGAAGAGCTTCAAAGTAGCTTAGAGGCACAAGAAATGCGTCTAACTGAAAGAAACTCTGAAAGGGAAACATAACAGGCTCTGAAAGCTTCTTTTTCCAAGAATAAAAATAAGCAATCATGGCTAGAGAACAAGAAAAACAATGGTGGTGGTGCTCAAAAGTCAAAGCTCTCCAATCCAGATGAGAAGATACATAAAAATGTTCAGAAGGGAAAGTAGAAGTTTGATAAGAGAAAGGTTTAATGCTACAATTACAATAAGTTTAGCCATTTTTATAATCATTGTTGGTCAAATAAGGTTAGAAATAATAAAGAAGCCAACATAGCCAGAGAAGATTTAGAGGATGAACCTGTGATATTAATGGCATCTGAGAGCGCATGTGCAATAATGGTAGACTTGTGGTATATGAACACTAGCTGCTCAAATCACCAAATTGGAAACAAGCAATGGTTGATTGATATTGACTCTGGGAGAAATACTAACTTCATATGTGTTGATGATGAATGTCTAAATGTTGACGGAATGGGAAATGTTATAGTAAAATTAAAGAATGGCATAATTGTACTGATCAAGGATGTATGGTATGTTCCTAGCATGGATAGCAATCTGATGAGTGTAGCTCAACTGCTTGAAAAAGGTTTTTCAGTAACTGTGAAGGACAATCTCTTGAAGTTGCATGTTTGTAATCAGAAGTTGATTATGCAACCTGAACTAGGAAGAAATATGACATTCAAGGTTAATGTTGCAACAACAGACACTCAATGACTTAGTGTGATAAGTGCTGGAGGGGAAAGTGAGCTATGGAATAAGAGATTCGGACATATGAACTTCAGAAGCTTTGGTCATCTGAGTTCAAAGAATCTGGTACATGGAATTACAAATATTATGGTCCCAAAGAAATCATATGATATATGCATGAGAGGAAAGCAACCAAGATTATCATTCTCGTCAGAAATGCCTCCAAGAGAAACTCGTGCTTTGATGTGGTGCATTATGATGTATGTGGAAAATTTAAGGTGCCTTAACTTGGAGGAAATAAGTAATTTATGTCATTTGTAGATGAGTTCATAATAGTGGCATGGGTAGCACTCATTGTTATACAAGGGTTACAATCTATAAGGGGGATGAATAGATCGCCAGATAAAACTTTCTTATTAAAATTCTCTTATGAAAAATATTTTTCTATGGCAAGTGGAAGCCAATCTGAATGGACTCTCATTTATCCAAACCGTTATTGGTAGAAACGGATATGCGTATAAACTGTAGTAAAAAGTATGCTAAAGATGAGAAAAGCAAACCAACAAGTTCAATATAATTTGTTTGAATATAACACAACCAGAATTTTCAAACAATTCAAATTACACACTAAGGGTTATCAATATATATATATATATATATATATATATATATATATATATATATATATATATATATATATATATATATAGAGAGAGAGAGAGAGAGAGAGAGAGAGAGAGGGGGGGGGGGGGGAGGAAGACAGACAGACAAGTAGAACACCAAGACTTGTTTAGGTAGTTCCCCAATTGTTCTCACTATGGGTACGTATGCCTATTGAGACATTGTAATTAACCTTTGCAATGTCAGTTTACAAGAGAAGTAGTAGAAATTCAAACTCCCCATACCCTATGTTTGATTGTGATCTTCACTTTTTCTCTCCTCTTGATCTTAGCTAGATTAAGTCACACAAAATCTTGAATTGTATCCACCTATTATTGTTACTCCTTTGACCGAACCACCGTTCTTCAAAGCTTTCACTCAGTTGAATCCAAATTACAAAATCTTTCCCCAAGCCTTTCAATGGATCCTCCAGTTATTATTACTCATTTGCAAGAACCTCCGTCCTTCAAAGCTTTCACTCAACCGAATCTAAATTGCAAAATCTTGCCCTAAGTCTTTTAATTGATCTTCCGGTCACCGCTACTCCTTTGCAAGAACCCCCGTTCTTCAAAGCTTTCACTCGGATGAATTCAAATTGAAAAGACTTTTTCAAAAACCTCCAAATTAACCCTTGATCCTAAAGTAAATACCCTAAAGGTTTTATCTATGAAACCCTCACAGAAAAACTCAACCTAATTTGATTACACCAACCTAAATTGGATCTTATTAATCTTATCTAGATGACAAACAAAAAAAAGAGTATGTATAGTTGTTGAATGCATGCAAAGAAAGGTTGAAGATGAATAGAATTCTTTGTATCTTTCAGGTTTCAATCCTTAAAAAATGATGCATGAATGCATATTTATATGTGTGTTTGTGTGTGTGTGTGTGTGTGTGTGTGTGTGTGTGTGTGTGTGTGTGTGTGTGTGTGTGTTTGTGTGTGTGTGTGTGTGTGTGTGTGTGTGTGTGTGTGTGTGTGTTTGTGTGTGTGTGTGTGTATGTATGTGTGTTTAAAAGTAATAACAAATAAAATAGATTATTTTTGGCCAAAATTACAAGTTTTGAAAATATTGAGTCAATACATGTATTTGCTCAAAACAGGATGTATTGACTCTAAATTCAAATGAGGCAATACATAAGGCTAATTAGTCAATACGAATCTCCAATGAGTCAATACATCAAGGGAAGCAAAATTTGCATTAAAAATTTCTTCAGTATGAGTCGACCCCGAAACAGATGAGTCGACTCATTCGCGCTATGTATCGGCTCAATCGCATTATGTATCGACTTATAGAAGGCATATTTATTTTGTTACACAAATTGCTTTCAAATTGAGTGGACTCCAACCACGGATGAGTCAACTCATTCGTAGCTTTTATTGACTCAAGAGGCCTTTGTATCGATACATACAAGGAAAAACCATTTCCTTTAAAATTCAACTTAGAATGTATCGACTCATCTTTGTATGTTTCAACCCATTGGCTACTTTTTCATGAAAACTCATATTTTTAGCATGATATGGCCTATTGAATCTAATTTTACATGTCCTATAATGATGATGCACATCTAGACAAAGAGAATAAGGTCCAATATACACAAAGAACTAAGCTACCTAGTTTTGACATCATTCAAAAAATATTTAAGGGTATATTGCACTCACATACTCCCCCTTTTTTTATGATTGCAAAACATACTAGGCACTTGATGTCTTTGGCAAAGCTCCCGTTGAATATGTGCATCATAAAGCCTTGAACTTGTACATACTTCTCCCCCTTTGACAAAATCAAAAAGAGACAAACACAAAAAATGTGAGAAGTATCATGAAAATTACACAACAACATATAAATCACTCAGAGACATTGCAAAGACTAAACAAATCAATTAAAACGGGCAATCACATAGAATTGTGTCTAATTGAAAATGTAGCTTAATCATAAATACATAACCAAGCATAGCCAAAAGAGATAATATCCATTACACATTTGACATAAAAGGTTGCAACAAAATAGCACAATAAACAAAAACACATTAAATCATACATATATTTTTCATGTAAAAACAAGATAAATAACATGCTCAACCGTAAAAATCATTGAAATTACTTCAAACACAAGGATTTTGATGACGTGATATATATATATATATATATATATATATATATATATATATATATATATATATATATATATATATATATATATATATATATATATATATATATATATATATATATATATATATATATATATATATATATATATATATATATATATATATATATATATATATATATATATATATATATATATATATATATATATAATGAAGAGATTAAACAATATGTTACTATAAGCATATAAATTGAAAAACTTATGTGTAATCAATTAAAAATTTTGGAAGTGAACACATATGAAAATTTTCATACATCAAATATGTCACATACTCTTGGAACTTAAACGAGCAATAAATTTAGTCATAAATAAGCAACAAATTCCATGGAAATTTTAAGGACAAATAGAGAAATCTAGAACAGGATGAGACGGAGAATGCACTTTAAAAGAAAATATACTTTTGAAAAAGAGTTTCAAAAAATATAAAGAGTGCATGCAACAACATATTTTAGAAAAGATTTAAGATATCGAGAATGCCCAATTCCCGAAGAATATTGAAAAATGGTTCAGTCGCAAGTGTTTTTGTGAAAATATCTGCAAGTTGATTTTTGATATCAACATGCGCAAAAATGATATTGCCTTTTTCAACATGGTCTCATAGGAAATGGTGACGTATCTCAATATGTATAGTACGAGAGTTCAACACTGGGTTTTTGGTTAGGTTGAGCCAAAAAAATTGAGCACAACAACTACCAGCTACGACGTATTCCACCTAGGCAGTTGACAAAGCAACAGGGACTTGTTTCTTGCTATGCCAACTAACTAAGGAGTTTGAAAATAAGTTTCAAGTTCCACTAGTACTTTTACTATCCGATTTTCAATCGGAAAAATTGGAATCGGAGTAACCAACTAAACTATAATCACTCCCTTTGGAAAACCAAAGTCCAAACTTAGATGTACCATGAAGGTATCTAAGCATGCACTTTATAACTTTTAAATGTGATTATTTGGGAGCAGATTGATACCGAGCACACATGCACATACAAAAAAAATTATATCAGGCCTATATGCAGTAAGGTATATAAGAGATCTGAACATACCTCTATACATTTTGACGTCAACATCCTTACCATTTTCATCTCTATCCATGTTTCAATTTGTGAGCATTAGAGTGTCAATAGACTTATCATCTTCCATTGCAAAGCATTTAAGCAACATGTGGTAGTATTTTGTTTGACACTCAGATGTCTCTTCCTTGAGATGCTTGATTTGAAGTCTGAGAAAGTAATTTAACTCCCCCATTAGACTGATTTCAAATTCACCTTGCATAAGCTTAGAAAACTCTTTGACAAGTTGCATGTTAGTAGTACTAAATATTATATCGTCAACATAAATTTGAACTAGAAGAAGATGTTTTCCTTGACATTTAACGAAAAGTCTAGAATCTATGTCCCTCTAGAGTATCCTTGATCAAGCAAGAATTTACTAAGTCTCTCATATCAAGCCTTAGGGCCTTATTTGACACCATAAAAAGCTCATTTTATTTTATAAACATGATTAGGATAATCATGGTTTTTAAATTCAGGAGGTTGGGAAACATACACTTCCTCATTTATGTAACCATTAAGGAAAGCACTTTTCACGCCCATTTGAAATAATTTGAAGTTTTTTTAGCATGAAAAAGCTAGTAGAGGGCGTATAGTCTCGAGGCGGGAAACTAGCGCATACGTTTCCTCATAATCTATGTCCTCCTCTTGGTTATATCCTTGAGCCACTAGTCGAGCTTTGTTCCAAGTTATTTCTTTGTTTTCATCTAGTTTATTTCTAAAAACCCACCTAGTTCCAATGATTTTATGATCTCGCGGAGGTAGAACAAGGTCTCACACATCATTTCTTTTAAACTAATTTAACTCATATTGCAAGGCCATTAATCAATGCTCATCAATCAAGACATCTTTTACGTTTTTAGGTTTAACTTATGAAACGAATGCAAAGTGATAACAAAAATTACTTTACTTAGAGCGTGCAGTCACGCCTTTAGTGATATCTCTAAGAATGTTCTCGATTGGGTGGTCCTTGGAAGACCTCCAAGCCAAAGGAACATCATCCACTTTAGTTGGAATTTCATCCTTCGTCTTTTTCAAGATTGTCATCTTCCTAATCCTCAGGTTTCACTGCTTCAGATTGCTCATTTCCTTTTTCAGTGTCATTGAGTATGTATTCTGAAGATACACTTGTATCATCAAAAGAAATACCTTTTCTGACATTTATCATATAAGATTCATCAAACATGATATAAACAAACTCCTCAACAATAAGTAATATCTTATTATACACTCTATAAGCTTTGTTTGGTTGAGTGTATCCAAGAAAGATGTCTTCATGAGGTTTCATATCAAACTTCTCAAGGTTATCCTTTTCCATTATTTAAGGCAAAACATTTTCATCTGAAGACATGGAGATGTGATAATTTGGCTTTCAACCTTTTAAAAGTTCATATGGTGTTTTTTTTCAAACTAGGATGAAGTATCCTAGTTAGAACATAACACGTTGTGCTAATAGCATTGGCCCTAAAATATTTTGGTAAACTACTCTGATTGATCATAGTTCTTGCCAACTCCTCTAAAATTCTATTTTTGTGCTCCATAACACCATCTTATTATGTAGTTCTTGGAACGGAAAAATTATGTTCAGTTTCATGTTTATCACAATAGTCCTCAAAGAGGTGGTTTTAAAATTTACCTCCATGATCGCTTTGAATATCAATTATATTTGAACTTAGTTTATTTTGGGATAACTTTGGAAAAGATGTGAAAGATGAAAAGGTCTCCTCTTTACTACGCAAAAAGATAATACAACAAAATCTAGAATAATCATCTACTATAACAAAACCATAGTAATTTTCACCTAAGATTTTTTCCTAGAAGGAACAAAAACATCCATATGGAGAAGCTCAAGAGTCTAAAAGTTGAAACAGTATTTTTGGATTTAAAAAAGACCCTTGTTTGCTTTCCCATGTGGCATGCATCACATAGGTGGTCTTTTGAAAATTTACTTTTCGGTAGACCGATGACTTGATCTTTTGATACCAGTTTATTTTGTATATCAAAGTTAACATGTGCTAAGATTTTATGTCAAATACAAGAGGCTTTACTCATGGTTACTAAACACTTAGTACTTATTAAAAATACATCATCCAAGTTAAGCATATAGATGTTGTTAACCCTCAAGCCCTTAAACGAATAATCTTTCTTTTCATTGTGTTAAGTTATGCAACAAATATTTGTAAAATTTATTTTATATCCTTTGTCGCATAGTTGACTAATGCTAAGCATGATATGTTTAAGACCTTCAACAAGTATTATGTTAGAGATAGTAGTAGAAGAGGGATTACTCATGCTATCTTTTCCAAGTATTGAACCCTTTTTGTTATCTTCTTAGTTTACAAACCCTCTATTATTTGGCTTGAAGTCAATGAATAGGGAAATTTCACCTTTCATATCCCTTGATCTTCCACTATCAAGAAACATCATTCTCTCCATGGAGCCAAGACATTCAACCTACAAAATCAAACAAGAGTGATAGGTACCCAATATTCATTGGATCCTTGATAGTGAGTGGAGATATTGGTGCATTTGAGAAACCATTAAAATACACCTTTAGGAACCAAAATTCTCTTAAATTTTCATTTAGCAATGGTATAGCCTTTCTTACAAAAACAGTGACAAGTTAAGTGACGATGAGAGTGACTTTTGCTATTAGACTCCCTTACCACATAATTGTATTTCTTGTGCGGCATATTTAAATATCTTTTGAACTTTGTAGGATTAATAGTGAAGCTAACATTTGGTTCTAATGCCTTGTATATATTGGCTTTTAGAGTATTAACCTCTTTTTTTTCAAATGTAACAAGTTTCACTATCAAATCAAAAAGATTTATCTTTCTCATCACTATCTTTTAAAGTATCTAACATGGTTTGCTTAAGAGCTTCCATTTATTTTTAAGTTTCTAAAACTTTGGCTTCTAAGTATGAAAATATACTTTTTTTTGAATCCAACCATTTAAAAGCATTTACCGCTTCACCATATAGATTTTCAAAAGCAACTTGTAATTCAAATAAGACATTTCATCATTAGGTTCATATTTAGAATGACTTACATTTTTCTTCTTATGATGATGGCCCATGAGACAAAGATTTGCCTCTTCGTCACTTTCAATTGAGCTACCTTCACTTGAGAATTCACGACCATTTTTCCTAAGTTATGTATGTTCATCTAGGCTTGCTAGACTTCTTATATTGGCCATTACCCTTTTCTTTATTAAGTTGTGGATAATCCAGCTTATAGGGTCCGGCTTTACCACAATTATAACATGAACCCTGATCCGCGTGTCGCGCGCGGATCAAAACGAGTGTTTTTGTAAAAATGCAGTACAGCGACAGTAACTCGAAATATCGTTCTCACAAGGGTTCTTTATTATTACTAATCAAATAAAAGGGGGGTTTGGTCGTGTTCGATTGAGAAAGAGTAATTAACAAAAGTGATTATTAAAATAAGCTGTTGTGAAATAAGTGATTATGAAATAAGTTAATCTGCTGTTCGTTCTCCCACTTATCATTGATCATACAATTCTCAAGCCCTAAACGGATTCCATTCCCATTCGATTACGATAACAATTAACAAGCGTGATTGCAACTAATATATGATTTATGTTCCTAAATCTGAATTGAGCAAACAGATAACGCAAACACGAATTAAGCAAACGCGGTTATGATTAACAAAACATATATCAATCGAATTAATCCAATCCCATTCTATAAAATATGCAATTGAATTAAGAAAACAATAACAAATGAATAAAGCATTCTGAATTATAGATAGAATTGAAAAGGGAAACAAAATTACTTGAAAATTGTATTAACCTCAAAGTTTAACGGAGATACGGTTACAGCAGATCAACCCGAAGAGGTTAGTTCTCCATGAGTTTTACAAGCGTACAATTTTTTTTTTCTCGTGAATAGTGATGATGAATAGTAAAAACGAGATAGCTGTTAAAAAGAAAAACAAGGGATTCGATTCATAACCCAACTGGGTCTAAAACATAACCCAGGCCCAAAACATGACCCCAAACTAAAATAAATCTAATGCTGCAGCTTCAAATGAAATTTTGGGAATTATGCGCTCCGTGTCTGACTTCGACTCAAACACGAAAGTTGTAGCTCTCTGTCTTAGCTTTCTGTCGATTGGTATAACGCGTCAATCCGACTCCCGAAACTCCAGTTATGATTGTTTCCGTAAAAGCTGCTAAAGCTGAAAATTAAGTACGAAAATTAAATAAAGGTAAATATAACCTGAAATAGAAAAACATTATAAAATATAAAAATGAACTAATCAAACCATAGAAATGCATAACTAAAAACATGGAAGAATGTGCATCAAAATATACTGATCAAACCCTTAGACTTTCCTTTCTTATTTTCATCGTATTTTAAGAAGTTAACTTGTCTTCTAAAGTTGATGAAATTGTTGTCAGGGTGCTTTACTTCATTTCTCTTTATGTATTTATGAAATTGTTTAACAAAAATCCCCATTTCTTCATCATCTGACTTCTCATTATCACTAGTTCCACTTTCATCATGATCTTTTGTTGAGGACTTGTAACTAGAAACTACAAGAGCAATTGACTTATTCTCTGTCGCAACTGCGAAAAACACCCAGCGGAAAACAGAAGAGTCACCACCTTTCGTTATTTATACCAAAGAGAGGGAAAGGAAACAATCGGAAAAACCTAACGAAAAAGGGAAAAAGACAAGGTCATCGCAACCCAGTCCTGGATTCGGGAGTCGGTTACGCAAGGGGAAGGTATTAGCACCCCTCACGTCTGTCGTACTCGACGGGATCCATGCTTGTTGTCTATCTAAGGGTGTGTTTAATCTATCTACGCTAAAGGCTCACAGGACAAAAAGAAAAGAAAAGAGACTCGGCAGAGCATCGCCGCTCTATGCCTACGTATTCCCTCGTGCAATGGGAAAGTCAGAGTCAACGTAGTTCGACTAACTACGGGGAAAGGGGAGAAGGTTGCTCGCCAAGACATCGCCGTCTTGTGCCTACATATCCTCATCTGGTATGAGAAATCAGAGCAAACGTAATTCGAGCTAAAAAGAACACCGGTTGGTTCAAAATGTTTTACCCGAGTAAGGTTAAACAGTGGTTCCAGCAGTTAGGGACGATGCCTGTTTGCGGTAGAACCAAAGCTTAACAACACTCTTTTTATGAAAAAGGTTTTCCCAGTTAATCCCGAAGGATAAAAATGATTTGACGTTTTATTTGTATTTTTTAGTAAAGTGAATTAATTCGGTTTGTGACTCATGTTGCACTAAAGACTATGACATAGAAGCGAATGCGTCGCGTATCGCCCCCAAACGGGACGTACACTAAACACTCTAGACAAGCGAGAGGAGACTCCTCACTCATCATTCCCCGTGTAGCTTAAGGCTCGTAGCGCACAACGTTCATCGTATTTATTAGATGAGTTAGGATTTTTTTGAGATGAGAAGAGAGAAGCGCGAACTCTAAGGGAAACTTGGCTCTAATGTTGTCATGCAAAGTGGACCTAAAGTTTCGATTAAAAGGGGAAACATCTACCTCAATGTTATCATGCATGGTTTGAACCTAATGTCTATCATAACCAACCTTAAACAAGGAAGATTAGAAGTCCTAAGGGAACATGGCAAAGAAAGACAAAAGAAGAAGGATCAACCACCAATAAGAGATGCAAACATGGAAAATAAACATGCAAAGAGGGAGGAAAATAGTGTGGGGCGGCAGCCGCCACAAGCGCGTCTCCACCTCTTGAAAGCAAGCAAAGAATGCAATGCAAAAGAGAAATGCAAGAAGGCAAGCAAATACGGAAATGCAAGCACAAAAGAGAAAGGATGGAAGAAGCGAACTCCTACGACCATCGGCCATCAACCATCGGAGAAAAGTGGGAGGAAAAGAAGTGCGGGGCAGCAGCCGCCACAAGCGCATCTCGACCACTTGATTCTCACACTCAAGTAAAACAAAAGAAAACGCACATCACTTTGAACAACATATACGAGAGTATGTATCCGAGTGAAAAACAAGCACGCGTGTCGATGAAATCATGATTAAACAATCACGAACAGCGACATATATCCAAAACATTTCACTCCTGATGCATCACACTGATCCATGATGATTCGAAGCGAAACGGTACCGAAACAAGCAAGAAAAACAGCAAAACAGACCTGCTGGAGCAGTGTTAATCGATTAACAGCAGGTGTTAATCGATTAACCATTGAAAAACAGTTAAAAAAATGAAAGTTTGAACGTGTTAATCGATTAATAGATTACGTTAATCGATTAACACTGTGTGAACTGCAGAAAAATTGAAAGTTTGATCTGGTTAATCGATTAACACCAAAGGTTAATCGATTAACACTGCTCCAACAGCAGAAAACAGAAACATAAAAGAACTTTCAGCAAATAAGCACTTATCAGATCAACCGGATGATAGCATAATCACTTAATCACGAAATTAAACCCGCAAATCATGACTCAAAAAACATATGAACAAATTAACACAATCAAATCATGAATCAATCGGATCAAATTAACCTAAAGCTAATCAAATATGAAAATCCACATGATTATGCAAATAAGCTAAAAACAGATTCGGATCCAACCTTCGAAGCGGAGATTTGCTTCGGTTAGTGTTGATTCAACTGTAATTGAATGGATCCAATGCTAGAAATCCGGAATACTTCAAGATCCACACCAATTCTTGTAGTAGCAATAAAGACCCTTCAAGATCAATCCAAAATAAGCCAAATAATCACTTCCAAAATCACTTCCAGATTCAGATCCAATTTTGCACGAAAATTAGATAGAGAAATTGATCCAATGAAGATGATGGATATAGGTTTGAGCTCAAGAATTCATTGATTCCATGGAAGAATCAAAGAATTCAATGGAAAAGAGCTTTGGTAAAGGTTTGGGAAGATGAACAAGTTGAGAGCAACTTGAGAGAGAATGAGATCAATTATGAAATTGAAATGAAATAATGAGTGATTAAATGTGTGAGGTTTGGAGTAGATCACTTAAATACTCCTTAGGCTTGGATCCAAATGAGAGGTTTGAAATGTGGTTTGGGAAATTTGTTTTGGAATGAGGAATGGAGATTTGGAGGGAAAATGAAATTAACCAAAATTCAAGATTGTTCTAGATCCTTCCCAAGTGTAAAATTGAACTTCCAAGTGACCAAAATTGGACCCCAAAATGAACCCCTTTGAAAATTCACGTGCAGAGGCAAATTTTGCACTGGTTAATCGATTAACACTGTTAAAATTTCAAATTTGGCCTGATTTTGACTCGGTTAATCGATTAACACATTTGGTTAATCGATTAACACTTTCAAAATTTTGAATTTGGTGCCTTTTGGAGGGAAATCTGCACATTTGCCCGTTTCTTACCGTTTTGAGCTCTGTTCATCTTCCGAATCTCGTTCTTGAATGTTGCAACTGTAAAAAGGCTTGATATGAGAATAAGTGTTGCTTCTAGAAGTTATCCTGCAAAATAAAATAAAATTGGCCGCTCGACCGCTGGGCAAAATAAATGTCGGAGCCTCTGATGCTCGATGTTCGATCTTTCAGTCCTTTGCGCCAAAATGAGCCTGAGCCACAGGAATGCCTTGATCACATGCCTCGAGAACGAATGTTATGATATGCGAAAAATGCAAAATGCAAAGAAACAAAAGCTAGTTAAGGTTAAAATGAAATGGCAAATTTTGGGGTGCTACAGCTGCCCCTATTCAATAGACTTAGACCTGAAGGGGTGAGAAGCATCAGCTTTCAAATATTCAAGGTATGAGGTGATTGAATACAACAAGAAGCCGAAAATTTGCAACCGACGAGAATGCAAAACAGCGGATACCAACCGAGAGTTGCGATGCGACTTGCTGGGGATACCAACCCAATATGAATAGGAATGCCCACAAAATCTCCAGAGATAATTGAACCGATATTTGCAACGACAACCAGGTTACTGATTCAGAATCAAAAAGCATCAACACTCAGTCGGAAGAACCTCTGCTAACACACAGGGATCGACACTAAGTCGGAAAGAAACCCAAAAATCTCACAACGGATCCAGAATATCTGACGTCGCCGTCAGCTCTCTGTAGGGGATAAACATCTTCTGACCTTGCCGCCAGGCTACCACAGCATGGACCAACATCTGATATCGCCGCCAAAAAAACACAAAATTGATGGACATCTGACATTGCCTCCAAAAACACCAATCTAATAAACATCTGACATCGCCGCCAGAAACACCAATCTGATAAACATCTGACATCGCCCCCAGAAAACCACGAGCGTCTGCGAGGGGTGAAAATTCTAAAATCGTCGCCAGAAATTCTGAACATCTGACCTCGACGTCAGAAAACCAAAAACGTCTGACATCGCCGCCAGACAAACCTTAAGCTGAGAAACGTTTGACTTCACCGCCAAACAAACATAATATTGAGAAACATCTGACATCGCCGCCAGAACAACCCCACGTTGATAAAATACCTGATTAGTAAAATCGCTGACATTGCCACCAGACCAACTGTAACACCCTTCTAAACCCCACGGATAATATATGAATAATTAGAGTAAATTTCCATGCATTTACAAAAGGGCATTACACATAACTTTCAAAATATCAAAACCACCTGTCATGCTCATTACTATTTCAATATAAAATTATACTTTACAAAACTTCACTTTGCATGTAGCAGCGGATTCAATTATACCACAATTTTCATAAAAGAAACATTTGTTTTTATCACATAAAACAACATCACTTAGGCACTAAGGCCAACATCATAATACTCCAATGGATATAAACACGTTTATAGAGTACATAATGTATATCTTAAACACAACCGAAGCGATCCCAGTGTTACATGACCAAAGCATGACTCAACCCAACATAATTAAATCACTAAACGGCTACACCAAAAGCGACCTCGTAACTACGAGCAATACTACTCCTTGATACCTGCACGATGTCATGTAGGACATCATTCCAGCAGAAGGGTGAGAAATATTATCATAATAACAATGCATATAATTATATATACACAAATACACAAGCACAAAATACATATATTCCACATTTTCTCACCACAATTCATTATAACTCATCATGTACAATACAACATATATATAATCAAATATGGATAATCACCAAGCATATTCATCATGCACGTATCCATAAATCTCAACATTCCACATGAACATACACATATTATGTTTACTCACTAATTCACAATTACACATTCACAATTCTCAAACCAACAATTCATGTTCATAAGCATACTTTCATACAATGATCACATATTCACAACTCTCAATTACACAAGTAATGCACATACGCATATTCCACCATTCTCACCATACTTCATCATAACTCATCATATACTTCACAAAGCATATATATATATATATATATATATATATATATATATATATATATATATATATATATATATATATATATATATATATATATATATATATATATATATATATATATATATATATATATATATATATATATATATATATATATATATATATATATATATATATATATATATATATATATATATATATATATATATATATATATATATATATATATATATATATATATATATATATATATATATATATATATATATATATATATATATATATATATATATATACAAATATGGTCGATCATTAAACATATCCATAGTTCACAATTACACAAGTCATGTACATACACCTATGCATAACTTCATACAACAATCATATATTCATTCCATGAGACTCAATGCAACTCAATGCAACTCATGCCATGTGGTACCAACACTTGTTATCATTTTTCGGTTTTTACACTTAAACCGGGTCCGTTCCCTAGACCGATAACAACAAAAGCCCGTTCCCTAAGCTTTCAAACCCCGCTCTAGGTTTGGGACAAGTCACTAGCCTCCACGAAACTAGCAAACATTGCCTCTTGACTAAATGATGCATATGTAATCAACAACAAAATGCACTTAAGACCGATCACACGTCTTAATCCCATGCATTCACATAATTCCTCCCTTCAAGAATTAAACAAGATTGCACACACAACATATCATATAATCAAGTATTCATACTTTTCATCAACATATTTGTCAAACAATGCACACATATCTTACAATATGCTCTCATGCATTAATTCACAATAATCGGATACAACAAATATGCATTCATAATTCAACCTCATTACCTTTTCAAACAATGCACACATATTCACAATATATTCTCATGCATTCTTCACATACAAACAATGCACATATATTTGTCAAAAGACTATATTTCATAATCGATTCCACCATCTAGGATTCACGCCATACGGCTACCCACAGCATATCATATCACAACATGCACAAGATATACGTTATATAACAAAAGTATTATGCACAATAACACATCAATCACACACATTCGCGACGGTAAAAATCAACACAACAATATGTTTTCAATTTTCTGCTATAATTGAACCAGGTACAGGCCTCAAAGCCATTTTTTCTAGAAAGATAATCTCGTTAAATTACCAACGCTTCAAACGGGGGTCAAAACCGACTTACGGTTCAAGAGTTATGAATTTTTGAAGTTTTCCGAAAAACCAGAATTTTGCCTAAACACGGCTACGGGATTTTGCATTTTCGCCCGAAAATCCGACCGATTCAATTCTTTTTTTCGAAACAAACACATACTCATACTTACCTAACATATAGCAGTGAATTAGAACCATTAAACACGATTTCTACGACGTCCGATTTTCACTCAAATCTCAAACCCTCAATTATCCAAAAATGTCAAAACTCACAAACTCAACCAAATTCAATCAAACGAAATCCAATAATCACGGCTAAACATTACCCGACTAAACTATGCAATTTATTTTGAATTCTAACCGTTCAAAACTCGATTCTATCGATTTAACTCATTTGCCCTAGAAATGGAAAATAGAGAAAAACACCCAACAAATCCAACACAACTCACACATAATCATACACATTGATCAAATAATAATGTTTCTCACCCTTACCTTGATTGGATTGAAGCTTGAAGTTGATTCTTGATGATTTCTCCAAGTTTCCCTCTTCTCTTCTCTTTTCTCCTCTTTCTCTATTCTTTCTCTCCTTTTCTTTCTTTCTTTCTCTTATGTTTCTATCTCTTTTCTTTTCTCTCTCCAATTTCCCTTATATATCCTTCTATTTTATTTCCATCATACTTCTTCTCTAAAAAATACCTATCAATTCATTTCTCACAAAATATCTCATCTTATCATTAATTAGAGAATATCTAATAAATCCACATTATTCTACCAAGTAGAATAAATTAATTAAATCCATTAACTCATTTAAATAAATCCAATAATTTATTTAAATCAGATAAATCACATAAACCAATTAATTAGCACAATTAATCACTTATTGAAAAATTGGGCTGTTACAACCCTCCCCCACTTAAAAGATTTTCGCCCTCGAAAATTACCTCAAACGAATAACTCGGGGTAAGACTCACGCATCTGACTCTCAAGCTCCCAAGTCACGTTTCCACCAGCCGGTCCTCCCCAAGCGACCTTCACCAAAGAAATATCTTTGCCTCGAAGTTGCTTCAACTTCCGATCCTCTATCTGTATAGGTGATGCCTCCACAGTTAGGTTATCTCTCACCTGCACATCATCTACTTGGACTACATGAGACAGATCCGCAATGTATTTCCTCAACTGAGATACATGGAACACATCATGAAGATTAGAAAGCGACGGTGGTAAAGCCACACGATAGGCCACTTCTCCTATCCTCTGCAAAATCTGATAAGGACCAATGAAATGCGGCGTCAACTTATGCGACTTCAATGCCCTACCAACACCAGTCATCGGAGTGACTCGAAGAAACACATGATCTCCCTCTTGAAATTCAAGTGTCTTCCTCCTCTTGTCATGATAACTCTTCTGACGACTTTGAGAAATTCTCATCTTCTCTTGAATCATCTTAATCTTATCCGTAGTCTGCTGAACTATCTCGGGTCCAACTACCGAACTCTCTCCGGACTCATACCAACACAATGGCGTCCTACACCGCCTACCATACAATGCCTTAAATGGTGCCATTCCGATACTCGAATGAAAACTATTGTTGCAAGTAAACTCAATCAAAGGTAAGTAGCTATCCCAAGCTCCTCCTTTCTCCAATACACAAGCCCTCAACAGATCCTCGAGTGATTGAATAGTCCTTTCGGTCTGACCGTCTGTCTGAGGATGATAAGTTGAGCTTAAACGCAACTTCGTACCCAAAGCACTTTGCAAACTCTCCCAAAATCTCGAAGTGAACCTCGGATCCCGATCCGACACAATACTGGATAGAATACCGTGCAAACTGACAAATGGTATCAGAGCCATACCTCTCCCAGTACGATGTGGTTAGGGGACGAACCAAGCGGAAGCTGGTGGGCATGTAATCTTGAAAGAGGACGGTGGTTACATGTAACACCCGTGGGCGAGGGAGTGGTTGTCGGTGTCATGAGGCATGACAATGGGACACTCCTAGCAGCTTCTAGGGGAAAACCGAATTCACATCCGAATGAGAGGGATCCTGAGGCTATGCAGGTATGGGACTGCATGGTTGAATGAAGGCTTATAAGGATTAATTGGTACTACCTATACCAACAAGATGCATCTTCTTTTTGGTAGCCCGTTCATAAGAACTCCACAGTTAAGCGTGCTTGACTTAGAGCAATTCTGGGATGGGTGACCTTCTGTGAAGTTTCCCGGAAAGCGTGTGATTGAGGACAAAGCATGCTGAAAAGACCCGTGTTGGTTTGTGGGGTCAGTCGGTAATCCTGAAAACAATATGGGGCGTTATACCAACTGTCGGGGATAACACATCTGACATCGCCACCAGAACTCCACGCAGTTAGGAATCCACTGATAAACATCCAACATCGCTGTCAGACGAACACACTATTGATAAACATCCAACATCGTCACTGAATAAACCCAATGTTGATAAACATCTGACATCGCCGCCAGATACACAAAAAGGCTGAACATCTGACATCACCGTCGGGTAGCATAAATCTGATACACATCTGACATCACCGCCAGGAAACCAGAAACATCTGACCTCGCTGCCAGACAACTGCGAACAGCTGACCTCGCTGTCAGAATAAAGGATAGCATGCCATCACCGTCAGGCCTCGACATCACATCAGAATATCTCAAAGTTAATATAACCTCTAACATTATCGTCAGACATCGCTATTAAGATGATAAAAGAACCTAACATCGTCGTCCGACATTCCCAAGGATACACCAGGAATCGGATCCAAAGATAAGGACATATGGCCTTGCCGCCAAGCAGTCGCTAAATAAAAGCGAGTAACAAACCCAAAAATCGGATAGGCAAGAAACTGATAATCACCTAACATAAAGGATAGCATGCCATCGCCGTCAGGCCTCGACATCACATCAGAATATCTCAAAGTTAATATAACCTCTAACATTATCGTCAGACATCGCTATTAAGCTGATAAAAGAACCTGACATCGCCGTCCGACATTCCCAAGGATACACCAGGAATTGGATCCAAAGATAAGGACATCTAGCCTTGCCGCTAAGCAGTCGCTAAATAAAAGCAAGTAACAAACCCAAAAATCGGATAGGCAAGAAACTGATAATCACCTGACATCGCCGTCCGACATTCACAAAGCTGATAGACCTCTGACATCGCTGCCATTCCTCTATTGAGCACAAACAATCACTGAACCCAAAGATCAATACATCTGGCCTCGCCGCCAGGAATTCGCTAAATAAAAGTGAGCAACAACCCGAAGATCGGATCCACACGAAGCTAAAACCATCCTTGATAACAATCGCAAGGACACTCCACTGGGGAAAGAGAAAACTTGAACAAGCAACTCTGATGAGGATCACATGATAAGATGAACGCATCTATCACACATCTTATGCCGAGGTCTGAACACCTGTACGGACTTGGAGAATAGCATATTACAAACCGAAATTTGACGACACCTCTGGGGAATACCATAAACCGAGAGCGAAATAAGCGTGTCCGTTTCGCCGGGTCTAAAAACCACATGGGCAGGGATAACGATCACCTGAGAGATATGCCTGAAAGCAAAGAGGTAACAACCTAGCTTATGTTTCAAATGCGTATGTTTGAAAGTGGCGTAATGCTCCATACGAAATGGAAATGCTACGCACTTGGGACGATGCTATGCAAAATGCACATGCAAAAGAACCACCCCAGCAAGATAAATGCTAGAGAGAAGATACCAACTCTGTCGGGGAGAGATACCACGCACCAAATACGATTGGACTTATTAGGGAAACAAAACCTGAGTGGTTTCCCGAAATGCAACCTGGGTAGTCCTGAAATAGCATATTACAAACCGAAATTTGACGACACCTCTGGGGAATACCATAAACCGAGAGCGAAATAAGCGTGTCCGTTTTGCCGGGTCTAAAAACCACATGGGCAGGGATAACAATCACCTAAGAGATACGCCTGAAAGCAAAGAGATAACAACCTGGCTTATGTTTCAAATGCGTATTTTTGAAAGTGGCGTAATGCTCCATACGAAATGGAAATGCTACGCATTTGGGAGGATGCTATGCAAAATGCACATGCAAAAGAACCACCCCAGCAAGATAAATGCTAGAGAGAAGATACCAACTCTGTCGGGGAAAGATACCACGCACCAAATACGATTGGACTTATTAGGGAAACAAACCCTGAGTGGTTTCCCGAAATGCAACCTGGGTAGCACCGCTCTTTCAAGAACAAAAATCCACTCTGCTATGGATTAAATCACATTTTGCTGAGGAAAACACCCTGGATGTCCTACCAGCACACAACTCTTCTGGGGAATCAGAAAACTCGGCTGGGAAACAAGCAGCCCTTTGCTGAGATCAAATTCATTCTACTGAGGAAACTGACTCTACAGTAGAAATACAACCAATCGTCGAGGTTGACTTCACTCTACCCGGGAAATCAGCCCTGTGAAGGCTTTCCAGAAATCTTCACCCTGCTT
Organism: Lathyrus sativus; assembly: GCA_963859935.3. NCBI lineage: Eukaryota > Viridiplantae > Streptophyta > Magnoliopsida > Fabales > Fabaceae > Lathyrus > Lathyrus sativus. The sequence continues at coordinate 96,158,003 of OZ012738.1, read as the reverse complement.
GGGAAAGAATCCACTCTGCTTGGGATTACATAAGGTATCAACCTGTCCAGCTGAGGAATATCAAATACTCCTATTGGGAACTCCACTCCACTAGGGAAATCTCACGCTTCTGTTCTAACACTTACTCTGTCGAGAGAATCAGCACTGAACTCTGCTAGAGGATGAAAATCCTGAATACCGGATTACCAGGAAAACACCAGAACATCGACTCTTTTGGGAAAGGGCGTCACAGTCGCTGCCTCTGCTGGAAAAGAATACCGGATTACCAACTACCATGCCGCTGAGGGAACATCCTTACACCTTGCTTTTCTAGGAACAAATTCGCCCTACTGGGAATTAACCTTCACCTGAAGACAAGGCTTTGTTCTGCTGGAGACATACTAGACCTACACTTGCTACAACATTTCAGACTCGATGATGAGATTCCGTGACAACTTCACTGGGGAAACAAAATCTCTGCTATGGGGAACGAACATCCTCGTTGAACCAAGCGCCTGACTGCATTCAACCTGTTGGGGATGAGTCCACTCTGCCGGAGGTATCAACTTTGACCTGCTGAGAACAACTGCCACTTGTTGTGATTTTGAACTACTAAGGATAGGGCACTCTCAACCTGCTGAGGATAACGCTACTGGCCTGCAACAAAATAAAAACACCAGAAATGTTTTATATACGAAATAGTTACCTCAGTTACCATTCATGATACTTGCTGCTCAAGCAAAGTCAGCGCTTTCGTTATGCTCTATAAAGCCTCTTGTTTTTACCTGCAATGTTTACCAAAATAACAGACATTTTGCAAACAAAATAGTAAAACGAACAAGAAAAAGGAAGCTCTTTAACTGAAGTGAACACTTTATTGATGAAAGGCCTGTAAATAGACGAATTACAATTCAGATGCAATTCCTGGAAAGAGGTAATTGCTCAAAAGCAAGAATAAAATAAAATATACAAATGTCGGCGATGTGGAAACAGATAACCACCATGTATCGATTCAGCTATGACCTGTATATCTTTGTTGTTCCCCCTGTTTCGCCTTCTTACAAGACTGACTGGGCTGATTCCTTTCCTTCCGGATAACTGCTCACAAGCTTACAGATCGAACACAGACCGTGATCATTTTCTTTTTAAATCCCTAACTTTTGCCTGGACCGCCCTTTCGGGTTTTCAATCCACCGGGATACCCATTTTTGCCAAAGTTGCCTTTTCAGGTTTTCAACTTTGCGGGTTCATTCTTTTTCTTTTATCCCTAATTTTTGCCCGAACCTTTTCTTTTTGTGGTTCGCCAAGATGCCCCATTTTTGCCTGGACTTTTCTTTTTTTTTTTTCTGTCCAGCGGGTCTCTTTTCAGCAAAGTATTTTTTAACCACGTCTACGTTTACAGGGGACAAAAAATCTTCACCATCCATGGTAGATAGCAATAAGGCTCCTCCAGAGAAAACCTTTCTTACCACATATGGACCTTCATAGTTAGGAGTCCACTTTCCCCTGTGATTTGTCTGAGGAGGAAGGATCATTTTCAACACCAAAATACCCGTCTAGAAGCACCGAGGACGCACTTTCTGATCAAAGGCTTTCTTCATCCTACTTTGGTACAACCGGCCATGAGCAATGGCTGCCAATCTCTTTTCGTCAATCATGCTCAGCTAATTCAACCTGGTTCGCACCCACTCAGCTTCGTCAAGCTTCACATCCGACAATACCCTTAAAGAAGGAATCTCAACTTCTAATTGCAGGACCGCCTCCGTACCATACACCAGTGAGAAAGGAGTTGCCCCGGTTGACGTACGCACCGAAGTACGATAACCATGAAGAGCAAAGGGCAACATCTCGTGCCAGTCTTTATAGGTGACTACTATCTTTTGCACAATCTTCTTGATATTCTTGTTAGCTGCCTCAACAGCATCATTCATCTTCGGACGATATGGAGAAGAATTGTGATGTTCAATCTTGAAACTCTGACACAGTTCCTTCATCATTTTGTTATTCAAATTTGAACCATTATCGGTAATGATTCTCTCAGGAATTCCATAACGACAAATGATGTCCTTGTTTATAAATCGGGCGACCACCTGTTTCGTGACATTAGCATAGGACGCTGCTTCTACCCACTTTGTAAAATAATCAATCGCGACCAGAATGAAGCGATGTCCATTAGAAGCAGTTGGCTCAATATTTTCGATCACATAGATTCCCCACATAGCAAAAGGTCAAGGAGACGTTAACACATTCAGAGGAGCCGGTGGCACATGCACTTTATCCGCATAAATCTGGCATATATGACATTTTCTGGCGTATTTGAAGCAATCGGATTCCATAGTCATCCAATAATACCCAGCTCTCAACAATTTTCTAGCCATTGCATGTCCATTGGCATGAGTGCCGAAAGAACCCTCGTGGACTTCCTCCATCAACAGGTTTTCTTCAAGTTCATCAACACAACGCAGCAAGACCATGTCGAAATTTCTCCTGTAAAGCATATTGTCTTTGTTCAGATAAAAGTTACCGGCTAACCTTCTCAAAGTCCTCTTATCTTTGCTGGATGCCCCAGATGGGTACTCTTGAGTCTTGAGGAAATGCTTGATATCAAAATACCAAGGCTTCTCATCTGATGCTCTTTCAATTGCAAACACAAAAGCAGGTCTATCAAGACGCATGATGGTGATGGCTAGAGTTCCATTCCAGAAGTTCACTTTGTACATCGAAGATAGCATGGCCAAGGCATCTACCATCTGATTCTCGACTCTTGGCACATGATGGAACTCGATTCTATCAAAGAACGACAACAATCTCCTTGCATAATCCCTGTAAGGCACTAGGTTGGCCTGACGAGTTTCCCACTCTCCTTTGATTTGGTTAACAACCAACGCAGAGTCACCGTATACATCCAGATTCTTCATCCTCATATTAACGGCCTCTTCCAAACCCAATATACACTCTTCGTACTGGACTTCATTATTGGTTCAGGCAAAAGTCAATCGAGCAGTGAACAGTATATGAGAATCGTGAGGGGTAATAATAATAGCCCCGATCCCATTGCCATATGAATTAACCGCTCCGTCAAAAACCAGTTTCCACTGAGATCCAATCTCAGGACCCTCGTCAGGTAAAGGCTCATCACAGTCTTTCATCTTCAAAAACATGACGTCTTCATCTGGAAAATCAAACTTCATCGGCTGATAATCCTCAATTGGCTGTTCCGCGAGACATTCCGACAGAACGCTTCCCTTGATGGCTTTCTGAGAAACATACTGAATATCATACTCCGTTAAAACCATTTGCCATCGGGCAATCCTTCCGGAGAGTGCTTGTTTTTTAAAAATGTACTTGATCGGATCCATCTTCGAAATCAATAGGGTTGTGTGGTTTAACATGTACTGTCTCAAACGCTTAGCAGCCTAAGCAAGTGCACAACATGTTTTTTCCAGCATCGAGTATCTCGACTCACAATCAGTGAACTTCTTACTCAGGTAGTAGATGGCATGTTCTTTTCTACCTGACTCGTCTTGTTGACCGAGCACACATCCCATTGAATTCTCAAGAACCGTGAGGTACATGATCAGTGGTCTCCCTGCAACTGGAGGCATGAGTATTGGAGGTTCATGCAGATATTCTTTTATTCTTTCGAACGCTTTCTGGTAGTTTTCATTCCACCTGACCGTTTGATCTTTTCTTAGCAATTTGAATATTGGCTCGCAAGTGGCTGTAAGATGAAATATAAACCTTGCAATGTAGTTTAATTTCCCCAGAAAACCACAAACCTCTTTTTCCATACTCGGCTCAGGCATATCTTGTATAGCTTTTATTTTGGCAGGATCTACCTCAATACCCTTTTCACTGACAATGAAACCCAGTAACTTTCCAGATCTCACCCCGAAGGTGCATTTATTAGGATTCAGCCTCAGCTTGAAGTTCCTCAACCTTTCGAACAATTTCAGAAGATCGACAAGATGTCATTCCTCCGTCTGTGACTTTGCTATCATGTCATTAACATAGACTTCAACCTCATGATGAATCATATCATGAAACAAAGTGACCATTGCCAGCTAATAAGTTGCCCCTGCATTTTTCAATCCAAAGGGCATTACCTTGTAGCAAAAAGTTCCCCATGGTGTGATGAAAGTAGTTTTCTCCATGTCCTCTAGGGCCATCTTGATTTGGTTATACCCAGAGAAGCCATCCATGAATGAAAACACAGAATACTGAGCGGTGTTATCAACCAACACATCGATATGGGGGAGCGGGAAATCGTCTTTCAGGCTCGCTTTATTCAGATCTCGATAATCAATGCACATCCCGACCTTTCCATCTTTCTTAGGAACAGGTATAATATTAGCGACCCACGGAGGGTAATTCGTGACAGCAAGAAACCCAACATTTAACTGCTTCTGAACTTCTTCTTTGATCTTTACTGCCATGTCAGGCCTTGTCCGTCTCAAATTCTGCTTGACTGGCGAGCATTCTTCTCTAAAAGGTAACCTGTGTACCACAATATATATCTGTATCCAACCCAGGCATGTCTTGGTAAGACCAAGAGAAGATATCTTTATACTCACGGAACATTTCAACCAATCTTCTCTTGACACTGTCTTCCAATGCAACCCCTACTTTAACCTCTTTCTTATCATCCTCGGTGCCCAGATTGATAATCTCAATATCCTCCTGATGAGGCACAATGACCCTTTCCTCTTGCTTGAGAATCTTGGCTAACTCTTCGGGTAGTTCATAGTCTTCGCCAGTCTCTTCTTCAGCTTGATAAATGGGATTATCAAAGTCATACGAAGTCATAGTTGAACCTTAATCGATGGCATCTGATAGAAAAGACCCGCATCAGGATGTTTATGTTTATTATGCGATGCAACAAACAAAACACATTACCATTTTTCTATTTAATATAAATGCAAAACAAAAACAAGAAAAACAGGGATCACCATATTTGAATGCGAAAACATCCTTTATTTAATGATAAAGTGCGAATAACAAGAGGGCCCCACAAATGGGTCACTACGTCTTGGGCAGAACGTAGGACTGAACATAATCAAAACAATGAACATTACTCTACAGCAGTTACATGAATGACTTCTTCGGCAGTCCAATTGCACAGCTTCTGGCAGGAGTACACAGATGAATCCACGCATCCATATCGCAGTCACTGTCACCTTCATCATCTCCCACGGCATTAATCCTGTCAAATATCACACCACTGCTGGTGAATTGCACAGGTCCCCTGTACCTCGGAATGCTCTAAGAATATCTTGAGGGTTTGTATCCTAGCCTGAACTTGTCCTGCTTGACAGGAACATTAAGAACTTGGCCCCACTTCTGAGACAAGCCGGATTCTACGATAGCACGATCTTCCTTGAGCGATGACATCGAAACCTCTGGGCCCTTGGCTTCTATAGGAGACTTCCCCTGAATCTGAACTGTTTCGGACGCCTGGCAGAGTGTTTTGTGGATCTCCCCATCCACTTCCACGTACTTGAAGGATGACAAATGGCTAACCATAATATCCTCTTCACCGCATACCGTGACTATCTTCCCTTCCACCATATACTTAAACTTTTGATGCAACGTTGAGGTGACTACCCCTACAGCATGTATCCAGGGTCGGTCAAGCAAATAGCTATATGCTGGCTGGATATCCATAATGTAGAAAGTTGCATCAAAGATCTCTGGTCCGATCTGAATAGGCAACATGATCTCTCCAAACACTGATCTCTTAGATCCATCGAAAGCTCTCACAACCAAATCACTTGGCGTGCATGTTAAACCTTGAACGTCCAACTTCATTAATGCCTTCTTGGGAAGCACATTAAGGGATGATCATGTATCAACCAGGACATGCGACATCAGAGAACCTCTACATTCCAAAGATATGTGCAAAGCACGGGTATGGTTTCTTCGGTAGGAGACATATCCAAATCAGTAAAACCGAGACCATTACCGGCGTTCACATGAGCCACTACCCCCTCCAACTGATTAGCAGAAATCTTCTGGTGTACGTATGCTGCATTCAAGATTTTCAATAAAGCGTTGTGATGTGCCTCTGAACTCAACAACAATGATAGGATAGAAATATTTGAAGGAGTCTGATTTAAGTTATCCACAATCTTGTAGTCACTTTTTCAAATGAGTCTCATAAATTCTTCTGCATCCTTCGAAAGATCATCAGCACCGACCTGTGGTTGGACATTCTCTTCAACCACGACCTTTCTTTTACCTTTGTCATTCTTATCAGCATTATCCTCTGATGGTGAAAAGACCCTACCACTTCTGGTGATACCTCCGGCCCCAACTATATTCTCAACCAACGAACTTCCATCTGTAGGTGCAGTCCATTCCTGCCTTTGCCCATTACAGAACACCTCTCCCCATAATTCCATGGGATAGCTCTAGTGCTTTCGTATGGCACAGGTCCAGGTACATTAATGATAACTGGAGTTGGCTTAGCAGGCGCTGAAATATTGATTGTCTGGTATGGAATGGAGATCGTAGCAACTTCGCTTCCATCATTATTCACTTTATTTTCAGCATCTTCTTTCACAACTTTATCAAATTGCAAACAACCTTCATCAATCATTTTCTGAATACCTTGTTTCAAAAGATCACAACCCTCAAGCTGCACTTCACATTCTGAGCAGTCAGCTGAACAACCAGGAAACACCCCCTTCTGCAACAAACTAGCCTTCATAAACCCCAGCGGAGTCTTCAAATCCTCAACATCAATTATCAGATTTAATCTTTCTCCTTCAATAACAACATTGGCTCCTGCCACCCCATGATTTGGCATCGGGTTTTAAGTCACATTCGGTCAATCGTTGGTGAAATGGATAGCTTTGGAATCAAGCAAGTCCTATACTTTATGCTTGAAAGCTTTGCGGTGGTCAATATCGTGCCCCGGAGCACCTGAGTGAAAATCACAATGAGCGTTTGCATCGTACCCAGAAGGTGGCGGACCAGTGAGAGGAGTCATAGTCCTCTTCTGAACCAATTGTAACTGCAGCAAATGTTGTAACAAATGAGAATACGGCATCAGAGGATTTGCGAACTGCCTATCAGCCATTCTGCGCCTGGCAGCATAAGGTCATGGAACATTGACTTGTTACTGAGCTGCAGCTGGGATATCTATTGTAGCGACTTGTTGAGGATAACAAAATCGAGCTCTACCTTTACCATTGTGAGTAATAGCATTTTCATCCCCCTCCCTTCTCTTGGGGTTTGCAGAATACGGCTTCTTTGTTCCTCCTGAAGAGGTTCCACCACCATTCGGAATCTTACCAGACTTGATTCCACTTTCAATTCTCTCACCAGCTATTAACAGATCAGAAAACCCTGCAGACATGCAGCCTATCAACTTCTCAAAGTACACACCAGGCAGCGAAGCCATCAACAGGTCGATCAATTCCCTTTCAACCATAAGGGGTACTACAATATTTGTTGTCTCTGGCAACACTTTTTTAGGTAACATGTAAAAATTGTTGCCTAAAATTCTTAAAGGAAACAATTTATGGTTGTTGACAAAAATATATTTGCAACCCTTGATAATCGTTGCCTAAAATATATTTGGGAACGTTTTTAGAGCGTCACTCTTTTATTTTTTTGGCAACGATTGTTAAATGTGCCTTCAACTACTTTTGGGGACGATTTTGGAGAGTCATTATACTATTTCTTTAGCAATGTTTGATAATTGTCCCCTTAAATACTTTTGGGGACATTTTTAAATTGTTACATTACTTCTAATAAAAGGCTACATTCATTCAATGTTGCATAAGATTTTAGCAACATCAAATTTTTGGTGGCAATCTTCCCTCCAAAATTATCCACTAAACAAATATTTTCCTCTAAACATTATTAAAAAAAAATTAAATATAAAAAATCATCTAACACATAATATAATAATATAGTAATATATTGTTATATTATGTGTTAGATAATTTTTTATATTTATTATATCATCTAACACATATCTCACATTTAGAGAATAATATTTTTTAGATGATTTTTTATATTTAAAATTTGTATTTATTGTTAGAGCTAAATATTTTATAATATTACATACCATAACTATTCATGTGAATAACTTTTATAATAAATTAAATATATTTATAAACTTAAAATTTATTAAATAAAAATAAAAATACTAATTAACTAAAAATGTTAAATATAATAATATAATAGTATTTTATTCTATTATATGTTAGATAATTTTTTATATTTATTATATTATGTAACACATATCTCACATTTAAAGAAAAATATTTTTAAATAATTTTTTATATTTAAAATTTTTATTATTATTTAACACATTCCACCGTTTATAAGAAAAATTTTATATAAAAAAATCACTAATAATATATAAAAAATAGAAAATAGAAAAAAAAAAAAAAAACAAGTTCATCCACCCCTTATCATCTCCTCTCTGTTTTTCATCTTTCTCTCTCCGCCTTCACGCGAACCCCCTTTCGTTTTCCTTCCCTTTGTTTCACCTTCGCCATCACCGAATTCATCCTCATTCTTCTTCTCCCAACAACAAACCCTAATAGCCGCCGTCGTCACCATCCCCGCCTCATAACCCTTGCTCCTCACCATCTATCCTCCTCACTCAATCAAAACCCCAATCTCGTCGCCGCCAACCTCCGACACTACGAATACTAAGAAAGGGCCACCCTCAAACGCCTTCTAAACCATCATGGAGACGACAACTTATAGTTCTTCAAACTCACGCACAAGTTCCAGCATCTGCGGCGACAACAGTGGAAATTAATGTTCAATTTGTCTTTTCTTTGTTAGGTGAAAACACATGGAATCGTGATTTAATCGTAACTTATAGTTGATGATTGAGAATTTCTTTTATGTAGATACGAGGATGGAAGGCATGGGAGGCGGAGACTTTGTCTTTTGGATACGAGTTTGCGAATGGTAAGCTGCCAATGATGTATATAAGTGTTTTTCATTGATTACAACAGACTATTACATTTTCAAATGGTGTTACATGCAATTTCATGGCTTTGTTTTTGTTTGTTGTGCATTTATCGTGTAGATCCTTCAAGATTCTGGCTTACACACGAAACATCGTTTGTTAGACGACATTTCACTTTTTGGACTAAAAATCCAATCTTCTTCTATATAGTAAGACCAACTTTACTAATATTCAGTTTTTTATGATGAAGAAACATTTAACCATTTCTTCGATTTTGTCAATTTCAGAGTTGCTTCTTTAAACAGTTTTATAGATCTGTTGATAAGCCCGACTATCTGACTCTGCGCAATGGATTTATCGCTGTGAGTCCTACTCCGCAATATACCTTTTAATGTTCAGATTCACCATCATTTCTTGACGGTGTATCGTGCATGTAGGTTCATCTGTCACCGGGAAGTAAATTTAACTTCCAAAAATATATCAAAAGATCGTTGGAGGATGACTTCAAGGTCGTCGTCGGAGTCAGGTAACATCTTTATAATATACATTTGAAACATTACTTTTTATCTTTCTGATGATAACTGATTTGAAATTCATGCTTATCAAGTGTTTTTTTTCTTCTGTTATCGACAGTCCGGTCCTTTGGGCATCATTTGTTTTTTATTTGCTTCTAGATGTTAATGGTAAGCAACATGTTATCTTTCTCCTCGATCGGTTCCTATCGATTTTACTTTTCTATATTTGAATATTCAATTGGTTAATTCCATATATTTTCAGGATGGCATGCTATAGTTTGGGCATCCTTGATTCCTGTTATTGTAAGTATTCTGTTTTCTCTTAAAAAATTTCATATTGATTGCAATCATGGTTACATTACAATTCAAAATTTGGTTCGTAATTTGAAAACCTTGGTTCGAAATTCAGATAAGTACTATATAAATTATTTAATCGGCTGCAGATAATTTTGATTGTTGGAACAAAACTTCAAGCCACTTTGTCAAAGATGGCCATTGAAATCACAGAAAAACATGCAGTTATCCAAGGGATTTCTCTTGTTCAAGGCTCGGACAAATATTTTTGGTTCGGTCGGCCTCAATTAGTTCTTCATCTTATCCATTTCGCTCTATTTCAGGTATTCAACTTCTTAAATACAATCAGTTCAATTTTTTGATTCTTTGTTTATAATTTAATTTACTTATACTTTTTTGTTGCAGAATGCCTTTCAAATAACATATATCTTGTGGATATGGGTATAAGACCATCTTTTCACTCTTATAGTCTTTTTGTACTAGATATAATGTAGATTATGATAAATGAATAATAGTTATTATGATTTATTTATTTATTTATAATTTGCAGTATTCTTTTGGGCGGGAAATTATTCTGATGAACTCTCATGTTGGTTTTGAAGGGTTGGGGTGCTATGTCTTTGCAGCTACATGACCCTTCCACTATATGCTCTTGTTACTCAGGTACTACAAGCTTTCATTTTCTCGAGTTTGTATTACTAATGTTACTAAGATTTTAAGGTTGTTGAAGCATTTGCAGATGAGATCAAGAATGAAAAAATCAATATTTGATGAACAAACATCAAGAGCCTTAAACAAATGGCACAATCCTGTGAAAAAGAAGCACGGATTGAAACTAGGAAAGTTGAGTGTGTGAACCATGGATGGAAGCACTTCAACAATGCAGTCTACTAATACTAGCCCAAGACTACACCGTTACAATACCACGGATCACTTAACTCGCACTGTTTCAGCCTATGATGGTGATCAAGATCTTTACCCATCTGATATTGAATTGTCACCGACATCAACAACATCAAACTTATTGGCAGTACGAGTTGATCCCGTTGAGAAAGTTGAGCAAGATGCAAAATAAAATGAAGAGCAAAGTGCGGTAGAAATCGTTGAACAACAACCAACGACAAGAGAAGAAAGCTTCTCATTTGTCAGGTCAGATCATCCAAAAGGAAGCGTGAATTGAATAGGAATCGGAGTTACTTTGTTCAACAATTTTTTGTTAGCTTGTTCATATATTATAAATATTGGTATATACTTGAATTACAACGGACTTAGTTATATATTAATTTGAAAATGATGACTTCTGTTAAAATAATAGATAGATGCTATATACAAATAGTAAATGAGTGTGTAGAGAGAAAAACAGAATACAGTGTCGAGAAAAGGTGGAGGAGATAAAAAGTGTAAAAGAAAAAAAGTTGTGAATCATTGTTTATAGTTACAAGGATTTTCCAAAAATAGAAACCTTTGCTTGAGATATAGAAAAATAGTTAGTGGAAGGAATTTTCAAAATGCCTTCAAGACTAAATATTGATGTTTTCATATGCTGATGCTTCCTTTTCAGCTCTGCTGACATATGGAGTGTGGGTTGTACCGTAATTGAGATGGCCACAGGAAAGCCTCCTTGGAGCCAGCAATACCAGCAAGAGGTAGCTTACATTTTTACTCCTTAAATTCTGTTTGAGGTAATCTCTTCAGCATCAGAACTGCTTCAGGTGATTCTATGAGCATTTCTCTTTTGATTCTGCATATGAGCATTGTAGTCATTTTAGTGCTGCTATTGATTAATAGTGGAGCTACTGGAGTCTACTTTGTTATTGTTTTGCACGAGATAATCAACTTCACCCTGAGATTAACTTTCAATTTATAATTGGCTGTAGCACCCCTTTGTAACTGGTGAAAATACGGATTCGAATCCTCAGTCATCTATTGACATGGTATGTATAAATCAAGTATTTTTTTGAAATGTTGTTATGTGTATATTTTTTAATTATTAAGTTAAAATTTGATTTTTATGACATTAATTTCACTTCTAACAGGGAAACTTAGAGCTTCTTCATCATCATGTGCTCCAAATGTTGAATCCTTGTAAGTGTTGAAATTTTTGCTTCAATTTGTAAGGTCTGATAGTTTTTTATGTTGCACATGTAAAGAAGCTGTTTTTTTTCTCTCGTACATCATTTGTTGATTCTAGCGAAACGGTTAAATTATTCTGGTTAACAGATGTTAATTCCAATTATGTGTTCTTATATTGCTGATGAATTTACTCACTTCAGAACTCAGAGTAGAATCTGTTGTTTGGCAGCAAGCTCATGCAACTTTCTATGGTGGAAGTGATGCCTCAGGAACAATGGGTACATTTCAACTTCCTGTTTATCATCTTTATCATGATAAGTATATAATGATAATAACTTTGTTTTGATTAACTTTTGCAGGTGGTGCATGTGGCTACAGAAATCTGAACATAGATGGATATGGAATAAAAACAGCTGCATTGAGTACTGCTTTGTTTAATGATGGCAAGTCATGCGGTGGCTGCTATCAGATTGTTTGTGATGCAAGAAAGGTCCCTCAATGGTGTCTCAGAGGCACTTCCATTACTATTACTGCTACAAACTTTTGTCCACCAAACTTTGCACAACCAAATGACAACTGATATGAAAACTGATCTATAGAATAGATCTATAGAATAGATGAAAGTGTCTATATTTATATTTTACATGTACATATTAAGTGTTTATTTTTTCCCACAACAATAATATAGTGGTAAGCATTTTCATTTGTATAACTGTATATTAAATTAACAAAAGGAAAGTCAATATTTCCATCGTTTTTGTCTCTTGCACTGTGTAATTGTTAATTCCAATATGCTTATGATAAATATAATCTTACAATTTTCACTAGTTTGAAATTTGCATTGTTTTTTCTTACTAATTTGGTTGGACAAATGATTATTAGTAATTTGATTGCGACATTTTCTTGAGACTATTTTCTGCGATTATTTCTTGCGACTTTATCTGCTAAACTGCAAAAATTTTGTCAAAATCCGCAGGAAAACTGAGTTTTTCTAGTAGTGACACTTACTAATTATAACCGCATTAGGCAACACTTGAAAAGCGTTATCTCAGAGGCCACGAATAACCGTCCCCTATTCTTGTTGTGGCAACACTTAAAAAGTGTCGCCTCATAGGCCATGAATAATCGTCCCCTATTCATGTTGTGGCAACACTTAAAAAGCGTCGCCTTAGAGGTCACAAATAATCGTCCCCTATTCCTTTTATTTAGGCAACATTTTTAAAAATCGTGCCCAAAGATCATGAAAAAACGTCCCCTTAGACAATAGGCAACGCTCGCACAGGAGACACCTAGAAAATGTCCCTTATTGTTTTAGGCAACGTTTTTCAGAGTTTTGGCATCGTTTTTCAGTGGTTGATGGAGAGCCTAAATGTTGTAGTGGGGGTTGCACTCTTACAGCTAAATCCCGCCACCTCTAGGCGTATTCCTTGAAACTCTCAGTACTTTTCTGCGACAAACTCTGCAATTGTACCCTTTTTGGTGCTAGATCACTATTATACTGATAGTAACTCACAAAAAAGCTTCGGCCAATTCTTTCTAGCTGCAGATATGAGTTCTCTTGAGTCCCATATACCATTCCAAAGACGCCCCTGCCAGACTGTCTTGGAAAAAATGCATTAGCATCTTTTCATCGTTGGAGTAGGCAGACATTTTCCTGAAATACGCCTGAATATGCACTCTTGGACAAGCCGTCCCTTTTACTTTTCAAAATCGGGCACCTTGAATTTGGGAGGAATCCTTACCCCAGGAACTAGACCAAGATCAGACATATCAAGGCCCAAAGAGTTCTGATTCTCAAACGATTTCATTTTCTCCTCGATCAGTTTAAACCTTCGGTCAGCTTCAGTCGGTAAACCACCCTCCATATCTCTCATGGAAAACACATCATCCTGGTTATCTTCCCAATAAGGGCCAGCAGCCCCGTGCACAGCGCACACACTCCCATTACCAGCAATATTACCATTCTCATTCGCAGTTCCTCTGCCCGGAGGTACGACAACAGTAGGGGTACCCTGTGGGATAGATCCACCGATCTGTGGAGGAATAACACCAGCTCCTCCGTGAAAAAAAACCCTCTTAGTCAACCCATGCTATCAACGGATAGACCAAAGTTCTTAATTGTTCCTGCCCACTAGCAACAGTCTGCATCAGCTCCATGAATTAGGCCATGCGAGCCCTGACTTCCTGCAATTCGATTTGAACCTGATCCATCACTTTTCGCTGATTCCCTCGAGTTAGATACCTGTAGAAACTGAACTCCTCAACTTCCTCAATCCTGAACTGAAGAAAACCAAGCAGAGTTAGGAACAAAAGGCCACCGAGAACACCTGTTATGCAAATGAAAATGCAAGATGCAAAATGCAAACTTGTCTATGTATGCACAGAGAGATCTCCCTCTTGATTCCAGTTTCAATAAACAAGAAGCAGAAATGGACAAACACGCCATAATAATCTTCTCATACATCAGGTAAAGCTGAGATAATACAACCAAATGAGAAATATCCACATGCAAAGATGTACTGATCTCATCCAACATCCCTGGTTATGATCAAGATATAAAAGCAAAGAAACTACAAAAGATAAAACTCCTTAGTAGCCATGATCTCTAATCCAGTCCTGAGACTCCTTAAGCATCTCTTTTGTATTTGAGTGATCTGGTTTGGCAACCAACGCTCTGAGGAGGACATCCCTCTTGTGTATCACATCCCGGAGATAATGACAATGATCCTTCTAAGCATCTTCGCCAAAGGCATCCTCAAGCCTGGGTTTCTTCACCTCTGCTCGAATCTTGAACTCTTCAAGTGCTGATAAAGTTTCCTGGTATTTCTGCTCGATCGTGCTTCTGCAGAACGATTCTAAAATTACCTCCCTCTCCTTAGCATTGAATTGCGCCTTCAGCTTATCAACCTGAATTCGAAGCTGATCCTCTCTACTTTTGTTGGCAGTCAAGGTAGCATTCCATTGCTCATTGAATTTGGATATCTTCAGATATGCTCTGTCTAAATCCTCCTTCTTACTCTTCAGAACGTCACAAGTTCTTTTCAGATCAAGACCGACTTGCTTTCGTGCTTGTACCTGATCAGCAAGTTCTTTCTCCAACTTGATCAAGGATTCTGACTTTGTCTTGGCCAAATAAACAGGTTCACCTTTATCATGTTTCAGCTGACTGATTTCTTGCTTCAACTCTTCATTCTCTTTGCGCAGCTCTTCCTTCTCTTCCCAAAGCTTGGTATATCTCAGGACGTTGACGGTTGTAGGTGGCTCAATGACTAAGGGGTACAGTGGTTCTTCAACAGGAAACGACAAGAGTACCTCTTCAACCCTCTTCTGAATCCACTCCAAGTAGGGATCATAGGCTCTACAATCTCCTTTGCCTAAAGAAAGCTTTCCCTTCTTGTAAATTTTACCCCAAGCGTCCACGAATCTGGCCGAGATACCATGATCAGCTAGACCTGTGAAGTATAGAGATTCCTGCACTTCTTCTTCTTTCGGAGGTCCTTTCAAAGCATAACCAAATTGTTTGACAGCCAGAGAAGGATTATAGTTGATGCCGCCTTTGCTCCCTATCAAGGGCACATTAGGAAAGCTACCACAACTAAAGATAAGCTCACGACTTAGCAGGTCTCGGTTGAACCAGACAATATTCTTCTTTGTTAAACCCATAAGCCTTTTTGACCATTCAGACAAATTCCTCAAATCCACAAAAGCTCCAGAATGAGGAAGGTGATCAACAAACCACTTATGCAACAGCGGTGGACAACAAGAAACCATCTTTCCTCTTCTTTTCTCATTCTTGTAATGTACTGAATGATACAAATCTCCCAGAAGTGTAGGTACGGGGTTCTTGGAAGCGAAGATATGAAAAGCATCGAAATCCACAAAGTCCGGTACATTGGGAAACAACACAATGCCATAGACACACAGAGCCAAGATAACACTGAAAACCACCCAACAACCCTTTCCAGCATACTCTCGGGCTTTGTCCACCAAGAAAGATAAAGTAAAGTCGGAAACTCCATTTCTGCTGATAACATGGTCTACCAAGTCAGAGGCGCTCAAATAAAGAGCGGCAGATAACTTCTCAAGATTAGGTTCTTCCTCAGAGCTGAAGAATGACACCTTATTTAGGATCGGAACACCTAAGATGATGGCGAATTCTTTCAAATTCGGAGCCAACACATAGTCTGGGAATGTGAAACAGCACAGTGGCAGATCATAAAACTGCAACAGGGTATGAATAGCACCATACTCATAGCTCGTGATCTTACGGACAAGATTCAGAATACTCCCATAATCTTCCTTGAAGTTTGCCAGAACACCAGAATCAGCCAGGGAAGTCAGACCAAATAAAGGTCCTAACTCAGGCGCAGGAAACATGTACACAACAATCCTCTTTCTGCTTGCTTCCATCTCTACAGAAGACCAGTACCAAAATCAAGGGAAAGACAAGAACCTGTAACACACACAAACATGCCATGTTAAATGCAGGATGATTATGCAGATGCAAACATGGGATCAAGGTATCTAATTCTCAAACTTTGTTGTTGTGTCATTGACTGAACTCAACCAGAGCTCCGCTCTAATTGAAATACTGAGATAACAGAAAACCGGAGTACTCAGGATCAAAAGTCTGCACTAACAAGAAAACCAGGGTTGGTTGAAGGCCAGGTTTCCTGCAAAACCCATCCCCTCTCACATGTGGGTTCTAGTCTTGAAAGGTACGGCATCCTATGCGGGTTGTCAGCATCATAGACTTTCGAGAAACGATGATACGTTCACCATTTCTGGTTTGGCATCATAGTCTAACGAAGCGGCCTCACTTAGCTGACTTCCTAAATGAACGGTCTCCAGAGTCGACAGCCTCTCTAAGTCAATATTCCCCCAACTGCACCAGACGCGCAGGATAGAATATTTCCAAAAAAAAACCTCGTCTGAACGTGAATTTCGCACGAGCTATTATGTGGCCAAACGCCACACAAGCTCCCGCTACTCTCCACACTAGTCCTGTGTGTATACTTAAGCCCGGGTTCGGCTATCTCTCAATGGAACAACCCAACCCACAGCATAGCAGCAGCATAATATGATAATAAAATGCAAATGCAATAATATACAACAGATATATACATAAAGAAAACAAACTGCACAAAATAAACACCCAAAGACACAACAGACAAGCGCAAGAATTGACTCGCATAGGGAACAAGTAGTCCCCAGCAGAGTCGCCAATTGTCGCAACTGCGAAAAACACCCGGAGGAAAACAGAAGAGTCGCCACCTTTCGTTATTTATCCCAAAGAGAGGGAAAGGAAACTATCGGAAAAACCTAATGAAAAAAGGGAAAAGACAAGGTCATCGCAACCAAGTCCTGGATTCGGGAGTCGGTTACGCAAGGGGAAGGTATTAGCACCCCTCACGTCTGTCGTACTCGATGGGATCCATGCTTGTTGTCTATCTAAGGGTGTGTTTAATCTATCTACGCCAAAGGCTCACAGGACAAAAAGAAAAGAAAAGAGACTCGGCAGAGCATCGCCGCTCTGTGCCTACGTATTCCCTCGTGCAATGGGAAAGTCAGAGTCAACGTAGTTCGGCTAACTACGGGGAAAGGGGGGAAGGTTGCTCGCCAAGACATTGTCGTCTTGTGCCTACGTATCCTCATCTGGTATGAGAAATCAGAGCAAACGTAGTTCGGGCTAAAAAGAATACCGGTTGGTTCAAAATGTTCTACCCGAGTAGGGTTAAACAGTGGTTCCAACAGTTAGGGACGATGCCTGTTTGCGGTAGAACCAAAGCTTAATAACACTCTTTTTATGAAAAAGGTTTTCCCAATTAATCCTTAAGGATAAAAATGATTTAACGTTTTGTTTGTATTTTTTAGTGAAGTGAATTAATTCAGTTTGTGACTCACGTTGCATTAAAGACTATGACATAGGAGCGAATGCGTCGCGTATCGCCCCCAAACGGGACGTACACTAAAAACTCTAGACAAGCGAGAGGAGACCCCTCACTCATCATTCCCCATGTAGCTTAAGGCTCTTAACGCACAACATTCATCGTATTTATTAGATGAGTTAGGATTGTTTTGAGATGAGAAGAGAGAAGCGCGAACTCTAAGGGAAACTTGGCCCTAACGTTGTCATGCAAAGTGGACCTAAAGTTTGGATTAAAAGGGGGAAAATATACCCTAATGTTAGCATGCATGGTTTGAAACTAACGTCTATCATAACCAACCTTAAACAAGGAAGATTAGAAGTCCTAAGGGAACATGGCAAAGAAAGACAAAAGAAGAAGGATCAACCCCCAATAAGAGATGCAAACATGGAAAATAAACATGCAAAGAGGGAGTAAAATAGTGTGGGGCAGCAGCCGCCACAAGCACGTCTTGATCTCTTGAAAGCAAGCAAATAATGCAATGCAAAAGAGAAATGCAAGAAGGCAAGCAATTACGGAAATGCAAGCAAAAAAGAGAAAGGATGCAAGAAGCGAACTCCTATGACCATCGGCCATCAACCATCGGAGAAAAGTGGGAGGAAAAGAAGTGTGGGGCAGCAGCCGCCACAAGCGCATCTCGACCACTTGATTCTCACACTCAAGCAAAACAAAAGAAAACACACATCACTTCGAACAACATATACGAGAGTATGTATCCGAGTGGAAAGCAAGCACGCATGTCGATAAAATCACGATTAAACAATCACGAACAACGACATATATCCAAAACATTTCACTCCTAATGCATCACACTGATCCATGATGATTCGAAGCGAAACGGTACCGATACAAGCAAGAAAAACAGCAAAACAGACCTGCTGGAGCAATGTTAATTGATTAACAGCAGGTGTTAATCGATTAACAATTGAAAAACAGTTTAAAAAATGAAAGTTTGAACGTGTTAAGCGATTAACATATTGTGTTAATGGATTAACACTGTGTGAACTGCAGAAAAATTGATAGTTTGATATGGTTAATCGATTAACACCAAACGTTAATCGATTAACACTGCTCCAACAGCAGAAAACAGCAACAGAAAAGAACTTTCAGCAAATAAGCACTTATTCGATCAACTGGATGATCGCATAATCACTTAATCACGAAATTAAACCCGCAAATCATGACTCAAACAACATATGAACAGATTAACACAATCAAATCATGAATCAATCGGATCAAATTAACCTAAAGCTAATCAAATATGAAAATCCACATGATTATGCAAATAAGCTAAAAACAGATTCGGATCCAACCTTCGAAGCGGAGATTTGCTTCGGTTAGTGTTGATTCAACTGTAATTGAACGGATCCAATGCTAGATGTCCGGAATACTTCAAGATCCACACCAATTCTTGTAGTAGCAATGAAGATCCTTCAAGATCAATCCAAAATAAGCCAAATAATCACTTCCAAAATCACTTCCATATTTAGATCCAATTTTGCACAAAAATCAGATGGAGAAATTGATCCAATGAAGATGATGGATGGCGGTTTGAGCTCAAGAATTCATTGATTCCATGGAAGAATCAAAGAATTCAATGGAAAATATCTTTGGTGAAGGTTTAGGAAGATGAACAAGTTGAGAGCAACTTGAGAGAGAATGAGATCAATTCTGAAATTGAAATGAAATTATGAGTGATTAGATGTGTGAGGTTTGGAGTAGATCACTTAAATACTCCTTAGGCTTGGATCCAAATGAGAGGTTTGGAATGTGGTTTGGGAAATTTGGTTTAGAATGAGGAATGGAGATTTGGAGGGAAAATGAAATTAACCAAAATTCAAGATTGTTCTAGATCCTTCCCAAGTGTAAAATTGAATTTCCAAGTGACCAAAATTTGACCCCAAAATGAACCCCTTTGAAAATTCATGTGCAGAGGCAAAATCTGCACTAGTTAATCGATTAAGAGTTTGGGTTAATCGATTAACAGTGTTAAAATTTCAAATCCGGTCTAATTTTGACTCGGTTAATCAATTAACACATTTGGTTAATCGATTAACACTTTCAAAAATTTGAATTTGGTGCCTTTTGGAGGGAAATCTGCACATTTGCCCGTTTCTTGCCGTTTTGAGCTCTGTTTAGCTTCTGAATCTCGTTCTAGAATGTTGCAACTGTAAGAAGGCTTGATATGAGCCTAAGTGCTGCTTCTAGAAGTTATTCTTCAAAATAAAATAAAATCGGCCGCTCGACCGCTGGGCAAAATAAATGTTGAAGCCTCTAATGCTCGCTGTTCGGTCTTTCAGTCCTTTGCGCCAAAATGAGCCTGAGCCACAGGAATGCCTTGATCCCATGCCTCGAGAACGAATGCTATGATATGCGAAAAATGAAAAATGCAAAGAAACAAAAGCCAGTTAAGGTTAAAACGAAAGGGAAAATTTTGGGGTGCTACATTCTCCACCTCTTTTTCTTTGTTCTTTTATTTCTTAACTTTCTTCTCATGCTTCTTTAAGCTAATGAGCTTTTGCTCATGTTCTTCAAGCTTACCAAACAGAGTAGTAGTGTCCAAAGTGTAGCACCCCAAAATTTTCCCATCTCTTCGCTTGTATCTTAGCTTATGTTTCACTTCATTTTCATATTGATTTATGCATAACATAGTTCTAGACAAGTGATCAAGGTATCATGGTTTGATTCTCAAGAAGAAGAGCATGATTATTCAACCTCAAACAAGGTTTTCTTCTTGACTTTGTGGCATTCTCAAGCCCCCAAGGGCCCCTCATCATCAAATTTGATTCAATAAAACATCATTTTAAGGTCATATGTAACTCACCATGTCTTAATTTTCAACTAATGTTCAAAAGATGCAAAGTTGGTTCAAGGTGTTTGACCTAACTTAGCAAATTGTGGATACTATGGTCAAATGAGCATAACTCCTTCAATTTTTAACATTTTGAGGTGGTTCTTTTTCTAATTAAATCTTCTCATCATCCCCGATAAACTCTCTTTGAAGGGAAAGGTCCAATGGTGCTTGAAAAGTCATCAAACGTATGGAGACATTATAGGTCATTTTGAGTTTTGAAGAGATTTTCTTTCCAACTTCTAAAGGTCGTAACTTGGTCAATTTTCATCATTTGTAGCCCATTCTTTTTCTAAAATGAACTTGAAGATGTCCTCTACAACTTTTATTCAACATGAAAGTGCCAAAAACCTATGGAAGACCTTGGTTTTATCAAAACATTATAGGTCATCTTTGGTCCTTAAAAAGACTTGGAATTTTTCTAAGTGTTTTGTGAATTTGAATCTTTTAATGCAAGCTACTTTGAAGGTCCATATCTCTCAGCTCAGATTGCCAAATCAATACTTTCTTTTCACACTACAAAGATTGCATCTTCCTCTATCCAATGCAAGAAGAATCAATTCATAAAGCCTCATACATTGTGAGAACCATGGTTGCAATGTTTGAATTTTAAAATTGAGTTTTCCTTTGAAGTCAGAATTGAATTTGATTAATGTGACCTCTAATCACCAAATTAAGGCACGAAATCAATATGAACATGAATAATAAACTTGCTTGAGCTAATTAGAGCATTGAATCGCAAGTTTTGGATGAGTTTTGGCATTCTGCAAGTCACACTTTTCTCATGACACAGGTGTGCATGAATTCACCTCAAATTGCGTTATTCACCCTCCCTCATCATTCCAAACTTCTATCCTATAAATCAGGACTTGATTCCACCCATTTCCACAAGCTTTGATAGCCAGAATCACCCTGTTGAGATCCCATTTGAACTCTTAAGCTTGAATTTCGTTTTTCCATTTCTACACCTTAATCACTCAAAATTTCCCCTCAATTAGCTGCATCTACATTCAATGAAGCTAACCAGCTCAAGAACTTGAAGAATCGTGGCCTGAATCAAGCTTGGTAACTCCATTTTTAGAGTTTCAAAGTTGAGCTTCAATAGGTACAATTCTCAACCATTTTGATTCAAATTTGTTGCTAAGATGTAGTCCTTGATGCACTAACGTTGTTAGGATTGTTAGACTTTAGTTGTAGTTGAGTTTATCATGTTAATTTTCAAATCCATGTTTTGAATTTCATCTGGTTTTTTCCAAATCGAGTGAACTGTGTGTAAAAGAGATTTGGCGCGATGATATGGTTGAGATCGTCTTGAAAAGACGCATCAAATGAAACCACTATGAGCGTCAATGGTTATGGTTTGATGAAACCATAAATTTATGCAAATCTCTACTGATTTCAGATGGCTGGAGGTTGAAGATGATGAGCTAGCATCATCTGACCGTCCAGCACGCCACTTGTTTTAATCATGTGCTTTTGACTTTTAATGGTTGGATGTGATGAGTTTGACTCAGATACACCATGGATGCGCACTTCTAGGCTATCAGATTAGCCGTGTCATTTAATGAATGCAGATCCAACGTGTCATGCTTTTTCTGTTTTATTTTCTTTTTCAAAATTATTTTTAAATTTATTTTATTTTCTAAAATTCATATAAAATTCATTTTTCATCATAAAAATACCAAAGTATTATCTAAAATTTCCTTTTATTTTTCTCTTTCTGATTCTTATTTTTGTGCTTTTTTTTTACTTTACTATTTTTCTTAAATTTTAATTTGTTTGAGTTAGTTTTAATTAGTTTAAAATTCTTTTTAGGCATTTTAAAATTGTGAGAAAAATATCATATGATTCTATGATGGTCTTTGACCTATGGTGATTTTTCTTTGTTTTTTATTTCTGATTTTGCTATTTTTCATAAATTTTTGGATTATTTGCTTGATCTTAATTAGTTTAAAAAAAATTTAGGCATTTTAAAATTGTGAGAAAAATATTATTTAATCCTATGATGGTTTTTGACCTATGGTGATTTTCTTGGCCTCTCATTTGTGTTTTAACTAATTTCTATCCTTATATAGGTTTTATTTGACTTTTTAATTAATTTTTAATTAGTTTTGAATTGCAAAATTATGTAAAATTATTTTCTAGTCCATTTTTGAGTGGTATTCTGATCTTTCTCAAGTCATTTGGGATATATATGCTTGCTTGATGTTCCTTTCCTTTTGTGGATGATGATTTTGATGTATAATTCTTTCTTGGGGCTTGTTTTGAATTCAACTTGTGTGATCTCTTTTGTGTGTTCATGGATAAATGTTAACTTGTTAATCATGTTGATATTGTGGCTTCATGTTGATTTCATGTCATAATCCCATGCCTTTTCCTTTAGGGTTATCTTTTGCATGCTCATTTTGGTTTGGCTTGTTGATTTGTTTATGAATGAGATGTTTGACTTGAGTCCTTGTGATCTCTCTTTGATCACTGGCCTAACTTGAATATGATATGATGTGTTACTTCCCTACCATGTTTCTTGTTTCATTTGACTTCATTCCACCTTGCTTGATGATTGATAATACCTCTTGTTGGACTTTGAGTCACTTGTGTGTGTTTGGGCACTTTGTCTTATCATTTTGTTTTAACTTCCAATCTTTGAGTGTGGTTTAGCATGCATGCACTTTGGTTTACTTTGACATGTTGTTGATTTTTACCTTGTTTGATTGAGATCAATACTTGCTTGCTTGATGCCTTGTCCTTTGAGTTTGAACTTCCATGCTTGTATACTTGGTGTTGCATTTCTCTTTCATTCTTCTTTCATCTCCTTTCTTTTTTAGACTTGTTTAAGTTTCATCTTCTTTTTTTTATTTGTAATTGAATTGGATAGTGTTTACTTGCGTTTTCTCACATGGTCCCTTAGGATTCCTTGTCCCACTTAATTTTTTATTAAGGTGGGAGTAAGAGACACATTAGGCTTTTAATCCTTTGTATGATAACAATTAGGATAGTCCCTCTTTGATCTCATCTTTAAGTTCATCATTTGTATGATAACGTTAGGTAGACTTCCCTTTTATCCTAACCTTAGGACCATTTTGTGTAATAACATTAGGGTTTTTAGTTTCCCTTTAGTGTTTTCTTTTATGTCTTCTCTTCTCATCTCAAACAACTCTAAGACACTTAATAAAGAATGATAAACATTGTACGTCACGAGCCTTAAGCATATTAGAAATGATGAGTGGGGGGTTTCTCCTCACTTATCTATAGTGTATAGTGTATGCCCTTTGGGAGATATACGACGCATTCGCTCCTATATCATAGTCTTTAGTGCAACGTGAATCACAAATCCAATCAATTCACTTCTCTAAAAGTATTAAACAAAATTCAAATTTTTTATCCTTCAGGATTTGTTGTAAAATCATTTTCAAAAAAGAGTACGTTACTTTTCCGTTCTACCACAAACAGGCATCGACCCTAACTGCTGGAACGAGAACTTATCGTCACTCATAAAAAACACTTAACCAACCAGTGGTCTAGTTTCCCCGAACTACGTTTTCTTTGATTTCTCATACCAGATGAGGATACGTAGGCACAAGACGACGATGTCTTGGCAAGCAACCTTCTCCACATCACCCGTAATTTTCCGAACTACATTGACTCTGACTTTCCCATTGCACGAGGGAATACGTAGGCATAGGGCGGCGATGTCCTATCGAGTCTCCTTTTTTCTTTTCCCTGTCCCGTTTAGCATTAGCTTTTAGATAACACTCCCTTTAATTAGACAACAAGCATGGATCCCATTGAGTACAACGAACGTGAGGAGTGCTCATACCTTCCCCTTGCGTAACCGAATCCTGAACCCAAGATTTGGTTGCAATGACCTTGTATTTTCCTTTTCTTTTAGGTTTTCTTCAATTTTTCCTTTCCCTTCTTTGGGATAAATAAAGTTCGGTGGCAACTCTTCTGTTTGTTTCTGCCGACCTTTTTTGCAGTTGTGACACAAAGCCAATAGTTTGTTAGCTTCCTTGATGGCACTGACCTTGGGTTGTCATTCCCGATTAAGACATCTCAAAAGTTTGTTAGTAGTAATATCATTGAAAACCATTTTACCAAGTGCATTCAAACGATTTACAAGATGAGTGAATCTCTTTTGCATATTGACCATGGTTTTGCCATGCTTCATATGAAAGAGTTTGAACTCTTGATTCAAAGTATTCATTATAACTTGTTTGACTTCATTTGTACCCTCATGGGCAACTTGTAATGCGCCCTACATATCTTTAGCAGTTTCGCAATGAGAAACACGGTAATATTCATCAACTCCTAAAGCAGAGATTAGAACATTATGTGCTTTCCAGTCATTAGCCACTTTTTCTCATCTTTAGCATCACATTGTGCTTCTGGTTTAGGTACAACAACACCATCAACATTAGTCATGGTAATTTCAAATAGACCATTTTGGATGACGCTCCATACTTTTCTATCAATAGAATTAATATAGATACGCATACATTCCTTCTAATAACCATAGTTCTCACCATTGAAAATTGCACTTTATTATACACCCCTTTTGGTTCGGAAGTCATAATCTAGTAAGTGAATTGAATCACAAGATAAATTGGTGCTCGCGATACCACTTGTTAGACGAGGGAAACAATCTAGAGGGGGTTGAATAAATCGCCAAATGAAAATTTTCTTATCAAAAATATGTTTTTGAAAAATATTTTTCTATGCCAGGTAGAAGCCAATATTGATCGACTCTCATTTATCTGAACCGATATTGGTAGAATAGGATATGCATACAAACCAAAGTAGAATGTATGCTAAAGATGAGAAAATCAAACCAACAAATTCAATATAATTTTTTTGAATATAAACCACACTAAGATAAATGATTTCCAATGAGAAGTAAAACAAAACTTGACTAAGGAATTTTATAAAACATTAAGTGTGCAGTCAAAATATTAAACACTTAGTGTGCAATATGTTAGATGATGGAAATGATCTAGAAGGGGGGTTAAATAGATCACAAATTATTAACAAAAATTGGAGCTTAGAAAAATTGTTTCAAAAACGTGTGGAAGCGACCGTGGATTTTAATCGTCTAAACGAACCGTTATTGGTAAGATCAGATATGTGTAGCCAATATGGAATGAAATCGATGAGATAAACAAATCAACAGTTTTCACAATCAATTATCCAAATTAATACCATTTGATTCAACCAATTTCCAAAGAAATATTAAGGTAAAATTAAATTGAAAAATTCACGAACGGTTTGTGTGCGATCAATATGTCAAACACTTAGTGTGCACAACACCCCAAGTTCAATTTCCTATGAAATGATAGTGCAGGATTTTCTGCAATTACAATCAAACTGATTGCAATGAGTTTTCAAAACAGTTTTTCAACACTACACTACAACGGAAAATTACCAAACAATTGATATTACACAAATGTTAACAACACAAAGTAAAGAGATAGAGAAAGAGAGAATGACACCATTTTTGTTTAGAAAAAACTCCCCTTTTCGTCCTCGCTTCGGGTACGTGTGTCCCTAATTCGAAAACTAGAATTGAGATATGTATAATATTAATTTTCCAAGTTTTGTACAAGAGAAGTTATAGCCATCACACACTCAAACCCAATTGGCAAAACACCAACTGTCCCACTTTCACTAACACTTAAAGTTGCTATCAACATAAACATCTTAGCACCATCCTGCACCGACTCATCAAAAAAATTTGTAAGTACTTGGATAAACTCTAAACAATTCACTACACACACCATCTAAGCTCGCAATACGTGTCTATTCCATCCAACATGATCTCGTCTACTATCAAAAAGAGATTAAGCGTGATAAGTTCCTCAATTTTTCAATAGACAACCGACAATCATGATGGGGCATAAACCATCTTGGAGAAGCACAATATTCTCCCCCACTTGTTCCAATCCCACTCCTACAGACAAAGGTTAGAAAAAAATGTGTACCAACAGTGTTTTCACACACATGTCGCATACTAGGGAACAACCAACATTTGACAACCTGGCCGGATGGACCGACCTGCTCTGATACCACTAATGTAACACCCTTCTAACCCAACAAGTATTTCAAGTGATATACGAAAATTAATTTAATCAAGAATCATAACTCAAGGGTGCCACACTTCATAGAAACATCATAATTATTCATCCTGCTTCGTAACACGGGTTTCCAAACATTTATAATAATCATTTCTTTGGAAACATCAGCAAATAAATTCAGACTTCACAGCGGAATCATAGTCACAAAATAAATTTATTTATTTCATCAACCATCAAGACCTTTAGTCATTGTCAAAATTCGTCATCAAATAATTTAGCGTATTAGAAAACTCATTAGACAAATTTAACAAAACAACACAACTCCAACTCAAGCATTTCCCCCACCCGATGTTACATATCAAAGCAAGAAACCTCTACTATTAACAGAAACACAAATAAATAACGCAAAAGCCATCACTGATGCTTCTCCAAGTTATTCCTGAGAATCTGCACGTTACCCACGTGGAGGCAACATTCAAACAGGCACGGTGAGTAATCACGAATCAATATACAAGATATAAAGAAAAGATATACCAGTACTGCAACATCAACAGTTCACATACACCATCATAGTATCGTCAAACCAAATAATCATCATTATCACACATCACTTAGAAATCACAACATCATTAACATTGTTTACTTCACTTAGAAATCCATACATCATCATTTACCAAGTATTATCCTCACACCTTCCTATCATAGTAACATATATACATCTTCGTCATAAAATCATCAAATCGATATTCATCACTAAAACATCACTTAAGTCACAACATCATCAAACATCATTTTAACACTCAATGATGCAATACCACATAGTATGAAATGCAACAAGATAGACTCATGCATGTGGTACCAAATTCTTCATGTTGATGGACACTGGGTCATCACCCTCCAAGATCCCCACCAATAGGATCGATTTTACACAAGAACCGGAGCATGTCATAAACACCTCAATCCACACAATAAGATTGAAGCCACCATTGGACCGAAGTTCTAACATCTTCATTGGACCGAAGTCCTAACATAATCACTAGACCGAGGTCCTAACATCATTACTGGACTGAGGTCCTAACATCATTACTGGACTGAAGTCCTAAAGTATTCTATGAACGCATGATGCAAAACGTCATAATAATCATCATCACATCATCGTCAAAGTTGCACCATCATTCATGAAAATTCATCAAAACATCATAGTATTACATCATCATTATGCATCACACCTATTCATATTACTCCATAAAATCATCATGTTATAGTCATCAAAGTACAACACATCAATTACCCAAGGCATACAAATAACACTCAAGGTTCGTCACTTACACCACGACTTCTTAAGGTACACAACAAGCAACAATCACATTCTTCAAGATATTAGAGATAAAAATATTAGTAAATTATTCATATAATTACACCATAATAAATTTCTACTTGTTAGCTTTCCAACGCTTCGAACGGTTCGTCATTTGGATTAACGCTTAAAAAGTTATGATCGAAACTGTTTTTGGCATTTTTCTACCTATGAGTCGACTCAAAGGTCGACGCACTGAGCTATGAGTCAACGCATACTATTAAAACTTCTACAATTTTGAATTCGGGTGACCTCAGGTCGGCCCAAGGGTTCTAGCGGTCGACTCACACTGTTCTGAACCACAAAATCACTTTTTTTAAAAAAGCGCTTTCACCCCAAATTATCACTCCAAAGTCTATACCACTAACCCCCATCACCCTAGACCCAATTTTATATCAAAATAACATCCTAAAACTCAATTTGGCTATGTTTTACTCATGGATTAACAACAATTCATCATAATTTCATTCCTCCGACTCGAAACTCCAAAACTCAACAATGGAGGAATTTTCAACAATTTCCAAAATAGAATTTCTACATACATACATGTACAGAACTCATCACGTATCATTTAGAAAACATCACTTATCACACAACCAAATAAAAATTTCATCATAATCTCATCATGTTCCCCAAAATCCCCAACTACCTATATACATCTACCCTTATATCAATTATATTGATAAGTGATACTCCCCATACCTTAGATAATTCGATTTCGACTTTCTTCTTGAATTCTTCAGATTTCTCTCTAAGCCCTAGCATCTTCCTCTTTCTTTTTTCAGAGCGCTCTCCCAAAAACATGATCTTATCAAATAAACTTCTCCCCTCTCTCTTTTTCCCTTTTGTCATTCTTACCTCTTAGACCCTTATTATGATTTCCCAATTTCGTCCTCACTTATTCCACCCAACATTACCATCTTACCCTCAGTGTTTCCTTCCTATTATTTAAAATAATAATAATATAAATAACATTGTTCACATTATTCCACTATTATTATTATCTAAAAAATTCTATTAAATCATACACTTCTAATTATCCTCAATACCCTCTTAACATCATCAATACCCCACAACACAAATTATCAAGCATCAAAATATTTCACCAAAATTCACCGAAAATCACGAATATTTATAATAAATAAATTTTAATATTATAATCATCTTGGGGTGTTACAAATCTCCCCCACTTAAAGAATTTTCTTCCTCAAAAATTACCTGAAGAAAACAGAGTCGGTTACGACTCCCTCGTTTGATCCACACACTCCCAAGTCATACTCCCACCAGCTGGTCTTTCCCAAACTACATTTACCAATGCAATCTCTTTACCTCACAATTTTTTTACCTCTAGATCCTCTATTCGCGTGGGTGATGCCTCCACATTCAGGTTTTCTCTCACCTGCACATCATGCACTAGGATCACATGAGACGGATCCATAATGTATCTCCTCAACTAAGACACATGAATTACGTCATGGAGATTAGCAAGCGACAGAGAAAAAGCAATACGATAGGCTACCTCTCCTATCCTTTGCAAAATCTGATAAGGACCAATAAAACACGGCATTAACTTACGCGACTTCAACACTCTATCAACACCAGTAATCGAGGTAACTCGGAGAAACACATGATCTCCCTCTTGAAATTCAAGTGCTTTCCTCCTCTTGTCATAATAAATCTTTTGACGACTTTGAGAAATTTTCATCTTCTCTTTAATCATCTTAATCTTATCAGTAGTCTACTGGACTATCTCGGGTCCAACCACGACACTCTATCCCGACTCATACCAATACAATGGCATCCTATACCGCTTACCATACAATGCCTCAAATGGTGTCATTCCAATACTTGAATGAAAACTGTTGTTGTAAATAAACTCAATCAAAGGTAAGTAGTTATCCCAAGCTCCTCCCTTTTCCAACACACAAGCTCTCAAAAGATCCTCAAGTGACTGAATCATCCTCTCAGTCTGACCATCTATCTGCGGATGATAAGCAGAACTCAAACGTAACTTCGTACCCAAAGAAATTTGCAAACTTTCCCAAAATCTCGAAGTAAACCTCAGATCTCTATCTGACACAATGCTAGACGGAATACCATGCAAACTGACAATGCTCTCAATGTACAACTTCGTTAACTTCTCCAATGGGTAATTCATTCACATTGGAATAAAGTGAGTAGATTTCTCCAATCTATCTACAGTAACCCAAATAGATTCATAGTTACTCGGTGTTCTAGGTAGACCAGACACAAAATCCATCGATATGATATCCCATTTCCACTTAGAAATAGATCATTGTTGCATCAAACCCGACGATTTCTAATGCTCAATCTTCGACTTCTGACAAGTCAAACAAGAATACACAAACTCGTCCATGTCTTTCTTCATACAAGGCCACCAAAATACTTTCCTCAAATCATGATACATCTTCTTCAGCTCAACAACATCTGGAACAGAAACTCTATCACGACATCTCATAATACCATTCTCAAAAATCTGAACATTGTAACACCCTTTTCTACCCCACAAATATAATGGCAAATCAATCATATTTATCAGAGTAAAATATTGAATGCAATAAAATCATCTCAAAAGGGCGCACATTTCCCAATAATTCAAATATAGTCAATGCTCCATAAACAGCGGGTTTTCTCAAATTTACTCAAAAGTGCTCAATTGGCAGTGGAACTTGAAAATCAAAATCCAAAGTTTTCTTTTCACCGCAAGGAAATCAACATAAGAAAAACTCAATAAAATAAAGTTTGACTCAAGGACCCCAACCCGATGTTACACTATCAGAGCAAGACCCTCTAAGTCAACCAAAAGCCAAAAACTCCAAAAAGTCATCAGCGACATCCATGGTTAAACCTGGTCATCTGCACGTTACCCATGTGGAGGTAACATTCAAACAGGCAGGGCGAGTAAAACGATTCATAACAATCAATATAGGAATCAATATATAAAACAGCGTCATTTTCATATTCAACATCATCATAATCATCAAGGAACATCAAAGGCCACAACATTATAAATTACACCAAATTGTCACATAAATGCAAATGCAACAAGACTCATGCATGTGGTATCAATCAACAAAATTTGATGGACATTGGGACATCAACCCTCCATAGATCCACAACAGTAGGATCAATTCTACACGAGAACTAGAGCACAACAAAATACCTCACATCTACATAATGGGACTAAAGCCACGGGAATCAAGGTCCTAGACCGAAGTTCGGAATGCATATGAATGCATGATGCACACGTCAATATCATCCTCATAATAATCTCATTAGGTGCATCATCATTCATCAAAATAATCATAAGAATCACATCATCATAGAATCATCAAAACCTCATGGAATCAACATCACAAATCATCACAGTTCCTCATGGGGATTCATCATGCAATCATGTATTAATCTCATAAGAATCACAATTATACTCATGGGTACTCATCATACGGTCATGTATTAATCACATAGGAATCACAACTATACTCATGGTAATTTATCACACATTCATTTAATCACATAGGAATCACAGTTATACTCATGGTAATTCATCAGGAATATCACAGCATCAAAACATCAAGACATCACTGAACCAGAACATAATTTGCGAAACTCTGCTACGTTTGCTAGCAAGTTCGTTGTGCGAGTCTAGGGCGAGTGTTCGCCGTGCGAAGCATCATTTGATGTGCGAACTCGTGATTCATAATTACTCATAAGAATCATCCTACATTCATGTATTAATCTCAGAAGAATCATAGTCATACTCATGGTAATTCATCAAAGAAATCACAACATCAAAACATCAAGACATCACTGCACAAGATTAGAATTTGCGAAACTCTACTATGTTCGCTAGCAAGTTCATTGTGCGAGTCTGGGTCGAATGTTCATCGTGCGAGGGATTATTCGTTGTGCGAACTCCTGATTACATCAAATCGCTGTTACGCACCAATAGCAAAACCAGCCCAAAAGTTCCTACAATTTCCTTCCCAAATTCCCCCCAAAACATCCCTAAATCATTCCTAAGGTATTACGGCGATAAAGGCACAAAATCTATGACTTATTAAGCCAATCGCGTATCATATTTACGCCTCTAATTGCCATAATTTCTTACAAATACCCCACGGTCATTAAAGTTCTCACAATCACTTACCCTATACGGTTAAACAACCTCAATAACATATTTGGCCACGAAGGCCTAATTTCCCTTACTCTCAAATCAGCCTCAAACCTATCAGACCATCAGTTCAAATCCCTCAAACTCATTAATCTCACCAGAAAGGCAATAACAATTTAATACTCAAAATCTCTAAACCCTTAAATCAGCTTTAAACACATTGAATCACATTTTGAATACAATGAAGGCAATACTCCCCATACTTAAACAACCTCAAAAACAGATTTGGCCACAAAGGCCTAATTTCCCTCAAACTCAAAAACCTCCTAAATCCTTAAATCAGCTTTAAATACATTGAATCATATATTGAAAACAATGAAGGCAATACTCCTCATACCTTAATTGCCAACTCTGAGCCTTTCTCCTTGATTCTTGGAAACCTCGCGAAGCCTTGCCTCAATCCTCTTCCTCAGAGCTTTGGCCTCTATTTCTTCTCTTTTCACGGTCTAACAAGAATGAATCCCAATTCCCTCAAAATTCCTTTTTGTTAAACCTAACTTTGCACCTTAAAATTGGGCTTTCCAACTTCATCCTCACTAACTCCTCCTCAAATGTCCACTTTGCTCTTAATTCATTTATATTTATTTAAATTAATAATAATACCAATATATTCATATTATATACTATTATTTAAATAAATAACTCAAAAATCCATAATTCTCAATATTCACACCAACCACTGAAAATCACCAAAAATGTGAATATTCATATTTAAATAAATTAAATAAATATTTCAAGAATTTGGGGTGTTACAACTCTCCCCCACTTAAAAGAATTTTCTCCCTCGAAAATTAACTCAAGGAAACAAAGTTGGATACGACTCCCTCATCTGATCCTCACGCTCCCAAGTCATACTCCCTCCAGCTGGTCCTCCCAAAACTACTTTTACCAAGGAAATCTCTTGACCCCATTGTTGCTTCACTTCTCGTTTACCAATCCGTACTGGCAATGCCTCAACATTCAAATTATCTCTCACTTGTACATCGTCCATCTGAGTCACATGTGACGGATCTGGAATGTACTTCCTCAACTGAGACACATGAAACACATCATGCAAATTCGCAAGCGACGATTGTAAAGCAATCTAATATGCTACCTCTCCCACCCTCTTTGAAATCTGATACAGACCAACAAAACGTGGTGTAAGCTTCCTGGACTTCAAAGCTCGGCCAACATCAGTTACTGGCATAACTATCAAAAACATGTGATCTCCTTCATGGAACTCAAGCGCTTTCCTTCTCTTATCATGGTAACTCTTCTGATGACTCTGTGAAACTTTCATGTTTTCTTGGATCCTTTTGATCTTTACAGTCGCCTGGTGAACAATCTCAGGTCCGAGCATAATACTCTCGCCTGACTCATACCAACACAAAGGAGTCCTACATATCCTACCATTCAATGCCTCATATGGTGTCATTCCAATACTAGAATGATAATTGTTGTGGTAGGTAAACTCAATCAACGGCAAATGACTATCCCTCGATCCACCTTGATCCAACACACAAGCTCTCTGTAAATCCTCTAAAGACTGGATAGTTCTCTCTGTCTGCCTATCCGTCTGCGGATGATAGCCAGAACTCAATCTCAACATGGTACCCAAAGTTGTCTACAAGCTCTCCTAGAACCTCGATGTAAATCTCGAATCTCTATTAGACACAATACTTAAAGGAATACCATGCAGTTTCACAATCTCATCAATATATAATTCGGCCAGCTTCTGTAATGAATAATTGATTCTCATCGATATAAAATGAGCCGATTTGGTCAATCTATCGACAATCACCCAAATTGAATCATATCCCTTCAAAGTCTTCGGTAAACTTGACACAAAATTCATGGAAATAATATCCCATTTCCACTCTGGAATATTCAATGGTTGCATCAGACCCAACGGTCTTTGAAGTTCAATCTTCGACTTCTGACAAGTTTAACCAGCATAAACTCAACCACTTATTTCTTCTTCCTTGGCCACCAAAACAGTTTCCTCAAATCTTGGTACCTCTTCGTAGCACCGGGATGGATACTTAGTCTACTTCGATGTCCTTCCTCAAGAATACTCTTTTTCAACTCAACAATATCTGGAACATAAACTCTATCATGACATTTCATGATACCATTTTCATTAATCCGAAAATTAGCTCTTCGACTTTGATTTATCAAATTCAACCGATCTACCAACTCAAATCAGATTTCTGACCTTCTTGAATCTCATCAAGAATACCACTAGTAAGCTTCAACATACCAAGCTTAACTCCATAAGAAGTCTCTTCACAAACCAAACTCATATCATGAAATTGCTCAATCAGTTCTAACTCTTTTACCATCATCATCGATATATGCGAAGATTTCCTACTCAATGCATCAGCTACCACGCTTGCCTTATCCGAATGGTAATTCAAACCAAAACCATAATCCTTTAGAAGTCCCAAACATCTCCTCTGCCTCACATTCAATTCTTTCCTATCAAAGAAATACTTCAAACTCTTACAATCACTAAACATCTCAAATCTCAAACCAAACAATAATGCCTCCAAAGCTTCAACACAAACACAACAACAACCAACTTTAAATCCTGCGTTAGATAATTCCTCTCATCACTTTAAGTTGCCTTGAAGCATAAGCTAAAACGTGCTGATGTTTCATTACCATTCCTCCCTATCCCATCAACGAAGCATGACAATATACAACAATGGTTCTGCAGGATTCGGAAAAATCAAAACATAAGTTGTTGTCAGCCTTCTCAAAAGCCCTTGAAACTTTCTTCACACTTTGCATCCAAAACAAAAGCTTGAACCTTCCTAGTCCACTGCGTCAATGGCAAAGATAACTTGGAAAATCTTTCAATGAATTTTCAATAATAATCTGCCAACCCAAGAAAACTTCTAATCTCCAAAACAGATTTTGGAGCTTCTCATTGTGATATAGCTTCAACCTTCGACATATCAATCGCAATAACTTTACTCGAGATCACATGACCAAGGAAACTCACTTCCATCAACCAAAACTCACACTTTGACAATTTTGCATACAACTGCTTCTCTTTCAACGCTGATAACACAATTTTCAGATGCTCAACATAATCCTCTTTACTCTTCGAATATATCAAAATATCATCAATGAACATACCAACAAACTTGTCCAAATAAGGATGGAAAATCCTGTTCATATACTCCATAAATACACATGGTCCATTAGTCACACCAAATGGCATCACGAAATACTCATAATGTTCATACCACATTCTAAGAGCAGTCTTTTGAATATCTTCAGCCTTCACACGAATCTGATGATACCCAGATCTCAAATGTATCTTACTGCACACACTTGCAACAACCAACTAATCCATCAAATCATCAATCCTTGAAAGTGGACACTTATTCTTGATAGTCACCTTGTTCAATTGTCTATAATCCATACAAAGCCTTACAGAACCTTCTTTCTTATTAACCAACAAAATTGGTGCACCACACGGTGACACACTCGGACAAATGAATCTCTTCTCAAACAGATCTTCAAGTTGACTATTCAACTTCTTCGATTTCGATGTAGACATCTGATATGGAGACATCAATGTCGGACTAGTTCCAGGAACTAAGTCGATCGTAAACTCCACTTCACGTTTTGGCGGTAAATCACTTATCTCATCAGGAAAAACTTCCGGATAATCACAAATAATTGGCACACCACCAACTTCCCCACTTTATTAACATTCAAAGTTTCCATCAAAATAAACATCTCAGCACCATCCTGCACCGACTCACCAAAACAATCTGTAAGCACTTAGCTTAACTCAAAACAATTCACTACACACGCCATCTAAGCTTGCAAGACACGTCTATCCCATCCAACATGACTCCGTCTACTATCAATAAGAGATTAAGGTTTCAATAGACATCTAAAAATCATGATGGGCATAAACCATCTTTACCAAGCTATAAGGGCGTTCGCCGACACACTGAGCCACCACTCCACACTTGAAGCATCTTGGAGAAGCACAAGCTTCTTCCCCACTTATTTCATTCCCACTTCTGCAGACAAAGGTTAGAAAACAAACGTGTACCAACAGTGTTTTCACAAACATTTCGCGTACTAGGGAACAAATAACATTAGACAACTTGGCTGGACGGACCGACCTGCTCTGATACCACTAATGTAACACCCTTTTCTACCCCACAAACATAATGGCAAATCAATCATATTTATCAGAGTAAAAATATTGAACGCAATAAAATCATCTCAAAAGGGCGCACATTTTTCAATAATTCAAATATAGTCAATGCTCCATAAACAACGGGTTTTCTCAAATTTACTCAAAAGTGCTCAATTGGCAGCGGAACTCGAAAATCAAAATCCAAAGTTTTCTTTTCACCGCAAGGATATTAACATAACAAAAACTCAATAAAATATAGTTTGACTCAAGGACCCCAACCCGACGTTACACTATCAGAGCAAGACCCTTTAAGTCAACCAAAAGCCAAAAACTCCAAAAGGTCCTCGGGGGCATCCATGGCTAAACCTGGTCATCTGCATGTTACCCACGTGGAGGCAACATTCAAATAGGCAGGGTGAGTAAAACGATTCATAACAATCAATATAGGAATCAATATATAAAACAACATCATTTTCATATTCAACATCATCATAATCATCAAGGAACATCAAAGGCCACAACATTAGAAATTACACCAAACTGTCACATAAATGCAAAAGCAACAAGACTCGTGCATGTGGTATCAATCAACAAAATTCGATGGACACTGGGCCATCAACCCTCCATAGATCCACAACAGTAGGATCGATTCTACACGAGAACTAGAGCACAACAAAATACCTCACATCCGCACAATGAAACTGAAGCCACAAGAATCAAGGTCCTAGACCGAAGTTCGGAATGCATATGAATGCATGATGCACACGTCAATATCATCCTTACAATAATCTCATTAGGTGCATCATCATTCATCAAAATAATCATAAGAATCACGTCATCATTGAATCATCAAAACCTCATAGAATCAATGTCACAAATCATCACAATTCCTCATGGGGATTCATCGTGCAATCATGTATTAATCTCATAAGAATCACAATTATACTCATGGGTACTCACCATACGCTCATGTATTAATCACATAGGAATCATAGCTATACTCATAGTAATTCATCATACATTCATTTAATCACATAGGAATCACAGTTACACTCATGGTAATTCATCAGGAAAATCACAGCATCAAAACAAGACATCACTGAACCAGAATATAATTTGTGAAACTCTACTATGTTTGCTAGCAAGTTCGTCGTGCGAGTCTGGGGCGAGTGTTCGCCGTGCGAAGCATTATTTGCTGTGCGAACTCGTGATTCATCATTACTCATAAGAATCATCATACATTCATGTATTAATCTCATAAGAATCAGAGTCATACTCATGGTAATTCATCAAAGAAATCACAACATCAAAACATCAAGACATCACTGCACAAAATTAGAATTTACAAAACTCTGCTACGTTAAACAACCTCAACAACAAATTTGGCCACGAAGGCCTAATTTCCCTTACTCTCAAATCAGCCTCAAAC
This sequence comes from Lathyrus sativus, assembly GCA_963859935.3. Classification (NCBI taxonomy): domain Eukaryota; kingdom Viridiplantae; phylum Streptophyta; class Magnoliopsida; order Fabales; family Fabaceae; genus Lathyrus; species Lathyrus sativus. The sequence goes on along the minus strand of OZ012738.1, from coordinate 96,120,227 downwards.
CTATCAGACCATCAGTTCAAATCCCTCAAACTCATTAAATTCACCAGAAAGGCAATAACAATTCAATACTCAAAATCCCTAAACCCTTAAATTAGCTTTAAACACATTGAATCACATATGGAAAACAATGAAGGCAATACTCCTCATACTTAAACAACCTCAAAAAAAGATTTGTCCACGAAGGCCTAATTTCCCTCAAACTCAAAAACCTCCTAAATCCTTAAATCAACTTTAAATACATTGAATCATATATTGAAAACAATGAAGGTAATACTCCTCATACCTTAATTGTCGACTCTAAGCCTTTCTCCTCAATTCTTGGAAACCTCGTGAAGCCTTAATCCTCTTCCTCAGAGCTCTGACCTCTATTTCTTCTCTTTTCACGGTCTAACAAGAATGAATCCTAATTCCCTCAAAAATCCTTTTTGTTAAACCTAACTTTGGGCCTTAAAATTGGGCTTTCCAACTTCACCCTCACTAACTCCTCTTTAAATGTCCACTTTTCCCTTAATTCACTTATATTTATTTAAATTAATAATAATACCAATATATTAATATTATATACTATTATTTAAATAAATAACTCGAAAATCCATAATTCCCAATATTCACACCAACCATCGAAAATCACCAATAATGGGAATATTCATATTTAAATAAATTAAATAAATATTCCAAGAATTTGGGGTTTTACAAAAATCACCACCTTGACCTTGATTGATCAAAGTCAACTGACCAACTAAAATCAAATCAGATTTTTGACCTTATCTTATCTCATCAAGAATGCCACTAGTAACCTTCAACATACCCAACTTGATCCCATAAGAAGTCTCTTCACAAACCATCGACATATGCAAAGATTTCCTACTCAATGCATCAGCTACTATGTTGGCTTTACCCGGATGGCAATTCAAACCAAAATCATATTCCTTCAGAAGTTACAACCATCTCCTCTACCTCGTATTCAATTCTTTCTGATCGAAGAGATACTTCAAACTCTTATGATCACTAAATACCTCAAATCTCGAACCAACAAATAATTCCTCCAAAGCTTCTATACAAAGACAACAGTAGACAACTCTAAATCATGCGTCGGATAATTCTTCTCATACACTTTAAGTTTCTTTGAAGCATAAGCTACAACTTGCTAATGTTGCATCAAGACACCTCCCAAACCCATCAAGGAAGCATCTCAATACACAACAAATGGTTCTTCCAGATTCGGCAAAATCAAAACATAAATTTTCGTCAATCTTCTCTTAAGCTCTTGAAATCTTTCTTCACACTTTACATCCCAAATAAAAGCTTGGCCCTTCCTAGTCAACTGCGTCAATGGCAAAGATAACTTGGCAAATCCTTTATTGAATTTCCGATAATAACCTGCCAAACCAAGAAACTTCTAATTTAAAAACACGATTTCGGACCTTCCCATTGAGATACAGCTTCTACCTTCAACGGATCAACTACAATACCTCTACTCGAAATCACATGGCCAAGGAAACTCACTCCCTTCAACCAAAACTCGCACTTAGAAAGTTTAGCATACAACTACTTCTCTTTCAACACAGATAACATAATCCTCATATGCTCAGCATGATCCTCTTAAGTCTTCGAATAGATCAAAATATCATCAATGAACACAACCGCTAACTTGTCCAAATAAGGATGGAAGATCCTGTTCATGTACTCCATAAATACACCTGGTGCATTAGTCACACCATATGTCATCACAGAATACTCAAAATGTTCATACCTTTTTCTAAAAGTAGTCTTCTGAATATCTTCAACCTTCACACGAATTTGATGATACCCAGATCTCAAATCTATCTTACTGAACACACTCGCACCAACCAACTGATCCATCAAATCACCACTCAAGGATCACCACTCAAGGATGCCACACTTCATAGAAACATCATAATTATTCATCCTGCTCCGTAACACGAGTTTCCAAACATTTATAATAATCATTTCTTTGGTAACATCAACAAATAAATTCAGGCATCGCAGCGGAATCATAGTCAAAAAATAACTTTATTTATTTCATCAACCATCAAGACCTTTTAGTCATTGTCAAAAGTCATCATCAAATAATTCAGTGTATTAGAAAACTCATTAGATAGATTTAACAAAAACAACACAACTCCAACTCAAGCGTTTCCCCCGCCCGATGTTACATATCAGAGCAAGAAACGTCTAATATGGAAGCAAGCACAAATAAATAACTCCAAAGCCATCATTGATGCTTCCCCGAGCTATTCCTGAGAATCTGCATGTTACCCACGTGGAGGCAACATTCAAATAGGCAGGGTGAGTAATCACGAATCAATATACAAGATATAAAGAAAAGATATATCAGTACTGCAACATCAACAGTTTATATGCACCGTCATAGTATCGTCAAACCAAATAATCATCATCATCACACATCACTTAGAAATCACAACATCAATAACATCATCGTCACAGTTCACTTAGAAATCACCTCATCATTAACATCATTTACTTCACTTAGAAATCCATCCATCATTATTTACCAAGTATTATCCGCACACCTTTTATCATAGTAACATATATACATCTTCATCATAAAATCATCAAATCAAAATTCATCACCAAAACATCACTTAAGTCAAAAGATCATCAAACATCATTTTAACACTCAATTATGCAATACAACATAGTATGAAATGCAACAATATAGACTCATGCATGTGGTACCAAACTCATCATGTTGATGGACACTGGGCCATCACCCTCCAAAGATCCCCACCAATAGCATCAATTCTACACAAGAAGCGTAGCACGTCATAAACACCCAAATCCACACAATGAGATTGAAGCCACCATTGGACCGAAGTCCTAACATCTTCATTGGACCGAAGTCCTAACATAATCACTAGACCGAGGTCCTAACATCATTATTGGACCGAAGTCCTAACATAATCACTGGACCGATTTCCTAACATCATTACTGTACCGAGGTCCTAACATCATTACTGGATTGAAGTCCTAATGTATGATATGAATGCATGATGCAAAACATCATAATAATCATGATCACATCGTCGTCAAAGTTGCATCATCATTCATGAAAATTCATCAAAACATCATAGTATTACATAATCATTATGCATCACAATTCTTCATATTACTCTAGAAAATCATTATATTATAGTCATCAAAATACAACACATCAACTACCCAAGCCATACAAATAACATTCAAGGTTCGTCAATTACACCACGACTTCTTAAGGTACACAACAAGCAACAATCAAATTCTTCAAGATATTAGAGATAAATATATTAGGAAACCAATTCATATAATTACACCATGTTAAAGTTCTACTTGTTAGCTTTCCAATGCTTCGAACGGTTCGTCATTTGGATTAACGCTTAAAAAGTTATGATCGAAACTGTTTCTGGCGTTTTTCTACCTATGAGTCGACTCAAAGGTCGATGCATTGAGCTATGAGTCGACACACAGAGCTATGAGTTGACGCATACTGTAAAAATTTCTACACTTTTGCATTTGGGTGACCTCAGGTCGACCCAGGGGTTCTAGCGGTCGACTCACACTGTTATGAACCCCAAAAGTCACTTTTTTTAAAAGCGCTTTCACCCCAGATTATCACTCCAAAGTCTATACCACTAACCCCCATAACCCTAGACCCGATTTTATATCAAAATAACATCCTAAAACTCAATTAGGATATGTTTTACTCATAGATTAACAACAATTCATCATAATTTCATTCCTCCGACTCGAAACTCCAAAACTCAACAATGGAGGAATTTTCAACAGTTTCCAAAACAGAATTTCTACACAAATACATGTACAGAACTCATCACATATCAGTTAGAAAACATCACTTATGACACAACCAAATAAATTTTTTATCATAATCTCATCATGTTCCCCAAAATCCCCAACTACCTACACACATCTACCCTTATATCAATTATATTGACAAGTGATACTCCCCATACCTTAGATAATTTGATTTCGACTTTCTTCTTGTATTCTTCAGAGTTCTCTCTGAGCCCTAGCCTCTTCCTCTTTCTTTCTTCAGAGCTCTCTCCCCAAAACACGATCTTACCAAATAAACTTCTCCCCTCTCTCTTTTTCCCTTTTGTCATTCTTACCCATTGGATGATTTCCCAATTTCGTCCTCCCTTATTCCATCCAACATTACCATCTTACCTTCAGTGTTCCCTTCCTATTATTTATAATAATAATAATAATAATAATAATAATAATAATAATAATAATAATAATAATAATAATAATAATAATAATAATAATAATAATAATAATAATAATAATAATAATAATAATAATAATAATAATAATAATAATAATAATAATATAAATAACATTATTTACATTATTCCACTATTATTGTTATCTAAATAATTCTAGTAAATCATACACTTCTAATTATCCTCAATACCCTCTTAACATCATGAGTACCCCACTACACAAATCATCAGGCATCAAAATATTACACCAAAATTCACCGAAAATCATGAATATTTATAATAAATAAATTAAATAAATATTCTAATCATTTTGGGGTGTTACAACTCTCCCCCACTTAAAGAATTTTCGTCCTCGAAAATTACTTGAAGAAAACAGAGTCGGATACGACTCCCTCATTTGATTCACACGTTCCCAAGTCATACTCCCACCAGCTGGTCCTTTCCAAACTACCTTTACCAAGGAAAACTCTTTACCTCATAACCGTTTCACCTATCGATCCTCTATTTGCGTGGGTGATGCCTCCACAGTCAGGTTTCCTCTCACCTGCACATCATCCACTAGGATCACATGAGACTGATCCAGAATGTATCTCCTCAACTGAGCCACATGAATCACGCCATGGAGATTAGCAAGCGATGGCGGAAAAGCAATATGATAGGCTGCCTCTCCTATCCTCTGCAAAATCTAATAAGGACCAATAAAACGCGGCGTCAACTTACGCGACTTTAACGCCCTACCAACCGTTATCGGAGTAACTCAGAGAAACACATGATCTCCCTCTTGAAATTTAAGTGCTTTCTTCCTCTTGTCATGATATCTCTTTAGAAAACTCTGAGAAATCTTCATCTTCTCTTTAATCATCTTAATCTTATCAGTAGTCTGTTGAACTATCTCGGGTCCAACCACGACACTCTCTCCCAACTCATACCAACACAACGGCGTCCTACACCGCCTACCATACAATGCCTCAAACGGTGTCATTCCAATACTCGAATGAAAACTGTTGTTGTAAGTAAACTCAATCAAAGGTAAGTAGTTATCCCAAGCTCCTCCCTTTTCCAACACACAAGCTCTCAAAAGATCCTCAAGTGACTAAATCGTCCTCTCAGCCTGACCATCTTTCTGTGGATGATAAGCAGAAATCAAACATAAGTTCGTACCCAAAGCACTTTGCAAACTTTCCCAAAATCTTGAAGTAAACCTCGAATATCTATCTGACACAATGCTAGACGGAATACCATGCAAACTGAAAATCCTCTCAATGTACAACTTCGCTAACTTCTCCAATGTCTAACCCATTCACATTGGAATAAAGTGAGCATATTTCGTCAATCTATCTACAATAACCCAAATAGCTTCATAATTACTCGGTGTTCTAGGTAGACCAGACACAAAATCCATCTATATGATATCCCATTTCCACTCAGGAATAGATAACGGTTGCATAAACCCGGCGACTTCTGATGCTCAATCTTCTACTTTTAACAAGTCAAACAAGAATATACAAACGTATCCATGTCTTTCTTCATACAAGGCCACCAAAATACTTTCCTTAAATCATGATACATCTTAGTAGCATCGGGATGAATACTCAATCCACTACGATGCCCTTTCTCAAGAATACTCTTCTTCATCTTAATAACATTTGGAACAGAAACTCTATCACGGCATCTCATAATACCATTCTCATCAATCCGAAATTCACGACCTTGACCTTGATTGATCAAAGTCAACTGACCAACTAAAATCAAATCAGATTTCTGACCTTATTTTATCTCATCAAGAATGCCACTAGTAAGCTTCAACATACCCAACTTGATCCCATAAGAAGTCTCTTCACAAACCATCGACATATGCAAAGATTTCCTATTCAATGGATCAACTACTATGTTTGCTTTACCCGGATGGTAATTCAAACCAAAATCATAATCCTTCAGAAATTCCAACCATCTCCTCTGCCTCGTATTCAATTTTTTCTGATCGAAGAGATACTTCATACTCTTATGATCACTAAATACCTCAAATCTCGAACCAACAAATAATGCCTCCAAAGCTTCAATACAAACACAACAGTAGCCAACTCTAAATCATGTGTCGGATAATTCCTATTGTTGCACCCCAAAATTTGCCCAACCTTTTTATCACTTGGTTTATGTTTCATTGCATTAGCATAGCATAGTTTTAGCATTTGCATAGCATAGCATCCTTCATTTAATAGGGGATCAAGTGTGATACATGTCAAGAGAAGCCTAACCAGAGGTATTATTCAAGCTTAAGAAGTTATCAGGGTCATCAGACAGAGGGTTGAGTTCTTGAGAAGTTTGAGTGCTTGTATGGGGCTCATCTCCTCACTTGGAGCCAGTTAAAGATCATTAGTGGATTTTAAGGCCTTGATCAAGGAGAGAATGTGTGGGTATAGCTCATTTAAGTGCCTTGAAGGTCATGTTGGAGCTCCGTCAAGTCATATTATCAAGTGCAAGAGCCACAGTTGAAGGGGATGCAACTAGGGTTTCATCTGGTCAATCCTAGGTCAAAATGAGAAATTGAAGAAGATTAAAGCCTACTTCTAGGACATTGAGGTAATTAAAGGATAGGATGAGGCATATGAGAGATTGTTTCAAGATCAAGTTGAGAAGAATCAAGAGTGGTTGGAGTTGCTAAGTCAGGGTTCCTAGGGTAAAATCCCCTATTTAGTGCCAAACTTCCAAGCCATGTAAGTCAATATGAAAGTTTCATATCCATTTTTGGCCAACATTAAACTTGTAGATCATGCTCTTAGCTTTAATTTGAGTACTATAAGTCCTCCATTGGATTTATAGAACTCAAGTTATGGTCCAGACAAGTTACAGGTCCTCAAATGCATCTGAAATTTGTCTGTGAAAATCATATGACTTCCAAGCTATTTTTGACCTAGAAGGAAGTTTCATCTGACCTTTTGGTGAACATGAAAGTTGTTACTCATGATCTTAGCTTTCCAAATTGTATTAGAAGTTACCATTTTTATTTTTAGAACTCAAGTTATGAGGTTTACAAGTTAGGGGTATTTTGGGAAAGTGAGATTATAGGCCATTTTCAATTATAGGTCAAAATCTCCAACTTGCACATCTCAAATGCAATTTTGTTCAACATGGAACTTGCTCAAAATATGGTTTTTAGGTCAAACAAGAGCTCATGGTGAATTGGTTTGGCTCATATCAAAGATTGGTGTGAAGTGGTTTGAAGAAAGAAGAAATTCAAAGGCATTTTTGGTGGGAAATTCAAATAAATGGTTATGTGCACAAAATATGCCAAATGAGTACTTGATTTGATCAGAAATTATGTTTTAAAGACATTGGCAATTTTGTATTTTCCATTTGAAGTATAATTCATGGCCTTTCATAAGGTTTCTTCATTTATAAGTTACATCACACAAATCATTCACCAAGGCAAATTGAAGACTCTTTGTGGTCTGATTTCACTCAAGGATTGTTTAAAAAGTTGACCAAAGCTTCCCAAGCAAGCTATTGAAGGAAATTGGTGCATGCCATAATCAAATTTTTGAAGAAAAGTTGGAATTAGATTTTTGATTTTGGGCCTGGGCTGAACCTCTAGAAGGTTCCAAATCACTCTATAAAGGTTTAGGAACTCCTCAGAAGCAAGGTTGGTGATTCATTGGTGCTGAGATTAGAGATTGTCATTGGAGTTTGAAGGAGAAAAGTGAAAGATCGAATTTCTGATTGAGGCCATTTCAAGTGCAATTGAAGCTTCAATCTTCTTCTAACATCATCACTGAGTGGATCTGGAAAGTTCTGGAGCAAGATTCAAGCCAGAAACGCCACAATCGAAGCTTAAAACCAGGTTTCGATTTCTTGAAATTGCACTCAATTTATGTGTTTTCATTAGCTTAGATTCATATGGTTAGGTTGCCATTAGGATATAGATGATTTATGGACAGTTAATTTGAGGATTAGTGACAATTTAAGAATGGATCCATTTTCGGTTAGGACCTAGAGTTCTTTAATCTTGAAGTTTTAGATCATTTAATTAGTATGGTTGTAATCCTCGTGAAAATTCCATCAAGTTTCATTCAAAAATCGTGGCGTTTGGTTAAGTATTGAGGGAGATAGGGTTGCCCGAGAGTGGCCGGAGAAGCTACCGTCGACGGCTGGTTCGCGCGCGTGCTTGCTGTTTGCAGAGAATTCAAATGAGGAAGACATAATCTCCATCGTTCATGCGTGAGGAAGAAGAAGACCAGGTCACCACATCCAATGGCAATGAGCGCGCCACGTAACCCTTCCTTAAAACGCAGGCGTTTAGATAAGTGGAAATCTCAAGCTTTTTTGCGCGCTATGTGAACCCAGGATGCGAGTGTTCGAGTCCTGGCGTGAACATCTTTTCTTTTAATTGTGAAAACTGAACTGAATGGAATTGATTAATTTGTTTTGGGCTTTAGTTTTTGTTGCGCTATCAACACCTCCCCTTTGTAAGCCCAAACGAGATTAAACGTAGAATAACTGCTTATTGAACCCCCTGGTCACGTTTTCGTGAGAGTGAGATTTTGCTGAGTTGAATAATCAATTGGGCCTAGCGCCCATGTGCTGCTGCCCCCCCCCCCCCATTTCTTGGGCCCAGGCGTTAAGCCTTGTTTCCTTTGTTGAGTACACCCTCCCTGTTCTTGCTCTCAATTTCTTTTCTTTATTTTTTTTAGTTTAATTGCTTGTGAGAATTAATTCGTAAAAAAATAGTGAATGTTGTAAATAAATTCTGGAAAAAATTGTGATTATAGATTTAGATGCTTATGATTTTATCATGCTTTTCATTTTAATTTTCCATGCATTTTCCATTTATTTCATATTTTCTCTTTTAGTGCACTTTTAATAATGAAATAATGTTGTGCTGAATTTGTTCATTTTCTTTCTCACTCATATTTTGGAGTTTGATCTTGGAATTTGGTGTGCTGGCTGTATATATGTTAATGTTGCTATGTGATTTGTGTTGGATTTTTTAGATCATTTTAAATAGGACTTTAGGGTATTTGTTTAGGAGTGTTCTTTAGTGTTTTCCTTTAGTGCCCCCTTGAAGTTTTGGATTTAATTTGGGTATTTTGATTTAGATTTAGCTTCAGACTTTTCTACCATGGAATGTTGACACATATAGGATGATGTAGTATTTTCTTTAGATTTTTTAGGATTGATTTTCCTTTAGTTCCCTATTTTACAAATTGGCCTTAGAATAGGTAATCATTAGGAGATAACATTGGATGTTCTTTAGAGATTCAAGTAGGTGATGATCTTTCCCTAGAATTAGTTCCCTTTCAAGTACTCCTTGCTTAATTAGGATCCTTCATTGTGGGTATGATTCCTCCTGTGGAGGAATTCCCTGCCTTTCACATTGGAGTGAAGCCTAAGCAAGCTCTCTAAAGGAAATGGATTTGGTTGAGTGTCTGTGGTAGGTTCATGTGGAACTTACCTTGCTTCTCATTTCCATTCTCCTAAAATTCCCTCATTATTTCCTCTTTAGGAACCTTCTTGAGGTAGCACAGTCCCTCCTGTGGGGGGAATATGGTACACCTCTTGAAGGAGCCAAACCCTTAGGTTTCCCCAAAGATCTTTTTGTTGGTTGAGTGCCTGGGATAAGCTCCTGTGGACCTTACTCTTGCCTCCCAACACCCAATTTCCTTCCATAGGATAGAAGCTTGTTTGGTTGCTTATTGAATTCCTTTCCTTCTCTTGAAGCTGGTGTGGACTTGAAGAACAGTTACATACTTTGGATTGGATTTCTTCCAAAAGATTGCTCTACTATGGAGATTGCTGCTTGTTTTCCCTGTTTGTCTGTTTTCTTCTTGTTTAACTGTATTGATGTGTATTGATGTGACTTGCTTGGAGTGTTGCATTAGTAGTAGGCTTCATGTAGACAATCATAGGCCTAAGAGCATCCTAAGGGTTGAGCTTCCCCTTGCTTGTATTGCATTAGAGGTTGAGTTTCTCCCTCTGCTTGTACTTTTACTGTGTGGCTTTGCTTGCTGGTATTTGGTAGAGCTCAGCTCCCTTGCCTATGTGATGTGTGGTCTGTTTGATTGCATTTACTTTCTGTCTATTATATTTGCAATTATTCATATTTGGCTTGAGGTTGAGATGAGCTTGTGGATGAAGGTGAGAAAATACTTAGAAGGGGGGTTGAATAAGTATGACAGAAAATAATCAAAGATAAAAACTCAAGTATTTTTATCCTGGTTCGTTGAACTCAACTACTCCAGTCCACCCTTTTCAAGAGTGATTTGCCTTTCTCAACAAGGACTTAATCCACTATTCAAATCAACTGATTACAAATAGCAACACCTAAGAACAACTGTTCTTAGTCTTCTCAAGAGCTACTGATCTAACCTAGATCCTCTTAAGGAAAACTTCCTTTACAAATTAATGTAATACAATGTAAGAGTAATAAAATGCTTCTATGAAAGCTATAAACACAACTGTGTTATTTCTCTAAGTTTAGAACAAAGTATGAACTATAAAGAATATGAGAGCTTGAGAGTTTCTTCGCTTGAGAGTAAGTTTTTCAAAATTCGTCTCTTCTGAAGAAAGTGCTATGATATCCTTTTTATATAGCCACTTGAATATTGGAGAGAATATAATACCGTTGGAGAAGATATTTCCAATATCAAATAGTACTGTCCTTTGTACTATTGCAGCAGAGAGACGGCGCACAAAATGTGGGTGTAGCAATTGTCTGCTGAGCTGTGAATTTACCATATATGGAATGTATCAGAGAAATAATCTTCTTGCAGAGATTTATGTCTATCCTAATTAAGGAAAGATTTGCTGGCATATTCCAACGGATATATTAAAATAATCTTCTTCAAATAATTCTTCAGATAGTTCAGATCAACAATCAATATCAGAGTCTTCAGTCTTCAGAATCTTCTGGAAACTTCAGAGCCTAAGATGTTCTTCAGATGTTGCTGAATCAGAGTCTGGTGCAGCTGTGTGCTTGAAGCGTAACATGCTCTTAGATCAGAATCTTCACTCAGATCAGAGTCTTCTCTCATTCAGAGTCTCTTCACTCAGAGTCTTCTTTCATTCAGATTCTTGATAATATATGCAGCGTGTTGTATCTTCAGAATCTTGATGACTAAGCTCTTATACTTCAGATTCTTCTAATCTTCAGATGCTCTTGAGCCATTCAGAATTTATTGTACACATCAAATTTGCTCTTTAAGATTAAAATCTTTTGTGCCTGTAGAAAACAGTTTAGAACAAATTTAGAGAGTATAATTCTTGTATACAAATTATCATTAATGTTATCATCAAAACATAGAGATATTACTAAGACACAATCTGTGCTCTTACAATCTCCCCCTTTTTGATGATGACAAAACATGAGAAATTTGTTCAATAAAAATATGAATTAAAATTACTCCCCCTGAGATTAACAATCTCCCCCTGAAATGAATACTCTAATGGAATTAGATACTTCCCTTTCTGGTTGAGTACATTTCAGATTCAGAGCCTGATTGAAGCCTGGTTGACATATGTTTGACTTCTAGAGTCAAAGCTTGATGCCATATTAAAGCTTGATGCCAGATGAACAACTTCAGAACACCTGGTTGTTTATCTTGCCATTTCCTGTCTTGAGTTATCTTTTAGATCATAGTACTCAAGGTTAGATATCAGAGTCTGGTCTACTCAGATTTAGCTATTTTTGATCAGGTTCTGAAAAGATAGATCTCAGGAAAAACTTCAATGAAATTTGTCAGATTTTTTAATAATATCTGGGACACTTAAATTCAAAGAATGTTAGTAACATGTCTGACTTAGTTCAGATAATTGCTTATAGATTTGAACAATCAGATTCTATTTTGTTTCTCCCCCTTTTTGTCATAATCAAAAAGAATTTTAAAAGACAGTAAAGATGCAGAAGAAACACATATCCAGATAAGCAAAAAGATCATTGTCATTAAGTCAAGAGAACATCCAGATTCAGATAAAAGCATACAAAACATAACAGAAGAAAATCAAAACAAAGCAAAACATGAAAAACTTGTGCAAAACATCAAGTAGGTTTAGCAGATGAGGCTTGTTGAGAAGCAATGAGTTGCAGCAGTGCTGTAATCCTTTCTGAATTTTCATCTTGCTTAGCCATCCAAGTTTTCATTTCTTCATTTGTTTTCTTTTGATCAACCATAAAATCCTTAAGTTCTTTGACATCCTTCTGAAGATCTGTAGATTCTGAAACAGTAGATTCTGAAACAGGCTGAGTAACATCAGGTGCAGGAATTTCTGGAGGTGGAGGAGCTTCTAGAAGAAGAATAGGAGGAGTGTTTCTCTTAATCCGTTTTTGATAAGCAGCAAACCTTACTTTTGACAATCTAAGACATTGAGTCCTGATTTTCAAAGCCTCCCTATTCAGTCTGTAAAGATATTTCTTCCAAACAGCGTCAGCAGCCTCTTTGTCCATAGTAGTCATGCAAACATCCATAATGTCAGCAAAGTCTGAGACATTATCCTTATCAAAATCTCTTAACAGAGTATAAACACGTGATCCCAATTCTGCTTCATCAGGGATTCTGGGTTTTCTTGGTTGGGTTAGTTGTGTTTGTGGTGTTTGTTCAGAAGGTTGAGGTTGTGAAGATGGATGTTCAGATGTTTGTGGTTCAGAAGGTTGAGGATTGATTTGTGGTTCAGATGTTGGTTGGTTGGTTTGTGGTTCAGATGTTTGTTGGTCAGAATGTTGTGGTTGAGGTATTGAGGGAATTGGTTGGGTTTCTGTTGGTTGTGGAGTGTTTTGGATTTCAAGAGGTTGTGGAGTGAGAGTTTGAGTTGGGGAATTTTGTGGAGAAGGTGGATGTTCAGAAGTTGGAGATTTAAACAGCTGTTTCCAAACACTCTCAGAACGAGGTTGTTTGAGATCATTCAAGCATTCATTAATGTAGCCAGATGATTCATCATCAGATGATGCATCAGAGTGGTTAGATTTTTCAGAAGTTGAAGATAAATTGACAGACTGGTTTAAAGGTGTGACATCTAATATCTCATCAGGATCAATGAGATATTCAGGTTGGTCAGATTGTTCAGGGTGAACATCCTCTGGAATGGTATATTCTGGGATAGTGTTTTGTGGTTGTGGTGTTGTTTGTTGAGTTTGTTGTGGAATTTCTGTTTGTATGTTTGTTGGTTGCTTGGATTGTGGTGTATGAGGGGGGACAGAAGATGGTTTAGAGATAATAGTTTTAGAAGGTCTGGATCTTCTAAATCTAAGTGGGGAGTCAGAGGGTGTGGGGGTATCAGAATGATGAACAGGATTAGAATCAGTGTTAAATACCTGTTTCAGAGTATCTCTAATTTCTTCAAAAGTTGCTGCAGGAGGATTTGGTTGAACCTTCTTCAGCTTCTTCCTTTTCTTCTTCTTTTCAGCATCTGAATGCTTCCTTTTCTTCTGATGACCTTCACTATCAATTTTTCTCTTACGTCTTCTTTCCCTTGTCAAATCAGGAAGAACTTGGCCTTCCTTCTGCAAAAGATTGGCAGGAATCTCATCACCATCTCTTAGGCAGCGAGCAACATACTCAGCAATAATTTCTCTAGGTTCATCTGAGGTGAATAAAGGAAAATCCTTAACAGGAATCCTTCTTCCCCTAACTTCTTCAGAGTTAGTTTTCCTTGGTTTCTCAGATAAATCATCAACCAGTTTCATCCTTCTCAGAGTTAAACCGTTTATTTCAGAGCCAATGATATAAGTCAGATCTTCTGTCAACCCAGCCTCTTGCAGATGCGCCACAAGTTGGTTTTCTATCAAAATATCTGAAATCAGCCTTCCCATAGGGATCCATGTTCTGACTTTTCCAGATTTATCTCTGGCTGTTTCCCTTGTTTCCTTGACGTGAGACACCAGATGATTAAACAACAAATATGGAAGATCAATCTGAATGTTTTGGTGTAAACAATACATGAAGTAAAGTTGTTCAGCATTAACATAATCAGAAGAGTTTGAAGAGGGTCTGTGAAAGATGGTGCTCATGAAAATCTTAGCCCATATCTTGTAAGTGGGTTTCAAGAACTTAACCTTCTTACAAGGTTCGCCAGTAGTACAGATTTCTTGACATACATCTTTCAGGTCTTCACGCGCAGAAGACAGAGAGGTTACTCCATCAGTTGCCTTAAAACCTATGAGTTTCCTTATCAGGTTTTCAGTGATAACTATCTTTTTTCCCAGCACAGAGGAGTGAATGAACTTTGGAGTAGCATATGCATGGATCCAGAACTCCTTCACTAACGTTGGATACACAGGACCCATAAGCCTGTCAAAGTAACCGTCCCAGCCTTGTGCTTTGATTGAAGAAATCAGATCAAACCCATTTTCAGCAAGATCTTCTAAGTCCACGAAACTTTCACACAGTACTTCTAGTGAATCAACAGCAGTTAGGAGAGTGCGTACTGGTTCTTTGACAGTGGTAGCATTTTTGGTAGTAACAGCGTTTGAAGTAGATGCCATTGTTGACGATGATGAAGAAGATGAAGGTTTCTGAGTTCTTTTAGGGTTTGCAAAGAGAGAGAACAACAAACAAAAGCGCATATGTGTTTGAGAATGTGAAAAGTGTGAATGTGTTATGAGAATGGTTTATATAGACAAATAAAGCAAGCATGGGAAACACAACAGACACACATAGGACACATACACACGTTTGCATTAAATGAAAAGTAATCATTTTTAATTATGATATGACATTTGGGGGAAAATCAAGACAGATTGAGATTTTCAAAGCAATACCTTAAACGTCATAATCAGTAGGTGTACTCCATCTTTTCAGATTCTGAGTGACACGTGTTTGCTTGCATGTGATTCTATAACTCTTAAGAAATGAAACGTTTTCAACTTTCAGATCCTCTGAGATGGTCAGTTCAGAGTTTCACACAAAAAAAAATTCACAGATAAATTAAACAAGCAAGACAGATGAAATACTTCAGAGTGTTAAACACTTAGCATCTGAGAAGTTGATTCTGAGAAATATTACTCTGGACAAAAATCCATACAAATATTTTTCAGAATAAACTTAAACCTATCTTCAGCAAGGGGTTTTGTGAAAATATCTGCCCATTGATGATCTGTATCAACAAAGGCTAAATTTATTACACCCTTCTGAACATAGTCTCTGATGAAATGATGTTTAATCTCTATATGTTTGGCCTTAGAGTGTAAAATTGGATTTTTGGATAAACATATAGCAGAAGTATTATCACAGAAGATAGAAAGATTACTCTCATAGATTTGATAATCTTCTAGTTGACTCTTCATCCAGAGCATCTGAGTGGAACATCCAGCAGCAGCAATGTATTCTGCCTCTGTGGTTGATAGTGCAATTGTTGGTTGCTTCTTGCTGTACCACGAGATCAGATGACTTCCAAGAAACTGACAGCTTCCAGAAGTACTTTTGCGCTCAACTCTATCTCCAGCATAGTCAGCATCACAGAATCCAACTAGTGAATATTCGTCAGATCTTCTGTAACACAAACCAACATTAGCAGTACCTTTCAGATACCTTAGAATCCTCTTAACAGCAGTTAAGTGTGATTCTCTAGGATCTGATTGGAATCTAGCACATAAACAAACACTAAACAGAATGTCTGGTCTAGAAGCAGTCAAATAAAGAAGAGATCCTATCATACCTCTGTAGAGTTTCTGATCTACCTTCTTACTTACCTCTTCCTTACCTAGAGTGCTTGTAGGATGCATTGGAGTCTTTGCCATTTTGCTATCCAGCATGTTAAACTTCTTCAGAAGATCTTTAACATACTTGGTCTGATGTATGTAGGTGCACTCTGGAGTCTGATTTACTTGGATTCCCATAAAGAATCTCAGTTCTCCCATCATGCTCATCTCAAATTCTGCCTGCATACATTTAGCAAACTCCTTTCCAAGCATAATATTTGTTGATCCAAAAATAATATCATCTACATAAATTTGACAAATCAACAAATCTTTCTTAATGGTTTTACAAAATAGTGTGGTATCCACTTTTCCTCTGATGAAATTTTTCTTCAGAAGAAAATTACTCAACCTCTCATACCAAGCTCTGGGAGCTTGTTTTAGTCCGTAAAGAGATTTTTTCAGTTTGTAAACATGATCTGGAAAATTTTCATTTTCAAAACCAGGAGGTTGGTGGACATACACTTCCTCTTCTATAATTCCATTAAGAAAAGCACTTTTAACATCCATCTGACAAAGAGTGATGTTATGTTGTGCAGCAAATGAAATAAGCAAGCGTATAGACTCTAACCTTGCAACAGGAGCATATGTTTCTGTGTAGTCTATGCCTTCTTGTTGACTGTAGCCTTGAGCAACCAGTCTTGCTTTGTTCCTTTCAACTTCTCCTTTCTCATTAAGTTTATTTCTGAAAACCCATTTTGTTCCAATGACATTGAAACCTTTAGGTCTTGGAACCAGATCCCAGACTTCATTCCTTGTGAATTGATTCAGCTCCTCTTGCATAGCTAAAATCCATTCATTATCTTCCAGAGCCTCATCAACAGATGTTGGTTCTATAATTGACACTAAGCCACAGAAGGAAGATTCAGAAGTTCTGAGAAATGCTCTTGTCCTTATTGGATCATCTTTCTTTCCAATTATCACATTCTCTGGATGAGAAGCTTTCATTCTGGAAGAAGATCCTCTGACTGTTGGTCTTTCAGAAATATGCAGATTGTCAAGTTGGGAAGTTAGAGGCGTAGCATCTGGGTTTGCTTCAGAGTCTTTGTCTTCAGTCTTGTCTGCCTCTGAGCCTTCAGAGTCTGTGAGAATAACTTCTCTATCTGCAGAACTTTCAACTTGCTTTGGCTTTTCAGAGCCAAGCTTATCATCAAATCTAACATGAATAGATTCTTCCACAATCTGTGTTTCAGTATTGAATACTCTGTAGCCTTTAGAGCGTTCAGAATAACCAAGCATGAAACACTTCTGTGCTTTGGAATCAAACTTGTTCAGATGATCTTTAGTGTTAAGCATATAACAAATACATCCAAATGGATGAAAATAAGCAATGTTGGGCTTTCTGTTTCTCCACAATTCATAGGGAGTCTTTTCCAGAAGAGGTCTTACAGACACTCTGTTCTGAATATAACATGCTGTATTTATTGCTTCTGCCCAAAAGTATTTTGCCAGATTTGTCTCGTTGATCATGGTTCTGGCCATTTCTTGCAATGTTCTATTTTTCCTCTCTACAACTCCATTTTGTTGTGGAGTTCTAGGACAGGAGAAATCATGTGCAATTCCTTTTTCAGAAAAATATTTTTCAAAATATTTGTTTTCAAATTCACCACCATGATCACTTCTGACTTTAATAATTTTGCATTCTTTTTCAGTCTGGACTTGATTGCAGAAGTCAATGAACACAGAATGAGACTCATCCTTGTGTTTTAGAAACTTTACCCATGTCCATCTGCTGTAGTCATCTACAATGACTAACCCATACTTCTTGCCTCTGATGGATGCAGTTTTCACTGGTCCAAACAGATCAATATGAAGTAATTCCAATAGTCTAGAAGTGGAAACAACATTTTTTGGTTTAAAATGAGATTTTGAAAATTTACCCTTTTGACATGCGCCACACAGAGCATCTGAATTGAACTTCAGATTAGGGAGTCCTCTGACCAGATTGAGTTTATTAATCTGAGATATACGTCTCATATTAATATGTCCCAATCTTCTATGCCAGACCCATTGCTCATCATTCACAGATAAAAGGCATTTTACATTTTGAACTTTAAGTTCTGAAAGGTTAATTTTGTAAATGTTGTTTTTCCTCTTTCCACTGAATAGGATTGAACCATTCTTTTGACATACAGCTTTGCAACATTTTTGATTAAAGATGATATCATAACCATTGTCACTTAATTGACTTATGGACAATAGATTATGTTTCAATCCTTCAACTAACAGAACATTAGAAATAGAGGGTAGGTTACCATTACCTATTGTACCAGAGCCAATGATCTTGCCCTTCTGGTTCCCTCCAAATTTCACGTCCCCTCCAGATCTAAGTTCCAGGCTTTGGAACATAGACCTTTCGCCCGTCATATGTCGTGAGCATCCAGAGTCCAGGTACCATGATTGGTGTCTGGATTTTGCTGCTAAGAACATCTGCAACAGGTATTATTTTACTTTTAGGTACCCAGATCTTCTTGGGTCCTTTGGGGTTAGATGTTCTGTGGTTTTGCCTAAACTTCTGTTTTTCAACATAGTGTTTATTCTGGCTAGCCCTTGGCTTAAACACATAAGTACTCTTTTCAGAGCTTGTATGTTTAATATCATTCAGATGACCAAACTTAAAATGAGAATACAGAGGAGTCTTCTTGATGAAGAGTTTATCAACAGATTTTGGATTGCTTCCAGAGGAAGATTCACATCCAATGTCTCTTCTGTTGTTCCCACTAACACCATAGATCATAGAAGCAATTTTGCTTCTGTCTATGCTTTTAGTGAGGAATCTTTTAAAACTGGAGTCATATTTTTCTAAAATATTTTCACTTGACTCTGTTTCAGTATCAGATTCTTGTTGAGTTGTTTCTAAATCATTTTTGAGTTTTAAATTTATTTCTTTCTGCTCAACAAGTTCTGTTCTCAGAAGATCAATCTCAGATTCAAGATTGCTTTTCAGCTTCTTGTATTTGAGTTTAATCTTGCTGTAGCTTTCCAACATGTCAGATAAACTTTCAACAAGTTCAGCTCTGGAGAGTTCAGAAAATACCTCTTCAGAGTCAGAGTCTGATTCTGACTCAGATTCAGATGATGACGTTCCTTCATCTTGATCATTTGTGTTGGCCATCAGCACAACATTTGCACATTCTTCCTCAGATTCAGAAGATGATTCAGATTCATCTGAGTCATCCCATGTAGCCATCAGAACCTTTTTCTTTTTATCAAACTTACTTTTGGGTTTTTCCTTTTGAAGTTTGGGACATTCACTCTTGTAGTGTCCAGGTTCTTTACATTCATAGCAAGTGACCTCTTTCTTGCCAGATCTTCTGTGTCCAGAAGATTCTCTCTTTTGATCAGATCTTCTGAAGTTGTTGAACTTCTTCCCTTTGTGCTTCCAGAGTTTGTTGATCCTTCTGGACAGCATGGATAGTTCATCTTCTTCTTCAGAAGAAGATTCCTCAGAGCTTTCTTCATTTACCTGCAAAGCTTTAACAGATTTGTTAGATTTAAAAGCTAAGGATTTACCTTTATCTTTCTTCTGGGGTTCATCTTCCTCCAGCTCAATCTCATGACTTCTCAAAGAACTGATGAGTTCTTCTAATGAGATTTTGTTCAGATCCTTGGCCAGCTTCAATGCAGTCACCATAGGTCTCCATCTGGTAGGAAGACTTCTGATGATCTTCTTGACATGATCAGATGTTGAGTAGCCCTTGTCCAGAACTTTCAACCCAGCTGTTAGAATCTGAAATCTGGAAAACATAGTCTCAATGTTCTCAGATTCTTCCATCTTGAACGCTTCATACTTCTGTATCAGCGCCAGAGCCTTTGTTTCTTTCACCTGAGAGTTTCCCTCATGAGTCATTTTGAGAGACTCAAACATATCATGAGCAGTGTCTCTGTTGGTAATCTTCTCATACTCTGTATGAGAGATTGCATTAAGAAGTATGGTTCTGGCTTTGTGATGATTCTTGAATTCTTTCTTCTGCTCCTCAGTCATTGATTTTCTATCAATCTTTTTGCCATCCTTAGTAGGATGTTCATATCCATCAATGACTAAATCCCAGAGATCAGCATCATACCCCAAGAAAAAACTTTCAAGTCTATCTTTCCAATAATCAAATTTTTCTCCATCAAACATTGGAGGTTTGGTGCTGATTCTGTCTCCTTCATATTTGTTGCTTGATGTAGGAATATCACCCATATTAGCAACCAAATAAATAACAGAGTATTCTTCTCACTGGATCTTTATCTGTCACGGTTAAGTGAATGCACACGCAGAACCGGAGCTCTGATGCCAACTGAAGGTGAGAAAATACTTAGAAGGGGGGTTGAATAAGTATGACAGAAAATAATCAAAGATAAAAACTCAAGTATTTTTATCCTGGTTCGTTGAACTCAACTACTCCAGTCCACCCTTTTCAAGAGTGATTTGCCTTTCTCAACAAGGACTTAATCCACTATTCAAATCAACTGATTACAAATAGCAACACCTAAGAACAACTGTTCTTAGTCTTCTCAAGAGCTACTGATCTAACCTAGATCCTCTTAAGGAAAACTTCCTTTACAAATTAATGTAATACAATGTAAGAGTAATAAAATGCTTCTATGAAAGCTATAAACACAACTGTGTTATTTCTCTAAGTTTAGAACAAAGTATGAACTATAAAGAATATGAGAGCTTGAGAGTTTCTTCGCTTGAGAGTAAGTTTTTCAAAATTCGTCTCTTCTGAAGAAAGTGCTATGATATCCTTTTTATATAGCCACTTGAATATTGGAGAGAATATAATACCGTTGGAGAAGATATTTCCAATATCAAATAGTACTGTCCTTTGTACTATTGCAGCAGAGAGACGGCGCACAAAATGTGGGTGTAGCAATTGTCTGCTGAGCTGTGAATTTACCATATATGGAATGTATCAGAGAAATAATCTTCTTGCAGAGATTTATGTCTATCCTAATTAAGGAAAGATTTGCTGGCATATTCCAACGGATATATTAAAATAATCTTCTTCAAATAATTCTTCAGATAGTTCAGATCAACAATCAATATCAGAGTCTTCAGTCTTCAGAATCTTCTGGAAACTTCAGAGCCTAAGATGTTCTTCAGATGTTGCTGAATCAGAGTCTGGTGCAGCTGTGTGCTTGAAGCGTAACATGCTCTTAGATCAGAGTCTTCACTCAGATCAGAGTCTTCTCTCATTCAGAGTCTCTTCACTCAGAGTCTTCTTTCATTCAGATTCTTGATAATATATGCAGCGTGTTGTATCTTCAGAATCTTGATGACTAAGCTCTTATACTTCAGATTCTTCTAATCTTCAGATGCTCTTGAGCCATTCAGAATTTATTGTACACATCAAATTTGCTCTTTAAGATTAAAATCTTTTGTGCCTGTAGAAAACAGTTTAGAACAAATTTAGAGAGTATAATTCTTGTATACAAATTATCATTAATGTTATCATCAAAACATAGAGATATTACTAAGACACAATCTGTGCTCTTACAGTGGAGGCTTATGCCCCACACATATTTCCTCCCTCACTTGCATTGCATGCATCTTTACAGTAATTTATGTATTGATGCGTGGTTTTTCGCAAGTGTACGAATCACGTCAAAGTAATATAAAAGATTATCGAATCCACAGAGACCAAGTGTCAATCTATCGTACCTGTTGTTATGGTGTTTATCTAAGGCAACTATTTTTAAGGGTTTTAGTAAGGGTGCAATGGTAAATAAAATTATAATTTTAAATAATAAATAAAAGACAGGCTCGAATGTAATTCACGTAATCAATGATAATCCAGTACTTGTTAATGGAACTACTTATGGGCAATGTTTTCTCCTTTGAAAAGAACTAATTTAACAGGAACTGTCGCTTTCGCGTATTCAGAACCGAGTTGTACTCTCTAATCAACCCCTCCTATTGTCACGGATAAAAAGGTGCGTACTGCGTTAGAGTAGTAAACCTATTTTTAAGAAATATAGTTTCTTAACAAAGTTGAAAAGTATTTTAACCTGGACTTCTTAGCAAAAAGAGGTTCTTATGAACCAGACTCTAAATCTCATAACGCGTCCGAAAATCGTTTTAAAATCTCTTTTCTTTTTAATCTAAAAACTCCTAATGAACTATACAAAGCGCTTTTGGCTGTTTTTGAAATAGTTAAAAACAATTACTTGAATTGAAAGATAAAATATCCCTTAGGTGTTTCCACGAACAATTATACTGATTACTGGTTTAATTACGATCCTTACATTCTAACCTTTATGGGATTAGTTAGACATGATAAAGTAAATATTCTTTTTATAGTTTTTCATATGAGTAATTTAAAGCGAGTGCGGGAAGTAAACAAAGTAAAGGTGCGAGTGCGGGAAGTAAACAAAGTAAATGTGCGAGTGCGGGAAATAAACAACGTAAATGTGCGAGTGCGGGAAATAAACAACGTAAATGTGCGAGTGCGGGAAATAAACAAAGTAAAGTGCGAGAAAATAAATAAAAGTAAAGCAATGCGGAAAAATAAAATACGAACTGGAATTAAAATGGCGGCAGGATTAACTTCCTCCAGAGTGCTCCAAAACTCGAACCACAGACAGATTACAGACTCGATCACTCGATTGCAGAGGCACCCCGATGTGGAATGGCAACTGCTTTATAACTGATATATGCCTAGAGAATTCTAATTCTGGATGAAGAAAAACGAAAATCTAAGGTCCTATTTATAGGAGAAACTGGAAGCGCGAAATGACCGGGACGCCCCTCCACTAAAAAGTGGAGGTTGAGGATTTTTGCCTTGTGGCGCCCGCCACAGGCCTATGGCGCCCGCCACGGTCCCTACAGGGGATGATGTAGTGGGGATCGTGGGTCTTGGAGGTTGAGGAGTGGTCTTGAGACGTGGCCACGTCATGGCTAACCCCATGGCGCCCGCCACAGTGGGTGCCGTAAGTGCAAAATGCTGAATTTCTAGGTTTTCGTCCGTTTTCACTCCTTTTTCGCTCCTTTTCCCGATTCCAGCTCCGATTATTATAAAAACCTGAAAACATAAGAAAACAAAGCAATAACAAAGCAAAACAACAATAAAAGCTAAGAATGCATGCGAAATCGGAGTCAGAAATACGGTGAATTTTAGTGTGATCAAATTCTCCCACACTTAAACCTTTGCTTGTCCTCAAGCAAACATTAAAGCTTAAGAAAATATGGTGTTAACACTTGTCTTTGGGCTAAGGGGATTCTAAGTTCAAGTCAGGATGCAGTGACAGATACTAACTAAGTGAACCAAGGGTACCATAGTAACACAAACACAAACTTCAATCCTATATTAACCACTCCATGTCATCCCACGATACCTAGGCCTATCTTCTCATCTTTTTGTGTCCTTTTCATTCAGGCGCAATCACATTAAGCCCGTTATCCGTACATGCTTCATAGTAGAGTGACCGGTTAGTGATTCTGATCCATAACATAAGGTTTCTGGCACATAAGCATGTGTAAACCTGTTTTTATTTCGCCTAAATGTAGCTGCGGGGGATCGGATCGTAATCCGCCCTACCAAGTTCAGTGCCAGATACCTCTGAACCAACTAACAATAGGTGACTTGCAATTTTTTTTTTTTTCTTTTTGTGGCAAAAAATTTTTTTCTTCTCTTTTTTCGGTTTAAATGACTTTGTGAGGGTCACCTATACCAGAGTTTGCCTTTTTTTCTTTTTTATTAGCACTGGATCATTCACTTATATTCATCGGCCCCCTACGTAGAGTATGCTTAGGCCGGAGCTGACTGCTAAAATAAACTACTTAGGACAATTTTTTGAATGATAGTAAAGGCCATGGTGGTGGGGTTTAGGAGTGATTCCTATATTCAAGAGGTCTATGGTGCTAAAATGGTTCTGATGTTTCAAAAAGTTGACCTAAGTCACCACATCCTAATCTAAACCTGTCTCAAAGCCCAAAAAACATGTGAAACAACATTGTTTTCTTTTTTTAAAAATTTTCTGGTAAGGCTAAGGAAATGGGAAAAAATTGAAGATGAACTAAAAAGACACTATACTGGTGACTCGTCAGACTCATGCATTATCTAAGAAAAATAGATTACTGGAAAGGGAAATAACTGAAAGGAAATTAACTAAAAAGGGAAATAACAGAAAGCAATAAAATCCCCTCCCACACTTAAATCGAACATTGTCCCCAATGTTTCGAAGTAAGATAAGGGGGGTAACCTGGAAAAAGACTACTGAGGAGGGGCACTGGTGCCTTCGCCGTCCTGATGTGATGGTCTGGAACGACGGGATCTACTACGATGCTGGTCCCTCCGGTCGAGTCGTGCTGATAAAGCAGCCTGAGCACTCCGGACCTCTCGAAGGTTACCCAAGATGGAACCCTGAGTAGCCTCTACAAGCTGGTAGTGTCGGCTGTTGAACTCTCTCTGACGGTTCTGCTCTAATGAAATAGCGTTCAAGGTACGGCAAACGTTGCTATAAGAACGATCCGAAACCAATCGCGATTGTTGCATGAAGCTCATATTGTCCGTCAGCTGTTGTGAAATAGTAGAGAGAAGGCCATCACGCCTTTCCTCTCTAGCTGTCATATCACGCCACATCTCCTCGGTGACAAAGAATCCAGGAGCAGTACCTAGTCGAGAGGATTTCTCGACTTTGAAGCCTCTGAATAATTTTCCGTTGCCTTTCGCCCGGTCTTCCATCACGAAGAATAAATCCGTTGAACTCCATTGTTGAAAAGCTCCTTAGGTAGTGAAAATAGTAGAAAAGTGGTTTATGAGGGGAATGATAAAGTTTTGATTTTTTTGGTTTTTGATGGATGAAAATGGAAATGGATGTTGGATATGTTTTATGGATGGAGGGTATTTTGGAAATGGGGGAGCTTTAATGGGGTTCAAGGAGGATTTGGAAGGTTGGAAAAATGGGTTTTTGGTGAAGAAAGGGATGAAAATGGTGGAAATGGGGATTGAATCCCGTATTTGTTTATGATACGGTGTGGCGCCCGCCACAGGGCCTATGGCGCCCGCCACAAGGCCAATTCCTGGGCCTTGTGGTTTTGGATCCTCCTTTGGGCCTTCCTTGCACCTTGGTCTTCGGGGGGTCCGAATAGCGTTTTCTTCTTCTTTTCAAGGCTTGAGGCTTGCATATATTTTTTGTAAAGACAAAAATAAAAATATTTTTCTTTTGCACGACAAAAAATAAACTACTAAAAAAAATCAAAAAAGAAAAAGAAAAATAAAAATTAGTGCATAATATGTATATATATATAAGGAATTCAAAGTGCATGAAGATGTAAAAGCTGCAATAAAGTAAAATATGTCTGGAAATGCGATAAATAAAAGTAAGTTAAATACTAGGGTGGTGCTGTCAGGGTGGAATGAGTCATGTGGTAGGTTTCTTATCCTGGCTTGATCCACGAATCTCAGCTATCTCCCTCCGAAGCTCGTCGATCGCCTGATGTAGAGCATCGGTCTCTGAGGCATGAGTGAGATCAGAAACCTGCATCTGTAACTCTAAGTCTGCCACTTCCTGCTTGAGCAGGGCAGTCTCCTTTCGGAGCTCATAAATCTGTGTTTGTAGGTCGGGTGGCTGCAGAGACATATTGTTAGACATAACAGTGATTCGGGGAGTAAGAGGTGTAGGAGTGTACTCAGCGGCGGGAGGCGATTTCGGCTCTTCGACAGTCTCTCCATAACCCTCTAGAGCATAACTCCAATTGGCAGGATCATGGACACTGGTCATCAGCGGATCTGGTAATGTAAAGTAGTGTATCGCTTCGCCGTCGATCAGCAATCTAAACATGTTGGGCTCAAAAGAAGCCCTCCTCATCAGTCCTCTATCAAGACAAAAATCAATATCCAGGGTGGTGTAGCGGCAGAAGGTCCTGAGGTGCAATAGCTTGCGAGACAAACCCAATGCAGTAGCAATCTGTGTAACAATCCCACCGACATGGATGATTCCTACTGATGATCTGGCAACACTAGCAAGGCCCTTCAGTAGAAAGTTGCCACAAGCAACAGGGCGAGACTGAGTCGCACAAAACAGTAGGAAAATCTCCTCTTCACTTAGCAGTGTCTCTGTATCTGGAAAACCTAGGAAAGAATGTGCTAGAATCATCTGGAAGTACCTCAATGCAGGGTTGTGGATTACCTGAGAAAACTGGGTAGAAGGATCTTGGCTCCCTCCGCCTGATATTTTAGTCCAAAACTTTTCCACTTCTCTGCTCATAAAATACCCCATCGGAGTCTCTGGAATAGCATCAGGAGTAGTCTGGAAACCTAGCAAATCACCAAACTCTTTGTGAGAGAATGAGTAGTCAATCCCGAACAACCTGAAAACAGCGAGTCCATCGGGTCCAGCCCAAGGGTCATGATGAAACGAGCTGAGGAACTCAAGAGTCAGGTTCCTATAAGTGTCGTTCCTGTCGTCAAACTGGTCCCACTGGAGTTGATGGCATAAAAATCTGACGCTTTGCTCTATCCCCAAGGCATCCATGCAGTCATGGTCAGGGTACCTGGTAGGAGCCATAGGGCGTCTCATGTGAACATAGTAACGCTCTCTCTGTGCATCATCTCTAAAGGCCACGTGCATGTCATCAGGGTTCTGCATTCTGTACAAGGTTAGCAAACAAGTCCTGAAAGCACATAAAACATTCAATCGTGAGTCCTGACATAATAATAAAATAAAATAAAGTAAAAATAAAGAAATAAAAAGTACAAAAGTAAGAAAAACCATGGGTTGCCTCCCATGCAGCGCTTGTTTAACGTCATTAGCTCGACGACCGATATTTAAACATCATTGGAAGGATATGGTGGATCACTCAGAGTATGACGGGTGTATGTTGTTGGAATGCCACCTCCTGCGTAGGGCTTCAACCTCTGTCCATTAACTATGAACGGTTTACATGTTTGGTTCTTGATTTCAATAGCACCGGATCTCAGGATCTTAGATACTTCGAAAGGGCCAGTCCATCTCGAACGGAGTTTACCTGGAAATAGTCGTAACCTAGAATCGAACAGGAGAACAGGATCGCCTATTTTGAAGTCTCTTCTTATGATTCTTTTGTCATGCCAAGCTTTTGTTCTTTCTTTGTATATGATGGCATTTTCGTAGGCAGATTGTCTGAGCTCTTCTAATTTGTGGATATCAAGGATACGTTTCTCACCAGCTGTCAAGTAATCCAAATTCAAAGTTTTGATGGCCCAATAGGCCTTATGCTCCAACTCAAATGGTAAGTGACATGATTTTCCATAGACCAGTTGATAAGGGGTTGTTCCTATAGGAGTTTTGAAAGCGGTTCTATAGGCCCATAATGCTTCTTGAAGTTTCTGCGACCAATCTTTTCTAGATATAGAGACAGTCTTCTCGAGGATTTGTTTTATCTCCCTATTAGATACTTCCACTTGTCCATTGGTCTGTGGGTGGTATGGTGTTGCTACTCTATGCTTAACTCCATACTTGCTTAAAAGTTTATCAAATATTCTCGATATGAAGTGTGATCCTCCATCACTTATGACTAAACGGGGTGTTCCAAACCTGGGAAATATATAATTCTTGAATAATTTGATGACTACTCTGGTGTCGTTTGTGGGTGCGGCGATAGCTTCAATCCATTTAGACACGTAGTCAACAGCTACTAATATGTACTGATTTCCAAAAGATGGTGGGAACGGTCCCATAAAGTCTATACCCCATACGTCGAAGAGTTCTACTTCTTGGATATTTCTTAACGGCATTTCATTACGTCTTGAAATATTTCCTGTGCGTTGGCATCTGTCACACTTGACAATGAAAGCATGGACATCACGCCACATAGTAGGCCAGAATAGGCCAGCTTGAAGAATCTTGGCGTAGGTCTTAGATGTGCTTGCATGTCCACCATAGGGTGCAGAGTGACAATGCTCAATTATATTATTTACCTCTTCTTCTGGAACACAACGGCGGAGAATGCCATCTTTACCTCTCTTGAAAAGAAATGGATCGTCCCAATAGAAGTTTCTCACATCACTATAGAACTTCTTCTTCTGGTGGTAGTTTAGATCAGGGGGTATGATGTCAGCGGCTAGGTAATTAACAAAATCTGCATACCAAGGTACATTGCTTATAGCTAAGGATTTATGAAATTGCTCATGAGGGTCTGGGTTATCATCTTCAATGGTTTCTAGTTGGGCTATCAGTCTATCGTAGGCAAAATCGTCATTTATGGGTACTGGATCAGGTTTCAGGTATTCTAGCCTAAATAGGTGATCAGCTACCACATTATCAGTGCCTTTCTTGTCACGGATATCCAAATCAAACTCTTGTAATAATAGAATCCATCGAAGTAACCTAGGCTTGGCATCCTTTTTGCTTAGTAAGTAACGAATGGCAGCATGGTCGGTGTAAACTATAATCTTGGCTCCTACTAGATAAGATCTAAATTTGTCTATTGCAAAAACTACAGCTAGGAGCTCTTTTTCGGTTGTTGCGTAGTTGAGCTGTGCAGCGTCTAGGGTTCTACTGGCATAATAAATCACATGTAACTTCTTATCTTTTCTCTGACCTAGAACGGCTCCAACAGCATAATCACTGGCGTCACACATTATCTCAAACGGTTCCGACCAATCAGGGGGTTTCATTATAGGAGCTGAAATCAGAGCTTGCTTCAGAAGATTAAATGCTTCAGTACATTTTTCATCGAAGATGAACTCAGCATCTTTCATTAAAAGACCAGTTAAGGGCTTTGTTATTTTGGAGAAATCCTTGATAAAACGTCGGTAAAATCCGGCATGTCCAAGAAAACTTCTTATCTCCCTGATAGTCTTCGGCGGTTTTAGATTCTCTATGACTTCTATTTTTGCTTTATCTACCTCTATACCTTTTTCGGAAGCTATATGTCCTAAAACAATCCCTTCGGTGACCATGAAATGACATTTTTCCCAATTTAGCACAAGGTTTACCTCCACACATCTCTCCAGGATTTTCTCAAGGTTGACAAGACAATTTTTGAAATCTGACCCACAAACTGAGAAATCGTCCATAAATACTTCCATGATTCCATCCAAATAATCAGCAAAGATAGACATCATGCAGCGTTGGAAAGTTGCAGGAGCATTACAAAGTCCAAAAGGCATTCTTCTATAGGCAAAGGTTCCAACTGGGCATGTAAAGGTAGTTTTTTCTTGATCTTCGGGGTGAATAGGTATTTGGAAGAATCCTGAATATCCATCTAAATAACAAAAGTAAGAGTGTCTGGCTAGGCGCTCCAACATTTGGTCTATGAATGGTAATGGGAAATGGTCCTTCCTAGTTGCTTTATTTAATTTTCTATAATCTATGCACATACGCCAACCTCCATCAGTTCTTTTTGCTACAGGTTCGCCCTTCTCGTTTTGCACGACTGTGATGCCTCCCTTTTTAGGTACTACATGCACAGGACTCACCCATTTACTGTCCGAGATCTGATATATTATACCTGCCTCTAGTAACTTAAGAACTTCAGTCTTAACTACAGTACTCATTATAGGATTTATTCTACGTTGGTGTTCTCTGGAAGGTTTTGAATCTTCTTCAAGCAAAATCCGATGCATGCATACGGATGGGCTTATTCCTTTTAGATCAGAGATCTTATATCCTAAGGCTGAGGGGTACCTACGTAAAACTTCTAATAATTGATCGGTTTCTTCTTGGTTTAAGGTAGCACTGACTATAACTGGACGGTTCATATCTTCATCAAGAAATTCATATCTCAGGTTTTTAGGCAGTTCCTTAAGTTTTACGGTCGGTTTTATAGGGCAAGGCATAGGATCTGGGGTAAGAGATAAACATTCGTGAAGGTTATCATCAATGTAGGGTGTTTTATAATTGTCATCTTCCAAAATAAGGGTTGATGGCAATTTTATAGATTCAGTTTCTTCTTCTTGTTCTAATTCCCTAATACATTCTTCGATGATATCTAAGGCATAACAAGAATTTCCTATCACAGGTGCCATAAGAAATTTTGACAATATAAATTCTATCTTCTGGCCACCTACCTCAAAAGTTAGTTTTCCCTTTTTAACATCTATTACGGCTCCAGCAGTCGATAAGAACGGTCTACCTAGGAGGATTGGTATGTCGTCATCTTCTTTAATGTCCATGACAACAAAATCAGTAGGTATAAACAGCTGACCTATCCTAACAGGGACGTCTTCAAGTATGCCTATAGGGTATTTAACGGATCTATCGGCTAATTGAAGTGACATCTTAGTAGGTTGTAATTCTCCTAAGTTTAATCTCTCACAAACTGCTAAAGGCATTAAGCTCACACTAGCTCCTAAGTCTAGAAAAGCTTTTTCGATGACATGATTCCCCAAAACACAAGGAATGGAAAAATTTCTGGGATCTTTATCTTTCTTTGCTAACCTATTTTCGGAAATAGAATTACATTCCACGGGTTTCGGATCTTCGAGTCTACGTTTATTTGTAAGTATGTCTTTGAGAAACTTAGCATAAGAAGGTATTTGGGTGATGGCTTCTGTAAAGGGGATTTCTACGTGAAGTTTTTCTATAACCTTAACGAATTTTTGATATTGATTATCGATTTGGGTTTTCTTTAATCTTTGAGGGTAAGGTATTGGTGGTTTGTATGGCGGTGGCGGTACATAGGTTTTATTTCTAGGTTCTTCTCCTTTTTCTTGACTTTCCGGGGTTTCAGGCTTCTCTGGTTCCTTCTCCTCATTCCTCTCAGAAGTTTCGGGCTCACTTAATCTAGGGTTTGAAGGTTCCTTATAAGCGGTTCCACTTCGTAGAGTAATGGAATTAGCTTGCCCTTTCGGGTTTTGTTGAGGTTGTCCAGGGAACTGTCCTCCAGGTGTAGTCTGTGGGGCTTGGTTTAACGCTACCTGAGAGATCTGGGTTTCAAGCATCTTATTATGAGTAATAATTTGATCAACCTTGGTTCCTAACTTGGTAATTAGTTCGTTAACATGAACGTTATGGTTCATGAACTCTTTGTTTTGTTGTTTTTGAGCAACGATAAAATCTTTTACAACTTCCTCAAAGCTCGGGCTAGGTGGTACAGGTTGCATAGGTTGATTTGTTCTAGGGGCTTGGTAACCTTGTTGTCTCGGAGGTGCGGTATTTTGGATAGGGTTATTATTTTTGTAGGAGAAGTTTGGGTGATTCCTCCATCCAGGGTTATATGTGTTTGAAAATGGGTTCCCTTGGGTATAGTTCACTTGCTCAGTGTTGGTTTCATTCAACAGATTGCATTCGGCGGATTGGTGTCCTTGCGTTCCATATATCTCACAATTCGGCGAAACTGCGGCAACAGTATTCGGAGTTGTACACATATGTTCGACTCTAAGGGCCAACGCGTCCATTTTAGCCTGCATCATGTCTATAGAGCTTAGCTCATGTATTCCTCCTTGGGCTTCCTTCTTCTCCACTGTCGCTCGTTCTACTCCCCATGATTGATGGTTTTGGGCCATATCCTCGATAAGGGCACTAGCTTCAGGGTAAGGTTTGTTCATCAGTGCGCCACCAGCGGCAGCGTCGATGGTTATTTTAGTGTTATAAAGAAGTCCATTATAGAAGGTTTGGATGATTAGCCAATTCTCTAGGCCATGGTGTGGGCATGCTCTTAATAGTTCTTTATATCTCTCCCAGGCTTCGAACAACGACTCTCCTTGGTGTTGGGTAAATCTAGTTATTAGGTTTCGAAGAAGAGCGGTCTTACTTGGGGGAAAATATCTAGCAAGGAAAACTTTTCTAAGGTCATCCCAAGTTGTTATTGAATTGGGTGGAAGGGAATCTAACCATGATAGAGCTTTATCTCTGAGGGAAAAGGGAAATAATCTTAAGCGTATTGCCTCAGGAGAAGCTCCATTGGTCTTAAAGGTGTCTGCTAATTGAAGAAAGTTTTTTAAATGTTGGTTCGGGTTATCAGTAGCGAGACCTGCGAATTGTCTCTGTTGCACTAATTGCAGCAGGGATGGCTTAAGTTCAAAATTATTGGCTGGGATAGCGGGGTTTACTATACTGGAACTAGGTTCCTCGTTTGATGGTTGGGCGAAGTCCTTAAGAGGTCTTCGGTTTTGATCTTCGGCCATAGCTCTCCTATTCCTATGGAAAAATAAACGTGCGCGAGCGTAACGTTCAGGTTCAGCTAGAGGGTCTACTAAACTTCCGGCACTGCGAGTCTTTCGCATTGACCGGTGGGTAACAACCTTAGTCTAAACGGTATAACTACAGGGTAATGAAATTTGACGATATTGGTCCCCGGCAACGGCGCCAAAAACTTGATGCGTGGTTTTTCGCAAGTGTACGAATCACGTCAAAGTAATATAAAAGATTATCGAATCCACAGAGACCAAGTGTCAATCTATCGTACCTGTTGTTATGGTGTTTATCTAAGGCAACTATTTTTAAGGGTTTTAGTAAGGGTGCAATGGTAAATAAAATTATAATTTTAAATAATAAATAAAAGACAGGCTCGAATGTAATTCACGTAATCAATGATAATCCAGTACTTGTTAATGGAACTACTTATGGGCAATGTTTTCTCCTTTGAAAAGAACTAATTTAACAGGAACTGTCGCTTTCGCGTATTCAGAACCGAGTTGTACTCTCTAATCAACCCCTCCTATTGTCACGGATAAAAAGGTGCGTACTGCGTTAGAGTAGTAAACCTATTTTTAAGAAATATGGTTTCTTAACAAAGTTGAAAAGTATTTTAACCTGGACTTCTTAGCAAAAAGAGGTTCTTATGAACCAGACTCTAAATCTCATAACGCGTCCGAAAATCGTTTTAAAATCTCTTTTCTTTTTAATCTAAAAACTCCTAATGAACTATACAAAGCGCTTTTGGCTGTTTTTGAAATAGTTAAAAACAATTACTTGAATTGAAAGATAAAATATCCCTTAGGTGTTTCCACGAACAATTATACTGATTACTGGTTTAATTACGATCCTTACATTCTAACCTTTATGGGATTAGTTAGACATGATAAAGTAAATATTCTTTTTATAGTTTTTCATATGAGTAATTTAAAGCGAGTGCGGGAAGTAAACAAAGTAAAGGTGCGAGTGCGGGAAGTAAACAAAGTAAATGTGCGAGTGCGGGAAATAAACAAAGTAAAGTGCGAGAAAATAAATAAAAGTAAAGCAATGCGGAAAAATAAAATACGAACTGGAATTAAAATGGCGGCAGGATTAACTTCCTCCAGAGTGCTCCAAAACTCGAACCACAGACAGATTACAGACTCGATCACTCGATTGCAGAGGCACCCCGATGTGGAATGGCAACTGCTTTATAACTGATATATGCCTAGAGAATTCTAATTCTGGATGAAGAAAAACGAAAATCTAAGGTCCTATTTATAGGAGAAACTGGAAGCGCGAAATGACCGGGACGCCCCTCCACTAAAAAGTGGAGGTTGAGGATTTTTGCCTTGTGGCGCCCGCCACAGGCCTATGGCGCCCGCCACGGTCCCTACAGGGGATGATGTAGTGGGGATCGTGGGTCTTGGAGGTTGAGGAGTGGTCTTGAGACGTGGCCACGTCATGGCTAACCCCATGGCGCCCGCCACAGTGGGTGCCGTAAGTGCAAAATGCTGAATTTCTAGGTTTTCGTCCGTTTTCACTCCTTTTTCGCTCCTTTTCCCGATTCCAGCTCCGATTATTATAAAAACCTGAAAACATAAGAAAACAAAGCAATAACAAAGCAAAACAACAATAAAAGCTAAGAATGCATGCGAAATCGGAGTCAGAAATACGGTGAATTTTAGTGTGATCATGTATAGTTATTTTCTGTTTATTGTTTGCTTTCCATTGCCATGTTCCCCTAGGAACTCTGACTTCTCTTGTTCAAGAGAAGTTATGAAAGACATTAGGATTCTAACCATGCATGATAACATTAGTTAGTTTCCCCTCTAACCTCAACCGTAGGATGAATATTGCATGATAATTGTAGGATTGAGTCAGTTTCCCTGTAGAGAGTCTGTTTCTCTTCTTATCTCACACAACAGTAAAAAACATAATAAAGGCAGGTTAGTACAAGTGCGTTACGAGCCTTAAGCTACTTGGGAAATGATGTTTGAGCGGTCTCCTCTCAATCATCTAGAGTGTTTAGTATATGTCCTTTGGACGATATGCGACGCATTTGCTCCTAAGTCATAGTCTCTAGTGTTGTACAAACTACAGACAACTAAAAAACACTTCTTCTGTAAAAAACTGAAAACAAAGATCAAACATCTTTTTGTCCTCTTGGACCCTAATCCCTTGGAAACCCTTTTTCAGAAGGAGAGTTCTGTTAACTTTCAGTTCTACCGCAAACGGTAATGCCTAAGTCTCCAAAGGTCGAGCTGCAAACACCAACTGCTGGAACTGTCTGTTAACTTTACTTAGATAAAAAGTAGCTGAATAAATCTGTATTCTTCGTAGCCCGAACTACGTTTGCTCTGATCTTTCATGCCGTCTGAAAGTACGTAGGCATGAGATGCGATATCTCGGCGAGCAACCTTCCCCCCTTCACCCGTAGTTAGGCGAACTACGTTGGCTCTGATTTCTCGTTCCAGACGGGAATACGTAGGCATAAAGTGTGATACTTTGCCGAGTCATTTTCTTTCCTTTTCCGACCAGACCTTTAGCGTAGATAGTTAAACAAACCCGTCAGATAAACACAACAAGCGTGGATCCCATCGAGTACGATGGACGTGAGGGGTTCTAATACCTTCCCCTTGCGTAACCGACTCCCGAATCCAGACATTGGTTGCGATGACCTTGTCTTATACCTTTTCATCAGGTTTTTCCAATCGTTTCCTTTCCCGTTCTGAGGGATAAATAACGAAAGGTGGCGACTCTTCTGTCATTGTCGGCACCTTATTTTCGCAGTAGGGACAGCTGGCGACTCTGCTGGGGACTCCAACGGTCCCATGTGCGAGTCATTCCTAGCGCTTGTGTGTTTACCTGTTGGGTTATGTTTATTTATCGCTTTTTTACTTTCCGCACTTTATTTTCAGTATGATATTATTATTATTATTGTGCTGTTGTGGGAAGGGGCTTTGATGAGTGATAAGCCAGACCCAGGCTTGAGTGTGTACATAGCTTTAGAAGCATATTTTTGGTGAACCTGTATGTTAGGCATGCACTAGTTCCCACGAAATCTGCACTCAGACGAGGTTCTTTGAGATGATTTCCATTTCCAGCCCAATGGGCCGTTGAAAGGATTTCAGATCTTAGGATTGTCGACTCTGGGGACCGATCATTTGTGATTCAGCTAAGTGAGGTTACTTCAAGAGATAATGATGCCACACCTTTTGGGTATCGTATCATTGTTTCTTGAAAGACTGTGACGCTGATGAACGCATAGGATGTCGTACCTTTGCCAGTGATTAGGTCCATACCAGTGAGCGGGGTCGGGTTTATTGCAGGAAACCGTAACCTTCAGACAACCTGGTTTTCTTGTTAGTGAATCAGTTTTGTGGGTTTCAGTATGCCTTTATTATCAGAGTGTGGTATTTTCTTGCTGAAACAAAATTATAATCTGCCACTTCACCGCACAGCACAACACAGCACGGCACTTGATCCCCTGCTGCATTTTGCATCTGCATTTACATTTTCATATTGCATTGCATCTAACACATATCTGTGTTGCAGGTGTGCAGTTCCCCTTCGATTCTAGCAATCTTGTCCTTTCTGTGTCCATCATGGAGCCCAGTGTGAGAAGAACTTTGGCCTACAAGTTTCCTACTCCGGATATTACTACTCTGAGGGGTTTGATTTCCTTACCTGGTAAAGAAGTGATGGAGGATTTCAGAAGAACCTATGGGAAGCTGCTCAGTGTTGTGTGCAAACCGTCGGTGTATGAATTGAACGGACTTCAGACTCTACTTCAGTTTTATGATCCCCCGCTGCGTTGCTTCACATTTCCGAGCTATGTGCTAGCCCCCACTTTGGAAGAGTTCTCTGTCATATTGGAGATACCTATTCTTGCCCAGGTACCCTTTTGGCCTATCGATCAGGAGCCAGATCTGGCTAAGATTGCTACAGCTCTGCATGTTGATGTTTCTGAGTTAGAAGGGAAGGCCGTCAAGAGAAATGGAGCCTGGGGATTCCCACTACCTTTTCTAGCTGAGAGAGCCCGACACTACGCCAAGAAGGAATGTTGGGTGGCATTCAAGGCTATTTTGGCCCTGTGCATATATGGTATCATGTTATTCCCCAATATCCCAGATTTTGTGGATGTGGATGATCTTCGCATCTTCGTCTCAAAGAATCCAATCCCAACCTTGCTCGGAGACGTGTACCATTCGGTGCACTA
Source organism: Lathyrus sativus (assembly GCA_963859935.3). Taxonomy (NCBI): domain Eukaryota; kingdom Viridiplantae; phylum Streptophyta; class Magnoliopsida; order Fabales; family Fabaceae; genus Lathyrus; species Lathyrus sativus. Next base: position 96,084,025 of record OZ012738.1, on the reverse strand, counting down.
CAAAAACGAAAATAGAAGAGGCAAGGGTGTGTCTTGTTGTGCTTCATTGTTCTACAGATGGTTTGTCACTCATCTACCGAAGGATGGTCCTTTTATAAAGACGGCAGAGACAAAGGAATGGTCAGAGCGACTGATGAGCTTGTCTGCCGAAGACATTGATTGGTTTGATAGAGATCGTCTGGGTAGTGAAATTATTTACAGTTGTGGGAGCTTTCCTAATGTCTCTTTTGTGGGTAGGAAGGGTTGTATCAACTACAATCCATCCGTTGCTATCAGACAATCCGGGTATGCTTTGAGGGGCCCTCCTAAGGATGAAGAGGTACAGGAATCTTTGTACCTCACTGGTGCATTGGAAGGGGATGATCTGGTTAGGTTTGAACATGCTTGGAACAACGTTCATCGAAAGGGAAAGACCTCATTAGGGAAAAGCAATAATCAGGCTTATCCTCCTTATGTGGACTGGATTCGTAACAGAGCAGCGAAAGTGTTGATGCCTTTTCCTCCTGTCAAGCAGGACGAACCTTCAAAGCCTACCATGATCGAAATCCAGAAGTACGAGAAGCTTCAAGCCAAGAATGCAGAGCTAGTCAAAGCCAATGAATAACTGGAAAATGAGATCGCTCAGCTCCGAAGAGAAAAGAGTGAAGCCGTCTACACCTGCAAGAGGCAGACAGAGATGATCAATCACCTGGGCGCTAACTTGACCAAGGAGACCGATTCTAGAGAGCGTCTTGGGTTGGACCTAAAGGCAGTGCACTGGGTATTGACCACCAAGAAGCAAGATCTAGATAAGGTATACCGGAAGTTGACCCAGTACGAGAAGCTGTGGAATAGTACCTTGACTAGCCACAAAGAAAGGGAAGAAAAGCTGAAGCAGCAGATAATCCAGTTGGAAGCACATGTTGAGGCCAAAAACATGAAGATAGAGGCTGAAGCCTCACTCCGATGAGATGTCCAACATAAGATGATTGAGATCAAAGCAAACTTACTGGATTATCAACTCCGGGCTGACGCTAAGAGGAGCAGGGTGGAGAGCTGTTTGGAAGAAGGTGTGTGTGGGATTACTGAGGACCTCCCGGATACCATCAGGCAAAGGGATTTATTGATTCAGGGCCTGCTCACTCAGCCTGACCATCCTGATACGAAGAAGTTACTAGAGGATTTTCGTGCCCGTGGCAGCACTTGATTTTCTTTGTATTTCTTTGTACCTTTTATGCATTAATATGATGATCACCACCAGGCTTGTTGGTTGGGGTCATGCTGCTGCCTCAGTTGTACTTTGCTTTTGTTGTACGCTACCCACGCGGGCTTTTCATGAATATATGAGGATTTCTTTTCCATGATTGGACAGTAGACTTTATTTTTCTTGGAGTTAGAATCGAGGGGGACTTCCTCCTAATGCATGGATACGTGTTTGCATTTGCATGACAGGGACTTTGTACTGTGTTCCCTAATCCTCTGTTGATGCAGGTTCCAGGATTGCCGAACACCGAACTCATCGTTACTCAACCAGAGGAAACTGTAAGAAAGTTATGGACCAGATGCAGTCAGAGATGCGGGAGATGTGTGACCGCATGGCTCAGTTTATGCAGGTGATGGAGACCGTGGCTAAAGGCCAAGAACAGCTCTAGACTCTCGTGCAACCTCTGATTGCACGAGTTGATGGCAACAGTGTGTTACATGGGGGAACAGATGCTAATCGTCCTCATGGTGAAACTCCTCAGGCTGGTGATGCTATACCAGTGGTCGGTCTTGACGCTGGTGAGAACGTTCTCGTGGCTGGTAATGGGAACGCTGGTAATATGAACGGTAACTTGGAAACCAATGGGAACGTTGTTGGCAATGGTAATCCTAGTCTCGACACTGGTGTTGGGAATATCGGTGTGAATATAGTCAACGGCAATACAGGCTTTGCTGGTGTGAATATGGGCTTTGGTAACGCTGGGGGTGCCAATGCTGGATTTGGTAATCAGGGTTTTAGAACTGTGAGTAACAATGGTTACGGAGTGGGTGCCTACAATACTGGCTTTGGGACAGCAGCTGCTAATCAAGAGCTCGGTAATCTGAGGTATGACCCCAGGTTTTTCCAGAATGGTCATGGTCGCAACGCTGCGTACGCTGGGTACAACAATGAGGGTCCTTATTGGGGTGAAGACCGCCAAGAAGATGCTTTTTCTGGCCAAGGCGTGGGTTATGAGAGGCCTACTGAAAATGATCGCAGGATCAAGATGCTAGAAGAGCAGATAAAAGGGATAGCCAACCAGAATTCTGTGGGATTGGATATGGCGAACATGGGATTTGTTCCTGGGCTAAGGGTGCCACTCAAGTTTAAGGCTCCTGCATTTGACAAATACAAGGGAGACACGTGTCCCAGAGTGCACGTGCGATCTTATTACAGAAGAATGTCTGCTTACTCCAACGATGAAAAGATGTTAATGCACTTCTTCCAGGATAGTCTGTCTGGGCCGTCATTGGAATGGTACATGGGACTGGAGCCTACTCAAGTTGGAAGTTGGAAAGAACTGGATGAAGCCTTCGTGAGGCACTACCAATATAACAACGATCTTGCTCCGAATCGGGTTCGATTGCAGAATCTCTCTCAGAAGACTGGTGAAAGTTTCAAAGAATATGCCCAGAGATGGCGCGAGTTGGCTGCAAGGGTACAACCACCCATGGTAGAGAGAGAGTTGATAGATATCTTCGTGGGTACATTTTCAGGGCTGTATTACGATAAACTTCTCAACTGTTCAAAGAGCAATTTCTTTGACTTGATTCTGATGGGTGAGCGAATTTAGAATGGAATTAAGATTGGTAAGATTCAGACTGGTGAATCGACCTCAGCTGGAGGTAGTAAGAAGGCGTTTGGTAGTAAAAAACAAGGAGACACTAACTCAGTGTATAGTGCTCAGAAGAAGAATAGGAGTCAAAGCTGGCGTATGCAGCAACAAGTTGCTAGTGTGACAATCCCTGCATCGCAACAACAACAGCAACAACCTCAGCAGCAGTCGAGGCAGCATAATACTAATCAGCGAAGAGTTCAGAATCAAAGGCCGAAAAGGATATTTGATGTACCTCCAGTATCGTATGCTGAACTTCTTCAGACTTTGTTAAGATTACAATTGGTTGAGAAAAGGACCTTGGCCCCGCCGACGGGCACACCTCCATATGGGTATGACGCCAATGAGCATTGTGAATTTCATTCCGGGGCGCCCGGTCATAATATTGAAAATTGTCAGGCTTTCAAGCACAAGGTGCAAGATTTACTTGATAGTACAGCCATTAACTTCGGTACGGAAGGACCCAATATTGTACAACAACCAATGCCAAAGCATGGGGCAGCAGGAGCAAATGCTATTTTGACAGATACAGAGTTAGATCTGGTTGTGAATGTGGAGGAACTAAAGACACCTCTGGGTTACGTAAAAAGCCGTTTGTTGAAAGGGGGGTTTACCCCAGATGTGATGAGGGCTGTGTAAATTGTTCAACTTGGCCTGAGGGTTGCGATAGCTTGAAAAGCGGAATTCATAGTCTGATTGATGGGGGTACGTTACAATTTGATCGCACTGCTGCCGAAGAGAAGCCTGTCAAGGCAATGGTCGAAGAGCAGGGTGAGATTGCCACTGTTACGATACCATTCAAGTCTGTCACGATATCGGCGCCTGCCAAGCGGCCGACTATCACCATCACTAAAGCAAAACCCATTCCGTATGAGAGCACCAAGGTCGTCCCTTGGAGTTATGGAGCAGAAGTTTATTGTAATGGTGAGAGAATTAATCTGGATGATCTGCCGGTGGGATCAGTTGATAATCTGGTAGGAGCGGGCGGTATGACCCGTAGTGGAAGAATCTTTACTTCGCCAGAAGTAGAAGCAGAAAGAATTGCAAAGGGTAAAAGCAAGGTGAATGAGGGTGGACCTTCCCAAGAGAAGGAGAAAGAACCATTGAATAAAGACGTGGAGGAGTTTATGAGGCTAATTCGAAAGAGTGATTACAAGATCGTTGATCATTTACAGCAAACTCCTTCAAATATCTCAATTCTGTCTTTATTGCTGTGTTCCGAGGCTCACCGGAACGCCCTGTTGAAAGTGCTTGAGACGTCCTACGTACCCCAGGAGATTTTTGTTAATCAACTTGAGGGGGTAATGGCCCATGTGAATGCGGGGCACGGTTTAGGGTTTACTGATTTTGACTTGACACCTAGAGGTCGCGACCATAATAATGCTTTGCACATTTCAGTTGAGTGCAGGGGCACCGTCATGTCCCATGTTCTTGTTGATACCGGGTCATCCCTAAATGTGTTGCCTAAGAAGGCACTGTTGAAATTGGATACTCGAGGAATAATTTGAACGCCCTGTGATCTGGTAGTAAGAGCATTTGATGGAACCCGGAGGTCTGTATTTGGGGCGCTGACGTTGCCAATTCAAGTGGGTCCAGAAGTATTTGACACCGTGTTCTATATTATGGACATTCAACCAGCGTACAGTTTTCTACTTGGAAGGCCGTGGATCCATTCCGCCGGAGCTGTGACATCCACGCTTCATCAAAAGCTGAAATATATGGTTGATGGCAGTATTGTTACTGTGTGTGGTGAAGAGGACATTCTGGTCAGTCATTTATCATCCTTCAAATACGTCGAAGTGGACGGAGAAATCCACGAGACGCTGTGCCAAGCCTTCGAAGGAGTGAAGATTAAGGGTGAAGCTCCTGTGATCAGCAAAGAGCCAGAGGTGGCCATGTCTTCGTATAAGGAAGCCCAGGCAGTGGTGCATACCGGAGAGACCAAGAGGTGGGGTCAAGTCCTGGATATTCCTGTCAAGCAGGACAAATTTGGGTTGGGGTACTGCCCATCATCATCATCTGCCCCACAAAGCGCACCGAGGTTCAGAGGGCCAGTGATATTTACTCCTGGAGGAGTCAGCTACGAGAGAATCAATGTTGTGTCCGATGCTGAAGACGGAGACAGTGATTGCGATATGGATGCTTGGATCAGACCCAGCGTACCAGGGCGGAGCTTATGCAACTGGTCAATCCAGGATGTTATCCAAGTGACAACGAAACAGTAATGCTTTGTTTTCCAATTATTGTACAATCCTATGTCTTACCTGGGCCATAGAGATTTTATTTCAGGGCCTGTTTGCTTATGTGTATGCTTTGGTTAATCATTGAATAAAGGTGTTTTTCCTTACAAATTTTGTGATCCTTATCTTTCTGTTTTTATTTTTAGCAATAAAATGGCAACGTGGGTATGTGCTTTGTTTGCATATCATTTGAAGCGTTTAACCATTTTTCTCGCAGGACTCGCATAATTTCAGATGACACCGACCAAGAACTTCCTATGACTCGCTTCGACTTTGAGCACCCGATCTTTCAAGCCGAAGAAGAGATTGTTGAGGATAATGACTTATCAGAAGAGCTGACTCGATTGTTGAAGCAAGAAGAAAGGGTTATTCTGCCTCATCAGGAGGAAATTGAAGTCATTAACTTGGGGTCTGAGGAATGTGTCAGGAATGTTCGGATAGGGGCTGCACTGCAGAGTGACATCAAGCAAAGGCTTATCGAGATGCTTCGAGAGTATAGTGATATCTTTGCTTGGTCTTACGAAGATATGCCTGGGCTGGATATGGATATGGTGGTTCATCATTTTCCATTGTGAGAGGAATGTCCGCCGATTAAACAGAAACTCAGAAGAACTCTACCAAATATGGCTGTGAAAATTAAGGAGGAAGTGCAGAAACAGTGGGACGCTGGTTTTCTTGCTGTGACGACGTATCCTTCTTGGGTCACCAATATCGTACCTGTACCGAAGAAAGACGGTAAGGTGCGGATGTGCGTTGATTACAGAGATCTGAACAAGTCGAGCCCAAAGGATGATTTCCCTCTTCCCCATATTGATTTATTGGTTGATAATACAGCTCAATTTTCAGTGTTTTCCTTCATGGACGGCTTTTCGGGCTATAATCAGATAAAAATGGCGCCAGAGGATATGGAGAAAACGACTTTTATTACCCCGTGGGGAATGTTCTGCTACAAAGTGATGCCCTTTGGTTTGAAGAACGTCGGGGCAACATATCAGCGAGCTATGACAACACTCTTTCATGACATGATGCATAAAGAGATCGAAGTCTATGTTGACGATATGATTGCCAAATCCCAGACGGAGGAAGAGCATCGGGTCAATCTTCTGAAATTATTTAAGAGGCTTAGGAAATTCAGGCTGAGGCTGAATCCTAACAAGTGCACCTTCGGGGTGAGATCTGGTAAGCTACTGGGGTTCATTGTTAGCGAAAAAGGAATTGAGGTTGATCCTGCCAAGATAAAAGCTATACAAGAAATGCCAGCACCGAAAACGGAGAAAGAAGTTAGTGGCTTTTTGGGGAGATTGAACTACATTGCTCGGTTCATATCTTACCTAACTGCCACGTGTGAGCCAATGTTTAAGTTGTTGAAAAAAGATCAAGCGGTGGTCTGGAATGAGGATTGCCAAAATGCATTTGAAAGAATAAAAGAGTATTTGCAGGAACCTCCAATCTTAATACCCCCAATAGCCGGGAGACCATTGATTATGTATTTCACGGTTCTTGAGAACAGTATGGGTTGTGTTCTCGGTCAACATGACGAGACTGGACGGAAAGAGCATGCGATTTATTATTTGAGTAAAAAATTCACGGATTGTGAGTCTCGATACTCTATGCTCGAAAAGACGTGTTGTGCACTTTCTTGGGCTGCCAAATGTCTGAGACAATACATGCTGAATCATACAACCATGCTGATTTCGAAGATGGATCCAATCAAATACGTCTTTGAATAGCAGGCGCTTTCTGGAAGAATTGTGTTGCACCCTAAAATTTGACCAACCGATCCCCACATCTGGTTTATGTTTCGACGCATTTCGCATTCGCATTCGCATACTGCATACATGGCATTTTCCTCAGTCAGATTGATTTTTATCGGGATTATAGCCCCTGGCGTTTCAGGCAGTTCAGGCCGGTTGGAATAAAAGTTTGTTTAGAATTGGCTCGTTCCCTGTGTTTTCAGGCCATCTCGGGGCCCGGGTTTCGCTACGGTTGCGCAATTGGGTTTTAATCGATTTAATCGGCCTCCTGGCAATTTTTAGGATTTTTCTTGTATTTTCTAGATTTTTTAATGCATTTAAATGGATTTTTCTGGATTTAATAGATTTTTTTTATAATTTTTAGAGTTTTAAATAGATTTTCTTTTTTTAGAGATTTAATAGATAATAAAGATTTTTAGATAGTATTTTCCTTTTAATAGTTTCTTTTAAAAAAAATAGATATAAATAAATACTATCTTTTCTTTTAATAGAATAGTTTTAAAAAAATAGGATTAATTGTTTTTAGATTTTTTTTTTCAGATTTAATTGGTTTTTTAAATAGTTTTTAGATATTAAATGTTTTTTAATGTTTTTTATAGATTTTAATTAGGAGTTTATTTTTTATTTTCGTTTTTAGACTTTAATTAGGTTTTTTTAATAGATTAATTAGGTTTTATGCTTAATTTTCGTTTTAGATTAATTAGGTTTAATTTTCAGTTTTAATTTTGTTTAAGTCCACTAATCAGCATTAAGTCTTAATTGGGTTGTTTATCCAGTATCCAGAGTTCAGAAAAGCCCAATTCAAAGTCCATAAATTCTGCCAGGTGTCCTATAAAGGTGTTGCCACGCGTGTGGGCCAGACTTCTGCCACCTCATTCGCCTAATCCCCTCAGAATTCGACACCTCACCATTTCCACTCACCCTCTCTCCTCCACACGTGTCCTCCTACCACTCCTCCCTCTTGCCACCACATCCCTCGCCGGTAACACTCACCGGCCGGCATGCATTGACCGCCGGCCACCATAACCAACCACCTCCGTCCCAACTAACCATCGTCGGTCACCCTAACTGCCTCCGACCACCGTTAATCCACCGGAATCTGCAAATTTCGCCAGATTCACAGAAACACCTTCCAACTTCATCTTCTCCATCGTCCACCTGCATCCATATTCCACCGGAGAATTCAGATTCTCACCGGAAACTTCATCAGTTGTTCATCAATATTCCCAGAATATCTTCAGAAACCTTCAACTCTCCTCAAGAACATCCAATGTCTTCCTTCAAGCCTCGTTTTCCAGACCTTTGAGAATGATATGGTGTTATTCATGAGCATTCCAGATTTGTGAAGATCTTCGTCCAAATCTTCATGCTTTCTCCAGGAGATCCAAAAACACCTTAGTCCAAACGTTCATCAGATCTTCAGCAACCAATTGTTCGTCAAAGTTTTCTTCAAGATCTTCAAAGATCTTCGAAGATCTTCATCGATTCATCAAGTTCCTCCAGAAATTCTCCATAAGAACAAATCTTCATCAACATTCTTCGTCATCTCCGGATTTTCGCTTGAAGATCCTCTGTCCAAGAACCTTCAGTATTCATCATCAACATTTGTCATCGCTCGTCTCCAGGTTCTTCCAAGTCTTCCAGACGCATCTTCTTCATCAGATTCTCCAGGTTTATTTCTTCTTCCTTGACTCATTACGCTTTCATAGCTGTTCAGTTAGCTGGAGATGTAGGAATGGAATTAGGTGAGAGTTTGAGTGATAGGATTTTGTGAGGCGAGTTTAGATTAGGGTTGCGGTGAACTGAGTTTGAGGCGATGAACGCGTAGGAGTTTGGGGGAAGATTTCTGTTTGAGAAAGGTTTGAGGGATGGGGAGCGCCTCTGCGCCGTTTAGCGTTTGCTGAAGGAGATGAACAGTAGCATTGGAAGGTAGTGTTAGAGGAATTTTAGGGTTACTTTGCTGAAGGTGGATTGGAAGTGGGCTCGGGCATTAGGCCCATTTGAGGTTTTCTGAATCTACTCCTGTTTCTCATAACACCCCCTCCCCCTGGTTTGAATTGGTTTGGGCCTTAGGCCAGTTGTTATCTGCACCCCCCGATGGAGGCCCAGCAAGAATACAAAGCGAATTGTTCGCTATTCGCAACCCCCCCTCAGTTTGTTTTCCCTGAATTTTTTAGTTGATTTTTTTTTTCTGAATTAGCAAGCATGGGCCCAGCGTGTTGCTGAACGCACCCCCCTTTTCTGGGCCCAATGGAGTTCTGAAGGGAAATAAAATGTTGTTACCACCCCCCCCCTGCTATATCATTTTAATTGAATTACTTTTTTCTTTTCATTTGCATTTAGTTTACAAAATAATTCATAATAAATCAAAATATAGTCATTTTGACATGGGATTTTTTCCCTCATTTTATTAATTGTCTGAAGAAAATTGTGGAAAAATAAAAATATTATTTTAGGCTTTTTTCCATTTATGGTGAATTTTCACATTTAATTGCTTTTCATTTTCATTTTGTTTGTACATACATTTTGGTGAATTTTGTTTAGGCATTTAAATTCGTATTTTGATTCCATTCTTTTTGTACTAGCTAGATTAGAGAATTAAGTTCCCCCTGGATTTATTCCACATTTTTGTGGATTAATCTTGATTAGTTTTGATTAGAAAACATTAGGGTGATAGTTTTAGGGTTCAAACTTGACATAGGTGCATTATAACATTTTATTTTGGGGTTTTTAGCATGAATTAGGTTATGGGACATATAGGGTATGTAGGGTAGATATAGAAATCCCCTTAGAATAAATCTTAGAATTTTAAATACTATTTTACTATTTTTAGTATATTTTGCAAATGGTGTGTTTGTTTGGTGTTCCCACTTGAGGTTTATGTTTGTTTGCTTGGGCTTTTGGGCTTTTATTTGGGGTATGGGGCTTGGTTTGAGCTTATGGAGCATGAAGATATCAAAAGAGAAGATTGAAGATCAAATGTTGAAGCTTGAAGATTGTTTGAGCTACGTGCTGGATTGTTTGATCAAATAATAGGAATAAGCAGAGCCTTAGAATAGACTGAATTTTTTGCATAAACATGGATAGCTTCCTTTGCTTCCATTCTTCTCAATGATTAAAAGTCCCTCCCTGATATTCACCTCCCTCCTTTGGAGGGATAAGTGGTTTTATCTAGGAGGTAGAACTTTGAGGGAAACAGTCTGTTACAATGTCAACTGTTCATAGACTTCCTTTGGTCGTCAATGAATTGTTTGACATTCAATTTATTCTGATAAATCAATTCTTTGCTGGAGAGCTTGCCTTGAAGAAAGAAGCCATTGAAGATAGGGATGAAGATCAAAGATTGCCAAAGATGAAGATTATTCATGTCAAAACTGTGCAGCTGTTAGTGCAAGGGTTTACTGCTGTTTGGAGCTATCTGTTGTCTGATGTTGTCAACTGGTTAAGATTCTGTGCTTGCTTGAGCTTGGTGATTTCTTGGAGATGGAAGCTTGTTGTAGCTTGGGTATCATTGGGGCTTGACTTTGGGGTTCACTTAGAGGTTGCTGTGTTGCTGTTTATCAAACTGTCAGAGTTGGATGTTTTCATAGTGGCTGCTGTAGGAGCCGGTGTGCTGTCAGGGCTGGTTTTGGGGTCTTATTTTCTTTACTGTATTGTTTGTTAATTTTCCCATAGGGTTGAAGTGAAGCCATTTCACTTTGCCTATTGTTTTCTAGGTTCGAGGTTGAGTGGGACTCCCTTGCCTCGCTTGTACTGCTGCATTCATGCATTTTACTGTTGTACTGTATATATGCTGTTTCTTTTCCGTTTATCCCCTAGGATCTCTGTTTCTCTCTGCGCAAGAGAGGATTATGACAGACATTAGGTTTTAACCCATGCATGATAACATTAGGGTAGATTTTGATTCCCTTTTTAACCCTAGGTTTTAGAGTTCTTTCTCTTCTATCTCAAAACAATCAAAAATACAATAAAAGGTTAAACATCAATAAAAAACAGTTCTTGCGTAAAAGACTGTAAACCAATCAAAAGAGTCAGTTTTGTCCGCTTGGACCCGTAATCAGGAGAAAACCTTTTTCAGAAGGATAAAAAACAGTCAAACAAATCTGTATTTTCCGTAGCCCGAACTACGTTTGCTCTGATCTTTCATGTTGTATGAAAGTACGTAGGCATAGGATGCGATATCCTAGCGAGCAACCTTCCCCGCCTTTCCCGTAGGCAGGCGAACTACGTTGACTCTGATTTCTCGTTCCAGACGGGAATACGTAGGCATAAAGTGTGATACTTTGCCGAGTCATTTTCTTTTCTTTTAACCCCAGACTTATAGAGTATATAGAATAACAATCCGTACTAGAAAACAAGCGTGGATCCCGTCGAGTACGACGGACGTGAGGGGTGCTAATACCTTTCCCTTGCATAACCGACTCCCGAATCCAGGATTTGGTTGCGATGACCATTCCTTTCCCGTATTTGCGGTAGGTTTACTTTGAGCGTTTCCTTTCCCTCCTTTGGGATAAATAACGCACGGTGGCGACTCTTCTGTTCAGCCGGCGCCGATTTTCGCAGTAGCGACAGCTGGCGACTCCAATGGTTCCCTACGCGAGTCAATCCTAGCGCTTGTTTTCCCGTCGAGGATTTTGTATGGATTTACTTTTTCTGTATTTTACATTCAGCATTATATTATTGTTATTATTGTTGTGGGTATGAGGGGGTTCTATGATTGAGAGATAAGTCAGACCTGTGCTTGAGTGCACCTAGAATTAGAGTGGAAATTAGTGGGCGCGTGCATGCTTTGCATGTACTAGTGTCTCATGAAATCCACGCTCAGACGAGGTTCTTCTGGTTGGCTTCTTTTTCAACCCTTTGGGTTGAAGGGGTTGTTGGTTAGTTGGATTGTCGACTCTGGGGACCGATCATTTGGAAGTTGGCTAAGTGAGGCCTCTTCAGGACATGATGATGCCACACCTTCTGGGTATCGTATCATCTGTCTTGAAAGTCTGTAACGCCAACGACCGCATAGGATGCCATACCTTGTGTCAGTTATTAGGACACCTACCTGTGAGAGGGGTTGGGACATGCAGGTAACTTGACCTCCAGATTACCGGTTTTCTTGATTGAGATTCAGTGGCGTTGATATCTGAGGACAGTGTTATTGGGTCTGTCAGAGACCAGGTTGGAGCATCGTGGATGGTCTTGAGCAGTTTGTGGGTCTAGTTGAGGCCAATATTGTGGATTGAGCTTCTCAGCCAGGGGCTGTGATCCCGTATTTGCTGCATATTGCATTGCATTTGCATAAACATGTTTGCATCATATTGCATATCATTCTCCAGCTAGCCAGAGCTCTTATCCAGCCGTTGCTTTTATTCTGAGGGTAATTCTCCGGTGATTGGTCTGAGCAAGTGTTGATTGGTAGAAGACGACCAAGGGGTTGAAATAGATTGGGGCAGAATTGAGCAGTGAAGTCAGCTGAAGGTTGTTGGTAGCTATGTCAGAGAGCCACTTCCGGTTTGTTGATACCTTGTCAGGGTTCACTGCGACGTCCAATCCTTTGTATGGTTCCCTGCATGACGAAGACTTCCCGCAAGTGAACCACCTTACTGCAGACCAGTTTGTGCAACCTCCCGTCAGGGACCGAGATCGACGTGAGCAGTTTGTTGTTAGCAATGAACGACCTCCTCTTATCAACAGCCAAGGTGGTGTCCCCCCTATGGCGAATATCTGAAGAGAGATCCCAGTAGCAAGGACTGAAGACCCAAGAGCTCTTGAGTATGATAGACAGCTCCGAGTGTTGGAAGAAGGGGTGAAAGCCTTGAAAGTCAAAGATGTTGTTAACCTGAATGCTGCAAACATGTGTTTGGTTCCTGGCCTGGTGTTACCTCCGAAGTTCAAAGCTCCGAGATTTGAGAAGTACATAGGGGATTGCTGCCCGAAGCAACATTGGGTGATGTTCTGCCAAAGAATGACTTCGTTTGTGCAAGACGACAAGTTGAGGATTCACTGCTTTCAGGATAGTCTGACTGGGGCATCTCTGAGTGGGTATATGCAGGTAGAGAGTAATCAGATGCGATCATGGATGGATTTAGCCAGAGCTTTTCTGAAGCAGTACGATTAAAACCTAGACATGGTTCCTAGCCGCATGCAGTTGCAAGAATTGTCTCAAAGGAACAATGGACTTTCAGGAGGTATGTTCAGAGATGGAGAGAATTTGCTGCCAGAGTGAAGCCGCCGCTCTTAGACCGAGAGATAATGGGCATGTTTGTAAACTCCCTGGGGAGCCCGTACTCCAAAAGAATGCTTGGAAATGCGCCAAATTTCTCTGAAGTGGTAAGGGTAGGAGAACGCATTGAGCGTAGCGTGAAAATTGGAAGAATTCAGAATGTCTCAAGCAGTCAGGCTAGTGGAACTGAATCTCTCTGTAGCCATCCAACTGAAGAAGGAGTTGTGATCAATGCCATCATGCCAGATGTTGGGTATCCTCGAGGTGAATCAGGTGAAATTTGTTGGTTCTTCATCTTCTGTGTCTCGTTATCCTAGACAGACAACTGCGCCCGGGGCACCATATTCAGAACTTTATGTCGCTCCTCTTGCAAATCAGCGGACTCGTGGCCGAGGTTATCAGAATCAGCGCCAGAATCAGAACGGACCTCGTAACGACTTGGAACGGAGGAATGCTCCTTCCCATCCAGTGCCTATGCCGTGTAGCCAGTTGCGGCCATCTTTGATCCAGAATTCTTTGGCGAAACTAAAGCTCTTAAGCTTGTGCCAGAACCTTATCCTCCTGGGTGCAATCCCCACGTTCAGTGTAGTTACCATAGCGGATCCCCGGGGCACTCAACTGAAGATTGCAAAGCTTTTTAGGCGACAGTATAACAGTCGATCGACCAAGAGTGCATTCCCTTTCCAGAAGGAGTTTCGTCTATTCACGCCTACCTCTCAGCTGTCTGAGCTCGCAGATTCAGAGGGTTTATTTTCGAGAAGCCAGTGGTCCAGACAGGCCGACACCCTCAGCATTGGCAGTCCTTAGGCTATTATCATTTGCATTTGTAGTTTCTTTTCTGTTAGTTACTACTTGCGGTTAAACATTGTTTGTTTTCGAATGGTTATATTGATAAAGTGACTATGCATTTTTTTGAATTAATCATGTCGCTGTCGCTCATTTATTGCATTGCACTGACACTTGCATATTATTTACTCCACTTTATCACTATGATTAGCAAAGATTGGAGGGAGGATGACGAAACTGAATACTCATAACCATGATCATATGCTTTCAGATAAAACCTTGTCGATGATGTACAAGGCATTATTTCAAATACCCCAAACACTGGAGATATAAGGAGTTAGTCCCTTGTTAACCACTTCGAGCCAGGAAGTAGAAGTTTTTGGACTTTTAAAACCCTCACATCTTAACCCGGGGCAGGATAGTTGTCAGTTAGCTTGACCAAGTGTTCAAGTCTTAAAGAGGAATGTTGTCTTTCAAGGACCAATCACATCGTATTTTTCCCCAGAGGTCGTACCTCGTCCACCACAATGGTTAAACCTCACCAATCAGGAGTAAGACAGTTACAATCCTTTCGGAGCAATCAAGACAATCAGTGTCACACGACTTTGTTCCAAGAGAAAAAAGAAAGAATAAGAGAGCCCGCTAAGTAAAAAGAAAAAGAAAAAGCTGGAAAGCTAATACTTAGGCGAAAATTAGGGCATCCCGCTGGACTTCAAAAGAAAAAATCGAAAAGAACTCAAAAGGAGTCAGTCCAGGCAAAAAAAATTAGGGAATCGAAAGAATGAAAAAGAAAGGATATAAAAAGAAAAATCCTCGAACAAGGACAAAGTCGTGTGGATACAGACACCGAAAACGGGAAAGGAGTAACTGTCGCTCCGAAAAAACCTTGTGAATTCTTTAACCGCGGTTCCTACTATTCAACATACCTCTCGAAGAGGCGAGCGCTCGAGCCAGGTTAACTGAACTTTAGGATCGGAGATCATCACGTAGAAGGGGTGGGTACAAATCATAATTTGAGCCAAACATCAGTTGTTTCACGAACCGTGAACCCGACCACGATACAGCCCTTAAAAGACCTAATTGAGGCAAGGTTTATTCTGAAGGCACATTACGGTAAGGTTGAGTAACCTGACTCCCTCTTGATTTGCTAGTCATATCCTTGTTGTATTTTTCACTGATCACGTAAGCACTACGTTTGAACTTTGGTTCATTCGTCACTCACAATCATGACACGTAAATGAGTGACGACACACTTTTTTCAAAATTTGCATGAACACTGCATTAAAATTACCATTCAGGACTGAACAATTGTTTGCAGGTTAGTAGTTGACAGGAAAAAAATTCCAACAGGGAATAATCGAACAGGACTGAATAATTCAGCAGTCTGGACTAGAATGGTGTATGTTGTGAAATCCCGCGAATCCGGAGCATTGACTTTCAGTGAGTTCAGAATCAGTCGGTCTGAGGACCAGTCCCGAAGCATCGATTGATTACGGGGCAGTTTACTTGAGAAGCAGTCGATCAGAAGCGAATCTTCTCGAGATCCAATCAGAGGCAGTTATCCAGAATGCTATGTTTGATCAGGGCAGGTTAAGTCGCTCAACGCTCGTTCAGGGGCAAGTCACTATGTTGATAGTTGTTGAATTGAGGGAATCCTTTTGTCGTGCAAACACCGGGGTAAGCCATCGCAAGGTCGTATTGTAGCAAGGTGCTTTCGGTTCAGAGTGGGTTTTTCCAAGAACCAGATTAAGGCAAAGTCATTGCAGACAGGGGCATGCCATCCTAAGAGCGCAGGGGTTATTCTCTATTCGAGAGGCATTCGATTCGAAGTATCTCGCTGAAGTTCAGAATACTGGGGCAGTTCATATCAAACCGTCAGGGTACAGATTTTCAGACTATCCCATAGAGGTTCCTGTAGGCCGGGGCATAACAGAGGCGAAAGAATTGTTCTTCTCAGTGTCATCAGAGTTACTCAGAGCTACTTGAGCAGATTCATCCAATCTTCAAGTTTGAGACAAATATCGGGAAATCGTGCTGCCATCCATTGACCCTTCTACTAGAAGTCGTGAATTCAGACAGGGTATTGTCCAGCATCAGGAGTGTATGACCTATCACGGATGTACAGAAGCCCCATCCTACTTGGCACGTTCGGTTATCCCCAGTAAAGTCGTACATTCGAGAATCAGTTAATCTGGGGCAATTAGGTCGAGATTTGGCAAATCCCTCGCAGCTAGGGGCACTACTCCACGAGTCAGTCGATCCGGGGCAAAAGATTGTTGCAAGACCGGGGCAGATCACCCTAAAAACAAAAGATGTTGTTGGGACATTCTTTTGGGTTTAACGTGCAGAAACAGTTCAGATCTAACCGTTAGAATACAGAGATCGAAGAGTCCTTATCAGAAGGTTGATGTCGATTCAGGGGCCCGGTATTGTGAGTAGCACTATGGCTAGCCTTTCCTTTCCAGACGAAATGCTCAGACTGGGGCATGTTGGTATTTTTGGGGAAAATTTCCGAGAAGGAATAGAGTTCATGTTGCCCTAACCAGAGGCTTTTGATGAAAGACTTGATCATTATGCGAGGTGAATCCCCGCGCAGGTCGTACTTCATTTCCCGAAGTTGAGATGACAATGTTCTTTACTGAAGAAGGATCAATTTCCCCAGCTAGCCGCAGCTTATCCAAAGGATATTATCCAGCAGGTCAAGATTAATGACCGATGAACAAGATGTTTATCCTTAGCACAGTGATAGTCCCGAGTTTGTGAACTATAGCCAGATGGTTTACTTTTCCCAGCAGGGTCATTTGTCTTCAACAGAATTGATGATTCCAAGATTGTAGGCTGTATTCAGACAGTGTGGTGTCCCCCAAAAGGATTCCCTATCCCGAGCAGAGTTGTTTAGCCTCAGAAGACTAATATTTCCAAACTTGTGAGCTGTACCCAGACAGTCTACTCTCCCCAGCAGAGATTCCCTTCCCAGTAGGGTCATTTATTCTCCCCAACGGAGTCAGTTTATTTTCCCCAAGAGAGTCGTTTCATCCCCAGCGGAGTTCTCTCTTTTCAGCAAGTGTTTTCTTTCCTCCCAGTGGAAATCGAAGGTTAAAAATCTCCCCGACGGAGTTGGTTGTGTGTCCTGGCATTTATTTTGCCGGAATACTTTGTGATACCCGTTCACTCCCCAGCAGGGTGATATTTGTCCTCAATATTCAATGTTGATGAAGCGAGCTTGTCAGAGCTTCCCAGCAGTTTGAGCCTGCATTTGCATTTGCATATAGTGTCATATTTGCATCTACCAAAAAAAAAGAAAACGCGTAGCATTTCCATACTGTATGGAGCATATCGCCATTATCAAACATACGCATCTTGAAGCATAAATCAGGTTGGTTAACCTTTTGCATTTCAGGGGTTTCTCAACAGGAGTACGGAGTTTATTTCTCAACAGGAGTACGGAATTTGTTTCTCGACAGGAGTATGGAGTTTATTTATCAACAGGAATATGGAGTTTATCCTTTTTTCGATAGGAGTATGGAGTTTAAAAGATCAAATGTATTTTCAGACAATCGGAGTCTTGCTGTGAGATAGGTCATGATGTGATTCAATTCAGTTTTCCCCACAGAGTTATTAATGAAGAGGATCCGATCAGCGGAATGTTTTTCAAGTTTGTTGTTGCGGCAGCGTTTCAGGGTTTCAAAAAAAAAAATCAAAATTTTAGGAGTGTTCACTTGTTGCTGAGATGAGTGTTTGGTGTTTATTTTCAGAGTATCCCCAGTAGAGTTAGTTGTTGTTGCAAACAGGCAAAGAAGATATGTGCAAGACAGTCTTTCCGTATGAAACAGGCGGATAAGAACAAGAAATAATCAGTAAAAATCAAATGGATGAATGTTCTTCTGTAGGAATCAGGCAGATGATGGATTTACTCCGTATGGAACAGGCGGATGTTAACAGCAGTTGCACCGTAAGTAGCAGGCGGATGCATTTGAAACTTTTCTGTAAGAATCAGACAGATGAGTCCTTCCGTAAGAAGCAGGCGGATATCAGACAAGTTCCTCCGTAAGTAGCAGGCGAATGTATATGAGACTTTTCTGTAAGAATCAGACAGATGAGTTCTTCCGTAGGTAGCAGGCGGATATCAAAAGAATTGTTCGGTAAGAATCAGACAGATAAGTTCTTCCGCAGGGAGCAGGCGGATATGTAATGGATTGCACCGTAAGAAGCAGGCGGATGTAAGAAAAGCTCTTTCTGTAAGAATCAGACAGATGAGTTCTTCCGTAGGTAGCAGGCGGATATCAAAAGAATTGTTCTGTAAGAATCAGACAGATAAGTTCTTCCGCAGGGAGCAGGCGGATATGTAAAGGATTGCACTATAAGAAGCAGGCGGATGTAAGAAAAAGCTCTTTCTGTAAGAATCAGACAGATGAGTTCTTCCGTAGGTAGCAGGCGGATATCAAAAGAATTGTTCTCTAAGAATCAGACAGATAAGTTCTTCCGCAGGGAGCAGGTGGATATGTAATGGATTGCACCGTAAGAAGCAGGCGGATGTAAGAAAAGCTCTTTCTGTAAGAGTCAGACAGATGATTTCTTCCGTAGGTAGCAGGCGGATATCAAAAGAATTGTTCTGTAAGAATCAGACAGATGAGTTCTTCCGTAGGTAGCAGGCGGATATCAAAAGAATTATTCTGTAAGAATCAGACAGATAAGTTTTTCCGTAAGAAGCAGGCGGATGTCAAGATCACTTTCTCGTATGAAGCAGGTGGGTAGAGGTAGTTGTTCTGTATGAAGCAGGCAGATATGATAGTTTTCTCGTATGAAGCAGGCGGGAGTAGATAGTTTTTCCGTATGGAACAGGCGGATGAATTTCTCGTATTCAGATAAACGGTGGTCCCACGATAGACAGGATGTGTTCAGATATTTGAAAAAAAAAACAAAAATATTTCCCCGGTGAAGTCACTAAGCTTATTTCTATTGACAAGTTAATCAGATTCGTATCAAATGTAGATCAGTTTCTCGTATGAAGCAGGCGGGCGTGTATAGTTTTCTTCCGTAAGAAGCAGGCGGGCATAGATAATGTTCCAGTACTCACAAAGCTAGTTTTTTCCGTATGAAGCAGGCGGGTTGTAGCTAGTTTCTCCGTACGAAGCAGGCGAATGAGTTCTCCGGTATAATTTTGAAGAAAAAAAAATAATGCTTCCCCAGCGAAGTCGTCCAGGTTATTTACAGGTTTGATGTTACACAGGAGATTAATATTGAAATCAGAAGTGTTATCAGGTGATTGATCAGTTGTTGCCGTAACAATCAGGCTCAATTGATGGATGGTGTTTTTCAAGTAGTGTTGTCGTTCATTTCCGTAGTTGGCAAATTTCCGGGTTTTATTTGTATTCAACCGTCTTCTACCTTTGAATGTTTGAAGGCTGTTCGCTCTTCAACCTTTCAGGTCCAAGCCGCTTGAATAGGGGCAGCTGTTGCACCCTAAAATTTGACCAACCGATCCCCACATCTGGTTTATGTTTCAACGCATTTCGCATTCGCATACTGCATACATGGCATTTTCCTCAGTCAGATTGATTTTTATCGGGATTATATCCCCTGGCGTTTCAGGAAGTTCAGGCCGGTTGGAATAAAAGTCTGTTGAGAATTGGCTCGTTCCCTGTGTTTTCAGGCCATCTCGGGGCCCGGGTTTCGCTACGGTTGTGCAATTGGGTTTTAATCAATTTAATCGGCCTCCTGGCAATTTTTAGGATTTTTCTTGTATTTTCTAGATTTTTTAATGCATTTAAATGGATTTTTCTGGATTTAATAGATTTTTTTTATAATTTTTAGAGTTTTAAATAGATTTTCTTTTTTTAGAGATTTAATAGATAATAAAGATTTTTAAATAGTATTTTCCTTTTAATAGTTTCTTTTTAAAAAAATAGATATAAATAAATACTATCTTTTCTTTTAATAGAATAGTTTTAAAAAAATAGGATTAATTGTTTTTAGATTTTTTTTTCAGATTTAATTGGTTTTTTAAATACTTTTTAGATATTAAATGTTTTTAATGTTTTTTATAGATTTTAATTAGGAGTTTATTTTTTATTTTCGTTTTTAGACTTTAATTAGGTATTTTTAATAGATTAATTAGGTTTTATGCTTAATTTTCGTTTTAGATTAATTAGGTTTAATTTTCAGTTTTAATTTTGTTTAAGTCCACTAATCAGCATTAAGTCTTAATTGGGCTGTTTATCCAGTATCCAAAGTTCAGAAAAGCCCAATTCAAAGTCCAGAAATTCTGCCAGGTGTCCTATAAAGGTGTTGCCACGCGTGTGGGCCAGACTTCCGCCACCTCATTCGCCCAATCCCCTCAGAATTTGACACCTCACCATCTCCACTCACCTTTCTCCTCCATACGTGTCCTCCTACCACTCCTCCCTCTTGCCACCACATCCCTCGCCGGTAACACTCACCGGCCGGCATGCATTGACCGCCGGCCACCATAACCAACCACCTCTGTCCCAACTAACCGTCGCCGGTCACCCTAACTGCCTCCGACCACCGTTAATCCACCGGAATCTGCAAATTTCGCCAGATTCACAGAAACACCTTCCAACTTCATCTTCTTCATCGTCCACCTTCATCCATATTCCACCGGAGAATTCAGATTCTCACCGGAAACTTCATCGGTTGTTCATCAATATTCCCAGAATATCTTCAGAAACCTTCAACTCTCCTCAAGAACATCCAATATCTTCCTTCAAGCCTCGTTTTCCAGACCTTCGAGAATGATATGGTGTTATTCATGAGCGTTCCAGATTCGTGAAGATCTTCGTCCAAATCTTCATGCTTTCTCCAGGAGATCCAAAAACACCTTAGTCCAAACGTTCATCAGATCTTCAGCAACCAATTGTTCGTCAAAGTTTTCTTCAAGATCTTCATCGATTCATCAAGTTCCTCCAGAAATTCTCCATAAGAACAAATCTTCATCAACATTCTTCGTCATCTCCGGATTTTCGCTTGAAGATCCTCCGTCCAAGAACCTTCAGTATTCATCATCAACATTTGTCATCACTCGTCTCCAGGTTCTTCCAAGTCTTCCAGACGCATCTTCTTCATCAGATTCTCCAGGTTTGTTTCTTCTTCCTTGACTCATTACGCTTTCATAGCCGTTCAGTTAGCTGGAGATGTAGGAATGGAATTAGGTGAGAGTTTGAGTGATAGGATTTTGTGAGGCGAGTTTAGATTAGGGTTGCGGTGAACTGAGTTTGAGGCGATGAACGCGTAGGAGTTTGGGGGAAGATTTCTGTTTGAGAAAGGTTTGAGGGATGGGGAGCGCCTCTGCGCCGTTTAGGGTTTGCTGAAGGAGATGAACAGTAGCATTGGAAGGTAGTGTTAGAGGAATTTTAGGGTTACTTTGCTGAAGGTGGATTGGAAGTGGGCTCGGGCATTAGGCCCATTTGAGGTTTTCTGAATCTACTCCTGTTTCTCATAACACCCCCTCCCCCTGGTTTGAATTGGTTTGGGCCTTAGGCCAGTTGTTATCTGCACCCCCCGATGGAGGCCCAGCAAGAATACAAAGCGAATTGTTCGCTATTCGCAACCCCCCCCCCCCCCCTCAGTTTGTTTTCCCTGAATTTTTTAGTTGATTTTTTTTTCTGAATTAGCAAGCATGGGCCCAGCGCGTTGCTGAATGCACCCCCCCTTTCCTGGGCCCAATGGAGTTCTGAAGGGAAATAAAATGTTGTTACCACCCCCCCCCCTGCTATATCATTTTAATTGAATTACTTTTTTCTTTTCATTTGCATTTAGTTTACAAAATAATTCATAATAAATAAAAAACTAGTCATTTTGACATGGGATTTTTTCCCTAATTTTATTAATTGTCTGAAGAAAATTGTGGAAAAATAAAAATATTATTTTAGGCTTTTTTTCATTTATGGTGAATTTTCACATTTAATTGCTTTTCATTTTCATTTTGTTTGTACATACATTTTGGTGAATTTTGTTTAGGCATTTAAATTCGTATTTTGATTCCATTCTTTTTGTACTAGCTAGATTAGAGAATTAAGTTCCCCCTGGATTTATTCCACATTTTTGTGGATTAATCTTGATTAGTTTTGATTAGAAAACATTAGGGTGATAGTTTTAGGGTTCAAACTTGACATAGGTGCATTATAACATTTTATTTTGGGGTTTTTAGCATGAATTAGGTTATGGGACATATAGGGTATGTAGGGTAGATATAGAAATCTCCTTAGAATAAATCTTAGAATTTTAAATACTATTTTACTATTTTTAGTATATTTTGCAAATGGTGTGTTTGTTTGGTGTTCCCACTTGGGGTTTATGTTTGTTTGCTTGGGCTTTTGGGCTTTTATTTGGGGTATGGGGCTTGGTTTGAGCTTATGGAGCATGAAGACATAAAAAGAGAAAATTGAAGATCAAATGTTGAAGCTTGAAGATTGTTTGAGCTAGGTGCTGGATTGTTTGATCAAATAATAGGAATAAGCAGAGCCTTAGAATAGACTGAATTTTTTGCATAAACATGGATAGCTTCCTTTGCTTCCATTCTTCTCAATGATTAAAATTCCCTCCCTGATATTCACCTCCCTCCTTTGGAGGGATAAGTGGTTTTATCTAGGAGGTAGAACTTTGAGGGAAACAGTCTGTTACAATGTCAACTATTCATAGACTTCCTTTGGTCGTCAATGAATTGTTTGACATTCAATTTATTCTGATAAATCAATTCTTTGCTGGAGAGCTTGCCTTGAAGAAAGAAGCCATTGAAGATAGGGATGAAGATCAAAGATTGCCAAAGATGAAGATTAGTCATGTCAAAACAGTGCAGCTGTTAGTGCAAGGGTTTACTGCTGTTTGGAGCTATCTGCTGTCTGATGCTGTCAACTGGTTAAGATTTTGTGCTTGCTTGAGCTTGGTGATTTCTTGGAGATGGAAGCTTGTTGTAGCTTGGGTATCATTGGGGCTTGACTTTGGGGTTCACTTAGAGGTTGTTGTGTTGTTGTTTATCAAACTGTCAGAGTTGGATGTTTTCATAGTGGCTGCTGTAGGAGCCGGTGTGTTGTCAGGGCTGGTTTTGGGGTCTTATTTTATTTACTGTATTGTTTGTTAATTTTACCATAGGATTGAAGTGAAGCCATTTCACTTTGCCTATTGTTTTCTAGGTTCGAGGTTGAGTGGGACTCCCTTGTCTCGCTTGTACTGCTGCATTCATGCATTTTACTAATGTACTGTATATATGTTGTTTCTTTTCCGTTTATCCCCTAGGATCTCTGTTTCTCTCTGCGCAAGAGAGAAATATGACAGACATTAGGTTTTAACCCATGCATGATAACATTAGGGTAGATTTTGATTCCCTTTTTAACCCTAGGTTTTAGAGTTCTTTCTCTTTTATCTCAAAACAATCAAAAATACAATAAAAGGTTAAACATCAATAAAAAACAGTTCTTGCGTAAAAGACTGTAAACCAATCAAAAGAGTCAGTTTTGTCCGCTTGGACCCGTAATCAGGAGAAAGCCTTTTTCAGAAGGATAAAAAACAGTCAAACAAATCTGTATTTTCCGTAGCCCGAACTACGTTTGCTCTGATCTTTCATGCTGTATGAAAGTATGTAGGCATAGGATGCGATATCCTAGCGAGCAACCTTCCCCTCCTTTCCCGTAGGCAGGCTAACTACGTTGACTCTGATTTCTCGTTCCAGACGGGAATACGTAGGCATAAAGTGCGATACTTTGCCGAGTCATTTTCTTTTCTTTTAACCCCAGACCTGTAGAGTAGATAGAATAACAATCCGTACTAGAAAACAAGCGTGGATCCCGTCGAGTACGACGGACGTGAGGGGTGCTAATACCTTCCCCTTGCGTAACCGACTCCCGAATCCAGGATTTGGTTGCGATGACCATTCCTTTCCCGTCTTTGCGGTAGGTTTACTTCGAGCGTTTCCTTTCCCTCCTTTGGGATAAATAACGCACGGTGGCGACTCTTCTGTTCAGCCGGCGCCGATTTTCGCAGTAGCGACAGATTGCCCGATGGCAGATGGTACTGACAGAGTACGATATACAGTATGTCTCGCAAAAGGCTATCAAAGGTAGTGTACTACCAGAGTACCTGGCTGAACAGCCAATTGATGATTACCAGCCGATGAAGTTTGATTTTCCTGACGAGGATATCATGTACTTAAAAATGAAAGACTGTGAAGAGTCGTTGCATGGTGAAGGCCCTGAGCGGAATTCCCAATGGCAATTGATTTTTTACGGTGCCGTGAATTCATATGGAAGTGGAATTGGGGCAATCATCATGACTCCCCATGGGACGCACATCCCGTTCACTGCCAGATTGACATTCCCAGTTACTAATAACGAAGCCGAATATGAGGCGTGCCTCATGGGTCTCGAGGAGGCTATTGATTTAAGGATTAAAAATCTTGATGTGTATGGAGACTCCGCGCTAGTCGTGAATCAGATCAAGGGTGAGTGGGAGACCCGTCAGCTCAATCTGATACCGTATATGAATTATGCAAGGAGATCGTTGCCTTTCTTTGACATGGTAGAGTTTTATCATGTGCCACGGGCAGAAAATCAGATGGCTGACGCTCTTGCAACATTGTCTTCCATGTACAAAGTTAACTTCTGGAATGAGGCTCCCAGAATAGTTATCTCTCGCCTTGATAGGCCCTCCTTCATATTCGTCATTGAGGAAACTTCCGATGGCAAGCCGTGGTATTTTGATATCCAGAATTTCCTAAAGAACCAAGAGTATCCGACTGGGGCATCCAGCCGCGATAAGAAGACTCTTAGGAGATTGGATGGAAATTTCTACTTGAATCCGGATGGTGTTCTGTATAGGAGAAACCATGATCTGGTGCTTTTGCGATGTGTTGATGAGAAAGAGGCTAATCTACTCATGGAAGAGGTCCACGAGGGAACCTTTGGCACGCACGCTGGCGGACATGCTATGTCTCGAAAGTTATTACGGGCAGGGTATTATTGGATGACAATGGAACGAGACTGTTTCAAATTTGCAAAGAAGTACCACAAGTGCTAAATTTGTGCGGACAAGATTCAGGTGCCGCCGAGCCCTTTGAACGTTATGGCGTCCCCGTGGCCCTTCTCCATGTGGGGCATCGATATGATTGCAAAAATTGAGCCCACCGCATCCAATGGACACCGATTCATCTTGGTAGCTATTGATTACTTCACCAAATGGGTTGAAGCAGCGTCTTACGCTAATGTTACCAAGCAAGTGGTAGCCAGGTTTATCAAAAAGGATATCATTTGTCGGTACGGCATCCCCGAAAGAATCATTACTGACAATGGTTCAAACCTGAATAACAAAATGATGGAAGAACTGTGCCAGAATTTCAAGATTGAGCATCACAATTCATCTCCCTATCGGCCCAAGATGAATGGCGTTGTTGAAGCGGCCAATAAGAACATCAAGAAGATAGTTCACAAGATGGTTGTGACATACAAAGACTGGCACGGGATGTTGCCCTTCTCTTTGCACGGTTATCGTACGACGGTACGCACATCAACCGAAGCAACACCTTTCTCACTGGTGTATGTTATGGAGGTTGTCCTGCTGTCGCTACCGCGAAAATAAGGTGCCGGCAAAATAGAAGAGTCGCCACCTTTCGTTATTTATCCCTCAGAACAGGAAAGGAAACGATCGGAAAAACCTGACGAAAAAGGTATAAGACAAGGTCATCGCAACCATTGTCTGGGTTCGAGAGTCGGTTACGCAAGGGGAAGGTATTAGCACCCCTCACGTCCATCGTACTCGATGGGATCCACGCTTGCGGTGTTTACTGGACGGGTTGTTTTAACTATCTACCTATCAAGGCTGGCTTAAAGAAGAAAAGAAAATGACTCGGCAAAGCGTCGCGCTTTATGCCTACGTATTCTCATCAGAGAATGAGAAATCAGAGTCAACGTAGTTCGGCTAACTACGGGTTACGGGGAAGGTGGCTCGCCAATACGTCAGTATTGTGCCTACGTACTCTCAACATGCATGAGAGGTCAGAGCTTACGTAGTTCGGGATAATACGGATTACGGGAATTCAGATTCATCTGTTTTTTCGAGTAGGGTTAACAAACAGTTCCAGCAGTTGGATGTACGCAGCTCGACCCTTGGAGACTTACGCGTTACCGTTTACGGTAGAACTGAGAGTTAACGACACTCTTTTCTTCAGAAAAGCTTCCTTTGAATTATGGGCCCACGGGGTAAAAAGGTTTGAAGTTTGTTTTCTGTCTTTTACGAAAGAACTGTTTTTTATGGATGTTTGCAACCAATATCGTACTAGAGACTATGACCTGAGAGTGAATGCGTCGCATGTCACCCAAAGGGTGCCATACTAAACTTCCGAGCTGTCGAAAAGAAACTCTCCGACAACCCTTTCTCAGATAGCTTAAGGCTCGTAACGTACGACGTCAGTTAACCTTTATTACTGTATTTTAATTTGTTTCGAGATGAGAAGAGAGAACAGGCTCAACTAGGGGAGACTATCAAGTCCTAATGTTGTCATGCCAAGGATTCATCCTATGGTTAAGGTTTGAAACAGGGAACTCCTAGAAGTTATCATGCATAGGTATCAACCTACAGTTCTATCATCACTTCCTCATCAAAGGAAATGAGATTCCTAGGGGATCATATCAATGATAAACAGAAACAGGTAAAGCATCAGCTTAAATAGTAAACAGTAAACGACTGTAAAATGCATGAAATGCAAGTGAGGGAGGAAACGTGTGTGGGGCATCAGCCTCCACAAGCTCATCTCAACCTCAAGCCAGATATGAATAACTGCAATCATACAGGAAGAAATAACATGCTATCAAGCAAACACAATAACTGCAATCATACAGAAGAAATAACATGCCATCAAGCAAGATACAAACTGCAATCATACAGAGGAAAGAATAACTTGCTATCAAGCAAACTCAAACCACATAGGCAAGGGAGTAGGGCTCTACCGAATACCCGCAAGCAAAGCCATACAATAAAAATACAAGCAGAGGGAGCAACTCAACCTCTAGTGCAATCATGCTCCTAGCTTAAATCAGTCTAAGTATGAACTTATTCTAATGCATCAAGTAAATCAAACAAGTCACACCAATATAGTTGCACAGAAAGAAAACAGACAGGAAAGAAAGCAGATCAACAGCTTCCACAGCTTTACAACAAAGCAACCCTCTGACAGCAGTTCAGTCATCAGACTTCAACAGCTCTACAAGACTATCATCTTCAATGGCAAGTGTCAACTTGCTTCTCTGAGCTTCCAACACATCCACATAAGTATCAACTTATCCCTCTCCTTCAACTTCAAGCTTCAGCTCTTAAGTAAATTCCACCTTCAGGCTTCACTCCTAACATCAAGTATCAACTTGTTTCTTCAGGCTCTCAAAGTATCACACACACAAGTATCAACTTATCCTTTATTCTTCAAGCCTCAGCTCTTCACTCAATCTCAATTTGATCTTCTTCACAAGTGTCAACTTGGTCTTCAAGCTTCAGCTCTCTCTTCTTTACCAGTATCAACTTGCTCCTCTTCATCTACAAGCTTCATCTTCTCAGAGTAATCTTCAAACACAAAGAAGTATCAACTTCATCCTTAAATCTTCTTCAAGCAAGGAAATCTATCCTCTAACAAGGGAGAAAGATGCATCCATCAAGAGCAAAATTTGGATGATTGGTAGCAGAGTGAGGACCAAAGGTCACCACTAAGCATCCTATCATCAGAGAAAGGGACCCTCAAAGGTTCTACCAACTTGTAAAGAGCCACACATCCTACCAAAGGAGGGATGAGGCCTTTACAAGGGGACCTTACATCATAGGGAAGAATGGAATTGATCAATATATTCCATGTTTATGAAGGAAGAGAATCTATCTAGAAGCTCTGCCTACAAAACCCTAATCCTAACACCTAAACAAAACTACACCAAAAGAAGGGAAGATCTTCACATCCAAGCCTCTTCAAGCAATCCCATGCATCTTCAACTTGTCTTCAACATCATCCAAGAACAAGCAAAGCAAAACCCTAATCTAAGGGAACTAAAGATGTCAATCTAGTTGAATTAGTGCACAAGAATCATCTAAAACTAGCACTTAAACTAAAATCAAGAAAAAATAGTAAACTTCACTGAAAATTCCTACAAAAATTCCTAAGGGACCCTAATTCAATCATGAATCTACCCTACAAAAATCAGAGGTTGAATCATCCACCAAGTTCTAAAAATAAAATCCAAACCACAAGGTATCAACCATAAACCCTAAAAATGGAGCTCCTAAAGGTTTCAACCTAAACTACTACTTGCATTCATCACAAAAATGTGAGAAAAATCTATGGGGAGCATGCATATCTATGCTAACTAATCACAAAAAATCAAGGCCAAAATCATCATCACATGATCAAACCAAATTCAACAATATCAACCATCAAACATGATTATTTTAATATCAATTAAAATTTAAAAAATCCCATAAAATCATAAAATGCATGAAATAATAATATTTTTTATCTAAAAAATACTAGATTCAATCATGAATCCAATGCAAAAAGAATGGGATTAATTGAATCATTTTTCCATTTTTATGAATTAATCACTAACCATGAATAAAATGAAAAATAATATGAAAATCCAAAAAAAATAACAAACACATGGTGCAAGTAGCAATAAAATCCAGTTCAATTCAGGGTTGGGCCAAACAAGGGGGTGCTGATATCAATCTGACTTAAGCCCAAAACCACAACTGATTAATGAAACGCATCGTTTCATTTAGTTCAGAATAGCTTCACAAATTTCATGCACGCGTGGCCGTTGGATGGAGTCTTTGGTCCAAGTCAAACTATGATCCAATGGCTATCAAGTCATCTTCCCCAATTCAAACTTCTGAAACTCAGGCCACCTGCGCGCCCAAAGTCACCGCCGGTGACATTCTCCGGTCATCACCCTCAACCCTAACTCTCTCCACAGGCCTCCATTCCAAGAGGTCTTTACATGAATCTTACCCCAATTTTCACAAGGAATCCACTCATGCCCTTAATTCACTCTGAAACCTCAAGATTTGCAAGAACCAAATCTCAACCGAAAATGGTAACAACCCTAATTGGTCACTAACTCTCAAATTAATGATCTGAAAACCTTCCTACATCAATCCACAATGCATCTAACATCCTAATTCCTCTTAATTCTAACTAATTCAAGCTGGAGATTGAAAGTTACTAACCTGAGAATTTCGTGTGCACAGGGGTAGTAAACCTTCAAATCAAGCTCTCAAATGCTCCAGACTCCTTCAGTGAATCAATTCCAAGCTTCTGTATGCAATAAACTTGATTGAAATGGCTTCAATTCTTGGATTCGATTCTGAGTTGCAGGTGACAAAATCTGAGATCAAGAACACCAATCAGCCACGAATTTGCCTTGATTATGATCTGGAATCATTCACTAGCCTCCATGGAAGAGATTGCAATCAAGAAAATGGATGGAAAGTGAATGGAAATGTGTAACCGAATTCAGTTGCAAGCAATGAGTTTTCAATCTCAATCTCTACTCTCTCCTTCAATCATCACCAACCTTGGCCTTGGATCATCTCTATTCAATATATAGGACATGTAGGTATGATCTAGAAAGCTCTAGATCCTTCTAATGAGAAATTCAATTTCTCATGTCATGAAGATTTCAATCTCATGCCATGGTATGCACAATTCTGCTAGCAGCTTGTAATCACCCTCATTCCCTTCCAATTTCTCTCCTAGTGGTATTTTGGATGTGTTTGGATTGAAAGAAGCCTTGGTCATGCCTTGAATTTTGGTTTGGCAAATGTTACTTAAGATGTAAGTAACTACTTTTCAAAGCAAGTCCACAAATTAAACTTCAATTCAAAATTATGGCAAAATCAATGTTCTTAAAATGTGTTTTAGAATCAAAATGACATATTACATGCCTTGGTTTGGACATGTAGATCAAAAATACCAATTTCCAACTTTGGTTCATTTGAAAATCACCCTTATTTTAAGCCCCTTTTGTGATTTTGAGATACAAGCAATTCCAACCTCTCATGACCTCTTGGATAGCCTTAAAACATCATTTTGAACAAGTTTGATGTTGATCATTTTCTCATTTGAAGTTTGGAAATAGGAGTTATGGCCTTATGCTTGAAATGACCTATAATCTCCAAATGACCAAAATGCCCTTGACTTGTCAAAGCCATAACTTGAGTTCTACAAATCCTATAAAGGACTTCTAGTACTCTATAGAAAGATAAGAGGATAAGGAACAACATTCATGTTGACCAAAAGTTCATAGGAATCACCCTTCTAGGGCAAAAGTTTCATGCAAGTTGAACAACTTTCAAGCTCCAAATTCACATACCTCAGATGACCTGTAACTTGTCAAAGTCATAACTTGAGTCCTACAAATCCTATCAAGGAATTCTAGCACTCAAATTAAAGCTAAGATCATGTCCTACAACATTCATGTTGGAGGCAAGATGAGATGACAATCACATCTTGTGCTAAACTGCCTTGAAGATAGGGGTCAAACTAGGGGATTTTACACTGTCAAGCCTTAGAAACCCTAGCTTGAAACTTCTCAAACTCTTCAATGATGATGATTTGACCTTGGAATCATCCTTATAACATCTCAATGTATCAATACATGATCACATGGCCCTTGGATTAGGTCTCAACCTTGTTCAAATCATCAGTTGACCTGGGGTTGACCCAGTCAAACCCTAATTGCACCACTCATGGCTGAGGCTTCTCAATCTTGCACAATGACTTGTCTAGGCCTCAAAGTGATCTTCAACACTTCTCATGAGCTCTCTCAAGACCTCAAGTCTAACTTCATGGCTTCAGAATCATCTGATGGCTTCCCACAACTCTCAAGTTAGGAGACACACCCTCTTGGTTTCAACCATTCTCTCTGAGGATCTTTTAACTTCTCTGACAAGGATATCAACCCTTGAACACTTGAATAACCTTCTTAGCTTGCTTCAAACTCTTGTGTAGCTCTTGATTGGTAATCATACCTCTTGATCCCCTGCACACATGTCAATGAAATGCAAATGATAATGCTAATGTGAATGAAATGAAACATAAGCTAGGTGAAGAAATGTTGAGCAAATTTTGGGGTGCAACAGCTGCCCCTATTCAAACGGCTTGGACCTGACTGGGTGAGAAGCGAACGGCTCTCAAACAATCAAGGTGAAAGACGGTTGAATACCAACAAACCCGGAAATTTGCCAACTGCACAAGTACACGGTACTCTGATGGGAACAAGTCTTCGAAAACTGAAATATTAGCTGCGCGGCAACTAGCTGGGGAATTGGTCACACGGTAACCGGTGATACATGGTCGATCATGCCGTCAGGCATCAAGGTTCCTCGGGACTCATCAGGTCAGTAATCAATTTAATCATGCCATCGGGCATTCAAAGAGATTTTTGGGCGTCAGCCGAACTTCATCACTAAGTTGGGAATAGAATTCTCAGTCAATCATGAACCAATTGGGGATATCCAAATTTCTGCCATCAGGCACTCCGCATCAGCTGAGAGAACTGCTTCGTTAATACAATTGGACTTCAATCATCAAGTCTTCAAGGGAAGTTTCAACTTCGCTGTTCAGAAACCTGCTGGGGATGACGCATCTCCGCTGGGGATTCTGGAGAACTATCAAGTAACTCTGCTTCGGGGCTTCAGAAATCATTCTGGATGAGTCAACTCTGCTAAGGACTTCAAGAATCATCTTGGACAAATAACTCCGCCGGGGACTTCAGGAATCGTCCTGAACTAATAACTCTGCTGGAGATTTCAGGAATCATCCTGAGCAATCACTCTTCCGGGGACTCTAAGCATCAATTTGAGCAACCCTCTCTGGCGACTTCACAAGGGATTTTAAGAATCATCTTAAACAAACACCTTCGCTGGAGCATTCAAGAATCATCTTGGGCAAACGACTTTGCTGGGGGAATTCAAGAATCATCCTGAGCCACACAACTCTTCTGAGATTTCAGGAATCATCCTCAGCGGACACCCTGTCGGGGAACACCTGCAAAACAAGAACGGTAGCGACCTAGCTCATGTTTCATATGCATATGATCGACAATGGCGCAATGCTCCACACGGTGGAAATGCTACGCGTTTAGGGTAAATGCTATGCAATCATGCAAAATGCTACGGCCCCGTCAGCAAAATAAATGCTGAAGGGAAAAGCCTCCTGTCAAAGAGAAAGAACCACTCCGGTGGAGAGGAGGAATCATCCTGCCGAGGAGAAGAAGTCACGACAATCTCAATTGGACTCCGCCTGGGGAAACAAACTTCAGCCGACTGCTGCATTGGGATAAAGCTCTACGAGAACCTGAACCTGCTCATCTGGGTATTCAAACCACAAACTACTGAGGAAACGATATCAATCGCAGACATAAACTGCGCGGCCTTCGCGACTAAACTTTCCTGGAGATAACGACTCCGGTGGGGAAATACAGCATCATCTATTCAGCACTCTACTAGGGAAAACCAATCATGGCCCAGACGGCTTCCAAGGACTCGGCTCTCTTGGGGATCTGCAAACTCAGTTGGGGAAGAAGAAATCCTTCTGCTTGCGGGGAGAATACAACTCTGTGGGGAATTTCACTTCTCCTGGAGACTTCAGTCTGAACTATTGAGTGTTGCATACTTCAGTGTATGACTCAGCTGGGGAAGTGACGATCCTTCAGGATACATCTGGTTGGGGAGAGAATCTTCTCTGCTTGGGGAGACATATCAATGCTTACGATCTCATGTTCAAACTCCACGGGGAGATGCTACTGAACTTGCGGGGGAAGAAGGAATCATCCTGCTTGAGAATGCATGCGGCGTACTGCCTGGAATATGCTATACCTGCAACAACACAAACAAACAGACAAGATACCCTTCTCAAAGGGACCTATCGAGGTTATCATCTTGCGACAATGTTCAAGTAATTCATTGTTTCAACAATCAGTGGCCTAGGCCAGTAAGTTTATGTATGCGCATTTTATCAAAAACATCGGCGTTCTTTTTCACAAACAAAACAGATAAATGCTAAACAGACAAACATAATTGCTGAATAGTATACATTTTATTGATAACGAACCCCTGAATGGGTAAAAATGTTTTACAACAGATGCAAGCTCCTGGAATGAGGAAGCTGCGCAAAAATAAAACATAAATATACATCAGTATATACACAAATGTCGGCAATGAGGCGTAGATGAACACCATGAGTTGATCCCTCTATGACCCACTCGACTTCGATACTTCTCCGATGCTCCAGCTTCAGAAGAGATTGATTCAGATAAACGGCCCTCAGGTCTTCCAAACCACTAAACAATGAAAGTCCACACGCGGAACGCAGTCTTTTGCTTTTTCAAATCCCTAACTTTTGCCTGAATCGCCCTTCCGGGTTTTCGATTCATCGGGATACCCTTTTTTGCCAAAGTCGCCCTTCCGGGTTTTCGAATTTACGGGTGTACATTCTTTTCTTTATGTCCCTAATTTTTGCCCGAACCTTTTTTCCTTTTTTATGGTTCGCTGGGATGCCCCTTTTTGCCTGGATATTCTTTTTCTTTCCAGTGGGTCTCTTTTAAGCAAAGTATTTTTTAACTGCGTCCGCGTTCACCGGGGATACAAAATCTTCGCCATCCATCGTGGATAACAACAAGGCTCCTCCCGAGAATACCTTGCTGACGATGTACGGACCTTCGTAATTGGGGGTCCACTTGCCCCGGTGATCGGAGTGTGGAGGAAGAATCTTCTTCAGGACGAGATCACCCGTCTGAAAGCTTCTAGGACGCACCTTCTTATCATAAGCTTTCTTCATTCGGCTTTGGTACAGACGACCATATACAATCGATGTTAACCTCTTCTCGTCCATCAGGCTGAGTTGGTTTAGTCGGTTCTTAATCCATCCTGCCTCGTCGAGTTTCACGTCAACCAAAACTCGCAAAGAAGGGATCTCCACTTCTAACGGTAGGACAGCTTCCATACCGTACACTAAGGAGAAAGGAGTTGCCCCGGTTGATGTACGTACCGTTGTACGATAACCGTGCAGCGCAAATGGCAACATCTCATGCCAATCCTTATAGGTCACAACCATCTTCTGTACAATCTTCTTAATGTTCTTATTGGCCGCTTCAACGGCGCCATTCATCTTCGGCCGGTAAGGAGATGAGTTGTGGTGTTTAATCTTGAAACTCTGGCACAGCTCCTTCATCATCTTGTTATTCAGATTCGAACCATTATCAGTAATGATCCGCTCGGGAATTCCGTAACGACAGATGATGTCCCTCTTTATGAATTTAGCCACCACCTGTTTGGTCACATTAGCATACGAGGCTGCCTCCACCCACTTGGTGAAGTAGTCGATAGCTACTAGAATGAAGCGATGACCGTTAGATGCATTGGGCTCGATCTTGCCTATCATGTCGATGCCCCACATGGAGAACGACCACGGGGAGGACATGACGTTCAACGGGCACGGCGACACATGAATTTTATCAGCATAGATCTGGCATTTATGACATCTCTTCGCGAATTTAAAACAATCTGACTCCATCGTCAGCCAGTAATATCCTGCTCTCAGGATCTTTCTTGTCATAGCATGCCCGCCGACGTGCGTACTAAATGTGCCTTCATGGACTTCTTCCATGAGCATACTCGCTTCTTTCTCATCTACACATCTGAGTAGCACGAGATCGTGGTTTCTTTTGTACAAAACTCCATCAGGATTGAGATAAAAATTTCCAGACAGCCTCCTCAGAGTCTTCTTATCTTGGGTTGACGCTCCCGCAGGATACTCCTTAGTTATAAGGAAAGTATGGATATCATGGAACCATGGTTTGCCATCGGAGGCTTCCTCGATCGCAAAGACGAATGCAGGTCTATCAAGACGAGAAAGGACAATTCTTGGAGCTTCATTCCAAAAATTGACTTTATACATCGAAGCCAACGTGGCTAAGGCATCAGCCATCTGGTTTTCAGCCCTAGGCACATGATGGAGTTCCACTCGATCAAAGAATGGAAGCATCCTTCTGGCATAATTCATGTATGGCACCAAATTCGATTGACGAGTCTCCCACTCCCCTTTAATCTGGTTAATCACAAGTGCCGAGTCACCATATACGTCTAGGTTCTTGATTCTCAAATCAATTGCTTCTTCTAGACCCATGATGCATGCTTCATACTCCGCTTCATTATTGGTGACCGGGAACGTCAGTCTCGCGGTGAACGGGATGTGGGATCCATGGGGAGTCGTGATGATCGCCCCAATACCACTTCCGTAAGAATTAATCGCCCCGTAAAATATCAATTTCCATTGGGATTTCCTATCTGGCCCCTCGTCGGGCCACGGTTCATCGCAATCTTTCACCTTGAGAGACATGATATCCTCATCAGGGAATTCAAATTTCATCGGCTGATAATCCTCGATCGGCTGTTCGGCAAGGTATTCAGACAATACGCTTCCCTTGATGGCCTTCTGGGAAACGTACTGAATGTCATATTCTGTCAACACCATTTGCCATCTGGCAATCCTGCCCGAAAGCGCCTGCTTCTCGAAGACGTACTTGATCGGATCCATCTTCGAAATTAGCATGGTGGTATGATTGAGCATGTACTGTCGTAAATGTTTGGCGGCCCAGGCTAGTGCACAACACGTCTTCTCCAGCATCGAGTAACGGGATTCACAATCTGTGAACTTTTTACTCAAGTAATAAATGGCATGCTCCTTTCTGCCCGTCTCGTCGTGCTGACCGAGAACACACCCCATACTATTCTCAAGAACTGTCAAGTACATGATTAAGGGTCTTCCGGCCACTGGGGGTATCAAGATTGGAGGTTCCTGCAGATACTATTTTATCTTATCAAATGCCTTCTGGCAATCCTCGTTCCAGATGATCGCCTGATCTTTCTTTAGCAGTTTGAACATCGGTTCACACGTGGCCGTGAGCTGAGAGATAAACCTTGCAATGTAGTTTATTCGGCCCAGGAAACCACAAACTTATTTTTCTGTTCTTGGCGCTGGCATTTCTTGAATTGCTTTTATCTTCGCAGGATCAACCTCAATGCCTCCTTCACTCACGATAAACCTTAGTAGTTTTTCGGACCGTACTCCGAAAGTACACTTGTTAGGATTCAGCCTCAACCTGAACTTCCTAAGCCTCTCAAAAAGCTTCAGCAAATTGACCAGATGTCCTTCCTCCGTTTGGGACTTCGCAATCATGTCATCAACATAGACCTCAATCTCATGATGAATCATATCATGAAACAAAGTAACCATTGCTCGTTGGTAAGTGGCCCCTGCGTTCTTCAGACCGAAGGGCATTACCTTGTAGCAAAATGTTCCCCAGGGTGTGATAAACGTAGTTTTCTCCATGTCCTCCGGCGCCATCTTGATCTGATTGTAACCGGAGAAGCCATCCATGAACGAAAACACGGAGAACTGAGTTGTATTGTCGACCAACACATCAATATGAGGCAGTGGGAAATCATCCTTAGGGCTCGCCCTATTCAAATCCCGATAATCGACGCACATTCGCACCTTACCGTCCTTCTTCGGTACAGGTACTATGTTGGCGACCCACGGAGGGTAAGTAGTGACCGCTAAGAAGCCAGCATCAAGCTGCTTTTGCACTTCTTCTTTGATCTTAACGGCCATGTCTGGTCGCGTCCTCCTAAGCTTCTGCTTAACGGGAGGACAATCTTCTCGCAGCGGCAAGTGATGGACCACAATGTCAGTATCAAGTCCGGGCATATCTTCGTATGACCAAGCAAAGATGTCACTATACTCTCTCAGCATCTCGACCAATCTCTGCCTGACATCACTCTGCAATGCAGCCCCTATCCTGACATTCCTGACTAGCTCTTTAGAACCCAGATTCACAATCTCAATCTCTTCCTCGTGAGGCAGAATAACTTTCTCTTCTTGTTTCAACAAGCGGGCCAACTCTTCGGGAAGGTCTTCGTCTTCATCAATCTCTTCTTCGGCTTGATAGATCGGGCAATCGAAGTCGAAGTGATTCGTAGAAGATCCAGAGTCGATGTCATCTGCTATGTGGATCCTGCAATAACAAGGGTTAAGCTTAAATTAAGGATATGCAAGTTAGCACAAACCCCATTGCCATTTTGTTGTTTTTCAAAACAAATATAAAACAGGAATAACAGAGATCACAATATTTGAATACGAAGAAAAACGCCTTTTGATTTATTGGTAAAATGCATTTACATAATCAAACGAGGCCCTGACAAAAAAACCACTATGCCCCGGGTAGGACATAGGGTTGTACAACGATTGGAAAAAGTAAATCATTACTCTTTGCCTGTCACTTGGATGATATCCCTGACGGACCAGTTGTTGAGACTCTCGCCTGGCTTGCTTGGCTGGATCCAAGAGTCCAGATCGCAGTCGCGGTCTTCGCCGTCTTCAGACACCGCGTTGACGCTTTCAAATATCACCCCGCCACTGGTAAACTGGATCGGCCCTTTACCTCGTGACGCACTGCTAGAAGAGGAGGCTTCAGCCGCAGGAGAATATCCCAAACTTGTCTTGCTTGTTAGGTATCTCCAGAATTCGCCCCCAGCCTGGGGTAGATCCGGCTTGAACAACGGCCCGGGCTTCCTTGAAGGAAGAGAGAGTCATCTCTGGCTTCTCAGTGATTGCAGGAGCTACGTCCTTGACTTTAACAGCTTCGAACGCATGACATAGGGTTTCGTGGATTTCCCCATCCATCTCAACATACTTGAAGGACGACAAATGGCTCACCATTATATCTTCCTCGCCACATACAGTCACGATGCTACCTCCGACAGCATACTTGATTTTCTGGTGCAACGTAGAGGTCACGGCACCCGCTGAATGGATCCATGGCCGGCCCAAGAGACAGCTGTAGGCAGGCATGATGTCCATAATGTAAAAGACCGCGTCGAATGTTTCCGGCCCGACTTGGATTGGCAACGTCACCTCCCCGAAAACATGACGTTTGGTTCCATCGAACGCTTTCACAACCAGATCACTGGGTGTGAAAATCACTTCGCGGGTATCTAACTTCATCAATGCTTTCTTCGGAAGAACATTGAGCGACGACCCTGTGTCCACCAACACATGAGACATAATCGTGCCCCTACACTCTATTGAGATGTGCAGGGCGCTATTGTGGTTCCTCCCCTTTGGCGTCAGCTCCAGATCAGTGAACCCTAACCCATTTCCAGCATTTACGTGGGCTACGACCCCTTCCAACTGGTTGACCGATATTTCCTGCGGTACGTACGTGGCATTTAACACCTTCAGCAGTGCGTTGCGATGTGCCTCAGAACACAGCAACAGGTTCAGGATGGAAATTTTCGAGGGTGTTTGATGGAGATGATCCACGATCTTGTAGTCACTCTTTTTAATCAACCTCATAAACTCTTCGGCGTCTTTAACAAGTAAGTCTTTTTCTACCCCACGAGGGGTCTCTTCAACGACTTTGCTTTTCCCTTTATCAGTTGCATCAGCTTTGTCCGCTTTGTCCGCCACGATCTCAGGTGGAGCAAACACTCTTCCGCTGCGAGTAATTCCGCTAATGCCCACTAGGTTATCCACACATGACCCTGATGGTTCCAATTCCAACTTCTGTCCGTTGCAGTAGACCTCTTCCCCGTAATGCCATGGGACAGCATTGGTGCTTTCGAAAGGTATCGGCCCAACTTTGGTGATGGTAATTATGGGCGGCCTGGGTGCAGAAATAGTTATCGTCCGGCGAGGGATGGTGATGGTGGCAACCTCATCATCTTGCTTCAGCATTACCTCTCCCGATCCGCTTTCGGCCCTTCGGCTAAATTGCAGGATTCCTTCGGTCATCAGACTTTGAATCCCCTCTATCAACTGTTCACATCCACCAGGACTTGTCGCACAGCCCATACACAGCTCTCCACAACCTGGAAAGAAACCCCTTTTCATCAGCTTAGCTTTAACGAAGCTAAGCGGTGTCTTCAGATCCTTGACATCAGTCAACAAATCCAAACTCTCGTCTTCAATAATGGCGTTTACTCCACCTCCCCTATGATTCAGCATAGGGTTCTTCGTGACGTTTGGCACATTATCCGAGAAATTGATGATCTTAGCATCCACCATATCCTGCACCTTGTGCTTGAAGGCTTTGCAATTCTCTATTGTGTGGCCTGGTGCCCCTGAGTGAAACTCACAAGTTGCATTCGCATCATAACCTGGCGGGGGTGCCCCTGTCAAGGGGGCCAAGGTTCTCTTCTGGATCAGCTGTAACTGGAGCAGAGTCTGTAATAGCTGAGCATAGGACATGGGCGGTGTCTCGAGGTGACGGCTCGATAGAGGTGCCCTGTTCTGATACTTTATGTACCCTTGTTGATTCGGCTGCTGCTGCTGCTGCTGGGGTTGTTGGACAGCGGGGATAGTTATGCTGGCCACCTGCTGGTGAGAGCCTTTACCCTTCCTTCGAGTGTTGGACACGGCGCTCGTCTCTCCTTCCCGTCTTTTGCCACCATAAGGTTTCTTTCCTCCTCCAACCGAGGACAGATCACCTTGAATTTTCCCCAGTTTGATCCCATTTTTGACGTGCTCACCCGTGATAATGAGATCTGAGAAGCTTCCAGACATACTGCTGACCAATTTCTCATAATAAACCCCTAGGAGGGTAGCTACGAACATTTCCACAAGCTCGCGTTCAACCATCGGCGGCTGAACCCTGGCTGCCAACTCACGCCACCGCTGGGCGTATTCCTTAAACCCTTCGTTGTTCCTCTGTGACAGATTCTGCAGTTGGACTCGGTTCGGAGCCAAGTCACTGTTATATTGGTAGTGGTGTACGAATGTGTTGCGGTGAAATTTGGATGTCAATCTATTGATTAACTTGAATCTTAATTCATTTACAACTGGTCTTTGATTTATCCGAAGGAAAGGTTAAAGAAAGGAAAAACCTAAAAGGGAGAGATCTAAGGTTCGGGGGTTGGTTAAATTTAGGGAAGGTATTAGCACCCTAAACTTCCGTAGTACTCTACGGGAACCTTTTGTTTATTTTTTTTATTTATTTCATTAATTATTTTGCTTTAGGGTATATACAAAGGATTGAAAATTAAAAAAGACCTAGGGGTTAATTCTAAGTTTACTCGGCAAGACATCGCATCTTGTGCCTACATATCCTTACGGGAATGGAATCAGAGTAATTGTAGTTCCCCTCAAAAGGGAGGTTAGAGACTTCTTGACTGTGGTCAAGGTCTCAAGGGGAATAAACGCATCTTAAGGACACGCTTACATGGAGTCTTAAACTCCGATCTCTATGTTATAAATTGTTAAGTGCATTAGGGTTAGGTTAGGGATTCCGCGGCGGGAAACCCTAAAATGAGTGCGGCGACTCTTCGACCTAAAGCTAGGGGTAGTTTTGTAATTTTTTGTCCACGGCGAGACATTTGTGAAAAGTTAGGGTTTGTAAGGGTTTGAAGTTTTGAGGACTATTGGCGTGGCGGCCAAACGGCTAGACCTAATCCTTCGGAGGAATGCAATGGGACAAATTAACGATGCAAATGCGCAAATTTAAACCATACAAACAGCAGAAATTAAAGTGCGGAAAGGTAAACGCGATAATTTGTTCGCGAAGTTACAAATGAGAAACAGATACAATTATAATACAACTTGAATTGGAAAACACATTAAAATAGCTAATAGCAACGTAACAAGCTGCACATTGAATACACAAGGTTAGTAGACAGAGACAAACAGTAATCAGACGAGTTATGAAACGGAAGTGTGAAAGTTATAGATATTCTTTGTTGTTTATTTGTGATATATAAAAAAGCTTTTGATTTAAGTTAAAAAAGAGGTTTTAATATTATTAAAAAAAACTTTTCAAAAATAGTCTTAATTTAATTATCTAACAAAAAGGTTTTATTTTTTAAAAAAAATGTTTAATGTTATTATTATATATTTTTTAAAAAAAACGGTTCTAGTTATTATTTTAAAAAAAGATTTTAGTTATTATTTTAAATTTATCTAAAAAAAGGTTTTTCTTAAAAATAATAGGTTTTCATATTAATTTGGAAAAGATGTTAATGTTATTTATTTTAAAAAACAGATTTTTATATTATAACAAGTTTTAATAAATTAATGATAATAATAATAATAATAGTAATAATAATAATAATAATGATAATAATAATAATAAATAATAATAATAATAATAATAATAATAAAGCAATAATGAATTTTAAATGTGCCAAATAACCCAACAATGTTGCTAACGCAGAAATGCGCTCATCGCAACCAGATCTAAATCAGACGAAACAAAATTTATCGCAAAGAAAAAGAAATTAAGCAAAAAACAGTATTATTGCTCACACAAAAATGCGATCATCGCAATCAGATCGAACTAACACAAATGTCACGCGTCATGCACACAAATGTGCAAACATCGTATCGACATAATTCGATCAAAAATTAATCTTATATATATATATATAAACTCTAACAATTTAAAAATTATATATATAAACGTAACAGTAATAGATGAAGAAAAAGAAATAACGGTAATAGATGAAGAAAAAGAAACAATAGTAAACGATGAAGAAAAAGAAACAATAGTAATGGATGAAGAAGAAAAATAAATAACGGCAAACGGCACTCACTCCTCCTAGGTTTTTTTCATTCTCCCCTTTTCAACAAGGCAACACATGTATATATAGGGAACAAATTAGGGTTAACACCAAATTGTCAATAATGTCCCTAAAGCCCATTTTAAAGCCCAAACTAAATAATTAGTTAAGAAAAAATAAAATTTAAATAATTAAAAATAATTAAAATAAACTTAAAATAAAAACTAATAATCCTATTGATTCCTAAAATCAAAAATATTATAAAAAGAACAAAATTTTTTCTAATATTTTTTATTTTATGATTTTTTGGATATTTTTATGAATAATTTAGAAAAAAGTGAAAAAAAAATAATATTTTAAAAAATGATTTAATTAAAATACGAAAATAATAATTAAATAATAATAAAAAACTATTTTTGTTATTTTTTAATGAGAGATAGAAACATTTAGAGTAAAAATAATAAAAAACAAAAAGTGACTAAGGTGAGATTCGAACTCTCAACCTCTCACACTCACAACTCCTTACACATGTCCTCTTGCCAATTGGGCCATTTTTACTTTTTAGAAAAAAACACATGCCATATGATATTTACCTGGAAAAAGTCAAACGACTACACAAATTTGTTAGTAATTGATTAAATGCAATAAAAATGCAATGAAATGCGACGACAAATCTTAGGGAAAAATTTGGGGTATTACAGTTGCCCCTATTTAAATAACTTCACCGGGTGATTTGAGCAACGGAGACTCGAGAGATCATGGTGGAGGGATTTAAATACAGATAACCGAAAATTTTGCCTTTAGACGCAGTGTTATGCAATGATATGGACAAAACAAAACGAACTATAATGCTAAATATGATATGAATTTGATATGATGCGTATGATGAAAATGACAAATGCACGGATACAGACGAAACAACGTCACAGGGGACGACCCATCGAGGAATTGCACTAGGGAAAAGACATGTCATATCTGGAAGAACGTCAGATAGACACGACACAGAATTGTTGATAGGTGCCAAGTAAATTAGAAATTGTCCGCAAGGTAAGACGCGAGTAAAACACGAGCTCAGGAGAAAAACGCAAATGGGGATAAAACACCCATGATGCCAAGTAAATAAATTTTGCCCACAAGGTAAGACGCGAGTAAAACACGTCCTCAGGGGAAAAAAAGTAAATGGGGGTAAAACACCATGATGTTAGGTAAACCCAGGAATATCTGGTAAACAGGGAATAAAACACCCGGGATAAAGGTACATGGGGGATAAAACACCCAAGGATAGAAGGTAAGTGGGGAGTAAAGCACCCAAGATAGACATGTAAATGGGGAGTAATGCACCCAAGATAGAAATGTAAATGGGGAGTAAAGCACCCAAGATAGAAATGTAAATGGGGAGTAAAGCACCCAAGATAGAAATGTAAATGGGGAGTAAAGCACCCAAGATAAAAATGTAAATGGGGATTAAAGCACCCAGGATGGAGAGGTAAATGGGGAATAAAGCACCCAAGATAGAAATGTAAATGGGGAGTAAAGCACCCAAGATAAAAATGTAAATGGGGAGTAAAGCACCCAAGATAAAAATGTAAATGGGGAGTAAAGCACCCAAGATAAAAATGTAAATGGGGAGTAAAGCACCCAAGATAGAAATGTAAATGGGGAGTAAAGCACCCAAGCTAGAAATGTAAATGGGGAGTAAAGCACCCAAGATAGAAATGTAAATGGGGAATAAAGCACCCAAGATAGAAATGTAAATGGGGAGTAAAGCACCCAAGATATGCACATGTATAGGAATTATGCTATGACATATGATCAAATGCAAATGCAGACATCGACGACAAGGCTCGACTCTTTCGGTGAGATGACAAAACTAGAGGACTGATTCCTCAACACGGAGATCACTGTCATTCTGTTAAACTGTATCAAGTTGATAGTCACTGTAGGAATGATGAATAACTGCTTAGGGATTATGCAAGTAAACTGCCCCAGGTCAAATGAACTGATAATTGCTTCAGCTGTCTGATTCGTGGAATCGACTGTTTTGCTGTATCC
This sequence comes from Lathyrus sativus, assembly GCA_963859935.3. Taxonomy (NCBI): domain Eukaryota; kingdom Viridiplantae; phylum Streptophyta; class Magnoliopsida; order Fabales; family Fabaceae; genus Lathyrus; species Lathyrus sativus. The sequence goes on along the minus strand of OZ012738.1, from coordinate 96,040,545 downwards.
TCGGAGGGCTTGCCCTAGTCTGAGTCTTGAACAATTCTCTGGATAAACCAAATCTGAGAAGATATTGCCTTGAATAAATCTTGAACTGATTCTTTGACAGGATGTAAAAGGAACTTGCCCCTGATAAGATCACTTGACCAAGTTTCTCATTGTTTGAAAATTCCTTAGAGGAAAGCCAGTTTGCAAACAAAAATATTCATACAAACATGGTAATGCAAAGTTCATGCGATTTTTGAAATCAAAATTATTTTTGAAAGATGGAAAATACATGAGTCGTTAGTCAGAACACAACGGTTCAAGACGATCAAAGTTTAAAACAAAGGTGTACTGCCAAAATAAATGATTCACAAAGATCTTTAGGAGTCAGGTTACGCAACCTTGCTGTAGTATACTTTCAAAATAACCTTGCTTCAATTAGGTCTTTTGAGGGTTGTAATGTGGCCTGGTTCACGGTTTATGAAACAAAAGATAAAGGCTCAAAATTTATTTGTACCCACCCAATCTACGTGATGATCTTCAGTCCTATGCTCAGTTAACTCATACTATGCATTCAGGTTCCCATAAGTTAGGGATTTCATTGATCGTAGCAATGATGACTCAGAAGTCAAAGGGGCCTATGAAAAGGCAGCCACTATTCCCCTATAACATTTGATTGTTTTGACATTGAGGATTTTCAAGATAAGGATTTAAAAATCTCTTTGTATTATCCCTAAATTTTGCCTGAACTGTTTATTTTAGAGTTTACAGTCAGCGGGATGCCCCAGTTTTGCGTAAGTCTCCTTCATAGGTTTTGACTTAGCGGGCTTCTTTTGATTTTTTTTATATTATTTTTTTGTGTGAAGGAAAGTGACTGTTTGATTTTAATGATTACGGTGAACCATCATCGACCTTTTGATTAGAAAACATCTTCGACACTTATTTGACGTGTGCGAAGGAAAGTTTGTTAATGAAAGGTGTGTCGTATGAACACACAACCAAGTTAACTGAGAACTACCCATCCCAAGGTTAAAATTGTGGGTTTTTTGTAACGAAAGAAACTCCAACTTCTAGGCTCGAAGGGGGTAACGAGGGATTAACTTTCTTATTTCTCCAGTGTTTGGGAATTGAAACAATGCCTTACATCGTCAACAAGGTTTGATTGAAAGCATACTGACAGCAATTATGGGTATAACGTTTTCGTCATCCTCCCTCCGATCTTAGCATATCAAAATTTTGGACAAGAAGTAAACATTTGAAAAATAAAGCATAAAGATGCAAATAAATGGACGGAAATGAATTGAATCAAAAGTCGCAATGCTTATTTCATTAATGAAAGTACAAACATAATTGAAAGCAAACAACTTAAACAAAATAAGGAAAATGCAAACAACGAGAAAAAAAAAAGGCCCAATGACAAAGCTTCAATTCTGATGTGTTGGCAAGGGATCTGTCTGGACGCTCGGACGACTATCCGTAAAATCAAGTATTCCGGCTCTAATCAGTTCACGCACCCTATCTTTCAATGCAAAACAATGCTCCAAGTCGTGGCCTAAGGCACCCTCATGAAAAGCACACTTTAGATCAGCCCTAAATCCAACTGGAGGATTAAGAGGAGGTGGTAAAGCCTTTGTAGTGATCAGCCCTTGTCAAGTCAGGATACAACTCTGTGTAAGTCATGAGAATAGGATCAAAGTGACTCCTGTTCCGTTTCTGGTCTGATATCTGTGTCGAGGAATCAGCTTAACGGCTCAAAGGTACACTGGAAGACGATAGGACCAAGAATGAGAAACCGGGGGACAAATGCAATGCAAAAATGTGATGCTGATGCCATGCAATGGTTTCAAGAATTTCAACGCTCGATTGCGAATATTGCTTTTTAAGAAAGTTGGAAAAAATTTTAGACTTTAAAATGTAAGGCTTTTCGAATTTGCAAAGGACTGCTGAATTCCTTGAAACTAGAAATGATATGATGCTTTATGGATGCGAAGCACAAATACACATAAGCAAACAAAAGGTCCTAAGTTAGAGGAACAATGAATGGAGTCAAGGTCTACCCTTCCCAAAGAGGTATGTACTATAGGTTGATTGTACCTGCAGAACAAGGGTTCTAGATCAGTGCCCAAAGTCATCAGTCCATCTTTCGGATATTATCGACTTCCCGACTGACTTGAGGGTCAATAATATTCTCAAGAGAACCTCTTTTAAGTGTAGCATCGCGTAGCAACCATTGTAGGACTACTCCCACATAGTTCCCGCACTACATCCTATATAAGGCCAAGATGGTGTAAAGGTACTACGGTTCCCAGTATCACAGACTCCAATCGATAATGGTAAAAGTTTTCACGATTACACTCGATCAACCGAACCATTTTCGAAAGTGTCTCAACTGAGCGGTGATTCTCGAGTCAACTTAGTCGGGACTCACTCCCTATAAGCCTCGTCGAATATATCACCATCCTATAATAATGTCACTCAAGTCCGGGTGTAAGACTTATCTCACAACACAGTAACTCCCAAGCAGGTACCCTGAACAACGTATATACAAATGAGTAAAAATATTAATGAAACAAATATATGAAGAAAAATAAACAAGATAGGGATAACCCTCAAAAATTAGGATTCCCCAGTGAAGTCGCCATTTTCTGTTGCGGTGAAATTTGGATGTCAAGCTATTGATTAACTTGAATCTTAATTCATTTACAACCGGTCTTTGATTTATCCGAAGGAAAGGTTAAAGAAAGGAAAAACCTAAAAGGGAGAGATCTAAGGTTCGGGGGTTGGTTAAATTTAGGGAAGGTATTAGCACCCTAAACTTCCGTAGTACTCTACGGGAACCTTTTGTTTATTTTTTTTATTTATTTCATTAATTATTTTGCTTTAGGGTATATACAAAGGATTGAAAATTAAAAAAGACCTAGGGGTTAATTCTAAGTTTACTCGGCAAGACATCGCATCTTGTGCCTACATATCCTTACGGGAATGGAATCAGAGTAATTGTAGTTCCCCTCAAAAGGGAGGTTAGAGACTTCTTGACTGTGGTCAAGGTCTCAAGGGGAATAAACGCATCTTAAGGACACGCTTACATGGAGTCTTAAACTCCGATCTCTATGTTATAAATTGTTAAGTGCATTAGGGTTAGGTTAGGGATTCCGCGGCGGGAAACCCTAAAATGAGTGCGGCGACTCTTCGACCTAAAGCTAGGGGTAGTTTTGTAATTTTTTGTCCACGGCGAGACATTTGTGAAAAGTTAGGGTTTGTAAGGGTTTGAAGTTTTGAGGACTATTGGCGTGGCGGCCAAACGGCTAGACCTAATCCTTCGGAGGAATGCAATGGGACAAATTAACGATGCAAATGCGCGAATTTAAACCATACAAACAGCAGAAATTAAAGTGCGGAAAGGTAAACGCGATAATTTGTTCGCGAAGTTACAAATGAGAAACAGATACAATTATAATACAACTTGAATTGGAAAACACATTAAAATAGCTAATAGCAACGTAACAAGCTGCACATTGAATACACAAGGTTAGTAGACAGAGACAAACAGTAATCAGACGAGTTATGAAACGGAAGTGTGAAAGTTATAGATATTCTTTGTTGTTTATTTGTGATATATAAAAAAGCTTTTGATTTAAGTTAAAAAAAAGAGGTTTTAATATTATTAAAAAAAAATTTTCAAAAATAGTCTTAATTTAATTATCTAACAAAAAGGTTTTATTTTTTAAAAAAAAGGTTTAATGTTATTATTATATATTTTTAAAAAAAACGGTTCTAGTTATTATTTTAAAAAAAGATTTTAGTTATTATTTTAAATTTATCTAAAAAAAGGTTTTTCTTAAAAATAATAGGTTTTCATATTAATTTGGAAAAGATGTTAATGTTATTTATTTTAAAAAACAGATTTTTATATTATAACAAGTTTTAATAAATTAATGATAATAATAATAATAATAATAGTAATAATAATAATAATAATAATGATAATAATAATAAATAATAATAATAATAATAATAATAATAATAATAATAATAATAATAATAATAATAATAATAAAGCAATAATGAATTTTAAATGTGCCAAATAACCCAACAATGTTGCTAACGCAGAAATGCGCTCATCGCAACCAGATCTAAATCAGACGAAACAAAATTTATCGCAAAGAAAAAGAAATTAAGCAAAAAACAGTATTATTGCTCACACAAAAATGCGATCATCGCAATCAGATCGAACTAACACAAATGTCACGCGTCATGCACACAAATGTGCAAACATCGTATCGACATAATTCGATCAAAAATTAATCTTATATATATATATATATATATATATATATATAAACTCTAACAATTTAAAAATTATATATATAAACGTAATAGTAATAGATGAAGAAAAAGAAATAACGGTAATAGATGAAGAAAAAGAAACAATAGTAAACGATGAAGAAAAAGAAACAATAGTAATGGATGAAGAAGAAAAATAAATAACGGCAAACGGCACTCACTCCTCTTAGGTTTTTTTCATTCTCCCCTTTTCAACAAGGCAACACATGTATATATAGGGAACAAATTAGGGTTAACACCAAATTGTCAATAATGTCCCTAAAGCCCATTTTAAAGCCCAAACTAAATAATTAGTTAAGAAAAAATAAAATTTAAATAATTAAAAATAATTAAAATAAACTTAAAATAAAAACTAATAATCCTATTGATTCCTAAAATCCAAAATATTATAAAAAGAACAAAATTTTTTCTAATATTTTTTATTTTATGATTTTTTGGATATTTTATGAATAATTTAGAAAAAAGTGAAAAAAAATAATATTTTAAAAAATGATTTAATTAAAATACGAAAATAATAATTAAATAATAATAAAAAACTATTTTTGTTATTTTTTAATGAGAGATAGAAACATTTAGAGTAAAAATAATAAAAAACAAAAAGTGACTAAGGTGAGATTCGAACTCTCAACCTCTCACACTCACAACTCCTTACACATGTCCTCTTGCCAATTGGGCCATTTTTACTTTTTAGAAAAAAATACATGCCATATGATATTTACCTGCAAAAAGTCAAACGACTACACAAATTTGTTAGTAATTGATTAAATGCAATAAAAATGCAATGAAATGCGACGACAAATCTTAGGGAAAAATTTGGGGTATTACAGAATGCTTCAGCAAGTTCCTTCCACGTGCGCACACTGGTAGGTTCCAGACTCATGTACCATTCGAGGGAGGGCCCGGACAGACTGTCCTGAAAGAAGTGCATCAGCAACTTCTCGTCCTCAGAATGCGCTGACATTTTTCGGTAGTATGATCTCAGGTGGACGCGAGGGCAAGTGGTGCCCTTGTACTTTTCAAAGTCAGGTACCTTGAACTTGGGAGGTACCTTGAAATCAGCGATCAGTCCCAACTTGGACATGTCAACACCCATGGTGTTCTGGTTCTCGAAATTCCTCATCTTGTCCTCGAGTGCCTTGAACCTTAGTCGTGCTTCAGCAGTCAGCTCCCCTTCAGCACCTCTTTGAGAGAACACATCGTCCTGACGGTCTGCTAACCATGGCTGAGGCCCATATAGATTTCCTACACCTGCGTTGTCGTTGCCCAGCCCAACATTGACGTTAGCTTCAAAATTCCCATTACCGACGCACGTCGTATTACCGTTGAGTCCCATGTTAGCTATCACATTGCCGTTGGCACTGCCGTTCCCCACGGTCACGGGGACGCCATTCTGAGGAGTTTCAACAGGTGGAGGGGTTGGCATAGTCCCGCCATGGAGTACGCCATTGCTGTCGACCCTTGAAATCAGAGGCTGAACCAAGGTTCTGAGCTGATCCTGGCCGTTGGCGACTACTTGCATGAGCTCCATGAAGCGGTTCATCCTTTCTCGGAGTTCTTGAACGTCAGTTTGCATTTGCTCCATAATTCTGGTTTGATTTGCTCTGGTCGGATAGCGGTGGATAGGTCTCTGATCAATCCTGGAACAACCTGAAACAACCTGCATACACAAAAGGGTCAGGAAAAACGACAAAGTGCTCGTTATGCAAATGCTTCATGCAAATGCAAACGTGTGTCTGTGCGTTAGGGAGGTATCCCCCGATCCTAGTGCCTGAGTGCCAGTGCTGATAATAAGAAGTCTGAGTCCAGTCATGGAAATAACATCTCATATACATAAAGAAAGCCCATCAAGGCGGTACACAACGTCACCGAGTACAAGCAGAATCAATAGCATGACCTCGACCAACAAACCTGGTGATGGTCAGCATACAACAACGATCAAAACAAAAGGAATACAAATAGTCAAGCACGGCCACGGGCGCGAAACTCTTCTAACAACCCCTTCGTTTCTGGATGACCAGGCCGAGTGAGCAACCCTTCGACGAGTAACTCCCTCTGCATAATGGTGTATTGAAGACCTTCAACCGAATCTTCCCATGCTCCTTCGCCGAAACAATCTTCTAACTTCCGCTTCTTGGATTCAAACGTCAGTTTGCGCTCCTTCAGGTTGGCAAGAGCTTTGTTGAGCTGGCCTTCAGTGGCATATCTGCGAGCGGTTTCTTCATCAAACCTCTTCTCACTAGCCTTCACCTGGGCTTTCAGCTTGGAGATCTGTTGTTTCAGCTTATCCTCCCGTTCTTTGCCGTTGGCTAGGGTAGCCTTCCAATGCTGGTTAAACTTGGATATTCTCCGATACGCTTCATCCAAGTGCTGCTTCTTAGTGGCCAGTACATCATTGACAGCTTTGAAGTCTCGACCCATGCGCTCGCGCTCAGCTATCTGCTTAGTCAGATCTGTCCCCAACTAGTTCACCAGCTCGGTCTGTCTCTTGAAGGAATGAACGGCCTCGCTTCTCTCGCTTCTGAGCTGAGCCAATTCTTTCTCCAGTTCTTCATTGGCCTTCTTCAGCTCATCTCTCTCAGCTAACACCTGATTATGCTGCTGAATAAGCACGGTAGTAGGCTCTTCAATCACTGGAGGGCTTTTTGGCTTGGCAGGAGGAAACGGCATCCCTATAGCATCTGCTCTGGCTCTGATCCAAGTCACATACGGAGCGTAGGCTTGACTGTTACTTTTTCCCAGCAATGGCTTTCCCCGCTTACTGATACAATTCCAAGCATGCTGAAGCTTAGATAACATATCCCCCTCTAGAAGACCAGTGAGGTACAGAAATTCCTGCACCTCTTCATCCTTCGGCGGAGCTCTCAAAGCATAAGCAAACTGTCGGACTAGCAGAGATGGATTATAGTTGATACAGCCATTCCTGCCTATCAAAGGCACATTCGGAAACCCACTGCAGCTGAAGATAATCTCAGTACCCAACCTATCTCTATCAAACCAGGCAATACCCTCCGCTGACAGACTCATCAAGCGCTCAGACCACTCAGCTGTGGCTGCAGACGAAGCAAAGGGACCCTTTTTGGGTAGGTGACTATCAAGCCATCTATAGAGTAGGGGTACACAGCACAAGACATTCTTACCCCTTCTGTTCTCATTTTTATAGTGGACGGAATGGTAAACATCTCCTATCAAGGTAGGGACTGGATTCCCTGATGCAAAGATGTGAAAGGCGTCGAAGTCCACGAAGTCAGGCATATTGGGGAACAGAATGATGCCATATATGCACAGAGCGAGAATGGCGTTAAACACGACCTAACATCCGTCCTTGGCGCACTGCTGAGCTTTTCCTACTAAGAACTGCAAGGAGAAACCGGGAACCCTGTTCCAACTAGACAAGACCAACTCGGAGGCATCCAGATGAAGTGAGGGAGCTAGACTAGCCAGGTCAGGCTCGGCATCCATATGAACAAAAGGCATCTGACTCTTGATAGGCACACCTAACAGATCAGCATACTCCTCTAGTGTGGGTGCGAGAATAAAGTCCGAGAAAGTAAAGCATCTCAAAGGAGGATCGTAGAACTGCAACAAGGCGTGCAACCCATTCAACTCAAACACAGAAGGTTTACGAACCAAACTGAGCAGTTTACCGTAAGACTTTCTGAATTCATCTCTCACAGAATCATCTGCTAAAGCAATCAAACCAGTCAGCTGAACAACATTAGGAGTGGGGAGCTTGTAAGCCACGGTCTTCCTCAGAGAACCCATAATAGCATAATAGAAGGCAAGAAAACCTGAATCGGGGGAAACGGTACCTGCAACACAGACACACGTTAATGAAATGCGAATGAGTATGCAAAGCAATGTAAAATGCAATCATGCAGCAGGAGATCAAGACAACTATGCTGTTTAAGAGACGAAGGTGTTGTATCAACAAAACCACAATACTGCTCTGTCAAGAACAACCATAGGTCTGACGAGGAGAAACCCAGATATCGGACCATAAATCTGCTTTGTCAAGAACAGACACACATCTGATAATAAGGACCTCTGTCACAAGACCAACTCTGCTCTGTCAAGAACACATATCTCTGAAAATAAGGACCTCTGATGCAGGACCATAACTCTGTTTTGTCAAGAACAAACATCTCTAAAAATAAGGACCTCTGATACAGGACCATAACTCTGCTCTGTCAAGAACAAACATCTCTGGAAATAAGGACCTCTGATACAGGACCATAACTCTGCTCTGTCAAGAACACATATACATCTGATAATGAGAACCTCTGATACCAACAAAACTGATTCACTATCAAGAAAACCAGGTAGTCTGAAGGTTAAGGTTTCCTGCAACAAACCCAACCCTGCTCACAGGTATGGACCTATACTGACACAAGTTCGGCATCCTATGCGGTCATCAGCGTCACAGACATTCAAGAGGGGTGATACGATACCCAGAAGGTGTGGCATCACCAGCTCCTGAAGCGGCCTCACTCAGCTGAATTCCAAATGATCGGTCCCCAGAGTCGACAATCCTCCAAACCAACAACCCCCTCAACCCAAAGGGTTGAAAAAGAAGTCAACCAGGATAACCTCGTCTGGGTGTGGATTTCATGAGACACTAGTGCCTGCAAAGCAAGCACGCGCCCACTAATTTCCACAACTAATGCTAAGTACACTCAAGCCTGGGTCTGGCTTCTCACTCATCAGAATTCCCCTCCCACAATAGCACAGATAATCATATCATACTGAAAATAAAATGCGGGAAGTAAAATGCGATAAATAAACACAACCCAACAAGTAATCATACAAGCGCTAGGATTGACTCTCGCAGGGGACGTTGGATCCCCATATTGACTCGCATAAGGGACGTTGGATCCCTAGGAAACTATCAAGTCCCCAGCAGAGTCGCCAGCTGTCGCTACCGCGAAAATAAGGTGTCGGCAAAACAGAAGAGTCGCCACCTTTCGTTATTTATCCCTCAGAACGGGAAAGGAAACGATCGGAAAAACCTGACGAAAAAGGTATAAGACAAGGTCATCGCAACCATTGTCTGGGTTCGAGAGTCGGTTACGCAAGGGGAAGGTATTAGCACCCCTCACGTCCATCGTACTCGATGGGATCCATGCTTGCGGTGTTTACTGGACGGGTTGTTTTAACTATCTACCTATTAAGGCTGGCTTAAAGAAGAAAAGAAAATGACTCGGCAAAGCGTCGTGCTTTATGCCTACGTATTCTCATCAGAGAATAAGAAATCAGAGTCAACGTAGTTCGGCTAACTACGGGTTACGGGGAAGGTGGCTCGCCAATACGTCAGTATTGTGCCTACGTACTCTCAACATGCATGAGAGATCAGAGTTTACGTAGTTCGGGATAGTACGGATTACGGGAATTCAGATTCATCTGTTTTTTCGAGTAGGGTTAACAAACAGTTCCAGCAGTTGGATGTACGCAGCTCGACCCTTGGAGACTTACGCGTTACCGTTTACGGTAGAACTGAGAGTTAACGACACTCTTTTCTTCAGAAAAGCTTCCTTTGAATTATGGGCCCACGGGGCAAAAAGGTTTGAAGTTTATTTTCTGTCTTTTACGAAAGAACTGTTTTTTATGGATGTTTGCAACCAATATCGTACTAGAGACTATGACCTGAGAGTGAATGCGTCGCATGTCACCCAAAGGGTGCCATACTAAACATCCAAGCTGTCGAAAAGAAACTCTCCGACAACCCTTTCTCAGATAGCTTAAGGCTCGTAACGTACGACGTCAGTTAACCTTTATTACTGTATTTTAATTTGTTTCGAGATGAGAAGAGAGAACAGGCTCAACTAGGGGAGACTATCAAGTCCTAATGTTGTCATGCCAAGGATTCATCCTATGGTTAAGGTTTGAAACAAGGAACTCCTAGAAGTTATCATGCATAGGTTTCAAGCTACAGTTCTATCATCACTTCCTCATCAAAGGAAATGAGATTCCTAGGGGATCATATCAATGATAAACAGAAACAGGTAAAGCATCAGCTTAAACAGTAAACAGTAAACGACTGTAAAATGCATGCAATGCAAGTGAGGGAGGAAACGTGTGTGGGGCATCAGCCTCCACAAGCTCATCTCAACCTCAAGCCAGATATGAATAACTGCAATCATACAGGAAGAAATAACATGCTATCAAGCAAACACAATAACTGCAATCATACAGAAGAAATAACATGCCATCAAGCAAGATACAAACTGCAATCATACAGAGGAAAGAATAACTTGCTATCAAGCAAACTCAAACCACATAGGCAAGGGAGCAGGGCTCTACCGAATACCCGCAAGCAAAGCCATACAGTAAAAATACAAGCAGAGGGAGCAACTCAACCTCTAGTGCAATCATGCTCCTAGCTTAAATCAGTCTAAGTATGAACTTATTCTAATGCATCAAGCAAATCAAACAAGTCACACCAATATAATTGCACAGAAAGAAAACAGACAGGAAAGAAAGCAGATCAACAGCTTCCACAGCTTTACAACAAAGCAACCCTCTGACAGGCTTCACTCCTAACATCAAGTATCAACTTGTTTCTTCAGGCTCTCAAAGTATCACACACACAAGTATCAACTTATCCTTTATTCTTCAAGCCTCAGCTCTTCACTCAATCTCAATTTGATCTTCTTCACAAGTGTCAACTTGGTCTTCAAGCTTCAGCTCTCTCTTCTTTACCAGTATCAACTTGCTCCTCTTCATCTACAAGCTTCAGCTTCTCAGAGTAATCTTCAAACACAAAGAAGTATCAACTTCATCCTTAAATCTTCTTCAAGCAAGGAACTCTATCCTCTAACAAGGGAGAAAGATGCATCCATCAAGAGCAAAATTTGGATGATTGGTAGCAGAGTGAGGACCAAAGGTCACCACTAAGCATCCTATCATCAGAGAAAGGGACCCTCAAAGGTTCTACCAACTTGTAAAGAGCCACACATCCTACCAAAGGAGGGATGAGGCCTTTATAAGGGGACCTTACATCATAGGGAAGAATGGAATTGATCAACATATTCCATGTTTATGAAGGAAGAGAATCTATCTAGAAGCTCTGCCTACAAAACCCTAATCCTAACACCTAAACAAAACTACACCAAAAGAAGGGAATATCTTCACATCCAAGCCTCTTCAAGCAATCCCATGCATCTTCAACTTGTCTTCAACATCATCCAAGAACAAGCAAAGCAAAACCCTAATCTAAGGGAACTAAAGATGTCAATCTAGTTGAATTAGTGCACAAGAATCATCTAAAACTAGCACTTAAACTAAAATGAAGAAAAAATAGTAAACTTCATTGAAAATTCCTACAAAAATTCCTAAGGGACCCTAATTCAATCATGAATCTACCCTACAAAAATTAGAGGTTGAATCATCCACCAAGTTCTAAAAATAAAATCCAAACCACAAGGTATCAACCATAAACCCTAAAAATGGAGCTCCTAAAGGTTTCAACCTAAACTACCACTTGCATTCATCACAAAAATGTGAGAAAACTCTATGGGGAGCATGCATATCTATGCTAACTACTCACAAAAAATCAAGGCCAAAATCATCATCACATGATCAAACCAAATTCAACAATATCAACCATCAAACATGATTATTTTAATATCAATTAAAATGTAAAAAATCCCATAAAATCAGAAAATGCATGAAATAATAATATTTTTTATCTAAAAAATACTAGAGTCAATCATGAATCCAATGCAAAAAGAATGGGATTAATTGAATCATTTTTCCATTTTTTATGAATTAATCACTAACCATGAATAAAATGAAAAATAATATGAAAATCCAAATAAAATAACAAACGCGTGGTGCAGGTAGCAATAAAATCCAGTTCAATTCAGGGTTGGGCCAAACAAGGGGGTGCTGATATCAATCTGACTTAAGCCCAAAACCACAACTGATTAATGAAACGCATCGTTTCATTTAGTTCAGAAATGCTTCACAAATTTCATGCACGCATGGCCGTTGGATGGAGTCTTTGGTCCAAGTCAAACTATGATCCAATGGCTATCAAGTCATCTTCCCCAATTCAAACTTCTGAAACCCAGGCCACCTGCGCGCCCAAAGTCACCGCCGGTGACATTCTCCGGTCATCACCCTCAACCCTAACTCTCTCCACAGGCCTCCATTCCAAGAGGTCTTTACATGAATCTTACCCCAATTTTCATAAGGAATCCACTCATGCCCTTAATTCACTCTGAAACCTCAAGATTCGCAAGAACCAAATCTCAACCGAAAATGGTAACAACCTTAATTGGTCACTAACTCTCAAATTAATGATCTGAAAACCTTCCTACATCAATCCACAATGCATCTAACATCCTAATTCCTCTTAATTCTAACTAATTCAAGCTGGAGATTGAAAGTTACTAACCTGAGAATTTCGTGTGCACAGAGGTAGTAAACCTTCAAATCAAGCTCTCAAATGCTCCAGACTCCTTCAGTGAATCAATTCCAAGCTTCTGTATGCAATAAACTTGATTGAAATGGCTTCAATTCTTGGATTCGATTCTGAGTTGCAGGTGACAAAATCTGAGATCAAGAACACCAATCAGCCACGAATTTGCCTTGATTATGATCTGGAATCATTCACTAGCCTCCATGGAAGAGATTGCAATCAAGAAAATGGATGGAAAGTGAATGGAAATGTGTAACCGAATTCAGTTGCAAGCAATGAGTTTTCAATCTCAATCTCTACTCTCTCCTTCAATCATCACCAACATTGGCCTTGGATCATCTCTATTCAATATATAGGACATGTAGGTATGATCTAGAAAGCTCTAGATCCTTCTAATGAGAAATTCAATTTCTCATGTCATGAAGATTTCAATCTCATGCCATGGTATGCACAATTCTGCTAGCAGCTTGTAATCACCCTCATTCCCTTCCAATTTCTCTCCTAGTGGTATTTTGGATGTGTTTGGATTGAAAGAAGCCTTGGTCATGCCTTGAATTTTGGTTTGGCAAATGTTACTTAAGATGTAAGTAACTACTTTTCAAAGCAAGTCCACAAATTAAACTTCAATTCAAAATTGTGGCAAAACCAATGTTCTTAAAATTTGTTTTAGAATCAAAATTACATATTACATGCCTTGGTTTGGACATGTAGATCAAAAATACCAATTTCCAACTTTGGTTCATTTGAAAATCACCCTTATTTTAAGCCCCTTTTGTGATTTTGAGATACAAGAAATTCCAACCTCTCATGACCTCTTGGCTAGCCTTAAAACATCATTTTGAACAAGTTTGATGTTGATCATTTTCTCATTTGAAGTTTGGAAATAGGAGTTATGGCCTTATGCTTGAAATGACCTATAATCTCCAAATGACCAAAATGCCCTTGACTTGTCAAAGCCATAACTTGAGTTCTACAAATCCTATCAAGGACTTCTAGTACTCTATAGAAATATAAGAGGATAAGGAACAACATTCATGTTGACCAAAAGTACATAGGAATCATCCTTCTAGGGCAAAAGTTTCATGCAAGTTGAACAACTTTCAAGCTCCAAATTCACATACCTCAGATGACCTGTAACTTGTCAAAGTCATAACTTGAGTCCTACAAATCCTATCAAGGACTTATAGCACTCAAATTAAATCTAAGATCATGTCCTACAACATTCATGTTGGGGGCAAGATGAGATGACAATCACATCTTGAGCTAAACTGCCTTGAAGATAGGGGTCAAACTAGGGGATTTTACACTGTCAAGCCTTAGAAACCCTAGCTTGAAACTTCTCAAACTCTTCAATCATGATGCGTTGACCTTGGAATCATACTTATAACATCTCAATGTATCAATCCATGATCACATGGCCCTTGGATTAGGTCTCAACCTTGTTCAAATCATCAGTTGACCTGGGGTTGACCCAGTCAAACCCTAATTGCACCACTCATGGTTGAGGCTTCTCAATCTTGCACAATGACTTGTCTAGGCCTCAAAGTGATCTTCAACACTTCTCATGAGCTCTCTCAATACCTCAAGTCTAACTTCATGGCTTCAGAATCATCTGATGGCTTCCCACAACTCTCAAGTTAGGAGACACACCCTCTTGGTTTCAACCATTCTCTCTGAGGATCTTTTAACTTCTCTGACAAGGATATCAACCCTTGAACACTTGAATAACCTTCTTAGCTTGCTTCAAACTCTTGTGTAGCTCTTGATTGGTAATCATACCTCTTGATCCCCTGCACACATGTCAATGAAATGCAAATGATAATGCTAATGTGAATGAAATGAAACATAAGCTAGGTGAAGAAATGTTGAGCAAATTTTGGGATGCAACACCTGCCATTAGAAGTTGAGATTCCTTCCTTGAGAGTATTGCTCGATGTCCAACTTGATGAGGCGGAATGGGTGCGGAATAGGTTGAATCAGCTCAGTTTGATGGATGAGAAGAGACTTGCATCTATCGCATATGGTCGGTTATACTAGAGCCGGATGAAGAAAGCTTTCGACAAGAAGGTGCGCCCTCGAAGCTTTCAGACGGGCGATCTTGTGCTAAAGAAGATTTTCCCACCACAGTCAGATCATAGGGGCAAATGTACTCCCAACTATGAAGGTCCATACATCGTGCGAAAGGTCTTCTCTGGAGGAGCCTTACTGTTGTCCACCATGGATGGCGAAGATTTTTCATCCCCTGTGAACTCGGATGCAGTTAAAAAATACTTTGCTTAAAGAGACCCGCTGGACAGGAAAAAGAGAGTCCAGGCAAAAATGGGGCATCCCGGCGAACCAAGAAAATAGAAAAAGGTTCGGGCAAAAGTTAGGAATAAAATTGAAAAGATGTACACCCGCGAAGTCGAAAACCTGAGAAGGCGACTTCGGTAAAAAAGGGTATCCCGATGAATTGAAAACCCGCAAAGGATGATTCAGGAAAAAGTTAGGGGATTGAAAAGCAAATGACTGCGGTCCGAGTTTGATACTGCATTGCTTAGTGGTTTAGGATTACCTGAGGGTCGATTATCCAAAACAATCTCTTTCGAGGACGGAGCATCGAGAAAGTGTCGGAGTCAGGCGAGTCATAGGAGGATCAGCTCATGGTGTTCGTCTGTACCACGTTGCCGACATGTGTACAATCTTCTCTTTTGTATTTTTGTACATATTTGCATTCGCTTTTGCGTAACTTCCTCTTTTCAGGAGTTACATCCGATGTACAAACTTTGCCTATTTACAGGTTGTTATCAATAAAACATATTATTCAGTACTTGATGTTTAGTTCTTGTTTTAACTTTTACTGTTTTGTTTGTGAAAAACGCCGATGTTTTTGATAAACTTACATGAGCATAAGCTTGCAGGCCTCGGCCAATGATTGTTAAAACTTTGAATCAACTGAATAGTTATCATGGATACTAACCAGGATAATTCCTTTTGTGTAGAATGTCTTGTGTTCGTTCGTGTTTTGCAGGGTTGTCACCTTTGCAGCAGATATCCAAGGGATCATGGTCCCCAGCCAGAGCAGGATTGATGTGAAACCTTTTCCTCCTAGCAGACGAAATTTGCTTTTCATCCCCGGTAGATGGAAGTTGAAGTTTTTATCCCCAGAAGAGTTGGGATTGAATCTGAGCAGGATCAGAGTATCCTCAGTAATTCAAGATTGGCTTAATAGGTAAGATAAAGTCATCCCCATAGGGGCGAGATTGATATACCCGGCAGAGGATGCATTCCTGGTGTTTGGTTATGAATATATTTACTCCCCAGAGAGAGTCCTCGCAGAGTACAATCAGAGTATGCAAATCGATTCCCAGCTGAGTATCCCCAGCAGGATGGTTAAACTCCACAGAGCATGATCAGGTTGTCAGTGGTTTGAAAGGATCATCCCCGTACAGGATCGTCTTTTCTGTTCTCCAGCAGGTTGTTTTTCCTCCGATAGGATGATCATCCTCGGTAGAGTTCGTAATTTCGAGCTCGTGAGCCATTCCCCAGCAGGATGGTTATCCCCAGCAGATTTGGTTTCACCTTTCCAGCATTTATTTTGCTGGAATATGTCTGTGATACCCGGTTATCCCCAACGGATTTGGGCTTTGTCTTCAGCATTTATTTTGCTGGAGCACCTCCTTGCATTTGCATATATCATCATATTTACATCTACCCAAACGCGTAGCATTTCCATGTTGTATGGAGCATTTCGCCATTGTCAAACATGTGCATTTTGAAACATAAGCCAGGTTGGTTACCTCCTTGTCTTCAGGTGTTGTTCCCTGCAGGTAATTGAAATTATTGTTCAGGAAGGTGTCCAGAAATTCAGATTTGTGGCGCAAGATACGCGATGATAGTGTTCGCCCTGTCATATGCTCCCCTAGCAGAGTTACTTGGTTAAGTTTCTCTTGTCTCCCCTAGCAGAGTTCGTCTCAGATTGCTGATGCGTCAGCATTAAAAGATTTTGTGGTTTAAACTTTCGGAGTTGTTACTCGTGACTTCCCCGGTAGAGTTTTTCCCCATCAGAGTTGCTTGGTTAAGTTTCTCTTCTTCCCCAGCGAAGCATTCTTCAGGCTGCTGCGCATCAGTTTTGAAAATCTTGAAGTTGTTACCTGTTGTCGAAATAGGTGTTTGACGGTCGTCGTCAGAATTTCCCCACAGAGTTGTTTGATCAAGTCTTCGGATGTCCGATTCTCGCTTTTATTTAGCGTATGCTCGTTTCCTTGTGAACGAAAGGTTGACGTGATAGTTCAACAGTCGACGTGATGGTTCGACAGCTCTCGCTTTTATTTAGCGTATGCTCGTTTCCTTGTGAACGAAAGGTTGGCGTGATAGTTCAACAGTCGACGTGATGGTTCGACAGCTCTCGCTTTTATTTAGCATATGCTCGTTTCCTTGTGAACGAAAGGTTGACGTGATGGTTCAACAGTCGACGTGATGGTTCGATGGTCGGCGTGATGGCTCGACAGTTTGCACTTTGAGTTCAAGCTTTGGTTGACGTAATGGTTCGACAGTTCTCACTTTTATTTAGTGTTTTTTCCCGCTTCTTCGGAAATGGAAGGTTGACGTGATGGTTCAACAGTCGACGTGATGGTTCGACAGTTCGCGCTTTGATTCAGTGATTTGCCTGTTTCTTCGGAAACGGGAGGTCGAGGATGGTATTTAGATATGGTCTTTGGACGGTGTCGCTTATTGTGATATATTTCGGGAGGATTGATGGTGTTAATCCAGTTTGTTGATTCAGTGCTTGTGGCGTCACACGGGTGGCTGATGGTGAGATTAGATGTTTTTATCAGATGATTGACTAGTTGTTACCGTGACAGCCGTATTCAATTTTCTGGATATTGTTCCCCAAGTAGTTTTTTTTGCAGTTTATTTCTGCGGTCGGCAAATTTCCGAGTTACTTGGTATTCAACCGTCTTCTACTGCGATTGTTTGAAAGTTGTTTGCTTTCAACCCAGGCGGGTCCAAGCCGCTTGAATAGGGGCAGCTGTTGCACCCCCAAAATTTGCCCAACCTTTGTATCACTTGGTTTATGTTTCATTGCATTAGCATAGCATAGTTTTAGCATTTGCATAGCATAGCATCCTTCATTTAACAGGGGATCAAGTGTGATACATGTCAAGAGAAGCCTAACCAGAGGTATTATTCAAGCTTAAGAAGTTATCAGGGTCATCAGACAGAGGGTTGAGTTCTTGAGAAGTTTGAGTGCTTGTATGGGGCTCATCTCCTCACTTGGAGCCAGTTGAAGATCAGCAGTGGATTGTAAGGCCTTGATCAAGGAGAGAATGTGTGGGTAGAGCTCATTGAAGTGCCTTGAAGGTCATGTTGGAGCTCCATCAAGTCATTTTATCAAGTGCAAGAGCCACAGTTGAAGGGGATGCAACTAGGGTTTCATCTGGTCAATCCTAGGCCAAAATGAGCAATTGAAGAAGATTAAAGCCTACTTCTAGGTCATTGAGGTCATGAAAGAATAGGATGAGGCATATGAGATATTGTTTTAAGATCAAGTTGAGAAGAATCAAGAGTGGTTGGAGTTGCTAACTCAGGGTTCCTAGGGTAAAATCCCATGTTTAGTGCCAAACTTCCAAGCCATGTAAGTCAAGATGCAAGTTTCATCTCCATTTTTGGCCAATATGAAACTTGTAGATCATGATCTTAGCTTTAATTTGAGTACTATAAGTCCTCCATTGGATTTATAGAACTCAAGTTATGGTCCAGACAAGTTACAGGTCCTCAGATGCATCTGAAATTTGTCTTTGAAAATCATCTGACTTCCAAGCTATTTTTGACCTAGAAGGAGGTTTCATATGACCTTTTGGTGAACATGAAAGTTGTTCCTCATGATCTTAGATTTCCAAATTGTATTAGAAGTCCCCATTCTGATTTGTAGAACTCAAGTTATGAGGTTTACAAGTTAGGGGTATTTTGGGAAAGTGAGATTATAGGCCATTTTCAATTATAGGTCAAAATTTCCAACTTGCACATCTCAAATGCAATTTTGTTGAACATGGAACTTGCTCAAAATATGGTTTTTAGGTCAACCAAGAGCTCATGGTGAATTGGTTTGGCTCATATCAAAGATTGGTGTGAAGTGGTTTGAAGAAAGAAGAAATTCAAAGGCATTTTTGGTGGGAAATTCAAATAAATGGTTATGTGCATAAAATATGCCAAATGAGTACTTGATTTGATCAGAAATTATGTTTTAGAGACATTGGCAATTTTGGATTTTCCATTTGAAGTATAATTCATGGCCTTTCATAAGGTTTCTTCATTTATAAGTTACATCACACAAATCATTCACCAAGGCAAATTGAAGGCTCTTTGTGGTCTGATTTCACTCAAGGATTGTTTAACAAGCTGACCAAAGCTTCCCAAGCAAGCTATTGATGGAAATTGGTGCATGCCATAATCAAATTTTTGAAGAAAAGTTGGAATTGGATTTTTGGTTTTGGGCCTGGGCTGAACCTCTAGAAGGTTCCAAATCACTTTATAAAGGTTTAGGAACTCCTCAGAAGCAAGGTTGGTGATTCATTGGTGCTGAGATCAGAGATTGTCATTGGAGTTTGAAGGAGAAAAGTGAAAGATCGAATTTCTGATTGAGGCCATTTTAAGTGCAATTGAAGCTTCAATCTTCTTCTAACATCATCACTGAGTGGATCTGGAAAGTTCTGGAGCAAGATTCAAGCCCGAAATGCCACAATCGAAGCTTAAAACCAGGTTTCCATTTCTTGAAATTGCACTCAATTTATGCGTTTTCATTAACTTAGATTCATGTGGTTAGGTTGCCATTAGGATATAGATGATTTCTGGACAATTAATTTGAGGATTAGTGACAATTTAAGAATGGATCCATTTTCGGTTAGGACCTAGAGTTCTTTAATCTTGGAGTTTTAGATCATTTAATTAGTATGGTTGTAATCCTCGTGAAAATTACATCGTTTCATTCAAAAATCGTGGCGTTTGGTTAAGTATTTAGGGAGATAGGGTTGCCCGAGAGTGGCCGGAGAAGCTACCGTCGACGGCTGGTTCGCGCGCGTGCTTGCTGTTTGCAGAGAATTCAAATGAGGAAGACATAATCTCCATCGTTCATGCGTGAGGAAGAAGAAGACCAGGTCACCACATCCAATGGCAATGAGCGCGCCACGTAACCCTTCCTTAAAACGCAGGCGTTTAGATAAGTGGAAATCTCAAGCTTTTCTGCGCGCTATGTGAACCCGGGATGCGAGTGTTCGAGTCCTGGCGTGAACATCTTTTATTTTAATTGTGAAAACTGAACTGAATGGAATTGATTAATTTGTTTTGGGCTTTAGTTTTTGTTGCGCTATCAACACCTCCCCTTTGTAAGCCCAAACGAGATTAAACGTAGAATAACTGCTTATTGAACCCCCTGGTCACGTTTTCGTGAGAGTGAGATTTTGCTGAGTTGAATAATCAATTGGGCCTAGCGCCCATGTGCTGTTGCCCTCCCCCCCCCCCCCCCCCCCCCTCATTTCTTGGGCCCAGGCGTTAAGCCTTGTTTCCCTTGCTGAGTACACCCTCCCTGTTCTTGCTCTCAATTTCTTTTCATTATTTTTTTTAATTTAATTGCTTGTGAGAATTAATTCGTAAAAAAATAGTGAATGTTGTAAATAAATTCTGGAAAAAATTGTGATTATAGATTTAGATTTTTAGGATTTTATCATGCTTTTCATTTTAATTTTCCATGCATTTTCCATTTATTTCATATTTTCTCTTTTAGTGCACTTTTAATAATGAAATAATGTTGTGCTGAATTTGTTCATTTTCTTTCTCACTCATATTTTGGAGTTTGATCTTGGAATTTGGTGTGCTGGTTGTATATATGTTAATGTTATTATGTGATTTTTGTTGGATTTTTTAGATCATTTTAAATAGGACTTTAGGGTATTTGTTTAGGAGTGTTCTTTAGTGTTTTCCTTTAGTGCCCCCTTGAAGTTTTGGATTTAATTTGGGTATTTTGATTTAGATTTAGCTTCTGATTTTTCTACCATGGAATGTTGACACATATAGGATGATGTAATATTTTATTTAGATTTTTTAGGATTGATTTTCCTTTAGTTCCCTATTTTACAAATTAGCCTTAGAATAGGTAATCATTAGGAGATAACATTTGATGTTCTTTAGAGATTCAAGTAGGTGATGATCTTTCCCTAGGATTAGTTCCCTTTCAAGTACTCCTTACTTAATTAGAATCCTTCATTGTGGGTAAAATTCCTCCTGTGGAGGAATTCCCTGCCTTTCACATTGGAGTGAAGCCTAAGCAAGCTCTCTAACGGAAATGGATTTGGTTGAGTGTCTGTGGTAGGTTCCTGTGGAACTTACCTTGCTTCTCATTTCTATTCTCCTAAAATTCCCTCATTCTTTCCTCTTTAGGAACCTTCTTGAGGTAGCACAGTCCCTCCTGTGGGGGGAATATGGCACACCTCTTGAAGGAGCCAAACCCTTAGGTTTCCCCAAAGATCTTTTTGTTGGTTGAGTGCCTGGGATAAGCTCCTGTGGACCTTACTCTTGCCTCCCAACACCCAATTTCCTTCCATAGGATAGAAGCCTGTTTGGTTTCTTTTTGAATTCCTTTCCTTCTCTTGAAGCTGGTGTGGACTTGAAGAACAGTTACAGACTTTGGATTAGATTGCTTCCAGAAGATTGCTCTGTTGTGGAGATTGCTGGCTTGTTTTCCCTGTTTGTCTGTTTTCTTCTTGTTTAACTGTATTGATGTATATTGATGTGACTTGCTTGGAGTGTTGCATTAGTAGTAGGCTTCATGTAGACAATCATAGGCCTAAGAGCATCCTAAGGGTTGAGCTTCTCCCCTTGCTTGTATTGCATTAAAGGTTGAGTTTCTCCCTCTGCTTGTATTTTTACTGTGTGGCTTTGCTTGCTGGTATTTGGTAGAGCTCAGCTCCCTTGCCTGTGTGATGTGTGGTCTGTTTGATTGCATTTACTTTCTGTCTATTATATTTGCAGTTATTCATATCTGGCTTGAGGTTGATATGAGCTTGTGGAGGCTTATTCCCCCCCACACATATTTCCTCCCTCACTTGCATTGCATGCATCTTACAGTAATTTCTGTACAGTTATTTTTTGTTTACGGTTTGCTTTCCATTGCCATGTTCCCCTAGGAACTCTGACTTCTCTTGTTCAAGAGAAGTTATGACAGACATTAGGATTCTAACCATGCATGATAACATTAGTTAGTTTCCCCTCTAACCTCAACCGTAGGAAGAATATTGCATGATAACTGTAGGATTGAGTCAGTTTCCCTGTAGAGAGTCTGTTTCTCTTCTTATCTCACACAACAGTAAAAAACATAATAAAGGCAGGTTAGTACAAGTGTGTTACGAGCCTTAAGCTACTTGGGAAATGATGTTTGAGCGGTCTCCTCTCAATCATCTAGAGTGTTTAGTATATGTCCTTTGGATGATATGCGACGCATTTGCTCCTAAGTCATAGTCTCTAGTGCTGTACAAACTACAGACAACTAAAAAACACTTCTTCCGTAAAAAACAGAAAACAAAGATCAAACATCTTTTTGTCCTCTTGGACCCTAATCCCTTGGAAACCCTTTTTAAGAAGGAGAGTTCTGTTAACTTTCAGTTCTACCGCAAACGGTAATGCCTAAGTCTCCAAAGGTCGAGCTGCAAACACCAACTGCTGGAACTGTCTGTTAACTTTACTTGGATAAAAAGCAGCTGAACAAACCTGTATTCTTCGCAGCCCGAACTACGTTTGCTCTGATCTTTCATGTCGTATGAAAGTACGTAGGCACGAGATGCGATGTCTCGACGAGCAACCTTCCCCCCTTCACCCGTAGTTAGGTGAACTACGTTGGCTCTGATTTCTCGTTCCAGACGGGAATACGTAGGCATAAAGTGCGATACTTTGCCGAGTCATTTTCTTTCCTTTTCAGACCAGACCTTTAGCGTAGATAGTTAAACAAACCCATCAGATAAACACAACAAGCATGGATCCCATCGAGTACGATGGACGTGAGGGGTGCTAATACCTTCCCCTTGCGTAACCGACTCCCGAATCCAGATATTGGTTGTGATGACCTTGTCTTATACCTTTTCGTCAGGTTTTTTCGATCGTTTCCTTTCCCGTTCTGAGGGATAAATAACGAAAGGTGGCGACTCTTCTGTCATTGTCGGCACCTTATTTTCGCAGTAGCGACACCTATCATGCACTTTAAGTTGCCTTGAGGCATAAGCTACAACTTTCCAATGTTGCGTCAACACACCTCCCAAACCCATCAAGGAAGCATCACAATACACAAAAAATGGTTCTTCTAGATTCGGCAAAATCAAAACAGGAATTGTCGTCAATCTTCTCTTAAGCTCTTGAAAACATTTTTCACACTTTGCATCCCAAATAAAAGCTTGGCCCTTCCAAGTCAACTGCGTTAATGACAAATATAACTGGGCAAATCCTTTATTGAATTTCCTATAATAACCTGCCAAACCAAGAAACTTCTAATAAAAAAACAATTTCGGACCTTCCCATTGCGATACAGCTTCTACCTTCGACGGGTCAAATGCAATACCTCTACTCGAAATCACATGGTCAAGGAAACTCACTCCCTTCAACCAAAACTCGCACTTAGAAAGTTTAGCATACAACTGCTTTTATTTCAACACAGATAACAAAATCCTCAGATGCTCAACATGATTCTCTTCACCTTTGAATAGATCAAAATATCATCAATGAACACAACCGTTAACTTGTCCGAATAAGGATGGAAGATCTTGTTCATGTACTCCATAAATACACCTCTTGCATTAGTCACACCAAATGACATCACATAATACTCATAATGTCAATACCTTGTTCTAAAAGGAGTCTTCTGAATATCTTCAGCCTTCACATGAATCTGATGATACTCAAATCTCAAATCTATCTTACTGAACACACTCGCACCAACCAACTGATCCATCAAATCACCAATCCTTGGAAGTTGATACTTATTCTTGATAGTCACCTTTTTCAATTGTCAGTGATCCATGCAAGCCTCATATAACCTTCTTTCTTCTTAACCAACAAAACCAATGCACCCTACGGTGACACACCCATGCAAATAAACCACTTCTCAAGCAAATATTCAAGTTGACTCTTCAACTCTTTCAATTCCAATGCAGACATACGATATGGAGCCATTTATACCGGACTAGTTCTAGGAACTAAGTCGATCGTAAACTCCATTTCATGTTCCGGCAGTAAATCACTTATCTCATCGGGAAAAAATTCAGGAAAAAAAATTGGAAAAACAACAACTGCCCCACTTTCACTAACACTTAAAACTGCCATCAACATAAACATCTCAACACCATCCTACATCGACTCATCAAAACAATTTGTAAGCACTTGGCTAAACTCTAAACAATTCACCACACACACCACTTAAGCTTGCAATACACGTCTATTCCATCCAACATGATCCCGTCTACTATCAACAAGAGATTAAGGGTGACCAGTTCCTCAATTTGTCAATAGATAGCCGACAATTATGATGGGGCATAAACCATCTTTACCAACTATGATAGCGTTCAACAGCACACTGAGCCACCACTCCACACTTGAAGCATCTTGGAGAAGCACATAATTCTCACTCACTTGTTCCAATCCCACTCCTACAGACTAAGGTTAGAAAAATAAACATGTACCGACAGTGTTTTCACACACATGCCGAATACTAGGGAACAACCAACATTAGACAACTTGGCCAGATGGACCGACCTGCTTTGAATGTAACACCCTTCTAACCCAACAAGTATTTCACGTGATATACGGAAATTAATTTAATCAAGAATCACCACTCAAGGGTGTCACACTTCATAGAAACATCATAATTATTCATCCTGCTCCGTAACACGGGTTTCCAAACATTTATAATAATCATTTCTTTGGTAACATCAACAAATAAATTCAGACTTCGCAAAGGAATCATAGTCATAAAATAACTTTATTTATTTCATCAACCATCAAGACCTTTTAATCATTGTCAAAACTCGTCATCAAATAATTCAGCGTATTAGAAAACTCATTAGATAAATTTAACAAAAACAACACAACTCCAACTCAAGTGTTTTCCCCACCCGATGTTTACATATCAGAGCAAGAAACCTCTACTATTAACGGAAACACAAATAAATAACTCCAATGCCATCACTAATGTTTCTCCGAGCTATTCCTGAGAATCTACACGTTACCCACGTGGAGGCAACATTCAAACAGGCAGAGTGAGTAATCACGAATCAATATACAAGATATAAAGAAAAGATATACCAGTACAGCAACATCAACAGTTCATATACACCATCATAGTATCGTAAAACCAAATAATCATCATCGTCACACATCACTTAGAAATCACAACATCAATAACATCATCGTCACACTTCACTTAGAAATCACCTCATCATTAACATCGTTTACTTCACTTAGAAATCCATCCATCATCATTTACCAAGTATTATCCTCACACCTTCCTATCATAGTAACATATATACATCTTCGTCATAAAATCATCAAATCAACATTCATCACCAAAACATCACTTAAGTCAAAACATCATCAAACATCATTTTAACACTCAATTATGCAATACCACATAGTATGAAATGTAACAACATAGACTCATGCATGTGGTACCAATCTCATCATGTTGATGGACACTGGGCCATCACCCTCCAAAGATCCCCACCAATACGATCGATTATACATAATAATCGTAGTACGTCATAAACACCCTAATCCATACAATAGGATTGAAGCCACCATTTTACTGAATTCCTAAGATCTTCATTGGACTGAAGTCCTAACATAATCACTGGACCGAGGTCCTAACATCATTACTGGACCGAAGTCCTAACATAATCAATGGACCAAGGTCCTAACATCATTATTGGGCTGAGGTCCTAACATCATTATTGGACCGAAGCTTTAAAGTATGTTATGAATGCATGATGCAAAACGTCATAATAATCATCATCACATCATCGTCAAAGTTGCATCATCATTCATGAAAATTCATCAAAACATCATAGTATTACATAATTATTATGCATCACAATTCTTCACATTACTTCACAAAATCATCAAATTATAGTCATCAAAATACAACACATCAATTACCCAAGGTATACAAATAACACTTAAGGTTCGTCACTTACACCACGACTTCTTAAGGTACACAACAAGAAACAATCACCTTCTTCAATATATAATAGATATAAATATTATGAAAATGATTCATATAATTACACCATGTTAAAGTTCTACTTGTTAGCTTTCCAAAGCTTCGAACGGTTCGTCATTTGGATTAACGCTTAAAAAGTTATGATCGAAACTGTTTCTGGCGTTTTTCTACCTATGAGTCGACTCAAAGGTCGACGCATAGAGCTATGTGTCGACGCACAGAGCTATGAGTCGATGCATATTATAAAAATTTCCACACTTTTGCATTCGGGTGACCTCAGGTCGACCCAGGGGTTCTAGCGGTCGACTCACACTGTTATGAACCCCAGAAATCACTTTTTTTAAAAGCGCTTTCACCCCAGATTATCACTCCAAAGTCTATACCACTAACCCCCATCACCCTAGACCCGATTTTATATCAAAATAACATCCTAAAACTCAATTAGACTATGTTTTACTCATGGATTAACAAAAATTCATCATAGTTTCATTCCTCCGACTCGAAACTCCAAAACTCAACAATGGAGGAATTTTCAACAGTTTCCAAAATAGAATTTCTACACACATACATGTACGGAACTCATCACATATCAGTTAGAAAACATCACTTATCACATAACCAAATAAAAATTTTATCATAATCTCATTATGTTCCCTAAAATCTCCAACTACCTACATACATCTAACCTTATATCAATTATATTGACAAGTGATACTCCTCATACCTTAGATCATTCGATTTCGACTTTCTTCTTGAATTCTTCAGAGTTCTCTCTGCGCCCTAGCCTCTTCCTCTTTCTTTATTCATAGCACTCTCTCAAAAACACGATCGTACCAAATAAACTTCTCCCTTCTCTCTTTTTCCCTTTTGTCATTCTTACCCCTTGGACCCCTATTATGATTTCCCAATTTCATCCTCACTTATTCCATCCAACATTACCATCTTACCCTCAGTGTTCCCTTCCTATTATTTAAAATAATAATAATAATAATATAAATATCGTTGCTCACATTATTCCACTATTATTATTATCTAAATAATTCTAGTAAATCATACATTTCTAGTTATCCTCAATACCCTCTTAACATCATCAATACCCCATAACACAAATCATCAGCATGCATCGACCTTCATACCTCTGTGAGTCGACGCATAGACACTAGAATGCTACAAACATATTTTTGTTAAGTATTTGAGTCGACCTAAATCACTTTTTGAGTTGACCTAAGGTATCCAATACAATCCAATGCACAACTTTCATATATGGGAAGATATTATATGCATAGACACACATATATGGATTATTATATGCATATTGAGAATGAATCCAATCTAAGACGCGATGACACCGTCCAAAGTACACAAATATGAGATATTACTAGTTTTGACATCCTTAAAACAATGACTAAGGAACCTTTCCCTCACACAATACACCAAGCTTGATTTTCTTTGTGTTGAAGGTGCAACAAATCAATCGCAATTGTTTAGATTGCAATGGTTTCACAAAACAGTTTAAGACACTTCAACACAACCATAATTTTCACCAATTAAAATTACACACTAAGTGTTATCAAAATGTAAAGAGAGTGAGAGTTAGAGAGAGAGAGAGAGAGAGAGAGAGAGAGAGAGAGAGTGATAGAACACCGAGATTTGTTTCAACAGATCCTTAATTGTCCTCATTATGGGTACGTTTTCCCTTAATTCGAAATCGAATTGAGATATTGTAATTAACCTTTGCAATATCAGTTTACAAGTGAACTAGTAGCAATTCAAACCCTTTCCTATATTTTATGTTGATCCTACCTTATTCTCTTCCCTTGATCTTAGTTAGATCAAGTCACACAAGATCTCCAAATTGATCATCGGATTGCCACTACTCCTTTGAACAAACCTCTGTTCTTCAAAGCTTTCACTTGGCTAAATCCAAATTGCAAAACCTTTCCCCAAGTCCCTCAATTGATGATTCGGTTACCACTACTTCTTTTTAAGAACCCCCGTTCTTCAAATCTTTCACTCGGCTGAATCTAAGTTGCAAAGACTTGTGCAAAAACCCTTAAATCAATCTTTGATCTTGGAGGAAAAACCTAAAAGTTTTATCAATGAAACCCCCAAATAAAAACTCAAATCAATTTTATTATACCAACCTAAATTGGACCTTATCAATCTTATCTTCATAACAAACAACAAAAATGATTATGTATAGTTGTTGAGTGCATGCAAAGAAAGATTGAAGATGATGAGAAATTTCTAAGTGTGTTCTTGGTTTCAATGTTTAGAAATGATGCATGAAAGCGTATTTATATGTATGTATGTGTGTAGAAAGAAAACAAGAAAAAAATATTTTTAGCCAAAAATGAAAGTTTTGAAAGTTGGTACATAATGTATTGACTTAAATTATGAATGATTCAATACATAAGGCAAATGAATCAATCCATTTTCCAAAGGAGCCGATACATCAAAGGCAGAGAGAAATTGTTTGAAAAATTCTTCAAAAGGAGTCAACTCCAAACACGGGGGAGTCGACTCATTATATGAATGTATCGACACATCCCCTCAATGTATCGATACATTGAAGGTGGGGAGGTTCGTTTTAGAATGCCTTATAGATGGAGTCTAATCCAACCATGAATGAGTCGACTCGTTCACAAAATGTATCGATTCATCTTGTCTATGTATCGATACATTAGAGGTCGAATCGTTTTCTTTGAAAACGAACTCAGTATATATTGATAAATATCAAGAATGTATCGACCCATTGACTACTTTTATATGAAAATTCATATTTTTAGCATGTGATCACCTATTGAATCTAATTTTTCATTTGGCTTGGTTGAAATTGTATATAAACTGAAGTTAGTTTCAATTAGTTACACACGATTAAAATAATAAAATTTGTTGAGATGAAAAAAGTTCGTTACATTAATCTCTCTGCTATTCTTTCAATCTTCATCATCTTCTTCTTGTGGATAAATGGAGTTTCATTGTTAACTCCAACAATTAGTGGCACTTGATATAATATCATTAACATATATTTGTATAAATAAAATGTCATGTTCAATTTTTTTAATAAAAAGAGTTGTATCAACCTTCCATTTTTTAAAATCAAACTTTCACACCAAGCTCTAGACATAATTAGGAGAATAGAATTTGAAACTAAGCTCTAGACATAATTAAGAGAAGGTAAGTTTAGAAACCTGGTTTGAATGGAATTGTTCAAAAACACGCTTTTTACATCTATTTGAAAGAGATTAAGATCTAAAATGTATGAAAAAGATAAAAGTATCACTATGTTGTGTTTCAATTTCTCAGTGTAAAAGGTGTTGGAGTAGCGTATTAAGTTCGGGCCTACACAAAGTTAAGTGAGCATCTCCAATGATTTTATTGGGTGTGTTTTGTTAGCGTTGCAAACCCTTATACCTGATTATAGGCCTTCTCGTAGCAGTCTGTTTGGTTATGGTTGTTGGTGATCATCCATGTAGTAGTTGAGGCTGAAGGTTGTGGGGGCAAATCAGTAACATGACTTTTGCACTGAATTTGGCTTTAGCATATTCATTTGTAACAATTTGGATAGTTATTAGAGAATTTCTTACCCCACCCCTTGGGTTTCTTAGGCACCATGTGTGCTTCCAAAAATACTCCCTGCTTCCGGACGCATCTTTTTTTTACTTAACGTTAGTTTTCTCTGGAGCAACATCTACAGAATGTTTCCGTTTATATAGCTCTGGGGAAAATCAGAATACATTCGTGCCAGAGTCCTTTCTCCTCCCTCATTTTTCAACTTCTCACTCTCAAACTCTTCAAACTCTCTCAAACCTAAAAAAAAAAAAACGTTTTTCACCAAACTTAATTGTTTTCAATCAAGTTCGATAAGGAGTATTCATCTCAATGATCAAGACACTCCAACTCATTTAAAGCTCGATATAATTGGTAAGTTTTCAATTTTCCAAGGTATTTTCGAGTATTTCTTGTAAACGAGTTAGAATATAGTTTTAGGGGTAGAAGTCGTTAGATAGTTTTAAAAACATAGTTTAGAGACAATGTAGGTATTGTTTGTTGGCTGAAACGGACAATCAGGGGTTGAAAAAATCAATTTTCTTGGGTAAGGGACGCCATTTGTAACGCCCCCCTTTCTATACCCCAAAATAATCACATATCAAATCATATAGTCATGAATACAAGTGTTTTTATTTTCATCAGAGTATATTTACATTTAGGTATAAAAGAAGTGCGTCACAATACTCACGAAACGACCACATGAATATTAATGTTTAAAAAGAATTAACTCAAAAGGGGTAAATCTCAACTAAAAATAAACGCATGATTCTTCGAAATTACATATTCATGTTTTCTCTTAAAGCGGAAGACTAAAACATATATGTATTCACTTAAGACATGACAAAACGTAATTACATGTCATCTGGTTGTTCACAACTCTATTCACATATAAACAAAACATCATTAAGGCAATCAACAAGCCTATCTACCCAAAGTTACATATCAGAGCGACCGACACGAGGGAAAGGAACTATACTCCAAAGGAAACCTCCAGCGAATCCTAATCTGCAATGCCTCGCAGGGCATCATAAAACAACAGAAGGGTGAGAAACATTATCATAATAATCAAGGCATAATATATATATATATATATATATATATATATATATATATATATATATATATATATATATATATATATATATATATATATATATATATATATATATATATATATATATATATATATATATATATATATATATATATATATATATACTCAAGTACCGAATGCCTATATTCTACAGCTTTTCACTACGGTGCGTAATAATAAATTCTCACCACATCCAATACACTTAAACATATACACTCACACTAAACCATCCATCCATTAGTCAATATCCTACACATTCATTTATTCGCTATCCGCGTCCCATCAATTTCTGCACGCATGCATATTACATATAACAACTGCAACCATGTCGTGCGATTCGTATAATACTCATCTAATGTCCTCAATCCTCTTTCCGGGTTATGGGCATATCGCTCATGCCCTACCGGGAACAACATCTCAGTCATTCTACCCCGGTAACTTCTTCACTAGGAACGACACATTGCCATCCTACCCTAGTGAGTACAACTCCTCCACGCTTACTTCAACGTCATCCTCCCATCTATCAGACCATACATACATATATACTATTATATTCTTAGAGATTATTCTCCGTTCATCATCTAAAGATGATAGTGCAACTCATAGGGACCGACTCATTCATCCGCCAGATTCTCCTATGAACCTATCACTTATCAAATCCTCCACGGGATCAAATATAACCATCGCATCAAGCGAGGTTCTGCAGATCCTACACGGGATCAAATATAACCATCGCATCAAGCGAGGTTCTGCAGATCCTACACGGGATCAAATATAACCATCGCATCAAGCGAGGTTCTGCAGATCCTACACGGGATCAAATATAACCATCGCATCAAGCGAGGTTCTGCAGATCCTACACGGGATCAAATATAACCATCGCATCAAGCGAGGTTCTGCAGATCCTACACGGGATCAAATATAACCATCGCATCAAGCGAGGTTCTACAGATCCTACACGGGATCAAATATAACCATCGCATCAAGCGAGGTTCTGCAGATCCTACACGGGATCAAATATAACCATCGCATCAAGCGAGGTTCTGCAGATCCTACACGGGATCAAATATAACCATCGCATCAAGCGAGGTTCTGCAGATCCTACACGGGATCAAATATTAATACACAGCCACTAGGAATGATGTTATATCATTCTACCCTAGTGCACCCATCAATCACACCTCATTCGGAATACTCCTAACGCACTACAATATTGTTTGTGCCTCATTAGGAACGATATCACGTCGTCCTACCCTAATGAGCCCGCAACTAGGAATGATATCACATCATTCTACCCTAGTGTAATCCACTCCGACACTACGTTCACTACTCAATGCCCACATAATTCTATTATGTTCTCATACATTCATATTATCATGCCGACGGCAACGAACTCGATCATCTCATCATGCAATCCTATTCGATCTAGCGATTGCATAAAATTGCCGATCGGCCACACTCACGCTTCACAAACCATAAACTAGGATTCACGCCATTCGGCTACCCACAGCACCTCACGGGCCAGCATACCCGCTTTTAAATCGAGGGAAGGTCGATCGCAATCAGGGTCCCAAGCCGCAACAGTACACAACAGGAGAGAAACTCATTCTGCTACGTTCGCTACACGCTCGCCTAGCGAGCTACTAGCGAACGTTCGCTACCTCCTCGCCTAGCGAACTGCTAGCGAGTGCAAACAGAACCTCCAAACATTGCTCGCTACCTCGTTCGCCACAACGAACCCCCAGCGAGCTCTTCGCTACTCCCTTCGCTACTAGCGAAAGACCACAATACCATTCTGTCCCAAGTCTGGGACCGTTCGCTACGCACTCGCCTAGCAAGATGCTAGCGAACACTCGCGACCTGCTCGCCTAGCGAGCTGCTAGCGAGCGTCTGCGAACAGAACTTCTCCCCACTGTTCAGAATTTGAAACAGCCGATAAATTCACCTGATAATTCTCCACTTGCTCCAGTAATCATAACCTAACGTTTCCCGACACAAATCCTACCACTTATTCTCATCTTCATTAAACAAAGCTAGATTTCTACCGATCGAATCAATTTCGACCTAAAACGGAAATTATAGGAAACTCTCCAAAACCCTAACTCAATCAACCATACACATACATAATCATACATATTGATTTAGATAGTAAGATTTCACACCCTTACCTTGGATTAATCGAAGCTTTGAGCTGTTCTTGATGATCCCACACTTTTCTTCTTCTTCTTCTCTTTTCTCCTCCTTTTCCTTCTTCCTCTTTTCTTTCCTTCCTTTTCTCTTATGTTTCTTTTCTCTTCTATTTCCCTTTTAATATCCTTCTCATTATTTCTCCAAAACATCTATTAATTCAATATCCCATAAAATATCCCACTTATCATTAAATAGGAAATGTCCAAAATACCCTCCAAACTATTTTCTCCGAAAACTCTCAAAATCGGTTAAAATAGAATAATATGTAAACTTAACATATTTCCACACAAATTCCATATCAAAAATAATATTCGTCCAATCAAATTAAGTAAGGACTCGATAAAAGAGACAATCGAAATCGGGGCGTTACACCATTAACGTTGTTGTAGGAGTTGTAGGAAGTTCCGGAGCTACATCTACGGAATAAATTAACGTTTGGGTAATTCCAAAGATGCAGCTCCGGAACAAGTCTAACTTTCTGAATTCTGGATTTTCCACATGTATATATCCGGAAATAAAAAAAATGTTATTTTTATTTTTATTTTTTTAATTTATTTGTATCTAATTGTTTTTTATTGGTTATACCTTGCAGACGTTATGGCAAACAGAAATGATAGATTGCGACTTGGACGAGTTTAACAGCATGTATCTATGATACGTGAGCGGAGTCAGGCCACCGTTATCGAGACATACATTGAGGCATGTATTTCCTTCATCACATGCCCAGGATATTCCCTCGACCTTGTATCCCACCCCCTTCATCCGCTTCTTTATCCCTGAGGCGTCAGGATTCACCTGAGGGTTCATCACAGGCCCCTTCCTCCAGCAGGCCTCGTCAGGATACTCTTGGTTCTCCTCCTGATGTTGATCAGGTGCCACCTCCAGAGAGTGATGACCAACCGCTGGAGGATGCTGGTGACGACGACGAAGATGAGCTTGAGGGATGTCACATTATACAATATCGCTTGTTGCTATTTTGTCAAATTGTATACGTATTTAACTGATATACCTTCATTTCAATTTCAGGCATGGAGACGGAGCAGTCAGAATGAAGAAATATTCCTTTATTACCTCGGGTTTTCTGAGTCAATCATATGCAACAACAATATATAGTATTCCAAACATTATAGGTGTACACAAACTAAAAGAACAAGAATGAACAGCTGGGCTGGAAATTGAATGTCATGAACTACTCTGAATCAAAAGAATCAGGGATCATTCCGCAGACCTGAAACAATAACTAAGCAATTCTGATCAAAGTTATACTTCCTAAAGTAACTACCCCAAGAATAGTTTTTTTGTCAAATATCAATCCCCTAAAAATAATTGTCAGCATATCAGTCTAATATCAAATAATTCCTCTCGTTCAACCCACAAACTTTTCCTCGTGCCATTTGCAGAAGCATTCCAGAGCGTCCATCATCCACGCATGTCGAAGGCTTCCAAGTGCCTCCGATACAGTCAACCAACTCCTATTTCTGGTATTTTGCTCAGGCCACAGTTCAAGTTCCTCTTTGACAAACAAAGAGAACATTGCTGCTTTACACAACCCTTCTGGACTGAACTCATCTTGGTGGGTCTTACTCCTAAACTCATAGCACCCAAGACAATCCTGCCATCAGGTAACCAAAAGTTTCAGCCATTGGTTTGCAAGTATACATCTAAATAACAAGAGCAAATGGAAATGTAGCAATATTAATAAGCTTTTTTACAATTAAAATAACTAAATCAGAGTATGTTTCAACTTTCAAGGGAATTAAAATAACTAAATCAGAGTATGTTTCAACTTTCAAGGGACAGCGGTAAAAGAGTGAAAGAATCAAAATGCATGCCAAGACAAATAGATAATTCCAAAAACATGTAATATTACTGACTTTTGCTCACATCTGTGACATGCTGGAACAAAATTTTAAAAGTGATAGTATTCCACCCTATTTTAGGGTCAAATTCACCATATTTTAAGTGTTAATGTGTCTTCTTGTGCTTTCAGACCCAAGCAAAGTTGAGAAAACACCATTGCAAATATCAAACAGTGACCAATTTACAGCAAGAAAGAATACTAAGAGAAGATGATAGGACTTTATTATATGCACCAAACTTAGGTTCCCATTACGAGATCATCAAAACATTCAGACTCTTAAATCCATCATGATAGTACAGAAGCTCAAAAGTTAATAAATTCACATTTCTCACCATTAGATCTCCTCGAACTCCTGCTTCTTCTATAGCTTCTCTTACAGCAGCCTCTTCAACAGTTTCATCATTCTCCCAACCTCCCTTCAATGGAAAACCATCATAACAATCAGAAAATGACATCTCCACTTAGGGTCCATTCAAAAAACAATGCACAACTGATCTCAAACAGACTAAGTTACAATAAATAGAATAAATGAGAAGCAGCAAACACTTTAAACAGACACTTAAAATGCACTTGATTGTGCAAAATGATTTTTGAAAGAATCATATGCAATTCAATAAAGGTGTCTGGTCAATAGATTCAGTAATAGGTTCTTAACAAAATTTTACAATAGGTTTGATTTATTCAATGGGCTGCTAATCTTTCATGGTTCAGTAAAGGTCCCTATACCTAATATGTATATCAATTTAATTGTTCTGTACAAGGATAGTATTGTGAACAGAATCCAGTGATTTTACCATCTCATCACAAGTGAAGACAAAAAAAAAAAAAATGAACTAATTTTACAATGTAATCGGAGCAGAAACTGGTCAATAGGTTAATGTAGCCCCCACACTTAATACACTAGGTATATGAGATGAGCAGTTCCGGAATTATTTGAGCTTAAAGCATTGAATACATGATGAAGCTATTTTATTACCTAAACAAACAAGCTAAAGTTTGAAGACAGGTTTGACTACATTGACGCTCAAGCTTTAGAGGGTTGACATAAGTAAAGTAGCAATGGGTTTATGATTATATTATAGTTGTATTTTTGTCTATTGTCCTCTAATATCTACCATTTAGCTAACTAGTTTGCAAGTGTCATATGTGACTGTCAACCTACTAGAGTGAAGGGGTATCAGCTAGTTTGCAAGTGTCATATGTGACTGTCAACCTACTGGAGTGAAGGGGTATCATGCTAAATGCCACACTAAGAAACCTACTAGAATGAAATCATCTTCAGAATATATATATATATATATATATATATATATATATATATATATATATATATATATATATATATATATATATATATATATAACATCTTTTTCATCGTAGATTTCATTCTCTGATATTTGGGTCCTTTCACCATTTGTTCAACAGTTCAATTCCTAGCTGGTGTCCATGAAAAAGCATATATGAGAGAGGTCAGCTTCTGAAATAAATCTCAGTTATCTTGAGGGATATGTCTTTGTAGTTGTGAACAGGGAAAATATTGGTTTACAGAAAACAAGATTTCATTCTCAAACCTAAGTCATCTTTATGGATACGAAACTAATTTTTATTTTACTTCATCTTCTAGAGTGGATTCCCACAATCTATTATCACCAACTTCAGTCAATTCCAAGAAAAGAGCTATAGTACAAACACAACCCAATGCAATTGGCATTCTTTTGCTAATTACTCACAGGTAGCAGGACCATAGGAGAAATTTCCTTTGGTTCTTTGGAGCAATTCGTCCCATAGGAAACAAAGAATCCATAGAATTAGTAAAACCAGTTCCCTTCTAAAAGTACAAAGCAATATTCTGGTGATGGAATACTAATATACATTTTCCCTTTATCCTAAAACACTATTATTATTAGTATAAGAGGGAGAAGAACATTCAATGTCAATTTTGAAATTTCACAAAAGTAATGCAATGAGTAAAAGATCGAACTGTATTGCCTTTGCAACATACAATTTCAGAGAAAATTTTACCATATCATAGTAATCAATGAATAGCATAAACTAATACCAACCATAAAAATACTCAAAGAGGTTTAAGAAGTGTCATTTCAAACATTATATACCTTTGGAAACAAAAGACCTGGCCCACTAGGTGAATTAATCAGAAGCACTTCAACAATCTTCTCAGAACTAGAGTCGTCTTCACAACTTTTATACCTAAAGGGAACACACCTGCAACCCAATTGACATCTTCAAAAAGAGTATTATATATCCAAAACAAGTATTATATAAAAAATGTAAACATCAAGCAATCCCTATCTGAAAATATTTGCTATCATAATAAAAGCTGATTAATTGGAAGGCTAATGAAATTCCATTTGCAGTTAGTTAGAGTCACTTTGCAAATCAATCAAATTCATAATTCATAAAAATATACAATTTCCATTCATTTACTATTTATTATCTGCATACAACTTTTTGAAGTCAAATACTAAACAGTTGGCTTATCCGAATTATAATCAGCAAGGCAACAAACAAGAGATGAACTTAAAGCCGTCAAAATTGCTCAAAAACCAGAAAGTTAAAATTACATTTAATTAGTAAACCAAAATAAAATTACATTTAATTATGCCAAAAAAAAATTATTTGGAAGGACCGTTGAGAATGAAAAATATTACATGTAATCTTTAAGATCACAACATTCAACTGAACTTTCCAAGTGTTGTCATAATGCATAAGCAAAGTTAAGTCATAAATTACAACTCTAAGGCACCAAAGTAGTGTGTTCCTACAACAAAGGCAACAACAACAACCAAGTCTAATCCCACTAAGTGGGTTCAGCTACATGGATCGACTTTCGCCATAATGTTCTATCTTGGACGATGCTTCTATTCAAATCATTAATCTCGAGATCATTCTTAATAACTTCTTTTATAGTTTTCCTAGGTCTTCATCTACCTCTAGTTGTTTGACTTCTCTCCAACTAATATATTCTTCTATGTCTTCTCTCTATATGCCTAAACCATATGTCTATTTTCCACCGTCTTTTTCTATTATAGGTGTTACCCCAATACTCTCTAATATTGTCATTTATAATCTTATTTTGTCTTGTCTTCCACACATCTAACGAAACATAATCATCCCTACTACACTTACTTTATTCTCGTGTTATTCCTAGAAAACTTAAAAATGAATATATTTCGAAAACTAAAAAATGAGAATATATTACAAAAGTCAGGATAACATAATCAACAAAATCTCTTAGTATACACAACGTGCACAGAAAGCCAAACGCATCTCCTATCACAAATTGATTGATACGTTCAATAGAAGAAAAGAAAAAAAGATTACAATTAAATAACACCAATCATCAAATATGGAAGACTTCTCTAGTTCTCTCTTCAATAACAATTCTTTAGAAATAACACAGTAGTGCTTCATAGATGACCACGTAATCCTATCTTGTAAAAAAATCTATAGGACGTTGACCATAAATAGCACATACATATATTATTATCAAAATAATTTCATATATAAACATGTACATCACAAAAGTGCCTAACACATGAGAACGCGTGAACAAATATCAAATATTACACATTATTATCAAATAATCAAAATTTAATTTTCCTTAATTTTAATGTAAATAGCCACATATTATTAAAATAAATGGTAAAAACCAGCTCCTTCAACAGATAAATTGACATTCGTAAGTGCGCCCTAAAAAGCTATAACAGAGACAGGCATCAACATCATGAAACCATCTACCTCAACCAAAAATAAAATAATACCAAAACATCGCCATCAACGAGACCAAATCGTAATTTCTCAAACACCAAAACCAAACAAAAAAAAAGCTTTCCTCCAGAAAATGACATTTCCCCCTTTACACAAAGATTATTAATTAATATTGATAAATAAATTCACTACATAAACTAAAAAACAAAAAATAAATTAATAAAAAAAATTGCAATGAAGGGGAAAATCACATTACCCAGCAACAAGACGAAAACCGTCCTCATACCGTTGCTGATGCCGACCCGTACGAGCAACCAAATCACACATGATAGCAACAAACAAAAACCCTTCCGAATCAGAAAAAAAAACAATCAATCTCGCACAATCGCGAAACCGAACAATGTAGCACTTTCTTTCGCCATTGGAATTGAAATCGAAATGATAAAGAGGCGCGCGAATCACGAAACAGTTATCGCCCGCACTCGATTACGATCCCAACAACGAACACATTTTGGTTTTTAGGGTTTGCTTTAGAGAGAAAGGGAAAATGAAGAAATGGGTGATAATAAGGGTAAGGTGAGAGAGAGAATTGTGAGAAATGAAAAAGGAGAGAAAGAAGAAGCGGTTAGAACGGATCAAATAAATGGGTCAAAGTCACGTGGATTGTGGTCAACATGTGAGGCGTTTGTAGATATAGGATGGAAGTGTTTTTCTAGGGATGACGCACACGGTATTATAATGGAATGCCCAATTATGTGGTGACACGTGGCGATATGCTTTTGTTGAATGGCGACGGAGGAAGGTGATTGGGGAGTGTATGCGGTGGGAGCTTGGTTGTTGGAAAAGTTTACCCATATAACGTAAACCCACCCATCTCCAATAAGATTATATTTGGGCAATACACAATTCTTTAAAAATATATTGTTTTTAATGAAAAAAATATTATTGTACCATTTATTAATATTTTATTAAATGTAGTTAATAGAATAGTTGAATAAAATAAAAATTAACGAATTGAAATATAGTAGTAGAATAATAATAATAATAAATATTGTAATTAATAATATAAATTGACAATTATTTTTTATAAAAAAGTAAAAATAAAATATTTTTTATGAGACGGAAAAAATACTTTAGTTTATTAATAAGAATTTTTTTCCTTTTTCTCACTCTCATGTTTCAAATGTTTTGATCCAGTAAAATTATTTTCTATTTTAGAACTTTTTATAAAGTTTCGGTATATAAAATAAAAATTAAAAAGTATTTAAAAACTAAATTATTGAAATTATTTTAAAAAAAATTTGATACACAAAATAAAAAGTTAAAAAATTAATTATCATAACTTTTTGCAAAGTCTTCTTATATATAAAATAAATGTTAAAAATTATTTTTAAAAACTTACTATTGAAATGTTTTTGCAAAGTCTTCTTATACACAAAATAAAAATTAAAAAATATTTAAAAGTTAACTACTAGAACTTTTTTTCAAAGTCTTTTGGGTAACAGATTAAAAGTTAAATAATATTTAAAAACTTAATCTATAACTCTTTTGCAAAGTCTTTTAGCGCTCAAATAAAAGTAAAAAATGTTCTAAAAATTGATTATCAAAATCTCTTTTTTTTTTCAAAGTATTTCAAACATGAAATAAAAGTTAAAAAAAACTTACTATCAGAACGGTTTTACAAAGTCTTATGGTACATAAAATAAATGTTAAAAAATATTTAAAAGTTGAGTATCAAAACTCTTTCTTTGAAGTCTTCGAATCGAAAAATTCATATCGAAAAACTGAGTAACAAAAACTGAACAACTAAAATCTTACACAAAGTGTTCTGGAACACAACAAAATTCATATTGAAAATTTTTTTTGATGTATTTCAATACATCAAAAATTTAAACCAATGTCGGAAATTTTTTTCCAACTTCAAAAAACACACACCGGAACTCATTTTTGAATGTTATCCGGTACACATATGTAAGGGTGCAGTTTTTCGTAAATCTTAAATAAATAATAAAAAAATCGTAAATTAGTTAAAAATTTATAAGTGGGTGCAATTTTTCGTAAATCTTAAATAAATAATAAAAAATGGCAAATTAGTTAAAAATATATGAGGGCAAAGTTGGTATTTTTCATAAAATGTAGTAGTATGGGGATAAGTGTATGGGTATGGGGTTAAATTTTATTGTCGTTGAGGTAATGGAGTACAGAGCTTCGCGGGGCGATCCAAAGTACTAGTGATTCTGGTCCCAAAAGTAAAAATTTAAGGTTTCTTTCTACCATCCCCTAAATTTTACTTGGTATCCCCATACCTCCTATATTTTTCTCATATTAGTCCTATACAATATTATATTTCATTCCGCTAAAAAGTGTTGGAGATTTTCAAATTTTTAAAAAACTTTGTAATCTTCAGGATATTTCAAAGAGCCTATTGAATATTTGGTGTTGGTGACAAGTTTTAATTTTTATCGTATTTTATCTTCTTCTTTTTTATTTATTTTTCATGTATTTTTACTACATATTTCAAAAAAAAAATGGAAAAAAGTATGCATTTTTCTGCACTTTTTTAAAAAATCGGTAAAAGCATACATTTTTCTAGATTTTTCGAAATATGTAGTAAAAATAAATAAATTTTTCAGCATTTTTCAAAAAATATGGAAAAAATGCATACGTTCAACCGGACATTTCAAAAATCTTGAATAAAGAGTGCATTTTTACCGCATCTTTTGAAAAATGAAGAAAAATTTATGATCGTTACCACATTTTTGTAAAAATCTGGAAAGTTCAAAATTTTAGAATTTTTTGAAATGTCAGATAGTCTAAAAAAATTGTTTTATTTTTTCAGTGAAGACCATAGCATGATAGAGGTGTTGTTGCGAGGGCTCGAGAGAGGGGAGGTGACGTAGAGGGCTCACAGTTTCGAGTAGGGAGAATGACACTGACTGGTTCTCACAGGAGATGGTCGGTCGTTCATGCTCAATTTCGACGTAGATGATCTAGATTTGGTTCTAGATGGATGAGAGATGAAGAGGATGCGTTAGTTATTCTTCAAACACTGGTTATGGATGACGTGCAGATGGTGGCATAGACAAATGTGCCCCATCCGGTAGAGATAGAGGTGCCTCATTCTTCTGAGATGATAGAGGTGCCTTATCCTTTTGAGGCAGAGGCATCAACTACTATAGAGGTTACTCCGGAGACAGATGTCGTTACTACTCATGAGACATTTCTTGCTTCAACAGACCCGTCTATATGCACTGATGGAGGGTTTCTTGGTGATCCCAGTGACTGTTCTATTCTCATAGGAAATGCGGATCATGTGGCATTCAGATTATGGTAGGGAGAGATATGTATATTATATGTCAATGACATGGCTTTATTTATTAATTATAATTTGAAATTAACTTATGCTTTTTACTTTGTTTGTTACAGAACTGTATTCCACTTAAGGTGCCCACCCATGGTTTGAAGTTGAAGAAGTTTTCTAATGTAGAGATGTTACCGCAGGTGAAGGAGATAGTTGAGGATTGCGGCCTCTTTCCATCAGTGAACTCTTCGCTTACCATTATTAGCAGCCTTTGTTAAGCAATGGCATAAAGAGACATCTTCCTTCCATATTTCATTTGGTGAGTTGATGATTACATCGGATATATCTCCTCGCTTTTCCATATTCTGCTGGCAGATAGTTTCTTCATCTCTCCTATTATTAGTTAAGAGTCCGCACGTGTGACAACGGTACAATACTTATGGGTTACTGAGCCGTAGGTGATAATTAACTTTAAGTATATGAGGGGTGCTCACTTTCTCCTATCTTCGCTTCATGATAGATATAAAAAGCTAGTATGGTAGGGTATGTGGAAGGCAAGCTGCCAGGGTATACACGTTACACCTTATAGGATGTACTATATTAGTAAATAAGTCTCACGTATATATTGATGCTAAGTAAATGAGGTTGTTTAACAGTCTTGAGCATTGCACATGGGCATGGGGGTGTGTTGTATTTATTGTTCTATACTCTGCCTTCGGAGAGGCCATTGTTTTTTAGACCAAACAGCTTGCCGGTTATATGAGTCTATTTCAGATATAACTAAATTATTAATTCTTATTATGGTAGTTCTGTTTATGACATTATTTCTTGTTATATGATTCTTTGTTATTATGCAGTGTTAGATATACGAGCGTTTTCTGTTCATTTGTGGCAGACGGGTTATTGCTAACACTGTTGGGTCCCTATAGGCCAAGAGATAAAAGGGTAGGCATGCACACCCAGGAGGTGTTATGGAGTATATGAAAAGGATTGATGCACTGGCTGTAGACGATGTCATATGGACACCCCACACAGACCATATAGTCGATAGATGAGATGTGGAGTTTAATGGCACTAACTTTTATGGTTATCTACGATCGGAGGGGTTAAAGTCTAGACACTTGCCTGAGAGGTGTTTGCGCCAGTATGGATACGCCCAGAACATCCCACAATCAGTCCCTACTATTCCATCTAAGGGTATTAATAGTTGATTTCGTGGTAACATTATGAGTTTTACATGTGCCATTAGATATTGTGCAGTGGCGGTTCAATTATCTGCGAAGTGTGTGGATAGGTATTTGAAGTGGTACCGTATGGTATCACACCCTCCTTCATTCCTCCTGGCCAACATGGAGATGATGTTAGACCTTCTCGTGTTGGATTTTCACA
Source organism: Lathyrus sativus (assembly GCA_963859935.3). Taxonomy (NCBI): domain Eukaryota; kingdom Viridiplantae; phylum Streptophyta; class Magnoliopsida; order Fabales; family Fabaceae; genus Lathyrus; species Lathyrus sativus. Next base: position 95,997,454 of record OZ012738.1, on the reverse strand, counting down.
TGCTAATTTTTCTCATGTTGATACTAGGGTACCTTCTGATGACATGATGCCACCTTCACTGCCTCCACATGGTACAGATGATGCTCAACGGCTGCAGATGATAGCAATCGTTATAGATAACCTCATGGGTTTTGTGAAACCATACGACGAGATTTATAGTTTGGTAGCGCAAGGCAGAACATATAGCCTGTGGAGGGCCTATTTAGACATTATTATTATTATCATGTACTATTTGTATATTATGTGTAGTATTACTCAGATATTTGTTCAACTATTTATTAGATAACATTTTTGTCTTTCCAAATGATATACAAATTAAAATAAACTAAATAAATAAATCAAGTAAAAGAAGAAAAAAACCTGATAAGGATTAGATGAGAGAGTATTGTGTCTAGATGGAGGATGATATTTTATGTGAGGTTAGATGTACCATGAAGAAAAAGAAAATGTAGGTGGTGGTTTATTATTGGGAAAATGAAGGTGAGTTATTCATATCATGGAAGATATTGTATATGAAAGAGTGATGATAGAATATGGTGGATAGTGAGTTTTTAGTTTATGTGAAAGTGTGATGAGGAAAAGAGCATGAAGCGTGAGAGTGTTTTTGTGAATGTCAAAAAAGTAGTATGATTTATGTGGTTTTTATAGTGAGAAAAGTAGTAGAAAGTGGGTAACAACTTCCATAAAATGGGGTCTTAAAAATGTAATGCTAGTAATATAGTATATGCTTTGTGTGATGAAGTGATGACACATAGCATGAAGAAGGAGGAAAATATGAAAAAATGGTTATGTACATGGGAACTCAAAAAAGTCACTTTTCATGGGAACTTAAAAAAGTCACTCTTCATGGGAACTCAAAAAAGTCACTCTTCATGGGAACTAAAAAAAAATCATTCTTCATGGAAACTTAAATAAATCACTCTTAAAAAACTTATTTAATAAGTTTTCTAAAAACTAATTAAAAAAATTAAATGAATAAAATAAAAACAAAATAAATAAATAACAATAACAATAAAATAAACTATAATGAAAATCTAAAATAAAAAATAGATTAATTAAAATAATTATTAATTAAAAATAGAAATAAAAGTGGTAAAAACAAATAAATGGACCGGTATCGAAGTACATAAAAAATGAATATACCAAAATGATCAATGTAAAATTACTATTCAGAAAAATACAGCGTTTGGTCAAATTTTGAAATAATTTTATCTGCTAAAATGGTTTAAAGTGTCCAAAAATGTGACTGAAAAGTGGTTGAAAAAATTAAATGAGCACGCCAGGTTAAACTACGTGAAACACAGATTAATATCACTAACGTTTGCAGGCTCGATTTAAAAAATTTTTGTCCACTGATCTTACGCGCAGTTGAGTTTTATTTGACCGATTCGGCTGTAAATCTGACAAGTTTATTTTAGCTGATAAATTGGGTATTATGTAAGATGACAGACATGATATGCTATGCAGAAGATCAAAGGATCTGAGAGTAAAATTTGGGGTATGACACCCCCAAATTTTACCTGACACCCCCATATTTCAATAATACCCATGTTTCCCTTGTAAAAATTGAAGCAAAAAATTTGAACAAAAAATTCGGTAGAACAGACTAAATAATTTGGAACCTAGCAAAAAATCGGTAGTATATATGAAAAATTCGGTTAACCGAATTTTTCAAAATATCCAAAATTTTGATTAGTACTGATTTTTTTAAAACTTCCGAAAGTTACCAAATATTTCGTCCATGAGTGAAAAATACGGTAGTTATTAAAAAAGTGAAAATTGAATGGTTGAGATTTTGCAGACACTTTTGTACGACTGTAATTGCACAAACTATTTTTTGTGGTTCAGAATAGACTTAAAGTTGTATAAACAGGGGTCATCTGCTATTAAGAAAAATAACTAAGAATGTGTCTTCCTCAATTTTTGATTAAGGTAGAAGTTCACTTCAATGGGGCGAAACTCCCCGTAGAGTTTTGGCTTTCGGGTGACACTACCTGTCTCGCCGTCTTGAGATCCATGTTGAATGATTTGTTTCTCGACACCGATAATATTAAAGTGAGAAAGATTGACTTTTATTAAGATTGGACTAAGGGTAAAATGAAACCTTATTGAGTTAAAGACCGATGAAGATTTGAAAGCTATGTGGAGATCATATGACTGTAGACTAACTAAAAGACTTGTCGAGTTTGACGCAAAAGTTTCTACATTCGTCGACGACATAATCAAGATTTTGAAATGTGCAAAATTATCTAGTAGTGTTTAAGTTTTCTTATAAACTAAAAATTCATTATCCACAATATTCTATCATCACTCTTTCATACACAATATCTTCCATGATATGAATAATTCACCTTCATTTTCCCAATAATAAACCACCATCTACATTTTCTTTTTCTTCATGGTACATCTAACCTCACATAAAATATCATCCTCTATCTAGACACAATACTCTCTCATTTAATCGTTATCAGGTTTTTTTTCTTTTACTTGATTTATTTATTTAGTTTATTTTAATTTGTATATCATTTGGAAAGACAAAAAAAAGGATTTTTAAATACTTATCTTTTAGTCAATCGTTAAATATTTGAAAATACAAAAATATATGTTGTAATTATTAATTAATTTAAATATTTCTATTTAATTTGATTAATTAAATTATTAGTTAATTTTTTAAAATATTTATATTTAATTTGATTAATTATGTTTGTTGTCTGATTTATTTCCATGTGATATTTTGTCTGTTTGACCATACATGGTGCTTTTCCATGTACTGTATTTGTGACTTGTCTGCTTGCTGATTTCATAATGTTTTTCCATGTTATCTATTGCTTTTTTATTCCTGTGACCTAATCCAAGGGGAGAGATTGTATGTTGACTTATTGTCATTGTGCATGTCCCTTGTTTGTTTTTTTACTTGTCTTTGTTGTTCTTGGTTCTTAGAACCTGGAAACCTGTGGTTCCACGAACTACGGACGCTTTGATTTCTCAAGTCCCTCTTGAGGATATGTAGGCACAAGATGCAATGTCTTGGCGAGCTCACTAACAACTAACTTCCTGTTAACATTTACAACTTAGGATTGGAGTCGTCGTGCTCCAGGTAGTTGTCCCGCTGTGGACATTCCCTTCCTTGCTAACTTAACTTAGTTTAGAGTCGTTCCACTCTATGTAGGTGTCTTACCACAGACATATACTTTTTTCCCTTTGGAACCTTGGCCACAGTCAAGAGTTCCTCACCCCTAGTTAGGGAAATTATGGTTGCTCTGATTATATTCCCATCAGGATACGTAGGCACGAGATGGGATGTCTTGGTGAGCATACTTTGTATATTGTTTATATCTCTACCTTAGCACTTTTCCCTTAGCAAGCAACTTTAGCACAACACAAATATTAACAAGAGGTTCTTGTAGAGTACTACAAATGTTTAAGAATGATTTACCTACCATATACATAACCAACCCCCGAACCTTAGATCTCTTAGCTATGTTGTTACATAGCACACTTAGGTTTTTCTTTCTTTAAACCTTTCCTTTGGATGAATTAAAGTCCGATTGTGAATTTAATGAATTAAGACTCAAGTTAATCAATAGCTTGGTATCACGATTCTCACTGCAACAGAAATGGCGACTTCATTGGGGACACTCCCCTAAGAGGGTTAAGCCCACCTTGTTTATATTTGTGTTTGCTATATGTTTGCTTGCTTGTATATTTGTGTATATTTGTCAATATATCTGTTTGTTTTGGGTGCCTTGAGTGGTGAAATAAATCCTAACCCGGATTTGAGTGACACATGAGATAGGATTGTGATAGGATCAATAGTTGGGTTGTTGGGAGTAGTCCTAATAAGTCTGACATATGATGTAATCACGCTCAGTGGAAACCTCTTTAAGATAATTGGTGATGCATGAGTAGTCGTGTATTCATTAATTGTTTCAACCTAAGAGTCTGTGAAGTTGAGGACCTTTAGTAACACTTTTACCTCACTTGGCCTTTTAGGACGTAGTGCGGAAACTGTTAGGGAGTAGTCCCTTAACAGTTGTCACGCGATGCTACACTCAGACGAGTTTATCTTGAGAATATTGTCGACTCACATAAGTAGTTGTGTTGGTTGACAATATCCTAAGGATTTACTATGACTCTGGGAACTTTGTTAGAACTAGTTGTACAAGTGTTTTACCCATAGTACACACCCTGTGGTTGGTTCTTCACCCAGACCCCATGTTGTGATCTTGAACCTTTGGTCCTACTATGCATGTTTTGCATCCTGTCTTGCATAGAATTACATCACATTTTCATCTTTGCATGGTCCATTGCATACCATTTGTTTGTCCAGTCGCTCATCTCCAGCTGTCTTCATCTTCCAGTGTGCCTTTGAGTCGTCAAGCTGATTCCTCGACATTGATATCGGACTAGAGCTTACTATAGACGCAAGATGTCAGAGCAAGAAGTATACAATGTGGAAATCCGAATGGAGATCGATGATTTTAAATCAGGCATAACTAAGCTCACCAAGATGTTCCAAGTCCTGATTGCCAGAGGAGAGCAACCTCAGCAGACTATCTTCCTAAAAGCTAGTGTTTCAGATATGACAGCTCATCCTTGTTACTGATTAGTCACTAGGCCATGTTTTTTGTTGTTTGCACTTTCCTTATTTTGTACTAGCTATTTGTATTCAAATTATTTTTGTACTTTCGTAATTGACGAAATGAGCATTGCAACTTTTGATTCAATTCATTTTGTCCATTATTTGCATCTTTATGTTTTATCTTTTAAAATATGCATCTTTTGTTCAAACTTTTGGCATACAAATATTTGAGGTAGGATGATGAAAAAATTATACTCATAACTGTTGTCAGTATGCTTTTAATCAAACTTTGTTGACGATATAAGGCATTGTTTTAACTTCCAAACACTGGAGAAATAAGGAAGTTATTCCCTAATCAACCCCTTCGAGCCTAGAAGTTGGAGTTTCTTTCTTTACAAAAAACCCACAATCTTAACCTTGGGATGGGTAGTTCTCAGTTAACTCGGTTGTGTGTTCATGCGAGACACCTTTCACATAAAGGTTGCAACCACAATTTTCCTTCGCACATAACAAACAAGTGTCGAAGATGCCTATCAAGCCAAAAATGCCAATGATGGCTCACCGTAATCATTAAGCCAGGCAGTCACTCTCTTTCTTCCAAAATAAATAAAAAGAAAAAGCCCGCTAAGTCAAAACCTATGAAGGAGACTTAGGCAAAACTGGGGCATTCCGCTGACTGTAATCTTCGCAAGAAATAATTCAGGCAAAACTTAGGGATGATAAAAAGAGGAGATCCTTAAATCATTCACCATGAATGTCCTCAATAACAAAAACAACCAAATGTTATAGGGAAGTAGTGACTGCCTTTTCAAAGGTCCCTTGACTTATGAACCATCATCATGGCTATCATCAGTCCAATTCCCACCTCTTGCGAATTTAAGTGCATAATTTGAGTTAACTGAGTGTAGTATTGAAGATCATCATGTAGGTTGGGTGGACCCAAATAAACTTTGAGCCTTTATCCTTTGTTTCTTAAACCGTGAACCAGTCCACGTTACAACCTTCAAAATACCTAACTGAAGCAAGGTTATTTTGAAAGCATACTACAACAAGGTTGTGTAAACTGACTCCAAAAGATCTTTGTGGATCATTTGTTTTGGAATCATACCTTTTTGCTTTACCTTTCATTTTTAAGTGTCTTGAACCACCGTGTTTTGACCAATGACTCATTTATTTTGCATCTTTCAAAAATGATTTTGATTTCAAAAGTTACATGAACTTTGCATTACCATGTTTGTATGAATAATTTTGTTTTCAAACTGGCTTTCCTCTCAAGGAATTTTCAAATAGTTGAGAAACTTGGTCGGTGATCCTATCAGGGGCAAGTTCTTTTCACATCCTGTCGAAGAATCAGTTCAATATTTGTTTAGGGCAAGGTCTTCTCAGATTTGGTTTATCCAGAAGATATTTCAAGACTTAGACTAAGGCTAGCTTTCCAAGCACACAGTGGATCAGTCATCTACAACATCAGACAAGCTAAAGCAATTATCAGTTCATCTACAATAGACAACTAATTTGGGGCAGTTTACTTGAAGAATCCCCAAGCATATATTCATCCTTCCTACAAGGATCATCTATTTGGTACATCTGACCAGTGCGGCAGAGTTGTGTTCAGAGGTAGCATCTTTAGTCCCCAAGTAGAATGAAAATGATCTATGTGTTGAGAAATCAGTCTTCTAGTTTTGTCTTCTCACCAAAAGAGTCAAGCCTTGTCGTCGACGTCTGCATTTGCATTTGATCATATATCATCTGTATAATTCATATACATATGCATAAAATGAGTGTTTCATCCACATTTGCATTTCTCCATAGGTCGTGTCGTTACCAACGTCTTTCCTTGTGGTCAAAGTCCAACTCACTTGGCACTTACCGAACAGTTTTTGTCGTGTCTATCTGACGTTCTCCCAAATTTGACATTTCTTATCCGATTGTTTTTCTGGATATGTCTGTTCCTCTTACATCCAATACCATTCCCAGATAGTGTGTTTATACCTTTCATTCAAGGCCATTATTGAATATTTGGTATCTTTTTTATCCAACTCCATTCTTGGATGTCACGTGTTTCTCTCTAATGTTTTTTCAGATTGAGTCTTTGTTCTGATGTTCTTCCAGAACTTATCTGATGTTTTTCCAGATATTCCTTTTGATTCTGATGTTTTCCTAGAATTTATCTGAGGTTTTTCTGGATTTGTTTCTCTCTCTGATGTTTTTCCAGATTGAGTCTTTGTTCTGATGTTCTTCCAGAACTTATCTGATGTTTTTCCAGATATTCCTTTTAATTCTGATGTTTTTCCAGAATCTATCTGAGGTTTTTCCAGATTTGTTTCTCTCTCTGATGTTTTTCCAGATTGAGTCTTTATTTTGATGTTCTTCCAGAACTTATCTGATGTTTTTCCAGAATCTATCTGAGGTTTTTCCGGATTTGTTTCTCTCTCTGATGTTTTTCCAGATGTGTCTTTTGTTCTGATGTTTTTCCAGAGCCTTTTTTGTGTCTATCTGATGCTTTTCCGGATATGACTTTTTGTTCTGATGTTCTTCCAGAACTCCTTTGTTACTTATCTGACGTTCTTCCAGATATGTCTTCAAAATTCTCATTTTTCGTATATTTAATGATTTTCTAAATATTTCAGATGTATCTTCAAAATCTTTGTGTTCATCTAATGCTCTTCTAGATGTCTTCAATTTGTTTCTGACTTTAGTTAGCGACTGTTGAATATTTTCAAGTGTGTTTTCATTCTCCATGTCGTACTTGGCTGGATGTGTCCTGGAGTTTATTCGATGTTTTTTCGAATATCTCTGGTGTGTTTTAGAGTTTATTTGATGTTCTTCCGAATATCTCCGATGTTTATTGGGGTTTCCAGAGTCCATTCAATGCTTTTCTGCATGCCTCTGATGTTTGTTTCAATGTCCCTCATATATTTCCCAAATTTCTCCTCACCTCATTCAATGATCTTCTGAATGATGTGTCTCTTTTCCATCCAGTTATGTTCATAGATGATGATTGTTGCTTCCCTAGTATTGTTGCCTCTCCTCAGTGAGTGGTTACTCATTGTGTAGTCTCTATCCTTGTTGGCTTTTGTTTTGTTTGCATTTTTGCATTCTTATCATCCTATCATTTTCATCATGCTAGTGTCCATTGCATGTCAGTATTGCATTTTCTCTTTCGTCCATAGCATAGCATGTCACGGTACCTAAGGGAAATTTTTTTGATTATTTGTATTTAAATACCTTTCACCATGATTTCATGAGTCTTTTTCATTACTCATGTCATCCGATAAAGATATTTAAATAGGGGCAACAGTCATACCCCAAATTTTATCCTCATATCCTTTGATCTTCTGCATAGCATATCATGTCTGTCATCTTACATAATACCCAATTTATCAGCTAAAATAAACATGTCGGATTTACAGCCAAATCAATCAAATAAAAATCAACTGCGCGTAAGATCAGTGGACGAAAAATTTTAAAATCGAGCCTGCAAACGTTAGTGATATTAATCTGCATTTCACGTAGTTTAACCTGGCGTGCTCATTTAATTTTTTCAACCACTTTTCAGTCGTATTTTTGGACAGTTTAAGCCATTTTAGCGGGTAAAATTTATTTCAAAATTTGACCAAACGCCGTATTTTTCTGGATAATATATTTTACATTAATCATTTTGGTATTTTTTTTTGTGCACTTCGATATCGGTCCATTTATTCGTTTTTACCGCTTTTATTTCTATTTTTAATTAATAATTATTTTGGTTAATCTATTTTTTATTTTAGATTTTCATTATAGTTTATTTTATTGTTGTTGTTATTTATTTATTTTGTTTTTATTTTATTCATTTAATTTTTGTTTTATTAGTTTTTAGAAAACTTGTTAAATAAGTTTCCTAAGAGTGATTTATTTAAGTTCCCATGAAGAGTAACTTTTTTAAGTTTTCATGAAGAGTGACTTTTTTGAGTTCCCATGAAGAGTGACTTTTTTGAGTTCCCATGTACATAACCACTTTTCCATTTTTTCCTCCTTCCTTATGGCATGTGTCATCACTTCATCACACAAAGCCTATACTATATTACTAGCATTATATCTTCAAGACCCCATTTTACAGAAGTTGTTACCCACTTTCTACTACTTTTCTCACTATAAAAACCACATAAATCATACTACTTTTTTGACATTCACAAAAACACTCTCACACTTCATGCTCTTTTCCTCATCACACTTCCACATAAACTAAAAACTCACTATCCACCATATTCTATCATCACTCTTTCATACACAATATCTTCCATGATATGAATAACTCACCTTCATTTTCCCAATAATAAATCACCACCTACATTTTCTTTTTCTTCATGATACCTCTAACCTCACGTAAAATATCATCTTCCATCTAGACACAATACTCCTTCATCTAATCTTTATTAGATTTTTTTTCTTTTACTTTATTTATTTATTTAGTTTATTTTAATTTGTATATCATTTGGAAAGACAAAAAATGAATTTTTAATTACTTATCTTTTAGTCAATTGTTAAATATTTGAAAATACAAAATTATATGTTGTAATTATTAATTAATTTAAATATTTATATTTAATTTTATTAATTAAATAATTAGTTAATCTTTTTAAATATTTATATTTAAATTGATTAATTATGTTCGTTGTCTGATTTATTCCATGTGATATTTTGTCTGTTTGACCATACATGATGTTTTTCCGTGTACTGTGTCTGTGACTTGTCTGCTTGCTGATTTCATGATGTTTTTTCATGTTATCTATTGCTTTTTTATTCCTGTGACCTAATCCAAGGGGAGGGATTGTATGTTGACTTATTGTCATTGTGCATGTCCCTTGTTTGTTTTTTTACTTGTCTTTGTTGTTCTTGGTTCTTAGAACCTGGCAACCCGTGGTTCCACGAACTACGGACGCTCTGATTTCTCAAGTCCTTCTTGAGGATATGTAGGCACAAGATGCAATGTCTTGGCGAGCTCACTAATAATTAACTTCCTGTTAACATTTAAAACTTAGGATTGGAGTCGCCGTGCTCCAGGTAGTTGTTCCGCTATGGACGTTCCCCTCCTTGCTAACTTAACTTAATTTAGAGTTGTCGCACTCTATATAGGTGTTTTACCGCAGACATCTAGTCTTTTCTCTTTGGAACCTTGACCACAGTCAAGAGTTCCTCACCCTTAGTTAGGGGAACTACGATTGCTCTGATTCCATTCCCGTCCGGATACGTAGGCACAAGATGCGATGTCTTGGCGAACATACTTTGTATATACTTTAGATCTTTACCTTAACATTTTTCCCTTAGCAAGCAACTTTATCATAACACAAATACTAACAAGAGGTTCCTGTAGAGTACTACATATGTGTAGAATGTGAAATACCTACCATATGCATAACCAACCCCCGAACCTTAGATCTCTTAGTTGTGTTGTTACATAACGCACTTAGGTTTTTCTTTCTTTAAACCTTTCCTTTGGACAAACTAAAGTCCGGTATGAATTTAATGAATTAAGATTCAAGTTAATCAATAGCTTGGTATCACGATTCTCACCGCAACAGGGGGTGCCAGGAAGGAATCTCTAAAAGTTGTATGAGAGGTGATTTTACCTACATTGTTATAAGGGAAATGATCTTTCCACCCTTGGCGGTGCCTCCCACACCCTTAGAAACCTGAAAATGCCCTCATGCATTCGAAAATGCATCTTTGGACACACCCAAAAGCATACCAAAATGCGTTTTTTCTGAGATTCACCCTATTTTTAAAAATATATAGTCCGAATGCATCTTCGTATACTATTTGGGTGTATCCGTGGATGCATCTCCAAAATACCCCATACACTCATTTATATGGTTTTGTTAATTACGCAATGGAATTAAATAACAAGCTAATTGTGCAAAATGATTACACATCCCCCATCTTGCATTTATGTATTTCAATGGCGCAAAACTTTCATTTCAATTCAATCTGCGAGGACATACTTATAGTTGATCAAAAAACCAAAATGAATACTCTCTTGCGATATTCAGAAAATCGGAGAGTTGTCAAGCTCGAGTGTCGTTCACCCTCGATAGACAGTGAAGGAAAGATACAGTTCATCATGCTTGAACTGAAGATGGATGATGATTTGAAGATTATGTGGACTACCTTTTACCGTTACTCAACAAAGGGTATGTTAATGTGGATACGATGATTCAAAGATCAGTCGAAAATACTATAAGAATGTTGCAACTTTCTAAACCACCTGGTTTTAATGACATGTAATGTTAAATTTATGCAATGTTTATCTATATAATGTTTATTTTGACGTTAATTTATGTTGTTTTTTCATTCTGCCATCGTTTCTGCCTGTGTCTATTTTGAACTAGAATAACATATTTTGGAGATGCATCTCCGAAAAGCTCCAAAGACTAATGAATTAAAAAGAATTATGAAGATGTATCTTTGAATTAATCTTTTGTGCATACGAAAATACATCTCCGAATCAAATATTAACAGAATTAAAAACTTCTCACCATTTTCTCCTTAGTATGATTTCTCACCATTTTCTTCTATGAATTTTGAATAATTTCATTTTTATTATCATCACTAAAAAAATTATCTTTTGAAGTCTTTCTAATTAATTTTTAGAAACGTCTTCATATTTGTCACTAAGATTTTCAATAATCTTCACAGAGGTTATCTACCTAGTTGTGTTTCCATTAGTTACAAAAGGGTAGAGAAATTAAAATTTCCTTCTAAATAATGAAAAAGATAGTTAATATAAATATTAAAATTGTAATCACAATTGATTAATTAAGGATTTGTTTGGGGATGGTCGTGTGTTTTTAGTTTTTGGTTTTGAAATTCAATTTCAAAATCAAAATCTATTTTGCAAAAATTGACTTGATTTGGCTTTTTACATTATTTCAAAATGATTTTTCATTAAAACCTAAAATCTAAAGTATAAAATTTGTTTGAATGAGTTTTTGTTTTTAGTTTATTAAATTTATTTTATATATCAATTTTAAAAAATAATTTTGAAAAAAAATAAAATAAAATATATTTGATAATTTTATTTTTAAAAAGTGTTTTAAAATTACACAATATTATAACCTTGCCAATATTCCTTCCTTTTCCTTTTCTTATCCTTTTCTCAATTTTCATAACTCAACACCAAAATCTCTAAAACTTATTTTAGTTTTTTAGCTATTAAAACTCTTAAATAGATAATAATTTTCAAAAAATAGTTTTATAAAATTAATCTACCAAATAAGTTTTATTATTTTTAAATTTGAAAAACTAAAAAACATATTTACATAACCAATTCAAACAATCCTTTAGTTTTTTTTTAAATTCTTTTTTTTTTTGTTTAAAATTAAGACATCACCACCAATGATCGTAGACTATTTCTCCAACTATCATTATGACCATCGTTGAAGCATAGCTATAGTAATAACATGCATGGCAAGTTAACCATGCAACCTTGCATGGCTCCTCTTGTATTTTGAGATAGAACACAATAGCTTCGTGTAGACTTACTATAGAGGATTACACCTAAGTATAAGTTAGTTAAAATTCTGTTAGAGGTTGTTAGAAGTTTAACCTCACATTGTAAATAACTTCACCATGATGAATGAGTTCACTATTTTATTTCACTCTTTCTAGCAACTTTACATTCATCTTCATCATCATTCATACAAACTTCATAATGGTATCATAGCTCTTTTGAGCTTTGTTGCGTGTCACTTCTTTCAAAATGGTTTGTGATGGCGCCAATGTCGTCGACTCGGTTTCAAGATTCGTCACAGTAACCTGGGAACAAGTACTACGTTCATCCTTCTGATGGACTTTCTTTCGTCTCTGTTAAACTATTTTTCACGCATTAAAAATATCATGCATGGGCAAGCTTCAACATGTGGTAACATGTTTCATTCGTTTTATCACTAGTTTGAACGACACTTTTGATCTGGTATGTTGATGGATCCTCTACCTAACATCAATAAGATTTTTTCCATGGTATTACAACATGAAAGACAATTCAAAATTTCAGTTTTCTAATGATTCTAAGATACTCATCAATGCAGATGACTATAGGGGGCCTCTAGGGAGGGGTGTGGCAATGGTTCCTCTTCATTTGGCACCAAGAAATATTGTACACGCTACAGTAAGAATGGTCACATAGTTGAATCATGCTACAAGAAGCATGACTTTCCTCCTCCCCACTTGATAAACTTTTCTTCACTTGAATCACATGAAGAAAAAGATGATGTTGATGACTTAAGAAGCCACAAAGGGACTGGTTCTTACACCTTTACCAAAGATCAATATGATCAACTCATGAATCTTCTACATCCATTAAGTTCTCTTGGAAATTCAAGAGCATCCTCTTGCAAAGTGAACATGGCATCACATGCTAGTTCTCATGTTACCTCAAGTATTTCCAGAATATCTCAATCTTTGAATCATGTTAACATTGGATCTTGTATTGGAGATTTTGGTGTTATTGAACACATATGTTCCTCCATAAGTTTTTTTATTCTTATCAGTTAATTGCACAAGTCAACATTAGATTACCAAATAACCATATGGAAATGGCTAAATATTTTGGAACTGTTACTTTCTCATCAAGTCTCATTGTTCAAGATGTCCTATTAGTAATTGATTTTAACTTGAATTTATTATTAGTTCCAAAGTTGTTTCTTGATCTTAATTGTGTAGTGATTTTTAATAATTAAAATTGTTCAATTCATGAAAAGAAGAGCTTAAGGAAGATTGGTTCGACTGATTTAGTTGAAGGATTATACTATTTGGCCATTACACAAGCCTCACCTCAACTCTCACATCAACTAATACTAATGCATCACAAGTCCAACAAACTTCTGCTGTATTCCTGAAACTACTCTATGGCACTTTATACTAGGTCATTTATCCAATAGAAAACTAATTAGTTTACATAAACACATATCTCTTGTAACTATATATAAATATGCATCATGTGATATCTGTGTTAAGCATAGGAAGATTCCATTTCAACTTAGTGTAAATAAAGCAAATCAATGTTATGAGTTGATGCATTTTGACATTTGGGGTCCTTTGTCTATTCAATCTATACATGGTCACAAATACTTCACAACTTCTCTTGATGATTTTAGTAGATTTACATGGGTTATCCTTTGCAAATCTAAGTCTGAAGTCACAAACCTTGTTCAAAGATTTATAACTATGATTGAGAACCAACATAGGTGCATAGTTAAAATTGTGAGGACAAACAATTATAATAAATTCCTTATAATTTATTTTTATCTTTCCAAAAGAATTGAACATCAAACCAATTGTGTTAAGACTCAACAACAAAACGGTAAGGTCAAAAGAATGTATCAACAAATTTTAAATGTGGGAAGGGTTTTGTTTTTCCAATCAAAATTGTCAAATTAGTTGTGTCATATGTAACAGCCCAAATTTCATTAAATAATTAATTGTAGTAATTAATTTATTTAGTGGGATTTTATCAATGTTGGAAATTAATTTTTATTAATTGGGATTAATAGAGAATTAAGAAGGAATTGGAGAGGAAGGAAAATGAAGGAAATATATAAGAGAGAAAGAAAAGAAAGATAGAAAACATTTTGGAAAGAAAGAGGAAAGAAGAAGAAAGGAGAGAAAGAGAAGAGAAGAAAAGGAAAAGTGGAAATCATCAAGAACCAACATCAAAGCTCCGATTAATCGAGGTAAGGGTGAGAAATGTTTCTATTTGATCATGGTATGATGTTATGTATGTTGGGTTAGGGTTTTAGTGGAGTTTCCATCACTTTCCATTTAGGGCAAAATGTTGGATAATCGGTAGATTGATGATTTAATCGGTTGAAATCGAGTAATAATGCCGTAGAATAGTCGGGTAACATGTATTGATGCTGTTTATACTGATTTGGAGGTGTAAGAGAGGGTTGATGATGGATTGGTGAAGGAGGGACAGAATAGGATTCTGTTCTGCGCAGGTTCGCTGGCTCTCGCCAGGCGAGCGAAGGCGAAGCTTCGCCAGGCGAAGCTTAGCGAATGTTGGCGAATAATTATAATTAAGTCCCAGTAGACTTCGCTGGTGGGTTCGCCAGGCGAAGTTGGATAGCGAAGGTTCGCCCAGCGAAGGTGCCGGCGAATGGTGGCGAATGAAGTCAGTAGCTCCTGACTTGGGCTCGCTGAGAGAGTTCGCCAGGCGAAGGCCAGGCGAAGGTTCGCTGCGAGGGTTCGCCAGGCGAATGAAGGCGAATGTGGCAGTATATTTTTCTTTGCTGTGTTATCCAATGGGGATTGTTTGGTTGATTCGTATATGTTTATACTTCTATGTTATGAATGAGTATGTGAACTATTATGATAACATTTGTTGTGGGTAGCCTTCGGGCGAGAATCCTAGAGTTGTGATCTGAATGATTAATCGTAATCGGTTAAAATACATGAGAACATAATGATGATTATGTGTGTATTAATTGATGAGTTGTGAATGTTTGATTGTTGTGTACAATTATGTAATGAGTATGCATGAGAACATTTTGAATATGTGTGCGTGTCTTATAATTGTATGATTGGTATTGCGATGTGAATACCTTGATTGTTGTGATAATTAGAGATACATGGGAATACAATGAGGAATGTATGTGTATCGTCTAATGAATTGTGAGTGCATATATGTATGCGATTGTTGTGAGAATGCATGGGAACATAGGTGATATGTGTGCATTGTTGTTGAATATGATGATGTGTGGAATGAATACATTGATAAATGTTTGATATATGTTGTATGTGCAATCATAATGAAATTCTCGAAGGGGTGAATTATTCGAATGCATGGGATTAAGGCGCGGGAACGGTCTTAAGTGCATTTATTGTGATTGGTTGATTGTACATGCATCATTCAGTCAAGAGGCAATGTCTGTTAGTTTCGTGGAAACTAGTGGCTTGTCCCAAACCTAGAAGGGTGGGTTTGAAGCCTAGGGGACGGGCTTGGATGTTATCGGTCTAGAAGGGTGGACCCGGTTTAAAGTAAAAACCGAAAAATGATAACGAGTTATCGGTCTAGAAGGGTGGACCCGGTTTAACGTAAAAACCGAGAAAAGATAACGAGAGTCGGTACCGCATAGCATTGAGTTGCATTGGATATGTTGAGTCACATTTCATAATATTGTGGTGGTATAAATGTGCTTGTGAATGATTGTGAAATTAAGCATGAAGGGATGTGCTTGTGAATGTTCATAATGCTGATATATGTGAACGTAATATGATTATGATTGTGAGAATGAAGTGTGGTGAGAAATGTGAATATGTGTTTTATGATACCTATATATATATACGTAACCTTATGCTTTGATTATTATGGTTATATTTCTCACCCTTCTGCTGTTTTATAATGCTCTATGAGGCATTGCAGATTAGGATGCTGGAGTCCTTTTGTGAGGAATAGTCTTCGTTCTTTTGAGTCTACTGCTCTGATATGTAACACCGGGTAGTTAGACTAGTACAGTCATTCTTTTGTGATATATTGCGATGTATCAGCTGATGTGGTTTTGTAATCTAACTGATATGATATATATTAAATTGGATAGCTTATGTGCACGTGGATTAATATTTTGAAAACGATCAAATGATTTTATCTTCCGCTTAAATTGAAAATGTTACATATTTTATGGAGCAAATTGTGAAGGTGTTTTATTGGTGAAATTGTGGCATTCTTCTTTTATACCTTATTATAAAACCTTTTTACTCTGATAACTTGTATGTGCTTAGTTGTATTATATGCATTTATTTGGGGTATAGAAGGGGGTGTTACAATAGTGGTATCAGAGCAGGTCGGTCCGTCCGGCCAAGTTGTTAGAGTGTTTTTCCCTGTGTGTTATTGATATGCGTGTGATGCATTATCAATATTGGTTGTTCTTACGTTGTTCTGTTGTTGGAATTAGTAAGATGGTTGCAGGGAGGAACGACGAAGCGATTGCGGAGGCATTGACGAGATTGGCGGGGGCAATTGGGCCGAATCCTCCGGCCAATGTGAATGTGAGGAATCATGCTGATGATGGATTCCGTGCTTTGGGGAAATTCCAAAAGAATAACCCTCCGGTCTTCAAGGGAACTCATGAACCGGACAAGGCACAAATTTGGTTGAAAGCCGTGGAAAAGATTTTTCGAGTTATGAATTGCTCGGATGCACAGAAGGTGCAGTTTGGGACTCATATGCTCGAAGAAGAAGCTGAAGATTGGTGGGGTAATACTCGCCAAAGATTTGAGGAAGATGATATTGTGATTACGTGGGATTTGTTTAGAGAAACCTTTCTGGAGAAGTACTTTCCAGAGGATGTGCGGGGGAAGAAAGAGATCGAATTTCTTGAGTTGAAGCAAGGTAATTCGACGGTTGCCGAGTATGCGGCGAAATTGAGGAGTTGATCAAATTTTGTCCTCACTATAATACTGGTAATGCTGAGAGGTCTAAGTGCCTCAAGTTTGTGAACGGTTTGAGACCCGAGATTAGACAAGCTATTGGATACCAGGAAATCAGGCGGTTTTCTGAGTTGGTTAACAAGAGCAGAATTTATGATGAAGACAGTAGGGCTAGGTCTAGCCACTACAAGAGCCTAAGTGATAAGAAAGGAAAAGGTCAATTCAGAGGAAAACCTTATGTGACTCCTGCGGACAAAGGGAAGCAGAGAATGGGTTATGGCAAGAGGCCAAGTGGGGGAGTTTCTACTCCGGTGAGATGTTATAGGTGCGGTGAAGCGGGACATCGTGCTCCCGAATGCAAAAGTGTTGAGAAGGCGTGTTTTAAGTGTGGCAAGCCAGGCCACAAGGCGCTTGAGTGCAGAAGCGGTACGGGTGTTACTTGCTATAACTGTGGTGAGCAAGGACACATTAGTACGAAATGTGATAAGCCGAAGAAGAATCAAGGGAGCGGGAAAGTGTTCGCTCTTTCTGGATCTGAGACTGCTAGCGACGATCGATTGATCCGAGGTACGTGTTTTATTAATGGTATACCTTTGATCGCTATAATTGATACCGGAGCTACGCATTCTTTTATTTCTTTGGATTGTGTTAGAAGGTTGAATCTTGAGTTGTCTGTGATTGGTGGCGGTATGGTTATTGATACTCCTGCTATGGGTTCGGTAACTACACCGTATGTTTGCTTGAATTGCCCGTTGAGTATTTTCGGTAGAGATTTTGGGATTGATTTAGTGTGTCTTCATTTAGATCAACTGGATGTCATTCTTGGAATGAATTGGTTAAAATTCAATCGTGTGTATATTAACTGTTTTGACAAAACGGTTATTTTTCCCGACTCGGATGTTGAAAGGGAATTGTTTTTGACGAGGAAACAAGTGAAAGAATCAGTGCAAGATGGGGCTAAGGTATTTATGCTTATGGCAACTTTGAGGACTGGTGAGAGTGAAGGGATTGATGGTTTGCCCATTGTTAGAGATTTTCCGGAAGTATTCCCTGATGGGATAAAGGATTTACCGCCGGAGCGAGAAGTGGAGTTTTCGATAGATTTGATTCCTGGAACTAGTCCGATATCGATGGCTCCATATCGTATGTCGGCCTCAGAGTTAAAAGAGTTGAAGAGTCAACTTGAGGATTTGCTTGAAAGGAGGTTTATTCGTCCGAGCGTGTCACCGTGGGGTGCACCGGTGTTATTGGTTAAGAAGAAAGAGGGTTCTATGAGGCTCTGTGTGGATTACAGACAGTTGAACAAGGTGACTATTAAGAATAAGTATCCACTTCCAAGGATTGATGATCTGATGGATCAGTTGGTTGGTGCAAGCGTGTTCAGCAAGATTGATTTGAGATCTGGGTATCATCAGATCCGTGTGAAAGCTGAGGATATTCAGAAGACGGCTTTCCGAACGAGGTATGGACACTATGAGTATTCCGTGATGCCATTTGGTGTGACTAATGCACCGGGTGTATTTATGGAGTACATGAATAGGATTTTCCATCCTTATTTGGATAAGTTTGTGGTGGTGTTTATCGACGACGTCTTGGTTTATTCGAAGAGCGAGGGAGAGCATGCCGAGCATCTGAAGATTGTGTTATCTGTGCTGAGGGAGAAGCAGTTGTTCGCGAAGCTTTCTAAGTGTGAATTTTGGTTGAAGGAAGTTAGTTTCCTTGGTCATGTGATCTCGAGTAATGGTGTTGCGGTTGATCCATCGAAGGTTGAAGCGGTGTCGCAATGGGAGACTCCGAAGTCAGTTTTTGAGATCAGAAGTTTTCTTGGTTTAGCCGGTTATTATCGGAAGTTTATTGAAGGATTTGCCAAGTTATCATTGCCGTTGACGCAGTTGACTAGGAAAGGTCAAGCCTTTGTTTGGGACTCCAAGTGTGAAGCGAGTTTTCAAGAACTTAAACGAAGGTTGACGACAGCTCCTGTTTTGATTCTGCCAAATCCAGAAGAACCATTCGTTGTGTATTGTGATGCTTCTTTGAGGGGTTTAGGAGGTGTGTTGATGCAGAATAACCAAGTTGTGGCTTATGCTTCGAGGCAACTCAAAGTGCATGAGAAGAATTATCCGACGCATGACTTAGAGTTGGCCGCCGTTGTGTTCGTGTTGAAGCTTTGGAGGCATTATTTGTTTGGTGCGAGGTTTGAAGTGTTTAGTGACCACAAGAGTTTGAGGTATCTTTTTGATCAAAAGGAATTGAATGCGAGACAAAGAAGATGGCTTGAACTTTTGAAGGATTATGATTTTGGCTTGAATTACCATCCGGGTAAAGCAAATGTTGTAGCGGATGCATTGAGTCGGAAATCATTGCATATGTCGGCGTTGATGGTGAAAGAGTTAGAATTGGTCGAGCAATTTCGAGATTTGAGTTTGGTATGTGAGAGAACTTCTTTTGGATTTAATTTGGGTATGCTAAAGCTGACAAGTGGTATTTTGGACGAAATTCGAGAAGGACAGAAATCAGATTTGAGCTTAGTTGATAGGTTGACTTTAATCAACCAAGGCCAAGGTGGTGATTTTCGGATTGATGAAAATGGTATTATGAGATGTCGGGACCGAGTTTGTGTTCCAGATGCGGTTGAGCTTAAGAAGAGTATCCTTGAGGAAGGACATCGTAGCGGATTGAGTATTCATCCGGGTGCTACTAAGATGTATCAGGATTTGAGGAAAGTATTTTGGTGGCCTAGTATGAAGAAGGATATTGCGGAATTTGTGTATTCTTGTTTGACTTGCCAGAAGTCAAAGATTGAGCATCAGAAGCCATCGGGGTTGATGAAGCCGTTGTTTATTCCTGAGTGGAAATGGGATAGTATCTCTATGGATTTTGTATCAGGTTTGCCGAGGACGCCGAGTAATTTTGAGGCTATTTGGGTTATCGTGGATAGGTTGACTAAATCTGCTCATTTTATCCCTATGCGTATGGATTACCCTTTGGAGAAGTTGGCTAAGTTGTATGTTGAGAGGATTGTGTGTCTGCATGGTATTCCGTTAAGTATTGTTTCGGATAGGGATCCGAGGTTTACTTCGAGATTTTGGGAGAGCCTGCAGAGTGCTTTGGGTACTAAGTTGCGTTTGAGTTCAGCGTATCATCCTCAGACTGATGGTCAGACGGAGAGGACGATTCAGTCGCTTGAAGATCTTTTGAGAGCTTGTGTATTGGAAAAAGGAGGAGCTTGGGATAGCTACTTGCCTTTGATTGAGTTTACCTACAACAACAGTTTCCATTCGAGTATTGGTATGGCACCATTTGAGGCCTTGTATGGTAGGCGGTGTAGGACACCATTGTGTTGGTTCGAGTCCGGAGAAAGTTCTGTTGTTGGACCCGAGTTAGTTCAACAGACTACTGATAAGATCAAGATGATTCAAGAGAAGATGAGAATTGCTCAGAGTCGTCAGAAGAGTTATTATGACAAGAGAAGGAAGGCACTTGAATTTCAAGAGGGAGATCATGTGTTTCTTCGAGTCACTCCGATGACAGGTGTTGGTAGGGCACTGAAGTCGCGCAAGTTGTCGCCGCGTTTCATTGGTCCTTATCAGATTTTGCAAAGGATAGGAGAAGTGGCCTATCGTGTGGCTTTACCACCGTCGCTTGCTAATCTTCATGACGTATTCCATGTATCTCAGTTGAGGAAATACATTGCGGATCCGTCTCATGTAGTCCAAATAGATGATGTGCAGGTGAGAGATAACCTGACTGTTGAGACATCACCTATACGGATTGAGGATCGGAAATTGAAACAGCTTCGAGGTAAAGAGATTGCTTTAGTGAAGGTCGCTTGGGGAGGACCGGCTGGTGGAAATGTTACGTGGGAGCTTGAGAGCCAGATGAAGGAGTCTTATCCAGAACTGTTTGAATCAGGTAACATTTTCGAGGACGAAAATTCCTAAGTGGGGGAGGGTTGTAACAGCCCAAATTTCATTAAATAATTAATTGTAGTAATTAATTTATTTAGTGGGATTTTATCAATGTTGGAAATTAATTTTTATTAATTGGGATTAATAGAGAATTAAGAAGGAATTGGAGAGGAAGGAAAATGAAGGAAATATATAAGAGAGAAAGAAAAGAAAGATAGAAAACATTTTGGAAAGAAAGAGGAAAGAAGAAGAAAGGAGAGAAAGAGAAGAGAAGAAAAGGAAAAGTGGAAATCATCAAGAACCAACATCAAAGCTCCGATTAATCGAGGTAAGGGTGAGAAATGTTTCTATTTGATCATGGTATGATGTTATGTATGTTGGGTTAGGGTTTTAGTGGAGTTTCCATCACTTTCCATTTAGGGCAAAATGTTGGATAATCGGTAGATTGATGATTTAATCGGTTGAAATCGAGTAATAATGCCGTAGAATAGTCGGGTAACATGTATTGATGCTGTTTATACTGATTTGGAGGTGTAAGAGAGGGTTGATGATGGATTGGTGAAGGAGGGACAGAATAGGATTCTGTTCTGCGCAGGTTCGCTGGCTCTCGCCAGGCGAGCGAAGGCGAAGCTTCGCCAGGCGAAGCTTAGCGAATGTTGGCGAATAATTATAATTAAGTCCCAGTAGACTTTGCTGGTGGGTTCGCCAGGCGAAGTTGGATAGCGAAGGTTCGCCCAGCGAAGGTGCCGGCGAATGGTGGCGAATGAAGTCAGTAGCTCCTGACTTGGGCTCGCTGAGAGAGTTCGCCAGGCGAAGGCCAGGCGAAGGTTCGCTGCGAGGGTTCGCCAGGCGAATGAAGGCGAATGTGGCAGTATATTTTTCTTTGCTGTGTTATCCAATGGGGATTGTTTGGTTGATTCGTATATGTTTATACTTCTATGTTATGAATGAGTATGTGAACTATTATGATAACATTTGCTGTGGGTAGCCTTCGGGCGAGAATCCTAGAGTTGTGATCTGAATGATTAATCGTAATCGGTTAAAATACATGAGAACATAATGATGATTATGTGTGTATTAATTGATGAGTTGTGAATGTTTGATTGTTGTGTACAATTATGTAATGAGTATGCATGAGAACATTTTGAATATGTGTGCGTGTCTTATAATTGTATGATTGGTATTGCGATGTGAATACCTTGATTGTTGTGATAATTAGAGATACATGGGAATACAATGAGGAATGTATGTGTATCGTCTAATGAATTGTGAGTGCATATATGTATGCGATTGTTGTGAGAATGCATGGGAACATAGGTGATATGTGTGCATTGTTGTTGAATATGATGATGTGTGGAATGAATACATTGATAAATGTTTGATATATGTTGTATGTGCAATCATAATGAAATTCTCGAAGGGGTGAATTATTCGAATGCATGGGATTAAGGCGCGGGAACGGTCTTAAGTGCATTTATTGTGATTGGTTGATTGTACATGCATCATTCAGTCAAGAGGCAATGTCTGTTAGTTTCGTGGAAACTAGTGGCTTGTCCCAAACCTAGAAGGGTGGGTTTGAAGCCTAGGGGACGGGCTTGGATGTTATCGGTCTAGAAGGGTGGACCCGGTTTAAAGTAAAAACCGAAAAATGATAACGAGTTATCGGTCTAGAAGGGTGGACCCGGTTTAACGTAAAAACCGAGAAAAGATAACGAGAGTCGGTACCGCATAGCATTGAGTTGCATTGGATATGTTGAGTCACATTTCATAATATTGTGGTGGTATAAATGTGCTTGTGAATGATTGTGAAATTAAGCATGAAGGGATGTGCTTGTGAATGTTCATAATGCTGATATATGTGAACGTAATATGATTATGATTGTGAGAATGAAGTGTGGTGAGAAATGTGAATATGTGTTTTATGATACCTATATATATATATATACGTAACCTTATGCTTTGATTATTATGGTTATATTTCTCACCCTTCTGCTGTTTTATAATGCTCTATGAGGCATTGCAGATTAGGATGCTGGAGTCCTTTTGTGAGGAATAGTCTTCGTTCTTTTGAGTCTACTGCTCTGATATGTAACACCGGGTAGTTAGACTAGTACAGTCATTCTTTTGTGATATATTGCGATGTATCAGCTGATGTGGTTTTGTAATCTAACTGATATGATATATATTAAATTGGATAGCTTATGTGCACGTGGATTAATATTTTGAAAACGATCAAATGATTTTATCTTCCGCTTAAATTAAAAATGTTACATATTTTATGGATCAAATTGTGAAGGTGTTTTATTGGTGAAATTGTGGCATTCTTCTTTTATACCTTATTATAAAACCTTTTTACTCTGATAACTTGTATGTGCTTAGTTGTATTATATGCATTTATTTGGGGTATAGAAGGGGGTGTTACATCATATGTCATACTTCATGTTACTTATCATATAATAGGATTGTCCTTTACTTCAAAATAAGTCCTCATTCTTTCATAGGTTTCGAATTGAACATGATCAAAATGAGTTAAAAGTGTTTGGTTCCTTGTGTTATGCTACCATTTTGGAGAATCATAGAGCCAAACTCGTTTTTCTAGAGCTAAAAAGGGGGTTTTCTTGGGTACACGCCATATGTTAAAGGGGTTGTCATCCTTTATCTAAATACAAAATCCATCTTTACGCCATGATCATATCCTTCCTTACTCTAATCCTAATTCACATATTTCCTAGACATATCATTTTAATCCTAAAGCTAACAATGATCATGTCATAGTTCTGATGTTGAGCATCAAACTTCAATCCTCTTGTCCATGATGATGTTAAACGTACACCATCTTCATCTAATGATGTTGAGTTTCAATAAGTCAGTACTTCTTAATCTAGCCATGAACCTGAAGACAACCCTGAACCTTAAAACCCGAGAAGATCCAATAGCCAAACTCATAAACTTATCCATCTATCAGACTTCATATGCAATCTTTCAAGGAAGTTAGTTGATCATGATTCCTCAAGTATATCATACCCTATTGAAGTTTTTCTTTCATTAAATAATCTTTCTACTGCGCAACAAAATTTTGCCTTGTCCATCATTATTCTAATTGAGCCTGCCAGTTACAGAGAGGCGAGTAAGCATGAGTGTTCGGTCAAAGCAATGCAGTCTGAGCTAGAAGCCTTGAAACACAACAAAACATGGACAATTGTTTATCCTCCACCAGATATCAAACCAATTGGAAGAAATAGGGTTATAAGGTGAATCATAAGGCCGACGATTCCATTGAGAGATACAATGTAAGACTTGTAGTTAAAGGGTACAATCAAGTTGAATGGCTTGATTTTTTTGACACATTTTCACTTGTGGCCAAAATCACTTATGTCATAACTTTGTTGGCATTAACATCCATAAATCCATGGCATTTACATCAATTGGATGTAAAATAATGCCTTTATAAATGGAGATTTATCTGAGGATATCTTCATGCCAGTTCCACAGGTTACCACTAGTCCTAAACCAAATCAAGTGTGCAAGTTATTGAAGTCGTTATATGGATTGAGATAAGCTAGTAGAAAATTGTATGAGAAACTAATTAATTTCCTCATTGGTCAAAGCTCCAAACAGCCCAACTCTGACCATTCCTTATTTACACTTCAAACTACTTCACATTTTAATGTTTTGCTAGTATATGTGGATGATATCATCCTAGAAGGTGATTCCATGGATGAAATCAACAAGGTGGACACTACACTTGACACTGAATTCAAAATCAAAGATCTTGGTAGGCTGAAATATCTCTTAGGCATAAAGGTAACACACTCCAAAATTGGTATTAGTGTATGCCAAAGGAAAATACTATTTGGATTTGTTGAAAGACACGTGTCTTCTTGCTTCTATTCTAGGCAAAAAATATCATTGATCCATCTATCAAACTCCACCAAGATACAAGTGCACCCGTCGAAGACATACTCAGTTATAGAAAACTGATTGGTAAATTGCTTTAACTCACAACTACTAGACTTAACATAGCCTTGGAGACATAACAACTAAGTCAGTTCCTTGCATCACTAATCACTGCACATTATGCACAACTTGTAGAGTTGTATAATACTTGAAGGGTTTACTTGGGAGAGGGTTATTGTTCAAAAGAGACTAAAAAATCAAACTCATTGGTTTCACTAATGTCGTTTAGGCCAGATGTTTGAACTCAAAGGAGATCCACCTCGGGCTACTGTTTCTTCATTGGCTCTTCCTTGAATTCTTGGCGAGCTGAGAAACAACAAAATGTGTCTCAAAGTTCATCTGAAGCTGAATATCAGACATTATCCTTTGCGAGTTGTGAGCTTCAATGGTTCCTATATTTATTACAAGATCTAGGCGTTCAGTGTAGTAAACCACCGAAATTATATTGTGACAATCAAATCGCCATCCACATTACAGCCAATCCAGTTTTTCATGAATGCACGAAGCACTTCGAGATTGATTGTCATTTCGTGAGAGACAAGCTATTGCAAGGAACCTTCATATTGCTACATGTCAAGTCCCAAGCATAACTTGTTGATTTCTTTACCAAGCTTTTTCTACCAAAGAGATTCAACTCCTTCATTTTCAAGCTTAACATGTTTGATTTGTACCATACTAAGCGTGAGGGAGGGTGTTGAAGCATAACGATAGTGATAACATGCATGGCAAGTTAACCATGCAACCTTGCATGGTTTCATCAATATAACATGGCTCCTCTTGTGTTTTGACATTGGGTCATAATAGCTTAGTGTAGATTTAGTATAGAAAATTACACTTAAGTATAAGTTTGTTAAAATTCTATTAGAGGTTGTTAGAAGTTTAACCTTTATATAAACTCACATTGTAACTAACTTCACCATTAGAGGTTGTTAGAAGTTTAACCTTTATATAAACTCACATTGTAACTAACTTCACCATGATGAATGAGTTCACTACCTCTTTTCACTCTTTCTAACAACTTTACATTCATCTTCATAATGATTCATACAAACTTCATGAAACACCACCTTTAACCACTAGTGACCACTACTTTGATCATTACCCATACCACTACTACGACCACCATCACTTTCGGTTACTTCTGATCATTATTTTATACATTTATGATCTTTTATTTGATCACCTCTCTTACAACCATTAACCACCATTATAAATAACGTCAACCATTAGTCATCATTACCAACCATCACTCTGACCACTATTAATTACAACCACTCTAACAACCAACAATCACCACTGTAACATGCATCCACAAACAATGACTACTTTTAACCACTCTTAGTAAAATTACTCCTGAAATTTAAGTTTATATATATATATTTTATTTTCTATAAAAAATTTAGTCCTTATAAAAGCGGATGTTGTTAATCCAGTCCTTATAAAAAAAACGGATGTTGTCAATCCAATAATTTAGGCATCTATTATTATAAAAGGTACCAACTAAAACATCAATTTTTATAACTAATATTACTAAATTTTTGTGCTTATTTACATTTTATTAAAAATTTAAAAACTCAAGAGTAGGCGCAAAAAAAATCCTTGTGCTACGAAGTTGGTATACATTATTGTATTATTTTAAAATCAATATACTATTCTTAATAAAAACCTAGAAAATGTAAAATTAAATCAATATTATTCTGTTATTTTTCATTAGTATTTGCAATAGCAAGATTGAAAGATAATAAAATATAGATATAAGTATTAGAGAAATGAAAATTATTACTCATGACTATTTCACAATTAGATTTGAATTGAATGAATTTGTATTATGTCTTTGAAATTACTTTCTCAAACTCTTCCTACTAAAATAGCATGTCATGAACAAAACGTATAGTAAAAGATATTATTGAACGATTGGAAAATTGGAAAGTCAAAGAAAATGTTGTAGTAAGGGATTGAAAGCCCAAAAAGTGAAAACAGAAGTTATTATTTGAAGTATAAACCTTAAAATGTAATGTGATAATTTTAGAGGATGCTCTTTCCATTCTTTGGGTGTGTCCTGCATCTTTGAAAATTCAAAAATGTCCTTTAAGACATTCAAAAATTCATATCCGAATGCATTCAGAATCACACAAGAATGCGATATTATCAAATCCACCCAATTTTAAATAAAATATGGTCAGAAAATGTATCTCCATAAAGTATTAGGGAATTTTCGAAAATGCATCTTTGAAATGTCTCCGGAATGATTTCAGAGCAGCACCATTGTCCCAACATTGTAATTTTTTAAGGCTAAGTTATATTAAAGTAAAATGAAAGTAAAAAGTCATACATTAATCAAACAAAATCCAAAAAATCAAGGCCATACATAACATTTGTCTGAAAATAAAAAAATAATACATTCAAATATAAACTACTGGGTATGTATACCCTTTTCCTTTTCTCCTGCCTATATTGCACGACATTCTGTAACTCGGCAATCATGTCTTCCATGAGGGACAATTGGGGTATGTTATCCTCAAAGAGTCATGCATTTATGCTTCTCTACCCATCTCCACAACACGTCGGCAGACCGCCGAAATGTCTCGATGTGATCATCCCTAGCCTTAAGCACCACATGATTAGCTCACCTAGGTGGTCTTTTAGGAGTGTCTGGTGTCATGATACGATGTGACACCATATAGAATCCTGTCATGTAGTCGTCCGCATAAGCTCAGTGTAAAGGAGTTGGCACCGTAAAATACTCTTGTGGTGACAAATGACTCTCAAAATCATCAACTATCACATCAAGATCTTTGCGTCCGACGGTGGGAGGGGGTTCTTGGAATAATCTACAAATAGTCAAACTGCCGCATCACTCGCTCGAGAAGAATATGATACATCATAGTTGACTTACATTCTAGCCGTCCGAAGTATAACGAGAAGCAAAACCAGATGGTTGGGGTCATACCCCAAATTTTGACCCCTAGATTACATTATCATTCTAGGTGCATCAAGAATGTGTTATCTAACCTTAACCTTTTTCAAGTTTGGTCTTTGTCAAGATGCAGATGAATTAGGATTTCACATTGTCAAAATCAAGGATCATGTGGACTGATCAGTCAAAGTTTTGCATTGATCTTCTACAAATCAAGTATTCATGACATCAAGAGACTCACATCTTGCCAATAAAAAATTCTATTTGAGGTTGTTACCAAAAGAATAGGACCAGTGCAGTGCAGCACCCTAATTAGGGTTTCTAGTGGAAAAATTCAACTGGAGTTTGATTTTTAGCTTAGATGGTTTTCCAAAGATTGAATTATGATTCATGGTACTCCTATGACTTATTAAAGTCTCCTCAAAATGTTTGAAAGGATCAAAGAACCCAGAACACTGATGATCGGTCTTGAAGATTTCAGCTATTCGGTTGTCTGGCTAGAAAGTCAACTCTTTGACTTTTAGGGTTTTAACCCCAAATTGAAGCAAGCAAGTCTTCCAACATTATTTTGTGCCTAACTAGTGATTTTTGTGGATATTTAATCAAGGATTGATGGATAATTTGCAAATCAAGAAACTAGGGTTCATGGAAAACCCTAATTTTTAAGCCAACTTGAAATGATCATAACTTCCTAACCACACATCCAAATGAAGTGGTTCAAAGCTTGTTGAAATGCTCTTAAGGAGCCCTACAAATGTGTCCTATGGGGTTGAGGTCCAAAAATGCATAGGTTTTGAGTAATAAGCTCATCAGGTTGTGAAGAATTTCAACACTTAGAAAATTTTCATGTTTCTTACTTGTAAGTCAACTTTTGCAACAAACTTGAAGAGGATTTTTGACATAGTTCCCCTTGGAATTTGAACTTGTGTAAAACATGAATGTTGTAGATCATATTTATGGATTTTTAAAAAGTACAATAGCATTTTCTCAACCTTTGTGGTTAGGGAGAATGGAAGAAGGCAAGTTGGGCATTTTTCATGTCACAAAATCAAGTTCAGCACTTGCACTTTGATGCATAAACCATTCAAACCCCTTCTAAACACTTGCTTAACTCATTATTCAATGCTTAAGGACCTAATTGAGGGGATTACAATGCATATCCACGAGCAAAACTCGGATTTTGGATTAAATGAATTGTTTAATCATGCAAGTGGATGCAAGTGGCAAGGAGAGAGAAACTTTTTGCAAGTTCTGTCACAACTCAACAACTACATCAGTTGCTCCCTTCCTTTCACTTAAAGATCATTATTTACAGGCTATAGGTGATGATCAAACACAGAGGTGTATCATGCTTAGAAGAAAGATCTCAAGATGGATTTGCTCCTTTTTGCCTCCAAAAGGGGCAATTTTGGCATGATAATCCAATCTGCCTATACCATTTGATTTCCAAGCTTGCCTATAACCAAACTACACCAAATTGAGCTAGAAACCAAGAAAAATCTCCCTCATTCCTCTGATCACATTGTTC
Source organism: Lathyrus sativus (assembly GCA_963859935.3). Lineage (NCBI taxonomy): Eukaryota > Viridiplantae > Streptophyta > Magnoliopsida > Fabales > Fabaceae > Lathyrus > Lathyrus sativus. Next base: position 95,968,157 of record OZ012738.1, on the reverse strand, counting down.
TTGCAACTTGTGAACTTCCTCCCTTAAGGCACAAAATCTGTCTTTGCATAAACTTTGCCAAAACCTCATATAACCATCAAAACCTTCCACCAACACTTCAAACATATCATATATGATGTATTGAAGCTGTTCAAATACTCACTCTCACCAGAAAACGTCTCACTCAAAAAGTCAACTGTCAATCCACAAAAGTTTGACTTTCTTCACTTTCACAACCACAACTCTGTCCAACACCTTTCCAGCCACTCCAACACTTCAAACACCTTGAATATAAGTTGTTTGACCTATACAAATCATCACTACACTTCTGTAACATCATTTTAGAGAGTTTCACCTTGGAGTTCTTGGAATTTTCTTGCACAAAGCACCATTCTGCTAAGGCAGCCATTTGGAAGAAATTTAGATCACTTGAACATCTCATTTGAAGCAATTTGAGGTTGTTTGGATCATCACATCTCAACTGGACTTCTTGTTTTGTGTATTGGCTTGAAGAGGCTACAAGAGGTATGTGAGCATACTAGCCATTTTTGAAACTATGTTAGATTTTGATATACATTAATGTGGAACATGTTTGATATGTATTAGAGGTCATGTTTGAACCTTAGTTTGTTGTAGAACTCATATGCTCTTGACCATCCACTTGCCCTTGCTTGTTAGATTACTTTGTGTTTCATTTTCATATGCAACTCTTGGTTTCTGTTTAGGAGTTGATGTTTGATGGTTGAGAACCTCTATTATATGTCATATGTTTCATGTTTGATTAATTGATTATTTCTTAAAACATGTATTCATGACTGCCACACTTGTCTTGCTCCAACTTGGCATTTTGGCCACACTATGTGCTATCTATTGAATGAACTCGTCTCTTGAGGTATAGTGTTTGTAAACATCCTTTATATATTCGGTATGTTGTGTTTGATCATTAGTTTGCTGCTGAAAACTTATATTTTGGACTGTTGTGATGTTCTTGCACATAATATGTTGTTTTTGGTATGGCTATCGAATTTTTCATTCAACGCATGATTTTTGAAAACTACCACCACCATTGAGTTCCTTGTGAAAAAAATACACAATTTCCTTTTTGTTTCACTCAATTTCATTGAGTTTTGAGCAAGTTATGGTTGCTCTTGCAAATCTGCCTAAAATTGTCTTGCCTTGACTTAGTTTTTGTCTTGCCTTGCCTGGTTTGGTACCCTATTTTCAAAAGTGCATAACTTCCTTTATTTTTATCATTTTGGTGCCATTATTTTTGAAATATTCTCCTTGATATGTTAGTTTAAATGTGTGAAGAAATAATTCAATAATTGTTATTTTTTGAAACACTTTGGTCCACTTGAAAGACATGACCTTTTTTAGGGTTTTCACTTGTTTTCCTGAGTTTCTTTGACCTAGTACTTGATTTTTCTTGCATGATTGATCTTGTATGAATAACTTTTGGATGTTTAACATGTTAATATGTTTGAAAACATTTTGTTCTTTGTTTTACCATGCTTATTCATGCCTTTGTAAATGTATGAACATGAAAATCATGCCTTGAAACTTTTTGTTGAGTTGTGTATGTTTCTTGATGTTGTAACCTCTTGAACATGATCCCTTAACCTTACTTTACTTGTTTACGTGTCTTGTTAGAACCATAACATGTTTAGGATTTTACTCTTGCCTTTGTGAATGTATGACTTGGAACTTCTCTGTGAATCCTTGTGTGTTTCTTGATGTTGTAACCTCTTGAACATGACCCTTTAACATCATCTTGCTTATTTATGTGTCTTGTTAGAACCATAACATGTTTAGGTTCATTCTTACCTTGGTTGTTACCATGAATCTTGTTCATCTTTCCCCTTGTGAAGTTTGAATCCATGCTTGAACTGTTGTCACTCTTCTTGTTTATCCATGATTGATTGTTATCAATATGCCTTAAAAATGATTGAATGTTGTTACATTTATCTTTGTTTGATTCATACACCATGTTTAATCTAATTGTTAACTTTTATGAATGAATCTTTTTTTGCCCACCATTGATGAACTTATTGTTGTCACACATGTTTCATGTTTGCTTTTATTGGTTGTTACCTTCATAATCTTTGAACTTTGCCATGATAAGTAATGTCTTGACTTATGTTTGATGCTTGAAATGTTTGGTCTTGTAAGAACCTTTATCACCATCCCCTTTTAGATGTTGTAACATCTTTGTTTACCTTTGGTTGTAACCATTTGGTTTGATTCTTTCATTGTTAAGTACTTGGTTGTAGTCTTATTTCTTTGCTTGATGTTGTTACATGATTGCCCTAAATCTTTCTGGGTTGTTACCATGTTCTTTTATATCTTCATCATGTTTGAATGAATGCTTATGTGTGCTTTAACTTTGTTAAGTTCCCCTCAAGTGATGGAACTAGTTAGTTCTCATCCAGTTGCCTTGTTTTTCTCCTATTCCAAAGGAATGTTTCTCTATTGACTTCACAGTTATAGATAGCTCATTACCCTCCCCTTTACTTGGTTAAGTCATTAGGTCCTTTAACATAGTTAAGTTAGAGCCTATATCCATTAAACTTTGCTTTAAGTCTAAAGGCCTACCCCTTGTTAGGAGTATCCTTCAATTAGAACTTTAGGATAAAGTTTGTTAACTCTATGTAAGGATCATTGTCATGATTACTTACTCCCTTCTTGGCTTTTGTGAAAGTCAATCCCCCTTGATTATTCAACTTAGATTTAGAGGGTTTTGTCAAACTCTACACAAGCATTGTCATGTTTGTTCCCCTTGGAGTATTGACCATAGTCAAGCATTCCTCAAACTTAGTGAAGAGAACTATGGTTGCTCTTATTCCATCCTAGTAAGGATACGTAGGCATAAGATGCAAGATCTTTGTGAGCAAACTTAGAACTATCCTTAAGTCTTTACTTGGAACTTTACCCTAACCTTGATTCAATAACCCTAGCAACAACTTAGATAACTTAGCATACACACACACACACGCAAAAGGTTCATGTAGAGTACTACAAATGTCTAGGATGTGAAATACCTACCCTAGGCATAACCAACCCCCGATCCCTGAATCCTTAGCATTGTTGTTACATCGCGCAAAAGGTTTTTTTTCGTTCTTTAACCTTTCCTTTAGATAAATCAAAGCTCGATGGTGAATTTCAATGAATTAAGATTCAAGTTAATCAATAGCTTGACATTTGATTCTCATCGCAACAGTTAGGAACCTCATCAGTACAAACCATCAAATGAGTTATCATCGACTCGTGGCCACGTGGTCTTGGCTACTGATCTCTCACGTTGTACCGACGCGATTTGGGAAACATGACTGAGCTTTGTTCTATTAGGGTTGTTTTCAGTCATTGTACATGCGTCACAAATAGACACAGAGAAAAATAGCATCTCAGGATAAATTCCACAAAATCAACCAAAGTTTAGTCTAAGTCAAATCCAGAGATGCTTCTCCGAAAAATAGCACTGAAAAAATCTAGAGATGCATCTCCGGACAAATCTGCGATTCTCATCCATGGAAGAAAAGTTGTTGTTTCACTAACCCGCCAAACAAGTGTCAATGTATGTACCTGTATGCTACCTATTTCGTTTCCACTACTATCTAATGTACCTTAAACAACTAGTGTAACTTAAACAACAAATCAAAACATAAAAAGAGAACGTTTTGAAAAACTCACCAAATCAAATGGATGAGAAGAAGTAATGTATGAGATGTTGTAAAGGAGGAGAAAAAGCTCAAATGGTAGGAGCTTGAATTAACGAATGACAACTTGAATGGATGTGAGAGCTCAAATATATTTTTAGAACTTTTTAGAAAATGAAAAAGAAGGAAGAGGGAAGGATTTGACGCGAGTATATGAAACAAAAGCGTCCGGAGATGCATCTCCGCACCATCCACTAATTTTTGAATAAATGGTGTTTACGGAGATGCATCTTCGGCATATCTGAATTAAAGTTTGGCATAATATAACGCCTCTTCAATTTGATATGAGCAATGAATTAAAAAGGTGTGTCTGAAGTCCGTACGCCAAGGGCAATCCTAACTTTTCGTGGTGGTAGAGGAGCACACATAAGGGTGAAAAGACCAACCCCCTAATTTTAAATAACTCGCAATAATTTTGAATTTTTGGCTTGGAATTCTTAGGATGGAGAAGGTGAGCATAAAAAACAAGAGTGGTAAATCCAAAGTCTTGGGAACTTTTATGTGTATTGGTGGAGCTTTGATATTAATCATTTATACAGGAATGCCTTTAATCAACCCACAATTTCATCCCATAGCTAATAAAGTCACAACACCAGCATAAATCTCCAATTTAAAGATATGGATTATACGTTCAATATTTCTTACTACAGGTTGTATTTTTTTGTCTTCATGGTTTCTTATACAAGAAAGGGTTGGCAAAAAGTATCCATAACAATACTTTAGCACGACCATTTTGTCATTTTTTTGCTATTGTTCAATCTGCAACATTAAATTTGATCATCCATAAAAACAACGCCAGATGGATTCTCAAAGGAAAGTTATAGATAAAGACTATTATATATATTATGTAAGAATATCCTTTATCATCATCTTTACAAGTTTATGAATTTCAGTTAGTAAATTTCTTAATGCACTTTATGTATTACTAGGGAACTATGTGAAAATACAAAAATGTCTTCATATTTCGAATATGTATCTCTGGACGCACCACTTATGCGGATGTCATATACCTACGGTACTTTGAGGAATTTGAGCAAATCCATGAGTACAATTGGAGGGCCGCTTGTTTGGTTTACTTGTACTCTAAGTTATCTGAGGGTTGTAAGTGGAAGACAAAGTAGGTGGCAGACAACATCACACTTTTGGCATTAATACGTATTGGTCTTTTAGTGTTTGTGTGACATTTTAATTACATTTTTGCAACACTCTTACTGATGATTCGTGTGTTCCAACATGTTTCAGACTTGGACCCTCCAGCCTTTCCCACGCATCTCTGGTTAGTCGTGTGTACCGACGACCTATATTAAAGATGTGTCGCGTGCTTCTGCTTTTCCCTAGCTCATATGGAACAGGCGATAGATTCGTTTCAAGTGTATCCTGACTGCTCGATAGCAGAGGATATGCACTTTAACAGTTATGTCGATCAATGTGAGATGCAGTCATTTGACGACATAGTGTTATACTCGGATGGTTAGCTTGTGGTTCACGTCTGACATTTCCTCATCTGCCTGAGCACGTCATGCTGCAGTTCGACTACACCCAAACTATTTACAAACACTCTTCTTTCTTTGATCCTCCTACTATGACACGTAGAGATATGAATGTCATGTTTGATTACTATCTTAGTCATCTGGTACCGGAGGAGGCACGAAGTATCATAGCTTAGAGTGACTGGAGCTATGTCGACGGGTATATTATGTGGTTCTTCATGGTGTCACATTCATATATGGTGCGGGCTACTATAAGAGATCCACCGAGGCCAACTCATAAGGAGATACTAGAGGAAAAGAAGACATAGTTAGATCATGCTCATGATGTGCTACATAGATATTGTCACATGAGAAGATTGCACAGGCAGAGATTGATATGGGTATCTTTTTGGATGGCTCTGAGGTGAGGGAGATCCTTAATGCCATTATGACGGAGGCACGAGAGACATTGGTGTACTAGAGACAACGTCAGAGAATGGGGACAGAGGAATCCGATGAGCTATAATACAACATACACAGTACTTGATAGTATTTGTACTTTAAATTTATTATAGATTGTATTTTATTTTGACTTATTTTGACTTAATTGTGTATCGGTTGATGATTTATTTTGACCATATGGATTTATATGTTATTTTTTGCATATCGATTGTATGGTTTAATGTTCATCACATAACATGGGCTTTTCATCTAAGTAACCATAAAACTAATTTAACTTGCACAATTTTGACTATTTACTGAGAAGCATCTCTGTAAATCCTAAACAGAGATGCATCTCAAAAATAATAAATGTGTAAAATGGATCTTTCAAAGAGGGATGCATGGGATGTGTTTTAAAATATTTTAGAGATGCATCTTCGAATTAGTTAACATTTTGACTTAAGACAAGATGCATTTGAAGATGCATCTTCGAATCAGTTAACGTTTTGACTTAAGACAAAATGCATCTCCAAAATTTAAGGGACATATTAAGTTTTTTATAAGGTGTTTTTCCATCACATAGGGTGAGATAAGAAATTCCTTTTCAATTAATACAAGATTCAACAACTCTAATTTATGTATACAAAGTTTTGGGGTTCGTGGGATTAGGCTTATGCTAATGTGGCAATGGCATTATGTGTCAAGCAAAAGGACATGTATACAAAGTTTTGGGGTTGGTGGGGTCCGGCTTATGCTATGTGGCAATGGCATGGCGTGTCAAACAAAAGGGCCTGATATTCACTGCATCATTTACCCCACACTTACATATGTTTGTAGTTGTGTTTGATCTTTGTATATTACAAGAGGAAATTTATCTAGGAAGATTAGTTTTAGCTATCACTCTTACTTTTCCATTTTTTAAAATGTAATTTCTCTAAAATCTTCCTATCTGCAATAACAAAACTTATAGGATAAGTGTTGGTTATTTTTGGCATGAATATGCTCCTAACAGTGTGCTTTGAAGGATAGTACAGTGTAATAAATATATATTACAGTTGTAATCACTGTAACTAACTGTGTTGAGTCAACATAGTTAGGGCTTACTATATAAGCCATGCTCTAGTTCTTTTGTAACTAATTCTGTTAGACTAATCATTCAGTTCATAATAATCTATCTCTCTCTCTTTCTCACTGCTACAATTCTCTCTCTTATACTCCTCTTCAGTTTATTCTTTTCTAATATGGTATCAGAGCTTAAGTTTGATCTGTGGCCATGGCTTCCAATGAGAACTCGACAAACACCGTCGGCAACACAACGTGAGAGACATAGACGACGGTGCAATGAAATGTGAAGAACATTTTCAAAACTTTCTCGTAGTAAGTCACCCTCAAGCTTGACGAAAACAACTTCCGATCATGGAAACAACAGATCAAAGGTATTATTCACACTCAAAAGCTTTATCGTCTCCTTGTTAACTTTGAAATTTCACCTCAGTACCTGAGCGATGAAGATCGCGCCAACGACGCTGAGAATCCGGCGTTTGTTGTGTGGGAACAGCTAGATTCGCTTCTGTTCACGTGGCTTCTCACTATGCTATTAGATTCTATTCTTCCAAAAGTTGTGCGTTGTGTTTAATCTCATCAAATCTGGGATGAGATTCACAAATTCGTTTTCGCTCATACAAACGCGAAGTCTCGTCAACTGCGCTTGGAACTCAAATCCATCACCAAAGGTGAGAAATCCATTTTTGAGTATCTAGCTCATATTTAACGAATTATTGATATTTTGGATTCCATATATGCACCTGTTTCACATAGGGACCAATTTGAGGCAATTCTTGATGGCTTACCTGAAGAGTTTAATGCCTTAGCGTCTATTATTCAGTATCGTGCCACACTCCGTCCTATTATTAAAGTTGAATCCATGCTTCTTGATCATGAGGAAAAGTTAGAAAGGCCCAAAAAGAACTCTCTTACTGAACCTATCTTTATCAATGTTGCTCAAATAACTGCTACTTCACAGGCTCTGCCTCAAGTGTAGAATGATCCTTCTCAAATGGTTCCATCCAACACTGTGCCTAATTTTACTGATTCTCGTGGGGGGATATCATGGTGGTAGGTTCTATGGTCGTCATAGGGGTGGCAGGTCAGGTGGCAGATTCATAGTGCAGTGTCAAATCTGCTACAAACCAGGTCATGATGCCAATCTATGCTATCATCGTCACTCCAACTTCATGCCTACCCCAATGCAATATCCATGGGGATACTCAGCTGCTAACTCTAGGCCAACCTGGAATCAATGGACTAACACCAGCATCCTTCAACCTTCTGCACAACAAAATCAGTGGTTGGTTCCTCAAACTATGGTTACTCCTTCCTCGAATCAGTGGCTCTCTCCAGCTTTAAGAGGACCTCCTCCAGGGTTTGCTCCTAGACCCCTTTATCAGCCACAAGCTCATCTCACAAGTTCAGAAGTCCTATTGTACCTCTGCAACCTCAGGTATGGTATCCAGATTCAGGTGCCACCCATCATGTAACCAGTAATGTAGATTTTTTAGCTGAAAGTAACACCTTACCTGACATTGATCAGGTCTTGCTTGGTAATGGTCAAGGTTTGCCCATCACCTCTATAGGCACTGCTATATTTATGTCACCTCACTTAGCACGCACTCAACTTACACTTCAGAATCTCTTACTTGTTCTTGCTATTACTAAAAACCTCATGTTTGTTAGTCAGATTGCCAAGGACAATCAGGTCTTTTTTTAGTTTTATGCTGATAAATGCTTCATGAAAACTCATGCCAATTCTGAAGTAGTGCTTCAAGGTGTTCTGAATAAAGATGGTCTATATACCTTTGATTCAATTCAAATCAATTCTCTCTCAGCAACAACAGTAAATAATGTCATTGAAGCCTCTACACAACCTGCTGCAGAAGTCTTTACATCAGCACCATCTTCTGCTCAACAATCTGTCTTTCCTTACCTTTTGTCGTATAACAGATTGGGGCACCCTACTCATGAAGCCATGAAGATTATCCTTCAGCTGTGCAAAGTGTCTATACCACACAAATCTGTTCTGGATTTTTGCAGTCTCTTTTATCTGGGCAAAATCCATATATTACCTAGCTTACTTTCATACACTTTATACACTAGCCCATTTGATTTGTTGTTTGCTGATGTATGGGGTCCTGCCCCTGTATTGCCTTCATGTGGGTACAAATATTTGCTGACTTGTGTTGATGCTTATTCTAAATATACCTGGGTATTTCCTCTGAAGCTTAAATCTGATGTTCTTCTTACTCTCGCACACTTTATTACTGCTATTGAGGTTCAATTTTCCACTAGGGTAAAAGTTATTCAAATAGATGGGGAGGAGAGTTTCAGGCACTTAAAACTCTCTTGCTCACAAAGGGTATTGCTCACAGACTAGCCTGCCCTCATAGACACCAACATAATGGGACTGTAGAGGGAAAACATAGACATGTGATTGAAATTGGCCTGACCTTGTTAGCTCAAGCCAACCTTCCATTAAAATTTTGGGATCATGCTTGTTGTTAGGGACCAATTGGTACTACTTTTTATATAATTTTATCGGTCCCTTTTACCAATTTCTTATTAAAATCACACAAGTTTTTATCACAATTTAGTAAACATTCAATTTAAGTTATTTTATTTTGTTTCGAATAGATATTTCACTTTCTCTCTAAGTCTTGTAGAATGTTTTGTCAAGAAAAGAATGATTACATAAAGAAATCTCTGGAGCAACACTTGAAGAACAAAGTTTGGCAAAGGAAGTGCTGAGGAAACACAAGCAAGCAAGCCCCAAACTACCCAGTTCGCGCCACAACCATCTCTCGCGCCGCGAACCAGCAGTTCGCACCGCGACCACCCTTGGCGCCGCGAACTGATTGGAAGTAAGCCACATGCAAATTTATGACACATGTTATGTCTTGGAAGAGAAACCAACTTTTTGTAGGATGGCGCACCAGAGCCTATTTATACCTTTTTTCTTGCATGTAAAACATCATCATTTCATTTTTAGAGCCTTAGTATCTCTTAGGCTTGTAAGAATATCTTAGAGAGATTTCAAGGTGGATTTCTTGAAGTTTTGGGAGAAACTTCATGTAGGGGAAAATTCTTGAAGATTTTTCTGTGTATTCAAGGAAGATGATGAGTAACTAATTCCATTCTTGTCAAGATTGAGGTATTAGTTATCTTATGTTGTTTATGTAATATTATTATCCTTGCATGTAACAAACTACATTTGATATAGGGAATAATATTTTCTCTTTACATTGAAAAATTAGAATTGAATCATTGTTGATAAAGATAGTTCAATTCTTGATCTAAAATATTTTTCCAAGTAGAGAATAAATTATAGAGATAGATTTGTTCACTACTTTTCTATTGTGTTAAACACTCAAGATTATTATATCAATAGTTAGATGGAGAGATCGTCTAAGGAGTTATATAATAATTATCACAATTTTATTTAGACATAAATATTATTGAGAGGACATTTGAATATTATCAATGGAGTTTGAATGCATGCATGTGATATTGAGAACATATAAAGAACAAAGATAATGAAACTCAATCTTGACAAGATTTCTAAACTTTATTCTAAAACCATTTTCGTTGTCTTATTTTTCTCATAAGTAATAAGAACGATTTACTCACCAACAAACAACTTGAATATCTTTAAACTTACAACAATCAAAATTATAGAATGGCGGTAATAACATCAATCTCTGTGGATACGATATTAAAAATATTTGCCAGAAATATACTTTTCAATAAATTGGCGCCGTGGCCGGGGATTGGTGTCGATATTACATGCATTGCAATAATTCATTGTTCTAAGTTCTTATTTTTATTTTTTATTTCTATCACTCTTGTGTTTCACTTGGTTTGTTAGTTTCGTAGATTCTAGTGCATGCGAGAAAAAGCCACCGAGGAACAATTTCAATTCGACCCCGAAATTGAAAGAACAATCCGAAGGCTTAATAGCAAGACACGAAGGAGAAAGAAACTAGTTGACGAGAGGAACCGAAGAGAAGAAGCAACAAATTCTGCACTTACTCAAATCAAAGAGGAAGTTGTAGAGACCTTTGAAGGAAGTATGGGTGACGAAGCTCGTACCGAGATGTCCGCCAATAGTCCAAGGCGAACAACTCAATTTTCTCGAGGCGGAAGGAACACGGAGATGAAGACCGGAATCCTTCAACTCCTTTATGCAAATCCATTCACCGGAATGGATCATGAAGATCCGTACAACCATCTCATCAAATTTTATGAGATTGCGGGTTCTACGGGAGTAGATGAAGCAAGTGAAGAAAACTTATTCAAAAGGATGTTTCCACATTCATTAGTGGGAAAAGCAAAGGAGAGGTACCTTGATCAACCAACAAGAGTGATGACGGATTGGAATTTGTTAGAAGAAAGATTCCTAGAGAGGTATTACACTCAATCCCAATTCATGGAAGCCAAAACGGCTATTTCAGTATTCACACAAGGAATCAACGAGTCTCTAAACGAGACTTGGGAAAGATTCAAGTCTATGTTGAGGAAATGCAAGGGTCACGGTTTTAATGAACTCACACAAATTCACATTTTTCTCAATGGACTCCAAACGTCACAAAAAGTACTCTTGGATGCTACCACGGGTGGTTCTCTCATGTCAAAGAATACGGAGGAAGCAAAAACCATTATTGATCAAATGGCACTCAACGATCGACAAAGCCAACACGCCCGTAGTCCTTCACAAAGGAAAACGTGAGTCCTTGAGTTGAATACCAACGATTCCATACTTGCTCAAAACAAGCTACTTTCCCAACAAGTGGAGCTACTTACTCAACAAATGTCTAAACTTCCATAACAATTGAAAGAGATTCATGGAACACAAGTTAGACATCAAGTGGCAAGTTGTGAACTTTGTCAAGGAGATCATCCAACCGGATTTTGTCCTCCGCTTCAAGAGGAAGTAAGCTATGTCAACAATCAAGGTCAAAGTTACCAAAGATATCCTCCACAACACAACAACATTTTTCAAAGGAACAACCAAGGCTACCAACAATCAAGATTCAACAACCAGAATTTTCAGCAACAGAATCCCTATCAAAGTCCAAACACACAAATCCAACAATCACAAGGCGGAAGTTCCAAGTTAGAAGATACGCTTGCACAATTCATACAAGCTTCCATGGCAAGTCAAAAAAGAAATGAAGCAGCAATCAAAAACCTGGAGACTCAAGTAGGCCAACTTGCAAAACAATTGGCGGAACAACAAGCAAGTTCCTCTTTCTCCGCCAACACTCAAACTAATCCGAAGGAGCATTGTAAAGCAATTATCACAAGAAGCAGTAAAAAAGTGGCAAGCAGAGGAAATAAGGAAATTACAGTGGAGGATGATACAAATATCACAGCTGGAAACCAAGATGAGAAATTGTTAAAAGCTCAAAATGATGAGGAGAAAAATCTGTCTCAGGTCGCGTCGCATCAGCCCTTCGCGCCGCGAACTGGGCACGATCAGGATTCTGAAGGTGGTGTTCAGAAGGAGTCAAAAATGAAAAACAAAAAAAAAAGGGGGGGATAAAGGCATGAGTCATGTTCCAGTTCAACACCTACCTTATCCGCATGCACCATCAAGGAAGGACAATGCTAGGCACTACGCACGGTTTATGGATATACTCAAGCAACTTCAAATTAGTATCCCATTTACCGAAGCGTTAGAACAAATGCCAAAGTATGCAAAGTTCTTGAAAGATATTCTCACAAAAAAGAAGAGGTATACTAAAGATAAAACAATTTTACTTGATGCACGGTGCAGCGCTATAATTCAAAAAAACATCCCAAGGAAGGAGTCTGATCTGGGCCGAGTAGTTTTACCGGTGACCATCGGAAATACATACATTGGCAATGGTTTGGTTGATTTAGGATCAAACATCAATCTAAATCCCTTATCTATTGTCAAAAGGTTAGGGAACATTGAGATGAAGTCTACAAGAATGACTCTACAACTAGCCGACAAGTCTACCACTTCACCATACGGAGTTGCTCAAGATATGCTAGTCAAGGTAGACAAGTTCTTCTTTCCGGTGGATTTTGTGGTAGTAGACATGGATGAGGATCGCGATGTTCCTTTAATTATTGGAAGACCATTCATGAAGACAGCCCGGATGATGATTGACATTGATGATGGTCTCATGAAAGTGAGAGTGCAAGATGAAGAGGTAACTTTCAATCTTTTTGAAGCCGTGAAGCATCCTAAAGACAAGCACGATTCCTTCCGAATCGATGTAACCGAGGAGGAAATCATTGAAGTTACAAATCAAGTCCATCTTTCTAGTTCATTAGAGAGATCTCTTATAGGAGCTTACAATGTCTCAACCGAAAAGGAGGAAAATGAAATTGAGGCAATTTTGGGGGAATTAGAGTCTTGTGGAGAGATTGCCTCTCATGAAGAAAAAATTGAGGAGTTGGATGAGAAGAAGAAAATGGAAGAATCAAAGCGGGAATTGAAAATGCTACCTCCACATTTGAAGTATGTATTCCTTGGCGATAATTTCATCAAACCGGTGATAATTAGTAGTGCTTTATCCACCCAAGAGGAGCAGAAATTGACACAAGTGCTGAAAAAGAATGAAGGCGCAATCGGATGGGTGTTATCGGATTTAAAAGGTATTAGTCCAGCTTATTGCATGCACAAGATCATGATGGAAGACAACTACAAACTCGTTGCTCAACCCCAAAGATGCTTAAATCCATCTATGAAAGAAGTGGTGAGAAAAGAAGTCGTTAAACTATTGGAGGCTGGAATAATTTATCCTATATCCGATAGTGAATGGGTGAGTCCGGTGCAAGTAGTTCCAAAGAAGGGTGGTATGACGGTTATTAGAAATGAAAAAAATGAGCTAATTCCAACTAGGACGGTAACCGGATGGCGGATGTGCGTTGACTATAGAAGATTAAATCAAGCTACAAGAAAAGACCACTTCCCACTATCTTTCATGGACCAAATGTTAGAGAGGTTAGCCGGAAAGAATTTTTACTGTTTTTTAGATGGTTATTCAGGTTACAAACAGATTTCGATCAACCCGGAAGACCATGAAAAAACAGCCTTTGCATGCCCTTTCGGCATTTTTGCTTACCGGAGAATGCCTTTTGGATTGCGTAACGCACCGGCAACATTTCAAAGGTGTATGCAAGCCATATTTTCAGATTTAATTGAAGAATGCATTGAAGTGTTTATGGATGATTTTTCCGTCTACGGTGCATCCTTTGATTTATGCTTAAAGAATCTTGATGTGGTATTAGAGAGGTGTGTAGAAACAAACTTGGTGCTGAATTGGGAGAAGTGTAACCTAATGGTGACCGAAGGTGTTGTTCTTGGACACAAAATCTCCTCCAAAGGGCTGAAAGTTGATCGAGCAAAGGTGGAAGTTATTGAAAAACTACCACCTCCAATAAATATCAAAGGGATAAGAAGCTTCCTTGGACATGCTGGATTTTACCGAAGATTCATCAAAGATTTCTCCAAAATTGCAAAGCCCTTGAGTAATTTGCTCAACAAAGGTACGCAATTCCTTTTCGATGAGTCATGTTTGAAAGCATTTCACGAGTTGAAAGAAAAGCTAGTAACCACACCCATAATTGTTGCACCTAATTGGAAACTTAATTTTGAACTTATGTGTGATGCAAGCGATTATGCGGTTGGTGCGGTTTTGGGTCAAAGAAAAGCCAAAATTTTTCACACCATACATTATGCTAGTAAAGTTTTAAACAAAGCACAAGTTAATTATACAACAACTGAAAAAGAGTTACTAGCCATAGTTTATGCCTTAGAAAAATTCAGAGCTTATTTGATCGGATCTAAAGTTATAGTTTACACAGACCATTCGGCAATCAAATATTTTCTAACCAAGCCGGATTCCAAACAAAGGTTGATTCGTTGGATTCTATTACTACAAGAATTTGATTTGGAAATCCGAGATAAAAAAAAGGTTCCGAAAACTTGGTAGCCGATCATTTGTCCCGATTGGTGAATGTGGAAATTAAAAATAAAGAAGAAGAAGTGCGGGAAGAATTTCCGGATGAAAAACTTTATGCAATTCAAGTGAGGCCATGGTTTGCCGATTTTGCTAACTATAAGGCAACCGGTTTGATACCGGAGGACCTCACTTCGAATCAAAGAAAGAAATTCTTGGCCGACACAAAGTATTATGTTTGGGATGATCCATACGTATTCAAAGTAGGTGTGGATAACATCCTAAGAAGGTGTGTGACTCATGAGGAAGCAAAAGATATCCTTTGGCATTGTCACAATTCTCCGTATGGGGGTCACTATAGCAGTTTAAGAACCGCCACTAAAGTCCTCCAATCGGGATTCTATTGGCCATCCGTGTTCAAAGATGCATATGAACACGCCAAGAATTGTGACAAATGCCAAAGAAGCAGAGGAATGAGCAAACGAGATGAAATGCCCCTAACCAACATGTTGGAAGTAGAAGTTTTTTATTATTGGGGCATTGATTTCGTCGGCCCACTTCCCCCATCTTTCTCTAATGAATATATCTTAGTAGTCGTCGACTATGTGTCAAAGTGGGTGGAAGCAATTGCCTCACCTAAGGCCGACTCCAAAACAGTGATAAAGTTTTTAAAGAAAAATATATTCTCACGTTTTGGTGTGCCTAGGATACTAGTGAGCGACGGGGGATCACATTTTTGCAATACACCCTTGGAAAAAATTTTAGAACATTATGGTGTAAGGCATAAGGTGACCACCCCATACCATCCACAAGCAAATGGTCAGGCGGAGGTGTCAAATAGAAAAGTTAAAAGGATCCTTGAAAAAACAGTCTCAAATTCTAGAAAAGAGTGGTCCTCGAAATTGAATGAAGCTTTGTGGGTGTATCGTACCGCCTATAAAGCTCCCATTGGACTAACACCTTTTTAAATGATCTATGGAAAGACTTGCCACCTCCCGGTAGAAATGGAACATAGAGCACTATGGGCTCTCAAATTTTTAAACTTTGACTCCATTCAAGCCGGTGAGAAAAGAAAAGAACAACTCCATGAGTTGGAGGAGTTGCGAAACAATGTTTATCACTCGAACAAAATGTACAAGGAAAAGGTGAAAGCATATCATGACGGGAAAGTTCGTCAAAAGGTATTTAGAGCTGGACAATTGGTACTTTTATTCAAATCGAGACTTAAATTATTCTCGGGTAAGTTGAAATCTAAGTGGTTGGGACCATTTGTGGTAAAAGAAGTAAAAGATTACAGGGCTATCGTGATCGAAGATCCCAAGTCTCAAGAAAGTTGGACTGTAAATGGGCAAGGATTAAAAGTTTACCATGGTGGAGAAATAAATCGAGAGGTTTATGTCATCTCACTCACCGAACCATGAGAAATCACTTGATTGTCGAGCTTGAACGACGTTAAATAAAGTGCTCGTTGGGAGGAAACCCAACCTCTGTAAGTTTTTCTTTCGTTTGTTTTTAATGAATAAACAGTATTGTAGCAGCTTCAGGATGCAAAGAATGGAAGCCCACACACTATAACAAAAATTTTCAAAATCTTGAACAGTTCGCGCCGCGAAGGATGTTTGTGCCACGAACTGAGAAAAATGTGCATTCTGTTTCTTTCATGTTCGCTCCGCGACCTGAAGCGGAAAATGAAAAAATTCCCTATTTTATTTTCTTTGTTATGTTTTCCCCTTCCTTTTATTTTCAAAATTTCCTTTCTCCTTTTTACTCACTCTCCTCTCACACCAACCACACTCCTCCCCTGTAACAAACCCAGAACCCCCAAGGTTCCCACCACCCTCAAACCCCATATCTCACTCTTTGCTAAGCATCCCTATCCTTTCACTCTCAATCAAGGTATGTACATTGTTTCTCCATCTTTTCCTCTTTTGCTCTCTCAATGCGATAATTTAGGTTAAGTATAAACTTCAAATTTTCATGACATAGCATAATGCATGTTGAAGAATTGGTTAGGTTAGATTAAGAATTGGAAAGTTGAAGATTATGAGAAATTTCACCATGGATGCAACCTTTGTTGATGCAGATTTTTCTGGGTCACGCACAGGTCGCGTCGCGAACCCTTAAAAATTTGCATCCATTTTTTTAAGTGCTTTACTGATTCAGAAGAATACTTGTGTTGTTTTTCTGTTTTGATGCAGATGTCAAAGCGCACTAAGCACACAACTCCTAGCACCTCAAGGGCACGACCAACCTTTCTTGGTCCGAAACAAGCAGCAAGATTTGAAGTGCTCCTCAAAAAGAACATCCAAAATGAAAGGATCATCCGACTATCGAGGGAAGGCAGATATCGGGATATTGTGGCCAATCTTGAAGCAAGAAAATGGGGAAAAAACTGTGAGCCCGTCACAGAACTCAACCATGACATTGTGCGTGAATTCTACGCCAATGCAATTCACACGGAAGACGAGACAACATATGCTTATTAGACAATGGTGAGAGGTAAGACCGTCCTTTTTAATAGGAATGCACTCAATAAGTTTTTTGGTGACCCTCTCACCTTGACGGGGAACATGCAGTGTGAATATCAAACCAAGGTATTGGAAAATACGTGGGACATTACGGATATTAGTAATTATCTATGTCTAGAGGGGAAGACGTACGAGCTAAATGACCAAAGATTACCCAAATGTTGGAAGAGGGAGAATTTGAAATTGCAAACACAAATCTATTTGGTCATTTTGCTGAACAACATTCGACCTCGAAGCCACACCACCACCATTCCACTTGAGGTAGGATGTTTGTTGTATTATATCATGCTGGGAAAAACAGTGGATTTAGCATTCATTGTTTCAGAGGAATTAAGGAAGATAGCCCTAAGCGGGACGAAATATGGAGGAAAAATGGGCTTACTCATGTATCCCGGTTTAACCATGGGATTATACTTAAATGCAAAAGTGCAAATTCCAAGAGAGGTGCATTCCTCCATCATCTCGATTATGGACGATGCATATCTAAACAGGTTTTGTCAAAACCGGATGGATAGGAATGCAAATGCAGAAGCTGCTGCCCCCAGACCCAACCGTGCACCGGTGTTTGATCAAATGGCATTTGCTAATTATTGTTGTGATAACTTTGAGGCCTCTAGGAGGTCTCAATCACTTTTATTTAATTGTATGCAGCAACAGTTCCAGAACATGTTCCTTGCACCGGATGCCCGCACATTCCCATCTTAGGCGAAATACTTTGCTTATGCTAATTGGCCTGAGGGCAGGCCATCTTTTAGGGGGGGGGGGGGGGGGGGGAGGAAGCAGTAGCCACGCTCCAGGCACGGGTCAAGATGCACAAATGGAAGACGTTTTAGGACCCGTGGGCGGTGGTGAAGACGATGAAGAAGAGTGAAGATCTTATGTTGGTAGTATTTGTACTTTTCTTCTTTTTTTAATTTTAGTTTTGTTATTTTAATTTCGTTTTTGCATTATGTACGTTGGTGGCTCTAGTTTCACCATTAAACTTTATGTTGTATGCACTTCTATTTTGTGATTTTTAAATTGTGTGTTTTTCAAAAAAAATTGGTATACCCCACTTTTTAAATTTTTTGTTTAATTGTTCTTATGCTTGAGTAAGTTGAAGGAACCAAGATTATTGCGACGAACAAGTTAAGAAAATTTGAGTGGTGATGATAAGAATCAGTTGTCGACACTTCAAGGTACACCTTATTTTTATTTTATACTTTATATGAATAATTTAATGGTGTGTTACAAATTTTTTATCATAAAATTCTTTGAGTTACATGTTTACTTTGAATCAAATTAGGACCTAACCAATTGTGAGGTAACATCTCATTATACACTAAAATGCGGGAGACCGACAATTCCTTTTCAACTTATTCTTATCATGTTAAATCATGCATTAATCTATTTTTGTGAAAACTTTTGTGAAAAGGATAGAGGCAATCTTTGTTATTGAGAAAAAACCACTCGGCCTAAGAAATTAAAAAATAACCTTGTGAGGAGTGATCCATAGTAAACCCTTTTTGAGCCTATATTAGGATTCCTCCGAAGTATAAATTTAAATACCATTGAAAATATGGTAAATAAATGGATCATAAATTCTTTTGTTTCAAGTGAACCTAAACCAAAGTTGATCGCATGTTGATTTTTACCTATGTCTAAGTAAAGAGTATGATTGCATCAACTATGGTTAAAATGCTAAAGTTGGGGAGAAAACATAATACATCACCTTGAAAATATTAGAGCTAACAAAAAGAAAAATGAAAAGAAAAGCTCATGGTAGTGTGTTATAAAATAAAATAAAATAAAATAAAATAAAATAAAATAAATAAAAATGAAGAGTGTTGAATAAAATGAAATGCTCTCTTAGAATAGGCAATCTTTATTTGAGTTCTTGTGATCATTTCCTTTCTCTATAACCCAAGCCACATTACAACCCTTAAAAGACCCCTTGATTCTCAAAATTTTCATGATTTAGTGTATGTTGTGATAAACGCATGATTCGATTTGATGTTGATTTAATTGTTCGGATGATGTAAGAAAACCCTTATGATTATTCATCATCACTATGATGTATGTGTAGTTTTGATTCAATTTTTGACATGTATTACCTGGAATTTCTTGGTATATTTTTGTAGCCAACCATTATTTTTATTCATGTTTTGTCTAATATCGAAAGTAAGTGTATCATAAGAGTATCGTATGCTTTTGAACCATTTGAATGTCATCTTCTAGCACTTGTTTCATTCTTTGCATTCGTAAATTGGTTTGCTTTAAAGAATGACTTTTGTTTAGGGACAAACAAAATAATAAGTTGGGGATAGTTGTTAGGGACCAATTGGTACTACTTTTTATATATTTTTATCGATTCCTTTTACCAATTTCTTATTAAAATCACACAAGTTTTTATCACAATTTAGTAAACATTCAATTTAAGTTATTTTATTTTGTTTCGAATAGATATTTCACTTTCTCTCTAAGTCTTGTAGAATGTTTTGTCAAGAAAAGAATGATTACATAAAGAAATCTCCGGAGCAACACTTGAAGAACAAAGTTTGGCAAAGGAAGTGTTAAGGAAACACAAAGCAAACAAGCCTCAAACTACCCAGTTCGCGCCGCAACCATCTCTCGCGTCGCGACCACCCTTGGCGCCGCGAACTGATTGGAAGTAAGCCACATGCAAATTTATGACACATGTTATGTCTTGGGAGAGAAACCAACTTTTTGTAGGATGGCGCACCAGAGCCTATTTATACCTTTTTCCTTGCATGTAAAACATCATCATTTCATTTTTAGAGCCTTAGTATCTCTTAGGCTTGTAAGAATATCTTAGAGAGATTTCAAGGTGGATTTCTTGAAGTTTTGGGAGAAACTTCATGTAGGGGAAAATTCTTGAAGATTTTTCTGTGTATTCAAGGAAGATGATGAGTAACTAATTCCATTCTTGTCAAGATTGAGGTATTAGTTATCTTATGTTATTTATGTAATATTATTATCCTTGCATGTAACAAACTACATTTGATATAGGGAATAATATTTTCTCTTTACATTGAAAAATTAGAATTGAATCATTGTTGATAAAGATAGTTCAATTCTTGATCTAAAATATTTTTTCAAGTAGAGAATAAATTATAGAGATAGATTTGTTCACTACTTTTCTATTGTGTTAAACACTCAAGATTATTATATCAATAGTTAGATGGAGAGATCGTCTAATGAGTTATATAATAATTATCACAATTTTATTTAGACATAAATATTATTGAGAGGACATTTGAATATTATCAATGGAGTTTGAATGCATGCATGTGATATTGAGAACATATAAAGAACAAAGATAATGAAACTCAATCTTAACAAGATTTCTAAACTTTATTCTAGAACCATTTTCGTTGTCTTATTTTTCTCATAAGTAATAAGAACGATTTATTCACCAACAAACAACTTGAATATCTTTAAACTTACAACAATCGAAATTATAGAATGACAGTAATAACATCAATCTATGTGGATACGATATTAAAAATATTTGTCATAAATATACTTTTCAACACTTGTCTTACTACTTCATACCTTATCAATAGGATGCCTACTCCCTTATTGTTCGTGTAATCTCCTTACTCCATTTTGTATCAAGTTCATCCTAACTACAACTTCCTTAAGGCATTTGGGTGTGCTTGTTACCCACACCTCAGGCCTTACTTTCCTCACAAGTTTAACTTTCACACACAAGAGTGCATCTTTCTAGGCTACTCCTCTAATCACAAAGGATATAAGTGTCTTGCCCCTAATGGAAGACTTTACATCTCCAAAGATGTTTTCAATGAGTATAGCTTTCCTTATCCACAATTATTTTCTCCTAAGCTTGTATCCTCCACTTCTGTCTCACAAGTTCTTCCTCTTCACCCCCTTTTTTTCCCTTTCAACCCAAACTGGCTTATATCCCTTTGTCTCTGCCTTCTACACCCACCTACTCTTCATCTGCTCCCTTGTCTGGTGGCAGCCCCTCATCACCTAACATTGGTACCTCATCCACTTCATCCTCCTATATACTTCCCTAAAATTCACCTTCTATGCCTCCTTTAAATCAGCATACTGAGTCACCTTCAACACCTTATGCATCTCAACCAGCACCATCCTCTTTTGCAACATCTTCCCATCCTCTTTTGCAAGTCTGTTACCTCTCAGTTCTACATCTTCACAGCTTCCCTTTCTTCATCCCCAAAATACTCATCATATGGTCACTAGAAGAAAGGGCGGTATAGTTCAGCCTAGACTGCATCCTACCCTGCTTCTAGCTAAATTGGAGCCCTCGTCTTACAAAATTGCCATGAAAGACTCTAAGTGACTAGAAGCAATAAAAAATCAGACATGGACTCTCACTCATCTCCCACCTAACAGACATGCTATTGGGTGCAAATGGGTTTTTAAGGTCAAACAAAACCCTGATGGCACTCTGAACAAGTATAAAGCTAGGTTGGTAGCCAAGGACTTTCACCAGCAGCATGGTTTTGACTTCACAGAGACCTTTTCTTCTATTGTTAAACTTGTTACTATGTGCATCATTCTTACAATTGTTATATCTAAAGGCTGGAAATTGACACAACTTGATGTCAATAATGCCTTTCTTAATGGCATTCTAGAAGAAGAATTCTATATGCAGGAACCACCAGGTCTAGAGAGTCCCGATACATCATTAGTGTGCAAATTGCACAAAGCCCTCTATGGCTTAAAACAGTCCTCTAGGGCCTGGTTTGACAGGCTGACTTCAGCTCTAAAAAGGTTTGGGTTTGTTTCTAGTAAATGTGATCCCTCACTCTTCACACTCATCACACTTACATTTACTATTTATATGCTAGTATATGTAGATGACATAATCATCGCAAGCAACTCTCCTACTCAGATTCAATCTTTGGTCACAAAGCTTAATTCTCAATTTGAATATTTTCTGAAAATTGAAGTAGCTCATCTTAAAAATGGCTCTCTATTTCTATCTCAAACCAAGTATATTAAGGACCTCCTGTCTAAAGCAAATATGTTAGAAGCCAAAGGGGTTCATACCCTTATGATTTCAAGCCTGAAGTTATCTAAACATGGGACTGACTTGATGCTTGAACCTAACTTTTACAGGTCCATTGTAGGTGCCTTGCAATATGCTACAATTACAAGGCTAGAAATAAGTTATGCAGTCAACAAAGCCTGCTAATTTCTCTCTCAACTTCTTGATACTCATTGGATTGTTGTTAAACGCATCTTAAGGTACCTAAAAGGTACTCTGCGTCATCGCCTTCTCCTTCATCCTGCCTTCACACTTATTCATTTGTCAATTAAAGGATTTTCTGATGCTGGCTGGGGCTCTGACCCAAATGACAGGATATCTACCTCAGGTTCCTGTATTTTTCTTGGCCACAATCTTGTATCTTGGTGGTCCAGAAAACATACTCTTGTTGCCAGGTCAAGTACTGAGGCTGAGTATAGAAGTCTTGCTAATTCTGCTTCTGAAGTGTTGTGGATCCAATCTATTCTAACTGAACTTAAGATTCCATTCACCACTCATGTGATGTACTGTGACAATCTTAGCACAATTGCTTTATCTCACAATCATGTCCTTCATGCCAAGACAAAGCACATGGAAATGGATATTTTCTTCTTGAGGGAAAAAGTGCTCAGCAAAACTCTGATTGTGCAGCATATTCCTGCCTTTAACCAGTATGCAGATTTGCTCACTAAGCCTTTCTCTCCACTCAGATTTCTATAGCTGAAGAACAAGCTTCAAGTTCAAGACAGGGCATCACTGTCTTAGAGGCACGCTCACTTTGAAGGGGAGCTATTAGAGTATTAGAATAGTTCAGTGTAATAAATATATACTACAATTGTAATCACTGTAACTAATTGTGCTGAGTCAGCACAATTAGGGCTTACTATATAAGTCATGCTCTAGTTCTTTTGTAACTAATTATGTTAGACTAATCATTCTGTTCATAACAAACTCTCTCTCTTTCTCACTCCTACGATTCTCTCTCTTCTACTCCTCTTCAGTTTATTCTTTTCTAATAAGTCAAAAGGTTGAAGAATGTCACTAACAATTCCACCAACACCACTATGAATAATTTTGAGAACAGTGAGCTCTTTATGCTAATGCATTCCGAGAAACAGAATTTCTTCAGAGGTTAGACTTATTTTGCATCTGTCCAGGAGCAATAGCAATGAAATTGCAACATTTTTTTTATAAATGTAGCAACTATACTAGTGACGCCAAAGAGCATAGGCTTATTCATAGTTGTAAACGTTGCAGTCATTGAATGCTATACATAAGTTTACATCAAGTTAAAAATACAAGTGTATTACAATCATAAAACAGACAGCCTTGACTTATTGATAACTTTTATAGAAAATATTGCAGCTAATCTCTTAATTAATACCAACCATTGTAAACCCAAAATATTGCATTTGTATAGAAATTATGTTTTAAGAAAATATCAATAAATTAACTTATGTCAGTTTAGATCAGTTAAGCCAAACAAACATGAACACCCTACACTACAAACAACAGAAAACTGTGTAATGATAACGTGATCACCACTATTTGCTCAAAAGCTACACTCACTTTCTCAATTCCAGGAGTTAAATATCCCACATTGGTTAACTCCACGAGGAAAAGTTCCTTGTTCTTTTTCAATCTTACGAAAGAGTTCTAAGTTGAGTTGCTTAATGGCATCAATCGCGAAGAAAGATATGAAGGTTGTTGTTGTTGTATAACTTTTCTACTACAATATACACAAGACAGTGAATACATAGTTGAATCTTAAAACACGTGTAGAATGGCGCAGTCCACAATTGAAGATGGAGATAATGTGGAGGAAAGAATGAATGAAAAAAAGCAACCTTGAAGGTAAGTGAGGATGGAAAATAAAGAAACTACTTGTGATTACTAGGAAATTTGCAAGGCTCTGACCCTGGCAGTCAGTTCTCTAACTTGGCTTCTGAGCCGTTCTGGATTGCAAAAGAAGTCTACAAAGACGCGCCGTTGAAGTCCTATTTCTTGTGAATGGTGTTTTACAATCTGGATAACAATGAAAATCAAGCTTCAGTCAGCATAACAGAAAAATGTTCTGAATCTTTGTAATTATGTGGAGGAGTCAATCGTAATATGTACAAGCGAAATGCGCTCACATCCCTTTGCATACTATCCTCTGGCAAATTTTACATTCTTTGAAAACCAAGGCACAGTTCAATATCATGAAGAAAATAAATTTCATTTATTCCTTAAAAAAAATCATTAATTAATTCACAATAACCAGATCAGTTAGAAGCAGCCAAGTGAACAAGATTATTTCCGAGAAATCGGCACGATGAAAGGCTCAGATTATCAAACCCACAAATGAGGGAAGCAGTGTTAATAGAAAGCAGCCATGGAAGAGACGTGTGGAATAGCAATGCATGGCAGAGTTGTGTCATTATTTTGTTATTATACTTCATATTTGTTTCGCATTATAGTTGGCATGCTTTCACTATAATCCATAAGGCCATCTGTCATATTGTTATGGCCATTTTTTTGGCTTTCCACCATACACCATTTTTAATGAAAAACCTGGATGTCTTCAAAAAGGCTTTGTGATGTGCAATTGTGCAGAACAAATCAGATGGAACTAAACCTTAAAGCCACATTACCTCGTTTTTCTTGACATGCTCTAGTGTCACCTCTTCCACAGCAACAGAGAGCTTGGCGTTAATCTTTTCCATCTCATCGAGCTCTTTCATCAATGGCTAATTAAGACATATAGAACAAGACAAAATGGAAAATCACAACACAGAAAAAAAAGTGCCAATAACTTATATAACCCTAAAATAACAACAGTAATCATTTATTCCGCTAGGTAGGGCCAGATCAGTGAATCAAACGATGTCACTGAACTCTACTGAAAAGCAATCTTTCGATTAAACCATTTAGTGACACCTTCTAATGCTTCTTCAATAGGGCTTTCCTTGGTTTTCGTTTTCCCCTTTAATTGAACTATACGATGGCCTTAATACAAATTCATGTCAAGTGGGGTCTAAATATATAAAGTCTACAGAGAAGAAAAGCTTACAAGTTATATAGGTATAGTACTGAATAATACCATTCTTACTCTCGAGTAAACATGCAAAAAAAATTGATAGGTACTATTTTAGTATCAATAGGGCACAACAGAGTATAGCTCTTTACTAGGGGGAAATCTAAAACAACAGAGCATAGCACCTTTACTGGGGGAAAACTCTCTTGATTACATTGAAAAATAGAAAATTAAAGATAGCAACATCTGCAAATCTGAGGGTCTGCCCACATCCCCCTGTCCAAAGATCCTTAAAACATTCTGATAATGTCTTACCAAACTCCCACTTTCCCTCATTTCCATATATATCACCAATCTCAAACTGAATTCACTCCTATCTCCAAATTTGCCTCAACTACACAAGCATTCCACTATGCTGCAGGTGAATCAGCCAATTTACCAAATTTGATTATCTATTTCCCAACCTTGTAGAAGAGGTCTTAGTACTAAGGGGTCAATCAACTAACAGTAACAAGGCTAAAACCATTAAAAAAAAAAAGAAAAAGGAAAAAAAGTTGTAATAGCAATAGCACAAAGCCATAGATGAAATGAAATTCATACCCGAGGGGTCAGTATTGGCTGTGCAGTTGTTGAAGATGCAAAGAGCAGTTGTTGCATACTTTGAATAAGGTTGCACCTGTATTAAAAAATCCACAAAGAAAATGTCACTCATAACTTGTACGTACGAAACGATTAGGACATGGGCTTCAAATTTGATAATAATGCAGTTGATCAAGAAAAAGAAAATATCTCATGCAGTGCAAATAAATGTTAGGCAATGAAGCACAGACACGATACGTATCCGATACGGAGATACGTTAGTCATTGAAAAATTTAGGATACGATACGTTTAAAATATGTATATAAAAAAAATAAAATTAAACATTAGTTAAATGATTCTCTAACAAAAACCAATTGAGTTTGCAAAATTTGATAATAAAGTTATTAAAGTTAAGAGAAAAGTAATTAAAGAAAAAGTTTGATTCTTGTAATAGAAAAAATAAAAGTGATAAGGTAATTAAAGTTGAGAAAAGAAGAACTAAGAATGAGGAAGATTGATTCATATTCTAGAAAAATGAATAGACATGAGATTAACTATCCATATCCATAGAGTATTGGAGACCTGTCACCAACGTATCGCGACATATCACCGCCGTATCGGAATTTTTTACTTTTACTTTATAAATAAAAAATTTTGGATACTCCTTCAATACGTATCGGCATATCGGATACGATACGTCATAGATTTTAGAGTATTGGTGCTTCATTGATGTTAGGTGACTTTTATTTACACCCATGTTAACAATCATAACCATCTGACTACAATAGAAATAATAACTTTTGGCATATATAAGAGCACTTAAATTACATGAGGCCATTAAAGCTTATGAATAAGTAACCCAAAAACTATATCATAACAAACAATTCATAAATATTTACCAAAAAACTTACAGTTCATTAATACACCTATTTCGTTCTTCTGGAAGAGAATTATCAAGGTCCGATTGAAGTGTCATTAAATCTGAATGAAGGGCTGATATTTGTTGGACAATGCCCGGTGCTGATACGTATGTCGACAGTGCAGCTTGAGTATCTGGGAAAAAGGTAAAGTAAAAGAAAATGGACATGACTGCTTATAAGAAGTCTGTGAGATCCATTATAACTTTGAACAAATCATAATACTTTAATAAATGAATCCCTACTGGAATAAATTTTCAGTAGGTCTCTAATAGCATGCAAAAAATGATCACTGTCATGTACTCCCCCTTGTTCTTGACCATCAGTTGCAGCTTGGATAAGAGCCAAACAACGACCCTGCAAACCATCAAATAAAGTTTAAAAGAAAAAGTAGTTAAGAGGTAAACGGTAAGATTTTGAAACTAGGGACAAAAAAGAAATATAAGGATGCCAAGTTAGAAGATATCTTTATGAGGTATATTCAAGGGCATTAGTGACAAAAGACAAAAAGGTAGAGTTATTTACTAAACTATACTCTATCCAGTCACTATTATAAGCAAATAAAATGACCTTAAATCTTGGTCAATATTATTAGAGTTATTAATCCCATATAGCTGAGCAGAGCGTCCGACCCCAAAAATGGGATAGCAGGATTGACGCTGCTTGGCTATTTTTTGGACTAATTATATTAATAATCTATAAAAATATACTTAATGTAAAACTAAACAAATAACACAACACCCATAAAAGATTTATAAAATCAAATTTCAAAGAACAATGCTTAATCAAGATTCAAAACATTATATGAAAACTCTTGATCAAAACAGAAAAAACAGATATTTAAAACAATAAAAGAAGCAATTAAAAATTAAAGGAAATGTTTAAGTAATAAAATTTAAAAGAATACTGGTTAAAAAACAAGTATTGTATAACCAGAATTTGAAAAGAAAAGAAAAAAAAACTTAACAAGTATTTGAAAACAAAAATAGAAGAAGAAAAACAATAAAACAATAATAGAAGAAGAAAAACAATAAAACAATAAATCAGAAGTAAAACAATAAAACAATAATAGAAGTGGAGAAGAAGTAGAGAAGACAGACGTAGGGCAAAAACTGAACCACTTAGGGCAAAACGGAAGAGACGTAGTTGAGGTGGAGGAGTAGAGGCAGAGGAGGTGATAATCAAAGAGGACAACAGAAGCGAAGTCTGAGGAAAACGCGTGGTCTGAAAGGAAAAAGCGAAGAGAAAGGAGAGCAGACAACCGACGTTCAAATTTTTTTTAAGAGCAACTTGGTCTTTTCGCACCCAAAAAAACCTAAAAAACGAAAAACGAGTCTAAAACCCGCCCGGGCAGGGAAGCGATCCGTTCCAGTGACACGCTATCTCTGCAATCGCGGCCGCAATCTCAAACTGAGATGCGCACCGTTCCTCCATAGCGGAGGGTGGCCGCACCAGGAGCGGTTCCCTGGATAGCGCTGCTACAAGACGTGATTAATAACTCAGACTATTATAAGCAAAAGTCAATAACCTTTAAACTAATTAATGTTAATTAATGCTTGTATTACTAGTATGCCCTTTATTTAATTCTAAAGTATTTAACATTGGTGTTGATTCATCAAATATAACTAAGAATATTATAGTAAATTTTACTTTGATTGTACATGAAATCAAGAAAATTAATCACACTTAACTAACTTTCTTAATTAATGTGAAAGTAGTTACTTTTGCTTATAATTGTGACAGGAGGGAGTACTTATCATGGCATTATAAGCCACCTTCCAACTATTTTATGTTAACTAAGAATATTTTTCAATAATGGCATTATAAGCCACCTTCCAACTATTTTATAGTAACTAAATATATTTTTCAAGAGCAACCAACAAGCCAGGAATGATACAACCCATTGCTACATGCTTTCACTCTTACATAGGATTAGGCAAAATGCAAATTACATGGGTGCATAATTTCAGTTACATATTTGTTTATACAGCCTTCTTAAAGAGCACCACTCTTTCCAGAAGCAAATGTGAAAAACATAGTCAAATAAGTTAGAAAGGAAGGGGAGCGCGGAGAGATTAAACTAGACTGAGACACTGAACTGAAGCAACAAAAAACTGCAGAAAATAATAACAATAGAACTAAAGAAAAAGTGCAATGGAAATAGTAAGAAACTATACCACCCGGCCCTCAGTTGCAGACAAGTATGCTTGCAGCTCAGACTCAATAAGCTTAAGCAAATAATATGCTCCAAGCATGTGCTTCTTTTCCAACTGACAGGCTATCTTTAATAATTGATGCCTGGCAAGCAGATTGATGAGATGGTTTATGAACTGCCACAAGAAAGGATTGCTCATTACTGAAGGTTAATTACATGCACAAAAATTTAAAGGTTATAGATCATTTAAAATGATGGTGTTAGTTGTGCAGCAGAGAATAGTTTAAGGTAATTTAATTAAGATGCTAATTTAATCTAGACTAATTTCAAATAATCTAGTCTAAGCTAATTCAAAATTCAAACAATAAATCCTGGTCATTAACAGACTTTTACAGAAACAGACTTTCGGAAATGCAGAAATAGGGGATGTGAGCAAGAAATGTACTGCCTAGTATTAATTTCCCATGTGAACTATGCGCATTCAGAATTCATGCATTCATGCTATAAAACTGTGTATTCAACAGAACTCATGCATCAAAATAATGTAGTTAGTTGTCAAGTAACTCTTGAGTTTTGGCAAGGAAATATCTCAAGTTGCAGCATGCATACATGAACCTAATTAACATATCCCAATGTTCAAGGACATTTACAAACAAACACAACCAAGTAGCTAAACATACCGCTTTCTGCCGGTTAATATAGTACTCTTGGCGCATGACCTTCAAATCATAATCACCTAGAAGATAAAATGATGAGAAGTTCACAACATGTACAAAGAGTTGTCTAAAATACAAGAAAGAATATAAATTTAATTTTTCCAAATATTACATCCATGAAAATACCTTGTAAAATATAAGTGTCTTGGAGTTGAGCTAGTTCCCAGCACAATTCTGGAATAGTCTGAATAAGGGAGAAATGTATTCAGATAGAAGAGAATATTTTAATAAAGATAATCATAAAATGGTAGGATATTTTAGCACCCGTAGGCCCTTGGATATAATTTGTCAGTCCTACTTTCTTAATCTTCAATGAACAAGTTCTGCCCCATCTGATTATGTATTTCCAATTATTCCATTATCTCCATACGTTAAGATCAATAATGGATTTCAATGAAATACGTTGTGACTTACATAATTAATTTAAGTCAATGTGGCAGGCCACTTTTTTTATTCCTTGCTTAACAGCTCAAACTTTTAGGTCATTTGGTTCATTGATGAGGCGAAACATTAATTTCTTGAATAACTATCATTTCTTATATTCAAGGTATTTGTTTCCCTTTCATCATATTTTTTGATGAAACGGAACGAAGGCCATTTGTTGTCAAGTTAACATACTAAGGAGCAGTTCTAAGGTGTAATGCCCCCATCTTGTGGTGCAGTTGTCAAGCTAGAAGAGAAGCGAAAATTAATTAGAAACAGTCAGAGCAATTTGCTGGTTAGACGGGCGGACTCAGTTACATGATAAACACGGGGACGCAGGGTAGAGGGATTGTTGTGATTTGTGTGGGAAAATAGTGCAGTTTGGTTTTAAAAGGGAAAACCCTTGATGGAGAACCCTTTCTCCTATTCCCACCATTCTATAGGAAGTTTTTTTCCTTCAATTGTTTCTATCAATTTCTCACTTCCCTTCATTGGGTTCTTAACAACCCTTGTTTTGGATCTGAATAGGAGAATGAACATCAGCAGAATAAACTTCACAGTAGACTAGTATTTATGTCAATCATAACAATGTGGCTAGAAAAAGGACTGACTTTCTAAATAACATACTATTAAAGTAAACTTGAGCTTAAAAGTTTTGGAAAATGGAGACTGTAATGCCTTCGATTACACATAGTATACAACTCAAACTGTTAAATACAAAATTGCTAATTTGTCAATTATGTTTAAACATAAAAGTCCAATCATTTTTAATTTTTTTAAAAAAAAAACAATGCTATAAGTGAGAAGGTACACAAGCATTGAACAGAAGCCATGTAGTAACAAACCTCTGATAGAAGTTTTTCTTCATGATTATAAAGATTTGACAGTTCTCCTTTCAATTCAGAATGCTTTCTCCTGAACATTGCACCAAATGGCGTGATTAGATATAACAAACTGTCATTGTCATTTAAAAAACAAAAAGCACTTGCCGTCAAAACAATTTGAAAGTTCACATTTTAATTCAAAATATCCGAACCTATCATATTGATATGATTTCACAACAAAAAAAAAATGTTTAAAAAATAAAAGAATTCTTTTACAGAATATTGCTTTTGTAAACTGGTCATTCATATGCATTTTTGTTCTTGTACATAAATGGAGCTATAATGGTTTCTAAAACACAGTGAAGAAGGTCATGGCAAGTGTCTTGAAAAAATTATCATAAAGGAGGACAGAAGTTACAAATCTAAGACCCAGGAAGCATAAAGGCATTACAGTTACACCAGCTGTAACAGCTTGTAACAGACTGACAAGTGTCAGCCAGTCCTAAAATTCACCTGCTATAGCAGGTCATAAGAAGGATCTATAAATAGATTTAATCCAATGTAAATCATCATTATCACAAATACATTTCAGATTCATCCCATAGAGTCCAAGAGAATCATGGCTAATATTCAACATTCTGAATAGTAATGATAGATAAGGGGACAACAATACACACTAATACAATACTACTTCATTGCAATTATCCTGGGAATAATTTCCTGCAGTAGCAGTTACAAACTGCAACAGCAGTTACAGAATACACAATTAACTGTATAATTAAATACAACCACTAGGAATAGAGAGTCTAGTCTCTCTCTCCCCCAAACCAAACAAGCCAATAACAAACTGAATGAGAGACATTCTCATTCTTTCTTTATTCTACTTAAATACATGACATCTAATTATATAATTTAGGCCTAATTTACAGGGCCTTGGGCCTACGCCTAACATATAAATTAGTAACTGGAGATCTATTAACAGATTCTAACAACATCGAAGCTAAAATTATAGAAAAATTACCTTAGGAAATGGTGGTCAAAATGCATGTGAGCTTCATCTGATGATACTTGTGATTTAAGCGTCATTAAAATGGCCTGCTGTTTCGCATTCTCAACTTGTGCTTCCACCCATTGTCTTTCACTTATTCCAAATCTATCATGATTTAAAGACCATAAGAACTAAAATATTGGTGGAATCTCAACATTTTTCTAAAATATGGGAGGGGAATATCATTATTCATTTAGGGGGGATGGGGAAGGCCATAGGTCATATATTGCTCAATGGGAATTCAAACTGTGTCCCTTTAAATTACAAAGTTAGGCAGTCACCATTGCTCTAGCATCCACAGGATCTAGTCTAGCATCCTGTCTAATAAAATCGAATAGATCAATTTGTACAAGATGTGTGTGTGTGTGTGTGTGTCTTTAAAAGGAACGCCATGTGATAATTAAAGATGGTACGCCAGCAAAAATAAGACTAATCACATGATACTCACAATCACATGTCAAAGGATACACAGAATCTCATGTCAAGACATCCCCTCAACTACTTCAAAAAGAAAGGCAATGATAAACCAATTTTGGATTGGGATCTGGCTAGAAACAAGGTTCGGTCTAGGTAGTTTTTTTTTTTTTGACAAGGAAAAGAAAAACATCTCTTATTGGAATACAAGAACATATCTGTTGAATATTAGCACAAAATCAAAACAGATTCTGTCATACAGCTCATTATGGCTGGATTCAAATTGTGATTAAATAGAAATTAATTGTATTATTATATTCTTACCTTATTTAGGATTAGCATTTATAGGGAGAATAATTACCCCTATTTCTTAGTGTAATTTATATTCTATAAATACTCATGTACTATGTTACAGAATAAAAATAATATAGAAAAAAGCATATTTCTATATGGTATCAGTAGCAACAAGAATCCTTTAGGGTTTTTTTTTGTTTTTGCTTCCGCTCTGTTTATCTTTTTTACATCCCACAATGTCTGATACCGAGTCCTCACTTTCACCCAAACATTCCTCACCCGAACCTAAATTAGTCCGAACGTACCATGAAAACCACCCTGTTCAGATCACAACAATTCGGCTGAACGGTGCTAATTATCTTCGATGGTCGCAATCCGTTCGTATGTATCTCAGGGGGAGAGGAAAGATTGGCTACATTACTGGCGACAAAAAACAACCAGACAAGGCAGGTGCAGATTATGATACATGGGATGCTGAAAACTCCATGGTCATGACATGGTTAGTCAACTCCATGGATGAAGAGATAGGTGCAAATTATCTCTGTTATGATACTGCAAAAGAACTTTGGAAAGGTGTCTCCCAAATGTACTCTGATTTGGAAAATCAATCCCAAATCTACGAATTAACTCTCAAATTGGGAGAAATTCGGCAAGGTGAAGATTCAGTCACCAAATACTTCAATTGTCTCAAACGTATTTGGCAAGATTTGGACCTTTTCAATGAGTATGAGTGGAAATCACCTGCCGATAGCAAACATTACAAGAAGATGGTGGATGTTAGTCGTGTTTTCAAGTTCCTTGCGGGTCTAAATGTTGATTTTGATGAGGTTCGTGGCCGAATTCTAGGCAGAAATCCTATCCCTCCAATTGGTGAAGTCTTTTCAGAAGTACGTCGCGAAGAGAGTCGTCGGCAAGTGATGCTTGGCAAAAATACAGCAGCTGTCCCTCCACCAGTTGAAGGATCTGCCTTGGCAATTCCCCATGTCAATCGTAAACCACTTCATAATCAACAAGGTGGAGACAAGACTCATTTATTTTGCGATTACTGTGGGCGCAATCGCCACACTCGGGAAACTTGCTACAAACTACATGGGCGACCAAATCATGGCAAGGCTGGTAAGTTTGGTGACCGTCCTATGCCTATGGCCAATGAGGCTGATTCGTCTCCATGTACGAAGGAGCAAATGGATAACCTTCTTAAGTTTCTAAAGTCCAATTCATCTCTTAATATCCCTACTGGAACTGTGGCACAAACAGGTAAGGATTCTTGGGCACTATCTGCTCACAACCACTCTAACCCTTGGATAATAGATTCAGGGGCATCTGAACACATGACTAATTGCTCTCATCTATTCAGTACCTATTTTCCTAGTTCAGGTTTTGAAAAAGTTAGGATAGCTGATGGTAGTTATTCAAGTATTGCAGGCAAAGGCAGCATAAAAATTTCAGAGCAAATCACTTTGCAATCTGTTTTACATGTTCCTAAATTCGCTTGTAATCTTCTATCTGTTCATAAATTGTCTAAGGACACTAATTGTTCTGTTCTTTTTCGTCCCTCTACTTGTGTTTTTCAGGACCAGAACTCGGGGAAGACGATTGGAACTGCTAGAGAGATGAATGGATTGTACTACCTTGATGGAATTCAGTTTGGCAATAAAGCGTTTTTCGGTTCAAACAGTACAAACGCATCTCCTGTTTCAGATCAAATTATGTTATGGCATAAAAGATTAGGTCACCCTAGTTTTTCATATCTTAAGCATTTGTTTCCTATTTTTTCCAAAGAAATAAATTCCTCACAATTTCATTGTGAAGCTTGTCACTTAGCTAAAGATCATCGTGTGTCTTTTAAATCAAAAGCCTATTCTGCTTCTAAACCTTTTTATTTAATTCACAGTGATGTTTGGGGTCCTTCAAAAATTAAAACTATGTCTGGAAAAAAATGGTTTGTAACATTTATTGATGATCATACACGGCTGTGTTGGGTTTATCTCATGGAGAAAAAATCAGAAGTTGAACAAAGATTTCAAGATTTTTTTAACATGATTAACAATCAATTTCAAACTAAGATTGGCATTCTAAGGTCTGACAATGGCACTGAATATTTCAACAAATATTTAAGTGCATTCCTTGTAACTAAGGGGATAATTCATCAATCCACTTGTCGCGATACTCCGCAGCAAAATGGTATTGCTGAAAGAAAAAATAGACATCTCCTCGAAGTCACTAGAGCTATTATGTTTTCTATGAATGTACCTAAGTATCTTTGGGGAAATGCTTTATTAACTGCTTGTTACCTCATCAATCGAATGCCATCTCGGGTGTTACAATATGAAAGTCCTGTACAAGTGTTACAAAACAATTTTCCTACATCTCGTATTATTACGGATCTTCCCCTTAAAATTTTTGGTTGTCTTTGTTATGTTTACATCCCCAATGTTTTTCGTTCTAAGTTGGATCCTAAAGCCGAAAAATGTGTTTTTCTTGGCTATGCTTCCAATAAAAAGGGATACAAATGTTTTAACCCAGTTACAAAGAAATTTTTTGAAAGCATGGATGTTCACTTTGTTGAAAATCAACCTTTTTTTAAAAATTCTCTTCAGGGGGAGAGTCAATGTAATAATAAAGAAGATAATTTTTGGGAAACTTTGCCTGCTCTAGATGATATTGTGACTACAAATCACCCAAATGCTAAGATAATAGAATCTGAAACAGGGGGAGAAACACTGATTAAGGATGATAATCCTGAACTTAAAGTGTATGTTCGAAAAAAATTCCACAAAGGTGGTGCAAACCCTATTGTCTCTCCAGTAGAAATCCAATCTGATTTACCAAGTGAAGGTCCTACAGATAATCTGTCTTCTAGTTCTTCATCTGGTAATCCTTCTTACTCATCCAATGATTTATCTGATTTGTCTTTTCCTGATATTAATCTTCCAATTTCTGTGAGAAAAAATATTCCTGACCTCGATGTCCCAATTGCTGAGAGGAAAGGTTCTCGTATGTGCACTAAACATCCTATGTCTAATTACTTGTCATATGACAAACTATCACACACCCATAAGGCATATGTGTCTAGGATTTCTAATTTGTTTGTGCCCAGAACTATTCAGGAAGCATTAAGTGATCCGAATTGGAAATTAGCAGTGAAAGAAGAGATGGATGCTCTAAACAAAAATAACACTTGGAGTATCACTGATCTACCACAAGATAAAAAGGCAGTAGGGTGTAAGTGGGTCTTTACAGTGAAATGCAAGGCTGATGGAAGTGTGGAAAGATACAAAGCGAGATTAGTAGCAAAAGGATTTACTCAAACTCATGGTATTGATTACCAAGAGACTTTTGCCCCAGTTGCTAAGATCAATTCTATCAGAATTCTTCTTTCTCTTGCAGTAAATTTCAACTGGACACTATATCAATATGATGTTAAAAATGCCTTCTTGAATGGTGAATTACATGAAGAAGTATATATGAGTTTACCTCGTGGATTTGAAAAAAATCTTGGAATAAACAAAGTATGCAGATTGAGAAAATCCCTATATGGATTGAAACAATCGCCAAGGGCCTGGTTTGAGAGATTTGGAAGTGTTGTTAAGAGACACGGTTTCACCCAAAGTCAAGCAGATCACACTATGTTCTTTAAACACTCATCTGAAGGTAAGATTGCTATCTTAATAGTGTATGTTGATGACATTATTATTACAGGAGATGACGTCAAAGCAATTAGTGATCTGAAGAGAAGACTTGAGGCTGAGTTCGATATCAAGGATCTTGGAAAGTTAAAATACTTTCTTGGGATGGAGTTCGCAAGATCTAAAGAAGGTATTTTTCTCAACCAGCGCAAGTACATACTCGATTTACTTGCAGAAACAGGGATGACAGGGTCTAAAGCAGTAGAAACACCAATGGATCCCAATGTGAAACTAAAGTCAGTTGCTGAAGATGAAATAGTAGATAAAGAACGTTATCAACGATTGGCTGGAAGACTAATTTATTTGTCACATACAAGGCCAGATATAGCCTTTGCAGTGAGTGTAATAAGCCAATTTATGCATGCACCAGGTGCAGCCCACTTTGAAGCTATTTTCAGAATATTAAGATATTTGAAAGGTACTCCGGGAAAGGGGCTGATATTCAGAAATAGAGGACATATACAGGTTGAAGCCTATACAGATGCTGATTGGGCAGGTAATATAAATGATAGAAGGTCTACCTCAGGATATTGTACTTTTGTAGGTGGAAATCTAGTTACATGGAGGAGCAAAAAACAAAATGTTGTAGCCAGGAGCAGTGCAGAAGCTGAATTCCGATCTGTGGCCCATGGTTTTTGTGAAGTATTATGGATCAAAAAGTTCATGGAAGAATTGAAGTTCTTTGGCCCAACTCCAATTAAAGTTTACTGCGATAATAAGGCTGCTATTTCTATTGCCCATAATCCTGTCCTACATGACAGGACGAAGCATGTTGAAGTGGACAAGCATTTCATCAAAGAAAAAATTGACAGCGGTGAGATTTGTATGTCCTACATACCTACCAAAAGTCAAGTAGCAGATGTTCTCACAAAGAGTCTTCCAAAGAGACTGTTTGATAACATGGTGTGCAAGCTTGCTATGAACGATATATTCATGCCAGCTTGAGGGGGAGTGTTGAATATTAGCACAAAATCAAAACAGATTCTGTCATACAGCTCATTATGGCTGGATTCAAATTGTGATTAAATAGAAATTAATTGTATTATTATATTCTTACCTTATTTAGGATTAGCATTTATAGGGAGAATAATTACCCCTATTTCTTAGTGTAATTTATATTCTATAAATACTCATGTACTATGTTACAGAATAAAAATAATATAGAAAAAAGCATATTTCTATAATATCTTAACAGTGTGTTTGGTATAACCAGTTTCCAATCTTACAGTGTGTTTGGTATAACCAGTTTCCAATCTTACAGTGTGTTTGGTACAGCCAATTTGTTGACGAAAGAACTACTTGAGAGAGAGATATACGAGAATGTGAGAAACAAGATACACAACTGTCACCAAATTCATCCTTCTAAAAGACTAAAGTAGTGACACAGGGACAAATTGGAGGGTTACTTTGTATCTTTTAAGTGACTAGCTTGATGGGAAAAATTATGGTAACTGTTAAATTTTTTAAGGGCCAATTTGGTGATAAATATCTTTAGACTGAAGCTAATGGAGTGACACTCTAATATTTTGAGGACCGAGGACGGATAGAAGGTTTGTTCTAATCGATCACAATCCACAAATTACTGAACTGAAGCAGACTAATAGAAGGTTTGTTCTTATAGATCAATCCACAAATTACTGAAGCAGACTATCAGCAATGATAACGGAAAGAAGCACATACATTGAACGAAGCCGTTGCAACTCAGATACACGTTGATGATGAGATTTTTCTAAATCTGTTTAACCACGCACAAAAAAAAGTCAAGTTAACATTATGCTAGTTGATACGGATGTGTGTTTGTGTATAAGAGTTTACTTGCATAAGCCACAACAGGGTTGTATAACTTTTATTTAAACAGAGTTAAAGATGTATATGTTATGAGCCTCAATTTTGTAGTCTGACACTTTAGGAGCAACTTAAATTCAAATGCAGCTTTATGATGTGCAAGATACAGAATGTCTGAATTTTAAGAAATCTTTGCCCATACCATTTCTCATTAGAGCAACAAATAAGAAACTAAACCACACATGCATCCCCATGTTACAAACTATTTGCATCAGTACAAATGCTATACAATGACAAATATTTATATTGATAAGAATAAATTAAAACTTTCATGTTCACTGCCAGTAACAAAGCTGAAAGATCCAAATTAGATTTGCAAGTCATAATAGATAAAGACAATACTAGTATACTGAGGATGATGAAAAGTAATAGGGAATTGTAAGGAGTGATATGTATACCTCTAACATAATTACTTGAGTCGTCATCAAGATTTACCCATGAACATTTAGATTTCCCCTCCTCGGCAACAAGTCGAAATGGACCCTAATAATGAAATTAAGAAACAAAATAATGGAAGGACATCAAAACCTAAACAGATAGAAAATTGATAAAAAAGAATAACATACCACTATCAAAAATCTACTAAACAGAATAGGTTATGGGTGACACGCAGATAGTTACGACAGGAACATTAACCTTATCCCTCAAAGTAGGGCCGGCTGCATGAAATAATCAATTACAAAAACAAAGATATGCGTTTAACATGTTTTTCAAGATATAATTTATCATTTAGCTAAATAAAGGCAAAGGACTAATCAAAAGTTCAACACAATCACAATAATGCTCTTAATATATTGAAATATTACACATAGACCATATATATGTTATGAGTAGACCTGAAGCTTAAAAGAGCATTATAGAGTACTGAGGAAAGCTTGCAGGTACTTTTAAAGTCGAGTGTATCAATTTGAAACAAGAAACCTAATATTCTTTTTTTCAGCGGAAACGTTCAGGACTAGGAGCATGCCACGTCGATTGAATATAAGATGTACTCCCTCTGTCTCACAATGAGTGTCACGTTTTACGCGCACACAAAAAATGTCTCAAAACAAATGTCATTTTCAATGTGATACTAATTACATTTTTTCAATTGTGCCCTTTTAATTAATACTGTTTGCATCACTCTCAAGTCATTATATTCCACTTAGTATTTATGATAGTGGTGATTACACCAATGCTTTTTTAGGATAATTTGATAAAATTACTATTCTATTTCTTCCATTTATAGTCTTTTCTTAATTTATGTGAAATCAGCAACAAGTATGACACTCATTGTGGACGGAAAGAGTATATTTTATGTCATAATCAAATATATGCATCAGGGCTTAAGACTTTACTATAACTAACCTTTTTTAAGTCCATTAAGGTTAAGAAACAAAATATGTCTTCTATTCTGTGTTTCCCATTCTTCCCTACTCATTTTCTTTCATTCTAAGTTGTAGTCAATAGCGACGCTATAGCGTAAATAGCAGGCCGCGGGGGGGGGGAATGGTTCCCAGGCCGGAGCAGTTTCAGGTCTGTCATCCTCTGCCTCTCTAAAAAAACCAAAATTACATCTTAATTTTAAAAGGTTTTAATAGTAATTTTCGGTTCTTCAATCAAATTTGAGTTGAGACTTCACGCTCGTTTCTGCTCTTCCACCGTTCCAAAAAAAAATCACGCTTTCCTCCCTCATCTCTCTCTGCACTTCGTTCTTCCCTCTCAGCCGCCTTCTCCTCCCTCCGCTCCATCATTTCTATCTTTTTAGGTTGATTTTTTTACTTCTCTCTGTTTTTTTTCTTTTTCTATTCCAGCACTTCTTCCTCTCTTTTTTTTTTTTCTACTTTGGTCCTCTTTCTTTTTCTCCCTCTGATTTACTTTTTCTTCCGTTTTTATTTTAATTTGGCAGTAATCCTCAAAACAAGTGATCCTAAGAAAAACAGTGAAAAGAAAAGTGTGTTTTATCCACGTACTGTGTCGAGTTGCTTAGAAAACCATTGATTAAGTTCTTTGAGACAAGATGAGTCTTCAAACAAAAACTGGGTGAAGTCTGAGTATGCCAAATATATACCATCTTCTGCATTTCAAAGTAGCAAAATTCATCAGAAGAAAGATGAAATCAGTCAATAATCAAGGGCAAAGCAAATTTAGAAAAATAAATATAAATAAAAAGAAGAATGAAATAGAGTAACGAAACAACTAGTTGAGCAAGAGCAACAAATGCAAGTTAAAAAGTAAGAAATTAAGAATCACATATGTTTCAAGCATACATCATGATTCATTGCCAGAAATCTTTTCTCTCAGATGTCACAGTGCATAAATTTTATCATCTTATTCAACAAGACTAAGAGATCAATACTGCTCATATTTCACTTCAGCAAGCAACGGGTGGTTTGGAATTAAAGAGGAACTTGTGGCACAATATTTTTATTGACAACCAGAACATCCACAATTTTTATGTCTCTGTAGCCCAACTTAAACAACCAAAGCTGAATGTGAACCAAGCAAATTATCATTTGATTTTTCAATGCCAAACATAGTTGAACAATAAAGCTTCCAATAAGATGTAGGCAATAAA
The DNA here is from genome assembly GCA_963859935.3 of Lathyrus sativus. Lineage (NCBI taxonomy): Eukaryota > Viridiplantae > Streptophyta > Magnoliopsida > Fabales > Fabaceae > Lathyrus > Lathyrus sativus. Next base: position 95,927,542 of record OZ012738.1, on the reverse strand, counting down.
TTTCAGGTTGTCACTTGAAAGATCACATATATACACATGTAACAAAAAAATAAAATGAATTTTCTAAAAATAGTAGAAATAAGAAAGAAACAACATAGAAGAGTAAGAAAACGGAATATTACCATCTCCTGAATGGTAATGAGCCAACTCCTCTGCTGTGGAAGCAATCCTTCCAAGAACTGCATTCATCTAATCAACAAAAAGAATCTAATAAAACAAACTGCCACAAGACATCTGAGTAACAATTTTAGAAATTTAATAGAAAGATGGTATTAACTAATGTTACTAAGTGTGGGCTCAAACTCAAAAATTGGTTTTATCTCTAGCAATAACGATATCCAGATCATTTTGTTACTCCAGTTTGAAAACGATCCACCGTGAAATACAAATATTATTGGATTGATTGCTTTACTACAAAATGTACCATTTCTATATTGAAAAACTCAAACCATACAACATTATGAATGCAAATAACAAATTCAGCATCCAAATTATTTACCAAGTAAAGGCAATAGCTCACCACCACGACAAGAAAAACATGATAAAATACACTCGTCCATTCTCAACATGTGATTATTAAGAGATTGGTCAAGCACCTGTAAATTTCTCCCGGAAAGGCTCTCCTCAATTGTTGCAAGGTGTCCGCTAACAACAGAAGTCGCGCCAACACGCGCTCGTCTCCCTTGCGTCAAAGTTGACGCCTGGCCAGAAAGCATGTCAAATTGAGATTGAAGTTCTCTTAGCTGTCTTTGCAAATCAGCAGCTTCTGTTTTATAAGCCAAAGTTTCTTCCCTGAACGCAACACATTTCATCAAATTCTATTCCCTAACTAAGATGAAACATAACTAAAAAAAATCATGTTATGCAATCATTCTATTTTTTTCAATGTAGCCTGTTTACTTAGTGAAAACATTTCCTATTTTGATTTTCTTAAAACTTGACCTAGTTTTACTTTTAAACAAGGAGAAAATTGAACAATAATCAAATTGAAATGGAGGGAGTAACAAACTGACTTGATATCCTTCAAACTAAGTGGTTCATGAGGACCAAAAAGAGCTTCCTGATTATCAGTAGTATCGGAGAAAGCTGAAATGCTATCAAAAGCAAAATCCAAATCATCGCCTTCCAATAATTTACCTTGGTGCTTGAATTGCTCATACCTGGAAAAAAAAATGAAACAAACAAACCCTAACAACAGTTACAATGGAGTTAGAGAGAGACTAAGAATGAATAAGAAGAAGGAGTGAGTAACAAACTGAGAGAGTTCGGAAAGGGAGAGGATATTGGAAGGACGAAGAGTGGAGCATATCCAGTGAAGAATAGGGCGAGTGTCTTCGTATTGGAAAGGCCATTCAAAGCTATCTGGATCCAATGAATCTGATCCCGAATTTGTTCCTTCGTAACCCAATTCTCCGAGCAATGAGCAAAGTCTTGTGCCACTCATTTTCTTAGTTGATTTATGCTTCAACTGATGAAATTGGAAATTAGGAAATTGAAATTGAAAATGCAATGTCTGCTCTGCTCTATCCTGAACTATCAAGGTCGGGAAGTCGACTTCCCCTGCCGCTCTCGCTACGGTCTTTCACATAGTTAATTCTTTCCCTGATATGCTACATGTTGTACTTGGTCAATCTTACATGTCTTTCTTCTACTTTATATAAAATATAACTTTATGAAAATTGAATCCCTAAAACTCGTTCTTAGACATTAGAGCCGAAACTAAACGAAAATCTGTAAGAGAACTTATGCATAAACGACATAAAAGTTTGCATCGCCAATTTCGGCATTACGTCTCGTTTTGTACAAAATATACTAGATCTAACAAACAAAAACGCAACCAAACCTAATTTACGGCATTCAGAACTGGCGAAGTTAAATCATCATCTTCATTCCTATATAACTACTATAGATTAGGTTTTTTTCTCTTCAAATTAAGTAAGGAAGAGTAAGATTGAAATTAAGTAAGGAAGAGTAAGATTGAAGTTAAGTGCAGATGGAAAGAAAAATGCGACGGCGAAGAAACCTGGAGAAGGGTGAAAGAAGGGAATTGAGAAGGTGGCCGGAGCTGCGGCAGCAATCGACGGCGTTGATGGTCCAGCCGAGCCGTCCGATCGATGAAACTTTCGGAAGATGTTGGATAAACACGTTGAATTGAAATGGAATGAATAAGACTCTTCAAAAACGCATGCACTAATTTTGTGTATAGCAGCAAGAGCCTTTCTATTAGTTAAAACTAGTAAAATAAACTCGTCCCTTAGCACTGTTCTCGTCTGAATTCAAAATACGTTTTGTCAATTTTAAATTAATATTTTTAGAATATAAAGAGTTACAAAGATAAGTTAATATAATCTTATAATTGTTATTATTTTATGCATTAAAAAACAAATGTAAAATAAATTAAATATATATAATAATATATAGTTATTATAAACTTGAAAAAGTAACATTTCAAACTTATCAAATAGTATCTCTCAAATTAAACTGTAAAATCTTGAATTCATTGAAGCAATATCAAAACTCATAACATTTTTTTTCATCCTACAACAATATGAATGCACTATAAAGCATAAACTAAAATATTTTGTAAAATCAAACCATTTGATTCTCATACCATGATTAAAGATATCCATCTGAAATCAATCAAGTATGTTAACTAACAAAGGTTAACAACTAACAAAGAAAAAATGTAGATTTAAAATGTAGCATAAAAGAAAAAGAAAAAGTTACTTACCAACTAACAAAGTGTTTAGAAGACCTCCTTGTAAACAATATTTGTAGTAGTCGAACATGATGCATTCTCCTTGTCATGTATTAAGATTTTCAAATCACTTTTACTCTTAACTCTTGAAATTACAGCATACAATTAGTCATGACTAAAACAGATGTAGGCAAATACAATCACACGCTATCAAGTGATTTGCTAACCTTGTCACAATTAATCTTGTTTCATTACACAACCCTTTAGTCTGGTCCATATTTTGTTAGACTTTCAACTAGGGAGCATTGAACATAGTGGGACTTATTTATTATCCACACTACTCACACTTGTTAATATTTAACACTCTCCCTCAAGTGTGAGTCTAACAATCACACGCTATCAAGTGATTTGCTAACCTTGTCACAATTAATCTTGTTTCATTACACAACCCTTTAGTCTGGTCCATATTTTGTTAGACTTTCAACTAGGGAGCATTGAACATAGTGGGACTTATTTATTATCCACACTACTCACACTTGTTAATATTTAACACTCTCCCTCAAGTGTGAGTCTATCCGAGACACTCAACCCACAACCTGTGGGGACATTAACACTCTCCCTCAAGTGTGAGTCTATCCGAGACACTCAACCCACAACCTGTGGGGATACTTTCGATACAAGTAAGTCGTTCCCTTTTTACTCGAACCAAAGGCTCATGATACCACTGTTAGACTTTCAACTAGGGAGCATTGAACATAGTGGGACTTTTTTTTTAGAGCAACCTTTGTGAGAGACACACCACATACTCACCCAAAACCTTAAGGTGATAGGTGTATGGATTCTCTCACTTATAAATGCTCAAGTCACCACATTTTTATCCAATGTGGGACTATTATCCACACTACTCACACTTGTTAATATTTAACATATTTCTCATTAGCATAATAGAGATTCTAACTTTCAATTTGATATTATGATTTGGTAGATCTGATGTTCTCAAAGAACTAAGAAATTTCAGAGTTAGAACTTCGTAAGCTTGATTATAATTGGCTTTCGTTCTATCAATTGAATCAGAACTCAAATACTTTTTCTCTTATCCTAAAAAATTGTATAAAATTAAAACATTAAAACATAGTTTGATGTATAGTATTACAATATGCATAAATTAATGTAAGTTAACGCTTTTTACCTAGAATTAAGTCTAATACATAATGATTGATTATGTCCGCTACTTTTAATGGTTGTAACAAGAATATCTCTGCATTGTATGAATTTTTCCTTTTTGTAGTTTTCCAACAGATTGGGATATGTTCTATCAACAATGGCCATTATAGGATCCTTAAAACTTGATATTAATATTTGATCTGACCTGATCAGAAGGGGATCACTGGATGGCCACGCTCCGTTAGGCTGCTTCCTGTTCACCGGTGGGGAGGATGAGGAGGGGGTGTACCTGCAAGGCACTCCGATGCCAAAGTGAGAAAATGGGCAGAGTGACAGCAAATACAGAAAGTTGGTAGAGAATTGAATCACCTGGCCCTCTTGGGGAAGAGGGTATTTATAGAGAGACCCCAGCGCTGGGCCAACGGTCATTTGAGTTGGGCTAGATGGTCAGGCCCAATTCAAATGACTGTTAGGGCTTACGTGGCGTAGTGAAGACCAAAATGTGGTCTTTGCCCTAGTCCAACTGCTCCGTGATCTCCGGAAAGTGGGTTTGACATGCTCTTTCGGAGATGGGCAGTTGGTGGATGACGTGTCCCCACGGAGGGGAGCACGCGGAGAACGTGTGGAAGGCACGTTGTGCTGCCCGACGGGATGGGCACAGGTTCTGCCCACGGGATGGGCACCTGCCCGACGGGAGGAGGTTCTGCCTTGACGGGATGGGCACAGGTTCTACCCGACAGGATGGGCACAGGTTCTGCCCACAGGGATGGGCACCTGCCCGACGTGAGGAGGTTCTGCCCTGACGGGATGGGCACAGGTTCTGCCCGACAGGATGGGCACAGGTTCTGCCCACGGGATGGGCACCTGCCCGACGTGAGGAGGTTCTGCCCTGACGGGATGGACACAGGTTCTGCCCGACAGGATGGGCACAGGTTCTGCCCACGGGATGGGCACCTGCCCAACGTGAGGAGGTTCTACCCTGACGGGATGGGCACAGGTTCTACCCGACAGGATGGGCACAGGTTCTGCCCATGGGATGGGCACCTGGCCGACGGGAGGAGGTTCTGCCCACGGGATGGGCACCTGCCCGACGGGAGGAGGTTCTGCCCATGGGTCCCTGCTCATCAGTGTGGTCCAATTGGGCCCAACCTCAATGGGACTTTGGGCCTTCTTGATTGTGGGCTAAGCCTCGGCCCAGTCCAGAACAATATTTCTTTAGGAACTTCAATATCTACCAAACCATCATTTGGTTCACAAATCTTACCATCCCTGACATTTAAAATCCATTTTGAGAATTCAGCTAGTTGTGCAGTACTTGTAATCCCTAATCCTTGTTGAAGTCTCATATATTTTGTTAGAGTTAATTGAAGCATGAACAATATTAGAACGATCTCCTCTCGTAACAACGGGTAGAATTGTCAAAAATCACCTCCAAAAATAACTATTTTGCCACAAAATATTGTATTCTCAATACCATGACATCTCATGATTTTTTTAAGGGTTTTATCCAAAGCCTCAAAGTAGTTTTTGTGACACATATGTGCTTTATCCCATATTATCATATCAGTTGCTACCAATAACTGTGAATGTTCATCGTCTTTCTCAATGTTGCGAGTAGAGTTGTCAAGTGTTGGCACATGTATTTTGAACTTTAAGTGTGTTGTTCGTCCACCTGACAATAATAACGAAGTTATCTCACTTGAAGCAACATTTATAACATTTTTTCCTGTGAATGCAATGCACTTGACAGAGTTTTCCACATGAAAGTTTCACTAGTCCCTCCATAACCATGTAAAAAAAAAACACTCATCCTCTTCAATGGTTGACAGCTTCCATGATTTTATTAAAAATTAAACGTTGTTCATCTATCAATTGTAATGTAAGATTTATCATTAAACATTCAAACATGTCTTTTGATAACATAAGTTCGACATACAATTATGATGATAGTAAAATTAATTACTTTATAAGTGCACAAAGTAAATGATTGAAATTTTGTCGTTCGGTATCAACATTGTAATCCAGTTTGTCATGAATGAGTTTATTGCTAATGTACCTTGGGACATGTGAATCTGAATAAGGCACGCCTTTAAATTCATGCAAACTTCTTCAATTTGCTTGCAACAGATTCTCAATTTCAATAAGTGTCTGTTTTTTATCTCTTCCTCTAACAACTACAAACTTGTCGAAAAATAAATGAATCAACACTTCATTTAAACAACATTCGCTACATATATATGTTTTTCTTAGTGGAATTCAATAAACAACAACATTATCCCGCTGTTAGTAACAGATGAGTTGTTATATCCAACATGTGACTAAACTTAAATGGCTTTTGATCTTAATAATTTTTTTTAACAATAGAAACAGTAGCAACATATTAAACCAAACATAAAAAGTATAGTTGCATGATGTGAATTAAGTTATAATATATAGTAGCACATCTGACTTGTGGATGCATTATAATGGATTTGGATATCTGTAAGTTATGCACATAGTTTACTATAATTAAGTTGATGCTGCATTTGAATAGTAACAAAAACATGTGTTACTTGACTTTATACCATTTAAAATAGTTTACTTTCAAAAATACAATAATACACAATTACATCTATTATTCGTCTTATTTCTTTGTTGATAGAGAATATTGTCACATAGCATGCTCCAAGTTTTTTCCCAAACATGACGTGGTTGTCATACCCCAATTTTGTCATACCTGCATTGCATTGCATTTTCTCTTCATGACCATTACATTTGTTCATGCTCCTCTTCGTCAACCAAATTCATTTTCATAAGCCCATTAGGGTCAAGTCTTTGGCCTGTTAGCATTTCATTCATTTTAAAGTCAAGATGTCGAGGTTTGAACTAATGTTTGGCCTCTGTGATTAACTTCTTTGCATTGTCTTTATTATTCATTTTTATATTCCATCCATTAAAGCATGATTGAGAATAAATCAAGGGTCAAGAAGGTTGATTTTTATTCTTGTCCTTTTTAGTTCTTCATTTCCCTTCTCATCTCATTTTTGTATTTATTTTGAGTTTCCTTACTTAAAATTGTATGATTATCTTTTGTTCTCAAAATTCAATGCAAGACTTTGCTTTGTACTGAAAATGAGAACAAAACTAAAAAATAATTAAAAGTTCCTTTTGTTTACACTAATACATCTAATCCTAACGTACGTTACATTGTAAAATATCCATATACATCATGACACATCTATCATCAGCACATGTGCACTTAATTTCTTCTTTTTCTTTTACAAATTTACATGAGAAAAAAAAAGTACAAAAAGAAAGATGCTACAAAGAAGAAAATATGTGTGACTCAACATGCCACATCCCCCATCTCATGTGCGTACCATTAAGTTCATCATAATGTAATATCCTGCAAACCAAGTTGAAGTTACATATCAGACCATGACCATATGTACATCATGTACAAAAAAAATTCAAACAAGAAAGGGAAAAACACATGAGTATGTGCGGAACCAATTCATTAAACTTTCAATTTACACATACATAATAGCACATTCATTCATACAGACATTTGGGACCACTCAAAGCCATAATCAGAGTCACATAAGGAGGTTATTCCATGCACAATTCAGTCACCACTAATCTCCCACAAAATTAGGGATTGAGCAAAAGTTTCTAACAGTTTAATCCTATTAAATTTTCACCTCAACCATTTTTCACACGAGCAAAGCATAATTCTGGAAAAAATCACACTTATAAAACTTTATTCCTCACCCTATAAATTGATCCTCTCATTCATTTAAAAAAGACAGATGAACATAACAATCATTATTGCTAAAACTCTATAGAATTTTTAAGTTAGGCTTGACTTGCTTATAGATTAGTTCTTACATGAACTAATCTACGTGAGTATTCAGGGCAACATCTGTCTGCTAAGTTTAACTCACTCTAAATCTCTAAATCCCGCTACTAAAGCTCCATTTGAATTCAATTTCTACTTTGAATTTCACACTGAAATTCAGAGTTAGAAGAGCTTAACCCTAAATCCTATCCTAAAGTGTTTAACAAATTTGAAGCCAGAGAAGAAGAATAACGAGTAGAAGACGAGCCAAAACACATAAAAAAAGACTAAGGGAAAATATATTGCACCTGTGTTGGAACCTTCCCTTTAGTGACTACTGGAGTAGTAAGTCTTCACGTCTTGCCTTGTATGAACTAAAATTTGTAGAATGAATTGTTGTTTGAATAATTAGGGTTTATATTTATGTGTCAAGGTCTGTTTAAGTTCATGTTTATGGTTGTTTGGTTTGTTTTGATGTTTATTTTATGCTTTTATGAGGTTTCAATTAAAATTCAGGGATTTTGTATTTTAGAGTTTCTAGATTTCTATGGTTTTGATTTAAGTGATGGGTTCGCTTTTGGTCATTTTTGTTTTAGGATTGTTAATCAGAAGAATTTTTTAGGTGGGGTTTGTGTTTATTGTTTAAGTTTTTTAGGGGTATAGATTAAAATATGGGTTTGTGTGAACTTTTCGGTTGAAGTTCAACCAAAGTTCATATGGATTGATGGTGGTTCATGGTGGTCTAGGGCGGAATTTAGGTTGGGTTAAACTTTTCGGTTGAAGTTCAACAGGAGTTCTTGAATGTTGATCTGGGGTGGTGGTTTCTGGGCTTGAGTTTAAATTCTTCGGTTGAGACTCAATCGGAGACTGAGTTGGGCGATGGTTTTTGGTAAGACCAGTGCTTGTAGAAAGATATTAGAGAGAAAACAAAAATTGAAGAGAGAGAGAGAGAGAAGAGAAGAGGGTAAGTGAGCCTCCTCTCTCTAAATTTGAATTTTTATTCCCCTCACATGAGTCGTCCATCCATGGACACTTGGCACATGTTCAGGGATCCACTTATTCCTATCCCATGAGTGTCTATTTATCCTTGTTACTATCTACATGCACGAGTCCCCTTTATCTATTTGGTCATTGATCAGAGGGTTGGGATAAAGTCAATTTTTTTTACTATCCCCCCTCAGTTGTCCTGTTTGACCAGCCCCTTTAGGCTTCTGTGTAGTTGGGTCTGCGATCAACCATTGTTAGCACCCCCTCTTGTTGTTGACAACGCCTTAGATGTGGGATTTTGTTTCCTTTTAGGCCTATAATTTGCTTTCTTTGTTTTTTAATTTCATTTTTTTTTTTCATATAGTACATTTATTTAATAAATACACTTTAGATAAATTAATTTAGTTAATCATAGTGAATTGGTCTAATTAATTAATTCTAAATTAATAAATTTTATAAATTAATTCTTATTAACCTAATTAATAAATTTATTTATGTTTTATTAAATTTAATTTTGTCTTGTTTCGCCTTCTTGCTATAATCGTTCATCCTAAGTAAATCTTCATGTTTTCATACACTCATTTTCCATTTTTGCTCATTAAAAATCACATTCATTATCTTTTGTTTATAATGAATGATTAGTTATCTAATTAAAATAAATAATGGCATTAATTTCATAAGCAAACTTTTCAAGATGCTAAAACCTTGGTCTGGCGCCAAGTGATATTTGTCTTAAATCATTTTTAAATCCCATTCCATTTTAAGTGCAAATTAAAACCACGACCAACATCGGGTATTTTAAGATACTTAATTATACTTAAACACTATTTCTTTAAAGATGTAAAGGGGGATAATCTCGAGCCTTCGATTCCTCTCCTTGATTGTTTAGGTACGAATTCCCTTACTCGACTACTCGAACAATCGTCATCTCTTTAAAAATAATTCTAATACAATTCACCTAAAATCCTTTTCATAATTAAATCAAATCAAATCCATTTTCATAATAACTTAGATAAAAATGCAAGTGGTTTAGAGCCTTTTATTCCCTTTCCTGAATACTTGGATACGAGTTGTCTTACTTAATCATTCGAGTACTATTCATCCACTTAAAATACCTTAGCAATATCAAGTCATTTTGCAATTAAGGATGAAAAAGAATATCTTTCATTCCTCTCACCGATTATTAGAATATGAGTTGGCTTACTCGACTATCCGAGTAATCATCATCCAATAAAACATTCAATATATTAACTTAACTTCTCGCCCTCGCACGATCAAATTTTTTTCAAAAGAACATTGTTTAGTTCGTTTTAATACGAAATACAAACTAGTGCTTAAGCATCCCCGCGAGTAAACAAGTCAATGTTTAATCATTAGAATATGATACAAACACTTGTTCAATAAAACAAACCAACAAACCGTAGCATTCCCCCGAACTACGAATCTTTGAGCTCCTCATTGTACCCGAGGATACGTAGGAGAGAGACCCGCAATCTCGTCAAGCACCCTAATAAAAACATTTTTGCGACCCTTTTTTTATTTTCCTTTTACACTTTATCATTTGATGAAAACAATTGACATAAGCCAACATTCAATCACAAATTTAACTAAAAGATTTTCGTTGAGTACAACGGACGTAAGTGTTAGAACACAGATTGGTTCTTAATAATATCTCTATGTTTTGATGATAACTATTAGGAAATTTTGTATTTAAGAATTATATACTCTAAAATTTTCTTGAGAGTTTTTACTGCAGATAGTAAAGAAATTAATACTCCAGAAGCAAATCAGAATTGAATGCAAGAAAATAACTAGACTCTGAAGCGCCAGATACACTCATTAGAAGATTCTGATTGCTGCCAACAGAAGATTCTGAGTGTAGCCTCCAAAAGATTCTGAAGCAGAAGCTCCAGAAGAATCTGAAGCAGAAGCTCCAAAAGAATCTGAAGCAGAAGCTCCAGAAGGATCTGAAGAAGTAGCTCCAGAAGAATCTAAAGCAAGTCAGAAGCATCTGAAGCAAAGAAGAATTTTGTATGAAGAGTTTTTCAAAGCATAGATTCTACAGAATTTTCTGAAAGTACGAACGCTTCCAGTACTGAAGTTCTGTTCCAAATATGCTCTGATATTTAACACGCTGAAAGCACACCTGCTGCAGAAGACTCTGATCCAGCAAGCTCTGATCGTCATCAGAAGACTCTGACTCAATTAGACTCTGATGAACTTGTTGAAAACTGAAGAAGAAATATTCAAAGATTATATCCGTTGGAGTAAATCAAACGTCTCTTTCCTTATTTATGCTAGACACAAGAACACAGACAAAAAGGATTTTTCTGTGCTTTCTTCTTCTAGGAAAGGTTACTTGATGTGAAGACAAAAAGGCTCAAACCTTTTGGGACACTCTTATCAACGTGCATCTCCTTTGGATCAGCTGCCTATAAAAGCAAGTTTCCACCAAATTCTTCAGTTAGACGTTTTGCTGAAAAGAAATTAAAACATTCAAGCTCTCATACTTTCATATTCATTCTTAGAATTAATTTTATTGTACTTAAACTTAAGAGAAATATCATTGTTGTGATTAAAGCTTTTTAGAAGCATTCTTACTCTTGTATTAGATTTACATTGATTGTAAAGGATTTCCTTAAGAGGATTCAGTTGGAATTAGTAGCTCTTGAGAAGACTAAGAACAGTTGTTCTTAGGTGTTAGTGTGTTACTATTGTAATCTGTTTGATTAAATAGTGGATTAAGTCCTTGTTTGAGAAAGGCAAATCACTCTAGGAAGGGTGGACTGGAGTAGTTGAGTTCAACGAACCAGGATAAAATACTTGTGTTTTAATTCTAAGTTTTAATCTTTCATACTTATTCAACCCCCCTTCTAAGTATTATCTCACCTTCAGTTGGCATCAGAGCTCTGGTTCTGTGTGTGCTACCACTTAATAGTGTCAGTAAAGATCCAGAGAGAAATACTTTGATATATATTTAGTTGTTACTATGGTTGATAATACAATATCCAACGTTAACAATAAATATGAAGAAAGGGACAGAATCAGCACCAAACCCCCTATGTTTGATGGGGAGAAATTTGATTACTGGAAATACAGAATTGAAAGTTTTTTCCTTGGATATGATGCTGATTTATGGGATCTAGTCATAGATGGATATGTTCATCCCACAGATGGGAATGGCAAGAAGATAGATAGAAAATCTATGACAGATGCTCAGAAGAAAGATTTTAGAAATCATCACAAGGCCAGAACAATATTATTGAATGCAATTTCTCATACTGAGTATGAAAAAATTACAAACAGGGAAACTGCTTTTGATATGTTTGAATCCTTAAAGATGACTCATGAGGGAAACTCTCAAGTCAAGGAAACAAAAGCTCTGGCTCTGATCCAGAAGTATGAGGCCTTCAAGATGGAAGACTCTGAATCTGTTGAAGCTATGTTCTCCAAATTTCAGATCCTCACAGCTGGGCTAAAGGTTCTGGACAAGGGATACTCCACATCAGATCATGTAAAGAAAATCATCAGAAGTCTACCTACCAGATGTAGACCAATGGTGACTGCCTTGAAAATGACTAAAGATCTGAACAAGATCTCTTTAGAAGAACTCATCAGCTCACTAAGGAGCCATGAAATTGAGCTTGAGGAAGATGAACCTCAGAAGAAAGAAAAAGGTAAATCTGTTGCTTTAAAATCTAATAAATCTGCTAAAGCTTTGCAGGTTATTGAAGAAAGCTCTGAAGAATCTTCTTCTGAAGAAGAAGATGAATTATCCTTGTTGTCCAGAAGGATCAACAAACTCTGGAAGCACAAGGGAAAGAAGTTCAACAACTTCAGAAGATCTTATCATAGAAAGGAATCTTCTGGGCACAGAAGATCTGGCAAGAAAGAAGTTGTATGCTATGAGTGCAAAGAACCTGGGCATTACAAGAATGATTGTCCCAAACTTCAAAAAGAAAAACCCAAGAAGAAGTTTAACAAAAAGAAGAAGGTTCTGATGGAAACATGGGATGACTCAGATGAATCTAAATCATCTTCTGAATCAGAAGAAGAATGTGTTAATGTTGCACTGATGGCCAGCACAGAAGATCAGGAGGAAGGAACCTCAGGATATGAATCAGATTCTGAATCTGATGATGATGCTGAAGAGGTAATGGATAAACTTACTAAAGAAGAACTTATAAAAGTTTTATCAGAAGTTCTTAAAAGTTATAACAATATCAAACTCAAATACAAGAAGCTGAAAAGCAATCTTGAATCTGAGATTGATCTTCTAAAGACAGAACTTGTTGAGCAAAAAGAAATTAATCTGAAAATCAAAAATGACTTTGAAATAACTCAACAAGAATCTGAATCTGAGACTAAGTCAGGTGAAAACATTTTAGAAAAATATGACTCTAACTTTCAGAGATTCCTTACTAAGAGCATAGACAGAAGCAAGATGGCTTCTATGATCTATGGTGTTAGTGGAAACAACAGAAGAGGTATTGGATATGAATCTTCATCTGGAAGTAATCCAAAATCTGTTGACAAACTTTTCATCAAGAAGACACCTCTGTATTCTCAATTTAAATTTGGTCACTTAAATGACATTAAACACACAAGCTCTGAGAAGAATACTTATGTGTTTAAACCCATGGCAAGTCAGAATAAACATTATGTTGAAAAACAGAAGTTTAGACAAACATACAAACCAACTAACCCCAAAGGACCCAAGAAGATCTGGGTACCTAAAAATAAAATAATTCCTGTTGCAGATGTTCTTAGCAGCAAGGTCAGGACACCAATCATGGTACTTGGACTCTGGATGCTCACGACACATGACAGGAGAAAAGTCTATGTTCCAAAGCCTGGAACTTAGATCTGGAGGTGATGTGAAGTTTGGAGGGAACCAGAAGGGCAAGATCATTGGATCTGGCACCATTGGAAATGGTAAACTTCCCTTTATTACTAATGTTTTACTTGTTGAAGGGTTAAAGCATAACTTATTGTCCATAAGTCAATTAAGTGACAATGGTTATGATATTACCTTTAATCAAAAATGTTGTAAAGCTATTAGTCAAAAGGATGGCTCTTTCCTATTTAGTGGTAAGAGGAAAAACAACATTTATAAAATAAATCTTTCAGAACTTAAAGTTCAAAATGTTAAATGCCTCTTGTCTGTTAATGAAGAGCAATGGGTCTGGCACAGAAGATTGGGTCATATTAATATGAGACGTATATCTCAGATTAATAAACTTAATCTTGTCAGAGGACTCCCTAATCTGAAGTTCACTTCAGATGCTCTTTGTGAAGCATGCCAAAAAGGGAAGTTTTCAAAATCATCTTTTAAATAAAAAAATGTTTTTCTACTTCCAAACCACTAGAATTACTTCATATTGATCTGTTTGGACCAGTGAAAACTGCATCCATCAGAGGCAAGAAGTATGGATTAGTCATTGTTGATGACTATAGTAGATGGACATGGGTAAAGTTCTTAAAACACAAGGATGAGTCACATTCTGTGTTCTTTAACTTTTGCAAGCAAGTCCAGAATGAAAAGGATTTCAAAATAATAAAAGTCAGAAGTGATCATGGTGGTGAATTTGAAAATAAATATTTTGAAAAATATTTTTCTGAAAATGGCATTGCTCATGATTTTTCCTGTCCTAGAACTCCACAACAAAATGGGGTTGTAGAGAGGAAAAACAGAACTCTGCAAGAAATGGCCAGAACCATGATCAATGAGACAAATATGGAAAAACACTTTTGGGCAGAAGCAATCAACACAGCCTGTTACATTCAGAACAGAGTGTCTGTAAGACCTCTTCTGAAAAAGACTCCTTATGAACTGTGGAAGAACAGAAAACCCAACATTTCATATTTTCATCCTTTTGGATGTATTTGCTATATGCTAAATACTAAAGAAAATCTGAACAAGTTTGATTCCAAAGCACAAAAGTGTTTCATGCTTGGATATTCTGAACGCTCTAAAGGCTACAGAGTATACAATACTGAGACACAGATTGTGGAAGAATCCATTCATGTCAGATTTGGTGATAAGCTTGGCTCTGAAAAGTCAAAGCAGTCTGAAAACTCTGCAGATAGAGAAGTAGTCTTCATTGACTCTGAAGTCTCAGAAGCAGACAAAATTCAAGTGAAGGAACCAGAAGCAACGCCAGATGCTATTCCTTTAACTTCTCAGATGAACAATCTAAACATTTCTGAAGAATCAACCATTAGAGGATCATCATCCAGAATTAAAGCTTCTCATCCAGAGAATGTCATTATTGGAAAGAAAGATGATCCCATCAGAACAAGATCCTTTCTAAGATCATCTGAAGCATCACTATTTGGACTGGTGTCAGAAATTGAACCATCTTCTGTAGATGAAGCTCTGCAAGACAATGATTGGATTATTGTCATGCAAGAAGAGCTAAATCAGTTCACCAGAAATGATGTATGGGATCTAGTTCAAAGACCACAAGGATTCAATATAATTGGTACAAAATGGGTCTTCAGAAAATAAGCTAAATGAGAAAGGAGAAGTTGAAAGAAATAAGGCAAGGCTGGTTGCTCAAGGGTACAGTCAACAAGAAGGTATTGATTACACTGAAACTTATGCTCCAGTGGCAAGGTTAGAATCTATACGCCTTCTTATTTCATTTGCTACACAAAATAACATCACCCTGTATCAGATGGATGTTAAAAGTGTCTTTCTTAATGGTATTATAGAAGAAGAAGTTTATGTCCACCAACCTCCTGGTTTTGAAAATGAAAAATTTCCAGATCATGTTTTCAAACTAAAGAAATCTCTATATGGTTTAAAACAAGCTCCCAGAGCTTGGTATGAGAGATTGAGCAATTTTCTTCTGGAGAAAAATTTCATCAGAGGCAAAGTGGATACAACACTCTTTTGTAAATCAATTAAGAAAGATCTTCTAATTTGTCAAATTTATGTGGATGATATTATTTTTGGATCAACAAATATTATGCTTGGAAAGGAGTTTGCTACATGTATGCAGGCAGAATTTGAAATGAGCATGATGGGAGAACTCAGATTCTTTCTAGGAATCCAAGTCAATCAAACTCCAGAGTGCACTTACATACATCAGACCAAATATGTTAAAGAACTTCTTAAGAAATTTAACATGGCTGATAGTAAGCTGGCAAAGACTCTCATGCATCCAACTAGCTCACTTGGCAAGGAAGAGGTAAGTAAGAAAGTAGACCAGAAGCTCTACAGAGGTATGATTGGTTCTCTTCTTTATTTAACTGCTTCTAGACCTGACATATTGTTCAGTGTATGCTTATGTGCTAGATTCCAATCAGATCCTAGAGAGTCACACTTGACAGCTGTCAAGAGGATTCTAAGGTATCTGAAAGGTACTTCTAATGTGGGTTTGTGTTACAGAAAATCTGATGATTTCAAATTAGTTGGATTCTGTGATGCTGACTACGCTGGAGACAGAGTGGAAAGAAAAAGTACTTCTGGAAGTTGTCAATTTCTAGGAAGAAATCTAATCTCCTGGTACAGAAAGAAGCAACCCACAATTGCACTTTCAACCACAGAGGCAGAATATATTGCTGCTGCTGGATGTAGCACGCAGATGCTCTGGATGAAAAGTCAACTAGAAGATTATCAAATTTTTGAAGTAACATTTCTATCTTTTGTGATAATACTTCTGCTATATGTTTGTCTAAAAACCCTATTTTACACTCTAAGGAAAAACATATAGAAATTAAGCATCATTTCATCAGAGACAATGTTCAAAAGGGAATCATAAATTTAGCCTTTGTTGATACAGATCATCAATGGGCAGATATTTTTACAAAACCCCTTGTTGAAGATAGATTTAAATTTATTCTGAAAAATATTGGTATGGATTTTTGTCCAGAATAATATTTGTCAGAAGCAAATTTTTACAGATGCAAAAATGCCTAAAGCTCTGAAGTATTTCTTCTGATTGCTTACTTATTCTGCTTAATATTTTTTTTAAACTCTGAACTAACAATTCTTAGAAGATCTGAACGTTGGTTAACGTTTCATTTCTCAAGAGAATTCAGAATACATGCAAGCAAACACGTGTCACACTAAATCTGCAAAGGTGGCGTGTACATTACTGAAGAGACGTTTGAGGTGAAGTTTGAATAGTGAAAATCTTGATTTTCCCCCCAATTTGTCAGAAGCAATAAATGTTTGAAATGATTATTATTCTTTTCATTTAATGCTAGTTCAAACGTGCAAAAAATTCTGACTGATGGTATGCCTAATTGTTTTAGTATAAATACATGACCTATCTTCACTTTCACACTTTTCACAATCTCAGAAAATTTTATGCATTTTCATCTTCTCTTCTCTCTGCATAAAAACCCTAAACCTAAGCGTGTGACAAAGCAATCTTCAATGGCCACTTCATCATCAACAGCTGCTCAATTCCAATCTTCAATGGTTGCAGTTACTTCTGCAAACATGGGTGTTGCTCCTTACTCTCCTCCTAAAAGAACTCTATTGACCCCTGTTGAAAAGTTGGAGGTTTTGTGTGAATCCATGGTAGAATTTGATTCACTTGCAGAAAATGGCTTTGAATTTCGTTTTATCATTGGTGCTCAAGGATGGGTAAAGTACTTTGATAGACTCTTTGGACCAGTTTACCCCCTCATTGTGAAAGAGTTCTGGATCCATGCATCAGTTTACCCTAAATTCATCCTATCTTCTGTACTGGGAAAAAATCATTATAATAGAAGATCTGATCAGAAAGCTAATTGGATATGAAGAAACAGATGGTGTTTCTCACTTGCCAGCTGGGCGTGTGGATATGGATGAAGTGTATGAAGAAGTGATGACTGCTGATCAAGCTTCTAACAAGTTCAAGGATCTGAAGCCTGACTACAAGATCTGGGCTAAGATCTTCATGGGATGCATCCATCATAGGAAGTCAACAAACTCTCCAGACTATGTCAATAATGAACAGCTCTATTTCATGTATTGCCTCAGTCAGAGCACCAAGGTAGATCTTCCATATATTCTCTTTATACATCTGTGGAACCATATAAATGCCTCTAAAGAGTATGTGAAAGAAAAAGGACAGAAGATCAGAACCTGGACCCCTTTTGGAAGGTTGATCTCAGATCTTCTAACTGAGAATGGTTTGGTCACTGCTCTGTACGCTGCTGGAGTTACAGAGGAATTGGAATTCATAATGGGAAAGCCTCTGAATGCCAAAAGTCTTCAGAGACTTAAAATAGTGGACGTCCAAGCAAGAGCAGTCCTCCTCTGAGATTACAGATCTATTGAAGATGCTTTTGTCCAAACACTCTTAGATTTTAATTTTTTTTTCATTCTGTTGTTTTTGCATCTAATGTTTGCTATGTTTTTTTTTTATATCTTCTGATGCATGTACTCTTGATCTATTGAATGAATCAAAGTTTTCTCCATTGAATTATCTCATTTACTGTTTCCTTTTATTTGTCTTTTTAAAGTTTTTACTTTTTGCTTATGACAAGAAAGGGGGAGAAAATATAGATCTGAACTGTTTAATATAACTTCATCAGAATGAAACTTCAGACATATTTATTCTATCTAACATTTAATCTGAGTATTTCAGAACTTTTGATAAGTAAACTCTATAAAAGAAACTCTGAGTCTCTCAGATCATTTGACTATTATCAAACTCTGAATCTTAAATCTGCAAGATATTCTGATTTCAAATGTTAAAAGAACAAACAAGATCTAACTCTGAAGATTACTCAAGACAAAAGGGAAGTTTCTATTCCTTATCTGTATTTAACTGAGGGGGAGATTCAACATCTCAGGGGGAGTTATAATTTCAATATTTTCAATTAAACAAAATTTCTGATGTTTTTGTCATCATCAAAAAGGGGGAGATTGTTAGAACACAGATTGGTTCTTAATAATATCTCTATGTTTTGATGATAACTATTAGGAAATTTTGTATTTAAGAATTATATACTCTAAAATTTGCTTGAGAGTTTTTACTGCAGATAGTAAAGAAATTAATACTCCAGAAGCAAATCAGAATTGAATGCAAGAAATTAACTAGACTCTGAAGCGCCAGATGCACTCATTAGAAGATTCTGATTGCTGCCAACAAAAGATTCTGAGCGTAGCCTCTAAAAGATTCTGAAGCAGAAGCTCCAGAAGAATCTGAAGCAGAAGCTCCAGAAGAATCTGAAGTAGAAGCTCCAGAAGGATCTGAAGAAGTAGCTCTAGAAGAATCTGAAGCAAGTCAGAAGCATCTGAAGCAAAGAAGAATTTTGTATGAAGATTTTTTCAAAGCATAGATTCTACAGAAGTTTCTGAAAGTACTAACGCTGCCAGTACTGAAGTTCTGTTCCAAATATGCTCTGATATTTAACACGCTGAAAGCACACCTACTGCAGAAGACTCTGATCCAGCAAGCTCTGATCATCATCAGAAGACTCTGACTCAATTAGACTCTGATGAACTTGTTGAAAACTAAAGAAGAAATATTCAAAGATTATATCCGTTGGAGTAAATCAAACGTCTCTTTCCTTATTTATGCTAGACACAAGAACACAGACAAAAAGGATTTTTCTGTGCTTTCTTCTTCTAGGAAAGGTCACTTGATGTGAAGACAAAAAGGCTCAGACCTTTTGGGACACTCTTCTCAACGTGCAGCTCCCTTGGATCAGCTGCCTATAAAAGCAAGTCTCCACCAAATTCTTCAGTTAGACGTTTTGCTGAAAAGAAATTAAAACATTCAAGCTCTCATACTTTCATATTCGTTCTTAGAATTAATTTCATTGTACTTAAACTTAAGAGAAATATCACTGTTGTGATTAAAGCTTTTTAGAAGCGTTCTTACTCTTGTATTAGATTTACATTGATTGTAAAGGATTTCCTTAAGAGGATTCAGTTGGAATCAGTAGCTCTTGAGAAGACTAAGAACAGTTGTTCTTAGGTGTTACTATTATAATCTGTTTGATTAAATAGTGGATTAAGTCCTTGTTTGAGAGAGGCAAATCACTCTAGGAAGGGTGGACTGGAGTAGTTGAGTTCAACGAACTAGGATAAAATACTTGTGTTTTAATTCTAAGTTTTAATCTTTCATACTTATTCAACCCCCCTTCTAAGTATTATCTCACCTTCAGTAAGAGGTGCTAATATCTTCCCTTTGCATAATCGACTCCCGGACTCGAATTTGGGTGCGACGACCATATTATTTTTAAGGTTTTTATTGATATTTTCCCATTTCTCTTTTGAAATAAATAAAGTTCGGTGGCAACTTTGTTCGAATCATTTTTTCTGCAACTTCGCAAAGGATCGCATTTTTCGATATGCGACGACTGGTGACTCTGCTAGGGATTTATCCTCCAAGCAAGAGAAAGTCGAGTCTAACTTAGTTAGGTCCGCGATGAACGGTAATATTATCTAATTGTTTTATTCTATTTTCTTGTCTTTATTTCATTATTATTGACACTATTTATGTGTTGTTGATTCTTATGACACAATTGGGGATCTCTGATTATTGATACTTTGTGAGATAGACTCTCTACTAGAGTCTGAAGAAAACCATAGGATTAAGTCGGTGGTTGTATAGTATTGGCCTACGACAAGCATTCCTCGTCAGGATGATAAGAAGACCCCACCTAGAGTAGATTCTCTTGGAAATGTTATTGTCTGACGAGCCTTCGTCCTGACGGTAATATTTTCAAGTTGGATCGATGACTTTAAGGACCTTTTAGAACTTTAGAGTCGATGGTTGTGTAATATTAGCCTAAGAGGTATCTTCCTCATTGGGATAATACAAAGACATCATCTAGAAGAGCTCTTTTCAAGGGTATTATTGTCTGACAAGCCTTCGTGATGGCAATAATGTTTTTTAGAAGGATCCATGACTCTAGGGTCCTACTGTAACACCCTAAACACCCCGCATAATTTAAGTATATATATCAGAGTAAATTACATCAAATAATATTTAGGATGTAACATAATTCATACAAAAACGGCTCATATAGCAATATATGCAACACATGCAATTTATTTAAAATTATTTATAATAACTATAAGAAGTCAACATGTCTGAAAACATCAAACTTTTATTGAACAACGGAAGCATCAACATAAATAATTATTCATTGCATATTTATTTCCTCAAAACAAACATAAACAACCATAATTCTATAAATATCCTAAAATATCTATCAACGCATAATAGACTTAACGTTCCTTAACCCCAATGTTACACATTAGAGCAGACACTGACACTAAAAGAAAAACCGAAGACTTCATCTTTCGCTCACATCAACTCCTCTAATGTGAAGTATCTGCATGATGCTCGTGTAAAGACAACATTCAAACAGAAGGGATGAGATATCATAATTAGATAAAGGAAAACATGATAATAAGCAAGTATTAGATTATTACATGCACAAACACCCATTCCACAACATACATTCCTACAACCAACAAAACCAAAATCCAACAGAACAACAATTACAACTAAAATGCAATGCATTAAGACTCACAATTTGACTCAATGCATGTGGTACCACTCGGTTCCTATTTTAGAACCCGATCCCTATTTCAAGATCACAATTCCTGTCAAAATTTCCATAACGTCGCTCACACCCCACACGGGCGCACGACTTCCATGATTACTCACACCCCACATGGGCACACAATCGCCTCAACAACAACAACAACAAAATTCTACTATTAGAATTCGGATAAGTCATTCACATCCCACATGGGCACACACTTATCTCACAACTCATGCAACCATGAAATGCATGACAACAACAACAATAATGATCATCTAAACAATGCTTCATGCCACTACAGGCCACAACACAACATGTCATACAGTCCAGCAACAACGACATACAACAAAACAAGCATTCACAAGGCATTTATAATCATATCACACCATAACATAATGATAATAATGCGTTTAACCCAACCAACAGCAGAATTATTCAACTTTTGTCATTGAAACTATTTTTAGACTAAAGTTCAACACATTAACTTCCCGACGCTTCAAAGACACTCGAATCGGACTCCCAGAACAAAAGTTATGAATTTTTGAATATTTTTTAAAATTGGTCTCAGTGTAATCGGTTACCTCAAATGTGGTAATCTGTTACACCCTAGGTAACCAGCCAGGCAACCTCACAAAATAAAACACACTCAGTGTAACTGATTACACCATGTTTATTTTCCCAGAAAACACAGTTTTCAGACAGTGTAACCGGTTACGCCCACAGTGGTAACTGATTACACTGTATGTAGAATCACTTATTTTGCAATTTTTTACACAAAAATTACTTTTGAGACATACTAAAAACCTGTTTTTCCCAAAATCAATTGCACAACATTTTACTACAAAAATTCACTTGTCCAAGTATATAAATCCCCAATTTCTTTCCTCAAAAACATTCATAACATTGTTTCGAATCTGACTCGCGATCACATACAACCACAACATCAACATCAACCAATCATCAGTTAAAATATTTAACAGTACCAATAATTGCAACAATTTCATCAAACTACAATAGCCCCAACATCAATATACAACATTCATCGGGAATCAATCAATTCAACAAATACCATTCCATCAAAATTATGAATAAAAAGAAGAGAAACACAAAACCTACATGATAGAATCTACCCACCATTATCATGTTAACCCTTAGATAATATGAACCCCATCCTTAACTTAGAGTTCTTGCAACAATTTATGCTTCCTCAACAATGAACTCCTCTCTTCCCTTGCCCTAACTCTCACTTCACGTTTTTCTTCCTATTTTCTCCCCAAAACACGTTCTAACAAGTTATCTTTCCAAATCCTCTTTTCTATTATTATATTATTATTATTATTACTTTCCTCTAAATAAATAATAATAATAATAATAATAACTAATATTATAATTAAATAAATATTATTAATATACTTTAATTAGTCATTCTCACCACACCACCAAGTTTTACACTTTTGGTCATACACCTTCAACATCTTAAAGTCTATAATTCTAAGGTCATTGCCATTTACCACAGGGTACCCCAACACACCGGTAAACACATATATATTCACAACATCACATGATTAACTTATAGAAAATAGATAAAATAAGTCAGGGCATTATAACTCTCCCTCACTTAGAATATTTTCGTCCTCGAAATTTACCTGATCCAAACAACTCAGGATACGCCTCACGCGTCCTACTCTCTAACTCCCAAGTCATATTTCTACTGGCAGCGCCTCCCCCACACTACCTTCACGAGAGAAATCTCTCTGCCTCTCAACCGCTTCATCTCACGGTCTTCAATCCTCACAGGCAGAGCCTCAACTATAAAGTTATCCCTTACCTGAATATCATCCATCAAGATCACATGCGAAGGATCCGGAACATACTTCTGCAGTTGTGAAACATGGAACACATCATGCAAATTCGACAAATTTGGTGGCAATGCCACTCTATAAGCAACAACTCTGACTTTTGCTGATATCTGATATGGACCAATAAACCGAGGTGTAAGCTTTCTTGACTTCAAAGAATATCCTACACCGGTCACCGGAGTGACTCTTAAGAATACATGGTCCCCCTCTTGAAACTCAAGATCCTTCCTCCTCTTATCATGATAACTCATCTGCCTACTCTGCAAAGCTTTCATCTTCTCCTAGATCAACTTCACCTTCTCAATAGTCTGTTGAACAATCTCAGGTCCAAGCACCACACTCTCACTAGATTCATGCCAACACAGAGGTGTCCTACACTCCGACCATATAAAACTTCAAAAGGCGCCATTTCAATACTAGAATGGTAACTATTATTATAATTGAACTCAATCAACGACAAATGACTATCCCAAGCACCTCCTTGCTCAAGAACACAAGCCCTTAGCAAATCTTCTAAAGACTGAGTAGACCTCTCTGTCTGACCATCTGTCTGTATATGATAAGCTAAACTCAACCTCAACTTCAAACCCAAAGCCTCCTGCAAACTTTCCCAAAATATGGAAGTAAATCGCGAATCTTTATCTGATACAATACTCAACAAAACTCCATGCAGCTTCACAATAACACAGATATAAATCTTTGCCAACTTCTACAAAGAGAAATTGATGTTAATCGAAATAAAATGTGTCGACTTCGTCAGTCTATTAACAATCACCCAACTAACATCATACCCTCTCGGAGTATTCGGCAACCCAATCCCAAAATCCATAGAAATGTTGTCCCATTTCCATTCTGGAATGTCTAAGTGTTGCATCAACCCTGAAGGTTTCTGATGTTTAACTTTCGACTTCTGACAAGTCAAACAAGCATACACAAACTATGTCACATCACACTTCAATCCAGACCACCAAAATATCTTCTTCAAATTCTGATACATTTTTGTAGTTGTTGGATGAATGCTCAAGCTACTTTTAAGACTTTCCTCCAGAATCATCTTTTTCAACTCAGAATCATCCGAAATACAAATCCTATCATGAAACCTCAGCACACCTTGCTCATCTACTCTAAAGTCACCACATTCAGTCTGATTACTTTCAACCATCAAGTCCAGCAACTTCACATCCAACCTCTGACTCTCTTTTATATTATTAAGAAAATCATTATTGATCTTCAACATACCCAAAATCACACTTTACAGTGTCAGCTCACAGACTAAACCCAAGTCTCTAAACTGCTTAATCAATTCTAATTCTCTCGCCATCGTAGCAGACATATGCAAAAACTTCCCACTCAAAGCATCAATCATGACATTAGATTTATCAAGATGATAGCTCAAGCCAAAGTCATAATCTTTCAAAAATTTCAACCATCTTCTCTGCCTCATATTCAATTCTTTATGATCAAATAGATACTTTAAACTCTTATGATCATTATACACCTCAAATCTAGAAGCATAGAGATAATGCCTTCAATTCTTCAACACAAAAACCACTACAACCAACTCTAAATCATGAGTAGGATAGTTTCTCTCATGAACCCTCAGTTATCGTGAAGCATAAGCCACAACCTTGCCATCTTACATCGGAACACCACCTAAACCCATCAAGGAAGCATCGCAATACACCACAAACGGTTTATTCGGTTCCGACAAAATCAAAACCGGAGTTGTAGTCAACATTTTCTTCAGCTCGATAAAACTCTTCTCATAGTGACTATCGCATAAAAAAGGTTTACCTTTGCAAGTCAACTGAGTCAACAGAAGTGCTAACTTAGAAAAGCCTTCAATAAACCCGTGATAATAACCAGGCAAGCCCAAGAAGCTTCTAATATCTGTAACCAACTTCAGAGCCTCCCATTATAGAACTGCATCTACTTTGTAGGGATCTACAGCAATACCATCACCTGAAATAACATGACCAAGAAAGCTCATCTTTTTCAACTAGAACTCACACTTCGATAATTTAGCATAAAGCTTCTTATCTTTCAATACTTGCAATACATTCGCAAATGCTTAGCATGTTCCTCTTCTAATTTAGAATAGATCAAAATGTCATCAATAAAAACCACTATAAATCGATCAAAGTAAGTGTGAAAGATATACTCCATAAACACATTAGGTGCATTAAAAATGTCGAACGATATTACCAAATACTCATAATGCCCATACCGAGTCCTGAAAGCCTTCTTTTGAATATCTTCATCCTTCACTCGAATTTGATGATAACCCGACCTCAAGTTAATTTTACTAAACACACGTGCTCCCACCAACTGATCCATCAAGTCATATATTCTTGGAAGCAGATACTTGTTCTTAATTGTCACATTATTCAAAAGCTTGTAATCTACATACAATCTCATACTACTGTCTTTCTTCTTTACCAACAACACCGGAGCTCCCCAAGGCGATACAATTGGTATTACAAATTTATTTTCCAGTAACTCTTCTAATTGCTTCTTCAACTCTTCTAACTCCGACGCTAACATCCTGTATGGTGCCGATGACAGTGAAACACACCACATATTTAGCTCAACTTGCACATATTTTACTATTATTTTATTATCATTTCTAGCATTATATCTATCTTTTGTCTGGTTTTTAGGTATACAGTTAAGAGAGAGCCATACTTGAAGAAACAAAGCGAAACGGAGGAAAAACGATGAAAAATAAGCAATTTACACATACGACATCTAAGACGGCGTTCATCATGGAGGTAGCCATGTGGAAAATGAAGTGTCCCACGTGCCAACGGTCACAAAGACCAATTCTTAGAGAGTTTATGAAGATGGCATTTGCCACCCCTACATGGCGGTCGCCATCTTTGCCTTTGACGCCCCAGTCAATTGGCAGTAAGATTCAATACTAGTATAAATAAAACTTAGTTTTCACCATATGAACCATCCAAGCTTAGCTACAACCTTAGGCATAAATTCACTAATAAAAGCAACAATTTTTCACACCGGAGGATTATTGCATCATCATTGTATTTGAGTTTGGAGCACTCTTTATTTTATTGCTTTTAATCTAGCCGTCATTTACATTCGGCCGAAGTTATTTACTGTATCAGAATACAAGTCTCTGATTGAAGCATATTCTTATTAATTTCAGCATTATTTACCTTTTATTCGCCTTGTTCATTTTCTTGCCTTATTTTATTTCCTTGCACATTTAATTCCCGCTTTACTTTGTTTACTTTCCTCGCACTGCACTATTTCATTTGTTTTCACTGTATCGCTTACTTTGATTACATTTATCGTACACCCTTTATTTTAATCAAAACACTTATTATGTTTAATTCCTTTTTCTAAACAAAAGCCAAAATGTTTACTGTTACCATGTCTGGCTAATTTCGTTAGTGTTGGAATGTGAGGACCGTCGTTTCGATGGTACTCCATATGTTGTTTCTATAAAATTACTCTTGGGGATGTTTTGGTTTTAATACAATTTTTTTGTAATTAATTTGATTGGTTACTATGAAAGTAGAATCGTGACACGTCGGGTAAGAAAGTTGTCTGACACTTAAGATAAAATTGATAAGTCTTTTATTAATAAAAACCATGAAAGCACTTTGCTAATTAATTAGAAGAGTTTAATATTACTAGAAAGTGATTTTAAAACTATTTTCGGACGCGTTTATAGATTTAGAATCTGATTGGTCGAGTATATGTCGGAAACCCTTTTAAGTTAAAGTTTCCAATCAAGATTACTTTTCAACTAAGCTAAAGAGATGATTAATAAAAAAGGATTTTCTACTTTAACGCAATACACACTTGGTTACGCGTGAGCGGACGATGTAAATTTAAAGATTAAATCCGGTTCCAAAAAATCGAAAGCGATAATTCCTTTTTAATTAAGTTCTTTTTCTTGGAAGAAAATATTACCCTGTAAGTAGTTCTATTTAGAGAAAATAGGAGTTCTGTTAATTGACGAAAGCCATATTTCAGTAGTGCACCTTTGAGTTTATTAAATCCTTGTTATTTTGTTTTGTTTCTGTTCCAAAATATTTTTACAATCGCCTTAGATGAACACCACAGCAATAGAATACGATAGATTGACCATTAGGTCTTTGTGGGATTCGACAACTTATATTACTCTGATACACTCCGTATACTTACAAATAGCACACATCAAGTTTTTGGCGTTGTTGCCGAGGACCGGTTGTGTCAGATATCACACCCTGATTGTTACACTGTCTAGACTAAGGAACCCTTTACCGGTCAATGCAAAGAACTCGTAGTACCAGAACTTTAGAAGATCCAATAGTTGAACTAGAAAGATACACACACGCCCGAATTTTTCTCTAAAGAATTATGAGAGTAATGGCAGAAGAACAAGACCGACAACCACTTAAGGAATTTGCAATACCTTGTAACGAAGAACTTAGTATTGTCAACCTTATAATCCCAGCTTATAACTTTGAATTAAAACCCACTTTATTGCAAATCGTACAACAAAAACAGTTTGCTGGTCTCCCAATAGAGAACCCGAACCAACACTTATAAGTGTTTATTCAACTAGACGATACCTTGAAAAGAAATGGTGTTTCTCCTGAGGCAATACATCTACAACTATTCCCTTTTTCCCTCAGAGAAAAAGCAAGATCATGGCTAGATTCTCTCCCAATAAACTCAATCACCACTTGGAATAACTTGAAGAAAGTATTCCTTGCTATATACTTTCCACTAAGCAAGATTGTTGTCTTGCGAAACCAAATAACCAGATTTACTCAACAAGATGGTGAATCTCTTTTCGACGTTTAGGAAAGATATAAAGAACTATTAAGAGTCTATCCATACCATAGTCTGGAACAATGGTTGATTATTCATACCTTTTATAATGGACTTATTTATAATATGAAGATGACCATCAACGCCGCCGCTGGTGGTGCACTAATGAACAAACTCTACCCTGAAGCATGTGCATTAATTGAAGATATGAATCAAAACCATTATCAATAGAGGATAGAACGAGCTTCAGTAGAGACGAAGGAAACTAAAGAAGATATATATGAAGTAAGTTGCATAAACCGTATGAATTCTAAGATGGATGCCCTAGCCCAAAAGGTAGAAAATTTAGTCGCCAATCCTACGGCTATCGCAACTCAGTCCAATCCGGATGTGAAATCTATGGAACCCAAGGACATGTTACTGTTAAATGCAGTCTTCTAGCCGAACCAAGATAAAATCATGTTAATTATACCCAAGGAAACCCATATTCAAATACATATAACCCGAGATGGAAGAATCATCCAAATTTCTCCTATAAGAATAATAACCGTACCCAAAATACTGCACCTCAGAGACCACCAGGTTCCTAAGCTCAAAGAACAACCCAGCCTACACAAGCTACTCCTCAGAAATCCGACCTCGAGAAGATCACAGAGAGCTTCATTTCAGCTTAAACCCAGTAAAACAAAGAATTCATGAACCAGAACATTCATATGAATGAGTTGATCATGCAATTAGGCACCAAGGTTGATTATGTGGTAACATACAACAAGATGTTGGAAACCTAAATCTCGCAAGTAGCACAACAACAAGCTGCTCAGGCTACGCTAAAAGGGTCATTCCTTGGACAACCTCAACCTAACCCTAAGGGTCATGCTAATGTTATTGCCCTACAAAGCAGAACCATATATGGTAGACCTACAGATCCTAGGTTGGACAAAAACTTGCAAAAAAACCATTATCCCCCAAAGGAAAACATTGTGATTACACCTGAAAACCTAGTAGTGGAATCAGAGAAGCAAAGACAGGAAGAAACTAAAAATAAGGGGGTAGGGAATAATAACCAAGTTTATATACCACCACTACCTTATAAACCACCAATTTCGTACCCCCAAAGACTTAAACAAACCAAACTAGATAACCAATACAAAAAGTTCGTAAAAGTGATTGAGAAGCCCCACGTCGAGATCCCATTCACTGAAGGTATCACCCAAATACCTTCGTATGCTAAATTATTGAAGGATATCTTAACCAAAAAATGTAAATTGATGATCCTAAACCATTAGAATGCAATTCAATCATTAAGAACAAGTTAGCCAAAAAAGAGAAAGACCCTGGAAGTTTTTCTATACCACGTGTTTTAGGAAGTCATGTTATCGACAAAACACTACTGGACTTAGGAGCCAGTGTTAGTTTAATGCCTTTATTTGTCTGTGACAGGTTGAACCTAGAAGATATAGCATCTACTAGGATGTCCCTTCAATTAGCTAATTGATCAGTTAAGTATCTGATCGGTATATTAGAAGACATTTCAGTTAGGATTAGCCAACTTTACATTCAAACAGACTTCATCGTTATGGACATTAAAGAAGACGAAGAAATCCCTACCCTTATAGGAAGACCATTCTTATCAACAGCCGGAGCCATAATAGATGTCAAAAAAAGGAAAAATGACCTTTGAAGTAGATAAAGAAAAAGTAGAATTCATCTTATCCAAATTACTAAAAGCACCTGATGTAGATGACTCGTGTTGCACCATCGATATCATTGATGAGTGCATAAGAGAGTTAGATGCAGAAGCACTCATATCAACAATAAAACTCCCCTCAAGTCCCATAATGGAGGATAATGGACTTAAATCAATGACACCATATGTAGATGACAGTATTTATGAATGCTTAGCACTCACCCCTAACCATATGCCTGGTCCAAAGAAATCACCAATAGAGCTTAAGGGATTTTCGAAGAACTTGAGATATGAATCTTAGGTGAAAAACTTAATTGTCCTATTATAGTTAGTGCAAATCTGAGCAGTAATGAAACCATTCAACTTTTAGAAGTCCTACAAAAATATCCTGCAGCTCTAGGCTATACCGTTTCTGACCTAAAGGGTATAAGTCTGTCTGTACGTATGCATCGAATTATGCTAGAAGAAGATTATAAACCCTCTAGAGAACACCAGAGAAGGATAAACCCTATAGTGAGTGATGTGGTCAAGAGAGAAGTGCTAAAATTACTTGAAGTTGGAACAATCTACCAAATCTCTGATAGTAAGTGAGTGAGCCCTGTACATACGGTACCTAAGAAAGGAGGTGTCACAGTTGTGCAGAATGAAAAAGGAGAATCAGTAGCAAAACATGTAGAAAATGGTGGTTGTATGTGCATTGACTATAGAAAGCTAAACAAAGTAACCCAGAAGGACCGTTTCCCCTTCCATTTATAGATCAAATGCTTGAACATTTAGCTAGACACGCTTATTTTTTCTATCTGAGTGGATATTCAGGATTTTCCCAAATCCTTATTCATCCAGATTACCAAGAGAAAACAACCTTCACATGCCCCTATGGAACATTTGCCTACTGACGAAATCCATTTGGGTTATGCAATGCCTCTGCAACTTTCCGATGATGTATGATGTCAATATTCATCAATTTCCTTGATGAGATCGTGGAAGTTTTCATGGATGATTTCTCGATGTACGAATCCAGTTTTAAAAACTGCCTCTTCAACCTTGAGAAAATCCTAGAAAGGTGTGTAGAAGTTAACCTAGTTTTAAATTGGGAGAAATGTCATTTTATGGTAAAAGAAGGTATAGTACTAGAACACATAGTATCAGAGGGAGACATTGAGGTTGACAAAGCTAAGATAGAGATTATAGAAAACCTCCAACCATAAAAAATAATTATGAAAGTCCGAAGTTTTCTTGGACATGTTGGTTTCTATCAACGATTTATTAAGGATTTCTCTAAGATTACTAAGTCTTTAACTGGTCTCCTAATGAAAGACGTCAAATTCCTTTTCAATGAAAAATGCCTCGAAGCATTCAACCATCTAAAACGAGCACTAATCTTCGCTCTTGTTATGCAACCACCAGATTGGAACCAACTGTTTGAGATCATGTGCGACGCAAGTGATTTTGCCATTGGTATTGTCTTAGGGCAGTGTAAGGACAAGAAATTACACGTAATATATTATGCTAGCAAAACTTTAGATGTTTCCCAACTAAATTATGCCACTATTGAAAAAGAACTTCTTGTATTAGTGTTTGCAATAGACAAATTTTTCTCATATATTGTCGGAGCCAAAATTATAGTTGACACCAATCATGCTGCCATTCAATATCTTCTTAGAAAAAAAGGATGTGAAGCCTATATTGCTTTGTTGGATCCTGTTGCTATAAGAATTAGACTTGGAAATCCGTGACAAAAAGGGCATTAAAAATGTGGTGGCTAACCACCTATCAAGGCTCAAATGTCTAAAACCCAGTCTTATACACATAAATGATGATTTCACCTAAGATAGACTAAGAGCATCAGTTAAGGAAAACCATGATGATGACTCTGATGAATTGGAAAACCATGAAAAAATTCTTCTATGATGTGAAACAATTTTATTGGGATGAACCCCTTCTCTTAAAAAGAGGCAATGATGATATATTTTGCCTTTGTGTACCTGAGGAGGAAGTGAAAGGTATTATAGCTCATTACCACTCTGCACCCTATGGCGGACATGCGAGCACATCAAAAACATGCACCGAGATTCTTCAAGCAGGCCTTTATTGGCTAACATTATGGCGTGACTTACTTGCTTACATAGTCAGATGTGACCGATGTCAACATAGTGGAAACATCTTGAGACATGACGAGATGCCCCTAAGTAATATCCAAGAAGTGGAAGTCTTTGATGTCTAGGGAATCGACTTTATGGATCCTTTTCCATTGTCCATGGGAAACAGGTATATTCTCATAGTCAATTGTGTATCCAAATGGATCGAGGTTATTCCTTCCCCTACTAACGACACACGAGTAGCCATTAGGATGTTTAAGCACTACACATTTCCTAGATTCGGAGTTCTTCGCCTCGTTATAAGCAACAGAGGATCTCATTTTATTTCAAGAATTTTTTAGAACCTTCTAAACAAGTATGGTGTGAAACATAGAATAACTACACCCTATCATCCACAAACCAGTGGACAAGTAGAGGTGTTGAATAGGGAAATCAAACAGACCCTAAAGAAAACAATTTCTACTTCTAGGAAAGATTGGTCCTCTAAGCTACAAGATACATTGTGGGCTTATCAGACTGCTTACAAAACCCCTATAGGAATAATACCATTTAAAATAGTCCATGGAAAATCATGTCACTTACCCTTCGAATTAGAACATAAGGCATAATGGGCTATAAAAGCCCTTAACATGGATTATCTAACAGCTGGTAACAAGCGCGTACTTGATATCCACAAGTTGGAAGAACTTCGTCGTGAAGCTTATGAGAATGCTATAATATACAAAGAACGAACTAAGGCATGGCATGATAAAAGGATAGCTAGGAAAGAATTCAAAGTAGGTGATTCTGTACTTTTATTCAACTCCAGATTACAATTTTTTCTAGGTAAATCACGTTCCATATGGTTTGGTCCGTACGAAGTCACAAAAGTCATGAAATCTGGTGCACTTGAGATTAGAAATTAGTTATCTAGTCCTTTCATTGTGAACAGGCAAAGACTAAAACATTATAATGGTGGAGATGTTCCTCCATACTATCCTGGCCACACTTCGATAGAACCACCCCTTGTTACTTCAACAATGTGAATTAAAATAATCTTCGAGCTGCCGACGTTAAACAAAGCATTGCGTGGGAGGCAACCCGCAGTATATTTTATTTTATTGCATATTTCCATTTTTAAAATGGTGAATCACTTAATTAATTATTTTCTTAACAGGATTGACTTGTTTGATGTTTACATTTCAGGTTTCAGGTCTTTTCGCTCTTTGTTCACACTAACTATATTTTCAGGATGTTGAGTTCCAACGATATGCATGTACAATTCAGGGATGAAGCCCAGAGGAAACGTTGTGTGGTCCTATCTAAGCAACCTATGTTACCTACGAGATACCCTGACCCCGCCTGCATGGAAGCCCTCAGGCTCAAAGCTAGTTTCATATACCTATGTCACTAACTCCAATGAGTGAATACTCTGAAGCCATGAATGTCACTTATCGAAATCTGACCATAGAATTCCTGAGTTCACTCAACTACGAGCCTTACCATTGTCGTGGTTTTAATAGAGGATTAATTACTTTTAGATTGTTTAGTCATGAATACAGGTTTACCACAGAGAGTTTGCTAACCTTCTGGAATTTTAGAGTGGCATAAATGTTGTGTCTAAAGTACCTAATTATGATTTTATGCAAGAAGAGATTGACACTTTTTGGAGTGATATTACAGGTTGAGGCAGCCCTAACCCATCCACCCAACTTTCCAACTGTATCTATAACCTTGCTTTTAAATACTTTCAGATGATATTGTCTCAAACATTTTTTAGAGTGAGTGAAAATTGTGAGCCTGTTAGTGCATAAGATATTTTCATTCTCTTTTGCACCACCCATTCCCATCTTGTTGAGTTTGGAACCTTTCTTATAGAGAACTTACATTGTATTGCCAAATCAATTAAAGGACATATACATGTACGAGGAACAATGGCCCATATTGCATATCCATTAGGCCTCCCGAACCAACTCTCTCACCTCATCCCTTATTGCGGCTACACCCTTATTGACTTGAACCATTATTTAGACCGCGACCTAGTGAGAAGAGTCTTCTTTAGCACTGAGCATTATAAGTTACTAATCAATAATGAAATGGTCCGCTACTTTACTTTATCAATCATGGGAAGAACTAATATCCATAAGAAAGAAAATTGGACCTATGCCTTAGAAGACCAAGGAGAGACCCCAACAAAACCCACCACACCTCTTGTTCTGGAATACCATCCTCAACCCCCCTCAAAAAGGACCATATTGCTTCCCTCGAATGTTAATTTCTAGAGGCATAACTTTGACCATGAGCTCATTGTCATGCGCCAAAAGATGATTTCTCTTCGTGAATGGCTTACTGATCTTACTGTGCAGATGAAAGAAGCTAATAACACATACGCCAATGAGACATATCATCTTTACCAGGAGATCTACAGCTTTCTTAGTCAGCTCCCAGAAGCCCGGGCATCGTGCCCTCATTAGGACCAGGGTGACCAACGCCAATCTCTTTAGAAGACGCTATACCAGTCTCTTTCACATCAGACACATTGGAAGCATTGAGGGCATTACTTACTTTATATGGGGGATTTATTGCTTAACATTATTTATCTGATTCACCGTCGTTAAACTCAGTTTTTCTCGTTTTCCCTTCATTAGATTCATATTTATCTCACATTAGATTTATTCTTTCCGTCTATTTTTTTCGTCCATCAAATTTATTTTCATTATTTCCCATTATCAGCAACATTTAATTTTTCTCTCAAGTATTATTTCATTCATTCATTATTTTTATTCATTGTTTTTATTTATTACTATTATTATTTCCGGCCAAATCATTTTTTCCAGGCAAATTTTAAATTTTTTCAAAATCAGTGCTAGTGTTATTACTAACCCACATGTATTCATCAATCTATTTTTCAATGTGAAATTCTAGCAACCAAAATTCCCCAAAATAGGGCCTATGAACCTCCGGAAGTGCACTAAGCACCCCCCAAGGCCCAGGACCCGTGACTAAGGCCCATCAGCTAACCCACTAGAGACTGTGTTTGCCATCTAGGGGTGGCACCCTCCACAGGTACTGAAGGTGGAAATACGCGGCAGAAGCAAAAAGCTTCAATTTCCCCCCATTTTCAACCTACCTTCTTCATCTCCAACTCACTTTTTTCCACCATTAACCCACATAAAATCCCACTCATACACATGCACACTTAATAACTCAAAAACCCATTATCTCCACCATTAATCCATCCTTCCACCACTTTAAACAAACCCATTCTCAACTCAAAATCCCCAAAACCCCATCTCTAAGCATTTCACCAAATACCCCATTTTCCTTCACATAAACAACAACAATGGTAGGAATAGGTGACAGTAGAGTTGTTTTCTGCAAAGGAAGAGATGGTACGAGCCAAAGAAGGAAGTTCGAAGAGTTGCTTACTCGTAAAGTTTTCACCACATGGTATGTCGATGTCTCTTGCTTGTATAGTTTAATAATTTACCATTGTGTTTATTACTTGTTAGGGAACTTAGGTATGTAAAACCTGTTTGATCGTAGAGAGCCCACATATGAGAGTCTGACTCATGAATTTTTAAGCTCACTTGTTTACTCTGTCAGTCTGAATACCAATACACCATTGATGAGCTTGCAGGATGTTGGGATTTCCCTACGGGGAAGGTGCTTTATGTGAGGCCCTGATAGATACTAACTAGGAAATTGAGGCAGGTCAATTCTGGAGAGAATTGACAGGCCATACCATTGATTCTTTTGAAGGCAATATGGCCTTTGATATCCACAACCTGGTCATCCGTGTTTTTCGCGAAGTGTTCGCAGATACTATTTTCGGCTGGGAAAATTCTAATAAATTAAATGCCAAGGAGTTTCTTTATTTACAGGCAGCGCTTACACGGAGGCCAATGAATATGGCCCCGTTCATGATTGCTCACATGTGTGCCGTTGTAAACAAGAAAGGCATTATATCCTTTGGTAGGTTGATTACCTCAATCGCCCATGCTCTTAGGCTCGACACATAGCTCGCGACTTTATAATGGTTAGCACCCTACACCATTGACATGAAATTCTTAAGAAATATACGATTGTGCAAAGTTAGAAGAGAAGGAGATTACCACCTCACGGTTCACAATGTCATGATAAAAAGTGTTCTTTTACCTTGTCTTAATTGTACGAAATCAAAGAAATTGGACTTTTGATTTAAATGCATCACCTGTTATTGGACCGAGACCACGAGATTACATAGGGGATGATGGTACTAATGATGAGTATGATCGGACGTACACGTCCCCCGTTCATAACCCTCACCCCCACATGATTCACCCGCACACACTGCACTTGGTACTTCTAACCATTTTGCAGGTACTTCGTCCGGTTTCTATTTTGATGAGGAGATGATGCGAGAGCAGAGAGCTCGAGAGGAAGAGATGGATGGTCTGTTCTTACTTTATATGAACAACATCGAGACAAGATAGAATTCATGCGAGCACCACAGAGGAAAACTAATTGATTCCTCCGATTAGTGATGGAATCCCAACTAGCCTTATCATCCGAGCAGCAGTGCCTACAAGCCGCGCATATGCATGAGCTCACCGTCGTGCATGCTAACCAGGGGGTATACTAGGTAACCTCTCAAGGCTATGGAATTCAAATGTTGCACTCTTAGCACGTGTCTAGGAGCTTGAGATATCTCAAAGTTCTCACCGTCAAAGCCGGAGTTGTCACTAGCGATACCCAAATCAGGGAGAATGTGGCAGTGGTGGCCAGGAGTAGTACTCATATAGGTCTTCTTATCCTTTTTCCACATTTTATCGAAACATTGGGGACAATGTTCGAATTAAGTGTTAGAGAGAATATTTACTGTTTTTATTTTTCTTTTATGCTTTCTACTTTTATTGCTTTTTAGTTAGGTTTATTACTATTTTTAGTTTTAGTACTTCACATTTACATGTGCTTGACGATCTTTATGTGTAGTTTTATATTGTCTGTTAATTTTCCCCATTTCTTGAGCCATACCGAAATTTTTTGAAAAAGAAAATATTGTTTATTTTGAAATCCTATGACTTTTAAACAAGTTTAGGATAGGTTGTAGAGACTTGGGAAACTCCCAAAAGGTCGATATCGTCTTAGCACCGTGAGTCTCCAAATTATAGAGATCGATCAAGATACTTATTATGACATGCCCTTGAAATCTCACCCTTGAATAAGTCCATAAGTAGTCTACCATAGCAGTCAACACCATCTAAATTACGACTAAGTGAATAGACTAATGCAAATAGGTGAATGATCTCGTGCTTTTAAAAGAAAAAGAAATAATAAAAAGAAGATTGAAAAGGAATCCGCCTTCTAAGTTGGGTAATCCGCACCCGGTTACTTAGCCTAACGGTAGAGAAACCTTTAAGAAAAATGCATATGTGTCTGTATTGAATTATCAAAATTGTTAAATGTTGACACGATTAGGATCATAACCACTAACAGGTTTGTTCACCATGTGAGTAGCAGATAATGGGCTTAATGTGATTGCTCCTGAATGAGAAAGGATAGAAAGATTTGATGAGTAAGTTAGGCCAAGGTATAATAACATGATGCAGATTGGTTTGTATAGGAGGGAGACTTAGGACCGCAATTGTAGAACATGTTACTACGATATCCTTAATTTGCGAGTTAGTACTTATCGATGTGACCTTAATCAAATTAGAGTCTTTAGCCTAGGATGATTACTTGTGTTGCTGTTTTTCTTATTATGTTTATGATGTTTGCTTGAAGACAAGCAATGGTTCAAGTGTGAGAGATTTAGATAACACCAAAACACACCACATATTTGGCTTGACTTGCACATGTTTTACCGTTGTTTTATCGTTATTTCTAGTGTTATACTGGTATTTTGTCTGGTTTTCAAGTATATAGCCAAGAAAAAGTCATACTTGAAGAAATGAAGTGAAGCGGAGGAAAAATGGTGAAAAAGGAGCAATTTACACACACAACATCCAAGACGGCGTTCACCATGGAGGTAGCCATGTGGTAAATGACGTGTCTAACGTGCCAACGGTCACAAAGACCAATTTTTGGAGACTTTGTGAAGATGGTGCTCACCACCCTTACATGACGACCGTCATCTTTGCCTTTGACGCCCCAATCAATTAGCAGTTTGAGAATCATCCAACTACTTCCTTTTTTTCCCTCACACAAATCCAAAAGTGGATACTTGGTTTCCAAGGTTTAATACTGGTAGAAATAGGACTTAGTTTTCACCATATGAACCATCCAAGCTTAGCTACAACCTTAGGCATAAATTCACTGATAAAATCAATAATTCTTCACACTGGAGGATTATTGCATCATCGTTGTATTTGAGTTTAGAGCACTCTTTATTTTACCGCTTTTAACCTTATTGTCATTTAAATTTTGTCGAAGTTATTTACTGTATCAGAATTCAAGTCTTCGATTGGAGCTTGTTCTTATTAATTTCAGCATTATTTACCTTTTATTCGCCTTGTTGATTTACTTACCTTATTTTATTTCCTTACACGTTTAATTCCCGCTTTACTTTGTTTACTTTCCTCGCATTGATTTATTTCGATTATTTTCACTACACCGCTTACTTTGATTACTTTTATGCACACCCTTTATTTTAATCAAAACACTTATTATGTTTAGTTCCTTTTTCCAAACAAAAGCCAAAATGTTTACCGTTACCATGTCTAACTAATTTCGTTAGTTCCTTTGATCGGTTACTACGAAAGTAGAATCGTGACACGTTGGGTAAGATTGAAAGTCATTTGACACTTAAGATAAAATTGATTAGTTTTTTATTAGGAGATTTCAATATTACTAAAAGGTGATTTTGAAACTATTTTCGGTCGCATTTATAGTTTTAGAATCCGGTTGATCGAGCATATGTCGGAAACCCTTTTTAAGTTATAGTTTTCAATCAAGATTACTTTTTAACTGAGCTAAAAAGGTTATTACTAAAAAAAGGATTTTCTACTTTAATGAAATACACAACTAATTACGCGTGAGTGGACAGTGTAGATTTAAAGATTAAATTCAGTTTCGAAAAATCGAAAGTAGTTCTATTTAAAGAAAATAGGAGTTTCATTGATTGATAAAAGCCACATTTCAGCAGTGCACCTTTGAATTTATTAAATCCTTGTTATTTTATTTTAATTCTGTTACGAAATCTTTTTACGATCGCCTTACATAAACACCATAGCAATAGAATATGATAGATTGACCATTACGACTTTGTGGGATTCAACAACCTTTTATATTACTCTGATATACTCCATATACTTGTAGATAGTACACATCAGGTTCCATAGAAACATGTATGGTACCATGGACAAAATCAATAGCAGACTCTACCTCTCTCTTTAGCGGCACATCCTAAATATCATCTTGAAATACATCTAAAAATTCATGCACCACCTGCAACTCATCAATCACAGTTTGACTCTCCACATATAAGGATGCAAACAACGTAAGAACTTGAGCTTCCTCTTCCAAAAGCACCTTCAACTCTCTAGCGGACATACCAGTTTCTTCCTCATCATCAGAAGCAAGAAACCACACCGACTTATTATAATAGTTGATATGAACATGATTAAACTCCAATCAGTTCATTCCCAAAATAACATCGATATTTCCCAACGGCAAGCGAACAATATCAACACCAAAATCTCTATCAAAGATTGACAGAGGACAACTCAAACAAACCCAGGAAGTAGTCACTGATCCCTTAACAGGAGTTTCGATAACCAATTGGTAGTCACCGATCCCGGGAAGCCTTTTCACACAATTAATAACAGTAAAAAATGAGTAGCACCAATTGGTTCCTCCCCAAACTGAGAGTAGTAAAGGTTCATTTCCTCACAATAGCTTTTCATTATAACCACTTCATAATTACAATCGCTTATGCTTCTGCATAAGACTTTTATAACCTATGATACCAATTGTCTGAGACTTCCCTTGCTTATAACACGTGTCTAAGAATTAACCTTTGCTCACACCATCTGACTGAGCCACCTGCTCATCTGTCTTATGGTTGAGACTTTCCTTTGCTTAGAGCACATGTCTAAGACTTCCCTTTGCTCACGTCCTCTAGTCGAGCCACCTGCTCTTCTAGCCATCCAGACTGAGACTTCCCTTGCTCAAGCTGCACTCAAGACTTCTTGCTCTCGCCCCTCAGACGGAAACTTTCCCACTTGCTCAATCAAACTAGATGAATAAGGCTTTCACAACTGAAGCACTTAAGCAATGAGACTTACGTGGCTTAAGCATCTTGGCTCAAGAGTTGTTGCTTAAATCCCAATGAGACAAGACTTTTTGCTGAAGCACATAGGAGGAGACTTAATCTAAACTACTGAAGGCTCAGCAGAATAGAAAACAAGGTGTACATGACGCAAGCATCAGAGGAATGGGAAATCATTATAACAAAGACCTAAAGCACTTAAGATTTCTAATATATACAGAGGTAAGAAATCTTAAGGCTTTTACAATTATAACCTAAAACAGAAAATCTGCATATTACATAGAGTTGATAATTGCTTAATCTTGCTACTCCTTCAACAGAAGAATCCTTGCTAAAATTCAAACTTGAATCTTCAGCCATATATACAGCTTTTTTAGAAACTAGTCATTGAGGAAGTGACTTGGTCAAATGTCTTTGTTTTTACTCCATAGTACAAGAGGCACTAAAGATGGATGCATAACAGATTCTGAATCTAGTGTGTAACGCATTTAAACTTTAAGTCTTCAAGAGGTTTTGTACTGATAAAGCCGTTGGGAGCAGACATCCATAGAACATACCAACTTTTCTTAAGCCTTGCAATCTTGTAAACTCGAGCTGGCAGGCTGATAAGACAATACAACTTATTTTTAGTAGTACGGATAATCCATAGCTTTATCACCAACTCTGAATGGTATCAAATGCTGATATACAATTACTAAGTGTAGAAACTCGTCTGAATGCTGAGACCTTCAGTTTAGAGTATGCGTCAAACCACACTAGCAATTGTTCTTCAGACTCTGCCACTAGAAGCTAGCAATGAAGCAACTCCAAGTGTGTCTAAGTAAAACATATTCTGATTTTTTATGTACAAGAACAAGAACCTGTATAAATAAAACACATATCAAATAAACCGTTGTTCTTTTAATAATTTTGTTATCATTAAAACTAAAAGAGAAAATGTCAAGAACAAATCTTGTTCTAACAATCTCCCCGTTTTTTATGGTGACAAATACAAGTATTTAAAGGACAATGTTGGGCATTTAATTTTCTTTGCAACAACAGGGTATGAGGTTTGTAAGCTCCCCCTGATTCTGATGGTTCACAGTTGAGTTTAATTTACTCTAACATTAAGAACTATTTTTCAAGAAAAATAAATTAGTCTTCTTAGTAACATCAAGGTCTGAGGTTTGCAAGCTCCACCTGAGTCAAACTGTTCCAAGGTTGAGGTTTGTAAGCTCCCCCTTAGCTCCATATTTAAGAACACCAAAATAATAACATTTTAACTCCTTTTGGAAACACCATAATATGAGGTTTGTAAACTCCTTCTGAGTCTCATAAGCTAAGTCAGAGGTTTACTTAGAGGTTTGTAAGCTCTTTCTTAACACTATGTACAAGAGAGTTAAAATATGTTGCCCTTTTTAACTTTCCTTGGAAACACCATAATATGAGGTGCGTAAGCTCCTTCTGGGTCTGATAGGCTAAGTCTGAGGTTTGTAAACTCTTCCTTAGACCTATGTACAAGAAATTTGAAAATACGCCCTGGGCAAAGTAACCACAAAACCAGAAATGAAATGACAAGAAAATAAATTACCAATATGTACAGGACAAGTATTAAATGGGTTCAGTTTTTACTTAAATACTTACTATTATTTCTCCCCCTTTTGTCATATCAAAAATAATAAAAGGAAAAGAAGGAAAGAGAAAAAATATCACTACTAAATGTAACTCAGATCATCATTATAAGATCAGTTTCCAAAGAGGAAGAATAATCAAGTAATAAGCGTCATTAAGGTTTGTAAAGTGCATGCTTTGAAGTCTTAGTAGTCATTACTATTCCAATATTTAAACAAGTATTAATATTAGACTCTTGGTATCCATAGAAGTCATTATAAAAACATCCATCTTCTAAGTCATTTTCATCAATCACCAACCTAAGGATATGGAATCAACAACTGAGAGTCATAATGCATCTGCCGTAACAGACGCAACCAAGATCACTATAAGATTGGCAATCCAATCCCCTCAAAGGCGAGCTATTTCTGAGTCCTCTACAACTGTACCATTGCCCCAACACAACTTGCTTCTGAAGAGGCTACTTCAGTAGCACCTGAACAACCTCTTAATGCTTTGAAGCCTCACAAAAAAAGCATGAAGAGGTCAAGGAAGAATAAAAGGAGGGTCAACAAGAAGTTATACCGCTCTCTTCCATACATAGAAGAGGAAGAAGTGATTGATTCAGAATATGAAGAGGTGGACTATAACAATAGTGGACGCCACTGGGCACGAGATGTAATGGCTAGGGATCAATTTTAGAAAACATCTTGTACCCTTTTTTTGTCAAAACAAAATGTAATCCATCAGTTTAATTAATGAAAAAGTTTTTCTGACTAATACTTCTTTAGCATGCATTTACATTCCAGAAATTTCTTTAGACGTTCTGAAGGTACACTATCAAAGTGAAACTGACACAAAAATGATAGTTAAAACAAATCAAACATAAACTCATAGTTATTAAGAAAATCTTAATAGGTTAGACTGCTAGATCACATTTCCAGGAGTCATCATTAAAATACTAATAAAATTTAATCAATACTAAATAATATTAAACTCAAGAGAATAAATGTAACAAGTCTATACAAGGACTCTAGTTAGCTTTCTTTCATCGTCACTTAATCCCTAAAACACCAAGATGTATAAGCAAAAGCAAATATGGGTTCCAAAGAGAGATTTCAGGAAGGCAACACTATTGAATGCAGTAACTCAAGGAAATCAAAGTAAGGCAACAACTGAAGAACCTACAAGCAAGCAGAAAACTTCAGAAGTGCTCTCCTCTTCAGCATCCTTTGTGAAGACACACATAAGAAGAAGATCTTCTAGATTCAAATGCATAAACAAACTGAGAAATGAGGCTTTGGAGTTTGCTAAGGAAGAATGACAAGATTTCTTAGACAATCTAGACATGTCAGATGATCCTAGGGAGTTCCGTAGGACACATCCATTAGACTAGAAAAATCTAATTGTCTTGTAATAACTTCCTTTTTGTTAATAAAATAAGTTGCAAATATTTGAGTTCTTTTATCTATTTCAGATTCTTAGAGAACAACCAAAATAAGTATTAATTAGTTAAAACTGAATACAAGCATGAACAAGCTCTAAAATTATTAATAAGATGCGTAATGCAAAGATTCTAATAACAATTCAAAGCATAACTATGAAAAAATCTAAAATCAAAATATTTCATAAATAGCTTCAAACTTATCTCTCCAAATCTTGGAAGAACTAGCCTCAACCTATGTTAACCCCTTGTTGAGCAAGTATTTCAGAAATAACTCGTCCATAAGGAATGAAGAAGATCTTTTCCTTTTGAAAAGAAGAAAGAGACCTTTTCAGATGGTCAAACATAACTTGAGGAAGATCAATCTTCAAATCTGAATTAAGAAGTGGAAGCAGATCTTTTTCAATAGGGTTCACTTGGTCTAAATCTTTATCCTTAGGCAATAAGTTTGAATTCATAATCTGGCTCCAAAAAATAGCACCAAGAAGAAGATTTAAAACCCCTGGTGTATTAGATGGATCCACAAAGATACGCCAAGTAGGAAGATAGTGTTCCCAAACAAGAGTTCCTAGGATTTCTACAATCTCCTCACAATTGATCACATTTGCAATCGCTTTAGAGGTTACTATAATAGAAACACCAGTAACTCTAGACATAATAGCATACTCAAAATTCAGCTCAACAATGGGGCATTGATCCAAAACTCTTTGACAAGACTTGGACAAGTGAAATCATAGAGCATCTCAAAGTAGCCATTCCACCTTTGTTTAGACACAATCTTCTAAAAGTCGAAACCAATAT
The DNA here is from genome assembly GCA_963859935.3 of Lathyrus sativus. NCBI lineage: Eukaryota > Viridiplantae > Streptophyta > Magnoliopsida > Fabales > Fabaceae > Lathyrus > Lathyrus sativus. The sequence continues at coordinate 95,883,871 of OZ012738.1, read as the reverse complement.
TAAGAAACTCATCAAAATCCCCTAAACATTTCATTAATGATAACCAGCTGATTCAAAAGAGAATAAACTAAAGAACTCATCTCAAGTTTAGTTCGATTAGCACACAACCAAGAAGAAGAGAAGAAGAAAAAAAAGATGAAGAAGAACTGAACAAGAATCTTACAAGAATAAGAATCTTTCCAGAAAAAGGGCACAATGATGTTTCACGTGACAGGGAATAGTAACAGCAAGTACTAAAAGAGAAAATATCATTACCCAAAGGTTCTTTATCCAACAAACATTTCAATTCCACTATATGAGTTTCACCTTTATGAAAGGTTAAGTATTATAAAAGGTTTTAGAAAACTTTTTACTTAAACTGCTATGACAGCAAAAAAGAATCTTCTTCTGAATCTTAGAAACTGACAACTTTCATAAGCTATCAATCATCAGAGTCTAGTAAGACAAGACTTAGACAGAGACATCATCTGTTAGTCACAAGTCTCTAAGGTTCTATTCATAACTAGCACTTTATCTTGAAACAAGAGTCATGAGTGATAGATGAATATTGAATTGTCTTCTTTAGACAACTAACAAGCAACAATATCAACACAAAGTGATAAAACTGTTTTCCTAAAAGTGATCACCATCTGGCTTAATAAGACATTTAGTATAGACAAACACAACAAATTTTCCTCTTAAAGATTTATGAAGTTCTTCTATACATAAAGAACCTCTCTAGAAGTCTAACATATACTTTGTATTTATATCTATACAAACGTTTCATTGAATCAAAAGATAAACCAGAAAAGAAAAAGCATACCCTTTTTTTACCAGGCTCGATTCAGTATTCAGACTTAACCAATAGAGCATGAACACAACTTTAACTGGATTCTAATTCAATGGCTATCTAACCATTGATTCCACTACTCTCACCAAATTCAGTACCACCAGTACTTGAATCTGGGTTGTTGGCTATTCTTCTAATAAATGTTGTAAACAACTGTTGCACCCCAAAATTTGCCGAACATTTCTTTACCTAGCTTGTGTTTCATTTCATTCACACTAGCATTATCATTTGCATTTCATTGACATGTATGCAGGAGATCAAGAGGTATGATTACCAATTAAGAGCTATACAAGACTATGAAGCTAGCTAAGAAGGTTATTCAGGTGCTCAAGGGTTGATATCCTTGTTAGAGAAGTTAAAAGATCCTCAGAGAGACTGGTTGAAACCAAGAGTGTGTGCCCCCTAACTTGAGAGTGGAGGGAAGCCATCAAATAATTCTGAAGCCATGAAGTTAGACTTGAGGATCAATTTGAAGCCTAGGCAGGTCATTGTGCAAGGTTAAGAAGCCTCAGCCATGATTGGTGCAGTTAGGGTTTGACTGGGTCAACCCTAAGTCAACTAATGATTTGGACAAGGTTGAGACCTATTCCAAGAGCCATGTGATCATGGATTGATACATTGAGATGTTATAAGGATGATTCCAAGGTCAAATCATCATGATTGAAGGGTTTGAGAAGTTTTCAGGCTAGGGTTTCTAAGGCTTGACAGTGTAAAATCTCCTAGTTTGACCCCTATCTTCAAGGAAGTTTAGCTCAAGATGGGATTGTCATCTCATCTTGCCACCAACATGAATGTTGTAGAGCTTGATCTTAGCTTTAATTTGAGTGCTATAAGTCCTTGATAGGATTTGTAGAACCCAAGTTATGACTTTGACAAGTTACAGGTCATCTGAGGTATGTGAATTTGGGGGGCTTGAAAGTTGCCCAACTTGCATGAAACTTTTGCCATAGAAGGATGATTCCTATGAACTTTTGGTCAACATGAATGTTGTTCCTTATCCTCTTAGCTTTCTAGATAGTGCTAGAAGTCCTTGATAGGATTTGTAGAACTCAAATTATGGCTTTGACAAGTCAAATGTATTTTGGTCATTTGGAGATTATAGGTCATTTCAACCATAAGGCCATAACTCCCATTTCCAAGCTTCAAATGGGAAAATGTTCAACATCAAACTTGTTAAAAATGATGTTTTAAGGCTAGTAAAGAGTTCATGAGATGTTGGAATTGCTTGTAGCTCAAAGTTGCAAAAATGACCTAAAATAAGGGCATAAGTTAAATGAACCAAAGTTGGAAATTGATACTTTTGATCTACACATCCAAACCAAGGCATGTAATAGGTCATTTTGACTCTAAAAAGCATTTTAAGAACATTGGTTTAGCCACATTTTTGATTTGAGGTCTAATTTGTGGACTTGCTTTGAAAAGTAGTTACTTACATCTTAAGTAACATTTGCAAAACTCAAATTCAAGGCATAATCAAGATCCCTTGCAAGCCAAACACTTCCAAAATGTCATGAGGGGAGAAATTGGAAGGAAATGGGATTGATTTCAAGCTGTTTGCAGAACTATGCATACCATGACATGTGATTGAAAATCTCATGACATGAGAGATTGAAACTCTCATTAGAAGGATCTAGAGGTTTCTAGATCATCCACACAAGTTCTATATATGATAATGAGTTGATCCAAAGCAAAGGTTGGTGATGATTGAAGGAGAGAGCAAAGATTGAGTTTGGAAAATTCTTGCTTGTAACTGAATTGGGTTTCACCAATTTCTTCACTTTCCATCCATTTTCTTGATTACAACCTCTTCCATGGATGCTAGGGATTAATTCCAGATCATAGTCAAGAGGAATTCGTGGCTGATTGGTGTTCTTGAGCTCAAATTTTTCCACCTGCAACTCAGAGTTGGTACCAAGAATAAAAGCCATTTCAATCAGTTCTATTGCATACAGAAGCTTGGAAGTGATTCACTGAAGGAGTCTGGAGCATTTGAAGGCTTGATTTGAGGTCTTGCTACTTCTGTGCACGCGAGTTTTTCAGGTTGGTAACCTTTGATCTCTAGCTTGTTTTAGTTATAATCAATAGGAATTAGGATGATAGATGCATTGTAGAACGGTGTAGGAAGGATTTCAGATCATTAATTTGAGAATTAGTGACCAATTAAGGATGTTACCATTTTCGGTTGAAAGTTGGTTCTTGCGAATCTTGAGGATTTAGGTTGAATTAATGGTATGACTGAGTTCCTTGTGAGATTTGGGACAAGTTTCATGTATAAACCACTTGCAATGGAGGATCCTAGAGAGAGTTAGGGTTGTGGACGATGACCGGAGCACCACCGGCGGTGGCCGTGATTGCGCGCAAGGTTCAGAGTTTTAAAAGGTTGAAGATGATCCCAGAGCCCTTGGATCAGGGTAGGACCTTTGACCAGATGAAGATCCAATGGCCACAAATTAATTTCATTTTGTGAAGAATCTCTGACTTAATGAAACGGTGCATTTCACTAATCAGTTATGTTTTGGGCTTAGTGAATTGATTGATACTTGCACCCCCCTGATGGCCCAATCCATGAATTGAACTGATTCCTACTACTATCTGCACCGTGCATTTATCTTTTTCTTTTGATTTTCTTTAATTTCTTCATTTTATTCATGGTTCATGAATAATTCATGAAAAATTGAAAAATAAGTCAATTGATCCCATTCTTTTTTCCTTGGATCCCTGATTGAATCTAGTTTTTTTTTTAGATAAAAAATATTTTTATTCCATGCATTTTCTGATTTTATGGAAATATTTACATTTTAATTGATATTAAAATAGTTATGTTTGATACTTGACTTTGTGGAATTTTGTGTGATCATGTGATGATGATTTTGATCTTGATTTTTTGTGAGTAGTTAGCATAGATATTCATGCTCCCCATAGATGTTTCTCACATTTTTGTGATTAACCTAGGTGGTAGTTTAGGTTGAAACCTTTAGAAGCTCCATTTTTAGGGTTTATGGTTGATACCTTATGGTTTAGATTTTAATTTTAGGACTTAATAGTTGATTTAGTCCATGGTTTTTGTATGAGGTATTCATGATTGAATTAGGATCCCTTAGGAATTTTTGTAGAAATTTATAAGATAGTTTACTATTTTTTATTGATTTTAGTTTAGGTGCTAGTTTTAGATGATTCTAATGCACTAATTCAACTAGATTAACTTCTTTAGTTCCCTTAGATTAGGGTTTTGCTTTGCTTGTTCTTGGATGGTGTTGAAAGCAAGTTGAAGATGCATTGGATTGCTTGGATCGGCTTGGATTTGAAGATCTTCCCTTCTTGTGGTGTAGTTTTGATTAGGTTAAGATTAGGGTTTTGTAGGCAGAGCTTCTAGATAGTTCTCTTCCTTCATAAACATGGAATATGTTGATCAATTCAATTCTTCCCTATGATGTAAGGTCCCTTGTCAAGGCCTCATCCCTCCCTTGGTAGGATGTGTGGCTCTTTGCAAATTGGTAGAACCTTTGAGGGTCCCTTTCTCTGATGACAGGATGCTCAGTGGTGACCTTTGGTCCTCACTCTGCTACCAATCATCCAAACTTTGCTCTTGATAGATGCATCTTTCTCCCTTGTTAGAGGATGGAGTTCCTTGCTTGAAGAAGATTGAAGGATGAAGTTGATATTTCCTTGTGTTTGAAGACTACTCGGAGAAGCTGAAGCTTGCAGATGAAGAAGACCAAGTTGATACTGGTGAAGCAAGAAGAACAAGTTGATACTTATGGAGAGGATCCAATGGAGATTGAGTGAAGAGCTGGGACTTGAGGAATAAAGGATAAGTTGACACTTACATTGATACATTGAGAGCCTGAGAGAGCAAGTTGATGCTTGCAATTGGGATTGAAGCCTGAAGGTGGAGTCTGTTTTAGAGCTGAGGCTTGAAGAGGATAAGTTGATACTTATGTTTGATGGGTTGAAACCTTGGAGGAGTAAGTTGATACTTGCTATTGAAGGTGATAGCCTTGAAGGGTGGTTAAAGTCTGATGACTGAGATGCTGTCAGAAGATTGCTGTGAAGCTGTGGAAGCTGTTGATCTGTTCTCTTTTCTGTACTGATGTGCCTTGTTTGATTTTCTTGATGCATTAGGATAAGTCCATATTTAGATTGATTTAAACTAGGAGCATGATTGCACTAGAGGTTGAGTTGCTCCCTCTGCTTGTATTTTTACTGTATGGCTTTGCTTGCGGGTATTCGGTAGAGCCCAGCTCCCTTGCCCATGTGGTTTGTGTTTGCTTGATGGCATTTTATTTCATTTCCTCTGTATGATTGCAGTCTATGTTGCTTGATGGCATGTTATTTCTTCTGTATGATTTAGAGTGATTTAGTGTTTTAGATCTTGAATTTTGATGGAGATTTGAGGGAGCCCGAGTGAGGATGAGGTTGATGTTTAAACTCTGTTACAATGGATGCTTCCCTCCATTTTCATGGCTAGAGGTAGGTGATGAAGTCCTAGCCATCAGATTCACGTATGACCATTGACCAGAGCTAGATCCAAGGGTCGTGTTTTAATCTCAGGTTGTGAAGAGGGAAGAATTCTGATGCTCTAAACGCTGCGTATCATTAAACAAAAGGTTTTGGGCTTTAGTAAGAGACCACTATCCGCACCCCCTTGTTGGGCCCAATCCATGAATTGAACTGATCTCCATTGCTAGTCGCACCGTGTGTTTATCATTTTATTTTGATTTTCTTTAATTTCTTCATTTTATTCATGGTTCTTGATAAAATCATAAAAAATGGAAAAATAAGTCAATTAATCCCATTCTTTTTGCATTGGATTCATGATTGAATCTAGCTTTTTTTAGATAAAAAATATCTTTATTCCATGCATTTTCTGATTTAATGGGAATTTTCATATTTTAATTGATATTAAAATAGTCATGTTTGATACTTGATTTTGTGGAATTTTGTGTGATCATGTGATGATGATTTTGATACTTATTTTTTGTGAGTTGTTAGCATAGATATGCATGCTCCCCATAGATTTTTCTCACATTTTTGTGATGAGAATAGGTGGTAGTTTAGGTTGAAACCTTTAGATGCTCCATTTTTAGGGTTTATGGTTGATACCTTATGGTTTAGATTTTATTTTTGCAACTAGGTGGATGATTCAACCTCTGATTCTTGTAGGATAGATTCTTAATTAAATTAGGATCCCTTAGGAATTTTTTGTAGAAATTTACAAGGTAGTTTACTATTTTTGATTGATTTTAGTTTAGGTGCTAGTTTTAGATGATTCTAAGGCACTAACTCAACTAGATTAACTTCTTTAGTTCCCTTAGGTTAGGGTTTTGCTTTGCTTGATGATGAAGGCAAGTTGAAGATGCATTGGATTGCTTGAAGAGGCTTGGATTTGAAGATCTTCCCTTCTTTTGGTGTAGTTTTGATTAGGTTAAGATTAGGGTTTTGTAGGCAGAGCTTCTAGATAGTTCTCTTCCTTCATAAAAATGGATGATGTTGATCACTTCCATTCTTCCCTATGATGAAAGGTCCCTTTGTAAAGGCCTCATCCCTCCTTTGGTAGGATGTGTGGCTCTTTGCAAATTGGTAGAACCTTTGAGGGTCCCTTTCTCTGATGACAGGATGCTTAGTGGTGACCTTTGGTCTTCACTCTGCTACCAATCATCCAAACTTTGCTCTTGATAGATGCATCTTTCTCCCTTGTTAGAGGATGGAGCTCCTTGCTTGAAGAAGATTGAAGGATGGAGTTGACACTTCCATGTGAATGAAGATTACTCTGAGAAGCTGAAGCTTGTAGATGAAGAAAACCAAGTTGATACTTATGAAGAGGATTCAATGGAGATTGACTAAAGAGCTGAGGCTTGGAAAAAGAACAAGTTGATACTTATGTTTGATGGGTTGAAACTTTGGAGAAGCAAGTTGATACTTGTCATGGAAGATGATAGCCCTGAAGAGCTGCTGAAGATTGATGACTGGACTGCTGGCAGAAGATTGCCCTGCTGTGAAGCTGTGGGAGTGGTTGATCTGTTCTCTTTTCTTGTCTGTTTTCTTTTCTGTATTGATGTGCCTTGTTTGATTTGCTTGATGCATTAGAATAAGTTCATATCTAGACTGATGTAAGCAAGGAGCATGATTGCACTAGAGGTTGAGTTTCTCCCTCTGCTTGTATTTTTATTGTGTGGCTTTGCTTGCGGGTATTCGGTAGAGCCCAGCTCCCTTGCCTATGTGGTTTGTGTTGCTTGATAGCATTTCATTTCATCTGTATGATTGCAGTTTATTTTGTTTGCTTGATAGCATGTTATTCTTTCTGTATGATTGCAGTTGTTCATATCTGGCTTGAGGTTGAGATGAGCTTGTGGAGGCTGGTGCCCCACACACATTTCCTCCCTCACTTGCATTGCATGCATTTTACAGTCGTTAAATGTTTACTGTTTAAGCTGATGCTTTATCTGTTTCTGTTTATCATTGACATGATCCCCTAGGACTCTCATTTTCTTTGATAAGGAAGTGATGATTAAAACTTTAGGTTGAAACCTATGCATGATAACTTCTAGGAGTTCCCTGTTTCAAACTTCAACCATAGGATGAATCCTTGGCATGAAATTAGGACTTGATAGTCTCCCTTTAGTTGAGCCTGCTCTCTTCTCATCTCAAAACAAATCAAAATACAGTAATAAAGGTTAACTGACGTCGTACGTTACGAGCCTTAAGCTATCTGAGAAAGGATTGTTGGAGAGTTTCTTTTCAACAGTCTGGATGTTTAGTATGGCACCCTTTGGGTGACATGCGACGCATTCACTCTCAGGTCATAGTCTCTAGTGCGATGCTAGTTGCAAACATAATAAAAAACAGTTCTTTCGTAAAAGACAGAAAACAAACTTCAAACCTTTTTGCCCCGTGGGCCGTAATTCAAAGGAAAGCTTTTCTGAAGAAAATAGCGTCGTTAACTCCCAGTTCTACCGCAAACGGTAACACTTAAGTCTCCAAGGGTCGAGCTGCGTACATCCAACTGCTGGAACTGTTTGTTAACCCTACTCGATTAAACAGATGAATCTGAATTCCCGTAATCCGTATTATCCCGAACTACGTAAGCTCTGATCTCTCATACCCGTTGAGAGTACGTAGGCACAATACTGATGTATTGGCGAGCCACCTTCCCCCGTAACCCGTAGTTAGGCGAACTACGTTGACTCTGATTTCTCATTCTCTGATGAGAATACGTAGGCATAAAGCGCGGCGCTTTGCCGATCATTTTCTTTTCTTTTTAAGCCAGCCTTGATAGGTAGATAGATAAACCAACCCGTCATATAAACACAACAAACATGGATCCCATCGAGTACGATGGACGTGAGGGGTGCTAATACCTTCCCCTTGCGTAACCGACTCCCGAACCCAGACAACGGTTGCGATGACCTTGTCTTATACCTTTTCGTCAGGTTTTTCCGATCGTTTCCTTTCCCGTTCTAAGGGATAAATAACGAAAGGTGGCGACTCTTCTATTTTACCGGCACCTTATTTTCGCGGAAGCGACACCTACCTTGATTGGAGATGTCTACCATTCCATCCACTACAAAAACGAGAACAGAAGGGGTAAGAATGTCTCGTGCTGTGAGGCCTTGCTTTATAAAAGGCTTGATAGTCATCTACCCAAGAGGGGTCCCTTTGCTTCCTCTGCAGCCACAGCCGAGTGGTCTGAGCGTTTGATGAGTCTGTCAGCGGAGGATATTGCCTGGTTTGATAGATATAGGTTGGGTACTGAGATCATCTTCAGCTGCAGTGGGTTTTTGAATGTGCCTTTGATAGGCAGGAAGGGTTGTATAAACTATAATCCAACTCCGCTGGTCCGACAGTTTTCCTACGCTTTGAGAGCTCCACCGAAGGATGAAGAGGTGCAGGAATCTCTGTACCTCATTGGTCTTCTAGAGGGGGATATGTTATCTAAGCTTCAGCGCGCTTGGAATGGTGTCAGTAAGCGGGGAAAACCATTGCTGGGGAAAAGTAATAGCCAAGCTTACGCTCCGTATGTGACTTGGATTAGAGCCAGAGCAGATGCTATAGGGATGTCGTTTCCTCCTGCCAAGCCAGAAAGCCCTTCAGTGATTGAAGAGCCTACCAGTGTGCCTATTCAGCAGCACAATCAGGTGCTAGCTGAGCGAGATGAATTGAAGAGGGCAAATGAAGAACTGGAGAAAGAATTGGCTCAACTCAAAAGCGAGAGGAGCGAGGCCGTCCATTCCTTAAAGAGGCAAACAGAGCTGGTGAACCAGTTAGGGACATATTTGAATAAGCAGATAGCCGAGCGCGACCGCATGGGTCGAGACTTCAAAGCTGTCAACGATGTGCTGGCCACGAAGAAGCAGCACTTGGACGAAGCGTATCGAAGGATATCCAAGTTCAACCAGCACTGGAAGGCCACCCTAGCCAACAGGAAAGAGCGGGAGGATAAGCTGATGCAACAGATCTCCAAGTTGAAAGCCCAAGTGAAAGCCAGTGAGAAGAGGTTTGATGAAGAAACCGCTCGCAGATATGCCGCCGAAGGCCAGCTCAACAGGGCTCTTGCTAACCTGAAGGAGCGCAAACTGATGTTTGAATCCAAGAAGCGGAAGCTAGAAGATGTTTCGGCGAAGGAGCATGGGAAGATTCGGTCGAAGGTCTTCAGTACACCATTGTGCAGAGGGAGTTACTCGTCGAAGGGTTACTCACTCGGCCTGATCATCCAGAAACGAAGGGGTTGTTAGAAGAGTTTCGCGTCCGTGGCCGTGCTTGACTATTTGTATTCCTTTTGTTTGATCATTATTGTATGCTGACCATCACCAGGCTTGTTGGTTGAGGTCATGCTATTGATTCAGCTTGTACTCAATGACGTTGTGTACCGCCTTGATGGGCTTTCTTCATATACATGAGATGTTATTTCCATGATTGGACTCAGACTTCTTATTATCAGCACTGGCACTCAGGCACTAGGATCGGGGGGATACCTCCCTAACACACAGACACATATTTGCATTTGCATGAAGCATCTGCATAACGAGCACTTTGTCATTTTTTCCTAACCCTTTTGTGTTTTCAGGTTGTTTCAGGTTGTTCCAGGATTGATCAGAGACCAATCCACCGCTATCCGACCAGAGCAAATCAAACCAGAATCATGGAGCAAGTGCAAGCTGATGTTCAAGAACTCCGCGAAAGAATGGACCGCTTCATGGAGCTCATGCAAGCGATCGCCAATGGCCAGGATCAGCTCAGAACCTTGGTTCAACCTCTGATCTCAAGGGTTGATAGCAATGGCGTACTCCATGGTGGGACCGTGCCTACCCTTCCACCTGTTGAAACTCCTCAGAATGGCGTCCCCGTGACCGGGGGGAATGGTAGTGCCAACGGTAATGTGATAGCTAACATGGGACTCAACGGTAATACGACGGGCGTCAGTAATGGGAATTTGGAAGCTAACGTCAATGTTGGGCTGGGCAACGACACTGCGGGTATTGGAAATCTGCTTGGGCCTCAGCCGTGGTTAGAAGACCGTCAAGACGATGTGTTCTCACAGAGAGGTGCTGAAGGGGAGCTGACTGCTGAAGCGCGGCTAAGGTTCAATGCACTCGAGGACAAGATGAGGAATATCGAGAACCAGAACACCCTGGGCGTTGATATGTCCAAGTTGGGACTGATTGCTGATTTCAAGGTGCCTCCCAAGTTCAAGGTACCTGACTTTGAAAAGTACAAGGGCACCACTTTCCCTCGCGTCCACCTGAGATCGTATTACAGAAAAATATCGGCTCATTCTGAGGACGAGAAGTTGCTGATGCACTTCTTTCAGGACAGTCTGTCCGGGCCATCCCTCGAATGGTACATGAATTTGGAGCCTACCAGTGTGCGCACGTGGAAGGACCTTGCTGAAGCATTCGTGCACCATTACCAATATAATAGTGACTTGGCCCCGAACCGAGTCCAACTACAGAATCTGTCGCAAAGGAACAACAAAGGGTTCAAGGAATACGCCCAGCGGTGGCGTGAGTTGGCAGCTAGGGTTCAGCCACCGATGGTTGACGCGAGCTTGTGGAAATGTTCATGGCCACCCTCCCAGGGGTTTATTATGAGAAATTGGTCAGCGGTATGTTCGGAACCTTCTCAGATCTCATTATCACGGGTGAGCACATTGAAAATGGGATCAAACTGGGGAAAATTCAAGGTGATTCATCCTCAGCTGGAGGAAGCAAGAAACCTTATGGTGGCAAAAGACGGGAAGGAGAAACGAGCGCCGTGACCAACGCTCGAAGGAAGGGTAAAGGCCCTCACCAGTAGGTGGCCAGCATAACTATCCCGGCAGTTCAACAGCCACAGCAGCAGCAGCCGCAGCAGCAGCAGCAACCGAGTCAACAAGGGTACAGAAAGCATCAGAACATGGCACCTCTATCGAGCCGTCACCTCGAGACACCGCCCATGTCTTATGCTCAGCTGTTACAGAATCTGCTCCAGTTACAGCTGATCCAGAAGAGAACCCTAGCTCCCTTGACAGGGGCACCTCCGCCAGGTTATGACGCGAATGCGACTTGCGAATTTCACTCAGGGGCACCAGGCCACACAATAGAGAATTGCAAAGCCTTCAAGCACAAGGTGCAGGACATGTTGGACGCTAAGATCATCAACTTCTCAGATAATGTGCCAAACGTCACGAAGAACCCTATGCCGAATCATAGGGGAGGTGGAGTAAATGCCATTATTGAAGACGAGAGCTTAGATTTGTTGACTGACGTCAGAGATCTGAAGACACCGCTTAGCTTCGTTAAAGCTAAGCTGATGAAAAGGGGTTTCTTCCCGGGCTGTGGAGAGCTGTGTATGGGCTGTGCGACAAGTCCTGATGGATGTGAACAGTTGCTAGAGGGGATTCAAAGTCTGATGACTGAAGGGATCCTACAGTTTAGCCGGAGGGCCGAATGTGGATCAGGAGAGGTAATGCTGAAGCAAGATGATAAGGTTACCACCATCACCATCCCTCGCCAAACGATAACTATTTCTACACCCAGGCCGCCCACAATTACCATCACCAAAGCTGGGCCAATACCGTTCGAAAGCACTAATGCTGTCCCGTGGCACTATGGGGCAGAGGTCTACTGCAACGGACAGAAGTTGGAACTAGAACCATTCGGGTCGTCTGTGGAGAACCTAGCGGGCGTTAGCGGAATTACTCGCAGCGGAAGAGTATTTGCACCATCTGAGGTCGTGGCGGACAAAGCGGACAAAGTTGATGCAACTGATAAAGGGAAGAGTAAAGTCGTTGAAGAGACCCCTCATGGGGTAGAAAAAGACTTACTTGTTAAAGACGCCGAAGAGTTTATGCGGTTGATTAAAAAGAGTGACTACAAGATCGTGGATCATCTCCATCAAACACCCTCAAAAATGTCCATCCTGAATTTGTTGCTGTGTTCTGAGGCACACCGCAACACGCTGCTGAAGGTGTTGAATGCCGCGTACGTGCCACAGGAAATATCGGTAAACCAGTTGGAAGAGGTCGTAGCCCACGTGAATGCTGGAAATGGGTTAGGGTTCACTGAACTAGAGCTGACGCCGAAGGGGAGGAACCACAATAGCGCCCTGCACATCTCGATAGAGTGTAGGGGAACGATTATGTCTCACGTGTTGGTAGACACAGGATCATTGCTCAATGTTCTTCCGAAGAAGGCATTAATGAACTTAGATACTTGCGGAGTGATTTGCACACCCAGTGATCTGGTTGTGAAAGCGTTCGATGGAACCAAACGCCATGTTTTCGGGGAGGTGACGTTGCCAATCCAAGTTGGGCCGGAAACATTCGATGCGGTCTTTTACATTATGGACATCATGCCTGCCTACAGCTGTCTCTTGGGCCGGCCATGGATCCATTCCGCGGGTGCCGTGACCTCCACGTTGCACCAGAAGCTCAAGTACGCTGTCGGAGGTAGCGTCGTGACTGTTTGTGGCGAGGAAGACATAATGGTGAGCCATTTGTCGTCCTTCAAGTATGTTGAGATGGATGGGGAAATCCACGAAACCCTATGCCAAGCGTTCGAAGCTGTTAAAGTCAAGGACGTAGCTCCTGTAGGCACTGAAAAGCCAGAGTTGACTCTCCCTTCCTTCAAGGAAGCCCGGGCCGTTGTTCAAGCCGGATCTACCCCAGGCTGGGGACGAATTTTGGAGATACCTAACAAGCAAGACAAGTTTGGGTTGGGATACTCTCCTGGAGATGAAGCCTCCTCTTTTAGCAGTGCGTCACGAGGTAAAGGGCCGGTCCAGTTTACCAGTGGCGGGGTGATATTTGAAAGCGTCAACGCAGTGTCTGAAGACGGCGAAGACAGTGACTGCGACCTAGACTCTTGGATCCAGCCAAGCAAGCCAGGCGCGAGCCTCAACAACTGGTCCGTCAAGGATATCGTCCAAGTGGCAAGCAAAGAGTAATGATTTACTTTTTCCAATCATTGTACAACCCTATGTCCTACCCGGGGCATAGTGGTTTTATTGTCAGGGCCTCGTTTGATTATGTACATGCATTTTATCAATAAATCAAAAGGCGTTTTTCTTCGTATTCAAATATTGTGATCTCTGTTATTCCTGTTTTATATTTGTTTCGAAAAACAATAAAATGGCAATGAGGTTTGTGCTAACCTGCATATCCTTGTTTTAAGCTTAACCCTTGTTATTGCAGGATCCACATAGCAGATGACATCGACTCTGGACCTTCTACGACTCACTTCGACTTCGATTGCCCGATCTATCAAGCCGAAGAAGAGATTGATGAAGACGAAGACCTTCCCGAAGAGTTGGCCCGCTTGTTGAAACAAGAAGAGAAAGTTATTCTGCCTCACGAGGAGGAAATTGAGATTGTGAATCTGGGTTCTGAAGAACTTGTCAGGAACGTCAGGATAGGGGCTGCACTGCAGAGTGATGTCAAGCAGAGATTGGTCGAGATGCTAAGAGAGTATAGTGACGTCTTTGCTTGGTCATACGAGGATATGCCCGGACTTAACACTGACATCGTGGTCCATCACTTGCCGCTGCGAGAAGATTGTCCCCCCGTTAAGCAGAAGCTTAGAAGGACGCGACCAGATATGGCTGTTAAGATCAAAGAAGAAGTGCAGAAACAGCTTGATGCTGGCTTCTTAGCAGTCACTACTTACCCTCCGTGGGTCGCCAACATAGTGCCTGTACCGAAGAAGGACGATAAGGTGCGAATGTGTGTCGATTATCGGGATTTGAATAGGGCGAGCCCTAAAGATGATTTCCCGCTCCCCCATATTGATGTGTTGGTCGACAATACAGCTCAGTTCTCCGTATTTTCGTTCATGGATGGCTTCTCCTGCTACAATCAGATCAAGATGGCATCGGAGGACATGGAGAAAACTACGTTTATCACTCCTTGGGGAACCTTCTGCTATAAGGTAATGCCTTTCGGTCTGAAGAACGCAGGGGCCACTTGCCAACGAGCAATGGTTACTTTGTTTCATGATATGATTCATCATGAGATTTAAGTCTATGTTGATGACATGATTGCGAAGTCCCAAACGGAGGAAGGACATCTGGTCAATTTGCTGAAGCTTTTTGAGAGGCTTAGGAAGTTCAGGTTGAGGCTGAATCCTAACAAGTGTACTTTCGGAGTACGGTCTGGAAAACTACTGGGGTTTACTGTGAGCGAAAGAGGCATTGAGGTTGATCCTGCAGAAATAAAAGCAATACAAGAGATGCCAACGCCAAAAACAGAAAAAGAAGTTTGTGGTTTCCTGGGCCGAGTGAACTACATTGCAAGGTTTATTTCTCAGCTCACGGCCACGTGTGAACCGATGTTCAAACTGCTAAAGAAAAATCAGGCGATTATCTGGAACGAGGATTGCCAGAAGGCATTTGATAAGATAAAACAGTATCTACAGGAACCTCCGATCTTGATACCCCCAGTGGCCGGAAGACCCTTAATCATGTACTTGACAGTTCTTGAGAATAGTATGGGGTGTATTCTCGGTCAGCATGACGAGACAAGCAGAAAGGAGCATGCCATCTATTATTTGAGTAAAAAGTTCACGGATTGTGAATCTCGTTACTCGATGCTGGAGAAAACGTGTTGTGCACTAGCCTGGGCTGCCAAACGTTTATGACAGTACATGCTCAATCACACCACCAGGCTAATTTCGAAGATGGATCCGATCAAGTACGTCTTCGAGAAGCAAGCACTTTCGGGCAGGATTGCCAGATGGCAAATGGTGTTGACGGAATATGACATTCAGTACATTTCCCAGAAGGCCATCAAGGGAAGCGTATTGTCTGAATACCTGGCCGAACAGCCGATCGAAGATTATCAGCCGATGAAATTTGAATTCCCTGATGAGGATATCATGTTTCTCAAAGCGAAGGATTGCGATGAACCGTTGCCCGACGAGGGGCCAGACAGGAAATCCCAGTGGAAATTGATATTTGACGGGGCGGTTAATTCTTACGGAAGTGGCATTGGGGCGATCATCACGACTCCCCACGGATCCCACATCCCGTTTACAGTGAGACTGACGTTTCCGGTCACCAATAACGAAGCAGAGTACGAAGCATGCATCATGGGTCTAGAAGAAGCAATTGATTTGAGAATCAAGTACCTAGATGTATATGGTGACTCGACACTTGTGATTAACCAAATTAAAGGGGAGTGGGAGACTCGCCAATCGAATTTGGTGCCGTACATGAATTATGCCAGAAGGCTACTTCCGTTCTTTGATCGAGTGGAACTCCATCATGTGCCCAGGGCTGAAAACCAGATGGCTGATGCCTTAGCCACATTGGCTTCGATGTATAAAGTCAATTTTTGGAATGAAGCCCCAAGGATTGTCCTTTCTCGTCTTGATAGACCTGCATTCGTCTTTGTGATCGAGGAAGCCTCCGATGGCAAGCCATGGTTCCATGATATCCAGACCTTCCTTATGACTAAGGAGTATCCGGCGGGAGCGTCAACCCAGGATAAGAAGACTCTGAAGAGGCTGTCTGGAAATTTTTATCTCAATCCTGATGGAGTTTTGTATAAAAGAAACCACGATCTCGTGCTACTCAGATGTGTAGATGAGAAAGAAGTGAGTATGCTCATGGAAGAAGTCCATGAAGGCACAGTTGGTACGCACACCAGCGGGCATGCTATGACGAGAAAGATCCTGAGAGCAGGATATTACTGGCTGACGATGGAATTAGATTGCTTTAAATTCGCGAAGAGATGTCATAAACGCCAGATTTATGCTGATAAGATTCATGTGCCGTCGTGCCCGTTGAATGTCATGTCCTCCCCGTGGCCGTTCTCCATGTGGGGCATCGACATGATAGGCAAGATCGAGCCTACTACATCTAATGGTCATCGCTTCATTCTAGTAGCTATCGACTACTTCACCAAGTGGGTGGAGGCAGCCTCATATGCTAATATGACCAAGCAGGTGGTGGCTAAATTCATAAAGAGGGACATCATCTGTCGTCACGAAATTCCCGAGCGGATCATTACTGATAATGGTTCGAATCTGAATAACAAGATAATGAAGGAGCTGTGCCAGAGTTTCAAGATTGAACACCATAACTCATCTCCTTACCGGCCGAAGATGAATGGCGCCGTTGAAGCGGCCAATAAGAACATTAAGAAGATTGTGCAGAAGATGGTTGTGACCTATAAGGATTGGCACGAGATGCTGCCATTTGCACTGTACGGTTATCGTACCACGGTACGTACATCAACCGGGGCAACTCCTTTCTCCTTGGTGTACGGTATGGAAGCTGTCTTACCGTTAGAAGTGGAGATCCCTTCTTTGTGAGTTTTGGTTGACGTGAAACTCGACGAGGCAGAATGGATTAAGAACCGACTAAACCAACTCAGCCTGATGGATGAGAAGAGATTAGCATCGATTGCGCATGGTCGTCTGTACCAAAGCCGAATGAAGAAAGCTTATGATAAGAAGGTGCGTCCTAGAAGCTTTCAGACGGGTGATCTCGTCCTGAAGAAGATTCTTCCTCCACACTCCGATCACCGGGGCAAGTGGACTCCCAATTACGAAGGTCCATATGTTGTCAGCAAGGTCTTTTCGGGAGGAGCCTTATTGTTATCCACGATGGATGGTGAAGATTTTGCATCCCCGGTGAACGCGGACGCAGTTAAAAGATACTTTGCTTAAAAATGACCCGCTGGAAAGAAAAAGAATATCCAGGCAAAAATGGGGCATCCCGGCGAACCATAAAAAATAAAAAGGTTCGGGCAAAAATTAGGGATATAAATGAAAATTGTACACCCGAAAAGTCGAAAACCTGGAAGGGCGACTTTGGCAAAAAAGGGTATCCCGGTGAATCGAAAACCCGGGAGGGCGATTCAGGCAAAAGTTAGGGATTTGAAAAAAGCAAATGACTGCGTTCCGCGTGTGGGCTGTATTTGTTTAGTGGTTTGGAAGACCTGAGGGCCGTTTATCTGAATCAATCTCTTCTGAAGCTGAAGCGTCGGAGAGGTATCAAAGTCGAGTGGGTCATAGAGGGATCAACTCATGGTGTTCGTCTACGCCTCGTTGCCGACATTTGTATATACTGATGTATATTTATGTTTTGTTTTGCGCGGCTTCCTCATTCCAGGAGCTTGCATCCGTTGTAAAACATTTTTACCCATTCAGGGGTTCGTTATCAATAAAATGTATACTATTCAGAAATTTTGTTTGTCTGTTTAGCATTTACCTATTTTGTTTGCGAAAAAGAATGCCGATGTTTTTGATAAAATGCGCATACATAAACTTACTGGCCTAGGCCACTGATTGTTGAAACAATGAATTACTTGAACATTGTCACAAGATGATAACCTTGATAGGTCCCTTTGAGAAAGGTATCTTGTCTGTTTGTTTGTGTTGTTGCAGGCGTAGCATATACCAGGTAGTACGCCGTATGTGTCCCCAGGTCGGATGATTCCTTCTTCTCCAACAAAGCTCAGCAGCCTCTCCCGCAGAGTATGAACGTGAGATCGTAAAGCATTGATATGTCTCCCCAGGCAGAGAGGATTCTCTCCCCAATCAGATGCATCCCGAAGGAACGCCATCTCCCTAGCTGAGTCACATGCTGAAGTGTGCAGTACTCGATAGTTCCAGACTGAAGTCTCCAGGAGAATTGAAATTCCCCACAGAGTCGTACTCCCCCCGGTAAGCAGGATGATTCCTTCTTCCCTAGACGAGTTTGTAGTTCCCTAAGAGAGCCGAGT
This sequence comes from Lathyrus sativus, assembly GCA_963859935.3. Taxonomy (NCBI): domain Eukaryota; kingdom Viridiplantae; phylum Streptophyta; class Magnoliopsida; order Fabales; family Fabaceae; genus Lathyrus; species Lathyrus sativus. The sequence continues at coordinate 95,865,839 of OZ012738.1, read as the reverse complement.
CTTTGGAGAGCGTTCGGGCCATGATTGGTTGTCCCCAGTAGAGTGTTGAATAGCTGATGTTGTATCTCCCCACCGGAGTCGTTATCTCCAGGAAGTTTGGCTGCAAATGCCGTGCAGTTTATTTCTGCGATTGACATCGCTTTCCTTAGTAGGTCCAGGTTCTCGTGGAGCTTCGTTCCCCTGTGGCAGTTGACTGAAGTTCATTTCCCCAAGCGGAATCCAATTGAGATTGGTGTGACTTTTTCTCCTTGGCAGGATGAGTCCTTCCTCCACCAGAGTGGTCCTTTCTCCTTGACAGGAGGATTCTCCCTGCAGCATTTATTTTGCTGATGGAGTCATAGCATTTTGCATGATTACATAGCATTTACCCAAAGAACGCGTAGCATTTCCACCGTGTGGAGCATTGCGCCATTGTCAAAGCATATGCATACTAAACATGAGCTAGGTCGTTACTGTGCTTGTTTTGCAGGTGTTCCTCCGCAGAGTCGCCTGCTCAAGATGATTCTTGAATCCCCCCAGCAAAAGTCGTTTGCCCAAGATGATTCTTGAATTCTCCAACGAAGATGCTTGTTTAAGATGATTCTTAAAATCCCCTGTGAAGTCGCCAGAGAGGGTTGCTCAAGTCCCCGGCAGAGTGATTACTCGGGATGATTCCTGAAATCTCCAGCAGAGTTATTGGTTCAGGATGATTCTTGAAGTCCACACAGGAGTTATTTGTCCAAGATGATTCTTGAAGTCCTCAGCAGATTTGATTCACCCAGAATGATTTCTGGATCCCCGAAGCAGAGTTACTTGATAGTTCTCCAGAATCCCCAGCGGAGATGCGTCATCCCCAGCAGGTTTCTGAACGGAGAAGTTGAAATTTCCCTTGAAACTTGATGATTGAAGTCCAACCGTATTGACGAAGCAGTTCCCTCAGCTGATGCGGATTGCCTAATGGCAGAAGTTTGGATATCCCCAATCGGGTCATGATTGACTGAAAATTCTATTCCCGACTTAGTGATGAAGTCCGACTGATGCCCGAAAATTTCTCTGAATTCCCGATGGCATGATTAACATGATCAACAGGACGAGTCCTGAGGGGTCCTGATGCCTAACGGCATGATCGACCATGTATTACCGGTTACCGTGTGACCAATCCCCCAGCTAGTTGCCGTGCAGCTAATATTTCGGTTTCCGAATATTTGTTCCCATCAGAGTACCATGTACTTGTGAAGTTGGAAAATTTTCGGGTTTGTTGGTATTCAACCGTCTTGTACCTTGATTGGTTGAGAGTCGTTCGCTTCTCACCCCGTCAGGTTCATGCCGTTTGAATAGGGGCAGCTGTTGCACCCCAAAATTTGCCTAACATTTCTTTACCTAACTTGTGTTTCATTTCATTCACACTAGCATTATCATTTGCATTTCATTGACATGTATGCAGGAGATCAAGAGGTATGATTACCAATTAAGAGCTATACAAGACTATGAAGCTAGCTAAGAAGGTTATTCAGGTGCTCAAGGGTTGATATCCTTGTCAGAGAAGTTAAAAGATCCTCAGAGAGACTGGTTGAAACCAAGAGGGTGTGCCCCCTAACTTGAGAGTGGAGGGAAGCCATTAGATGATTCTGAAGCCATGAAGTTAGACTTGAGGATCACTTTGAAGCCTAGGCAGGTCATTGTGCAAGGTTAAGAAGCCTCAGCCATGATTGGTGCAGTTAGGGTTTGACTGGGTCAACCCTAAGTCAACTAATGATTTGGACAAGGTTGAGACCTATTCCAAGAGCCATGTGATCATGGATTGATACATTGAGATGTTATAAGTATGATTCCAAGGTCAACTCATCATGATTGAAGGGTTTGAGAAGTTTTCAGGCTAGGGTTTCTAAGGCTTGACAGTGTAAAATCCCCTAGTTTGACCCCTATCTTCAAGGCAGTTTAGCTCAAGATGGGATTATCATCTCATCTTTCCCCCAACATGAATGTTGTATAGCTTGATCTTAGCTTTAATTTGAGTGCTAGAATTCCTTGATAGGATTTGTAGAACCCAAATTATGACTTTGACAAGTTACAGGTCATCTGAGGTATGTGAATTTGGGGGGCTTGAAAGTTGCCCAACTTGCATGAAACTTTTGCCATAGAAGGATGATTACTATGAACTTTTGGTAAACATGAATGTTGTTCCTTATCCTCTTAGATTTATAGAGAGTTCTATAAGTCCTTGATAGGATTTGTAGAACTCAAGTTATGGCTTTGACAAGTCAAGGGTATTTTGGTCATTTGGAGATTATAGGTCATTTCAACCATAAGGCCATAACTCCCATTTCCAAGCTTCAAATGGGAAAATGTTCAACATCAAACTTGTTCAAAATGATGTTTTAAGGCTAGTAAAAAGGTCATGAGATCTTGGAATTGCTTGTAGCTCAAAGTTTCAAAAATGACCTAAAATAAGGGCATAAGTTAAATGAACCAAAGTTGGAAATTGATACTTTTGATCTACACATCCAAACCAAGGCATGTAATAGGTCATTTTGACTCTAAAAAGCATTTTAAGAACATTGGTTTAGCCACATTTTTGAGTTGAGGTCTAATTTGTGGACTTGCTTTGAAAAGTAGTTACTTACATCTTAAGTAACATTTGCAAAACTCAAATTCAAGGCATAATCAAGATCCCTTGCAAGCCAAACACTTCCAAAATGTCATGAGGGGAGAAATTGGAAGGAAATGGGATTGATTTCAAGCTGTTTGCAGAACTATGCATACCATGACATGTGATTGAAAATCTCATGACATGAGAGATTGAAACTCTCATTAGAAGGATCTAGAGGTTTCTAGATCATCCACACAAGTTCTATATATGATAATGAGTTGATCCAAAGCAAAGGTTGGTGATGATTGAAGGAGAGAGCAGAGATTGAGTTTGGAAAATTCTTTCTTGTAACTGAATTGGGTTTCACCAATTTCTTCACTTTCCATCCATTTTCTTGATTGCAACCTCTTCCATGGATGCTAGGGATTAATTCCATATCATAATCAAGAGGAATTTGTGGCTGATTGGTGTTCTTGAGCTCAGATTTTTCCACCTGCAACTCAGAGTTGGTACCAAGAATAGAAGCCATTTCAATCAGTTCTATTGCATACAGAAGCTTGGAAGTGATTCACTGAAGGAGTCTGGAGCATTTGAAGGCTTGATTTGAGGTCTTGCTACTTCTGTGCACGCGAGTTTTTCAGGTTGGTAACCTTTGATCTCTAGCTTGTTTTAGTTAGAATCAATAAGAATTAGGATGATAGATGCATTGTAGAACGGTGTAGGAAGGATTTCAGATTATTAATTTGAGAATTAGTGACCAATTAAGGATGTTACCATTTTCGGTTGAAAGTTGGTTCTTGCGAATCTTGAGGATTTAGGTTGAATTAATGGTATGAGTGAGTTCCTTGTGAGATTTGGGACAAGTTTCATGTATAAACCACTTGCAATGGAGGATCCTAGAGAGAGTTAGGGTGGGGGACGATGACCGGAGCACCACCAGTGGTGGCCGCGATTGCGCGCGAGGTTCAGAGTTTCAAAAGCTTGAAGATGATCCCAGAGCCCTTGGATCAGGGTAGGACCTTTGACCAGATGAAGATCCAATGGCCACGAATTAATTTCATTTTGTGAAGAATCTCTGACTTAATGAAACGGTGCGTTTCACTAATCAGTTGTGTTTTGGGCTTAGTGAATTGATTGATACTTGCACCCCCCTGATGGCCCAATCCATGAATTGAACTGATTCCTACTACTATCTGCACCGTACATTTATCTTTTTCTTTTGATTTTCTTTAATTTCTTCATTTTATTCATGGTTCATGAATAATTCATGAAAAATTGAAAAATAAGTCAATTGATCCCATTCTTTTTTCCATGGATTTATGATTGAATCTAGTTTTTTTTAGTTAAAAAATATTTTCATTCCATGCATTTTCTGATTTTATGGGAATTTTTAAATTTTAATTGATATTAAAATAGTTATGTTTGATACTTGACTTTGTGGAATTTTGTGTGATCATGTGATGATGATTTTGATCTTGATTTTTTGTGAGTAGTTAGCATAGATATGCATGCTCCCCATAGATTTTTCGCACATTTTTGTGATGAACCTAGGTGGTAGTTTAGGTTGAAACCTTTAGAAGCTCCATTTTTAGGGTTTATGGTTGATACCTTATGGTTTAGATTTTAATTTTAGGACTTAATAGATGATTTAGTCCCTGGTTTTTGTATGAGGTATTCATGATTGCATTAGGATCCCTTAGGAATTTTTGTAGAAATTTATAAGATAGTTTACTATTTTTGATTGATTTTAGTTTAGGTGCTAGTTTTAGATGATTCTAATGCACTAATTCAACTAGATTAACTTCTTTAGTTCCCTTAGATTAGGGTTTTGCTTTGCTTGTTCTTGGATGGTGTTGAAAGCAAGTTGAAGATGCATTGGATTGCTTGGAGAGGCTTGGATTTGAAGATCTTCCCTTCTTGTGGTGTAGTTTTGATTAGGTTAAGATTAGGGTTTTGTAGGCAGAGCTTCTAGATAGTTCTCTTCCTTCATAAACATGGAATATGTTGATCAATTCCATTCTTCCCTATAATGTAAGGTCCCTTGTCAAGGCCTCATCCCTCCCTTGGTAGGATGTGTGGCTCTTTGCAAATTGGTAGAACCTTTGAGGGTCCCTTTCTCTGATGACAGGATGCTCAGTGGTGACCTTTGGTCCTCACTCTGCTACCAATCATCCAAACTTTGCTCTTGATAGATGCATCTTTCTCCCTTGTTAGAGGATGGAGTTCCTTGCTTGAAGAAGATTGAAGGATGAAGTTGATATTTCCTTGTGTTTGAAGACTACTCTGAGAAGCTGAAGCTTGCAGATGAAGAGGACCAAGTTGATACTGGTGAAACAAGAAGAACAAGTTGATACTTATGGAGAGGATCCAATGGAGATTGAGTGAAGAGCTGAGGCTTGAGGAATAAAGGATAAGTTGACACTTACATTGATACATTGAGAGCCTGAGAGAGAAAGTTGATGCTTGCAATTGGGATTGAAGCCTAAAGGTGGAGTCTGTTTTAGAGCTGAGGCTTGAAGAGGATAAGTTGATACTTATGTTTGATGGGTTGAAACCTTGGAGGAGCAAGTTGATAGTTGCTATTGAAGGTGATAGCCTTGAAGGGTGGTTGAAGTCTGATGACTGAGATGCTATCAGAAGATTGCTGTGAAGCTGTGAGGCTGTGGAAGCTGTTGATCTGTTCTCTTTTCTGTACTGATGTGCCTTGTTTGATTTGCTTGATGCATTAGGATAAGTCCATATTTAGATTGATTTAAACTAGGAGCATGATTGCACTAGAGGTTGAGTTGCTTCCTCTGCTTGTATTTTTACTGTATGGCTTTGCTTGCGGGTATTCGGTAGAGCCCAGCTCCCTTGCCCATGTGGTTTGTGTTTGCTTGATGGCATTTTATTTCATTTCCTCTGTATGATTGCAGTCTATGTTGCTTGATGGCATGTTATTTCTTCTGTATGATTGCAGTTATTCATATCTGGCTTGAGGTTGAGATGAGCTTGTGGAAGCTGATACCCCACACACATTTCCTCCCTCACTTGCATTGCATGCATTTTACAGTCGTTTATTGTTTACTGTTTAAGCCGATGCTTTATCTGTTTCCGTTTATCATTGACTTGATCCCCTAGGAATCTCGCTTCCTTTGATAAGGAAGTGATGATTAGAACTTTAGGTTGAAACCTATGCATGATAACTTCTAGGAGTCCCCTGTTTCAAACTTCAACTATAGGATGAATCCTTGGCATGACAACGTTAAGACTTGATAGTCTCCCTTTAGTTGTCCCTCTCTTCTCATCTTCAAAACAAATTAAAATACAGTAATAAAGGTTAACTGACGTCGTACGTTACGAGCCTTAAGCTATCTGAGAAAGGATTGTTGGAGAGTTTCTTTTCAACAGTCTGGATGTTTAGTATGGCACCCTTTGGGTGACATGCGACACATTCACTCTCAGGTCATAATCTCTAGTGCGATACTAGTTGCAAACAAACGTAAAAAACAGTTCTTCCGTAAAAGACAGAAAACAAACTTCAAACCTTTTTGCCCCGTGGGCCTATAATTCAAAGGAAAGCTTTTCTGAAGAAAAGAGTGTCGTTAACTCCCAGTTCTACCGCAAACGGTAACGCCTAAGTCTCCAACGGTTGAGCTGCGTACACCAAACTGCTGGAACTGTTTGTTAACCCTACTCGATAAAACAGATGAATCTGAATTCCCGTAATCCGTATTATCCCGAACTACATAAGCTCTGATCTCTCATACCCGTTGAGAGTACGTAGGCACAATACTAACGTATTGGCGAGCCACCTTCCCCGTAACCCGTAGTTGTCGAACTACGTTGACTCTGATTTCTCATGCTCTGATGAGAATACGTAGGCATAAAGTGCGACGCTTTGCCGAGTCATTTTTATTTTCTTTTCAGACCAGCCTTGATAGGTAGATAGTAAACAAACCCGTCCAATAAACACAACAAGCGTGGATCCCATCGAGTACGATGGACGTGAGGGGTGCTAACACCTTCCCCTTGCGTAACCGACTCCCGAACCCAGACAATGGTTGCGACGACCTTGTCTTATACCTTTTCGTCAGGTTTTTCCGATCGTTTCCTTTCCCGTCCTGAGGGATAAATAACGAAAGGTGGCGACTCTTCTGTTTTGCCGGCACCTTATTTTCGCGGAAGCGACAACAACCTTATAGAAGATGCCTCTGCTTCTTTCCTTGATATATGTAGCAGATACATTATGATACTCATATTTCTATAAGACCATACATGTAAGTACAAACATAATCTTCTTTGCCTTACATCTCAATCTAACAGCAGACCATAAGTCACTCCAGAGTATGAGTCTGGAATGAGATATGATAGGAATAGAATCTTGTTTTAAGCAAAGTCAATAATCTCATTATCTTAGATTAACTATTTTGACTTTGAAATCATTGACAAGCTCAGGACCAAATGGTGTTAGCTATCAAAAATTGACATCAAGAAAATTAGAGTACTGCCTTAGTATGACTGACATAACACAAAGAGAAGTTAAAGATTTCTCATAGAAATTTCTTCTAAAACAATTTCTGTGATGGTCTTCAAACAAGAAGCAATGAAGTTTCTTAAGATATCACCTTAAAGAACAAACTCCATATAATCAAATATTTTAAAACAAGGTAGCTTTGAAAACATCTCTTGCTCTTCAATACTTGATTTTTCATTTCAGAACACAGATGCTTCTTTTCATCTGCATCCTGCACTAATATCATCTTCAAAAGATTAAATGCTGAAGAGCAACTGATATTAGGTTCTAATAGTGTTTCTTCTTGCATTCAGATTTGGGAAATCAGTTGAAATACAAATATTTTAGAAGCTTTTGAAAGTACTCTTTTATTAACATGCATCACAATCCATTTAGCTAGTATAGAAGTCCTTCTGACAAGAAACCTAAGTTTTTCATCATTAGTCATTCCAAAGAGCTTAAGCTAAAAAGAGAAGGTGATATGTTGAATATTTTTTCATCATCCAACTTCATTTCTTTCCTTTGAAGACTGCAAGACAAACCTTCAGAACACAGCTGATTTAAGATGTAAACATAAAAAAATTATGACTTTAGATTTAAGTCAAGGAACAATCTTCTCAGAATTTGCTTGAAAAGATTAGGTGAAGTGTAACTACTTCAAGCTTTAAAAATTTATCCCCACAAACCCAAGCACAAGATTTCAAAGATAGTCCAAGCATCAAACATATCAATAATGTTGATATACTCAAAAGTGAGATAATGCATTTACCTCTGAAGATATTCAATATGCATCTTCAGAGTTAGTGAAAGATATTTTTATGATAATTGTCGCAACTGCGAAAAACACCCAGCAAAATAGAAGAGTCGCCACCTTTCGTTATTTATCCCAAAGAGAGGGAAAGGAAACGGTCGGAAAAACCTGACAAAAAAAGGGAAAGACGAGGTCATCGCAACCTAGTCCTGGGTTCGGGAGTCGGTTACGCAAGGGGAAGGTATTAGCACCCCTCACGTCCGTCGTACTCGACGAGATCCATGCTTGTTGTCTATTTAAGGGTGTGTTTAAACTATTTACACTACAGGCTTGTGAGAAAAAAAGAAAAGAAAAGAGATGACTCGGCAGAGTATCGCGTCTCTGTGCCTACATACTTTCATCTGGTATGAAAGATCATAGTCAACGTAGTTCGGCTAACTACGGGAGAGAAGGGGGAATGTTGCTCGCCAAGACATCGCGTCTTGTGCCTACGTACTTTCATCTAGTATGAAAGATCAGAGCGAACATAGTTCAGGCGGACACGAAACCACAAGTTGATTAAGTGTTTTAACCGAGTAGGGTTAAACATTCGTTCTAACAGTTAGGGACAAAGCCTGTTTGCGGTAGAACCGAAGCTTAACAACACTCTTTTCCGAAAAAGAAGTTTCCGATTAATCCCGAAGGAAAAAAGTTTGAATTTGTTTTGTGTTTTTTAGTGAAGTGAATTGAATTATGTTTATAATTCATGTTGCACTAAAGAATATGACATGGAGGAGAATGCGTCGTATATCACCCCCAAACGGGACGAATACTAAACATTCTAGATAAGCGAGAGGAGACCCCTCCCTCATCATTCCCCATGTAGCTTAAGGATCGTAGCGCGCAACGTTTATCGCCTTTTTTAGATGAATTAGAATGGTTTTGAGATGAGAAGAGAGACGCACGAAAGGTCTAAGGGAAACTCGGCCCTAACATTGTCATGCAAAGTGGTCCTAAAGTTTTGATGAAAAGGGGAAACATCTACCCTAATGTTAGCATAATTGGATTGAAAACCTAATGTCTTTCCTACTCCCATCCTAAACAGAGGGACTAGGAATCCTATGGGGATCATGGCAAGAAAGCACAAGAAGAACAAAGGAAGAATCAATCACAAGTAGAAAAATGCAAACATGAAAATGCAACACTTAGAATGGTGGAAGGGAGGAAAGGTGTGTGGGGCAGCAGCCGCCACAAGTGCCTCTCGACCTCAACAGCAATGCAAGAATGATGCAAACATGTGGAGAAAACAAGAGATGAAAGCATATGAACATGCAAATGAATGATCAATTCGAACTACATACAAGCATGTAAAAAAATGGAAAATGATCATACATGTCAACAAAATCATGATTAAACAACCACAAATAGTGACAAATATTCAAAACAATTCAATTCTAATGCACCACACTGATCTATGATGATTCGAATCGAACCGGTATGCGAACATGCAAGCAAAACAACAAATATGACATTCTGGTTCAGTGTTAATCGGTTAACACATACTGTTAATCGGTTAACACCAGGCGTTAACCGGTTAACACCAGGCGTTAACCGGTTAACACCAGGTGTTAACCGGTTAACACCCTGAAATCTTTGAAAAATTTGAATATTTGAATTGGTTAACCAATTAACCATATACGTTAACCGGTTAACACTGTACCAACCAGAAGCCAAAAACAGCAAACAAAATCACTTCTAGAACAGAAACAACTTATCTTAGGTTCCAACAAATCAGCTTATCAATTAAGCACAAAATTAACAACAGAAAACATAGATCCAACAACATAGATACACAATTGCACAACCATATCACAAATCGGACGGGTCGAAATCAACAAAATTCAATCGAATATGAAGATTAACATGATAAGCTTAAACAATTAAATCGGATCGAGAATTCCAACCTTCGAAACGGAGATTTGCTTCGGTGAATGTTGATCAACTGAATTTGAGTAGATCAAATGCTAGAAATCCGGAAAACTTCAAGATCCACAATAATTGTTGTTGTATGAATGAAGATCCACCAAATTTGAGTCAAAAAGCTTCAAAGAATCACTTCTAGATTCAACTCCAGATTCAGATCCAAGCTTGCACGAAAATTGAAGATGAGAATTGATCAAATGATGATGGTAAATGGAGGATTATGCTCAAGAATCTATTGATTCCAATGAAGAATTAATAGTTCCAATGAAAAAAGAGCTTTGAGTGAGTTTTGGGAATGGAGGGAATTGAGAGAATTTGAGAGAATTCAAATCAATTCTGAAAAATGAATGTGAGAAAATGAAAATTGGATGGCTTGCTTTGGAGTAAATCACTTAAATATGATTTAGGTTTGGATCCCAAAGCAAGGATTGGAATTTGGGTTGGAAATCAAGGCTTGGAATGTGGAATGGGGTTTTGGAGGGAAATCTGAAATTTAAAGATGTTCTAGATCCTTCCCAAGTGAAAATTTGAATTCCAAAGTGATCAAAATTGCACCCCAAGTGCAATTGGCCTAAAAAATCACGTACATGACAAATCTGCTATGGTTAACCGGTTAACCGTATGCGTTAATCGGTTAACGCTGCTAAAACTTCAATTCTGGGCTGATTTTCAAATGGTTAATCGGTTAACCATATGTGTTAACCGATTAACACCTTCAAAACTTTGAATTTGGCGCCTTTTGGTGGAAAATCTGTCCATTTGCCCTGTTTCAACTGTCTGGAGCTCTATTTAGCTGTTGAACCTCATTTTTGAATGTTATCACCCTGAAAATACTTGATCTATGTCTGAATGCTGCTTTCTGATATAAAATTAACCTGTAAAAGTAAAAATAAAATTGGCCACCTGACCGCTGGGCAAAATAAATGCTCGAGCCTCTGATGCTCGTTGTTCGCTATTCAGTCTCTTGCTCCGAAATGAACTTGGGCCACAGGAACGCCTTGATCCCATGCCTTGAGAACAAATGCTATGCAATGCAAAATGCTAAATGCAAATAAATAAAAGCCAGTTACGGTTAAAAACAAAAGGCAAATTTTGGGGTGCTACAACTGCCCCTATTCAAACAACTTGGACTTGAAGGGAGGAAAAGCACCCACTTTCAAACACTCAAGATACAAGGTGATTGAATACAAAAGAACCCCGGAAATTTGCACCTCACGGGAATGCAAAACAGCGACTACCAACCAAGAGTCGGAAAACGATGCGTTGGGGATAACCATCCAATATAATCTGAAATTCATCCAAAGGATGCCAACCAAAAGTCAGGAAACGACCAGAGGACACCGACCAAGAGTCGGAACAAAGACCAACGGATACCCACCAAGAGTTGGGACGAAACCATCGACAAATACCAACCAAAAGTCGGACCAAACCCTGCTGGGGAACAAAAGAGTAACCAAACGCCTTCGAGGCGACTTCACCAGGGAAAGAGTAGACTAATCAGACGACTCTATGGAGAACAAACATCTACCAAGAGACAGCAATCAAAGGATACCATCCAAGAGTTGGGATACAGAACCAAACACTACCAACCAAGAGTCGGGATTACCACTACACTAACTGAAACTTCCATGATAAGACGACTTCACTGAGGAGTCAACATCCATCACAGGACAACGATCCAGCAACACCATCCACAAGATGGGATGATGTTGCACCCTAATTTTTGACCTTAAGATCCCACCTATTTTCGTTGTTTACTATTTGACTTCAATTTAATATTTATATTTTTACGACTAACCAATTCATGCAACTGCAGTAATGTCAAGTGTAGATCCTTACTGTCAAGCGCTTCAGAGTGTAACCTTTGGATTATTGGAAATCCTGGGTTTATTCCGTTAGTCGCTTTCCTCATAGCGCTTCAAAAAGAGAAAGAAGGTCGTTCGTAGGTTTCCTTTGAGATTTAGTTTCGTGCAAATCGTTGGTGATGGGTATAAGAAAATTCAAGATAATTCAATCTTAGATTCAAGCTTATTCAAGTCACTATAAATAAGCTATTATGGATTCATTTACATTGAAAAGATGAATTGCCAAAAAGGGAGGAGGTCGAAGTTTAATTCAAGAAGGGTTTGCTAAGAAAAGAGGTTTGCTTATGGTGTAAGGCACGAGTCATGGTGCCAAAGTCAAAATTGTGTGTTTTATTGGATTCTCCAAAAAAAATGGGATAACTTAGATTCGGGATTATGATTCAAGCGGTGTTTCAATCTAAAGCGAATAGGTGATGCACGCTTCTAAGCATAAATCTCAAGATTCAAAGCGCGGAAGTGGAAGAATTGAAAATTCACATTATGCAAAAGTTGAATTCATAAGATTAAAAGAAAGGAGTTTCATTTATTCTAAGCTGCTTTCAAAGAATACACATTTATTCCAAGTAACAAAGACTAGTTTGTTGCAAAACGAAGGATCCATATACACTAGAGCACCACCATTATTTGGTTTCACTACTTGACATTGTCACAACACTTTAGTGATATAATTGTTGATTAAATACAAGGATCAGACTTTATGCTGCCATGGTATCCATTAGCTTGTTATAAAACCATCATATTATGCAGAGGATCCACCTGAAAGCCACTTGTTACAGTAAACAAAAATATTAATTAGTATCTCCGCCTTGACCAACTGTAATATTGGACCCACAGCTGCCACCAAAATTTATATGCAACACAATTGTCAAACAAAGCAAGCATTACATAAAGGGACCGAAAATGATTAAGAGATGATCAACCCTCAGTGTGGTTCATCATTGGGCATAAAGTTTGAGCAGCCAGAAGAGCGACAACCGAAGTTGTCGCCAACTCCCTACTGAACACCAAACAGCTCTTCGGCAACGGCGTAAGACAAGACAGTATCTGAAATCAACAGTTAATGGTATCTCTGATAGAAGAAAAGTCAGTTCGCATTCAAATAGCTCAAGTATTCATCGCGATAAATCCAAACAGTAAGAGTTTATCAGAGGCATCATCTGCAAGCGCATTAGTTGCAAGCACGTATCCGCGTGCAAGATCAGTAGGTCTTCCAACAAAATGCAATAAGTAATTCCACACACCGCCAGAAGAACAACTAAAACAAGTATTTCAAGGCAACGACCAACAAGCCCCTTTCATTTTGTGTAAGCATCTACAAGTCACCATCTGCAAGAAAATGGCAAATAGCAGCAGCATAATCTAAAAAAAGGAAAACAACAGTCTGTCAAGGCAAGACACAATCGGTGACTAGAGCACCGTTAAGAAGGTAAAATAAGCTTCGAAGACCGCGGAAATGCGGGCAGGCAACAATTGACTATGGACTACTTCCAACGCAGTTCAGAATGTCATGAACGAAATCATACGACTCAGACCATCAGTATCATCACCGTTGTATAATTGTTTATTGCTTTATATTTGTTATTTGTATAATTGTTTACTTGTTTGCTTATTACCTTTAGGTTGATACTCTTGAGTGGTGAGACAAAGTCCTACACCCGGACTTGAGTGAACTTAAGATATGATAGTGATATGTTCAAAGAGGCTTATAGGGGGTAGAATCCCGACCAAGCTGACTTGAAAATCACGCTCAATTGAGGCCCTCTCGAAAATTGTATTGTTGAACGAGTTCTTAATCGTGAAAACATGCACTATATTTGATGTTGAAGCCTATGATATTGAGGGCCGTAGTTACCTTAACCCCACTTTGGCCTTTATTAGGACGTAGTGCGAGGCTATGAGGGAGTACACCCGAAATAGTGCTACGCGATGCTACACTCAAAAGAAGTTCTCTTGAGAATATTATTAACCACCGAGTACTTGGGAAGTTGATAATATCTGAAAGATGAGCTAATGACTTTTGGAACCTTATTAGAACCTTGTTCCGCAGGTACAATCAATCTTTAGTCCATGTCCTTTGGGAATGGGTATACCCTTTGGCTCCATGCTCGTTGTAAACCTAGAATCCCCCCTTTGTTTGTTTATCTTTGTGCATCTATGTGTTTACTTGTGTTTGTTGCATTCATGAAACATCATACCGCATTGGACTTCATGTGATTTACTTTTGTTTATGAACATTGTAGGGTACTATGGATCCCAATAGAAGACACACTCTGAAATACACTTTTAAAAGTCCCAAATTGGATGACCTAAAGAAGTTGTGGGGCCTTATCAAAGATCAAGAATAGTTCAAGAACAAATATGGGAAGTTGATATCTTTATTGGGCCGCCCAGTAAATAAAGGACTTCTGGCCACTTTACTACAGTTTTATGATCCCCTTTATCACTGTTTTACCTTCCCAGATTTTCAACTGTTACCTACATTAGAAGAGTACTCCTTTTTGGTTGGCCTACCTATCTTAGAAGAATCTCCTTTCCCTTTCTTAGAGAAGGACCCTGAAGAAAGAGATATTGCTAAGGCTCTTTATCTAAAGGTATCTGATGTCAAAGGAAACTTGATTAGTAAAGGTGGTATTTTTGGATTGACTACGAAGTTCTTAATTAGCAAAGCTATGTTTTATGCCGATTATACGAATAAGGCTCCATTTGAAGCAATCTTCGCCTTACTTATCTATGGGGTATTCTTGTTCCCAAGTTTTGAAGGGTTTGTTGACCTTAATGCAATTAAGATCTTTTTGAAGAACAACCCAGTACCAACTCTGTTGGGTAATACATATCACTCCATACATCTCCGAAACCTTCATGGTGGAGGGATGATTACTTGCTGTGTACCCTTACTTTACAAGTGGTTTATTTCGCACCTACCGAAGTCTAGCTCCTTTACAAATGTTGGCAAGGAACTTTGGTCTCCGAGGGTTATGGCCTTGACCCATTCAGACATTGATTGGTACAACCGAGCATATGATGGAACCTTAATTATTGGCGGTTATGGTGACTTTGCTAATGTACCATTACTCAGTTTTAATGGAGGGATCAGTTACAATCCAGTCTTAGCTCGTCGACAGTTGGGATTTCCGTTGAAGGAACCACCTAAAAGTGTTCAAGTGGAAAACATTTTCTTTAGGGATGACAAGGAACTCCGAGATAAGATTTTGGCTGCATGGGATCATTTGCACAAGAAAGGAAAGAGAAGCCTTGGAAAACTTAATTGTGTGTCCTTGGAACCCTACCTCCAGTGGGTTAGAGAGAGAAATCAAATTGAAAATGCCCTATTCTCGTCAAGATCCTATACCTCCGAGAAGGGAGCCCACTTATGTCTTTATGTCCGAAGCTGAGAAGTTAGAGGTTGCTTTGAAGAAGTCGCAACATGAGTTAGAGTCATGGAAGAACAAGTATCTAGTGTCTGTTGTAGAGATTAGTGAGCTTCAGAAACAGAAGAAGGAATCTCAAAGACGAGAAAAGGAATTTCAGAAATTGAAGAAAGAATTTCAGACACAGAAGAATGAACTTCAAGAGCAGAATGTTAAACTTCAAGAGCAATTACAGTTGAAGGATGAAGAGTTACTCCCCTGCAAGAAGAGGAAAGTCATGGAGGATTTATTTTTCTCCGACCCATAATGCACTATTTGGAAGCTGATTGTGGACAACCTTATCTGTGAGAAGACGCAATTAGAAGAGCAGCTCAAGCAGCAAAATTCGAAACTTCTTTAGCGACTTTACTAGCTTTTATTTAGCTTTTGGGACTTTTAAAAGCAATTATTTGTATTCCGTTTCAAAAATTAATAAAAATCGTTTTCTTTTACCATAATGTTTATAAATAGTTGGGATCCCATGAAGTCCTACTCATCTCGCATTGCATTCTTTATTTATTCATTTCAAGAAACTCAATTTTATTTCTCAGGTATTGTAACCATGGATTTCAAAAGAGAAGCATTGGAGTACACTTTCCAGAGTCCTAACATTGAAAGCTTGAGAGAACTAGCAGATCTCATCGAGAATCGTCACGCCTTCGCAACAAAATATGGAGAAGTCTTCCGTTTCCTCGAGCTCAAGATGAAAGAAGGGCTGTTGGAGACTCTTGTTCAGTTTTATGATCCGTTGTACCATTGTTTCACTTTCCCGGACTACCAGTTGATGCCGACTCTAGAAGAGTATTATGACTTCTTGAGGATGCCTGTGACGGCCCGACCTATATTCACCGGCCAGAAGGATGTACCCAGTCACCAAGAGATTGCAAAAGCTACTCATCTCAGCTTAGCAGATGTTCAAGCGCACTTAACCACCAAGGAAGGAGTCCTTGGATTCCCAGCCGACTTCTTGATTGAAAAAGTCCAGTACCATGCTGAAAGAAAAGAAGTCCTTATCTTGGAAGCCACCTTTGCTTTATTGGTCTATGGGATCTTTTGGTTCCCTAAGGTTGATGATTTAGTGGATATGGATGTAATTAAATTATTCATACTCAAGAACCCGGTTCCCACTTTGTTAGCTGACACGTACTACTCAATCCACTCGAAGAATGCTGAAAGAGGAGGACATATCGTTTGTTGCACCGCTCTGTTGTATTCATGGTTTATTGCTCGCCTGACTCGGCATCCGTCTATTTGGGAAGAGGAAGAATCGCCCCGTTGGTCCGAGATAGTTATGGCCCTTACTCACTCTGACATTGTGTGGTACGACCCTACCTATGGAGGTATATGTATGATTCTTAGCGTCGGAGGATTTACTAACATACCGCTTATTGGGAGAGAAGGATGCATAAGTTACAACCCTGATTTGGCTCGCCTTCAATTTGGGCATCCCATGATCGAAGTACCTGACTAAGCTCTGTTAGAAGGGATATTTCTCAAGGAAGGAGGAGATCCAGACCTGAAGACCTTCATAATTTGCGCATGGAGATACATCAATAAGGCAGGAGTGACTGCTTTAGGATACCCCAACTGTGCTGTCTCTGAAGAATATCTACATTGGGTGCGAGAAAGAGCTCTCGACCTCAAAATGCCGTTCCCTTTTCATGAACCCATGGTATTGGCTTTTCATGATCCTGATTGGTTTGATGTGAGCGAAGTAGATCAGTTGAAGGCTCCTTTGGATGAGGCTCGAAAACTGAAAGCCTCCTAGAGGAACAAGTTTTTCACGCTCAAGGCAGAGAAAGAGAAGTCCCAGAAGCTGCCAGAAGTAGAACTTGCAAGGAAAAGGAAGGCGCGAGAGGATTTATTTTCCTCTCACACCTCTTCAAAGGCTGTCGCCAGAGATGATCTTCCCCCAGATACTGTGGCCTGGAAAGAATGTGTAGATCGACTCATCAGTGAGAAGGCTGAATTACAAGAACGCGTAAACCAGTTAGAAGAAGAACTTCACGCACAGAAGGAGTGTAAGAAGTAGACCTCTGGGTGTCTCTTTTGCTTTTGATTCAATGTAATAAACTCTTAAAAGAGTACTCTATTTTGTAATGCTTCGAATATCAAAATAAAATAAATTTTTATCCAATGTTATAATACCGAAAACAACTTGAGTTTCTTGAAGTTTCATCCTGCATTCTGCATAGCATCTAACATTTTAGCATGTGCATTTGTCCTTTCTCCGCTGCATCCTCACCCGTCTTTATGTCTTTGTCTGTCAGTTGACATCTCGCCCATCTTACCAAGCTTGAAGTATTACTTAAGGATAGCAAAGAGAACGAAGATATGGATCGCATGACCGACTTCAGAGTAAGGACTGATTCGACATTCGACTATTCCTCCGACGACTTTGTGCAACAAGTGGATGTTCCTGTGCAACTTCAACCTTCGCAAGACAACCTGTTTGTTGACCCTCAGAACACTCCTACTGAGAAAGGAGTGGATGATCCTAGATTCATAGCAATGGAGAAAGAACTTCGTGGTCTCAAAGAACAAGTGAAGATGATGAGAGGAGCTAATGCATCAGGTCTTGGTGCTCATGACCTATGTTTAGTTCCAGGTGTAATTATTCCTCTAAAATTCAAGATGCCTGTCTTCGAAGTTTACAAGGGTATCAACTGTCCAAAATACCACTTGACAATGCTTTGTCGAAAAATGACTGCTTATATTGACAATGACAAGCTGATGATTCACTGCTTTCAAGAAAGTTTATGTGGGACATCCTTGACTTGGTACATGAAGTTGCAAAGTAACCACATTTAGTCTTGGGAAGACTTAGCTGTTGCTTTTGTGAAGCAATACCATCACAACTTGGGTATATCCCCAGACGATAAAGATGACAGTGGACCTTCCAGAGAATTCATAGTTCCGATACCCCATCCTCAACATCAGTATGCAATGCCCGCTCAGCGCGAACAACAACCACCTCCTAAGCAGAAGTTGGCTTCTCCAGATCAACCACGGAATCGACGGCTTCGGAGAAGGTATCAGAGGATGCCTCTGGATACTCCAAGAGAGGGAATTCAGCGGTTTAATCCCATCCCTGTGAAGTATGCTGATCTGTTTCCAATTTTGATTAAGAAAGGTCACATCCAAACAAAAGCTCCACCTAAAGTACCCGAGAAACTCCCGTACTGGTACAAAGCTGGCAAATTTTTCCCATATCATCAAGGTGCTCCTGGCCACGACATTGAGAGCTGCTATGGTTTGAAGGCAGATGTTCAAGAATTGGTTAAAGGCGGAATTTTATCCTTCGGAGATCCTAATCCCGACCTCAACATGGTTCATCCTCCGAGAACATGATCCAAGGTTATCAGAAGACTACACATCAGACGATTCTGTGAGCCTCTCTATTTCAAGGCGTAATAAAAGGGTCTGTCTGGCCTTTTACTTCATTTTTGCTTTTATGTTTGTGTTTCTTCGATTCAAAGTATTTTTGGCATGTAAGAACTTGTTATTTTGAATAAGTAATGCAATAAATGTTTGTCTTGAAGAAATCCATTCGTATTCACTCAAAATTGTTTTTCAAAATAATTTATAATGCCGACTTTACCCAATTTTTCTCGCTTTGGTGAAGAATTGGAAGGAGGATGATGAAGTAAAACGTATGATCTCTTGTTGTATGCTTCGAATAAAAACCCTACTGATGATGTAAGGCATTTTTCCAACCATCTAAACACCAAAATAGTTAAACCTTCTTTAAGCCTTGAGGAAAGATCTGTTCTTTCTCCCAAACCGAAACCTCGTTTTTAGCCTGGGGCAGGGTAATATCAAAAAAATAATAATAATGAACATCTTCCAAAATTGGGTGGGCACAAATATACTAACCCTTTATTCCTCCGCTTTACAAGTCATAAATTAAGCCCATATACGACCTCCAAAGTCCTAATTGAAGTAAGGTTTAGTTCGGAAGCATACTCGATGAGATATTGTTTCCTGACTCCTTGAGCTATGCTCAAATTAAATCGGCTTTATAAATAAATCTTAATTTATATCCTAACTAGTGATTTTGGTCACCAGTTATTGTGATATCTCTTTTCAAAAAACTTCAAGACAAACGTGTGTTGTATTACCTGTTTCGAAATTAACATTTTTGACTTGCTAAATGTGCTTGACATCTTAGAAAGATTATGTACGGACGTTGATGGATTTGAAGACTGTGCCGACCTGGAGCATGTTTTTTCAAGAGGTTTGATTCATATCAGCTTGGCTTCATCTAAAGCACAAATTGAAAGACTCAGTTATACCGCCAATCAGGGGCAGTTCCGTCGAGATTTGGCGAATCTCTCTGAGAGTTTAAAAACAGTGGGGAATTCGGACATCATGTTTTCTGTAAAATCCTCTCGAGATATTTTTCTCTTAAGCCAAGTGACTTGGGGAATTTGAAACTTTTAAGCGAAGCGGATGTTCATTTCATCCCCAGGAAGCTCAACTCCGACATGTTCAACAAACTATGATGACCCAGGATATTTATTTTATCCCCTATGAAGCTTCAGTTTGGGTACCTCCGTCTACAACTTCGTACAACCTTATCAAGATGTTACATCCCAAATAGATTGATCTCTATTTCCCAAGAGAAGATCTGGAGCCCTGAAGCAGGAGTGTGATCCCATATTTGGTTCTCCGTTTATCGCCAGTGGTACTTCTATCTTCGAAGATTGGTCGAGATGTTTATCCCGAGACATTTATTTCTTCTCCGGTCGCCTCTTTCTGTTTGTTTTGTCAGCATAAGCATATGCATAACATATAAGTAGACAGCATGGCATGTGCATTTGTTTGCATTCTTTGTGTTTACTTTATTCTGTCGCTTTGGCTGTAGTTATCCCTAGGTGTTTGGGTGCGTCTTATCCCTCCAATTATATTTGTCGACCCTAGGCAGAAAAAAAAAGCACAATGTTTCACTTTTCCCCATGGAGTTCAATCCTCATGGAAGATGGTTATTTTAGTACAATTCCATTTGAGTTCATATCTCAATGGTCGGTCTTGCTTGACAATTTCTTTTCGGCTACTTCCTGAATTGAACTTCGGTCTTTGGCAATCATATCATGGACATCTCCAACCTTTGAACATGGATTAAGTGTGCATTTATTTTGCACCCTACTCCCCAAGAAGAATATTCCTAAAGGCAGACATTTCTTCAACAAATTTTTCTCGAACATCCATAATCTCTTTATTTGAGCAACTCGTTTTGATCAGGATCTTATTCAAAACGACAAACGACAGTCTTCACAAGACAGATCATTTACCCTCAGTGGGTCCCTCAACATTATTGATTCATCAGAGAAGACAGTTACAAACATTTCTCTTTATTTGAGAATTCGCATATTTTTACAACAACAAAGGTACTCCCCAGGAATATATTCCCCAGTGAGTTCATCACACAAGTTTACTTCCGTCAAGTGACATCTCCCCGAAGAAGTCGAAGAAGTTTATCACAATAGTCTCTCTTTATTTGAGAAGACATACATTACAACTCAACCGGCTCAGATCTCTTCCGAAGATCCCCGGTGAAGCCTTACATTTACAACTACATTTACAAATTACATATACAAGTTCAACAACTACAGTCTACAACGACAACTACAGTATACAACAACGATCATTCGAACATCTTACAGTTCCTGGTTAATCTCGGCAGTAGATTCCCAGAAGACCTCGGCAGTAGGTAGTCCTATTTCATTTCCTGGTTAATCTCGACAGTAGATTCCTAGAAGACCTCGGCAGTAGGTAGTTCTATTACAGTTCCTGGTTGATCTCGGCAGTAGATTCCCAGAAGACCTCGGCAGTAGGTAGTCCTATTCCATTTCCTGGATAATCTCGGCAGTAGATTCCCAGAAGACTTTGTCAAAAGTATTTCTCCAACAGACTTCAACACAGAATCTCGGCAGTAGATTCCTTACAGATCTTAGTAGTAGATACTTTGGCAAAAGTATTCTCAATTACAGTTACAAGTCTCGACAATAGATTTCTCCAGTTGATATCTCGAATCAATTACATTTGACATATACAGTAGATTCCTCAAGAGGATTTCTCTTCCAAGTTTCTTCACAACATATTTACAGACACTTTGTGATTGTTAATCTTTCCCCGTGGAGTCTCGCTTTGATGAGCATGTTCTTCCCATGTGTTGTGTCTAGTTCTTTTCCCCTGTGACATTATTTCCTCACAGGACTGTCTGTCTTGCATTTTCATACCATTGCATATCATTTGCATTCGGTGGCTTCTTAGGGCCAAAAATTCGTGCAGTGTTTATATTTAAGTCCCTCCTATCACGTTGAGACGGAGATTCCAATCTCCATATATCCAGATAGAAGTAACTTAAATAGGGGCATCTGTTGCACCCTAATTTTTGACCTTAAGATCCCACCTATTTTCGTTGTTTATTATTTGACTTCAATTTAATATTTATATTTTTACGACTAACCAATTCATGCAGCTGCAGTAATGTCAAGTGTAGATCCTTACTATCAAGCGCTTCAGAGTGTGACCTTTGGATTATTGGAAATCCTGGGTTTATTCCGTTAGTCGCTTTCCTCACGGCGCTTCAAAAAGAGAAAGAAGGTCGTTCGTAGGTTTCCTTTGAGATTTAGTTTCGTGCAAATCGTTGGTGATGGGTATAAGAAAATTCAAGATAATTCAATCTTAGATTCAAGCTTATTCAAGTCACTATAAATAAGTTATTGTGGATTCATTTACATTGAAGAGATGAATTGCCAAAAAGGGAGGAGGTCGAAGTTTAATTCAAGAAGGGTTTGCTAAGAAAAGAGGTTTGCTTATGGTGTAAGGCACGAGTCATGGTGCTAAAGTCGAAATTGTGTGTTTTATTGGATTCTCCAAAAAAAAAAACGGGATAACTTAGATTCGGGATTAAGATTCAAGCGGTGTTTCAATCTAAAGCGAATAGGTGATGCACGCTTCTAAGCATAAATCTCAAGATTCAAAGCGCGGAAGTGGAAGAATTGAAAATTCACATTATGTAAAAGTTGAATTCATAAGATTAAAAGAAAGGAGTTTCATTTATTCCAAGCTGCTTTCAAAGAATACACATTTATTCCAAGTAACAACGACTAGTTTGTTGCAAAACGAAGGATCCATATACACTAGAGCACCACCATTATTTGGTTTCACTACTTGACATTGTCACAACACTTTAGTGATATAATTGTTGATTAAATACAAGGATCAGACTTTATGCTGCCACAGTATCCATTAGCTTGTGATAGAACCATCATATTATGCAGAGGAGCCACCTGAAAGCCACCTGTTACAGTAAACAAAGATATTAATTAGCATCTCCGCCTTGACCGACTGTAATATTGCACCCACGGCTGCCACCAAAATTTATATGCAACACAATTGTCAAACAAAGCAAGCATTACATAAAGGGACCGAAAATGATTAAGAGATGATCAACCCTTAGTGTGGTTCATCATTGGGCATAAAGTTTGAGCATCCAGAAGGTCGACAACCGAAGTTGTCACCAACTCCCTACTGAACACCAAACAGCTCTTCGGCAACGGCGTAAGACAAGGCAGTATCTGAAATCAACATTTAATGGTATCTCTGATAGAAGAAAAGTCAGTTCGCATTCAAACAGCTCAAGTATTCATCACGATAAATCCAAACAGTAAGAGTTTATCAGAGGCATCATCTGCAAGCGCATTAGTTACAAGCATGTATCTGCGTGCAAGATCAGTAGGTCTTCCAACAAACTGCAGTAAGTAAATCCACACACCGCCAGCAGAACAACTAAAACAAGTATCTCAAGGCAACGACCAACAAGCCCCTTTCATTTTGTGTAAGCATCTACAAGTCACCATCTGCAAGAAAATGGCAAATAGCAGCAGCATAATCTAAAAAAAGGAAAACAACAGTCTGTCAAGGCAAGACATAACCGGTGACCAGAGCACCATTAAGAAGGTAAACTGAGCTTCGAAGACCGCGGAAATGCGGGCAGGCAACAATTGACTATGGACTACCTCCAACGCAGTTCAGAATGTCATGAACAAAATCATACGGCTCAGACCACCAGCATCATCACCGTTGTACCTTCCTCGGCACCGAAGTTAAAACCAAGACATTCTAAACTGACCAGCAGCAACCTGAGGGAAGAAGAAGAATGTTAGCAACAACAATACCAACTGCGAGCCAACATCCACAACAAAGAAACCATCAAAGATACTAGCTGCAAGCACCATATCAGTTGCAACAACAAGTACCGGCTGCAAATAGAAAACGATATCAGAAAGAGCGTCACAATATCAACAACAGAATAAACACAGGCTGCAAGTAATGAGCATCAACAACAAGTACACCAGTTGCAACAACATCCGCAACATCGGGCATTGGACATTAGCAATAGCAGTTCAAGAGATAGGTCGAGACAAATAGAAACCTCCGGCCATCCATCATCGGGCATAACAGGCAGAACTCCACGAAACCATTCAAAAAGTCATAACAGTTTGAGCCACAAGTAGGCACATCAACTACAACAGCTCCAGCTCATCACCTGCAACAACGACATCACATTGACCACAAGACAATTCAGAATTCATGAGCAAGGATGGAAGGGTCTTAACCCTCAGATTTGATTCATCACTGGGCAAGGCTCGAGTAGCCAGGAGGGCAACAAAGAGGATTTGTCGCCGACTCCCTACTGACTCAAGAGCATCAATGGACATTCGCAAACAACAAAGGTAACCGTAATCCTCAGCTCAGACAATGTCATCATCGCCAGCCACAACACTCTTTCCGTTAGGCATCGATCAAAGTGTGGACTTTATCCTGAGAGAAGAAGAAAGAATGCATTAACTCAAAGTCAACAGAGTCAATAAGACACATCATCAGTTCCGAAATATAGACAATCAACGAAAAATTTCAAACTTCCCAAAATCAGAAAGTAACGCTCCATCAACAAATCAGACGAAAGAAGTAAGGATCGAACAAATCATCAATGCAATCAGAGAGCATCACCCAAATAAGAAAGCTTTTAAACGAATTCATCATGGAGGACCATCATTTGGTACCTATAAAAAGCTGCGCAGAATGCCCACGAAAAGGCGGATTTTTTTACGATAGAAGAAGCAGAAACCCTAAAAAGCTCTCAACGAAAGTTTCCTCCACCGAAGGCTCAGATACTCCGAGATCCATCATCGTCGGTTAAAGAAGAAGGAATTTCGCAAGCCGCCACCGCCCTACCGCCTCGATCGCTCTCATTTACTGTAACAACGCCATCTATCGTGAAATCATCAAAGTTATTGGCATTTTGTTTTAGTGCAGGTTTGAAACAAAAGAATCCATGAGGTAAGGACGAACACGAAGAGAAATTGATCGAGCAGAAGAAAAAGGAAAGGACGGCGCGAAGAAGAGAAAACCGGAGGGGATCTAGGGTTTCCACCGTTTGGCCTGTTTGTTTTATATTAATATTATTATTGCTGTCAAACACACACACACACACACAACACAATCCACATTCACACCCCCCTAATCCATTAATCAACTTTTTAACTAATCTAATTAAACCCTCTAAAATCAGTTTTAATTTAATTAATCCCAACTTTTTATATAAAATCACTTAATGTGTTTTAAGTTAAATTAACCTTTTAATTACTTTTAATCAACTCTTATTTAGTTTTTTTTTCTATTTATTATAATTAGCACATCTTTTTTAAATAGTCTATTTTAGTGATATTTAAAATTCATTCGCTTTTTTTTATTTTATTTAAAAAAATCATTTTTGGATAACTAAAAGGAAACAATACAACAGTAGATAATAAACTTTTTTTAAAAATCAACTTCTAGCTTTTTATAATAATTAAGAGTTTTTTTAATAAACTTTTATAATATAATAGAACATTTCAGAATTAATAATGACAAAACTATTTTTATCCTAAAAAAAAAACTCACTTCATGACAATCTATTTAATCTATTTTATTTATCAATAAAAATAACCTTTTATAATAACTTAAACAAAATAATCCAGTTTCCTCTTAAAATCAACCGCTTTCTCATAATCAAATCAACCAATTAAAATCAATCAACAGCATAAACATACAACCTAATCGTGCACACTCACATTCACGACACATTCACTCTCACACACTTCAGCGCTTTCATGCGTATGTGTATGGCTTTATCATTTCAGCAATTTCTTTTACGATAATTTTCATTATCGTCATTTAGATTTTTTTCCGCACTGCATTCCGTCCAAAGGAAAAACCTACACATGATTCAACAATTGTGTGTAGTGCATCATTTGCATCATACTTCCCCTTATGATCCTTGATCCCATTCGAGTCGATCTTTAGGATAGATCCTACCCCATAGGAAGGACCATTATCTTCACAACTTAGATACAAACAAACAATTCAAAACAATTCCAATAATATTCAAACACGATAGAGAAAGATGTCAATCATCTTAAGCGAGATAGAATCTCCACCCCACATCAATACAATCAATATCGTAGGAACTTTGCCTTAAGAGAGATAGAGGTGTACCTCGTCGATCCCTATCCGAGTACTTGAGCTCTTCTCTTAAGACGATGCAACGACTACATTCCTACAATTTGTGGCGGTTAAATCTCTCTTAAAATGACAACTCACCTCTTCTCCTAAAACCAATCAAACAACTACCCTAAACCCGTAGGAACTTTGACCACAATCAAAGAACTCCTCAAACCCTTTAGGGGAACTACAAATACTCTGATTCCACTCCCGTAAGGATATGTAGGCATAAGATGCGACATCTTATTGAGTATACTTAGATATAAACCATTAGGTCTTTTAAACATTAAGCATACAAACCATAGCAATAAACAAACATAAAACAAGAGGTTCCTGTAGAGTACTACAGAAACTTAGGATGCTAGCACCTTCCCTAAGTTTAACCAACCCCCGAACCTAAAACTCTCTAAACCTTGCATTTGCATTGCATTGTGGGAATTTCGATCTTTATCCCTTCCTTTGGACAAATCAAAGTTCGGTTTCAAAATGAATTAAAGATTCAAACTAATCAATAGTTTGGTATCCGATTTTCACCGCGACAGATGAGGGTTACCCTCTGGGGACAAAACCATCCCTATCAACCAAGAGTTGAAATTCACTAACCGCAATTTACATAGCGAGACGACTTCACTGAGGAGGCATACTGACCAACAGTCAAAATCAACAACCAGAGAACCAAGGTTACCAACCAAAAGTTGGAAAGCGTCAACAAATCGACCATACCACATATGGCGACCTCATTGGGGAGTCAAAGACTACCAACGAAGAGTTGGAAAATGAACTGACGTCCACGACTGACCCTACCGGAGAAACCAAAAACACCAACCAAAAGTTGGAAAACATCAAATTCCCTCATCAACCAAAAGTTGAGATAACGACTCCGCTGAGGAATAAAGGGAAGACTACAACCCAAAAGTTGAAAACACCAGATCTTCTTATCAACCAAAAGTTGAGATAACGACTCTTCAGGGAAATAAGGAAAGACTACCAACCAAAAGTTGAAAACATCAGACATTCCAAACCGACCCTACTGGAGAAATAGGGGAATACCAACCAAAAGTTGGGACAACCGCAGGGGAAAACATCCAACCAGAAGTCGGGAAATTACTAACCAATAGTTAGAATTACCAGGGAACACCATTGATCAAAGGTCGGAACACAAGTTGCTAACCAAGAGTTAGGATTGCTGGGGAAAGATCCTCATCGCTCACGAAGCGGAACCAAAAGCTACTAACCAAGAGTTAGGATAGCTGGGGGACGCTACACAAAGCTGACTCCACCACAGAATACTGCCAACTAAAAGTTGGGATAATCATCCCAAATCATCAACCAAGAGTTGAAATAAAAGGCCACTAACCAAGATTTAGAACAACAACTACTAATCAAGAGTTAGAACAACAAAGATTGTCAACTAAAAGTTGAAATAAAGACTCCGCTCGGGGAAACCAAAGATTACCAACCAACAGTTGGGATCATCTTCTAGACCAACCAAAAGTAGGAACACCAAATACAAACATCTGAACTACGCTGCAGGGGGCCAACCAAGAGTTGGAATCCTCGACTCTGCCGAGAGAAATAAAGAATAACCACCAAAAGTTGGAATAACATCCAAACGCCACTGGGTTATCAACCAAAAGTTGAAATAAACAACGATGACCAACCAAAAGTCAGAACAACTTTGTTGGGAAAGAACCACAAGCTTGGCCAAGGAAGACAACAATCTCAAGTGAATTTCCTGGGGAAAGCGAAAACATTCACCCAAACGACTCAGTCGGGAAGAATCTAACGAGATAACCAACCCAAGAATCCATCCTGACGCGGATAACACGAAAGCCCCTTGATTCAAACAAATCTCTGCCGAGACGAAATCCGGTCCCACAACACCAAACCTGGCTTATGCTTCAGATGCTAATGTTTGAAAATGGCGGAATGCTCCATACGAAATGGAAATGCTACGCACCCAAGACAGGAAGAGAAATCCACACCGCTGGGGATCAAATCTTCTGGGGAACTTGAATAACTCTGCGGGGACACAAGCAATTCGATGCTTAAACCAAACCCCATTCTACTGAGGAAACTGTCTCTGCGGGGGAAACCAATCGACCACCGAAGATTGACTTTATCCTGCTCAAAAAAACCTGCCCTGAACGACATTCCTGAAAACTTTAACCCTACTCGGGGAGAAAATCCACTCTGCTTGGGATTACATCAAACATCAACCTGTCTAGCTGAGGAATATCAGATACTCCTACTCTACGGGGAACTTGAATCTACTGGGGAAAATCCAGACTCCTGTTCCACTACTTACTCTATCGAGAGAATCGACACTACACTGTTGGAGAAAATCCTGAACTAACTCTATGGGGAAAAGTGTCACCGACATTGCCTCCGCTGGAGAAAAAACTAGTTTACCAACCACCCTACCGCTGAGGGAAACACTTACCTCGTTCTGCTGAGAACAAACTTCCACCCTGTCGAGGATTCACTTTCTCACGAAGACAAAGCTTTGTTCTGTTGGAGATACAACATTTCAAACTTGATAATCAGACTCCGTCGGGGAGACACAACTTTTCCGGGGATAAGATGACCACTCCACTGGAGAAGCGAAATCTCTGCTAGGGGAAACAAGCCTCTCATTTGCTCACTCCTGACTATGTTTACCTGTGGGGAACAAGTCCATTCTGCCGGAAGTATCACACTTAATCCGCTGAGAATACCTGGCTGACAACAACTTCTACTTATTGCGATTTGAACTGTTGAGGATAAGGGAATCTCACTCGGCTGAGGATAACCCTGTTGACCTGCAACAAAGAAAAACACCAGAAACGTTCTACATGTGGAATGGTTACCTCAGTTACCACCCATGATACTTGCCGATCAAGCAAATTTAGCGCTTTCGTTATGCTCTGTACAACCTCTCGCTTTTACCTGCAATGTTTACCAAAATAACAAACATTTCGCAAATAAAACAGTAAAATGGACAAGAAAAAGAAAGCTCTTTGACTGAAGTGAATACTTTATTGATGAAAGGCCTGTAAATAGGCGAATTACAATTCAGAGGAAATTCCTGAAAAGAGGTAATTGCTCAAAAACAAGAAAACAAATACAATAGAAATGTTGGCAATGTGGAAACAGACAACCACCATGTGTCGATTCGGCTATGACCTGTATGTCTTCGATGTTCCCCTTGTTTCGTCTTCTGACAAGACTGACTGGATTGATTCCTTTCCTTTGGGATAACTGCTCACAAGCTTACAGATCGAACGCAAACCGTGATCATTTGCTTTTTAAATCCCTAACTTTTGCCTGGATCGCCCTTTCGGGTTTTCAATCCCCCGGGATACCCATTTTTGCCAAAGTTGCCTTTTCAGGTTTTTAACCTTGCGGGTTCGTTCTTTTTCTTTTATCCCTAATTTTTGCCCAAACCTTTTCTTTTTATGGTTCACCGGGATGCCCCATTTTTGCCTGGACTATTCTTTTTGTGTCCAACGGGTCTCTTTCAAGAAAATTATTTTTTAACCACGTCCACTTTCACAGGGGACGAAAAATCTTCACCATCCATAGTAGATAGTAATAAGGCTCTGCTAGAGAAAACCTTTCTTACCACATACGGACCTTCATAGTTAGGAGTCAATTTTCCCCTGTGATCTGTCTGAGGAGGAAGGATCCTTTTCAACACCAAATCTCCCGTCTGGAAGTACCGAGGACGCACTTTCTGATCAAAGGCTTTCTTCATCCTACTCTGGTACAACCGGCCATGAGCAATAGACGCCAATCTCTTTTCATCAATCAAGCTCAGCTGATTCAACCTGGTTCGCACCCATTCAGCTTTGTCAAGCTTCACATCCGACAAAGCCCTTAAAGAAGGAATCTTAACTTCTAATGGCAGGACTGCTTCCGTACCATACAACAGTGAGAAAGGAGTTGCCCAGGTTGATGTACGCGCCGAAGTACGATAACCGTGAAGAGCAAAAGGAAACATCTCGTGCCAGTCTTTGTAGGTCACAACCATTTTTTGCACAATCTTCTTGATATTCTTATTAGCTGCCTCAAGTGCACCATTCATATATGGAGAAGAATTGTGATGTTCAATCTTGAAACTCTGACACAGTTCCTTCATCATTTTGTTATTCAAATTTGAACCATTATCAGTAATGATTCTCTCTGGAATACCATAATGACAAATGATGTCCTTCTTTATGAACCGGGTGACCACCTGCTTCGTGACATTGGTGAAGGACGCTGCTTCTACCCACTTCGTAAAGTAATCAATCGCGACCAGAATAAAGCGATGTCCATTAGAAGCAGTTGGCTCAATCTTTCCAATCACATCAATTCCCCACATGGCAAAAGGCCAAGGAGACGTCAACACATTCAGAGGAGCTGGTGGCACATGCACCTTATCCGCATAAATCTGGCATTTATGGCATTTTATGGTGTATTTGAAACAATCGGATTCCATAGTCATCCAATAATACCCAGCTCTCAAAAAATTTCTAGCCATTGCATGTCCACCGGCATGAGTACCAAAAGAACCCTCGTGGACTTCCTCCATCAACAGGTTTGCTTCAAGTTCATCAACACAACGCAGAAAGACCATGTCGAAGTTTCTCCTGTAGAGTACATCGTCCTTGTTCAGATAAAAATTACTAGCTAGCCTCCTCAGAGTCTTCTTATCTTTACTGGATGCCCCAAATGGGTACTCCTGAGTCTTGAGAAAATGCTTGATATCGAAATACCAAGGCTTTCCATCAGATGCTTTCTCAACGGCACACACAAAAGCAGGTCTATCAAGACGCATAATGGTGATAGCAGGAGTTTCATTCCAGAAACTCACTTTGTACATCAAAGCGAGTGTGGCCAAGGCATCCGCCATCTGATTTTTAGCCCTCGGCATATGATGGAAATCAACTCTATCAAAGAAAGGTAGCAGTCTCCTTGCGTAATCTCTATACGGCACCAGGTTGGCCTGGCGAGTTTCCCACTCTCCTTTGATTTGGTTAACGACTAACGCTGAGTCACCGTACATATCCAGATTTTTAATCCTCATATCGAAGGCCTCTTCCAAAGCCATAATGCAAGCTTCATACTCGGCTTCATTATTGGTGCAAGCGAATGTCAATCGGGCGGTGAACGATATATGAGAATCGTGAGGAGTAGTAATGATCGCACTGATTCCATTACCATATGAATTAACTGCTCCGTCGAAAACCAATTTCCACTGAGATCCTCTCTCAGGTCCCTCGTCATGTAAAGGCTCATCACAATCCTTCATCCTAAAAAACATGACATCTTCTTCTGGAAAGTCAAACTTCATCAGCTGATAATCCTAAATCGGCTGTTCCGCAAGATATTCTGACAGGACGCTTCCCTTAATGGCTTTTTGGGAAACATACTGAATATCATACTCTGTTAACACCATTTGCCAATGGGCAATCCTTCCGGAGAGTGCTTGTTTTTCAAAGACATATTTGATTGGATCCATCTTTGAAATTAATAGGGTTGTATGGTTTAACATGTATTGTCTCAAACACTTTGCGGCCCAAGCGAGTGCACAACATGTTTTTTCCAGCATCGAGTACCTCGACTCGCAATTGGTGAATTTCTTACTCAGGTAGTAGATGGCATGCTCTTTTCTACCTGACTCGTCTTGTTGACCAAGCACACATCCCATTGAATTCTCAAGAACCGTGAGATACATGATTAATGGTCTCCCTGCAACTAGAGGCATGAGTATTGGAGGTTCCTATAGATATTCTTTTATTCTTTCGAAATCCTTCTGGCAATTTTCATTCCACCTGTCCGTTTGATCTTTTCTCAGCAATTTAAATATTGGTTCACAAGTGGCTGTAAGATGAGATGTAAATCTTGCAATGTAGTTTAATCTCCCCAGAAAACCACGAACCTGTTTTTCTGTTCTCGGCTCAGGCATTTCTTGTATATCTCTTATTTTGGCAGGATCTACCTCAATACCCTTTTCACTGAAAATGAAACCCAGTAATTTTCCAGATCTCACCCCGAAGGTGCATTTGTTAGGATTCAGCCTCAGCTTGAACTTCCTCAGCCTTTCAAACAATTTCAGAAGATCGACCAGATGCCCTTCCTCCGTATGTGACTTTGCAATCATGTCATCAACATAGACTTCCACCTCATGATGAAGCATGTCATGAAACAAAGTGACCATCGCCCGCTGATAAGTTGCCCTTGCATTTTTCAATCCAAAGAGCATCACCTGATAGCAAAAAGTCCCCCACGGTATGATGAAAGTAGTTTTCTCCATGTCCTTTGGGGCCATCTTGATTTTGTTATACCCAGAGAAGCCATCCATGAACGAAAACACAAAAAACTGAGTAGTGTTATCAACCAACACATCGATATGAGAGAGCGGGAAATCGTCTTTCGAGATCGCTTTATTCAGATCTCGATAATTAACGCACATCCTGACCTTTCCATCCTTCTTAGGCACAGGAACAATATTAGCGACCCACGGAGGGTGATTCGTGACAGCAAGAAACTCATCGTTCAACTGCTTCTAAACTTCTTCTTTAATCTTGACTGCCATGTCAGGCCTTGTCAGTCTCAACTTCTACTTGACTGACGAGCATTGTTCTTTGAGAGGAAACCGGTGTACCACAATATCTGTATCCAGCCCAGGCATGTCTTGGCAAGACCAAGCGAAGATATCCTTGTACTCACGGAGCATTTCAACCAATCTTCTCTTGACACTGTCTTCCAATGAAGCCCCCACTTTGACCTATTTCTTGTCATCCTCGGTACCCAGATTAATAATCTCAATATCCTCCTGATGAGGCACAAAAACCTTTTCCTCTTGCTTGAGAAGCCTGGATAACTATTCGGGTAGTTCACAGTCTTCGTCAGTCTCATCTTCAACTTGATAAATGGGGTTATCAAAGTCATACAAAATCATAGCCGAACCTGAATCGATGGCATCTGATAGAAAAGACCTGCATGAGGATGTTATGTTTATTATGTGATGCAACAAACAAAACACATTGCCATTTTTCTGTTAAGTATAAATGCAAAACAAAACAAGAAAAACAGGGATCACAAAATCTGAATTCGAAACGTCTTTTATTAATGATAAACTATAAATAACAAGAAGGCCCCACAAATGGGTCACTACGTCTTGGGCGGAACGTATAACTGAACATAATCAAAACAATGAACATTACTTTGTAGCAGTAACATGAATGACTTCTTCGGTAGTCCAGTTGCACAGCTTCTGGCCGGGAGTACATGGACGAATCCACACATCCATGTTGCAGTCACTGTCACCTTCATTGTCTTCAACGAAATTGATCTTGTCAAATATCACACCACTGCTGATAAACTGAACCGGTCCCCTGTATCTCGGAATCTGAGAAGAACTGGAGGGTTTGTATCTGTCGCTACCGCGAAAATAAGGTGTCGGCAAAACAGAAGAGTCGCCACCTTTTGTTATTTATCCCACGGAAAGGGAAAGGAAACGATCAGAAAAACCTGACGAAAAGGTATAAGATAAGGTCATCGCAACCATGTCCTGGATTCGGGAGTCGGTTACGCAAGGGGAAGGTATTAGCACCCCTCACGTCCGTCGTACTCTACGGGATCCATGCTTAATTGTTTATCTGACGAGTTGATTTAACTATCTACGCTAAAAGTCTGGTCTAAAGAGAAAAGAAAATGACTCGGCAGAACACAACAGTTCTATGCCTACGTATTCCCGTCTGGAACGAGAAACCAAATTCAATGTAGTTCGCCTAACTACGGGTAAAAAGGGGGAAAGGTTGCTCGCCGAGATATCGCATCTCGTGCCTACGTACTTTCACATGGTGTAAAAGATCAGAGCAAACGTAGTTCGGTCTAACAAGACCATAGATTGGTTCAAATGTTTTAACCCGAGTAGGGTTAATAAACGGTTCTAGCAGTTTGGTGTATGCAGCTCGACCTTTGGAGACTTAGGCGTTTACCGTTTGCGGTAGAAACGAGAGTTAACAAAACTCTCCTTATGAAAAGGGTTTCCAAGGATTAAAGGTCTAAGAGGAAAAAAGGAGTTTGATCTTTGTTTTTGAAGTCTTTTAAAAAAGAAGTGTTTTGAGTTTTGTTTGTAACTCATGTTGCACTAAAGACTTGGACTTAAGAGTGAATGCGTCGCATGTCACCCAAAGGGTACCACACTAAACACCCAAGCTATTGAAGAGAGACCCTCACACAACCCTTTCTCAAGTGCTTAAGTCTCGTAGCGTACAACACATGTTATCCTTTATTAAGTGTTTTAAGAATGTTTGAAGATGAGAAGAGAAATGACGCACTAAAGGGGAACTAATCCAATCTGAAAGTTGTCATGCAAAGTTCCTCCTATGATTGAGGTTAGGAGGGAACTACCTATTGTTATCATGCATGGTTAGGACCCTAATGTCTATCACATTCCAAATTGAACAAGAAGGAATGGAAATCCTAAGGGAAGGAAGACAAAAGAAGAAGAAGAAAACAATTATAAGAATGCAAACATAAAATGCAAACATGGAAGGTAAAGATGCAATGCAAGTGAGGGAGGAAATATCTGTGGGGCAGGAGCCTCCAAAAGCTCATCTCAACCTTAAGCCAAAGTATGAATAAATGCAAAGAGAAGAGAAGAAGAAATGCAACAAAAGCAAATCACAAACAACATCCAAAAGAAGTCCTCAAGGATTCACCACTTTAGGCATGCCTTAGAGACCTCCAAAGGAGGGACCTAAAACTTTCTTAAATGAAACACCAAGGTCATTGGACAGAGGGTGGCATATTCTAATCATACAACCTAAGCCACAAATGAATACCAAAAGGAAAATGGCAAGGAACCAAGAGAAAAGTGCAAAAGATGCTTATGTAATGACATTTGAAAGCACAAAGTTTAAGCATTAAAAGATGAGGTCAAATGAGAATGTTGCACACAATATAAAGATCCACAAATTGTTCCACAAGACCTATAATCAGCCTATAACATGAAACAATCACCATAAGATCCATGATACAAGCATTACAAGGCTTCTGGAGCCAAAACAATACAAGTATACAAGTGAAAGTGCCAAATTATGAGTCAATTGCAAAATAAGGCAAAAATAGTAAAATGCATCTAAAAATGCCAATTAAATTCTCCAAGGACCATAAAGGTATGGGGAACTAGAGTTTCAAAGGGGAAGAAAATAATCCAAAGGAAAGTGCCTAAACAGAGGGAAAACATGAAGGGTATCTCAAAACAAAGGCAAACTAGAGCATGAACAAAATGGCACTCAAAACCAATGAAAATGGTACAATAAAATCCATATAAAAATACACATAGGTCCCTAAAG
The DNA here is from genome assembly GCA_963859935.3 of Lathyrus sativus. Classification (NCBI taxonomy): domain Eukaryota; kingdom Viridiplantae; phylum Streptophyta; class Magnoliopsida; order Fabales; family Fabaceae; genus Lathyrus; species Lathyrus sativus. The sequence continues at coordinate 95,830,904 of OZ012738.1, read as the reverse complement.
ATGTATACAATGATCCCACAAAATATTGGGCATTTATTATTTGTTTTGGTACCTCAACAAAAATCCACAAGAAGAATGGTACAATTTCACATTTTTAATGACTATTAAAAATAGAAAAAATCAAACAAATTGAAAATAAATTCAAAATCAGTTTTCTCAGTTCCTAAAATCTCTAATCATGTCAAATATTATTGTGTAAAAGTCTCCAGATTTTAGGAGCAATATTACTATTTTTTAAAGAATTAAAGCTAGCAAGCATAAAATGAGGAAAATAAGAAAAACAAATGAAAATAAACAAACTTGCGTGTGGAATAGCAAAACAAGGCAGTGCAAAATCCAATGGGCTTGTCAAAGGGGGTGGGAATAGAAAAGTCAGCCCAGGTCCATAACTAGATTTTTTAATGAGTTGTGTGTTCATGTGTGGTGAGTCAAACACGGACCACCGTGGGTCTTAATCAAGACGGTCTGTTGGTTTAGTATGTTGATCCCCTGGTTCTCATGCTGACACGTAGGCTTCTTCAACCTTGGGCACCTGAAAAAACCTGGAAGAACACAGAGACGCCGCGTATGGTGGCCGACCGGTCGCGACTTCATCTCCTCCAATTCTCCATCAAATTGAACACTTTTTGAGTCAATCTTGTGTGATTTTTCATGGGGAATCCAAATATGCTATCAAAACTTACTTTTATCCATTAATTCCTCAAAACCGTGATCATCTAAGAAAATTCCAAGAACACCAAACTTGCATAATTGCTCTCCAATTCAACCCAGAATCGTTCTACTATGTGTGGGAATTACAAAGATGCAAAAATGGTACGATAAATATGGCTATATCATGAGTTATCTTGAAAAATAAATACCTCTGAAAACGCTTGTATGGAACCCTCCAAATGCCACTAAACCTTCAATTTCTTTGCCCAAAAACACTCAAGGAAGGTTGTAGAAACTATTTGGATAGAAGAATTTCTCTGAAATGTAGTGAATTAAGGAACTCGAATTTCACTTTGCCCTCATTTTTTCAAACTTGCAATGGCTCAAATTTACCCCAAATTTCATCAATCTTGATCTGAATTCACTCTATGATACTTATAGAATGTGTTTATGATAAAATGGGGGCCCAATTATGGCTTAACCACTCAATTGGGTTTTTGGATTTTCAATTATGGAAGCCCATGGAAATGACTCAATTCATGGCTGAATTTCCTTGTTTCTGATTCAATTCCATTCCTTGTAATGTAAGAAAGATCTATGGCTCACAATTACTCCTTGTTTGGATCTTAATGGCTATGATCCATTATGTTGCTTAAACATGAAGAAAGCTTGAAATACCCCACAAAACATGTCTCAATTGCAATTGATTTTGTCACCAATGTTCTTATAATGTGTATTCCATTCAAATAAGCACAAGTATGACCATATTTGATTAAATTTTGGCAAGATCACAAACTTGGATTTTCACATGCTTTTACCAAAATTTCCTTCACCAATCTTCACCTACAAGCTAGCCCATTGATAACTTGAGGTCTAGTTGACCAAAATGACCCTATTTGGAGCAACTTTCATGTTGGAAAAAATTCCATTTGAGTTATGCAAAGTGGTGAACTTGACCTGTAATTATATGACCTGTAATCAAGGTTTCCCAAAATACCCCTACCTTGCAAAGCTTGTAACTTGAGTTCTACAAATCCAATGGAGGACTTCTAGTACTCAAATGAAAGGTATGAAGATGCTATACAACATTCATGTGGATGTCAAGATGAGATGAATATCACATCTTGAGCTAGGTGGTCTTGAAGTTAGGCACTAAACAGGGGATTTTACACTGAGAACCCTAATTTAGCAACTCCTAACCCCTTGGATTCTCCTTGATTGATCTTAGAATAACATCTCAAATGCCTCAACACAACATCCCATGATCACCATGAATTAGATTTAAGTCTTAACCTCCTTTAATTGTACAGTTGACTTAGGGTTGACCAGATGAAAACCCTAATTGCAACACCTTCAACTGTGGCTCTTCACACCTAGCATAATGACTTAAATGAGCTCCACCATGACCCTCAAGGCACTCCATGAGCTCTATCCACATACTGTATCCATAATCAAGGCTTCACAACCCACTGATGGTCTTCAATTGGTTCCCAAGTTAGGAGATGAACCGCATACAAACATCCAAACTTCTCGAGAACACAAACCATTTCCTGATGACTTTGGTGACCTTCTCACGCTTGAATAAAACCTCTAGATAGGCTCCTCTTGATATATATCACACTTAATCCCCTGCATAAATGCTAATGCAATGCTTATGATAATGCTAGAACAATAGTATGCTAATGCAATGAAACATAAACCAAGTAAGAAAAGGTTAGGCAAATTTTGGGGTGCAACAGCTGCCCTTATTCAAGCGGCTTAGACCCGACTGGGTGAAAAGCGAACGGCTTTCGAACAATCGAGGTAGAAAATGGTTGGATACCAAAGAACCCAGAAATTTGCTAACCGAAGAAATAAACTGCAACAAAACTGCTTGGGGAAAACCATCCAGAAAATTGAATCCGGTTGTCACAATGACAAACTGGTCAGTCATCTGATAAGGAACACCTGATTTCACTATCAACCACTTGTGTGATACCACTGGCGTTGAATCAACAATCAATCTTCAAATATACGCTACAATAAGCGAGCACCGAGTCATAGGACTATATCAAAATATTATCCTTGATCTTCCATTTCCGAAGAAGCGGGCATCCATTCCTGAAGAAACGAGCAAAGCACTATGTAAATCGCGAATCGTCAATGTACTATCCTTGACCTTCCATTTCTGAAGAAATGGGAAAAGCACTATGTAAAGCGCGTCATCAATATACTATCCTTGACCTTTCGTTTACGAGGAAACAAGCATACACTAAATAAAGCGCGTCATCAATATACTATCCTTGACTTTTCGTTTACGAGGAAAAGAGCATGCACTAAATAAAAGTGCGTATCATCAATGTACTATCCTTGACCTTTCGTTTACGAGGAAACGAGCATGCACTAAATAAAAGTGCAAACAGTCAATGTACTATCCTTGACCTTTCGTTTACGAGGAAACGAGCATGCACTAAATAAAAGTGCGTATCGTCAATGTACTATCCTTGACCTTTCGTTTACGAGGAAACGAGCATGCACTAAATAAAAGTGCGATTCGTCAATGTACTATCCTTGACCTTTCGTTTACGAGGAAACGAGCATGCACTAAATAAAAGTGCAAACCGTCAATGTACTATCCTTGACCTTTCGTTTACGAGGAAACGAGCATGCACTAAATAAAAGTGAGAACCGTCAATGTACTATCCTTGATCTTCCATTTCCGGAGAATCGAGCATCGCACTAAATAAAAGCGCGGACCGTCAATATACTATCCTTGACCTTTCGTTTACGAGGAAACAAACATGCACTAAATAAAAATGCGTATCGTCAATGTACTACCCTTGACCTTTCATTTACGAGGAAACGAGTATACACTAAATAAAAGTGTGAACTGTCAATGTACTATCCTTGACCTTTCGTTTACGAGGAAACGAGCATACACTAAATAAAAGTGTGAACCGTCAATGTACTATCCTTGACCTTTCGTTTACGAGGAAATGAGCATGCACTAAATAAAAGTGCGAACCGTTAATGTACTATCCTTGACCTTTCATTTACGAGGAAACGAGCATGCAGTAAATAAAAGCGCGAACCGTCAATATACTATCCTTGACCTTTCGTTTACGAGGAAACAAGCATGCACTAAATAAAAGTGCGAACCGTCAATGTACTATCCTTGACCTTTTGTTTACGAGGAAACGAGCATGCACTAAATAAAAGTGCGAACCGTCAATGTACTATCCTTGACCTTTCATTTACGAGGAAACGAGCATGCACTAAATAAAAGTGCAAACCGTCAATGTACTATCCTTGACCTTTCGTTTACGAGGAAACGAGCATGCACTAAATAAAAGCGCGAATCGTCAATATACTATCCTTGACCTTTCGTTTACGAGGAAACGAGCATGCACTAAATAAAAGCACGAATCGTCAATGTACTATCCTTGACCTTTCGTTTACGAGGAAACGAGCATACACTAAATAAAAGTGTGAACTGTCAATATAACGGTATTGACCTTTCGTTTACGAGGAAACGAGCATACACTAAATAAAAGTGTGAACTGTCAATATAACGGTATTTACCTTTCGTTTACGAGGAAACAAGCATGCACTAAATAAAAGTGCGAATCGTCAATGTACTGTCCTTGATCTTCCATTTCCGGAGAAACGAGCATCGCACTAAATAAAAGCGCGGATCGTCAATATACTATCCTTGACCTTTCATTTACGAGGAAACGAGCATGCACTAGATAAAAGTGCGTATCGTCAATGTACTATCCTTGACCTTTCGTTTACGAGGAAACGAGCATACACTAAATAAAAGTGTGAACTGTCAATGTACTATCATTGACCTTTCATTTACGAGGAAACGAGCATACACTAAATAAAAGTGTGAACCGTCAATGTACTATTCTTGACCTTTCGTTTACGAGGAAACGAGCATGCACTAAATAAAAGTGCGAACCGTCAATGTACTATCCTTGACCTTTCATTTACGAGGAAACGAGCATGCACTAAATAAAAGCGCGAACCGTCAATATACTATCCTTGACCTTTCGTTTACGAGGAAACGAGCATGCACTAAATAAAAGTGCGAACCGTCAATGTACTATCCTTGACCTTTCGTTTACGAGGAAACGAGCATGCACTAAATAAAAGTGCGAACAGTCAATGTACTATCCTTGACCTTTCGTTTACGAGGAAACGAGCATGCACTAAATAAAAGTGCAAACCGTCAATGTATTATCCTTGACCTTTCGTTTACGAGGAAAGGAGCATGCACTAAATAAAAGCGTGAATTGTCAATATACTATCCTTGACCTTTCGTTTACGAGGAAACGAGCATGCACTAAATAAAAGCGCGAATCGTCAATGTACTATCCTTGACCTTTCGTTTACGAGGAAACGAGCATACACTAAATAAAAGTGTGAACTGTCAATATAACGGTATTGACCTTTCATTTACGAGGAAACGAGCATACACTAAATAAAAGTGTGAACTGTCAATATAACGGTATTGACCTTCCATTTCCGCAGAAACGGGCATACACTAAATAAAAGTGTGAACTGTCAATATAATGGTATTGACCTTTCGTTTACGAGGAAACGAGCATACACTAAATAAAAGTGTGAACTGTCAATATAACGGTATTGACCTTTGGTTTACGAGGAAACGGGAATACACTAAATAAAAGTGCGTACTGAGCATCCGAAGACTCGAACAAACAACTCTGCGAGGAAATTCTGACGTCAGCTGCCAGACATCCATCTTGAACAAAAATGGGTAACAACTTCGAAGTTATAATCAAGCAATCTTTCCTTTTAAAACGCTGACGTAACAACGATCTGAGGAAAACTCCGCTGAGGAAGAAGAGAAACTTAACCAAGCAACTATGATGATGGAACACATGATAGGACGAATGTTATCATCACATATCTCATGCCAAAAATTTGAATATTCGAAAATTGTCTCGAACAAGAATTCCAATTACCTGCAGGGAAAAACACCTGAAAACAAAGAGGTAACCGGTTTGGCTTATGTTTCAAAATACACATGTTTGAAAATGGTGTAATGATCCATACGGAATGGAAATGCTACGCGTTTGGGGTAGATGCTATGCACGATGCAAATGTAAAGAGGGAGTTCCGGCAAAATAAATGCTGGAGGAACGAAGCCAAACTTCCGATGGGGGAAGAAACAATCCTGCTGGGGATAGCTTAACAAAACCAGAGTTACGAACTCTAAAGAGGATGAACAATCTATTGGAGGAAAGACAACCTGCTGAGGAACAGAAAGGACGGTCCTGCGTGAGGATGATCCTTACAAACCACTGACAACCTGGTTGTACTCTGTGAGGTCTTCAACTGGGGATTGAATGTGCACGTAATCCTCTGCTGGGAATGCACATCACTGCCTGACCGTTCGCTAGCTCACATCCAACTCTTCCGGGGATAAAAAATGAGACTTCCATCTGCTGGGGAGGAATAAGATCACCTAGAGCCTGCTCCTACGTTAAGGGACTCCGGCTGGGGAAACACGATTCCTTGGATGTTTGCTTCGAAGGTAACGACCCTGCACAATATGAACGAAACAAGACAATTCTACACAAAAGGGACTATCTTGGTCAATATCCGTGAAAATTATTCAGTTAATTCAAAGTTTTAACAATTATTGGCCGAGGCCTGCAAGTTTATGCACGTGCAAGTTTATCAAAAACATCGGCGTTTTCCACAAACAAAACAGTAAAAGTTAAAACAAGAAACAAACATCAAGTACTGAATAGTATATGTTTTATTGATAATGGGCCTGTAAATAGGCAAAGTTTTTACAATGGATGCAACTCCTGAAAAGAGGAAGTTACGCAAAAGCAAATACAAATATGTACAGAGGTACCAAGAAAATTGTATACATGTCGGCAACTAGTACAGACAAACACCATGAGCTGATCCTCCTATGACTCGCCTGACTCCGACGCTTTCCCGATACTCCATCCTCGGAAGAAATTGACTTGGATAATCGACCCTCAGGTGCTCCCAAACCACTAAGCAATGCAGTATCAAACTCGGACCACAGTCATTTGCTTTTTCAATCCCTAACTTTTGCCTGAATCACCCTTTACGGGTTTTCAATTCACCGGGATACCCTATTTTGCCGAAGTCGCCTTTTCAGGTTTTCGACTTCGCGGGTGTACATCTTTTCAATTTTTTTATCCCTAATTTTTGCCCGAACCTTTTCTTCTTTTTTTTTTGGTTCGCCGGGATGCCTCATTTTTTCCTGGACTTTCTTTTTCTGTCTAGCGGATCTCTTTAAGCAAAGTATTTTTTAACTGCGTCCGAGTTCACAGGTGATGTAAAATCTTCGCCATCCATGGTGGACAACAATAAGGCTCCTCCGGAGAAGACCTTTTGAATGACATATGGACCTTCATAGTTGGGAGTCCATTTGCCCCTGTGATCTGATTGTGGCGGGAGAATCTTTTTCAGCACAAGATCGCCTGTCTGAAAGCTTCGAGGGCGCACCTTCTTATCGAAAGCTTTCTTCATCCGGCTCTGATATAACCAACCATGTGCAATAGATGCCAGTCTCTTCTCGTCCATCAAGATGAGCTGATTCAGTCTATTCTTTATCCACTCTGCCTCATCAAGTTTGACATCGACCAAAACTCTCAGAGAAGGAACCTCAACCTCCAATGGTAGGACAACTTCCATACCATACACTAGTGAGAAAGGTGTTTCCCCGGTTGATGTACGTACCGTCGTACGATAACCGTGTAAAGCGAAGGGCAACATCTCATGCCAATCCTTGTATGTCACAACCATCTTCTGATCTATCTTCTTGATGTTCTTGTTGGCCGCTTTGACAACGCCATTCATCTTGGGCCGATAGGGAGATGAGTTGTGATGCTCAATCTTAAAATTCTGGCTCAATTCCTACATCATCTTATTATTCAAGTTCGAACCATTGTCAGTAATGATTCTTTCGGGAATTCCGTATCTGCAAATGATGTCCTTTTTGATAAACCGGGCTACTACTTGTTTGGTGACATTAGCGTATGACGCTGCTTCGACCCATTTGGTGAAGTAATCAATATCCACCAAGATGAAACGGTGTCCATTAGACACAATGGGCTCAATCCTGCCAATCATATCAATACCCCACATGGAGAAAGGCCACGGGGTCGCCATAACATTCAAAGGGCTTGGCGGCACATGAATCTTGTCCGCATAAATCTGGCGTTTATGGCATTTCTTCGCAAACTTGAAACAATCTGTTTCCATCGTCAGCCAATAATACCCTGCTCGTAATAACTTTCGAGACATAGCATGTCCGCCGGCATGCGTGCCGAAAGTACCTCCGTGGACCTCTTCCATAAGCAGATTAGCTTCTTTCTCATCCACACATCGTAATAATACTAAATCATGGTTTCTCCTATACAGAACACCATCTAGATTCAAGTAGAAGTTGCCAGCCAATCTCCTAAGAGTCTTCTTATCGCGGCTGGATTCCCCAGTCGGATACTCCTGGTACTTTAGGAAATTCTGGATATCAAAATACCACGACTTGCCATCGAAAGCTTCCTCAATGGAGAATACGAAAGCGGGCCTATCAAGGCGAGAGATAACTATTCTGGGAGCCTCATTCCAGAAGTTAACTTTGTACATCGAAGACAACATCGCAAAAGCGTCTGCCATATGATTTTCTGCCCGCGACACATGGTGAAACTCTACCCGGTCAAAGAAAGGTAACAACCTCCTTGCATAATTCATGTAAGGTATCAAATTAGGCTGACGAGTCTCCCATTCTCCCTTGATCTGGTTCACGACTAGCGTGGAGTCTCCATACACATCAAGATTTTTAATTCTCAAATCAATAACCTCCTCGAGACCCATGATACACGCTTCATATTCAGCCTCATTGTTGGTAACTGGAAATGTCAATCTGGCAGTGAACGAGATGTGAGTCCCATGGGGAGTAGTAATGATTGCCCCATATCCACTTCTGTATGAATTTACAACACCGTCAAATATTAATTGCCATTGGGAACTCCACTCAGGACCTTCATCATGCAATGGCTCCTCGCAGTCTTTCATCTTTAGGTATATAATATCCTCGTCAGCAAAATCAAACTTCTTTGGCTGGTAATCATCGATTGGCTGCTCGGCCAGGTACTCTGACAGAACGCTACCTTTGATAGCCTTTTGTGAAACATACTGAATGTCGTACTCTGTCAGTACCATCTACCATCGGGCAATCCTTCCTGAAAGCACCTGCTTTTCGAAGACATATTTGATCGGATCCATCTTCGAAATCAGCATGGTTGTATGATTTAGCATGTATCGTCTCAAACGTTTGGCAGCCCAAGCAAGTGCACAACACGTCTTTTCGAGCATTGAGTAACGAGACTCACAATCTGTGAACTTTTTACTTAAGTAATAGATCGCATGCTCTTTTCGTCCAGTCTCGTCCTGTTGACCGAGAACACAACCCATGCTGTTCTCAAGAATCGTCACGTACATGATTAGTGGTCTTCCGGCTACTGAGGGTATCAATATCGGAGGTTCCTGGAAGTATTCTTTTATTTTTTCAAATTCCTTTTGACAATTTTCATCCCAGACAATCGCCTGATCTTTTTTCAACAATTTAAACATTGGTTCACACGTGGCTGTGAGATGGGATATGAACCGGGAAATGTAGTTCAATCTCCCCAAAAAGCCACGAACCTCTTTCTCTGTTTTTGGCGCTGGCATTTCTTGTATAGCTTTTATTTTTGCAGGATCAACCTCAATTCCTTTTTCACTAACAACGAACCCCAATAGCTTTCCAGATCTCACCCCAAAGGTGCACTTATTAGGATTCAGCCTTAGCCTGAATTTCCTAAGCCTCTCAAACAATTTCAGAAGATTTACCAGATGCTCTTCCTCCTTCTGGGATTTGGCAATCATATCATCAACATAGACCTCAATCTCTTTATGCATCATGTCATGAAAGAGCGTTGTCATAGCACGCTGATATGTTGCCCCAACGTTCTTCAAACCAAAGGGCATCACTTTGTAGAAGAACGTTCCCCACAGGGTAATGAAAGTTGTTTTCTCCATATCCTCCGGCACCATCTTAATCTGATTATAGCCCGAAAAACCGTCCATGAAGGAAAACACAGAGAATTGAGCAGTATTGTCGACCAATACGTCAATATGAGGAAGTGGGAAGTCATCCTTAGGGCTCACCTTGTTCAGATCCCAATAGTCAACGCACATCCGTACCTTACCATCTTTCTTTGGTACAGGTACTATATTGGCGACCCAAGGGGGGTAAGTTGTAACAGCTAGAAAAACAGCGTCCCACTGTTTCTGTACTTCCTCTTTAATCTTTACGGTCATATCTGGTCTCGTTCTTCTGAGCTTCTGCTTGACCGGTAGACATTCTTCACACAATGGCAAGCGGTGAACCACAATATCATTGTCTAACCCAGGCATGTCGTCATAAGACCAAGCAAAGATGTCACTATACTCTCGCAGCATCTCGATCAGTCTTTGCTTGATATCGCTTTGCAGCGCAGCCCCTACCCGGACATTCCTGACAACTTCTTTGGAACCCAAATTAACGACCTCAATTTCCTCCTGATGAGGCAGGATGATTCTCTCTTCTTGTCTCAAAAGTCGAGTCAGCTCTTTTGGTAAGTCGTCGTCCTCAACAATCTCTTCCTCGGCTTGAAATATCGGATGCTCAAAGTCGAAGCGAGTCATAAGGAGTTCTTGATCGGTGTCATCTGAAATATGGATCCTGCAAGAGACATGGTTAAATGCTTCAAAAGACATGCAAACAAAGCACACAACCACGTTGCCATTTTATTGTTAAAATAAAAACAGAAAAACAAGGATCACAAAATTTGCATGAGAAAAACGCCTTTATTTGATGATTAAAGCAAAGCATACACATAAACAAGTAGGCCCTGAAATAAAATCACTATGCCACGGGTAGGACATAGGATTGTACAATAATCGAAAAAACAAGGCATTACTGTTTCGTCGTCACTTGAATAAAGTCCTGAATAGACCAGTTGCATAGGCTTTGTCCTAGCACGCTGGGCTTGATCCACGAATCCATGTCACAGTCGCTATCTTCATCTCCACTATCAGACACATCATTAATTCTTTCAAAATTGACTCCCCCTGGAGTAAACACAATCGTCCCCTTGAACCATGGCGCGCTCTGTGATGAAGATGACGAAGATGGGCGATAACCCAAGCCAAACTTGTCCTGCTTAACAAGAATCTCCAGAACTTGACCCCAACCTTTGGTTTCCCCGGCCTGAACTACCGCTTGGGCTTCTCTGTACGAAGACATAACCATGTCTGGCCCTTCGCTTATGACAGGAGACTTGTCTTTGATCTGCATCCCTTCAAAAGCTTGGCACAATGTCTCATGAATCTCGCCATCCACTTCGACATATTTGAATGACGACAGGTGACTTACTAGGATATCTTCTTCCCCATATACGGTGACAATGCTACCACCGATCATATACTTGAGCTTTTGGTGCAACGTAGACGTTACAGTCCCTGCAAAGTGAATCCATAGTCGTCCAAGCAAACAACTATAAGCTGGCTGAACATTTATAATGTAAAACACAGTGTCAAACACCTCTGGACCAACCTGGATTGGCAAAGTCAATTCTCCGAATAAGGACCTTCTAGTCCCGTCAAAAGCTCTCACCACCAAATCACTTGGCGTGCATATTATTCCTCGAGTATCCAGCTTCAACAGTGCCTTCTTAGGCAAAACATTCAGGGATAAACCAATGTCAACAAGGACATGAGACATAATAGTGCCCCGACATTCGACTGAGATATGAAACGCACTGTTGTGGTTGCGACCCCTGGGCGTCAAATCAAGATCAGTAAACCCAAGGCCGTGCCCCGCGTTCACGCCCGCAATCACTCCTTCGAGCTGATTGACGGAAATCTCCTGGGGTACATAGGATGTGTCAAGGAGTTTCAACAAAGCGTTTCGATGGGCTTCGAAACAAAGCAACAATGACAATATCGAGATTTTGGAGGGCGTTTGCTGCAGATGATCCACAATCTTGTAATCACTCTTCCGGATCAGTCTCATAAATTCTTCCACATCCTTGGTCAATACCTCTTTCTCCTTCTCTTGAGAAGATCCTCCTTCATTGACTTTACCCTTCCCTTTGGCAATTCTCCCAGCTTCTACTTCTGGTGACGTGAAAATTATACCACTGCGGATTATGCCCCCCGCTCCCACAAGGTTATCAACTGACCCTACCGGCGGGCTTTCCAGGTTAATCTTTTCTCCATTGCAGTAGGCCTCTACCCCATAGTTCCAAGGGATGGCCTTAGTACTTTCGTAAGGAATGGGTCCAGCTTTGGTTATGGTGATAGTCGCCCGCTTGGCAGGCGCCGATATCGTGACAGTCTTAAACGGGATCGTAACCGTTGCAACTTCGCCCTGCTCTTCAACTATCGCCTCAACAGGCTTCTCTTCAGCAGTACAGTCGAATTGCAGCGCTCCTTCATCAATCAGACCTTGAATACCTCTTCTTAAACTATCATAACCCTCAGGCCAGGCTAAATAGTCCACACAATCTATATCACACCCGGGGAAAACTCCCCCTTCTAACAACCTTCCCTTTACATAGCCCAAAGGCGTCTTCAGCTCATCTATGTTCATGATCAAATTCAGACTGATATATTCCAAGATAGCCCCCACCTTTGCAGATCTGTGAGGTGGCATCGGATTTTTCTCGATATTGGGTGCCTCATAACCAAAGTTTATAGCTGTACTATCTAGCAGATCCTGCACTTTGTGTTTGAAGGCATGACAATTCTCTATGCTGTGACCGGGTGCCCCGGAGTAGAATTCACAATGTGCATTGGCATCATAACCAAAAGGAGGCGTGCCCTTCGGCAGAGCTAATGTCCTTTTCTCAACAAGATGCAGTTGTAATAAAGTTGGGAGAAGCTGAGCATACGACACTGGAGGCACATCAAATACTCTTTTCACGGCCCTATCCCGCCCTTGGAACCTTTGTGGAGTAGAACTCTGTTGTCCCTGTTGCTGTTGCGGCTGTTGTTGTTGCTGTTGAGGTACGGGAATTGTCACACTAGCAATCTGCTGCCTGCGATAATTCTGACTTCTATCCCTTCTCCGAGCACTATATACCGAATTAGTGTCTCCCTGCTTTTTATTTCCAAACACCTTTTTCCCTCCTCCAGTTGAGGCTGATTCACCCGCTTGAATCTTTCCGATCTTGATTCCGTTCTCTATACGCTCTCCCATGAGTATCATATCCGAAAAACTACCCATCATACAGCCAAAAAGCTTGTCGTAATACATACCAGAGAAAGTACCCACAAAGAGATCCATCAATTCACGCTCTACCACGGGTGGCTGCACCCTAGCTGCAAGCTCACGCCACCTCTGGGCGTACTCTTTAAAACTCTCGCCATTCTTCTGAGAAAGATTTTGAAGTTGGACCCTGTTTGGAGCAAGGTCGCTGTTATACTGGTAATGCCTTACAAAGGCCTCCGCCAACTCTTTCCAGCTACCGATCTGAGTGGGCTCTAACCCCATATACCATTCAAGTGACGGTCCAGACAAGCTATCTTGGAAAAAATGCATCAGCATCTTTTCATCACTCGAATAAGCAGACATTCTTCGATAATAAGACCGTACATGAACTCTTGGGCAGGAGTCCCCCTTATACTTGTCAAAAGTAGGCGCTTTGAACTTGAGCAGCACCCTCAAGCCAGGAACCAACCCCATATTAGCCATGTCTAACCCCATGGAATTCTCATTGGCTAGACCTCTCACTTGTTCCTCCAACACCTTGGACCTTCGGTCATTTTCTACGGGCATCTCGAGACCCCTACCTTGTGGAGGGAAAACATCTTCTTGACGATCCTCGCCCCAATGAGAATCCTCATTATCATACCCAGCGTAAGCGGTATTAGGACCAAAGCCAGTCTGATTAAACCTGGGACCATACTCCACATTACCAAAGCCCTGATTAGCAACACCCAACCCAAAACCAACGTTGTAGGCACCCATCCCAACACCGTTGTTTCTTGCGTTGCCAAAACCTGTATTGCCATAGCCCTGATTGGCACCACCAATACCTACACCAGTGTTTCTAGCATCAATACCAAAATCATCATTTCCAGTTCCAACATTTCTGTTGGTTTCCACATGCCTGTTACCATTACCAGCTACATTCCCATTCCCAACCCCATTACCGTTCTCAGTAGTATTGAGAACGACCACCGGTACAACATCACCCGCTCGAGGAGTCCCAACTTGAGAAGGATTAGTAGCAACCCCGCCATGTAGCACACCATTACCGTCAACCCGTGCAATCAGAGGCTGCACCAGAGTCTGAAGCTGCTCTTGGCCTTTGGCCACAGTTTCCATAACCTGCATGAACTGCGCCATCCTGTCGCGCATCTCCTGCATCTCAACTTGCATTTGATCCATAGCTTTCTTGCAATTACCTCTTGTGGAGTATCGGTGAATTCGCTGATCGGCAATCCTGAAACAACTGACAAGAGATACAGGAGATAAGATACAGAGTTCAAGGCACCTGCGATGCAAAATGAATATGCAAAATTCTAACATGTAAATATGCGACAGGGAAATTCCCCCTCGATTCTAGTTCTGGAAAGAAGCCATAAAGATAATGGCGCCCATACAGACAAGCATAGAATCAGAAATCCTCGTATATAAGCATGAGTCGACAGGTAATGTACAAACTACAACTGAGTGCAAATAGAGAAGACCTCGGCCAACAAGCCTGGCGATGGTCAAGTACAAGCAAGATAACAAAGTACAAAGGAAAACAACAAAGCCGATCAAGATGGGTGACACGCCCGGAAATCCTCTAGCAATCTCAACGTCTCAGGGTGGTCTGGTCTGGAGAGTAGTCCATGTATAAGCAACTTCTGCTGGACAATAATGGAATGCAAACTCCTAGCATCCTTTTCACAAGTTCCCTCACCGAAACATGCGTCGAGCTTACACCTCTTGAAATCAGCCTACAGCTTACAACTCTTCAGCTCTTTAACAATATCGCTCAATCTGTACTCAGCATTCCACCTATGTGATGACTCCTCTACAATATTCGCTTCCTTGGTGTTAAGTTGCGCATTCAACTTGGAAATCTGCAGCTTCAGCTTGTCCTCATGCTCCTTGCGGCTAGTAAGCGTGGCATTCCACAATGATTCCCACTTAGAGATTTGCAAATAAGCCACGTCTAGAATCTCCTTTTTAGTAGCAAGCACACTACTAACGGCCTTCATATCCATAGCCAATTGCTTTCTTTTGTCATTCTCCTCAGTCAACTCTGTACTCATTCTATTTACCACCTCAATTTGCTTCTTCAAAGCATAGGTCGCTTCAGTCTTCTCATGTCGAAGTTGAAAGATCTCCTTCTCTAGTTCTTCATTTGCCTTTCGCAACTCTTCCTTTTCGGCTATCAGCTTATTGTACTTTTCAATCTCCACGGTAGTAGGTTCCTCAATCACGGGAGGGTATAATGGCTCTGCTGCAGGAAATGGCATCAAAAACTTCCTAGCCCTCTCACGAATCCAGACCAAATAAGGATCATAGGCTCGACTATTGCTCTTTCCAAGCAATGCTTTACCTCTTCTATGGATGTTACCCCATGCATGCTCCAATCTGCGTAGGGTATCTGCTTCCAATAAGCCCGTGAGATACAGAGATTCCTGTATCTTGTCTTCATTAGGAGGACTCTTCAGAGCGTATCCAAACTGTCTTACAAGCAAGGCAGGGTTATAGTTAATATAGCCTTTCCGACCAATCAGCGGGACATTTGGAAAGCCACTGCAACTATATACGATATCAACTCCAAGCATATTCCAATCAAACCATACAATATTCTCTGCAGACAAACTCCTCAACCTGGAAGACCACTCTAAAGTACTGGCAGTAGCAATAAATGGTCATGTCTTCGGAAGGTGACTATGGAACCATTTGTACAACATGGGTACACAGCAGGAAACGTTCTTACCCCTTCGCTTCTCGTTCTTATAGTGGATAGAATGATAAATGTTTCCTAATAGTGTAGGCACCGGATTCTTGGAAGTGAGAATGAAGAAAGCATCTGAATCCACAAACTGGTTGGGAAAAAAGATGATACCATAAATGCACACAACCATAATAGCACTGAATACGATCCAACACCCGTTCTTTGCACATTGCGCAACCTTGTCAACCAAGAAAGATAAATGAAACCCATACGCTCCGTTCAGCTTAACCAAACTCCCTGAGAACTCATAAGCATCCAGACAAACAACTTCAGCAAGCTTAGCCAGATTAGGCTCAGCATCATCATGAACATACGGCATCTGATCTAACACCCGGGCTCCTAATAAAGCAGAGAATTCCTCCAAAGTTGGCGCCAAGACATAATCAAGAAACAGAAAGCACCTCAGCTGAGGGTCTTAAAACTGCATCAGAGCATATAATCCGTTCAACTCGAACACGGATGGCTTGCATACAAAACTGAGTAGTTTCCCGTACGATTTTCTGAACTCATCCCTCACCTTCTGATCAGCTAAAGCAACTAACTTCAACAAAGAACTGATGTCGGGAGAAGGAAGCTTGTAAGCAACGATCTTCTTCAGAGGCTCCATGTCAGGCAATAAGGTAGAACACTAGAATCTGAGGGGAAGAGCACATCTGCAACATAAGTACATGTTAATGAAATGCACAAATGAAAGTGCGAATGCATATGTAAACAGGGGATCAAGCTTGCTACTGTAGCTTGAGAATAATCAGAAGTTTGTTGTGCTGTAGCTTGAGAATAATCAGCGCTTCGCCTTAGTAAGAACCAATCCAACAATAGGAACCCTTGTATTAAATTCACACTTGTACGGAACCGGGTAATCTGAAGTCTAGAGTTTCCTGCATAACCCCAGCCCACTCACAGGTATGGACTTAATTCACCGACGAGGTATGGCATCCTATGCGTTCATCAGTGTCACAGACTTTTAAGAACGATGATACGATACCTAGAAGGTGTGGCGTCATCATCTCTTGAAGCGGCCTCACTTAGCTGAATCTCAAATGATCGGTTCCCAGAGTCGACAAACCTCAGATCCAAAATCCATTCGAGCCCAAAGGCCCAAGAGGAAAATCATCAAAGAGAATCTCGTTTGAGCGCGGATTTCATGGCTAGCTGGTGCATGCAAAGCATACAGGCTCACCACTAATCTCCACTTCTAAGTCTAAGTCTATACTCAAGCCCAAGTCCGACTTATCTCTCAAAGTGAAACCCCTCCCAAAACACAACAATAATAACATAGTGCGGAAAGTAAAAAGCGAAAGATAAAAGCAGAAATGCAAACCCAAAAGATAAAGAAACAAGCGCTTGGATTGACTCGCATAGGGAACCGTTGGAGTCCCCAGCAGAGTCGCCAGCTGCCGCTACCGCGAAAATAAGGTGCCGGCAAAACAGAAGAGTCGCCACCTTTTGTTATTTATCCCACGGAAAGGGAAAGGAAACAATCGGAAAAACCTGACGAAAAGGTATAAGACAAGGTCATCGCAACCATGTCCTGGATTCGGGAGTCGGTTACACAAGAGGGAGATATTAGCACCCCTCATGTTCGTCGTACTCGACGGGATCCACGCTTAATGGTTTATCTGACGGGTTGATTTAACTATCTATGCTAAAAGTCTGGTCTAAAGAGAAAAGAAAATGACTCGGCAGAATACAACAGTTCTATGCCTACGTATTCCCGTCTGGAATGAGAAATCAGAGTCAATGTAGTTCGCCTAACTACGGGTAAAAAGGGGGAAAGGTTGCTCGCCGAGATATCGCATCTAGTGCCTACGTACTTTCACACGGCATGAAAGATCAGAGCAAACGTAGTTCAGGCTAACAAGACCACATACTGGTTCATATGTTTTAACCCGAGTAGGGTTAACAAACGGTTCTAGCAGTTTGGTGTATGTAGCTCGACCTTTGGAGACTTAGGCGTTTACCGTTTGCGGTAGAACCGAGAGTTAACAAAACTCTCCTTAAGAAAAGGGTTTCCAAGGATTAAAGGTCCAAGAGGACAAAAAGAGTTTGATCTTTGTTTTTGAAGTCTTTTAAAGAAGAAGTGCTTTGAGTTTTGTTTGTAACTCATGTTGCACTAAAGACTTGGACTTAAGAGTGAATGCGTCGCATGTCACCCAAAGGGTACCACACTAAACACCCAAGATATTTAAGAGAGACCCTCCCACAACCCTTTCTCAAGTGCTTAAGGCTCAAAGCGTACAACACGTGTTATCCTTTATTAAGTGTTTTAAGAATGTTTGAAGATGAGAAGAGAAAGGACACACTAAAGAGGAACTAATCCAATCCTAAAGTTGCCATGCAAAGTTCATCCTATGATTGAGGTTAGGAGGGAACTACCTATTGTTATCATGCATGTTTAGGACCCTAATGTCTATCACATTCCAAATTGAACAAGAAGGAATGGAAATCCTAAGGGAAGGAAGACAAGAAGAAGAAGAAAACAATTATAAGAATGCAAACATAAAATGCAAACATGGAAGGTAAAGATGCAATGCAAGTGAGGGAGGAAATATGTGTGGGGCAGGAGCCTCCATAAGATCATCACAAACTCAATCCAAAGTATGAATAAATTCAAAGAGAAGAGGAGAAGAGATGCAACAAAAGCAAATCACAAACAACATCCAAAAGAAGTCCTCAAGGATTCACCACTTTAGGCATGCCTTAGAGACCTCCAAAGGAGGGACCTAAAACTTTCTTAAATGACACACCAAGGTCATTGGACAGAGGGTGGCATATTATAATCATACAACCTAAGCCACAAATGAATATCAAAAGGAAAATGGCAAGGAACCAAGATAAAAGTGCAAAAGATGCATATGTAATGACATTTGAAAGCACAAAGTTTAAGCATTAAAAGATGAGGTCAAATGAGAATGTTGCACACAATATAAAGATCCACAAATTGGTACACAAGACCTATAATCATCCTATAACATGAAGCAATCACCATAAGATCCATCATACAAGCATTACAAGGCTTTTGGAGCCAAAACATTACAAGTGTACAAGCGAAAGTGCCAAATTATGAGTCAACTTGCAAAATAAGGAAAAAAATTGTAAAATGCATCTAAAAATGCCAATTAAATTCTCCAAGGACCCTAAAGGTATGGGGAACCATAGGTTCAAAGGTGAAGAAAAGAATCCAAAGGGAAGTGCCTAAACAGAGGGAAAACATGAAGGGTATCTCAAAACAAAGGCAAACTAGAGCATGAACAAAATGGCACTCAAAACCAATGAAAATTGTACAATAAAATCCAGAGAAACATACACATAGATCCCTTAAGATGTATAAAATGATCCCACAAAATATTGGGCATTTATTATTTGTTTTGGTACCTCAACAAAAATCCACAAGAAGAATGGTACAATTTCACATTTTTAATGACTATTAAAAATAGAAAAAACCAAACAAATTGAAAATAAATCCAAAATCAGTTTTCTCAGTTCCTAAAATCTCTAATCATGTCAAAGATTATTGTGTAAAAGTCTCAAGATTTTAGGAGTAATATTACTATTTTTTAACGAATTAAAGCTAGCAAGCATAAAATGAGTAAAATAAGAAAAACAAATGAAAATAAACAAACTTGCGTGTGGAATAGCAAAACATGGCAGTGCAAAATCCAATGGGCTTGTCAAAGGGGGGTGGGAAAAGAAAAGTCAGCCCAGGTCCATAACCAAATTTTTTAATGAGTTGTGTGTTCATGTGTGGTGAGTCAAACACGGACCACCGTGGGTCTTAATCAAGACGGTTCGTTGGTTTAGTATGTTGATCCCCTTGTTCTCATGCTGACACGTAGGCTTCTTCAACCTTGGGCACCTGAAAAAACCTGGAAAAACACAGAGACGCCGCGTATGGTGGCCGGTCGGTCGCGACTTCATCTTCTCCACACTACCAAAATCGCAACTCCTCCAATTCTCCATCAAATTGAACACTTTTTGAGTCAATCTTGTGTGATTTTTTATGGGGAATCCAAATATGCTATCAAAACTTACTTTTATCCATTAATTCCTCAAAACCGTGATCATCCAAGAAAATCCCAAGAACACCAAACTTGCATAATTGCTCTCCAATTCAACCCAGAATCCTTCTACTATGTGTGGGAATTACAAAGATGCAAAAATGGTACGATAAAGATGGTTATATCATGAGTTATCTTGAAAAATAAATACCTCCGAAAACGCTTGTATGGAACCCTCCAAATGCCACTAAACCATCAATTTCTTTGCCCAGAAACACTCAAGGAAGGTTGTAGAAACTATTTGGATAGAAGAATTGCTATGAAATATAGTGAATCAAGGAACTCGAATTTCACTTTGCCCTCACTTTTTCAAACTTGCAATGGCTTAATTTTACCCCAAATTTCATCAATCTTGATCTGAATTCACTCTATGATACTTATAGAATGTGTTTGTGATAAAATGCGGGACCAATTATGGCTTAACCACTAAATTGGGTTTTTGGATTTTCAATTATGGAAGCCCATGGAAATGACTCAATTCATGGCTGAATTTCCTTGTTTCTGATTCAATTCCATTCCTTGTAATGTAAGGAAGATCTATAGCTCACAATTACTCCTTGTTTGGATCTTAATGGCTATGATCCATTATGTTGCTTAAACATGAAGAAAGCTTGAAATACCCCACAAAACATGTCTCAATTGCAATTGATTTTGTAACCAATGTTCTTATAATGTGTTTTCCGTTCAAAATAAGCACAAATATGACCATATTTGATTAAATTTTGGCAAGATCACAAACTTGGATTTTCACATGCTTTTACCAAAATTTCCTTCACCAATCTTCACCTACAAGCTAGCCCATTGATAACTTGAGGTTTAGTTGACCAAATGACCCCATTTGGAGCAACTTTCATGTTGGAAAAAAATTCCATTTGAGTTATGCAAAGTGGTGAACTTGACCTGTAATTTTATGACCTGTAATCAAGGTTTCCCAAAATACCCCTGCCTTGTATAGCTTGTAACTTGAGTTCTACAAATCCAATGGAGGACTTCTAGTACTCAAATTAAAGGTATGAAGATGCTCTACAACATTAATATGGATGCCAAGATGATATGAATATCACATATTGAGCTAGGTGGTCTTGAAGTTAGGCACTAAACATGGGATTTTACACTAAGAACCCTAATTTAGCAACTCCTCACCCCTTGGATTCTCCTTGATTGATCTTGGAATAACATCTCAAATGCCTCAACACAACATCCCATGATCACCATGACTTAGAATTGAGTCTTAACCTCCTTTAATTTTACAGTTGACTTAGGGTTGACCAGATGAAAACCCTAATTGCAACACCTTCAACTGTGGCTCTTCACACCTAGCATAATGACTTGACTGAGCTCCACCATGACCCTCAAGGCACTCCATGAGCTCTATCCACATACTCTATCCATAATCAAGGCTTCACAACCCACTGATGGTCTTCAATTGGTTCCCAAGTTAGGAGATGAACCGCATACAAGCATCCAAACTTCTTGAGAACACAAACCATTTTTTGATGACTTTGGTGACCTTCTTAAGCTTGAATAAAACCTCTAGATAGGCTCCTCTTGATATATATCACACTTGATCCCTTGCATAAATGCTAATGCAATGCTTATGATAATGCTAGAACAATGGTATGCTAATGCAATGAAACATAAACCAAGTAAGAAAAGGTTAGGAAAATTTTGGGGTGCAACAGTATCCCAGGCCGAACTTGTCCTGCTTGACAGGAACATCGAGAACTTGACCCCACTTCTGAGACAATCCGGATTCTACGATAGCACGAGTTTCCTTGAGCGATGACATTGAAACCTCTAGACCCTTGGCTGCCACATGAGACTTCCCCTGAATCTGAACTGTTTCGAAGGCCTGGCAGAGTGTTTCGTGGATCTCACCATCCACTTCTACATACTTGAAAGATGACAGATGGCTCACCATAATATCCTCTTCACCACACACGGTAACTATACTCCCTTCTGCCATGTGTTTCAGCTTTTGATGCAACGTTGAGGTTACTGCCCCAGCAACATGTATCTAAGGTCGGCCAAGAAAACAACTGTATGCTGGCTGGATATCCATAATATGGAAAGTTGCATAAAAGATCTCCGACCCTATTTGAATAGGCAGCGTGATTTCTCCAAACACTGATCTCTTTGATCCATCAAAAGCCCTCACGACCAGATCACTGGGTGTGCACAACAAACCCTGGATGTCCAACTTCATCAATGCCTTCTTCGGAAGCACATTAAGGGATGATCCAATATCAACCAAGACATGTGACATCAGAGATCCTCTACACTCCAACGATATGTATATAGCACGATTATGGTTCCTCCCAGCAGGAGTCAGATCTAAATCAGTAAAGCCGAGACCATTACCGACATTTACATGAGCGACTATCCCCTCCAACTGATTGACAGAAATCTTCTGGGGTACGTACATTGCATTCAAAAATTTCAACAGAGCATTGTGACGCGCCTCCGAACTCATCAACAATGACAAGATAGAAATCTTCGACGGAGTTTGATTCAAGTGATCCACAATTTTGTAGTCACTCTTCCGAATAAACCTCATAAATTCCTCCGTATCCCTTGAAAGATCATCAGTAACAATCTAGGGTTGAGCATTCTCTTCAGTCGCAGCCTTACGCTTACCACTGTCATTCTTATCAGCAATAACCTCTGACGGAGAAAAGACCCTACCACTTCTGGTAATACCTCCGACACCGACTATGTTCTCAACCGACGAACTTCCGCCTGCAGATTCTATCCATTCTTGTTTATGCCCGTTACAGAACACCTCTCCCCAATAGTTCCATGGGATAGCTCTAGTGCTCTCGTACGGCATGGGCCCAGGTACAGTAATGGTCACCGGAGCTGGCCTAGAAGGCGCTTAAATATTGATAGTCCGGTAGGGAATGGAAATAGTAGCAACTTCGTTTCCATCATTACTCACCTCTTTCACAATATCTTCTTTAACGACTTTGTCAAATTGCAGACAACCCTCATCAATCATTCTCTGAATACCCCTCTTCAAAAGATCACAACCCGCAGACTGCACTTAACATTCGGAGCAGTCATCAGAACAACCTGGAAATACTCCTTTCTTCAACAAACAAGATTTCACAAAACCCAGCAGAGTTTTTAAATCTACAACATCAGTTATCAGATTCAACTTTTCACCCTCAATAACAACATTAACTCCTGCCACCCCATGATTTGGCATCGGGTTTTGAGTCACATTGGGCCCCTCGTTGGTGAAGTTAATAGCTTTAGAATCGAGCAAATCATGGACCTTATGCTTAAAAGCTTTACAGTGGTCAATATCATGGCCTGAGGCGCCAGAGTGAAAATTGAAATGAGCATTTGCATCGTAACCAGGAGGCGGTATACTTGTGAGAGGAGCCAAGGTCCTCTTCTGAACCAATTGTAATTGTAACAACCGTTGTAACAACTGAGAATAGGGTATCGGTGGATTTGTGAATTGTATGTCAGGCATCCGGCGCCTAGCAGGATAAGGTCGCTGAGCGTTGCCTTGTTGCGGAGCTGCGGTCGGGATATTCACAGTAGCAACCTAATGATGCTGACGAGACTGTGCTCTACCATTACCTTTATGAGAAATAGCACTCACATCCCCCTCCCTTCTCTTGGGGTTTACAGAATACGGCTTCTTCACTCCTCCCGAAGAGGATCCACCACCATTGGAAATCTTACCGGCCTTGATTCTGCTTTCAATTCGCTCACCGACAATTACCAAATCAGAAAACCCTGCAGACATGCAGCCTATCATATTCTCAAAGTACACCCCCGGTAACGAAGCCATGAACATGTCAATCAACTCTCTTTCGACCAAAGGAGATTGCACTTGTGCAACATCTGCAATTGTACCCGATTGGGTGCCAGATCACTATTATACTGATAGTGACGCACAAAAGCCTTGGCCAATTCTTTCCAGCTACGAATATGGGTTCTCTCAAGCCCCATATACCATTCCAATGAAGCCCCTGCCAGACTATCCTGAAAGAAATGCATCAACAGCTTCTCATCACTGGAATAGGCGGACATTTTCCTGAAGTATGACCGAATGTGTACTCTGGGACAAGTCGTCCCTTTGTACTTATCGAAATCGGGCACCTTAAATTTGGGGGGAATCCTGAACCCAGGAACTAAACCAAGATCAGACATATCCAAGCCCAAAGAGTTCTGATTCTCCAAGGATTTCATCTTCTCCTCAATCAGTTTGAACCTTCGATCCGCTTCAGTTGGCAAACTGCCCTCTGGATTTCTCACAGAAAATATATCATCCTGATTATCCTCCCAATGAGGACCAGTAACCCCGTGCACAGTGCATACACTACCATTACCAGCCATATTACCGTTCTCACCAGCAACTCCTCCGCCCGAAGGTACAACAATAGTAGGAATACCTTGAGGAATAGACCCACCAACCGGAGGATGAACAATACCAGCCCCTCCATGCAAAATACCGTCTTCGTCAACCCGTGCTATCAATGGATGAACGAGAGTTCTCAACTATTCCTGCCCACTGGCGACAGTCTGCATCAATTCCATGAATTGGGCCATACGAGCCCTAACCTCCTGCAATTCTGCCTGAACCTGATCCATCACCTTCTGCTGATTCCCTCGAGTAGAGTACCTGTGGAAGCTGAATTCCTCAATCCTGAACTGAAGAAAACCAAGCAGAGATAAGAACACAAGGCCGCCAAGAACAACCTGCAATGCAAATTTGAATGTAAGATGCAAAATGCAAACATGTCTATGTATGCACAGGGAGATCTTCCCCTTGATTCTGGTTTCAATAAACAAGAACAACAGAGATGGATAAAAACACCACAATAAATCTTCTCATATATCAAGTAAAGCTGAAACAATATAACCAAATGAGAAATATCCGCATACAAAGAAGTATTGATCTCATCCAACATCTCTGGTGATGATCAAGATACAAAATCAAATGAAACTACAAAAGATAAAACTCCTAGTAGCCATGATCTCTATGCCACTCCTGAGAATCCTCAAGCATCTCCTTCGTATCTGGATGGTCTGGCCTCTCCATCAACTCTCAGATAAGGACATCCCTCTTGCGTATCACATCCCTGAGATAATGACAATGATCCTACCAAGCATCTTCGCCGAAGGCGTCCTTAAGCCTGGGTCTCTTCACCTCTGCCCGAATCTTGAACTCTTCAAGTGCTGACAAAGTCTCTTGGTATTTCTGCTCGATTGTGCTGATGCGGAACGTTTCCAACAGTAACTCTCTCTCCTTAGCCTTGAATTGCGCTTTCAGCTTATCAACCTGAACACGAAGCTGATCTTCTCTACTCTTATTGGCGGTCAAGGTAGCATTCCACTGCTTATTGAATTTGGATATCTTCAGACAGGATCTATCTAAATCCTCCTTCTTACTTCTCAGAACACTACAAGTGTTTTTCAGATCAAGACCGACTTGCTTCCGTGCTTGTACCTGATTAGCAAGTTCTTCATTCGCCTTAGTCAACAATTCTGCATTTGTCTTGGCCAAATACACAGCTTCACCCTTATCATGCTTCAACTGACCGATCTCCTGCTTCAACTCTTCATTCTATTTGCACAGCTCTTCCTTCTCTGCCCAAAGCATGGTATATCTCGAGATATCAACAGTTGTAGGCGGCTCAATGACTAAGGGATACAATGGTGCTTCAACAGGAAACGACAATAATACCTCTTCAACCCTCTTCTAAATCCAATCCGAGTATGGATCATAGGCTCTACAATCTCCTTTTCCTAAAGAAAGCTTTCCCTTCTTGTGAATCTTACCCCAAGAGTCCACGAATCGGGCCGAGATACAAGGATCAGCTACACCTGTGAAGTACAGAGATTCCTACACTTCCTCTTCTTTTGGAGGTCCTTTCGAAGCATATCCGAATTATCTCACAGCAAGAGAAGGATTATAGTTGATACCGAATTTCCTCCCTATCAAGGGCACATTAGGAAAGCTACCACAACTGAAGATAAGCTCACGACCCAGCAAGTCTTGATTGAACCAGACAATATTCTTCTCCGTTAAACCCATGAGCCTCTTTGACCATTCAGATGAGTTCGCGGAATTCACAAAAGCTCATGAACAAGGAAGGTGATCAACAAACCACTTATGCAACAGCGGCGCGCAACAAGAAACCATCTTTCCTCTTATTTTCTCGTTCTTGTAATGCACTGCATGACACAAGTCCCCTAGAAGAGTAGGTACGGGATTCTTGGAAGCAAAGATATGAAAAGCATCAAAATCCATAAAGTCTGGTATATTGGAAAACAACACAATGCCGTAGACACATAGAGCCAAGATAGCACTGAGAACCACCCAACAACCTTTGTCAGCATACTCTCAGGCTTTGTCGACAAGGAAAGGTAAAGCAAATACGGAGACTCTGTTTCTACCGATAACATGACCTGCCAAATCAGAGGCGCTCAAATAAAGAGCGGCATACAACTTCTCGAGATTAGGTTCTTCTTCGGAGCTGAAGAAAGGCACTTTGTTCAGAATCAGAACACCCAAAATGTAAGCAAATTCTTCCAAAGTCGGAACCAACACATAGTCCGGAAATGTGAAGCATCTCAGTGGAGGATCATAAAACTAAAACAGAGTGTGAATAGCTCCATGCTCATAAGTCGTAAGCTTACGGACAAACTTCAGAATTCCACCATACTGTTCTTTGAAAGCTGCAAGCACACCAGGATCAACCAGGGAAATCATACCAAATAAAGATCCCAACTCAGGTGCCGAAAACTTGTACACAACAATCCTCTTTCTGCTAACATCCATCTCTGAAGAAGACCAGTACCAGAATCAAGGGGAAGACGAGAACCTGTAACACACATGAACATGCAATGTTAAATGCAGGATGATATGCAAATGCACACATGGGATCAAGATATCCAATGCTCAAGTTCACTGCTGTGCCGTTGACTAAATTCAACCAGAGCTCCGCTCTAACCAGAACACTGAGATAACACACTGAATATAACACTCAGGATCAAAATTCTGCACTGATGAGAAAACCAAGGTTGGTTGAAGGCCAAGTTTCCTGCAAAAACCCATCCCTCTCACATGTAGGTTCTAGTCTTGAAAGGTACGACATCCTATGCGGGTGGTCAGCATCATAGACTTTTGAAAAACGATGATACGTTTACCGTTTCTGGTTTGGCATCATAGTCTAACAAAACAGCCTCACTTAGCTGACTTCCCAAATGAACAGTCTCCAGAGTCGACAGTCTCTCTAAGTCAATATTCCCTCAACTGCAC
Organism: Lathyrus sativus; assembly: GCA_963859935.3. Taxonomy (NCBI): domain Eukaryota; kingdom Viridiplantae; phylum Streptophyta; class Magnoliopsida; order Fabales; family Fabaceae; genus Lathyrus; species Lathyrus sativus. The sequence goes on along the minus strand of OZ012738.1, from coordinate 95,803,869 downwards.
CAGACGCGCAGGATAAAATATTTCCAAAGAAAAACCTCGTCTGAATGTGAACTTCACGCGAGCTATTGCGCATCCAGACGCTACACAAGATCCCGCTAATCTCCACTCTAATCCTATGTGTATTCAAGCCCAAGTCCGACTTTTCTCTCGGTGGAATAACCCAACCCACAACACAGCAGCATAATATGATAATAAAATGCAAATGCAATAGTATACAACAGATAATGTACATAAAGCAAAATAAATACACAAAAGTAAACACCCAAAGACGCAATAGACAAGCGCTAGGATTGACTCGCATAGGGAACTAGAGTCCCCAGCAGAGTCGCCAGCTGTCGCAACTGCGAAAAACACCCGGCAAAACAGAAGAGTCGCCACCTTTCGTTATTTATCCCAAAGAGAGGGAAAGGAAACGATTGGAAAAACCTGACGAAAAAAGGGAAAGACGAGGTCATCGCAACCAAGTCCTGGGTTCGGGAGTCAGTTACGCAAGGGGAAGGTATTAACACCCCTCACGTTCGTCGTACTCGACGGGATCCACGCTTGTTGTCTATCTAAGGGTGTGTTTAAACTATCTACACTACAGGCTTGCGGGACAAAAAGAAAAGAAAAGAGATGACTCGGCAGAGCATCGCATCTCTGTGCCTACGTAATTTTATCTGGTATGAAAGATCAGAGTCAACGTAGTTTGGCAAACTACGGGAGAGAAGGGGGAAGGTTGTTCGCCAAGATATCGCGTCTTGTGCCTACGTACTTTCATCTGGTATGAAAGATCATAGCGAACGTAGTTTGGGCGGACACGAAACCACAGGTTGATTAAGTGTTTTAACCGAGTAGGGTTAAACATCCGTTCTAGCAGTTATGGACAAATCCTGTTTGCGGTAGAACCAAAGCTTAACAACACTCTTTTCCGAAAAAGAAGTTTCCGATTAATCCTGAAGGAAAAAGGTTTGAATTTGTTTTGTGTTTTTTAGTGAAGTGAATTGAATTATGTTTATAATTCATGTTGCACTAAAGACTATGACATGGAGGCGAATGCGTCGTATGTCGCCCCCAAACGGGACGGATACTAAACATTCTAGATAAGCGAGAGGATGTTGCACCCTAAAATTTGACCAACCGGTTCTCCTATCTGACTCGTGGTTTAAATTCATATTCGCAAATCAGACGCATGATATTTGTGCACAGACAAAGGATATCAGGGTTACAGCTTGGTTTTCGTCTATCAGATATGGCAGATCCAGTCCAGATCATCAGGGTTTTATTTTCGGGGAATTGTGCGCTCCTCGGTGATTTTTAGCTTGCATAGTGATTTTGGGGATATTCTGATGCCCGGGGTTCTCTGTTCGATTCGATCTGGTCTCGTGCGCTCTTTTATGGTGGTTATTTGCGTTTGTCTGCATTTTCAGGGTTTAATAGCTTTTTGCGGATTTTAAATAGGCATTTTAATCATTTTTAGGATTTAAATAGATTTTTTAGAATTTTAAATAGTTTAAATCTCTTTTTAGAATTTTATATAGATTTTTAAAATAGGTTTAATAGTTTTTTTTCATTTTTAGAATATAATAGATTTTAAAATTGTTTTTTTTGTTTTAGATAATATAGAAAATATTATAGATTTTTCTTTTATGTTAATAGGAATTTTAATAGTTTTAAATAGAAATAAATAAAATTTGTGTTAATATAGTTTGTCTTTTAAATAGATATTAAATAATAGTATAGATTGTTTTATAGAATTTTAAATAGAAATTAAATAGAATTTTAATGGGTTTTTTAGAGATTAGTAGAGTTTTATTAATGTTAGTTAATATAGGTTTAATTAGATTTTTTTAATCTTTTTAGATTTGATTAGGGTTTGATTTTTTGTTTAGAGTTTATTTGAGTTTATTAGTTAATCATTAGTTTAATTAGTTTTAATTAGACATTAATCAGGTTTTTAATCCACTTTCATATTAATCAGTTTTTCAGTTTTTAGAGTTTTTTGTCCAGTTTTTCGTGGGCCCAGGAGGCATTGTTTTTTGAAAGCCCAAAGTCTCTGCAACCCAGTTTTTGGCAGTTTTTTTGTCCAGAGTCTGCAAGTGACACTTGTCACTATAAGAGTCAGGCCACGCGTGCGAACCAAGGCCAGCCACCTCACAATTTCCCTCAGCTCCACAATCCCACACGCGCCCCACTCAGACCCACACACTCTCTCTCTGCGCCACGCCACCTCACCACGTGGCTCCTTCCCAGCAACCCCCTCTCACACGCGTGACACCTGTGATCCACTACCCCCTTCCCACCGCCGGCCATGCAGCCGCCGTGCCGGTCATCAGTAACGGTCACCGGAGAGCAGTAACCGTCGCCGGACTTCGTTAGATCGTCGGAATCTGCAGAAATTCCCAGAATTTCTTCTTTCTCCTCCGATCTCCTCCGTCCACCTTCATCACCAACTCGCCGGAGAATTCATCTGTGACCGGAAAATTCAAAGATTTTTCCAGAACACGTTCATCCATCTTCATTGTGTATCAAGAACAATTACCCAGAAATCCTCAAAGCGTCAGTGTTCTTCAATCTCTCCCCAGAACATCATTATTTCTCATCATCGATCATCAAGAACTTCGTGGATTCCCCAGAACCTTCATCAACCAGAACAAGCTTCTTCACCAAGCCGTACGATTCGCCCAGAAATCTCCAGAACGCGAAGAGGCGCCTTTATCGCAAGCCAACCGGTCCTTCAAGAACGTTACAACGCCGTTCGTCGCCCTCAACAGCTTCAAGATTTTCCAGTTCTTCATCATTCGTCAGTAGATCCAGGGTTCATCGAATCGTGTCAACACCTCCAGGTTTTTTTTTCTTCTTCCAACTGTTCTTTTAGATGCTTTGGATTACGATTCAGGTAGGAATTGTGTTGGCATTTAGGTTTAGAGGTTCTTGATAGTTTAAACGAAGGGGATTTTGGTGAGATCTGGATTTGAGGTTAGGTTTTAGTTGAGGTTTTTTTTGTGAGAATATGCGTGAGGTTTGAGAGAGCTCAGAGAGGATGGGAAGACGAAGACGAACGGCTAGGTTAGATGGTGAACAGTGTTTAGGGTTGGGGGAAGGGGATAGGTTTTGTTCGCTGGATAATTGGGTTAGGGTTAGGGTTTGGGCAAAGCCCAAGACCCATGTTACTGAAACACCCCCATTTTGCTTAGTCCCCCCCATGCGTGTGAGAGACAGATTGGAATTGGGCTGGGCCTTATGCCCAAGTGCTAATCACACCCCCATAGCGTAAAGTCCAATGGAGAATTACATGAAAAACCTGCTGATTGCACCCCCCACGAGTTTCCATTTTCTTTTATTTTTTAACTGACTTTCTGACTCATATGGGCCTACGCCCTTTGCTATGTACACCACCCATTCAGGCCCACCTTAGGAAATGAAATGAAAAGCATTGCTGTTTGAACCCCCTCCCCCATTTTAATTCATTTCTTTTATTTTGTTTTTCTTTTATATTTTCTGGTTTGTAAATAAATCACATAAAATAGAAAATCAATGTTTTTTAATTCTTCTTCTTGCTATAGGTCAATCATAATGTCTAGAAAATTAAATAAAAATAAAAATGCCATTTTATTTTTGTTTACCATTTTTGGTATATTTTCCATTTACATGACTTTTTTAATATTTTTTAGTGCATGCATATTATTAGAAAATTCATAAAAAATAGTAGGTTTAATCAAATAATTCCATTCTTTTTTCTGTAGACTCGTAATTCAATGTAGAATTTTATAGTGCAAAAACATTAGCTTAATCATGCATTTTCATTTTAATTGCATTTTTTGTATTGTTTTGATATTAATAATTGGTTTGTGGATATGTCTGCTTTGTTGATTTTAGTTCTATCATCTGGTATTGAATTTTGTTCTGATTTTTTAGTATGTTGTCATAGAGCCATGTAGGTTTCCCATAGTTTTTTGATAGATTTTTAGGATGTTCTGATATGTTTTTTGTCTGAGCTTGAGGATAGGAGAAGTCTTGATGGCTTCTGACTTTGAAGTTCAACTGTGGTTGAACTTCAGAGATAGTTTCTTGTGGTTTGATGGCCTGTGGGTTCTTCTCAAAGATGGGTGCTGGTTGAAGTCCTGCTAGAGCTTGCAAGGATGCAGTGGATTGAGGCTTAGTCTAGGAGCTTGTTCCCCGTTTGTGAGGTTCGAGATCCTGAAGTTTGAAGGAAGTTTATGGTACTTTCCTGAGGAAGGCACTATGAATGACTTTCATTCTTTCTTCTCACCTCTTTCTTAAGTATCCAGTGATGTTGGAGCCAACTTGTGAGTTTAATTTCTCCTGAGGAGGAATGTAAACTGATCACATGTTGTTGAGCCACATGGGATACGATTCCTAAGTGGAAGCCTCCTAGTACTTTCCTGAGGAAGGTCCTAGGGGTCTATTCACTTAGCTCCCTTAGTTTATCTAGGATTTCTTAAGTATCCAATGATGTTGGAGCCAACTTGTGAGTTTAATTTCTCCTGAGGAGGAATGTAAACTGATCACAGTTGTTGAGCCACGTAGGATACGATTCCTAAGTGTCAGCCTCCTAGTACTTTCCTGAGGAAGGTCCTATGGGTCTGTTCACTTAGTTCCCTTAGTTCAGATAGGCTCTCTCAAGTATCCAATGATGCCGGAGCCTTCATGTGAGTTTAGTTTCTCCTGAGGAGGAATGTAAACTGATCACAGTTGTCGAGCCGCATAGGATATGACTCCTGAGTGGTAACCTCCTGGTACTTTCCCGAGGAAGGCACTATGAGTTTGTCTGCTTAGCTCCCTTTCTCTGGTAAGCTTGTTCTGAAGCTTGGAGACTGGTATTGTTTCCTCTTGCTTGGGGTTTTGATTAGAGTTTTGCTTAGATATTTGCTTAAGGTGTTGCATAGAGTTTTGTTCAGGGATAGATTAGGGTTTTGTTTAGGGGTCCTGCTCAGGGATTTTGTTTAAGCTTTTGATAGAGGTTTGTCAGGTTAGCTAGCATTCTCGTTGTGTTGTTTGACTTGTGTGGTGTTGTGTTGCATTAGACTTAGGAATTCATGTAGATGGTTCTGAGGTAGGTGCATCCTAGAAGTAGACTTTGTGTGCATGAGAAGTTGAGGTGGTCCTCCTTCTGCTCGTTTGTTATTGAGTGGCTTTGCTTGTAGGTATTTGGTAGAGCTGAGCTCCCTTACCTCCGTGGGTTGCGGCCTTTGCGCCTTGTTTGTTTAGTTGTTGCATACATGCATATTTCCAGTTTTTCTTTACTTTGCAGTTGATTCCTGTTCTGCTGTTTAGTCCTGCTGCCATGATCCCTTAGGAGCTCTGACTTCTCCGCTGCGGAGTCGTTATGATAGACATTAGGATGTTCAACCAGGCATGATAACAATAGGTAGATTCCCCTTTTTAGTCATAGTTTTAGGGTGTCCCTTTCCTTTCAGTAGGAGCTTTTGAGTAGCTTGTGTCGTAGTTAGCTGAACTACAACTGCTCTAATTCCTTGTGTCAGACAAGGATATGTAGGCATAGGATGCGATATCCTAGCGAGCACACTAACAACTACCCTTTTGTTCTCTCGCGGCTGTGCGATCGAGACTTTCCCGCTGACGACTAATTGTTACCCCTTTCCCTTGTCCGAGTGCATTTGAGACCAGATCGTAGTTGTAGGTTCCCGAACCTTTGAGACCAGTTTGTTTTTCTCACTGCTGTGTGAGAGCCCCCCTGTTTAGCCGTAGTTAGTCGAACTACGTTTGCTCTGATCTTCCATGCTGTGTGGAAGTACGTAGACACAGGACGCGATGTCCTGGCGAGCAACCCTTTCCCCCGTTTAGACGTAGGTAGTCGAACTACGTTGACTCTGACTTTCCCATTGCACGAGGGAGTACGTAGGCCCAGAACACCGTATGTTCTGTCGAGTCCTGTCCTTTTCTTTTCTTTTCAGACTGACCATTAGCGTAGATAGATAAACACCCTTTTCCTTATAAACACCAAGCGTGGATCCCATCGAGTACGATGGACGTGAGGGGTGCTAATACCTTCCCCTTGCGTAACCGACTCCCGAATCCAGGTTTTGGTTGCGATGACCATACCTTTTTCCCGTCTTTGCGAGGTTTACTTCGAGCGTTTCCTTTCCCGCTCTGAGGGATAAATAACGCACGGTGGCGACTCTCCTGTCAAGCCGGCGCCGATTTTCGCAGTAGCGACAGCTGGCGACTCTGCTGGGGATTTATAGCATCTAGGGACTTTTCCCATCCCTTATGCTGGGACCGTTTCCCATCCCCTACGCGAGTCAATCCTAGCGCTTGGGTGTTTATTTGTTGGGTGTTGTGCATATTGTGTTTTATCTTTTCGCACTTTACTTTTCCGTACCTTTACCTTTCCGCATTTATTTTCCAGCATTATATTATTGTGTTTATTGCTGTGGGCAAGGGAGGTTACTGTGAGTGAGAAGCCGGACCTGGGCTTGAGTATGCACCTAGATATAGTTGTGGAGAGTAGTAGACGAATCTGTCTGCTGAGCAGGCACAGTTCCCTACGAAATCTGCGCTCATACGAGGTTCTCGCAGAGGTGCTCCTTTCCGGTCCTGAGGATCTGAGGGGAGTCCAGACGTGAGGATTGTCGACTCTGGGGACCGATCATTTGGAAGTCAGCTAAGTGAGGCCTCTTCATGACTTGATGATGCCACTCCTTCTGGGAATCGTATCGTCACTCGTGAAAGTCTGCGACGCTGATGACCGCATAGGATGCCGTACCTTTGTCCGTGGATTAGGTTTATCGTACCTATGAGAGGGATTGGGTTATTGCAGGAAAACTGGCCTTCAGAAACCATGATTCAGTATTTATCAGACGGTGTTCTTGATTCATCTCCAGGTGTGTTGTCTGGGTCCGATGGGTTTCTTATCTGAGGTTGATACTATTATCAGATGGTTTTCTCGTCAGATACAGAGGTTCAGATGGTTTTCTTACCAGGGGATTGATATTTTGAGTATCAGATGATAGTTAGTGTCATGAGGTTCTGGTGACTATGGTGGTTTTCTGTTCTTGATCACAAAGATGTTCCTCTTCAGGCTACAGCATAGCCCCTGTGTTCACAGATTGCACTATTTATCATATTGCATCATTGCATTACCATTTGCATTCAACTAACGTGTGTGTATTACAGGTACATATTTCCCCTCCCAGTTCTGGTGTTTGTTTTCTAGCAAGACATGGAAACCCTGAAGAGAGTGTTGCTCTATAAGTTCCCGTCTCCGGATATCAGTCTGTTGTTAGAGTTGATTACAATTGCTAAGAAGAGGGTAATGGGTGACTTTAGAAAGAGATATGGGAGGATTCTGACCTATGTTTATCAGCCATCGACCTACGAGATCAACGACATTTATACCCTGTTACAGTTTTATGATGCGGAGCTCAGGTGTTTTGTATTCCCCGACTTTGTTTTGGCTCCTACCCTGGAGGAGTATTCTGCACTCTTGGATATACCGATCCGCGAGCAGATGCCTTTCTATCGTACGGACGCTGAGCCTAATCTGGCTGAGCTTTCTGCCATCCTGTGCTTGAGAGAGTCTGAGCTGGCTGGGAAGATGATCAGAAGAGGGGATGTGTGGGGATTTCCGTTGGATGTCTTGGTGGAGAAGGCTCGGGAGTATGCCCAGAAGGGTGGTTGGGCTGTTTTTGACGTCATCCTTGCTGTATGTGTTCATGGCATCGTGTTGTTCCCAAACATTCCTGACTTTGTTGACTCAGATGCCTTCTATATTTTGGCTGCGAAGAACCCAGTTCCTACTTTGCTGGGAGATATCCACCATTCAACTCACTACCAGAATGAAAAGCGGCGAGGAAGGAATGTGTCTTGCTGTGTACCTCTCCTGTGTAGGTGGTTCACCAGTCATATGCCTAAGTCAGGACCGTTTGTCACCTCTATTGATTCTCTAGGATGGCCCGAACGCTTGATGGGGTTGACTGCTGAGAACGTGGTATGGGTTAATGAGGAGGTATTCGGAGTTGAGGTCATACTCAAATGCGAAGGATTCCCGAATGTTCCGTTAATAGGAAGGAAAGGGTGTGTCAATTACAACCCTTCCTTATTGATCAGGCAATTTGGGTATGTACCTCAGGGAGCGCTGAAGCCCGAGGAGATACAGGAATCTCTGTATCTCACTGGGGCAATAGGGAAAGAGATGCTGTCCAAGCTCGAGAAAGCCTGGAAGAACCTGCACAAGAGAGGGAAGCCTTCAGGTAGCAGAGGGGATACTCGAGTTCCTGGCCCGTATGTGGAATGGATTCGTGAGCGAGCTGTGAAATTCCTTATGCCTTATCCAGCGGTTTAGCCATTGCATCCTTCTCCGGTGGAGGAGCCTACCACTGTGGACATACAGGTATACAAGCAGCTGATGGCGGAGAAAGAAGAGCTGGCAAAGGCTAAAGAGGCTTTAGAGAAGGAGAATGCCCAGCTTCGTCATGAAAAGATTGAAACAGGATATTTTTCTAAGCAACAGGCCGAAACTCTGAAACATCTGAAGACTACGTTATTGGAGTTGACTGAAACCAAGAAATGTCTGGAGTTAGATGTAGACTCAGTTAGCAGTGTATTGGCTACTAAGAAGCAAGAGCTGGAAAGGGCCTACACGAAGCTAGCTAAGTTCAGAGAGCACTGGGATCTCACTATGGCCAAGCGCAAAGAACGGGAAGAAGAGCTAAAGACACAGGTTGCTCAGCCAGAAGAACAGGTCAAAGTGAAGACTGAAGAGCTTGAAGAAGAAGCATGCCGCCGATACGAGGCCGAGCGCAAACTGGCTGATGCCATGAAGAATTTGGAAGATTTTCAGCATAGAGCAGACGCCAAGAGACCCAAACCTGGGGATGGTGCCTGTGATAAGGCTTGGGAAGACTTTGTCAGAGACATCCAGGGAACGGTCAGGAAGAGGGATCAGTTGATAGAAGGTTTGATTTATCGACCGGATCACGCAGAGACAAAGAAGCTGGTTGAGGACTTCCGCAACCGTACCCGTACTTGATTTTTCTCTTGTATTCTGTTGTGTTGAGATCACCACCAGGCATGTTGGCTGGGATCCTCCTTTATAATATCAGTTGTGTGGAGCATAGTTATGTAACCTCTTGACAAGACTGTTATTCTAATAAATATATGAGGGTTTTTCTAAATATTGTCTTTATGGTTTATCTCGTCTTGCTACCACTGACTGGAATTGGAGGGGAAATATCTCCAATGCACACATGCACGTTAGCATTTTTATTTCTGTCTGCATAAATCATATTGCATAGCATTACTCTAGCAGGCCAGAGCACTTATCCAGCCTTTTGTTTCCATCAGAGGGTGATTCTCGGGGATTGTTTGAGGCAAGAGTGGAGTGTCGAAGGCGACCAAGGGGCTGAAGCAGAGTTGAGCAGAATCAAGCTGTGTAGTCAGTTACAGGTAATTGGTAGCTATGGCTGAAGGCAATTTCCAGGCTCCTAACACCTTGGCAAGGTTTACTGTGGCGTCCAACCCTCTGTATGATTCTATGGAAGACTTCCCGAACAACCTTGCCGCAGACCAAGTCGTACAGCCTACTGTCCAGAACCGAGATCGACATGAGCAGTTTGTTGCCCAAAATGAACGTCATCCTGCTAGCAATCAAGGTGTTGCTTTCCCTGTGATGAATTACCGAAGAGATATTCCAATGGCCGGGATGGTAGATCTAAGAGCTCTTGAAAAGGATAGAAGACTCCGAGCATTGGAAGAAGGTATAAAAGCCTTAGAAGCGAAAGATGCTGTTAACCTAGATGCTGTAGGCATGTGTTTGGTTCCTGACCTGGTGTTGCCTGACAAATTCAAAGTGCCGGAATTTGAAAAATACACGGGAGATAGCTGTCCGAAGCTGCATTTGATGATGTTCTGTCGAAGGATGACTTCGTTTGTGCGAAATGACAAATTGATGATCCATTGCTTTCAGTATAGCCTGACTGGGGCATCCTTGAGGTGGTATGTGCAGTTAGAGAGTAATTTGATTCGATCATGGGCGGATTTAGCCCGAGCTTTCATGAAGCAGTATGATTACAACCTGGATTTGGCTCCTAGTCTCGTACATCTGCAAGAATTATCTCAGGCGGAGAATGAATCATTCAGAGGGTATTTGCGAAGATGGAAAGAATTGGCTGCTAGTGTTCAACCACCGCTTCCGGAAAGAGAAATGGTTGACATCTTCTTGGGTACTCTGAAAGGCCAGTATTTTGACAAATTGTTCGGTTGCACAAGCTTTGTGGGCCTGATGAGAATGGGTGAGCTTGTTGAGAGAGGACTCAAGAGTGGAAAGTTTCGAGATGTCCCTTACGTCCCGGTTGATAAGATTGAGTCAGTTGTCAGTTCTCAAGAAGAGTGGGAAGAAGGAAATGACGCCATCTCAGAATCTCTAGCATCTCAGGATCGGTTTTCAGAAACTTCAAGTCAACGATCATCCTATCGCCGAGTGCGTCAGCACGCCCCACGGAGACCAAGGAAGCCTGAAAGGCAGTTTACTCAGCTACAGGTGTCGTACAGTCAGTTGTTGCCAGATCTGGTCAAAAGTGGATTGATAGTGCCGAAAGAGACTAAGCCGGTGATTCCACCGTATCCTCCAGGTTTTGATGCCAGCGCCCGCTGTGAGTACCATGTTGGGGCACAGGGGCATTCAACCAATGATTGTAAGGTGCTTAGAAGCCAGGTTCAAGATCTGTTAGACTCTAGCCGTATTTGCATCACTCCTCAGGGTTTTGTTCAGATTAATGATTTTCCATCCTCCAGTTGTGTGGGTTCGTCAGTTAATGTCATGGAAGACTCCACAGGAAGTGTGTGCTCTGAAGATTGTCAATCAGAGAGTTCAGTTGAATATGGGAGAAGTTTTTAGAAGTTTATGTGTCGGGTGTCGCATCTGTTTTCTCTGCATAATCCGTTTAGCTTTTGTGCACTAGTGTTTGCCGACCACCACCAGGATTGTTGGCTGGGGTCATTGTATTCGTACTCATTTGTGCTTACGTTCTGCTTTTGTTGGTTATACATGTGTGGGAGATGTTTGTCTGTGTGCCGATAGCTTGAGTTTCTCTTTATCTTGTATCGAATATGTGTTTGCTTTCTGCATTGAGTTATCATTTAACAGGTACATCAGAACCGTGGGTCTTATTTCCTCGTCGTCTCAGTTTGTTGCAGGAATTCCTTCAGAGAGATGGAACAGAATCAGATTGAATTGATTGAAGTCCGAAGCCAGCTGGGGCAGATGATGAGAGACATGCAAGAGATACGTTTGGAGCAGAAGATTCTCAAAGAGGAGAATAGTCAGCTGAAGACCCAAATGAGCTTGATCATGGAAGTAGTCAAGAACGTGCTTAGGAAAGAGGATGATCAGCTATTTGAAGCCGCAATGAAGAAGCTCGCGCCACCTGTGCCTGTGGAACCTGAGCAAGTACAACCAAAGATGCATCCAGCTCCACGGAGGATCCAGGAGGGGAAGCCAAAGAGAATATTCGAGGCGCCGCCTACGACATATGCTGAGCTCTTGCAGGCTTTATTAAGGTTTAATCTGGTTGAAAAGAGAACGTTGGAACCACCCACAGGAGCGCTTCCTCATGGGTACGACGCCAGTAGGCAATGTGAGTTTCATTCAGGGGCATCCGGACACGACATCGAGGGTTGTCATGCTTTTAAGCACAATGTTCAAGACCTGATTGACTCGCACAATATTGAATTCACGCCGAGCGGCGTAGTTGTACGTATTGCTCCTGTCTCAGTCGATGCTAAGATGACAGATGTTTCTAAAGCTGCGGTAGGTCAGAAACGTATCCTGGACTCCATGGTGTCAGAATCTCCATGCCCACAACTGTTGCCTATTCCTGGGGCAGATCTGAGAAATAAAATGGCTAAGCACAAGGAGGGCTTTAATCAGTACAGTGAAGGTCAAGAAACCGATGTTGCATTTGATACGAAGGGTGTGCAAGAGTCAACCCAATACCAGCAACAACAGCAACGATCTCAACAGTGGAAATGGCAACGGCATCCCAATCAGCGAAAAGCTCAAAATCAGAAGCCATTGAGGGTATTTAAGGTGCCTCCGATGCCGTATGCCGAACTTCTTCAGGTGTTGCTACGATTGCAGTTGGTTGAGAAGAGGAAGTTAGCTCCGCTGACGGGTACACCTCCAGCAGGTTATGATATCAAGGAGCGCTGTGATTTCCATTCAGGAGCACAAGGGCACAACATTGAAGATTGTCTGGCGTTTAAGCACAAAGTGCAGGATCTACTTGATAGTGCAGCAATCAGCTTCGGGCGAGAAGGGTCCAAAATCATCTGAATGAAGGAGGAAGGGCTCTATAATTTGGTTGAGTCGTTGAAAGCAGATCAGGACAACATCGAATTGCCTCTAATAACTGATTGCGAAGATAGCTGGTTCAGCAGCAGGACAAATGTGAAAGCCCGGTTCTCGGAAGCTAGCATTTTTTCTTGTTTTATCTTGTCATGTCTTTACATTTGTAGTTTCTTTCCTGTTTAAAATGCAATCTTGTTTGTAAAACTTGTTGTTTTCATTTGATGATAATGAAATAAATATGCATGTTTTGATTGAATCCATTCGTGTTCACTAATTGTTTTTACAAATGTCAACGCTTGGTTAAGAAGAATCTGGGGAGGGTGACGAAAATGAACGACGTGCAAATTTCCGATATCGTATGCTTTTGAAATAAAACCTGTTGATGATGTACAGGCATTGTTTCAAATCTCTAAACACCGGAGTTATAAGGAAGATAATCCCTTGTCAACCCCTTTGAGCCTAGTAGTAGGAGTTCTTTCTGAAAATGAAAAACCCTCGATCTTCAACCTGGGGCAGGGTAGGTGTTAGCTAATTTAACCGAGCGTCCAAATTGCAGAAGGAGTGTCCATCACGCCCCTAGAGGTCGTGCCTAAAAAACCACAATGGTTCAATCAAGAGTGGGGCAGTCACACCATTCCCCAAAGAGTCAGACAACCAGTGTCACACGACTTGTCCGAAAGGAAAAAACGAAGAAAAAAAAAAGAATCAAAAGCCCGCTAAGTCGAATTTCAAAACAAATGACTTAGGCAAAAATGAGGGCATCCCGCTGGACTTAAAAAATCAAAAGAAACTCAAAAGGAGTCAGTCCAGGCAAAATTTAGGGATATGAAAAGAAAAAGATGAAAAGGATCAAAAGAAACATCCTCAAAGGAAATACGAGTCGTGTGACCTCAAGTGTCAAAGACGAAAAGTGAGTGGCTGTCGCTCCAAAATCCAAAAGTTTCTCGAACTATCACTCCTATCTTTCAGCCTCTGAGAGGTGAGCGCTAAGGTCAAATTAGCTGAACGTAGGATGGGAGAACATCAAGGAGAATGGGTGGGTTAAAATAAACTTTGAGCCTTTATCCTTTCCTTCCAAACCGTGAACCTGACCACGTTATAACCTTCAAAAGTCCTAATTGAAGCCGGTTGTTTCGAAAGCATACTTCGGTAAAGGTCGCGTCGATTCTGACTCCTAAAAGGGTTCCTCTTACCCTGTTGGTATTGATGTTGATATTCTTGATAAATGTTTGTGCATTATATGCCATAAACTGTTTTTTCCTTTTCCCAGTGAACAGATTGGATGTCAAAGCTGTCATATGTGTTGCATTAGTATATCTTTTACGCAGAACAACTTGTTTTACTTGCGAGTAAGCGCTTGACAGCAGAAAAGCTTCCTACGGTGGAAAGTATGGTCAAGACAGAATGCAGAACGCCCGAATGTTCCGAGAGCAGGGGCAAGCTACTATCGTGATCCCCAATCAAGTCAGCCTTTCGAAGTCAGTTATCCTGGGGTAATCAGGTTGAGATTCAGGTAAATGTGTTGTAGTCAGGGGCACTACTCTAAATCAAATAATCAGGGGCAAGGTCATTGCAGTCAGGGGCAGGCCATCTTAAGCGCGCAAAAGTTCTTTATTCGAGGAACATTTGATGTGAAGTATCTTTCCGAAGTCCAGAATGCTGGGGCATGTCATATCAGACCATCAGGGCTCAGATTTGCAGATTTCCTTTCGAGGACTATCCCCACAGAGGTCCCGAAGGCTGGGGCATATCGCAAGCGAAAGGTTTGTTCTTCTCCATGTCCACAGGGTTATTCAGAGTCATTCGAGCAGATTCAGCCAATTTTCGAGAGCGAGACGAATTCGGAAGTTGTGTCACTATCCTTTGACTCTTCCATTAAAAGACTGTGTATTCAGGCAGAATGTTTTCCAGCGTCAGTTGTACCTGACCCATTGCAGATGGCCTAAAAAGTTCAAATCCATGTTGGCGATCACTGTGAGGCCCATCAGTGTTGGCGCATCGGTTTCCAGATCCGAGCTTCATCAGTACGCCGGAAGACTCCGTCCATTTTCTCCAGCAAAGTCCAATTTGTCAGTAGCGCGGGTGAGCTATCCCCAGAGAAGTCCAATCATACGTGGCGCATCCGCTATCTTACAGCAGAGTTATATTCCTCAGCAGGGTATTACTTCGTCGAGATGTTCGGCTAAGTTCCCAATATCCCCAGCGGAGTTGATTTCACTCTCCCAGCATTTATTTTGCTGGGTTAATCCTGTGACATCCGGGTTTATCCCCAGCGGAGTTGGCTTCGTCTTCAACATTTATTTTGCTGAAGTGGTTTTCTGTACCCGACTTTCTCCGGTAGCTCGAGCCTGCATTAGCATATTGCATGCATTATCATATTTGCATCATATTTGCATGTCATTGTCAAAATGCGTAGCATTTCCATCCTGAATGGAGCATTACGCCATAGAAAGATTAAAGCATATGCATATGCATACGAAGCATAAGTCAGGTTTTCTACCAGCCTCACATGGCGCGTGAATTACTCTGTGATCAGTTCAGGGGCATTTATCCAGCAGCAGTGTTCAGACGATTCAGCGGTTTATTTGTATCTCAGATCATACAATAGTTATGCTTTGATCAGTCGGTCATCTGATATCGACATACTTTTCTTCCCGTCAATTCATATTGACGATGTGTTCCGCCAATAAGTGGATTTCTCCGTCTATCATTAGACGTCTTGAGTTTGAACGTGGTTTTCTTTCCGTCTATCCTTAGACGATGTGAAGTTGCGGGTGATCGCAGTAGGGTTTCAAGAAGGGGTTTCCCCAGGATATGCTTTTCTTTCCGTCTATCAGTAGACGATGTGAAGTTTCGGTTAAGTTTCAGTGGGGTTCAAGACGGGGTTTCTCTAGAAAGTGGGTTTTCTTTCCGTCTATCAGTAGACGATGTGAAGTTTCTGGTTATCGTTCAGCGGGTTTCTTATTGTCAGATCATACAGATGGGGAGTTTCCCCAGCGAGCCTTCTACGGCTATCTTCAGATATTGAGGGGGTTCAAAACGATATTTCGGATAGTGGTTTTCTTGCTGTTTATTGGATGAGATGACGTTTCAAGAGGGACTTTTCTGACCGTCAATCCTTATTGATGTCGAGGCTCTTCGAAGAATGTTCAGTTTTTGTGATTGTCGATTCTTATTGACGACATGGTTCTTTGAAAGTGGTTTTCTTCCCGTCGGTCCATACTGACGATGTGGCCCCTTCAAGGATATTGATCTTTCCAGCAATTCCCGTAGACAGAAGGATTCTGAAATTCGAGGGATGATGTTGAATTGCGTATGGTGTCTTCCCGTCTATCCTTAGACGATGTGAATATGGAGATTATTTCTTCCCGTCTATCCTTAGACGAGGTGAATTGATTTGTTTCATCAATCAGGATGATCCCGTCTACCCTTAGACGATGTGAGTATGGAGATTAAGGTTCTCTTTCCGTCTATCCTTAGACGATGTGAGTATGGAGATTATGAATTTCTTTCCGTCTATCCTTAGACGATGTGAATATTGATTTGTTTCATCAATCAGGATGATCCCGTCTACCCTTAGACGATGTGAATTTGGAGACTATGGTGTCTTTCCGTCTACCCTTAGACGATGTGAGTATGGAGATTATGAATTTCTTTCCGTCTATCCTTAGACGATGTGAATATCGATTTGTTTCATCAATCAGGATGATTCCGTCTATCCTTAGACGATGTGAATTGATTTGTTTCATCAATCAGGATGATCCCGTCTACCCTTAGACGATGTGAGTATGGAGATTAAGGTTCTCTTTCCGTCTATCCTTAGACGATGTGAGTATGGAGATTATGAATTTCTTTCCGTCTATCCTTAGACGATGTGAATATTGATTTGTTTCATCAATCAGGATGATCCCGTCTACCCTTAGACGATGTGAATTTGGAGACTATGGTGTCTTTCCGTCTACCCTTAGACGATGTGAGTATGGAGATTAACGCTTTCTTCCCGTCTATCCTTAGACGATGTGAATATCGATTTGTTTCATCAATCAGGATGATTCCGTCTATCCTTAGATGATGTGAGTATGGAGATTATTTCTTCCCGTCTATCCTTAGACGATGTGAATTGATTTGTTTCATCAATCAGGATGATCCTGTCTATCCTTAGACGATGTGGGTATGGAGATTAATGCTGTCTTTCCGTCTATCCTTAGATGATGTGAGTATGGAGATTAATGGGTGTCTTTCCGTCTATCATTAGACGATGTGAGTATGGGTGTTTCCTCCATTCAGGGTGGCTTCCCGTCCATCTTTGGACGATGTGAGTATATTTCTCTTCCTGCCTATCAGTAGGCAATGTGAAAGGATCAGGTGTTTGTTGCAACCCTCGGGTTTTGTTATATAGGGTATCACAGGTAATTAGCATTCAAATCAGGAGTCCCTTACCAGATGATTGATCAGTCTGTTGCCGTAATGACTAGACTCGGTTCAGGATTTTATTCCCCAAGCAGTTTACAGTATATGATCGCGGTTGGCAAATTTTCGGGTTTTATTTGTATTCAACCGTCTCGTACTTCTGAATGTTTGAAGGCTGAGCGCTCTTCAAACCCTTCAGGTCCAAGTCGCTTGAATAGGGGCAGCTGTTGCACCCTAAAATTTGACCAACCGATTCTCCTATCTGACTCGTGGTTTAAATTCATATTCGCAAATCAGACGCATGATATTTGTGCACAGACAAAGGATATCAGGGTTACAGCTTGGTTTTCGTCTATCAGATATGGCAGATCCAATCCAGATCATTAGGGTTTTATTTTCGGGGAATTGTGCGCTCCTCGGTGATTTTTAGCTTGCATAGTAATTTTGGGGATATTCTGATGCCCGGGGTTCTCTGTTCGATTCGATCTGGTCTCGTGCGCTCTTTTATGGTGGTTATTTGCGTTTGTCTGCATTTTCAGGGTTTAATAGCTTTTTGCGGATTTTAAATAGGCATTTTAATCATTTTTAGGATTTAAATAGATTTTTTAGAATTTTAAATAGTTTAAATCTCTTTTTAGAATTTTATATAGATTTTTAAAATAGGTTTAATAGTTTTTTTCATTTTTAGAATATAATAGATTTTAAAATTGTTTTTTTTTTGTTTTAGATAATATAGAAAATATTATAGATTTTTCTTTTATGTTAATAGGAATTTTAATAGTTTTAAATAGAAATAAATAAAATTTGTGTTAATATAGTTTGTCTTTTAAATAGATATTAAATAATAGTATAGATTGTTTTATAGAATTTTAAATAGAAATTAAATAGAATTTTAATGGGTTTTTTAGAGATTAGTAGAGTTTTATTAATGTTAGTTAATATAGGTTTAATTAGATTTTTTTAATCTTTTTAGATTTGATTAGGGTTTGATTTTTTGTTTAGAGTTTATTTGAGTTTATTAGCTAATCATTAGTTTAATTAGTTTTAATTAGACATTAATCAGGTTTTTAATCCACTTTCATATTAATCAGTTTTTCAGTTTTTAGAGTTTTTTGACCAGTTTTTCGTGGGCCCAGGAGGCATTGTTTTTTGAAAGCCCAAAGTCTCTGCAACCCAGTTTTTGGCAGTTTTTTTGTCCAGAGTCTGCAAGTGACACTTGTCACTATAAGAGTCAGGCCACGCGTGCGAATCAAGGCCAGCCACCTCACAATTTCCCTCAGCTCCACAATCCCACACGCGCCCCACTCAGACCCACACACTCTCTCTCTGCGCCACGCCACCTCACCACGTGGCTCCTTCCCAGCAACCCCCTCTCACACGCGTGACACCTGTGATCCACTACCCCCTTCCCACCGCCGGCCATGCAGCCGCCGTGCCGGTCATCAGTAACGGTCACCGGAGAGCAGTAACCGTCGCCGGACTTCGTTAGATCGCCGGAATCTGCAGAAATTCCCAGAATTTCTTCTTTCTCCTCCGATCTCCTCCGTCCACCTTCATCACCAACTCGCCGGAGAATTCATCTGTGACCGGAAAATTCAAATATTTTTCCAGAACACGCTCATCCATCTTCATTGTGTATCAAGAACAATTACCCAGAAATCCTCAAAGCGTCAGTGTTCTTCAATCTCTCCCCAGAACATCATTATTTCTCATCATCGATCATCAAGAACTTCGTGGATTCCCTAGAACCTTCATCAACCAGAACAAGCTTCTTCACCAAGCCGTACGATTCGCCCAGAAATCTCCAGAACGCGAAG
Source organism: Lathyrus sativus (assembly GCA_963859935.3). Lineage (NCBI taxonomy): Eukaryota > Viridiplantae > Streptophyta > Magnoliopsida > Fabales > Fabaceae > Lathyrus > Lathyrus sativus. The sequence continues at coordinate 95,785,329 of OZ012738.1, read as the reverse complement.
AGGCGCCTTCATCGCAAGCCAACCGGTCCTTCAAGAACGTTACAACGCTGTTCGTCGCCCTCAACAGCTTCAAGATTTTCCAGTTCTTCATCATTCGTCAGTAGATCCAGGGTTCATCGAATCGTGTCAACACCTCCAGGTTTTTTTCTTCTTCTTCCAACTCTTCTTTTAGATGCTTTGGATTACGATTCAGGTAGGAATTGTGTTGGCATTTAGGTTTAGAGGTTCTTGATAGTTTAAACGAAGGGGATTTTGGTGAGATCTGGATTTGAGGTTAGGTTTTAGTTGAGGTTTTTTTTGTGAGAATGTGCGTGAGGTTTGAGAGAGCTCAGAGAGGATGGGAAGACGAAGACGAACGGCTAGGTTAGATGGTGAACAGTGTTTAGGGTTGGGGGAAGGGGATAGGTTTTGTTCGCTGGATAATTGGGTTAGGGTTAGGGTTTGGGCAAAGCCCAAGACCCATGTTACTGAAACACCCCCATTTTGCTTAGTCCCCCCCATGCGTGTGAGAGACAGATTGGAATTGGGCTGGGCCTTATGCCCAAGTGCTAATCACACCCCCATAGCGTAAAGTCCAATGGAGAATTACATGAAAAACCTGCTGATTGCACCCCCCACGAGTTTCCATTTTCTTTTATTTTTTAACTGACTTTCTGACTCATATGGGCCTACGCCCTTTGCTATGTACACCACCCATTCAGGCCCACCTTAGGAAATGAAATGAAAAGCATTGCTGTTTGAACCCCCTCCCCCATTTTAATTCATTTCTTTTATTTTGTTTTTCTTTTATATTTTCTGGTTTGTAAATAAATCACATAAAATAGAAAATCAATGTTTTTTAATTCTTCTTCTTGCTATAGGTCAATCATAATGTCTAGAAAATTAAATAAAAATAAAAATGCCATTTTATTTTTGTTTACCATTTTTGGTATATTTTCCATTTACATGACTTTTTTAATATTTTTTAGTGCATGCATATTATTAGAAAATTCATAAAAAATAGTAGGTTTAATCAAATAATTCCATTCTTTTTTCTGTAGACTCGTAATTCAATGTAGAATTTTATAGTGCAAAAACATTAGCTTAATCATGCATTTTCATTTTAATTGCATTTTTTGTATTGTTTTGATATTAATAATTGGTTTGTGGATATGTCTGCTTTGTTGATTTTAGTTCTATCATCTGGTATTGAATTTTGTTCTGATTTTTTAGTATGTTGTCATAGAGCCATGTAGGTTTCCCATAGTTTTTTGATAGATTTTTAGGATGTTCTGATATGTTTTTTGTCTGAGCTTGAGGATAGGAGAAGTCTTGATGGCTTCTGACTTTGAAGTTCAACTGTGGTTGAACTTCAGAGATAGTTTCTTGTGGTTTGATGGCCTGTGGGTTCTTCTCAAAGATGGGTGCTGGTTGAAGTCCTGCTGGAGCTTGCAAGGATGCAGTGGATTGAGGCTTAGTCTAGGAGCTTGTTCCCCGTTTGTGAGGTTCGAGATCCTGAAGTTTGAAGGAAGTTTATGGTACTTTCCTGAGGAAGGCACTATGAATGACTTTCATTCTTTCTTCTCACCTCTTTCTTAAGTATCCAGTGATGTTGGAGCCAACTTGTGAGTTTAATTTCTCCTGAGGAGGAATGTAAACTGATCACATGTTGTTGAGCCACATGGGATACGATTCCTAAGTGGAAGCCTCCTAGTACTTTCTTGAGGAAGGTCCTAGGGGTCTATTCACTTAGCTCCCTTAGTTTATCTAGGATTTCTTAAGTATCCAATGATGTTGGAGCTAACTTGTGAGTTTAATTTCTCCTGAGGAGGAATGTAAACTGATCACAGTTGTTGAGCCACGTAGGATACGATTCCTAAGTGTTAGCCTCCTAGTACTTTCCTGGGGAAGGTCCTATGGGTCTGTTCACTTAGTTCCCTTAGTTCAGATAGGCTCTCTCAAGTATCCAATGATGCCGGAGCCTTCATGTGAGTTTAGTTTCTCCTGAGGAGGAATGTAAACTGATCACAGTTGTCGAGCCGCATAGGAATAAGACTCCTGAGTGGTAACCTCCTGGTACTTTCCCGAGGAAGGCACTGTGAGTTTGTCTGCTTAGCTCCCTTTCTCTGGTAAGCTTGTTCTGAAGCTTGGAGATTGGGATTGTTTCCTCTTGCTTGGGGTTTTGATTAGAGTTTTGCTTAGATATTTGCTTAAGGTGTTGCATAGAGTTTTGTTCAGGGATAGATTAGGGTTTTGTTTAGGGGTCCTGCTCAGGGATTTTGTTTAAGCTTTTGATAGAGGTTTGTCAGGTTAGCTAGCATTCTCGTTGTGTTGTTTGACTTGTGTGGTGTTGTGTTGCATTAGACTTAGGAATTCATGTAGATGGTTCTGAGGTAGGTGCATCCTAGAAGTAGAATTTGTGTGCATGAGAAGTTGAGGTGGTCCTCCTTCTGCTTGTTTGTTATTGAGTGGCTTTGCTTGTAGGTATTTGGTAGAGCTGAGCTCCCTTACCTCCGTGGGTTGCGGCCTTTGCGCCTTGTTTGTTTAGTTGTTGCATACATGCATATTTCCAGTTTTTCTTTACTTTGCAGTTGATTCCTGTTTTGCTGTTTAGTCCTGCTGCCATGATCCCTTAGGAGCTCTGACTTCTCCGCTGCGGAGTCGTTATGATAGACATTAGGATGTTCAACCAGGCATGATAACAATAGGTAGATTCCCCTTTTTAGTCATAGTTTTAGGGTGTCCCTTTCCTTTCAGTAGGAGCTTTTGAGTAGCTTGTGTCGTAGTTAGCTGAACTACAGCTGCTCTGATTCCTTGTGTCAGACAAGGATATGTAGGCATAGGATGCGATATCCTAGCGAGCACACTAACAACTACCCTTTTGTTCTCTCGTGGTTGTGCGATCGAGACTTTCCCGCTGACGACTAATTGTTACCCCTTTCCCTTGTCCGAGTGCATTTGAGACCAGATCGTAGTTGTAGGTTCCCGAACCTTTGAGACCAGTTTGTTTTTCTCACTGCTGTGTGAGAGCCCCCCTGTTTAGCCGTAGTTAGTCGAACTACGTTTGCTCTGATCTTCCATGCTGTGTGGAAGTACGTAGGCACAGGACGCGATGTCCTGGCGAGCAACCCTTTCCCCCGTTTAGACGTAGGTAGTCGAACTACGTTGACTCTGACTTTCCCATTGCACGAGGGAGTACGTAGGCCCAGAACACCGTATGTTCTGTCGAGTCCTGTCCTTTTCTTTTCTTTTCAGACTGACCATTAGCGTAGATAGATAAACACCCTTTTCCTTATAAACACCAAGCGTGGATCCCATCGAGTACGATGGACGTGAGGGGTGCTAATACCTTCCCCTTGCGTAACCGACTCCCGAATCCAGGTTTTGGTTGCGATGACCATACCTTTTTCCCGTCTTTGCAAGGTTTACTTCGAGCGTTTCCTTTCCCGCTCTGAGGGATAAATAACGCACGGTGGCGACTCTCCTGTCAAGCCGGCGCCGATTTTCGCAGTAGCGACAGAGGAGACCCCTCCCTCATCATTCCCCATGTAGCTTAAGGCTCGTAGCACGCAATGTTTATCGCCTTTATTAGATGAATTAGAATGGTTTTGAGATGAGAAGAGAGACGCACAGAAGGTCTAAGGGAAACTCGGCCCTAACGTTGTCATGCAAAGTGGTCCTAAAGTTTGGATAAAAAGGGGAAACATCTACCCTAATGTTAGCATACTTGGATTGAAAACCTAATGTCTCTCCTACTCCCATCCTAAACGGAGGGACTAGGAATCCTATGGCGATCATGGCAAGAAAGCACAATAAGAACAAAGGAAGAATCAATCACAAGTAGAAAAATGCAAACATGAAAATGCAACACTTAGAATGGTGGGAGAGAGGAAAAGTGTGTGGGGCAGCAGCCGCCACAAGCGCGTCTCAACCTCAACAGCGATGCAAGAATGATGCAAACATGTGGAGAAAACAAGAGATGGAAGCATATGAACATGCAAACGAATGATCAATTCGAACTACATACAAGCATGTAAACAAATGGAAAATGATCATACATGTCAACAAAATCATGATTAAACAACCATAAACAGTGACAAATATTCAAAACAATTCAATTCTAATGCACCACACTGATCTATGATGATTCGAATCGAACCGGTATGCGAACATGCAAACAAAACAACAAATATGACATTCTGGTTCAGTGTTAATCAATTAACACATACTGTTAATAGGTTAACCTGTGTAAAACAAGTGAAAATCTGGAAATTCATAGGTGTTAATCGGTTAACACAAGGCATTAACCGGTTAACACAAGGCGTTAACCGGTTAACACCCTGAAATCTTTGAAAAATTTGAATATTTGAATTGGTTAACCGGTTAACCATATACGTTAACCGGTTAACACTGTACCAGAAGCCAAAAACAGCAAACAGAATCACTTCTAGAACAAAAACAGCTTATCCAAGGTTCCAACAAATCAGCTTATCAATTAAGCACGAAATTAATAATAGAAAACATAGATCTAACAACATAGATACACAATTTCACAACCATATCACAAATCGAACGAATCGAAATCAACAAAATTCAATCGAATATGAAGATTAACATGATAAGCTTAAACAATTAAATTGAATCGAGAATCCCAACCTTCGAAGCGGATATTTGCTTCGGTGAATGTTGATCAACTGAATTTGAGTAGATCAAATGCTAGAAATCCGGAAAACTTCAAGATCCACAATAATTGTTGTTGTATGAATGAATATCCACCAAATTTGAGTAAAAAAACTTCAAATAATCACTTCTAGATCCAACTCCAGATTCAGATCCAAGCTTGCACGAAAATTGAAGATGAGAATTGATCAAATGATGATGGTAAATGGAGGATTATGCTCAAGAATCTATTAATTCCAATGAAGAATCAATAGTTCCAATGAAAAGTGCTTTGAGTGAGTTTTGGGAATGGAGGGAATTGAGAGAATTTGAGAGAATTCAAATCAATTCTGAAAAATGAATGTGAGAAAATGAAAATTGGATGGCTTGCTTTGGAGTAAATCACTTAATATGATTTAGGTTTGGATCCCAAAGCAAGGATTGGAATTTGCGTTAGAAATCAAGGCTTGGATTGTGGAATGGGGTTTTGGAGGGAAATCTGAAATTTAAAGATGTTATAGATCCTTCCCAAGTGAAAATTTGAATTCCAAAGTGATCAAAATTGGACCCCAAGTGCAATTGGCCTGAAAAATCACGTACAAGACAAATCTGCTATGGTTAACCAGTTAACGCTGCTAAAACTTCAATTATGGGCTGATTTTCAAATGGTTAATCGGTTAACCATATGTGTTAACCGATTAAGACCTTCAAAAATTTGAATTTGGAGCCTTTTGGTGGGAAATCTATCCATTTGCCCTATTTCAACTGTCTTGAGCTCTGTTTAGCTGCTGAACTTCATTTTTGAATGTTATCACCATGAAAATACTTGATCTGAGTCTGAATGCTGCTTTCTGATATAAAATTAACCTGCAAAAATAAAAATAAAATTGGCCACCTGACCGCTGGGCAAAATAAATGCCCGAGCCTCTGATGCTCGCTGTTCGATGTTTAGTCTCTTGCTCCAAAATGAACTTAGGCCATAAGAACGCCTTGATCCCATGCCTCGAGAATAAATTCTATGCAATGCAAAATGCTAAATGCAAAGAAACAAAAGCCAATTACGGTTAAAAACGAAAGGCAAATTTTGGGGTGCTACAATAATCTTTAACACCATCAACTTCTATAGTAATACCTTTTTCAAGTATGTTTTATAGACCTTCAACAACCCTTTATCAAGTCCAATGATTAAAAATATGTTTAGCTTTTCCATCATTTAAATTCAGTGGAATCACCCATTTGAATATGGTAGGAAAAGTCGTATGATATTTTTCATGTGGAACTTGATTCATTTCTGAAGAAGAAAAATACTTTTCTGATTGGATCATTATCTGCACCATTATTAAGTGTTAAGCACAAATCATGCTCTGATACCAATTGAAGGTGTGAAAAGCACATAAGAAAAGGGGTTGAATTGTGTTTCACATTTTCTTTTAATTTAGCTTCTGATCAGAGTTTTAGAATCAGAACTGATGTTTAGATTCTGAGTTAGTTCGTTTGGTAGCGGATACAACAGAAGTAAATAAAATAACAGCAGAAGGCATAAAATATTTATACTGGTTCCTCCCCTAACTAAGAGTAGTCCACTCCCATTTCCTTAAAATAACTTTTCATTATAACCACTTCATGATCATAATCACTTATGTTTCTGCATAAGACTTTTACAACTGCTCAGACCAATGGTCTGAGACTTCACTTGCTTATAGCACATGTCTAAGACTTAACCTTTACTCACACCATCTGACTAAGCCACCTGCTCATATGTCTTCTGGTTGAGACTTCCCTTTGCTTAGAGAACATGTCTAAGACTTCCCTTTTCTCAAATCATCTGGCCAATCCACTTGCTCTTCTGGCCATCCAGACTGAGACTTCCCTTGCTCAAGCTGCACTCGAGACTTCTTGCTCTCACCCCTCAGACAAAGACTTTCACACTTGCTCAATCAAACTAGCTGAATAAGACTTTCAAAGCTTAAGCACTTAAACAATGAGACTTGGGTGGTTTAAGCATCTTGGCTTAAGACTTGTTGCTTGAATCCCAATAAGACATGGCATTTTGCTCAAGCACATAGCAGGAGACTTAATCTAAACTACTGAAGGCTCGGCAGAATAGAGAACAAGGTGTACATGATACAAGCATCAGAGGTACGGGAAATCAACATAACAAATACCTAAAACACTTAAGATTTCTAATATATACAGAGGTAAGAAATCTTAAGGCTTTTACAATTACAACCTAAAACAGAAAATTTGCATATTACATAGAGTTGATAATTGTTTGATCTTGCTACTTCTTCAACAGAAGAATCCTTGTTAAAATTCAAACTTGAATCTTCAGCCATATATATCCTTTCTAGAAACTAGCCGTTGAGGAAGTGACTTGGTCAAGTGTCTTTGATTTTACTCCACAGTACAATAGACGGTTGAAGATGGATGCATATTAGATTCTGAATCTAGTGTGTAACACGTTTAACCTTTGAGTCTTCAAGAGGTTTTGTACTGATAGAGTCGTTGGGAGTAGACAACCATAGAACGTACTAGCTTTTCTTGAGCCTTGCAATCCTGTAGACTCGAGCTGACAGTATGATAAGACAATACGTTCAGTAGTACGAATACTCCACAACTTTATCACCAACTCTAAATGGTACCAGATGCTTCTATACAATTACTAAGTGTAGAAACTCGTCTAAATGCTGAGGCCTTCAGTTTAGAGTTTGCGTCAAACCACACTAGAAATTGTTCTTCAGACTCTGCCACCAGAAGCTAGAAATGAAGTAACTCCTAGTGTGTCTTAGTAAAATATATTTTGATTATTTATTTACAAGGACCTATATAAATAAAACACACATCAAATAAACCATTGTTATTTTAATACTTTTGTGATAATCAAAACTAAAAGAGAAAATGTCAAGAAAAAATCTTGTTCTAACACCCTGAAGAGCTAGCCAGACTACTCAGACATGAAGAAAAAGTTATTCAATCGCACAAGAAAGTCATCAAAGTCATCAACTTAGGTTCCGAGGAAGACAAGAAAGAAGTAAATTTTGGTGCTGCCCTTCAAGAGGCAATAAAGACAAGGTTGATAGAGCTATTCAATGAGTATGCCAACTTATTCTCTTGGTTATATCAAGATATGCCTGGGTTGGATACTGATATCATCGTGCACAAGTTACCGCTCAAGGAAGAATGCCCTGTTGTCAAATAGAAGCTAAGAAGAACTCGCCCAGATATAGCCCTCAAGATCAGAGAGGAGGTATGAAAGCAGTTCGATGTTGGATTCTTAACAGTATCCAAATACCCACAATGGGTTGCCAACATTGTGCCGATACCAAAGAAGGATGGAAAATTTTGGATGTGTGTTGATTACTGAGACTTGAATAGAGTAAGTCCTAAAGATGACTTCCCATTACCTCACATTGATGTATTGGTTGATAACAAAACTCAATTCTCGGTATTTTCTTTCATGGATGGTTTCTCCGGGTATAACCAGATCAAAATGGACCCAAAAGACACGGGGAAAACCACATTCATCACCCAATGGGGGACCTTTTTCTACAAAGTGAAGCCTTTTGGATTGGAAAATGTTGGGGCAACATATCAACACGCAATGGTGACTCTCTTTCATGATATGATTCATAAGGATATTGAAGTATATATTGATTATGTGATTGCCAAATCCCAAACCGAAGAGGATCACATTACCAATCTGCAAAAGTTGTTTGCTCAATTGATGAAATTTATTAACCCCAACAAATGCACATTTGGTGTTTGATATGGAAAGCTATTAGGTTTCATCGTAAGCTAAAAAGGAATCGAGGAGGATCCTGACAAGTCAGAGCCATTTAGAATATCCTACGCCAAGAGCAGAGATATAGGTTCATAGTTTCTTGGGGAAATTGAATTACATTTCCAGATTCATTTCACATTTCACTGCCACATATAAGTCTGTATTCAAATTTCTAAGAAAAGATCATGTGATTAAGTGGAATGATGACTACCAAGCAACCTTTGACAAAGTCAAAGAATATTTGCAAGAACCACTGATCTTAATACCTCTTATTCCATGAAAAACTTTTATCATGTACTTAATAGTATTTGATGAATCCATGGGTTGTATGATGGGGCGGCAAGAAGAAACTGGAAAGAAATAGCATGCCATATACTATCTAAGCAAGAAGTTCAACGAATGTGAGACTAGATATTCACTACTCGAAAAAACTTGTTGTGCACTTACACAGGCTGCTAAACGCCTCAAACAATACACGTTGACCCACATGACATGGTTAATCTCCAAGTGTCGCTACTCGAAAAATTTCAATGGCGGAGAGGCGAGAAGAAAGACAGAAGAGTCGCCATCAAAATTTATTTATCCCACGAGGGGAAGAGAAAAAATCAAGAAAACCCTAAGAGAGAAATGGATAAGATGGTCTCGCAACCAAAGAACGGGTTCAGAAGCCGATTATGCGAAGGGAAGGTATTAGCACCCCTCGCATCCATCATACTCGATGGGAATCATTTGTTTGTCTATGTGTGATAATATTTGCTAAAGGTTATTATTGTAAGGAGTGTTCCAAGGGATAAAAAGAAAGGCTAGAAACAGGGAAAAGAGAGATAAAGGGGGAGAAGAGAGGAGACTCAGTAGGACTTCGCGGTCCTAGGCCTACATATTCTTAACAGATATGAGAAAGTCAGAGTCAATGTAGTTCGGGAAACTACGGGTGATGAAAGGAAGGTTGCTCGCAAAGACATCATCGTCTTGTGCCTACGTATCCTCGTCTAGTATGAGAAATCAGAGCTAACATAGTTTGGGGAACTACGGAAAGGGGAAAAGTGCGCTCGCCAAGACATCGCCGTATTGTGCCTACGTATTCTCATCTGGTATGAGAAATCAGAGCAAACATAGTTCGGGGTACAGTTAACAGGTGTTTTGTGGATGATGCTAATGTGTGCATTCTAGCAGTTAGGTGTATTGCAGCTCGCTAGTTGATTCTTATGTGTTACCTGTTTGCAGTTGAACAGACATAACATATTCTTTTTGAAAAGATTAATTTTCTCCGTTCGAGGCAAGATGTCACATTTGATTTGTGGAAGTCATTTTTAAGGGTGAAATAGATCCTCGGATAGTAACCCCTTGCGGGTAGTACCCAATTCTTTATCTCAAAAGAATTACTGTGAAAATGGTGTGGCGAATATAGTCGCGTCTTCGTATTGAAAGACGAGTATCGAGACCATACACTCTACAGTGAGTATCCTGAAACTCAGAGAGGAAGAAGTCTGCACTCAATCCTCTCTCTTTAGTTCAATACAAAGAGAACTTCATTCTCTTATTAAAGATGTTTTGATCTTGAATGGTAAGTGTTTTGCGACAGTGAACCCTAAAGGTAATGTCAAGCACTCGGGATAGGAGAAGGCCTACGCCTAACCATTCCACGACCTTTCAAGTTATATTAGGAAAAAAGAGTTTGAAAATGCACTTGGTACGAGACTAAGGTTTTAGGAGAAAAGTTATAAAAGAAGAAGTGGTGAATTGGTTTGACAGTTGGTTGAGAAAATTCGCTTGACGTTGGATCAAGGGTTTGACTTTTATTTCGTGCAAAAACATGGTGGAAGTGAGTTTGAGAATACCACGCCTACGAGTCGAGGGTTTTAGGCATAAGAAACGATACTTGTCCCTGGGGGTGCTCCTAATATTGAGTTCACAATGAAGTGCAATAGTATGTGCAATAGGTTGATGGAGAATATGGACGAGCACTCGAATTACAGAGGGATGTTTGAAAATGGCTCGATGACGAATCAAGAATTAGTTTTAAAATGGTTATACTAGTCTCTAGGGGTGCTCCTAGAAGATAAGCCGCAGTCAAAGGGATACAAAATACGTACATCGGAAATAGGAGAGGGGTACATGTAAATTACAAGAAATTGCCTGAAATAAAAGGTCTCATTGCTAGGTATCCCAAGAGGAAACCATGTGTGTGCAGTGTGTTTTAGACTAAGCCTTGAGAGAAATTCGGGCACAACTCCATACTAGGGTTCTTGCAAATGTCCAATGATCCGACACTCGGACAAACAACCAACAACCCACCAACTTAGGATTTTATGGTTTCGATAACTTATTAAGTGTTTTGAGAGAATGTACAAGTGAATATGAATACATACAAGATAACAATATACATAATATAACAATATGTACAAGAATATATCAAGAGAAAGATTGACAAGTATATGGACAGGATAATATTGGCTGAAAAATAAAGCAAGGTATATTTGACAGAAAATTAAAGTTAGTGGTTAGTTTGTTAGTGAATTGAATCAGGGCGAAATGTGACGCTAAACCGTCGCAACTCGACTTATGATGAAAGTCGAACTATAGGAGGTCGCGTAATTGATATCCGTGCTAAAAACAGGATAGAGAAATGATATTGATGATCATTCTCCTATTTAATCGTGTCGCACAGACGAAAGAAGATGAGATCTCGTCTTAATCGCAAACTCATGTTAATTAATCGAGGGAAACCTCTCACGATCCTGAAGTGTAGAAAAATGATCCAAATGATCATTTTCTGCAGACTTGAAATAATGAAGATTATCAACCTTGAAAACCAACATTCGTGAATCGAAGACTTCATAGATCGAGAAAATTAAATAAATCGAAAAATGAAGAAGAAATTGAAGGAGAAAAGAAGGTGGAAATAAATGAGAACTAGAATTGAAAAGAAAACGGTATAATCTTAATCATGAATTTTTATCGATAAACCAATAACCCATAATTTTTAGATTTTCGTCGACCAAATATATAAAATAAAATGAAAAGGAAGTGGAGTCAAAGCTAAATCGTCAAGAAAACCCAAATCCATCTTAAATGATAAAAAACTTGTTTGTATTTAAAGAAAACAGAAAAAAAGATAAAAATTAAAATAAAAAAAAAGAATAAGAAAATAGGAGGGGGGGGGGGGGGCGCTCGGTCGTGGTGTGTGTGTGTGTAGGTTGACTCCAACCATGGGCTTCCAGGCCCATAAGCTTGTCAAAAACATGGACAACCATGGTAAAAAAAAGAAAAGAAACCAATATGGATCTTATGTCTGCGAGCCTAACAACGTGAAGAGAAAAACGGTAGAAAACAAACCACTTGCTAAAAATGGTCCACACGTGAGGCCATCATGACTACCCTTTTCCCTTCCTTATCCGCGGAAAATGGTACCAACAAGCACGGTTCTTAATAATTTTTTTTTAAAAAATCAATCTCAGGTTACCATTAATGATTCACCAAAAGCTTCATTATTTCTTATTCATTCTAAAACGAAAAAACAAAGAGAAAGGGATGAGATTCACAACGGCCATGAAAACGGAGAAAAAAACAGTTTTCGACGTCTTAATTCACTCCGTCTCTTTTCGCCTTAACTCTCGCCATGAATCATCCAGATGAAGCTTGTTTTAGGTTTGTACTCACGCCCTGTTCAAACTCCGTATAAGTTCTGAACCTCTCCTCCCTTCTAACTCTGCTTCTGTTCTTTGATTTCCGGATTTTATGTTTGATCCGATTGGAACGAACGAGGAGGGTATCTCAAAATGGGTTCTTTAGAAAAAGAAAACGTTGAGGCATGTGTTTGTTGAAGAGATTTTGAAGTTTTGTGAGTCTGGTTTATTTGTGTTGAAGAAAACGGACGTTTGAGGGTTAAAGATGAGAGTTGAATGGAGATGCAGAAGGAGGCGAGGGAGATTCAAGGTGACGGTGGTGATTCGCGGCGGCTTAGGGTTTTGGTTTTTGAGGTGGCGGCTGTCTCGTTTTGTGTTCGTCCCTAGGGAAGGATGAAGATGAACGGATTTGGGGTTGACGGCGACCGAAAAATTGAAGGGGAAGAAGGGCTCCTCGCGGCGGCTAGGGTTGCTGTTTTTGAAGAAGATGAACTGTCCCCTCTTTTATGCTGAAGAAAAACTAACGTGTCCTTTTTTTTCTTCTTTTTTTTAATTATTTAATTCTATTTTATAATTTTGTTTTCTTTTCTATTTAAAATGAGAATAATTCTAATTCTATACTAATTAATTAATTATATTCTAACTAACATTCTAATCCTATTTCTAAATTCTAATTAATTCCTAAATTAAATTCTAATTCTATTTTTGATTAAATCTAATTAACTAATAATTCTAATTCTAATCTATTTCTAATAAAAATTCTAATTCTATTTCTAAATCTAATTCTAATTCTATTCTTAATTAAATTCTATTTTTTTAAAATTTTATTCTAACTTAATTTTATTTTCTAATTCTAATTAATTAAATTAAAATTCTAACCTAATTTCCAATTAATTAATATTACAACCTTACTACTATATTATATTAACATAACTAAACCTTAAACTAATTATTAATTATTAAAAACTAATATTAAAAAAAGCTAAATAAAATCCTAACTAATCTAAACAAATCAATATTAAACCTAAATTAATAAACGACTGGTAAAAATAAATCACAAAATGCCACAAAAGTAAAAAAACGAATGCAAGGGTCGAATACCAAAATGCTTGAAAGCCAGAAACTAGCGCACCAAAATCATCAGCACGAGCTAAACTACCAGAAAGAATACGACCTTTGTTCGATTTCGAAATAAATCTTATCATTTAAACTGGTTTAAATTGTCTGAAATGCGAACAAAGCGGCTGTAATTCGAATAAACCCATTCCAGCTGATAGCATGGATATTATGCGAGAAATGACCGACCTAGATGATATGCAGATGAATGTGAAACAAAAGCCAGTTAAAGTTAGAAAACGCGATGGCAAATTTTGGGGTGCAACAGCTTCCCCTATTCAAACAGCTTGGACCTGAAGGGATGAAGAGCAACGACTTTCATACATTCAAGGTAAAAGGTGATTGAATACAAAAGAACCCAGAAATTTGCACATTGCGGGGATGTATATAGTGAAGTGATTGTCAGCCGAAGATGGACTTAGAAACAACGGGTACCGACCAAAAGTTGGGATAACCGAAACAGTAATTGATCAAGAAGATAACGATGGCTACAAACTAAAAGTTAGAATCACCAGAGGGTTACATCCAAAAGTTATGAGAAAGAGGCTACTAACCAAGAGTTAGGATCGCCAAGAAAAGATACCAACGACCAACAGTCGGGATAAAGGTTACTAACCAAAAGTTAGAATCACCCAGACGCCGACCGAGGGTGAATATACAAACAACAAAGACTACCAACCAAAAGTTAGGATCGTCCAAAAGCTCATCAACCAAAATTTGGGATACACAGGAAGTTGAATCAACCGACTCACCTTGAAAGAAAGATGATTCTGTTGGGGAAACAAAATAGGATTACCAACCAAAAGTTGGGATAACATCCCTAAAACAAAGGACTACCAACCAAAAAATTGGGATAACATCCACAAAACTACGGACTACCAACCAAAAGTTCGGATAACATCCACAAAACGAAGGACTACCAACCAAAAGTTGGGATAACATCCACAAAACGACAGACTACCAACCAAAAGTTGGGATAACATCCACAAAACAAAGGACTACCAACCAAAAGTTGGGATAACATCCCCAAAACGCCGGACTACCAACCAAAATTTGGGATAACATCCAGGAACAATGGACTGCCAACCAAAAGTTGGGATGACATCCACAAAACGCCGGACTACCAACCAAAAGTTGGGATAACATCCATGAAATAACTGAGCTGGGGATTATACGAACATCTATTAAGGAGTTCATGGAAGAACAAACGTCCTTACCTGTAATACCCCAAATTTTACCCTTATATTTTAGTCAGTCATTTAGCATCTCATATATGCATTTGCTAACCACTAACAAGTCCTGAAGGTGTCTGTTTTGCAGGAAATACCCCAGGGGCGTTTTGGTCATTTTGAAGCATAATCCGTAATTTTGGGGCCTAATGAGGTTTTACTCCTGAGGCATTTATTTACGTGGGTTTGATATCAACTTGGTTTGGAAAATCTGATCTGTGGAACAGGGTTTAACAAAAAACATCATTTCTTCTATCTTCCAGTTCATCTTTAGAGGGACAACAGTGAAGACTTCTACTGATTGATGGAGTTTATTCGTGTTGAAGTTATTAAGATTTGGATCGAATTAATTCAAGGATATTTGTCTGATAAAATTTAATCGGATGTTGAGATGTTGGCAAATTAAATCATGAAAAGGAAATGGGAAAATGATTTTAATAAATATGTGAAGTTCATTCATAATATTTTATTATTATTCGTAAAGAGCATTTGGATAGAAATTTGAATAATATTTCATCATGATTTATAAAAGGGAAATAATTTGGATAAAAAATGTATTATTGAATTATTTCATAATATTTTTTTATTACAAGTTACAGAGAAATAAAGATGGCATATCCTAAATCCTAAGTCCTAGAACTTCTAAGTGTCTTCGTGATGTCCTTGAGCTTCTCCGCAGAATCTCCAATTCACCTGCACATCAAAACAGAACAAACAGTATAGAAAAAATGTTGGAAGTTGTTTTTGACACTCTCAGAACAGTGTCATCATCGAGTGCCGGGAGTGGCACAACCGAAGCTGCGTCCTACCCCCCGTTACCGATCCGCACCGTTGGCGTCAGATCAGGTAACACCTGTTCTTATCGTTACGGGACATCCGAGAGATAGAAGTGATAAAAGAAGCGGGACTGATTCGTTTTGCCGTGATTGGATTTCCAAACTGATACGAGAATAAGGCCACATGGTCAATCTGGACTCAGACCCGGATGCCGGCAGGTCTAAATCACTCTGTGCTCTAAGTTTTTTTTCAACACCTGAAAAGCCACAAACGCATCAGTATCAGATTCAGAATTTGGAACTCAAAACCTAAACAATTCATGAGTAGCATCGATTCTGAGTTCATGGAAAGTCAAGTCCAAACAGAACAAGAGAACTGAAATGCAAGCCAAAACTGCATCAAACTGCATCAATTCCAAACAGAACACCAAATACAAACTGAACTGCATCAAAACAATGTATCAGAAGGCAAGTTCATGCGCAAAGAGCCAGAAGAAATATACTACAAATCTGTCATGACAGAAAAGTATTCAACAGGATCCAAAAAAGCACAGCAGCATCAAACATGGTTTAGCAGCGAGGCTATCACGAAGTAATCACGTCAGTTCAGAATGCAAGCAGCACTAAATCATGGCATGAATTGTACCAGAACGGACGAGGGCTCAGCAAGCATCATTGCCCCAATAAACGAGTCACGAAAATCAGTTCAAAGTACGAGGGTAAACCGCATCAGTTATCGCACATCATGGCTTCACAATCAGTCTGAAAGCCAATAGCCAATAGCAGCCCAGAACTCATGTTCTGAATCCAATCGAGCGTCGAAAGCAACCGATCTCGAAGGCAACCGCGGCGTGGTAGCGCTTCTGGAAAAAAAAGAAAGAAGGTCGTGAAGATCAAACCAGTTCAGAACAAACAAAACACACCAGTTCAGAGAGTGAAACAAGTGCAAAAAGCCAGAAATCGCAACAAATGATAAACCACAGGCGAAGATCATCAGAGGCAATCGCAGCGTCATCAAAGAGTATCAGTTGTCACGGCTCAGATGAACATCATCGTCGTATACCTTTCCCGGCGGCAAAGGCCAATACAATATCAACCCTCTCTGAAAGAAGAAGAGGAAAAGAATCTTATCTGCATCAAAAAAACGAATCAATCAAACGAATCAGTTCGAAATCAAAAACGAATCAATTCAGATATCAAACAGAAAAACGAATCAATCAAATCAATTCAGATATCAAACGAATCAAATGGAATCCAAGCGAATCCATCAAGGAGTTCTGGAAAAGGAAAGTGTGAATCAGTATCAGATAAAATCAAATCATATCAACACAAAATCACGTCTCAAAAATAGCACAAATCCAACACAGATTGAAGGCCCAGAAGAAAATAGAAGTTATAAAAAGGGGAAAGGTATCACCTCGTGAGGGGAGGAACGAAGATCACGAGCGAAACCCTAACGAAGGAAGGAGATCGCGAAAACCCTAGGCGGCGCGAGAAGGATGCGGCCGAGACTCAGAGGGACCGGAACCTTCGTCATCGTCTCCGATTCATCGACGAACAAACATCATAAAACCACGAGCGAAGCACCGACGAGGAGATCGCCTTCGCCGTTCACTACAAACGGCGGGCAATCAACTCCGTAGCCTCAGCTTCAAACATCATCGGCTAAAGACAAATGTAAACCACCACTCGTTGACTCACATGTTCTTATTTTTCATGTTTTGTTTCAGGAAATAAGAGGATCACAGCGAGAGAAAGAAGAAAGATGCGAGGGAGAGGGAGAAGAACGCGAGCGGCGCCGCGGCAAGACGTTTAGGGTTATGAAACCCTAAAAGCCCCCTTTGATTTCAATTACCCCAACCGGGTTGGGTCCGGATGTGATGACCGGCCCAACCCCTTTATGTTTTATTTTTTTATTTTGTTTTTTTAAATTATGTTTTAATTGTTTTTAAATTGTTTTATAATTTAAGAAAATTGTTTTAAAAACCTTTTTTTTGTGTAAATATTATAAATAAATAAAAATCTTTTTATAATAAAATTAAAAAACCTCTTTTTTAAAATAAAAATTAAAACCTTTTTTTAATATAAAACTAAAACTTTTGTAAATATAAAACTAAAAAACTCTTTTTTAAATGAAAGTAAGAAAAAACTTGTCTTAGAAATATTCAAAAATAAAACTCTTTTTTAAAAAACATTTTTTAAAATTAAATCTTTTTGCAAGTTAATATTAAATAAATTTGCATCTTTTTTTTCTTTCTTCATTGTCTCGTAACTCATTTGATTGCCGCTTAACTCTGCCCACTAACATCGTTTGTTCATTTTGCAGCTCATTACGTTTACCATTATGTCATCTTATTTTCTCACTCAAAGTTCATTATCATATTGTAACTGCTTCTCATATGTAACCTCGCGAATCTAATAATCGCGTTTTAAATTCTTGCCTTTAAATTTCTGTTTGCATGGCTTTAACTGCTGTCTTTATTCCCTGTTTGCAATTCAATTATCTCACACCTTCATCAATATTTCTGTCACATTGCACACACTGCCGAAGGAATTAGGTCTAGCCGTTTGACCGCCGTGCCAATAGTCCTCACCTTCAACACTTACACCTGCAAACCCTAATTTTCACAAATGCCTCGCCGCAGGCAAGATTACAAATTTACCCTAGTTTTAGGTCAAAGAGTCGCCGTACTCTGTTTTAGGGTTTCCCGCCGCGGAATCCCTAACCTAATTTAACCCTAATTCCAACTTAACAATTCAACGTAGAGATTTGGAGTTTCTACACTCCACGTAAGCGTGTCCTTAAGACACGTTTATTCCCCTTGAGACCTTGACCACAGTCAAGAAGTCTCTAACCTCCCTTTTGAGGGGAACTACGATTACTCTGATTCCACTCCTGTAAGGATACGTAGGCACAAGATGCGATGTCTTGCCGAGTAAACTTAGAATTAACCCCCTTAGGTCTCTTTTTCTCACTTTTAATCCTTTTGTACATATACCTTAAGCAAATAAATAAAGCAAAATAGTAAACATTTGAACAAAAGGTTCCTGTAGAGTACTACAGAAGTTTAGGGTGCTAATACCTTCCCTAAATTTAACCAACCCCCGAACCCTAGATCTTTCCCCGCATTGTGTTTACGATGCAAAAATAGGTTTTCCCTTTTTGACCTTTTCCTTCGGATAAATCAAAGAGCGGTTGTGAATTGAATTGTGATTCAAACTCATTAATAGTTTGTAATCCTATTTCCACCGCAACAGAAAATGGCGACTTCACTGGGGACTTCCAAAACTTTTGAGGGTTATCCCTAACTTGTTCATATTTATTACTATCTGTGTTATTATTCATTTACATGTGTATATTGGTGCTTTAATTGTGGGACTATTCCTTGTGCTGTGAGATAAGTCCTACGCCCGGACTAGTGACATTATTATAGGATGGGGATATATTCGATGAGGCTTATAGGGAGTTGAATCCCGATCAAGCTGATTCGAGAATCACCGCTCAGTTGAGACCTTTTCGAAAATGGTTCGGTTGAACGAGTAATCGCGAAAACTTTTTCCATGGTCGATTGGAGTCTGTGATATTGAGGACCGTAGTACCTTAACACCACCTTGGCCTTATTTAGGACGTAGTGCGGGAACTATGTGGGAGTAGTCCTACAACGGTTGCTACGCGATACTACACTCAGAAGAGGTTCTCTTGAGAATATTATTAACCCCCGAGTCAATCGGAAGGTCGATAATATCCGAAGGATGGGCTGACGACTTTGGGCACTTTTTTAGAACCTTGTTCTGCAGGTACAACTAACCTATAGTACACTCCTTTTGGGGATGGGTAGACCTTAACTCCGCTCACGTTCCTTTAACCTAGGACTTTATGCGTTTTCATGCATTGCATCCATAAAGCATCATATTACATTAAGACTTCATGGAATTCAGACTCTATTTATGAATATTGCAGGATACCATGGATCACTCTAGGAAGCATACTTTGAAATTTACTTTTAAGGGTTTTAATTTGGAAGCCCTAGAGAAGCTAAGAGATTTGGTTCAAGATCCAGAAAAGTTCCAAAACAGATATGGAAGGCTATTGTCTTTGTTGAAGGTTCAAGTAAACGAAGGACTTCTTGTGACTTTGCTACAGTTTTATGATCCAGATTATCACTGCTTCACCTTTCCAGATTATCAGCTTTTACCTACCTTAGAAGAGTACTCTCAGTTGGTGGGATTACCTATCTTGGATAAGTCTCCATTCCCTTTCTTGGAGGAAGACCCTAAAGAACGAGATATTGCTAAAGCCATTTGTCTGAAGATATCCGATGTCAAAAACAATATGATCACTAAAGGGGGGACCTCCGCTTTTCTCAGGGACTTCCTAATTAAGAAGGCCCAATTTTATGCCGATCATAAAGACATGTTTGCCTTTGAGACAATATTTGCTTTGCTTATTTATGGGTTGCTGCTTTTTCCTAGTTTTGAGGGGTTTGTGGACCTTAATGCAATCAAGACCTTCATGAGGAGAAATCCAATTCCAACGCTATTGGGTAATACTTATCATTCAATACATCTTCGAAACTTTCATGGTGGAGGAATGATTACATGTTGTGTGCCATTACTATACAAGTGGTTTATTTCTCACTTACCTAAGTCCGGTCCGTTCTGGAGACCTAATCAAGAACGTTGGTCGCAAAAAGTTATGGCTTTAACTCACTCTGATATTGATTGGTATAATCGCATGTACGATGGGATATCGATCATTGATAGTTGTGGAAACTTCAACAATGTGCCTTTGATCAGTTCCAATGGAGGAATTAGCTACAATTCAGTCTTAGCTCGCCGACAGTTGGGATACCCCTTGAAGGAACCGCCTAAAGGTATTCATGTGGAGAAAATCTTTTTCGAAGACGACAAAAAGCTTCAAGGTCAGATTCTATCTTCTTGGAATCATCTGCATAGGAAAGACAAAGAAAGTTTGGGAAGACCTAATTGTGTGTCCATGGAACCATACCTTCAATGGGTCCGAGGAAGAGCTATTGAGTTGAAGATGCCCTACTCTCTCCAAGATCCTTTACCTCAAAGAGAAGAACCTGTCCAGTATTTCATGACCGAGGCTGAGACCTTGAAGATCGCTTTGAAGGGATCACAACACGAAACAGAAGCATGGAAGAACAAATACCATGTGATGGCCAGCGAGTACGAAGAACTTCAAAAGCAGATTCAGTCGAAGAATGATGAGATACAATCCTACAAGAAGAGAAGGCTCTACGAGTATTTATTTTCCTCCGGATCTCCGTCTGCTCACTGAATTTGTGGAAGATGCTTCTCTAGGATTTTCTAGGCTTTTATTTAGCTGTTTTGGTTGCAAGAATATTATTTGTAATCTGTCTTCAATGAATTAAAAGTTTCCTGGGTATTCCGCAATATTCGTAAATATTTGAATTCCATGAAATTTTCATTTGCATTCGCATTTTAGCATCATACTTTTGCATTGCATGTGTCTCCCGGTTTCTCATACGCGGTTTTCTCGTCTTCTAGTTTTGTCACCCCGAGTTCTCTGCATCAATACGACCCTTCAAAAGGATGGAAGATCAAAACCAAGAGATCAACCGTGTCATCCATGAACTCGAAGATCTTCGAGGAAGTGTAGGGCAGATTTTGGAGATGCTACGAGCTCTTAGTGTGAAGGTGGATGCTCAGTCTACTGTTGTTTTTGAGACTACTAATACCGTTATAGAATCTCAACCAGCTGTTACTGTCGAGAATGCACCTCCTCACGGTCTTCAATCCGGTTTGGTGCCTCCTAGTGCTCAACCAGTTCGACGAGCTACCCCACCAAAGTGCAAAACTCCTAATTCCGACCATGGCAACATCAACAGAGTTATGTTCAAGGTTATCAGTTTCCATATGTCCAACAACCCTATGTAGCTACTGTTGCACCTCCTTTCGATCAACAGTTTCCTACATACCAGCCTGTGCAGTCAGCTCCGGTATATCAAGCACCGATTTATAAACAACCTTTCGGTTATCCGCCTATGCAGATTCATGTCAACAGTCAACGAGTGACCAACGCTCCTGTTCACCAACAGTCACAGGATCAGGTTCCTTATCCCCGTAAGAGGCAGTATAAGCCTTGTCCTCCAATTCCGATGGCTTTCACTGAGTTATACCCCCATTTGGTACAACAGGGTCTGATTACCACCCGTGCTTTGGGTTCTCCGCCTGCAGGTTACAACGCGGCCGCTCATTGTTTATTTCATGAGGGTGCGCCCGGCCATGATCTAGAGAATTGCTATGCTCTTAAGAAAGTTGTCAGAAATTTGCTAGAAGCGAAGAAGTTGTCTTTTAGCGATGCTCAGCCGAAGATCGAGACTCCTCTCGGGGTTTCCCGCTTGTCAAGCTTAAATTCTGCAAAGCATGTTACTCTTGCGGCAAATCAGGCGAATCCAGTAATTATTCAAAGGCCTAGCCCGCTTCATTTCAGTAACCCTCAAGATGATATGACCGGGATCAACAAAGAATCTGGGAAAGTTATTTTGAAGCAACGACTGAAAACTGTTGAAGATGTGACCAGCATAACTGGGGCAAGCCATGACGACTCACAGTGATCATAAACCAGACGTCCTTTCCATTAAGGCTCCGCCAAAGGAAACTGTTGCTTTTTAATTTCATAAACTATTTAGAAGGATTTTTCCGACAGTTCATTTGTTTATTTATATGTATTTCTCTTTGATTAAGCATATTTAGCATGTACGAACTTGTTTATCTTTGATTAATTAATACAACGCATATGTTTGTCTTGAATAAATCCATTCGTTTCACTCATTCAAAAAAAAACGTTTTCATAAATCATAATGCCAACTTTACCCGATCTCTTGTTCTGATGGAGAATTAGGGGGAGGATGACGAACCCAAAACGTCAGATTTCTTGTCGTATGCTTTCGATTGAAACCCGCTGATGATGTAAGGCATTGTTTCAAATCCCAAACACTGGAGATATAAGGATGTTAATCCCTAGTCAACCCTTTGAGCCTTGAAGTAGGAGTTTTTCTTTCTTTTTAAGAACCTTCATCCTAACCTGGGGCAGGGTAGGTTTCAGTTAAACCGATCGAGCGCTTAGACTCTTAAAAAGGAAGAGCCAACCTTCGAGAATTTATCCTTAGCATCTTAAGAAGTCCAATACAATGGCTATCCCTCGGTTACCTAAGGAGTGGGGCAGTCACGAGCCTTTCGAAAGATTTACACGACTTGTGCATAAAAGAATATTCAAAAAAATAATAAAAGCCCGCTAAGTCAAAACCTATGAAGGAGACTTAGGCAAAACTGGGGCATCCCGCTGGACTCCAAAGTCAAATCAAAAGACGTTGTCCAGGCAAAAGTTAGGGAATAAGAACAACAAACCAGTAGTTTTTAGAACCCCTATAAAGAACAAGGTCGTGTGACCAATTGCCAAAAGAAATAGGTGAGTGACTGCCATGTCCAAAGCCTTGATAAGTTCTCGACCATAGCAAATCCGCTTGAGATATGAGCGTTCGTATCCGGTTAACTGAATTAGGATTGGAGAACATCACGAAGAATGGGTGGGTACAAATATAACTTTGAGCCTTTATCCTTTGTTTCTTAAACCGTGAACCGAGCCACGATACAACCTTTAAAAGACCTAATTGAAGTAGGACTTCGGTTGAAAGCATACTTGACAAGATCACGTTTCCTGACTCCTACGAGCTATGCTCAGAAAAAATTCATGTTGGCATTATAATTAAAACTTATATCCGGACTAGTGATTTCGGTCACAAGTTGTTGCGATATCTTTTTTTTCAAAACAAAAATTCAAGACAAATATATGTGTACATTGACAAGCTCAGGATAGGCATTTCAGGCATGACAACTTTGCTTGATATCTTAGAGATTTACATATGGACATAACCCGTGGAACTTGAAGATCTTTCTGAACAGGGGCAGGCAGTTTCCCAATTCGCTTACCAACGCAAGTCTGACGTTCTTAAGAGCTATTTCCCAAAGATTTCGTCGTAACACGATTAATTTGTGCCAGTTACGTCGAGACCTGACAAATCTCTCAAAGAGTTTGAGAACAATGGGGAAACCAGACTCGGTGTTCTCTATAAAATCCTCTTGAGATGACCCTACCTCGCAACGCAAGTATCCTGGGGCACCGTGTTTTTTAAAAAGAAACAAATGGCGATTACTAAGATCCTTCAAGATCAAAACTATGTGGTTTCACAACTTTTCCTCATACACCCAATGGATTTTACTCGCAGCGGCCTTCATTCCCCAATGAATCTTAGTGTTGCAACAGGCTCCTAAACTATTGCCTCATCACAGTCCCCAGAGAGACTATAAGCTGACAACTTTTTCTTGGGTAACTCGAAAGTGTCCCTCAGGTTTTCTTCTCCCCATATGAAAACGTGATACTGTGCACCCAAGCAGATTACCTTCTCCCCAGAGAATTCAGAACTTTAAAACCAGATCTGGTTCGACCATTGATCCTTCTCACCCATGATTGACGTATTGGTTGCAGAGAACGCAGGGTATTTTCGTCGAGATGTTTATTTCATCTCTCGTCCCGTCTCTAGTCTGTTTCGTCAGCATACACAAGGGCATAAGCATCACATGCCTATTTCATTACATATTCATTACATATTCATTACATACTCATTTCATAACATCCTGCATATTTATATACATAGACATCAACATATATTCATATTAACATATTCATTAACATACGCGCTAGCATGCACAGGTTCATTGTGTCTCTATCACTGGTCGTTACCGCCGAGTAACTGGGTTCGTCCAGTCTCTTCAAATAGATTGTCAGCCCTAAGCATAAATACTTACTTGGTTCCAGTTTCCCCACAGAGCTCGATCCTCGTGGATGACGGTTACTTCAACTATCTTTCCTCTCCAGAATAAGATATCTACCCTTCGGGTTCATTCCCTCGATGGAGTCTTGATTTCCAGTCTTCTTTCTAGCTAGATCCTAGATCGAATCTCAGTCTTGTCGGTCGTCAATCCCAACCGGACGTGCATTTATTTTGCACCATCTAAAGGTTTTCACCATACCACAACAGATACGCGACTATCTCGCTTGGGAGGTTTATCACTGTACCCGGATGTGCATTTGTTTTGCACTAGCTTTCAAGAAGATCAATCAATCCTTTACAGATACATGCCAGTTCATGCCTGGATAATTTATTATTACAATCCTACACCTTACAGCATCGATATACAACATTTCTCACCTAAGAAACCGATCCTATCTTCGTTATGACTCGCGGAAAATGGCCATCTCCATGGAGCAGTTGGGCTTCCATTTACCTGTCGTCTTGAAGTATAGGGGGTTTTGAACCAAATCGTATTCAGGAGAGCACGATCTTGAAGTACGGGGAGGTTTGAGCGGAATCATATTCAGGAGAGCACGATTCTGAATTATGAAGAAGTTCATTTATCCTTTAGTAAAAGAAGAAACCAAATCGTATTCAGGAGAGCACGATCTTGAAATACGGGGAGGTTTGAGCGAATCATATTCAGGAGAGCACGATTCTGAAGTATGAGGAAGTTCAGTTCACCTTTTTCATATTCAGGAGAGCACGATTCTGAAGTATGAAGAATTTCATTTACAAGAAAGAGTCGAATCATATTCAGGAGAGCACGATTCTGAAGTATGAGGAAGTTCAGTTTACCCTTTTCATATTCAGGAGAGCACGATTCTGAAGTATGAAGAATTTCATTTACAAGAAAGAGCCGAATCATATTCAGGAGAGCACGATTCTGAAGTATGAGGAAGTTCAGTTAGCCCTTTTCATATTCAAGAGAGCACGATTCTGAAGTATGAAGAATTTCATTTACAAGAAAGAGCCGAATCATATTCAGGAGAGCACGATTCTGAAGTATGAGGAAGTTCAGTTAGCCCTTTTCATATTCAGGAGAGCACGATTCTGAAGTATGTAGAATTTCATTCACCCGAAAAAGCCGAATCATATTCAGGAGAGCACGATTCTAAAGTATGAGGAAGTTCAGTTAGCCCTTTTCATGTTCAGGAGAGCACGATCTTGAAGCATGAAGAAGTTTATTTATCCTTCAGTAAGAGAAGAATCAGAATCGTATTCCAGGCGCCGACCTTAAATGCGAGAAGATTTATTTATCAGATAAGCAGCAGCCTCTTTATTTGAGTGCTTATCCATTTTGGCACATAAGTCCCTTCCAACGATAAGTGATAGTTCTCCCTCGAGCAGCTTATCAGGGCATTTCCCATTAAAGTCCATTTATTTTGGCATACAGCCGGTCTTTACCCTGTATATTTACGGATTCCCGAAAAGTCCGTTTGATCCTGTCACGAGAGATAGTTTACAGAAGCTTGGATGTTATTCTTTGCTCAATGCTCCAGCATTCTGTAATCGATCTTGCAGTCGTGTAGATCCAGTCTCATTGTTAGACATTCCCAAGTGGAGGCCATCGCATAAGCGCCATCACTATTAAGGGTTTTGTTCTAACCACTCAAAGTCCATTTATTTTGGCATACAGCCGGTTTTTTTACCCTGTATATTTGCTACGGATTCCCGAAAAGTCCGTTTGATCCTGTCACGAGGGATAGTTTACAGAAGCTTGGATGTTATTCTTTGCTCAATGCTCCAGCATTCTGTAATCGATCTTGCAATCGTACGTGATCCAGTTTTATTTTTAGATTCCCCAGTGGAGGCCGTCTCATAGGTACCATCTCCATTTGGGAATCTCGTTCCTTTTCTAAAAAAGACAATTGGTCGTGTTCGCACCAGTTGACCATCATTTTAGAATCCCCCAGTGTTGTACTGTGTCTCAGCGCGTCGTCTTCCCCAGTGTTGTTCTTCTCGTAGCGTCTGTCCCTGTGTCGTCGTATTCGTCAGCATTTTCGCACTCATCATTCCAGCATACACATCATATCATATTCATGGCATTGTCTGCATTAGTCTTGTTTGGTCCATAACATTGCATATCGCCACATATAAGGGCAAAATTTTCGGTTATCTATATTTAAATCCCTCCACCATGATTCCTCGAGTCTCCGCCACTCAAATCATCCGGTGTAGCTATTTAAATAGGGGCAACTGTAATACCCCAAATTTTACCCTTATATTTTAGTCAGTCATTTAGCATCTCATATATGCATTTGCTAACCACTAACAAGTCCTGAAGGTGTCTGTTTTGCAGGAAATACCCCAGGGGCGTTTTGGTCATTTTGAAGCATAATCCGTAATTTTGGGGCCTAATGAGGTTTTACTCCTGAGGCATTTATTTACGTGGGTTTGATATTGATGCGTGTTTTTTGCAAGTGTACGAATCACGTCAAAGTAATATAAAAGATTATCGAATCCACAGAGACCAAGTGTCAATCTATCGTACCTGTTGTTATGGTGTTTATCTAAGGCAACTATTTTTAAGGGTTTTAGTAAGGGTGCAATGGTAAATAAAATTATAATTTTAAATAATAAATAAAAGACAGGCTCGAATGTAATTCACGTAATCAATGATAATCCAGTACTTGTTAATGGAACTACTTATGGGCAGTGTTTTCTCCTTTGAAAAGAACTAATTTAACAGGAACTGTCGCTTTCGCGTATTCAGAACCGAGTTGTACTCTCTAATCAACCCCTCCTATTGTCACGGATAAAAAGGTGCGTACTGCGTTAGAGTAGTAAACCTATTTTTAAGAAATATAGTTTCTTAACAAAGTTGAAAAGTATTTTAACCTGGACTTCTTAGCAAAAAGAGGTTCTTATGAACCAGACTCTAAATCTCATAACGCGTCCGAAAATCGTTTTAAAATCTCTTTTCTTTTTAATCTAAAAACTCCTAATGAACTATACAAAGCGCTTTTGGCTGTTTTTGAAATAGTTAAAAACAATTACTTGAATTGAAAGATAAAATAGCCCTTAGGTGTTTCCACGAACAATTATACTGATTACTGGTTTAATTACGATCCTTACATTCTAACCTTTATGGGATTAGTTAGACATGATAAAGTAAATATTCTTTTTATAGTTTTTCATATGAGTAATTTAAAGCGAGTGCGGGAAGTAAACAAAGTAAATGTGCGAGTGCGGGAAATAAACAAAGTAAATGTGCGAGTGCGGGAAATAAACAAAGTAAATGTGCGAGTGCGGGAAATAAACAAAGTAAATGTGCGAGTGCGGGAAATAAACAAAGTAAAGTGCGAGAAAATAAATAAAAGTAAAGCAATGCGGAAAAATAAAATACTAACTGGAATTAAAATGGCGGCAGGATTAACTTCCTCCAGAGTGCTCCAAAACTCGAACCACAGACAGATTACAGACTCGATCACTCGATTGCAGAGGCACCCCGATGTGGAATGGCAACTGCTTTATAACTGATATATGCCTAGAGAATTCTAATTCTGGATGAAGAAAAACGAAAATCTAAGGTCCTATTTATAGTAAAAACTGAAAGCATGAAATGACCGGGACGCCCCTCCACTAAAAAGTGGAGGTTATGAAATTTTGCCTTGTGGCGCCCGCCACAAGGTCATGGCGCCCGCCATGGTCCCTACAGGGGATGATGGAGTGGGGATCGTGGGTCTTGGAGGTTGAGGAGTGGTCTTGAGACGTGGCCACGTCATGGCTAACCCCATGGCGCCCGCCACGGTGGGTGCCGCAAGTGCAGAATGCTGAATTTCTAGGTTTTCGTCCGTTTTCACTCCTTTTTCGCTCCTTTTCCCGATTCAAGCTCCGATTATTATAAAAACCTGAAAACATAAGAAAACAAAGCAATAACAAAGCAAAACAACAATAAAAGCTAAGAATGCATGCGAAATCGGAGTCAGAAATACGGTGAATTTTAGTGTGATCAAATTCTCCCACACTTAAACCTTTGCTTGTCCTCAAGCAAACATTAAAGCTTAAGAAAATATGGTGTCAACACTTGTCTTTGGGCTAAAGGGATTCTAAGTTCAAGTCAGGATGCAGTGACAGATACTAACTAAGTGAACCAAGGGTACCATAGTAACACAAACACAAACTTCAATCCTATATTAACCACTCCATGTCATCCCACGATACCTAGGCCTATCTTCTCATCTTTTTGTGTCCTTTTCATTCAGGCGCAATCACATTAAGCTCGTTATCCGTACATGCTTCATAGTAGAGTGACCGGTTAGTGATTCTGATCCATAACATAAGGTTTCTGGCACATAAGCATGTGTAAACCTGTTTTTATTTCGCCTAAATGTAGCTGCGGGGGATCGGATCGTAATCCGCCCTACCAAGTTCAGTGCCAGATACCTCTGAACCAACTAACAATAGGTGACTTGCAATTTTTTTTCTTTTTGTGGCAAAAAATTTTTTCTTCTCTTTTTTCGGTTTAAATGACTTTGTGAGGGTCACCTATACCAGAGTTTGCCTTTTTTTTTTCTTTTTTTATTAGCACTGGATCATTCACTTATATTCATCGGCCCCCTACGTAGAGTATGCTTAGGCCGGAGCTGACTGCTAAAATAAACTACTTAGGACAATTTTTTTGAATGATAGTAAAGGCCATGGTGGTGGGGTTTAGGAGTGATTCCTATATTCAAGAGGTCTATGGTGCTAAAATGGTTCTGATGTTTCAAAAAGTTGACCTAAGTCACCACATCCTAATCTAAACCTGTCTCAAAGCCCAAAAAAACATGTGAAACAACATTGTTTTCTTTTTTTAAAAATTTTCTGGTAAGGCTAAGGAAATGGGAAAAAATGAAGATGAACTAAAAAGACACTATACTGGTGACTCGTCAGACTCATGCATTATCTAAGAAAAATGAATTACTGAAAAGGGAAATAACTGAAAGGGAATTAACTAAAAAGGGAAATAACAGAAAGCAATAAAATCCCCTCCCACACTTAAATCGAACATTGTCCCCAATGTTTCGAAATAAGATAAGGGGGGTAACCTGGAAAAAGACTACTGAGGAGGGGCACTGGTGCCTTCGCCGTCCTGATGTGATGGTCTGGAACGACGGGATCTACTACGATGCTGGTCCCTCCGGTCGAGTCGTGCTGATAAAGCAGCCTGAGCACTCCGGACCTCTCGAAGGTTACCCAAGATGGAACCCTGAGTAGCCTCTACAAGCTGGTAGTGTCGGCTGTTGAACTCTCTCTGACGGTTCTGCTCTAATGAAATATCGTTCAAGGTACGGCAAACGTTGCTATAAGCACGATCCGAAACCAATCGCGATTGTTGCATGAAGCTCATATTGTTCGTCAGCTGCTGTGAAATAGTAGAGAGAAGGCCATCACGCCTTTCTTCTCTAGCTGTCATATCACGCCACATCTCCTCGGTGACAAAGAATCCAGGAGCAGTACCTGCAACAGGGTTAGAGGAAGATGGTGCAGTGTGTGACTGTGAAGGACGATGGGGGGACATGTGAGGGATGGGAGACTGCTCTCTCCGATCATACTCATCATCAGTGTCATGTGCCTCCCCATCGGGAATATTAGGAGGAAGTGGACCCAAAACACGTGGAGCATTAAGATCATAGGTCCAGTTCCTTTCATCACGTACATCAGTACGTCTACTGCATGGTAAAGCAACAGATGGGATAGCTACCCCATGAACCATCAACTCATAACCACCTTCTCTCCTTGTTCGGCACAATTTCATGTCTTTCAGAAATTTTAAATTAATTGTGCGAGGAGGTAGTGGTTCAAGTGTAGCTATCTCATCATTCAGGCCAAGAGCCCGAGCAATAGACGTAACAAGCCCTCCAAAAACAATCGGTCCTGTTTTATTAGTAAATAAAGTCATGTGGGCAAGTATAAACGGGACCGGATTGATGTGGGTTCTAGTGAGGCATCCTTGCAAAAATAGGAGTTCACGAGCATTAACCTTGTTTGGACTTTCCCGGCCAAAAATAGTACATGCCAAAAGAAGTCTAAAAACTCTTATGGTCGGGTTGTGAATGGTCGACGCAAGTATCCCTTCAAAAGAATTAATTGAAGTACTTGAAAGCCTTAGCCAGAAGGTAAATACCTCGGCCGACCATTCAGCATCCAAAGGTGCCTCACAAATCGAACCTTCCCTATGAGGGATTCCTAACAAATCTGCTAGCTCATTGGTACTGAATTCATATTCAATTCCAAACAGTCTAAAAATAACAGTACCGACAGTGCTAGCAGTGTTAGGACTGACAGTGTATATCAAAGAACTCAAAAACTCAGTTGTCAGCCTCTCATAGGTAGGTTCCTGATTAATGAAAATATTATGCAAGCCTAGAAATTCTAATAAATTAAAAACACTATGATAAATACCCAAAGCATACAGACAGTTATCGTCGACGTACCTAGTCGAGAGGATTTCTCGACTTTGAAGTCTCTGAATAATTTTCCGTTGCCTTTCGCCCGGTCTTCCATCACGAAGAATAAATCCGTTGAACTCCATTGTTGAAAAGCTCCTTAGGTAGTGAAAATAGTAGAAAAGTGGTTTATGAGGGGAATGATAAAGTTTTGATTTTTTTTGGTTTTTGATGGATGAAAATGGAAATGGATGTTGGATATGTTTTATGGATGGAGGGTATTTTGGAAATGGGGGAGCTTTAATGGGGTTCAAGGAGGATTTGGAAGGTTGAAAAAATGGGTTTTTGGTGAAGAAAGGGATGAAAATGGTGGAAATGGGGATTGAATCCCGTATTTGTTGATGGTACGGTGTGGCGCCCGCCACAGGGCCTATGGCGCCCGCCACAAGGCCAATTCCTGGGCCTTGTGGTTTTGGATCCTCCTTTGGGCCTTCCTTGCACCTTTGTCTTCCGGGGGGTCTGAATAGCGTTTTCTTCTTCTTTTCAAGGCATTGGCTTGCATATTTTTGTCTTATATATTTTTTCTTTGCACGACAAAAATAAAATAATTAAAAATCAAAAAAGAAAAAGAAAAATAAAAATTAGTGCATAATATGTATATATATAAGGAATTCAAAGTGCATGAAAATATAAAAGCTGCAATAAAGTAAAATATGTCTGGAAATGCGATAAATAAAAGGAAGTTAAATACTAGGGTAGTGCTGTCAGGGTGGAATGAGTCATGTGGTAGGTTTCTTATCCTGGCTTGATCCACGAATCTCAGCTGTCTCCCTCCGAAGCTCGTCGATCGCCTGATGTAGAGCATCGGTCTCCGAGGCATGAGTGAGATCAGAAACCTGCATCTGTAACTCTAAGTCTTCCACTTCCTGCTTGAGCAGGGCAGTCTCCTTGCGGAGCTCATAAATCTGTGTTTGTAGGTCGAGTGGCTGCAGAGACATATTGTTAGACATAACAGTGATTCGGGGAGTAAGAGGTGTAGGAGTGTACTCAGCGGCGGGAGGCGATTTCGGCTCTTCGACAGTCTCTCCATAACCCTCTAGAGCATAACTCCAATTGGCAGGATCATGGACACTGGTCATCAGCGGATCTGGTAATGTAAAGTAGTGTATCGCTTCACCGTCGATCAGCAATCTAAACATGTTGGGCTCAAAAGAAGCCCTCCTCATCAGTCCTCTATCAAGACAAAAATCAATATCCAGGGTGGTGTAGCAGCAGAAGGTCCTGAGGTGCAATAGCTTGCGAGACAAACCCAATGCAGTAGCAATCTGTGTAACAATCCCACCGACATGGATGATTCCTACTGATGATCTGGCAACACTAGCAAGGCCCTTCAGTAGAAAGTTGCCACAAGCAACAGGGCGAGACTGAGTCGCACAAAACAGTAGGAAAATCTCCTCTTCACTTAGTAGTGTCTCTGTATCTGGAAAACCTAGGAAAGAATGTGCTAGAATCATCTGGAAGTACCTCAATGCAGGGTTGTGGATTACCTGAGAAAACTGGGTAGAAGGATCTTGGCTCCCTCCGCCTGATATTTTAGTCCAAAACTTTTCCACTTCTCTGCTCATAAAATACCCCATCGGAGTCTCTGGAATAGCATCAGGAGTAGTCTGGAAACCTAGTAAATCACCAAACCCTTTGTGAGAGAATGAGTAGTCAATCCCGAACAACCTGAAAACAGCGAGTCCGTCGGGTCCAGCCCAAGGGTCATGATGAAACGAGCTGAGGAACTCAAGAGTCAAGTTCCTATAAGTGTTGTTCCTGTCGTCAAACTGGTCCCACTGGAGTTGATGGCATAAAAATCTGACGCTTGGCTCTATCCCCAAGGCATCCATGCAGTCATGGTCAGGGTACCTGGTAGGAGCCATAGGGCGTCTCATGTGAACATAGTAACGCTCTCTCTGTGCATCATCTCTAAAGGCCACGTGCATGTCATCAGGGTTCTGCATTCTGTACAAGGTTAGTAAACAAGTCCTGAAAGCACATAAAACATTCAATCGTGAGTCCTGACATAATAATAAAATAAACAAATTAAAATAAAGTAAAAAAGTACAAAAATAAGAAAAACCATGGGTTGCCTCCCAGGCAGCGCTTGTTTAACGTCATTAGCTCGACGACCAATATTTAAACATCATTGGAAGGATATGGTGGATCACTCAGAGTATGACAGGTGTATGTTGTTGGGATGTCACCTCCTTCGTAGGGCTTCAACCTCTGTCCATTGACTATGAACGGTTTACATGTTTGGTTCTTGATTTCAATAGCACCGGATCTCAGGATCTTAGATACTTCGAAAGGGCCAGTCCATCTCGAATGGAGTTTACCTGGAAATAGTCGTAACCTAGAATCGAACAGGAGAACAGGATCGCCTATTTTGAAGTCTCTTCTTATGATTCTTTTGTCATGCCAAGCTTTTGTTCTTTCTTTGTATATGATGGCATTTTCGTAGGCAGATTGTCTGAGCTCTTCTAATTTGTGGATATCAAGGATACGTTTCTCACCAGCTGTCAAGTAATCCAAATTCAAAGTTTTGATGGCCCAATAGGCCTTATGCTCCAACTCAAATGGTAAGTGACATGATTTTCCATAGACCAGTTGATAAGGGGTTGTTCCTATAGGAGTTTTGAAAGCGGTCCTATAGGCCCATAATGCTTCTTGAAGTTTCTGCGACCAATCTTTTCTAGATATAGAGACAGTCTTCTCGAGGATTTGTTTTATCTCCCTATTAGATACTTCCACTTGTCCATTGGTCTGTGGGTGGTATGGTGTTGCTACTCTATGCTTAACTTCATACTTGCTTAAAAGTTTATCAAATATTCTCGATATGAAGTGTGATCCTCCATCACTTATGACTAAACGGGGTGTTCCAAACCTGGGAAATATATAATTCTTGAATAATTTGATGACTACTCTGGTGTCGTTTGTGGGTGCGGCGATAGCTTCAATCCATTTAGACACGTAGTCAACAGCTACTAATATGTACTGATTTCCAAAAGATGGTGGGAACGGTCCCATAAAGTCCATACCCCATACGTCGAAGAGTTCTACTTCTTGGATATTTCTTAACGGCATTTCATTACGTCTTGAAATATTTCCTGTGCGTTGGCATCTGTCACACTTGACAATGAAAGCATGGACATCACGCCACATAGTAGGCCAGAATAGGCCAGCTTGAAGAATCTTGGCGTAGGTCTTAGATGTGCTTGCATGTCCACCATAGGGTGCAGAGTGACGATGCTCAATAATATTGTTTACCTCTTCTTCTGGAACACAACGGCGGAAAATGCCATCTTTACCTCTCTTGAAAAGAAATGGATCGTCCCAATAGAAGTTTCTCACATCACTATAGAACTTCTTCTTCTGGTGGTAGTTTAGATCAGGGGGTATGATGTCAGCGGCTAGGTAATTAACAAAATCTGCATACCAAGGTACATTGCTTATAGCTAAGGATTTATGAAATTGCTCATGAGGGTCTGGGTTATCATCTTCAATGGTTTCTAGTTGGGCTATCAGTCTATCGTAGGCAAAATCGTCATTTATGGGTACTGGATCAGGTTTCAGGTATTCTAGCCTAGATAGGTGATCAGCTACCACATTATCAGTGCCTTTCTTGTCACGGATATCCAAATCAAACTCTTGTAATAATAGAATCCATCGAAGTAACCTAGGCTTGGCATCCTTTTTGCTTAGTAAGTAACGAATGGCAGCATGGTCGGTGTAAACTATAATCTTGGCTCCTACTAGATAAGATCTAAATTTGTCTATTGCAAAAACTACAGCTAGGAGCTCTTTTTCGGTTGTTGCGTAGTTGAGCTGTGCAGCGTCTAGGGTTCTACTGGCATAATAAATCACATGTAACTTCTTATCTTTTCTCTGACCTAGAACGGCTCCAACAGCATAATCATTGGCGTCACACATTATCTCAAACGGTTCCGACCAATCAGGGGGTTTCATTATAGGTGCTGAAATCAGAGCTTGCTTCAGAAGATTAAATGCTTCAGTACATTTTTCATCGAAGATGAACTCAGCATCTTTCATTAAAAGACCAGTTAAGGGCTTTGTTATTTTGGAGAAATCCTTGATAAAACGTCGGTAAAATCCGGCATGTCCAAGAAAACTTCTTATCTCCCTGATAGTCTTCGGCGGTTTTAGATTCTCTATGACCTCTATTTTTGCTTTATCTACCTCTATACCTTTTTCGGAAACTATATGTCCTAAAACAATCCCTTCGGTGACCATGAAATGACATTTTTCCCAATTTAGCACAAGGTTTACCTCCACACATCTCTCCAGGATTTTCTCAAGGTTGACAAGACAATTTTTGAAATCTGACCCACAAACTGAGAAATCGTCCATAAATACTTCCATGATTCCATCCAAATAATCAGCAAAGATAGACATCATGCAGCGTTGGAAAGTTGCAGGAGCATTACAAAGTCCAAAAGGCATTCTTCTATAGGCAAAGGTTCCAACTGGGCATGTAAAGGTAGTTTTTTCTTGATCTTCGGGGTGAATAGGTATTTGGAAGAATCCTGAATATCCATCTAAATAACAAAAGTAAGAGTGTCTGGCTAGGCGCTCCAACATTTGGTCTATGAATGGTAATGGGAAATGGTCCTTCCTAGTTGCTTTATTTAATTTTCTATAATCTATGCACATACGCCAACCTCCATCAGTTCTTTTTGCTACAGGTTCGCCCTTCTCGTTTTGCACGACTGTGATGCCTCCCTTTTTAGGTACTACATGCACAGGACTCACCCATTTACTGTCCGAGATCTGATATATTATACCTGCCTCTAGTAACTTAAGAACTTCAGTCTTAACTACAGTACTCATTATAGGATTTATTCTACGTTGGTGTTCTCTAGAAGGTTTTGAATCTTCTTCAAGAAAAATCCGATGCATGCATACGGATGGGCTTATTCCTTTTAGATCAGAGATCTTATATCCTAAGGCTGAGGGGTACCTACGTAAAACTTCTAATAATTGATCGGTTTCTTCTTGGTTTAAGGTAGCACTGACTATAACTGGACGGTTCATATCTTCATCAAGAAATTCATATCTCAGGTTTTTAGGCAGTTCCTTAAGTTTTACGGTCGGTTTTATAGGGCAAGGCATAGGATCTGGGGTTAGAGATAAACATTCGTGAAGGTTATCATCAATGTAGGGTGTTTTATAATTGTCATCTTCCAAAATAAGGGTTGATGGCAATTTTATAGATTCAGTTTCTTCTTCTTGTTCTAATTCCCTAATACATTCTTCGATGATATCTAAGGCATAACAAGAATCTCCTATCACAGGTGCCATAAGAAATTTTGACAATATAAATTCTATCTTCTGGCCACCTACCTCAAAAGTTAGTTTTCCCTTTTTAACATCTATTACGGCTCCAGCAGTCGATAAGAACGGTCTACCTAGGAGGATTGGTATGTCGTCATCTTCTTTAATGTCCATGACAACAAAATCAGTAGGTATAAACAGCTGACCTATCCTAACAGGGACGTCTTCAAGTATGCCTATAGGGTATTTAACGGATCTATCGGCTAATTGAAGTGACATCTTAGTAGGTTGTAATTCTCCTAAGTTTAATCTCTCACAAACTGCTAAAGGCATTAAGCTCACACTAGCTCCTAAGTCTAGAAAAGCTTTTTCGATGACATGATTCCCCAAAACACAAGGAATGGAAAAATTTCCGGGATCTTTATCTTTCTTTGCTAACCTATTTTCGGAAATAGAATTACATTCCACGGGTTTCGGATCTTCGAGTCTACGTTTATTTGTAAGTATGTCTTTGAGAAACTTAGCATAAGAAGGTATTTGGGTGATGGCTTCTGTAAAGGGGATTTCTACGTGAAGTTTTTCTATAACCTTAACGAATTTTTGATATTGATTATCGATTTGGGTTTTCTTTAATCTTTGAGGGTAAGGTATTGGTGGTTTGTATGGCGGTGGCGGTACATAGGTTTTATTTTTAGGTTCTTCTCCTTTTTCTTGACTTTCCGGGGTTTCAGGCTTCTCTGGTTCCTTTTCCTCATTCCTCTCAGAAGTTTCGGGCTCACTTAGTCTAGGGTTTAAAGGTTCCTTATAAGCGGTTCCACTTCGTAGAGTAATGGCATTAGCTTGCCCTTTCGGGTTTTGTTGAGGTTGTCCAGGGAACTGTCCTCCAGGTGTAGTCTGTGGGGCTTGGTTTAACGCTACCTGAGAGATCTGGGTTTCAAGCATCTTATTATGAGTAATAATTTGATCAACCTTGGTTCCTAACTTGGTAATTAGTTCGTTAACATGGACGTTATGGTTCATGAACTCTTTGTTTTGTTGTTTTTGAGCAACGATAAAATCTTTTACAACTTCCTCAAAGCTCGGGCTAGGTGGTACAGGTTGCATAGGTTGATTTGTTCTAGGGGCTTGGTAACCTTGTTGTCTCGGAGGTGCGGTATTTTGGATAGGGTTATTATTTTTGTAGGAGAAGTTTGGGTGATTCCTCCATCCAGGGTTATATGTGTTTGAAAATGGGTTCCCTTGGGTATAGTTCACTTGCTCAGTGTTGGTTTCATTCAACAGATTGCATTCGGCGGATTGGTGTCCTTGCGTTCCACATATCTCACAATTCGGCGAAACTGCGGCAACAATATTCGGAGTTGTACACATATGTTCGACTCTAAGGGCCAACGCGTCCATTTTAGCCTGCATCATGTCTATAGAGCTTAGCTCATGTATTCCTCCTTGGGCTTCCTTCTTTTCCACTGTCGCTCGTTCTACTCCCCATGATTGATGGTTTTGGGCCATATCCTCGATAAGGGCACTAGCTTCAGGGTAAGATTTGTTCATCAGTGCGCCACCAGCGGCAGCGTCGATGGTCATTTTAGTGTTATAAAGAAGTCCATTATAGAAGGTTTGGATGATTAGCCAATTCTCTAGGCCATGGTGTGGGCATGCTCTTAATAGTTCTTTATATCTCTCCCAGGCTTCGAACAACGACTCTCCTTGGTGTTGGGTAAATCTAGTTATTAGGTTTCGAAGAAGAGCGGTCTTACTTGGGGGAAAATATCTAGCAAGGAAAACTTTTCTAAGGTCATCCCAAGTTGTTATTGAATTGGGTGGAAGGGAATCTAACCATGATAGAGCTTTATCTCTGAGGGAAAAGGGAAATAATCTTAAGCGTATTGCCTCAGGAGAAGCTCCATTCGTTTTAAAGGTGTCTGCTAATTGAAGAAAGTTTTTTAAATGTTGGTTCGGGTTATCAGTAGCGAGACCTGCGAATTGTCTCTGTTGCACTAATTGCAGCAGGGATGGCTTAAGTTCAAAATTATTGGCTGGGATAGCGGGGTTTACTATACTGGAACTAGGTTCCTCGTTTGATGGTTGGGCGAAGTCCTTAAGAGGTCTTCGATTTTGATCTTCGGCCATAGCTCTCCTATTCCTATGGAAAAATAAACGTGTGCGAGTGTAACGTTCAGGTTCAGCTAGAGGGTCTACTAAACTTCCGGCACTGCGAGTTTTTCGCATTGACCGGTGGGTAACAACCTTAGTCTAAACGGTATAACTACAGGGTAATGAAATTTGACGATATTGGTCCCCGGCAACGGCGCCAAAAACTTGATGCGTGTTTTTCGCAAGTGTACGAATCACGTCAAAGTAATATAAAAGATTATCGAATCCACAGAGACCAAGTGTCAATCTATCGTACCTGTTGTTATGGTGTTTATCTAAGGCAACTATTTTTAAGGGTTTTAGTAAGGGTGCAATGGTAAATAAAATTATAATTTTAAATAATAAATAAAAGACAGGCTCGAATGTAATTCACGTAATCAATGATAATCCAGTACTTGTTAATGGAACTACTTATGGGCAGTGTTTTCTCCTTTGAAAAGAACTAATTTAACAGGAACTGTCGCTTTCGCGTATTCAGAACCGAGTTGTACTCTCTAATCAACCCCTCCTATTGTCACGGATAAAAAGGTGCGTACTGCGTTAGAGTAGTAAACCTATTTTTAAGAAATATAGTTTCTTAACAAAGTTGAAAAGTATTTTAACCTGGACTTCTTAGCAAAAAGAGGATCTTATGAACCAGACTCTAAATCTCATAACGCGTCCGAAAATCGTTTTAAAATCTCTTTTCTTTTTAATCTAAAAACTCCTAATGAACTATACAAAGCGCTTTTGGCTGTTTTTGAAATAGTTAAAAACAATTACTTGAATTGAAAGATAAAATAGCCCTTAGGTGTTTCCACGAACAATTATACTGATTACTGGTTTAATTACGATCCTTACATTCTAACCTTTATGGGATTAGTTAGACATGATAAAGTAAATATTCTTTTTATAGTTTTTCATATGAGTAATTTAAAGCGAGTGTGGGAAGTAAACAAAGTAAATGTGCGAGTGCGGGAAATAAACAAAGTAAATGTGCGAGTGCGGGAAATAAACAAAGTAAATGTGCGAGTGCGGGAAATAAACAAAGTAAATGTGCGAGTGCGGGAAATAAACAAAGTAAAGTGCGAAAAAATAAATAAAAGTAAAGCAATGCGGAAAAATAAAATACTAACTGGAATTAAAATGGCGGCAGGATTAACTTCCTCCAGAGTGCTCCAAAACTCGAACCACAGACAGATTACAGACTCGATCACTCGATTGCAGAGGCACCCCGATGTGGAATGGCAACTGCTTTATAACTGATATATGCCTAGAGAATTCTAATTCTGGATGAAGAAAAACAAAAATCTAAGGTCCTATTTATAGTAAAAACTGAAAGCATGAAATGACCGGGACGCCCCTCCACTAAAAAGTGGAGGTTATGAAATTTTGCCTTGTGGCGCCCGCCACAAGGTCATGGCGCCCGCCATGGTCCCTACAGGGGATGATGGAGTGGGGATCGTGGGTCTTGGAGGTTGAGGAGTGGTCTTGAGACGTGGCCACGTCATGGCTAACCCCATGGCGCCCGCCACGGTGGGTGCCGCAAGTGCAGAATGCTGAATTTCTAGGTTTTCGTCTGTTTTCACTCCTTTTTCGCTCCTTTTCCCGATTCAAGCTCCGATTATTATAAAAACCTGAAAACATAAGAAAACAAAGCAATAACAAAGCAAAACAACAATAAAAGCTAAGAATGCATGCGAAATCGGAGTCAGAAATACGGTGAATTTTAGTGTGATCAGATTTCAACTTGGTTTGGAAAATCTGATCTGTGGAACAGGGTTTAACAAAAAACATCATTTCTTCTATCATCCAGTTCATCTTTAGAGGGACAACAGTGAAGACTTCTACTGATTGATGGAGTTTATTCGTGTGGAAGTTATTAAGATTTGGATCGAATTAATTCAAGGATATTTGTCTGATAAGATTTAATCGGATGTTGAGATGTTGGCAAATTAAATCATGAAAAGGAAATGGGAAAATGATTTTAATAAATATGTGAAGTTCATTCATAATATTTTATTATTATTCGTAAAGAGCATTTGGATAGAAATTTGAATAATATTTCATCATGATTTATAAAAGGGAAATAATTTGGATAAAAAATGTATTATTGAATTATTTCATAATATTTTTTTATTACAAGTTACAGAGAAATAAAGATGGCATATCCTAAATCCTAAGTCCTAGAACTTCTAAGTGTCTTCGTGATGTCCTTGAGCTTCTCCGCAGAATCTCCAATTCACCTGCACATCAAAACAGAACAAACAGTATAGAAAAAATGTTGGAAGTTGTTTTTGACACTCTCAGAACAGTGTCATCATCGAGTGCCGGGAGTGGCACAACCGAAGCTGCGTCCTACCCCCCGTTACCGATCCGCACCGTTGGCGTCAGATCAGGTAACACCTGTTCTTATTGTTATGGGACATCCGAGAGATAGAAGTGATAAAAGAAGCGGGACTGATTCGTTTTTCCGTGATTGGATTTCCAAACTGATACGAGAATAAGGCCACATGGTCAATCTGGACTCAGACCCGGATGCCGGCAGGTCTAAATCACTCTGTGCTCTAAGTTTTTTTTCAACACCTGAAAAGCCACAAACGCATCAGTATCAGATTCAGAATTTGGAACTCAAAACCTAAACAATTCATGAGTAGCATCGATTCTGAGTTCATGGAAAGTCAAGTCCAAACAGAACAAGAGAACTGAAATGCAAGCCAAAACTGCATCAAACTGCATCAATTCCAAACAGAACACCAAATACAAACTGAACTACATCAAAACAATGTATCAGAAGGCAAGTTCATGCGCAAAGAGCCAGAAGAAATATACTACAAATCTGTCATGACAGAAAAGTATTCAACAGGATCCAAAAAAGCACAGCAGCATCAAACATGGTTTAGCAGCGAGGCTATCACGAAGTAATCACGTCAGTTCAGAATGCAAGCAGCACTAAATCATGGCATGAATTGTACCAGAACGGACGAGGGCTCAGCAAGCATCATTGCCCCAATAAACGAGTCACGAAAATCAGTTCAAAGTACGAGGGTAAACCGCATCAGTTATCGCACATCATGGCTTCACAATCAGTCTGAAAGCCAATAGCCAATAGCAGCCCAGAACTCATGTTCTGAATCCAATCGAGCGTCGAAAGCAACCGATCTCGAAGGCAACCGCGGCGTGGTAGCGCTTCTGAAAAAAAAGAAAGAAGGTCGTGAAGATCAAACCAGTTCAGAACAAACAAAACACACCAGTTCAGAGAGTGAAACAAGTGCAAAAAGCCAGAAATCGCAACAAATGATAAACCACAGGCGAAGATCATCAGAGGCAATCGCAGCGTCATCAAAGAGTATCAGTTGTCGCGGCTCAGATGAACATCATCGCCGTATACCTTTCCCGGAGGCAAAGGCCAATACAATATCAGCCCTCTCTGAAAGAAGAAGAGGAAAAGAATCTTATCTGCATCAAAAAAAACGAATCAGTTCGAAATCAAAAACGAATCAGTTCAGCTATCAAACAGAAAAACGAATCAATCAAATCAATTCAGATATCAAACGAATCAAATGGAATCCAAGCGAATCCATCAAGGAGTTCTGGAAAAGGAAAGTGTGAATCAGTATCAGATAAAATCAAATCATATCAACACAAAATCACATCTCAAAAATAGCACAAATCCAACACAGATTGAAGGCCCAGAAGAAAATAGAAGTTATAAAAAGGGGAAAGGTATCACCTCGTGAGGGGAGGAACGAAGATCACGAGCGAAACCCTAACGAAGGAAGGAGATCGCGAAAACCCTAGGCGGCGCGAGAAGGAGGCGGCCGAGACTCAGAGGGACCGGAACCTTCGTCATCGTCTCCGATTCATCGACGAACAAACATCATAAAACCACGAGCGAAGCACCGACGAGGAGATCGCCTTCGCCGTTCACTACAAACGGCGGGCAATCAACTCCGTAGCCTCAGCTTCAAACATCATCGGCTAAAGACAAATGTAAACCACCACTCGTTGACTCACATGTTCTTATTTTTCATGTTTTGTTTCAGGAAATAAGAGGATCACAGCGAGAGAAAGAAGAAAGATGCGAGGGAGAGGGAGAAGAACGCGAGCGGCGCCGCGGCAAGACGTTTAGGGTTATGAAACCCTAAAAGCCCCCTTTGATTTCAATTACCCCAACCGGGTTGGGTCCAAATGTGATGACCGGCCCAACCCCTTTATGTTTTATTTTTTTATTTTGTTTTTTTAAATTATGTTTTAATTGTTTTTAAATTGTTTTATAATTTAAGAAAATTGTTTTAAAAACCTTTTTTTTGTGTAAATATTATAAATAAATAAAAATCTTTTTATAATAAAATTAAAAAACCTCTTTTTTAAAATAAAAATTAAAACCTTTTTTTAATATAAAACTAAAACTTTTGTAAATATAAAACTAAAAAACTCTTTTTTAAATGAAAGTAAGAAAAAACTTGTCTTAGAAATATTCAAAAATAAAACTCTTTTTTAAAAAACATTTTTTAAAATTAAATCTTTTTGCAAGTTAATATTAAATAAATTTGCATCTTTTTTTTCTTTCTTCATTGTCTCGTAACTCATTTGATTGCCGCTTAACTCTGCCCACTAACATCGTTTGTTCATTTTGCAGCTCATTACGTTTACCATTATGTCATCTTATTTTCTCACTCAAAGTTCATTATCATATTGTAACTGCTTCTCATATGTAACCTCGCGAATCTAATAATCGCGTTTTAAATTCCTGCCTTTAAATTTCTGTTTGCATGGCTTTAACTGCTGTCTTTATTCCCTGTTTGCAATTCAATTATCTCACACCTTCATCAATATTTCTGTCACATTGCACACACTGCCGAAGGAATTAGGTCTAGCCGTTTGACCGCCGTGCCAATAGTCATCACCTTCAACCCTTACACCTGCAAACCCTAATTTTTACAAATGCCTCGCCGCAGGCAAGATTACAAATTTACCCTAGTTTTAGGTCAAAGAGTCGCCGTACTCTGTTTTAGGGTTTCCCGCCGCGGAATCCCTAAC
Organism: Lathyrus sativus; assembly: GCA_963859935.3. Taxonomy (NCBI): domain Eukaryota; kingdom Viridiplantae; phylum Streptophyta; class Magnoliopsida; order Fabales; family Fabaceae; genus Lathyrus; species Lathyrus sativus. Next base: position 95,742,376 of record OZ012738.1, on the reverse strand, counting down.
CTAATTTAACCCTAATTACAACTTAACAATTCAACGTAGAGATTTGGAGTTTCTACACTCCACGTAAGCGTGTCCTTAAGACACGTTTATTCCCCTTGAGACCTTGACCACAGTCAAGAAGTCTCTAACCTCCCTTTTGAGGGGAACTACGATTACTCTGATTCCACTCCCGTAAGGATACGTAGGCACAAGATGCGATGTCTTGCCGAGTAAACTTAGAATTAACCCCCTTAGGTCTCTTTTTCTCACTTGTAATCCTTTTGTACATATACCTTAAGCAAATAAATAAAGCAAAATAGTAAACATTTGAACAAAAGGTTCCTGTAGAGTACTACAGAAGTTTAGGGTGCTAATACCTTCCCTAAATTTAACCAACCACCGAACCCTAGATCTTTCCCCGCATTGTGTTTACGATGCAAAAATAGGTTTTCCCTTTTTGACCTTTTCCTTCGGATAAATCAAAGAGCGGTTGTGAATTGAATTGTGATTCAAACTCATTAATAGTTTGTAATCCTATTTCCACCGCAACATTACCAGAGGGGTACATCATTAAAGAGTTGATGGAAAAGAAAATGACATCGTCAAAGGGTTGACAGAGGGATAACATCTGGAATGTTATCATCAAAGGGTTGATAGAAAAGAAACTGACATCGTCAAAGGGTTGACGGGAAAAAAAACCTGCTTGGAGGTGTCATCATCAAAGGGTTGTTGGACAAGACCTGATCGAGAGTAAGATCGTCGTATGATCTAAGACCCAAAATAAAATAAGCAGATAAGTTGATTGAAAAGTTGAATTCGGGCTTCCACACACGGTACCAAAACTGGCATATGCTTCGCATGCGTATGTTTGAATTTTTCTTTCTATGGCGTAATGCTCCATACGAAATGGAAATGCTACATATTTGAGGATGTAATGCAAAGATGATAACTATATGCAGATGCAAGCTCGGGCTGCCGGGGAAAGAAGGATGCCCCAGGTATGATTGGAATTTGCTGGTGAAGACAGGTGAAACCTGATGGTGATTGATTTTTGGAGGGTGATATCTTTCTGGTTACCAATGGGGATTAGATTTTGAGATGAGGTGCCAATAGGGATTGGGCTTTTGGATGAAGGTGCCAATGTGGATTGGGCTTTTGATTTCAGTGAATGCCAATAGGGATTGGGTTTTAGGTGGTTGCCAGTAGGAATTGGACTTTGAGTTATCCGTGATGGGTCAGGTACAGCTAACGCTGGAAAATGTCTTGTCTGGATACAAGATTGGAAAGTGTCTTGTTTGGATACAAAGTTGGAAAGTGACTTGTATGGATACAAGGTTTATGGTTGAACGGTCAGGGAATGGTTAACATAACTTCCCGACATTCGTCTTGAACTTGAAGATTGATTGAACCTGCTTGAATAGCTCTGAGAAGCTCTGAAAAATATGGAGAGAAAATGTTCCTCTATTTCCAATCTTGCCCCATCCTGTGGGATCTCTATAAAAATCTTCCTCGAAAGGGAACCTAGAATCTTTGTACCCTGATAGTTTAAGATGAATTGCCTCAGCATTTTGAAACTCAGAGAGTTGCTTCAGATTAATTGCCTTCTGGATAAGAATAACTTTTGTGCTCTTGGAGTGGTCTGCCTCAACCTTGAAGTGATTTTGCCCCTGACTGGCTGATTACGAACGAGTGCCTCAGACTAACCGACCTTCAAGAGATTTATTGAATCTCGACCTAATTGCCCCAGATGTGCTGATTTACTGACCTTCGAGAGATTTGATGAATCTCGACCTGGCTGCCCCAGATTAACTGAATCTTGGATGGCTGATTCCCGTGATGTGATCATTTGACATGACTTGCCCCTGCTCAACGGAGTACTCAAGCGCTTTGCATCTTATCTCGATCAAACTTTTCATTATGGAAACTCTCTTGATGTTAAATGCTTACCAGCAAGTGAAACAAATCGTTTTGAAAATGATAATATTAATGCAATGCATATGACAATGTTGGAATCCAAGTCTGTTCACCGTAAAAAAGTTGTGACATATAGTGAATGGATCACTCATAAGAATGTCAGCATCAATACTGAAATGGTAAGAAAATCTGTTTAGGAGTCAGTTTTGACGTGATCTTTACTGAAGTATGCTTTCGAAACAAACCTGCTTCAATTAGGTCTTTTGAAGGTTGTAACGTGGTCTGGTTCCCGGTTATAGAAAGAAAGGATACAAGGCTCAAGCCTGTTTTAACCCACCCATTCTCCTTAAGGTTCTCCAGTTCTATGTTCAGCTAATTCGACACAAGCTCTCATGTTTCAAAGGTTGGATGACAAGAGTGATGGTTAAGGAAAGTTTTCAGAGTGACAGTCACTCGCTTTTTGTCTTTGGTGTCTGGAGTCACACGACTTGTTCTTCATCATTTTTTTTATTTCCCTATTTTTTCCTGGACTAACTCTCTTTGATATATCTTTTGATTTGGAAGTCCAGCGGGATACCCTAATTTTTTCCTAAGCCACTTGTTTTTAAGTTATCGACTTAGCGGTCTTTTTATTTCTCTTTTCTTTTTGGGAACAAGTCGTGTGACACCGACTTGTCTGACTTGTTTGACAGGGTTGTGACTGCCTAACTCCTTGGCTTGTGACGGATAGCCACTGTAAATTTTTGAGGTACAACTTCTACAGGCGTGATTGATCCTCGAACAAGAACACTCCTTTCGCAATTTGGACGCTTGGTCAAATTAACTGACACCTACCCTACCCCACGTTAAGATTGAGGTTTTTTTTTGTTTTCAGAAAGAAACACCTACTACTAGGCTCAAAGGTGTAACACCCTTCTAAACCCCATGGAATATATATGAATAATCAGAGTAAATAATCATGCATTCACAAAAGGGCGTCACACATAACTTTCAAAACATCAAAAACCATCTGTCATGCTCATTAACACTTATAATAAATAATCATGCTTCTTACAATTTCACTTTGCATGTAGCAGCGAATTCATTTTATAACATAATTCCCTTAACAGAATATTCAGATTCATCACATACTTCAACTTTACTTAGGCACCAAGGCCAACATCATAATATTCCAATGAATATAAAAACATAACATAGAAAACATAATGTATCTCTAAAATATAAACCAAACGATCCCAATGTTACATGACCAGAGCATGACTCGACCCAATATAACTAAGTTACTAAATAGCTACACCAACAACGACCACGCAACTACGAGCAACTCTATTCTCGATACCTGCATGATGTCATATATGACATCATTCCAGCAGAAGGGTTAGAAATATTATCATAATAACAATGCATAGAATCATATATGTATACACAAGCATAGAATACACATATTCCACATTTTATCACCACAATTCATTATAATCATCATATACCTCACATTGTTTATATAAACCAATTCACAGTTACGCATTCACAATATAGATATAAACAAATATGGATAATTACCAAACATATTTCATCATGCCTACATCCAAAATTCTCAATCCAACAATTCACGCACATATGCATACTTTCATACAACCATCACATATTCATCATTCTCAATTACACAAGTCATGTACATACACATTCATGTTTCTTCACCATAATTCATCATAAAGTATACACACACACACACACACACACACACACACACACACACACACACACACACACATACACACACACACACATACACACACACACAAACACACACACACACACACACACACACACACACACACACACACACACACACACACACATATATATATATATATATATATATATATATATATATATATATATATATATATATATATATATATATATATATATATATATATATATATATATATATATATATATATCACCTAGCATATTTATCATGCATATATCCACAATTCACATCATTTCCACATAAACATTTACAATTATGTTTATTCACCACTTCACAACTCACAGTTCAACAATTCATGCACATACGCATATTTTCATGTACAATCATACATTCACAATCTCAATTCAACAAGTCATACACATACACATATATTCATACCACAATTATATATGCCATGTGACTCAATGCAATACAATGCAACTCATGCCATGTGTTACCAACACTTGTTATCATTTTTCAGTTTTTACATTTAAACCGGGTCCGTCCCCTAGACCGATAACAACAAAAGCCCGTCCTCTAAGCTTTCAAACCCACCCTTCTAGGTTTGGGACAAATCGCTAGTCTCCACGAAACTAGAAAGCATTGCCTCTTGACTAAATGATGCGTATGCAATCAACAACCATATGCACTTAAGACCGTTCTCACATCTTAATCCCATGCTCAGTCAAATAAATCATCACACAAGAATTATATCATGATTGCACACTCACACATCATATCAAAGTATTCATACTTTCAACACCATCACAATTATCAAGCAATGCACACATATTCATAATATGTTCCCATGCATTATTCACAATATTGCATACAATCAATATGCATTCACAATTCAATGCCATCACCATATTTTCAATCAATGCGCACATATTCACAATATGTTCTCATGCATTCATCTTATATTATCACATACAATCCATAGAAATCATTATGCATTCACATCATCATGCCAAACGACAACCAAACGCTCTAATTCCTTTAAATAATCATCCAAAAATTTCAATAAATCAATTAATTAATGAAAATTGGGTTGTTACATCCCTCCCCCACTTAAAAGATTTTCTCCCTCGAAAATTATCTCAACGAACAGAGTCGGATACGACTCTCTCAACTGGTCTCCCACTCCCAAAGCCAACTTTCTCCAGCTGGTCCTCCCAACTGCCTTCACCAAAGAAACCTCTTTACCTCGAAGTTGCTTCTCGTTCATCAATCTGAACTAGCAATGCCTCAATAGTCAAATCCTCTCTCACTTGTACATCATCTATCTGAATGAATGCACTTGCACTTCCTCAACTTAGGCACATGACACATCATGTAAATTCACAAGCGATAGCGGTAAAACAATTTAACATACTACTTCTCCCACACTTCCGCTGCGCCACTCTGATACAATTCAACAAACACGGTGTGTGCTTCCGAGACTTCAAAGCTCGACCAACACCAGTCACCACTGTAACTCTCAAAAAACATCCTTTCTTGGATCTTCTTGATATTTTCAGTCGTCTCTTACACAATCCTTAGATCCGAGCACAACATTCTCGCCTGAATCATATCAATACAAAGGAGTCCTACACTTCCTACCATACAAAGCTTCATATGATGTCATTCTGATACTAGAATGATAGCGGTTATTGTAGGAAATTTAATCAATGATAATTAACTATCCCACGATCCACCTTGATCTAACACACAAGCTCTCCACAAATCCTCTAAAGACTGGATAGTTCTCTCTGTCCGTCCATCCGTCCACAGATGATAGGCAGAGTTCAACTTCAACATGGTACTCAAAGCGTCTGCAAATCCTCCCAAAATCTCCCAATTAAAATCCTATCCCTCAAATTCTCTGGAAAACCCAACACGAAATCCATGGGAATACTATCCGATTTTCACTCTGGAATATTCAACGGTTGCATCGGACCCAACGGTCTCTGACGTTTATTCTTCGACTTTCGACAAGTCTAACCGGCATATACCAACTCAACAACTTCTCTCTTCATCTATGGCCCTCAAAATAATTTTCTCAAATCCGGTTACATCTTCATAGCACTGGGATGGATACATCCATCTATCTCAATACTCTTATTCCACTCAATAATATCTAGAACACAAATTCTATCACGACATCTCATGATACCATTTCCATTAATCCGAAAATCAGCCCTTCGGCTTTAATTCATCAAATTCAACCATTCTACCAACTCAAACCAAAGTTGTGACCTTAACAAATCTCATCAAGAATACCTCTAGTAATGTTCAAAATACTAAGCTTAACTCCATAAGAAGTCTCTTAACAAACCAAACTCATATCACAAAATTTCTCAATCCGTTCTAACTCTTGTCACCATCATCATAAATATATGCAAAGATTTCCAGGTCAATGCATAAGCTACCACGTTTGTTTTACCCGAATGGTACTTCAATCCAAAACTATAATCCTTCAGGAGTCCCAATTATTTTCTATGCCTCATATTCAACTCTTCCAAATCAAACAAATACCTTAAGCTCTTGAGATCACCAAGCGTTCTAAATCTCACACTAACCAATTGAAGCCTCCAACTCCGGCACAAACACAACAACAACCAACTCTAAATCACTTGTCAGATAGTCCCTCTTATGTACTTTAAATTGTCTCCAAACATAACTAGACCCGTTGATGTTGCACTTAACATATCTCCCAATCATATCAATAAAGCATTACAAAACACAACAAACAGTTTTGTCGGATTCGGCAAAAATCAACCCACGAGCTGTTGATAGTCTCCCAAAAACTCCTTGAACTTCATTCACAGTGGCATATAACTGCTTCCTCTCTAATACTGATAACTCAAGTCCCCGATGTTCAACATGATCCTCTATACTCTTCGAATATATCAAACCATCATCGGTTACACAACTATTGACTCACTCAATTTGTGAGTTATGGCAGAAACACGAATCACACTTTTTGCACTTACTACAACATCCAAACATATTCCATCAATAAATAACTTAATTCCATGCCACTACTTCACCTTCACATATAGCATTGTAATAGCGTCGAACGCTTCGAATCGTGCGTCATTCCGAGTTATGGTTCTTTCGTTACGTCAAAAATACGAAAACAACATTTTCACACTTAGAAGGCCATTCAACATATCTCCAACTCTTAAAATGTTTAAAGGTCTAATTATACCAATATTGTATTCCACCTCTTACTTTAATAATCACCAGAAGTCGCCATCCACCCTTTACATACTCGACCTTACAATCTGTTGCCGTAGCACACACACCAGACATAAGTCTCAAAACTACTCAATCAATTTAATTCCTTGACCATCCAAATAGACATATAATATGGAGCTCTCAATATTGGACTAGTTTCTATAACTAAGTCAATCACAACTCCACTTCACGTCCTGGCTATATATCACCATCTTGCCAAGGTAACTTCCAGACAACCAAAATTATTCGGCAAACCGCCAACTTCCCACTTTCATTAACACTCAAAATTCCCATCAAAATTAAACATTTCAACACTGTTTTGTGCCGACTCGTCAAAACAGTTCTTAAGCACTGGATTTAACTCCAAACAATTCACTTCTCATGCCCTCTAAGCTCGCAAGACACGTCTATCCCATCCAGCACAATCCCAACTACTATCAACAAGAGATTAAGGGGGATCAGTTCCTCAATTTGTTAATAGACAGTTGACAATCATAATGGGGCATAAACCATCTTTACCAAACTATAAGAGTATTTAACTACACACTGAGCTACAACTCCATGCTTGCAGCATCCTGGTGAAGCACCAGCTTCTCCCCCACTTGGATCATTCCCACTTCTGCAGACAAGGTTAGACAACAAACATGTATAGACAGTGTTTTCACACACATGTCGCATACAGGGGAACAACCAACATTAGACAACTTGGCCGGACGAACCGACCTGCTCTGATACCACTAATGTAACACCCTTCTAAACCCCACAGAAAATATATGAATAATCAGAGTAAATAATCATGCATTCACAAAAGGGCGTCACACATAACTTTCAAAACATCAAAAACCATCTGTCATGCTCATTAACACTTATAATAAATAATCATGCTTCTTACAATTTCACTTTGCATGTAGCAGCGAATTCATTTTATAACATAATTCCCTTAACAGAATATTCAGATTCATCACATACTTCAACATTACTTAGACACCAAGGCCAACATCATAATATTCCAATGAATATAAAAACATAACATAGAAAACATAATGTATCTCTAAAATATAAACCAAACGATCCCAATGTTACATGACCAGAGCATGACTCGACCCAATATAACTAAGTTACTAAATAGCTACACCAACAACGACCATGCAACTACGAGCAACTCTATTCTCGATATCTGCATGATGTCATATATGACATCATTCCAGCAGAAGGGTTAGAAATATTATCATAATAACAATGCATATAATCATATATGTATACACAAGCATAGAATACACATATTCCACATTTTATCACCACAATTCATTATAATCATCATATACCTCACATTGTTTATATAAACCAATTCACAGTTACGCATTCACAATATAGATATAAACAAATATGGATAATTACCAAACATATTTCATCATGCCTACATCCAAAATTCTCAATCCAACAATTCACGCACATATGCATACTTTCATATAACCATCACATATTCATCATTCTCAATTACACATGTCATGTACATACACATTCATGTTTCTTCACCACAATTCATCACAAAGTATACACACACACACACACACACACACACACACACACACACACACACACACACACACACACACACACACACACACATACACACACACACACACACACACACACACACATATATATATATATATATATATATATATATATATATATATATATATATATATATATATATATATATATATATATATATATATATATATATATATATATATATATATATATATATATATATAACACCTAGCATATTTATCATGTATATATCTACAATTCACATCATTTCCACATAAACATTTACAATTATGTTTATTCACCACTTCACAACTCACAGTTCAACAATTCATGCGCATACGCATATTTTCATGTACAATCATACATTCACAATCTCAATTCAACAAGTCATACACATACGCATATATTCATACCACAATTATATATGCCATGTGACTCAATGCAATACAATGCAACTCATGCCATATGTTACCAACACTTGTTATCATTTTTCGGTTTTTACATTTAAACCGAGTCCGTCCCCTAGACCGATAACAACAAAAGCCCGTCCTCTAAGCTTTCAAACCCACCCTTCTAGGTTTGGGACAAGTCGCTAGTCTCCACGAAACTAGCAAGCATTGCCTCTTGACTAAATGATGAGTATGCAATCAACAACCATATGCACTTAAGACCGTTCTCGCATCTTAATCCCATGCATAGTCAAATAATTCATCACACAAGAATTATATCATTATTGCACACTCACACATCATATCAAAGTATTCATACTTTCAACATCATCATAATTATCAAGCAATGCACACATATCCACAATATGTTCCCATGCATTATTCACAATATTGCATACAATCAATATGCATTCACAATTCAATGTCATCACCACATTTTCAATCAATGCACACATATTCACAATATGTTCTCATGCATTCATCTCATATTATCACATACAATCCATAGAAATCATTATGCATTCACATCATCATGCCAAACGGCAACTGAACACTCTAATTATTTAAGCATCACTTACTTAAAATAATTAATCTCGATTAATCAGTAAAATTGGCTAAAAGTTGGCTAAAAATAATATTTCTTTTCACCAAGTTATAGAACATATTATTAGCTTCAGTTTGATATAAAGAACGAAAAATCCGATAAACGGTGAAAAAGTTACGAATTTTCAAAGTTTTAAAAAAAATAACATTTTTCTCACACTTACAGTGTTAACGGGTTAACACATAGCGTTAACCAGTTAACTGCTCCAAAACTCAGTTTTTGGCCATTTTTATGTACCGTTAACCGGTTAACCCAAAGCGTTAACTGGTTAACACCTGAAAATTTTGGAAAAACAAGCTACGGGTTCGTGCCCAAAACCCCCAAAAACCCGACCGATTTAATTATTTTCTCCCGATTAAATACCTACTCATCATTACCCATCATATAGTAACCCACAAATTTTACGACTTCCGATTTTCATCCAAAATCTTAACCTCCAATTGTTCAAAAATGTCAAAACTCATAAGTTCAACCAAATTCACTCAAACGAAATCCAGTAATCACGACTAAACATTACCCGACTAAACTACGCAATTTATTTCGAGTTTCATCCGCGAAAACATCGGTTTCTATCGATTAAATCCATTTCTTCCCTAGAATGGAAAAAGATGGAAAAATATCCAAACAATCCAACAAAAGCATACATAATCATACACATTGAGAAGATAATAAGATTTCACACCCTTACCTTGATTAATTGGAAGCTAGAAGCCGTTCTTGAGCTTTCCAAGCTTTTCCTCTATTTTCTCCTCTTCTCTCTTCTTCCTTCTTTCTTTCTCTTCTTTTCCTTTCTCTCTATTTCTATTCTTTTCTTTCCACTTTCTCTTATATATCCTTCTCTTTTATTTCTCTCCAATATATTTCTTCTACCAATTCCTTTAAATAATCATCCAATAATTTCAATAAATCAATTAATTAACATAAATAATTAATTAATGAAAATTGGGTTGTTACAAAAGGGGTTGACAAGGGATTATCTTCCTTATATCTCCGGTGTTTAGGAATTTGAAACAATGCCTGTACATTATCAGCAGAGGTTTTATTCAAAAGCATACAATCGAAAGTTTTGCGTCTTTCAATTTCGTCATCCTCCCTCGGATTTTGCTTAAACAAGTGTTTGACACCAATAAAAAAAGTATTGAGTGAACACGAATGGATTTAATCAAAACATGCATATTCATTTCATTATCATTATCACTCAAAAACATACAAGTTTTTTAAATAATTCCACATTTTAACAGAAAAGAAACTACAAATGCAAAGAAATGACATGATATAAAAGATTTCCAGCTTCGGGGAACCGAGCTTTCCAATATTGATTTGCTACTGAGCTAGCCATCTTCAGAATTGTTATTCGAAGGAAGTCTGATACTCTTCTGAACATCTGCTCTCGATGAATTCCTCCATAACATGAACTGATGAACCCACATGACTGGATGAAGGAGGATTGTTGATCTGAATACCCTGAGGTGTGACTGAGAACATGTTGGAGTCAAGCAGAATCTGAACCTTACTCTTAAGCACCTTACAATCTTCAGTTGAATGCCCCTGTGCCCCGGTATGGTAATCACAATGGGCATTGACATCAAAACCTGGCGGATACGGAGGAATCTCTGGATTAATCTTCTTCGGCACTATCAAATCACCTTTGATCAAATCTGGAAACATATGACTGTACGACATCAGCAACTGAGTGAAATGCTTCTTTGGCTTCCTAGGTCTTTGTCGAGCGTGCTGATGCGGCTAATGACGGTATGATCGTTGACTCTAGAGGGGAGACGATATCTGATACAAAGACCCAACAAATTGCTGACACTGAACAGTCGAAATGTCTGAAAACTGAATTTGAGGTATCTGAGATTCCTTGATGGAATTACTTTCTTTCTCCCATTCTTCTTGAGAACTGACAACTGACTTGCTTTCACTAACTGAGAGGTCTGAAGTGTCTTGAATCTTTCCACTCTTGAGTCCGCTCTCAATACATTCCCTAATTACTATAAAGTTAGAAAAAGTTTAATGCCCCAATACCAATCATCTTATCCAAGTACGGACCTTGCAAAGTATCCATGAATAGGTCGACCAATTCTCTATCTAGAAGTAGTGGTTGAACGCGAGCAGCTAACTTTCTCCATCTCTAAACATACCCTATGAAGGATTCATTGTCTACTTGAGATAAGTCTTGCAATTGCATGCGACTGGGAGTCATGTCGAGATTGTAGCTGTACCGCTTCACAAAGGTGTTGGCTAGGTCTGACCATGATCGAATGCAATTACTCTCTAACTGCATGTACCAACTCAATGATGCCCCACTCAGGCTGTCCTAGAAACAGTGAATCATAAGCTTGTCATTATGGACATACGAGGTCACTCTTCTGCAAAACATCACCAAATGCTACTTCGGACAACTATCCCCTTTGTACTTCTCAAAACTCGGTGTCTTAAACTTCGGAGGCACCACAAGGCCTGGCAACAAACACATGCTTGAAGCATTCAGATTAAGAGGATCATGACCCATTAGGGCGTCAAGCTTTTCCTCCAACAAATGATATCTTCTCATAAACTCAACAGTTTGTGAGTCCTTAGGATTAATCTTTGGAACATCCCCTTGAAAATCTGGCACAAATAATGTGAATTCTGATAGTCTGTGTCATTAAGAGAAGATAAATGTCCATCTCGGACAATGGTATGCCCTTGTATAACTTGATCTTCAACAGGAATCTGTGTAGGCTGAGCTTGAGCGACGTTGTTCACTGAAGGTGGAATAACATCCTCATTAACTGGAGTCCTCTAAATATTGGCCTCTCCCGTTGTCATAGCTGTCATGGCTTCCACGAGCTGGTCTAGCTGATTCTTCATCAATTCAAACTCTGCCCTTGTAACAACCGAATTCTGCTCTCCTGAGTTCATGATTCTTCCAAAAGCTAATTCAAGTCTAATGTGAGTGTCGGGAAATTAACTGCGGGTTGGACAAAAGATGGGTGAGCTCTCTGTTCTGGTTGAGGATGGATATGCAAAAAATGATGAGATGCTAATGCAATGCAAGATGCTAATGCAACAGACACGGGATCAAGGTCACAGATCCTACAAGGTAACGCAACGAGATATCCCTCCTCGGGTGGGTAATCTATTGGTTTATAAGAGGGCTTCCAAAGGCTTTAAACAAAGTCCCATGCACTAACCCTCAAAAGTTTTCCATCATAACGACAACTCATAAGACGGTAATCCTTTCAAAGGATGAACATAGAGTTATGTTTTAGTAACCTTCGGAATAAGGTTCTACAAAAGGTCCTCAGAGTCACGGACTCCCAGGTCGGAAATAAAGACGCCATTACGACTACTCGTAAGACATAATCATCCCAAAGGGGCCTCATCTGAGCGGTGGAATTCAAACCAACTCAACGAGTCCTAAGTCTCGCAAATAAAAAAGAAACCACCTCCTAATCTTAGTGTATACTAGAAAGCTCGGGTAGAAAGCTTTTATCCTCACAAACCATCCAAATACAGCCAACAGGTAAAGGAACACATCACAATATAAAATAAAATCAAATAAATCAAACATGCGACAAATAAACTAGGTTTGGCTTGCTAGGTTTCCCCAGCAGAGTCACTAGCTGTCGCTACTCGAAAAATTGAAACGACAGAGAGGCGAGAAGAAAGACAGAAGAGTCACCATCAAACTTTATTTATCTCATGAGGGGAAGGGTAAACATCTAGAAAACCCTAAGAGAGAAATGGATAAAATGGTCTTGCGACCAAAGAATGGGTTCGGAAGTCGGTTATGCGAAGGGAAGGTATTAACACCCCTCACATCCATCGTACTCGATGGGAACCATTTGTTTGTCTATGTGTGATGATATTTTCTAAAGGTTATTACTATAAGAAGTGTTCCAAGGGATAAAGAGAAAGGCTAGAAACAGGGAAAAGAGAGATAAAGAGGGAGAAGAGAGGAGACTCGGTAGGACTTCGTGGTCCTAGGCCTACGTATTCTTAACAGATATGAGAAAGTCAGAGTCAACGTAGTTCGGTAAACTACGGGTGATGAGGGGAAGGTTGCTTGCCAAGACATTGCCGTCTTATGCCTACGTATTCTCGTCTGATATGAGAAATCAGAGCTAACATAGTTCGGGGAACTACGGAAAGAGGAAAAGTGCACTCGTCAAGACATTGTCGTCTTGTGCCTACATATTCTCATATGGTATGAGAAATCAGAGCAAACGTAGTTATGGGTACGGTTAACTGGTGTTTTTGTGGATTATGCTAACGTGCGCACTCTAGCAGTTAGGTGTATTGCAGCTTGCTCGCGGAGTCTTAGGCGTTACCTGTTTGCAGTAGAACAGACGTATAATATCCTTTTTGAAAAGATTAATTTTAGCCGTTCGAGGAAAGATGTCACATTTGATTTGTGGAAGTCGTTTTTAAGGGTGAAATAGATCCTTGGATAGTAACACCTTGCGGGTAGTACCCAATTCTTTATCTTAAAAGAATTACTGTGAAAATGGTGTGGCAAATATAGTCGCGTCTTCGTATTGAAAGACGAGTATCGAGACCACACACTCTACAGTGAGTGTCCTGAAACTTGGAAAGGAAGAAGTCTGCACTCAATCCTCTCTCTTTAGTTCAATACAAAGAGAAATTCATTCTCTTATTAAAGATGTTTTTATCTTGAATGGTAAGTGCTTTGCGACAGTGAACCCTAAAGGTAGTATCAAGCACTCGGGACAGGAGAAGGCCTACACCTAACCACTCCACGACCTTTCAAGTTTTATTAGGAAAAAAGAGTTTGAAAATGCACTTGGTACGAGACCAAGGTTTTAGGAGAAAAGTTGTAAAAGAAGAAATGGTGAATTAGTTTGACAGTTGGTTGAGAAAATCTGATTGACGTTAGATCGAGGGTTTGACTTGTATTGCATGCAAAAACGTGATGGAAGTGAGTTTGAAAATACCTCGCCTACGAGTCGAGGGTTTTAGGCGTGAGAAACGATACTAGTCCCTGGGGGTGCTCCTAATATTGAGTTCACAATGAAGTGCAATAGTGTGTGCAATAGGTTGATGGAGAATGCAGACGAGCACTCGACTTACAGAGGGGTGTTTGAAAATGGCTCGATGACGAATCAAGAATTAGTTTAAAAGCGGTTATACTAGTCCCTAGGGGTGCTTCTAGAAGATAAGTCGCAGTTAAAGGGATACAAAATACGTACATCAGAAATGGGAGAGGGGTACATGTAAATTACACGGGATTGCACGAAATAAAAGGTCTCATTGTCAGGCAGCCCAAGAGGAAACCGTGTGTGTGCAATGTGTTCTAGACTAAGCCTTGAGCGAAAGTCGGACACAACTCCATGCTAGGATTCTTGCAAATGTCCAATGATCTGACACTCGGACAAACAACCAACAGTCCACCAATTTAGGATTTTATGGTTTCGATAATTTATTAAGTGTTTTGAAAGAATGTACAAGTGAATATGAATATATACAAGATAACAATATACATAATATAACAATAGGTACAAGAATATATCAAGAGAAATATTGACAAGTATATGGATAGGATAATATTGGTTGAAAAATAAAGCAGTGTATATTTGACAGAAACTAAAGCAATTGTATATTGACAGAAAGTAAAGTTTGTGGTTAGTTTGTAAGAAAATTGAATCGGGGCGAAATGTAACGCTAAACTGTCGTAGCTCGACTTATGATGAAATTCGAACTATAGGAGGCCGCGTAATTGATATCCGTGCTAAAAACAGGATAGAGAAAGGATATTGAGGATCATTTTCCGATTTAATCGTGTCGCACGGACGAAAGAAGATGGGATCTCATCTTAATCACAAACTCATGTTAATTAATCGAGGGAAACCTCTCACGATCCCAAAGTATAGAAAAATGATCCAAATGATCATTTTCTACAGATTTGAAATAATGAAGATTATCAACCTTGAAAGCCAACATTCGTGAATCGAAGACTTCATAGATCGAGAAAATTAAATAAATCGAAAAATGAAGAAGAAATTGAAGGAGAAAAGAAGGTGGAAATAAATGAGAACTAGAATTGCAAAGAAAAACGGTCTAATCTTAATCATGAATTTTTATCGATAAACTGATAACCCACAATTTTTAAATTTTCATCTACCAAATATATAAAATAAAATGAAAAGGAAGTGGAGTCAAAGCTAAATTGTCAAGAAAACCCAAATCCATCTTAAATGATAAAAAAACTTGTTTTTATTTAAATAAATTAGAAAAAAAAGATAAAATTTTAAATAAAAAAGAATAAGAAAATAGGAGGGGGGGGGGGGGGGCGCTCGATCCTGGTGTGTGTATCTGTGTGTAGGTTGACTCCAACCATGGGCTTCCAGGCCCATAAGCTTGTCAAAAACATGGACAACCATGGTAAAAAAAAATGAAACCAATATGGATCTTATGTCTGCGAGCCCAACAATGTGAAGAGAAAAACGGTGGAAAACAAATCACTTCCCAAAACCGGTTCACACGTAAGGCCATCATGACTACCCTTGTCCCTTCCTTATCCACGAAAAATGGTAACAACAAGCACGGTTCTTAATAATTTTTTTTAAAAAAATAAATCTCAGGTAACCATCAATGATTCACCAGAAGCTTCATTATTTCTTATTCATTCTAAAATGACAAAACAAAGAGAAAGGGATGAGATTCACGGTGGCATTGAAAACGGAGGAAAAAAAAGTTTTGGACGTCTTAATTCACTCCGCCTTTTTTCGCCTTAACTCTCTCCGTGAATCATCCAGATGAAGCTCGTTTTAGGTTTGTACTCACGCCCTGTTCAAACTCCGTATCAGTTCTGAACCTCTCCTCCCTTCTAACTCTGCTTCTGTTCTTTGATTTCTGGATTTTATGTTTGATCCGATTGGAACGAAGGAGGAGGGTATCTCAAAATGGGTTCTTTAGAAAAAGAAAACGTTGAGGCTTGTTCTTGTTAAAGAGATTTTGAAGTTTTGTGGGTTTGGTTTATTTGGGTTGAAGAAAACGAATGTTTGAGGGTTAAAGATGAGAGTTGAATGGAGATGTAGAAGGAGGCGAGGGAGATTCGAGGTGACGTTGGTGATTCGCGACGACTTAGGGTTTTGGTTTTTGGGGTGGCGGTTGTCTTATTTTTTATTCCTCCCCAGGGAAGGATGAAGATGAACAGATTTGGGGTTAACGGTGGCCGAAAAACTGAAGGGGAAGAAGGGCTCCTCGCGGTGGCTAGGGTTGCTACTTTTGAAGAAGATGAACGGTCCCCTCTTTTATGTTGAAGAAAAACAAACGTGTCCTTTTTTTTCTTTCTTTCTTTCTTTATTTAATTCTATTTTATAATTCTGTTTTCTTTTCTATTTAAAAAAATAATAACTCTAATTCTATACTAATTAATTAATTCTATTCTAACTAACATTCTAATCCTATTTCTAAATTCTAATTAATTCCTAAATTAAATTCTAATTCTATTTTTAATTAAATCTAATTAACTAATAATTCTAAATCTAGTTCTAATCTATTCCTAATTAAATTATATTTTTCTAAATTTTATTCTAACTTAATTCTATTTTCTAATCCTAATTAATTAATATTACAACCTTACTACTATATTACAATCGATTGGTGCTTTGGTGCAATCGATTGCATACTTAAAAATCTTTGTATTTTTACTTCTGTTTCTTAGTGCAATCGATTGATGCTTTGGTGCAATCGATTGCTCTGTTGAAAAATTCAAATTTCAAGTATTTTTGTGAAGGTGCAATTGATTGGTCTATATGTGCAATCGATTGCTCCGTGGACATTTTTGAAAAATTATTCTGAAAAATTGTATCTCTTCAACCAATCTTCTGTGAAATGTTTCCATTGAAACATGGCAATTGTTCATCAATTTTTCTGAGGATTTGTATATTATTTCAAGAGGTGTTTGTGTAATATAAATACCTAATCTTTCAAATTTTCAAAAACACATCTCTCTTTCAAAAATCTTTAACATATTTTTCATGTTTCCATATTTAAGTTCAAACCACTTTTCATAAAGAATTTTCTGCATATTTTCATATCCTTTGAAAGAAAACTCTTGAGCAACAAGTCTTAGATATTTGTGGAAATTCTCATTGAACGAGAAGATCAATCACAACATTGTATACACTGTTACAAACTCGTTATAAAAATCAGATTGAATTTATTTCTCCTTGCTGTTCGGGATTGTTGAAAGCAGGTGTGTGCATTGAAGAGGAATGTTCTTCTTGCACTTATTTTTTAGATCTTAAAGGTGTTTAAGAGCATTTGATCTACCTATAGGTTAGAAAGTATCGTACACTGATCCTAACTATAGTAAAATCTCTTTCGTGTGAAAGGGGACTGGAGTACCTTCGGAGTGTGAAGGGAACCAGGATACTTCTATGTGTTATTGACTTTCTGCACTTTACTGCATTCATAACCTCATCATATCTCAAGAAAGTAATAACTCAGTCGATAAAACCAAAAAATTTCAAAGAAACTAATTCACCCCCCTTAGGTGCAACTCAGACTATCAATTGGCATTAGAGCAGGTTTAGGTAACCTGTTCCTATTTGATCCAGTATGGCTTCCGCAAATAACAAAGGTGTGTTTAAAGACGGTGGTAGTAGCAACAAGCCTCCACTGTTTTGTGGTGAATACTTTGACTTCTGGAAGATTCGCATGAAGGCTTACTGCATAAGGAGATGAAATATGAGATGCTGCCCAAAATGGTTCCTTCGTTCCTACAACGATCGTTAATGGTGTTGGATCAAAGGCTCATGGGATGACGTTGATAAGAAAAAGGATCTTTATGACAAAAAGGCAATTAATCTTCTACAAAGTGCACTAAGCATGGACGAATTCTTTCGCATATCAACATGTACATCAACGAAAGAAATCTTGGATACTATAGTTGAAACCCATGATGGAACCACTAAAGTTAAAAGATCGAGATTGAACACGTTGAGTCAAGAATACGAGCTATTCAGAATGCAGCCAGGAGAATCAATTCTTGATTTGTAGAAAAGATTTGTGCACTTGACAAATCATCTCAGAGCTCTCGGTAAGACATTAACTAACGATGAATTAAATCTTAAAGTGCTTAGATCCTTGTCCAGAGAATGGCAGCCCAAGGTGACAACAATTTATGAAACGAAAAGTCTATCCACGATGACATCCGCTACACTGTTTGGAAAACTTCAAGAATATGAGACGGAACTTGGGCAATTGGAAAAACATGAGAATCAAGAGAAGAAATGTAAAAGCATCGCATTAAAGGTTGAAATTCTAGTAATAGACAGTGGATGTTACAGTGGATGTTATGACATCCACTACAGAATAGACTATTAAACTTAATATAAAACAGGAACTGAAAGCAGTAAAAACATAGGTAATTATTGACCCAGTTCAATGCAAATCAAACCTACATCGGGGGTGTACCAAGCCAGTGAGGAAATCCACTATAAACAGTGTTAATTCAGAGTCAAACTACCAGTTTGCACTCTTCACTTAAGACCTACCCAATGCAACTTCAGCCTAACACCAGACCTGAGTTCCTACTCACTCCCCCTCAATCACAGTAGTGATATCAACCAATTAAATGCAAGATTAAAATGAAGACACACTTCAAACAAGTCTTGATCTTGCTTCATAGCTTCAATCAAGAGACACAACACTCGTGCTTAAAAGATTAGAGTGATACAATTAACATACAACTCAAAAACACTAGTCCAATGCAATCATACAACCGTCAATTGCTTGGCTCACAAGAAATCCTAAGACACAAACACACACGTGAATATCACAGTACACAGACTGAGTTCTTCACTCACAAAACTCTCTGTAAACTCTTTGTCAAAACTCGTGTCTAATTAGGATTGCTACTTTGTTATTTATAAGCACCAGAAAGATCTTGGACCTAAGTGCAGAAATTAGGTTTAACTAGGTTAAACTTCTTTTCATAAATCAACGCACTTTTAATTAGGTCATAGGCATTTCCTGTTATGCTCAGCATTGCCTAGCATTTCACCTGAGATAACTAGGATCCCTAAAATATTTCCTGAAGTATAACCTGAGCTTCCTCATGCAATATACCAGAAAACTAAAACACGCTCCCTTGATGTCAGCTGCCTGATGTCATGACATTCAGTATGACATCCAATACACTTTGCTCTAACTAAGCAAACTTACCCTGCAGAATACTACACCAGCATGTCATGACATCAATCATGACATCTACATACACAAAATTGTTTTACCATAAAATGCAGCCAATCAAAACATCAACAAACTCCCCCTTTGGCAAATTTTTGGCTAAAACAATCTGTCATCATATCAGAGAACAAGCAGCAGAAAAGTTCACAACATATATCTAATCATGCAGGAAGGCTACTAGCTTATACTACCACTACTACCAAAACAGATTCTGATGTCCAGACTTCTACTATGACATCCTGAAATACAGTTGTTCCATAGCACAAACCACCTGCTAGTTCAGACTACAGATGTCACAACATCTGGTACAACATCCTATGATTCTCCCACTTCGCATAACAATCATGGCACACCTACCAACCACAACATACCAGCAACAGGAAGAAACACACAATTCTACTAACACACACTCCTACAAATATTAGGAGCAACACACATTATGCCCAAACCACACACAAGCATATAACAGCAATAGCTAAACACACAGGATCATCATCCTGCTCACAACTATACACCTGCACATCTTCAGCACACTTGTAACACACCTCAGAGCAGCAACATATCATCAACACACCTGCAAACCTGCTCAGAGCAATCCATCTGTGAAGCAT
Source organism: Lathyrus sativus (assembly GCA_963859935.3). NCBI lineage: Eukaryota > Viridiplantae > Streptophyta > Magnoliopsida > Fabales > Fabaceae > Lathyrus > Lathyrus sativus. The sequence goes on along the minus strand of OZ012738.1, from coordinate 95,722,081 downwards.
ACACACAAGACATCCTACAAACACAACACAACCTGCTGATAGCAACTATTCCCCCCCCCCCCCCTTTTTAGCCACAAAATTATGATCCTACTAATGAATTAGCATAGGTTAAATAAGGTTGGAAACACAAATTGTAAAGGATTATGGAGACCCTAAATTACAAAGTAAAATAAACTATCTCATTCTGTCAAGGCAGACAACACAAGCAAAAATCTTAACTAGAAGGAAATACTAGCCAACACAACAGACCATCAGCACCAGCATGTCATAAGCCAACCATCAGGGCATACAATTTAATCTTCCTCCTCAGAAGAACTGGAGGCAATGTCTTCAACATCTGTTGAGACATCTTCATCACTATCATCAGACTCTTCCCCTGGCACAGCTGCACTATTGGTGCCATTATCAAAACTGTGAGGTGGATCAATGCGAGCAAAAGAGGTGGAGATACCGTGCACCATACGTCCTTTCTGGAGAATTTTCGTGACAAGTTCCCTAATGGATCTGTCAACATATGCAAAACCTTCCCTATTTTTCATTATAGCAAGGTCATTAGCAGTGGGAGAAGAATTACTTTGGGAATGTTGATTGGAATTTCCAGCTTGAGGAGATGCAGTACTAGGAGCATCTGCAGAGGATTTGGGATGGTTCTTGGATGGAGCGGCATCTTGATTGAAGGACATTCTGATGTTGATAAGAGAACAATTGAAGAATTGAGGCGTATTCTGAAGAGTAGGAAAAAAGAAGATAATTGTAGGTATAGTGAGATAACACGATTGCATGGAATAGAGAGCTTTAGTGGTCAATGGCGTTGAATACATTAAAGTTGGGAGTTGGAGCACGTTTTCCCCAGTAATTGCTATAAGTCCTCACACATGCATATTCCCAACTTTCCTCTTAGATTCTCGAATTGAGCAGCATCTAGTGCCTTTGTAAAAATGTCAGCTAGCTGTAGTTCCGTGGCCACATGCTTCAGAGTAATCACTTTGTCTTCCACAAGGTCTCTTATGTAGTGATGTCTGATATCAATATGCTTGGTTCTGCTATGCTGAATTAGATTCTTAGAAATATTTATAGCACTAAGATTTTCACAATACAATGTCATGACATCTTGAGTGACATTGTACTCAGTCAACATTTGCTTCATCCAGACCAGTTGGGAACAGCTGCTACCAGCTGCTATGTATTCAGCTTCAACAATGGATAGGGAGACACATTTTTGCTTCTTGTTGAACCATGATACGAGGTTGTTCCCTAAGAAGAAACACCCACCAAATGTGCTTTTTCTATCATCAGCACTCCCAGCCCAATCAACATCCCAATACCCATATAGAATAGGGGCACATCCATGAGAATGCAACATACATAATCACAAGTTCCATTCACATATTTGAGAATCCTCTTGACTTGGTTTATGTGACTCACCTTGGGATCTGCTTGATATCTAGCACACACACCAACTGCAAATGCAATATCAGGTCTACTGGATGTTAGATATAACAAGCTTCCAATCATACTTCTATACAAGCCTTGGTCAACACTCGTACCACTGTCATCTTTAGTTAACTTCAAATGTGTGGGTGCAGGTGTCCTTTTGTGACTCGCACTATCCATGCCAAACTTTTTGACTATGTTTTTGGCATATTTACTTTGTGATAGAAAAATAGAGTCTTCCATTTGCTTGACTTGCAGCCCAAGAAAGTATGCCAGTTCTCCACACAAGCTCATTTCAAACTCAGATTGCATTTGATTGAAAAACTGTTTAACCATTCTTTCAGACATTCCACCAAACACTATGTCATCCACATAGATTTGAGCAATCATGAGTTTTCTTCCTTCATTATTCACAAAGAGGGTCTTGTCTATCCCTCCTTTCCTATACCCATTAATAGTGAAAAACTCGGTCAGTCTCTCATACCAAGCTCTAGGAGCTTATTTTAATCCATAAAGAGCTTTCCTTAATTTGTATACATGGTTTGGCAGGTCGGGTTCAGCAAATCCCTTGGGTTGTTCCACATATACTTCCTCATTCGAATATCCATTTAGAAAAGCACTTTTCACATCCGTCTGAAATAATTTTAACTTTAGAAGGCAAGCAATCCCTAACATCATTCTTATTGACTCAAGTCTTGCAATAGGTGCAAAAGTTTCATCAAAATCAATCCTTTCAACTTGAATATAACCTTGTGCCACCAGTCTAGCCTTGTTTCTGGTTATAGCTCCTTTACCATCAGATTTGTTCTTGTAGATCCACTTGGTGCCAATGATGTTTGTTCCTTCAGGTCTTGGAACCAATTCCAATACTTCATTCCTTTTGAACTGTTCTAATTCATCTTGCATAACATTAATCCAATATTCATCAGTTAGAGCCTCCTTCACATTTTTGGGTTCAATCTTGGATACAAAGCATGAATTTGAGATGATTTCTCTAGTTCTGGTCCTTACACCACAGTTAGGATCTCCAATGATAAGCTCTTTGGGATGATCTTTAAGGATTCTGATAGAAGGTTCTTTGCTGGGAGCTTCTAACTTAGAGTATGGAGTTACAACTTGAGGATCTTCAGTATTGACTATAACATCAGCAGGTGTCTCAAGGAATGCTCTAACATCCTCCATGACATTAGTTTCTTCATGTTGATCATCAATAATCACATTGATGGATTCCATCAAGACCTGTGTTCTGGAGTTGAATACCCTATATGCTCTGCTGTTGGTAGAGTATCCCAAGAATATGCCTTCATCACTTTGCCTTCATCACTTTTGTGATCCATTTTTCTCCTTTGTTCACGATCAGTCAGGATGTAACACTTGCTCCCAAAAACATGGAAATACTTCACAGTTGGTTTCCTTCCTTTCCATAGTTCATATAGAGTGGAGGAAGTTCCTTTTCTCAAGGTAACTCTGTTGTGAACATAGCAGGCTGTGTTTATTGCCTCAGCCCAAAAGTGCATAGGCAATTTCTTTGCATGAATCATGGCTCTAGCAGATTCTTGAATGGTCCTGTTTTTCCTTTCCACTACTCCATTTTATTGAGGAGTAATAGGGGAGGAGAATTCATGTCTGATTCCTTCAGACGAGCAGAATTAAGCAAACTTAGAGTTTTCAAACTCCTTTCTATGATCACTTCTGATCCTGACTACACCACTTTCCTTTTCTCTTTGAAGTCTAATACAAATATCTTTGAAGACTTCAAATACATCTGATTTTTCTCTGATGAAACTTATCCAGGTTTATCTGGACTATTCATCAACTACCACATAGGCATACCTCTTCCCACCAAGACTTTCTACCTGCATTGGTTCCATCAAGTCCATGTGCAACAGTTCCAGACTTTTGGATGTTGTAAGATGTCCAATTTTTGGATGTGACACCTTGGTTTGCTTGCCAACCTAACATTCACCACATACCTTTCCTTCATCAATAGTTAACTTGGGAATTCCTCTCACTGCTTCCTTGGATATGATCTTTTCATCCCTCTTAGATGAAGATGTCCAAGTTTTTGATGCCACAGTTTGATCTCCTTTTCTTCTCTGGCCATAGAACAAACAGTGGAGTTACTTGATACTTTAGGCTCCCATAAGTAACAGTTTTCTTTAGACCTAGAACCCCTCATAACTTCCTCTTTTTCTCCATTTGTGACAACACATTCTCCCTTAGTGAATTTGACATTGAGTCCTTGATCACAGAGCTGACTGATACTGATAAGTGTCGCGGTGAAATTTGGATACCAAGCTATTGATTAACTTGAATCTGATTCATTTGCAACCGAACTTTGATTTGTCCAAAGGAAGGGATAAAGATAGAAATACCTACAATGCAATGCACATGCAAAGGTTAGAGAGTTTTAGGTTCGGGGGTTGGTTAAACTTAGGGAAGGTGCTATCATCCTAAGTTTCTGTAGTACTCTACAGGAACCTCTTGTTTTATGTTGTTCATTTGCTAAGGTTTATCTGCTTAAGGATGAAGGACCTAGAGGTTTATATCTAAGTATACTCGATAAGATATCACATCTTATGCCTACATATCCTTACGGGAGTGGAATCAGAGTATATGTAGTTCCCCTAAAGGGTTTAAGGAGTTTTTTGACTGTGGTCAAAGTTCCTACGGGATTAGGGTAGTTGATTGATTGATTTTAGGAGAAAAGATGAGTTGTCATTTTAAGGGAGATTACTTGATTTTAACCACCACAACTTTGTAGGAAAATTGATTATGTTGTTATGGGGTAGAAGTTTTATCTCGCTTAAGATGATTAACATCTTATTCTCTAATGTGTTTGAATATGTATTGAGTTGAGTCGAGTTGTTTATTCTAAGTTGTAAAGATAAAGGTCCTTCCTATGGGGTAGGATCTAACTTAAGAGATCAACTTGAATGGGATCAAGGATCATGGGGATTATGATGCAAATGTAGATGCATACGCGCAAGTTTTACGTTATGCACAAATTCTTCCTTTGGACATAATGCAATAATGCGATGCAATAAAGATAAATACGGTAAATAAATTGCGGAAGATAAAGCCGATAAATAAACATACACAAACGTATGAAGGCGCTAAGGTGTGCGAATTGTGCATACGTGAGTGGAAGTGAAGCGTGCACGATGGATTGAATTGATTACGATGTTAGTTGATTTTAGACGGGATTATCAGTTTTATTTGAATTGTACTTATGAGAAAATATGTTATTGATTCGATTAACAAAGTAGAATGAATTTTATTTTAAAGAAAATGTTGACCTAATTTTAAGGGAAAAATTGCGTTGGATTTTTTTTAATAAAAGTTATTAGTCATTTGAGTTGATTTGCAAGGAACCGTATTCTTGGTGGAATTGATTTTATAAAAAGTTATATTAATTATATTAATTTTAATAAAAGGTTTTATTATTAAATATTTTAGCCATTAATAAAAATTAAATTATTTAGAAATAGGGTAAATTATTTATTTAATAAAAAGTTTATTTAGAACATGGAGAAAAAAAAGATTATTAATTGAATTGATAAAATAAGTAAATTAATAATGTTGGATTATTGACAAAATTGAGAGTTGATTATAAAAATTGGTCTTAATTAAATTACATAAAATATAGTTAATTAATTTAAGGATTAATTATGAGGTTAATTTAAAAGTTATTATTTTAATAAAATGCTTAAGGTTAATGAAGGGATTAAGGGTTGATTAAATCTAAAAATAAAAGGGTTATTATTAAGTTAAAACAAATTATTAGTTTTAAAAAAAGATTAATTAAAGTTAATTAGATTAATAAAAAGGGGGCGCTGGATCTGGTGTGTGGTGGTGCATTGGATTTACTGTGGGCACGCAATAAGGATCGTGTGATCATGAGGTGAGTGAAGTGTGTGGTGATTGTGATGAGGGACCATAGTACTACCATGGTCGTGCATACATACAAGTTACAGCAATACAAAACATCAGAATAATTAAAAAAAACACAGAAAACCAACGCGATAGAACCCTAAAGCCCCAAAATCGCTCGCCCGGTCTCCTATCTTGTTTCCATCTCCATTTTACTCTTCCTCGATTCTCTATTGCTTCGTCCATTGTTGAACTTGAAACATAAATTGGAGCATCAACAGTTCCATAATTTTAACATGTATAAAGAATTTTACCGAAGGTTGGTGGCGGCGACGGAACGGAAGCTGAAGCTCAAGCGGGTCCTTCCGGCGGTTTTGCGGTCGGCTCTGGAAGTAACAATCTTCGATAGCTCAGAGAAAAGATGAGTTCTTCTTCTCTTTACAATTTTTTGAGTTATTTAGGGTTTTAGGATTTTCGTTTGAGTTGTGTGGATTTCGTATTTCTTCTCTCTAGGTTTTCAAGTTGCGAATTCGTTCCTTTTTTATAGTTCTCAGATGAAATCTCTTGCTTAAAACCTTGATTGAATGCTTGATTGGGCCTTCCATTTTGGTTCAGACAAGATTTGAAATAACTTCCTATTTCGTATGATTTCATTGATGCTTGTTAATGAAAATCTCAATCAATGTGATTTTGTATCATTCACGTTAAATGCCCTGACTGTCCAGGTTCAATGTTCTGGATTAACCGAAAATTGCTAGCTGTCTTGAATTGAATCTTATTTTCAAAAAGGTATATTCCTCAAGGGTTTACTAACTCTGGATTTGTGATTTGGCAGGTGTGGATAGCAATTGATTTTGGGCCCAGAGAAAATAACAGCCCAGAGTGATTGCTGGTGAACTCAAAGCTGCGAATTCACTGCTGCTGATGTGGCAGTTGATGATAATTTGATGGTAAGCCTGATTTATTATTCTAAAAACCAATCCTTCGATAAGCAAATGCGCGTGGCCAAACTTGTTTTCATATCATTCTTGTTTGTTTTGTGTGTTGCTATAGGGCTATCCTGCTATGAATTTCCAGGACTTCTGCCTTTGCTCACCTATTTCATGTTTGTAGCAGTTTGATAACCATTTCTTTGTTTCATTTCATATGCCTATGGCGATGAGGGTGCTTGGATGGCTGGATAACGGGAGCTGCTGCGATTTGTTCAAACGCGAAGCTTGAGGCCTGAGCTTTGAATATTTGCGCCCCCAAAAGTTCTTGAGCATTCCTCGATGTCCCGCAGCTATTGGTTGATGAGCCTTCTCAATTAGGAGGTAAAAATGTAACAACTTCTGTCTAGTTTTATACCGCACCTCAAACTCTGTTGAAACCCCTGAGTGATTATGCTAGGATACCCCAAAATGCGTTTTCACACCTAGGTATTAACTTCTGTAAGATTTTGCAGGTATTGTTGTGTTTGTGCCTATGATGATGGTTGAGGTCAAGGCCAGTGGTGAAGGATAATTGCTCAACTTAGTAACACTGAAGCAACGCCTCTATTTTCACAAGATGAAACAGCTTGAATACTGTTGGACGGGTCTGATTGCAGCAGTCGTTTGAGAAGAAGATGCACTGATAATACCTGCTAGAAACTCTGAGAAAGGTTTGAAAATAGGTCAATTGGCTTTGAAGCAACTGGTTTTGTAACGACTACTCTTTCTACTCCTTCCATCCATTATCTAAATGCTATCTATCTCTTGCAGGATGTGCTTTTATTGGTTCTGTCATTATCTCTGTCTGGTGGTTCATAGCTCGAGTGCCTTGAACAGTAACATTATTGTGATTATCCCTTGAATTATAATGCGAACTATGGCGTGCTGTGAATTCGTTTTACGTTATGAAATTGATCCTTTGTGCTGTGAAAATAGGTTGCGAAAGCATGTTTGAGTCGTGCCAGCGGAAGTCTGAAGCTTGTTGGCAACTATCGAGCGTGCTTGCTTCGGAAATGATGATGGTAAGTTGTTCGAAACAATTTCAAATTCTTCAGTCACTTTCCTCCTTCTTGATGTTGATGTATCTCAATTTATTGTTTTTGTACGATAGGTACTACTGTTTGCTGTCTCAATGAGAATTCACTTCCGCGACGAAAACGACATTCTCTGTTGATACAAATGCTGTCTTTAACTTGAGCTGTTCTATTACCAACTGGAGACCTCTTTCCTTCATCATGTAGGTTCTCATATGGTTGGGAGTACACAACCAGGACATGGCAATAAGCATATTCTTCAAGGGAAAGCATGAACAAGTCGTAGCCAATCGTCAAAGCTCTTGTCAAGACTGCTTTCATCTCTTGTTAACATGTCAAGAGATGACACTTGCTTCCGCCCACCGGCTTTTGCTCGGAATAGTAGATTTCTAGCATAGATGTGACTTGCTTTTGTAAATACCATAACCTTTTGCTTTTGATGCAAACTTAATCCTGGACAGGGATATGTGAATTTGGCTTGGAATTTGATATGTAAACTGTAACACCCTTCTAACCCCACGGAAAAATACATAATTAATCAGAGTAAATTAACATGTTTTCACAAAAGGGCGTCACACATAATTTACAAACCGCAACATTCACCTGTCATACTCATGTAACATTGAAACAAATAGTCATGCTATTAAATTTTCACTTTGCATGTAGCAGCGGATTCAATTTATTTACATAATTCTTTTCATGGAACATTCATGTTCATCACATAATCATCAACACTTAGGCACAGAGGCCATCATCATAATATTTCAAATACAATTAAAACACAACTTAGAATACATAATATATCTCTAAGGCATAAACCCAGCGATCCCAGTGTTACATAACCAGAGCATGACTCGACCCAACATAATTAAAATACTAAACAACTGCACCAGCAGAGACCTCACAACTACTAGCAGTACAACTTCAAGATACCTGCACGATGTCATATAGGACATCATTCCAGCAAAAGGGTGAGAAATATTACCATAATAATCAAAGCACATAATTATATATAAATGCACAAGTACAAAATACATATATTCCACATTTTTTCACCACAATGCATATTAACACAATAATAATGCATATAATAGATTTCCATAGCATCAAATACACATATTATACTTCTCACCACAATACCTCACAATCCACTAACATACATCGCAATGTATATATGTATAAAACCGAGCATTTCATCATGCATACATTCACAATTGCAATCAATCCACATAAACATATACATTATGTTTAATTCTCTACAATTCGTATAAACATATTCAATCATGTTTAATCATCAATTCATTAGTCAATATCTTTCACAATTACTCATTCGCAACCCACATTTCAACAATTCATACGCACATGCATACTTTCATATAACAATCGTAACCATGCCACGTGACTCATATAAAACTCATCAATTAAGCACCAATCCCATTTCAGGATTATGGGTACGTCACTTATACCCTACCAGGAACAACATCTCAGTTATTCTACCCCGATAATTATTCCACTAGGAACGACATCTTAGTCATTCTACCCCAGTGTATACGACCACGACACTATACCTCACCAGGAATAACATCTTGTTATTCTACCCCAGTGCTTACTCCACTAGGAACGACACATTGCCATTCTACCCCAGTGAGTACGAATCGTTCACATATACATTATTATCTACATCATTCTCACATTTACCAATCAGTGTATATATATTTACTATAATATTCGCAGGCATTATTCACAATTCATCATGTACATCACAATGCATATCTATGCACACAACTAAGCATATTCATCAATCATGCTTCTACAATTCACATCATTTTCACATAAACATTTACAATTATCTTTATTCACAAATCTCAATTATACAGATGATAAATGCAACTCATAGAGACCGACTCACGACTCTATGCAGATGCAAATGCGGTACCGACTCATTCAGCAGGTTCAATTGAAGAACCAAATGGAACCATCGCTCGTTACCGAAGTAACTCCCCGTCGGGCCTACGATGTTCACCCATCGCTCACACCCCACATGGGCACATGATGTTTCAGGATTGCTCACACCCCACATGGGCACACAATCCGATTGCTCACACCCCATATGGGCACACAATCGTTCTGCAGATTCTACGCGGAATCAAAATATAAACCATCGCTCACACCCCACATGGGCACACGAGGTTTCTGCAAATCCTACGCGGGATCAATCAACACAAGAATGCATATCATGATGCTTCACATACAAAATGACTCAATCAATTATAAACCATCGCTCACACCCCACATGGGCACACGAGGTTTCTGCAGATCCTACACAGGATCAATCAACACAAGAATGCATATCATGATGCTTCACATGCAAAATGACTCATGACATTCTTGAAATGCATACATATTCGGGAATATACCTTTCATGCATTCTTCACATTCATCACACACAATAATCATACATTCACAATGTATATTGTATTCATCATTCGTCATAATTATCATGCATTTTCAATCAATTCTAAATAATGCATATAATTTGCCCAAGGGCCACGATTCACAATCAAAACATAATCTAGGATTCACGCTATACGGCTACCCACAGCACAACCACAGCGCAACCGGACGCTCTAGCTAATTAAGCTTCGCTCACTCAAAATCGTTAATTCCGATTAATCAGTGAAATTGGCTAAAAGTCGGCTAAAAATAATATTTATTTTCACCAAGTTGTAGAACATATTATTAGCTTCAGTTTGATATAAAGAACGTCACAATCCGATAAACGGTGAAAAAGTTATGAATTTTCGAAGTTTTAAAAAATAATATTTTCTCACACTTACAGTGTTAATCGGTTAACGTATATGGTTAACCGGTTAACACCTCCAATAACTCAGTTTTTAGGCCAAAAACTCAGTTTTTAGGCCCTTAACACTGTGTTAATCGGTTAACCGATTAACACCTGAAAAACTTGGAAAAACAGCTACGGTTTTGGGCTTAAAAGCCCTAAAAAGTCGGCCGATTAAATGGTTTTCACCCGATTAAATGCCAATTCATCCTTACTAATCATAAAGGGACATTTTAGGGTCATAAAACTCAGATTTCACGACATCCGATTTCCACTCAAAATCTTAACTTCAAATTAACCGAAATGGTGAAACTCACAATATCACCCGATTTTTGCCAAACTAGTTTCAATAATCTTAGCCTAACATATCCCGACTAAACTACGAAAGTTATTCCTGATTCTAACCATTCAAACATCGGTTTCTATCGATTAATTCCAATTCCGACCTAGAATGGAAACTATACAAGAACACCCAAACAATCCAACACACATACACAATCATACACATTGATTAAGATAGTAAGATTTCACACCTTTACCTTAGATTAATCGAAGCCAGAGGATGTTCTTGATGAATCCAAGCTTTTCCTCATCTCCTTCTCTTTTCTCTTCTTCCTCTTTCTTTCTCTTCTCTTCTCTTATGTTTTCTATTCTTTTCTTTCCACTTCCTTATATATATATATATATATATATATATATATATATATATATATATATATATATATATATATATATATATATATATATATATATATATATATATATATATATATATATATATATATATATATATATATATATATATATATATATATATATATATATATATATATATATATATATATATATATATATATATATATATATATATATATATATATATATATATATATATATATATATATATATATATATATATATATATATATATATATATATATATATATATATATATATATATATATATATATATATATATATATATATATATATATATATATATATATATATATATATATATATATATATATATATATATATATATATATATATATATATATATATATATATATATATATATATATATATATATATATATATATCTTTATTTCTTTCCAATATATTTCCTTTCTCAAAACATCTATCAATCCATTTAAACAATCATCTAATTATTCAAATAATTAGAATAATCCAAATAAATCAATTAATTAACACAAATAATTAATTATTGAAAATTGGGCTGTTACATAAACGACATTGTTAGCCTTCCAGATCCCACATTAGTCATACTTGGAGTTTTGTGGACGTCTTGTACTTGATAAGATTTGAAATGTATTGAAAACAAATCATCACTTAGTTGTACTTCCGTTTTGCAATGATTGAAAAAAAAGTTCTTTGTCCAAACAACCATACATAGAAAATGGTAGCTAGAAAATAATGACCAAAAAGTTGGGCTCCAAAAATGGAATTAACTTGGCTCTTCAACCTGCATGAGCTCTTGAATATTTTCAAAGGCATAAAGCTCGCGGACTTTGTAACTCGGTCTTAAAACCCTTGAGTCTTTGAATCATGAAGGCTTGAGTCTTGTTTTATTAAATTCTTTTATTGAATTTGAACTTCAAAAAAACAAAATTGTGCAAGTCACCCTCAAAACTAGTGATTGATAATAATGCCCTTATTCTAGCAATCCTTTGACATCATTTGAATGAATTGCCACCACTTTCCAACGCGAATGCCCAACACTATCCAGAATAAGCGGAAACCAAACGCGAGTAGATTAATGGACACGGGAAGGCAGAGCTATTGATGTGGTTTGAATCCCTTCTTGTAGTCATAACGATATCTCTCGCAGAATTGAGCCTTAAAATGACTGGTGCTTTTTGAATCTTTGAGCTGAATCTAATAGACTTGTCCATATGCACAATCTTCTTAAACTAAGCTTGAATTCTAGAATGGTGAACTTTGAACTCGAACGTATTAGTCACGTCCCTGTGGTGCTTGGCTGTAAGATTTTATACCTTAACATTACTGTTCCTGCACAAGCTGGTTAGTTATGATAAAATATGCACGCAAAAGTGAGGAGATAATATGCGAGAAAAAGTGCACAAAGAGGTGGAATCTTGAGGTAAAAAATTAGGGTGCGACAGATGCCCCTTGTCATACCCTAAATTTTAACCCCTTAGATCTTCATCATCATTTTAGGATCATACTCATTTGATTATCTAACCTTAACCTGTTTCAAGTTGTCTTTGTCAAGTTACAGGAGAATCAGAGTTTTGTACAGCCGAAATCGAGGTTTCGAGGGTTAACCAATCAATGTTTTGGATTGGTTCTCTTTGAGATAGGTCTCTACATCATTAAGTATATTCCATTGGACCAAGTATGAATCCAATTTGAGGTTGTCACCCAGGGATCAAGAACAGTGCAGTTCAGGATGCCCGATTAGGGTTTTCAAGTGGGAAAAGTCAATTGTGGTTTGACTTTTGATTTAAAAGGTGTTACAATGATGGGATCATGGTCCATGAAGTTCATATGGCTTGGTAAAGTCTATTCAAGAAGTTTCAAGGTCTCATAAGGTCCAGAGCATCAACAGTCGACTCGGTAGTCACCGATCGATCGTTCGGTTGACCAAAAAGTCAACTCTTCACTCATAAGGAATTTGACCTCAAGATGTGAATAAAAAATGTTCCTAATGACATATTGCACCTACCCATAAAATTTCATGACCATTGGATCAAGGATTAAGAAGTAATCGCAAAAGTCGGGAATTAGGGTTTTGAAAGGGGCAATACCATAACTCCTCAACCACACATCCAATTGATTTGGTTCAAAGCTCATTGGAAAGCTCTTGACAAGTCCTACAAAAGTCCCAAAGTGGTCCATGATCAGAAATAGCAAGTTGCAAGCAAGTGGCATTAAAATAATCAAAGAATTCAAGAGAGGAAAGAGAAACTTTTTGACATCTGCACTCTATGCCCTATTCAATCATCTCATGTATCTCATTCCACTTGATTTTCTCCTCACATTGAGCCAAGAGAGTGATTTATGCAGCTGTACCAAACCTTAAGCCAAGGGTAACCTTTTCAAAATCCCTCCAAAAGTGCCAAGATTACAAATCTGTCCTCATCCTTCGCTTTCCTATAAATAGAAGTTTCCCCTATGTCATTTTCACACCAGAGCTATCAAGAATACCAGAAAACTCATAGCTCTCCCCTTTCCTTCCTTGCTTGAAAGTGCAGAATTTCTCAAAGTCACCAAAACCCACCATTTTGCATTTTTCATGCCATTTCTTGTTCCAAACACCAAAACACCTCAAAGACCACATACACACCCTTAAAATGGACATTTGAAGTTGTTCCCATCATTACTTTCCTCAGAAAATTCATCAATCTAAAAGTCAACCTTCATACCTCCATATTTTGACTTTTATGCATTTTGAAAGCCAAATCACTACCTAAGTCCATTCCTACCACTTCAACACCCCCAACACCTCATATCCATCTTGTTTTAACTATCTAAGAGCTCAAAGACCAGTTGGAAGTTTGTTTACTCAAACTGTCCCAAGAAGTCACTTATTGCTTCAAGAAGAAGTAAACTTAAAACTTGTGCCAAAGAAGAGGATCTCTGGGTTTCTTTGCTTTTAAGCTTGCTCAAGGAGGTCTACAAGAGGTTGATAGTTATCCTCCTCCTTATTTTTCTGTCATAAGCATACTTGGCATATTTGGTGTTTGAAATATAAAGAATGTAGCATATACAAAAATCTGCCAGCTTTGTTATTGGTTTTGGTCATTGTTATGTCTGAATAGTTTGCTAACCATTTCATGTTGTATCTCTGCACATAAGCCATGTCTGAACTTTAGAGATTTATTTTGTCATAATTGTTGTGTTTGTTTTGGTTAGAATATCAAGCTGGCTTACATGAGCATTTTAATGTTGGCACTATTTTTAGTTCAAGATAAGAGGTTATGTGCCTAACATGATTTTTGAAATGTTTGATCCTTGATGAGACAGTTCTGGTGATAAGTGTATGTGTATGCTATGATCAAGCTTGTTGCATTATTGATGTGTCTTCATGTGAAAAATATGCAATATGTGCCATTTTGTTTCAAACTGACTTGCAACCATTACATGTCTTAACTGTTGTGAAGAAGGAAGACTGTTGGTTTAATTAGCATTATCATGTTTGGTATGTATCATTGACTGAGGTCTGCTCTGTCCAACACTTGTGTATTTGTTTTCACCCATGACTGCCCTTAAGGCATTGTGCTAGGTTGTTTGGTAAATGAGGTTGAAATGACTCATGAAAGGTGTGTTGAGATATACCTAAACCTTTGAGGATCAACATTGTTTTTTAATGTTTGTGTATGTGGTTGATCTTAGAGGAGGTCATGTGTGAAGCTGTGATTGGAATCCATCAAAATATTGATTGGAATACCAAGAGTTGTTTGCCCTGTTGTTATTGACTCCCTAATGTTGTTCTTACTGTGGCCTTAAGTTGCAATTCTTATTAGGTGTATGTTCTGGTTTTGGCAATCTGTTAAGGTGTTGTTTTCTGAAGTTTGTTTTGGTCCTCAAGAGGAATCAGTTCTGTTTTGAGTTTTGCTAAAAAACTCTGAATTGTCAAGGAGGTCCTAGGCCAATTGTGTTTTTTGCTGGTGGCTGCTCAGTTGTGGCTGTTTGTGTTAGGCAAGTTTGCTTTGTTTGTATTGTGTTTGGCTAGGCATATTGATTCATCAAGGATCTGTTGGAACTCTATCAGCATATTCATTTCATGTCTTTGCATCATTGTGTAGATGTGTAACTGTTAGAATTCTGCCAGCATGATCATTCTTATGTTCCTTGTATCATTATGTAAATAAGTAGCATTTAGTGTTTCACATATTCATTTCATGTCCTTGTATCATTATGCAGTTGTGCTTTGTTTAGAGATTAACATGATCATGATTGGCATGTCTGTCATTTCTACATCAACATTGTTAAATTGTTGTGGCTTTGAGAAAGCCCTGTTGATTACATCAATTCATTGTAATTGCCAACATGTTGGTTTGGATTGTTTATGTTAACATGATTTAAAGATGTTGAAGTTTCTTTTTTCTGATATGTGTTTTAGTTCATGATTCTGTTTGGCTGCCAAGTCACTTTGAGGTTTGTCAACCTCTGGTGTCAGGTTTCATTTTAAAACTTGCAAGCTTTCACCCTTGTATGTATTCATTGACTGTCAAATTATGGTTTAAGAAACATTGTTGTATTGAGCTGTTGTTTAGTATTTGGTTAAATGCAAGTTTGTTCTAATTTCTTCCATAAAGTTGCAATTGAGTGGTCATTTCATGTTTCAGTCTGGATTAAAGATTATTTCTTTGAGCATGATCATGAGTAGTATATTTGGAATATGTGTGTGGTTCTCTTTGAGTCCATTCATGACAGTTTTGATTCATAACTTTCAAAGTGCATTTTTAAGGCATTCTTTGCAATTGACATGTCACTTTTTGATCAAACTTGTTTTGGTATGAATTTTTGAATCAAAATCATTGGTTTATACATTTATGACTTAAGCATACCCTTACCTGTCTTTAAACCTAACTGTTTTGAGTTGTGATATCCATAATGCATTTCAAAAGATTCAACTTGCATGTTCATTCGAATTTCAAAATATATGCACTTTCTAAGAAAACTGAGATCACCAATGAATTCCTCATGAAATTTCACTCAAGATAGGCTAAAATTTTGTTGCATTTGGTTGAGTATTGATGAAGTTGTGATGTTGTCGTTTTTTCATGTTCTTGCTTGCTTCATGCTTCTTGCCTTGCCCAGGTTTTTGTGTTGAGTTAAGTATTTAAATTTTAGGGGTGGCTTAATACACGGATGTATTGCCACCCCAGTGGTTGTCACATGCGCCTTAAGTCTCCTATCACGTCATATTGCCTGGGTTCGATCCTCACTGATGACCCTTTTTGACATTTTTATGATTTTCTTGATTTCTTTCTTTTCTTCTTCTTTCCCCTCCCTTTGTGTGCTACTAGCCCAGTTGGTTTGATGTTGAATTATTGTTCAAAGGGTGGTGGGTTCAACACCCACCAAGCGCCCCTTTCTTTTTTATCATATTTGCCTTGTTCTTATTTTAATTATTTAATTTTGTAAAAATCGTAACTTCTTCATTTCTTATTATTTTTAATCAGTTCTTTTTGCATTAGTCTCGTATTTGTATATATTTCCATGTGATGCATTAAAATTTTAGGGTTGTTTTTTTTAGGGTTGTTTACCCTCCTGATCATTTCAAGCTTTTGATTTATTTTTCTCCGGTGATTATTGTGATATGAATCCTATGTTTAATCTTGATGTAATTGTAATTACTTGTTGCTTGTAAGCATGATGTTTGATTCATTTGCTTTCCATGTAATTTCCCCGTGATGTTTGACTTATTTTGCATTGGTAGTTACCTTCGTCTTCGTCAAGATATGCTTAAGTCTTTCCCTTTTATTGAGTCTTGTAAGAACTCATCTTTGCTTGCCTATTGTTATACGCTTGCATGCTTTGGTTGCAACCATGCCTCTTATTTGACGTACTTGCTTATCGTAATATGCTTGTATATGCTTGGTCGTAACCATGTTTCTTGTATATATCTCTGTTTAATGTTTATGCTTTGTTAAGTTTAGTTTCCCCAAGTGATGGAACTCTTTAGTTCTCATCCAAGTTGTCTCCCCCTTTTTTCCTTCCAAAGGAAAGTCTTTCTGTTGACCGTTGGGTCATAGATAGCTCATCTCTCTCCCTCGACTTTGTTAAGTCATCTACCCACTTAGTTAAGTAAAACCTATCCACTAGACTTTGCGTAAGTCTAAAAAAGGCCTACCCTTGTTAGGAGTGTTCTTTCAACTAGAACTTAGGATAGAGTTTGTTAAATCTATGTAAGAATCATCGTCATGATTACTTACTTCCCCTTCTTTAGTGTTCAACTTAGATCTAGAGAGTTTCCTTAAACTATACACAAGTATTATCATGTTTGTTCCCCTTTGAACCATGATCATAACCAAGTGTTCTTCAAACCTAGTGAGGTGAACTACGATTGCTCTGATTCTATCCTAGTTAGGATACATAGGCAGAAGACGCGATGTCTTTGCGAGCAAACTTAGAAACTATCTTTAGGTCTTAACCTACACCTTTTAACCTATCCCAATCCATAGCAAATATTCGACAAACTTAGCATACAAAAAACAAAAGGTTCCTGTAGAGTACTACAAATGTTTAGGATGTGAAATACCTACCCTATGCATAACCAACCCCCGATCCCCGAATCTCTTAGCGTTGTTGTTACATCACGTAAAAGGTTCTTTCTCTCTTTAGACCTTTCCGTTGGATAAATTAAAGTCCGGTTGTGAATTCTAAGAATTAAAGATTCAAGTTAATCAATGCTTGATATCATGATTCTCACCGCAACAAAAATGGCGACTTCACTGGGGATACTTAAAACTTGAGGGTTTAGCCTATTTTGTTTGATTATATGCTATATTTTTGAATATTTTCTTAACATGTATATTTGGCAATATATTTGTTTGTTGTTGGATATTGGGACTTTTGAGTGGTGAGACGGTCATATACCCGGACTTGAGTGCAATTGTGACAGGATGGTGGTATATTCAAGGCGGCTTATAGGGAGTTGATTCCCGACCAAGCTAACTTGAGAAACTACCGCTCAGTGTAGGCCTTCTTGAGAGTTTAGTATTGTTGATCGAGTATTCGTGAAAACAATGCTACTTTCGACGAAGGAGCCCATGACACTGTGGACTTTTAGATTAAATTCTACCCCACTTTGGCCTTATTAGGACGTAGTGTGATGACTATAAGGAAGTATTTCCAAAATAGTTGATACGCGATACTACACTTAGACGAGACTCTCTTGAGAATATTATCGATTACCAAGTAATTTGGGAAGTTGATAATATTCGAAAGATGGGTTGATGACTCTGGGAACCATTTAGCACCCTACTTTATAGGTCTGAAAATCCCTAGTACACACCTTTTGAGGATGGGTAGACCTTGGATCCATGCTCGACTTTTAAACCTAGTGTTTTTGTGCATATGTGTGATATTTTCATTTACCTGTGTTTGTGTATTCTTGTATTCATAAACATCATATCATAAAATTTTCATGGAACTCAGACTTTTTGTTTGTAAACATCAGGGTTGTTATGGATAGTGAAAGAAAGAAAACATTGAAGTACACTTACAAAGGTTTTAAACTAGATGGCCTAAGGAGGTTGGGTACCTTGGTGACAGATCCAGAGGGTTTCCAGAGTAGGTATGGGAAGCTGTTGTTACTATTGAAGATAAAAGTGGATAGTGGACTTCTATCTATGCTTCTCCAGTTCTATGATTCGCTCTACCATTGTTTCACCTTTCTCAATTATCAGCTAGTGCCCATACTAGAAGAATACTCTCAGTTGGTTGGGTTGCCCATTCTTGAAGATTCTCCTTTTCCAATCATAGAAAAGGACCCTAAGAAACAAGACATTGCCAAAGCTACACGTTTGGGATTAGTTGATATTCAAAAGAACATGACCACAAAAGGAGGAGTTTTTGGGTTGAGTGCATAATTTTTGGTTGAAAAGGCGCAGTACTACGCAGATCATTTGAGCATAGATGCATTCGAGGCTATCTTTGCCTTTCTCATTTATGGTATCTTTCTTTTTCCTAGCTTTGAGAACTTTGTAGACCTTAATGCCATTAAGATCTTCTTGAAGAAAAACCCTGTGCCTACTCTGCTAGCAGACGCATATCGTTCTGTTCATCTCAGGAATTTCCACAAGGGAGGGATAATCACTTGATGTGCTCCTTTATTGTACAAGTGGTTTATTTCACACTTGCCTAAGGCTCACGCCTTTTGGGATCCGAAGAAAGGGTGGTGGTCACAGAAGATTATGGCTCTCACGCACTTTGATATTGATTGGTACAACCGTGAATATGATGGGATAATGATCATTGACAGCTGTGGAGATTTTGGTAATATACCTCTTCTTGGTGCCAATGGAGGAATCAGTTATAGCCCAGTCCTTGCTCGTCGACAGTTGGGATATCCTTTGAAAGACAAGCCCAACAGTGTTCATGTGGAAAATATTTTCTTTAAAGAAGAGGGTAATAATCAGGAGCAGAAAGAGAAGATTCTAAAAGCCTAGGGTCATTTGCACAAAAAGGGAAAGAAAGAATTGGGAAAACCTAATTGTGTCTCTTTGGAACCTTATCTCTAATGGGTTCGAAAGAGAGCCATTGAGTTGAAGATGCCCTATTCTCGATAAGAACCTATAGCTTTGAAGGAGGAGCATACCTTGATCTTCATGTCTGAGGAGGAGAAGCTAAGGATTGCCTTGGGCAAGGCACGATAAATTGAAGACGCTTGGAAGCACAAGTACCAAGTGGTTGTTGAAGAAAACGCAGAGCTCCAGAAGCAACTAGAGTTGAAGAATGAAGAAGTACTCTTCTGCAAGAAGAGAAAAGCGCAAGAAGATTTATTTCCTTCTAATCCTCAGTCGACTCCGTGGAAGTTGATCATGGATAAGCTCATCCTTGAGAAGGCCCAGATGGAGAGGGAGATTGAGAAGCTCAACTTGAGGCTATTAGGAGAACCTTCTTAGGACTGTTGTTAACTTTTATTTAGCTTTCTGTTTAAAACTTTTGTAAGATGTGCTAAAATTTTGTAATCCAATGAAATTCAATCCATGACGTTTTGATGTTTACAGAATCTGAGTTCCATGATACTTTGCGCATTTGCATTCACATTTATTAATCATTCAAGGAACTAAAGATTGTTTTGCAGATATTATAAGATGGATTCTGGAAAGAAGGCAGAGACTGTGTTCCGAAGCCCAAATTTGGAGAACCTGAAGAAATTGGGAAGTTTAGTAGAAGACCCTGAGGCGTTCAGACAGAAGTATGGGAATATGTTGTCTTTGCTAGAAATTCAAGTGGATGAAGAGATGTTGGCAGCGCTCGTGCAGTTTTATGACTCGACTTATCATTGTTTCACATTTCCAGATTATTAGTTGCTGCCAACCTTGGAAGAATATTCCGCTCTAATGGGATTGGGTGTCACTCCTAGACCATTTTCTGGAAGAGAAGGGACTCCTAACGAAAGAGTAATTGCAGAGGCCGCACATTTGGAGGTGAATAAAGTACGATCTCATATGATTGCTAAGGGAGGGCTATATGGATTTCCGGCTATGTTCCTGTATGAAAAAGCTCAATGTTACGCCGAGTCGAAGAATTCTGAAGCATTTAAGGCCATTCTGGTTTTGCTAATTTACGGACTTTTCTTGTTTCCAACTGCTAATGATTTTGTGGACACGAATGCAATCAACCTCTTCTTAATCAAAAATCCCGTACCCACCTTGTTGGCTAATGTGTATTTTTCCATCCACCGCAGAAACCGTCATGGAGTTGGACAGATTGTGTGTTGCACCGTTCTTCTATACAAGTGGTTTATTTCGCACTTACCAAGGCTTCCAGCGCTCTGGGATATGCAGAATGGACTCTCATGGGTAGAGAGGTTGTTGTTACTCAAACATTCAGATATTAAGTGGTATGACCCTATGTATGGTGTGATTGCTATGATTTAGAGCTGTGGGGATTTTCCGAATGTACCACTTATCAGTGTTGACGGTTGCATCAGTTATAATCCCATTTTAGCTCGTCGCCAGTTGGGACACCCAATGGAGAGTGAACTAGACCCAGTTCTTTTGAGAAGTTTCTACATTGAAGAGGGGAAGGATCCAGCTTATAAGGCTCGGACTGCGTATGCTTGGCGTTACATTCGCACAAGGGGGATGACTGCTTTGGATTACCCTGACACTGCTGTTTCAGAATCTTACTTATCATGGGTGAAAGAAGCAGCATTGAAGATGTTCTATACCCGCTTTGAGCCTGACTCAACAAAACTTACTCTTGTGGAAGAATTAAAAGTTGCTTTGGCAAAAGCTGAAAAAGAAGGAAAAGCTTGGAGAGATAAGTATTTCAAGGTAATGCAAGAGAAGGAAGAGCTTCAAGAGTTGGTCCATCAAGGTGGAAAGAAGAGTCAGCCAGAAGACGAAGGGCCCTCCAGCCAGAAGATCTAGGATCTTTTTGTTTTCTGTATTTTATCATGTATCTGTATTGGAGATTTATGTTTCAGTTTCGAATTGTTGTTGTAAAACTCTCAGTTATTAATCTATGAAGACTTTGAATTTGCTTTATTGTTATTATTTTTGCAAATATTTCTTTGGATTCCTTGAATGATTAATTTTGCATTTTTGCATCTGCACCCATAGCATTCCATGTGCATTTCATGTGCTATGTCTCATCTCGCTGTCTTATCTCCATAATCATACTGAATCCTCGCCATCAATACAACACACGAGCCCAAGCTCGTCAAAGAATGGAAGAACACAATTTGGCTCTGGATAGGGTTGACAACGAACTTGAAGATTTACGAGGAAGCGTAGGACGAATCATGGAAGTCTTACAAGTCATCAATGCAAAAATGGACACTCAGGCCACTGTAGTTTCTAAAATCACTAATGTAGCTATGGAGCCGATCCAACGGCAGTCACTGTCATAAGTATTCCACCGTATGGGCTAATACCAGGTTTTGTACCTCTGCCACCAGTCAGTCAACAATCAGTTCCTCTAGGGGAAGAGATTCCCCGAGCTGTTCCAACTTATACTCCAGCCTCTGTACAAACTCAAGTGCGCCCTATTTTTCACAGCCATCCACAGGTGTTTGAAATTCCTGATGGGTCTAAAGAAGGAAGTGGACGACATGATAAATTGAAGGAAAGTGTAGAAACTATAGGGAGGAAGGTTAGAGCAATGGAAGGGAATGATATCTTTGGTACTGATGCCAGAGATATGTGTTTAGTATCTGGATTGGTAATCCCACCAAAATTCAAAATCCCCAACTTTGATCAGTACACCAGTGCTACTTGTCCTCTGATGCATCTGATCATGTATTACCGAAGAATGGCTGCGCATGTAGAAGATGATAAGCTAATGATCCATTGTTTCCAGAATAGCTTGAAAGGAGCCCCTGCTATGTGGTATTTGAGCCTAGATCAATATCGCATTCACAGTTTCCAAGACTTGGCCGACGCTTTCATGAAACATTACAAATACAATATGGATTTGGCCCCTGACAGAAGACAGTTGTTGAGTATGACACAAAAGAGTTCTGAATCGTTCAAAGAGTATGCACAATGTTGGAGGAAGACTGCCTCTCAAGTGGAACCTCCTTTAAATGAGAAAGAATTGACAGATTGGTTTGTGGATATGGTAAGACCTGAATTTTATGAGAAGATGATTAGCAACGTAGCGTCGAGTTTCTCTGATATAGTGGCTGTGGGGGTGAGAGTAGAATTAGGATTCAAGAATGGAAAAATGTCTAGTAGTTCCAGTGGTTCCAACAACAACAATGTCAAGAAATTCAGTGGTAATTTTCATAAAAAGAAGGAGGGAGAAACAAACGCCATAACAGTGGGGAAAAGGACTTAGACTTGGAAGCAGCCTTACCAACGATATCAACGGCCTCCACAAAGCTATATGCAGCAGCCTCCACAAGGCTATGTTCAGCAACCTCAGCATAATTTGACACAACCAATGTATCCAGTACAGTATGCTTAACAACCATATGTGGCAGCTATAACGCCTGCTTTCAATCACCCTATTCCGAGTTATCAGACAGTGCAACCAACACCCATGTATCAACCAGTTCAACAACAAGGGTATCAACGAGCGCCCAACGCTCCACCCCATCAGCAATATCAGCAGCCTAGGGATCAGACACCAAGGAAAAATTACCAAAATCGAAGACCAGCAACGAAGCCTCCATTTCCTCAGATACCAATGACTTATACAGAGTTGTACCCGACTTTGGTGCAACAAGGGCTGGTAACAACGCGACCATTGAATACACCTTCAGACACTTCATCTCCTCATTACAATCCGAATGCTCATTGTGCCTTTCATGAAGGTGCCTTTGGCCATGACTTAGAGGGGTGTCTTGCCTTGAAACATATTGTCAGGGAGCTCATAGAGAAGAAGATTTTGTCTTTTGATGATGTACCGCATAATGTTAAAAGTAACCCATTGCCAAATCATGGAGGAGTTAATGCTGTAGAAGAGGCTTCAGACGAAAGGTTAGTTTGTGATGTATCAGAAATCAAGACTCCGTTGAGGTCACTTCATGAGAAACTATTGAAGACAGGACTGGTTAAAAGTACCCATAGTGACTATGAAGAGTGTTCTGTTAATCTTAAGGGGTGTGGTGTGGTACAGAAAGACGTGCAACGTCTGATTGATGATGGACTATTGCAAGTAGGTATCAAAGTAAAGAAGGAGGAAGTTTTGGTGGTTGAGCCTGTTTTCAATCTACCGAGGAAAAGCGAGAAAGTCCCTGTGTTCAATATGATCAGCAAAAACGTGAAGCCTATTTTTGACAAATCTGTTGTTGATCAGCCTCGACCAGTTGTTACTCAGAAGTCGAGATAGTTTCCTTTTGAGAATACAAAGGCAGTCCCGTGGAAGTATGATATGGTTTTGTTGGACCAAAGATCTGGGAAGATTATTCAGAGTGAGGAGGTGAAAGATGACCAGGTTGATGTGACATATATTGTAGGAACGAGCAAGATAACCCGTAGTGGCCGAATATATCAACCCAAGATAACAGTGGTTGCTCCAAAAGAAGTTACCCATGCCGTGACGACCAAAGACAAAGAAATGCCCGTCACAGAAGGAGATGTTGAAGAGTTCTTAAGGATTATTCGAAAAAGCGATTATAAGGTTGTGAATCAGCTCCATCAAACCCCCTCAAAAATATCAATTTTGTCTCTCCTGATGAATTCCCCGGCCCATAGAGAAGCACTACAGAATGTGTTAATGCAAGCACATGTGACGAAGGATATAACCCCTGACCAATTTGATTCGGTGATAGCCAATATTACAGCCTGCAATACTCTGAGTTTCAGTGATGAAGGGCTGCCAAGAGGAGGACGTAATCATAACCGTGCTTTGCACGTATCTATCAGATGTCAAGAGGACACGTTGGCACGAGTTTTGGTTGATACTGGATCTTCATTGAATGTGTTGCCCAAAAAGTCGCTCGCAAAGTTAGCATATGCAGGGGCAGAGATGAAACCGAAGTCGTTGATTGTGAAGGCTTTTGATGGTTCAAGAAGAACGGTTCTTGGGGAAGTGGAATTGCCAATTATGATAGGGCCTCCGGTGTTCGATATCACATTTCAGGTAATGGACATTAATCCGGCTTACAACTGCTTGTTGGGACGACCTTGGATTCACGCAGTAGGGGCAGTGACTTCCACTTTGCATCAAAGGATGAAATTTGTTGTAAACGACAAACTGGTAATTATGCATGGCGAAGAGGACTTGATGATGAGTAATTTATCGTCATTCAGGTATATTGAGGCAGATGAGGATGCGTTGGAAACTTCTTTCCAAACGCTTGAAATAGCTAATGCAGTAAAGAAAGAAAACACAGTGGCAAAGAGTGGTCCATCTTTTGCATCCGCTCAGGTCATCAAGTCTACATTAGAAGAGGGTACTCCTGCAGGTTGGGGAGAGGTTATTGAAGTGAAAGCAAGATTGGGTCGCCAAGGGTTGGGTTACAAACCAACTCATGTCAAAGCATCAGTGGAGGATTCCAAGTCAATGTCGTGGGAGAAGATTCTGAAGACGAAGACATTGAATATTTGGTATATCATTGTGAAGCTGCTTTAGGCAATTGGGAGGCTGTTGAGATTCCCGTGATCTTTTATGTGTCGAAGTAATTTGTTTTTTTTCTTTACTTGTTGTTGTTTTTATCTTTAAACCGCCATGGCAATGCCCAAGGCTACAGGATGCATTTTGTAAGGGCCCCGTGCTTTCAAGAATATTATGATTAATGAACTATTTTGTTAAAATCCTTTGTTGTTTGTTTCCTTGATTTTTTTTTGTTTCCATGCTTAAAAAGAAGATGGCATTTTTAAAAAAAATCATCAAAACATTTTTCTTGATTGCTGCATCTGTCCTTGTGTGTTTTAATAAATTAAAGCCATTCCAACATGCAGTGATACCCCAAAACCCGTTGAATCCATTGACTTTGCTTTCCCTCCTGACTCTAACTCACCAATATACCAAGCTGAAGATGAGGACGAAGATTTTGAGATCCCTGATGAACTGGAAAAAATGGCATGTTACGAGAACCCAGAGTTTCAACCTCACAAGGAGCGAGTAGATGTTATTAATCTTGGCACCGAAGAAGACAAGAAAGAGGTCAAGATTGGGGCAACACTTGGGGCAGAGGTCAAGCAACAATTGGTGAAGCTTTTAAAAGAGTATGTGGATGTATTTGCTTGGTCATATCAAGATATGCCAGGTTTGGACACAGACATAGTGGTCCACAAGCTACCGCTCCGACCAGAATGCACGCCAGTCAAACAAAAGCTCCGAAGAACTAGACCAAATATGGCTCTTAAGATTCAAGACGAAGTGAAAAATAAGATTGATGCAGGTTTCTTGGCAGTATCCAAGTACCCTGAATGGGTAGCTAATATTGTATCTGTGCCAAAGAAAGATGGGAAGGTCAGAATGTGTGTGGATTATAGGGATCTGAATAAGGCCAGTCCAAAGGACGATTTCCCTTTGCCGCATATTGATACATTGGTGGATAATACGGCTCGCTTTGCAGTTTTATCGTTTATGGATGGTTTCTCCGGATACAACCAAATCAAGATGGATCCAGATGATATGGAAAAAACTACTTTCATTACTCCTTGGGGAACTTACTGTTATAAAGTCATGCCTTTCAGTTTGAGGAATGCTGGTGCCACTTATCAAAGAGCTATGGTGACCTTATTTCATGACATGATGCATAAGGAGATAGAAGTGTATGTTGAGATATGATCGCCAAATCTCAGAGTGAAGAAGACCATTAGAATCATTTGTTGAAGTTGTGTGAGAGACTCAGAAAGTATCATTTGAGACTAAATCCAGCCAAGTGTACTTTTGGAGTGAGCTCTGGGAAACTACTCGATTTCATTGTTAGCCACCGAGGAATTGAGGTAGATCCAGATAAAGTTCGAGCCATTCAAGATATGCCGGCTCCGCAAACTGAGAAACAAGTCATAGGTTTTCATGGAAGATTGAACTATATATCCATATTTATTTCTAATATGACTCTTACTTGCGAGCCCATTTTCAAATTGTTATGAAAGGATCAGACAGTTGTTTGGAATTCAGATTGCCAACAAGATTTTGATAAGATTAAGGGCTACCTTCAAGAGCCTTCAATCTTAATACCTCCTGTTTCGGGAAGACCTCTTTTCATGTATTTAACAGTACTTGAGAATTCAATGGGTTGCGTGTTGGGTCAGCAGGATGAGTCCGGACGAAAGGAACATGCCATCTATTATTTGAGAAAGAAATTCACCTACTGTGAGAGCCGATATTCACTTTTAGAGAAAACTTGTTGTGCTTTGGCGTGGGCTACCAGACGGTTGAGGCAATGCATGATTTGTCATACTACTTTATTGATTTCAAAAATGGACCCGATAAAGTATATCTTTGAGAAGCCCGCTCAAATAGGAAGGCTCGCCCGTTGGCATATGTTGTTATCAGAATACGACATCCAGTATGTGGCCCAAAAGTCTATCAAAGGTAGTGCCTTATTAGATTATCTTGCAGATCAACCAGTTGAAGATTACGAGTCTCTCAAGTTTGATTTTCCGGACGAGGATATTATGTTGGTAAAAGATTATGAAGAGCCAGGTCCTGATGAAGGTCCCGAGCCGGGTCTTTGGTGGAAAATGATGTTTGATGGTTCCTCAAATTACAGTGGGCATGGCATAGGTGCCGCTCTAATGAATCCAGAAGGTGGTTATACTCCATTTACAACAAGATTAGACTTTGAATGTACAAACAATATTGCCGAATATGAAGCATGTATTCTTGGCCTCGAAGCGGCTATTGACCTAAGAATCAAACTTCTTGAAGCAAGTGGAGATTCAGCTTTGGTTATTTATCAAGTTACAGGTGAATGGGAGACCAAACATGAGAATTTGATCCCTTACAGAGCCTACATCATTGAAATGATTGAGTACTTTGATGAGATCACTTTCAAGCATGTTCCGAGATCTGAAAATCATATTGCCGATGCTCTAGACATGTTAGCCTCAATGTGGAAAGTCAGGTATCTCAATGATGTTACTCTCATTCGAATTGAACGCAAGACTGAGCCTGCCTACTGTCAAATGGTTGAAGAAGAAAGTGATGACAAGCCATGGTTCCACGACATAAAGAATTATCTGTTAAAGCAAGAGTATCAA
Organism: Lathyrus sativus; assembly: GCA_963859935.3. Taxonomy (NCBI): domain Eukaryota; kingdom Viridiplantae; phylum Streptophyta; class Magnoliopsida; order Fabales; family Fabaceae; genus Lathyrus; species Lathyrus sativus. Next base: position 95,694,591 of record OZ012738.1, on the reverse strand, counting down.
GTTGATGTCACATCACTTGACAAGAAAACCTTGAGAAGATTGGCATCTAAGTTCTTTCCTAGTAATGATGTGCTCTATAAAAGAAATCATGATATGGTCCTGCTTAAATGTGTCGACAGACGAGAAGCTGATTTGTTAATGCAAGATATTCATGAAGGAACATTTGGCGCTCACGCCAATGGATATGCCATGTCCAAGAAGTTTTTAAGGGCTGGGTATTATTGGTTGACTTTGGAAAATGACTGTATTCAATATGCCAGGAAAGGTCACAAATGCCAGATTTATACGGATAAGATGCATGTGCCTCCAACATTGTTAAATGTGTTGACATCGCCTTGGCCGTTCTCTATGTGGGGCATTGATATGATTGGGGCAATCGAACCAAAGACTTCTAACGGACACCATTTCATTCTGGTCGCTATTGATTACTTCACAAAATGGGTTGAAGCTACATCCTACGCTAATGTTACTCGGCAAGTGGTGACCCGCTTTATCAAAAAGGAGATTATCTGTCGATACAGAATCCCAAGCCGAATCATAACAGATAACGGTACTAATCTGAATAACAAAACCATGAAAGAGCTGTGTGGTGACTTCAAGATTGAACATCATAATTCTTCTCCTTATCGTCCCAAGATGAATGGAGCGGTCGAAGCTGCAAATAAGAATATCAAGAATATTTTGCAAAAGATGGTGAAAACATATAAGGATTGGCATGAGATGCTGCCATTTTCCTTGCATGGATATAGAACATCCGTTCTCACTTCAACAGGGGCAACCCCTTTTTCCTTGGTGTATGGGATGGATGCAGTACTTCCTATTGAGGTTGAGATACCTTCCTTAAGAGTCATAATGGAAACCGAGCTTGAAGAAGCAGAATGGGTGAGGGAAAGATTTGATCAGTTGAACCTTATTGACGAAAAGCGTATGACGGCGGTATGTCACGGTCAGTTATATCAGAAAAGGATCAAGAGAGCTTTTGACAAGAAAGTTCGTGTCCGAGGATTCCGAGAAGGAGAGCTTGTGCTAAAAAAGATTTTGCCAGTTCACAAAGATGCACGGGGAAAAAGGATGCCCAATTATGATGGCCCGTTTGTTGTAAAAACAGTCTTCTCAGGAGGCTCGTTAATCCTCGCAACAATGGATGGGGAACAGCTTGCACACCAGGTGAATTCTGATGCAGTACAAAAATATTATGCCTAAAGAACCTGATAAGTCGAAAACCCGCAAGGGCGGCTTATGCAATAATGGGTATACCGCTGGATCATAACCTATGAAGGAGGTCCAGGCAAAAGTTAGGGATGAGATAAAAAGAAAATGATGAGCTCGCTAAGTTGAAAACCCGAAAGGGCGGCTTAGGCAAAAAAGAGCGTCCCGGTGGATTGAAAATCTGAAAGGAAAATCCAGGCAAAAGTTAGGGACAAAGACGTCTCACTGCATCAGATGGGTTGTCACCTCTGCAGAAGACTTTTACAAGAAGTCCACTTCAACCGCTCTTGTCAGAAGCAAGGTTTTGGAAAGTTTTAGTCATTAGGGGTAGAATTGTCAGTTGATACAATGTAACCCTTTTTCATATTGCCATTTTCGAATGTAAAAGTTCCATGGGGTTCTGTCATTGGCAATCTTCCATTCTTAAATGAAATCAGTTTTTGGACCTTTCTTTTGCAGTTTACTATTGTCTTTATTTCTTTTGTTATGCAAAATATTGTTTATTAAATCAATGATAATTTTGAAAGCATCAAGTTCGTATTTAAAATAACTTTTGAAGATTAACAAAACATAAAATAATTTGGCTCACGGAAAGATTCAGTGGAAATCATACCTCTCGAAAGTCTTAACGTGGCAGAAGCTTTGATGTGCAATCTCAAAGCATCTCCCATTAAACGTCAGCTGATTTGATTTGTTAGGCTGCTCATTTGGTTGTATGTAGTCACCAAGATTGAAGACCCTCTCCCCAGGTTTCTTTATGAGATACGTTCTTGTGATGGTGGACTCAGCCTCAGTGGAAACGTTCAGAGCCTCTATTTTAAGTTACGTTGTCAATCCTGGCGAGCTTCCCTGAAGCCTTATTGAAGGTGAGAAAAACACTTAGAGGGGGGGGGGGGTTGAATAAGAGTTTTAAAGAAATATGACAGTAAAAACAACTCAAGATTTTTATCCTGGTTCGTTGAACTCAACTACTCCAGTCCACCTTATCAAAGATAATTTGCCTTTCTCTGCAAGGACTTAATCCACTATTGATCAATTGATTCCAATAGAGTAATTGTCTTAGTCTTCTCAAGAACTACTGACCACACCTTGGTCTTCTTAAGGAACTTCTTACAAATTAATGTAAACTAACAAGTGTTTGATTGCTTCTAAGAAGCTGTATCACAACTGTGATGTTTGCACTTAAGATTAAGTACAACAAAAACTATAAGGTTTTATGAAAGATCAAATGAATAAGATCTTGTGAGATTTTCTCTTTTATGAATCAAGCGTGTATTTCTTTTTGAGTGAACTTGCAATGAGCAAATGGTGAGTAGTGAATTAGCAACCTCAAAATGTTGAATTAGTTCTCCTTTTATAGCCTTTTCCAAATGCCTTGTGTGATGTGCAGCTGAATATAATATTAAATTTGTAAGACTTTTCATCACCAAAAGTATGGGTAGAGATATGCTTTCTGCAGAAAGGTAGGGTTGTAGAAGCCTTGGGATTTGCACCACGTCACTTCTTTGGACATATTAGTCGTTGGTTACTTTGGAAGTAGCACCACGTCTAATCAAGTTTACAGCTACTTCAACAAGCTTCATTCAAGATGAAGTCTTCATAATCTGCACTTCAGAACTTGTAGTAAGCTTAAAAGGTATGGAATGCTTTAAAATGGTCAGAGCTTAAGATGAATGAGAAGTTTAGAGCCTTGATAGATGATCAAATCTTAATGTATCAGAGTCTCAATCTTGATCAGAGTCCTTATCAGAGTATGCAGCAGTATGTGCTAAGAGCGTGGATATTAATGATACGAGTCTGATTATCAAAGCCTATGATCTTGCAGTGAAAAGAACTTCAGAGTCTGATTAGATCAAAGCTTTCAACTTTTGTACACTTCTTTCATTAGCGCTTCAGATCATTCTGCAGCTTCTGCTTCAGATTCTTCTGGCAGCACTTCAGAATCTTCTGATAGTCTTGCATCTGATGCTTCAGAGCTTTGCATAGTTTCTTGTACTTATGTATTTTGCTTCTTTAAGAGTATTTAATTTTATACCTGAAACAATAATACTTGAACAAATTTTAGAGTGTATATTTTCTTAATACAAAATTCTATAAAAGTTATCATCAAAACATAGAGATATAAGAAACACCAATCTGTGTTCTAACAATCTCCCCCTTTTTGATGATGAAAAAACATAGGGAATTTTGTTCAATAAAGAGAAATAAAATATATAACTCCCTCTGAGATTAAGAATCTCCCCCTGAAATTAATACTCTAATAGAAGAGAACAATTCCCTTTTTGCTTGAGTATATTTCAGAACCTGGTAGAAATCCTTGTTGAGAGAAAGAATCAGAGCCTGGTAAATCTTCCAGATTCAGAGTCAAATTTGCTTCAAGGATCAGAGCCTGGTTGGGTAATTCTCAGGGTAACTTCAGATCATTTTTGTCAGATGAATTAATAAGATCGGAAAGTCTTAAGATTCAATGTTAGTTTAAAACAATGTCTGAATTTCATTTTAGCATTGCTTATGGATTGAACAATCAAATTCTCTTTCTCCCCCTTTTTGTCATAATCAAAAAGAATTTTAAAGACAGAAAAGATAACAGAAGAAGAGGAAAAAAAACACAACACATAAATGAAAAACATAGCAGCTAGATTCATTCATATCAAAGTAGCACACAAAAAGCATAAGATATTCATACAACAGATGATAGAAAATAGAACAACAGAAAACAAGTGCAAAACACGAATGCAAAGACATGAAAAAGAAAACTAGGGCTGGCGAGAAGCAATCAAGGTTATAAGATCAGTGATCTTAGCAGTGGGCTCTTCTTGCTTGGCCATCCAAGTCTTGATCTCTTCAGTAGTCTGTTCTTGTTTTATCATCCATGTTCTGATTTCCTTGACTTCTTGGACAACATCTGGAATCTCAGTCTTCATCTCTGATGCAGAAGGTTCAGAAGTAGATGCAATTGCCATTGGATGATCAATCTCCATGTCAGATGCAAGAGTATCTTCTATCATTGCAGAATCTTCAGCAGGAGCATCTTCCAGAAGAAGCACTGGGGTTGTGATAATGCTCAGCAGAGTCTGTCTGACCATTTCAGCAAACTTAGCCTTTGCATCATCAGCACAGAGTGTTCTGAGGTCAGATGCAGCAGAGTTGAACTTAGATATGAATCTGTTCCATGAAGCTTTAGATTCAGCAGAATCCATACTAGCCATGCACTTTTTCTCCACAGAAGCAATCCCCATACGTATTTCCTTCTTGAAATTCTTGAACAGAGTAGAAACATCTGATCTGGGTTTTGTGTTCAGAAAGTCCTCTATGGTGACTGGTTGTGATGGTTCAGGAGGTGTTTGGTTTTGTTCAGGAGGTGGGTGGTCAGATGATGGTTGTTCAGATGGTGGTTGTTCAGATTGCTAGGGTATGGATGGTTGTGGTTTAGATGGTTGTGGTATGGATGTTTGTGGTATGGTGAGTTGAGGAATGGAGGTGTCATCATCAGATGGTGTTGATGTAACAACATCAGATGAGGGTGGCCTAAAATCTGTGAAATTGAATTTGAAGCGAAGAGGGTTGTCAGATGCAGGTAGGTCAGATGGTAATGGTTTATAAGGATCAGAAATTTGTAAGCTAGTTGGTGAGGGGACTTCAGATTCATCAGAATCAGATGATTCAGTTGAATGACATGAAGTTGAAGAGATGATATACATGGTTGCAATGGGTTGCACATCCAGAATGTCTTCAGATGGTTGTTGGACAGATGGTTCAGGATTTTGGATGATTGGTTCTTCTGGTGGTTGAGTAGAAGAGAGTGGTTCAGATTGTTTTTGTTGTTCAGAGGATTGTTGTTTTTGTGGTTCAGGTTGTGTTTGTTGTTCAGAGGATTGTTGTTTTTGTGGTTCAGATTGTGTTTGTTGAGGGGGTTCAGATGGTAGTGGAACAGAAGATGGTTGAGAATGTTTGTGAGGAGATGAAATGGGTTCAGATGAATGAGGTTTAGATGATTTAGGAGGAGATGGTGGAGGTGAAGGTGAGGGTGAAAGGACAAATGGTTTGGGATTAGATGTTAATACTTGGTGAATTGTTTCTCTAATTTCTTCCACAGTAGCTTCTAGAGGAATTTGCTTCTGCTTCTTGTCCTTCTCAGGTCTGTCAGCAGCATCAGAGACTTCTCCTTCCTTCTGGACTATGTTAGTAGACAGAGGGATACCATTCTTCAAACAGTCAGCAATGTATGTCAGAATGATGTTCCTAGGTTCATCAACACTGAACATAGGGAAATCTGCCAAAAGAATTCTCCTTCTGCTAACTTCTTCAGAGTTAAATTTCTTGGGTTTTCCAACAAGCTCTGAAATGACCTTCATTCTTTTCAGGGTGTTCCCATTGATGACAGATCCTATAACATAAGACATATCATTTGTCACTCCAGCATCAAACATATGTTTCACAAGACCATTCTCTGTTAGAATGTCTGATATCAGTCTTCCCATAGGGATCCAAGTTCTTATTTTTCCAGCTTTAACCCTTACTTCTTCTCTTGTTTCTTTGATATGGTTCAGAAGATGACTGAATTGAAGATAAGGTAAATCCGCCTTCTTTCCTTTACTCATACAGAACATGAAGTACATTTGTTCTGAGTTCACATAATATGGTGAGTTAGAAGATTTCCTGTGAAAGATAGAACTCATGAAAATCTTGGCCCAGATTCTGTAAACAGGCTTCAGATCTCTGACCTTGTTGGATGGTTCCCCAGAAACACAAACTTCTTGACAAATGTCAGCCAAATCCACACGATCAGTAGCCATACTTGTAATTCCATCAGTTTCCTTATACTCAAGTAGTTGTCTGATTAATTTTCCAGTGATGACAATTTCCTTCCCAAGAACAGATGAACGAATGAACTTAGGGAAAACTTGAGCGTGTATCTAGAATTCCTTCACCAATGTTGGATAAACAGAACCCATCATCCTGTCAAAATACTTTTCCCAGTTCTGAGTTTTGATGGTTGAATAGAGATCAAAACCATTTTCTTTGATGGATTCAAAATCCACAAAGTTCTCACACAGAACTTCAAGTTCTTTGATTGGAGTGAGAAGAGTTCTCACAGGTGCCTTGTACACAACAACAGTTTTGGATGAACCAGCAGCATTTGGAGATGATGCAACAACAGTTGAAGTTTGCATCTGAGCAGATGTTGAAGATGGTAAAGCCATTGATGTTCTTGAGATGCGTCTGGGTTTACGAGAGGTTTTAGGTTTTGAAATAATATGGAAGCAATAGAGAAGACAGAAATGCATATGAGAGATGAAAAAAGTGTAAAGTGTGATTTGTGAAGTGTTTTGAGAATTTATAGAGAAATTTTGGCATGCAAAAAGACACACAATCTCACGCGTACACACAAGAATTGAATGAAGTGAAACATAATCATATCAAGCAATTAATGCAAAGAATAAAATCATATCAAGCATTTAAGATTCTGACAGAAGGGGGGAAAATCAAGAGATTTTGGATTTTCAAAGCAATACCTCAAACGTCAATTCAGTATGGTGCACTCTACCTTTCCAGATTCTGAGCTATATGTGTTTGCTTGCATGTGCCTCTGAAACTCTTTGAGAAATGAAACATTAGGCAACGTTCAGATCCTCTGAGCCTTGTTAGTTCAGATTTACACACAAATAAATAAACACAGAATTTCAACAGAAGAAATACTTCAGAGTTTAGACATTTATCATCTGAGAAAAAATTTCATCTGATGAATATTTTATTCTGGACAGAAGTCCATACTTATATTTTTCAGAATAAATTTAAATCTATCTTCAGCAAGGGGTTTTGTAAAGATATCAGCCCACTGATGATCTATATCTACAAAGTTTAAAGTTATAATTCCCTTCTAAACATAGTCTCTGATGAAATGATGTTTAATCTCTATATGCTTAGCTTTAGAGTGTAAAATGGGGTTTTTAGATAAGCATATAGCAGCAGTATTATCACAGAAGATAGAAATGTTACTCTAAAAAATATGATAATCTTCCAGTTGACTTTTCATCTAGAGCATCTGGGTGCTACAACTAGCAGCAGCAATATATTCTGCCTCTGTTGTTAAAAGTGCAATTGTGGGTTGCTTCTTACTGAACCAAGAGATCATATGACTTCCAAGAAATTGACAGCTTCCAGAAGTACTTTTACGTTCTACTCTGTCTCCAGCATAGTCAGCATCACAAAATCCAACTAATTTATACTCATCAGATCTTCTATAACACAGACCCATATCAGTAGTACCTTTCAGATACCTTAGAATCCTCTTAACAGCTGTTAAGTGAGATTCTCTAGGATCTGATTGGAATCTAGCACACAGACACACACTGAATAAAATATCAGGTCTTGAAGCAGTCAAATATAAGAGAGATCCAATCATACCTCTGTAAAGTTTTTGATCAACTTTTTTACTTACCTCTTCCTTACCAAGTGTGCTTGTAGGATGCATTGGAGTCTTTGCCAGTTTGCTTTCATTCAGATTGAATTTCTTCATAAGCTCTTTGACATATTTAGTCTGGTGAATATATGTGCATTCTAGAGTCTGATTTACTTGGATTCCCAGAAAGAATCTAAGTTCTCCCATCATGCTCATTTCAAATTCAGCCTGCATAGACACAACAAACTCCTTTCTCAGCATAATATTGGTAGATCCAAAAATAATATCATCCATATAAATTTGACAAACTAGTAAACCTTTCTTAAATGTTTTACAGAAAAGAGTTGTGTCCACTTTGCCTCTGATAAAGTTCTTTTCCAGAAGAAAATTACTTAATCTTTCATACCAAGCTCTGGGAGCTTATTTCAAACCATAAAGAGATTTTTTGAGTTTGAAAACATGATCTGGAAATTTATCACTTTCAAAACCAGGAGGTTGATGGACATAAACTTCTTCTTCTATAATACCATTTAAGAAGGCACTCTTAACATCCATCTGATATAGAGTGATGTTATGTTGTGCAGCAAATGAAATAAGAAGGCGTATAGTTTCTAACCTTGCCACTGGAGCATAAGTTTCAATGTAATCAATACCTTCTTGTTGACTGTAACCTTGAGCTACCAGCCTTTCCTTGTTCCTAACAACTTCTCTTTGCCTCTAATAAAGTTCTTTTCTAGAAGAAAATTACTTAATCTTTCATACCAAGCTCTGGGAGCTTATTTCAAACCATAAAGAGATTTTTTGAGTTTGAAAACATGATCTGGAAATTTATCACTTTCAAAACCAGGAGGTTGATGGACATAAACTTCTTCTTCTATAATACCATTTAAGAAGGCACTCTTAACATCCATATGATATAAAGTGATGTTATGTTGTGCAGCAAATGAAATAAGAAGGCGTATAGATTCTAACCTTGCCACTGGAGCATAAGTTTCAGTGTAATCAATACCTTCTTGTTGATTGTAACCTTGAGCTACCAGCCTTGCCTTGTTCCTAACAACTTCTCCTTGCTCATTTAATTTATTTCTGAATACCCACTTTGTTCCAATAACGTTGGAACCTTTTGGTCTAGGAACCAGATCCCACACATCATTTCTTGTAAATTGATTTAGCTCATCTTGCATTGCAAGTATCCAATCATTGTCACTCAGAGCCTCATCCATAGATGTTGGTTCAATAATAGACACCAACCCAAGAAGTGATGTTCCAGATGATTTGATAAACGACCTTGTTCTTATAGGGTCATCTTTCTTCCCAATAATCATTTCTTCTGGATGAGAAGCCTTAATTCTGGATGATCCTTTAACTCTTGGTTCTTCAGAAATATTCATGTTATTCATCTGAGCAGCTAATGGAGTTGCATCTGGCGTAGCTTCTTCTTGAGCTTTCTCTACCTCTGGTTTCTCAGATTCTATGAGAATAACTTCTCCATCTGTAGAGTTTTCAAACTGCTTTGGCTTTTGATTGCCAAGCTTATCATCAAATCTAACATGTATAGATTCTTCCACAATCTGTGTCTCAGTATTGTATACTCTGTAGCCTTTAGAGCATTCAGAATATCCAAGCATGAAACACTTTTGTGCTTTAGAATCGAACTTGTTAAGATTCTCTTTAGTGTTCAGCATAAAACAAATACATCCAAAAGGATGGAAATAAGAAATGTTTGGCTTTTTATTCCTCCACAATTCATAAGGAGTCTTTTCCAGAAGAGGTCTAATTGACACTCTGTTCTGAATGTAACATGATGTGTTAATTGCCTCTGCCCAAAAATGTTTTGCCATGTTAGTCTCATTGATCATGGTTCTGGCCATCTCTTGCAAAGTTCTATTTTTCCTCTCTATAACTCCATTCTGTTGTGGAGTTCTAGGACAGGAGAAATCATGAGCAATGCCATTTTCATTAAAATATTTTTCAAAATGTTTGTTTTCAAATTCACCACCATGATCACTTCCGACTTTAACAATTTTGAAATCCTTTTCAGTTTGGACTTGTTTGCAGAAGTCAAAGAACACAGAGTGTGACTCATCCTTGTGTTTTAGGAATTTTACCCATGTCCATCTGCTGTAGTCATCAACAATTACTAATCCATACTTCTTGCCTCTGATGGATGCAGTTTTCACTGGTCCAAACAGATCAAGGTGAAGTAACTCTAATGGTTTTGAAGTTGAAACAACATTTTTGGATTTAAAAGATGATTTTGAAAATTTTCCTTTCTGACATGCTTCACAAAGAGCATCTGAGTTGAACTTTAAATTAGGAAGTCCTCTGACCAGATTAAGCTTATTAATCTGAGATATACGCCTCATATTAATATGACCCAATCTTCTATGCCAGACCCATTGCTCCTCATTAACAGACATAAGGCATTTAACATTCTGAACCTTAAGTTCTGAAAGACTAATTTTATAAATGTTGTTTTTCCTTTTACCATTAAAGAGGATTGAGCCATCCTTTTGACTAACAGCTTTGCAACACTTTTGATTAAAGATAATGTCATAACCATTGTCACTTAATTGACTTATGGACAATAGATTATGAGCTAACCCTTCAACAAGCAAGACATTAGTTATGGAAGGAAGTTTACCATTGCCTATGGTTCCAGAGCCAATTATTTTGCCCTTCTGATTCCCTCCAAACTTGACATCTCCTTTAGATCTAAGTTCCAGACTTTGGAACATAGACCTTTTTCCCGTCATATGTCATGAGCATCCAGAGTCCAGGTACCATGACTGGAGTCTTGACTTTGCTGCTAAGGATTTCTGCAACATAAATTATCTTATCCTTAGGTACCCAGATTTTCTTGGGTCCTTTTTGGTTAGTTGCCTTAAAGATTTTTCTGAACTTCTGTCTTTCAACATAAGACTTGTTCTGATTAGCTTTAGATTTATTAAACACACGTTTGTTATGATTAGAACTTGTGTGTTTAATATCATTTAAGTGACCAAATGTAAACTGAGAATATAAAGGAGGATACTTGATATCCAGTTTATCTACATATTTTGGATTTGAATCTTCATAAGAGAAAGATTTATATCCAACACCTTTTCTATAGTTTCTGCTGATACCATAGATCATTGAAACCATTTTGCTTCTATCTAGGATTTTAGTTAGAAACTTCCTGAAACTATAGTCATACTCTTGTAAAATATTTTTAGAGCATGGTTCAGATTTTGAATCAGAGTTTAGTTGAACAGATTCTAAATTATTTTTCAATTGAAGATTTTCAGCTTTTAGTTCAGCTATTTCTGATTCAAACTTATTACTCTCAAATTCAATATGCTTTAGAAGCGTTTTGTATTTGAGTTTAACTTTGCTATAGTTTTCAAGAATATCATATAAACTTTCAACAAGTTCCTGTCTAGAAAGTTCAGCAAATACCTCCTCAGAATCAGATTCTGATTCTGATCCAGATGATTCAGCACTGTCCTCAATGTCATCCATGATTGCCACATTTGCACATTCCTCTTCTGACTCTGATGACGAAACAGATGCATCTGAGTCATCCCAGGTAGCCATCAGAACTTTCTTTTTATGATCTGACTTTCTTTTTGGGTTCTCCTTCTGAAGCTTTGGACATTCACTCTTGTAGTGCCCAGGTTCTTTGCATTCATAGCAAACAACCTCTCTTTTTCCAGATCGTCTATGTCCAGAGGATTCTCCAGATCTTTTGTATCCAGAGTGTTCTCCAGACCTTCTGTGCCCAGAAGATTCTTTGTGTTGATCTGGTTTTCTAAAGTTCTTGAACTTCCTTTGCTTATTCTTCCAGAGTTTGTTGATTCTTCTGGACAACAAGGATAGTGTAATACCCCAAATTTTACCCTTACATTTAGTCAGGCATTTCGCATATCATCTCCTATGAACATTTGCTAACCGCTAACAAGTTATGGAGGTGTTTGTTTTGCAGATTTGGTCCCAGGGGTATTTTGGTCATTTCACGCAAATTCTGCCAATTTCTTGAAAACGGGCTGTTATTACGTTCTGAGGCATTTATTTGCCATTTGGGTCAAGGTGCCAGTATGTTTTGTCGGAAATATTGGACTCGGGGCCGTGCTTTGTTTGATTCTGAAACGTTTCCAAACAGTTTTGTTTCCTTTTATAAAGTTGGTTTGAAAAGGAAGTGGATACTGTTAAGGTTATTTTGAGAAGTGATGTGATCAACGAGGTTTTAATTTGAATTTGTTTGGATATAATCATATGGCGGGATATCATTTATAAAAAGCAAAGGAGAGGTTAAGTCTTAATATTTGTGAGCTTTTATTCATGAATGTTCACAAGCTACAAATCAAAGTTGAATTTAAATAATTTATGGATGATTATTCATGGATATTTAAATTCATAATTGAGAAAATAGAAATGAATATTTACTGGATTTTATTTCATGAACATCTAGAATTACAAGTTGAAATGGAAGTAATTTTTGGATTTTTATTCATGATGATCTTTCATTTACAAAAGGATTATACCTTTACAATAAGTATCTATTCTAGGTCCTAAAGTCCTAAAAAGAGAAAAAAATACAAGTTTTCTTCATTGGTCCTCCCTTGAGTTCTTCACGCAACTCTTGATCACCTGCCCATCAAAGCAAAACAAACAACAGGAAAAGAGGTTAGAAGTTGTTTGACACTCTCAGAACAGTGTCATCATCGAGTGCCGGGAGGGTACGACTAAAGCCGCATCCTACTCCTGTTACCAATCTGAGCCATCAGCGTCAGATCAGGTAGTTGTTTTTCTTATCATAAGGGACTGTCGAGAGATGAAGAGTAAAAAGAAGTTTCGGGTCGAAATGGATTTTGCCGAAGGATTGCTTCGAAACCAGTACGTAAATGCCATCCATCAAGTAAATATTGTAGCAACTATCAAGCAAATCTGTAAGGCCAATTGGAGGCTGGAAGTGCACGAAGTTAGCAAGAAAAATTATCCAACACAGAGGCTCAGTTGAGGACAACATCATAGCCTCTTCTCGCACAACAAACAGCACAAGTTATCCAACCCTGAAATACACAAAACAACATCAGCAACCCCAATTTCATAACAGAGTTTAAAACAGTTCAGCTCAAGAAACAGCAAGAACCGAATTCAGCTCGCATTCATAAAACAAATGAGCTAACTGCACAAAGAAAACTGGATTACAGAACGAGACAGTGGAAGTTGTTTCGAGTAAAATCATGATGGGCCAATGTCGACAATCAAAATATCAGAAAGACTATGGAGTCATCAAATCACACCTGCAAGTGAGGTTGTAAGAATAAGCAGATGAGTGCCCATAATCACGGATCCCAGATGTGCAAAGTGCATTGCGCAAACAAGTCACAAGCTCGGTTCAACAAGAAAAACCAAAGCATAAGCAGTGTTTAACAAAGTCAAGCTGTATCAGTTATGACAAATTCAATCCAACAGGCGAAGCTCAGCCACCACAGGAACAACAAAATCAAATCAGTTCGAATTGCAGGTCACAAAAGAAACATGATGTAAGTCATAAGAATAAACCATAGCAGAAACCATAATTCTGAACCAAGTTCAAACAAGCAAAGAGCACAACAGAATGAGTCAAAGAAGATAGAGTCAAATGGCATCAGAAAGAGAATAAATCCATACCATAAGAAGCATATCAGTTCACCAGGATAATTCATGCCCTCAAATATCCAAAGCATGAAGGGCTCAGTCTGAACATCATCGCCCCAGCAAATAAGTCACCAAAACAAGTTAAAAAATTATACTCAGTTCATGAAATGAACAAACAAACAAATGCACGGCTCAGCTCAACATGATAGCCAATCATCACCACCAATTCAATCAGAAGTATCAACATAAGCGAAAAACTAGGACTATAGCGTCCTGTTCCACATAGTTCAGACTAGAATGACATCATCACCGCATCGTACCCCCCCTCGGCGACACCAATCCGGCAGTATCTGAAACTACCAGTTCTCTCTGAAAGAAGAAGAGGAAAAGCTAATCCAAACTGCATCAGGAAAATAAGCCATATCAGAGATAAATCGTGAATCAAATCCAATCAAAGTGAATCCAAATGGGGAAAGTTTCAAACGAAACATAAGAAAATCATATCAGAATCTCAATCAGATCAAAGTAGCATCGGTTCACCAAAATTCCATAAAATCAAGCAAATCGAATCAACTGATATCAGAAAAATCCATATTCAAAATCAATATCGAATCATATCAGACAAAATCCAATCTCAAAAGGAAAAAGTAACGCAAAGCCGTGTCAATCCAGGCCCACGAAAAACATATATAAAACAAAGGGGCCATTCGAAGTGAAAAAACCCTAACGCTGTTCTCTACACAGAAGAAACCACAAAAGATAAAGTGACAGAACATTCTCACCAGAGGCGCGCTGTTATCAGAGAAGAAAACGACAAGAACGGACAAGTCGCAAGCAAACCCTAGTGGTCGCGAGAGGGAGAGGATTCACCGGCGCCGTTTAAAGCCACGACGAGCAAATCCTTTCATCGAAGCTCAGTCTACCATCATTGCCTCCGATTGAACCCACCGTAAGCTTTTCGCTCCATTATCAGCATATTAACCGTTTGTTTCTGTTTCTTAGTGTGCGGAGAAGGTGATACGAAAGAAAAAGGGGAGACAGAAGCCATAAACGAAGAAGAATAGTGGGCGATATCGTGATGATAGCGAGAGAGAATGAGAGAAACGAAGAAGAAGAAGTGAGCGGCGCCTCAAGGGCATTAGGGTTCTGAGAACCCTAATTGCTTTCCAAAATTAATCCAACCGGGTTGGGTCCAGGGTGATGACCGGCCCAACCCCTTATGTTTTGTTTTTATTTTTTTTATTATTTATTTTGTTTTTAAATTATGTTTTTATTTGTTTTAAAGTGTTTTAAAAAAAAAAAAATTCTTTTTTATGAAGATATCATACATAAATAAAAATCTTTTATAATATATTAAAAAAACCCTTTTCTTAAAATAAAAATTAAAACTTTCTTTTTTAAAATTTTTGTAAATATAAAAATGAAAAAACTCTTTTTTAAATAAAATAAGGAAATTTTTAAAAAATACAAAAAAATAAATTTTTTTAAAAAAAAAAGGGGGAGTAAATTATTTTTAAATTAAATTTCTTTTGCAAGCTAACATTTAACTATTAAGACTTTTTTTAATAATAAAATCGCAAATTTGCATCTTAACTCATTTGATCACCGCCTAACTCTGCCCACTAACATCATTTGTCCAATTTGCAGTTCATTACATCTACCGTTACTTATCTCATTTTATTTCATTACTATATTGTAACTGCTTCTCATATGTAACCTCGCGAACCAATAATCGCGCTTTAAATTTCTGCCTTTTAATTTCTGTTTGTATGGCTTTAACTTCTGTTTTATTCCCTGTTTGCAACTCAATCATCTCACACCTTCATTAATATTTCTGTCACATTGCACACACATCCGAAGGTTAGGTCTAGCTTTTGGCCGCCGCGCCAATAGTCCTCAAGCTTCAAACCCTTACAACCTCACAAACCCTAATTTTCACAAATGCCTCGCCGCAGGCAAAATTACAATTTTACCCCTAGCATTAGGTCAAAGAGCCGCCGCGCTCATTTTAGGGTTTCCCGCCGTGGAATCCCTAACCTAATTTAACCCTAATTACAACTTAACAATTCAACGTAGAGATTTGGAGTTTCTACACTCCATGTAAGCGTGTCCTTAAGATGCGTTTATTCCCCTTGAGACCTTGACCACAGTCAAGAAGTCTCTAACCTCCCTTTTGAGGGGAACTACGATTACTCTGATTCCACTCCCTTAAGGATACGTAGGCACAAGATGCGATGTCTTGCCGAGTAAACTTAGAATTAACCCCTTAGGTTTATTTTCTCACTTTTAATCCTTTGTACATATACCTTAAGCAAATAAATAAAGTAAATAGTAAACATTTGAACAAAAGGTTCCTGTAGAGTACTACAGAAGTTTAGGATGCTAATACCTTCCCTAAATTTAACCAACCCCCGAACCCTAGATCTTTCCCCGCATTGTGTTTACGATGCAAAAATAGGTTTTCCCTCTTTTGACCTTTTCCTTCGGATAAATCAAAGAGCGGTTGTGATTTGAATTGCGATTCAAACTAATTAATAGTTTGTGATCCTATTTCCACCGCAAGAGAAAATGGCGACTTCACTGGGGACCATCTCTTAACTTTTGAGGGTTATCCCTAACTTGTTCATATTTATTACTATCTGTGTTATTATTCATTTGCATGTATATATTGGTGCTTTGATTGTGGGACTGTTCCTTGTGCTGTGAGATAGGTCCTAACCCGGATCTAGTGTACCTTAGGTAAATGGCAATAGACCAAGGAAACTGTACGACGTATATCGATACGGTTGATCTGGTGGCCATAGTTAGTGCGACTTCTTGGTTGGTGCTTATATTCCTTAAGTCAAGTTGAGGATAATATTGAGGCTGCCATATGTTGTCAATGCACTAACTGACTTTTAGAACCCTAGTTAACTCATCTTGGCCTTTAGAAAGTAGTGAGGTAACCGGCTTTGGTGCAGACTGAAGTTGGTTGACACTCGATACTACGCTCATTGAGATCTTAAACTTGGAGGGTTTTGGTTGGCAAGTAAGTTGCCTTCTGAACAACCACCCTTGTGAAGGATCAATGATATTGAGATCCCTTAGAACCTGGTTACTTTTGTAGGACAGGATGAACCATCTAACTTCAGGGGAGGGTACTTGCCTTTGAACCTCATGCAAGCCTTTAACCTAGGACTTTGTGGGTTTTCATGCATTGCATCCATAAAGCATCTCATCGCATTGTATTCCATGGAGTTCAAACATCATTTATGGATATCGCGGGATACCATAAATAAAAAAAAAATATAAAATGAAAAAACAAGAAAAAGATTTCCTTGGTACCCCACGACATTAGTAAATGTTTTGAATTCCATGAAATCTTCATTTGCATTCACATTTTAGCATCATACTTTTGCATTGCATGTGTCTCCCGATTTCTCACACTCGGTTCTCTCACCTTCCAGTTTTGTCACCCTGAGTTCTCGGCACCAATACAACACCAGAGCTCAAACTCGGAAAAGAATGGAGGATCAGGCAAAAGAGATTGATCGCCTTAGCAATGAACTTGAAGACCTTCGAGGGGGTATGGGGCGTATGATGGAGTTGTTACATGTCATGAATGCTAAGATGGATACCCAACCCACTGTTGTTTCTGAGATTACCGGCGTTACTATGGACCCTCCACCAAGTGTGACCATAGCAAGGGACCCACCTTATGGTCTTGCTCCCGATTTTGTGCCTCCTCAAGCCACTGTTCCGATTAATCAACCTGTTCAGCAAGCCGTGCCCTTGTTTTCTGAAGTTTCTAGGGGGGCTCCTATCTTTGCACCACCTGTTGTACACACTCGTGCGCAACCGTACTTCAATGAGACAGCTTTTGATAATCTCGATGAGAATGTTGAGGGTTATGAAAAACATGATAAGCTTCGTGAGGAAGTAAACACTATCGTCCAGAGATTGAAAAAGGTAGAGGGTGATCAAATTTTTGGGACTGCTGCAAGGGATGTTTGTTTGGTCTCAGGTTTGGTTATTCCCCCAAAGTTCAAAACTCCGAACTTCGATCGTTATGAAGGTGCCACCTGTCCTAAGAGTCATTTGATCATGTATTATCTCAAAATGGCTGCCCATGTTGAGGATGATAAACTGATGATTCATTGCTTCCAAGACAGTTTGAAGGGTGCTTCTTCCAAGTGGTATTTAACTTCGGACCAATCCCGCGTTAAGAGCTTTCAAGATTTATCTGACGCTTTCATCAAACACTACAAGTACAATATGGATCTGGCTCCTGACAGAAGACAGTTGCTGAGTATGTCACAAAAGAATTCTGAGTCATTCAAAGAGTATGCTCAAAGGTGGAGAGAGACTGCTTCGCAGGTAGAACCTCCTTTGACCGAGAAAGAGTTAGCTGATTGGTTTGTCGACACCGTCCGTCCAGAATTTTACGAGAGAATGGTGGGTAGTGTGACTTCAAATTTCTCCGACATCGTTACCGTGGGTGTCAAGATTGAATTGGGTATGAAGAGTGGTAAAATGACAAATAATCATGGCGCTTCTAAGGATCAGCCGAAGAAACCTCCGTATAGCTCCCAGAAAAAGAAGGAGAGTGAGACTAATGCTATATCCTCTGGTAGACCAAGGGAACGCTTTTATCGGCATCCGCAAGGTTATGCTCAACCTCAAGGGTACCCAGTCCAATATGCTCAACAACCCTACGTGGCAGCTATTACACCTTCTTTCAATCAACAGGTTCCCATGTATCAACCTATGCAACAACCTCCTGTTTATCCGCCTCCTGTCAACTACCTACAGGCACCCAATACTCCTGCTCCTCAACAGCCAAAGAGTCCGGCTCCTCGCCAGAATGTTCCGAACAGAAGAACGTATAAGCCTTGTCCGCCAATTCCGATGACTTTTACCGAGTTGTATCCCTCTTTGGTCAAGCAAGGTCTAATCACCACTCGGGCTTTGGGTCCGCCTCCTAATCCTCTACCCGCCAATTACAACGCCGCTGCTCATTGTTTATTTCATGAGGGTGCGCCTAGCCATGATCTGGAGAATTGTTATGCTCTCAAAAATATTGTCAGGGATTTATTGGAAAAGAAGATTTTGTCATTCGAAGATCCTCAACCAAATGTTAAGAAGAACCCTTTTCCTAATCATGAGAGTGTCAATGCCATCAGTGCTGATTCAGAGGAAGGTTATGCCCTTGATGTTGAACAGATTAAGACTCCTCTCAAGATGTTCCATTCGAAGCTGTTTGAAGCTGGTTTAGTAGATACTTCCCACGTTGCATGCGCAAGTTGTGAAGCCAGTATCAAGGGTTGTGTGTTGGTTCAGAATGATGTTCAGAGGTTAATTAATGAGGGTGTTTTACAAGTGACAAGCCAAGCCAAGAAGGAGGTAGTCGTTGTGGTTGAGCCTGTCTTCCATCAGCCTGAATCAAAGGGTAAGGTACCAGTGTTTAATCTATCAGGGGCAGGCTCCGCCAACCTCGTGTTCGATATACCGAGGTCGTATATCCCTGAAGTGAATCAGCCTAAGCCTATAGTTATTCGAAGACCGAGTCCGTTTCCTTTCAATGATCCTAAAGCTGTGCCTTGGAAATATGACGTGACGATGATTGACAAGGAGTCCGGGAAGGTTATTCCAAATGAAGAGGTTAAGGGCACGGTGACCAATATCGCAGAGGTAAGCAGGATGACTCGCAGTGGCCGTGTGTATACTCCCCATTCTAATAAGGATCCACCTAAGGAGACCACTAATATCCCAGTGCCTGCCAAAGACAAAGGTAAGGGGGCCGTCACGAATGATGAAGACGCCGAATTTTTGAGGATCATCAAGAAAAGTGACTATAAAGTTATCGACCAACTTCATCAGACTCCTTCCAAGATTTCGATTTTATCTCTGTTGATGAGTTCACCCGCTCATAGGATGGCCTTGCAGAAGGTTTTGACTCAAGCACATGTGGATCAAGATATTAGCACCAGTCGATTTAATAGTGTGATTGCCAATTTAACCGCCTGTAACACCCTCAGTTTCAGCAATGAAGAGTTACCGAAGGAGGGTCCGAACCATAATCGTGCTTTACATATATCGGTAAAATGTCAAGAGGACAATTTAGCGAGAGTGCTAGTGGACACCGACTCTTCTCTGAATGTTCTACCCAAGAGGGTTCTTGATAAGTTGGCTTGTAAAGAGACTGGGTTGAAACCTACTCCTTTGGTCGTCAAGGCTTTCGATGGCTCTCGCCGATCGGTAATGGGGGAGGTTGAGCTTCCTATCCTGATTGGTCCGCAAATTTTTAATATCACGTTTCAAGTCATGGACATTAATCCCAACTACAGTTGTTTACTCGGAAGGCCGTGGATTCATGCCGCTGGGGCGGTAACCTCAACTTTACATCAGAAGATGAAGTTCGTGATCGATGAAAAGTTGGTTATTATACACGGTGAGGAGGATCTGATGGTCAGTAACCTGTCTTCTTTCCGCTACATCGAGGCCGATGAGAAGGCTTTAGACATCTCCTTTCAAGCACTTGAGATCGCCAATGTTGTTCTGCTGGAAGTCGAAGAAACAGTGGGTCAGGGTAGTCCATCTTTTGCATCTCTGAAGAGTACCAAAGCAACAATTGAAAGGGGCATTCCTGAAGGTTGGGGAGAGGTAATTGATGTCAAGACCAAGACTGATCGCTCTGGGTTGGGTTACAAACCAACTCAGAATGGAGCTGCCATGACCGTCGAAGGGCGTCCGAAGGTTATCCAAGAAGTATTTGTCAGCGGAGGTTTCCAAGTCAATGCCATCAGTGACTGTGAGAAAAATGAAGAGCTGAGCAACCTGGTGTTTAAGGGTGATGCAGTTTTGAACAACTGGGAGGCCGTAGAGATCCCTGTTATTTTTCCCTTGTCAAAGTAATTGTTTTTTTAAGTTTCATTTACATTTTCAAATAAAAATCCGTAGCTCTGCCCAAGGCTATAGGGTCGCTGTTATTGGGCCACCTTTCATTTCTAAAAGGATATTAATAAAAGCATTTTGTTCAATTCCACTTTGGTTCATTTGCGTTTTTCGTTTTCACCTTTAAGAATGAAATTGGCAACCTTTCTTCCAAAAAAATAATAATAAAAAAAAACAGCATTTCATTCTTACATATCTTCGAGCATTTTAATTAAGTAAGCTTTCCATCATGCAGAGATATCGTAAACCTTGTTGGATCCAATGACTTTACTGACACTCCTGACTGGGATGCACCCATCAATCAAGCTGAGGACGAGGGTGAAGAAGATTTTGAAGTACCCGCTGAACTGACAAGATTGATTGAGTACGAGTACACAGAGCTTCAACCGCATAAAGAGCAGGTGGACTTAATTAATCTCGGTACGGATGAGAGCAAGAAGGAGGTCAAGATTGGTGCAAAGCTTGGGACGGAGATTAGGCCGAGGTTGATTGAGTTGTTAAAAGAGTATATTGATGTGTTTGCATGGTCGTATCAAGATATGCCGGGCCTAGACACGGATATTGTTGTTCACAAGTTGCCACTTAAGCCAGATTGTCTGCCTATCAAACAAAAGCTTCGAAGAACGAGACCCGACATGGCTTTGAAGATTCGAGATGAGGTTAAGAAGCAGTTGGATGCAGGTTTCTTGGCAGTCGCGAAATATCCAGATTGGGTTGCCAACATTGTGCCAGTACCTAAGAAGGACGGTAAAGTTAAGATGTGTGTAGACTACAGGGATCTGAACAAAGCAAGTCCAAAGGACGACTTCCCACTGCCACATATTGACACACTGGTAGACAATACAGCCAGTTTTGCGTTGTTCTCATTTATGGATGGTTTCTCCGGCTATAATCAGATCAAGATGGATCCCGATGATCGAGAGAAGACTACTTTCATTACTCCTTGGGGAACCTTCTGCTACAAGGTCATGCCCTTTGGTTTAAAGAACGCAGGGGCAACTTACCAACGTGCTATGACCACTCTTTTTCATGATATGATGCACAAAGAAATTGAGGTGTATGTGGACGATATGATAGCCAAATCTCAGAGTGAAGAGGAGCATTTAGACCACTTGGTGAAGCTGTTTGAACGACTCAGGAAATATCAGTTGAAATTGAATCCTACAAAATGTACCTTCGGTGTCAGATCTGGAAAACTGCTTGGTTTCATTGTTAGCCAGCGAGGGATTGAGGTGGATCCTGACAAAGTCCGAGCCATTCAAGATATGCCGGCTCCGCGAACCGAGACGCAAGTTAGAGGTTTTCTGGGACGTATGAATTATATTTCCAGGTTTATCTTTAATATGACCGCTACTTGTGAGCCGATATTCAAGTTGCTTTGCAAGGGGCAGACAGTTGAGTGGAACCCTGATTGTCAGGAAGCATTCGAGAAGATTAAGGGTTATTTGCAAGATCCCCCTATTCTGATCCCGCCCGTACCTGGAAGACCGTTGTTTATGTACCTTACTGTTCTTGAGAAGTCTATGGGTTGTGTGCTTGGACAACATGATGAGACTGGGAAAAAGGAACATGCAATTTATTACCTGAGCAAGAAGTTTACCGATTGCGAAAACAGATACTCACCATTAGAGAAAACTTGTTGTGCATTGGCATGGGCCGCTAAGCGCCTTCGGCAGTATATGGTCTGTCATACCACGTTATTGATTTCTAAAATGGATCCGATCAAGTATATTTTTGAAAAACCTGCTCAAACCGGGAGGCTAGCCCGTTGGCACATGTTGTTATCCGAATATGACATCCAGTATGTACCCCAGAAGGCAATTAAGGGTAGTATCTTATCTGATTACCTCGCAGACCAGCCAGTTGAAGATTATGAACCTCTTAAGCTCGATTTTCCTGATGAGGATATTTTGTTGATTAAAAGAGATTGTGAAGAGCCAGATCCGAGCGAAGGTCCAGAACCAGGTCTTTGGTGGAAGATGATGTTTGATGGTTCCTCAAATTTCAATGGGCATGGTATAGGCGCCATTTTGATGAACCCAAAGGGTGGATTTACTCCATTTACAGCAAGATTGGACTTTGAGTGTACTAATAACGTCGCAGAGTATGAAGCGTGTATCCTCGGCCTCGAAGCGGCGATTCACCTCCGAATCAAACTTCTTAAAGTAAGTGGTGACTCAGCTTTGGTTATTTACCAAGTACAAGGCAAATGGGAAACGAAGAATGAGAAGTTAATCCCTTATAAAGACTATATTATTGAGCTGATCAAGTATTTCGACGATATAAAATTCGAGCATGTTCCTAGATCCGAGAATCACGTAGCTGATGCATTAGCCATGTTAGCATCTATGTGGAAAGTTAAATTCGTTAATGAAGCACCTCTTATCCATATTGAGCGCAAGGTGGAGCCCGCTTATTGTCAGACGGTCGAAGAAGTTGAGGTGGATGAAAAGCCTTGGTTTCACGATATCAAGAACTATCTCGTCAAGCAAGAGTATCCCGAGGGTGCTACCGGTCTGGACAAGAAAACATTGAGAAGACTGGCGTCCAAATTCTTTATCAGTAATGGTGTGCTATACAAGAGGAATCACGACATGGTTCTGCTCAGATGTGTTGATAAACGGGAAGCAGACATGTTACTACAGGAAATTCATGAGGGGACCTTCGGAACCCATGCCAATGGTTATGCTATGTCCAAGAAGATGTTAAGGGCTGGGTATTACTGGTTAACCATGGAAGCCGATTGCATCCGATACGCTAGGAAATGCCATAAGTGCCAAATTTATGCTGATAAAATGCACGTACCTCCGTCACCGTTGAATGTTTTGTCTTCACCATGGTCGTTCTCTATGTGGGGCATCGACATGATTGGGGCAATTGAGCCGAAAGCTTCTAATGGACATTGTTTTATCCTTGTTGCCATTGATTATTTCACCAAGTGGGTAGAGGCTGCCTCCTACACTAACGTGACCAAGCAAGTGGTTACCCGATTCATCAGAAAAGAGATTATCTGCCGTTATGGAGTCCCAAGCCGGATAATAACTGACAATGGCACCAATCTGAATAATAAGACTATGAAAGAGCTGTGTGATAGTTTCAAGATCACTCACCATAACTCTTCTCCGTACCGTCCTAAGATGAATGGGGCCGTTGAAGCTGCGAATAAGAATATCAAGAAGATCCTGCAAAAGATGGTTGTGACTTACAAAGATTGGCATGAGATGTTACCGTTTGCTTTGCATGGATACAGAACCTCAGTGAGAACTTCGACAGGGGCAACACCTTTCTCACTGGTATATGGAATGGACGCCGTGCTCCCCATCGAAGTAGAGATACCTTCTTTAAGAGTGTTAATGGAAGCTGAACTTGAGGAAGCTGAGTGGGTTCAAGACAGATTGGATCAGTTGAATCTCATTGACGAGAAGCGTTTGACAGCCATGTGCCATGGGCAATTATATCAGAAACGGATGAAAAGAGCGTTTGATAAGAAGATTCGTATCCGTGAGTTCCGTCAAGGAGAGCTCGTACTCAAAAAGATCTTGCCAGTACACAAAGATATGCGTGGAAAGTGGATGCCCAATTATGAAGGCCCTTTCGTTGTAAAGACTGTCTTCTCCGGAGGGTCTCTAATACTTACGACAATGGACGGTGAAGAACTAGCACATCCCGTGAATTCTGATGCAGTCCGAAAATATTATGCCTAAAAACCCGCTAAGTCGAAAACCTGCAAAAGGCGACTTAGGCAAAAGTAAGGGATGAAAAAAAATAATAATAATAAAAAGCTCGCTAAGTTGAAAACTCGAAAGGGCGGCTTAGGCAAAAAAGAGCGTCCCGGTGGATTGAAAACCCGAAAGGGCGGTCCAGGCAAAAGTTAGGGACAAAGGCATTTCATTGCATCAGAGGACACTGATTATCTCGAACACACTTTTTGCATGAGAGCCATGTTTCAGTTCTTTCATCCTTGCCCAAAGCAAGATTCTGGATTAGTCTTAGTTATTAGTGTCAGTAGGTGTCATTGGATTCAATGTAACCTTTTTCCCATGTTGCCAATTTCAAAATGTAATCATCTGTGGAGCTATGCCTTCAGCAAGCAGCCACCCTTTAATAAAAGATACCATCTCGTTACTTACATTCCTTGGTGCATTGCTCTTTATTTTCTATTGTTATGCAAAATGCGTTTATTCTTAAAATTTGAAAATGAAAGGTGCATTGTAGATTTTCCAAAACTGTTTTTCAAAAAAAAAAACAAAACAAGTTTGAAATGTAATAAATTACTTTGACTAGTGGAAATTCCGACAGGATCTCTTCATTCCCCGGAAATATCATTATTGCAGAAACACTTTCAAACCATGGCCCAGTGATAGTCCCCAGAGAGGCTATAAGCTGACAACTTTTTTCTTGGGAAACTCAACAGTGTCCCTCAGGTTTTCTTCTCCCCATGTGAAGACGTGATACTGTACACCCAAGCAGATTACCTTCTCCCCAGAGAATTCAGAATTTCAAAACCAGATTTGATTCTACCATTGATCTTTCTTACCCATGATTGACGTATTGGTTGCGGAGAACGCAGGGTATTTCCGTCGAGATGTTTATTTCGTCTCTCGTCCCGTCTCTAGTCTGTTTCGTCAGCATACGCAAGGGCATAAGCATCACATGCCTATTTCGTTATATATTCATTACATATTCATTACATATTCATTACATATTCATTACATATTCATTACATATTCATTACATACTCATTTCGTAACCATTAACATACATAACCATTAACATACATAAACATTAACATACATAGACATTAACCTACATTCACATTAATATATGCATTAACATATGCATTAGCATTCACAGGTTCATTGCGTCTCTATCATTGGTCGTTACCGCCGAGTAACTGGGTTCGTCCATTCTCTCCAAATAGATTGTCAGCCCTAAGCATAAAATACTTACTTGTTTCCAGTTTCCCCACAGAGCTCGATCCTCGTGGATGACGGTTACTTCAGCTATCTTTCCTCGCCAGGATAAGATATCTACCCTTCGGGTTCATTCCCTCGATGGAGTTTTGATTTCCAGTCTTCTTTCTAGCTCGATCCTAGATTGAATCTCAGTCTTGTCGGTCGTCAATCCCAACCGGACGTGCATTTATTTTGCACCATCTAAAGGTTTTCACCATACCATGACAGATACGCGACTATCTCGCTTGAGAAGGTTATCACTGTACCCGGACGTGCATTTATTTTGCGCCATCTTTCAAGAAAATCAACTACAATCATTTACAGATATACGCCAGTTCACGCCTGGAAAATCCACTAGTACAACACTTTACAATCCTACATGTTACAATACTTTACAACACTTTATAATCTTACATCTTACAGCATCAGTATGCGACATTTCTCGCCTGAGAAGCCAAATCCTATCTTCGTTATGACTCGCAGCAAATGGCCATCTCCATGGAGCAGTTGGGCTTCCATTTACCTGTCGTCTTGAAGTATAGAGAGGTTTGAACCGTTTCATATTCAGGAGAGCACGATTCTGAAATATGAGTAAATTCAGTCATCCAGTTTCATATTCAGGAGAGCACGATTCTGAAATATGAGTAAATTCAGTCATCCAGTTTCATATTCAGGAGAGCACGATTTTGAAATATGAGTAAATTCAGTCATCCAGTTTCATATTCAGGAGAGCACGATTCTGAAATATGAGTAAATTCAGTCATCCAGTTTCGTATTCAGGAGAGCACGATTCTGAAATATGAGTAAATTCAGTCATCCAGTTTCATATTCAGGAGAGCACGATTCTGAAATATGAGTATCTTCAGTCATCCAGTCTCATATTCAGGAGAGCACGATTCTGAAGTATGAAGAATTTCATTTACAAGAAAGAGCCGAATCATATTCAGGAGAGCACGATTCTGAAGTATGAGGAAGTTCAGTTTACCCTTTTCATGTTCAGGAGAGCACGATCTTGAAGCATGAAGAAGTTTATTTATCCTTCAGTAAGAGAAAAATCAGAATCGTATTCCAGGCGCCGACCTTAAATGCGAGAAGATTTATTTATCAGATAAGCAGCAGCCTCTTTTGAGTGCTTATCCATTTTTGCACATAAGTCCCTTCCAACGATAAGTGACAGTTCTCTCGAGAAGTTTATCAGGGCATTTCCCATTAAAGTCCACTTATTTTGGCATACAGTCGGTCTTTACCCTGTATATTTGATACGGATTTCCGAAAAGTCCGTTTGATCTTGTCACGAGGGATAGTTACAGAAGCTTGGATGTTATTCTTTGCTCAATGCTCCGGCATTCTGTAATCGATCTTACAATCGTACGTGATCCAGTTCTATTTTTAGATTCCCCAGTGGAGGCCATCTCATAGGTACCCTCTCCATTTGAGGATCTCGCCCCTTTTCTAAAAGTGACAATTGGACATTCGCACCAGTTGACTATCTTTTTTAGATTTCCCAGTGTTGTACTGTTGTCTCAGCACGTCGTTGTCCCCAGTGAGTTCTTCTCGTGGCGTCTGTCCCGGTGTCGTCATGTTCGTCAGCATTTTCGCGTTCATACGCATCATATCATATTCATGGCGTCATTTTCATTAAGCTGTTCCCGTTTTACCCACAGCATTGCATATCGTCACATATAAGGGCAAAATTTTCGGTTATCTATATTTAAATCTCTCCACCACGATTCCTCGAGTCTCTGTCACTCAAATCGTCCGGTGTAGCTATTTAAATAGGGGCAACTGTAATACCCCAAATTTTACCCTTACATTTAGTCAGGCATTTCGCATATCATCTCCTATGAACATTTGCTAACCGCTAACAAGTTATGGAGGTGTTTGTTTTGCAGATTTGGTCCCAGGGGTATTTTGGTCATTTCACGCAAATTCTGCCAATTTCTTGAAAACGGGCTGTTATTACGTTCTGAGGCATTTATTTTCCATTTGGGTCAAGGTGCCAGTATGTTTTGTCGGAAATATTGGACTCGGGGCCGTGCTTTGTTTGATTCTGAAACGTTTCCAAACAGTTTTGTTTCCTTTTATAAAGTTGGTTTGAAAAGGAAGTGGATACTGTTAAGGTTATTTTGAGAAGTGATGTGATCAACGAGGTTTTAATTTGAATTTGTTTGGATATAATCATATGGCGGGATATCATTTATAAAAAGCAAAGGAGAGGTTAAGTCTTAATATTTGTGAGCTTTTATTCATGAATGTTCACAAGCTACAAATCAAAGTTGAATTTAAATAATTTATGGATGATTATTCATGGATATTTAAATTCATAATTGAGAAAATAGAAATGAATATTTACTGGATTTTATTTCATGAACATCTAGAATTACAAGTTGAAATGGAAGTAATTTTTGGATTTTTATTCATGATGATCTTTCATTTACAAAAGGATTATACCTTTACAATAAGTATCTATTCTAGGTCCTAAAGTCCTAAAAAGAGAAAAAACTACAAGTTTTCTTCATTGGTCCTCCCTTGAGTTCTTCACGCAACTCTTGATCACCTGCCCATCAAAGCAAAACAAACAACAGGAAAAGAGGTTAGAAGTTGTTTGACACTCTCAGAACAGTGTCATCATCGAGTGCCGGGAGGGTACGACTAAAGCCGCATCCTACTCCCGTTACCAATCTGAGCCATCAGCGTCAGATCAGGTAGTTGTTTTTCTTATCATAAGGGACTGTCGAGAGATGAAGAGTAAAAAGAAGTTTCGGGTCGAAATGGATTTTGCCGAAGGATTGCTTCGAAACCAGTACGTAAATGCCATCCATCAAGTAAATATTGTAGCAACTATCAAGCAAATCTGTAAGGCCAATTGGAGGCTGGAAGTGCACGAAGTTAGCAAGAAAAATTATCCAACACAGAGGCTCAGTTGAGGACAACATCATAGCCTCTTCTCGCACAACAAACAGCACAAGTTATCCAACCCTGAAATACACAAAACAACATCAGCAACCCCAATTTCATAACAGAGTTTAAAACAGTTCAGCTCAAGAAACAGCAAGAACCGAATTCAGCTCGCATTCATAAAACAAATGAGCTAACTGCACAAAGAAAACTGGATTACAGAACGAGACAGTGGAAGTTGTTTCGAGTAAAATCATGATGGGCCAATGTCGACAATCAAAATATCAGAAAGACTATGGAGTCATCAAATCACACCTGCAAGTGAGGTTGTAAGAACAAGCAGATGAGTGCCCATAATCACGGATCCCAGATGTGCAAAGTGCATTGTGCAAACAAGTCACAAGCTCGGTTCAACAAGAAAAACCAAAGCATAAGCAGTGTTTAACAAAGTCAAGCTGTATCAGTTATGACAAATTCAATCCAACAGGCGAAGCTCAGCCACCACAGGAACAACAAAATCAAATCAGTTCGAATTGCAGGTCACAAAAGAAACATGAGATAAGTCATAAGAATAAACCATAGCAGAAACCATAATTCTGAACCAAGTTCAAACAAGCAAAGAGCACAACAGAATGAGTCAAAGAAGATAGAGTCAAATGGCATCAGAAAGAGAATAAATCCATACCATAAGAAGCATATCAGTTCACCAGGATAATTCATGCCCTCAAATATCCAAAGCATGAAGGGCTCAGTCTGAACATCATCGCCCCAACAAATAAGTCACCAAAACAAGTTAAAAAATTATACTCAGTTCATGAAATGAACAAACAAACAAATGCACGGCTCAGCTCAACATGATAGCCAATCATCACCACCAATTCAATCAGAAGTATCAACATAAGCGAAAAACTAGGACTATAGCGTCCTGTTCCACATAGTTCAGACTAGAATGACATCATCACCGCATCGTACCCCCCCTCGGCGACACCAATCCGGCAGTATCTGAAACTACCAGTTCTCTCTGAAAGAAGAAGAGGAAAAGCTAATCCAAACTGCATCAGGAAAATAAGCCATATCAGAGATAAATCGTGAATCAAATCCAATCAAAGTGAATCCAAATGGGGAAAGTTTCAAACGAAACATAAGAAAATCATATCAGAATCTCAATCAGATCAAAGTAGCATCGGTTCACCAAAATTCCATAAAATCAAGCAAATCGAATCAACTGATATCAGAAAAATCCATATTCAAAATCAATATCGAATCATATCAGACAAAATCCAATCTCAAAAGGAAAAAGTAACGCAAAGCCGTGTCAATCCAGGCCCACGAAAAACATATATAAAACAAAGGGGCCATTCGAAGTGAAAAAACCCTAACGCTGTTCTCTACACAGAAGAAACCACAAAAGATAAAGTGACAGAACATTCTCACCAGAGGCGCGCTGTTATCAGAGAAGAAAACGACAAGAACGGACAAGTCGCAAGCAAACCCTAGTGGTCGCGAGAGGGAGAGGATTCACCGGCGCCGTTTAAAGCCACGACGAGCAAATCCTTTCATCGAAGCTCAGTCTACCATCATTGCCTCCGATTGAACCCACCGTAAGCTTTTCGCTCCATTATCAGCATATTAACCGTTTGTTTCTGTTTCTTAGTGTGCGGAGAAGGTGATACGAAAGAAAAAGGGGAGACAGAAGCCATAAACGAAGAAGAATAGTGGGCGATATCGTGATGATAGCGAGAGAGAATGAGAGAAACGAAGAAGAAGAAGTGAGCGGCGCCTCAAGGGCATTAGGGTTCTGAGAACCCTAATTGCTTTCCAAAATTAATCCAACCGGGTTGGGTCCGGGGTGATGACCGGCCCAACCCCTTATGTTTTGTTTTTATTTTTTTTATTATTTATTTTGTTTTTAAATTATGTTTTTATTTGTTTTAAAGTGTTTTAAAAAAAAAATTTCTTTTTTATGAAGATATCATACATAAATAAAAATCTTTTATAATATATTAAAAAAACCCTTTTCTTAAAATAAAAATTAAAACTTTCTTTTTTAAAATTTTTGTAAATATAAAAATGAAAAAACTCTTTTTTAAATAAAATAAGGAAATTTTTAAAAAATACAAAAAAATAAATTTTTTTAAAAAAAAAAAGGGGGAGTAAATTATTTTTAAATTAAATTTCTTTTGCAAGCTAACATTTAACTATTAAGACTTTTTTTAATAATAAAATCGCAAATTTGCATCTTAACTCATTTGATCACCGCCTAACTCTGCCCACTAACATCATTTGTCCAATTTGCAGTTCATTACATCTACCGTTACTTATCTCATTTTATTTCATTACTATATTGTAACTGCTTCTCATATGTAACCTCGCGAACCAATAATCGCGCTTTAAATTTCTGCCTTTTAATTTCTGTTTGTATGGCTTTAACTTCTGTTTTATTCCCTGTTTGCAACTCAATCATCTCACACCTTCATTAATATTTCTGTCACATTGCACACACATCCGAAGGTTAGGTCTAGCTTTTGGCCGCCGCGCCAATAGTCCTCAAGCTTCAAACCCTTACAACCTCACAAACCCTAATTTTCACAAATGCCTCGCCGCAGGCAAAATTACAATTTTACCCCTAGCATTAGGTCAAAGAGCCGCCGCGCTCATTTTAGGGTTTCCCGCCGTGGAATCCCTAACCTAATTTAACCCTAATTACAACTTAACAATTCAACGTAGAGATTTGGAGTTTCTACACTCCATGTAAGCGTGTCCTTAAGATGCATTTATTCCCCTTGAGACCTTGACCACAGTCAAGAAGTCTCTAACCTCCCTTTTGAGGGGAACTACGATTACTCTGATTCCACTCCCTTAAGGATACGTAGGCACAAGATGCGATGTCTTGCCGAGTAAACTTAGAATTAACCCCTTAGGTTTATTTTCTCACTTTTAATCCTTTGTACATATACCTTAAGCAAATAAATAAAGTAAATAGTAAACATTTGAACAAAAGGTTCCTGTAGAGTACTACAGAAGTTTAGGGTGCTAATACCTTCCCTAAATTTAACCAACCCCCGAACCCTAGATCTTTCCCCGCATTGTGTTTACGATGCAAAAATAGGTTTTCCCTCTTTTGACCTTTTCCTTCGGATAAATCAAAGAGCGGTTGTGATTTGAATTGCGATTCAAACTAATTAATAGTTTGTGATCCTATTTCCACCGCAACAGATAGTTCTTCTTCATCTTCAGAAGCAGACTCTTCAGAGCTTTCTTCTAATACTTGCAATGCTTTAACAACTTTATTAGATTTTAACGCAATTGACTTACCTTTCTTTAGAGGCTCATCTTCCTCTAGTTCAATCTCATGACTCCTTATAGAACTTATTAGTTCCTCCAGCGTAATCTTGTTCAGATCCTTTGCCAGCATCAGATCAGTGACCATAGGTCTCCATCTGGTTGGCAAGCTTCTGATTATTTTCTTGACATAATCTGCTGTAGAGTAACCCTTGTCCAGAACCTTTAGGCCAGAAGTGAGAATCTGGAATCTGGAAAACATTGCTTCAATAGATTCAGATTCTTCCATCTTGAAAGCTTCATACTTCTGGATCAGCGCCAGAGCCTTGGTTTCTTTGACTTGAGAGTTCCCTTCATGAGTCATCTTCATGGATTCAAATATATCAAAGGCAGTTTCTCTGTTGGTTATTTTCTCATACTCAGTATGAGATACAACATTTAGCAATATAGTTCTAGCCTTGTGGTGATTTCTGAATTCCTTCTTTTGCTCCTTAGTCATTGACTTTCTGTCAACTTTCTTGCCAATCCCATCAGTGGGATGAACATATCCATCAATAACTAAGTCCCAAAGATCAGCATCAAATCCTAGAAAGAAACTTTCCAATCTATCTTTCCAATAATCAAATTTCTCTCCATCAAACATGGGAGGTTTTGTGCTGACTCTTTCTTCATATTTGTTGTTGTTGGGTGTT
Organism: Lathyrus sativus; assembly: GCA_963859935.3. Classification (NCBI taxonomy): domain Eukaryota; kingdom Viridiplantae; phylum Streptophyta; class Magnoliopsida; order Fabales; family Fabaceae; genus Lathyrus; species Lathyrus sativus. Next base: position 95,662,597 of record OZ012738.1, on the reverse strand, counting down.
GAAGTTTCAGCAGCCATAATGTATATCAACCAAGAGTGTCAAGATTTTTTCCCACTGGATCTTTTCTGGTCACGGTTAAGTGATAGCACAAACAGAACCGGAGCTCTGATGCCAACTGAAGGTGAGAAAAACACTTAGAAGGGGGGGGGGGTTGAATAAGAGTTTTAAGAAATATGGCAATAAAAACAACTCAAGATTTTTATCCTGGTTCATTGAACTCAACTACTCCAGTCCACCTTATCAAAGATTATTTGCCTTTCTCTGCAAGGACTTAATCCACTATTAATCAACTGATTACAATAGAAAGCACTAAGAGCAATTGTCTTAGTCTTCTCAAGAACTACTGACCACACCTTGGTCTTCTTAAGGAACTTCTTACAAATTAATGTAAACTAACAAGTGTTTGAATGCTTCTAATAAGCTGTATCACAACTGTGATGTTTACACTTAAGATTAAGTACAACAAAAACTATAAGGTTTTATGAAAGATCAAATGAATAAGATCTTGTGAGATTTTCTCTTTTATGAATCAAGCGTGTATTTATTTTTGAGTGAACTTGCAATGAGCAAATGGTGAGTAGTGAATTAGCAACCTCAAAATGTTGAAGTAGTTCTCTTTTTATAGCTTTTTCCAAATGCCTTGAGTGATGTGCAACTGAATATAATATTAAATTTGTAAGACTTTTCATCACCAAAAGTATGGGCAGAGATATGCTTTCTGCAGAAAGTTATGGTTGTAGAAGCCTTGGGATTTGCACCACGTCACTTCTTTGGACAAATTAGTCGTTGGTTACTTTGGAAGTAGCACCACGTCTAATCAAGTTTACAGCTTCTTCAACAAGCTTCATTCAAGATGAAGTCTTCATAATCTGCACATCAGAACTTGTAGTAAGCTTAAAAGGTATGGAATGCTTTAAAATGATCAGAGCTTAAGATGAATGAGAAGTTCAGAGCCTTGATAGATGATCAGATCTTACTGTATCAGAGTCTCAATCTTGATCAGAGTCTTCATCAGAGTATGCAGCAGTATGTGCTAAGAGCGTGAATATTAATGATAAGAGTCTGATTATCAAAGCCTCTGATCTTGCAGTGAAAAGAACTTCAGAGTCTGATTAAATCAAAGCTTTCAACTTTTGTACACTTCTTTCATTAGCGCTTCAGATCATTCTGCAGCTTCTGCTTCAGATTCTTCTGGCAGCGCTTCAGAATCTTCTGATAGTCTTGCGTCTGATGCTTCAGAGCTTTGCATAGTTTCTTCTACTTATGTATTTTTCTTTTTTAAGAGTATTTAATTTTATACCTGAAACAATAATACTTGAACAAATTTTAGAGTGTATATTTTCTTAATACTAAATTCTATAAAAGTTATCATCAAAACATAGAGATCTAAGAAACACCAATATGTGTTCTAACACTTATTCCCCAAGCGAAGTGGGTTTATTTCCCAAAAGAATCTACATACACCTTTGTTTTGTGAATTCAGTGTGATTCATTGCGTCCCCAGTGAGATTGAAATGCTTATCTATCTTCCCCTTGAGTCTCCAGATTTTTCAGTCTCTCATCAGAGTCGGCTCCTGCATATCATTAATCATTAGCATCATGGCATATCATGTGCATTTGTTTTGACTCTGTTGTCTTTGGATGTTACCTTTTGTTTTGATTGTTTCCTGGTTGTTACCAGTGGTCTTGCTTGTTATTCCCCTGCAGAGTCACCAATTTCTCTACTTCAGTTGTTACTAAGTTTGTTTATGGTTATAGGTCGTCACCTGTACCCCGTTGTTCCTAGTTGTTACTATTACCTTTGAGTGTCCCCATGTTGTTACTAATATCGTTTGCCTGGTCGTCACCAGTTTCTCTCCTTGAAGTCTAGTCGTTACCAGCGATCCCCATTGTTTAAAGTCTAATGGTAATAGGCAATTCTTTTGAAAGTCCAGTGGTAACTGGAACTATTTAAAATCCAATCGTTATTGGTATCGTTGGTTTAGTCGTCACCATATCTCTTGAAAGTCCAGTGGTAACTGGCGCTGTCTAAAATCCAATCGTTATTGGTATTGTTTGTTTGGGTCGTCACCATATCTCTCGAAAGTCCAGTGGTAACTGGCGCTGTTTAAAATCCAATCGTTATTGGTATTGTAGCTTTGGTCGTCACCATATCTCTTGAAAGTCCAGTGGTAACTGGCAATGCTTAAAACCCAATCACTATTGGTATCGTTGGTTTGGTCGTCACCATATCTTTTAAAAGTCCAGTGGTTACTGGATTTGCTTGAAAGCTAATCTTTATTAGTACCGAGAGTTGGTTGTTACCTATTTCCCCGGTCGGAGTCCTATATTGTATCAATGCAATTCGGAGTTCCCAATTATTTGGTTTGGTCGTCACCCTTTGAATGTTTGTTGTTCTGTTCGTCACCAGTGCACCCAGCAAAACGTTGCTTTCCCATTCGAGTCTCGGAGATCTAGTGGATACTAGCATCCCTAGTGCGTCTGGTCTTTTTTCTGTTCTTTTCCTGAAGATCCCGTTCGAACTCTTTGTTATAGGAAATTCCTCATCTGATTATCTCCAGTGTGGTTTGCGTCTCTTTTCTTTCGTTTCCCCGGTCGAGAATTGCCTTCTTCCCCAGCAGAGTGTTGTCTCCTTTTTCCCCAATGAAGGGTTGTCTTCCCTGTTGGAGTTTGCGTCCCCTGTGTGAGAGACTCAGAAAGTATCATTTGAGACTAAATCCAGCCAAGCGTACTTTTGGAGTGAGATCTGGGAAACTACTCGGTTTCATTGTTAGCCACCGAGGAATTGAGGTAGATCCAGATAAAGTTCGAGCCATTCAAGATATGTCGGCTCCGCAAACTGAGAAACAAGTCATGGATTTTCTAGGAAGATTGAACTATATATCCATATTTATTTCTAATATGACTCTTACTTGCGAGCCCATTTTCAAATTGTTACGAAAGGATCAGACAGTTGTTTGGAATTCAGATTGCCAACAAGCTTTAGATAAGATTAAGGGCTACCTTCAAGAGCCTCCAATCTTAATACCTCCTGTTTCGGGAAGACCTCTTTTCATGTATTTAACAGTACTCGAGAACTCAATGGGTTACGTGTTGGGTCAGCAGGATGAGTCCGGACGAAAGGAACATGCCATCTATTATTTGAGCAAGAAATTCACCTACTGTGAGAGCCGATATTCACTTTTAGAGAAAACTTGTTGTGCTTTGGCGTGGGCTGCCAGACGTTTGAGGCAATACATGATTTGTCATACTACTTTATTGATTTAAAAAATGGACCCGATAAAGTATATCTTTGAGAAGCCCGCTCAGACAGGAAGGCTCGCCCGTTGGCATATGTTGTTATCAGAATACGACATCCAGTATGTGGCCCAGAAGTCTATCAAAGGCAGTGTCTTATCAGATTATCTCGCAGATCAACCAGTTGAAGATTACGAGTCTCTCGAGTTTGATTTTCCGGACGAGGATATTATGTTGGTAAAAGATTATGAAGAGCCAGGTCCTGATGAAGGTCCCGAGCCGGGTCTTTGGTGGAAATTGATGTTTGATGGTTCCTCAAATTACAGTGGGCATGGCGTAGGTGCCGCTCTGATGAATCCAGAAGGTGGTTATACTCCATTTACAGCAAGATTAGACTTTGAATGTACAAACAATATTGCCGAATATGAAGCATGTATTTTCGGCCTCGAAGCGGCTATTGACCTAAGAATCAAACTTCTTGAAGTAAGTGGAGATTCATCTTTGGTTATTTATCTAGTTACAGGTGAATGGGAGACCAGACATGAGAATTTAATCCCTTACAGGGCCTACATCGTTGAAATGATTGAGTACCTTGATGAGATCACTTTCAAGCATGTTCCGAGATCTGAAAATCATATTGCCAATGCTCTAGCCATGTTAGCCTCAATGTGGAAAGTCAGGTATCTCAATGATGCTACTCTCATTCGAATTGTACGCAAGACTGAGCCTGCCTACTGTCAAATGGTTGAAGAAGAAAGTGATAACAAGCCATGGTTCCACGACATAAAGAATTATCTGTTAAAGCAAGAGTATCCAGTTGATGCCACATAACTTGACAAGAAAACCTTGAGAAGATTGGCATCTAAGTTCTTTCTTAGTAATGATGTGCTCTATAAAAGAAATCATGATATGGTCCTGCTTAGATGTGTCGACGGACGAGAAGCAGATTTGTTAATACAAGATATTCATGAAGAAACATTTGGCACTCACGCCAATGGATATGCCATGTCCAAGAAGATTTTAAGGGCTGGGTACTATTGGTTGACTTTGGAAACTGACTGTATTCAATATGCCAGGAAAGGTCACAAATTCCAGATTTATGTGGATAAGATGCATGTGCCTCCAACATTGTTAAATGTGTTGACATCGCCTTGGCCGTTCTCTATGTAGGGCATTGATATGATTGGGGCAATCGAACCAAAGGCTTCTAACGGACACCATTTCATTCTGGTCGCTATTGATTACTTCACAAAATGGGTTGAACTTACATCCTATGCCAATGTTACTCGGCAAGTGGTGGCCCGTTTTATCAAAAAGGAGATTATCTGTCGATACGGAATCCCAAGCCGAATCATAACAGATAACGGTACTAATCTGAATAACAAAACCATGAAAGAGCTGTGTGGTGACTTCAAGATTTAACATCATAATTCTTCTCCTTATCATCCCAAGATGAATGGAGCGGTCAAAGCTGCAAATAAGAATATCAAGAAGATTTTGCAAAAGATGGCGAAAACATATAAGGATTGACATGAGATGTTGCCATTTGCCTTGCATGGATATAGAACGTTTGTTCGCACTTCAATAGGGGCAACCCCTTTTTCCTTGGTGTATGGGATGGATGCAGTACTTCCTATTGAGGTTGAGATACCTTTCTTAAGAGTCATAATGGAAACCAAGCTTGAAGAAGCAGAATGGGTGAGGGAGAGATTTGATTAGTTGAACCTTATTGACAAAAAGCGTATGACGGTGGTATGTCACGGTCAGTTATATCAGAAAAGGATCAAGAGAGCTTTTGACAAGAAAGTTCGTGTCTGAGAATTCCGAGAAGGAGAGCTTGTGCTCAAAAAGATTTTGCCAGTTCACAAAGATGCACGGGGAAAATGGATGCCCAATTATGATGGCCCGTTTGTTGTAAAAACAGTCTTCTCAAGAGGCTCGTTAATCCTTGCAACAATGGATGGGGAATAACTTGCACACCCGGTGAATTCTGATGCAGTACAAAAATATCACGCCTAAAGAACCTGATAAGTCGAAAACCCGCAAGGGCGGCTTATGCAATAATGGGTATCCCGCTGGATCATAACCTATGAAGGAGGTCCAGGAAAAAGTTAGGGATGAGATAAAAAGAAAATGATGAGCTCGCTAAGTTGAAAACCCGAAAGGGCGGCTTAGGCAAAAAAGAGCGTCCCGGTGGATTGAAAACCTGAAAGGGCAATCCAGGTAAAAGTTAGGGACAAAGGCGTCTCACTGCATCAGATGGGTTGTCACCTCTGCAGAAGACTTTTACAAGAAGTCCACTTCAACCGCTCTTGTCAGAAGCAAGGTTTTGGAAAGTTTTAGTCATTAGGGGTAGAATTGTCAGTGGATTCAATGTAACCCTTTTTCATATTGCCATTTTCGATTGTAAAAGTTCCATGGGGTTCTGTCATTGGCAAACTTCCATTCTTAAATGAAATCAATTTTTGGACCTTTCTTTTGCAGTTTACTATTGTCTTTATTTCTTTTGTTATGCAAAATATCGTTTATTAAATCAGTGATAATTTTGAAAGCACTAGGTTCGAATTTAAAATAACTTTTGAAGATTAACAAAACATAAAATACTTTGGCTTACGGAAACATTCGGTGGAAATCATACCTCTCGAAAGTCTTAACGTGGAAGAAGCTTTGATGTGAAATCTCAATGCATCTCCCATTAAACGTCAGCTGATTTGATTTGTTAGGCTGCTCATTTGGTCGTATGTAGTCACCAAGATTGAAGACCCTCTCCCCAGGTTTCTTTATGAGATACGTTCTTGTGACGGTGGACTCAGCCTCAGTGGAAACGTTCAGAGCCTCTATTTTAAGTTACGTTGTCAATCCTGGCGAGCTTCCCTAAAGCCTTATTCCCCAAGCGAAGTGGGTTTATTTCCCAAAAGAATCTACAGAAACCTTTGTTTTGTGAATTCAGTGTGATTCATTGCGTCCCCAGTGAGATTGAAATGCTTATCTATCTTCCCCTTGAGTCTCCAGATTTTTCAGTCTCTCATCAGAGTCGGCTCCTGCATATCATTAATCATTAGCATCATGGCATATCATGTGCATTTGTTTTGACTCTGTTGTCTTTGGATGTTACCTTTTGTCTTGATTGTTTCCTGGTTGTTACCAGTCGTCTTTCTTGTTATTCCCCAGCAGAGTCACCAATTTCTCTACTTCAGTTGTTACTAAGTTTGTTTATGGTTATAGGTCGTCACCTGTACCCCGTTGTTCCTAGTTGTTACTAGTATCTTTGAGTGTCCCTATGTTGTTACTAATATCGTTTGCCTGGTCGTCACCAGTTTCTCTCCTTGAAGTCTACTCGTTATCAGTGATCCCCATTGTTTAAAGTTCAATGGTAATAGGCAGTTCTTTTGAAAGTCCAATGGTAACTAGCTCTGTTTAAAATCCAATCATTATTGGTATCGTTGGTTTGGTCGTCACCATATCTCTTGAAAGTCCAGTGGTAACTGGCGCTGTCTAAAATCCAATCGTTATTGGTATTGTTGGTTTGGTCGTCACCATATCTCTTGAAAGTCCAGTGGTAACTGGCGCTGTTTAAAATCCAATCGTTATTGGTATTGTAGCTTTGGTCGTCACCATATCTCTTGAAAGTCCAGTGGTAACTGGCACTGCTTAAAACCCAATCACTATTGGTATCGTTGGTTTGGTTGTCACCATATCTTTTAAAAGTCCTATGGTTACTGGCTTTGCTTGAAAGCTAATCGTTATTAGTACCGAGAGTTGGTTGTTACCTATTTCCCTGGTCGGAGTCCTGTATTGTATCAATGCAATTTGGGGTTCCCAATTATTTGGTTTGGTCGTCACCCTTTGAATGTTTGTTGTTCTGGTCGTCACCAGTGCACCCAGCAAAACGTTGCTTCCCATTTGAGTCTCGGAGATCTAGTGGATACTAGCATCCCCGGTGCATCTGGTCTTGTTTCTGTTCTTTTCCTGAAAATCCCGTTCGAACTCTTTGTTATAGGAAATTCCTCATCTGATTATCTCCAGTGAGGTTTGTATCTCTTTTCTTTCGTTTCCCCGGTGGAGAATTGCCTTCTTCCCCAGCGGAGTGTTGTCTCCTTTTCCCCCAATGAAGGGTTGTCTTCCCTGTTGGAGTTTGCGTCCCCTGTGTGAGAGATTCCCCCTGAGAAACATCTTTAGTCACGTTTGAACTATTTTGTTTGGGTCTTTCCCCGGTGTGTTGCCATTCTTTTATCTTTGCTCGCGTGTCTGCATCTATCTTGCATTCAAGCATCATTTAGATTCATGGCATAATCGCATGTGTCCTTTTGCATACCACCGGATCTAAGGGGAAAAATTTCCGGTTTGCTATATTTAAATACCTTTCACTACGATTCCGCGAGGATTGTCATCTTTCACCGCCATCCAGTGAAAGATATTTAAATAGGGGCAACTGACATACCCCAAATTTTTACCCCTTAGATCTTAATCATCATTTTAGGATCATACTCATTTGATTATCAAACCTTAACCTGTTTCAAGTTGCCTTTGTCAAGTTACAGGAGAATCAGGGTTTTGTATAGCCAAAATCGAGGTTTCGAGGGTTAACCAGTCAATGTTTTGGATTGGTTCTCTTTTAGAAAATTTTCACTTTTAGGCTTGTTTTTTCAGCAGCTTTGAGAGGTTTTTTGGCCAAGTTCCTTTAGGAATCTGAAACACATGAAAACATGAAAGTTGTAGAGCTACATGAGGGCTTTCCAAATTGTAGTATAACTCCTCCATAGTCCTTATGAGCTGAGAGTTATGAATTTAACAAGATGGTGTTTTAACACTTGAGTCCCACATTGACAACTTTTCACAAACTCATCCTTTGATCACTTGAGCTATTCTCAGCCCTTAGATCATGTTTGTATCTGATATTTAGAGAGTATAGTGAAGGAAAATGCAGAAGAAGTGAAGGATTTGAGGGAATAGCAAGTTGCATTAAAATAATCAAAGAATTCAAGAGAGGAAAGAGAAACTTTTTGACATCTTCACTCTATGCCCTATTCAATCATCTCATGTATCTTATTCCACTTGATTTTCTCCTCACATTGAGCCAAGAGAGTGATGTATGCAGCTGTACCAAACCTCAAGCCAAGGGTAACCTTTTCAAAATCCCTCCAAAAGTGCCAAGATTACAAATCTGTTCTCATCCTTCATTTTCCTATAAATAGAGGTTTCCCCTATGTCATTTTCACACCAGAGCTATCAAGAATACCAGAAAACTCATAACTCTCCCCTTTCCTTCCTTGCTTGAAAGTGCATAATTTCTCAAAGTCACCAAAATCCACCATTTTGCATTTTTCATGCCATTTCTTGTTCCAAACATCAAAACACTTCAAAGACCACATACACATCCTTAAAATGGCCATTTGAAGTTGTTCCCATCATTACTTTCCTCAGAAAATTCATCAATCTAAAAGTCAACCTTCATACCTCCATATTTTGACTTTTATGGATTTTGAAAGCCAAATCACTACCTAAGTCCATTCCTACCACTTCAACACCCCAACACCTCATATCCATATTTTTTTAACTGTCTAAGAGCTCAAAGACCAGCTGGAAGTTTGTTTACTCAAACTGTCCCAAGAAGTCACTTATTGCTTCAAGAAGAAGTAAAACTCAAACTTGTGCCAAAGAAGAGGATCTCTGGGTTTCTTTGCTTTTAAGCTTGCTCAAGGAGGTCTACAAGAGGTTGGTAGTTATCCTCCTTCTTATTTTTCTGTCATAAGCATACTTGGCATGTTTGGTGTTTGAAATATAAAGAATGTAGCATATACACAAATCTGCCAGCTTTGTTATTGGTTTTGGTTATTGTTTTGTCTGAATAGTTTGCTAACCATTTCATGTTGTATCTCTGCACATAAGCCATGTCTGAACTATAGAGATTTATTTTGTCATAACTGTTGTGTTTGTTTTGGTTAGAATATCAAGCTTGCTTACATGAGCATTTTAATGTTGGCACTATTTTTAGTTCAAGATAAGAGGTTATGTGCCTAACATGATTTTTGAAATGTTTGATCCTTGCTGAGACAGTTCTGGTGATAAGTGTATGTGTATGCTATGATCAAGCATGTTGCATTATTGATGTGTCTTCATGTGAAAAATATGCAATATGTGCCATTTTGTTTCAAACTGACTTGCAACCATTACATGTCTTAACTGTTGTGAAGAAGGAAGACTATTGGTTTAATTAGCATTATCATGTTTGGTATGTATCATTGATTGAGGTCTGCTCTGTCCAACACTTGTGTATTTGTTTTCACCCATGACTGCCCTTAAGGCATTGTGCTAGGTTGTTTGGTAAATGAGGTTGAAATGACTCATGAAAGGTGTGTTGAGATATACCTAAACCTTTGAGGATCAACATTGTTTTTTAATGTTTGTGTATGTGGTTGATCTTAGAGGAGGTCATGTGTGAAGCTGTGATTGGAATCCATCAAAACATTGATTGGAATACCAAGAGTTGTTTGCCCTGTTGCTATTGACTCCCTAATGTTGTTCTTACTGTGGCCTTAAGTTGCAATTCTCATTAGGTGTATGTTCTGGTTTTGGCAATCTGTTAAGCTGTTGTTTTCTGAAGTTTGTTTTGGTCCTCAAGAGGAATCAGCTCTGTTTTGAGTTTTGCTAAAAAACTCTGAACTGTCAAGGAGGTCCTAGGCCAATTGTGTTTTTTACTGGTGGCTGCTCAGCTGTGGCTATTTGTGTTAGGAAAGTTTGCTTTGTTTGTAATCTGTTTGGCTAGGCATATTGATTCATCAAGGATCTGTTGGAACTCTATCAGCATATTTATTTCATGTCTTTGCATCATTGTGTAGATGTGTAACTGTTAGAATTCTTCCAACATGATCATTCTTATGTTCCTTGTATCATTATGTAAATAAGTAGCATTTAGCGTTTCACATATTCATTTCATGTCCTTGTATCATTATGCAGTTGTGCTTTGTTTAGAGATTAACATGATCATGATTGGCATGTCTGTCATTTCTACATCAACATTGTTAAATTGTTGTGGCTTTGAGAAAGCCCTGTTGAGTACATCAATTCATTGTAATTGCCAACATGTTGGTTTGGATTGTTTCTGTTAACATGATGCAAAGATATTAAAGTTTCTTTTTTCTGATATGTGTTTTAATTCATGATTCTGTTTGGCTGCCAAGTCACTTTGAGGTTTGTCAACCTCTGGTGTCAGGTTTCATTTTAAAACTTGCAAGCTTTCACCCTTGTATGTATTCATTGACTGTCAAATTGTGGTTTAAGAAACATTGTTATATTGAGCTGTTGTTTAGTATTTGGTTAAATGCAAGTTTGTTCTAATTTCTTCCATAAAGTTGCAATTGAGTGGTCATTTCATGTTTCAGTCTGCATTAGAGATTATTTCTTTGAGCATGATCATGAGTAGTATATTTGGAATATGTGTATGGTTCTCTTTGAGTCCATTCATGAAAGTTTTGATTCATAGCTTTCAAAGTGCATTTTTAAGGCATTCTTTGCAATTGACATGTCACTTTTTGATCAAACTTGTTTTGGTATGAATTTTTGCATCAAAATCATTGGTTTATACATTTATGACTTGAGCATACTCTTACCTGTCTTTAAACCCAACTGTTTTGAGCTGTGATATCCATAATGCATTTCAAAAGATTCAACTTGCATGTTCATTCGAATTTCAAAATGTATGCACTTTCTGAGAAAATTGAGTCACCAATGAATTCCTCATGAAATCTCACTCAAGATAGGCTAAAATTTTGTTGCATTTGGTTGAGTATTGATGAAGTTGTGATGTTGTCGTTTTTTCATGTTCTTGCTTGCTTCATGCTTCTTGCCTTGCCCAGGTTTTTGTGTTGAGTTAAGTATTTAAATTTTAGGGGTGGCTTAATACACGGATGTATTGCCACCCTAGTGGTTGTCACATGCGCCTTAAGTCTCCTATCACGCCATATTGCATGGGTTCGATCCTCAGTGATGACCCTTTTTGACATTTTTATGATTTTCTTGGTTTCTTTCTTTTCTTCTTCTTTCCCCTCCCTTTAAACATGTGCGTGCTGCTAGCCTAGTTGGTTTGATGTTGAATTATTGTTCAAAGGGTGGTGGGTTCAACACCCACCAAGCGCCCCTTTCTTTTTTATCATATTTGCCTTGTTCTTATTTTAATTATTTAATTTTGTAAAAATTGTAACTTCTTTGTTTCTTATTATTTTTAATCGTTTCTTTTTGCATTGGTCTCGTATTTGTATATATTTCCATGTGATGCATTAACATTTTAGAATTTCCATTAGTAAATACAATTTTGCATTAAAACGCTCATGTTTCTTTTTAGGGTTGTTTACCCTCCCGATCATTTCAAGCTTTTGATTTATTTTTCTCAGGTGATTATTTTGATATGAATCCTATGTTTAATCTTAATGTAATTGTAATTACTTGTTGCTTGTAAGCATGATGTTTGATTCATTTGCTTTCCATGTAATTTCCCCACGATGTTTGACTTATTTTGCATTGGTAGTTACCTTCGTCTTCGTCAAGATATGCTTAAGTCTTTCCCTTTTATTGAGTCTTGTAAGAACTCATCTTTGCTTTCCTATTGTTATACGCTTGCATGCTTTGGTTGCAACCATGCCTCTTATTTGACGTACTTGCTTATCATAATATGCTTGTATATGCTTGGTCGTAACCATGTTTCTTGTATATATCTCTGTTTAATGTTTATGCTTTGTTAAGTTTAGTTTCCCCAAGTGATGGAACTCTTTAGTTCTCATCCAAGTTGTCTCCCCCTTTTTTCCTTCCAAAGGAAAGTCTTTCTGTTGACTGTTGGGTCATAGATAACTCATCTCTCTCCCTCGACTTTGTTAAGTCATCTACCCAATTAGTTAAGTAAAACCTGTCCATTAGACTTTGTGTAAGTCTAAAAAAGGCCTACCCTTGTTAGGAGTGTTCTTTCAACTAGAACTTAGGATAGAGTTTGTTAACTCTATTTAAGAATCATCGTCATGATTACTTACTTCCTCTTCTTGAGTGTTCAACTTAGATCTAGAGAGTTTCCTTAAACTCTACACAAGCATTGTCATGTTTGTTCCCCTTTGAACCTTGATCATAATCAAGTGTTCTTCAAACCTAGTGAGGTGAACTACGATTGCTCTGATTCTATCCTAGTTAGGATACGTAGGCAGAAGACGCGATGTCTTTGCGAGCAAACTTAGAAACTATATTTAGGTCTTAACCTACACCTTTTAACCTATCCCAATCCATAGCAAACATTCGACAAACTTAGCATACAACAAACAAAAGGTTCCTGTAGAGTACTACAGATGTTTAGGATGTGAAATACCTACCCTATGCATAACCAACCCCCCACTACAACATTTGTTGTCTCTGGAAACACTTTTTTAGATAAAATGTTAAAATTGTTGCCTAAAATTCGTATAGGCAACGATTTATGGTTGTTGACAAAAATATAATAGCCACCCTTGATAATCGTTACCTAAAATACTTTTGGGGACGTTTTTGGAGCGTCACTCTTTTATTTTTGGGCAACAATTGATAACTGTGCCCTTAACAACTTTTGGGGACGATTTTGGAGTGTCATTATACTATTTCTTTAGGAATGTTTGATAATTGTCCCCTTAAATATTTTTGGGGACATTTTTAAATTGTTACGTTAATTTAATAAAAGGCTACGTTTCTTCAATGTGCATAAAAGTTTAGCAACATCAAATTTTTTGTGGCAATCTTCCCTCCAAACTTATACATTAAAAAATAAATATTTTCCTCTAAACATTATTAAAAAAAATTAAATATAAAAAATCATCTAATATGCAATATAATAATATACTACTATAAAATAGGCAAATGCAAATTATACACATGTCTTTAAAAAAAAATATTAAACTGATAAACTCATTATTTTCTATCCACATATCAGGATAAAATATATAAAAAAATTAAAAAAAGAAAAAAGAAAACGAAACTGAAAAGGAAAACTGAGAGGTTCTCCTTCTTCAAACATTCCACCGTCGAATCTCATCCAAAATCCACCGTCTGCTCTCTGTCGCTACTGCAAAAATCGGCGCCGCCTATGACAGAAGAGTCGCCACCGTGCGTTATTTATCCCACAAGAGGGAAAGGAAACGCTTAGAGTAAACCTAACGCAAAGAGGGAAAGGAATGGTCATCGCAACCAAATCCTGGATTCGGGAGTCGGTTACGCAAGGGGAAGGTATTAGCACCCCTCACGTCCGTCGTACTCGACGGGATCCACGCTTGTTTTCTATCTAAGAGTGTGTTATTCTATCTACTTTACAGGTCTGGGTTAAAAAGAAAATAAAATGACTCGGCAAAGTATCGCACTTTATGCCTACGTATTCCCGTCTGGAACGAGAAATCAGAGTCAACGTAGTTCACCTAACTACGGGTTATGAGGGAAGGTTGCTCGCCGAGATATCGCATCTCGTGCCTACGTACTTTCATACAGCATGAAAGATCAGAGCAAACGTAGTTTGGGCTACGGAAGACACAAGTTTGTCTGACAGCTTTTTATCTCCTTCTGAAAAGGGTTTCCTGATTAAAGGTCCAAGAGGACAAAAATAGAGTTTGAATGTTTGTTTGAGTTTTTTACGAGAGAACTGTTTTTTAGGATGTTTGCAATCTCAGTCGCACTAGAGACTATGACCCAGGAGTGAACGCTTCGTATGTCACCCAAAGGGTACCACACTAACATCTAGATTACTGGAGAGAGACCCTCCACCAACCTTTTCCCAGATAGCTTAAGGCTCGTAACGTACGACTTCAATTAACCTTATTACTATGTTTTTGAATTTGTTTTGAGAGGAGAAGAGAGAGACACCCTAAGACTATGGTTAAATGGGAATCTACCTACAATTATCATGCATGGGTCAAAACTTAATGTCTGTCATAATTCCCTCTTGCACAGAGGAAATCAGAGATCCTAGGGGAAACAGCAAAAGAAAGCAAGCAGTAAACAGTAAACAGTAGAATGCATACTATGCAACAGTACCATTGAGGCAAGAGAGAAAACACCAGGCAAGAGGAGACAAGCTCCACCTCAAACCTAGAGGTAATCAGCACAAGCAAACAGACAATATAGAGAAAAATAAAAGATACAGAGGAGGCAACCCAAGCAGCAGCAACAAACTCCTACAGCAGACAGCAACAGCAAGCTCTAAACAGCACAGTTGAAAAGACAACAAAGTTGACAGCAAGACTTCATCTTCAAGCTAGCTTCTATCTCAAGATTCTTCAACTTCATCTTCAAGCTCTAGCAAGCACACTCCAAGCAGAGGAACAATCACCAAGATCAAGGTTGAAATGTTGAAAACTTAATGAAAACCAAAGGAAATCATCAAGTACCAACATTGAAGTGGAAAGGTATCCTCAAAGTTCTACTCAACTATGGGCATACCACACATCCCTCCAAAGGAGATATGGAGTTTCCCTGGGAGGAATTTACATCATTGGATGGAATAGAAGCACACAATGCATTCTATGTTTGATGAAACAAAACCAAAACTAGTCCTAATGGCTCTCCCTAAAATCCTAATTCCTAAGCTCCTAAAACAACTCCTAAAAGAAAAGGAAAATTCAATTCCAAGCTCCAATATTCAAGCCATAGCATCTACACCAATTCCAAAAGACCTCCTAAAAAGGATTCCAAGCCAAGCAAGCTCCAAAGTCACCAACCAAGCCAAACAAGCAAAGGCATTCAAGAGAGAACAACACAAACACAAGCAACTTGCAAAATTCAACAAAAATAGCAAACAAAGTTACAAAATTCTAATTAAATTCCTAGGGGAACATGAATGTTTGAAAAACCTAGGGTTTAAATATTCAAGCCTAATTCAACTTCTAAGTCACCTAAATAAATTCTAGATTGAAAGGTATCAAGGTAATCCACAAGTTTGGGAAGGCTCTAATCTCAACACCTAAAACAGAACCTAAAGTTATTCTAAAAATCCACCAAACATTCTAAGGGAACATACATGTCAACCCTAACACATGCTAAAAAATCAAAGCCAAACTCATCACCAATTGGAAGAACAAAATTCCACAAAATAGATGGTCAAATATGCAAAATTAAAAGAATTAATAAAAATAAGAAAAATCAAATTAAATTGAAAAATGCATGAAAATACATTTTATTGATTTCAGAAAATCACAAATTCTCTCAAGATCATGGAGGTATTTTTAAAATAATTTTCTGATCAAGAATGAATTTAATATGATTTTTGAAACCAATTTGCATTTAAAATAAAACAAAAATGAATAAAAGAAAATAGAAACTCAGAATAAAACAAGAGCCATTGGATGAGTTGACAAGTCAAGCAATCCAAGCATCCACACGCTGCTAGCACATTAAGTGAAACGCCTGCGTTTTGAATTAAAAAATCCACTCCTCAGATTAAAACACAACCCTAGGATCTGGTGGAAAGTCTTTGGTCAGAGCATGATTTAATGGCTATGGACTCGTCTTCTCCAAAATTCAACCTGGCCTGAGTGAGATCAGAGACGGTGGCCGGAGAAGACTCCGGTCATCTTCTCCGG
The DNA here is from genome assembly GCA_963859935.3 of Lathyrus sativus. NCBI lineage: Eukaryota > Viridiplantae > Streptophyta > Magnoliopsida > Fabales > Fabaceae > Lathyrus > Lathyrus sativus. Next base: position 95,646,785 of record OZ012738.1, on the reverse strand, counting down.
AGAGCAGGTGTTCACAGGTAGCCAAAACTCAATAAAATTATCATCATCTCACTCAGAAATCCACGAGGATCTCAAATCTCCCACTCATACACTCTAATTCTCCATGGATTTTAAAACACGATTCAAAGTTCAGAAAACACATCCAATATGATTAGCACAATTTGCAAAACTAAGAGTATAGAAATCATCCTCATGCTTCCTAGTTCATCCAGATCTATCCAAATCATGTTATATCCTTAAGATCAGATCAACTCGTGTCTAAATAGAAATGGTACCTCATGATCAAACATCACTAATTGATTCCAAATTGATCCTAAAATGATCTACACCTTGTCTAGATCCTAACCACAAGTTAAATTCTAATTATATCATGCTAATTCATGTGGAAATTTGAAGTTTACTAACCTGATGTAGATCCACTAACAGAGATGCTTAGAGCTTGATTCAACCTCCAAAACTCTCCAGAATCTTTCAAGGATGCAAGAGGATGATGTTTCAACCTTCAATTTGACTTGAATTGGTATGAATCTCAAAACAAGATTTGAAGTTGCAGCTCTGAAAATTTGATTGCTATCTTTGCTTCAGCCACGAAACTTGCACCAAAATGATTCTGAAATCATTCAAGAACTTAAATAGAACATGTCTATGGGCTTTAGAAGCTCAATTGAGGCCCAATCCAGCCAATCCAAATTTCTGTTTTTCTCCTCACATGCGCATTGTACCAGTCACGATTTTGCCATGAAAATTGCTCTAGAAGCTTCCCTTTCACTTGCAAATTCCCTTGTGAATGTGTTCAGACCAAAAGGAGTGTTTGAATTGCATTGGTAAGGATTTTGGATATGTGACTTGCAAATGAAGAAATCAAATGGAAACTCACAAATCTTGACCTAAACTCAAAAATCTGGTAATGCCAAAGTGTCTAAAATGTGATTTCCAATCAGAAAATGTACTCACTTGCTTGGTTTTGGTCATCTAACACAAAATTGTATTTTTCCCTCCTTTACACATTTGAATTTTCCCCTTTTTGAAACCAATTCAAACCAACTCTTGATATGAGATCAATTAATCCCTCATGACCTCTTGGCTGGCCTAAGAACCCCATTTTGAACAACTTTCATGTTGAACAAAATTGCATTTGACAAGTGCAAGTTGGAGATTTTGGCCTATGATTGAAAATGACCTATAATCTCACTTTCCTAAAATACCCCTGACTTGTAAACCTCATAACTTGAGTTCTACAAATCAGATGGAAGACTTCTAGTACAATTTAGAAAGCTAAGATCATGAGGAACAACTTTGATGTTGGCGAAAAGTTCAAGTGAAACTTCTTTCTTTGTTAAAAATAGCTTTGAAGTCAGATGATTTTCACAAACAAATTTCAGTGGCATATGAGGACTTGTAACTTGTCTGGACCATAACTTGAGTTCTATAAATCCAATGGAGGACTTCTAGTACTCAAATTAATGTATTTAGATGCTCTACAAGTTTCATGTTGGCCAAAAATCTATTTGAAACTTATTTCTTGACTTATGTGGTCTTGAAGTTAGGCACTAAACAGGGGATTTTACACTGAAACCCTAATTTAGCAACTTCCCACACTCTTGATTCTTCTTGATTTGATCTTGGCACAACACCACAAATGTCTTAACACATCATTTCATGAACTCCATGACCTAAAAGTAGGCTTTGATACTCTTCAATTGTCCAGTTGACTTAGGATTGACCCAGATGAAACCCTAATTGCTTGCACTTCAACTGTAGCTCTTGCATTTGACACAATGACTTGATTGAGCTCTCTCATGGCCCTCTAGGCATTCCATGAGCTCCATACACATCCTCTTCTCACATTCAACACTTCACAACCCTCTGATGGTCTCCAAGTTAGGAGCAAATCCATCTGCATGAATCTAAACTCTTAGGCAATCAAATCACCTTCTGATGACCTTGATAACTTCTCAATCCTGAATAAGACCTCTTGCTAGGCTTCTCTTGATAAGAAATCACACTTGATCCCCTACTATATGAATGATATCATGATATGCAAATGATATAACTATGCAAATGTTAATGCAATGAAACATAAACCAGGTAAGACAAGGTTGAGCAAATTTTGGGGTGCAACAGCTGCCCCTATTCAAACGGCTTGGACCCGACTGGGTGAAGAGCGAATGACCTTCAAACAATCGAGGTAGAAGACGGTTGAATACCAAGAAACCCGGAAATTTACCAACCGCAGAAATACACTACAAAGACTGCTTGGGGAACAACATCCGTTGTGCTGAACCCAGTTGTTACGACAACAACTGATCAATTATCTAATAAAACTTTTGATTTCAACATTAACCCCCTGTGTAACGCCACAGACATCGAATTAACTTTGCAAGAAACAACTCCGTCCACAACTGGACTAAACTTCGTCAACACGAGGAGAGACTCCATCACCATGGGTACAATTCCGTCCATAACTGGAATAACGATCTCTGTCGGTCATAGGTAACAACTCCATCAACACGGATAACAATCATTGTTAACTTTACTGGGGACAACTTCGTCGATCACGGACAATAACTCCGTCCACACGGGTAACAATCACTATCAATACATGTAACAAATTCGTCAACACGGATAACAATCTCCGGGGATTTCACTGGGACAACTCCGTCAATCACGGGTAACGACTCCGTCCATACGGGTAACAATCACTGTCAACACAGGTACGATCTCTGTCAGCCACAGGTGACAATCTCGTCAACACGGATAACAAACTCTGTCCATTACAGGTAATAATCTCTGTCAACACAGGCGCAATCTCTGTCCATTACAGGTAATAATTCCATCAACACGGACAACAATCACCATTAGCATGGGTAGCAATCACTGTCAACACAGGTAACAATCTCTGTCAACACAGGGAAGAATTCCGTCAACACGAACATCAATCACCGTCAACACGGGTAGCAATCACTGTCAACACAGAGAACAATCACCGCCAGCACGGGTACAATTCTGTCAACACGGAGAACAATCACCGTCAGCACGGGTACAATTCCGTCAACACGGAGAACAATCTCTGTCCATCATAGGTACAATTCCGTCAACACGGAGAACAATCTCTGTCCATCACAGGTAACAATTTGAAGAATACTTTGCTGGAGACTACGAGAAACTTAACCAAACAACTCTGTGGGGAAATCACTAGTAACAACTCCGGAAGTTTAATGCATGAAATCTTTTAATGCTGACATAACAACAACCTGAGGAGAGAAACTTAACCAAGCAACTCTATTAGGGGACGAACACTATCATCGTCTTTCTCACGCCGAGAATTTGAATATCTAGAGATCCTTTTGAACAAGAATCTCACTCCTTTGCAAGGGATGGCACCTGAAATCGAAGAGGTAACCGACCTGGCTTATGTTTCAAAATGCGTATGTTTGACAATGGCGTAATGCTCCGTACGGCATGGAAATGCTACGCGTTTGGGTAGATGCAAATATGCTGATATATGCAAAATGCAAAGATGCCAAGAGGCGCTTCAGCAAAATAAATGCTAAAGACAAGACCCAATCCGTTGGGGAATGAACCAGGTATCACAGACATATTCCGACAAAATAAATGCTGGACATGCGAAGCCAACTCTGCTGAGGATAACCATCCTGTCGGGGAATGGCTCACAAGCTTGAAATTACGAACTTTGTTGATGACATTCATCTTGTCGGAGGAAAGACAACCTGTTGGGGAGAAGGAGAAACAATCCTGCGCGGGGATGATCCTTCTGAACCAAAGACGACTTGGTTATATTTTATGGGAGTTACCCATGTTGGGTAATGAGTGTGTACATACTCACTGCTGGGAATACACCTTCTGTTGGGGCTTTCAAATCCACCGAGGATACTCTCTTGGAAGCTTTCCTGGGGAATACTCTTCTGGGGAGGACCACCTACATCCAATAGGGATAAGTGCCATCTCAAATCCTCTGAGATAAGATGTGACTTCCGTCTGCTGAGGAATGATACTATCAATATGTCACAGGACTCCGGCTGGGGAACACAACTTCCCTTGACTGTTTGCTCCAAAGGTGAGAACCCTACAAAACATATATGAGACAGAACAAATATATACAACAAGATCTATTCCGGTTAGTATCTGTGACATTCATTCAGTCAATTTGAAGTTTTAGCAATTATTGGCAAGGGCCAGCAAGTTTATGCACATGCAAGTTTATTAAAAACATCAGCGTTTTTCACAAACAAAACATTAAAGAACAAGCATCAAGTACTGAATAACATGTTTTATTGATAACGGGCCTGTAAATAGGAAAAATTTTGTACACTGGATGCGACTCCTGAAAAGAGGAAGTCACGCACAAACAAAATACAAATATACAGAAATACAAAGAAAATTTGTGTACATGTCGGTAACGTGGTACAGACGAACACCATGAGCTGATCCTCCTATGACTCGCATGACTCTAACACTTTCCCGATACTCGATCTTTGGAAGAGATTGTTTTGGATATACAACCCTCAGGTACTCCTAAACCACTAATCAATGCAGTATCAAACTCGGACCGCAGTCATTTGCTTTTTCAAATCCCTAACTTTTGCGTGAACCGCCCTTTACGGGTTTTCAATTCACCGGGATACCCTTTTTTGCCGAAGTTGCCCCTTTCAGGTTTTCAACTTCGCGGGTGTACATTTTTTCAATTTTATCCCTAACTTTTTCCCGAACCCTTTATTCCTTTTTTATGGTTCGCCGGGATGCCCCATTTTTGCCTGAACTTTCTTTTTCTGTCCAGCGGGTCTCTTTAAGCAAATTATTTTTTAACTGCATCTGAGTTCACAGGGGATGTGAAGTCCTCACCATCCATGGTGGACAACAGTAAGGCTCCTCCAGAGAAAACCTTTCTAACGACATATGGACCTTCATAGTTGGGAGTCCATTTTCCCCTGTGATCTGATTGTGGTGGGAGAATCTTTTTCAGCACAAGATCGCCCATCTGAAAGCTTCGAGGACACACCTTCTTATCATAAGCTTTCTTCATCCTGCTCTGATACAGCCGACCATATGCTAGAGAAGCCAGTCTCTTATCATCCATTAAACTGAGCTGGTTCAATCTATCTTTCACCCATTCCGCCTCATCAATTTGGATATCACGCAAAACCCTCAGAGAAGGAATCTCAACCTCCAATGGTAGGATAACCTCCATACCATACACAAGTGAAAAAGGAGTTGCCCCGGTTGATGTGCGTATCGTCGTACGATAACCGTGCAAAGCAAAAGGCATCATATCATGCCAGTCCTTATAGGTCACAACCATCTTCTGAACGATCTTCTTTATGTTTTTATTGGCCGCTTCAACAGCGCCATTCATCTTGGGCCGATAAGGAGAAGAGTTGTGATGTTCAATTTTGAAATTCTGGCACAATTCCTTCATCATCTTGTTATTCAAATTCGAGCCGTTGTCAGTGATAATCCGCTCCGGGATTCCATATCTGCAGATAATATCTTTCTTGATAAATCTGGCCACCACCTGCTTGGTAACATTAGCATACGATGTCGCTTCAACCCATTTGGTGAAGTAATCAATAGCTACCAAGATAAAACGATGTCTGTTGGATGCCGTGGGCTCAATCTTTCCAATCACATCAATTCCCCACATGGAGAAAGGCCAAGGCGACGACATAACATTCAGAGGGCTCGGAGGCACATGAATCTTGTCCGCATAAATCTGGCATTTATGACACTTCTTTGCAAATTTGAAACAATCTGTTTCCATTGTTAGCCAGTAATACCCTGCTCTTAATAGCTTTCTCGTCAATGCATGTCTGCTGGCATGCGTACCAAATGTACCCTCGTGGATTTCTTCCATTAGCAACTTAGCCTCTTTCTCGTCCACCCACCGTAACAACACCAAGTCGTGGTTTCTTTTGTACAAAACCCCATCTGGATTCAGATAGAAATTTCCAGTCAATCTCCTAAGAGTCTTCTGATCACGACTGGATGCCCCAGCCGGATACTCTTGGTTCTTCAGGAAATTCTGGATATCGAAATACCACGGTTTACCATCGGAAGCTTCGTCGATGGCGAATATGAAAGCGGGCCTATCAAGGCGAGAAATAACTATCCTGGGAGCCTCATTCCAGAAGTTAACCTTATACATTGAAGACAAAGTCGCGAGAGCGTCTGCCATCTGATTTTCTGCTTGTGGTACATGGTGCAATTCCACCTTGTCAAAGAAAGGTAACAACCTCCTTGCATAATTAATATAGAGTATCAGGTTGGGCTGACGAGTCTCCCACTCTCCCTTGATCTGGTTCACAACTAGAGCAGAGTCTCCGTACACATCAAGATTTTTAATTCTCAGGTCAATAGCTTCTTCGACCCCCATAATGCACGCTTCATATTCGGCCTCATTGTTTGTAATTGGAAAGGTCAATCTAGCAGTGAATGGGATGTACGACCCATGGGGAGTAGTAATGGTTGCCCCTATTCCACTTCTGTATGAATTGACGGCACCGTCAAATATCAATTGCCATTTGAAACCCAACTCTGGACCTTCATCCGGCAACGGCTCCTCGTAGTCCTTCATTTTTAAGTACATGATATCCTCGTCAGGAAAATCAAAACTCATCGACTGGTAATCATCAATTGGCTGCTCAGCTAGGTATTCTGACAAAACACTACTTTTAATAGCCTTTTGAGAAACGTACTGAATATCATATTCTGACAATACCATCTGCCATCGGGCAATCCGTCCGGAAAGTGATTGCTTTTCAAACACGTATTTGATCAGATCCATCTTTGAAATTAGCATAGTTGTATGGTTTAGCATGTATTGCCTCAAACGTTTGGCAGCCCAGGTTAGCGCACAACATGTTTTTTCGAGCATTGAGTAACGGGACTCACAGTCTGTGAACTTTTTACTCAAGTAGTAAATCGCATGCTCTTTACGTCCAGTCTCATCATGTTGACCGAGAACACAACCCATACTTTTCTCAAGAACCGTCAAATACATAATCGATGGTCTCCCGGCTACTGGGGGTATCAATATTGGAGGTTCCTGCAAATATTCTTTTATTTTCTCAAACGCCCTTTGACAATCTTCATTCCAGGTCACAGCCTGATCTTTTTTCAATAACTTGAATAATGGCTCGCACGTGGCCGTTAGATGAGATATGAACCGACCAATGTAGTTTCAACCTCCCTAAAAAGCCACGAACCTCTTTTTCTGTTTTCGGCGTTGGCATTTCTTGTATTGCTTTTATCTTAGCAGGATCAACCTCAATTCCTTTTTCGCTCACAATAAACCCCAGTAGCTTACCAGATCTTACCCCAAAGGTGCACTTGTTAGGATTCAGCCTCAGCCTGAATTTCCTAAGCCTCTTGAATAATTTCAGAAGATTGACCAGATGCTCTTCCTCCGTTTGGGATTTGGAAATCATATCATCAATATAGACTTCGATCTCTTTATGCATCATGTCATGAAAGAGTGTCGTCATAGCTCGCTGATATGTTGCCCTGACGTTCTTTAAACCAAAGGGCATCACTTTGTAGCAGAACGTTCCCCACGGGGTAATAAAAGTTGTTTTCTCCATATCCTCCGGTGCCATCTTTATATGATTATAGCCTGAAAAGCCGTCCATGAAGGAAAACACGGAGAATTGAGCGGTGTTGTCGACCATCACATCAATATGAGGAAGCGGAAAGTCGTCTTTTGGGCTCGCCCTATTCAAATCTCGATAGTCCATGCACATCCGCACCTTACCATCCTTCTTTGGTACAAGTACTATATTGGCGACCCATGAGGGATAAGTTGTGACAGCCAGGAAACCGGCATCCCACTGTTTCTGCACTTCCTCCTTAATTTTCACAGCCATATCTGGTCGAGTTCTTCTGAGTTTTTGCTTAACCGGCGGACATTCCTCACGCAATGGCAGACGGTGAACCACCATATCAGTATCCAACCCAGACATGTCTTCGTAAGACCAAGCAAAGATATCATTGTACTCCCGCAGCATCTCAATAAGCCTTTGCTTGATATCACTTTGCAGTGCAACCCCTATCCGGATATTCCTGACAACCTCTTCGAACCCCACGTTGATAATTTCAATTTCCTCCTGATGAGGCAGAATGATTCTCTCTTCTTGTTTCAAAAGTCGAGTCAGCTCTTCTGATAAGTCACTATCCTCAACAATCTCTTCTTCTGCTTGAAATATCGGGTGCTCGAAGTCGAAACGAGTCAAGTTCGTGATCGGTGTCGTCTGAAATATGAATCCTGCAATGAGAATGGTTAAATGTTTCAAATAATGCAAACAAAGCACATAACCATGTTGCCATTTTATTGTTAAAGCAAAAACAGGAAAAACAAGGATCACAAAATTTGTATGAGAAAAACGCCTTTATTAATGATTAAACAAAGTACACACATAAGCAGGTAGCCCTAAAAATAGAATCACTATGCCCCGGGTAGGACACACGATTATACAATAATTGAGAAAACAAATCATTACTGTTTTGTAGTCACTGGGACAAGTTCCTGGATAGACCAGTTGCACAGATTCTGTCCTGGCACGCCGGGCTTGATCCACGAGTCCATATCGCAGTCACTATCTCTGTCTTCAGCATTGGAAACAGCATTGATCATTTCATAGCAGATCCCACCTGGAGTGATCACTACTGGTCCTTTGAACTTTGGCACGCCTGATGCGGAGGGTGACGACGTCGGGCGATACCTCAACCCAAACTTGTCCATATTGACTGGAATTTCCAAGACTTGGCCCCATCCTTTGGTTGCTCCAGCCTGAACCACTGCCTGAGCGTCTTTGTACGAAGACATGGCCACCTCTGGCCCTTTGACGGGAACATGAGACTTGTCCTTGATCTGCAACCCCTTGAAGGCTTGGCATGGCGTCTCATGGATCTCTCTATCCACTTCGACGTACTTGAATGACGAAAGATGACTAACCAGAATGTCCTCCTCTCCGCAAATAGTAACAACACTGTCCCCAACCATGTACTTAAGCTTCTGATGCAACGTGGACGTCACAGCCCCTGCAGAATGTATCCATGGTCGCCCAAGTAAACAGCTGTAAGTTGGATGTATGTCCATAATGTAGAACACAGTGTTAAACACTTCCGGCCCGACTTGGAGTGGCAACGTTATGGACCCAAACACTGACCTTCTGATCCCATCAAAAGCCCTCACGACCAAATCGCTTGGCGTGCATATGATTCCTCGGACATCTAGCTTCATCATAGCCTTCTTCGGCAACACATTCAAAGATGATCCGATGTCTACAAGAACGTGCGACATAACAGTGCCCCGACATTCCACTGAAATGTGCAAAGCCATATTATGGTCCCGACCTCTAGGCGTCAAATCAAAGTCAGTAAATCCCAGGTTGTGTCCAGCATTCACATGCGCTAGTACCCCCTCAAGCTGATTAACAGTTACTTCCTGAGGTACAAAAGACATGTCCAAGATTTTCAACAAGGCATTCCGGTGAGCCTCGGAACAAAGCAACAAAGATAGTATTGAAATTTTGGAGGGCGTCTGCTGCAAGTGCTCCACAATCTTATAGTCACTTTTGCGAATCAACCTCATAAACTCTTCTACATCCTTGATCGATGTTTCTTTCTCTTTTGACTGGGAAGGTCCTCCTTCATTCACTTTGGCTTTGCCTCTAGAAATCCTCTCAGCCTCGATTTCAGGTGAAGTGAAGATTCTACCACTTCGGGTCATACCTCCCGCTTCAACAAGACTACCCACTGCCCCTGCTGGCTGGCTATCCACATTAATCTTCTCCCCGTTGCAAAAATCTTCCAACCCATAATTCCATGGAATGGCTTTCGTACTCTCATAAGGAACGGGTCCTGCTTTCGTTATCGTGATAGTTGGCCGCTTAGCGGGCGCTGATATCGTAATAGTCTTTCGTGGAATTGTAATTGTTGCGACCTCACCCTACTTTTCACATGTTACCTCATCAGGTTTCTCAATAGCAATGCGGTCAAACTGCAAAGTTCCCTCATCAATCATGGCCTGAATACCTTTCTTCAAATCAGTACAGTCCTCTGGTCGGGTCCAACAATCCAAACAGTACTCATCACATCCGGGGAAGACCCCTCCTTTCAACAATCTGCTTTTAACATAGCTCAAAGGTGTCTTCAGATCATTTACGTCCATAACCAAATCCAAATCCTCCCCTGTCAAAACAGCATTCGCTCCATGATTTGGCATTGGTTTTTGTACAATGTTGGGACCATCATTACTGAAGTTGATGACTTTACTATCAATCAAATCTTGGACCTTGTGTTTAAAAGCATGACAACTCTCGATATCATGTTCGGGTGCCCCGGAATGAAATTCACACTGCTTACTAGTATAATACCCGTAAGGAAGCGCTCCTGTGGGTGGGTCCAACGTTCTCTTCTCAACCATATTCAAACTTAACAGCGTCTGAAGTAGCTCTGCATACGTTGACGGAGGTGTATCAAATACCCTCTCCGGCTTCCCATTCTGGATCCTTCTCTGAGCAGGATTATACCTTTGTTGTTGTTGCTGCTGTTGTTGTGGTTGTTGTCGTTGTTGTGGTAGAGGGATCGTCACACTAGCAACCTGTTGTTGAAGATACTGATTCCGACCTCTACCTCGTCCTCGACCACCATACACTGCACTAGCGTCTCCTTGTCTTTTACCACCAAAGCCCTTTTTTGCACCTCTAGCTGAGGTCGATTCACCGACTTGAATCTTACCAATTTTGATGCCATTTTCAATTCGTTCCCCCATGAGTATCATGTCAGAGAAACTACCCATCAAGCAATTGAGCAATTTATCATAATACATCCCAGAGAATGTTCCAACAAAAATATGAATCAATTCCCTTTCAACCATAGAGGGGTGGACTCTTGCCGCCAGATCGCGCCAACGCTGAGCATACTCCTTGAAACTTTCCCCATTCTTCTGCGAAAGACTTTGAAGCTGGACCCTATTTGGTGCAAGGTCGCTATTGTATTAGTAATGTTTGACGAAAGCATCAGCCAATTCTTTCCAACTTCTGACCTGTGCAGGCTCTAGTCCCATGTACCATTCCAGCGATGGTCCTGACAAACTATCTTGGAAAAAATGCATAAGCATCTTCTCATCATCAGAGTAAGCCGACATCCTCCGGTAGTATGAACGCACATGAACCCGTGGGCATGTATCCCCTTTATATTTATCGAAAGTGGGAGCTTTGAACTTCAATGGTACTCTCAACCCAGGAACCAGCCCCATGGTAGCCATGTCAAAACCTACAGAATTTTGACTGGCTATACCTCTCATCTGTTCCTCCATCATTTTAATCCTCCGATCACTATTAGTGGGACCCTCAAAACCCATGCCTTTCCCAGAAAAGGTATCTTTCTGACGATCTGTATTCCAGTACGGACCCTCATTACCATATCCGTCATAAGCAGCATTACGACCATGACCATGACCACTTTGGAAAAACCTGGGGTCATACCTCAGATTGCCAAGCTCTTGATTAGCAGCCACTGTCCCAAAACCAACATTGAAAGGACCCATCCCAGCACCAGTGGTATTCACATTGCAAAACCCAGCATTACCGTAGCCATTATTACCATAACCTTGATTGTTATCACCAAACCCTCCGTTGCCGAGGTGTTGCACCCCAAAATTTGCCCAACCTTTTCTAACCTAGGTTTATGTTTCAATTGCATAATCATTTGCATTGGCATCATGTACATAGTGTATTCATCTGAATTGCATAGCATAAGCAAGCTATCTTAATCAGGGGATCAAGTGCTATTCTTATCTCAAGAGGCATATTCAAGGGTTTCATCCATATTCAAGACTACTCAGGTCATCAGGGAAGAATTTGAGCCTTGAAGAGTTGACAGGTTGATCAGTGAGTTCTCCCCTATCTTGAGGTTATTTGGGGATCATCAGAGGAAGTGTGAGCCATGAGCCAAGAGCATGAGGTGTGTATGGATGTTATGAAGAGCCTAGATGATCCTTTTTGAGGAGTAACCAAGTCATTGAAATGATTGCAAGAGCCCCAGTTGAAGTCAGTCAACTAGGGTTTTATCTGGGTCAACACTAGGTCAACCCTAGGTCAAGGACTTGTTTTGAAAGGCATCAAGGATCATTTGAAGAATGTGGGATTCATTATTTTCTATATGTATATGGATATGGTGTTGTGCCAAAGAAAAATCAGAAGGAATCAAGGAGAAGAGGAGTTACCAAATTAGGGTTTCAGTGTAAAATCCCCTGATTTAGGTCAAACTTCAAAGCAGTGTAACTCAAAATGAAAGCTTCATATGAATTTCTGGTCCACATGAAACTTGTAGAGTATCTTCATAGCTTTAATTTGAGTGGTGGTAGTCATCAAGATGATTTATATAACGCAAGTTATAGCTCTTGCAAGTTACAGGTCATCTGAGGGCACTGAAATTTGTCTGTAAAAGTTGTCTGTCTTCCAAGCAACTTTTGACCTTCAAGGAGATTTCAAATGGATTTCTGGCCAACATGAGAGTTGTTCCTCATTGTCTTAGCTTTCCAGAAAGGTATGGTATGCCTTCATATGATACGTGGAACTCTACTTATGTCCTTGGCAAGCAAAGGGTATTTTGGGAATTACAGGTCATTCTTAGCCTATGCCCAAAACTCATACAAGGAAGCTTCAAATGAAAAACTTCACAACATCAAAGTTGCTCAAAATGTCATTTTACGTCTAGAAAATAGGTCATGGAAGTTGGTAAATGCATAGAACTCAAGTTGATAAAAGTTGGTAAAAAATGACTTAAAAATGGACATAACTTGAAAAAGTTCAAATGGAAAATTGGTTTGGGCAATCTACAAATCCAAAATGGGTCATGTAATATACCAAATTGATTCTAAACAACATTCTAAAGACATTGGTTCAGCCACATTTTTGAGTTAAGTCTTAAATTTTGGAGTTGCTTTGAAAAGTAGTGACTTGCATAATAAGGTACAAATGCCAAACTTAATGAAATGCAAAGAATAAGCTTGCTATGCATCTAGACCTTTCCAATAACTCATGTAAGGAGATTTTCAAGCATAATTAAAAGGATGTACCAAGTCTAGGCATGAGATATCATAAGAGATGAGATAAAGGATCATATCATGACATGAGATATTCTAGAATCATCCTAGAGGGATCCAGAAACTTCTAGGCATTTCCATCATCATCTATATAATGAATTGGGATCATTGGTGAAAGAGGTTGGTGAAAAGAGAGAGAGAAAAGTGAGAATTTCATTGTTGCTTCAATTGTAAGAAAGGGTGAAACTCCATATTCAGCATCAATTCCATTGATTCTTCTTCTTCATTCATGATCCATTGATCTGGTTGAGTGCATAGAAGCTGCTTCAGAGGCTTATCCATGGAGGATTGAAGAGTTAGGGTTGAAATTGCAAGAATCCATATCAGATACGAATCTCATACTACAAGCCTTCATCTTCCAACTTTTTGCAAACAGAAACAAGAGCATCATCTAAGGATCATTTGTGAAAGATTGCAAGTGTTGAATCAAGCTATTTCTCCATCTGTTCATCAAGAAATTCAGGTATGCGTTTTGATCTCTACACTCTTAATTGTGCCTTGTTAGCTGAATTTGTTAGGTTAGAAATGTTAGGGATGATTAGTGGATTAGTTTTAGAGACTTAGGATGAATTCCATGAGGTTTAATGGCAGGATGTTGAAACTTTGATGATCAAGATTGGTTAGGTTAGTGAGTGTTATTGTACACACCATAGCATGTTGAGATCAGTATGGTGTGAAGAACGCATTAGTACCATTGGAATCAAGAATTGTGAGAGTCCATCTCAGTGACAGTTTGGTACACCATGAACTTCTAGCTATCGGGTTTCACTCTAGGGTTGGTTTCAATCCAAGCTTTTGGCACCATCGTGTTCATGGGAGAGAGTAGAGCAATTTTGCTCTTTATAGTTTAGGTTTTCATGGCCAATCGAGTGAGAACAGAGGGGATGAAGGTGTGTGCATGGAGAGTGGTTTTTCCTAAAACCCTAGCGAGAGGTAGGTGATGATGTTTTAGGCGTTGGATCAGAATTAAGACTTTGACTCAGAAATTGATCCAACGGCTGCAATTCAAAGCCAAAAGCGGAGGGAATGTCCAAAGCACGAAACGCAGCGTTTCATTAAATGAAACGCGTGGGCCTGAGTCCAAATCTTGCTATCCTCACCCCACGTGCATGGCCCATTTCAATTTTAACTGGAAATTGTTGCTTTTCACACCGTAGGTTTTCCATTTTTCTTTTATTTTTCGTTCAATTTTCTGATTCTTGCTGGGCCTAGCGCCTTTTGCTAATGCCACCCCAACTTCCCTGGCCCATCAATAAATGAACTGAGCGCATATATTAAACGCACCCCCTCTCTTATTTTCTTTTATTTTGTTATTTTCATTTTCTTTAATTTTCTTTGATCTTGTAAAATCCATATAAAAATGAAAAAAGCTTATTTTTAATTGATTCTTTTTGTGGTAGCTTCATAATTTTGTTAAGAAAAGCATCCATAAATAAAATTAGCATTTTATTTTGTTTTAATATTTTTTGTGCATTTTTCTTTTAAATAGCTTTTTAAGTGATTTAGTTTAGTACTTAATTTTGTTGATTTTAGTTCAATTAGCTCCCCTTAGATTTAGGGTCCTTTCTTTTTAGGATGATTAACTAAGGACTTTAGCTTCCTCATAGGATTTAATTCATAATTTTAGGATTAATTTTTAGATGATTTGATTAGGTGAGATTAGAGTGGTTAAAATTAGGGTTTTAAGTGAACATAGGTGAGATAGATCATTTCTTTTAGGAATTTTGATTTGATTTTGGGGCATGGGACTATAGGGGTTATGGGTAGATAATAGATCCCTTAGAAAATATTAGGCTTCCCCTATTACTATTAGTATATTGCTTGTATTTGATTGACTGTGTGGTGTGCCCTCTCTAGGGTTATTATTTGACTGTGTGGGGTATTGGGTTTGTTTGGGGCTAGGGGTTTGAGCTGAAGACTGAGGTGATGAAGCCCATTTGAGGATTAAAGACTGAAGACCAACTTCCAGAGTTGATGAGGAGTATCTCTTGCTGGCAACTGTTGAAGGTTCTAAGATCTAGGAGTTAGGCAGAGCTCTAGAGTAGAAAACTTGATTCACAAACATGGAAGGTCTTGATTGCCTCCATCCCTCTCTATGATGCAGAGTCTCTCTGAGGCACTCACCCCCTTCCTTTGGAAGGCTTGGTGATAGTGTCTAAGAGATAGAACTCTTGAGAGAAATATTCTAGATGTTGTTAGTAGTCTGTTTGCCACCTTTGGTGGTCAACTAATTGCTTAACACCCAGTTCACTCTTGTGATTGGATACTCATCTTGGAGATTGGGACTTGAAGAAAAGCCATTGAGAGATTGAAGATAAGAGACTGATGCTTGCTTGAAGCTTGTACATAGTTGATGCTGACTTGAAGACAGATGCTGATGAAGACTGCTTTTGTTGTTTATTTTTAGCTGTTTAATTCTTGATGTATTGATTGAATTTCCCTGACTGTATTGCTTGCTGTTTAACCTGTTGGGTTGAAAGTGAATTCTATTCACTTTTGCCTATTGTTTTCTAGGTTCGAGGTTGAGTGGGACTCCCTTGCCTCGCTTGTATTGTTGCATCCATGCATTTTACTGCTTTATTGTATATATCTGCTGTTTCTGTTTTCGTTTATCCCTTAGGATCTCTGTTTCTCTCTGCGCAAGAGAGGAGCATGATAAACATTAGGTCTTAACCCATGCATGATAACATTAGGGTATATTTTATTCCCTTTTTAACCCTAGGATTTGTAGAGTGTCATCTCTTCTTTCTTAAAAACAACAAAAAAAAAACATTAATAAAGGTTATAACAAAATCAATTCATTTCTTCCGTCAAAAGATTTGAACAAACATCAACCTTTTTGCAATAAGAAACCCCTTGTTTAAGGTGAGATTTTTCATAAAAGACACTTGAACAGCTTGTGTCGTGCGTAGCCCGAACTACGTTTGCTCTGATCTTCCATGCTGTGTGGAAGTACGTAGGCATAGGATGCGATATCCTAGCGAGCAACCTTCACCCATCCTTTCCCGTAGTTAGGAGAACTACGTTGACTCTGATTTCTCGTTCCAGACGGGAATACGTAGGCATAAAGTGCGATGCTTTGCCGAGTCATCTTTTCTTTTCTTTTCAGACCTCATCCTTTAGTTTAGATAGAAGTGTAATTCGTACAAACCAAGCAAGCGTGGATCCCATCGAGTACGATGGACGTGAGGGGTGCTAATACCTTCTCCTTGCGTAACCGACTCCCGAATCCAGGTTTTGGTTGCGATGACCATACCTTTTCCCGTCTTTGCGTTAGGTTTACTTCGAGTGTTTCCTTTCCCTCCTTTGGGATAAATAACGCACGGTGGCGACTCTTCTGTTCAGCCGGCGCCGATTTTCGCAGTAGCGACAGCTGGCGACTCTGCTGGGGACCCAACGTCCCCTGGCTGCTAAGGACTGCGATAGTTCCTTATGCATTTGGGATCCAACGTCCCTTAAGAGAGTCAATCCTAGCGCTTGTTTTCCCGTCGAGGATTTTGTATGGATTTATATTTCTGTCATTTACTTTCAGCATTATATTATTGTTATTATTGCTATGTTGGGGTGTGACGGGTGTTCTATGATTGAGAGATAAGCCGGACCTGGGCTTGAGTGCACCTAGAATTAGAGTGGAAATTAGTGGGCGCGCACGTGCTTTGCATGTCCTAGTGTCCCGCGAAATCCACACTTAGACGAGGTTCTTCTGGTTGGCCTCCTGTCCTGCCCTTTGGGTGGCTCGGGTTGCTGGTTAGTTGGATTGTCGACTCTGGGAACCGATCATTTGGAAGTTGGCTAAGTGAGGCCTCTTCAGGATTTGATGATGCCACTCCTTCTGGGAACCGTATCATCAACCCTGAAAGTCTGTGACGCCGACGACCGCATAGGATGCCATACCTTTGTCAGTTACTAGGACATCTACCTGTGAGAGGGTTTGGGGTTATGCAGGTAACTAGACCTTCAGATACTGGTTGTTTCTCGATCTGAGATCCTGAGTATTTATGGACAGTTATGAGGTCTATCAGAGACCAGTTGGAGTTATGTTATGAGGTCTATCAGAGACCAATGTTAGAGCTTTGTATTGGGTCTATCTGAGACCAGGGTTTGAGGAATCCTGAAGGGTCTATCTGAGACTTGTTGACATGGTTCAGGCTTCTCAGCCATGGCATTTGGTCCCTGTTGCATGTTACTTGCATTGCATTATTTGCATAACCATTATCATTGCATCCTATTAACGTGTGTCTGTGCTGCAGGTGCATTTGCATATTCCCTGGTTCTAGTGTCTGGACTCCTGGGTATTGATCATGGCTGGTTTGAGGATGACAGTGGCCTACAAGCTACCTATCCCTGATATTACTCCCCTCCTGGGTCTGATTTCTCTTGCAGATGAGGATGTCCGTAGAAGCTTCAGGCAGAGTTACGGACGGCTGTTGAGTTTGGTTCGCAAATCAACTGATGATGAATTGAATGGGCTGTACACCTTGATGCAATTCTACGACCATGCTTTGAGATGTTTCACGTTTGCTGATTTTATCTTAGGGCCCACCATGGAGGAGTATGTAGAGTTTACTGAGCTGCCGGTACAGAATGCAGTTCCTTTTAGTCACTCTGCCGCTGAGCCCAAGTTGGAAGATTTAGCTAAGGCCTTGCACATGAATGCTGCTGAGCTGTTGATGACTTCTTGGCGAGGGGTTCCAGGTTTCTCTCTCCAGTTTCTGGTTGGTAAGGCTCAAGAATACGCCAAGAGTGGGTGTTGGATGGTCTTTAACGCTGTTTTGGCCCTATGCATTTATGGGATAGTGCTGTTTCCCAATTTCCCAAACTTCGTGGACATGGATGCATTTCATCTGTTTGCTGCTGGCAACCCGGTACCCACACTGATAGGGGACTTCTACCATTCGATGCACTACAGAAATGAGAACAGGAGAGGCAAGAACGTCTCTTGTTGCGTGCCTTTGCTGTACATGTGGTTTAAGAGCCATCTTCCCCTGAAGGGACCTTTTATGGATAGTGCAACTACAGCTGACTGGCCAGAGCGTATGATGAGGCTATCTTCTGAAGACATTGAGTGGTTTGACCGAGACTTGCTGGGGTCCGAGCTTATTTTCAGTTGTTCTGGGTATCCTAATGTTCCGTTGATAGGGAGAAAAGGGTGCATCAATTACAACCCATCTCTGTTCGTTCGCCAGTTTGGATATGCGTTGAAGAACCCACCTCAGGAGGAAGAAGTACAGGAATCTCTGTACTTCACCGGTGATTTGAATGGAGAGTTACTGGCCAAGCTTCGGCATGCCTGGATGCGTATTAACAGAAAAGGGAAACCACTGTTGGGGAAGAATGATTGTTAGGCTTATGCACCCTACAAAGTTTGGATCCAGGAGAGGGCAAGACAGTTACTGATGCCATTTCCAGCTGCACCAGTCCCTGTTCATATTCCGGTAGAGGAGCCAACCACTGTCACTATGGAGGTCTACGAGCAAGTTGTGAAAGAAAAGGAAGCCTTGATGAAGATTAATGAAGAGTTAGAAAAGGAGCTGGCTCAGATGCGTAGTGAGAAGAATAAGGCTGTACGTTCTTTCCAACAGCAGATCGAACTAGTAAACAGGCTAGGTGCTGAGTTGACTGAGGAGAAAAAGAAGAACGAACGTCTGGGTCAAGAGTTCAGAAGCTCTCATGACATGTTGGAGTCCAAAAAGAAAGCACTCGACGCCGCTCACCGAGAAATCTCTTCTTGTAATAAGACGTGGAATGCTACGCTAACCAACAACAAAAAGAGGGAGGATAAATTGAAGCAGCAAATTTCTGAACTCGAAGAGCAGTTGAAGGCTAGCATTAAGAAGCATGAAGAGGAGGTAATGGCCAGATATAGTCTCCAGAATGCATTGAACAAGGCTATCGAAGGCAGGAACGAAGCTGTGTCTCAGAAGCGGAAGCTAGAGGATCGCTTCGGAGAAGGGGCATGGGAGGAAACCGCTGGTGACATGCGACGTGTTCTCAAACGAAGAAATCAACTTGTCGAGGGGCTGCTTACCCGACCAAGTCATCCAGAGACTAGGAAGTTACTAGAAGAGTACCAGGCTCATGAGCGTACTTGACCATTTCATATAATAATGTGTACGCTTTATTTGCATTTGTGCTGACCATCACCAGGATTGTTGGTTGAGGTCATGCCTTCTTATTGTATACTCAGTGATATTGTATTCTTGGATTTCTCTGCAATATACGGGGTTTTCTATGATTCGGCTCCAATCACCGTATTGCTAGCACTGTCACTGCACTGGCACATTCACACTAGAATCGGGGAATGATAATCCCCAATGCACAGACACATATTGCATTTTGCATACATACTCATATTTGCATTACAGGGTTGTGATCCGTGTATCTTATCTCCTGCATCCGTTCCAGGTATTTTCAGGATTGCAGAAAAGCGGGTCCACCGTTACTCTACAAGGACTAACCAGAAGAAGATCATGGACAACGTGCAGAGTGAAATGGAAGAGATGCGTGACAGGATGGCCCTTCTCATGCAAACCATGGAGACTATCGCCAAAGGACAAGAGCAGCTGCAAAATCTAGTTCAACCGATAGTCGCACGGGCTGAAAACAACGGGACACCGCATGGTGAAAACATTGCTGCTTCTCCCCGAATTGAGAATCGTCAAAGTGCTGATGCTATTCCCGTAACCGGTTTGAATGCTGGAGAAACTGGTCCTGTAGGTGGAGGTGGGAACACCGGTAATATGAATGCCAATACAGATACTGCTGGGGTATTTGTGGGTAATGTCAACCAGGGTTTCAATGGGGGCGTCGAGAATGTCGGGATGAATGGTATTAATGGTAACCAGGGCTTCAATGGTGTGCACATGGGGTATGGCAGCATTGCTGGCGCCAAAGCTGGGTTTGGTGGCTATGGTAATCTTGGATATGGAACTGGCGCATACAATGCTCAAGAGATGGGTAATCTGAGGTATGACCCCAGGTACTTCCAAACGGGTCCGGGCCGTGACGCAGATTATGTTGGATACGATGCAGTACCTCGCTGGGAGGATCGTCAGGAGGGTGTGTTCTCTGGTCAGAACGAGGGTTATGAAAGAGCTAGGGATGACAACCATCAGATGAGATTGCTAGAAGAGAAAGTGAATGGATTGGCCAGCCAGAATGCTCTTGGGCTGGATATGTCAAATATGGGGTTAGTCCCAGGGTTGAGGGTCCCGCTGAAATTCAAAGCGCCGTCATTTGATAAGTACAAAGGGGATACATGCCCTAGGGTGCATGTACGCGCGTTTTACAGGCGTATGTCTGCGTATTCTGAGGATGAAAAGATGCTAATGCATTTCTTCCAGGATAGCCTGTCAGGGCCATCACTGGAGTGGTACATGAGCTTGGAGCCTACTCAGATCAGGAGTTGGAAAGAGCTGGAAGAGGCTTTTGTTCGACATTATCAATATAATAGTGATCTCGCTCCTAACCGAGTCCAGTTGCAGAGCATGTCTTAAAAGTCTAGCGAGAGCTTTAAGGAATACGCCCAGAGATGGCGAGATCTGGCTGCTAGGGTGCACCCTCCGATGGTGGAGCGTGAAATGATGGATATGTTCATAGGAACTTTCTCTGGAATGTACTATGACCGGTTACTCAATTTTTCGATGAGTACTTTCTCTGAGTTGATCTTGATGGGGGAGCGCATTGAAAACGGGGTAAAGATTGGTAAAATTCAAGCGGGTGAGTCCAGTTCCGCAAGAGGTAATAAGAAGACGTTTGGTGGCAAAAGGCAGGGTGACACCAATGCTGTATACAATGCTCGACGAAGGAATAAAGGTCAGAACTGGCGTCAGCAGTCGCAAGTTGCAAGTGTAACCATTCCAGGGCCTTCTCAGCAGCAGAGACAACAACCACCGCAGCAGGCTCAGCAGCAGCCTAATAATAATCAGCGCAGACTTCAGAACCCACGACCGAGGAGAGTATTCGAGGTACCGCCGGTATCATATGCAGAACTCCTTCAAACTTTGTTGAAATTGCAGTTAGTCGAGAAGAGGACCTTAGCACCACCAATTGGCCAGCCACCAGTCGAATATGATGTTAATGAGCACTGTGACTTCCATTCGGGTGCGCCAGGGCACAATATTGAAAATTGCCTAGCTTTCAAGCATAAAGTACAGGATTTGCTTGATAATACGGCTATTAACTTCGGGAAGGACGGTCCCAATATCACGCAGCAGCCAATGCCCAAGCATGGTAGGGCTGGGGCCAATGCAATCCTAGTAGATGATGAGTTAGACTTGGTTTCAGAAGTGAGCGAGCTGAAAACCCCTTTGTGTTACGTAAAGCAGCGTTTATTGAAAGGAGGTGTCTATCCCGGTTGCAGTGAAGAGTGTGATGACTGTTTGATTCAACCTGGGGGCTGTGAGAAGTTGAAGAGGGGAGTTCAAAGTTTGATGGATGAAGGAATTTTGCAGTTTGACAGGGCTGTGGGGCGAGAGAAGTCTGTTGAGACAGAATCTGAAGAAGAGCGTAGGGAGATTGCCACGATCACCATTCCGTTCAAATCAGTGACAA
The DNA here is from genome assembly GCA_963859935.3 of Lathyrus sativus. NCBI lineage: Eukaryota > Viridiplantae > Streptophyta > Magnoliopsida > Fabales > Fabaceae > Lathyrus > Lathyrus sativus. The sequence continues at coordinate 95,625,106 of OZ012738.1, read as the reverse complement.
TTTTGGCATCATCGAAAAGGCCGACCATTACTATTACTAAGGCTAAGCCAGTCCCTTATGAAAGCACAAAGGCGGTCCCGTGGAGTTATGGTGCTGAGGTGTATTGTAATGGGGAAAAGATTGACTTGAATGATCCGCCGGCAGGGTCCATAGATAACATAGTGGGAGCGGGTGGTATAACCCGGAGCGGGAGAATTTTCACTTCACCTGAGGTTGAAGCAGAGAGGCTTGCCAGGGGTAAGAACAAAGTTGTTGAGGGGGAATCTTCGGGGAGTAAAGAGAAAGAGCCGATAACCAAAGATGTGGAAGAATTCATGAGGTTGATTCGCAAAAGTGATTACAAGATTGTAGAGCACCTGCAGCAGACCCCGTCAAAGATCTCCATATTATCGCTGCTGTTGTGTTCTGAGGCGCATAGAAATGCCCTATTGAAGGTACTTGAGACATCCTTCGTGCCGCAAGAGATTTCAGTTAATCAGCTGGAGGGAGTTATGGCACATGTTAACCCTGGGCATGGGCTGGGATTCACGGATTTGGACCTAACGCCTAGAGGGCGTGATCATAATAATGCCTTGCACATTTCTATCGAATGCAGGGGCACCATTTTATCCCACGTGCTGGTAGACACTGGGTCCTCGTTGAACGTGTTACCAAAGAAAGCCCTGTTGAAATTGGATACCCGTGGGTTGTTGTGCACACCTAGTGATTTGGTAGTGAGGGCCTTTGACGGAACCAGGAGGTCAGTATTCGGGTCAGTGACGTTACCCATCCAAGTAGGTCCGGAGGTGTTTGATACAGTGTTTTACATCATGGACATCCAGCCTGCATATAGCTGTTTGATCGGGAGGCCTTGGATTCATGCCGCTGGGGCAGTAACTTCTACGCTCCATCAGAAGCTGAAGTATATGGTTGAGGGGAGTATTGTGACAGTATGTGGCGAAGAGGATATCCTAGTCAGTCATTTGTCTTCCTTCAAGTACGTGGAGGTAGATGGAGAGATCCATGAAATGCTGTGTCAGGCGTTCGAAGGGGTGAAAGTTAAAGAAGAGGCTCCGTTAAAGAGTGAAGGGTAGGAGGTGGTTGTCTCCTCATATAAAGAGGCCAAGGCGTTGGTACAAGCAGGAGAGACTCAGAAGTGGGGGCAGGTTTTGGACATCCCAATGAAGCAAGATAGGTATGGCTTAGGGTACCGCCCATCTCCCTCGCAGGGCGCGCCTAAGTACAAGGGACCTGTCGTGTTCACGCCCGGAGGAGTCAGCTTTGAAAGGATTAATGCCGTGTCTGATACGGAGGAAGTGGATAGCGATTGCGACATGGACGCATGGATTCGACCCAGCACGCCGGGGCAAAGCCTATGCAACTGGTCCATCCAGGACGTCATCCAAGTCACCAAACAGTAATGCGTTGTTTTTTCAATCATTGTATGATCACATGTCTTGCCCGGGGCATCGATGATCTTGTCTTAGGGCCTAACTGTTTACCTGTATGTTTGCATGATCAATAAATGACGGCGTTTTTTACATTCAAATGTTGCGATCCTTTTCTTTCTGTTTTTTATTTTTTCAATAAAATGGCAGCATGGTTATGCATTTTGCTTGTATATCATTTTGAAGCACTTAACCGTTTCCCTCGCAGGATTCGCGAATTTTCAGATGACATCGACCAAAAACTTCCTATGACTCGTTTAGACTTTGAGCATCCGATCTTCCAAGCTGAGGAGGAGATTGTTGAGGATAGTGACTTACCAGAAGAGCTGAGTCGGTTATTGAAGCAAGAGGAGAGAGTCATTCTGCCTCACCAGGAAGAGATTGATGTTGTCAACTTGGGGTCTGAAGAATGCGTCAGGAATATCCGTATAGGGGCCGCGTTGCAAGTGGACATCAAGCAAGAGCTTATTGAGATGCTGCGTGAATACAGTGATATATTTGCTTGGTCCTACGAGGACATGCCAGGTTTGGACACTGATATGGTTGTTCATCGTCTGCCGTTGAAGGAAGATTGCCCGCCTGTGAAGCAGAAACTCAGAAGGACTCGTCCTGACATGGCCGTGAAGATAAAGGAAGAAGTGCAGAAGCAATGGGATGTCGGGTTCCTGGCTGTTACCACTTATACCACTTGGGTCGCTAACATCGTGCCTGTGCCAAAGAAAGATGGCAAGGTTCGAATGTGTGTTGATTATAGGGATCTAAACAAAGCGAGCCCGAAGGATGATTTTCCGCTGCCGCATATTGACGTGTTAGTTGACAACACGGCCCAGTTTTCGGTATTCTCCTTCATGGATGGATTTTCGGGGTACAACCAGATCAAAATGGCTCCGGAGGATATGGAAAAAACGACCTTTATCACCCCGTAGGGAACCTTCTGCTATAAGGTGATGCCCTTTGGTTTGAAAAATGCTGGGGCAACGTACCAGCGGGCTATGACAACGCTTTTTCACGACATGATGCACAGAGAGATTGAGGTGTATGTCGATGACATGATTGCCAAGTCTCAAACAGAGGAAGAACATCTGGTTAATCTGCTGAAGTTGTTTAAGAGGCTGAGGAAGTTCAGGCTGAGGCTGAATCCTAATAAATGTACCTTCGGAGTGAGATCCGGGAAGCTACTGGGGTTCATTGTGAGCAAGAAAGGAATCGAGGTCGAACCAGCAAAAATAAAAGCAATACAAGAGATGCCAGCACCGAGAACAGAAAAAGAAGTTCGTGGGTTCTTAGGGAGGTTGAACTACATTGCTAGGTTCATCTCTCACCTGACGACCACGTGTGAACCATTATTCAAACTGTTAAAGAAAGATCAAGCGGTGGTCTGGAGCGACAATTGCCAAAGGGCATTTGAAAAGATAAAAGAATACTTGCAGGAACCTCCGGTGTTGATACCCCCAGTAGCGGGACGACCACTGATTATGTATCTGACGGTTCTGGAGAACAGTATGGGTTGTGTTCTCGGTCAACATGACGAGACAGGGCGAAAAGAGCGTGCAATTTACTACTTGAGTAAAAAGTTCACGGATTGTGAATCTCGATACTCTATGCTCGAAAAGACGTGTTGTGCATTGGCGTGGGCTGCCAAACGTCTAAGACAGTACATGCTGAATCATACAACCATGCTGATATCAAAGATGGATCCGATCAAATATGTGTTTGAAAAGCAAGCGCTCTCTGGAAGGATTGCTAGATGGCAGATGGTATTGACGGAATACGATATCCAGTATGTTTCCCAGAAGGCCGTTAAGGGAAGTGTTTTGTCCGAATATCTCGCCGAACAGCCGATTGAGGATTATCAGCCTATGAAGTTTGAGTTTCCTGATGAGGACATAATGTACTTGAAAGCTAAAGATTGTGATGAGCCGTTGCCTGGTGAAGGTCCTGAGCGGAGTTCTTAGTGGCAATTGATTTTTGATGGGGCTGTCAATTCGTACGGTAGTGGGATTGGGGCAATCATTACAACTCCCCATGGGTCGCACATTCCGTTCACAGCCAGATTGACTTTTCCAGTGACGAATAACGAAGCCGAGTACGAAGCTTGTATTATGGGGTTAGAGGAGGCTATTGATCTGAGGATCAAGAATCTGGACGTATATGGGGATTCAGCATTGGTTGTGAATCAGATTAAGGGAGAGTGGGAGACGCGCCAACCTAATCTGATACAGTACATGAATTATGCGAGAAGGTTGCTACCTTTCTTTGATAAAATAGAGTTTCATCATGTACCCAGGGCGGAGAATCAAATGGCAGACGCCCTTGCAACATTATCCTCGATGTATAAGGTCAACTACTGGAACGAGGCTCCCAGGATTGTCATATCTCGCCTTGATAGGCCGGCCTTTGTGTTTGCAATTGATGAAGCATCTGACGGTAAACCTTGGTACTTCGATATATAGAATTTCCTGAAGAATAAGGAATATCCAGCTGGGGCATCCAGTCGTGATCAGAAGACTCTAAGGAGATTAGCAGGCAACTTCTATATGAATCCCGACAGCATTTTATACAGAAGGAACCACGATTTGGTACTCCTCCGGTGTGTAGACGAGAAGGAAGCCAATTTACTCATGGAAGAAGTCCATGAAGGAACTTTTGGTACACATGCTGGTGGGCATGCTATGACCCGAAAGTTGTTGCGAGCAGGGTATTATTGGTTGACGATGGAAACTGACTGTTTCAAATTTGCCAAGCGGTGTCACAAGTTCCAGATCTATGCAGATAAGATCCATGTGCCACCCAGTCCACTGAATGCCATGGCTTCTCCGTGGCCTTTCTCCATGTGGGGAATCGATATGATTGGCAAGATTGAGCCTACTGCTTCTAATGGGCATCGCTTCATTCTGGTCGCGATCGATTACTTCACCAAGTGGGTGGAAGCAGCATCTTACGCCAATGTGACGAAGCAGGTGGTGGCCAGATTTATCAAGAAGGATATAATTTGCAGATACGGTATTCCTGAACGGATCATTACTGATAATGGTTCGAATTTGAACAACAAGATGATGAAAGATCTGTGTCGGGATTTTAAGATCGAGCATCATAATTCATCTCCCTACAGACCCAAGATGAATGGCGCTGTTGAAGCGGCCAACAAGAACATAAAGAAAATTGTTCAGAAGATGGTGGTAACGTATAAGGATTGGCATGAGATGCTGCCATTCGCTTTGCACGGTTATCGTACTACAGTGCGTACATCAACCGGGGCAACACCGTTCTCACTAGTATATGGCACGGAGGCTGTCCTGCCATTGGAGGTTGAGATACCATCTTCGAGGGTTTTACTTGATGTTAACCTGGACGAGGCAGAATGGGTGAGAAGTAGATTGAATCAGCTGAGCTTGATAGATGAGAAAAGACTGGCATCCATTGCACATGGTAGGCTGTATCAGAGTCGGATGAAGAAAGCGTTCGACAAGAAGATTCGACCTCGAAGCTTTCAGACGGGTGATCTTGTGCTGAAAAAGATTCTCCCACCGCAATCGGATCACATGGGCAAATGGACTCCCAATTACGAAGGTCCATACGTCGTGAGAAAGGTCTTCTCCGGAGGAGCCTTATTGTTATCCACCATGGATGGTGAATACTTTTCGTCCCCTGTGAACTCGGACGCAGTTAAAAAATACTTTGCTTAAAAATTGACCCGCTGGACAGTAAAAAGAGAGTCCAGGCAAAAATGGGGCATCCTGGCGAACCAAAAACAGAATAAAAAGGTTCGGGCAAAAGTTAGGGATAAAACGAAAAAATGTACACCCGCGAAGTCGAAAACCTACACTGGGCGGCTTCGGCAAAAAGGGGTATCCCGGTGAATCGAAAACCCGCAAAGGGCGATTCACGCAAAAGTTAGGGATTTGAGAAGCAAATGACTGCGGTCCGAGTTTGATTGTTAGTGGTTTGGGAGCATCTGGGGGTCAACTATCCAAAGCAATTTCTTCTGAAGACAAAGATCGGGAAAGCGTCAGAGTCCGACGAGTCATAGGAGGATCGGTTCATGGTGTTCGTCTGTAACACGTTGCCGACATGTGTACAAATTTTATTCTGTACATTTGTATACTTCTGCCTTTTGTTTATGTGTGACTACCTCTTTTCAGGAGTTGCATCTGATGTACAAATCTTGCCTATTTTCAGGCCGTTATCAATAAAGTGTGTTGTTCAGTGAAGTGTGGGACTTTGGTTTTAACTTTTACAGTTTTGTTTGTAAAAAGCGCCGATGTTTTTGATAAACTTACATGCGTGTAAATAGGCGGGCCTCGGCCGATGATTGTTAAAACCGGAAATTACCTGAATGGTTGTCGTGGGTGATTACTAAGATGTTTTTTTTTTGCATAGATTGCCTTGTGCTTGCTTGTTGACTTTTGCAGGTATTCAAAAGCTCGCAAAGTTCCCCGCCAGAGTCCACGGTAGGCTGGTACCCTCTCCAGAGGATGAACGTTGTGTCCTTCCCCAATGAAGTCGCCCCAGGCAAAATTGAATGTCGTCTCCCCAGGAGAGCGGAGATTGCGTCAAAGGAAAAGATAATGCAGCCTCAGTAGTTCAAAATGGGCTTGTCAAGCAGAGCAGAGTCCTCCCCAGCAAGGGTCGAGACGGATATGATTAGCTTCCCCAAAGAAAGTTTTGTGTAGTGCGAATCAGAGCACACCGGTCAATCCCCAGCTCAATGATAGCAGGATGAAGTATCCCCACAGGGCGTAATCAGAGTGTTGATGCCGTTGAAAGCAGTTCCCAGGATTGCTTTTCTCTTTCCCCAACAGGTTGATCCTTCCTCGTCAGGACGATCATCTTCGGCAGAGGTTGAAGTTTTGAGTTTGTGAGCTACTTTCCCAGCAGGATGGTCATCCCCAGCGGAGTTAGTTCATCTTTCCAACATTTATTTTGTTGGAAGCATGTCGGTAGTATTCCGGTCATCCCCAGCGGATCCAGTTTGTCTTCAGCATTCATTTTGCTGAAGTAAATCTTTGCATAAACATGCATCATACTCGCATTTTACCCGAATACGTAGCATTTCCATGCAGTATGGAAGCATTACGTCATTATCAAACGTGCATTTTTGAAACATAAGCCAGGTGGTTACCTCTTCGGTTTCAGATGTGTTGTTCCTTGTCGATAAGAGAAGTCGTGGTTCAGGAAGATGTTGATTTGTGGTCCAAATACGCAGTGATCGTGTTTGTACCATATACGGGGTTCATGTTGTAGGACACGCAGTGATCGTGTTGATCTTGGTATGTGTATCTGTGGTCGAAGGGCGCAGTGATCGTATTCGTCCCGATCTGAGAAGATTGTTTTGTAAGGCACGCAGTGATCGTGTTGGTATCGTCTCAGGGTTTTATTGGGCAGGACACGCAGTGATCGTGTTTACCATGTCATGTGATGTTTGTTGGTCGATGTGCGCAGTGATCGTATTCGTCCGTTATACAGTGGTTATAGATTGGCGCGCAGTGATCGTGTTCATCCAGTTTTGTTGGTCGGTATACGCAGTGATCGTATTCGTCCGTTATACGGGTTGGTTATAGGGTGAGGCACGCAGTGAACGTGTTCATCTGGTCGTTTGTGGCCGAAGTACGTAGTGATTGTATTCGTCCCATGTTTGAAGTTGTGTCACAACACGCAGTGATCGTGTTTCCTCCAGTCAAGAGGGTCGTGACATGAAGCGCGCAGTGATCGCGTTCACCCTATGTATGGTTAGAATATGCGGTGATCGTATTCGTCCGGTTATGTGGGTTAGTTGAGACACACAACACGCAGTGATCGTGTTTTCTCCAGTCAAGAGGATCGTGTTCGAATGCGCAGTGATCGTGTTCAAGATACGCAGTGATCGTATTCGTATAGCACGCAGTGATCGTGTTGATAGTACCATGGGAACTTGTGATGCGGAGCACGCAGTGATCGTGGCTATCATATCAGTTGGTTTTGTTGGTCGGCATACGCAGTAATCGTATCCGTCCTATTACATGGGTTGGTTTTGTGAAACACACAGTGATCGTGTTGACATCATTTTGGGGGTTTATTGGTCGAGATGCGCAGTGATCGTGTTCATCATATTGGTGGTTGAAGTACGCAGTGAACGTGTTCGCCTCTTCTATGTGGATTTATTCCCCCTGGCACGCAGTGATCGTGTTTACCTCATCCGGTTGGATTTATGGTCGATGTGATTTTGGTTGTAACACCGCACGCAGTGATCGTGTTCATCGTGTTTGTCCCTTTAGTTGATGTTGTTTGTGATACACGCAGCGGTCGTGTTCGTCTCATTTTTATGGATTTGTGGTGTAATACATGCAGTGATCGTGTTCGCTATGCCACATGTTCCCTTAGCAGAGTTGCTTGGTCAAGCACTTCTCTTTCTCCCCAGCCGAGTCCTTATCAGGGTACGGTGGAAATGGCATGATGCAGATTTTGGGTGGTTACCCACAGTTACCCCAGTAGAGACGTAATTCCCAGCAGGGTGGTCTTCAACGAGATACTTGGTTAAGTTCCTCGTAATTCCCGGCAGGGTATTCTTTGACAAGTTGCTTGGTTAAGTTACTTGTATTCCCTCATCTGAGTCTTTCTCAGGATGCTGTGGATTCAGCATTAGAAGATGGTAATGCAGATTTTTGGGTCGTTACCCGTAGTTCCCCCCAACAGAGTTATGTGCTCCAGCAGGGTGTTACTTCAATGAGTTAATTGTTTAAGTCCTCATAGTCCCCAGCAGGGTATTCGCCACAGGAGTTGTTTGGTTAAATTCCTCGTATTTTTCAACAAGGTTATTCTCATCAGGGTGCTTGGTTAAGTTCCCATTTTCCCCAGCAGGTGTTTGACGGCAGTCGTCAGAATTGGCCTCTCAGAGTGGTTTGGTTAAGTTTCTCGTGTCCCTGCAAAATGCTCGTTCAGATACGAATGGAAGGTTGATAAGTGAAATAAACATTTTCCCGCAGTTTAGTGGGATACGAAAGGTTGATCAGTGAAGTCAATATTCTCCCGCTGGTTAGCGTGTGCTTGGTTGATAAGTGAGATCAACAGAGGTTGATAAGTGATGTCAACAATTTCTCGTTGTGTGGTGTATGCTCATTTTTGTGGAATGGAGTGGTCTGCGGACAATATCAGATTATTTTACAAAAACAGATTGACAGATGGATGGCTAGTTGTTGCTGTGACAACAAAAGTCATTTCCCGGAAGGGTTTCCCCAAGCAGTGGTCGTATACGCAATTTATTTTTGCGGTTGGCAAATTTTCGGGTTCTTTCGTATTCAACCGTCTCGTACCTCGAATGTCTGAAGGCTGCGCGCTCTTCATCCAGCCGGGTCCAAGCCGCTTGAATAGGGGCAGCTATTGCACCCCAAAATTTGCCCAACCTTTTATAACCTAGGTTTATGTTTCAATTGCATAATCATTTGCATTGGCATCATGTACATAGTGTATTCATCTGCATTGCATAGCATAAGCAAGCTATCTTAATCAGGGGATCAAGTGCTATTCTTATCTCAAGAGGCATATTCAAGGGTTTCATCCATATTCAAGACTACTCAGGTCATCAGGGAAGAATTTGAGCCTTGAAGAGTTGACAGGTTGATCAGTGAGTTCTCCCCTATCTTGAGGTTATTTGGGGATCATCAGAGGAAGTGTGAGCCATGAGCCAAGAGCATGAGGTGTGTATGGCTGTTATGAAGAGCCTAGATGATCATTTTTGAGGAGTAACCAAGTCATTGAAATGGTTGCAAGAGCCCCAGTTGAAGTCAGTCAACTAGGGTTTTATCTGGGTCAACACTAGGTCAACCCTAGGTCAAGGACTTATTTTGAAAGGCATCAAGGATCATTTTAAGAATGTGGGATTCATTATTTTCTATATGGATATGGATATGGTGTTGTGCCAAAGAAAAATCAGAAGGAATCAAGGAGAAGAGGAGTTACCAAATTAGGGTTTCAGTGTAAAATCCCCTGATTTAGGTCAAACTTCAAAGCAGTGTAACTCAAAATGCAAGCTTCATATGAATTTCTGGTCCACATGAAACTTGTATAGTATCTTCATAGCTTTAATTTGAGTGGTGGAAGTAATCAAGATGATTTATAGAACGCAAGTTATAGCTCTTGCAAGTTACAGGTCATCTGAGGGCACTGAAATTTGTCTGTAAAAGTTGTCTGTCTTCCAAGCAACTTTTGACCTTCAAGGAGATTTCAAATGGATTTCTGGCCAACATGAGAGTTGTTCCTCATTGTCTTAGATTTCTATAAAGGTATGGTATGTCTTCATATGATTTGTGGAACTCTACTTATGTTCTTGGCAAGCAAAGGGTATTTTGGGAATTACAGGTCATTCTTAGCCTATGCCCAAAACTCATACAAGGAAGCTTCAAATGAAAAACTTCACAAAATCAAAGTTGCTCAAAATATCATTTTAAGTCTAGAAAAGAGGTCATGGAAGTTGGGAAATGCATAGAACTCAAGTTGATAAAAGTTGGTAAAAAATGACTTAAAAATGGACATAACTTGAAAAAGTTCAAATGGAAAATTGGTTTGGGCAATCTACAAATCCAAAATGGGTCATGTAATATACCAAATTGATTCTAAACAACATTCTAAAGACATTGGTTCAGCCACATTTTTGAGTTAAGGCTTAAATTTTGGAGTTGCTTTGAAAAGTAGTGACTTGCATAATAAGGTACAAATGCCAAACTTAATGAAATGCAAAGAATAAGCTTGCTATGCATCTAGACCTTTCCAATAACTCATGTAAGGAGATTTTCAAGCATAATTAAATGGATGTACCAAGTCTAGGCATGAGATATCATAAGAGATGAGATAAAGGATCATATCATGACATGAGATATTCTAGAATCATCCTAGAGGGATCCAGAAACTTCTAGGCATTTCCATCATCATCTATATAATGAATTGGGATCATTGGTGAAAGAGGTTGGTGAAAAGAGAGAGAGAAAAGTGAGAATTTCATTATTGCTTCAATTGTAAGAAAGGGTGAAACTCCATATTCAGCATCAATTCCATTGATTCTTCTTCTTCATTCATGATCCATTGATCTGGTTGAGTGCATAGAAGCTGCTTCAGAGGCTTATCCATGGAGGATTGAAGAGTTAGGGTTGAAATTGCAAGAATCCATATCAGATTCGAATCTCAAACTACAAGCCTTCATCTTCCAACTTTTTGCAAACAGAAACAAGAGCATCATCTAAGGATCATTTGTGAAAGATTGCAAGTGTTGAATCAAGCTATTTCTCCATCTGTTCATCAAGAAATTCAGGTATGCGTTTTGATCTCTACACTCTTAATTGTGCCTTGTTAGCTGAATTTGTTAGGTTAGAAATGTTAGGGATGATTAGTGGATTAGTTTTAGAGACTTAGGATGAATTCCATGAGGTTTAATGGCAGGATGTTGAAACTTTGATGATCAAGATTGGTTAGGTTAGTGAGTGTTATTGTACACACCATAGCATGTTGAGATCAGTATGGTGTGAAGAACGCATTAGTACCATTGAAATCAAGAATTGTGAGAGTCCATCTCAGTGACAGTTTGGTACACCATGAACTTCTAGCTATCGGGTTTCACTCTAGGGTTGGTTTCAATCCAAGCTTTTGGCACCATCGTGTTCATGGGAGAGAGTAGAGCAATTTTGCTCTTTATAGTTTAGGTTTTCATGGCCAATCGAGTGAGAACAGAGGGGATGAAGGTGTGTGCATGGAGAGTGGTTTTTCCTAAAACCCTAGCGAGAGGTAGGTGATGATGTTTTAGGCGTTGGATCAGAATTAAGACTTTGACTCAGAAATTGATCCAACGGCTGCAATTCAAAGCCAAAAGCGGAGGGAATGTCCAAAGCACGAAACACAGCGTTTCATTAAATGAAACGTGTGGGCCTGAGTCCAAATCTTGCTATCCCCACCCCACGTGCATGGCCCATTTCAATTTTAACTGGAAATTGTTGCTTTTCACACCGTAGGTTTTCCATTTTTCTTTTATTTTTCGTTCAATTTTCTGATTCTTGCTGGGCCTAGCGCCTTTTGCTAATGCCACCCCAACTTCCCTGGCCCATCAATAAATGAACTGAGCGCATATATTAAACGCACCCCCTCTCTTATTTTCTTTTATTTTGTTATTTTCATTTTCTTTAATTTTCTTTGATCTTGTAAAATCCATATAAAAATGAAAAAAGCTTATTTTTAATTGATTCTTTTTGTGGTAGCTTCATAATTTTGTTAAGAAAAGCATCCATAAAAAAAATTAGCATTTTATTTTGTTTTAATATTTTTTGTGCATTTTTCTTTTAAATAGCTTTTTAAGTGATTTAGTTTAGTACTTAATTTTGTTGATTTTAGTTCAATTAGCTCCCCTTAGATTTAGGGTCCTTTCTTTTTAGGATGATTAACTAAGGACTTTAGCTTCCTCATAGGATTTAATTCATAATTTTAGGATTAATTTTTAGATGATTTGATTAGGTGAGATTAGAGTGGTTAAAATTAGGGTTTTAAGTGAACATAGGTGAGATAGATCATTTCTTTTAGGAATTTTGATTTGATTTTGGGGCATGGGACTATAGGGGTTATGGGTAGATAATAGATCCCTTAGAAAATATTAGGCTTCCCCTATTACTATTAGTATATTGCTTGTATTTGATTGACTGTGTGGTGTGCCCTCTCTAGGGTTATTATTTGATTGTGTGGGGTATTGGGTTTGTTTGGGGCTTGGGGTTTGAGCAGAAGACTGAGGTGATGAAGCCCATTTGAGGATTAAAGACTGAAGACCAACTTCCAAAGTTGATGAGGAGTATCTCTTGCTGGCAACTGTTGAAGGTTCTAAGATCTAGGAGTTAGGCAGAGCTCTAGAGTAGAAAACTTGATTCACAAACATGGAAGGTCTTGATTGCCTCCATCCCTCTCTATGATGCAGAGTCTCTCTGAGACACTCACCCCCTTCCTTTGGAAGGCTTGGTGATAGTGTCTAAGAGATAGAACTCTTGAGAGAAATATTCTAGATGTTGTTAGCAGTCTGTTTACCACCTTTGGTGGTCAACTAATTGCTTAACACCCAGTTTACTCTTGTGATTGGATACTCATCTTGGAGATTGGGACATGAAGAAAAGCCATTGAGAGATTGAAGATAAGAGACTGATGCTTGCTTGAAGCTTGTAGATAGTTGATGCTGACTTGAAGACAGATGTTGATGAAGACTGCTTTTGCTGTTTATTTTTAGCTGTTTAATTCTTGATGTATTGATTGAATTTCCCTGACTGTATTGCTTGCTGTTTAACCTGTTGGGTTGAAAGTGAATTCTGTTCACTTTTGCCTATTGTTTTCTAGGTTCGAGGTTGAGTGGGACTCCCTTGCCTCGCTTGTATTGTTGCATCCATGCATTTTACTGCTTTATTATATATATCTGCTGTTTCTGTTTTCGTTTATCCCTTAGGATCTCTGTTTCTCTCTGCGCAAGAGAGGAGCATGATAGGCATTAGGTCTTAACCCATGCATGATAACATTAGGGTAGATTTTATTCCCTTTTTAACCCTAGGATTTGTAGAGTGTCATCTCTTCTTTCTTCAAAACAACAGAAAAAAAACATTAATAAAGGTTATAACAAAATCAATTCATTTCTTCCGTCAAAAGATTTGGACAAACATCAACCTTTTTGCAATAAGAAAACCCTTGTTTAAGGTGAGATTTTTCATAAAAGACACTTGAACAGCTTGTGTCGTGCGTAGCCCGAACTACGTTTGCTCTGATCTTCCATGCTGTGTGGAAGTACGTAGGCATATGATGCGATATCCTAGCGAGCAACCTTCACCCATCCTTTCCCGTAGTTAGGCGAACTACGTTGACTCTGATTTCTCGTTCCAGACGGGAATACGTAGGCATAAAGTGCGATGCTTTGTCGAGTCATCTTTTCTTTTCTTTTCAGACCTCATCCTTTAGTTTAGATAAAAGTGTAATTCGTACAAACCAAGCAAGCGTGGATCTCATCGAGTACGATGGACGTGAGGGGTGCTAATACCTTCCCCTTGCGTAACCGACTCCCGAATCCAGGTTTTGGTTGCGATGACCATACCTTTTCCCGTCTTTGTGTTAGGTTTACTTCGAGCGTTTCCTTTCCCTCCTTTGGGATAAATAACGCACGGTGGCGACTCTTCTGTTCAGCCGGCGCCGATTTTCGCAGTAGCGACACGAGGCCCTGATTATTGAAGCCATCATTGCCATCCCGATTGCCAAAGCCAAGACCCTGATTGTTGTCACCGAAACTAGTGTTGATACCAACATTCCTGTTGATTTCCACATTCCCATTAACATTATCAGCATTTCTGCTACCAGCGTTGCCGTTGTCGTTGCCAGTACCAGTCTCACCAGCATTTGGTATCACTTCCTCCCTGCGAGGAGTCTCAACATGAGCATAGTTGTATTCAGTATTAACAGCCTCTCGCGCCAGCAGCAGTTGCACCAGAGTTTGAAGATGTTCCTGGCCTTTAGCCACAACTTCCATGGTCTGCATGAATTGAGCCAACCTATCCCGGATCTCCTGCATCTCAGACTGTACTTGATCCGTGATCTTCTTACTGTTGCTTCTTGTAGCGTACCGGTGAGTTCTCTGTTTGTCAATCTTGACACAACCTATAAGATGCAGGAGATAAGATTCGAGCTCAAAAAAGTACCTGCCATGCAATATGAATATGCAAATGCACACGTGTAAATATGCAACAGGTTAATTTCCCCCCTGATTCTAGTTCTGGAGAAGAAGCCATAACGACAATGGAGTCCCAAGTGAGCAAGCGCAGAAACAGAAACCTCATACATAAACAAATGCCAAGAGGCAGAGTACAAAGATACAACTGAATACAACTGAAAAAGACCTCGGCCAACAAGCCTGGCGATGGTCAAAATACAAGTACAAATAACAAGAGCAAAGCAAAGATAAATCAGGCCAAATGGCACGCCCTGACATCTTCCAATAACCTCAATGTCTCTGGATGACCTAGTCTGGAGATTAGCTCCTGTATCAGTAATGCATGCCGCTCAACAGTGGATCTCAGCTTTTTGGCGTCCTCTTCACAAGTTCCTCTACCAGAACACTCATCAACCCTGCGTCTCTTGGAGCCAGCCTTCAATTCACCACCCCTGGTTTCTTTGACCATGCTACTCACTCTAGACTCAGCGTCACGTCTAAGAGATACCTCTTCAGATTTCTTCGCATCCTTAGCACTGATCTGCTCCTCTAACTGGGAAATCTGAAGCTTCAACTCATCTTCACGCTCCTTCCGCTTGGTAAGCGTTGTATTCCACAACGATTCCCATTTGGAAAGTCGAGAATAAGCCTTGTTCAGAAGTTCTTTCTTAGTAGCAAGTACACTACTAACACCATTCAGGGCTACTCCTACTTTCTCTCTCTTGCTGGTCTCTTCGGTCAAATCTGAACCCAACCTATTAATCATCTCAGTCTGCTTCTTCAAAGTGAAAGTTGCCTCATTCTTCTCATGCCGAAGCTGAAAAATCTCTTTCTCTAGCTCTTCATTCGCTCTTTGCAACTCTTCCTTCTCAGCCAGCAGCTTGTTATATTTCTCAATCTCTACTGAAGTAGGTTCCTCAATCACCGGAAGATACAAAGGCTCTGCAACAGGATATGGCATCAAAGAAGTCCTAACTCTCTCATGGATCCAGAGCCGATAAGGATTGTAAGCTCGATTGTCACTCTTACCAAGCAATGTCTTTCCTCTTCTGTGGATATTACCCCAAGCACGCCTCAATCTGACCAAAACATCTCCATCTAATAAACCTGTGAGATACAGAGATTCCTGTATCTCGTCTTTAACCGGAGAGTCCCTCAAAGCATAGCCAAACTGTCTCACAAGCAGAGAAGGGTTATAGTTAATAAAACCTTTCTGTCCAATCAAGGGAACGTTAGGAAAGCCACTGCAACTATATATAATATTCACTCCGAGCAGGTTCTGATCAAACCAAATAATATTCTCAGCGCACAAACCCATTAATCTGGAAGACCAATCCAAAGCACCAATAGTATCAATAAAAGTTCCCTTCTTAGGAAGATGTCCCTGAAACCACCTGGATAGAAGAGGTACACAGCAAGAAACATTCTTTCCCCGACGCTTCTCATTCTTATAGTGAACAGAATGATAAACGTCACCTAAGGGAGTAGGCACCGGATTCTTCGAGGCAAGAATAAAGAAAGCATCTGAATCAACAAAATCAGGCAAGTTAGGGAACAAGACAATCCCATAAATGCAAACAGCCAGAATAGCACTGAAGGCAATCCAACATCCATCCTTCGCACACTGTGTAACCTTCTCAACCAAGCAAGAAAGATGAAAACCATAAGCTCCATTCAGCTTGACCAAACCTCCGGGGAACTCAGAAGCATCTAAACTGACAATCTCAGCAAGCTTAGCCAACTCAGGCTTAGTACCCTCATGAACAAAAGGCATCTGATCTAACACAGGAACTCCTAGCATATCAGAATACTCCTCCAAAGTAGGAGCCAGAATAAAATCAGGGAACAAGAAACATCTCAACTGAGGCTCGTAAAACTGCATCAAGGTATACAATCCAGTCATCTCAAACACAGAAGGTCTGCACACCAAACTGAGCAGTTTCCCATAAGACTCTCTAAACTCATCCCTCACTCTCTGATCTGCTAGAGCAACCAACTGCAATAAGGAACTGATATTTGGAGAAGGCAACCTGTAAGCAACTGTTCTCTTCATGGACTCCATGTCTGGCAAGAAGAACACTAGAATCTGAGGGAAAAACACACCTGCAACATAAATACACGTTAATGAAATGCAAACATGAAAATGCATATGCATATGCAAACAGGGGATCAAGTGCAATGATGAAGAATTGTGTTGTGCTGTACTGCCACTCGAGAACCATCAGATCTTCTCCTCAAACCAAACCAACCACAAAAAAACCCTCACAACCAATTCTCACTGACATAGACAAACCAAGTGTTCTGAGGCCAGAGTTTTCCTGCAAAAAGACCCACCTACCCTCTCACAGGTATGTACTTAACTCGCAGACGAGGTACGACATCCTATGCGGTCATCAGCGTCACAGACTTTCAAGAGCGATGATACGATACCCAGAAGGTGTGGCATCATCAACCCTTGAAGAGGCCTCACTTAGCCGAATCCCAAATGATAGGTTCCCAGAGTCGACAACCCTCAAATCCAAAATCCTGTCGAGCCCAAAGGGCCAGGCAAGATGCCATCAAAGAGAATCTTGTCTGAGTGTAAATTTCGTAGCTAGCTGGTGCAAGCAAAGCAAGCAGGCTAACCACTACTCTCTACTTCTAAGTCTATGTGCACTCAAGCCCAGGTCCGACTTATCTCTCAAACTAACCCTCTACCCACAGCACAATAACAATAATATACAATACTGAAAGTAAAGACAGAAAAATAAATACACACAAAACCCCAGACGGGAAAACAAGCGCTAGGATTGACTCACATAGGGAACCACTGAGAGTCCTCAGCAGAGTCGCCAGTTGTCGCTACTGCGAAAATCGGCGCCGGCTATGACAGAAGAGTCGCCACCGTGCGTTATTTATCCCACAAGATGGAAAGGAAACGCTTAGAGTAAACCTAACGCAAAGAGGGAAAGGAATGGTCATCGCAACCAAATCCTGGATTCGGGAGTCGGTTACGCAAGGGGAAGGTATTAGCATCCCTCACGTCCTTCGTACTCGACGGGATCCACGCTTGTTTTCTATCTAAGAGTGTGTTATTCTATCTACTCTACAGGTCTGGGTTAAAAAGAAAATAAAATGACTCGGCAAAGTATCGCACTTTATGCCTACGTATTCCCGTCTGGAATGAGAAATCAGAGTCAACGTAGTTCTCCTAACTACAGGTTATGGGGGAAGGTTGCTCGCCGAGATATCGCATCTCGTGCCTACGTACTTTCATACGGAATGAAAGATCAGAGCAAACTTAGTTCGGGCTACGGAAGACACAAGTTTGTCTGACAGTTTTTTATCTCCTTCTGAAAAGGGTTTCCTGATTAAAGGTCCAAGAGGACAAAAACAGAGTTTGAATGTTTGTTTGAGTTTTTTACGAGAGAACTGTTTTTTAGGATGTTTGCAATCTCAGTCGCACTAGAGACTATGACCCAGGAGTGAACGCTTCGTATGTCACCCAAAGGGTACCACACTAACATCCAGATTACTGGAGAGAGACCCTCCACCAACCTTTTCCTAGATAGCTTAAGGCTCGTAACATACGACTTCAATTAACCTTATTACTGTGTTTTTGAATTTGTTTTGAGAGGAGAAGAGAGAGACACCCTAAGACTATGGTTAAAAGGGAATCTACCTACATTTATCATGCATGGGTCAAAACCTAATGTCTGTCATAATTCCCTCTTGCACAGAGGAAATCAGAGATCCTAGGGGAAACAGCAAAAGAAAGCAAGCAGTAAACAGTAAACAGTAGAATGTATGCTATGCAACAGTACCAGTGAGGCAAGAGAGAAAACACCAGGCAAGAGGAGACAAGCTCCACCTCAAACCTAGAAGTAATCAGCACAAGCAAACAGACAATACAGAGAAAAATAAAAGATACAGAGGAGGCAACCCAAGCAGCAACAACAAACTCCTACAGCAGACAGCAACAGCAAGCTCTAAACAGCACAGTTGAAAAGACAACAAAGTTGACAGCAAGACTTCATCTTCAAGCTAGCTTCTATCTCAAGATTCTTCAACTTCATCTTCAAGCTCTAGCAAGCACACTCCAAGCAGAGGAACAATCACCAAGATCAAGGTTGAAATGTTGAAAACTTAATGAAAACCAAAGGAAATCATCAAGTACCAACATTGAAGTGGAAAGGTATCCTCAAAGTTCTACTCAACTATGGGCATACCACACATCCCTCCAAAGGAGAGATGGAGTTTCCCTAGGAGGACTTTACATCATTGGATGGAATAGAAGCACACAATGCATTCTATGTTTGATGAAACAAAACCAAAATTAGTCCTAATGACTCTCCCTAAAGCCCTAATTCCTAAGCTCCTAAAATAACTCCTAAAAGAAAAGGAAACTTCAACTCCAAGCTCCAATCTTCAAGCCATAGCATCTAAACCAATTCCAGAAGACCTCCCAAAAAGGATTCCAAGCCAAGCAAGCTCCAAAGTCACCAACCAAGCCAAACAAGCAAAGGCATTCAAGAGAGAACAACACAAACACAAGCAACTTGCAAAATTCAACAAAAATAGCAAACAAAGTTATAAAATTCTAATTAATTTCCTAGGGGAACATGAATGTTTTAACAACCTAAGGTTAAAATATTAAAGTCTAATTCAACTTCTAAGTCACCTAAGTAAATTATAGATTGAAAGGTATCAAGGTAATCCACAAGTTTGGGAAGGCTCTAATCTCAACACCTAAAACAGAACCTAAAGTTATTCTAAAAATACACCAAAAATTCTAAGGGAACATACATGTCTACCCTAACACATGCTAAAAAATCAAAGCCAAACTCATCACCAATTGGAAGAACAAAATTTCACAAAACAGATGATCAAATATGCAAAATTAAAAGAATTAACAAAAATAAGAAAAATCAAATTAAATTGAAAAATGCATGAAAATGCATTTTATTGATTTCAGAAAATCACTAATTCTCTCAAGATAATGGAAGTATTTTTAAAATAATTTTCTGATCAAGAATGAATTTAATATAATTTTTGAAACCAATTTGCATTTAAAATAAAACAAAAATGAATAAAAGAAAATAGAAACTCAGAATAAAACAAGAGCCATTGGATGAGTTGACAAGTCAAGCAATCCAAGTATCCACATGCTGCCAGCACATTAAGTGAAATGCATGCGTTTTGAATTAAAAAATCCACTCCTCAGATTAAAACACAACCCTAGGATCTGGTGGAAAGTCTTTGGTCAGAGCATGATCTAATGGCTATGGACTCGTCTTCTCCAAAATTCAACCTGGCCTGAGTGAGATCAAAGACGGTGGCCGGAGAAGACTCCGGTCATCTTCTCCGGTGAGAAGGTGTTCACAGGTAGCCAAAACTCAACAAAATTATCATCATCTCACTCAGAATTCCACGAGGATCTCAAATCTCCCACTCATACACTCTAATACTCCATGGATTTTAAAACACGAATCAAGGTTCAGAAAACACATCCAATATGATCAGCACAATTTGCAAAACTAAAAGTATAGAAATCATCCTCATGCTTCCTAGTTCATCCAGATCTATCCAAATCATGTTATATCCTTAAGATCAGATCAACTCGTGTCCAAACATAAATGGGACCTCATGATCAAACATCACCAATTGATTCCAAATTGATTGTCTAGATCCTAACCACAAGTTAAATTCTAATTATATCATGCTAATTCATGTGGAAATTTGAAGTTTACTAACCTGATGTAGATCCACTAACAAAGATGCTTAGAGCTTGATTCAACCTCCAAAACTCTCCAAAATCTTTCAAGGATGCAAGAGGATGATGTTTCAACCTTCAATTTGGCTTGAATTGGTCTGAATCTCAAAACACGATTTGAAGTTGCAGCTCTGAAAATTTGATTGCTATCTCTGCTTCAGCCACGAAACTTGCACCAAAATGATTCTGAAATCATTCAAGAACTTAAATAGAACACGTCTATGGGCTTTAGAAGCTCAATTGAGGCCCAATCCAGCCAATCCAAATTTCTGTTTTTCTCCTCACATGTGCATTGTACCAGTCACGATTTTGCCATGAAAATTGCTCTAGAATCTTCCCTTTCACTTGCAAATTCCCTTGTGAATGTGTTCAGACCAAAAGGAGTGTTTGAATTGCATTGGTAAGGATTTTGGATATGTGAATTGCAAATGAAGAAATCAAATGGCAACTCACAAATCTTGACCTAAACTCAAAAATCTGGTAATGCCAAAGTGTCTAAAATGTGATTTCCAATCAGAAAATGTACTCACTTGCTTGGTTTTGGTCATCTAACACAAAATTGCATTTTTCCCTCCTTTACACATTTGAATTTTCCCCTTTTAGAAACCAATTCAAACCAACTCTTGCTATGAGCTCAATCAATCCCTCTTGACCTTTTGGATAGCCTAAAATCCCCATTTTGGACAACTTTCATGTTGAACAAAATTGCATTTGACAAGTGCAAGTTGGAGATTTTGGCCTATGATTGAAAATGACCTATAATCTCACTTTCCCAAAATACCCCTGACTTGTAAACCTCATAACTTGAGTTCTACAAATCCGATGGAAGAGTTCTTGTACAATTTAGAAAGCTAAGATCATGAGGAACAACTTTCATGTTGGCCAAAAGTTCAAGTGAAACCTATTTCTAGGTCAAAAATAGCTTTGAAGTCAGCTGATTTTCACAGACAAATTTCAGTGGCATCTGAGGACTTGTAGCTTGTCTGGACCATAACTTGAGTTCTATAAATCCAATGGAGGACTTCTAGTACTCAAATTAAAGGTATTTAGATGCTCTACAAGTTTTATGTTGTCCAAAAATCCATTTGAAACTTATATATTGACTTATGTGGTCTTGAAGTTTGGCACTAAACAAGAGATTTTACACTGAAACCCTAATTTAGCAACTTCCCACACTCTTGATTCTTCTTGATTTGATCTTGGCACAACACCACAAATTTCTTAACACATCATTTCATGAACTCCATGACCAAAAATTAGGCTTTGGTACTCTTCAATTGTCCAGTTGACTTAGGATTGACCCAGATGAAACCCTAATTGCTTGCACTTCAACTGTAGCTCTTGCATTTGACACAATGACTTGATTGAGCTCTATCATGGCCCTCTAGGAATTCCATGAGATCCATACACATCCTCTTCTCACATTCAACAATTCACAACCCTCTGATGGTCTCCAAGTTAGGAGCAAATCCATATGCAAGAATCTAAACTCTTAGGCAATCAAATCACCTTCTGATGACCTTGATAACTTCTCAATCCTGAATAAGACCTCTTGCTAGGCTTCTCTTGATAAGAAATCACACTTGATCCCCTACTATATGAATGATATCATGATATGCAAATGATATAACTATGCAAATGTTAATGCAATGAAACATAAACCAGGTAAGACAAGGTTGAGCAAACTTTGGGGTGCAACACTCTCACCAGCACCAGACTAGAAACCACTTCTGGCGAATTTCTCTGATTTTCAATACTTGACAATGACGCCTTCGAAACCACCATTTTATCCCCTTCCCGCATATTAACCGTTCACTCTAGCCCCGTCGCGCCGCCTTCGAGACCATCGAAATCACTGTCCTTTCTTACAATGACGATGTATTCCATTCCATCTCTTTTACTCTTTATTAAATTTGTGTTTCTATTTTATCATTTTCTGATTCATTCTCTCTAGTTCGTGCGAGCAACATTGTTTTTTGAATGAGGTGTTTGTTTGTATGTGTTTTCAATTAGGTTGCTAATAGGGCTCAAGGAAAGAGCATATTGGAGGAACTTGAAGCTGATGGGGTTGATACTTACTTTATCGTTGTAAGATTAGGCTTGTGAGTTGTTTAACTGTTTGTTTATTGGTTTTAGAACTTGGAATGGATAATTGCTTTTGCTCTGGATGCATATCGGATGCCACCTATTGAATCAGGATCTGTAGACTTTGCCGAATTTGAACAATTCAAATCATCATGGGCAAATAGTAGGTGTAGGTGATTTGTGTCAGCATGGTTGGTGTCATATGAGTAGAGCTTTAAACAAGAGTCAAACCCCTTATTAGAAGTGACCAACAACAGAATCTGCAGTACCAGTAGCATAAGAGCTCAAGCTTCAGGTGATAAACATGCTCCAATTCTCATGCTTGTGTGTCTGTGTGTTTTTGACATGTACGAATGTTTAACATGTGTGTATCTTCACCTTGGAAAAAAGGAGAATTTGCTTGACTTTATAAATTTTGGTATTGACAACAGTCAATACAGGCTAACACCTGCCAGCCGCCAGATGACTATATTCTACGGAGGTCAAGCTCATGTTTTTGATGATATCCACCCCACATAAGGTCAGGCCCCTATTCTTGACATGGTGTATTTGTTTACTGCATTTTGTGAAATACGGCCTGGAATTAGTTTGTATTTATGAGTTATCACGTTGAAATAAGCTCATGTACGAATATTGGCAACAACTTTTTCATCTTCATGATGCTAGTGTTGACCAGTCTTTTATTGATACTACTCTTCCTGTGTTTCTTTATGAAGCTATTATTGGATTGAAGAACCCTTTTGATTGTGCTGTTTGTTTGTGTGAATTTGAGCTTGAGGATAAGCTTAGGTTGTTTCCGAAATGTAGTCATGCTTTTGATTATGCTGGATGGCAGAATATGGAGATCCGTTCTTCCAGCGCCATGTTGCCGGTCAGATTTCTAGCATAAAATGGTTTTCGTTTGATAAAATGTTAATCCATGCAGCAATCGTAAGATTTATCTTGTATTTTTTGTTGTATTAGTTACTGGTATTTGGGGCCAACTGGACTGCAAACTGAAGTCAATTCTGTGGAAATGCACCATGATGCTCTCGCAGAAGCCCTTCCTGGAGACAATGTTGGATTTAATGTTAAGAATGTTGCTGTCAAGGATCTCAAGCGCGGTTATGTTGCCTCAAACTCCAAGGATGACCCAGCTAAGGAGGCTGCTAATTTTACATCTCAAGTTATCATCATGAATCATCCTGGCCAAATTGGAAATGGCTATGCCCCTGTTCTTGACTGCCACACCTCCCACATTGCTGTCAAGTTTGCCGAGCTGGTTACCAAGATTGACAGATGTTCTGGCGGTAGTAGAAAAAGAAGAAGAAGATGATGATGATTATGAGAGAATGGAAGGATATTCCGGTTGAACTTCTGATGCATATTTTGTCACCTTTAGATGATCAAATGGTTATTACAGCTTCTCATGTTTGTCATGGCTGGAGAGATTCTATTTCTTTTGGTCTCACCCACTTATCACTCTCATGGTATATATACTATACTTTTCTTCTTCTTTGTTTTCTCTGTTGAAGCTATGATTAATAAAAGTACATGTATTATTAGGTGTAGCAAGAACATGAATAACTTGGTGCTATCTCTAGCTCCTAAGTTCACAAAGTTGAAAACTCTAGTCCTTCGTCAAGATAAGCCTCAACTTGAGGACACTTTTAATTTAGTCTGAGTTGTTTAATTTTATAATATCTATAGTATGCATTTATCTAAATTTAAGTTTAAATGCTTGTTTTCATTTGTATTATGGTTTAGGTATTCCGAGTTTTCGTTGATTTGGGTACTTTTTTTAATTGTTTGAATGCAGAAAAGTTGTTCGGCTTTCAATAGCTCAGGTTTTGACTGTGATTTCACATAAGCAAAAGTCGGCATTGAGGGAAGCTTGTAAGAATAAGAAATACCTGCCTTTATATTTGCGTCTGAAGAAGACAAGAGCTATTAGAAGACGTCTCACCAAGAATCAGGTACTTTATTTCTGTTTTTGTTTTCTCTAGTAAGTGTTTCTGTATATGCGAGAGAGTTAGTGAATACAATATTGTTGGTGATGGTGTTTTGAAGCTCTTATTAGTGCTTTATGTTGTGTTTGAAATGAATTATATTGTGTCTCGAGATTTTGACTAGTTGACAAATCTTTTTGTGAAAGTTTCCTTCATAACATGGCTTATTGAGTTTAGTTTGTAATTTTCTTACAGCAATCTTTGAAGACAGAGTGTGAGAAGAAGAAAGAAATCTATTTCCCGTTGAGGAAATATGCAATTAAGGTGTAATGTTACCATTGATGCATGACTTCTGATTTATTTTTTACATTTATTTTAAGTGTTTGGTGTTGAGTTCAGTTTTTCTTTCCTGTTGAGTTTAACTAATGGTCATGAAATGAAATTATTACACTTGTTCTCTTATTTTTCCTCATTACAGATTTCGATTCTTTATTGCTTGAACATGTTGGATTTATAAACTGTTTTATTGAATGCATATAATTTGTTATGAGTATGTTTACAAATAGGCACATGATATCCGCATCCTCTGCCAATACTGACTCTGCTAATTTACTTCTATTGAACGAACCTTCTTCTTTTACACTTCAAAACTTAACATCAGTGGTTGTTCGGCTTTTAGTGACAAAGCTTTGGGATTAATGTTCCTCGATCCCGATTCCTTCCAGTGAAGGCAACTTTAGATTTGCTTCTTGTCTAGGTTCTAAGCTTTTCTAACACAAGGCCCGACCACTTGCTTGGAATCAGCCTTTAGTCACTTTTTTGACATGATTTGTTGTCTCTTTTTTCAGTCAGACCTCTACACCTTGAAAGATGGATCTGTCATTCGGAACCCAGCTAGGGCTAATCCTGAAAACCCTGCTATTGAACTGGGGCCTGAATTTAAGAAGGTTAAGATCTATATTACAGATTACCATGTGTTATTTGATCATTATAATACTAATTGACTTGGCCTCCTTGACAGGTTAGCAACTTCTTGAGCCGCTTTAAGTCAATTCCTAGTATCGTTGAGCTTGACAGTGTAAAAGTGGCTGGTGATGTATGGTTTCGAGCTGGTGTCATCCTCAAGGTATTGTGGTTTATTCATGATTGTTCTTTCTATAGGATTTTGTTTCATTTGAAGCGTGCAAGACTTACTAGAATTGCTAAAACTATTCGGCGCTTGTCAATCTGCTTCTATTTGTTATCAAATGCATCTATGATATTATTCACTTTCATAATAACTGCAAATATCAATAGAGAGATGATATGAGAAATTAGACCGATACAATGCTATAATTATTTTTGATCAATTAGATATTTACTATTTTAAGACTGATTGGATTGGTTCCTATTATTAAACTTTGTAAGTGTGGTCCTTATACCCAAGAAATAAAATGATAGGGACCCAAAAACTGAATAAAGGACTATATAGACCAGAATTTAGTTTGAACATTATTTCATTGATGTACTAACTGACCCCAAAATTATTTTGACGAGGTTCTCAGTTTATTTTCTAACAATCTATTTCACTATTATCTGAGTAAACACCATTTTGGTTTACACTCGTTTCAGAAAGGTCTGATGTTGCTTCTGATAGGAGAGGGGCTGTTTTATATGGAGTAAATGTTGAAGGTCAGAGACGGCATTTAAATCACAATCACCAGAGGTCGGGGGTTAATTATCCTTACTATAGAAATGATTATAGTGATGCTCCCGATGACACTGGAAGATGAATACTCTCCAACTCCTAGAGCAGTTGCAAAAGGTCAAAATAAAAATTTTCACGGTGTTGATTGGGATGAATGGCCTTGGGAGGATCAACCTTCTTTGAAAGGATATTCGGACGTTAAAGGATATGCTCCATTATATAGCGATCATTATCAGTATTAAACTTAGTATTATAATTAATGTTACCTTAGGCATTTTGTTTACCGGGTACTATCTTGAATTAATGTTTGAACCCAATTTTATTATAATATTACAACTTTTATGGATGTACGGTTAAATTTGATCTTGTTTAAGTTATAATCGATATTTTTTTGAAGTCAATCATCATCGACTATATTATTTAAAAAATAATTGTGAAATTGTATATTTTATGGGGACACCAAAAGAACAACCTATAAGCTATGGCAACACTTTAACAATGATCCTCCTGATTCAGATTTTAAGGCAACAATTATTAATTGTAGCTGCATATGGCAACGCTTAAAAACCGTCGCCTCAGATGCCAAAAATAATCGTCCCCTATTCCTTTTGTTTAGGCGACGTTTTTAAAAAGCGTGCCCATAGAACATGAAAAAACGTCCCCTCAAACTATAGGCAACGCTCGCACAGGAGACGCCTAGAAAACGTCCCCTATTCTTTTAGGCAACGATTTCCAGAGTTTTGGCAACATTTTTGAATAGTTGCTGGGGAGTCTAATTGTTGTAGTGCCCGATCCCCGAATCTCTTAGCGTTGTTGTTACATCGCGCAAAAGGTTCTTTCTCTCTTTAGACCTTTCCGTTGGATAAATTAAAGTCCGGTTGTGAATTCTAAGAATTAAAGATTCAAGTTAATCAATAGCTTGATATCATGATTCTCACCGCAACACCCGTATTTAAGTTACTTTTATCCGGAGATATGGAGATTGAAATCTTTGTCTCGACGAGATAGGAGGGACTTAAATATAAACACTTCACGAATATTTGGCCCTAAGATGCCACCAAATGCATATGATGTGCAATGATATGAGATGCAAAACAAAAGGTCCTGTGGAGATAACGATGCTACAGGAGAGAGACTGGACACGACACACGAGGGCCACAGGCTCAACAAAGCGAGACTCCACGGGAGAGAAGTGACAACCAGCATTGGGGAATCTCCAAAAATAAAGATATAATATGCAATATCAAGCAATGGTACCAAGCTACCAACAGGTGGTAATCCAAACAATGGTAATAACCAAATGAGCCTTCTTGATCGAAACAGAATTCCGTTTCTTAATTGAGTGTGGTGTTGATAATAGTGTAAGCACAACTTCCCCACGCTTCATGGTGTGTTTGCCATGAATGTGTCTCAGTTCTTGAAATAAACCTCCCCAACGACTCATGGTGTGTTTGCCATGAACGGATCTCAGTTCTCTTGAAATAAACCTCCCCAACGACTCATGATGTGTTCGCCATGAACGGGTCTCAGTTCTATTGAAATAAACCTCCCCAACGACTCATGGTGTGTTTGCCATGAACGGGTCTCAGTTATCTTGAAATAAACCTCCCCAACGACTCATGGTGTGTTTTCCATGAACGGGTCTCAGTTTCTGAAATAAACCTCCCCAACGACTCATGGTGTGATTTCCATGAACGGGTCTCAGTTTATGAAATAAACCTCCCTAACGACTCATGGTGTGTTTGCCATGAACGGGTCTTAGTTTATGAAATAAACCTCCCCAACGAATCATGGTGTGTTTGCCATAAATGGGTCTCGGTTTCTGAAATAAACCTCCCCAACGACTCATGGTGTGTTTGCCATGAACGGGTCTCGGTTTCTGAAATAAACCTCCCCAACGACTCATGGTGTGTTTGCCATGAACGGGTCTCGGTTTCTGAAATAAACCTCCCCAAAGACTCATGGTGTGTTTGCCATGAACGGGTCTCGGTTTCTGAAATAAACTTCCCCAACGACTCATGGTGTGTTTGCTATGAACGGGTCTCGGTTCCTACCCAAAATGATGAGAACTCGGGAGAGCATCTTCACAGAGGGTCGTAGATCTTGTAGATCATAGATGTCATTGTAGAACTTTGCAGATTGTAATATTTCTTGGCTGTGAGACATAATGTATTGGAGATTGTAAAACTTCACCGGGGATCTTCAAAAGAGATGTAAGCCGGTTGATTTGTGAAATATGTCTTCTCAAATAAAGAGAGACTGACTGTAATGAATTTTCTCGACTTCTCTAGGGAGATGTCTCTTGATGGGATTAATCTTTGCGATGGGCTCATTGGGGAATACATTCCCGGGAGGTACCCTTGTTGTAGCTGTAAGAGTATGTATTCTTGTAGTGTAAGTTCTCAACTGAAGAGAAATATTTGTAATGTCTTGGACGCACTTCTCTGACAGATTTCTAGAGGAATGCTTCTTCTTTTTTGATGACTTGAAAATCTTGATAAATCCACTGGGGATGGACAAATTGCTCTGAAGAGACTGCCATTTGTCGTCTTGGTCAAAACGAGTTGCTCAAATAAAGAGGATGCTTGCAGTCCAGATGTGAATTGTTGAGAATGTTGTTGGAGAAACGTCCGTCTTTAATACTTATCTTCATAAAATTCTTTCTGGGGAGAAAAGTGCAAAATAAATGCACACCCTATCCATATTCAAAAGTTGGAGATGTCCACAATGTGATTGCCAAGGACCAGAGTTCAATTCAGGAAATAACTGAAGAGAAACTACCAAGCAGTACCCGACCATTGAGGTATGAGCTCGAATGGGAATGTACGAAAACAACCGTCCTCCACGAGGATCAAACTCCACGGGGAAATAGAAGTGTTGAGCTCTTTCTGCTTAGGGCTGACAACTCTATTTTGGAGGGATGAGACTCACCCAGTCACTTGGGGATACACGGTCCAAGTGACAAGATGAACAAACATAAAGATGCGGAAATGTAAATGGTATGCTATCTATCTATATGCTATGCGTATGCTGACAAAACTAACAGGCCGGAGACCAAAGGTCCCAACTCAAGCTACATCTCCACAGGTCAGCCACCTCTTGAGGGAAATCTTCACCTATCTTGTACAGGGTATGACGAGACTTCGTCTCCGGGGATGAAATAAACATCCATGGACATCCTTTTGTTATTCATATATCAAATAAACACAAGGTATTCTTTTAAAATATTTGTTCAGGATTTTGCCATCATGATGAAAATATCTAACGTGCCAAAATTGAAAAACATTGTCTATTAAAATGGTAGTCGGCAGAACAACACGACTCCAATATTACAATGTTGGAAACTAATAATAGTGATTACATCAATGGAATAATGATTTTGTTCCTAAGTCAACCGGAACTTCTTAAGTTCTAAGCAAAATACTTCTTGACCGCATCTATGTTCACGGGGCGAGTGATTTCTTCTCCGTCCATTGTCGCTAACATCAGGGCGCCTCCTGAGAAAACTTTCTGTACCACATACGGCCCATCATAGTTTGGGGCCCCCTTTCCTCTGACATTAGTGAGGAAAGGCTGGATCTTCTTGAGCACAAGGTCGCCCTCCTTGAATTCTCGGGTTCGAACCTTCTTGTCAAACGCCTTCTTCATCCTCTGTTGGTACAACTGCCCATGGCACAGGGCCGTCACCCTATTCTCTTCAATTAGGTTCAACTGATCATATCTGCTTTGGCACCACTCGGCTTCTGACAGCTTTGTCTCCATCAATATCCTCATGGAGGGAATCTCGACTTCTATCGGGAGTACAACTTCCATACTATAGACAAGTGAAAAGGGAGTTGCCCCAGTTGATGTGCATATCGAAGTACGATACCCATGTAGGGCGAACGGGAGCATTTCATGCCAATCTTTGTATGTGACTACCATCTTCTGAATTATCTTCTTAAGATTCTTATTGGCGGCTTCAACAACCCCATTCATTTTCGGCCTGTAGGGAGAAGAATTATGATGCTCGATCTTGAATTCTTCGCACAGTTCTTTCGTCATACTATCATTCAAGTTGGACCCATTATCTGTAATAATCCTGCTCAGCACACCGTATCTGCAGATGAGCTGATTCTTGATAAATTTGACAACCACATGTCGAGTTACATTAGCATAGGACGTAGCCTCGACCCATTTAGTGAAGTAGTCAATTGCCACTAGGATGAATCGATGTCCATTAGATGCCTTGGGCTCTATCATTCCGATCATATCAATTCCCCACATGGAGAATGGCCAAGGAGACGAGATAACATTCAACAAAGTCGGAGGCACATGAATTTTTTCGCCATACATCTGACACTTGTGACATTTCCTAGCAAACTTGTAACAGTCAGATTCCATCGTGATCCAATAATAACCAGTTCTTAATAGCTTCTTGGCCATAGCATGTCCATTTGCATGAGTACCAAAGGACCCTTCGTAAATTTCCGTCATTAACATGTCTGCTTCCCGCTTGTCAACACATCTCAGCAAGACCATGTCAAAGTTCCGCTTGTATAACACATTATTACTCAGGAGAAAGTTATCGGCCAACCTTCTCAGTGTCTTCCTATCCTTGTTGGAGGCTCCCGAAGGATACTCTTGCATTCTGAGAAACACTTCAATGTCATGGTACCAGGGTTTTCCATCATCAGTATCTTCAATGGCGAAGACGAAGGCAGGTCTGTCAAGGCATCATACTTCAATTCGAGGACACGCATTCCAAGCATTCACCACAATCATAGAGGCCAAAGTTGCCAATGCATCTGCCATTCTATTCTCATTGCAAGGGATGTGGTGAAAGTCGACTCTGTCAAAGAAAGGTAACAGCCTCCTTGCATAATCTCCATACGGGACCAAATTATCCTGTCGAGTTACCCACTCTCTTGTGATTTGATAAATGACTACAGTAGAATCACCGAACACATCCAAATTCTTAATTCTTAAGTCCACTGCCTCCTCAAGGCCCATAATACATGCTTCATACTCGGCTTCATTATTGGTACACTTGAATGTTAGCCTAGAGGTAAACGAAATATGAGACCCATTAGGAGTCACAATAATCGCGCCTATTCCACTCCCATGAGCGTTGACGGCTCCATCAAAAATCAAACTCCACTGAGAACCGGGCTCGGGTCCTTCACCTGGTAGAGGTTCTTCGCAATCCTTCATTTTCAAATACATAACCTCCTCGTCCGGGAAATCATCTTTCAAAGGTTGATGATCCAAGATAGGCTGATGCGCTAAATGGTCAGCCAAAATACTTCCTCTAATAGCCTTCTGAGTACGGTATTCGATGTCATATTCTGATAATAGCATCTGCCGTCTAGAAATTCTTCTGGTCAGTGCGGGCTTCTCAAAGATATACTTGATAAGATCCATCTTCGAAACTAACCATGTAGTGTGACTCAACATGTATTGTCGCAAACGCTTAGCGGCCCAGGCCAAAGCATAACAAGTTTTCTCGAGCATGGTGTACCTGGATTCACAGTCGGTAAACTTCTTACACAAATAATATGTGACATGATCTTGTTTTCCGGTTGTTGCACCCCAAAATTTGCCTAACCTTTTTCTTACTTGGCTTTTGTTTCATTGCATTAGCATAGCATTGGTCTAGCATTTGCATAGCATATCATTATTCATTTAGCAGGGGATCAAGTGTGGTTTATATCAAGAGGAGCCTATCTAGAGGTTTTGTACAAGCTTGAGAGGTCACCAAAGTCATCAGGAAGAGAGTTGTGTTCTTGAGAAGTTTGGTTGCTTGTATAGGGTTCATCTCCTAACCTGAGGACCAATTGAAGGCCATCAGTGAGTTGTGGAGTCTTGATCATGTATAGAGTGTGGATAGAGCTCATAGAGTGCCTTGAGGGTCATGGTGGAGCTCAGTCAAGTCATTATGCTAAGTGTGAAGAGCCATAGTTGAGGGTGTTACAATTAAGGTTTTCATCTGAGTAACCTTGAGTCAACTGTGCAATTGGAGGAGATTAAGACTCATTTCTAAGTCTTTGTAATCAAGGAAAGTTGTGTTGAGATATATGACGTGATATTCCAAGATCAATCCAAGAAGAATTCAAAGTGTGAGGAGTTGCTAAATTAGGGTTCTCAGGGTAAAATCCCCTATTTAGTGCCTGGCTTCAAGACCACTTATCTCAAGATACAAGTTTCATCTCAACTTTCGCCTAACATGGAACTTGTAGAGCATGATCATAGCTTTAATTTGAGTACTAGAAGTCCTCCATTGGATTTATAGAACTCAAGTTATGATCCAGACAAGTTACAGGTCATTAGATGAATGTGAAATTTGTCTGCAAAAGTCAACCAACTTCCAAGGAACCTTTGACCTAGAAGGGTGTTTCTCCTCAACTTTTTGCCACCATGAAAGTTGTAGGTCTTGATCTTAGCTTTCCAAAATGTACTAGAAGTCTTCCATCTGATTTATAGAACGCAAGTTATGAGGTTTACAAGTCAGGGGTATTTTGGGAAAAGGAGATTATAGGTCATTTAGTATTATAGGTCATTTTCTCTATCTTGCACACTTCAAATGAAGTTTTGTCCAACACAAAACGTGCTCAAAATGGGATTTTAACAGCAAACATGTATCCATGCGGCTTTGATTTGGCTTAGGGTAAGACTTGGTTTGCAAAATTTGACAAAAGGGGAATTTAAAGGCCTTTAAGTGAAAAAATCCAAATTAATTCACAAGAGCTCAAACAAATGCAAGTGAGTAATCATTTTGATCAGAAACATCATTTTGAACATAATGGCAATATTAGAAAATCCATTTGAGGCTTATTTCATGGTGTTTCAATTTGTTACTTAATGAATAAGTAACACATCAAAGGTTGGTCATATGATGCTAACAAGCTCTCAATTTGATCCATATACTCTCAATAGTCCACAAACATTACTGATGAAGCTTCTTGGAGAAGGAATTGAGTGAGAATCGTGTATGCCATTGTTGAAATTTTGAAGGAAAAGTGAAATTTGGATATCACATTCTGGGCTTTCCATGGGCCTCTAGAATCTTCCAATCCACTCTATATAAGTTCAGAAACACATTAGGATCAAGGTTGGTGATCATTTGCAGTTGGAGCTAGAGATTGCAGTGAAAATTTCAAGAGTAAAAGTGCAAATCGTGTTTGGAGTTTGAGACTAATTCAAGGCAAATTGAAGTTGCGAACAACTTTATCCTTCATCAAGGAACGATTCTGCATCATCTGGAAGGAAGAATCATAGTGGAAGTGCCTCAATTTGAAGCTACAAACTAGGTATGCACATTTCAAAATTGCACTGATTCTAGGTTGATTTAGTTGGAATTGATATGAGGTTAAGCATTAGGAAGATGCCTGGAACAATTTAGGATAGGAATTGTAGAGTTTGATGATGATTCAAGATGTGACACCATTTTTATTGAGACTTGTAACTGCTTGATCTTGTAGTGTTAGCATGATCTAGATAGCTTAGGTTAATCTATGATGGATGAGGAGAAGATCTGTGGATTAATTTTGGAGTTTGGTGATGATCCATGACTTGACACGTTTCCTGTTCTTGATCGTATTTCAAAATCTAGTGAGAATTAGGAGAAACGGAGATGAGATTTGGAATCAGCGTGGAAAATTGTGTGGAACTGTATAAGTTTTGTTAAGAATTGATGACCTGCAACTATGAGTTCACCGGAGAAGACGGTGGCGCGGCCACCAGACCACCGTCTGGTTCATCTGAGTTTTTCCCTCCCCATCTGAAGTTCAAACGAGGAAGATGACCCTCAACCCTTGTATCTGATGAGTTAGCTGACTAAGTACTCCAATCCAACGCACACGATTTGATCTGAGATTTGCCCTTAGACTCCCTCAAAATGCTGCGTATCATTTATGTGTTGGCAGCACCTGGTTCTTTGGATGAGCATACAAAGTCCATAGATCCAACAACCCTCTTATTTTCTCAGCTTTTATTTTCTTTAATTGATTTTTGGATTTATTTTAATTGCTTTTCCATTTTTAATTCACAATAATTTCAATTTTGATCAGAAAAGTAAAATAAAAATATGTGCATGCTTTGGATTTTATTTCTGATTTTCTGGTGCTTTTAGATTTTATTTTCATGCAATTTTCAATTTAATATGATTTTTTGCATTTTATTTAATTCTTTAATTTTGGCATATTTTCTCATTTTCTTGCTGATTTTTGTATGATCAATTGGTATAGAATTTGAAGGAGATTTTTGGCTTGTTGCTAGTATAGAGATGCATGATCCATTAGGAATTATTTCATAATTTTTAGATGACTTTAGGTTCTGTTTTGGATTAGGTTCCCATGACCTTCCATTTTAGGGTTTCCCTTTGACACTTGGTGATTTAGGAATTCTTTAGTGGCTTTCCCTTTAGATTCAATCCCTGGTTTTTGTACCATAAGTCCCTAACACATGTAGGTTCGCTTAGAAAATTTTATAGGATTCTAGAAGTGGTTTTGGTATTTTAATTAGATTTAATACTTAGGCTAGTTTTAATATGCTTCTAACATGACCTTTCCTTTAGAATGACCTCAATCGTGACCCATAGCATAAGATAAATTTTCCATTCTTTTTGGATAGTGCTTTAGACATATAGAGACTTCTGTTTGCTTGATTGTGGTGTTTGGTTTTTGTGTTTAGACCTCCTTTTAGTATCTTTCTTTAAGCTTGTAAGAATTAGGGTTTAGGAAGAGCTTTAGTTTTGATTTCTCTTTCTTCAAATAAACATGGATTACCTTGATTGCTTTCCATCCTCATCCTATGATTCAAGGTCCCTATGTGGAAGCCTCATCTTTCCTTTGGAATGATGTATGGCATATTACAAGAGGTAGAACCTTTGAGGATGCCTATCTCAGATATATGGTTGAGTGCCATGATAGATTCCCTTGGTTTCCATCATGCTTCCCATCATCATGCAATAATATTGATGTTAACTCTCTTCTCTTTTGTTGGATCTTGTTGAAGCTTGAAGGTGGATCTTTCATTTCCTTCTCTTGAAGTTGGCTACAGACTGTGGATTTGTTTTGCTGTTTGCTTTGCTATTGACCTGCTTGTCTGTTGTTTTATTTGCTGTATTTTCTAATTGCTTGATTGTTGCTTGTGTGACTGTTTGGTGTGTTGCTGATAACGCGAAATTGTATATATAAAATGACATGTGTTTTAACTAATATTTGACTGATTTCACTCCGAATTCAGGACATTCCATGCTATTTGTCTAAGTATTATGCAGGTATTCGAAGAACATGTCCAAGCAAAGCAATATGAAGAAAAGGAGTAAAAACAAGTGAAAAACAGATGAAAAACCAAGAGAAAAACAGCAGAAACGAGTTTTACTGATGTGACGACCGTCACATAGCCGTTACGCTCGTCATGCGTGTGACGACTGTCACACCTCCATGACGACCGTCATACAGCCAGAACATGCAGAATGAAGTCACGTGCTAAAATTCCCCCTCAAAGACCAAAAGTGTGGCCACTAACTCCTACTTTTTTGCCTCAAACCCACTTCCTGAAGGAATAACCGTTAGATACTCTCTCTCTATAAAAGGAAGAGGTTGGGACCTGAAAAAGGGGGCCGCATTCAAGACAACGAAGTGCTGCCAATTCATCTTCAGAGCAACCTTACCGTTCTTATATTCTTATTTGTTTCTCTTTTCCTTCTCTGTATTCTTTGATATTTTGTAATTCCCATTTTCCTTGTACGATCAATTGGCACAAAGACCAGAATCCTGCCAACAGTGTGGAGGATCTACCCAAAAGCCAATTGGAATATTTCCAGGTTTTCATTTTTAATCGTAATTGCAATTTTTATTATGATGTATGTTCTTAATTACTGCTTTTATTTATGTATTACCATTTCTTTTTCCATGTCTAGCTAAATTATCGTAATCGATATGTAATAATAATTCAGACGGAATTTGATAATAATTGGCGTAGTCTTTCTCTTTTCAAAACTCAGTTATGGTTTTAGTTTTTAATCAAAATTCTAAATAAACCTTTGTCACGACAGTGAGAAGCTATTTACGGTGGTTTTGCCACGACAGTGGGAAACCATATTAAGGTACGAACCAACAAGCGACAGCTGAGGCTAAGACCAGATAGTAAAAACTAGGCATTCGATTTAAAAACAGCGAAAGCGCTTTAAAAAGGATTAGAACTTAGAGATTTTCAAAAGGTAACTTTAACCCCGAACGGGATAGCGACAACATACGTTCCGCCTTAGAGTTGCGACTTGCGTCAACAACCATCGTGAGAAAAAAGTCTTTAGATCACTATTTTCTTCTTAAACTAAGTTTGAAAACACTTAATACGCCAATAAATTGTCAAATCCCCGAAGAACAAAATTATTGCATATCGATTCATAAATTCATATCTTAAGTAAAAGTTTTAGTTCCCTTTAGTTTAAGCATTTATTGTGCCATTATTCAACTTGAAACCAAGCCGACCTAGCTAAACACCGTAACACCCGATAATACTAGATTGATTACGAGTCCCTGTAGGATCGATATCTATTATTACTACGCGATAGACTGTGCACTTGTAGTTAGATTTGTTAGACATAGAAAGTCGCGATCAAGTTTTTGGCACCGTTGCCGGGGACCCGTTTAGTCAATAGTGTAATCCTTTGTTACACAGTATAGACTAGGTTAACAATTCTCTCTCCCTCTACTCGTTCTTCGATTGTATGCCAAGTACTCGCTCACAAGGAGAAATCTTACAACCTACAATCGCCGAACTAGAGCACTTCTTACATCTAAGAAGGCGCATCGTCGAATATCAACGAAGACACAACAATCCTGATCTTCTAGCTCATCCTCCTGTTGAAGAAGCAAAGATGGCTGAAGGACCACAAAACAAACCGCTGAAGGCATACGCTACACCCTCTCAGATGGAGCTTAGAAGTAGCATAGCTGCCCCAGCTATAAATCGAACCGATTTCGAACTAAAACCGTCATTGCTGTCAACTGTACAACAAAATCAATTCTCAGGAAATGCAACTGAGGATCCAAATGAACACTTAACGAAGTTTGTACAATACGCAGACACAGTGAAAGCAAATGGAGTAACTCCAGACGCAATAAGACTTCGTCTTTTCCCTTTCTATCTTAGAGATAGAGCTTGGACATGGTTACAATCCTTACCATCCAACTCCGTTACGACGTGGGAACAGTTGAAGAACGTTTTCTTAGCAAGATATTTTCCGCCAAGCAAAACTGCTATGCTTAGAGCCCAAATCAACGGATTTCGACAAAAAGATACTGAATCTCTCTACGAAGCGTGGGAAAGGTTCAAAGATATGATGAGAACATGTCCTCACCACGGTCTAGAAGAGTGGGTGACGATCCATACTTTCTATAATGGGCTTCTATACAACACCAGATTAACGGTAGACGCCGCCGCGGGCAGTGCACTTATGGATAAGCCATACGACGAAGCCTATCAACTAATCAAAAACATGTCTCAGAACCACTGCCAATGGGGAGGTGAACGCATTCCAGCAGAGAAACCCGCAGCGAAAGGTGGGATGTACGAGATCAACAGCCTTGAAAAGTTCAACGCTAAAGTAGATGCTCTAGCACAGAAAATCGACAGTCTAACCGTTAACCCAACTGCAACCGTCGCTGCTGTAACTCCAAACTGCGAGTTATGCGGAATCGCCACTCATAATGCGCCCGAGTGCCCATTGTTGGCCGAAATCCCATCAGACCAAGTAAATTACGCTCAAGGAAATCCTTACGCAAATACTTACAACCCAGGATGGAGGAACCATCCAAACTCTTCCTACAAGAACGATAATGCCTTGCAAGCACCAGGTGCTCCGCCAGGATATCAGAAACTAGCTGCTGCCCAGACTGCCCCAGCTGGAACATTTCCAGGACAGCCTGAACCTAATCCAAAAGGTCACGCAAACGTTGTTATATTAAGAAGTGGAAAAGAATTGGAAGGCCCAACAGATCCTAGGAACGAAGATTTAGTAATGCAACAGAAATCCGATAAACCAACCGAAAAGGAGTCTGAAACAGAAAAGAAGGAATGTGACGAGCAGAAAGCCGCCAAAGATGAAAACTCATATGTGCCTCCAGCGCCATATAAACCACCTATCCCTTATCCTCAAAGATTAATAAACTCCAAAACTTCAGGACAATTTAAGAAATTTGTTGAACTTCTGAAACAACTAAACATCATTATTCCTTTCACAGAAGCGATAACTCAAATGCCGTCATACGCTAAGTTTCTTAAAGAAATCTTGTCTAATAAAAGGAAAATAGAGGATAACGAGACAGTGACACTTACTGCCGAATGTAGCGCAATCATTCAAAACCACATGCCTCCTAAACTAAAAGACCCAGGTAGTTTCTCCATACCCTGCGTCATAGGAAAGTTCGTAATAGACAAAGCTCTATGCGATCTAGGAGCCAGTATAAGCGTCACTCCTTTATCTATATGCAAAAAGCTGAATATGGGAGAACTAAGACCAACTAAAATGTCCGTACAATTGGCTGACCGATCAATCAAATACCCCGTCGAAATACTGGAAAATGTTCCAGTACGCATATGACAATTCTACATCCCAACCGACTTCATAATCATGGACATCAAAGAGGACTCTATTACCCCAATTATCCTAGGAAGACCGTTCCTAGCTACAGCCGGAGCTATTATAGACGTAAAGAAAGGAAGGCTAACATTCGAAGTAGGAGAAGAAAAGATAGAGTTCATCCTTACTAAATTCTTGAAGGCACCAGCCATCGATGACACATGCTATATAGTAGATGTAATTGACGAATGCATACGAGAATTAGAAAAGGAGGAAACTACATATTCTGAAATCATGAAAATCTCGATCCCTGATATTCATGAAGACGATAACTGGCGTGCACCATACAAAGATGATAGTCTGAGCGAGATCTTAGCACTCACTCCAAATCACATGCCAGGTCCGAAAAACCCAGCTTTAGAACTTAAAGAGCTACCCAAAACTCTTAGATATGAATTCCTAGATACAGAATTCAAAAGACCAGTAATAGTAAACACTAACTTAGGACAATCAGAAACTGAGTGATTATTAGAAGTCCTAAAGAGATACCCAACTGCGTTAGGCTATAATATAAGCGATCTAAAAGGCATAAGTCCCTCCATCTGTATGCACCGTATCATGCTGGAGGAAGACTGCAAAACTTCAAGAGAACATCAGAGAAGGATAAACCCTATCCTAAGCATTGTAGTCAAAGACGAGGTAAAAAATCTACTAGACGCAGGGATCATATACCCAATCTCCGACAGCCAATGGGTCAGCCCAGTACACGTAGTACCCAAGAAAGGAGGCGTTACTGTAGTGAAAAATGCGAAAGGCGAATCGATAACCCAAAGAGTAATAACCGGAAACAAGATGTGTATCGATTACAGAAAACTAAACAAGGCAACTCGGAAAGATCATTTCCCTTTACCTTTCATAGACCAAATGTTGGAGAGACTAGCGAAACATTCGTACTTCTGCTATCTAGATGGTTATTCGAGATTCTTTCAAATCCCTATTCACCCCGATGACCAGGTGTTGCGGTGAGAATCGGGATACCAAGCTATTGATTAACTTGAATCTTAATTCTTAAATTCACAACCGGACTTTAATTTATCCAAAGGAAAGGTCTAAAGAAAGAAAGAACCTTTTGCGCGATGTAACAACAACGCTAAGAGATTTGGGGATCGGGGGTTGGTTATGCATAGGGTAGGTATTTCACATCCTAGACATCTGTAGTACTCTACAGGAACCTTTTGTTTGTTTGTATGCTAAGTTGGTAAATGTTTGCTAAGGTTTGGGTTGGGTAAAGGGTGTAGGTTAAAACCTAAAGATAGTTTCTAAGTTTGCTCGCAAAGCATCGCGTCCTCTGCCTACGTATCCTTACTAGGATAGAATCAGAGCAATCGTAGTTCACCTCACAAGGGATGAAGAACACTTGATTGCGATCAAGGTTCAAAGGGGAACAAACATAATAATGTTTGTGTAGAGTTTCAAAAAACTCTCTATGTCTATGTTGTAACACTCAAAGGGGGAAGTAAGTGATCATGTCCATGATCCTTACATAGAGTTAACAACTCTATCCTAGGGTTCTAGTTGTAAACACTCCTAGTGAGGGTGGGTATTTTAGACTTGAGCAAAGTCAAACAGCTTATGGGTTCTGATCTTAACTAAGGTTCAAAATGACTTTCAAAGTCAAGAGGGGTAATGAGCTATCCATGACACAAAGGTCAATGGAAAGACTTTTCCTTTGGAAAAAGGAAGGGGAGGCAGCTGGGATGAGAACTAGAGAGTTCCATTCCTTGGGGAAAGAAGTACTTAACAAAGCATAAGCATGATGAAT
Organism: Lathyrus sativus; assembly: GCA_963859935.3. Lineage (NCBI taxonomy): Eukaryota > Viridiplantae > Streptophyta > Magnoliopsida > Fabales > Fabaceae > Lathyrus > Lathyrus sativus. The sequence goes on along the minus strand of OZ012738.1, from coordinate 95,585,155 downwards.
ACAAGGGACATGATTACAATCAAAGATGGGCAAGCGCATTACAATGAGCAAGTAATTCAAGTGAGATGAATGGTTTCAACCAAGATATACAAACAATGTTACAGATGGCATATCTTAACAAAGATGAAGGCGTATTCTAACAAAGATTGAAAGTATGATCTTAACAAAGATTAAAACATGATGAAGGTAACAATCCCAAAGCCATATTATCAAATATGAAACACATCAACCATATAAATAAGTTACAACTTAAAAATGATCATGTTATAAGTTCAAATGTAACCACAATTAGGCATTGATAACAATCAAGTACGCAAGGATTGATCGCAATAGTTCAATTCAAAATTTTAAGACTAATGACTCATGGTAACAACCAACAAGAAAATGAGATCTCAACATGTTAACAAACATAAGGAAATCAAATACCAATAAATCTCACAAGATATAATAATCATGGTATGAAGGAAATTTAATCGAAACACACGGTAATGACCTAAGAACGGATCTACTAACAAGCAGGAAAGAAACATTGTGCAAACAAGCAATTATGATATTACAATCCCTTAAATAAAACTAGACATTTAAATGAAAAGTTAGCAAAAAGAACGAATTAAAACTAGTAAACGACGAATAAATTATGGACATTTGAAATTTGATGGATTTCATAACAATACAATAAATAAACAAGAAAATAAAAAAAGAAGGGGCCTGGGTGGGGATTGAACCCACGCCCTTGGGCTCACAAGCAATGACAAGCTAACCACTAGGCCACAACACGCGCTTGTGTTAGGAGAATAGAAAGAATGAAGGAAATAGTTTATTAGTGAAAATTGGAAAATAAAAAACAAAAGGGTTCGACCTCCACCCGGATCGAACCCTGGTCATGCAGGTAGAGGGGTATAAGGCGCGCAAGGGTCTGCCACTAGGGTGGCTGTTACATCCATTAATTGGATGGAAACAAAAAATATACATAGCTTAAATTGGTTGATTTTCTGGGCAACTCAAGAACTCTCAACATGATTTGCAAAACAACTCCAACTTTCTCAAATTTCAACTGATTTTAACAAACCTTATATGCATCTTACCCAGAAAAACAAGAGGAACCTGATGGTGATGCTAGTTTCCCAAGATTCTTAGTGGAATAAAAAATTCGAATGCTCATGCTTTGTGACTCATGTGATGCAAATTGGTACTCCACACTCATTTTAGCCACTCTCATACTAAACCAAAATTATATACATACTAGCCACAACTTGCTGAATGAAAGTAAACCAAAGATTGAGTTGAAAACAAATGGTGGTGAGTAATGATCATCAAGTTGCAATTTTCAAACTTGAAAATGCATTTTGGGGGGGGAAGATCCAAACAGAAAGTTTTATTAGCAAATGGGAGTTGGAGCAAGCTTAGAACCAACAAAATGATGATCTAGGGCATTACTACATACACACACAAACATTCATCAAGGGTTACCATCTGCTGTGTAATGTTAAACTAAAAGCTGCTATGCCAACATGTTTTGACAGTTTCCAATAGTGCTAGGAATTTCAACATGGCAAGGTTTCCATGACAGTAGGATTAGAAACATGACATGATTCTCAACTGATATGCTTAAATGCAAACCACTCAACAATCTTCACATAACAATCTCAAACAACCAAATTCAAACCTGTGAGAAAACCAACTCAAAGAGTAATACAACTTCAATCAATATCCTAAAACTTATCCTGCTCTCTCATCTCAGTAGAAACAACCACATTCACACACCCTCCTGTTCTGTTTCAAAGAGCATCTACCAAAACAAACTTCAAAAATTTTTGATGGCAATGATTTCATTAAGCATGATGATTTTGAAATACAAAAAGATCATGGCAGTTTGGAACAGAACAGGCACAGCATATAATTTAGGAGGCCAAAGCAATCTCACTCTTGCAGCTAAAACCTCAACACTTAATGGAGAACAAAATCATGTCCAACTTAACAAAGCTTATAAAACATGAGGATTGACAGTTTAGTATAAGCAAACATAGGTTAATACAAGCAGAACACCAATTTGAATAACTTCAACAACCTTGCCATAGACTGTTAAGGTCCACCCTACTGTGATGTTCCAAACCTCTTAACCCAACTGAAATACAAACTGAGACTAAAACATGTAGACACAAAGTAATATGAACACCTAACTATGGCAGCAATAAATTGGCTATCAACTTCAAACAACCCTCTGACAAAAGCTGAGTCTCAAGGAAACATGTCACTTAATTCAACTAAGATTCAATCCTTTCTCAACAAAGAAAACTGACAGCTTTTCCACTGGTTTCCATGCTAATCCTAGACAACCTCTAAAACAGTTCAGTCTAATCCAACACAGTAATGCTAGCTGCTCACCAAAATCAATTAACTTGTGCTTGTCCAATGTTGATGTAAACAGGCCTGCTATCAACATAAAAACTGAAATGGTCTTAATGTTATGTTCTGACCTTAAAACAACAGCCAGGATAAATGATGACTAGATTCTAGTAGGAATCAAATGCTGTCCTATTCTCTAACAAGACTTGGCCAGTAAGATGAATATTGAGGTGTCCTCCAAGAAACTCAAATCCTTACCTGCTATGACTGGCAACAAAGCCTCAAACCCTAAAAGCAGTCACCAAATTGTACAACAAGATGCACAACAAACCCTAACATGAATGTGCCAACCCTATGGCAAAGATGAGAATCAAATCTAAAAAAGGTCCTCAGCATGACAATGCTTATTCTGCCAATAAGTCCCTATCATCTAGCAACAACCTCTCAAGCAAAACCACAATTGATCCACAAAGATAAACTTGCCTCTAATTTCTAAAGACCAACCAATATCCTCCAAACAGATTAGCCATCAAACCCTTGCAAACATGTAAATCTTAAACACTCCAACACCTGTTAGCACTAATATCTAACACAACAGAAAACCACCAACTCCAAGTGCTTACAATGGAATAGAGCAGATGCAAAGTCAAACACAATGGCCTAATGGTAGGTTTGGAAATAATCCAACAGCAAGCCAACACATGTTGCTAACTGCCCTAGCTATGTCTGAATAGACCCTAAACATCAATAATAGTCCAGCTATGAATGAGTCTCCCTAAAATAAAATCAAACCACAAAAGTGAAAAGTGGTGTAGATTGATTTTTTGAAAACAGTTTGACAGCTATGGTGTTCTTTTCAAAACAGTCTGTTGATGTGGCCAACAAATGATATTAAACAATGCTATCTGAATTCATATGATGAAATGCAATAGCATGGTATAACATATAATGAAAATCTCAACAAGAAATATCATAGCAAGCAGGGTTACTACAAATAGAATGTGTGTGTGTGTGGTTCAAGAATCTTGAGGCCAATATGCTTTGACATGATAAATGTCATACAGGAGCTCTAGTGGAACAAAACCAGACTGGTATGCTAACTAGTGTCAAAATATCATGACTGAGTTCTAAGTAAGACTGGATTCCAAGGATTTCACCACAGTCAAAAAGACTTCACAGTAGGATAATATCCACTTTTAATATGAGTTGGTAAACTATGGAACCACAAGATCAAGCAACACATTTTGAGCATGATAATACTCCACAGTCCTATGTTTCTAACAGCATTCACACATAACATGAAATCAATAAAAAACAACTTGCTCACAAGCTTTTAGGCAGCATCACAATTGAATTAACCCCTTAACATAACAAAAACAAATTGAACCACCTAGGCTAATACTGATGAGGAATCTCCACAATTCCTAACAGCAAACAATCATGAAAAGTAATAAAGTGTTCATAACTCAAATTCCATCAAGAATACTTAAGAATGCTAAATCATGAAATATGATGCTAAAGTCAACAAAGAGCAATTACATACCTTTTATAGATCCTTAGGAGCAGGTTATATCTGTTGAGAAAACCATAGATTGTTTGCTCCAATTTTGACTCCTTTGAGATTTCTTCCACTTTAAGCCACAACACACTTTCAATGCCAAATGGGGATATGTGAGTTTCCAGTGATTGGTGAGTGTTTGAACAGTTGAAGAATGTTGTTTATGAGGTGTTAGGGGGATCAAAACTTCAAGAACATGTTTAGAACAAGATTTGGTGGTTTGTGGTAGCTTTGGTCAAAGTATGGTCGAATGAGAGTTGAGTTTTTGATTTTTTGAGGTTCTTGATGTTTTAGTGAGTCATACACCTTCTATATGTCATTTAGAAGATGTGTGGATGGTTGTGAGAATGTTGGTAATGCTAGAAATGAAAATGGCATGAAAGTTGTAAAATGCCCATTTTTGGTGTTTTTGAGCTTTTCTTCACTTACAAGCAAGAAGAGAATGAGAAGGAGAGCTGTAATATGTTGATGTTATGAGCAGCTCTGGTGTGGAAAACAAGTGAGGGGGAGGGCTCTATTTATAGGAGAAAGAAGGATGAGGGCAGCTTGGTAACTTCCATTTTGGGAGGGAGTTTCATGAAGTTTCTTCCAAATCTTGCCAAGATCTTCTTCCATCAGCTCCATGGCTCAAGAAAGATCAGAAACATCAAGTGGAGATGTCCATGAAATGACTGAGGTGAGCTTAGAGGGTAGGATGGTACAGCTGCAACAGTTGGAGATGAAAAGTTTCTCTCTCATTCTTACACATTTCAATATTTTAATCCATATATCACAACTTGCATCTCTCTCTCTCCAACCTCTCTTTTTCTGTCATTTCCTTCCTCTAAACATCTGAATATCATAATGTATCATGATCCAAGGGTGGAGAGTGGTTAGAGATGAAAAATTTTGATTTTGAGAAGTTGGACCAAGTGGATTTCAAGTGTGACAGACCCAACTTCAATGCATCATAACTTCCTGCTCACAAATCCTTTTGAGGAGTTCTTGCACTTTTTAGAAAGCCCTTGTGTATCTCTACAACTTTTAGGTTTTAGGAATTTCCAAATTCTTGATGGAACTAGGTTGAAAAACCCCTTAAAGTTAGCAAAAAACAAGTTTTGATGCAGCCAGATTTTGAAAAATCCACTAAGTGTTTTGTACTAAAAAATGATTTTGATGATAACTCCAATTCCATGCATTTTATGAGAGTGGACTAGTATAGGACTTTTGTAGGAATTGTTAAGAGCTTTCCGACGAGCCTCGAACCACCTCGTTCGGGTGTGCGGTTAGGGAGTTAGGGTTTAGCCCCTTTCAAAACCCTAATTTCCTGATTTTTCGATTACTCTCACGTCTTTGATCCGATGATCATGAAAATTGATATGTAGGTCCCTCATGACATAAGGAACAACTTTGATTCACCACTCGAAGTCCAATTCCTAAAACCTGAGGGGGTTGACTTTTCGGTCAACCGTATAATCGATCGGCGATTACCGAACTGTCTGTTCATGTTTCGGAGCTTCCAAGACATTGAAACTCTTTGAGGGGACTTCACTAAGCCATATGAACTTTTTAAACCATACTTTTATCCTTGAATTATTTCCCAAATCTAAAGTCAAACTACAGTTGACTTTTTCAACCCGAAAAACCCTAATTGGGTGCCTTGAACTGCACTGCACCCCATCTGTGGGTGATTACTTCAAATTGAACTCACACAAGGCCCAATATGGTATTCTTGATCTTATTTCGTAAATGATTCAACCCAAAACATTGGTTGCCCAATCCTCGAACCTTCGATTTTATCAGTGCGGAGCCCCATTTCATCTGTGTCTTGACAAAACACACTTCGAAGCTTGTTAAGGTTAGATAAATAAATGCATATGATATGAAGAGGATATAAGGGGTAAAAATTTGGGGTGCAACAGATGCCCCTATTTAAATATCTTCACTAGATGGTAATGAGAGATGACAATCTTCATGGAATCGCAGTGAAAGGTATTTAAATATAGCAAACCAGAAATTTTGCCCCTTAGATCCGATGGTATGCAAAAGGACGAATGCAAATATGCCATGAATCTAAATGATGTTATATGATGCTTGACTGCAAGACCGATGCAGACACACGAACAAATATGAAAGAACGACAACACAACGAGTGACCACCCACGAAGGACCCAACACATTGGGGAAAGATTCAAGACCAAGTAAGAAAGATAGTTCAGACATGATTAAAGATGCTTATCAAGGAAATCTTTCACACACGGGACACAAATTCCACCAGGAAAGACACATCTTCAATGGGGAAAGGAGAAACGAATCTCACTGGGGATAACCAGATGAGAAAGTCCACCGGGGAAGATAACAATTCTTCACTGGGGAAACGAAAGAAGAGAAACGCAAACCACACTGGGGAAGAAACCCACTTGGGAAAACTTTGCTGGGGAATAATTCCACTTGGGAAACACATCTTCGCCGAGGAAAAGACAGAACGAAGACACGAATCTTACTGCGGATAACCAGATGAGAAAATTTCCTATAACGAAGAGTTCAAACGGGATCTTCAGGAAAAGGTTAGAAACAAGACCGGACGTGCTGGGGAGATTCCACTAGTTCCGAGACTTGACTGGGAAAGCAAAACTTCAACTGGGGAGACGGGTGACGACCAGAATAACAAGTAGCTTCAAACAGTGCTAGTTTCCACTAGACTTACTGGGGAGGATGGTGATGACCAAGATCTTAGATCGGTTCCCAAAAAGTGCTAAATACCACTAGACTTCTTGGGGATATGGTGGCGACCAAATCGAAGTTCCAATTACGATTTGGAAATTCCAAACAATATTGATAAAACACAGGACTTCGGTTGGGGAAGTTGGTAACGATCAACTTGTAACAATTAGCTTTCAAGCAATGCCAATAACTACTGGACTTAGAGGAGACTGGTGATGACCAAATCAGGATATACCAATAACAACTAATTCTGGATAATGCCAGTAACCACTAGACTTAAATGGAGAAATTGGTAACGACCGAGTCCCAGGAGACCAATGACCATTGGATTTTCACAGAGTTTGGTAACGACCAGACCAAAGTGGTGATAACAATCTGATTTAAGCGATGCCAATAACCATTGGACTTATGGTAACTGGTGACGACCAAATCCAGGGGTATACCAATAACAACTGGTACTGGGTACTGCTAGCGAAAACTAGATTTTCCAAGCAATGCTAGTGACCACTAGACTAAAAAAAGATTGGTAATAACCGAATCAAGAGGTATCAATAACAATTGGATCTGAAGGTAATACTAGTAACTACTAGATTCAAAAAGACTAGTAATAACCAAATCAAACAGGTGCCAATAATTATTGGATTCCAGGCGATCCCAATAATTATTGGACTTTTTAGGGAATTTTGGTGACGACCAACTCAAGTACCGATGACCATTGGTTTTAGAAGGCAATACTAGTAACCACTAGATTTTTAGCAAAGATTGGTGAAAACCAAATCAAAAGGACTCCAATGACGATTGGTTGGCTTTATAACAGAATCAGTGACGACTGGGTTTGGAAAATTGTTGGTGATGACCAAACTACTGTACCAAACGTAGTTAGTTCTGAATACATGCTAGTGACCACTAGTCTTTCAAAGTTTGTTAGTGATAACCAAATCGAAGGTGAAAATTGGTAATAACCCCCTGTTTGTATAAATTAAACATTGCTAGTCACCACTAATTTCCCAGAGCGAAATAAGGAAACCCCAGGATGTCAATTCTAAAACGAACTTTTAACAACAAAACAAAGATAAAGGTAACGACCAAAGGATCTCGACGGTGGGAATGCAAACAAATGCGTATGCTGGCATGATGCTGTATGCCAGACGCAGAATGACCCGTAGGGACAGAGGAAAATCAAATAAAGAGGGAGCTCATCACGCTGAGCTTCAAAATGCCTCAAGTCAGACCACACTTCCTTCTTTGGGTGCAGATAACGATCCTTTCTCAGTAATGTCCCCGTAATCTTGCAAGGAAGAAGTCTTAGCTTAATAGTTATAGCTACTATCGGACGTATCTATCTCGGTCAAAGGTAACAGCGATTTCCACAACTTCAAGAACTGTGTAATATCATCATATTACCTTTAGAACTTTTCAATCATCTTGTCAAATTGTGCTTTCTCCTTTTTTCTTTTTAAAACAAGACTTAGGTTTTTCAAAACACTTTGCTTTCATGAAAATTCTTATTAACAAATAAGTGAAATTGCATAACAAAAATAGCAGATCATAACAATGATTTGGCCAAAAAAAAGAACTGATTTCATTGATAGACAAGAACTTTACAAAAGGCAAAGCCTTGGGGATTTTAAAAGTTTTGAAAAATGGCAACAGAAAAGATTACAGAATCCCATAATAATTTGGTCCTTCCGACTGCCAGTTCACTTGCTTTGCTGCTTCTGACGAGAACAGCACGCTTTGACCTTTCTTATAATACTCTGCACAGGAGTCTGCCCCAGCGTCCGTCATCTTTCAAACATTGGGTTTTTCTTGTCGAGGCAATGAAATCCTCTTTCTATGTATTTCATTTTCAGGCGTAGTATTTTCTTACTGCGTCTGAATTGATAGGATACTTGAGTGGTTCGCCATCCATGGTTTCGAGAATCAGAGATCCTACGGAGAAAACAGTCTTCACAACGAAAGGGCCGTCGTAATTGGGCATCCACTTGCCACACATGTCTTTCTGTGTAGGTAGGATTTTTCTAAGCACAAGCTCTCCTTCCCTATACTCTTTGGGACGAACCTTCTTATTGAATGCCCAGGCCATCCTTTGTTGATAGATTTGACTGTGACACATGGCCGTCATTCTTTTCTCGTCGATAAGATTCAACGAATCGAATCTTTCTTTTATCCACTCGTCTTCATCCAACCCTGCTTCCGTCAAGATCTTCAAGGAAGGTATTTTGACTTCAATGGGTAGCACCGCGTCCATCCCGTACACTAAGGAAAAGGGAGTTGCCGCTGTCGAAGTGCGTACTGATGTTCGGTAGCCGTGCAAAGCAAATGGTAACATCTCATGCCAATCTTTGTAAGTTACGACCATTTTTTGTATTATCTTTTTGATGTTTTTGTTTGCAGCTTCAACTGCGCCATTCATCTTAGGTCTGTAAGGGGACGAGTTGTGATGTTTGATCTTAAAATCGTTACAAAGTTCCTTCATTGTCTTGTGGTTCAGATTCGAACCGTTGTCAGTGATGATCTAGTTAGGGATACCATATCGGCAGACAATCTCTTTTTTAATGAAGCGTGCGACCACTTGTTTTGTCACATTTGCATATGATGCTGCTTCCACCCATTTGGTGAAATAATCGATTGCGACAAGGATGAAGCGATGGCCATTAGAAGCTTTCGGCTCTATTTCCCCGATCATATCTATGCCCCACATTGCAAAAGGCCAAGGCGACGTCATCACATTGAGAGGATGTGGAGGGACATGCACTTTATCAGCATAAACTTGACATTTATGACACATTCGAGCGAAGAGTATGCAATCCGTCTCCAAAGTTAACCAGAAGTAACCCGCTCTTAAGATTTTCTTAGCCATGGTGTGGCCATTTGCATGGGTGCCGAAGGTTCCTTCGTGTACTTCGGTCATTATGAGATTCGCCTCATTTTCATCGACGCATCGGAGTAAGACCATATCATGGTTTCTTTTGTACAAGATGCCATTGCTGATGAAGAATTTAGATGACAACCTCTGTATCGCTCTTCTGTCGATTGTGGACGCGTTAGCGGGATACTCTTGGTTTTGAAGGAAATTCTTGATATCATGAAACCATGGCTTCTCCCCAAATTCTTCGTCTATTGTCATGACGTATGCGGGTACTGTCCTTCTTTCGATGCAAATCAGAGGTGCCTCGTTGACAAACTAGACTTTCCACATGGATGCCATCATGGCCAAAGCATCGACAATGTGATTTTCTGCCCTTGGTACGTGCTTGAAGGTAATTTCATCAAAATACTCAGCCATCTCTAGGATGTGGGTCTTATAAGGAATCAATTTTTCATCCCTGGTTTCCCATTCTTCTTTGAGCTGGTATATCACCAAAGCAGAATCACCAATTACTTCCAAGATTTTGATACGGAGGTCAATGGCAGCCTCCAATCCTAGGATGCAGGCTTCATACTCCGCTATGTTGTTTGTACAGGAGAAACAAAGTCGGGCTGTGACAGCAGTGTACCCTCCAGTTGGATTTTTCAGGACAGCTCCAATACCATGTCCATTTTTGTTTGACGCTCCGTCGAACATCATCTCCCAACGAGATCCCGGCTCGGGACCTTCCTCTGGACCAGGCTCTGGTTTCATGCGCTGAATATACGTCACATCCTCATCAGGAAAATCGAACTTGAGCGGCTGATAATCTTCCATAGGATGCTCTGCAAGGTGTTCTGACAAGATGCTCCCTTTGATGGATTTTTGAGCAACATACTGGATATCATACTCTGATAGGAGCATATGCCATCGGGCTAATCTTCCTGTCTGAGCTGGCTTCTCAAAGATGTATTTAATGGGGTCCATCTTAGAAATCAACATCGTAGCGTGGCAAATCATGTACTGCCTCAGACGTTTAGCAGCCCATGCCAACGCACAACAAGCTTTTTCCAGGGGAGAGTAACGACTCCCGCAATCAGTGAACTTCTTGCTTAGATAATAGATTGCATGTTCTTTCTTCCCTGACTCATCCGTCTGGCCCAAGACACAGCCCATCTAATTTTCTAACACGATCATATACATGAACAAGGGCCTTCCAGGTACCAGAGGAATCAGCACTGGAGGTTCTTGCAAATACTGCTTGATTTTCTCGAACGCCGCCTGACAGTTTTCATTCCATACCACCGTTTGATCTTTTCGTAACAACTTGAAGATCGGTGTGCAGGTAGGATTCAGATTGGAGATGAACCTGGAGATGTAATTCAAACGTCCAAGGAAGCCTCTAACTTGTTTCTCAGTTTTGGGAGCAGGCATCTCCTGGATTGCTTTAACCTTGTCAGGGTCTACTTCAATTCCTCGCTGACTAACGATGAAACCAAGTAACTTGCCTGAGCGAACTCCGAAGGTGCATTTGGCTGGATTTAGTCTTAATTGATACTTTCGGAGTCTTTCAAATAGCTTCAGTAGATGATCCAAGTGGTCTTCTTCACTTTGGGATTTTGCAATCATATCATCCACGTACACCTCGATTTCTTTGTGCATCATATCATGAAAGAGTGTGACCATAGCTCTCTGATACGTTGCCCTTGAGTTCTTTAAACCAAAAGGCATTACCTTATAACAATAGGTGCCCCAAGGTGTGATGAAAGTTGTTTTCTCCATGTCTTCTGGATCCATTTTTATCTGGTTATAACCCGAAAATCCATCCATGAATGAGAACACTGCAAAGCTTGCCGTGTTATCCACCAAAGTGTCAATATGTGGTAACGGAAAATCATCCTTCGGACTTGCTTTATTTAGATCCCTATAGTCGACGCACATCCTGACCTTGCCATCCTTCTTCGGGACCGGTACAATGTTGGCCACCCATTCTGGATACTTGGATACTGGTAGAAAGCCAGCATCTATTTGCTTTTTGACCTCATCTCGGATTTTAAGTGCCATGTCTGGTCTCGACCTGCGAAGCTTTTGTTTGACCGGAGGACATTCTGGTTTTAGGGGGAGCTTGTGCATGACAATGTCAGTATCCAACCCTGACATATCTTGGTAGGACCAAGCAAATACGTCAACAAAATCTCTGAGGATTGTTATCAGCTTGTCTTTGATTTCTGGCCTTAATGATGCCCCAATCTTGACTTCTCTTTTGTCCTCCTCTGACCCCAAGTTGATGACTTCCGTCTGCTCTTTATGGGGTTGGACATAATCATCTTCGTATTCAGCCATTCTCTTTAACTCTTCTGGGACTTCTAACTCTTCTTCATTCTCTTCTTCAGCTTGAAAGACAAATGAACCGCTAGTAGAAGGAACCGAATGATCATAGGATTCTGTGGTTGATGGGGGTATTCTGCATGTTTTATTTAGGAACAATCAGGCACTCACACACAGACATGCAAATGAAGGGTGGTTATTATTATTATTTTTTCCAAAAGAGATTGCCATTTTTCTAAAAAAGAGTGAAAGTGATGCGTAAACAAATAACAAGAGTTTTAACAAAAACACTTTTCATTAATGATTTTCAATTTTCGCAAAGTGGCCCAATACAAAATAATTCGCAGGTCTTGGGCAAGACCAGGAAATTTTTAAAGAAAAACACAAAGCTAACAGGCAGAATGAATTACTCTAAAGGTAAAAAGATGGGAACTTCCACAGCCTCCCAATTGCGCAATGCTCCTCCTCCTCTAGTTATTAGATGGTCCAGATTATCGTCCTCATCTTCAGCAATAATGGCATTGACTTGCACACCGCCGCTGGTGAATATCTCTTTTAAGGACTTCTTCCTCATGGTGCTTTCTTCTGGCTCGCCTCCCGGAGTTGGTTTGTAATCCAACCCTTGTCGATCATTCTTGGCCCGAGCATTGACTTCGATGACCTCTCCCCATCCTAGTGGGACTCCAGCTTTCAGTGCTGCCTTAATACTTTGAGCAGAGGTAAATAATGGCCCTTGGGTTATGTCTGATTCATCTACTAGAACAGCGTGAGCTATTTCTAGTGCTTGGAAGGCTGTCTCGAGAGAGTCTTCATCAGCCTCAATATACCGGAAAGATGACAAGTTGCTTATCATCAAGTCCTCTTCTCCATGGACAATGACTAGCTGGTCATTTATAACAAACTTCATTTTTTGGTGAAGCGTGGAAGTGACAGCGCCAGCTGTATGAATCCAGGGTCTTCCTAATAAGCAACTGTAAACCGGATTTATGTCCATCACTTGGAAGGTGACTTCAAAGATTTGTGGCCCAATTAGAATAGGAAGATCAACTTCTCCTATCACGGTTCTCCTGGATCCGTCGAATGCCTTGACTATAAGAGAGGTTGGTCTCATGGTAGCGCCTTGATATGCCAGCTTGGCCAAAGTCCTTTTAGGCATTACATTGAGTGCTGACCCGGTATCAACAAGAACTTGGGACATTGTATCCTCTTCACACTTGACTGATACATGCAAGGCACGATTGTGCTTACGCTTCTCAGCCGTCAGGTCATTATCGTCAAAGCTCAAAGTGTTACAGGCAGTGATATTTGCTACAACGGAGTCAAACTGCCCCACTGTAATATCTTTAGTGACGTGGGCCTGTGTCAGGATTTTGAGCAATGCCTAGCGGTATGCTGGAGAACTTAAGAGCAAAGCCATGACCGAGATCTTGGAGGGTGTTTGATTCAATTGGTATACCACCCTATAATCGCTTCGTCGAATGATTCTCAAGAATTCTTCTTCATCGTTCTTGAGACTTTCTTTTCCTTTAACTAAAGGTTCTTTGGAGGTGGTCGTCTCCGGAACAGGCTTTTGAGGAACAAGCGTCTTTTGAACAGAAACCGCTGGTGGAGAAGCCTCATTATATGTTCGAGTTTGATAGATACGACCACTCCGGGTCATTTTGCTTCCACCGGCAATGTTGGCCACACTTACCAGTTTCTTTTCTTTGAAAATCCCTTCACACCATGAATAGTCTTGTTTTGGTGTCACGGCTCTTGGGCGAGGCTGGAATCCTCCTCTTGGCTCAAACCTAGTCTGTCCCCTCCCGAATTTCGGGGGTGCGTCATCACGAAATACTGGCCGAATATTCTTGTAGTTCTTGTTACTATTATCATCTCTGAACACGGCTCCTTTGTTGGATTCTCCTGGTATGTTAAACACAGGCTCGATGACTGCCACATCTTCTTCCTTTTTCTGGTGGGCAATTTCTATCATACCCTGTTCAATCATAGCTCGAATATCCTTTTTCGCAGCGTCACAACCCTCAGGATTCAGCATACATTCTTTGCAATCCTCGTGAGATGTCTTGAGTGACCACGCCTGAGCGAGGTGTTTGTGCAGGTCTGCTAATGGCACTTTGATCTCACCAACAGTAGTAACTTTCTTGTCTTCTGACCCCTCCCCTTCTTCAGTAATGGCATTGACTCCACCATGATTGGGAAGAGGGTTGCTCTTAACATTGGGCGGATTGCCTTTGAAGGACAAAATTCCTTTTTCAACAAGTTCACGAACTAGGTGCTGAAGGGCGAAGCATCCTTCGAGATTGTGGCCTGGAGCATTCTCATGAAATAGGCAGTGGGCATTTGCATCGTAATAGAACGGAAGTGGATTAGGTGGAGCACCTAATTTTCTTGTTTTGACCAATCCTCTTTCTATTAACATGGGAAATAGGTCGGTGTAACTCATTGGAATAGGCTGTATCTTTGGCCTATTTGCTTGATAACTTGCCTTCGGGGCCCTGTTCTGAGGTTGTTGACCCTGCGGCTGCTGGTATTGCTGTTGATTATTGGTGTGATACTGTTGCTGACTGCTAGGCTGATACTGGTGTTGATTGTTGAATGCCCCAGGTTGGGGACCATGCTGTGAAGAAGGTTGAAAAACCGGGGTCACTGCTGCTATATATGATGGTTGGTACTGTTGGTGGAGGCTTCGAGAGCTTTGTACTTTCTTTCCATATGTGATTGCGCTCACCTCTCCCTCTTTCTTTTTGTGGAACGTGCTGACTGGCTTCTTTGCCGTGTTGGCGCTTGAGGCAACATTTGGAGTAGTCACTTTTCCACTCTTTAAACCTGCTTCCACCTTGACCCCTACTGCCACAATATCAGAGAAATTTGTTGTAACGCTGCTGATCAAACGTTCGTAGAATTCTGGTCGAACTGTATCCACAAACCAGTCTGCCAACTCCTTCTCAGTAAGAGGAGGCTCTACTTGTGCTGCAGTTCCGCGCCATCTTTGCGCATACTCTTTGAAGGTTTCGGTATTTTTCTGCGTCATGCTGAGAAGTTGACGGCGGTCGGGAGCTAGGTCCATGTTGTACTTGTACTATTGAATAAAAGCATCTGAAAGGTCTTGGAAACTGTGAATCTTAGCTTGATCTAAACCGAGATACCACTTGGCCGAAGCCCCTTTTAGACTATCTTGGAAACAGTGTACTAACAGTTTATCATTTTCAATATGCGGAGCCATCCGCCTACAGTACATGATTAAGTGCTCTTTAGGACAAGCGGTCCCTTCATATTTGTCGAAGATTGGCGTTTTAAATTTCTGAGGGAACACTAATCCAGATACCAAACATAGATCCTTGGCATCAGATCCAAAGACATGATTTCCTTCAATGGCTCTCATCCTTTTGGCCATGATGTCCATTTCTACCCTTAACTTTTCGTGTTTTTCGTCCTCAGCTTCGGATCCATCGGGTATATCAAAGATTGGCTGTTGATTGGCGAAGACTGGCCGTACTGTGGTGGGTCCACCTGCTGGAGTAAAAATGGGGTTTCTGATTGTTGAGTCGAACAACGGATTGAGACCTGAAGACTGCATGCTGTTGAAAGGCGGCACAAAATCCCGGGACATGCCATAGGGAAACTCCGCTGAAGTAATAGGAGCCATTGTGGCATTGGCTGCTGCTGTGGCAACTTCGGAGATCACTGTAGGTTGTGTATCCATTTTCGCTTTGATCACGTTGAGGGCTTCCAAGATCTGGTTGACGTCCCCTTTGATCCCTTCAATGTCATTATCCATTCGATCGAACCTTTGGTCGTTATCTGCCATCTTCTTTTGAGCTTGGGACCGTGTGTTGTATCTGTGGGTACTCAGCGTGACTCCTTATCTCCTCTTTCTGGACAAGAACACAAGATGAGCTGCGGAACCCCAAATGCAGGATTGATGTAGAATGATATGCAAATGCGGATGCATAAACCATTCAAGGAAACTCAAAATTTTCGTTTACAAACAAGAAGTTAGACCAACACGTAACGACATGCTTAAAAAGCGTTTTTCATTTGATAACCGGAAATCTATTACAGTAGAGTGGCCTTCGCTAAAAAGCAAGACTTTTCTTATAATGAAATTAAATGCAACAAGCAGGATGTCAATCCTTTTTTAGGGAAAGCAGGGAAATGGCGAAACAAAGATTAATCTAACAAGACGACCTTCTCCTTCTTGGACCCTGACGTGAACTTGATCTTGGCGGATAATCTCCCACAGGTCTTCGTTTTCTCTTTGCGCTTTAACCAAAGCGTATTTCAGCTCTTCCCTAGTTGCGGGGACCTCAGGTTCCATAGTTATCTCATAGTCGTGAGTGTAGAACATGATTAAGGCAATTTCCTTTGACCATAGCAGGTACCCCATGGTGGTTAAACAAATCGCATTCTCCATTGGGGTTGGGCCCATGAGGTGTGGATCTCTTTAGGCATATTGAGCATCTTCTTCTAGTTCTTGGTTGCGACCTGTCTCACAGAAGCGAGGCCTCAACAGTTCTGGTTCAGGCTCGGGCCCGGTGGGATACCCATGTTGACGCTGAGGGAGAATAGGATTATAAGTGATCACCCCTTCTATCCCAATGAGAGGCACATTGGGGAAATCTCCGTAGCTGGAAATCATGACCTGGTCACCGATGCTAGTGTCATACCAGGTGATATCATGGTGTCTGAGAGTGACAAGTTTAGAAACCCAAGCACTTTTGGTGGGAAGCCTCCAAAGGATATGGGTCCTCGGCAGATGAGAAGTAAACCATCGGTCGAGCAGTGCAAGACAGCATGAGAATCGCCCACAATCATACAAGGCAAAACGGTGGATGACTACATAAGTATCAGCCAGTATTGTGTTGACCAGATTTTTGAGGATGAAGAGGCGGATTGCTTCTTCGCTGATGAAGTCGTAACTACTTGGGAACAGATACAGTCCATATATTAGCAGTGCCAAAATTGCCTCAAAAATGCCCAGGTTTCTGCTTTCATAGTGATACTCGGCCATTTCCATTAGAGGCCCGACATCCATTCCATACCACCCTCCTTTCGCCCTCATTGGTGGTAAGTCTTCCAGCTTGATATGCAGGGCTTTAGCTAAGTCCTTTTTCTTCGGCTTTCCATAAGGGAGCGTAAAAGTCCATGGGATCTTCAAGTAAGCATTATACTCTTCGAGGGTCGGGAGTAACTGAAAATCTGGAAACACCAAGCAGTGGTAAGTTGTATGATAGAATTCCACCAAGGCTTGCAACATGGGCTCATTGATCGGAGCGCTTATTAATGGCAATAGGTCCCCATATTTGGCTATGAAAGCAGCAGGATTTCGGACAAGTCTGGTTAACATTCTTAGACGGCCCAATCTCAGATCCGGGACTCGAAGCATGTCTCTTCTTACCATGTTGTTGCCTGCAAAGAAAAGAGTTGAATTTCCTTGAATGGTTAGAAGAAGTGCGAATGCAAATGCACATGATTGTCATGGAACTCAGATATTTTCGAACATCAGAGATCGTCATTTCATTAATAAACAAAACGGATTACAAAACATCATTTCCTCTTACAAGAGTTTTAACTAAACAACTTGGTGCAACCTATCAAGGTTCTCCTAGCAGCCTGAGGTTGAGCTTTTCGATCTTTCTTTCCATCTGAGTCTTCTCAATGATGAGTCTGTCCACAATTATCTTCCATGGATTAGACTGAGGCTCATAAGGTTCCTCTAGTGCTTTCCTCTTCTTACAAGAGAGGATTTCTTCATCTTTCAACTGGAGTTGTCTCCGGAGCTCCGCATTTTCTTCAATGACTATCTGATACTTGTGCTTCCAAGCTTCTTCAGTTTGTTGTGCTTTGACCAAGGCAATTTTCAACTTTTCTTCCTCAGACATGAAGACCAACGGGCGTTCTTCCTTCAAGGCCATAGGCTCTTGTTTAGGATACGGCATCCGCAGTGTGACGACTCTTTTCCGAACCCATTGGAGGTAAGGTTCCAAAGAAACGCAGTTGAGTCTTCCAAGATCTTTCTTTCCTTTTTTATGTAGATGCTTCCAAGCTTCTAGAATTTTCTCTTTTAATCCTTGACTATCTTCCCCTTCTTTGAAGAAGATGCTTTCTACTTGAACGCTTTTGGGTTTGTCCTTTAGAGGGTATCCCAATTGTCGGCGGGCGAGTATCGGACTGTAGTTGATCCCTCCATTAATGCTAAGAAGAGGCACGTTGCTAAATTCCCCACAACTGTCAATAATCATCGTCCCATCATAATCACGACTATACCAATCAATATCGGAATGGGTAAGAGCCATGATCTTTTGTGACCACCATCCTTTCTTTGGATCCCAAAAAGCGTTGGCTTTAGGTAAGTGTGAAGTGAACCATTTGTATAATAAAGGAGCACAACAAGTGATCATTCCTCCATTATGGAAGTTCCTCAGATGAACAGAATGGTACGTGTCTGCTAACAAGGTAGGCACAGGATTCTTCTTCAAGAAAATTTTGATGGCATTAAGGTCCACAAAATTCTCAAAGCTTGGAAACAAGAATATACCATAGATGAGTAAGGCAAGAATAGCCTCGAATGCATCCATGCTTAAATTATCTGCGTAATATTGAGCTTTCTCAACCAAGAATTCCGCTTTTAACCCAAAGATTCCCCCTTTTGTAATCAGATTCTTTTTTATATCATCCACTCCCAAACGTGTTGCTTTGGCGATATCTTGCTCTTTGGGGTCCTTCTCTACAATCGGAAAAGGAGAATCTTCAAGAATAGGCAACCCAATTAATTGAGAATACTCTTCTAGGGTGGGTACTAGCTGATAATCAGGGAATGTGAAGCAATGGTAGAGCGGGTCATAAAACTGGAGGAGAGTAGAAAGGAGTCCACTATCCATCTTTATCTTCAAGAGTAGCAACAGCTTCCCATATCGGCTTTGAAATCCCTCTGAATCTGTCACTAAGGTGCCCAACCTTTTCAAATCATCTAGGTTAAAACCCTTGTAAGTGTACTTCAAAGTTTTCTTTCTTTCACTGTTCATGACGACCTCTGATGTTTACAAACAACAAAGTCTGAGTTCCATGAAACCAGATGATGATATGATGACATGATGATATGAATGTATAAAACACAAACAAGATGCATATGCACACAACACAGGTTTAGGGTTAAGGACAAGCATGAGTTCAAGGGTCTACCCATCCCTAAAGATTGTACTATGGATTGATTGTACCTGCCGAACGGGTTCTACAAAGTTCCCAGAGTCATCAACCCATCTTCCGGATATTATCGACTTCCAAAATTGCTTGGTAATTGATAATATTCTCAAGAGAATCTCGTCTGAGTGTAGTGTCGCGTATCAACTACTTCGGAAATACTTCCTTATAGTCATCGCACTACGTCCTAATAAGGCCAAAGTGGGGTAGAATGTATTCTAAAAGTCCACAGTGTCATAGGCTCCTTCGTTGAAAGTAGCATTGTTTTCACGAATACTCGATCAACAATACTAAGACTTTCAAGAGGGCCTACACTGAGCGGTGGTTTCTCACGTTAGCTTGGTCGGGAATCAACTCCCTATAAGCCTTCTTGAATATACCACCATCCTATCATAAGTGCACTCGAGTCCGGGTATAGGACCGCCTCACCACTCAAAGCACCCGATACCCAACGGTCAAACAAATATATTGACAAATATACATGTTAAGAAAATATTTACAAATATAGCATACAATCAAACAAAATAGGCTAAACCCTCAAGTTTAAGTAATTGTCCCCAGTGAAGTTGCCATTTCTGTTGCGGTGAGAATCGGGATACCAAGCTATTGATTAACTTGAATCTTAATTCTTAAATTCACAACCGGAATTTAATTTATCCAAAGGAAAGGTCTAAAGAAAGAAAGAACCTTTTGCGCGATGTAACAATAACGCTAAGAGATTCGGGGATCGGGGGTTGGTTATGCATAGGGTAGGTATTTCACATCCTAGACATCTGTAGTACTCTACAGGAACCTTTTGTTTGTTTGTATGCTAAGTTGGTAAATGTTTGCTAAGGTTTGGGTTGGGTAAAGGGTGTAGGTTAAAACCTAAAGATAGTTTCTAAGTTTGCTCGCAAAGCATCGCGTCCTCTGCCTACGTATCCTTACTAGGATAGAATCAGAGCAATCGTAGTTCACCTCACAAGGGATGAAGAACACTTGATTGCGATCAAGGTTCAAAGGGGAACAAACATAATAATGTTTGTGTAGAGTTTCAAAAAACTCTCTATGTCTATGTTGTAACACTCAAAGGGGGAAGTAAGTGATCATGTCCATGATCCTTACATAGAGTTAACAACTCTATCCTAGGGTTCTAGTTGTAAACACTCCTAGTGAGGGTGGGTCTTTTAGACTTGAGAAAAGTCAAACAACTTATGGGTTCTGATCTTAACTAAGGTTCAAAATGACTTTCAAAGTCAAGAGGGGTAATGAGCTATCCATGACACAAAGGTCAATGGAAAGACTTTTCCTTTGGAAAAAGGAAGGGGAGGCAGCTGGGATGAGAACTAGAGAGTTCCATCCCTTGGGGAAAGAAGTACTTAACAAAGCATAAGCATGATGAATACAAGGGACATGATTACAATCAAAGATGGGCAAGCACATTACAATGAGCAAGTAATTCAAGTGAGATGAATGGTTTCAACCAAGATATACAAACAATGTTACAGATGGCATATCTTAACAAAGATGAAGGCGTATTCTAACAAAGATTGAAAGTATGATCTTAACAGAGATTAAAACATGATGAAGGTAACAATCCCAAAGCCATATTATCAAATATGAAACACATCAACCATATAAATAAGTTACAACTTAAAAATGATCATGTTATAAGTTCAAATGTAACCACAATTAGGCATTGATAACAATCAAGTACGCAAGGATTGATCGCAATAGTTTAATTCAAAATTTTAAGACTAATGACTCATGGTAACAACCAACAAGAAAATGAGATCTCAACATGTTAACAAACATAAGGAAATCAAATACCAATAAATCTCACAAGATATAATAATCATGGTATGAAGGAAATTTAATCGAAACACACGGTAATGACCTAAGAACGGATCTACTAACAAGCAGGAAAGAAACATTATGCAAACAAGCAATTATGATATTACAATCCCTTAAATAAAACTAGACATTTAAATGAAAAGTTAGCAAAAAGAACGGATTAAAACTAGTAAACGACGAATAAATTATGGACATTTGAAATTTGATGGATTTCATAACAATACAATAAATAAACAAGAAAATAAAAAAAGAAGGGGCCTGGGTGGGGATTGAACCCACGCCCTTGGGCTCACAAGCAATGACAAGCTAACCACTAGGCCACAACACGCGCTTGTGTTAGGAGAATAGAAAGAATGAAGGAAATAGTTTATTAGTGAAAATTGGAAAATAAAAAACAAAAGGGTTCGACCTCCACCCGGATCGAACCCTGGTCATGCAGGTAGAGGGGTATAAGGCGCGCAAGGGTCTGCCACTGGGGTGGCTGTTACATCCATTAATTGGATGGAAACAAAAAATATACATAGCTTAAATTGGTTGATTTTCTGGGCAACTCAAGAACTCTCAACATGATTTGCAAAACAACTCCAACTTTCTCAAATTTCAACTGATTTTAACAAACCTTATATGCATCTTACCCAGAAAAACAAGAGGAACCTGATGGTGATGCTAGTTTCCCAAGATTCTTAGTGGAATAAAAAATTCGAATGCTCATGCTTTGTGACTCATGTGATGCAAATTGGTACTCCACACTCATTTTAGCCACTCTCATACTAAACCAAAATTATATACATACTAGCCACAACTTGCTGAATGAAAGTAAACCAAAGATTGAGTTGAAAACAAATGGTGGTGAGTAATGATCATCAAGTTGCAATTTTCAAACTTGAAAATGCATTTTTTTTGGGGGGGGGGGGGGGGGGGGGGGAAGATCCAAACAGAAAGTTTTATTAGCAAATGGGAGTTGGAGCAAGCTTAGAACCAACAAAATGATGATCTAGGGCATTTTTACATACACACACAAACATTCATCAAGGGTTACCATCTGCTGTGTAATATTAAACCAAAAGCTGCTATGCCAACATGTTTTGACAGTTTCCAATAGTGCTAGGAATTTCAACATGGCAAGGTTTCCATGACAGTAGGATTAGAAACATGACATGATTCTCAACTGATATGCTTAAATGCAAACCACTCAACAATCTTCACATAACAATCTCAAACAACCAAATTCAAACCTGTGAGAAAACCAACTCAAAGAGTAATACAACTTCAATCAATATCCTAAAACTTATCCTGCTCTCTCATCTCAGTAGAAAAAGCCACATTCACACACCCTTCTGTTCTGTTTCAAAGAGCATCTACCAAAACAAACTTCAAAAATTTTTGATGGCAATGATTTCATTAAGCATGATGATTTTGAAATACAAAAAGATCATGGCAGTTTGGAACAGAACAGGCACAACATATAATTTAGGAGGCCAAAGCAATCTCACTCTTGCAGCTAAAACCTCAACACTTAATGGAGAACAAAATCATGTCCAACTTAACAAAGCTTATAAAACATGAGGATTGACAGTTTAGTATAAGCAAACATAGGTTAATACAAGCAGAACACCAATTTGAATAGCTTCAACAACCTTGCCATAGACTGTTAAGGTCCACCCTACTGTGATGTTCCAAACCTCTTAACCCAACTGAAATACAAACGGAGACTAAAACATGTAGACACAAAGTAATATGAACACCTAACTATGGCAGCAATAAATTGGCTATCAACTTCAAACAACCCTCTGACAAAAGCTGAGTCTCAAGGAAACATGTCACTTAATTCAACTAAGATTCAATCCTTTCTCAACAAAGAAAATTGACAGCTTTTCCACTGGTTTCCATGCTAATCCTAGACAACCTCTAAAACAGTTCAGTCTAATCCAACACAGTAATGCTAGCTGCTCACCAAAATCAATTACCTTGTGCTTGTCCAATGTTGATGTAAACAAGCCTGCTATCAACATAAAAACTGAAATGGTCTTAATGTTATGTTCTGACCTTAAAACAACAGCCAGGATAAATGATGACTAGATTCTAGTAGGAATCAAATGTTGTCCTATTCTCTAACAAGACTTGGCCAGTAAGATGAATATTGAGGTGTCCTCCAAGAAACTCAAATCCTTACCTGCTATGACTGGCAACAAAGCCTCAAACCCTAAAAGCAGTTACCAAATTGTACAACAAGATGCACAACAAACCCTAACATGAATGTGCCAACCCTATGGCAAAGATGAGAATCAAATCTAAAAAAGGTCCTCAGCATGACAATGCTTATTCTGCCAATAAGTCCCTATCATCTAGCAACAACCTCTCAAGCAAAACCACAATTGATCCACAAAGATAAACTTGCCTCTAATTTCTAAAGACCAACCAATATCCTCCAAACAGATTAGCCATCAAACCCTTGCAAACATGTAAATCTTAAACACTCCAACACCTGTTAGCACTAATATCTAACACAACAGAAAACCACCAACTCCAAGTGCTTACAATGGAATAGAGCAGATGCAAAGTCAAACACAATGGCCTAATGGTAGGTTTGGAAATAATCCAACAACAAGCCAACATATGTTGCTAACTGCCCTAGCTATGTCTGAATAGACCCTAAACATCAATAATAGTCCAGCTATGAATGAGTCTCCCTAAAATAAAATCAAACCACAAAAGTGAAAAGTGGTGTAGATTGATTTTTTGAAAACAGTTTGACAGCTATGGTGTTCTTTTCATAACAATCTGTTGATGTGGCCAACAAATGATATTAAACAATGCTATCTGAATTCATATGATGAAATGCAATAGCATGGTATAACATATAATGAAAATCTCAACAAGAAATATCATAGCAAGCAGGGTTACTACAAATAGAATGTGTGTGTGTGTGGTTCAAGAATCTTGAGGCCAATATGCTTTGACATGATAAATGTCATACAGGAGCTCTAGTGGAACAAAACCAGACTGGTATGCTAACTAGTGTCAAAATATCATGACTGAGTTCTAAGTAAGACTGGATTCCAAGGATTTCACCACAGTCAAAAAGACTTCACAGTAGGATAATATCCACTTTGAATATGAGTTGGTAAACTATGGAACCACAAGATCAAGCAACACATTTTGAGCATGATAATACCCCACAGTCCTATGTTTCTAACAACATTCACACATAACATGAAATCAATAAAAAACAACTTGCTCACAAGCTTTTAGGCAGCATCACAATTGAATTAACCCCTTAACATAACAAAAACAAATTGAACCACCTAGGCTAATACTGATGAGGAATCTCCACAATTCCTAACAGCAAACAATCATGAAAAGTAATAAAGTGTTCATAACTCAAATTCCATCAAGAATACTTAAGAATGCTAAATCATGAAATATGATGCTAAAGTCAACAAAGAGCAATTACATACCTTTTATAGATCCTTAGGAGCAGGTTATATCTGTTGAGAAAACCAGAGATTGTTTGCTCCAATTTTGACTCCTTTGAGATTTCTTCCACTTTAAGCCACAACACACTTTCAATGCCAAATGGGGATATGTGAGTTTCCAGTGATTGGTGAGTGTTTGAACAGTTGAAGAATGTTGTTTATGAGGTGTTAGGGGGATCAAAACTTCAAGAACATGTTTAGAACAAGATTTGGTGGTTTGTGGTAGCTTTGGTCAAAGTATGGTCGAATGAGAGTTGACTTTTTGATTTTTTGAGGTTCTTGATGTTTTAGTGAGTCATACACCTTCTATATGTCATTTAGAATATGTGTGGATGGTTGTGAGAGTGTTGGTAATGCTAGAAATGAAAATGGCATGAAAGTTGTAAAATGCCCATTTTTGGTGTTTTTGAGCTTTTCTTCACTTACAAGCAAGAAGAGAATGAGAAGGAGAGCTGTAATATGTTGATGTTATGAGCAGCTCTGGTGTGGAAAACAAGTGAGGGGTAGGGCTCTATTTATAGGAGAAAGAAGGATGAGGGCAACTTGGTAACTTCCATTTTGGGAGGGAGTTTCATGAAGTTTCTTCCAAATCTTGCCAAGATCTTCTTCCATCAGCTCCATGGCTCAAGAAAGATCAGAAACATCAAGTGGAGATGTCCATGAAATGACTGAGGTGAGCTTAGAGGGTAGGATGGTACAGCTGCAACAGTTGGAGATGAAAAGTTTCTCTCTCATTCTTACACATTTCAATATTTTAATCCATAAATCACAACTTGCATCTCTCTTTCTCCAACCTCTCTTTTTCTGTCATTTCCTTCCTCTACACATCTGAATATCATAATGTATCATGATCCAAGGGTGGAGAGTGGTTAGAGATGAAAAATTCTGATTTTGAGAAGTTGGACCAAGTGGATTTCAAGTGTGACAGGCCCAATTTCAATTCATCATAACTTCCTGCTCACAAATCCTTTTGAGGAGTTCTTGCACTTTTTAGAAAGCCCTTGTGTAGCTCTACAACTTTCATGTTTTAGGAATTTCCGAATTCTTGATGGAACTAGGTTGAAAAACCCCTTAAAGTTAGAAAAAAACAAGTTTTGATGCAGCCAGATTTTGAAAAATCCACTAAGTGTTTTGTACTAAAAAATGATTTTGATGATAACTCCAATTCCATGCATTTTCTGAGAGTGGACTAGTATAGTACTTTTGTAGGACTTGTTAATAGCTTTCCGACGAGCCTCGAACCACCTCGTTCGGGTGTGCGGTTAGGGAGTTAGGGTTTAGCCCCTTTCGAAACCCTAATTTCCCAATTTTTTGATTACTCTCACGTCTTTGATCCGATGATCATGAAAATTGATATGTAGGTCCCTCATGACATAAGGAACAACTTTTCTTCACCACTCGAAGTCCAATTCCTAAAACCTGAGGGGGTTGACTTTTCGGTCAACCGTACAATCGATCGGCGATTACCGAACTGTCTGTTCATGTTTCGGAGCTTCCAAGACTTTGAAACTCTTTTAGGGGAATTCACTAAGCCATATGAACTTTTTAAACCATACTTTTATCCTTGAATTATTTCCAAAATCTAAAGTCAAACTACAGTTGACTTTTTCAACCCGAAAAACCCTAATTGGGTGCCTTGAACTGCACTGCACCCCATCTGTGGGTGATTACTTCAAATTGAACTCACACATGGCCCAATATGGTATTCTTGATCTTATTTCGTAAATGATTCAACCCAAAACATTGGTTTCCCAATCCTCGAACCTTCGATTTTATCAGTGCGGAGCCCCATTTCATCTGTGTCTTGACAAAACACACTTCGAAGCTTGTTAAGGTTAGATAAATAAATGCATATGATATGAAGAGGATATAAGGGGTCAAAATTTGGGGTGCAACACCAGGAAAAGACAACATTCACCTGTCCCTATGGTACTTTTGCCTACCGCCGAATGTCGTTCGGACTATGCAATGCTCCAGCAACCTTTCAAAGATGCATGATGGCAATCTTCGCAGATTTCATAGATGACATCATGGAAGTGTTCATGGATGACTTCTCTGTATGTGGACAAAGCTTCGAAAGCTGCCTGTCGAATTTATAAATGGTACTCAAAAGATGCGCCAAAGTGAACCTTGTCCTTAATTGGGAAAAATGCCATTTCGTGGTCCGACAAGGCATTGTTTTAGGACACGTCATCTCTGGAAAAGGGATTGAAGTTGACAAACCTAAAATAGAGATCATAAAGGATCTCCAACCTCCGAAAATCGTACGAGAAATACGAAGCTTCTTAGGACACGCTGGATTCTACCGAAGATTCATAAAGGATTTCTCGAAAATCACAAAACCTCTTACAGGTTTGTTAATGAAAGATGCCGAGTTCATCTTCGACAAAGAATGCTTAAAGGCATTCGAAACTCTAAAGTCAGCACTTATCATCGCACCAATCATGCAACCCCCAGATTGGCGACTACCATTCGAAATCATGTGCGATGCGAGTGATTACGCTGTAGGTGCAGTTCTAGGACAAAGGAAAGACAAGAAGCTTTACGCTATCTACTACGCCAGTAGAACATTAGACCCTGCCCAAATGAACTACGCCACAACAGAAAAGGAACTCTTAGCAGTCGTGTTCGCTCTTGACAAATTCTGTTCCTACTTGGTAGGAGCCAAAATAATCATATACATTGACCATGCTGCCATTAGGTACCTAATTAGCAAAAAGGACGCCAAACCCAGATTATTGAGATGGATCCTATTATTACAAGAGTTCGATTTAGAAATTAAAGATAAGAAGGGGACCGAGAACATAGTTGCAGACCACTTATCCCGTATAGAGGGCATAAAACAAGAACCAGTGCCTATCAATGAAGACTTTCCTTACGAACGTCTGATAGCTAAATTGGAAAGCGATATGTCTAACTCTACTTCGGAAGAACCGGAACTGGAAAAAGCTGTGGAAGCTGTCTATGCCCAAGCCACTTTGCCGTGGTTTGCCGACATCGTTAATTACCTGGCCGCAGGTGTGCTTCCACCGGACCTGACTTATCAACAAAAGAAGAAATTCTTCCATGACTTAAAGCACTACTGCTGGGACGAACCTCTACTCTTCAGACGAGGCACCGACAACTTATACCGTCGTTGTGTCCCCGAGGAAGAAATAGAAGACATCATCACCCAATGCCATTCAGCACCATATGGTGGTCATGCCAGCACCTCAAAGACGTGCGCTAAAATCCTACAGTCTGGCCTATTTTGGCCCATTCTCTGGAAGGACGTCCATACCGCAGTATTAAAATGTGACCGGTGCCAACGCACCGGCAACATCTCACGACGCGATGAAATGCCTCAGAGAGGAATTTTGGAAGTAGAAATCTTTGACGTCTGGGGAATCGACTTCATGGGACCTTTCCCATATTCTTTTGGAAATAAATATATACTCGTCGCTGTCGACTATGTATCGAAATGGATAGAGGTCGTTGCCGCTCCAACAAATGACACGCGAGTAGTCGTTAAACTCTTTAAAAACTTAATCTTTCCAAGATTCGGTGTGCCCAGGCTCGTCATTAGTGACGGAGGTTCGCATTTCATATCGTAAATCTTTGACAAACTCCTCTCCAAATACGGAGTCAAACACCGCGTAGCCACACCGTATCATCCACAAACTAGTGGACAAGTGGAGGTTTCGAACAGGGAAATAAAGCAAATTTTAGAAAAGACTGTCGCAACCTCCAGGAAAGATTAGTCCTCAAAGCTGAACGAAGCTTTATGGGCCTATAGGACCGCCTTTAAGACACCGATAGGCACCACACCATTCAAACTAGTCTACGGAAAATCATGCCACCTGCCGGTAGAGTTAGAGCATAAAGTCTTCTGGACTATTAAGACACTAAACTTCAACTACACTGCGGCAGGCGAAAAGCGAATCTTGAACCTTCATGAATTGGAAGAGCTAAGATTAGACGCGTACGAGAATGCACACATCTACAAAGAAAGGACCAAGAAATGGCATGACAAACGTTCAATCCGGAAGCAATTCAGAGTGGGAGACATCGTGCTCCTATTCAACTCCAGATTGAAACTATTCCCTGGAAAACTAAAATCTAGGTGGTCTGGACCTTTTGAGGTCACCAAAGTCCTTAAGAGTGGAGTTGTTGAAGTCAAGAATCAAATCAACGCACCGTTTATAGTAAACGGACAGCGTTTGAAACATTATAATCAAAGTGAACACAGCGACAACGTGAGCAATATGAAATTGCTCGAGATTCCCGAATAGCTTATATCCAAGCTATCGTCAGGCTTCTGACGTTAAAGACAGCGCTGATTGGGAGGCAACCCAAAGTTTTCCATATTTTCCTTCTAAATTTATTAAAACTATTCTTTTTATTAACTTATAATTTCTATAAATTTCTATTATCTTATTTTTCAATATTTATTTTATATTTTCTCTTTTATCACTTTTTATTTCTTAAAACTATGATCTAGGTGAATGTGATTTTTTCCAGGATTTTAAAAGTCACTCTACCTTTCTTCCGTTTTATCCGACTAACGAGTATGGCCAACATCGATGTTACGACTGTTGTGTCTAGAGGACGAGCTCATCAGGCTAGATTCGAGGCACTGACTCAAAGAAACTTTGCTTCGACCCTGTACTACGATACACCAACCATGTACAAGCTAGGAATCCAGGATAGCATTCAATACCTATTTTACCAATTAGGCTGGGAGCAAACTGCTCTAAAGACCCGATTTGCTACCTTCCGCGAACTGACATTCGAATTCCTTAGCTCCCTAAGTTACTTACCTGAATATGGATTTGGATCCACTAAAGAATTAATAACCTTTAGAATGTTTGGAATAGACCAAACACACAACTGTACCACATTAGCTAACATCCTAGGTTTCCCTAGCGGACCGTTTGTGTTTACCGCCACTGAAGAGGATTTTGATCTCTAATTAGACCAATTCTGGGGTTCCATCACCGGAAACTATCACCCAGAACCAAACGACATGCACAACAACGAGATACACAATCCAGCCTTCCGCTATTTCCATAGGATATTAGCCCATACCCTCTTTGGGAAGGAGGAAAACATCACAACAGTCTCAAAAGACGAGTTGTTCATCCTTTTCTGTGCTTCACAAGACCGCCCTGTAAATGCTGTCCCTTTCATGATGAGGGCATTTACACGCATCAATCAGGACCCGCACTCACCCATTTTAATAGGAGGCCTAGTCACCATGATCGCCCATGAAATTGGTCTGAGGTATTACCTGAACAAAGCCGTTCGTTTCGGTAACCTCAGAGCAATGGACATCCAGTTCTGCTTCAACAGACGCATTCTAGGTACCTTAGGACCAGGAGCCTACGAATACCTCATAGCTGATCAACCTGTCCACCTTTTCACATTGCCCAACCATGAGCTAACCAGCATCCATAACAAAGACAATTGGCTTTATGAATTGGACGAGCCTATGGGACCTCCATCACCTCACTCCACACCCCAGGCTTATATGTATGACAGTGATCAAATCTCCGAAGCACATGACTATTTGTACTACCAAGATTATGAGTCCGAAGTGGAGATCGATCCTGAGACCCCTCCTAACTACCATAATTTTCCTGACCCCACGCCTGAACAAAACACAGATAAGCTAGACACTGTTCTGAGAACTGTAGACGACCTCAAGCTGGAAGTAACCACTATCAAAGATGAATTAATGCAGCTCCATATGGATTTCGTTACCTTCATGGACTTGGTTAGCGACCAATTTAATGACGTTGTTCAGCAGGTCAACAATTTGAAGAAACCAGCGGAGTGATATTCTAGTTTTCGCTTTAATTTACGCTTACTGCATTTTACATTGTTTGACATTAGTTCATTTTTGCAATTGTTTCCTCTTTTTGGATATTGTACTACCTTACACTCATTTTTTTCGATTTAATGTTATTTTCTTTTTAGTATTTTCCTTAATTATGTTTCTCGTTAATTTTTATTCTGTCATTAGTCCATCATAAGTCATAATACCATATTCTCCACTGTTAAAACGCCCCACAAGCAAAATTCTGCAATTCTGCAGACTTTGCTGCTGTGACGGTCGTCACATTCCCACCACGGTCGTCACGCGTGTTACGACCGTCACAGATCCCTGACGGTCGTCATGCAGAAAAAACCCCAATTCTGTCTAAAACAGAGTTGCGCCCCTCTCCACTTCCTCTCCCCTAATTCCCCACTATCCCATTATTAAAACCCACTCAAAACCCTCTGAATCCCCCATAAAACCTCCACCATTTTCAACCTCCAATTCACCCTTATATATTACCTTTTGCATTCCCTTCCCTCACCATTCTCAAAAACTCCCTACTCTCAAACCTCTGCACTTCTCTTATTAAAATGGCCGGTGCAAACCCCGATTTGAGCAACATCACCTTCCGAGAAGGAGAGGCCGGCGAACGGAAGCAGACTAACTTCCTAGCATTCCATCAATGGTCGCTTCAACCGACCCGATATGCTCATCTGAATTCTCTGACGGGACTCGGGATTCTCGACGACGTCACTTGGATGTTGCAGAGAGCCGGCATCTGGCATCTCTGCACCAATCCCCAACCCACCTACGAGCAACTCACTCTGGAGTTTCTCAGCTCTTTCGCCTAGATAACATCATCCGGCGATGCCAACCAACTTCACGACGCCGCCTGCTTTCGGCTGTTCGGCACTGAATATCAGGTCCCCCAGGACCGCATCGCCGTCATCCTACAGTTAACTCACAGCGACGATGCTCACCGCCGCATCTCCGATCAGTTCTACCAAGAGGCCTTCCCTCTCTGGAACCGATTGACCGGAACCACACCAGACAGCTGGGACACACTGAACGCCACTCATATCCATAACCCAGCTATCCGCTACTTCCACCGCGTGTTGAGCAACACAATATTCGCTCGTGACAGTAACCATAAGGTCAACTCGAAGGAGCTGTTTTTCCTCCGCTGCATGTTCGCTTCCGAGCCGGTTAACGCCGCGCCGTTTCTCTTGGCTCACATTCAGGCCAACTGTAACCGCGGCTCTAAACCGTTCTATTTCGGTGGCATCATCACATCCATCGCCATAGGCCTCGGTCTTGGCGACCGCCTCCAGACACTCTGCCAGATGCCCCCCGTATTCCTGGACACCGACCACTGCCGCGCCTCCCACCTCATCAAGGCCCGCCGTGATGGGCGATATCATCCTGTAGTGCGAGGCCGCACTATCCAGAGCATCATCATGCCTTCACACACCCAGATGCATCCATAGGACAGAGCCAACTGGCTCTTCGACACCGCTGCCCCTGCTGCCCCAACACAGAATAATATCCCAGAGCCCAGGGACGAAGTTCAGGAGGAGCTAGACAGAGCCGACCAGTCTGAGCCATCACAAGCAGCTGCTTCCGCTGGCCCTTCCACGCGCCGCCTCCCCCGTCCTGCCACTGATGACACATCTGCGGCCCTCCTCCGCTGCATTGAGAAACAGAACCAGATGATGCTTATGATGGAGCAGCAGAACCGAAGAGCTGAGGAATTAGAGGCATGGCAGAGAGAGCAAACCGGCCAAATTCAGCAATCTTTGCAGATGATGCACGATATCCATTCCGGCATGGCTGACGAGATGACACACCTCACTGTGCGAGTCGAGGGTCTCCGGGATTACATATTCCACACCGGAGCTCTGAACCTCGCCGCCCGTGACCCCCCAGCCAGAGGTCGAGGAAGAGATCGAGGACGAGGACGGGAATAGTAGTATTTTTCATTTTTGCCATTTTTGTTGTTTCTTTATTTATTTCCTTTGTATTCCTCTCTTCTGCATTCTTTCAAATCAGTGAGGACACTGATTGAGATAGTGTGGGAGCGGATCGTTATTTCCCTTTTCATTCCCCTTTCTCATGTTATTTC
The DNA here is from genome assembly GCA_963859935.3 of Lathyrus sativus. Lineage (NCBI taxonomy): Eukaryota > Viridiplantae > Streptophyta > Magnoliopsida > Fabales > Fabaceae > Lathyrus > Lathyrus sativus. Next base: position 95,552,935 of record OZ012738.1, on the reverse strand, counting down.
CCATTGTACTTTTTCTTTCGAATTTGAAGTAATTTTAATTTTCGGCAAATAAGCTCTTATATATAGTTATCTCCGTTACGTGAACTCCCCGCGTTTCATATGACTATACAAAAAAAAACTTTTAAACTCCTTGCCTCAAAGCATCACAAGGACACGCCAAAGTTCAATCAAGCATGGAAACCCCGAGAAGAAAATTCTAACAATTCCATTACCGTCCTGACACCTTAGACCTCCAGTTTATGCGAGTCCATTGCACTACCTACACGTACCGAAGCTTCAAGCTCCTACTCAAACGTAGCCCCCAGTAGTTTATACAAGCACTTAGCACCATCCTAAATGCTTCTAAGCAATGAAACCGATGCAAATAAGTGTGTGATCTCTAACTCAAAATGAAAAAAATCATAAAGAAGAAAAGCCATATAGCCTGAGTATAGAGACATGTTCCTTCTAAGTTAGGTGCTCCTCACCCGAGCATTTAGCCTAACGGTACATAAAGTCTTTGGAAATCATTAGCATAAGCGTATGTGCAAAGAAGAATCGAAATAGAAAAGAGATCATAGCCACTAACAGGTTGACTTGCCATGAAAGTATATGGATAACGGGCTTAATGTGACTGCGCCAGAACAAACCGGGTAAAACTTGTTGCAAGGAACTTGACGCCAAGCTGCAGTAGCATGATTGGAACTAGCTTGCATAAAAAGGAGGCCTTCAAAGACTTACAACTCAGTGTCACCACCGTATGTGTTTTGTTTCAATTTAAGTCTTGGCCTTCCTAACTGATGATTTGAAAAACCTTTCGGAAAGGAGAAGCGTGCTGCGTGTTTGCCACATTTCCAATTTTTCCAACTTTTACTTGAGGACAAGTAAAGATTCAAGTTTAGGGGAGTTTGATAACGCGAAATTGTATATATAAAATGACATGTGTTTTAACTAATATTTGACTGATTTCACTCCGAATTCAGGACATTCCATGCTATTTGTCTAAGTATTATGCAGGTATTCAAAGAACATGTCCAAGCAAAGCAATATGAAGAAAAGGAGCAAAAACAAGTGAAAAACAGATGAAAAACCAAGAGAAAAACAGCAGAAACGAGTTTTACTGATGTGACGACCGTCACATAGCCGTTACGCTCGTCATGCGTGTGACGACCGTCATACAGCCAGAACGTGCAGAATGAAGTCACGTGCTAAAATTCCCCCTCAAAGACCAAAAGTGTGGCCACTAACTCCTACTTTTCTGCCTCAAACCCACTTCCTGAAGGAATAACCGTTAGATACTCTCTCTATATAAAAGGAAGAGGTTGGGACCTGAAAAAGGGGGCCTCATTCAAGACAACGAAGTGCTGCCAATTCATCTTCAGAGCAACCTTACTGTTCTTATATTCTTATTTGTTTCTCTTTTCCTTCTCTGTATTCTTTGATATTTTATAATTCCCATTTTCCTTGTACGATCAATTGGCACAAATACCAGAATCCTGCCAACAGTGTGGAGGATCTGCCCAAAAGCCAATTGGAATATTTCCAGGTTTTCATTTTTAATCGTAATTGCAATTTTTTATTATGATGTATGTTCTTAATTACTGCTTTTATTTATGTATTACCATTTCTTTTTCCATGTCTAGCTAAATTACCATAATCGATATGTAATAATAGTTCAGACGGAATTTGATAATAATTGGCGTAGTCTTTCTCTTTTCAAAACTCAGTTATGGTTTTAGTTTTTAATCAAAATTCTAAATAAACCTTTGTCACGACAGTGAGAAGATATTTACGGTGGTTTTGCCACGACAGTGGGAAACCATATTAAGGTACGAACCAACAAGCGACAGCTGAGGCTAAGACCAGATAGTAAAAACTAGGCATTCGATTAAAAACAGCGAAAGCGCTTTAAAAAGGATTAGAACTTAGAGATTTTCAAAAGGTAACTTTAACCCCGAACGGGATAGCGACAACATACGTTTCGCCTTAGAGTTGCGACTAGCGTCAACAACCATCGTGAGACAAAAGTCTTTAGATCACTATTTTCTTCTTAAACTAAGTTTGAAAACACTTAATACGCCAATAAATTGTCAAAATCCCCGAAGAACAAAATTATTGCATATCGATTCATAAATTCATATCTTAAGTAAAAGTTTTAGTTCCCTTTAGTTTAAGCATTTATTGTGCCATTATTCAACTTGAAACCAAGCCGACCTAGCTAAACACTGTAACACCCGATAATACTAGATTGATTACGAGTCCCTGTGGGATCGATATCTATTATTACTACGCGATAGACTGTGCACTTGCAGTTAGATTTGTTAGACATAGAAAGTCGCGATCAGTTGCATTAGACTAGGCCTCATGTAGAGGATTATAGGCCTACTAGCATCCTAAAGGATGAGTTTCTCCCTTTGCTTGTCTGCATTAGAGGTTGAGTCTGTCTCCCTTTGCTTGACTGTTATTGTTTGGCTTTGCTTGCTGGCTGAAGGTTGGGCTTGTCTCCCTTGCCTGTGTTGTGTGTTGCCTCTGGCTTGTTTGCTCAAGAATTTGAGTTTGTATCCTTCTGTTTGTATTGTTGCATTGCATGCATTTTACTTACAGTCATTTCTTTACAGTTATTTCTTTTGTTGTTGCTTTCCTTTGCCATGTTCCCCTAGGAACTCTGACTTCTCTTGTTCAAGAGGAGTTATGAGTGACATTAGGACTCTAACCATGCATGATAACATTAGGTAGCTCCCTCCTAACCTCAATCATAGGATCAACTTTGCATGACAACTTTAGAATTGGATTAGTTCCCCTTTAGTGCGTCCTTTCTCTTCTCATCTTCAAACAAACCAAAATACAGTAATAAAGGTTAATTGATGTCGTACGCTACGAGCCTTAAGCTACTTGAGAAAGGGTTGTTGGAGAGTTTCTTTTCAACAGCTTGGATGTTTAGTATGGTACCCTTTGGGTGACATGCGACGCATTCACTCTCGGGTCATAGTCTCTAGTACGATATTGGTTGCAAACATCCATAAAAAACACTTCTTTTAAAAAACAGAAAACAAAGATCAAATTCTTTTTGTCCTCTGGGACCTTTAAGCCTTGGAAACCCTTTTCAGAAGGAGAGTTTTGTTAACTCTCGGTTCTACCACAAATGGTAAACGCCTAAGTCTCCGTCGAGCGAGCTACATACACCAACTGCTGGAACCGTCTGTTAACCCTACTCGGATAAAAAAGACAAACATGTGTCCCTTTTATCCCGAACTATGTTTGCTTTGATCTTTTGCGCCGTGTGAAAGTACATAGGCACGAGATGTGATATCTCGGCGAGCAACCTTCCCCCGTAACCCGTAGTTAGGAGAACTACGTAGACTCTGATTTCTCGTTCCAGACGGGAATACGTAGGCACAGAGCTGTTGTGTTCTGCCGAGTCATTTTCTTTTCTTTTCAGACCAGACTTTTAGCGTAGATAGATTAATCAACCTGTCAAATAAACACAACAAGCGTGGATCCCATCGAGTACGATGGACGTGAGGGGTGCTAATACCTTCCCCTTGCGTAAACGACTCCCGAACCCAGACATTGGTTGCGATGACCTTGTCTTATACATTTTCGTCAGGTTTTTCCGATCGTTTCCTTTCCCTTTCCATGGGATAAATAACGAAAGGTGGCGACTCTTCTATTTTTCCGGCACCTTATTTTCGCGGTAGCGACAGCTGGCGACTCTGCTGGGGACTTATAGCTGCTGGGGACTTTTCCCATCCCCTATGCTGGAACCGTTTCCCATCCCCTATGCGAGTCAATCCTAGCGCTTGTATGTTTACCTATTGGGTTTTATTTATCGCATTTTATTTTCAGTATGATATCATTATTGTGCTGTTGTGGGAAGGGGCTCTGATGAGTGATAAGCCAGACCCAGGCTTGAGTGTATACCTAGCATTAGTTGTGGAAAGTAGTGGGCGCGTGCTTGCTTTGCAGGTACTAGTGTCTCACGAAATCCACACTCAAACGATATTTTCCCGGTTGACTTCTTTTCCGGCCCTTTGGGCTTGAGGGGTTGTTGGTTTGGAGGATTGTCGACTCTGGGAATCGATCATTTGTGACTCAGCTGAGTGAGGCCACTTCAAGAGATGATGATGCCACGCCTTCTGGGTATCGTATCATCGTTTCTTGAAAGTCTGTAACGCTGGGAAACGCATAGGATGCCGTACCTTATCAGTGACTAGGTCCATACCTGTGAGCGGGGTCGGGTTATTGCAGGAAACCTTAACCTTCAGACTACCTAGTTTTCTTGATAGTGAATCAGTATTGTTGGGTTCAGAGGGTTCTTATCATCAAAGATATGGTTGTTCTCGACAGTGCATAATTATTGGTCCTCTTCAGGGTTGTGTTATCAAAGCAGTGTTGTGATTGTGTTGGATCAGAGCCTTGATCTCCTCAGCAGCACAATCTTGATCCCCTGTCGCATGATTGCATTTTGCATTTTGCATACTCATTTGCATATCATTAACATGCGTCTGTGTTGCAGGTGCATATATCATCCCCCGGTTCCGGTATTTTTGCCTTCTGTTGTGCTAGCATGGGATCTCTGAAGAAGAACGTGGCCTATAAGCTCCCTACCCCAAATGCCACTTTGTTGTCCAGTTTGATTGCCTTGGAAGATGATATAGTGAAGGGGGAATTCAGGAAATCTTATGGGAAGCTGCTCAGTCTGGTGCATAAACCTTCGGTATATGAGTTGAATGGGTTGTATGCCTTGCTACAGTTCTATGACCCTCCAATGAGGTGCTTCACTTTTCCGGACTTTATTCTTGCACCTACATTAGAGGAGTATGCTGAGTTGTTGGGTGTACCTATTAAGAATAAAATGTCGTTCGTTCACATGGATGTTAAGCCTAATATGGCTAATCTAGTTGTTGCTCTTCACCTGGATGCTTCTGAGTTGCTTCTGTCCAGTTGGAATGGGGTTCCTGGATTTTCTCTGCAGTTTCTAGTTGGGAAAGCCAAACAGTGTGATAAAGACGGTTATTGGATTGTATTCAACGCCATTCTCGCCCTCTGCATTTATGGCATCATCTTGTTTCCCAACATGCCGGACTTTATAGACTTGGATGCCTTCCACATCTTTGCATCAGGGAATCCAGTCCCTACCTTGATTGGTGATGTATATCATTCTGTCCACTACAAGAACGAAAATTGAAGGAGTAAGAATGTATCATGCTATGTGCCCTTACTCTACAGATGGTTTGATAGTTACATGCCCAAGAAGGGTCTCTTTGCTTCATCTGCAGCCACAACTGAGTGGTCTGAGCGCTTGATGGGTTTGTCGACAGAGAGCATTGTTTGGTTTGATCGGGATATGCTGGGAACCGAAGTCATATTCAGCTGCAGTGGTTTTCCGAATGTGCCTTTGATTGGAAGAAAGGGTTGTATTAACTATAATCCCTCTCTACTTGTCAGACAGTTTGCGTATGCTTTGAGAGGTCCGCCAAAAGATGAAGAGGTGCAGGAATATCTGTACCTCACAGGTCTTCTAGAGGGGGATATGTTAGCTAAGCTTCAGTACACCTGGAACAACATCAGCAAACGAGGAAAATCATTGTTGGGCAAGAGAAATAGCCAAGCTTATGCTCCTTATGTAACTTGGATTCGAACCAGGGCAGAGACAATGGGGATGCCTTTTCCACCTGCCAAGTAAGAGTGCCCTCTAGTGGTTGAAGAGCCTACTATAGTGTCTATTCAGCAGTATAATCAGGTGTTAGCTAAGAAGGAAGAACTGAAAAAGGCCAACGAGGAGTTGGAGAAAGAATTGGTACAACTCAGAAGCGAGAGAAATGAAGTTGTCCACTCCTTCAAAAAATAGACAGAGTTGGTTAATCGGTTTGGCACAGACTTGACCAAACAGATAGCTGACCATGAACGTTTGGGTTTGGACTTTAAATCTGTCAACGATGTGCTTGCCACTAAAAAGCAGAACCTGGATGAGGCATACTGTAGAATCTCCAAATTCAACCAGCGGTGGAATGCCACTATAGCCAGCAATAAAGGGCGGGAGGACAAACTGAAACAGCAGATCTCTAAATTGAAGGCTCAAGTGAAGGCCAGCAAGAAGAAGTTTGATGAGGAAAATGCTCGTAGGTATGCCACTAAAGACATGCTAAACAAGGCTATCGCTAACCTGAAAGATCGCAAGCAGAGGTTTGAGTCTAAGAAGCGAAGATTAGAAGACTGTTTTGGCCAAGGCGCGTGGGAAGACTCTGTTGAAGGTCTCCAGTGCACCATTATGCAGAGGGAGTTGCTTGTTGAAGGCCTACTCACTCAGCCGGATCATCCCAGAACGAAGGAGTTGCTAGAAGAGTTTTGCGCCCGATGTCGCACTTGACTATTTTCGTAACCCTTTGTATTTTCTGATCTTTGTTGTAGGCTGACCATCACCAGGCTTGTTGGTTGAGGTCATGCTGTTGATTCCTCATGTATTCGGTGACATTGTATTGCTGCCTTGTTGGGCCTTATATATATGAGATGTTATTTCCATGACTGGATCCGGACCTCTTATTATTAGCACTGGCCCTCTGGCACTAGAATCGGGGGAGAAATCTCCCTAAAGCACAGACACACGTTTGCATTTGCATAAATCATTTGCATGACAGGTACCTTGAACTGTCTCCTAACCCTCTGTTGATGTAGGTTTTAGGATTGTCGATAAGCGAATTCATCGCTACTCTACAAGAGGTAATTGCAAGAGAGCTATGGATAAAGCACAAGTTGACATGCAGGAGATGCGCGACAGGATGGCGCAATTCATGCATGTTCTGGAAACTGTGGCCAAGGGCCAAGAACAGCTTCAAACTCTCGTACAGCCTCTGATTGCACGAGTCGATGGGAATGGTGTGCTACATGGCGGGGTTGCTACTAATCCTTCTCAAGTCGGGACTCCTCGAGCAGATGACGTTGTACCGATGGTTGTCCTAAATACTACTGAGAACGGTAATGGGGCTGGAAATGGGAATGTGACTGGTAATGGTAACGGACATATGGAAACCAACGGAAATGTTGGAGCTGGAAACGTGGGTTTTAATGTTGGAACTGGCAATGCTGGTTTTGGTGTTGGTGCTGGAAACACTGGCGTAGGTATTGGTGGTGGCAACCAGGGTTATGGCAATCAGGGCTTTGGCAATACAGGTTTTGGCAACACAAGCAACAATGGTGTTGGGGTGGGCGCCTACAACGCTGGTTTTGGGCCAGGAGGTGCTAATCAGGGCTTCGGTAATATGGGGTATGGTCCCAGGTTTAATCAGACTGGCTTTGGGCCTAATACTGGTTACGTTGGGTATGATAATGGGGATTCTTATGGGGTGAGGATCGTCAAGAAGATGCTTTCCTGATAACGCGAAATCGTATATATATATATATATATATATATATATATATATATATATATATATATATATATATATATATATATATATATATATATATATATATATATATATATATATATATATATATATATATATATATATATATATATATATATATATATATATATATATATATATATATATATATATATATATATATATATATATATATATATATATATATATATATATATATATATATATATATATATATATATATATATATATATATATATATATATATATTGACATATAATTCAACTAATATTTGACTGGTTTCAATCCGATTTCGGGTTTTTCCATGTTATTTGTCTGATATTTTGCAGGTATTTGAAGATCATGTCCAAACAAAGCAATATGAAGAAAAGAAGCAATTACAGATGAAATATGGACGAAAACCAGATGAAAACAACATGAAAAACAGCAGATGCGAATTTTGCTGTTGTGACGACCGTCACACATCCATGATGACCGTCACACGGGTGACGACCGTCACACACCATGACGACCGTCATGCAGGCGAAAACGCAGAACTTCAGTAAACGTGCAAAAACTAGTTCCAAGTCCCAAAATAATGGACCACTACTTCCTATTTTCTCTGACCCCAAGTCCACCTTCTGCAAAATATAACCGTTAGTATTTCACCTCTTTAAAAGGAGAAGGCGGGGAGATGAGAAATGGAGCCGCATTCAGATAACGAAGTGCTGCCCAAATATCTTCCAGAGCAAATTTAGTTTAAGTCTTGTTTTTGTTTTCCTTTCTTTTTCCTGTATTCTGTTACTACAATTTCCTTTGTACGCTCTATTGGCTTGAAGACACAATCCTGCCGACATCGTTGGGATTTGGCCAAAAGCCAATTGGATACTTTACAGGTTTTTATTATTTCGTTAATTGTAACTTCAATTCCCAGCAGTATGTATGTTCTAAATTTCTGCTTTTATTTACGCTTTACCTGTTCCAAATCCATGTCTAGCTAAACCAGAGTAATCGGTATGTAATAATAATTCAGATGGGACTTGATAATAACCGGTTAAAACCTTTCTTTTTCAAAAGTTGTTTATGGCATGAGTGTTTAAACTTATTTCCTGAATAAACGTTCGTCGCGACAGCGAGAACTTATTTAAAAGTAGTTTTGCCACGACAGTGGCAAATTAATTAAGGTACGAACCAACAAGCGACAGCTGCGGCTAAGACCAGATAGTAAACACTAGGTATTTGTTTTAATAACAGCGAAAGCATTTTAAAATAGATTAGAACTTAGAGATTTCCAAAAAGCGATTTTAACCTCGAACGGGATAGCGACAACATACGTTCCGCCTTAAAGTTGCGACTAGCGTCAACAACCATCGTGAGACGAAGGTCTTTAGATCACTATTTTCTTCTTAAATAAATTCTGAAAATATTTTGAATACCGGTAACTTGTCAAATCCCCGAAGAACATAATTATTGCATATCGATTCGCGTAATTATAATTTAAGTAACATTTTTAGTTCCCTTTAGTAATAGCAATTATTCCCTTAAAAATTATCTACCTAGTTAAACATAGTAACTCCCGAGAACACTAGTTTGATTATGAGTCCTTTTGGGATCGATATCTTTTATTACTACGCGATAGACTGTGCACTTGCAGTTAAGTTGTATTAAACATAGAAAGTCGCGATCATTTCCCTCCGCCAGGCAGGGATCTTGAGATGCCCACAGACAACGACCGAAGGTTCAAGATGTTGGAGGAACAAGTGAGAGATCTTGTCAATCAGAATTCCATGGGGTTAGACATGGCTAATATGGGGTTGGTTCCTGGCTTGAGGGTTCCGCTTAAGTTCAAAGCGCCTGCTTTCGACAAGTATAAGGGGGATACTTGCCCAAGATTTCATGTACGGTCTTATTATCGGAGAATGTCCGCTTATTCTGATGATGAAAAGATGTTGATGCATTTTTTCCAAGATAGCTTGTCGGGACCGTCATTGGAATGGTATATGGGGTTAGAGCCCACTCAGATTGGTAGCTGGAAAGAATTGGCGGAGGCCTTTGTAAAGCATTACCAATATAACAGCGACCTTGCGCTGAACAGAGTCCAACTCCAAAATCTTTCTCAGAAGAATGGCGAGAGTTTTAAAGAGTACGCCCAGAGGTGGTGCGAGCTTGCAGCTAGGGTGCACCCACCCATGGTAGAGCGTGAGTTGATGGATCTTTTTGTGGGCACTTTCTCTGGTTTGTATTATGACAGGCTTCTCAATTGTACGACGACTAGTTTTTCCAATATGATACTCTTGGGGGAACGTATAGAGAACAGCGTCAAGATCGGTAAGATTCAAGCAGGAGAATCAGCCTCAACTGGAGGTGGTAAAAAGGTCTTTGGAAATAAAAAGAAGAGAGACACTAATTCGGTATGTAGTGATCGGAGAAGGGATAGAAGTCAGAATTGGCACAAGCAGCAGGTTGCCAGTGTGACAATTCTTGTACCCCAACAGCAACAACAACAGCCACAACAACAACCACAACAACAGTAGGGACAACAGAATACTGCTCAGCAAAGGTACCAAGGTCGGGATAGGGTCGTGAGAAGAGTATTTGATGTGCCTCCACTACCGTCTCAGCTTCTTCCAACTCTATTACAATTGCAGCTTGTTGAGAAAAGGATGCTAGCTCCGCCGAAGGGCGCGCCTCCTTTTGGTTATGATGCCAATGTACATTGTGAATTCCACTTTGGGGCACCCGGTCATAGCATAGAGAATTGTCAGGCATTCAAACACAAGGTGCAGGATTTGATAGATAGTAAGGCTATAAACTTTAGTAATGATGCGCCCAATATTGAGAAAAATCTGATGCCGTCTCACAGATCTGCACAGGTGGGTGCAATCTTGGAAGATACCAGTCTGAATTTGGTCATGAATGTGAATAAACTGAAGATGCCTCTGGGTCGTGTAAAGAGCAGGTTGCTGAAAGGGGGACTGTTCCCTGGGTGTGATACAGATTGTGTTGATTGTTTAACCCGGCCTGAGGGGTTTGACTGTTTAAGAAGAGGTATTCAAGGTCTGATTGATGAAGGAACGCTGCAATTCGAATGTACTGCTGAAGAGAAGCCTGTTGAGGCAATAGCTGAAAAGCAGGGCGAAGTTGCAATTGTTACGATCTCGTTTAAGACTGTCATGATATCGGCACCTCCCAAGCAACCGACCATCACCATAACTAATGTCGGACCCATTCCGTAGGAAAGCACTAAAGCCATCCCTTGGAACTATGGGGCGGAAGTTTACTGCAATGGAGAAAAGATTAACCTGGAAAGCCCGCCGATAGGGTCAGTTGATAACCTTGTGGGGGCAGGGGGCATAACCCGCAGTGGTAGAATTTTTACGTCACCAGAAGTAGAAGCTGAGCGAATTGCCAAGGGGAAAGGCAAAGTCAATGAAGAAGGACCTTCTCAAGAGAAGGAAAAAGAGGCTTTGACTAAAGAAGTGGAAGAATTCATGAGACTAATCCGGAAGAATGATTATAAAATTGTCGATCATTTGCATCAGACGCCTTCCAAAATCTCGGTTTTGTCATTGTTGCTTTGTTCTGAGGCCCATCGGAACGCTTTGCTGAAAGCCCTTGACGCTGCTTATGTACCCCATGAGATATCCGTAATCAGCTCGAAGGAGTGATTGCGCACGTGAATGCGGGGCATGGCCTTGGCTTTACAGATTTTGATTTAACACCCAGGGGCCGCAACCACAACAGCCCATTGCATATCTCAGTTGAGTGTAGGGGCGTTGTTATGTCTCACGTCCTCATTGACACTGGTTCTTCCTTGAATGTTTTGCCCAAGAAGGCGCCGTTGAAGCTAGATACCCGAGGTATAATATACACGCCAAGCGACTTGGTGGTGAGAGCTTTTGATGGGACTAGAAGGTCCGTGTTTGGAGAATTGACTTTGCCAATCCAGGTCGGTCCAGAGGTGTTTAATACCGTGTTTTATATTATGGACATTCAGCCAGCTTATAGTTGTTTGCTCGGACGACCTTGGATTCACTCTGCGGGGGCTATAACGTCCACATTGCACCAAAAGCTTAAGTATATGGTCGGTGGTAGCATTGTCACCGTGTGTGGGGAGGAAGATATCCTGGTAAGTCACCTATCATCATTCAAATATGTCGAAGTGGATGGTGAGATCCATGAGACATTGTGCCAAGCTTTTGAAGGGGTGCAGATCAGATAAAATGGCAACGTGGTTGTGTGCTTTGTTTGCACATCATTTGAAGCATTTAACCATTTCCCTTGCAGGATCCGTATTTCAGATGACACCGATCAAGAACTCCCTATAACTCGCTTCGACTTTGAGCATCCGATACTTCAAGCCGAAGAAGAGATTGTTGAGGACGACGACTTACCAGAAGAGCTGACTCGTCTTTTGAGACAAGAGGAGAAAATCATTCTACCTCATCAGGAGGAAATTGAGGTCGTTAATTTGGGTTCCAAAGAAGTTGTCAGGAATGTCCGGATAGGGGCTGTGCTGCAAAGCGATATCAAGCAAAAACTTGTCGAGATGCTTCGAGAGTATAGTGACATCTTTGCTTGGTCTTATGATGATATGCCTGGGTTAGACACTGATATCGTGGTCCACCGCTTGCTATTGCATGAGGAATGTCCGCCGCTCAAGCAGAAACTCCGAAGAACGAAATCAGATATGGCTGTAAAGATTAAAGAGGAAGTACAGAAATAGTGGGACGCCGGTTTTCTGGCTGTTACAACTTACCCTCCTTGGGTCGCCAATATAGTATCTGTACCAAAGAAAGATGGTAAGGTACGAATCTGCGTTGACTATCGGGATCTGAACAAGGCAAGCCCTAAGGATGACTTCCCGCTTCCTCATATTGACGTATTGGTCGACAATACTGCTCAGTTCTCTGTGTTTTCCTTTATGGACGACTTTTCGGGCTACAATCAGATTAAGATGGTGCCGGAGGATATGGCGAAAACAACTTTCATTACCCCGTGGGGAACGTTCTACTACAAAGTGATGCCCTTTGGTTTGAAGAATGTTGGGGCAACATATCAGCGTGCTATGACAACACTCTTTCATGACATGATGCATAAAGAGATTGAGGTCTATGTTGACGATATGATTGCCAAATCCCAAATGGAGGAAGAGCATCTGGTGAATCTTCTGAAATTGTTTGAGAGGCTTAGGAAGTTCAGGCTGAGGCTGAATCCTAATAAGTGCACCTTCGGGGTGAGATCTGGAAAGCTATTGGGGTTCATTGTTAGTGAAAGAGGAATTGAGGTTGATCCTGCAAAAATAAAAGCTATACAAGAAATGCCAACGCCTAAAACAGAGAAAGAAGTTCGTGGTTTTTTGGGGAGGTTGAACTACATTGCTCGGTTCATATCTCATCTCACAGCCACGTGTGAGCCCATGTTTAAACTGTTGAAGAAAGATCAGGCAATTGTCTGGGATGAAAATTGTCAAAGGGTGTTTGAGAAAATAAAAGAATACTTGTTGGAACCTCCGATATTGATACCCCTAGTAGCCGGGAGACCACTGATCATGTACTTGACAGTTCTTGAGAACAACATGGGTTGTGTTCTTGGTCAACATGACGAGACTGGACGAAAAGAGCACGCGATCTATTACTTGAGTAAAAAGTTCACAGATTGTGAGTCCCGTTACTCAATGCTCGAAAGGACGTGTTGTGCACTTGCTTGGGCCGCCAAACGTCTGAGACAATACATGCTAAATCATACAACCATGCTGATTTCGAAGATGGATCCGATCAAATATGTTTTCGAAAAGCAGGCGCTTTCAGGAAGGATTGCCCGATGGCAAATGGTACTGACAGAGTATGATATCCAGTATGTTTCGCAAAAGGCTATCAAAGGTAGCATGCTGTCAGAGTACCTGGCCGAGCAACAAATCAATGATTACCAGTCAATGAAGTTTGATTTCCTGACGAGGATATCATGTACCTAAAGATGAAAGACTGCGAAGAGCCATTGCATGGTGAAGGTCCTGAGCGGAGTTCGCAATGGCAGTTGATTTTTGACGGTGCTGTTAATTCATACGGAAGTGGAATTGGGGCAATCATTGCTAAACCCCATGGGACGCACATCCCGTTCACTGCCAGATTGACATTTCCAGTTACCAACAATGAGGCTGAATATGAGGCGTGTATCATGGGTCTCGAGGAGGCTATTGATTTGAGGATTAAAAATCTTGATGTGTACGGAGACTCTGCGCTAGTCGTGAGTCATATCAAGGGAGAATGGGAGACTCGTCAGCCTAATCTGATACCGTACATGAATTATGCGAGAAGGTTGTTGCCTTTCTTTGACAGAGTAGATTTTCACCATGTGTCGCAGGCAGAAAATCAGATGGCAGACGCTCTTGCGACATTGTCTTTGATGTACAAAGTTAACTTCTGGAATGAGGCTCCTAAGATAGTTATCTCTCGCCTTGACAGGCCCGCTTTCATATTCGCCATTGAGGAAGCTTCCAATGGCAAGCCGTGGTATTTTGATATCCAGAATTTCCTAAAGAACCAGGAGTATCCGACTGGGGCATCCAGTCGCGATAAGAAGACTCTTAGGAGATTGTCTGGCAATTTCTACTTGAATCCAGATGGTGTTCTGTATAGGAGGAACCACGATTTGGTGCTATTGAGATGTGTGGATGAGAAAGAAGTTAATCTGCTTATGGAAGAGGTCCACGAGGGTACCTTTGGCACGCACACCGACGGACACACTATGTCTCGAAAGTTATTGCGAGCAGGGTATTATTGGCTGACGATGGAAAAAGATTGTTTCAAGTTTGCGAAGAAATGCCATAAATGCCAGATTTATGCCGACAAGATTCACGTGTCGCCAAGCCCTTTGAATGTTATGGCATCCCCGTGGCCTTTCTCCATGTGAGGCATAGATATGATTGGCAAGATCGAGCCTACGACATCCAATGGACATCGGTTCATCTTGGTGGCTATTGATTACTTCACCAAATGGGTTGAAGCAGCGTCTTACGCCTATGTTACCAAGCAAGTAGTAGCCCAGTTTATCAAAAAGGACATCATCCGCAGATACGGAATTCCTGAAAAAATCATTACTGACAATGGTTCGAACTTGAAGAATAAGATGATGAAGGAATTGTGCCATAATTTCAAGATTCAGCACCACAACTCATCTCCCTATCGGCCCAAGATGAATGGCGCTGTCGAAGCAGCCAATAAGAACATCAAGAAGATAGTTTAGAAGATGGTGGTAACCTACAAAGACTGGAACGAGATGTTGCCCTTTGCTTTACACGGTTATCGTACGACGGTACACCATCAACCAGGGCAACACCTTTCTCACTGGTGTATGGTATGGAGGTTGTCCTACCATTAGAAGTTGAGATTCCTTCCTTGAGGGTTTTGCTTGATGTCCAACTTAATGAGGCAGAGTGGATAAAGAATAGACTGAATCAGCTCAGTTTGATGGATGAAAAGAGACTTGCATCTATCGCATATGGTCGATTATACCAGAGCCGGATGAAGAAAGCTTTTGATAAGAAGGTGCACCCTCGAAGCTTTCAGATGGGCGATCTTGTGCTGAAGAAGATTCTCCCACCACAATCAGATCACAGGGGAAAATGGACTCCCAACTATGAAGATCCATATATCGTTCGAAAGGTCTTCTCTAGAGGAGCCTTATTGTTGTCCACCATGGATGGCGAAGATTTTACATCCCCTGTGAGCTTGGACGCAGTTAAAAAATACTTTGCTTAAAGAGACCCGCTGGACAGAAAAAAGAAAGTCCAGGCAAAAATGGGGCATCCCGGCGAACCAAAAAGAAGAAGAGAAAAGGTTCAGGAAAAAATTAGGAATAAAATTGAAAAGATGTACACCCGCGAAGTCGAAAACCTGAAAAGGCGGCTTCGGCAAAAAAAGGGTATCCCGGTGAATTGAAAACCCGCAAAGGGCGATTCAGGCAAAAGTTAGGGATTGAAAAAGCAAATGATTGCGGTCTGAGTTTGATACTCATTGGTTAGTGGTTTGGGAGTACCTGAGGATCGATTATCCAAGGCAATCTCTTCCGAGGATGGAGTATCGGGAAAGCGTCAGAGTCAGGCGAGTCATAGGAGGATCAGCTCATGGTGTTTGTCTGTACCATGTTGCCGACATGTATACAAATTTCTTTGTACCTCTGTACATATTTGTATTTATTTTTGTAGCTTCCTCTTTTCAGGAGTTGCATCCATTATAAAAAGTTTGCTTATTTATAGGCCCGTTATCAATAAACGCATACTATTCAGTACTTGATGTTTGTTTTAACTTTTACTGTTTTGTTTGTGGAAAACGCTAATGTTTTTGATAAACTTGCACATGCATAAACTTGCAGGCCTCGGCCAATAATTGTTAAAACTTTGAATTAACTGAACAATTGTCACGGATATTGACCTCGATATTTCCTTTTGTATATGATGTCTTGTTTTTTGTTCATGTTTTGCAGGGTCATTACCTTCGCAGCAAACAACCAAGGGATCATGTTTCCCCAGCCAGGGTCCCTTAACGTAGGAACAGGCTCTAGGTGATCTTATTCCTCCCCGGCAGATGGAAGTTGCATTTTTATCCCCAGAAGAGTTGGATGCGAGCTAGTCATCGGTCAGGCAGTAATGTGCATCCCCAGTAGTTGGTCGTGTGTACATTTAATCCCCAGCGAAGTCTCCACAGAGTACAGCCAGGTTGTCGGTGGTTTGTAAGGATTGTCCCCGCGCAGGATTGTTCTTTCTGTTCTGCAGCAGTTTGTCTTTCCTCCAATAGGTTGATCATCCTCAGCAGAGTTCGTAACTCCGGATTTGTTAAGTTATCCCCAGCAGGATTGTTTCTTCCCCCAACGGAAGTTTGGCTCCGTTCCTCTGACATTTATTTTGCGGGAACACCTCTTTGCATTTGCATCGTGCATAGCATCTACCCCAAACGCGTAGCATTTCCATTCCGTATGGAGCATTACGCCATTTTCAAACATATGCATTTTGAAACATAAGCCAGGTTGGTTAACTCCTTGTTTTCGGGTGTTCTTCCCTGTAGGTAATTGGAATTCTTGTTCAGGATGGCTTTCAAATACTCGAATTTTCGACATGAGATACGGGATGATAGCGTTCGTCCTATCATGTGTGCCCTCTCCAGAGTTGATTGGTTAAGTTGGTCTTCTTCCCCAGCAGAGTTTTCCTCAGGTTGCTGTTATGTCAGCATTTTTAAAGGAAAGATTTCATGGATTAGACCGTTGAAGTCATTAACTGTTGTCAAGGTAAATGTATGACCGTTGACGTTAGAATTTCCCCAGTGGCGTTTTCCTCGACCGGCTGTTACGTCAGCATTAAAAGGCTTCATGATTATGCCTTTGATGTTGTTACCCATGTTTGTTCAAGATGGATGTCTAGCAGCTAATGTCAGAAATTTCCCCGCAGAGTTGTTTGTTCAAGTCTTCGGATGCTCAATTCGCACTTTTATTTAGTGTATGCCCGTTTCTACGGAAATGGAAGGTCAGAGATATTGACGGTTCACACTTTCATTTAGTGTATGCCCGTTTCTACGGAAATGGAAGGTCAAAGATATTGACAGTACGCACTTTTATTTAGTGTATGCCCGTTTCTGCGGAAATGGAAGGTCAGGGATATTGACAGTACGCACTTTTATTTAGTGTATGCCCGTTTCTGCGGAAATGGAAGGTCAGAGATATTGACAGTACGCACTTTTATTTAGTGTATACCCGTTTCTGCGGAAAGGGAAGGTCAGAGATATTGATAATTCTCACTTTTACTTAGTGTATGCCCGTTTCCGCGGAAATGGAAGGTCAGAGATATTGACGATACACACTTTTATTCAGTGTATGCCCGTTTCTGCGGAAATAGAAGGTCAGAGATATTTAAAATTCGCACTTTTATTTAGTGTATGCCCGTTTCTACGGAAATGGAAGGTCAGAGATATTGACAGTTCGCACTTTTGTTTAGTGTATGCCCGTTTCCGCGGAAATGGAAGGTCAGAGATATTGACGATACGCACTTTTGTTCAGTGTATGCCCATTTCTGCGGAAATGGAAGGTCCGAGATATTGACGGTACGCACTTTTATTTAGCGTTGCCCGTTTCTGCGGAAATGGAAGATCAAGGATATTGATATCACGCTTTACGTAGTGCGTACTCGTGTCTTCGGAAGTGGAAGGTCAAGGATAATATTTTGATATGATCCTATGGCTCGGTGCCTGCTTTTTAAAGCGTATATTTGAAGATTGTTTGTTGTCGACCTATTATGTGGATTCAATGCCTGTGGCGTCACACAGGTTGTTGATATTGAAATCATCTGTTCTTTATCAGATGAGTGGTCAGTTGTTGCCGTGACAACTGGATTCAACTTTCTGGATATTTTTCCCCAAGTATTTTTCACAGATTATTTCTTTGGTTGGCAAATTTCCGGGTTCTTTGGTATTCAACTGTCTTCTACCTTGATTGGCTGAAAGCCGTTCGCTTTTCATCCAGTCAGGTCCAAGTCGCTTGAATAGGGGCAGTTGTTGCACCCCAAAATTTGCCTAACCTTTTTCTTACTTGGCTTTTGTTTCATTGCATTAGCATATCATTGGTCTAGCATTTGCATAGCATAGCATTATTCATTTAGCAGGGGATCAAGTGTGGTTTATATCAAGAGGAGCCTATCTAGAGGTTTTGTTCAAGCTTGAGACGTCACCAAAGTCATTAGGAAGAGGGTTGTGTTCTTGAGAAGTTTGGTTGCTTGTATAGGGTTCATCTCCTAACCTGAGGACCAATTGAAGGCCATCAGTGAGTTGTGGAGTCTTGATCATGGATAGAATGTGGATAGAGCTCATAGAGTGCCTTGAGGGTCATGGTGGAGCTCAGTCAAGTCATTATGCTAAGTGTGAAGAGCCACAGTTAAGGGTGTTACAATTAGGGTTTTCATCTGAGTAACCTTGAGTCAACTGTGCAATTGGAGGAGATTAAGACTCATTTCTAAGTATTTGTGATCAAGGAAAGTTGTGTTGAGATATATGAGGTGATATTCCAAGATCAATCCAAGAAGAATTCAAAGTGTGAGGAGTTGCTAAATTAGGGTTCTCAGGGTAAAATCCTCTATTTAGTGCCTGACTTCAAGACCACTTATCTCAAGATACAAGTTTCGTCTCAACTTTTGGCCAACATGGAACTTGTAGAGCATGATCATAGCTTTAATTTTAGTAGTAGAAATCCTCCATTGGATTTATAGAACTCAAGTTATGATCCAGACAAGTTAAAGGTCATCAGATGAATGTGAAATTTGTCTGCAAAAGTCAACCAACTTCCAAGGATCTTTTGACCTAGAAGGGTGTTTCTCATAAACTTTTGGCAAACATGAAAGTTGTAGGTATTGATCTTAGCTTTCCAAAATGTACAAGAAGTCTTCCATCTAATTTGTAGAACTCAAGTTATGAGGTTTACAAGTCAGGGGTATTTTGGGAAAGTGAGATTATAGGTCATTTGGAATTATAGGTCATTTTCTCTATCTTGCACACTTTAAATGAAGTTTTGTCCAACACAAAACTTGCTCAAAATGGGATTTTAACTTCAACAATGCATCCATGAGGCTTTTATTTGGCTTAGGGTAAGACTTGGTTTGAAAATTTTGACAAACGAGGAATTTAAAGGCCTTTAAGTGAAAAAATCCAAATTAATTCACAAGAGCTCAAACAAATGCAAGTGAGTACTCGTTTTGATCAGAAACATCATTTTGAACATAATGGCAATATTAGAAAATCCATTTGAGGCTTATTTCATGGTGTTTCAATTTGTTACTTCATGAATAAGTAACACATCAAAGGTTGGTCATATGATGCAAACAAGCTCTCAATTTGATCCATACACTCTCAATAGTCCACAAACATTACAGATGAAGCTTCTTGGAGAAGGAATTGAGTGAGAATCGTGTATGCCGTTGTTGAAATTTTGAAGGAAAAGTGAAATTTGGATATCACATTCTGGGCTTTCCATGGGCCTCTAGAATCTTCCAATCCACTCTATATAAGTTCAGAAACGTATTAGGATCAAGGTTGGTGATCATTTGCAGTTGGAGCCAGAGATTGCAGTGAAAATTTCAAGAGTAAAACTGCAAATCGTGTTTGGAGTTTGAGAGTAATTCAAGGAAAATTGAAGTTGCTAACAGCTTTATCCTTCATCAAGGAACGATTCTGCATCATCTGGAAGGAAGAATCATAGTGGAAGTGCCTCAATTTGAAGCTACAAACCAGGTATGCACATTTCAAAATTGCACTGATTCTAGGTTGATTTAGTTGGAATTGATATGAGGTTAAGAATTAGGAAGATGCCTGGAACGATTTAAGATAGGAATTGTAGAGTTTGATGATGATTCAAGATGTGACACCATTTCTGTTGAGACTTGTAACTGCTTGATCTTGGAGTGTTAGCATGATCTAGATAGCTTAGGTTAATCTATGATGGATGAGGAGAAGATCTGTGATTAATTTTGGAGTTTGGTGATGATCAATGACTTGACACGTTTCATGTTCTTGATCGTATTTCAAAATCTAGTGAGAATTAGGAGAAACGGAGATGAGATTTGGAATCAGCGTGGAAAATTGAGTGGAACTGTATAAGTTTTGTTAAGAATTGATGACCTGCAACTATGAGTTCACCAGAGAAGACGGTGGCGCGGCCACCGGACCACCGTCTGGTTCATCTGAGTTTTTCCCTCCCCATCTGAAGTTCAAACGAGGAAGATGACCCTCAACCCTTGGATCTGATGAATTAGCTAACTAAGTACTCCAATCCAACGCACACGATTTAATCTGAGATTTGCCCTTGGACTCCCTCAAAATGTTGCCTATCATTTATGCGTTGGCAGCAGCTGGTTCCTTGGATGAGCATACAAAGTCCATAGATCCAACCGCCCTCTTATTTTCTCAGCTTTTATTTTCTTTAATTGATTTTTGGATTTTTTTTTAATTGCTTTTCCATTTTTAATTCACAATAATTTCAATTTTGATCAGAAAAATAAAATAAAAACATGTGCATGCTCTGGATTTTATTTCTGATTTTCTGGTGCTTTTAGATTTTATTTTCATGCAATTTTCAATTTAATATGATTTTTTTCATTTTCTTTAATTCTTTAATTTTGGCATATTTTCTCATTTTCTTGCTTATTTTTGTATGATCAATTGATATAGAATTTGAGTGATATTTTTAGCTGGTTGCTAGTATAGAGATGCATGATCCCTTAGGAATTATTTCATAATTTTTAGATGACTTTAGGTTCTGTTTTGGATTAGGTTCCCATGACCTTCCATTTTAGGGTTTCCCTTTGACACTTGGTGATTTAGGAATTCTTTAGTGGCTTTCCCTTTAGATTCAATCCCTGGTTTTTGTACCATAAGTTCCTAACACATGTAGGTTCCCTTAGAAAATTTTATAGGGTTCTAGAAGTGGTTTTGGTATTTTAATTAGATTTAATACTTAGGCTAGTTTTAATATGCTTCTAACATGACATTTTCTTTAGAATGACCTCAATGGTGACCCATAGCATAAGATAAATTTTCCATTCTTTTTGGATAGTGCTTTAGACATATAGAGGCTTCTGTTTGCTTGATTGTGGTGTTTGGTTTTGGTGTTTAGACCTCCTTTTAGTAGCTTTCTTTAAGCTTGTAAGAATTAGGGTTTAGGAAGAGCTTTAGTTTTAATTTATCTTTCTTCAAATAAACATGGATTACCTTGATTGCTTTCCATCCTCATCCTATGATTCAAGGTCCCTATGTGGAAGCCTCATCTTTCCTTTGGAATGATGTGTGGCATATCACAAGAGGTAGAACCTTTAAGGATGCCTATCTCAAATGTATGGTTGAGTGCCATGATGGATTCCCTTGGTTTCCATCATGCTTCCCATCATCATGCAATAATCTTGATGTTAACTCTCTTCTCTTTTGTTGGATTTTGTTGAAGCTTGAAGGTGGAGCTTTCATTTTCTTCTCTTGAAGTTGTCTACAGACTGTGGATTTGTTTTGCTGTTTGCTTTGCTATTGATCCTGCTTGTCTGTTGTTTTGTTTGTTGTATTTCCTAATTGCTTGACTGTTGCTTTTGTGACTGTTTGGTGTGTTGCATTAGACTAGCCCTCATGTAGATGATTATAGGCCTAAGAGCATCCTAAAGGTTGAGTTTCTCCCTTTGCTTGTCTGCATTAGGGGTTGAGTCTGTCTCCCTCTGCTTGACTGTTATTGTTTGGCTTTGCTTGCTGGCTGAAGGTTGAGCTTGTCTCCCTTGCCTGTGTTGTGTGTTGCCTCTGGCTTATTTGCTCAAGAAGTTGAGTTTGTCTCCTTCTGCTTGTATTGTTGCATTGCATGCATTTTACTTACAGTCATTTCTTTACAGTTATTTCTTTTGTTGTTGCTTTCCTTTGCCATGTTCCCCTAGGAACTCTGACTTCTCTTGTTCAAGATGAGTTATGACAGACATTAGGACTCTAACCATGCATGATAAAATTAGGTAGCTCCCTCCTAACCTCAATCATAGGATCAACTTTGCAAGACAACTTTAGGATTGAATTAGTTCCCCTTTAGTGCGTCCTTTTTCTTCTCACCTTCAAACAAATCAAAATACAGTAACAAAGGTTAATTGATGTCGTACGCTACGAGCCTTAAGCTACTTGAGAAAGGGTTGTTGGAGAGTTTCTTTTCAACAGCTTGGATGTTTAGTATGGTACCCTTTGGGTGACATGCGACGCATTCACTCTTGGGTCATAGTCTCTAGTGCGATATTGGTTGCAAACATCCATAAAAAACACTTCTTCTAAAAAACAGAAAACAAAGATCAAATTCTTTTTGTCCTCTGGGACCTTTAAGCCTTGGAAACCCTTTTCAGAAGGAGAGTTCTGTTAACTCTCGGTTCTACCGCAAACGGTAAACGCCTAAGTCTCCGTCGAGCGAGCTTGATACACCAATTGCTGGAACCGTCTGTTAACCCTAATCGGATAAAAAATACAAACCTGTGTCCCTTTTATCCCGAACTATGTTTGCTCTGATCTTTCGTGCCGTGTGAAAGTACGTAGGCACGAGATGCGATATCTCAGCGAGCAACCTTCCCCCGTAACCCGTAGTTAGGCGAACTACGTAGACTCTGATTTCTCATTCCAGACGGAAATACGTAGGCCTAGCACTGCTGTGTTCTGCCGAGTCATTTTCTTTACTTTTCAGACCAGACTTTTAGCATAGATAGATTAATCAACCCGTCAAATAAACATAACAAGCATGGATCCTATCGAGAACGATGGACGTGAGGGGTGCTAATACCTTCCCCTTGCGTAACCGACTCCCGAACCCAGACATTGGTTGCGATGACTTTGTCTTATACCTTTTCGTCAGGTTTTTCCGATCATTTCCTTTCCCTTTCCGTGGGATAAATAACGAAAGGTGGCGACTCTTCTATTTTGTCGGCACCTTATTTTCGCGGTAGCGACACCGGTCTCATCTCGCTAACCGAGCACACAACCCATTGAATCTTCCAACACGGTCAAATACATGATCAATGGTCTCCCTTCCACTGGCGGTATCAGACTGGGTGGTTCAAGCAAATACTTTTTGATACTATCAAAATCCTTTTGACAATCTTCAGTCTAAACATACCCTTGTTCTTTCCTCAACAGCTTGAAAATAGGTTTACACTTAGCAGTCATATTAGATATAAACCAGGATATATAGTTCAAACGTCCCAAAAATCCTCTGACTTGTTTCTAAAGGTGAGAAAATACTTAGAAGGGGGGGGGGGTTGAATAAGTATGAAGTTAAAAATTTAGAAATAAAACTCAAGTATTTTTATCCTGGTTCGTTGAACTCAACTGCTCCAGTCCACCCTTTCTAGAGTGATTTTCCTTTCTCAAACAAGGACTTAATCCACTATTTAATCAACTGACTACAATAGTAAGCACTAAGAACAACTGTTCAAAGTCTTCTCAAGAACTACTGATCCTGACTGGATCTTCTTAAGGTTTTCTTACAATCAAATGTAATAACAAATACAAGTGTTAAAGTGCTTCTAATAAAGCTTTATCACAACTGTGATTTTTCACTTAAGATTAAGAACAAAGAATTAATTCTAGCAAGAATATAAGTTGTATGAGAGCTTTGATAATAAATTCTTTTCAAGTGTTTCGTCAACTGAAGAAGATGAGTGGAGACTTGCTTTTATAGGCACAGTGATCCAAGAGCTTTTCACGTTGAGAAGTGTGTACTAAAAGGTCTGAGCCCTTTTTGTCTTCTTATCAAGTGACCTTTCCTAGAAGAAGAAAGCACAGAGAAATCCTTTTTGTCTTTGTTCTTGTGTCTAGCATGAATAGAGAAAGATTCGTTTGGATATTCCAACGGACATAATCTTTGAATTCTTCTTCGACAGTTTTCAGCAAGAATCATCAGAGTCTAATTTGATCAGAGCCTTCTGATGTTGATCAGAGTTTTGCTGAATCAGAGTCTTTGCAGCAAGTGTGCTTTTAGCGTGTATAAGTTCAGAGCAGAGTTTTGAGTCAGATCCTCAGTACTGGCAGTGTTAGTACTATCAGAGTCTTCTGAAGTAACTATGCTTGAAAACTCTTCATACAAAATTCTTCATTGGTTCAGATGCTTCTGACTTGCTTCAGATTCTTCTGGAGCTTCTGCTTCAGATCCTTCTGGAGGCAACGCTTAGAATCTTCTGATGGCAGCATTCAGAATCTTCTAATGACAGCGTTTAGAATCTTCTAAGGAATGCTTCTGATGCTTCAGAGCCTTGCATATTTCTTATGTTCAGATCTGATTTGCTTCTGGAGTAATATTTACTTTAATATCTGCAGCAAACATTCTTAAGCAAATTTTAGAGTCTATAATTCTTAATTACAAAATTTTATAATAGTTATCATCAAAACATAGAGATATTATTAAGAACCAATCTGTTTTCTAACAATCTCCCCCTTTTTGATGATGACAAAAACATCAGAAATTTTGTTTAATTGAAAAGAGAATAATTATAACTCCCCCTGAGATGATGAATCTCCCTCTGAATTAAATATTAATAAGGAATAGAAACTTCCCTTTTTGTCTTGAGTATTTTTCAGAGTTAGAGCTTGATTGTTCTAAACATTTGAGAGTCAGAGTTTGATAAATTTAATATGATCTAGAAGTCACTGAGTTTCTTTTAAAGAGTATATCAGATATATCAAATGTTCTGAAACACTCAGATTTTATGTTAGATAAAATTGATATGTCTGAAGTTTCATTCTGGTAAAGTTTAATTAAACAGTTCAGATCTATTTTCTCCCCCTTTTTTGTCATAAGCAAAAAGTAAGAACTTTGAAAAGACAAATAAAAGGAAAAACAAACGAGATAAATCATGTAGAGAAAACATTGAAACATTCATTCATTCAGAGCAAAAAGTACAAACATCATAAAATATTCAAGTACATGTGCAAACAATAGATGCAAACATCAGGAAAAAAAATAAACTAAGATTGTTTTGACAAAATCATCTTCAACAGATCCGTGATCTCAGAAGATGATTGTTCTTGTTTTGACATCCACTTAGCCATGGTTTCATTCTTCTGATCTTATTTGGACATCCACTGAGCCATGTCTTCAGACTTCTTATCTTGCTTAGCCATCCATGACTTAATCTCTGATTGACCAGCTTCCAGAACTGCAATCTTATCTTCAAGATCTGGATACTCTTTCTTGATCTCGGATGAAGAAGGTGGGACAGATTCTGAAGCATGAACAAAGTCAATTTCCATAGGGGCTTTGGAGTCAGGAGCAGCAGATCCAGAGGGATGTTCTACCATAGTCATAGCCAAAGAGTTGTCTTCAGATGCATATTCAGCGTTTACTTCTGTATTACAAACTTCAGATGATGAAGGAGCATCCTTAAGAAGCAATGGTGTAGATCTTTTAACAGTCCAAAACAA
The DNA here is from genome assembly GCA_963859935.3 of Lathyrus sativus. Taxonomy (NCBI): domain Eukaryota; kingdom Viridiplantae; phylum Streptophyta; class Magnoliopsida; order Fabales; family Fabaceae; genus Lathyrus; species Lathyrus sativus. The sequence continues at coordinate 95,527,620 of OZ012738.1, read as the reverse complement.
ACTTCTAGCAGTTTCAGCAAATCTGAGTTTCGCATCATCAGAACAGACGTTCTTCAGATTTGATGCTACAGTATTGAATCTGTTTATGAATCCATTCCAAATGGCATCAGATTCATTTGCATCCATTGTTGATGAAAACTTCCTCTGATCAGAGCCTAAATACATCTCTATTTCTTTCAAAAAACTTGTGAATAAATGATCAACATTCAGCCTAGGTTTTGGGTTTAGAAAAGTTTCCAATGTGATTTGTGAATGGTGATCAGAGGACTAGGGTAGAATGGTATGAATGGAGGATCAGATGAATTGTCAAGTTTTGATCTGGTTAAAGCATTCAACAGATATGGTTTTGCATTTGATGCATAGGAAACAACATCAAATGGGGTATCAGAGTAAGGAGTGAATGCATATTTATCAGATAAAGTAGGTCCTGCTGAAATTATTTCTGGCAGTTCTTTAATGTATGTTTGAAGAACAGAAGGTAGAATGATGGTGAGTTTGGGTTTAAAAGGAGTGATAGTGTCAGATGGTTCAATTCTGGTGCAGAAATTTTTGAATTTGAAACCAGAGGGAAGTTTGTTAGATGAAATCAGTTTACACGAAGCAGAGGTTACACACTCATATGTCCTTGGCTTAGGTGTTGGGGTAGGATTGGGAATGAGAATTTCAGAAGAAACAGGTGGTTCTGGTTGGTTTACTTCAGAATTTCTGTGAGAGGGAGATATCGAAAAATCTGGGTGTATATCAGATTCTGATGAATTTGAGGATGTGGTTGGAGTGTAAGACGTGGAGGACACTTCAAAAACTGTTTTGAGAGGTGTAACGTTTAGAACCTCTGTCTCAGGGATATTGGTTTCAGATGGGTTGGTTGATTCTGATGGATTCTCAGAAAGTTTTGATGGAGGTGCAGATGTAGGTGGTTTTGATGTAGGTAGATCAGATGTAGGTGGATCAGATGTAGGTGGATCGGATGTAGGTGGATCAGATGTAGGTGGATCAGATGTCACTTGATTGGGTTGTATAGGTTCAGAAAGAACTTGTGCAGATGCAATAGGTTCAGATCTGTTTGATTGAGGTTTTTCTGGTTGTGAGTGTTTTTGTTCAGATTGTTTTTCTGGTTGTTGTTGTTGTTCAGATTGTTTTTCTGGTTGTTGTTGTTGTTCAGATTGTTCTGTTGGTTTTGTTATAGGTGATGGAGTTTGATTTGCTGGTTTTGTTGTTGGTGTTGGTGTTGGTGCAGATGATTGATTAGTAGAAGGTTTTACAGAAGTGGTGGAAACAGGATCAAATGATTTTTGTGGGGAAGGAATTTTTAATGGTTCAGAAATATGAGGTGGAGCAGGAACAAATTGTTTATGAGTAGAAGGTGGTTTTGGAATAGCATTTAATGTTGATTCATTTAAAACAGTTTTATTGAAGGAGGATACAGAAGATTTGGTACCTTTAATCTTGATACGCTTTGTGGGAACAGAGGGAGCGTCTCCAGATGCTTTCCTCTTGATCAGCTTCTGAGCCTTGTCAGCAACTTTGGGCTTCTTCTGAACAGTCACTGCTTCTGCTTCTGATTGACCTCTTTTCCTTGTGTTCTCATTTCCTCCATCAGGCATTGGTTCCCTTGCTCTTTTTAGAATATCTGCAGGAACTGGGGTTCCATCTGCCTTGCAAGAATCAATATACCTTATAATTATTTCCCTTGGTTCTTCAGCACAGAACAGTGGGTAGTCTTCAACTGGGATTCACTTCTGACTAAGTTCAGAGATATTCAGCTTCTTGGGTGCTGAAGTGAGTTCCTCTACAATTTTTAGTCTCTGAATACTCTTGGCATTCAGAGGTTTCCCAACAATAGATTCAAGTTCCTCCTTGACTCCAGCAGCATACAGAGCAGTCACCAGTCCATTTTCTGTCAGAATATCTGAAATTAACCTTCCAAAGGGAATCCATGTTCTGATCTTCTGACCCTTATCTTTTACAGATTCTCTTGAAGCATTAATATGATTCCATAAGTGCATGAACAGAATGTAAGGAAGATCTACCTTGGTGCTCTGACTTAAACAGTACATGAAGTAGAGCTGTTCATTGTTCATGTAATCTGGAGTGTTTGTAGATTTTTTGTGATGAATGCATCCCATGAAAATCTTTGCCCAGATCTTGTAGTCAGGCTTCAGATCTTTAAACTTGTTAGAGGCCTGTCCAGTAGTCATGACTTCTTCATAAACTTCTTCCATATCTACACGCCCAGCTGGCAGATGAGATACTCCATCAGTCTCCTCATATCCTATGAGTTTCCTGATTAGATCTTCTGTAATTATAATCTCCTTACCCAGAACAGAAGACAAGATGAATTTGGGGTATACAGAAGCATGTATCCAAAATTCTTTCACCAGATGAGGGTAAACTGGTCCAAATAATCTGTCAAAGTATTTTACCCAGCCTTGAGCATCAACTATTGAACGAAATTCAAATCCATTTTCAGCTAATGAATCAAATTCCACCATTGATTCACAGAGAACTTCAAGTTTGTCAATAGGAGTTAACAAAGTCCTTTTAGGTGTCGTGTATGGAACCACACCCATATTTGCAGAAGTAACTGCAGCCATGGTTGATTGAAACTGTGTTGCTGTAGAAGATGAGGTTGCCATTGAATATGATTTTGATAAGGGTTTAGGGTTTTTGTGAAGAGAGAAAAGAAGACAGAAATGCATAAACTTGCTTGAGTTGTGAAAAGTGTGAAAGTGGTGAGAAATGTGGTATTTATAGAAAACAATTTGGCAAACAAACAGACAATCAAAGCACGTTCACACAAGGCAATTAATGTCAATTAATGAAAGAGAATAAAAATCATTTCAAGCATTAATTGATTCTGACAAATTGGGGGGAAAATCAAGATTTTCACTATTTAAACCATACCTCAAACGTCTCTTCAGTAGTGTACACGCCATCCTTGCAGATTTAGAGTGACACGTGTTTGCTTGCATGTGCTTCTGAATTCTCTTGAGAAATGAAACGTTAACCAACGTTCAGATCCTCTGAGATTGGTTAGTTCAGATACACACAAATAAACATAAATCTAATAAGCAACAGAATGAAATACTTCAGAGTGATAAACATTTATCATCTGTAAAATTTGCTTCTGACAAATATTATTCTGGACACAAATCCATACCAATATTTTTCAGAATAAATTTGAATCTATCTTCAACAAGGGGTTTTGTGAAAATATCTGCCCATTGATGATCTGTATCAACAAAGGCTAAGTTTATAATTCCCTTCTGAACATAGTCTCTGTTGAACTGATGCTTAATTTCTATATGTTTTTCCTTAGAGTGTAAAATGGGATTTTTAGACAAACATATAGCAGAAGTATTATCACAGAATATAGAAATGTTACTTTCAAATATTTGATAGTCTTCTAGCTGACTTTTCATCCAGAGCATCTGCGTGCTACATCCAGCAGCAACAATATATTCTGCCTCTGTAGTTGATAATGCAATTGTGGGTTGCTTCTTGTTGTACCAAGAGATTAGATTTCTTCCTAGAAATTGACAACTTCCAGAAGTACTTTTTCTTTCCCCTCTGTCTCCAGCGTAATCAGCATCACAGAATCCAACTAATTTGAAATCATCAGATTTTCTGTAACACAAACCCACATTAGAAGTACCTTTCAGATACCTTAGAATCCTCTTAACAGCTGTTAAGTGTGATTCTCTAGGATCTGATTGGAATCTTGCACACAAGCATAGTCTGAACAAAATGTCAGGTCTAGAAGAAGTTAAGTAGATAAGAGATCCTATCATACCTCTGTAGAGTTTCTGATCTACTTTCTTACTTACCTCTTCCTTGCCTAGTGAACTAGTTGGATGCATGGGAGTCTTTGCCATCTTACTATCAGTCATGTTAAATTTCTTCAGAAGTTCTTTAACATATTTGATCTGATGAATGCAAGTGCACTCTAGAGTTTGGTTGACTTGAATTCCCAGAAATAATCTCAATTCTCCTATCATGCTCATTTCAAATTCTGCCTGCATACGTTGAGCAAACTCCTTTCCCAGCATAGTATTGGTAGATCCAAATATGATATCATCCACATATATTTGACAAATTAGAAGATCTTTCTTAAATGATTTACAAAAGAGTGTTGTGTCCACTTTGCCTCTGATGAAATTTTTCTCCAGAAGAAAATTGCTTAACCTCTCATACCAAGCTCTGGGAGCTTGTTTTAAACCATACAGAGATTTCTTTAGTTTGAAAACATGTTCTAGGAATTTTTCACTCTCAAAGCCAGGAGGCTGGTGAACATAAACTTCTTCTTCTATAATACCATTTAGAAAGGCACTTTTAACATCCATCTGATATAGAGTGATGTTATATTATGCAGCAAATGAAATAAGAAGGCGTATAGATTCTAACCTTGCCACTGGAGCATAAGTTTCAGTGTAATCAATACCTTCTTGTTGACTGTACCCTTGAGCAACAAGCCTTGCCTTATTTCTTTCAACTTCTCCTTTTTCATTAAGCTTATTTCTGAAGACCCATTTAGTTCCAATCATGTTGAATCCTTTTGGTCTTGGAACTAAATCCCACACATCATTTCTGGTGAACCGATTTAGCTCTTCTTGGATGGAAATAATCCAATCATTGTCTTGCAGAGCTTCATCTACAGAAGTTGGTTCAATTACTGACACCAATCCAAATAATGATGCTTCAGATGATCTGAGGAAGGATCTTGTTCTGATAGGGTCATCCTTCTTTCCAATGATAACATTCTCTGGATGAGAAGCTTTGATTCTGGAAGATGATCCTTTAACAGTTGATTCTTTAGAAATGTTCAAGTTGTTCATCTGAGAAGTCAAAGGAATTATATCTGGCGTTGCTTCTGGTTCCTTCACTTGAGCTTTGTCTGCCTCTGAGCCTTCAGAGTCTGTGAAGACTACTTCTCTATCTGCAGAATTTTCAAACTGCTTTGGCTTTTTAATGCCAAGCTTATCATCAAATCTAACATGAATAGATTCTTCCACAATCTGTGTTTCAGTATTGTATACTCTGTAGCCTTTAGAGCGTTTAGAATACCCAAGCATGAAACACTTCTGTGCTTTAGAATCAAACTTGTTCAAATTTTCTTTAGTATTCAACATATAGCGAATACATCCAAAAGGATGAAAATATGAAATGTTGGGCTTTCTGTTCTTCCACAGTTCATAGGGAGTCTTCTCCAGAAGAGGTCTTACAGACACTCTGTAATGAATGTAACAGGCTGTGTTGATTGCTCCAGCCCAAAAGTGCTTTGTCAGATTAGTCTCATTGATCATGGTTCTGGCCATTTCTTGCAGAGTTCTAATTTTCCTCTCTACAAATCCATTTTTTTGTGGAGTTCTAGGACAGGAAAAATCATGAGCAATGCCATTTTCATTAAAATATTTTTCAAAATATTTGTTTTCAAGTTCACCACAATGATCACTTCTGACTTTTATAATTTTGAAATCTTTTTCATTCTGGACTTATTTACAGAAGTCAAAGAACACAGAATGTGACTCATCCTTGTGTTTTAAGAACTTTACCCATGTCCATCTACTATAGTCATCAAGAATGACTAATCCATACTTCTTGCCTCTGATGGATGCAGTTTTCACTGGTCCAAACAGATCAATATGAAGTAATTCTAGTGGTCTGGAAGTAGAAACAACATTTTTTGATTTAAAGGATGATCTTGAAAACTTCCCTTTTTGACACGCTTCACAAAAAGCATCTGAAGTGAACTTCAGATTAGGAAGTCCTCTGACAAGATTAAGTTTATTAATCTGAGATATACGTCTCATATTAATATGCCCCAATCTTCTGTGCCAGACCCATTGCTCCTCATTAACAGACAAGAGACATTTAACATTCTGTACCTTAAGTTCTGAAAGGTTTATTTTATAAATGTTGTTCTTCCTCTTTCCACTAAATAGGATTGAGCCATCCTTTTGACTAATAGCTTTACAACATTTTTGATTAAAGGTTATGTCATAACCATTGTCACTTAATTGACTTATGGATAATAGATTATGCTTTAATCCTTCTACAAGTAAAACATTAGTAATAGAGGGAAGTTTACCATTTCCAATAGAGCCAGATCCAATGATCTTGCCCTTCTGATTCCCTCCAAATTTCACATCACCTCCATATCTAAGCTCCAGACTTTGGAACATAGACCTTTCTCCTGTCATGTGTCGCGAGCATCCAGAGTCCAGGTACCATGATTGGCGTCCTGACCTTGCTGCTAAGAACATCTGCAACAGGAATTATTTTACTTTTAGGTACCCAGATCTTCTTGGGTCCTTTTGGGTTTGTTGTTCTGAAGGTTTGTCTGAACTTCTATTTTTCAACATAAGGTTTATTCTGACTAGCCTTAGATTTAAACACATGAATGTTCTTTTCAGAACGAGTGTGTTCAATATCATTCAAGTGACCAAATTTAAAGTGGGAATATAAAGGAGTTTTCTTGATGATAATTTTATCAACAGGTTTTGGATTTAAATCCTTTCCAGAGGAAGATTTATATCCAATTCCTTTTCTGTTATTTCTGCTAACTCCATAGATCATAGAAGCCATTTTGCTTCTTGTCGCTTATGCGAAAATCGGCGCCGGCTGAACAGAAGAGTCGCCACCGTGCGTTATTTATCCCACGGGAGGGAAAGGAAACGCTCAGAGTAAACCTCGCACAACATGGGAAAGGTATGGTCGTCGCAACCAAAACCTGGATTCGGGAGTCGGTTACGCAAGGGGAAGGTATCAGCACCCCTCACGTCCGTCGTACTCGACGGGATCCACGCTTGTTTTCGGGTATGGATTGTTATTCTATCTAAGCTATAGGTCAAGGGTTAAAAAGAAAATAAAATGAAAATAAAAATGACTCGGCAAAGTATCGCACTTTATGCCTACGTATTCCCGCCTAGAACGAGAAATCAGAGTCAACGTAGTTCGCCTACCTACGGGAAAGGAGGGGAAGGTTGCTCGCTAGGATATCGCATCCTATGCCTACGTACTTTCATACAGCATGAAAGATCAGAGCAAACGTAGTTCGGGCCACGTACGACACAAGCCTGTCTTGGTTGATTTTATTCCTTCTGAAAAAGGTTTTCTTGATTAGCAGTCCCGACGGACAAAAATGACGTCTTGATGAGTTCACATTCTTTTACGGAAGAAGTGTCTTTTATTGTATTTGAAATCTTATTGTGTTTTTCTGTTTGTTTTGAGGAAGAAGAGACAGAACTCTAACCTACGGTTGCGAAGGGAGTCAAACTAACCTAATGTTATCATGCATGGGTTAAGACCTAGTGTCTATCATGCTCCTCTCTTGCGCAGAGAGAAACAGAGATCCTAAGGGAATGGACGGAAACAGAAACAATATCAGATATACAATAAAGCAGTAAAATGCATGGATGCAACAATACAAGCGAGGCAAGGGAGTCCCACTCAACCTCGAACCTGGAAAACAATGGGCAAAAGTGAACAGGCTTCACCTTCAACCCAACAGGGTAAACAACAAACAATACAGTCAGGAAAACCAATCAATACAGCAGAATGAAATACAGCAGAAAAAATAAACAGCATCAGCAGCTCTGACTTCAATATCCATCTTCAAGTCATCTCCATACAGCTACAAGCTTCAGCAAGCTTCAATCTCCATCTCCACAGCTTTTCAGCAAAGTCTTGATCATCAGTCTTCCATCTACAATGGCTTTTCTTCAAGTCTCAGGCTCCAGGAGAAATATCAGTCAACCAGATGAAGCGAATGAATGTTAGACAGTTAATTACCTACCAAGGGTGGTTCATCAACTGTTAACATTAAACAGAAAGTTTCCTCTCAAAAGTTCTATCTTTCAAATACATTCACTGATCCTTCCAAAGGAAGGAGGTGGATATTTGAAAGAGGCTTTGAATCATAGAGAAAGGATGGATGCAGACAAAGCATTCCATGTTTGAGAAACAAGCTTTCTAATCTAGAGCTCTGCCTAGCTCCTAAACCCTAATCTCTTCAGCAGCTGCTAGCAAGAATCTCCTCTTCATCTTTGGAGGTTGGTCTTCAGTCTCTGGATCTCCAATGGCTTCATCATCATAAGTCTTCAGCTTCCCCAATCCCTAGACAGTCCCAATACCCACACAGACAAACAGTAATCCCCAGAGGGCACGCCACACCAATCAGACAAATATAGACAGTATATTAATAGCAGTAGGGGAATCCTGACTTTTCTAAGGGGATCTAATAACTACCCATAGCCCCTATAGTCCCATAGCTAAACTATTTAATCCCTAAGTCCTGAGGGAAAGGAATTAATTCACCTAAGTTGTCACTTAAAACCCTAATTTGTTCATGTTGTTTACACCTAAACTAATCACCTAAAACTAACTCCTAAAAATATGAATTAAATTGCATGTACAAGTTTAATATCTAAACTAAACAACCTAAAAAGAATGAACAAAAAATATTAAAGCCATTAATAGAATAAAAATTAACAAATTTATGTATGAAATGAAACTATTTAAAATGCTATTCATTTGGAAAATATGGGAAAAATATCAAATAAAATATAAAATGCAATTTTTATTTTTTATAATTTTCTAGACTCTTTAAAGAAAATTATGCAAAAAGAATCATCAAAAAATAATGATTTTTCAATTTTATGTGGTTTTTATAAGATGCATGAAAGAAATGAAAGAAATTAAAAAGAATTAAAAGAAATAAATGGGAGGGGGTGAAAATAGCAAGAAAACATAAAGGATACACGTTGGGCCCAGCAAGTTGGGGGGCGCGAAAAGCAATTGAGCCCAGACTGGTCACTAACTCAAACGCTGCGTTTTGAGTTTTCAAATTTTCCCTCCGTTTGCAACATTAAACCGTGGCCACACGATGAGGGGATTAAGTCAACATCTGGGAAGGATCTGAGGGCTGAGGGTCATCGTCCCCAACGAGCCCTAGGGTTTCTGAAAATCCCCCTTCCATGCACAAAATTTCCAGTCCTTCTTTCTCCCTAATCTCTCCATGAATTAATATGATCCAAAGACAAAGATTACTCTCCTCCTCACCCTCTACACAGCCATGGTGTTAGATTCTCCTAAAGCTCATCCAATCTCCAAACCCGATAGGTGCAACAGATGACATCCACCATTATCACCTGCTATCAAATGTCTCAATTCTTGCCAAAACTCATCCTAAACTAATCTACACCTCATCCTGATCATTTCAAACCACATACAATGAATTATCATGCTATATTCCACGTGCTATGGACCTTAACAGAATTTATGCACCATGATCAAACTCCTTGAAACTTCTCCAAACTCATCATACTCAGTCCTCTATCCTATCTTAACCATTCTACACTATCAAAACCTTATCATGCTACCTAAACTATGCAAATCGAGCAGAGATACCAACCTGTTGAAAAATGGAGAAATAGCTATGCAACTCTCTGAATTTGATGCTTGCAGTGATTGGGACTTGCTCAGTGTCTTGAATTAAGAGTTCTGTATGCAATGATTCGTGTGTAAACCTCCTGAATCTTGGACTTGAAACCTTCTTGCAAGTTGGATGAAGAAGATGAATGGTACAATCTTTGACCAATTCAACCAATTCTTTGATACAATTCTGACCTATGAATGATCTAGATGATGATCAAATCAAGAACAGTGAGAATTGATGGAGATTATGGAGAGTTTGTGAAGCTTATGCAAAAATAAGAAAGTGTGTAAAACTTGAGGTTTTTGAACAAATGGAATCACCAACCATGGCATGAACCACCTCACATCAATATATAAGTGAGGTTAGAACCTCCTAGAAACTTGGAGAAGTTTCCCTTGCATTCTTTCCCTTGAATTTGGTTTATGTTTCTTTCATTGCAAGCAACCATGGATAACTCTTAAAACATGAACTAAGCTCAAAATTCTACTTTAGCCAATGTCTTTAAAATGATCTTTCCATTCAAAATGACCTATAATTTTGCTTCATTTGGCCAATATATGAAAAATCTCATTTTTAAGTCCATTTTTATTCATTAAATCCACCAATTTTGAAACCTTGTGCTATGAATCTTTCCAATCTCTCATGGTCACTTTTCTAGACTCAAAATGTCATTTGGAACAAGTTTGGTGTTGTAAATTTTTCCATTTGAGGCTTCCTTATATGAGTTTTGGGCATAGGTTAAAATGACCTGTAATTCACAAATGACCAAAATACCCTTTGCTTGCCAAGACCATAAGTAGAGTTCCACACATCCTATGAAGGCATACCATACCATTCTAGAAATCTAAGACAATAAGGAACAACTCTTATGTTGACCAGAAATTCATTTGAAATCTCCTTGAGGGGTAAAAATTGCTTTGAAGTCAAGTCACTTTTACAGACAAAATTTCAGATACCTCAGATGACCTGTAACTTGCAAGGACCATAACTTGAGTTCTATAAATCTCCTTGATGTCTTCCACCACTAAAATTAAATGTATTGAGATCCTCTACAAGTTTCATGTTTACCAGGGATCCATTTGAAGCTTGCATTTTGACTTATCTTGCTTGGAAGTTTGACCTAAACTAGGGGACTTTACATAGAAACCCTAATTTAGAAACTCCTCTTCTCCTTGATTTCTCTTGAATTCTTCTTAGCACAACAAAATATCCTTATTCTCCATGTCAAATGATGAACTCCACATCTCCTCAATAGCCCTTAATGCCTCTCCCACAATCCTTTGACCTAGGGTTGACCCAGATGAAACCCTAGTTGACTGTCTTCAACTGCAATACTTGTGATCACACCAATGACTTGTCTCCTTCTCCAAATGACTTTCCAAGTCTCCCATGATGTCTAGATACTCCCCATGCCTTCAATTCACAGCTCATACTTTCCTTGATGATCCCCAGATACCCTCAGCCAGGAGATAGATGAACTGCTTGACCCATTGACTTGATAGCTTCCAAATTCTTTTCTGATGACTTGAATGAGGTTGAATCAGGATAATAACCTCTTGATAGGCCTCTAGAGATGAGAATAATGATTGGTCCCCTGTTAGCTGACTTGCTATGCTTATGCTATGCAGATGAGTAACCTATGTACATGGCCCTATATGCAAATGCTAATGCAATTGAAACATAAACCAAGTGAATAAGGTTGAGCAAATTTTGGGGTGCAACAGCTACCCCTATTCAAGCGACTCGGACCCGATTGGGTGAAGAGCCCGGAGCCTTCGGACATTCGCGGTACGAGACGGTTGAATACTAGGAACCCAGAAATTTGCCAACCGCAGAAATAAACTGCGCCACTGCTTGGGGAACGACATTCATCAGCTGAATCTGACTGTTACAGCAACCAACTGATCCATTAGCGACCGTGCTGGGGATGACTCGTCTTTCTACGTAAGGAATAACCGTTCCACGTTAGGAATAACATTGTCCATGTTAGGACTCACCTTTCCACGTAAGGAATACATCGCTTTTCCCCGTCAGGGGTGACTTTTCTCTGCTTTGTCAAACTCTTCCACGTAAGGAATACGTCTTCTTTTGCTTTGTCCACGTAAGGACTCTTTCTTTTTCCACGTTAGGAATCACAAATTTTCCACGTAAGGAACCCCAATCTTTCCACGTGAGGAATACTATATCAATCTTTCTTTCCACGTTAGGAATGCTTCTTCTTTCCACGTAAGGAATACCGTTTCTCCTTTCCACGTAAGGAATAATCTTTTTCTTTCGATCTGTCCACGTAAGGACTCCAACTTGTTCCACGTAAGGAATCAAACTTTGTCCATGTTAGGACTGCATCGTCCACGTTAGGACCCACCGTTCCGCGTAGGGAATAACCGTTCCACGTGAGGACTCATGACTTTTCCACATAAGGAAACCACAATATGATTTGTCCACGTAAGGACTCCCGTCTTGATATGTCCACGTAAGGACTCACTCTTTCCACGTAAGGAAATGTATTTAGATTTGTCCACGTAAGGACTCACATTTTCATCTGATGAAATAATAGAACCTGTCCACGTCAGGACTCGCGCGTCTTCGACTTGCTGGGGAAATAAACCCCGTCCACGTCAGGACACACACTTTGCCAATAACACGAAGAAGGATAAAATTGTCCCCGTCAGGACTCTCGCATTTTGACGACACGAAGAACTACAAACTTGTCTACGTTAGGACACCCCTTTCACCATTACGAATAAAGCTACTTGCTGGAAATAAATTGTCCACGTCAGGACACCAACACGAAGAGTAACGAACTTTGTCCACGTCAGGACTCCACACTCAATCAACACCGAGAACTCGGACCTGTCCATGTTAGGACTAACACACATCGTCAACTTGAGGACATGTCCATGCTAGGACTCCACATTCCAACAATCTTCTCTAGCACAAAGAAATCCCGTCAATAAAATTGTCCACGTTAGGACTCGTCCTTCCATTGGTCCGCGAACTTCCTATCACTGACGTTACAGCAACTTTGAGGCTGACTCTACTGGGGACATTTGGAAACCAAACTTCCGGACGCCTGTTCTGATAACCGGCGGTAGCCTCTGAAATTCTGATTCATGAATCCTTTGATGACCAATAACTCTGCTTGGGGATAAGGAGAACTTATCCTGCCGACTCTGTGGAGAGTAGTGCCAACGCTGACACTTCGTCGAATGTCTCACGTCGAGATCCTGAATGTTTTATTGATTCACCTGAGCGAGGGCTCTCTCTACCTTCAAGAGAAACAATACTTGAAGCCAAAAGGTTAGCCATCCTGGTTTATGTTTCACAATGCATGCGTTTATCAATGATGCAATGCTCCATTTGACATGGAAATGCCATGCTTTTATTTGGTGGATGTAAGTACGACCCTATATGCCGATGCCAATATGACACTATATGCCAATGCAAATATGACACTATATGCCAATGCAAATGCAGTCCCGAACTGCTGGGATACAGGAACTGCTTCAACAAAATAACTGCTGAAGATGATGCCGACTCCGCTGAGGATAGCCAGATGCCACCGAGCTATCCCAGCAAAATAAATGCTGGGAGAGTGAAGTCGACTTAGCTGGGAAATTGGGAACTTAAACCAAGCACCTCGTTGAAGTAACACCCTACTGGGGAATATAACTCTGCTAGAGAATAGCAGATGCGCTTCTGCTGGAAAGTGAACGGATATCACACGGTATTTTGACGAAATAAATGCCAGGACCCGCACCAACTCTGTCGGGGATAGTCTCAATCTTCGAGTACCACTGGGAGGAATGAAAGCCCTTGCTAAAAAGAGAACTCCATTGGGGATGGGACGATTCTCTTGGGGAAAATCCGTTGATTCCGCCAGGGGAGAGTAAATGACCCTGTGAGGAAAGGTAGAACTGCCTGAATACAGCTCACAAATATTAATCTTCTGCGGCTAAACCACTCTGCTTGAGCCAAAGAATCCTTCTGGGGGACACCACACTGCCTGAACACAGCCTATAATTTTGGAATCACCAATTCTGCTGAGAATAAATGGCCTTGTTGGAACATGCCTTCTGGATAGGCTACGACTAGCTGGGGAGTTCTATCCTTCTTTAGGAAGAACATGCATGACCTGCGTGAGTGTAACACGGTGGGAGAACTGACTTTAAACAATGTTGCGGATAGCAAGAGTCGCCACCGACTTTTATTTTATCCATAAGGAAAGGTTATAAAAGAACAGGAAAGACCTTAGAGAATATTTTGGGTCCGGGGGGTAGGTTATGAAAAGGGAAGGTGTTAGCACCCTTTTCATCCATGGTTATCCATGGGCTCTTAGGTACTTAAGCTCACTTTTGAATTGTTTTGAAAGTGTAGTGTGTGAATAGCAAAAAATTTCAGAATAGTTTAATAATAATCCGTGTATGGATGTGAAAAAAACTTGTTTGAAAATTTTGTTGGAAATTTGTTTAAGTGTGAAAAAGTTTTGAAGCGAGCAAGTACCTAGGAGTAGCCTACCCTAATGTTTTAAGGTCTTTCTTATTCTTCATTCTTTCCTTTAGTAAGACTATCCCTACTATAATGGAGTAGGTAGTGCTTACTTTGGATGTTAAGGGGTATGTGAGGGACAATTTGACTTTGAAGGCCATTGTGGGATGTAATAAGCACATATAAGGGACCATCATCATTTTTCGAGAGGGACTTGATTCGTAAAGGCAACCATAAGGGACTTTGATGATTTTTTTATTTGAGGGACTTGCTTTATACACCCCACTTAACCATTATTCGTAGGCAACTTGAGGGATATCCTTAGGAAGTGAGACGGCGATTAAAATCGACTTACGTGTGTGACGTGTTTATTTTAATTATCTTTATTTAAAAGTGATCTAAATTTATTTTAATATTACATACATGTTGTTACACTCCCTAATTACTAACCATAATAATAATTAAATAATTAAACAACTTTACATCCAAGAAACAATTACAAAATAATAAGCAAAATAATTAAATAGCAAAGATAAATAAAATATAAATAAGCAATAATAAATAATAAAGGGGGTTAAATCTAAGTTTACTCGGCAAGACATCGCATCTTGTGCCTACGTATCCTTACGGGAGTGGAATCAGAGTAATCGTAGTTCCCCTCAATAGGGAGGTTAGAAACTTCTTGACTGTGGTCAAGGTCTCAAGGGGAATAAACGCATCTTAAGGACACGCTTACGTGGAATGTAGAAACTCCAAATCTCTACGTTGAAATGTTAAGTTGTAATTAGGGTTAAATTAGGGATTCCACGGCGGGAAACCCTAAAATGAGCGCGGCGGCTCTTTGACCTAATGCTAAGGGTAAAATTGTAATTTTGCCTGCGGCGAGGCATTTGTGAAAATTAGGGTTTGTAGTTTGTAGTTTTGAGGATTTGAAATTGAATGTGTGAAGTTTTACGGACTATTGGCGCGGCGGCCAAACAGTTAGACCTAACCTTCAGATGTGTGCAATGTGACAGAAATAATAGTAAACGCGTGAGATAATTGAATCATGCAAACAGAGAGATAATGTCATAATTTAAACCATGCAAGCAGAAATTTAAAGGCAGAATTTAAAGAGCGATTGTTAAGTTCGCGAGGTTACATGAGAGGAGCAATAATAAAATAATAGGTTCTAGTTTAGAAGAACATCTGCAACAGGAATTATTTTACTTTTAGGTACCCAGATCTTCTTGGGTCCTTTTGGGTTTGTTGTTCTGAAGGTTTGTCTGAACTTCTATTTTTCAACATAAGGTTTATTCTGACTAGCCTTAGATTTAAACACATGAATGTTCTTTTCAGAACGAGTGTGTTCAATATCATTCAAGTGACCAAATTTAAAGTGGGAATATAAAGGAGTTTTCTTGATGATAATTTTATCAACAGGTTTTGGATTTAAATCCTTTCCAGAGGAAGATTTATATCCAATTCCTTTTCTGTTATTTCTGCTAACTCCATAGATCATAGAAGCCATTTTGCTTCTTGTTGCTTATGCGAAAATCGGCGCCGGCTGAACAGAAGAGTCGCCACCGTGCGTTATTTATCCCACGGGAGGGAAAGGAAACGCTCAGAGTAAACCTCGCACAACATGGGAAAGGTATGGTCGTCGCAACCAAAACCTGGATTCGGGAGTCGGTTACGCAAGGGGAAGGTATCAGCACCCCTCACGTCCGTCGTACTCGACGGGATCCACGCTTGTTTTCGGGTATGGATTGTTATTCTATCTAAGCTATAGGTCAAGGGTTAAAAAGAAAATAAAATGAAAATAAAAATGACTCGGCAAAGTATCGCACTTTATGCCTACGTATTCCCGCCTAGAACGAGAAATCAGAGTCAACGTAGTTCGCCTACCTACGGGAAAGGAGGGGAAGGTTGCTCGCTAGGATATCGCATCCTATGCCTACGTACTTTCATACAGCATGAAAGATCAGAGCAAACGTAGTTCGGGCCACGTACGACACAAGCCTGTCTTGGTTGATTTTATTCCTTCTGAAAAAGGTTTTCTTGATTAGCAGTCCCGACGGACAAAAATGACGTCTTGATGAGTTCACATTCTTTTACGGAAGAAGTGTCTTTTATTGTATTTGAAATCTTATTGTGTTTTTCTGTTTGTTTTGAGGAAGAAGAGACAGAACTCTAACCTACGGTTGCGAAGGGAGTCAAACTAACCTAATGTTATCATGCATGGGTTAAGACCTAGTGTCTATCATGCTCCTCTCTTGCGCAGAGAGAAACAGAGATCCTAAGGGAATGGACGGAAACAGAAACAATATCAGATATACAATAAAGCAGTAAAATGCATGGATGCAACAATACAAGCGAGGCAAGGGAGTCCCACTCAACCTCGAACCTGGAAAACAATGGGCAAAAGTGAACAGGCTTCACCTTCAACCCAACAGGGTAAACAACAAACAATACAGTCAGGAAAACCAATCAATACAGCAGAATGAAATACAGCAGAAAAAATAAACAGCATCAGCAGCTCTGACTTCAATATCCATCTTCAAGTCATCTCCATACAGCTACAAGCTTCAGCAAGCTTCAATCTCCATCTCCACAGCTTTTCAGCAAAGTCTTGATCATCAGTCTTCCATCTACAATGGCTTTTCTTCAAGTCTCAGGCTCCAGGAGAAATATCAGTCAACCAGATGAAGCGAATGAATGTTAGACAGTTAATTACCTACCAAGGGTGGTTCATCAACTGTTAACATTAAACAGAAAGTTTCCTCTCAAAAGTTCTATCTTTCAAATACATTCACTGATCCTTCCAAAGGAAGGAGGTGGATATTTGAAAGAGGCTTTGAATCATAGAGAAAGGATGGATGCAGACAAAGCATTCCATGTTTGAGAAACAAGCTTTCTAATCTAGAGCTCTGCCTAGCTCCTAAACCCTAATCTCTTCAGCAGCTGCTAGCAAGAATCTCCTCTTCATCTTTGGAGGTTGGTCTTCAGTCTCTGGATCTCCAATGGCTTCATCATCATAAGTCTTCAGCTTCCCCAATCCCTAGACAGTCCCAATACCCACACAGACAAACAGTAATCCCCAGAGGGCACGCCACACCAATCAGACAAATATAGACAGTATATTAATAGCAGTAGGGGAATCCTGACTTTTCTAAGGGGATCTAATAACTACCCATAGCCCCTATAGTCCCATAGCTAAACTATTTAATCCCTAAGTCCTGAGGGAAAGGAATTAATTCACCTAAGTTGTCACTTAAAACCCTAATTTGTTCATGTTGTTTACACCTAAACTAATCACCTAAAACTAACTCCTAAAAATATGAATTAAATTGCATGTACAAGTTTAATATCTAAACTAAACAACCTAAAAAGAATGAACAAAAAATATTAAAGCCATTAATAGAATAAAAATTAACAAATTTATGTATGAAATGAAACTATTTAAAATGCTATTCATTTGGAAAATATGGGAAAAATATCAAATAAAATATAAAATGCAATTTTTATTTTTTATAATTTTCTAGACTCTTTAAAGAAAATTATGCAAAAAGAATCATCAAAAAATAATGATTTTTCAATTTTATGTGGTTTTTATAAGATGCATGAAAGAAATGAAAGAAATTAAAAAGAATTAAAAGAAATAAATGGGAGGGGGTGAAAATAGCAAGAAAACATAAAGGATACACGTTGGGCCCAGCAAGTTGGGGGGCGCGAAAAGCAATTGAGCCCAGACTGGTCACTAACTCAAACGCTGCGTTTTGAGTTTTCAAATTTTCCCTCCGTTTGCAACATTAAACCGTGGCCACACGATGAGGGGATTAAGTCAACATCTGGGAAGGATCTGAGGGCTGAGGGTCATCGTCCCCAACGAGCCCTAGGGTTTCTGAAAATCCCCCTTCCATGCACAAAATTTCCAGTCCTTCTTTCTCCCTAATCTCTCCATGAATTAATATGATCCAAAGACAAAGATTACTCTCCTCCTCACCCTCTACACAGCCATGGTGTTAGATTCTCCTAAAGCTCATCCAATCTCCAAACCCGATAGGTGCAACAGATGACATCCACCATTATCACCTGCTATCAAATGTCTCAATTCTTGCCAAAACTCATCCTAAACTAATCTACACCTCATCCTGATCATTTCAAACCACATACAATGAATTATCATGCTATATTCCACGTGCTATGGACCTTAACAGAATTTATGCACCATGATCAAACTCCTTGAAACTTCTCCAAACTCATCATACTCAGTCCTCTATCCTATCTTAACCATTCTACACTATCAAAACCTTATCATGCTACCTAAACTATGCAAATCGAGCAGAGATACCAACCTGTTGAAAAATGGAGAAATAGCTATGCAACTCTCTGAATTTGATGCTTGCAGTGATTGGGACTTGCTCAGTGTCTTGAATTAAGAGTTCTGTATGCAATGATTCGTGTGTAAACCTCCTGAATCTTGGACTTGAAACCTTCTTGCAAGTTGGATGAAGAAGATGAATGTTACAATCTTTGACCAATTCAACCAATTCTTTGATACAATTCTGACCTATGAATGATCTAGATGATGATCAAATCAAGAACAGTGAGAATTGATGGAGATTATGGAGAGTTTGTGAAGCTTATGCAAAAATAAGAAAGTGTGTAAAACTTGAGGTTTTTGAACAAATGGAATCACCAACCATGGCATGAACCACCTCACATCAATATATAAGTGAGGTTAGAACCTCCTAGAAACTTGGAGAAGTTTCCCTTGCATTCTTTCCCTTGAATTTGGTTTATGTTTCTTTCATTGCAAGCAACCATGGATAACTCTTAAAACATGAACTAAGCTCAAAATTCTACTTTAGCCAATGTCTTTAAAATGATCTTTCCATTCAAAATGACCTATAATTTTGCTTCATTTGGCCAATATATGAAAAATCTCATTTTTAAGTCCATTTTTATTCATTAAATCCACCAATTTTGAAACCTTGTGCTATGAATCTTTCCAATCTCTCATGGTCACTTTTCTAGACTCAAAATGTCATTTGGAACAAGTTTGGTGTTGTAAATTTTTCCATTTGAGGCTTCCTTATATGAGTTTTGGGCATAGGTTAAAATGACCTGTAATTCACAAATGACCAAAATACCCTTTGCTTGCCAAGACCATAAGTAGAGTTCCACACATCCTATGAAGGCATACCATACCATTCTAGAAATCTAAGACAATAAGGAACAACTCTTATGTTGACCAGAAATTCATTTGAAATCTCCTTGAGGGGTAAAAATTGCTTTGAAGTCAAGTCACTTTTACAGACAAAATTTCAGATACCTCAGATGACCTGTAACTTGCAAGGACCATAACTTGAGTTCTATAAATCTCCTTGATGTCTTCCACCACTAAAATTAAATGTATTGAGATCCTCTACAAGTTTCATGTTTACCAGGGATCCATTTGAAGCTTGCATTTTGACTTATCTTGCTTGGAAGTTTGACCTAAACTAGGGGACTTTACATAGAAACCCTAATTTAGAAACTCCTCTTCTCCTTGATTTCTCTTGAATTCTTCTTAGCACAACAAAATATCCTTATTCTCCATGTCAAATGATGAACTCCACATCTCCTCAATAGCCCTTAATGCCTCTCCCACAATCCTTTGACCTAGGGTTGACCCAGATGAAACCCTAGTTGACTGTCTTCAACTGCAATACTTGTGATCACACCAATGACTTGTCTCCTTCTCCAAATGACTTTCCAAGTCTCCCATGATGTCTAGATACTCCCCATGCCTTCAATTCACAGCTCATACTTTCCTTGATGATCCCCAGATACCCTCAGCCAGGAGATAGATGAACTGCTTGACCCATTGACTTGATAGCTTCCAAATTCTTTTCTGATGACTTGAATGAGGTTGAATCAGGATAATAACCTCTTGATAGGCCTCTAGAGATGAGAATAATGATTGGTCCCCTGTTAGCTGACTTGCTATGCTTATGCTATGCAGATGAGTAACCTATGTACATGGCCCTATATGCAAATGCTAATGCAATTGAAACATAAACCAAGTGAATAAGGTTGAGCAAATTTTGGGGTGCAACAGCTACCCCTATTCAAGCGACTCGGACCCGATTGGGTGAAGAGCCCGGAGCCTTCGGACATTCGCGGTACGAGACGGTTGAATACTAGGAACCCAGAAATTTGCCAACCGCAGAAATAAACTGCGCCACTGCTTGGGGAACGACATTCATCAGCTGAATCTGACTGTTACAGCAACCAACTGATCCATTAGCGACCGTGCTGGGGATGACTCGTCTTTCTACGTAAGGAATAACCGTTCCACGTTAGGAATAACATTGTCCATGTTAGGACTCACCTTTCCACGTAAGGAATACATCGCTTTTCCCCGTCAGGGGTGACTTTTCTCTGCTTTGTCAAACTCTTCCACGTAAGGAATACGTCTTCTTTTGCTTTGTCCACGTAAGGACTCTTTCTTTTTCCACGTTAGGAATCACAAATTTTCCACGTAAGGAACCCCAATCTTTCCACGTGAGGAATACTATATCAATCTTTCTTTCCACGTTAGGAATGCTTCTTCTTTCCACGTAAGGAATACCGTTTCTCCTTTCCACGTAAGGAATAATCTTTTTCTTTCGATCTGTCCACGTAAGGACTCCAACTTGTTCCACGTAAGGAATCAAACTTTGTCCATGTTAGGACTGCATCGTCCACGTTAGGACCCACCGTTCCGCGTAGGGAATAACCGTTCCACGTGAGGACTCATGACTTTTCCACATAAGGAAACCACAATATGATTTGTCCACGTAAGGACTCCCGTCTTGATATGTCCACGTAAGGACTCACTCTTTCCACGTAAGGAAATGTATTTAGATTTGTCCACGTAAGGACTCACATTTTCATCTGATGAAATAATAGAACCTGTCCACGTCAGGACTCGCGCGTCTTCGACTTGCTGGGGAAATAAACCCCGTCCACGTCAGGACACACACTTTGCCAATAACACGAAGAAGGATAAAATTGTCCCCGTCAGGACTCTCGCATTTTGACGACACGAAGAACTACAAACTTGTCTACGTTAGGACACCCCTTTCACCATTACGAATAAAGCTACTTGCTGGAAATAAATTGTCCACGTCAGGACACCAACACGAAGAGTAACGAACTTTGTCCACGTCAGGACTCCACACTCAATCAACACCGAGAACTCGGACCTGTCCATGTTAGGACTAACACACATCGTCAACTTGAGGACATGTCCATGCTAGGACTCCACATTCCAACAATCTTCTCTAGCACAAAGAAATCCCGTCAATAAAATTGTCCACGTTAGGACTCGTCCTTCCATTGGTCCGCGAACTTCCTATCACTGACGTTACAGCAACTTTGAGGCTGACTCTACTGGGGACATTTGGAAACCAAACTTCCGGACGCCTGTTCTGATAACCGGCGGTAGCCTCTGAAATTCTGATTCATGAATCCTTTGATGACCAATAACTCTGCTTGGGGATAAGGAGAACTTATCCTGCCGACTCTGTGGAGAGTAGTGCCAACGCTGACACTTCGTCGAATGTCTCACGTCGAGATCCTGAATGTTTTATTGATTCACCTGAGCGAGGGCTCTCTCTACCTTCAAGAGAAACAATACTTGAAGCCAAAAGGTTAGCCATCCTGGTTTATGTTTCACAATGCATGCGTTTATCAATGATGCAATGCTCCATTTGACATGGAAATGCCATGCTTTTATTTGGTGGATGTAAGTACGACCCTATATGCCGATGCCAATATGACACTATATGCCAATGCAAATATGACACTATATGCCAATGCAAATGCAGTCCCGAACTGCTGGGATACAGGAACTGCTTCAACAAAATAACTGCTGAAGATGATGCCGACTCCGCTGAGGATAGCCAGATGCCACCGAGCTATCCCAGCAAAATAAATGCTGGGAGAGTGAAGTCGACTTAGCTGGGAAATTGGGAACTTAAACCAAGCACCTCGTTGAAGTAACACCCTACTGGGGAATATAACTCTGCTAGAGAATAGCAGATGCGCTTCTGCTGGAAAGTGAACGGATATCACACGGTATTTTGACGAAATAAATGCCAGGACCCGCACCAACTCTGTCGGGGATAGTCTCAATCTTCGAGTACCACTGGGAGGAATGAAAGCCCTTGCTAAAAAGAGAACTCCATTGGGGATGGGACGATTCTCTTGGGGAAAATCCGTTGATTCCGCCAGGGGAGAGTAAATGACCCTGCGAGGAAAGGTAGAACTGCCTGAATACAGCTCACAAATATTAATCTTCTGCGGCTAAACCACTCTGCTTGAGCCAAAGAATCCTTCTGGGGGACACCACACTGCCTGAACACAGCCTATAATTTTGGAATCACCAATTCTGCTGAGAATAAATGGCCTTGTTGGAACATGCCTTCTGGATAGGCTACGACTAGCTGGGGAGTTCTATCCTTCTTTAGGAAGAACATGCATGACCTGCGTGAGTGTAACACGGTGGGAGAACTGACTTTAAACAATGTTGCGGATAGCAAGAGTCGCCACCGACTTTTATTTTATCCATAAGGAAAGGTTATAAAAGAACAGGAAAGACCTTAGAGAATATTTTGGGTCCGGGGGGTAGGTTATGAAAAGGGAAGGTGTTAGCACCCTTTTCATCCATGGTTATCCATGGGCTCTTAGGTACTTAAGCTCACTTTTGAATTGTTTTGAAAGTGTAGTGTGTGAATAGCAAAAAATTTCAGAATAGTTTAATAATAATCCGTGTATGGATGTGAAAAAAACTTGTTTGAAAATTTTGTTGGAAATTTGTTTAAGTGTGAAAAAGTTTTGAAGCGAGCAAGTACCTAGGAGTAGCCTACCCTAATGTTTTAAGGTCTTTCTTATTCTTCATTCTTTCCTTTAGTAAGACTATCCCTACTATAATGGAGTAGGTAGTGCTTACTTTGGATGTTAAGGGGTATGTGAGGGACAATTTGACTTTGAAGGCCATTGTGGGATGTAATAAGCACATATAAGGGACCATCATCATTTTTCGAGAGGGACTTGATTCGTAAAGGCAACCATAAGGGACTTTGATGATTTTTTTATTTGAGGGACTTGCTTTATACACCCCACTTAACCATTATTCGTAGGCAACTTGAGGGATATCCTTAGGAAGTGAGACGGCGATTAAAATCGACTTACGTGTGTGACGTGTTTATTTTAATTATCTTTATTTAAAAGTGATCTAAATTTATTTTAATATTACATACATGTTGTTACACTCCCTAATTACTAACCATAATAATAATTAAATAATTAAACAACTTTACATCCAAGAAACAATTACAAAATAATAAGCAAAATAATTAAATAGCAAAGATAAATAAAATATAAATAAGCAATAATAAATAATAAAGGGGGTTAAATCTAAGTTTACTCGGCAAGACATCGCATCTTGTGCCTACGTATCCTTACGGGAGTGGAATCAGAGTAATCGTAGTTCCCCTCAATAGGGAGGTTAGAAACTTCTTGACTGTGGTCAAGGTCTCAAGGGGAATAAACGCATCTTAAGGACACGCTTACGTGGAATGTAGAAACTCCAAATCTCTACGTTGAAATGTTAAGTTGTAATTAGGGTTAAATTAGGGATTCCACGGCGGGAAACCCTAAAATGAGCGCGGCGGCTCTTTGACCTAATGCTAAGGGTAAAATTGTAATTTTGCCTGCGGCGAGGCATTTGTGAAAATTAGGGTTTGTAGTTTGTAGTTTTGAGGATTTGAAATTGAATGTGTGAAGTTTTACGGACTATTGGCGCGGCGGCCAAACAGTTAGACCTAACCTTCGGATGTGTGCAATGTGACAGAAATAATAGTAAACGCGTGAGATAATTGAATCATGCAAACAGAGAGATAATGTCATAATTTAAACCATGCAAGCAGAAATTTAAAGGCAGAATTTAAAGAGCGATTGTTAAGTTCGCGAGGTTACATGAGAGGAGCAATAATAAAATAATAGGTTCTAGTTTAGAAGAACATCTGCAACAGGAATTATTTTACTTTTAGGTACCCAGATCTTCTTGGGTCCTTTTGGGTTTGTTGTTCTGAAGGTTTGTCTGAACTTCTATTTTTCAACATAAGGTTTATTCTGACTAGCCTTAGATTTAAACACATGAATGTTCTTTTCAGAACGAGTGTGTTCAATATCATTCAAGTGACCAAATTTAAAGTGGGAATATAAAGGAGTTTTCTTGATGATAATTTTATCAACAGGTTTTGGATTTAAATCCTTTCCAGAGGAAGATTTATATCCAATTCCTTTTCTGTTATTTCTGCTAACTCCATAGATCATAGAAGCCATTTTGCTTCTTGTCGCTTATGCGAAAATCGGCGCCGGCTGAACAGAAGAGTCGCCACCGTGCGTTATTTATCCCACGGGAGGGAAAGGAAACGCTCAGAGTAAACCTCGCACAACATGGGAAAGGTATGGTCGTCGCAACCAAAACCTGGATTCGGGAGTCGGTTACGCAAGGGGAAGGTATCAGCACCCCTCACGTCCGTCGTACTCGACGGGATCCACGCTTGTTTTCGGGTATGGATTGTTATTCTATCTAAGCTATAGGTCAAGGGTTAAAAAGAAAATAAAATGAAAATAAAAATGACTCGGCAAAGTATCGCACTTTATGCCTACGTATTCCCGCCTAGAACGAGAAATCAGAGTCAACGTAGTTCGCCTACCTACGGGAAAGGAGGGGAAGGTTGCTCGCTAGGATATCGCATCCTATGCCTACGTACTTTCATACAGCATGAAAGATCAGAGCAAACGTAGTTCGGGCCACGTACGACACAAGCCTGTCTTGGTTGATTTTATTCCTTCTGAAAAAGGTTTTCTTGATTAGCAGTCCCGACGGACAAAAATGACGTCTTGATGAGTTCACATTCTTTTACGGAAGAAGTGTCTTTTATTGTATTTGAAATCTTATTGTGTTTTTCTGTTTGTTTTGAGGAAGAAGAGACAGAACTCTAACCTACGGTTGCGAAGGGAGTCAAACTAACCTAATGTTATCATGCATGGGTTAAGACCTAGTGTCTATCATGCTCCTCTCTTGCGCAGAGAGAAACAGAGATCCTAAGGGAATGGACGGAAACAGAAACAATATCAGATATACAATAAAGCAGTAAAATGCATGGATGCAACAATACAAGCGAGGCAAGGGAGTCCCACTCAACCTCGAACCTGGAAAACAATGGGCAAAAGTGAACAGGCTTCACCTTCAACCCAACAGGGTAAACAACAAACAATACAGTCAGGAAAACCAATCAATACAGCAGAATGAAATACAGCAGAAAAAATAAACAGCATCAGCAGCTCTGACTTCAATATCCATCTTCAAGTCATCTCCATACAGCTACAAGCTTCAGCAAGCTTCAATCTCCATCTCCACAGCTTTTCAGCAAAGTCTTGATCATCAGTCTTCCATCTACAATGGCTTTTCTTCAAGTCTCAGGCTCCAGGAGAAATATCAGTCAACCAGATGAAGCGAATGAATGTTAGACAGTTAATTACCTACCAAGGGTGGTTCATCAACTGTTAACATTAAACAGAAAGTTTCCTCTCAAAAGTTCTATCTTTCAAATACATTCACTGATCCTTCCAAAGGAAGGAGGTGGATATTTGAAAGAGGCTTTGAATCATAGAGAAAGGATGGATGCAGACAAAGCATTCCATGTTTGAGAAACAAGCTTTCTAATCTAGAGCTCTGCCTAGCTCCTAAACCCTAATCTCTTCAGCAGCTGCTAGCAAGAATCTCCTCTTCATCTTTGGAGGTTGGTCTTCAGTCTCTGGATCTCCAATGGCTTCATCATCATAAGTCTTCAGCTTCCCCAATCCCTAGACAGTCCCAATACCCACACAGACAAACAGTAATCCCCAGAGGGCACGCCACACCAATCAGACAAATATAGACAGTATATTAATAGCAGTAGGGGAATCCTGACTTTTCTAAGGGGATCTAATAACTACCCATAGCCCCTATAGTCCCATAGCTAAACTATTTAATCCCTAAGTCCTGAGGGAAAGGAATTAATTCACCTAAGTTGTCACTTAAAACCCTAATTTGTTCATGTTGTTTACACCTAAACTAATCACCTAAAACTAACTCCTAAAAATATGAATTAAATTGCATGTACAAGTTTAATATCTAAACTAAACAACCTAAAAAGAATGAACAAAAAATATTAAAGCCATTAATAGAATAAAAATTAACAAATTTATGTATGAAATGAAACTATTTAAAATGCTATTCATTTGGAAAATATGGGAAAAATATCAAATAAAATATAAAATGCAATTTTTATTTTTTATAATTTTCTAGACTCTTTAAAGAAAATTATGCAAAAAGAATCATCAAAAAATAATGATTTTTCAATTTTATGTGGTTTTTATAAGATGCATGAAAGAAATGAAAGAAATTAAAAAGAATTAAAAGAAATAAATGGGAGGGGGTGAAAATAGCAAGAAAACATAAAGGATACACGTTGGGCCCAGCAAGTTGGGGGGCGCGAAAAGCAATTGAGCCCAGACTGGTCACTAACTCAAACGCTGCGTTTTGAGTTTTCAAATTTTCCCTCCGTTTGCAACATTAAACCGTGGCCACACGATGAGGGGATTAAGTCAACATCTGGGAAGGATCTGAGGGCTGAGGGTCATCGTCCCCAACGAGCCCTAGGGTTTCTGAAAATCCCCCTTCCATGCACAAAATTTCCAGTCCTTCTTTCTCCCTAATCTCTCCATGAATTAATATGATCCAAAGACAAAGATTACTCTCCTCCTCACCCTCTACACAGCCATGGTGTTAGATTCTCCTAAAGCTCATCCAATCTCCAAACCCGATAGGTGCAACAGATGACATCCACCATTATCACCTGCTATCAAATGTCTCAATTCTTGCCAAAACTCATCCTAAACTAATCTACACCTCATCCTGATCATTTCAAACCACATACAATGAATTATCATGCTATATTCCACGTGCTATGGACCTTAACAGAATTTATGCACCATGATCAAACTCCTTGAAACTTCTCCAAACTCATCATACTCAGTCCTCTACCCTATCTTAACCATTCTACACTATCAAAACCTTATCATGCTACCTAAACTATGCAAATCGAGCAGAGATACCAACCTGTTGAAAAATGGAGAAATAGCTATGCAACTCTCTGAATTTGATGCTTGCAGTGATTGGGACTTGCTCAGTGTCTTGAATTAAGAGTTCTGTATGCAATGATTCGTGTGTAAACCTCCTGAATCTTGGACTTGAAACCTTCTTGCAAGTTGGATGAAGAAGATGAATGTTACAATCTTTGACCAATTCAACCAATTCTTTGATACAATTCTGACCTATGAATGATCTAGATGATGATCAAATCAAGAACAGTGAGAATTGATGGAGATTATGGAGAGTTTGTGAAGCTTATGCAAAAATAAGAAAGTGTGTAAAACTTGAGGTTTTTGAACAAATGGAATCACCAACCATGGCATGAACCACCTCACATCAATATATAAGTGAGGTTAGAACCTCCTAGAAACTTGGAGAAGTTTCCCTTGCATTCTTTCCCTTGAATTTGGTTTATGTTTCTTTCATTGCAAGCAACCATGGATAACTCTTAAAACATGAACTAAGCTCAAAATTCTACTTTAGCCAATGTCTTTAAAATGATCTTTCCATTCAAAATGACCTATAATTTTGCTTCATTTGGCCAATATATGAAAAATCTCATTTTTAAGTCCATTTTTATTCATTAAATCCACCAATTTTGAAACCTTGTGCTATGAATCTTTCCAATCTCTCATGGTCACTTTTCTAGACTCAAAATGTCATTTGGAACAAGTTTGGTGTTGTAAATTTTTCCATTTGAGGCTTCCTTATATGAGTTTTGGGCATAGGTTAAAATGACCTGTAATTCACAAATGACCAAAATACCCTTTGCTTGCCAAGACCATAAGTAGAGTTCCACACATCCTATGAAGGCATACCATACCATTCTAGAAATCTAAGACAATAAGGAACAACTCTTATGTTGACCAGAAATTCATTTGAAATCTCCTTGAGGGGTAAAAATTGCTTTGAAGTCAAGTCACTTTTACAGACAAAATTTCAGATACCTCAGATGACCTGTAACTTGCAAGGACCATAACTTGAGTTCTATAAATCTCCTTGATGTCTTCCACCACTAAAATTAAAGGTATTGAGATCCTCTACAAGTTTCATGTTTACCAGGGATCCATTTGAAGCTTGCATTTTGACTTATCTTGCTTGGAAGTTTGACCTAAACTAGGGGACTTTACATAGAAACCCTAATTTAGAAACTCCTCTTCTCCTTGATTTCTCTTGAATTCTTCTTAGCACAACAAAATATCCTTATTCTCCATGTCAAATGATGAACTCCACATCTCCTCAATAGCCCTTAATGCCTCTCCCACAATCCTTTGACCTAGGGTTGACCCAGATGAAACCCTAGTTGACTGTCTTCAACTGCAATACTTGTGATCACACCAATGACTTGTCTCCTTCTCCAAATGACTTTCCAAGTCTCCCATGATGTCTAGATACTCCCCATGCCTTCAATTCACAGCTCATACTTTCCTTGATGATCCCCAGATACCCTCAGCCAGGAGATAGATGAACTGCTTGACCCATTGACTTGATAGCTTCCAAATTCTTTTCTGATGACTTGAATGAGGTTGAATCAGGATAATAACCTCTTGATAGGCCTCTAGAGATGAGAATAATGATTGGTCCCCTGTTAGCTGACTTGCTATGCTTATGCTATGCAGATGAGTAACCTATGTACATGGCCCTATATGCAAATGCTAATGCAATTGAAACATAAACCAAGTGAATAAGGTTGAGCAAATTTTGGGGTGCAACAGCTACCCCTATTCAAGCGACTCGGACCCGATTGGGTGAAGAGCCCGGAGCCTTCGGACATTCGCGGTACGAGACGGTTGAATACTAGGAACCCAGAAATTTGCCAACCGCAGAAATAAACTGCGCCACTGCTTGGGGAACGACATTCATCAGCTGAATCTGACTGTTACAGCAACCAACTGATCCATTAGCGACCGTGCTGGGGATGACTCGTCTTTCTACGTAAGGAATAACCGTTCCACGTTAGGAATAACATTGTCCATGTTAGGACTCACCTTTCCACGTAAGGAATACATCGCTTTTCCCCGTCAGGGGTGACTTTTCTCTGCTTTGTCAAACTCTTCCACGTAAGGAATACGTCTTCTTTTGCTTTGTCCACGTAAGGACTCTTTCTTTTTCCACGTTAGGAATCACAAATTTTCCACGTAAGGAACCCCAATCTTTCCACGTGAGGAATACTATATCAATCTTTCTTTCCACGTTAGGAATGCTTCTTCTTTCCACGTAAGGAATACCGTTTCTCCTTTCCACGTAAGGAATAATCTTTTTCTTTCGATCTGTCCACGTAAGGACTCCAACTTGTTCCACGTAAGGAATCAAACTTTGTCCATGTTAGGACTGCATCGTCCACGTTAGGACCCACCGTTCCGCGTAGGGAATAACCGTTCCACGTGAGGACTCATGACTTTTCCACATAAGGAAACCACAATATGATTTGTCCACGTAAGGACTCCCGTCTTGATATGTCCACGTAAGGACTCACTCTTTCCACGTAAGGAAATGTATTTAGATTTGTCCACGTAAGGACTCACATTTTCATCTGATGAAATAATAGAACCTGTCCACGTCAGGACTCGCGCGTCTTCGACTTGCTGGGGAAATAAACCCCGTCCACGTCAGGACACACACTTTGCCAATAACACGAAGAAGGATAAAATTGTCCCCGTCAGGACTCTCGCATTTTGACGACACGAAGAACTACAAACTTGTCTACGTTAGGACACCCCTTTCACCATTACGAATAAAGCTACTTGCTGGAAATAAATTGTCCACGTCAGGACACCAACACGAAGAGTAACGAACTTTGTCCACGTCAGGACTCCACACTCAATCAACACCGAGAACTCGGACCTGTCCATGTTAGGACTAACACTCATCGTCAACTTGAGGACATGTCCATGCTAGGACTCCACATTCCAACAATCTTCTCTAGCACAAAGAAATCCCGTCAATAAAATTGTCCACGTTAGGACTCGTCCTTCCATTGGTCCGCGAACTTCCTATCACTGACGTTACAGCAACTTTGAGGCTGACTCTACTGGGGACATTTGGAAACCAAACTTCCGGACGCCTGTTCTGATAACCGGCGGTAGCCTCTGAAATTCTGATTCATGAATCCTTTGATGACCAATAACTCTGCTTGGGGATAAGGAGAACTTATCCTGCCGACTCTGTGGAGAGTAGTGCCAACGCTGACACTTCGTCGAATGTCTCACGTCGAGATCCTGAATGTTTTATTGATTCACCTGAGCGAGGGCTCTCTCTACCTTCAAGAGAAACAATACTTGAAGCCAAAAGGTTAGCCATCCTGGTTTATGTTTCACAATGCATGCGTTTATCAATGATGCAATGCTCCATTTGACATGGAAATGCCATGCTTTTATTTGGTGGATGTAAGTACGACCCTATATGCCGATGCCAATATGACACTATATGCCAATGCAAATATGACACTATATGCCAATGCAAATGCAGTCCCGAACTGCTGGGATACAGGAACTGCTTCAACAAAATAACTGCTGAAGATGATGTCGACTCCGCTGAGGATAGCCAGATGCCACCGAGCTATCCCAGCAAAATAAATGCTGGGAGAGTGAAGTCGACTTAGCTGGGAAATTGGGAACTTAAACCAAGCACCTCGTTGAAGTAACACCCTACTGGGGAATATAACTCTGCTAGAGAATAGCAGATGCGCTTCTGCTGGAAAGTGAACGGATATCACACGGTATTTTGACGAAATAAATGCCAGGACCCGCACCAACTCTGTCGGGGATAGTCTCAATCTTCGAGTACCACTGGGAGGAATGAAAGCCCTTGCTAAAAAGAGAACTCCATTGGGGATGGGACGATTCTCTTGGGGAAAATCCGTTGATTCCGCCAGGGGAGAGTAAATGACCCTGCGAGGAAAGGTAGAACTGCCTGAATACAGCTCACAAATATTAATCTTCTGCGGCTAAACCACTCTGCTTGAGCCAAAGAATCCTTCTGGGGGACACCACACTGCCTGAACACAGCCTATAATTTTGGAATCACCAATTCTGCTGAGAATAAATGGCCTTGTTGGAACATGCCTTCTGGATAGGCTACGACTAGCTGGGGAGTTCTATCCTTCTTTAGGAAGAACATGCATGACCTGCGTGAGTGTAACACGGTGGGAGAACTGACTTTAAACAATGTTGCGGATAGCAAGAGTCGCCACCGACTTTTATTTTATCCATAAGGAAAGGTTATAAAAGAACAGGAAAGACCTTAGAGAATATTTTGGGTCCGGGGGGTAGGTTATGAAAAGGGAAGGTGTTAGCACCCTTTTCATCCATGGTTATCCATGGGCTCTTAGGTACTTAAGCTCACTTTTGAATTGTTTTGAAAGTGTAGTGTGTGAATAGCAAAAAATTTCAGAATAGTTTAATAATAATCCGTGTATGGATGTGAAAAAAACTTGTTTGAAAATTTTGTTGGAAATTTGTTTAAGTGTGAAAAAGTTTTGAAGCGAGCAAGTACCTAGGAGTAGCCTACCCTAATGTTTTAAGGTCTTTCTTATTCTTCATTCTTTCCTTTAGTAAGACTATCCCTACTATAATGGAGTAGGTAGTGCTTACTTTGGATGTTAAGGGGTATGTGAGGGACAATTTGACTTTGAAGGCCATTGTGGGATGTAATAAGCACATATAAGGGACCATCATCATTTTTCGAGAGGGACTTGATTCGTAAAGGCAACCATAAGGGACTTTGATGATTTTTTTATTTGAGGGACTTGCTTTATACACCCCACTTAACCATTATTCGTAGGCAACTTGAGGGATATCCTTAGGAAGTGAGACGGCGATTAAAATCGACTTACGTGTGTGACGTGTTTATTTTAATTATCTTTATTTAAAAGTGATCTAAATTTATTTTAATATTACATACATGTTGTTACACTCCCTAATTACTAACCATAATAATAATTAAATAATTAAACAACTTTACATCCAAGAAACAATTACAAAATAATAAGCAAAATAATTAAATAGCAAAGATAAATAAAATATAAATAAGCAATAATAAATAATAAAGGGGGTTAAATCTAAGTTTACTCGGCAAGACATCGCATCTTGTGCCTACGTATCCTTACGGGAGTGGAATCAGAGTAATCGTAGTTCCCCTCAATAGGGAGGTTAGAAACTTCTTGACTGTGGTCAAGGTCTCAAGGGGAATAAACGCATCTTAAGGACACGCTTACGTGGAATGTAGAAACTCCAAATCTCTACGTTGAAATGTTAAGTTGTAATTAGGGTTAAATTAGGGATTCCACGGCGGGAAACCCTAAAATGAGCGCGGCGGCTCTTTGACCTAATGCTAAGGGTAAAATTGTAATTTTGCCTGCGGCGAGGCATTTGTGAAAATTAGGGTTTGTAGTTTGTAGTTTTGAGGATTTGAAATTGAATGTGTGAAGTTTTACGGACTATTGGCGCGGCGGCCAAACAGTTAGACCTAACCTTCGGATGTGTGCAATGTGACAGAAATAATAGTAAACGCGTGAGATAATTGAATCATGCAAACAGAGAGATAATGTCATAATTTAAACCATGCAAGCAGAAATTTAAAGGCAGAATTTAAAGAGCGATTGTTAAGTTCGCGAGGATACAATATGATAATGAAATTTGAATTGAACAATAATAAAATAAAATAAATAACGGTTCTAGTTATTATTTTAAAAAAAAGATTTTAGTTATTATTTTAAATTTATCTAAAAAAAAGTTTTTCTTAAAAATAATAGGTTTTCATATTAATTTGGAAAAGATGTTAATGTTATTTATTTTAAAAAACAGATTTTTATATTATAACAAATTGTAATAAATTAATGATAACAATAATAATAATAATGGTAATAATAATGATAATAATGATAATAATAATAAATAATGATAATAATAATAATAATAATAATAATAATAATAATAATAATAATAATAATAATAATAATAATAATAAAGCAATAATGAATTTTAAATGTGCCAAATAACCCAACAATGTTGCTAACGCAGAAATGCGCTCATCGCAACCAGATCTAAATCGGACGAAACAAAATTTATCGCAAAGAAAAAGAAATTAAGCAAAAAATAGTATTATTGCTCACACAAAAATGCGATCATCGCAACCAGATCGAACTAACTCAAATGTCACGCGTCATGCACACAAACGTGCAAACATCGTATCGACATAATTCGATCAAAAATCTTATATATATAAACTCTAACAATTTAAAAATTATATATATATAAACGTAACAGTAATAGATAAAGAAAAAGAAATAACGGTAATAGATGAAGAAAAAGAAATAACGGTAAAAGATGAAGAAAAAGAAACAACAGTAATAGATGAAGGAAAAGAAATAACAGTAATAGATGAAGGAAAAGAAATAACGGTAAACGATGAAGAAAAAGAAACAATAGTAATGGATGAAGAAGAAAACTAAATAACGGCAAACGGCACTCACTCCTCTTAGGTTTTTTTCATTCTCCCCTTTTTTTCCAACAAGGCAACACATGTATATATAGGGAACAAATTAGGGTTAACACCAAATTGTCAATAATGTCCCTAAAGCCCATTTTAAAGCCCAAACTAAATAATTAGTTAAGAAAAAATAAAATTTAAATAATTTAAAATAATTAAAATAAACTTAAAATAAAAACTAATAATCCTATTGATTATAAAAAGAACAAAATTTTTTTCAATATTTTTTATTTTATGATTTTTTGGATATTTTTATGAATAATTTAGAAAAAAGTGAAAAAAAATAATATTTTAAAAAATGATTTAATTAAAATACGAAAATAATAATTAAATAATAATAAAAAAACTATTTTTGTTATTTTTTTAATGAAAGATAGAAAAATTTAGAGTAAAAATAATAAAAAACAACAAAAATGACAAAGGTGAGATTCGAACTCTCAACCTCTCACACTCATAACTCCTTACACATGTCCTCCTGCCAATTGTGCCATTTTTACTTTTTAGAAAAAAAATGCATGTCATATGATATTTACCTGCAAAAAGTCAAACGACTACACAAATTTGTTAGTAATTGATTAAATGCAATGAAATGCGACGACAAATCTTAGGGCAAAATTTGGGGTATTACAGTTATTATGATAATATTTCTCACCCAACCTCTCTTTGATGTTGGCAAAAAAAATCATGAAGTTTGACTTTGGTTTGACCACAGTTGACCTCAGTTTGACCTTTTAACTGCATTGACTGCTTTTGACTTATCTGATCATCTGACTGAGCAAACTTTTGAGAAAAGTCTTGAAACTTGACATGGGGGTTCTTATACACATATAAGATGTTATGAAGCTCACTTGAAGTCTTGGAAGTCCATTTAGCCTGATTAAAGTCAAAACCCTAGTTTTGGATGCACTGCTTAGGAGGTGCATTGTCTGAGGGAATTGTCAACTCTTCTGACCAATTGTGAATTTTGTGAACCTTGTGAACCTTCTTGGAACACAAAGTCTTGTATTGTGAGGGCAAATTTTGGGGTGCAACAGCTGCCCCTGTTCAATTTTCTGAAACCTGAGGGGTTAGATTGGTATATTTGCCAGTCGTAACCTGGAAGGTTGAAGGGGATTGAACACAAAAGCCCAAAAATTTGCACTCACCAGTGCATGGAGTGATATTGATGGTTGGTTGAACATGATTGAGTGGGCTTAAAGATGCCACTAGGGGAAAGTTCTTCAGTAGTATAATGAGAACTGTCAGGAGTCTGGAGTAATACTGATGTAACAGCATGTCTTCATGAGGATAGAGCAATCAATAATGATAACTCTAAAGCAGTCTTGAAGTAATAGAATGGCTTCAGTAGGATAGAGCAATCAACAGCTCTAAAGCAGTCTTGAAATAATAATGTGATATGTCTTCAGGAGGATAGAGCAATCAATAGCTCTAAAGCAGTCTTGAAGTAATGATTTCAGGAGGATAGAGCAATGGATAGCTCTAAAGCAGTCTTGAAATAATAATGTAATTTCAGGAGGATAGAGCAATGGATAACTCTAAAGCAGTCTTGAAATAATTAGATGGCTTCAGGAGGATAGAGCAATGAATAGCTCTAAAGCAGTCTTGAAGTAGTAATATGACCTCATGAGGATAGAGCAATGAATAGCTCTAAAGCAGTCTTGAAGTAATAGGATGATTTCAGGAGGATAGAGCAATCAGTAGCTCTAAAGCAGTCTTGAAGTCATGAGAGGCTATCAGGAGGATAAAATAACCCTGAGGTTACAATAAAGCAGTCCCAAAGTAATAAGAAGCTCATCAGGAGGATAAAGTAACCCTGAGGTTACAATAAAGCAGTCCCAAAGATCATAAGATTGTTTGTTGGATAATTAACCTGAAAACAAGGTAGCATTCTGTATAACAACATTAGTTTATGCTTTATGTATGCATGTATGACATGATGCACTTAGGTAATGTACTATAGACATATATGTTATGGTATGATGTAAATGATGTATGTATGCTATGACACTGCTGGAAGTGTCTGGATATCCTTGTATAACAACTGCTGGCCAAGGAAAATAAATCCCGATTCGTTGTTGAAGAATATATAACCCTCCGTCTGCTGGGGATAACAAGGTATAGATAACCTCCCGTTGTTGGGGATAGTAGGGTATAGATAACCTTCGTTTTCGTTTGATAGTAGGATAAGTATAACATCCCGTCTTCGTTCATCGTGCCCTTATTGGAAAGTAATTTCCCGTATATCCGTATGAGGATAAAAGAGATGGATATAAATTCCAGGGGAGATTAGACTTTGTGAAAATGGATTAGTCCTACTGATGGTTTGTAACTGCCTTGTAAAGATGAACCGGCGAAGCTTCGTTGAAATCCTTCCCTCGTTCGTCCTTAGTAAATACTATTACTGCATTTTCATGCATTTCCGGTAAACATCAATCATATTAAAAGCATACATGCATTTCTGGTAAACATCAATCATATTCAAAGGCATACATACATTCAAACACAACCAATGGACGTTTCGCTTATGTAAATAGGGTGAAAGTAAATCTGGATTCAAAAGATGGAATTTATTTATATCAAAAGTGACCCATACACGGGTAAGTTTGTACAAGGAGACATAAACCCTAGTAAGAGAATTTTGTCAGGAAGTTTTACAAAAAGAATCAGCTATGTGGGAAATAATCCTATTGAGTTTCAATTCTACTATTGCCACTCAAGTATCTCATCTTCTTGCTGTTGAGACGGAAACGATTGGATTGAGCTTTATCTGTTTGAGCTTGAGTAAGTAGTACAACTGGTTGCAGTTTCATGAGTGATCCAAACGAGACATAGTCATACGCTTTAATCCCTAACTTTTGCCTGGATTGCCCTTTCAGGTTTTCAATCCACCGGGATACCCTTTTTTGCCCAAGCCGCCTTTTCAGGTTTTCGACTTGCCGGGTGTACATCTTTTTATATATATATCCCTAATTTTTGCCCAAACCCTTTTGGTTTGCCGGGATGCCCTTATTTTTGCCTAGGCCTGTCAACCTAGCGGGTCTCTTTTTATGCGTAGTATTTTTTAACTATGTCTGCGTTTACAGGTTGTGGGAAGTCTTCACCATCCATTGTAGTCAGTATCATGGCACCTCCTGAGAACACTGTCTTGACTACAAATGGTCCCTCATATGTTGGAGTCCACTTGCCCCTAGGATCACCCTGTGGTAATATGATACGCTTGATTACCAAGTCACCAGCCTGATATACCTTTGGCTTAACCTTCTTGTTAAAAGCTTTGATCATTCGCTTTTGGTACATCTGGCCCTGACAAACTGCTGCTAACCTTTTCTCATCAATCAAATTTATCTGGTCAAGTCGAGTCTGAATCCACTCATCTTCATCCAAGCCTGCATCCTTCATAATTCTCAAGGAGGGGATCTGAACTTCAATAGGCAGAACTGCTTCCATACCATAGACTAAGGAGAATGGGGTTGCCCCTGTTGAAGTACGTATTGTAGTACGATAACCATGCAGAGCAAATGGTAACATCTCGTGCCAATCCTTGTAAGTAACAGTCATCTTCTGTACAATCTTCTTAATGTTCTTATTAGCAGCTTCAACTGCCCCATTCATCTTTGGACGATACGGAGAAGAGTTGTGATGCTTAATCTTGAACTGCGTACAGAGATCAGTAATCATAGTGTTGTTCAGATTAGAGCCATTGTCAGTGATAATCCTTTCAGGGATACCATACCTACATATGAGATTATTCTTAATGAACCGAGCCACAACATTCTTAGTCACAGATGCAAATGAAGCTGCCTCTACCCACTTCGTGAAGTAATCAATAGCAACCAGGATGAAACGATGCCCATTAGAAGCAGTAGGCTTGATCTCACCAATCATATCAATGCCCCACATGGCAAAAGGCCAAGGAGCAGTCAACACATTCAATGGAGATGGAGGTACATGTACTTTATCAGCATAGATTTGACATTTGTGACATGTTTTGGAGTGTTGATAGCAATCAGCTTCCATGGTAGACCAATAGTAACCTGCTCTCAAAATCTTCTTTGCCATGGTATGACCACTAGAATGAGTGCCAAAGGTCCCATCATGCATCTCTTCCATAATTTCTGTAGCTTCCTTCTTATCCACACAACGAAGCATAGTTGAATCATGATTACGCTTATACAGAATGCCATTACTCAGAAAGAACTTAATAGACAACCTTCTCAGGAACTTCCTATCTTTGACAGATGCCCCTTCAGGGAACTCCTGAGCTTCAAGATAGTTTTTCACTTCATAGAACCAAGGCTTCTCCTCTTCCCCTTCAGTGTCAATCTCATTGCAGTATGCAGGCTTCTCAAATCTATCAATGGTAATCTTGGGAGCTTCATCATCCCAGCTGATCTCAAACATAGATGCCATGGTGGCCAATGCGTCTGCCAACTGATTCTCTCTTCGTGGAATATGTCCAAAAGTAATCTCTTTGAAATGTGGGATCAAAGACAACACATGTTCTCTGTAAGGAATGAGATTATCATGCTTTGTATCCCAATCTCCTTTAATCTGACTTACTACCAGAGCTGAATCTCCATACACCTCAAGGAACTGAATCTTCATATCAATAGCAACTTGCATACCCATGATACATGCCTTATACTCAGCCATGTTATTGGTACAATAGAAACAAAGTCTGGCAGTAATCGGGGTATGACAACCTTCAGGGGAACTAATCACAACACCAACACCATTACCATGTGCATTGGAGGCACCATTAAAAACCATAGTCCATCGGGATCCTTGTTCAGGTCCGTCATATTGTCCAGGTTCTTTGGTAACAGACATAATGTCTTCATCAGGGAACTCAAAATTCATTGACTGGTAATCATCTACTACTTGATGAGCCAAATGATCAGCAACAACACTCCCCTTAATGGCCTTCTGAGTAGTATACTGTATATCATATTCCGTCAAGATCATTTGCCATCTTGCAATTCTTCCGGAGAGAGCAGGTTTCTCAAATATGTACTTGATTGGATCCATCTTCGAAATCAACAAGGTAGTATGGGTCAACATATACTGTCTTAGTCGGCGAGCAGCCCATGCCAAAGCGCAGCAAGTTTTCTCGAGCAGTGAGTATCTTGTTTCACAGTCGGTAAACTTTTTGCTAAGGTAGTATATTGCCTGCTCTTTTCGACCAGACTCGTCATGTTGCCCCAATACACACCCCATTGAGTTGTCTAATACTGTTAAATACATAATCAAGGGTCTTCCATCAACTGGTGGCATTAAAATTGGAGGTTCTAGCAAATATCTCTTGATTTCATCAAAGGCAGTCTGGCACTCATCATTCCATTCCATCACCTGATCTTTCTTCAACAACTTGAAGATTGGCTCACAGATGGTAGTTAATTGGGAAATAAATCTTGCAATGTAGTTCAATCGTCCCAAGAAACCTCTAACCTCCTTCTCAGTACGGGGAGCTGGCATCTCTCGTATAGCTTTCACTTTTGCAGGATCCACTTCAATACCTTTTCCACTGACAATGAAACCCAGGAGCTTTCCGGATCTAACTCCAAAAGTACACTTGTTTGGATTTAATCTCAACCTGTATTTCTTCAACCTCTCAAACAACTTGTGCAGATGATCAAGATGTTGTTCTTCATTCTGAGACCTGGCTATCATATCATCCACATATACCTCTATCTCATGATGAATCATATCATGAAACAAAGCCACCATGGCACGCTGATATGTTGCCCCTGCATTCTTCAAACCAAATGGCATTACCTTATAGCAAAAGGTGCCCCACTGTGTCACAAATGTAGTCTTCTCCATATCTTCAGGTGCCATCTTGATTTGATTGTAACCAGAGAAACCATCCATAAAAGAGAATACCTTATGCTGAGCAGTGTTGTCTAGCAGAATATCAATATGAGGAAGTGGAAAGTCATCTTTAGGGCTAGCCTTGTTCAGATCTCTGTAGTCTACACACATACGTACCTTACCATCTTTCTTAGGAACTGGTACCACATTTGCAACCCACTGAGGATAAGAAGTTACGGCCAAGAACCCTGCATTGAACTGTTTCATTACC
The DNA here is from genome assembly GCA_963859935.3 of Lathyrus sativus. Taxonomy (NCBI): domain Eukaryota; kingdom Viridiplantae; phylum Streptophyta; class Magnoliopsida; order Fabales; family Fabaceae; genus Lathyrus; species Lathyrus sativus. The sequence continues at coordinate 95,487,906 of OZ012738.1, read as the reverse complement.
TCTGCTTTGATCTTTTCTGACATTTCAGGACGCATACGACGAACCTTCTGCTTCTTTGGACGACAATCTTCTTTCACTGGCAAACGGTGAACCACAATGTCTGTATCCAACCCTGGCATATCTTCATAAGACCAAGCAAAGATCTCCACATAGTCACGTAGCATCTGAATCAACCTGCTCTTGACACTGTCCTCTAAATCAGCCCCTATCTGGACCTCTTTTCTGTTTTCTTCAGTTCCCAGATTCACAACTTCGACTGGCTCTTCATGTGGCTGTATAGCTTTCTCTTCTTGTTGTAACAACCTAGCAAGCCCTACAGGTATTTCACAATCGTCCTCGTTTCCGTCTTCAGTTTGATAGATCGGATTCTCGAAATTGTAATTGGCAATAGTAGAACTGTTATCAACTGGATCCAGAGTGGATGAGGATCTGCATTTTAGTGACGTGGGTGTGTGTAAGAACACATAGCTGATAAAGCAAAAATAAAAGAAAAAGAAAGACAAGGAACACAATATTTACGAAAACGAAACGTCCACTGATTTTATTGAATGAAGTATGCAAATGAAATGACAACCCGTAACAAGCACACCATTGTGCCCCGGGTAAGGCACATGGCTTGAAAGTTTTAATTGTTCCAGAAATTATAAACATAACACAGTAATAGTATTTACTCCTGACTAAAGGAGATAGGGATAACATCTTCAGCTGTCCAATTATTGAGTCCAGCACCCACAGTAGGAAAAATCCATGCCTCCAAGTTGTAGTCTTCATCTTGATCTCCCACAGCATTGATAACCCCTTGATTGGTGATACGAACAGCACGGGCACGACGGACAGCCTTCTGGGACTCTGCAGTGAAACCCAAACCAAACTTGTCAGACTTGTATCATTGAGGGAGGCCATTGCCATTGTTGGAGGGTTTCTGATGACCACAGGAACCTTCTTCACAGCAGGAGGAGTTACACAATCCTTAACAGCCCAGGGAACCACTTCAAATGACTGACATGGAGTTTCAATGTATTCACCTTCTACTTCCAGATACTTGAAAGTGTTTACATGGTTGACAAAGTATTCTTCCTCTCCAAAGACAGTAACAACTTTTTCATTCACTGGATATCTCAACTTTTGATGTAATGTGGAGGTCACAGCACCTGCCCCATGGATCCAGGGACGACCAAGCAGACATGAGTACGAAGGACGAATATCCATCACATAGAATGTAGCAGTAAACACCTGAGAGCCAACCTTGATTGGAAGATCAATTTCCCCATGCACTACTCTTCTAGAACCATCAAAAGCCTTTACCACAATATTACTGGGCTTCAATACCGTATCTTCAGGACTCAGCTTGTTCAGGACTTCCTTAGGCAACACATTCAGAGAGGAACCATTGTCTATCAGCACATGAGATAGGGTAGTGCCCCTGCATTCAATTGAAATATGCAAGGCCCTGTTATGATCCCTCTTGGCAGGGGTCAAGTCAGCATCAGAAAATCCTAACCCGTTGTCATAGGTCAGGTGAGCAACACAATTCTCAAACTGGTCCACAGAAATTGCACTGGGTACATGAGCCATCTTTAGAAACTTGATCAATGACTTGGCATGAGCCTCAGAACATAATAACAGGGAGAGCATAGAAATCTTTGAGGGAGTATGCCCCAGCTGATCAACAATATCATAATCACTCTTGCGAATGATTTTCAATACTTCTTCCATCTGCTTAGAGAGGTCATCAGCAGCTGGCACATCAGTAGATACAGGCTCAATAACAGGACCCTTGCCCCGAGCATCAGTGGTGGAAGTAACAGCAGGAGTAACTGCACTCTTAGAAGCAACTGGAGGAGAGAAGACTCTTCCACTACGAGTGATCTTGCTAGATCCAGCAATATTATCAATGTCAACAGGCATATCAGGTAAAGGCTCCTGCTTGACACCATGGATGTAAACATTAGACCCATAGTGCCAAGGCACAGCTTTGTCAGATGTATAAGGAATAGGACCAGGAGTGGTAATGATCAGAGGAGCTACTCTGGCTTCAGCAACAACTTTCACAGGACCTTCAGCAGTAATCTTGATTGGGCCCTGATGAGTGATTTTAATGGGACCCTTTGAAGTGATTCTTAGTGGTACTTTGTCAACCATGTCAACCTCTTCAATCTTCTTACCCTGAGTCAGATGATCCACCATACTTTCTACAGATGCTGGTCTTCTTTCAAACACTATAGTATATTTATCCATGAGACGTTGAATCCCATCTCTCAAAATGAAGCAACTATCCGGCTTATAGGTACAATATAGACAATCTTCATGACAACCTGGAAAGATCCCAGCTTGTACTAACCTCTTTTTGATAACAGACAATGGTGTGCTCAACTCCATAACTGAATAGACATGCAGATCTTCATCAATATCTTCATCAATGGCGTTGACAGTCTTCTCGTGATTTGGCATTGGAGCTGTAATCACATTTGGAGTACCTGGTGGATCGAACTCAATTTCTCCAGCATCAATCATATCCTGAATTTTGTTCTTCAAGACCCAGCAGTTATTAGTATCATGTCCTGGACAGTTTGAATGATATGCACATCGTGCATTGGGATTGTACTTGGGAGAGGTAACATTGGGATTCTGAGGAGCCTCCCTCAGGGTAATAAGTTCAGCCTTCAACAAGTGTTGCAATGCCTGAGCCATTGACATGTTGATCTTCGTGAACTGTCTTCTAGCCCTCTGTTGGTTGCCTTGAGGCTGCTCTGTTGTTGCAGGAGTTGGATTTGAAATATGAACTGCACTAACAGACTGATGCCTTCTGTTACGATCAGGCTGACCATACACAACATTAGATTCTTTCTTCCCAGTGGGAGGCTTCTTTGCAGCACCTGATGAAGAAGTGCCCATTTGGATCTTACCACTCTTGATACCATTCTCTACTCGCTCTCCTGTCATGATCAACTCAGTGAATCCAGATGATGAGCTTCCAATGAGATGACTGTAAAACGGACCATTCAGCGTACACATGAACATATCAACCAACTCCCTATCAGTCAAGGGGGGCTGAACTCTTCCAGCTAAGTCTCTCCACTTCTGAGCATACTCCTTAAAGCTTTCTTTGGCACCCATGGACATGCTTTGAAGCTGCATGCGAGTGGGGGCTAAGTCAGCATTGTATTGATACTGCTTGTAGAAAGCTTCAGCAAGGTCATTCCAATCTCTGATGTTGACACTCTCCAACTGATAATACCACTCTAGCTGAGCTCCAGATAAACTCTCTTGAAAGAAATGGATCCACAACTTTTTATCAGCAGTGTGGGGTTGCATTCTTCTGACATAAGACCTCAGATGCAATTTGGGACAAGAGACCCCATCATAGACAACAAATGTAGGAACTTTGAACCCAATGGGTATGACCACCCCAGATATCAAGCTCAAATCCTCAAAATCCAGCCCAGATGATTTCTGTAATTCCATAGCATCCATTCTATCCACCAGCATCTTGAATTTGTCTTCGTTAGGCTCATGGTAGTAGTTAGCCTCAGAATCAGAGTCCCCCATAGTGTTGTGGAGACTGCCTCTCTCCTGCTCAGATTCTTCAGATTCATAGTCTTCAACATGTTCCTTGGTCTTGACAGGACCTTTGAACCTTCTTCCCATGTTGAGCAACCCAGCAGACCTTCTAGCCTTCTTAGTCTTCTTGGCCAGTAGTGCCTTCAATTCATCCTGCCCCTTGGATAGGTTCAGGATCAGCTCTTGGAACTGTGCATTCTGTGCTTGGAGATCCTTAACTGATTGTTCAAGAGCCATTGCTGAAATAAACAGCGAGAAGATGAGAAACCTGTGCACAATTATAACCTGTGATGCAATGATATGGGAATGCATATGCAATGTTTTCAAGGACCGCAGGATTTAAATTTGCTTAAACAAACAAGAAAGTAACTTTTTATTAGTAATAACTTGTTTTGCCTTTTAGGCTTACAAAAAATGAAAACGAAATAAGTACAAAAGATGGGGTTTTAAGTCTCCCATGGACGTTTCCTCTTTGTGTTGAGGTATGAGTTGAGGTTTCGTTCCTCATGAAGTAGCTTTGTTATCTCTAGGATCCTTGCTTGGCTTGCTTTGTAATGAGCCTCGAAAGTATCCCTTTGCTCTTTCAGTTGGATCCATGATCTCTGCAAGTCTTCCATATCAGTAGGCATGTCTGGGTGAAGGATGGTATAAGCTGTGTCTCCTTCAGCAACAGGTTCCATGGTAACTGGTAGGATGGCAGGATATGGCATCATGAGTGTCTGAGCACGAGATCGTACCCATCTGAGATAAGCCTCCATAGGAATAGTGTGCTTAGGCTCCAGTGTCTTGCTGTCAATCCTGTTTACCTTTCCCCAAGCTCGGATGAATCTCTGACGGTAACCCTGAAGATCGTTGTCGTAATCAAACACAATGCCCTGAATCAACATGTCATGTGGACCATCGCTCCGGGCGTAACCAAACTGTCGTAAAGCTAGAGATGGGTTGTAGGTGATGCCTCCTCTTATGCCTAGAAGTGGTACATTAGGAAACTCCCCACAACGGTCAATGATGGTGACATTCTCCATAGATCTGGAGCACCAATGGATGTCTGAGTGAGAAAGTGACATGATCCTCTTGGACCATCTGAACTCTTGCTCATTCTTCATTACTGAGCGAGGAAGGTGAGAAATAAACCACCTAGAAAGTAAAGGTATGCAGCACATCAAAGTTCCTCTTGCCCTTGTAGTACGGGTGTGAAGAGAATGTAGGATGTCTCCAAGCAAGGTAGGCACTGGATTGTGACTCAGGAATATGTTGATGGTATGAACGTCTATGAACTGATCAGGATTGGGGAACAACACTAAGCCATAAATCAATAAGGCTAAGATCTCCTCAAAAGCATCGTAGCTCATAGCCTTCAAGAACATTCGAGCTTTATCCACTAATACCTTGGCAAGAATACCTTTAACTCCACTTCTCGTCTCTAGAACAATGTCAGACTTCTTCAGATGTAGAGCTGCAGCAATAACTTCTGGTTTAAGCTCCTTCTCTAAGCCTGTGAATGGCTTCTGATCAAGAACAGGTATACCCAGAAGTTTAGAGAACTCCTCCATGGTTGGAACCAGCTGATAATCAGGAAATGTAAAGCAATGGTGCTTAGGGTCAAAGAACTGAAACAGCACACTCATCATGTCTTCACTGAACCCTGAAGTAACTAGATCCAATAAGTTACCATGTCTCTTGTTGAACTGGGAATGATCAGGCACTAGGGAAACCAACTCCTTGAGCTTAGCAGGTATCCCTACAAAGTTGATCCTGATGGTGTTTCTACGAGCAGAAGCCATGACCTGCAACAAAGAACAAAGATAAATCCTTTGGTCCTTGAAATGGTTAGGGAAAATGATATGCTTATGATGCATGATGATGTCATGATGTCATGCTCAATCACAAACATGTGGCACACACAAACAAGTCACACCATAGCCCTAGGTTTAGAGGCTTGCATGAGGTTCAAAGGCAAGTACCCTCCCCTGAAGTTAGATGGTTCATCCTGTCCTACAAAAGTAACCAGGTTCTAAGGGATCTCAATATCATTGATCCTTCACAAGGGTGGTTGTTCAGAAGGCAACTTACTTGCCAACCAAAACCCTCCAAGTTTAAGATCTCAATGAGCGTAGTATCGAGTGTCAACCAACTTCAGTCTGCACCAAAGCCGGTTACCTCACTACTTTCTAAAGGCCAAGATGAGTTAACTAGGGTTCTAAAAGTCAGTTAGTGCATTGACAACATATGGCAGCCTCAATATTATCCTCAACTTGACTTAAGGAATATAAGCACCAACCAAGAAGTCGCACTAACTATGGCCACCAGATCAACCGTATCGATATACGTCGTACAGTTTCCTTGGTCTATTGCCATTTACCTAAGGTACACTAGATCCGGGTTAGGACCTTTCACACATAAGAGCACCCCAACAATATAATAATAAAGCAAACAAGGCAAACAATTTAAAGTGATCTTAATTCCTAAGGGTACCCCTCTTAAATAGATCCCCAGCAGAGTCGCCAGTTCTGTAACACGGTGGGAGAACTGACTTTAAACAATGTTGCGGATAGCAAGAGTCGCCACCGACTTTTATTTTATCCATAAGGAAAGGTTATAAAAGAACAGGAAAGACCTTAGAGAATATTTTGGGTCCGGGGGGTAGGTTATGAAAAGGGAAGGTGTTAGCACCCTTTTCATCCATGGTTATCCATGGGCTCTTAGGTACTTAAGCTCACTTTTGAATTGTTTTGAAAGTGTAGTGTGTGAATAGCAAAAAATTTCAGAATAGTTTAATAATAATCCGTGTATGGATGTGAAAAAAACTTGTTTGAAAATTTTGTTGGAAATTTGTTTAAGTGTGAAAAAGTTTTGAAGCGAGCAAGTACCTAGGAGTAGCCTACCCTAATGTTTTAAGGTCTTTCTTATTCTTCATTCTTTCCTTTAGTAAGACTATCCCTACTATAATGGAGTAGGTAGTGCTTACTTTGGATGTTAAGGGGTATGTGAGGGACAATTTGACTTTGAAGGCCATTGTGGGATGTAATAAGCACATATAAGGGACCATCATCATTTTTCGAGAGGGACTTGATTCGTAAAGGCAACCATAAGGGACTTTGATGATTTTTTTATTTGAGGGACTTGCTTTATACACCCCACTTAACCATTATTCGTAGGCAACTTGAGGGATATCCTTAGGAAGTGAGACGGCGATTAAAATCGACTTACGTGTGTGACGTGTTTATTTTAATTATCTTTATTTAAAAGTGATCTAAATTTATTTTAATATTACATACATGTTGTTACACTCCCTAATTACTAACCATAATAATAATTAAATAATTAAACAACTTTACATCCAAGAAACAATTACAAAATAATAAGCAAAATAATTAAATAGCAAAGATAAATAAAATATAAATAAGCAATAATAAATAATAAAGGGGGTTAAATCTAAGTTTACTCGGCAAGACATCGCATCTTGTGCCTACGTATCCTTACGGGAGTGGAATCAGAGTAATCGTAGTTCCCCTCAATAGGGAGGTTAGAAACTTCTTGACTGTGGTCAAGGTCTCAAGGGGAATAAACGCATCTTAAGGACACGCTTACGTGGAATGTAGAAACTCCAAATCTCTACGTTGAAATGTTAAGTTGTAATTAGGGTTAAATTAGGGATTCCACGGCGGGAAACCCTAAAATGAGCGCGGCGGCTCTTTGACCTAATGCTAAGGGTAAAATTGTAATTTTGCCTGCGGCGAGGCATTTGTGAAAATTAGGGTTTGTAGTTTGTAGTTTTGAGGATTTGAAATTGAATGTGTGAAGTTTTACGGACTATTGGCGCGGCGGCCAAACAGTTAGACCTAACCTTCGGATGTGTGCAATGTGACAGAAATAATAGTAAACGCGTGAGATAATTGAATCATGCAAACAGAGAGATAATGTCATAATTTAAACCATGCAAGCAGAAATTTAAAGGCAGAATTTAAAGAGCGATTGTTAAGTTCGCGAGGTTACATGAGAGGAGCAGATACAATATGATAATGAAATTTGAATTGAACAATAATAAAATAAAATAAATAACGGTTCTAGTTATTATTTTAAAAAAAAGATTTTAGTTATTATTTTAAATTTATCTAAAAAAAAGTTTTTCTTAAAAATAATAGGTTTTCATATTAATTTGGAAAAGATGTTAATGTTATTTATTTTAAAAAACAGATTTTTATATTATAACAAATTGTAATAAATTAATGATAACAATAATAATAATAATGGTAATAATAATGATAATAATGATAATAATAATAAATAATGATAATAATAATAATAATAATAATAATAATAATAATAATAATAATAATAATAATAATAATAATAATAATAAAGCAATAATGAATTTTAAATGTGCCAAATAACCCAACAATGTTGCTAACGCAGAAATGCGCTCATCGCAACCAGATCTAAATCGGACGAAACAAAATTTATCGCAAAGAAAAAGAAATTAAGCAAAAAATAGTATTATTGCTCACACAAAAATGCGATCATCGCAACCAGATCGAACTAACTCAAATGTCACGCGTCATGCACACAAACGTGCAAACATCGTATCGACATAATTCGATCAAAAATCTTATATATATAAACTCTAACAATTTAAAAATTATATATATATAAACGTAACAGTAATAGATAAAGAAAAAGAAATAACGGTAATAGATGAAGAAAAAGAAATAACGGTAAAAGATGAAGAAAAAGAAACAACAGTAATAGATGAAGGAAAAGAAATAACAGTAATAGATGAAGGAAAAGAAATAACGGTAAACGATGAAGAAAAAGAAACAATAGTAATGGATGAAGAAGAAAACTAAATAACGGCAAACGGCACTCACTCCTCTTAGGTTTTTTTCATTCTCCCCTTTTTTTCCAACAAGGCAACACATGTATATATAGGGAACAAATTAGGGTTAACACCAAATTGTCAATAATGTCCCTAAAGCCCATTTTAAAGCTCAAACTAAATAATTAGTTAAGAAAAAATAAAATTTAAATAATTTAAAATAATTAAAATAAACTTAAAATAAAAACTAATAATCCTATTGATTATAAAAAGAACAAAATTTTTTTCAATATTTTTTATTTTATGATTTTTTGGATATTTTTATGAATAATTTAGAAAAAAGTGAAAAAAAATAATATTTTAAAAAATGATTTAATTAAAATACGAAAATAATAATTAAATAATAATAAAAAACTATTTTTGTTATTTTTTTAATGAAAGATAGAAAAATTTAGAGTAAAAATAATAAAAAAACAACAAAAATGACAAAGGTGAGATTCGAACTCTCAACCTCTCACACTCATAACTCCTTACACATGTCCTCCTGCCAATTGTGCCATTTTTACTTTTTAGAAAAAAAATGCATGCCATATGATATTTACCTGCAAAAAGTCAAACGACTACACAAATTTGTTAGTAATTGATTAAATGCAATGAAATGCGACGACAAATCTTAGGGCAAAATTTGGGGTATTACAGTTATTATGATAATATTTCTCACCCAACCTCTCTTTGATGTTGGCAAAAAAAATCATGAAGTTTGACTTTGGTTTGACCACAGTTGACCTCAGTTTGACTTTTTAACTGCATTGACTGCTTTTGACTTATCTGATCATCTGACTGAGCAAACTTTTGAGAAAAGTCTTGAAACTTGACATGGGGGTTCTTATACACATATAAGATGTTATGAAGCTCACTTGAAGTCTTGGAAGTCCATTTAGCCTGATTAAAGTCAAAACCCTAGTTTTGGATGCACTGCTTAGGAGGTGCATTGTCTGAGGGAATTGTCAACTCTTCTGACCAATTGTGAATTTTGTGAACCTTGTGAACCTTCTTGGAACACAAAGTCTTGTATTGTGAGGGCAAATTTTGGGGTGCAACAGTGAGGGTCGAGTCTTTTATCACGGCGGTCTCTTGGTCATCTTCCTCGTACGGCTATGAAACCTGCAACGACACAAACAAGGCAAGACAAGTCTATACAACCGAATCAATTCAGGTTAGTGACATTATTTTCAGTTAATTCAAAGCTTTAGCAATTGTTGGCAAGGGCCAGTGATGTTATACACATGCTAGTTTCAATAAACTTAGGCGTTTTATCATGCACAAAACAGTAAAGAACCAGCATCAAGTACTGAATAACATATTTTATTGATTGGGCCCCTGAATGGGCGGAGTTTTTGTACACGGGATGTAACTCCTGAAATGAGGAAGCTACGCAAAGCAAATATACAAGTATGCGCAAGAAGCATAAATATTTTGACAAACTAAATTTTGTACACATGTCGGCAACGGGATGCAGACGAACACCACGAACTGATCCTCCTATGACTCATCCGACTCTAATGCTGTCCCGGTATTCACACTTCTGTAGAGGTTGTATCAGATAACCGATCCCTCAGGCATATTCTCCCGCACTGATGCTCACTGTGACATCAAATTCGGACCGCAGTCATTTGCTTTTCCAATCCCTAACTTTTGCGTGAACCGCCCTTTACGGGTTTTCAGTTCACCGGGATACCCCTTTTTGCCGAAGCCGCCCAGTGTAGGTTTTCAACTTCGCGGGTGTACATTTTTTCACTTTTATCCCTAACTTTTGCCCGAACCTTTTATTCTGTTTTTGGTTCACCAGGATGCCCCATTTTTGCCTGGACTCTCTTTTTTGTCCAGCGGGTCAATTTTAAGCAAAGTATTTTTTAACTGCGTCCGAATTCACAGGCGACGTGAAGTCTTCACCGTCCATAGTGGACAACAACAACGCTCCTCCTGAAAAGACTTTCCTGACAACGTATGGCCCTTCGTAGTTGGGTGTCCACTTGCCCCTGTGATCTGCCTGCGGCGGGAGAATCCTTTTCAGCACCAGGTCGCCCGTCTGAAAGCTTCGCGGATGTATCTTCTTGTCGTATGCTTTCTTCATTCGGCTCTGGTACAAACGACCGTATGCTAGAGAAGCTAGCCTCTTCTCGTCCATCAAACTCAATTGGTTCAACCTGTCTTTTACCCATTCTGCCTCGTCCAGCTGAACATCTCGCAATACCCTCAGAGAAGGGATCTCAACTTCCAATGGTAATACCGCTTCCATTCCATACACCAATGAGAACGGGGTTGCCCCGGTTGATGTGCGTACCATCGTACGATAACCGTGCAAAGCGAAAGGCAGCATCTCGTGCCAATCCTTATAGGTCACCACCATTTTCTGAACAATCTTCTTGATATTCTTATTGGCCGCCTCAACAGCGCCATTCATCTTGGGTCGGTACGGGGAGGAGTTGTGGTGTTCGATCTTGAAATTCTGACAGAGCTCCTTCATCATTTTGTTGTTCAGGTTCGAACCGTTGTCCGTGATTATCCGCTCGGGGATCCCATATCGGCAAATGATATCTCTCTTGATGAATCTGGCCACCACTTGCTTCGTTACATTGGCGTAGGACGCCGCTTCCACCCATTTGGTGAAATAATCGATTGCTACTAGGATGAACCGGTGCCCGTTAGAAGCTGTCGGCTTGATCTTTCCAATCATATCGATTCCCCACATCGAGAATGGCCATGGCGATGACATCACATTTAGAGGACTCGGAGGCACATGGATCTTGTCAGCATAGATTTGGCACTTGTGGCACTTCCTCGCAAATTTGAAACAATCAGTTTCCATCGTCAGCCAAAAGTAACCTGCCCTCAGCAGCTTTCTTGTCATAGCATGCCCACCAGCATGCGTACCAAAGGTTCCTTCGTGTATTTCCTCCATGAGTAGCTTTGCCTCTTTTTCGTCTACACAACGCAACAACACCAAGTCGTGGTTTCTTCTGTATAATACGCCATCCGGATTCAAATAGAAATTACCCGCTAATCTCCTGAGAGTCTTTTGATCTTGACTGGATGCCCCGGCCGGATACTCTTTATTCTTCAGGAAATTAAGGATATCGAAATACCACGGTTTGTCATCGGATGCTTCATCAATAGCAAATACATAGGCTGGCCTGTCAAGCCGAGAGATAATGATTTGGGGAGCCTCGTTCCAGAAGTTGACCTTGTACATGGAAGACAAAGTGGCCAGGGCGTCAGCCATTTGATTCTCTGCCCGCGGTACGTGATGCAATTCCACCTTATCGAAGAAAGGCAACAATCTTCTTGCATAATTCATGTAATGTATCAAATTGGGATGGCGTGTCTCCCATTCCCCTTTGATCTGATTCACCACCAGAGCTGAGTCTCCGTATACGTCAAGATGCTTGATTCGCAAATCAATGGCTTCCTCAAGCCCCATTATACAAGCTTCGTATTCGGCCTCATTATTGGTAACGGCAAAGGTCAATCGGGCAGTGAACAGGATGTGCGACCCGTGTGGTGTAGTGATGATTGCCCCTATTCCGCTACCGTACGCATTCACAGCTCCGTCAAATATCACCTTCCATTTGGAACCCAATTCTGGTCCTTCGTCTGGCAACGGCTCTTCACAATCTTTCATCTTTAGGTACATGATATCCTCGTCAGGAAAATCAAACCTCATCGATTGGTAATCTTCAATAGGCTGCTCTGCCAGATACTCAGACAGCACACTCCCCTTTATAGCCTTTTGCGAGACGTATTGAATGTCATATTCAGTCAAGACCATCTGCCAACGGGCAATTCTCCCTGACAACGCCTGCTTTTTGAATACATATTTGATAGGATCCATCTTCGAGATGAGCATGGTTGTATGATTCAGCATGTATTGCCTTAAACGCTTGGCGGCCCAGGCTAGCGCGCAACAAGTCTTCTCAAGCATTGAATATCGAGATTCACAATCTGTAAATTTCTTACTCAAGTAATAGATCGCATGCTCTTTTCTTCCTGTCTCGTCGTGTTGACCGAGAACACAACCCAGGCTTCCCTCAAGAACCGTCAAATACATGATCAAGGGTCTGCCCGCCACCGGGGGTATCAGAATAGGAGGCTCCTGCAAATACTGCTTTATTTTATCGAACGCCCTTTGACAATTTTCGTTCCACGTTACAGCTTGATTTTTCTTCAACAGCTTGAATAATGGTTCACACGTGGCAGTTAGGTGAGATATGAACCGAGCGATGTAGTTCAACCTCCCTAAAAACCTGCGCACCTCTTTTTCTGTTTTGGGCGTCGGCATTTCTTGAATCGCTTTTATTTTAGCAGGATCTACCTCTATTCCTCTTTCGCTTACGATAAACCCCAGCAGTTTACCCGACCTCACCCCGAAGGTGCATTTGTTAGGGTTCAGTCTCAGCCTGAACTTCCTAAGCCTTTTAAATAACTTCAGTAAATTCACCAGATGCTCTTCCTCCGTCTGGGATTTGGCAATCATATCGTCAACATAAACTTCGATCTCTTTATGCATCATATCATGGAAAAGAGTCGCCATCGCACGCTGATATGTTGCCCCAGCATTTTTCAAACCAAAGGGCATCACTTTATAGCAAAATGTTCCCAAAGGCGTTATGAAAGTGGTTTTCTCCATATCCTCTGGCGCCATTTTAATCTGATTTTTAGCCTGAAAAGCCATCCATGAAGGAGAATACGGAGTATTGAGCAGTATTATCAACCAGCACGTCAATATGAGGAAGCGGAAAATCGTCTTTTGGGCTTGCTTTATTCAAATCTCTATAATCCACGCACATTCGAACCTTGCCATCTTTCTTTGGCACTGGTACGATGTTAGCAACCCATGAGGGATACTTTGTCACAGCAAGGAAACCAGCGTCCCACTGTTTTTGGACTTCCTCTTGGATCTTCACTGCCATATCTGGTCGAGTTCTGCGAAGCTTTTGTTTGACTGGCGGGCAATCTTCTTTCAGTGGCAAGCGATGCACAACCATATCTGTATCGAGCCCCGGCATATCTTCATATGACCAAGCGAATACATCACTATATTCTCGGAGCATTTCAACCAGTTTTCGCTTGATATCACCCTGCAGTGCGGCCCCGATGCGGATATTCTTCTCAACCCCTTCCGACCCTAAGTTGATAATTTCGATGACCTCGTCGTGAGGCAAAATGGCTCTTTCCTCCTGCTTCACCAACCAAGACAGTTCTTCAGGAACGTCACTATCTTCGACAACCTCTTCTTCGGCCTGAAATATCGGGTGTTCAAAGTCGGGACGAGTCATAGGTGGTTCAAGGACGTCATCTGAAAATGTTATCCTGCAAAAGGAATGGTTAAGTGCTTCAAAATGCGTATAAAGCGAATAACCACGTTGCCATTTTATTGAAAAACATAAAACAAGAAAGACAGAGATTACAGTATTTGCACATGAAAAAACGCCATTTATTTAATGATTAACACGCAATGTTCATAACAATACAGCCCTAAGCAAATCCTGATGCCCCGGGCAAGACATCAGATTATTCAACAATTAATAAAGCAAAGCATTACTGTTTAAGAGTCACAGGAACAAGCTCCTGAATAGACCAGTTGCACAGCCCTTGTCCTGGCGTGCTTGGCTGAATCCAGGCATCCATATCACAGTCGCTGTCTCCTTCATCAGACTCCGAAGCGGCGTTGACGGTTTCATGACACACTCCACGGGCAGAGATAGTGATCGGCCCTCTGAAACGGGGTGCCCCCACAGCAGGTGCTGACAACGACGGTTGGTATCCCAGCCCGAACCGGTCCATCTTTACAGGAATGTCCAGCACTTTGCCCCAGCCCTTTGCTTCTCCTGCTTCTACTAGAGCTTGAGCTTCTTTATACAATGAGACGGCTATCTCTGGCACTTTGCTCGGCCCGGGACCTTTGTCCTTGATACGCAACCCTTCAAATGCCTGGCAGGGCGTCTCGTGGATCTCTCCGTCGACCTCCACATATTTGAATGACGATAGATGGCTGACCAGGATGTCTTCTTCTCCGCATACAGTGACTACGCTGTCTCCGACCATATATTTTAACTTCTGATGCAGGGTGGACGTGACTGCCCCAACCCCATGAATCCAGGGTCTCCCGAGCAGGCAGCTATACGCAGGCTGTATATCCATGATATAAAACTCAGTCGCGAACACCTCCGACCCTACCTGCAGAGGCAATGCGATCGATCCAAAGACTGTTCTTCGCGTGCCGTCGAAGGCTCTAACTACCAAGTCACTGGGCGTGCACAAGATTCCTCTAACATCCAGCTTCATCATCGCCTTCTTGGGTAGTACATTCAAAGACGATCCAGTGTCGACCAATACGTGCGACATTACTGATCCTCTACATTCGACAGATATGTGCAACGCCATATTATGATCTCTCCCTTTCGGGGTCAAATCGAAGTCGGTAAAGCCCAAGTTGTGGCCTGCATTTACATGTGCCAACACTCCTTCCAACTGATTTACAGAGACGTCTTGGGGTACAAAAGAAGTATCCAAGACCTTCAACAAAGCATTCCGGTGAGCCTCTGAACACAAAAGCAATGACAGGATAGATATTTTGGACGGCATCTGTTGCAGATGCTCCACAATCTTATAATCACTTTTTCGAATCAAGCGCATGAACTCTTCTACATCTTTCGATGCTGATTCTTTTTCGCTTTCCTGCACTGGGACATTCTCAACCACTTTTCCTTTTCCTTTCGCTAGTCTTTCGGCCTCCACTTCAGGTGATATAAAGATCCTACCACTCCTTGTCATACCTCCTGAACCAACAACGTTGTCCACAGTCTCGGCTGGCTGCTTATTAACATCAATCTTTATCCTGTCACAATACACCTCCAACCCATATGACCATGGGACTGCTTTCGTGTTTTCGTACGGGATCGGCCCGGCCTTAGTTATGGTGATTGGTGGTTGCTGAGCTGGTGCTGCAATAGTGATGGTCTTTCGAGGAATCGTTACAGTGGCCACATCACTCTGATCATCTGCTACTGCCCTTGCAGGCTCTTCGGTTGCTGCTCGGTCAAACTGCAATGTGCCTCCATCAATTAAAGCCTGAATGCCTTTCTTCAAATCATCACACCCCCCAGCTAGGGTCCAACATTCTAAGCAATACTCGTCACATCCCGGGTAAACACCCCCTTGTAACAGTCGGCTCTTTATCTCGCCCAGCGGAGTCTTTAAATCGTCGACATTCATAATCAGATTTAACCCTTCGTCAGTCAGAATGGCATTTGCCCCATGATTAGGCATGGGCTTCTGCACTATATTCGGACCTGCCGTTCCGAAATTGATAGTCTTATTGTCCAAAAGATCCTGCACAACGTGCTTAAAAGCATGGCAACCCTCTATATCGTGGCCCGGAGCCCCAGAATGAAACTCACAGTGCCTACTTGCATCGTAGCCAAACGGGGGAGCTCCCGTTATCGGTGCCAGAGTTCTCTTCTCTACCAGGTTCAATCCCAACAATGTCTGCAGTAAATCAGCATATGTCGTGGGAGGCTTCTCAAACACTCTTCTTGGTTTACCACCCTGGAATCTTTGCTGATCCTGTTGTGCCCCCTGCTGAGGCTGCTGCTGCTGCATTGGCTGCTGCTGAGACGGTTGTTGTTGCTGAAGTGGTTGTTGCTGGTACGAGATATTAACACTCGCCACCTGCTGCGGCTGATGATATTGGTTTTGTCCCCTGCCTCGGCCTCGGCCTCGGCTTCCAAACACTGCGCTTGCCTCGCCCTGACGGCGCCCACCAAAAGCCTTCCTATTACTGCCAGATGCAGTTGATTCCTCAACCTGGAATTTTCCTTGCTTGATGTTACGCTCAATCTTTTCTCCCATCAGAATTAGGTCCGAAAAACTGGCCAGAGATGTGTGAAACAGCATGTCATGAAACAAGCCTGTGAATGTGCCGACAAACATGTCATTCATTTCCTTATCTTCTACAGGAGGACGGACCCTGGCAGCCATATCGCGCCACCTTTGCGCGTACTCTTTAAAGCTCTCTCCCTTCTTCTGCGACAGCCCCGCCAATTGGACCCGATTGGGCGCCAAATCGCTGTTATACTTGTAGTGAGCTACAAATTCCTCTGCCAATTGCTTCCATGTCTTAATATCGGTTGGCTCCAACCCCATATACCACTCTAGGGAAGGACCCGACAGACTATCTTGAAAGAAATGCATTAGCATTCTTTCATCAGTTGAGTATGCCGACATCTTTCTGTAATAAGCTCGTACGTGCACTTTCGGACATGTGTCCCCTTTATACTTATCAAACGCAGGAGCTTTGAATTTGATTGGCACCCTTAAGCCAGGTACCAGACCCATTGTTGTCATGTCCAAGCCCACAACACTTTGGTTCAGGACCCCCCTCATCTGCTCTTCCAGCATTCTGATCTTCTGGGAGTCATGCATCGGTCCTTCAAAACCTCCGCCGGAGAAGGCGTCCTCCTGCTGATCTTCTTGCCACATACCATTTCCAGCTCCGTACCCGTCATATCCATTATTACGTCCAGCCCTGATCTGATTCATCCCTGGACCTCGACCTCTGTTGCCGTATCCCTGAACACCTCCAGCGGGCCCAAAAGCCATAAATCCAGCGCCGTTTCCATTTCCAAAACCTCCGTAGCCCTGATGGGCCATACCATAACCATATTGCCCACAACCTTGAGCATTGAAACCATATTTCCCTGCATTATCGAATCCCTGATCGTTGAATCCGAACCCAGCATTGACAAAGCCATTGCCTCCCATATTATCACCCAAGTTGACGTTCCCAAGCCCAACGTTATGGACAGCAGTCTCATTCCCGACTCTGACGTTACCATTCACAGCAGCGGTAGCGTTGTTGATATTAGCGGCAGGTATATTGACTACAGGCGGAGCCACTGGCGTGGGAGTGCCATCTCCATGAGCAGTGTCGACTCGCACAGACTGATGATCCTCGTTACCATGACTAGCATTTTGGGCCAACAGAGGTTGGACCATGGCTTGCAAATTCTCCTGACCTTTTGCAATAGCTTCCATGGTCTGTATAAAGAGAGCTAGCTTTTCGCGCACATCTTGCATCTCGTTCTGCATTTGATCCATGATTCTTCGACAGTTGGTGCGAGTAGAATAGCGGTGCGGGTGCTGATCTGCAATCCTGAAAAGTACCTGTAGCAGAGCAGGAAATAATACAACCTTCAATGATTACCTGTAATGCAATGTGAATATGAATGCAATGCAACGTGTGTCTGTGTATTAGGGAAATTCATTCCCCGATTCTAGTGTGAAGGTGTCGGTGCAGTGACAGTGCTAACAATATAAAGATCGGAGCTGAATCACAGAAAGCCTCATATATTGCTGAGAAACCAATGAACCCGGAATACAATGTTACTAAAGGTACAAAGAGAAGGCATGACCTCGACCAACAATCCTGGTGATGGTCAGCACTGTGCAGATAAAGCATACAAGTCACTACATGAAATGATCAAATCCTCCCATAAGTCTGGTATTCTTCTAGCAACTTCTTGGTCTCCGGGTGACTGGGTCGAGCAAGCAGCCCTTCGACAAGTTGGTTTCTTTTCTTAAGAACACGGCGTACGTCTTCAGCAGTTTCTTCCCATGCCCCCTCTCCGAAGCGATCTTTTAGTTTACGCTTCTGAGACACAACTTCATCTCTGCCCTTGATGGCCTTGTTTAGTGCGTTCTGGAGACTGTACCGGGTCATCACCTCTTCCTCACACTTCTTGATGCTGGACTTCAACTGCTCTTCGAGGTCGGAGATTTGCTGCTTTAACTTATCCTCCCTCTTCTTATTGTTGGTGAGCGTGGCATTCCAAGTCTTATTGCAAGAAGAGATCTCTCGGTGAGCGATGTCAAGCGCTTTCTTCTTGGATTCAAGCATGTCATGGGAACTTCTGAACTCTTGCCCCAGACGTTCACGCTTCTTCCTCTCCTCAGTCAACTCAGCGCCTAATCTGTTCATTAGCTCAATCTGCTGTTGGAAAGCATGGACGGCCTTGTTTTTCTCGCTGCGTGCCTGGGCTAGCTCTTGCTCTAATCCTTCGTTGATCTTCAACAAGGCTTCTTTTTCTCTCACAACCTGCTCGTAGGCTTCCCTAGACACAGTAGTTGGCTCTGCTACCGGAATAGGGACCAGAATTGGTGCATCTGGAAATGGCATCCTCAACTGACTGGCTCTCTCCCGAATCCAAACTCTATAAGGTGCATAGGCCTGACAGTCATTCTTCCCTAACAACGGCTTCCCTCTTCGGTTAATACGCGTCCATGTGTGTTGCAGCTTGGCCAATAACTCCCCCTTCACGTCTCCGGTGAAGTACAGAGATTCCTGTACTTCCTCCTCCTTTGGTGGGTTCTTCAACGCATATCCGAACTGACGGACGAACAGAGAAGGGTTGTAGTTGATACACCCTTTCCTCCCTATCAACGGAACATTAGGGTACCCAGAACAACTGAATATAAGCTCAGATCCTAGCAGGTCCCTATCAAACCATCCAATGTCTTCGGAAGATAGCCTCATCAGGCGTTCTGACCAGCTAGCAGTGGTTGCACTTTCCACGAAGGACCCCTTCATTGGAAGATGACTTTTGAACCACATATTTCAATAAAGGAGCACAGCAGTAAACAACTTTCCCCCTTCGGTTTTTGTTCTTGTAGTGCAATGAGTGGTAGAAGTCCCCGATCAATGTTGGTACTGGATTGCCGGCAGCGAATAGATGGAATGCGTCCAAGTCTACGAAATTGGGCAAGTTAGGGAACAACACAATTCCGTAAATGCATAGAGCCAAAATAGCGTTGAAAACCACCCAACATCCGCTCTTGGCATACTCCTGAGCTTTGCCAACCAAGAAATCAAGAGAGAAACCTGAAACCCCAAGCCAAGAAGTCAATAACAGTTCTGCAGCGTCCATATGCAAGGCTTTGGCTAAGTCCTCCAGCTTGGGCTCAGCAGCAGAGTGAATAAAGGGAACCTTGTTCTGCACAGGTAGCTCAGTAAACTCCATATACTCCTCAATGGTAGGCCCTAGAATGAAATCAGTAAACGTAAAACATCTCAATGCGGGGTCATAGAACTGCATCAAGGTGTACAGCCTGTTCATCTCATCAGTAGTGGGCTTGCAGACTAATCTCAGTAATCTCCCGTGACTCATTCTGAAGCTTCTCCTAACCTCCTCATCAGCAAGAGATATCAGACCAAGCAAAGAAGTAATATCAGGTGAAGGCAGCTTATACGCAACTGTTTTCCTCAAACCAGCCATAACCAATACTCAGAAGTCTGGGCACTAGAATCGGAGGATATGCAAATGCACCTGCAGCACAGACACACGTTAATGGGATGCAATGATAATGGGTATGCAAACAATACAATGCAAGTAACATGCAACAGGGACCAAATGCTATAGCTGAATAGCCTGAACCATATCAAGAAGTCTCAAACAGACTCTTTAGAAATCCTCAAACCCTGGTCTCAGATAGACCTAAAACAAAGATCCAACAATGGTCTCTGACATACCTCAAACCATAACTCCAACTGGTCTCTGGCAGACCTTAAATCACATCTCCAACTAGTCTCTGACAGACCTCAGAACACCTCTCTGACTGGTCTCTGACAGACCTCATAACTCATCTTCCTCAATACCCAGGATCTCTGATCAAGAAATAAACCGGTAGTTTGAAGGTCTAGTTACCTGCATAACCTCAAACCCTCTCACAGGTGGATGTCCTAGTAACTGACAAAGGTATGACATCCTATGCGGTCGTTGGCGTCACAGACTTTCAGGGTTGATGATACGATTCCCAGAAGGAGTGGCATCATCAAATCCTGAAGAGGCCTCACTTAGCCAACTTCCAAATGATCGGTTCCCGGAGTCGACAATTCAGCTGACCAACAACCCCTTCGACCCAAAGGGTAGAAAAAGAAGCCAACCAGAAGAACCTCGTCTGAGTGTAGATTTCATGAGACACTAATGCAAGCAAAGCCGGCACGCGCCCACTACTCTCTACTCTAATTCTAGGTGCACTCAAGCCCAGGTCCGGCTTCTCACTCAGCATCAGAACACCCGTCACACCCCAATACAGCAATAGTAATCAATACATATATAAAGCTGAAAAATAAAGGTCAGAAATATGTAGATCCATACAAAATCCTCGACGGGAAAACAAGCGTTAGGATTGACTCTCTTAAGGGATGTTGGATCCCAAATGCATAAGAACCATCGCAGTCCTTAGCAGCCAGGGGACGTTAGGTCCCCAGCAGAGTCGCCAGCTGTCGCTACTGCGAAAATCGGCGTCGGCTGAACAGAAGAGTCGCCACCGTGCGTTATTTATCCCACGGGAGGGAAAGGAAACGCTCAGAGTAAACCTCGCACAACATGGGAAAGGTATGGTCGTCGCAACCAAAACCTGGATTCGGGAGTCGGTTACGCAAGGGGAAGGTATTAGCACCCCTCACGTCCGTCGTACTCGACGGGATCCACGCTTGTTTTCGGGTATGGATTATTATTCTATCTAAGCTATAGGTCAAGGGTTAAAAAGAAAATAAAATAAAAATAAAAATGACTCGGCAAAGTATCGCACTTTATGCCTACGTATTCCCGCCTGGAACGAGAAATCAGAGTCAACGTAGTTCGCCTACCTACGGGAAAGGAGGGGAAGGTTGCTCGCTAGGATATCGCATCCTATGCCTACGTACTTTTATACAGCATGAAAGATCAGAGCAAACGTAGTTCGGGCCACGTACGACACAAGCCTGTCTTAGTTGATTTTATTCCTTCTGAAAAAGGTTTTCTTGATTAGCAGTCCCGGCGGACAAAAATGACGTCTTGATGAGTTCACATTCTTTTACGGAAGAAGTGTCTTTTATTGTATTTGAAATCTTATTGTGTTTTTCTGTTTGTTTTGAGGAAGAAGAGACAGAACTCTAACCTACGGTTGCGAAGGGAATCAAACTAACCTAATGTTATCATGCATGGGTTAAGACCTAGTGTCTATCATGCTCCTCTCTTGCGCAGAGAGAAACAGAGATCCTAAGGGAATGGACGGAAACAGAAACAATATCAGATATACAATAAAGCAGTAAAATGCATGGATGCAACAATACAAGCGAGGCAAGGGAGTCCCACTCAACCTCGAACCTGGAAAACAATGGGCAAAAGTGAACAGGCTTCACCTTCAACTCAACAGGGTAAACAGCAAACAATACAGTCAGGAAAACCAATCAATACATCAGAATGAAATACAGCAGAAAAAATAAACAGCATCAGCAGTTCTGACTTCAATATCCATCTTCAAGTCATCTCCATACAGCTACAAGCTTCAGCAAGCTTCAATCTCCATATCCACAGCTTTTCAGCAAAGTCTTGATCATCAGTCTTCCATCTACAATGGCTTTTCTTCAAGTCTCAGGCTCCAGGAGAAATATCAGTCAACCAGATGAAGCGAATGAATGTTAGACAGTTAATTACCTACCAAGGGTGGTTCATCAACTGTTAACATTAAACAGAAAGTTTCCTCTCAAAAGTTCTATCTTTCAAATACATTCACTAATCCTTCCAAAGGAAGGAGGTGGATATTTGAAAGAGGCTTTGAATCATAGAGAAAGGATGGATGCAGACAAAGCATTCCATGTTTGAGAAACAAGCTTTCTAATCTAGAGCTCTGCCTAGCTCCTAAACCCTAATCTCTTCAGCAGCTGCTAGCAAGAATCTCCTCTTCATCTCTGGAGGTTGGTCTTCAGTCTCTGGATCTCCAATGGCTTCATCATCATAAGTCTTCAGCTTCCCCAATCCCCAGACAGTCCCAATACCCACACAGACAAACAGTAATCCCCAGAGGGCACACCACACCAATCAGACAAATATAGACAGTATATTAATAGCAGTAGGGGAATCCTGACTTTTCTAAGGGGATCTAATAACTACCCATAGCCCCTATAGTCCCATAGCTAAACTATTTAATCCCTAAGTCCTGAGGGAAAGGAATTAATTCACCTAAGTTGTCACTTAAAACCCTAATTTGTTCATGTTGTTTACACCTAAACTAATCACCTAAAACTAACTCCTAAAAATATGAATTAAATTTCATGTACAAGTTTAATATCTAAACTAAACAACCTAAAAAGAATGAACAAAAAATATTAAAGCCATTAATAGAACAAAAATTAACAAATTTATGTATGAAATGAAACTATTTAAAATGCTATTCATTTGGAAAATATGGGAAAAATATCAAATAAAATATAAAATGCAATTTTTATTTTTTATAATTTTCTAGACTCTTTAAAGAAAATTATGCAAAAAGAATCATCAAAAAATAATGATTTTTCAATTTTATGTGGTTTTTATAAGATGCATGAAAGAAATGAAAGAAATTAAAAAGAATTAAAAGAAATAAATGGGAGGGGGTGAAAATAGCAAGAAAACATAAAGGATACACGTTGGGCCCAGCAAGTTGGGGGGCGCGAAAAGCAATTGAGCCCAGACTGGTCACTAACTCAAACGCTGCGTTTTGAGTTTTCAAATTTTCCCTCCGTTTGCAACATTAAACCGTGGCCACACGATGAGGGGATTAAGTCAACATCTGGGAAGGATCTGAGGGCTGAGGGTCATCGTCCCCAACGAGCCCTAGGGTTTCTGAAAATCCCCCTTCCATGCACAGAATTTCCAGTCCTTCTTTCTCCCTAATCTCTCCGTGAATTAACATGATCCAAAGACAAAGATTACTCTCCTCCTCACCCTCTACAAAGCCATGGTGTTAGATTCTCCTAAAGCTCATCCAATCTCCAAACCCGATAGGTGCAACAGATGACATCCACCATTATCACCTGCTATCAAATGTCTCAATTCTTGCCAAAACTCATCCTAAACTAATCTACACCTCATCCTGATCATTTCAAACCACATACAATGAATTATCATGCTATATTCCACGTGCTATGGACCTTAACAGAATTTATGCACCATGATCAAACTCCTTGAAACTTCTCCAAACTCATCATACTCAGTCCTCTATCCTATCTTAACCATTCTACACTATCAAAACCTTATCATGCTACCTAAACTATGCAAATCGAGCAGAGATACCAACCTGTTGAAAAATGGAGAAATAGCTATGCAACTCTCTGAATTTGATGCTTGCAGTGATTGGGACTTGCTCAGTGTCTTGAATTAAGAGTTCTGTATGCAATGATTCGTGTGTAAACCTCCTGAATCTTGGACTTGAAACCTTCTTGCAAGTTGGATGAAGAAGATGAATGGTACAATCTTTGACCAATTCAACCAATTCTTTGATACAATTCTGACCTATGAATGATCTAGATGATGATCAAATCAAGAACAGTGAGAATTGATGGAGATTATGGAGAGTTTGTGAAGCTTATGCAAAACTGAGAAAGTGTGTAAAACTTGAGGTTTTTGAACAAATGGAATCACCAACCATGGCATGAACCACCTCACATCAATATATAAGTGAGGTTAGAACCTCCTAGAAACTTGGAGAAGTTTCCCTTGCATTCTTTCCCTTGAATTTGGTTTATGTTTCTTTCATTGCAAGCAACCATGGATAACTCTTAAAACATGAACTAAGCTCAAAATTCTACTTTATCCAATGTCTTTAAAATGATCTTTCCATTCAAAATGACCTATAATTTTGCTTCATTTGGCCAATATATGAAAAATCTCATTTTTAAGTCCATTTTTATTCATTAAATCCACCAATTTTGAAACCTTGTGCTATGAATCTTTCCAATCTCTCATGGTCACTTTTCTAGACTCAAAATGTCATTTGGAACAAGTTTGGTGTTGTAAAGTTTTCCATTTGAAGCTTCCTTATATGAGTTTTGGGCATAGGTTAAAATGACCTATAATTCACAAATGACCAAAATACCCTTTGCTTGCCAAGACCATAAGTAGAGTTCCACACATCCTATGAAGGCATACCATACCATTCTAGAAAGCTAAGACAATAAGGAACAACTCTTATGTTGACCATAAATTCATTTGAAATCTCCTTGAGGGGTAAAAATTGCTTTGAAGTCAAGTCACTTTTACAGACAAAATTTCAGATACCTCAGATGACCTGTAACTTGCAAGGACCATAACTTGAGTTGATGTCTTCCACCACTCAAATTAAAGGTATTGAGATCCTCTACAAGTTTCATGTTGACCAGGGATCCATTTGAAGCTTGCATTTTGACTTATCTTGCTTGGAAGTTTGACCTAAACTAGGGGACTTTACATAGAAACCCTAATTTAGAAACTCCTCTTCTCCTTGATTTCTCTTGAATTCTTCTTAGCACAACAAAATATCCTTATTCTCCATGTCAAATGATGAAATACACATCTCCTCAATAGCCCTTAATGCCTCTCCCACAATCCTTTGACCTAGGGTTGACCCAGGGTTGACCTAGATGAAACCCTAGTTGACTGTCTTCAACTGCAATACTTGTGATCACACCAATGACTTGTCTCCTTCTCCAAATGACTTTCCAAGTCTCCCATGATGTCTAGATACTCCCCATGCCTTCAATTCACAGCTCATACTTTCCTTGATGATCCCCAGATACCCTCAGCCAGGAGATAGATGAACTGCTTGACCCATTGACTTGATAGCTTCCAAATTCTTTTCTGATGACTTGAATGAGGTTGAATCAGGATAATAACCTCTTGATAGGCCTCTAGAGATGAGAATAATGATTGGTCCCCTGTTAGCTGACTTGCTATGCTTATGCTATGCAGATGAGTAACCTATGTACATGGCCCTATATGCAAATGCTAATGCAATTGAAACATAAACCAAGTGAATAAGGTTGAGCAAATTTTGGGGTGCAACAGCTGCCCCTATTCAAGCGACTCGGACCCGATTGGGTGAAGAGCCCGGAGCCTTCGGACATTCGCGGTACGAGACGGTTGAATACTAGGAACCCAGAAATTTGCCAACCGCAGAAATAAACTGCGCCACTGCTTGGGGAACGACATTCATCAGCTGAATCTGACTGTTACGGCAACCAACTGATCCATTAGCGACCGTGCTGGGGATGACTCGTCTTTCCACGTAAGGAATAACCGTTCCACGTTAGGAATAACATTGTCCATGTTAGGACTCACCTTTCCACGTAAGGAATACATCGCTTTTCCCCGTCAGGGGTGACTTTTCTCTGCTTTGTCAAACTCTTCCACGTAAGGAATACGTCTTCTTTTGCTTTGTCCACGTAAGGACTCTTTCATTTAGCTCAGCTACTTCTGATTTGAGAATATTATTCTCAGATACAAGATTGCTTTGACGCTTCTTGTATTTGAGCTTAATATTATTATAGCTCTTCAGAACTTCTGATAACACTTTGATAAGTTCATCTTTAGTGAGTTTAGCCATTACCTCTTCAGCGTCAGAGTCAGATTCAGATCCTGAAATTCCTTCCTCCCGATCTTCTATGTTTGCCATCAATGCTACATTGGCACATTTCTCTTCTGACTCAGATTCAGATTCAGATGTATCTGAATCATCCCAGGTGGCCATTAGAACCTTCTTCTTCTTATCATATTTTCTTTTAGGCTTTTGTTTCAACAACTTTGGACATTCATTTTTGTAATGCCTAGGTTCTTTACATTCATAGCAGACAACCTCCTTTTTTCCAGATCTTCTGTGTCCAGAAGATTCTTTTCTTTGGTCAGGCTTCCTGAAGTTTCTGAACTTCTTTCCTTTATGCTTCTTGAGTTTGTTTATTCTTCTAGACAGCATGGATAGTTCATCTTCATCTTCAGATGAGGATTCTTCAGAGCTTTCCTCTATTACCTGCAGTGCTTTAGCAGATTTATTAGATTTTAAAGCAATTGATTTACCTTTCTTTTGAGGTTCATCTTCCTCAAGTTCAATTTCATGACTCCTTAGTGAACTGATTAGTTCCTCCAAGGAGATCTTGTTCAGATCTTTAGCCATTTTCAGTGCAGTCACCATAGGTCTCCATCTGGTAGGTAAGCTTCTGATGATCTTTTTCACATGATCAGCAGTAGAGTATCCTATATCCAGAACCTTTAGTCCAGCTGTAAGTATTTGAAATCTGGAGAACATAGCTTCAACAGATTCAGCTTCTTCCATCTTGAAGGCTTCATACTTCTGAATTAGAGCCAGAGCCTTTGTTTCCTTGACTTGAGAGTTTCCCTCATGAGTCATCTTTAAGGACTCAAACATGTCAAATGCAGTTTCTCTATTTGTGATCTTTTCATACTCAGTGTGAGATATTGCATTTAACAATATTGTTCTAGCCTTGTGGTGATTTCTAAATTCCTTCTTTTGGGCTTCTGTCATAGATTTTCTATCTACTTTCTTGCCATTCCCATCAATGGGATGAACATATCCATGTATGACCAAATCCCATAAATCAGCATCATAACCAAGGAAAAAACTTTCAATCCTGTCTTTCCAATAATCAAATTTCTCCCCATCAAACATAGGGGGTTTAGTGTTGATTTTGTCCCTTTCTTCATATTTGTTGTTAATGTTAGATATTGAAGTATCAGCCATAGTAACAACCAATATATATATATCAAAGTTTTTCTCACAGGATCTTTTTTGTCACTGTGAAGTGGTAGCACACACAGAACCGGAGCTCTGATGCCAACTGAAGGTGAGAAAATACTTAGAAGGGGGGGTTGAATAAGTATGAAGTTAAAAACTTAGAAATAAAACTCAAGTATTTTTATCCTGGTTCGTTGAACTCAACTACTCCAGTCCACCCTTTCTAGAGTGATTTTCCCTTCTCAAACAAGGACTTAATCCACTATTTAATCAACTGATTACAATAGTAAGCACTAAGAACAACTGTTCAAAGTCTTCTCAAGAACTACTGATCCTGACTGGATCTTCTTAAGGTTTTCTTACAATCAAATGTAATAACAAATACAAGTGTTAAAATGCTTCTAATAAAGCTTTATCACAACTGTGATTTTTCACTTAAGATTAAGAACAAAGAATTAATTCTAGCAAGAATATAAGTTGTATGAGAGCTTTGATAATAAATTCTTTTCAAGTGTTTCGTCGACTGAAGAAGATGAGTGGAGACTTGCTTTTATAGGCACAGTGATCCAAGAGCTTTTCACGTTGAGAAGTGTATACTAAAAGGTCTGAGCCCTTTTTGTCTTCACATCAAGTGACCTTTCCTAGAAGAAGAAAGCATAGAGAAATCCTTTTTGTCTGTGTTCTTGTGTCTAGCATGAATAGGGAAAGAGTCGTTTGGATATTCCAACGGACATAATCTTTGAATTCTTCTTCAACAGTTTTCAGCAAGAATCATCAGAGTCTAATTTGATCAGAGCCTTCTGATGTTGATCAGAGTTTTGCTGAATCAGAGTATTTGCAGCAAGTGTGCTTTTAGCGTGTATAAGTTCAGAGCAGAGTTTTGAGTCAGATCCTCAGTACTGGCAGTGTTAGTACTATCAGAGTCTTCTGAAGTAACTATGCTTAAAAACTCCTCATACAAAATTCTTCATTGGTTCATATGCTTCTGACTTGCTTCAGATTCTTCTGGAGCTTCTGCTTCAAATCCTTCTGGAGGCAACGCTCAGAATCTTCTGATGGCAGCATTCAGAATCTTCTAATGACAGTGTTTAGAATCTTCTAAGGAATGCTTCTGATGCTTCAGAGCCTTGCATATTTCTTATGTTCAGATCTGATTTGCTTCTAGAGTAATATTTACTTTAATATCTGCAGCAAACATTCTTAAGCAAATTTTAGAGTCTATAATTCTTAATTACAAAATTTCATAATAGTTATCATCAAAACATAGAGATATTATTAAGAACCAATCTGTGTTCTAACAGTTTCTCCGTAGACGGAGCTGGAATCTCCTGAATGGCCCTCACTTTGTCAGGATCCACTTCAATACCTCTCTGGCTGACAATGCAACCCAATAATTTCCCTGATCGTACTCCAAACGTGCAGTTGTTAGGATTCAAACGGAGCTTGTATTCCTTCAATCGACCGAACAGCTTCGACAAATGTTTGACATGATCATCTTTAGTCTTCAACTTAGCCATCATATCGTCCACGTAAACTTCAATCTCTTTTTGCATCATATCATGGAACAAAGTAGTCATAGCCCTTTGATATGTTGCCCCGGCGTTCTTCAATCCAAACGGCATAACTCTATAGCAAAAGGTGCCCCAGGGAGTAATGAACGACGTCTTCTCTCTGTCTTCGAGAGCCATTTTGATCTGATTGTATCCTGAAAATCCATCCATAAAAGAGAAGATTTCATATCTCGCAGTGCTGTTAACCAAAATTTCAATGTGAGGCAGCGAGAAATCATCTTTCGGACTGGCCTTATTCAGATCCCTGTAATCCACACACATATGGACTTTCCCGTCTTTCTTCGGAACAGGTACAATGTTGGCTAACCAAAGCGGATACTCGGCAGTGACAAGAAAACCTGCATCAATCTAATTCTGTACTTCTTCCTTGATCTTCAGAGCCATATCGGGTCGAGTTCTTCTGAGTTTTTGTTTAACCGGTGGGAAATCTGGTTTCAACGGCAGGCGATGCTCAACTATGGCAGCATCCAATAGAGGCATGTCTTGATAGGACCACGCGAACACATCAACAAACTCTTTGAGCAACTCAATCAACTTCTCCTTCACATCGGGCTTGAGCAGAGCTCCAATTTTTACTTCCCTATGGATTTCTTTTGTTCTCAAATTGATCACTTCCACAGGCTCTTGATGAGGTTGGATAGCCTTTTCTTCTTTCTCAAGAAGTCTGGAGATCTCTTCTGGAATATCGTCTTCTTCGTCTTCAGCCTCAAACACAGGGAATTTGAAGTTTGGCGAAGGAAGAGGGTCATTATTCCCGGGATGTAATGGGTGTAGAAATCTGCGCATGTGATATTATTTTATTTAGTTTAAAAAGTGAAAAGTGTGTGTACGCAAGATGCTACTCATTATTATTTTTCCAACATAGTAATAGTAATAAAAAAAGAAAAGCACACAAATGGAAGCAAATATTTATTGATGATAGCAAAATCCGAACAAAGAAATGCCCAACAGGATCACCTTTGCCTTGGGCAGAGCAAAGGGAATTATTAAAAGCAAGCCCACACAACACATATTTTCGCCTTGGGCAGAGCGAAAACTTTAAAGACAAATGTTTACTTTGATATATGAATCACAGTAGGGGCTTCAACCATGTTCCAATTCTTGATCAGAACTCCCGGAGTCATGAAATCTGGAACATCCTCATCATAATCTTCTTCAGTAACAGCATAGACTCCAAAGCTATAATCAAAGTCATCTGAGACATAACCCGGATCTTCCATATAGGGCTTATAATCTTCAAATGGAATGAAGAGACTTGCTGAACCATCTGATATGTAACCTTCAGACTCGTCTTCGGACACGGCGTTGATATGAGGAGGATGAATGACCCCTCCACTGCGGAACACCTTGTTGATCGGCGGGAACTCTTGATTTCTGCTGACCTATTTGAAGGTGAGAAAATACTTAGAAGGGGGGGGGGGTTGAATAAGTATATAGAAAAACTTATGGCAATAAAAACTCAAAGATTTTTATCCTGGTTCGTTGAACTTAACTACTCCAGTCCACCCTATCAAGAGTGATTTTCCTTTCTCAACAAGGACTTAATCCACTATTAATCAACTGATTACAATAGCAAGCACTAAGAGCAACTGTTCTTAATTTTCTCAAGAACTACTGATCCCAACTAGATCTTCTTAAGGATCTTTTACAACCAAATGTATGACTAAAACAAGTGTTTAAATGCTTCTAATTAAGCTATATCACAACAGTGATTTTACACTTAAATTTTAAGAACTTATGAAATAAATTCAGCAAAGAGTATAAATTGTATGAGAGCTTGTAATGAATTTCTTTCAATGATTTCCTCAACTAAAGAAGAGAGATGGAGTCTTGCTTTTACAGG
The DNA here is from genome assembly GCA_963859935.3 of Lathyrus sativus. NCBI lineage: Eukaryota > Viridiplantae > Streptophyta > Magnoliopsida > Fabales > Fabaceae > Lathyrus > Lathyrus sativus. Next base: position 95,457,530 of record OZ012738.1, on the reverse strand, counting down.
CACATAAGTCCAAGATATTTTTCACGTTGAAGGTTGTGTACTGAAAAGGGCTGAGCCTTTTTGTCTTCACATCACATGACCTTTCCTAGAAATAGAATGCACAGAGAAATCCTTTTTGTCTGTGTTCTTGTGTCGAGAATAAATGAGGAAAGAGTCGTTTGGCCAAACCAATGGACATAACTTTAAATTCTTCTTCAACAAGTTTCAGCAAATAACATCAGAGCCTAGGGTGATCAGAGTCTTCTGATGTTCATCAGAGTTTGCTGAATCAGAGCAATGCAGCAAGTGTGCTTTCAGCGTGTAATAATTCAGAGCAGAGTTTGGAATCAGATCCTCAGTACAAGCAGCGTACAATACTAACAGAGTCTTCTGAAAAAATGTGCTTGAAACTCTTCATACAAAAGTATTCAATGCTTTAGATGCTTCTGGCTTCTGCTTCAGATTCTTCTGTAGCTTCTGCTTCAGACCCTTCTGTAGACAGCGCTCAGAATCTTCTGTAGGCAGCGTTCAGAATCTTCTAAGAGATGCTTCTGATGCTTCAGAGCCTTGCATATTTTCATGTTCAGATCTAATTTGCTTCCAGAATAATACTCACTTTAATATCTGCAGCAAACATTCTTAAACAAATTTTAGAGTATATAATTTCTTAATACAAAATTTCATAAGAGTTATCATCAAAACATAGAGATATAATTAAGAACCAATCTGTGTTCTAACAATCTCCCCCTTTTTGATGATGACAAAAACATAAGAAATTTTGTTCAATAAAAATATAATTATAACTCCCCCTGAGATTATGAATCTCCCCCTGAATTGAATACTTAGAAGGAATAGAAACTTCCCTTTTTGCATGAGTATTATTTTCAGAATCAGAGCCTGATTGTTCCAAAAATTAGATATTGACTTTGAATGCACGTTTCAGAATCAGAGCCTGATAGGTTAAAACTTTGATCTGGGGATCTCAGAGTTATTTTTAAAGAATTTGTCAGATTTTTCAAATGATCTGAAATACTAAGAGTTCACATTAGTTATAATTAGATGTGTCTGAGTTTCATTTAGGTAGAGTTTGTTTGAACAGTCAGATCCATTTTCTCCCCCTTTTTTGTCATAATCAAAAAGTAAAACTTTTAAAGACAAATAAAAGGAAATACAGAAAAGATACATTCATGTAGAGAAAACAGCATAGTCATTCATTCATATTAAAAACAGACAAATCATCAGATAAATTCAAGTTCATGTGCACAAACATCAGATACAGAAAAACATAAAACTAGGTTTGCTTAGACAGAATCATCTTCAGAAGTTGAGTGATCTCAGATGAGGATTCTTCTTGCTTTGTCATCCATTTTGCCATGTTCTCATTCTTCTGATCTTGCTTAGACATCCATTGTGCCATGTTCTCAGTCCTCTGATCTTGCTTGGCCATCCATGACTTGATCTCAGATTGCCCAGCTTCCAATAGTGCAATCTTATCTTCTAGATCTGGATTTTCTTTCTTGATCTCAGTAGATGTAGATGGAGTAGATTCTTGTGTAGGAAAAGAAGCAGAGTCAATTTCCATTGGGGATGCAGAGTCAGGAGCAATAGATCCAGAGGGATTTTCCACAATTGTCATAGCCAGTGGATTTTTTTCAGAAGCAGATTCTGCAAAAGCTTCTGTAGCAGATACTCCAAAAGATGAAGGTACATCTTCAAGAAGCAAAGGTGCAGATCTTTTCACATTCCATATCATGCTTCTGGAAGTCTTAGCAAATCTGAGCTTCGCATCATCAGAATAGACATTCTTCAGATTTGAGGCAACAATATTGAATCTTGTAATGAAGCTATTCCAGATAGCATCAGATTCATTTGCATCCATAGTTGACAAGCATCTCTTCTGTACAGAGCCTAAATTCATCTTTATCTCTTTCTGAAAATTAGCAAATAAAGTATCAACGTTTAGCCTAGTTTTTGGTTTGAGAAGGTTTTCCAAAGTGAATGGCTTGGGTTGAGGTGGAGGTGGTATGGTGAATTTTGGAATGATGATCATAGGACGAGGGTAGAAAGGAAAAGATGGATGGTCAGATGGAGTGACAGATTTGGATCTGGATAAGGCATTAACCAGAAATGGTTTTACACATGATGCATAAGAAACGACATCAAATGTAGTGGGAGAGTAAGGAATGAAAACAAATTTATCAGACAATAGAGGTTCTGATGAAATCATATCTGGCAGTTCTTTTAAGTAGGTTTGAAGAATAAATGGTAGAATAGTGGAAGTCTTAGGTTTAAATGGAGTGATTGTGTCAGTTGGTTCTATTCTAGTATAGAAATGTTTAAGCTTTAAACCATAAGGAAATGGATCAGAGGGATGTGGTTTAAAGGAAGCAACTGAAACAAACTCAGATGTCCTGGGTTTGGGTGATGGAATGGGTTCAGGAATGAGAGTTTCAGATGAAACAGGTAGATCTGATTGTTTAGATTCAAATTCTATGAGAGAGGGAGGTGAGATGACATCTGGATGAACATCAGATTCAGAGGAATCAGATGAGGTGGTTGGGGTACAAGATGTAGATTATACCTCAAATACAGTCTTGAGAGGTTGAATATCCAGAATCTCAGAGTCAGGTATGTTTGTTTCAACAGGATTGGATAGTTTTGGTTGAATAGCAGAAGGTTTGGATGTTTGTGGTTCAGATACAACTGGTTCAGATGCAACTTGTTCAGGTGCAACTGTTTCAAATGCAACAGGGTCAGATTGTATGGGTTCAGATGCAGCTGGTTGTTGAACTTCAGGTTGTTGTTGTGTGGTAGGTTGTTCTGTTGGTTTTGTTTGTGGTTCTGATTGTGGAATATCAGATGATTTTAATGGTGTTGTGGAAACAAGATCAGATGATTTTGGTGGTTCAGAGGTTTGAGATGGAGCAGGAATAGTTTGATTTTGAGTGGGAGGAGGTTCAGGAACAGAACTAATTGTTGATACATTTACAACAATTTTAGAAATAGAAGGTAAATATGATTTAGTACCTTTTGTCTTGATGCGCTTGGTGGGAACAGAGGGAACTTCTCCAGAAGCTTTTCTCTTGATCTACTTCTGTGGTTTGTCAGCAACCCTCTATTTCTTCTGAGCAGCAGCTTCTTCTGCCTATAACTATCTTCTTTTTCTCATGTTCTCCTCATACACATCTGGAATAGGTTCTCTTGCTCTTATCAGAATATCTGCAGGAATAGGTGTTCCATCTGCCTTGCACATGTCAATATACCTAAGAATAATATCCTTAGGTTCTTCAGCACCAAAGATTGGAAAGTCTTGAACTGGAATCCTTCTCTGACTTACTTCAGTAACATTCAGCTTCTTAGGAGTAGATGTGAGTTCATCCACAACTTTTAGCCTCTAAAGACTCTTTCCATTCAATGGTTTTCCAACAATTGATTCAAGCTCTTCTTTAACTCCAGCTTCATGTAAAGCAGCCACCAGACCATTCTCTGTCAGAATGTCTGAGATCAGTCTTCCGAAGGGAATCCAAGTCCTGATCTTCTGTCCTTTTGTCTTAATAGATTCTTTGGATGCATTGATATGATTCCACAGATGCATAAAGAGAATGTATGGCAGATCTACTTTGGTACTCTGACTTAGGCAGTACATGAATTAGAGTTGTTCATTGTTCACATAATCTGGAGAATTTGTTGATTTTCTGTGATTGATGCATCCTAGAAAAATCTTTTCCCAGATTTTATAGTCAGGTTTCAGATCCTTAAATTTATTGGAGGATTGTCCAAATGAAATGACTTCCTCATAAACTTCTTCCATATCCACACGCCCAGCTGGCAGATGACACACTCCATCAGTTTCCTCATATCCAATGAGTTTTCTGATGAGATCTTCAGAGATGATGATTTCTCCTCCCAGAACAGAAGATAGGATGAACTTTGGAAAAACAGAAGCATGAATCCAAAATTCCTTCACTAGGTGTGGATACACTGGTCCAAATAATCTATCAAAATATTTGACCCAACCTTGAGCACCAATAATGGAACGCAAGTCAAATCCATTTTCAGCCAAAGAATCAAAATCCACCATTGGTTCACAAAGAACTTCTAGCTTATCAACAAGGGTTAACAGTGTTCTTTCAAGTTCCTTAAATGGAGTAGCACCCATGTTTGATGATGCAATAGCGTCCATAGATGATTGGAACTAAGCTGATGTTGAGGATGATGTTGCCATTGTTGAAGATGAAGACGATTTGGACGAAGGTTTAGGGTTTTTATGAAGAGCAAAGAGTAGAAAAAAATACATATAATGTTTGTGAAGTGAAAAGTGTGAAATGGTGTGATTTGTGGTATTTATAGAGAAAGAAATTAGGGCATTCAAAAGGACACATTCAGCACGTTCCACTTAGCAATTAATAGCATTTAATGAAAAGAATAAAAATCATTTCAAAGCATTAATTGATTCTGACAATTTAGGGGGAAAACCACGATTTTAAGTATTCAAACAATACCTCAAATGTCTCTTTAGTAATGTGCACGCCATTTTTTTAGATTCAGAGTGACACGTGTTTGCTTGCATGTGCTTCTGAATTCTCTTGAGAAATGAAACGTTAGCCAATGTTCAGATCCTCTAAGATTGGTTAGTTCAGATACACATAAATAATAAAAATAATTCAAGATATCAAATAATTGACAGATGAAATACTTCAGAGTTTTAAACATTTTGCATCTGAGAAGTTTTGCTTCTGATAAATATCATTCTAGACAAAAATCCATACCAACATTTTTCAGAATAAACTTAAACCTATCTTCAGCAAGGGTTTTGTGAAAATATCAGCCCCCTGATGATCTGTATCAACAAAGGCTAAGTTTATAATACCCTTCTGAACATAGTCTTTGATGAAGTGATGTTTAATTTCTATATGTTTTGCCTTAGAGTGTAAAATAGGGTTTTAGACAAACATATAGCAGAAGTATTATCATAGAATATAAAAATATTACTCTCAAAGATCTGATAGTCTTCTAGCTAACTTTTCATCCAGAGCATCTGCGTGCTACATCCAGCAACAGTAATATATTATGCTTCTGTAGTTGATAGTGCAATTGTAGGCTGCTTCTTGCTGTACCAGGAGATTAAATTTCTTCCTAGAAATTGACAACTTCCAGAAGCACTTTTTCTTTCCACTCTGTCTCTATCGTAATCAGCATCACAGAATCCAACTAATTTGAAATCATCAGATTTTTGGTAACACAAACCCACATTAGAAGTACCTTTCAGATACCTTAGAATCCTCTTAACAACTGTTAAGGTGATTCTCTAGGATCTGATTGGAATCTTGCACACAAGCATACACTGAATAAAATGTCAGGTCTAGAAGCAGTTAAGTAGAGAAGAGATCATATCATACCTCTGTAGAGTTTCTGATCTCCTTTCTTACTTACCTCTTCCTTACCAAGAGTACTTGTTGATGCATGGGAGTTTTTGCCATCTTACTATCAGTCATGTTAAACTTCTTCAGAAGCTCTTTAACATATTTGGTCTGATGAATGTAAGTGCAATCTGAAGTCTGGTTGACTTGAATTCTCAGAAAGATTCTCAATTCTCCCATCATGCTCATCTCAAATTCTGCCTGCATACATTGAGCAAACTCCTTTCCCAGCATAACATTGGTAGATCCAAATATAATATCATCCACATATATTTGACAAATTAAAAGATATTTCTTAAATGTTTTACAAAAGAGTGTTGTGTCCACTTTTCCTCTGATAAAAATTTTCTCCAGAAGAAAATTGCTTAATCTCTCATACCAAGCTCTGGGAGCTTGTTTTAAGCCATAAAGAGATTTCTTTAGTTTGAAAACATGTTCTGGAAATTTTTCACTTTCAAAACCAGGAGGTTGGTGAACATACACTTCTTCTTCTATAATTCCATTTAGAAAGGCACTTTTAACATCCATCTGATATAGAGTGGTGTTATTATGTGTAGCAAAAGAAATGAGTAAACGAATTGACTCTAACCTGGCTACAGGAGCATAAGTCTCTGTATAATCAATTCCTTCTTGCTGGCTATAACCTTGAGCAACAAGCCTTGCTTTATTTCTTTCAACTTCTCCTTTTTCATTCAACTTGTTTCTGTAGACCCATTTAGTTTCAATTATGTTGAATCCTTTTGGTCTTGGAACCAAATCCCAAACATCATTTCTTGTGAACTTATTGAGCTCTTCTTGCATTGCAATTATCCAGTCATTGTCTTTCAGAGCTTCATCCACAAAAGTTGGTTCAATAACTGACACCAACCCAAATAATGATGCTTCAGATGATCTGAGGAAGGATCTTGTTTTTATTGGGTCATCTTTCTTTCCAATGATCACATCCTTTGGGTGAGAGGCCTTGATTCTGGAAGATGATCCTCTAACAGTTGATTCTTCAGAAATATTCAAGTTATTCATTTGAGAAGCTAAAGGTATTGCATCTGGCATTGCTTCTGGTTCCTTCACTTGAGCTTTTTCTGCCTCTGAGCCTTTAGAGTCTGTGAGAATTACTTCTCTATCTGCAGAACTTTCAAACTGCTTTGGCTTTTCAACGCCAAGCTTATCATCAAATCTAACATGTATAGATTCTTCCACAATCTGTGTTTCAGTATTGTATACTCTGTAGCCTTTAGAGCGTTCAGAATACCCAAGCATGAAACACTTCTGTGCTTTAGAATCAAACTTGTTAAGATTCTCTTTAGTGTTCAACATATAACAAATACATCCAAAAGGATGAAACTAAGAAATGTTGGGCTTTATGTTCCTCCACAATTCATAGGAAGTCTTTTCCAGAAGAGGTCTTACAGATACTCTGTTCTGAATGTAACATGTTGTGTTTATTGCTTCTGCCCAAAAGTGTTTTGCCAGATTAGTTTCGTTGATCATGGTTATGACCATTTCTTGTAAATTTCTATTTTTCCTCTCTACAACTCTATTCTGTTGTGGAGTTCTAGGGCAGGAGAAATCATGAGCAATGCCATTTTCATTAAAATATTTTTCAAAATATTTGTTTTCAAATTCACCAGAATCTGACTTTGATAATTTTAAAATCTTTTTCATTCTGGACTTGTTTGCAGAAGTCAAAGAACACAGAATGTGACTCATCCTTGTGTTTTAGAAACTTTACCCATGTCCATCTGCTATAGTCATCAACAATGACTAATCCGTAATTCTTGCCTCTGATGGATGCAGTTTTCACTGGTCCAAACAGATCAATGTGAAGTAATTCTAATGGTCTTGAAGTTGAGACAACATTTTTTGATTTAAAAGAAGATTCTGAAAATTTTCCTTTTTGACATGCTTCACAAAAAGCATCTGAGTTGAACTTCAACTTAGGAACTCTTCTGACCAGATTGAGTTTATTAATATGAGATATACGTCTCATATTAATATGTCCAAATCTTCTGTGCCAGGCCCATTGCTCATCATTAACAGACAAAAGGCATTTAACATTTTGAACCTTAAGTTCTGAAAGATTTATTTTGTAAATGGTGTTCTTCCTCTTTCCATTAAACAGGATTGAGCCATCCTTCTGACTAACAGCTTTGCAACATTGTTGATTAAAGATTATGTCATAACCATTGTCACTTAATTGACTTATGGACAATAGATTATGCTTTAATCCTTCTACAAGTAAAACATTAGATATAGAGGGAAGGTTACCATTGCCAATAGTACCAGAGCCAATAATCTTGCCCTTCTGATTCCCTCCAAACTTCACTTCTCCTCCATATTTAAGTTCCAGGCTTTGGAACATAAACCTTTCTCCCGTCATGTGACGTGAGCAGCCAGAGTCCAGGTACCATGACTGGCGTCTTGACTTTTCTGCTAAATACATCTGCAACAGGGATTATCTTATCCTTAGGTACCCAGATCTTTTTGGGTCCTTTTGGGTTAGTTGCCTTGAAAGTCTGTCTGAACTTCTGTCTTTTTATGATAGTTCTGTTCCGATTGACTTTTGGCTTAAACACATGAACGTTTTGATCAGAACGTGTGTGTTTAATATCATTTAGATGACCAAACTTGAAATGAGAGTATAGGGGAGTCTTCTTAATGATAAGTTTATCAACAGGCATTGGATTTAAATCCTTTCCAAAGGAAGATTCATATCCAATTCCTTTCCTGTTGTTTCTGCTAACTCCATAGATCATTGAAGTCATCTTGCTTCTATCTATGCTTTTAGCCAGAAACTTCTGAAAGCTGAAGTAATATTCTTCTAAAATATTTTTGCATTTAGACTTACTTTCAGATTCAGAGTTTTGTTGAGGTTTTCCAAAATTGGCTTTCATTTTCAAATTATTTTCTTTTAGCTCAGCAACTTCTGACCTTAACAGATTATTCTCAGATCCAAGATTGCATTTAAGCTTCTTGCATTTGAGCTTAATCTGATTATAATTTTTCAGGACTTCTGATAAGACTTTAATAAGCTTTTCCCTAGTGAGATCAGAAAGTACCTCTTCTAAGTTAAATTCAGATCCAGATGAACCTTCATTTTGATCTTCCACGCCTGCCATCAGAGCCATGTTGGCGCATTCATCTTCAGATTCTGATGAGGATCCAGATTCATCAGAGTCATCCCATGTTGCCATTAGAACCTTCTTCTTTTTGTCAAACTTCCTCTTTGGCTTTTCTTTTAGAAGCTTTGGACATTCATTCTTGTAATGGCCAGGTTCTTTACATTCAAAACACACAACTTCCTTCTTTCCAGATCTTTTTGGTCTAGAGGACTCCTTGCGCTAATCTGGCTTTTTGAAGTTCTTGAACTTCCTCTGCTTGTGCTTCTAGAGTCTGTTGATTCTTCTGGACAGCAAGGACAATTCATCTTTTTCTTCAGAAGAAGATTCTTCAGTGCTTTCTTCTAACACCTACAAAGCTTTCACAGATTTGTTAGATTTTAAGGCAATTGACTTACCTTTCTTTTGAGGCTCATCTTCCTCAAGTTCAATTTCATGGCTCCTCAGTGAGCTGATTAGTTCCTCCAAAGTGATCTTGTTCAGATCCTTAGCTAGCTTCAGAGTAGTGACCATTGGTCTCCATCTGATGGGCAAGCTTCTGATGATCTTCTTCACATGATCAACGGTTGAGTAGCCTTTGTCCAGCACTTTTAGACCTGCTGTGAGGATCTAGAATCTAGAGAACATAGTTTCTATAGACTCAGATTCTTCCATTTTGAACGCTTCATACTTCTGTATTAGCGCCAGAGCCTTGATCTCTTTAACTTGAAGGTTTCCTTCGTGAGTCATCTTCAAAGACTCAAACATGTCAAATGTAGTTTCTGTATTTATGATCTTCTCATACTCAGTATGAGATATTGCATTTAACAAGATTATCCTAGCCTTGTGGTAATTTCTGAACTCCTTCTTTTGGGCTTCAGTCATAGATTTTCTATCTACTTTCTTGCCATTCCCATCAGTGGGATGAACATACCCATCTATGACCAAGCCCCATAAATCAGCATCATAACCAAGGAAGAAACTTTCTATTCTGTCCTTCCAATAATCAAATTTCTCCCCATCAAACATATGGGGTTTTGTGCTGATTCTATCCCTTTCTTCATATCTGTTGTTACTGTTAGATGTTGAAGTTTCATCCATAATAACAACCAAATATATATATCAAAGTTTTCCCACTAGATCTTTTTTGTCACTGTGAAGTGGTAGCACACACAGAACCGGAGCTCTGATGCCAACTGAAGGTGAGAAAATACTTAGAAGGGGGGTGGGGTTGAATAAGTATATAGAAAAACTTATGGCAATAAAAACTCAAAGATTTTTATCCTGGTTCGTTGAACTCAACTACTCCAGTCCACCCTATCAAGAGTGATTTGCCTTTCTCAACAAGGACTTAATCCATTATTAATCAACTGATTACAATAGCAAGCACTAAGAGCAACTGTTCTTAGTCTTCTCAAGAACTACTGATCCCAACTGGATCTTCTTAAGGATCTTTTACAACCAAATGTAAGAATAAAACAAGTGTTTAAATGCTTCTAATTAAGCTATATCACAACAGTGATTTTACACTTAAATTTTAAGAACTTATGAAATAAATTCAGCAAAGAGTATAAATTGTATGAGAGCTTGTAATGAATTTCTTTCAATGATTTCCTCAACTGAAGAAGAGAGATGGAGTCTTGCTTTTATAGGCACAGAAGTCCAAGATATTTTTCACGTTGAATGCTGTGCACTGAAAAGGGCTGAGCCTTTTTGTCTTCACATCACATGACCTTTCCTAGAAATAGAATGCATAGAGAAATCCTCTTTGTCTATATTCTTGTGTCTAGCCTAAATGAGGAAAGAGTCGTTTGGCCAAACCAATGGACATAACTTTGAACTCTTCTTCAACAAGTTTCAGCAAATAACATCAGAGCCAAGGGTGATCAGAGTCTTCTGATGTTCATCAGAGTTTGCTGAATCAGAGCAATGCAGCAAGTGTGCTTTCAGCGTGTAATAATTTAGAGCAGAGTTTGGAATCAGATCCTCAGTACTTGCAGCATACAGTACTAACATAGTCTTCTGAAAAACTTTGCTTGAAACTCTTCATGCAAAAGTCTTCAATGCTTCAGATGCTTCTGGCTTCTGCTTCAGATTCTTCTGTAGCTTCTGCTTTAGATCCTTCTGTAGACAGCGCTCAGAATCTTCTGTAGGCAGCGAAGAGAATCTTCTAAGAGATGCTTCTGATGCTTCAGAGCCTTGCATATTTTCATGTTCAGATCTAATTTGCTTCCAGAATAATATTCACTTTAATATCTATAGCAAACATTTTTAAACAAATTTTAGAGTATATAATTTCTTAATACAAAATTTCATAAGAGTTATCATCAAAACATAGAGATATAATTAAGAACCAATTTGTGTTCTAACACTGTTGAGCAAAACCACTGGAAAAACCAAGACCTTTCTTGTTCTTATTCTCTGGCAAAAAGAACATCTTACCCCAACCTGTCTGAGGACCACTGCTCACAACCTGTTGCGCATCCTTGAATGATGACATGGGCACTCTGGGTTTTTGAACATTGTCTCCTATGATAGAAAAGCCTGGAACTGCGTACCAACCTCTTCTTCAGCTTCAACATAAGAGAATGATGATAAATGACTCACCACCAAAGCTCTTTCCCCACAAACTGTAACTGTTTTGCCTTCAAAAGCATACTTCAATTTCTGATGTAGAGTGAAGGTAACTGCCCCAGCTTCATGTATCCACGGTCTCCCTAACAAACAACTATAGGTGGCGCGAATGTCCATGACTTGGAACGTGATCATGAAAGTCTGCAAACCTATAGTTATCGGTAGGTCTACTTCACCAATTACTGCTTTTCTAGATCCATCAAAAGTCTTGACGATGACATGACTGGGCCTCATCGGCGGTCCCTGATAAGATAACTTGGATAAAGTGGTTCTAGGCATCACATTCAGAGAGGATCCAGTATCGACCAACACACTGGACAAAGAATCATTCCCACAGTTCATAGAAATATGAAAGGCCATATTATGCTTCTTTCCTTCCTCTGGGAGGTCTTCCTCATTAAAACCCAGATTTTCGCATGTAGTAATATTGCCGATGATATTATCAAATTGCTCCATTGTAACATCTTGCTCTACATATGCTTGCTCCAATATCTTTGTGAGCGCTTCCCTATGTGCCTCAGAACTCATTAGTAGTTGTAGGACAAAGATCTTAGACGGGGTTTGCAGAAGCTGATCTGCAACTTTGTATTCACTTCTCTTGATTACCTTCAGCACTTCGTCTTATTTGGGCAAGTCGGATCCACCAAATTGATCCACAATTGGGTCCTTTGAACTCGGTTGCTCTACTGAGGTTCCCTTGTCTTTCGAAGGCACTAAAGGGTAGACTTGGCCGCTTCTTGTTACTCTGCTGACATCTGCAATGTTAACAACCGAAGGCAGAGTAGGTAAGGGTACCTCCCTTCCATTTTCCAACATCGTAGCGTTATATCGGTACATGATAATTTTACTAGAAGTGTAAGGGACAGGACCCGACACATTGATTACCAGGGGAGTAACGGTCGACTTTCTACTATCACACGTGATCTCAATACGCTCCACTTCCTTGAAGTGAGGCACTATAACACAAACTTTTTCAGTCTTCTTATCTGAAACTTCCTGATCACTTCCTTTTGAGTAACTCTGAATCATGTTTACGGAGGGTGAACCATGTGGAGGCAATGGGTTATCCTACACATTAGGATTGGAATCCTTAAAGGATAATATTCCGCACTTAATGAGCCTCTAGACATCTGCTTTCATACCAAAACAACTCTCAATGTCATGACCTGGAGCTCCCTGATGGTAAGGACAAAATCTGTCAACTTTATAGTAAGGAGGGGGGTTCTTAGGAACCTCGGGTGGAGCTTTTGTCTGGATGTGACCTTTTCGGATCAAGGCTGGGAACAAATCTGCATACTTTATAGGGATGGGATCAAAGTTTATCTTCCTGTATACACGACCCTGATTGTTGAATGGCCGATTATGTTGAGGAGATTGTGGACTTTCTTGTGGTTGTGACTAATAAGTTGGAGCATTGAAAACTGGCGATACTGCTGCAACCGGATATGCTGATGAATACCTTTTCCTGGGTCTTCCTTCCTGTACAACGTTCACTTCCTTTTCCTTTTTCTTCACAAAACCACTTCCATACTTCTTAGCATTGCTAGGAGCATTCTCTTCTCTGACCAATCGTCCCTCTCGGACTCCCTCTTCCAAACGCATTCCCATATTCACCATCTCGGTGAATCCGCTGGGTGAACTTGCGACCATTTTCTCGTAAAAGAAAGGACCAAGGGTCTTTAGGAAAATCTTGGTCATTTCCCTTTCCTCTAATGGTGGCGTAACATGCGCGGCCAACTCACGCCAACGTTGAGCATATTCCTTAAAGTTCTCTTTGTCTTTCTGCATCATGGCCCTCAACTTATCTCTGTCAGGAGCCATGTCTACATTATATTTATACTGTTTGATGAAAGCCCCACCTAGATCGTTGAAAGATTGAATCTTCGTACTATCCAACCTCATATACCATTTGAGCGCAGCGCCTGTCAGACTATCCTGGAAGTAGTGGATGAGTAATTGATCGTTATCAGTTTGTGCAGACATCTTCTTGGCGTACATGATGAGATGAATTTGAGGGCAAGTATTCCCCGTGTACTTCTCAAAATCAGGAACTTTGAATTTCGACGGAACCTTGACATTCGGAACTAAGCACAGGTCAGAAGCAGTATTTCCAAACAAATCCTTCCCACGAAGGGCTTTTAATTCCTTTTGAATCTTAGAAAATTGGTCTTGAAAACCAACCATCCTCTCTTCAAAACCCACAGTTTCAGTCGGAGATCCATGGTAGATTGGCTCGTCCAGAATACATGGAGTAACATTCACGCGCGGTGGTGCAGTGGTCATTACGACAGCAATGGCAGGGATAGCTTGCACAGTGGTCACGACAGGGACCTCAGGAACAGGTGGGCGATAGCCAGTGGGAGTGAAATGAGAAGGCATTCCCCACGGAAAACCTGGCGGCATGTTGTAGGTCACTTCGGCAACAGTAGGCACCACTGGGATCGGTGCTGACACAACTTCGGAGATAACAGTCCTTTGAACCTCTTGGTTGCTGAGTGTGGCTTGACTGGACAGAGCTTCCACTAGACCGTTCAACCTCTCCAAACTTTCCTTCAGAATTGCAACTTCATCACGGAGCACCTTGTTATCTTGTTCAAGCTGGTCCATCTTTTGGCGTTGATTGGCACGAGTATTGTACCCGTGATTCAGCTTGTCTGTGAAGATGAAGCAAGAGTGAGACCCTGGAATGCAAACAATGCTATGTTGATGCAAAAATGCAAATGAGTATGAAACTTCAAGAAACTCAAATTATTTTTCGGTATTATAACGTTGGAGAAACTTATATATTTTTTATATTCAAGAAGCATTACAAAGCAAAGTACTCTTTTAAGAGTTTATTACATTGAACCAAAAGCAAAAGATAACTCAGAGGTCTACTCCTTATGCTCTTTCTATGCACAAAGTTCTTCTTCTAACTGGTTGACGTGTTATTGCAATTCAACCTTCTCATTGATGAGTCGATATACACATTCTTTCCAAGCCATAGTAGCTGGGGAAAAGTCATCACTGGCGACAGCTCTTGAAGAGGTGTGAGAGGAAAATAAATCCTCCCGCGCCTTCCTCTTCCTTGCAAATTCTATCTCTTGCAGCTTTTGAGACTTCTCTTTCTCTACCTTGAGGGTGAAAAACTTGTTCCTCCAAGCGGCTTTCAGTTTTCGAGCCTCGTCCAAGGCGGCCTTCAACTGATCTACTTCACTCACATTAAACTAATCAGGATCATGAAAGGTCAACACTATAGGTTCATGAAAAGGGAACGGCATCTTGAGGTCGAGAGCCCTCTCACGCACCCAACGCATCTAGTCTTCAGAGGAAGCACAATTAGGGAACCCTAAAGCAGTCTTTCCTTCCACGTTGACATACTTCCATGCATATATTATGACAGCCTTCAAGTCTGGATCCTCTCTTTCCTTGAAAAAGATTCCCTCTAGCAGAGTTGGGTCAGGTACTTCGTTCATTGGGTGCCCTAATTGTCGGTGAGCCAAAACGGGGTTGTAACTGATGCATCCCTCTCTCCCAATAAGAGGAACATTAGGGAATCCTCCACAGCTATGAATCATCTCAACACCTCCATAAGTAGGGTCATACCACACAATATTAGAGCGAGTAAGGGCCATGACTATTTCAGACCAACAGGGTGCCCCTATCTGTGCCCAAACAGACGGGTGTCGAGCTAGGCGAGCAATAAACCATGAATACAGCAAGGCGGTACAACAAACAATATGTCCTTCTCCTTCAGCATTCTTTGAATGGATCGAATGGTACGTGTCAGCTAACAAAGTAGGAGTTGGATTCTTGAGGATGAACAACTTAATTGCATCCATGTCGACAAAATCATCAATCTTTGGGAACCAGAAAATCCCATAGACCAACAAAGCAAATGTAGCTTCCATGATCGTGACCTCTTTCCTTTCAGCGTGATAACGAACTTTCTCGATCAGGAAATCAGCTGGAAACCCAAGGACTCCTTCCTTGGTGGTTAAGTGAGCTTGAACGTTTGCTAGGCTAAGACGAGTAGCATTTGCAATTTCTTGGTCACTGGGCGTGTCCTCCAATCCAGTAAACACGGGTCGAGTGGTCACGGGTATCTTCAAAAAATCAGAATACTCCTCCAGGGTCGGCATTAGCTGGTAATCTGGAAAGGTGAAGCAATGGTACAATGGATCATAGAATTGAACAAGGGTCTCCAACAGTCCCTCTTTCATCTTGAGCTCGAGAAAACGGAAGGCTTCTCCATATTCTGTTGCGAAAGTGTGACGGTTCTCAATGAGATCTGCCAGCTCTCTTAAGCTTTCAATGTTAGGACTCTGAAAAGTGTACTTCAATGCTTATCTTTTGAAGTCCATGGTTACAATACCTGTAAAACGAAATTGAGTTTCTTTAAGTGAACAAAGAAAAAGAATGTAATGCAAGATGAGTAGGACTCCATGGGATCCCAACTATTTATAAAAATTGCGGTAAAAGAAAATGTTTTATTAATTTTGAAACGGATTCCAAATAATTATTCTTTTAAAAGTCCTAAATAAATAGCTAAATAAAAGCTAATGAAAGCCCTAAGAAAGTTTTGAATTTCGCTGCTTGAGCTGCTCTTCCAACTGGGTCTTCTCACGAGTGAGATTGTCTACAATCAACCTCCAAATAGTACATTATGGGTCGGAGAAAAATAAATCCTCCAGAGCTTTCCTCTTCTTGTGGGGAAGTAGTTCTTCATCCTTCAACTGTATCTGTTTCTGAAGTTCATCATTCTGTTTCTGGAGTTCAACATTCTCTGCAACAACCACTTGATACTTGTTCTTCCATGCTTCTGACTCATGCTGCGAATTCCTCAAAGCGACCTCTAACTTCTCAGCTTCGGACATAAAGACGTAAGTGGGTTCTCTTCTCGGAGGTATAGGATCCTGACGAGAATAGGGCATCTTTAACTTGATTGCTCTCTCTCTGACCCACTGAAGGTACGGTTCCAAGGACACACAATTAAGTTTCCCCAAGCTTTCCTTCCCTTTCTTATGCAAATGTTCCCATGCGGCTAGAATCTTGTACTGAAGTTCCTTATTATCCCTAAAGAAGATGCTCTCCACTTGAACATTCTTAGGTGGTTCCTTCAACGGATATCCCAACTGTTGACGAGCTTAAACCGGATTGTAATTGATCCCTCCATTAAAACTAAGTAACGGCACATTAGCAAAATCCCTACAACCATCAATAATTAATGTCCTATCATATGCTCGGTTGTACCAATCAATGTCTTAATGGGTCAACGCCATAACTCTCGGGGACCAAAGCCCTTTTATCGAGATTCGAAAAAGAACTAGACTTAGGCAAGTGCAAAATAAACCACTTGTAGAGTAAGGGCACACAACAGGTGATCATCCCTCCACCATAGAATATTCGAAGATGCACAAAATGATAAGTATTACCCAAAAGAGTCGGCACTGGATTGTTCTTCATAAAGATCTTAATTGCGTTAAGGTCGACGAATCCCTCAAAACTTGGGAATAGAAACACTCTATAAATGAGTAGGGCGAGGATTGCCTCGAATGAAATCTTGTTCGTATAATCAGCATAATACATAGCTTTACTGATTAAGAAATCTGTAGTCAAACCAAAAGTACCACCTTTACTAATTAAGTTCCCCTTGACGTCGGATACCTTCAGATAAAGAGCCTTAGCAATATCTCTTTCCTTAGGGTCGCTCTCCAAGAAAGGGAAGGGGGATTCTTCTAAGATAGGTAGACCAACCAAAAAGGAGTACTCTTCCAATGTAGGCAATAGTTGAAAGTCTGGGAATGTAAACAGTGGTAAAGTGGATCATAAAACTGCAATAAAGTGGAAAGAAGTCCTTCGTCCACTTGGCGACTCAATAAAGATATTAGTTTCCCATATTTGCTCTTGAACTTGTCTTGGTCTTCAATCAAAGTTACCAACTTCCTTAGGTCACCCAATTTAGGACTCTTAAAAGTATATTTCAAAGTGTGTCTTCTGTTGGGATCCATAGTTCCTTACAATGTTCATAAACAAAGATGAATCCCATGAAGTCTGATACGGTATGATGCTTTATGAATGCAACAAACACAAGTAAGCACTTAGATGCACAAAGATAAACAAACAAAGGGGGGGACCCTAGGTTTGCAACGAGCATGGAGCCAAAGGGTATAACCATTCCCAAAGGATATGGACTAAAGGTTGATTGTACCTGCAGAACAAGGTTCTAAGAAGGTTTCCAAAGTCATTAGCCCATCTTTCGGATATTATTAACTTCCCAAGTACTTGGTGATTAATAATATTCTCAAGAGAACCTCTTTTGAGTGTAGCATCGCGTAGCACTATTTCGGGGTACTCCCTTATAGTCCCGCACTACATCCTAATAAAGGCCAAAGTGGGGTTAAGGTAACTACGATCCTCAATATCATAGGCTCCAACATCGAATATAGTGCATGTTTTCACGATTAAAAACTCGTTCAACAATACAGCTTTTGAGAGGGCCTCAATTGAGCGTGATTTTCAAGTCAGCTTGGTCAGAATTCCACCCCCTATAAGCCCCGTCGAACATATCACTCCTATCTTAAGTTCACTCAAGTCCAGGTGTAGGACTTTGTCTCACCATTAAAAGAGTATCAACCCAAAGACAATAAGCAAACAAGTATACAAGTAAACAATTAAGCAAATATAAGTAAATATATAAAACAAAACAAGTTAGGGAAACCCACTAAGAGATTCCCCAGTGAAGTCGCCATTTCTGTCGCGGTGAAATTTGGATACCAAGCTATTGATTAACTTGAATCTGATTCATTTGCAACCGAACTTTGATTTGTCCAAAGGAAGGGATAAAGATCGAAATACTCACAATGCAATGGACATGCAAAGGTTAGAGAGTTTTAGGTTCGGGGGTTGGTTAAACTTAGGGAAGGTGCTAGCATCCTAAGTTTCTGTAGTACTCTACAGGAACCTCTTGTTTTATGTTGTTCATTTGCTAAGGTTTATCTGCTTAAGGATGAAAGACCTAGAGGTTTATATTTAAGTATACTCGATAAGATATCGCATCTTATGCCTACATATCCTTACGGGAGGGGAATCAGAGTATATGTAGTTCCCCTAAAGGGTTTAAGGAGTTTTTTGACTGTGGTCAAAGTTCCTACGGGATTAGGGTAGTTGATTGATTGATTTTAGGAGAAAAGACGAGTTGTCATTTTAAGGGAGATTATTTGATTTTAACCACCACAACTTTGTAGGAAAATTGATTATATTGTTATGGGGTAGAAGTTTTATCTCACTTAAGATGATTAACATCTTATTCTCTAATGTGTTTGAATATGTATTGAGTTGAGTCGAGTTGTTTATTCTAAGTTGTAAAGATAAAGGTCCTTCCTATGGGGTAGAATCTAACTTAAGAGATCAACTTGAATGGGATCAAGGATCATGGGGATTATGATGCAAATGTAGATGCATACGCGCAAGTTTTACGTTACACGCAAATTCTTCCTTTGGACATAATGCAATAATGCGATGCAATAAAGATAAATACGGTAAATAAATTGCGGAAGATAAAGCCGATAAATAAACATACACAAACGCATGAAAGGGCTAAGGTGTGTGAATTGTGCATACGTGAGTGGAAGTGAAGCGTGCACGATGAATTGAATTGATTACGATGTTAGTTGAATTGTACTTATGAGAAAATATGTTATTGATTCGATTAACAAAGTAGAATGAATTTGATTTTAAAGAAAATGCTGACCTAATTTTAAGGGAAAAGTTGCGTTGGATTTTTTATAATAAAAGTTATTAGTCATTTGAGTTGATTTGCAAGAAAACATATTCTTGGTGGAATTGATTTTATAAAAAGTTATATTAATTATATTAATTTTAATAAAAGGTTTTATTATTAAATATTTTAGCCATTAATACAAATTAAATTATTTAGAAATAGGTTAAATTATTTATTTAATAAAAAGTTTATTTAGAACATGGGGAAAAAAGATTATTAATTGAATTGATAAAATAAGTAAATTAATAATGTTGGATTATTGACAAAATTGAGAGTTGATTATAAAAATTGGTCTTTATTAAATTACATAAAATATAGTTAATTATTTAAGGATTAATTATGAGGTTAATTTAAAAGTTATTATTTTAATAAATTGCTTAAGGTTAATGAAGGGATTAAGGGTTGATTAAATCTAAAAAAAAGGGTTATTATTAAGTTAAAATAGATTATTATTTTTTTAAAAAGATTAATTAAAGTTAATTAGATTAATAAAAAGGGGGCGTTGGATCTGGTGTGCGGTGGTGCATTGGATTTACTGTGGGCACACAATAAGGATCGTGTGATCATGAGGTGAGTGAAGTGTGTGGTGATTGTGACGAGGGACCATAGTACTACCATGGTCGTGCATACATACATGTTACAGCAATACAAAACATCAAAATAATTAAAAAAAACACAGAAAACCAACGCGATGGAACCCTAAAGCCCCAAAATCGCTCGCTCGGTCTCCTCTCTTGTTTCCATCTCCATTTCACTCTTCCTCGATTCTCCATCTCTTCGTCCATTGTTGTACCTGAAACATAAATTGGAGCATCAACAGTTCCACAATTTTAACATGTATAAAGAATTTTATCGAAGGTTGGTGGCGGCGACGGAATGGAAGATGAAGCTCGAGCGGATCCTTCCGACGGTTTTGCGGTCGACTCTGGAAGCAACAATCTTCGATAGCTCAGAGAAAAGATGAGTTCTCCTTCTATTTACGGTTTTTTGAGTTATTTAGGGTTTTAGGATTTTCGCGTGAGTTGTGTGGATTTCGTATTTCTTCTCTCTAGGTTTTCAAGCTGCGAATTCGTTCCCTTTTTATAGTTCTCAGATGAAATCTCTTGCTTAAAACCTTGATTGAATGCTTGATTGGGCCTTCCATTTTGGTTCAGACAAGATTTGAAATAACTTCCTTTTTTGTATGATTTCATTGATGCTTGTTAATGAAAATCTCAATCAATGTGACTTTGTATCATTCACGTTAAATGCCCTAACTCTCCAGGTTCAATGTTCTAGATTAACCAAAAATTGCTAGCTGTCTTAAATTGAATCTTCTTTTCAAAAAGGTATATTCCTCAAGGGTTTACTAACTCTGGATTTGTGATTTGGCAAGTGTGGATAGCAATTGATTTTAGGCCCAGAGAAAATAACAGCCCAGAGTGATTGCTGGTGAACTCAAAGCTGCGAATTCACTGCTGCTGATGTGGCAGTTGATGATAATTTGATGGTAAGCCTGATTTCTTGTTCTGAAAATTAATCCTTCGATAAGCAAATGCGTGTGGCCTAACTTGTTTTGATATCATTCTTTTTTGTTTTGTGTGTTGCTATGGGGCTATCCTGCTATGAATTTCCAGGACTTGTGCCTTTCCTCACCTATTTCATGTTTGTAGCAGTTTGATAACCAATTCTTTGTTTCATTTCATATGCCTATGGTGATGAGGGTGCTTGGATGGCTGCATAATGGGAGCTGCTGCGATTTGTTCAAACGTGAAGCTTGAGGCCCGAGCTTTGAATATATGTGCCCCCAAAAGTTCTTGAGCATTCCTCGACGTCCCGTAACTATTGGTTGAGGAGCCTTCTCAATTAGGAGGTAAAAATGTAACAACTTCTGTCTGGTTTTGTACCGCACCTCAAACTCTGTTGAAACCCCTGAGTGATTATGCTAGGGTACCCCAAAATGCATTTTCACACCTAGGTATTAACTTCTGTAAGATTTTGCAGGTATTGTTGTGGTTGTATGATGATGGTTGAGGTCAAGGCCAGTGGTGAAGGATAATTGCTCAACTTAGTAACACTGAAGCAACGCCTCTATTTTCACAAGATGAAACGGCTTAAATACTGCTGGACGGGTCTGATTGCAGCAGTCGTTTGAGAAGAAGATGCACTGATAATACCTGCTAGAAACTCTGAGAAAGGTTTGAAAATAGGTCAATTGGATTTGAAGCAACTGGTTTTGTAACGACTACTCTTTCTACTCCTTCCATCCATTATCTAAATGCTATCTATCTCTTTCAGGATGTGCTTTTATTGGTTCTGTCATTATCTCTGTCTGGTGGCTCATAGCTTGAGTGCCTTGAACGGTAACATTGTTGTGATTATCCCTTGAATTATAATGTGAACTCTGGCGTGCTGTGAATTTTTTTTACGTTATGAAATTGATCCTTTGTGTTGTGAAAACAAGTTGCAAAAGCATGTTTGAGTCGTGCCGGTGGAAGTCTGAAGCTTGTTGGCAACTATCGAGCGTGCTTGCTTCGGAAATGATGATGGTAAGTTGTTCAAAACACTTTCAAATTCTTCAGTCACTTTCCTCCTTCTTGATGTTGATGTATCTCAATTTATTGTTTTTGTAGGATAGGTACTGCTGTTTGCTATCTTAATGAGAATTCACTTCCACGACGAAAACGACATTCTCTGTTGATACAAATGTTGTCTTCAACTTGAGCTGTTCTGTTACCAACTGGAGACCTCTTGCCTTCATCATGCAGGTTCTCATATGGTTGGGAGTACATAACCAGGACATGGCAATAAGCATATTCTTCAAGGTAAAGCGTGAACAAGTCGTGGCCAATCGTCAAAGCTCTTGTCAAGACTGCTTTCATCTCTTGTTAACATGTCAAGAGATGACACTCGCTTCCGCCCACCGGCTTTTGCTCGGAATAGTAAATTTTTGTCGTAGATGTAACTTGCTTTTCTAAATACCATAACCTTTTTCTTTTGATGCAAACTTAATCCTGGACAGGGATATGTGAATTTAGCTTGGAATTTGATATGTAAACGACACTGTTAGCCTTCCAGATCCCACATTAGTCATACTTGGAGTTTTGTGGACGTCTTGTACTTGATAAGATTTGAAATGTATTGAAAAAAAATAATCACTTAGTTGTACTTCCGTTTTGCAATGATGGAAAAGTCCTTTGTCCAAACAGCCATACATAGAAAATGGTAGCTACAAAATAATGACCAAAAAGTTGGGCTCCAAAAATGGAAATAACTTGGCTCATTAACCTGCATGAGCTCTTGAATATTTGCAAAGGCATAAAGCTCACGGACTTTGTAACTCGGTCTTAAAACCCTTGAGTCTTTGTATCACGAAGGCTTGAGTCTTGTTTTCTTAAATTCTTTTATTGAATTTGAACTTCAAAAAAACAAAATTGTGCAAGTCAGCCTCAAAACTAGTGATTGATAATAATGCCCTTATTCTAACAATCCTTTGACATCATTTGAATGAACTTCCACCACTTTCCAACGCGAATGCCCAACACTATCCAGAATAAGCGGAAACCAAACGCGAGTAGATTAATGGACACGGGAAGGCATAGCTATTGATGTGGTTTGAATCCCTTCTTGTAGTCATAACGATATCTCTCGCAGAATTGAGCCTTAAAATGACTGGTGCTTTTTGAATCTTTGAGCTGAATCTAATAGACTTGTCCATATGCACAATCTTCTTAAACTAAGCTTGAATGCTGGAATGGTGAACTTTGAACTCGAACGTATTAGTCACGTCCCTGTGGTGCTTGGCTGTAAGAGTTTATACCTTGACATTACTGTTCCTGCACAAGCTGGTTAGTTATGATATAATATGCATGCAAAAGTGAGGAGATAATATGCGAGAAAAAGTGCACAAAGAGGTGGAATCTTGAGGTCAAAAATTAGGGTGCGACAATAAGGTTGGTAGTTAGTCCTTTTACTAGCAACGCATTGTCTAGGTTGGGATCTCCAGGACACTCCATGTTTCCAACACCTTTGATTTCCCCTTTAGCTCCATCACCAAAGGTCACATAACTAGTAGAATGAGGTTTAATGTCCACCAATAAGTTCTTTATACCAGTCATATGTTTGGAACAGCCACTATCAAAATACCAGTCTTCTTTAGCTGATACCCTTAAAGAGGTATGAGCTATTAGAGCAACCTCCTTGGCAACCCATTGTTGTTTCTTGATAGGAGCATCCTGTTTTGCTATAGCTTGATGAGTATGGCTGGGAAATCCATGTAGCCTAAAGCAAAAAGGCTTTATGTGTCCAAATCTTCCACAGTGGTAACACCTCCATCTTTGGAACTTTCTCTTGGTCTAGTTCAAGTTTTTGTTCCCCTGATGTTTTGACATTGGTCGTGACATCCGGTTTGGCCCATGCTTTTCAGTCTTTGGCCTCTTGCAACCCAATATGGGTCTCTGTTCACTAACAAAGCCTATTTCAGCCATGTCTCTAGCTTTCTTACCCACTTATAGAATTTCCTCTAAAATGTCAGTCCCATTGTTTAACATCCTGATGGACTTTGACATCTGATAAAGTTTGGAGTTCAACAAACTGGCTTCACTGTTGAGTGAGTCTATTGCTGCAAGATGTTCCTTCTTCTCGGCCTCCAACTCCTTTATGATTGTCTTTTGATTCTCCCCTTGTTGGCACACTTATGCACTTCTGATACACAACTGTTTATATGAGGCTGCAAGTTCATCAAAAGTCAGCTCATCTCCACTAGAATCATCATCAGATACACATACACTAGTTAGTGCAGTGACATGTTTTGCAGATTCTTCTTCCGATCCACTATCAGAATCTCCATTAGACCAGGTGGAAGTTATACCTTTCTTTTTCTTCTTGAGGTAAGTAGGACATTCAACTTTAATGTGACCATAGCCTTCACATTCATGAAACTGAATTCTTTTGCCTTGGTTAGCCTTATCTTCATATTTACCTCTTCTGCTGATGTCAGAGGAAATGTTCTTGGCATTAGGTATGCCCTTCTTATCTATTCTTTTCATGAGTCTGTTGAATTATCTTCCAAGCATAGCTATAGCTTCTGACATCTTCTCCTCACTTCCACCATTGTCTTCATCTGAGTCCTCTACAGTATTTGATATAAAAGTTATGCTTTTGTTCTTGTTTTCAGCATGATCACACATTCCCATCTCAAAGGTTTGTAGAGACCCAATGAGTTCATCAACCTTCATGTTGTTGATATCTTGAGCCTCTTCAATAGCAGTAACCTTCATGGCAAACCTCTTGGGCAATTATCTGAGTATCTTCCTTACAAGCTTTTCTTCAGACATTTTTTCTCCTAAAGCTCCTGAAGAATTGGCAATCTCCAAAACATTCATGTAGAATTCATGAATAGTCTCATCCTCCTTCATTCTCAGATTCTCAAACTTAGTAGTCAGCATTTGTAATCTAGCCATCTTGACCTTAGAGGTACCTTCATGAGTTGTTTTGAGAGTATCCCAAACCTCTTTGGCCAATTCACAGTGATGCACAAGCCTGAAAATGTTCTTATCTATGCCATTGAATAAAGCATTCAGGGCCTTAGAGTTCCCAAGAGCCAAGGCTTCTTGCTCTTTGTTCCACTCTTCTTCAGGTATTAGCATAATTGCTCAATCTTTATCTGCTTTCACTAGATGTTCCCATCCTGAGTTAGCTGCTCTCTAAGCCTTGCTATCCAGAGACCTTAAGAAGGCTATCATCCGAGGTTTCCAGTAGTCATAGTTAGAACCATCCAGAATTGGTGGTCGATTTGTGAATCCTATATCCTTGTCCATAGTACCAGAATTTATCTTCCCTAGATCTCACCCAGAAAATAACAGCCAGGGTGCCTGCTCTGATGCCAGTTGAAGTTCTAGTAACAGACAGTGGATGTTACAGTGGATGTTATGGCATCCACTACAGAACAGACTATTAAACTTAATATAAAATAGGAATTGAAAGCAATAAAGACACAGAGAACTGTTGACCCAGTTCAGTGCAAATCACACCTACATCTGGGGGCTACCAAGCCAGGGAGGAAATCCACTATAAGTAGTGTTAATTCAGAGTCAAACTACCAGTTTGCACTCTTCACTTAAGACCTACCCAATGCATTTTCAGCCTAACACTAGACCTGAGTTCCTACTTACTCCCCCTCAATCACAGCAGTGATATCAACCAATTAAATACAAGATTAAAATGAAGACACACTTCAAACAAGTCTTGATCTTGCTTCACAGCTTCAATCAAGAGACACAGCACCCGTGCTTAAAAGCTTAGAGTGACACAATTAACATGAAACTCAAAAACACTAGCCCAATGCAATCATACAACCGTCAATTGCTTGGATCACAAGAAATCCTAAGACATAAACACACACGTGAAGATCACAGTACACAAACTGAGTTCTTCACTCACAAAACTCTCTATAAACGCTATGTCAAAAACCCGTGTCTAATTAGGATTGCTACTTTGTTATTTATAAGCACCAGAAAGATCTTGGACCTAAGTGCAGAAATTAGGTTTAACTAGGTTAAACTTCTTTTCATAAATCAGCGCACTTTTAATTAGGTCATAGGCATTTCCTGTTATGCTCAGCACTGCCTAGCATTTCGCTTGAGATAACTAGGATCCCTAAAATGTTTCCTGAAGTATAGTCTGAGCTTCCTCATGCAATATAACAGAAAACTAAAACACGCACCCTTGATGTCAGCTACCTGATGTCATGACATTCAGTATGACATCTAATACACTTTGCTCTATCTAAGCAAACTTACCCTGCAAAACACTACACCAACATGTCATGACATCAATCATGACATCTACATACACAACATTGTTTTACCATAAAATGTAGCCAATCAAAACATCTACAAAGGTTGATTCCAAAGAAGTAGAAAAGGAAGACGATCCGATTGAAGATGAAAACTTCATGCTTCTCGTAAAAAGGTTAGGAAAATATTTTGGTTCTAAAAATAATATTGGAAATTCTGACTATATGAAAAGGAAAAAGTTTTCAAAGAACAAAGAGAAGGAGGCGTCAACATCCACACAAGATGTCAAATGCTATGAATATGGAAAACAAAGACACATCAAACCAAATTGTCCTAAACTCTCCAAGAATGATGCCTATAAAAGCAAAAAGGGTTTCAAGAAAAATAAGGCTTACATAGCATGGGAGGATAACGAGATAAGTTCCTCATCAGATTCAGATAGTGATCAAAGCGCAAATCTAGCACTAATGGCCTCACATCATTTTGATGATGAAGACGACAAGGTTAAGCATCTTATGGCGAACAACAACGATTCTTGGTTATGGCACAAAAGATTTGCTCACATTCATATGGAGCATCTGAACAAATTGATCAAACATGACTTAGTTGTTGGTCTTTTAAAGATCAAATTCATCAAAGATAGATTCTGTGGCGCATGCCAAAAAGGGAAACAGACCAATTCAACTTTCATATCCAAGAATGTGGTGTCCACAACAAGGCCACTACAATTGTTACACATGGATCTCTTTAGACCATCAAGAACAAAAAGTTTTAGAGGTAACATTTATGCATTAGTAATTGTTGATGACTTCTCTAGATATACATGGACTTTCTTCTTAGTGCAGAAAAGTGAAGCTTTCAAGGCATTCAAGAAGTATGCAAAACAAATTCAGAATGAGAAGTCACTCTTAATTGTCTCCATTAGAAGTGACCATGGTGGAGAATTTTAGAACGCCTTATTTGAAGAATTTTGCGAAGAAAATGGAATCTCACACAACATCGCTGTGTTGCACCCCAAATTTTGACCCCTTAGATTCTCATCTCCATTTTAGGATCATATTTATTTGATTAACTAACCTTAACCAATTTCAAGTTTATCTTTGTTAAGATGCAGATGAATTAGGGTTCCGTACCATCAAAATCGAGATTTCAGTGGTCTGATCAGTCAACGTATTGGATTGATTCAACCTCAACTAAGTCTCCACATCATCAAATACACAACATTGGATCAAGTATGAATTCAATTTGAGGTGGTTGCCCGGGAATTGAGAACAGTGCAATTTAAGATACCCGATTAGGGTTTTCAACAGGAAAAAGTCAACTGTAGTTTAACTTTTGGCTTAAAGAGTGTTTCAATGGTGAGATCTTGTTCCATTAAGTTCCTATGGCTTATTAAAGTACATCCAAAGAGTTTCAAGTCCTCGGAATGCCCGGAGCCCTAACGGTCGACTCGGTAGGCACCGATTGATCGAACGGTTGACCAAAAAGTCAACTCTTCAACAATAAGGAATTTGACTTCAAGGTGTGAATAAAAAATGTTCCTTATGTCATATTACACCTCCACATAAAATTTCATGACCATTGGATCAAGGGTTAAGAAGTAATTTCAAAAATCAGGAATTAGGGTTTCAAAAGGGGCAAGACCATAACTCCTCAACCACACATCCAAATAAAGTGGTTCAAAGCTCATTGGAAAGCTCTTGACAAATCCTACAAAAGACTCAAAGTGGTTCATGATCAAAAAATTCATAGAATTGGAGTTATGACAAAATTCATTTTAAGAAGGGAAATAACTTAGAAAAATTCTAAGTTATTTAGCCTTTTTAAGTGGTTTTTTCAGCAACTTGGAAGGGTTTTTCAACCTATTTCCATCAATAATTTGGAAATTACCAAAACATGAAATTTATAGAGCTAATTAAGGGCTTTCCAAATTGTGGTAGAACTCTTCAATAGCATGTGTGAGCAGAAAGTTATGCACTATGGAAGTTAGGGATGTCAACACTTGAGACCATACTCCAACACTTCCCAAAAATCAGTTTTTCACAACTTGAGATCTCCTCAACCCTTGGATCATGATTCAATATGATACTCAGATGTGTAGAGGAAAGAAAATGCAGAAAATGTGAGGTTTGGAGAGAGAGAGAGAGAGAGAGAGAGAGAGAGAGAGAGAGAGAGAGAGAGAGAGAGAGAGAGTTAAGTTGCAACTTAGCATTATTATATTCAAATGTAAGAAGGAGAGAGAAACTTTTCATGCTAGAATTATTGCAGCTGGCTCACCCTACCTTCATAGCTCATCTCAGTCACTTCATGTTCATCTCCACTTGATTTTTATGATCTCCATTGAACCATGGAACTGATAGGAGAAGATTTGGTAAGATTCATTTGAAAAACCTCATGAAACTCCCTCCAAAAGTGGTAAAGTACCAAGCTGCCCTCACTATCATTGGCACTATAAATAGAGGCACTCACCATGATGTTGGACACACCATAGCACTCTACATACCTAGAGAAAACCATTGCTCTCATTCAATCTTGCTCTTTCTTACAAGTGAAGAAAGCTCCCTAAAAAACACCAAAATCTGCCTTGGAGAAAAGTGCCTTCTAAAATCATTTCTACACATCCAAACTCACCAAAAACCACCTACACAATCCATAAATATTATGTAGAAGGTGTTCATACTTTTAAACTACTCAAAAACACCATTTTCTAAAAAGTCAACTTTCACACCAACCAAGTTTGACTCCACATACAAAATTTGCCAAATCTCTGTCCAAGCCTATTCTTGTTTTTCTAACCATCCATACACCTCACATATGTCATATTGCAACTGTCCAAAGCATTGAAAACCAATGGTGAAGCTCATTTCTCCAACTGTTATAAGGTTTGCATATTGCTTCAAGAGGAAGCAAACTTCAACATTGTGCCAAAAACAAGGTCTCTGGTTTTCTTTTGTTTCTAATTTTCTCAACATAGTCTACAAGAGGTATGCAATCCATAAACCTCTCATTTTACATTACATTGTTATGTTTTTGCATTCTTGAGGTGTTTTTCGTGAAAACTATGTGTATGCTGTCCCAATTTGCTCTTTGTCAAGAGTCTATGTTTACTGCAGTACCTTAGCACTTATTAAGGCATGATATTTTGTAAAATGATGTATTGATGATGTGCTGTCAAGAATAAGCATTGTATTTTTGATTCCAACTGTTTTGGGGGATGTGTCCACAAGGGTAGCTTTAGGGGCCTTGGTGTGAAAAATTGTCTAGGCATATTGTTAAAGTTGTAGCCCTCTTAAGAAGTGTGCTCTGAATCTGATGTTTAATTTACACCAAGTTTACCTCTAATGGTTTGGACTGTTGTCTTTATGATCAGTGCACACTTGCTGTCAAATTATGTTGTGAGCATACAAGATTTGGAGTTTGTAGCCTAGGTTGATATGCATATAGGCATTATTAGGCTAGAAATCATGTTGAGTTTGTAAACTCATCTTTGCCTTAAGTTGGTAAACTTGTTCTGTTGAAGTATTGTAGACTGAAATGTAGGCATCATTACTTGTACCAAAGACCTGCTAGTATGCATATTTTTCTGGCCTAGACTTGATGATTCTGATTTTGGCAGTATTGTGGGTTTGTTGGTAAACTTTCCACTTAGTACATTTTTGTTTTAGCCTAACATCTGGTGAGATGTACAACTCTGTTTTAGTTTGAGAGGCATATTATGAGTTCTCAGGATTGTTTGTGTGCTTTAGGGTTGTTAACCTTTGGTCTTGAAGCAACCTCTTTTAGCTTGTAAGTTGAAGATATGGATTTAGTGATGATGCTGTTGTAACTTTGGATTCTGATGAGTGCTAGTTTGATATCCTTGAGGTTGTGACTGCTAGGATCTAGTTGGGTGGTTGGAGTCAGGATTAAGCATGTTCAGTCTAGGCCTAAAATTTGATGAGAGGTAAATATTTCTTGGTTTGTGCTAGTTAGATATGATGATGCCTTTGGATTGAGGATTATGTGTCTTGGATTTGCATTTAAGATAGAATTGTGACAGGACTGCTGCCATGAGTTTTTTATGAACTGTCATAGGCCTCATTTTCTCTTGGACCCCTTGTAAGGTTGTTTTGGCTTGGTTATCTGCTAGGAGAGCTTTATGTTGTGAACCTCAGTTTTGTGTAGAACTTTGGAGCTTAGGTTCAGTTTGTGTTGAACAGCTGCTACTACTATCTAATTGGTATATGTGCTTGCATAGGCTATTCTATTTAGACATTAGTGAGATCATCTACTGTTATGATGGTTTTTCCATGTCCATTTTAATGGTTAGGGTAGACCTTGTGCACCTTTGTTCTGCCTACTGTCCTAGGTTTGTAAACCTGCTTTTTGAGGTGATTTGGATTGATGTTGGATTCAGGGCATTACCATGCTATGATACCTATCTGTGTCAAGAGCTAGTCAGGTCAGCAGTTGGCCTATTAGCCTCAGTCCATTGGCAAGTTGATTTGTTATGTTTTGGTGAGTAGGTGCCAGTTGGCGGGGGGTTGAGGGCAGTCTCTTTAGATGGTTTTTTGCTACTAGTATTCACCTGTGGGAAGGTTGTTACCAGGAGTAACTCATCATGCTAGGAAGGTGGTTTAAGTTGTGGTGAGGGATTGATTAGTTCTGCTGTCATG
Organism: Lathyrus sativus; assembly: GCA_963859935.3. NCBI lineage: Eukaryota > Viridiplantae > Streptophyta > Magnoliopsida > Fabales > Fabaceae > Lathyrus > Lathyrus sativus. Next base: position 95,427,209 of record OZ012738.1, on the reverse strand, counting down.
AATTGGGGGGCTGTTCAGCTTAGTTTTTACTCCTAATTATTAAACTGTTGTGGTGACTGTCAAACAGTCCAATATTTGATCATTCTTGCAATTTCCAAGCTAACAGTAGGATTAGAACTTGGATTCAATTTCTGTTTGGAACTTCTTGACCTAGGTATTAAACTGTCTTTTTCTTAGACATTGTCATATTGAAGCTTGCCTCTATGTTATCAAAACTGTGTTCACATGTTGTACCACCAAACCATCTAAAAATCTTCCACAATTGTGACTGTCATATGATACCAATTTTGTTATGTGCATGAGACTGATTGTTGAATGTTGTTTAGCATTGCCATGATGAGATCCATAGTAACACTGTCACAGCTGCCTAACTGCTATCTTGCTATTGCATCTTCATTTTCAACCATAACCAAGTTTGTTGATTTTCCTGTTTGATAACATGATTGCAGTTGTTGTTGATCAGAACAGGTGGTAACTTGTGGTAGTTTAAACATTGTCATGCTAATGCTTAACTCTTCATGTCTACCAAAATTTGTTTTGACACATTGATTGTAGTGTTGCAATTTTCAAACCATGTGCATTTCTTTCAACTCACCTACCATTTTGTGGCCTAGATACTTGTTGAGCATTTTTTCTGTTGGAATTCATCCCTTGCTATATTTCAAACATATGCAAATTAGTTTTGGTTTTGAACTCATGTATTTTGATCATAACATCTTGGTGCATGTCCATATCATGCTTATAATTGCAACTCATATGTCATTTCTCAATCCAGGGCTGTTTTGCTTTAGTTTCTTGTTAGAACACTTTTTATATCACCTTTATGGTTTGCTCATGCTGTTCAATCCTCCTGTTCACCCCTGATTCAGTTTGTAAACATCAAAATGCATTTCAATCACCAAATTTGCAACTGCCATCGTGATTCATTTTCTATGTGTGATCTTCAAAAACCAGTTGTACCATCATGATCCTTGTTCAATTCTACCCAAGTTTGATATAAATTTTGTTGAAATCCATTAAAATTTGAGTAAGTTGGCATCAAAACGCATTTTGAAAAATGTCTTGGTTTTGGTTCTTTGGTTTTGCCCAGAAAATTCACAAAGTGCGCCTTATATGTTTATGGGGGTGGCTATATCAACGGATGTATAGCCACCCCAGTGGTAAGCAACTTACTCATAATCATGCCTTTCAATGCCTAGACCTGGGTTCGATCCCTGAGGAGCATCAACCCTTTTGCTTCTTTTTTTTATTTTTCTTGCGCGCCATGTGTGAGCTGAGGGGCGTGGGTTCAACTCCCACCCCATGCATTTTATTTTATTCTTTTGTTTGTCTTGTTTTATTTTTATATTAATTCATCAAACTTTCAAAAATCATAACTCTCTCATTTTTTACCCTTTTTTGTCCATTATTTTTGCAATGTATTTGTTTTCGTATCTACTTTCATGTGGTGTAAAAATTTTACTTGTTATTATTAATTGGGTTGCCTTTTGTCTATATGGAAATTTGTTCTTTTTTGAGATCGTTATGTCACTTGTTGATGATTTCCTTTTAAATATGCTTGTTTCTTCTTGTGAGATCTCTTGCATCCCATTTTAGTTAATATGCTAGGGAACTCTCCTTTGGTCGTCACCATAATCCTATGTTTTTTCCCTCCTAAATTATGAGGTTAAACTGATTTACCTATGTTTGATTATCATCTATGCATATTGTTGTTACATTTGTTATGCTTTGAACCTATGATATGTTTACTCTCAAATTGTGATTTGTTTACATAGTTGTTACTTTCATGTACTTGCAATCTTTGTTAAGATCTTGTTTTCAATCTTTGTTAAGATATGTCCTCAATGTTTGTTAAGATATGCTCCAATCTTTGTTAAGATGTTTGATTATCGGTTGTAACCATTGGTATTATTTGAAGTATCTGCTTATTGTAATATGCATGCTTACTTGTCTTAATCTTGTTTCATTCTTACTTTATTAAGTATTCTTTCCCCAAGTGATGGAACTTTTTAGTTCTCATCTAAGTTGTCTCCCTCTCTCTCCTTCTAAAGGAAAAGTCTCTCCATTGACCCTTGTGTCATGGATAGCTCATTTACCCCTCCCTTGACTTTGTAAAGTCATCCTAACCCTAGTTTAGTTAAGATAGAACATATAAGCCATTAGACTTTGCTTCAAGCCTAGAAAACCTACCTTCACTAGGAGTGTTCTTCAACTAGAACCCTAGGATGGAGTTTGTAAACTCTATGTAAGAATCATAGTAATGATTACTTACTCCCCTTTTGAGTGTTATAACATAGATCTAGAGAGTTTTGGTAAACTCTATACAAACATTGTTATGTTTGTTCCCCTTTTGAACCTTGATCATAATCAAGTGTTCTTCAACCCTAGTGAGGTGAACTACGATTGCTCTGATTCTATCCTAGTTAGGATACGTAGGCAAAGGACGTGATGTCTTTGCGAGCAAGTTTAGAAACTAGCTTTAGGTTTTAACCTTCACCTTTTACCCAATCCCAATCCATAACAAACATTCAACAAACTTAGCACGCAAATAAACAAAAGGTTCCTGTAGAGTACTACAGATGTTTAGGATGTGAAATACCTACCCTATGCATAACCAACCCCCGATCCCTGAATCTCTTAGCGTTGTTGTTACATCGCGCAAAAGGTTCTTTCTTTCTTTATACCTTTCCTTTGGATAAATTAAAGTCCGGTTGTGAATTTAAGAATTAAAGATTCAAGTTAATTCAATAGCTTGGTATCACGATTCTCACCACAACAGAAATGGTGACTTTACTAGGGATACTTAAACTTGAGGGTTTAGCCTATTTTGTTTAATTGCATGCTATAAATATATGCTGTTGTAACTTTGGATTCTGATGAGTGCTAGTTTGATATCCTTGAGGTTGTGACTGCTAGGATCTAGTTGGGTGGTTGGAGTCAGGATTAAGCATGTTCAGTCTAGGCCTAAAATTTGGATAATACAATGCTTGGCTCTTTTTACTCAGATTTGATTAGAGGTAAACATTTCTTGGTCTGTGCAAGTTGGTTATGATGATGCCTTTGGATTGAGGATAGTGTGTCTTGGATTTGCATTTAAGATAGAATTGTGACAGGACTGCTGCCATGAGTTTTTTATGAACTGTCATAGGCCTCATTTTCTCTTGGACCCCTTGTGAGGTTGTTTTGGCTTGGTTATCTGCTAGGAGAGCTTTATGTTGTGAACCTCAGTTTTATGTAGAACTTTGGAGCTTAGGTTCAGTTTGTGTTGAACAACTGCTACTACTATCTAATTGGTATATGTGCTTGCATAGGCTATTCTATTTATACATTAGTGAGATCATCTACTGTTATGATGGTTTTTCCATGTCCATTTTAATGGTTAGGGTAGACCTTGTGCACCTTTGTTCTGCCTACTGTCCCAGGTTTGTAAACCTGCTTTTTGAGGTGATTTGGATTGATGTTGGATTCATGGCATTACCATGCTAGGATACATATCTGTGTCAAGAGCTAGTCAGGTCAGCAGTTGGCCTGTTAGCCTCAGTCCATTGGCAAGTTGATTTGTTATGTTTTGGTGAGTAGGTGCCAGTTGGCGGGGGGTTGAGGGCAGTCTCTTTAGATTGGTTTTTGCTACTAGTATTCACCTGTGGGAAGGTTGTTACCAGGAGTAACTCATCATGCTAGGAAGGTGGTTTAAGTTGTGGTGAGGGATTGATCAATTCTGTTGTCATGAATTGGGGGGTTGTTCAGCTTAGTTTTTACTCCTAATCATTAAACTGTTGTGGTGACTGTCAAACAGTCCAATATTAGATCATTCTTGCAATTTCCAAGCTAACAGTAGGATTAGAACTTGGATTCAATTTCTGTTTGGAACTTCTTGACCTAGGTATTAAACTGTCTTTTTCTTAGACATTGTTATATTGAAGCTTGCCTCTATGTTATCAAAACTGTGTTCACATGTTGTACCACCAAACCATCTAAAAATCTTCCACAATTGTGATTGTCATATGATACCAATTTTGTTATGTGCATGAGACTGATTGTTGAATGTTGTTTAGCATTGCCATGATGAGATCCATAGTAACACTGTCACAGCTGCCTAACTGCTATCTTGCTATTGCATCTTCATTTTCAACCATAGCCAAGTTTGTTGATTTTCCTGTTTGATAACATGATTGCAGCCGTTGTTGATCAGAACAGGTGGTAACTTGTGTCGCTTCCGCGAAAATAAGGTGCCGGCAAAACAGAAGAGTCGCCACCTTTCGTTATTTATCCCTCAGAGCGGGAAAGGAAACGATCGGAAAAACCTGACGAAAAAGGTATAAGACAAGGTCATCGCAACCATTGTCTGGGTTCGGGAGTCGGTTACGCAAGGGGAAGGTATTAGCACCCCTCACGTCTGTCGTACTCGACAGGATCCACACTTGTTGTGTTTACTGGACGAGTTGGTTTATCTATCTACCTATCAAGGATGGCTTAAAAAGAAAAGAAAATGACTCGGCAAAGCGTCGCACTTTATGCCTACGTATTCTCATCAGAGAATGAGAAATCAAAGTCAACGTAGCTCGACAAACTACGGGTTACGGGGAAGGTGGCTCGCCAATACTTCAGTATTGTGCCTACGTACTCTCAACAGGTATGAGAGATCAGAGCTTACGTAGTTCGGGATAATACGGATTATGGGAATTCAGATTCATCTGTTTTATCGAGTAGGGTTAACAAACAGTTCCAGCAGTTTGGCGTACGCAGCTCGACCTTTGGAGACTCAAGCGTTACCGTTTGCGGTAGAACCGGGAGTTAACGACACTCTTTTCTTCAAAAAAGCTTCCTTTGAATTATGGGCCCACGGGGCAAAAAGGTTTGAAGTTTGTTTTCTGTCTTTTACGAAAGAAGTGTTTTTATTGTGTTTGCCATTTCAATCGCACTAAAGACTATGACCTGAGAGTGAATGCGTCGCATGTCACCCAAAGGGTACCATACTAAACATCCAGACTGTTGAAAAGAAACTCTCCAACAATCCTTTCTCAGATAGCTTAAGGCTCATAGCGTACGGAAGAAATCATTCATGATTACTGTATCTTAAGTTGTTTTGAGATGAGAAAAGAAGGCTCAACTAAAGGGAGACTATCAAGTCCTACTATTGTCATGCCAAGGATTCATCCTATAGTTGAAGTTTGAAACAGGGAACTCCCAGAAGTTATCATGCATAGGTTTCAACCTAAAGTTCTATCATCACTTCCTTATCAAAGAAAGTGAGATTCCTAGGGGATCATGTCAATGATAAACAAAACAGATAAAGCATCAGCTTAAACAGTAAACAGTAAACGACGGAAAAATGCATGCAATGCAAGTGAGGGAGGAAATGTGTGTGGGGCAGCAGCCTCCACAAGCTTATCTCAACCTCAAGCCAGATATGAATAATTGCAATCATACAGAAGAAATAAAGTAAAACATGCTATCAAGCAAACACAATACTAACTGCAATCATACAAAGAAAATGAAATGCTATCAAGCAAACACAAACCACATGGGCAAGGGAGTTGGGCTCTATCGAATACCCGCAAGCAAAGCCATACAGTAAAAGTACAAGCAGAGGGAGCAACTCAACCTTTAGTGCAATCGTGCTTCTAGCTTAAAGTCAGTCTAGATATGAACTTGTTCTAATGCATCAAGCAAATCACACAAGTCACATCAATACAGGAAATAAAACAGACAAGAAAGCATATCAACAACTCCCTCTTTCAATTCCAAGCCTCAGCTCTTCTGACAGCAATTCGGTCTTCAGACTTCAATCACCCTTCAAGGCTATCATCTTCCATGGCAAGTGTCAACTTGCTTCTCCAAGGTTTCAACCTCTCAAACATAAGTATCAACTTATTCTCTCTTCTCCAAGCTTCAGCTCTTCAGTCAATTCCACCCTCAGGCTTCCCTCTTAACTACAAGTATCAACTTGCTTCCTTTAGGCTCTCCAAGCATCAATGTAAGTATCAACTCATCCTTTATTCCTCAAGCCTAAGCTCTGCACTCAATCTCAATTGAATCCTCCTCATAAGTATCAACTTAGTCTTCAAGCTTCAGCTCTCTTTGCTTTACCAGTATCAACTGGGTCTTCTTCCTCTACAAGCTTTAGCTTCTCAGAAACCTTCAATCACACATGGAAGTATCAACTTCATCCTCCAATTCTTTTTCAAGCCTCATCTCTTCATTCAATCTCCATTGGATCTTCAAGTATCAACTTAGTCTTCAAGCTTCAGCTGCAATGGCAATGCTCAAGGAATCATCCTCTTCCACTCTCTTCAATGAAGTCCTCATCTTCAAACTCAATTCCAACATCTTTCAAGATATTCAAACCAAAAGACAATTGATTTAACAGGATGAGTGGAAATGATAAACAACTTATTGACAACCAAAGGAAGCCTGTAAGGATTCATCATTATGAGAGACTGGTTCCCTCAAAGTTCTACTTCCCAAATAAAGCCACTCATCCTTCCAAAGGAGGGATGTGAATATCTTAGAAGGACTTTTAGTCATTGGGAGGAATGGAAGCACAAGATGCTTTCCATATTTGTGAAAGAAATCATTCTAATTCTAAGGCTCTCCCTATGTCTCCTATCTCCTAAATCTTCATCAGACACCTTCAGGCACAAGCAAATCCAAAGCTCCAAGCAACTTCAAGCATCCTCACCTTGTATTCAACTTGTCTTCAATCTCAACCAAAGGCAAACAAAGCAAAAACCCTAATCTAAGGGAACTAAAGAAGTTAAACTAGTTGAATTAGTAAGTTAGGATCACCTAAAACCTAGTACTAAAGTTAGTCCTAACTAAAATACTAAAACCAATTGTAAAATCCTACAAAAGTTACTATGGGAACTTATGTCAATCATGACTCTACCATATTAATTCCAGAGATCAAATCATCAAATAAGACCTAGAAATAAATCCTACATTATGAGGTATTAAACCTAAACCCTAAAAGGAAGCATCTAAATCTCAATCTAGAAAGCACACCTATTTTCATCACAAAAATGTGAGAAAAATACTATGGGAGCATACATTTCTAACCTAATCACACACAAAAAATTTGGATCAAAATCATCACCAAGTGATCACACAAAATTCCAAAAAATTATGTATCAAACATAACCATTTTAATATCAATTAAAATATAAAATTCCAATAAAATCAGAAAATTCATGAAATGAAAATATTTTTTTCTCTAAAAAATACAAGACTCAATCATGAGTATGATGCAAAAAGAATGGGTTTAATTGGATTAATTTTCAATTTTATATGATTTTTCCAAGAACCATGAATAAAATGAAAAAAATAAAGAAAATCCAAATAAAAGAATAAAGGCACGGTGTGGATAGTAACCAGAATCAGTACAAATCATGGATTGGGCTCGCTGGGGGGTGTGAACAACAGATATTTCACTAAGCCCAAAACCACTGATTAAATGTAACGCAGCGTTTCATTTCTTCAGATCCTTCACAAACTGAAATTAAAACGTGGCCATTGGATCACTCACTCAGTCAAAGTCCAACTCCCATCCAATGGTCCTGGAGTCATCTTCAACCTTTTGAATGCCTAAACTTCGCGCCCAGCTCCGGCCACCACCGGTGGTGCTCCGGTCACCATCCCCAACCCTAGTTCTCTCTAGGATCCTCCATTGCAAATGGTCAACACATGAAACTTGTCCCAAATCTTGTCACGAATTCAACTATACCCTTAACTTCCTCTGAAACCTCAAGATTCACCATATCCAATTCTCAACCAAAAATGGTAACATCCATATTTTGTCTCTAATTCTCAAATTAACTATCTGAAATTAATCCTACACCGTTCTACAATGCTTCTAACACCTTAATTCATCTTGATTCTACCTAAATCATGCTAGAGGAAGAAAGTTGCTAACCTGAAAATCTTGGATGAACAGATGCACTAAACCTCCAATTCAAGCTCTCCAATCTTTCAGACACGATCAATGAACCTTTTCCTTGCTTCTGTATGCAAAAGAACCGGTTGAAAGCTCCTGAATCTTGAAACCCGATGGTGAGTTGTAGGTGGAAAAATTCAACTTCTCATGCACGATTCAGCCACGAATTCTCTTGGATTATGATCTGGATTCAATCCCTAGCATCCATGGAAGAAGTTTCAATCAAGAAAAGGGATGGAAAGTGAAGAATTTGGAGAAACCGAATTCAATTGCAAGCCAAGAAATCTCAATCTCAATCTATGCTCTCTCCTTCAATCATCACCAACCTCTGCATTGGATCACCTCTACTCAATATATAGATGATGGATGAATGATCTAGAACCCTCTAGACCCTTCTAATGAGAGTTTCAATCTCTCATGTCATGAGACTTTCAATCACATATCATGATATGCATAATTCTGTTTGCAGCTTGAAAACCATCCCATTCTCTTTCAATTTCTCCCCTAGTGACATTTTGAAAGTGTTTAGCTTGCAAAGTTCCTAGCTCATGCCTTGATTTTGAGTTTTGCAAATGTTACTTAGTATGCAAGCAAGTACCTTCCAAAGCAAGTCCACAAATTGAATCTCAACTCAAAAATGTGGCTAAACCAATGTTCTTAGAATGTTTTCTAGAGTCAAAATTATATATTACATGCCTTGGTTTGGATGTGTAGATTGAAAATATCAATTTCCAACTTTGATTCATTTAACTTATACCCTTATTTTAGGTCATTTTTGCAACTTTGAGTTACAAGCATTTCCATCATCTCATGACTTCCTTAATAGCCTTAAAACACCATTTTGAACAAGTTTGATGTTGAACATTTTCCCATTTGAAGCTTGGAAATATGAGTTATGGCCTTATGGTTGAAATGACCTGTAATCTCCAAATGACCAAAATACCCTTGACTTGTCAAAGCCATAACTTGAGTTCTACAAATTCTATCAAGGACTTATAGTACTCTCTAGAAATATAAGAGGATAAGGAACAACATTCATGTTGACCAAAAGTCCCTAGGAATCATCCTTCTTGGGCAAAAGTTTGATGCAAGTTGGGTAACTTTCAAGCCCCCAGATTCACATACCTCAGGTAACCTGTAACTTGTCAAAGTCATAACTTGAGTTCTACAAATCCGATAAAGGACTTATAGCACTCAAATTAAAGCTAAGAGCAATCTCTACAACATTCATGTTGGGGGTAAGATGAGATGACAATCACATCTTGAGCTAAACTGCCTTTAAGATAGGGGTCAAACTAGGGGATTTTACACTAACAAGCCTTAGAAACCCTAGCTTGAAACTTCTCAAACTCTTCAATCATGATGAGTTGACCTTGGAATCATCCTTATAACATCTCAATGTATCCATCCATGATCACATGGCTCTTGAATTAGGTCTCAACCTAGTTCAAATCATCAGTTGACCTAGGGTTGACCTAGTCAAACCCTAATTACACCACTCATGGCTGGGTCTTCTTAATCTTGTACAATGACTTATCTAGGCTTCATGATGGCTTTAAAGGCATCTCATAAGCTCTCTCAAGGCTTCAAGTCCTTATTCTTGGCTTCAGAATCATCTGAGGAGCTCCTACAACTTTCAAGTTAGGAGGCACACAACCTTGGTTTCAACCACTCTCTCTGAGAATCTTTCAACTTCTCTGACAAGGATATCAACCTTTGAACACTTGAATAAGCTTCTTAGCTAGCTTCATAGTCTTGTATAGCTCTTGATTGGTAATCATACCTCTTGATCTCCTGCATACATGTCAATGAAATGCAAATGATAATGCTAATGTGAATGAAATGAAACATGAGCTAGGTAAAGAAATGTTGGTCAAATTTTGGGGTGCAACAGCTGCCCCTATTCAAACGGCTTGAACCTGATTGGGTAAGAAGCGAACGGCTCTTAACCAATCAAGGTGCGAGACGGTTGAATACCAATAAACCCGGAAATTTGCCAACTGCACAAGCACACGGTACTCTGAGGGGAACAAATCTTCGGAAACTGAAATATTAGCTGCACGGCAACTAGCTAGGGGAATTGGTCACACGGTAACCGGTGATACATGGTCGATCATGCCGTCAGGCATCAAGATTCCTCGGGACTCATCAGGTCAACAATCAAGTTAATCATGCCGTCGGGCATTCAAATAAATCTTTGGGCGTCAGTCGAACTTCGTCGGTAAGTCGGGAATAGAACTCTCAGTCAATCATGAACCAATTGGGGGTATCCCAACTTCTGCCGTCAGGCACTCCGCCTCAGCTGAGAGAACTGCTTTGTCAATACGGTTGGACTTCAATCATCAAGTCTTCAAGGGAAGTTTCAACTTCGCTATTCAGAAACCTGCTGGGGATGCTACACCTCCGCTGGGGATTCTGGAGAACTATCAAGTTACTCTGCTTTGGGGTCCAGAAATCATTCTGGGTGAATCGCCTCTGCTGAGGACATCAAGAGTCATCTTGAATAAATACTCCGTCGGGGACTTCAAGAATCATCCTAGATTAATAATTCTGCTGGAGATTTCAGGAATCATCCTGAGCAAACACTCTGCCGGGGACTCTAAGCATCAACTTGAGCAACCAACTCTGGCGACTTCACTGGGGATTTCAAGAATCATCTTGAGCAACGACTTTGCTGGGGAAAATTCAAGAATCATCTTGAGCAAACGGCTCTGCGGAGGAACACCTGCAAAACAAGAACGGTAACGACCTAGCTCATGTTTAGTATGCATATGCTGTGACAACGGCGCAATGCACCACACGGTGGAAATGCTATGCGTTTATGATAAATGATATGCAATCATGCAAAATGCTACGATCCCGTCAGTAAAATAAATGCTGAAGGGAGGATCCTCCTGTCAAGGAGGGAGAACCACTCTGGTAGAGAGGAGGAATCATCCTGCCGAGGGAAAAGGTCACACCGATCTCAATTGGACTCCGCATGGGGAAGCAAACTTCAGTTGACTGCTGCAGGGGGACGAAGCTCTACGAGAGCCTGGACCTGCTGAGGAAAGCGATGTCAATCGCGGAAATAAGCTGCCCGGCATTCGCAGCCAAACTTTCCTGGAGATAACGACTCCGGCGGGGAAATACAGTATCAGCTATTCAACACTCTGCTGGGGAAAACCAATCGTGGCTCGAACTGCTTTCCAAGGACTCGGTTCTCTTGGGGAAAACTGCGGACTCGGCTGGGGAAGGAATCATCCTGACTTCGGGGGAGAGTACGACTCTGCGGGGAATTTCAATTCTGCCGGAGACTTCAGTCTGGAACTATCAATTTCTGCACACTTCAGCGAATAGTCTCCTACGAGACCTGCACTTGTGACCCGGTGCTGGGGGGATGACATTCCTTCAGGATGTATCTGATTGGGGAGAGAATCTTCTCTGCTTGGGGGGGGGGGGACATATCAATGCTTACGATCTCATGTTCAGACTCTGCGGGGAGAGGCGACTGAACTTTGCTGGAGAAGGAGGAATCATCCTGTTTGGGGATGCACGCGACGCATTGCCTGGAATATGCTACACCTGCAACAACACAAACAAACAGACAAGATACCCTTCTCAAAGGGACCTATCAAGGTTATCATCTTGTGACAAGGTTCAAGTAATTCATTGTTTCAACAATCAGTGGCCTAGGCCAGTAAGTTTATGTATGCGCATTTTATCAAAAACATCGGCGTTCATTTTCGCAAACAAAACAGATAAGTGCTAAACAGACAAATAGAATTGCTTAATAGTATACATTTTATTGATAACGAACCCCTGAATGGGTAAAAATGTTTTACAACAAATGCAAGCTCCTGGAATGAGGAAGCTGCGCAAATATAAAAACATAAATATACATCAGTATATACACAAATGTCGGCAATGAGGCGTAGATGAACACCATGAGTTGATCCCTCTATGACCCACTCGACTTCGATACTTCTCCGACGCTTCAGCTTCAGAAGAGTTTGATTCAGATAAACGGCCCTCAGGTCCTCCAAACCACTAAACAATGAAAGTCCATACGCGGAACGCAGTCATTTGCTTTTTCAAATCCCTAACTTTTGCCTGAATCGCCCTTTCGGGTTTTCGATTCACCGGGATACCCTTTTTTGCCAAAGTCGCCCATCTGGGTTTTCGACTTTGCGGGTGTACATTCTTTTCTTTTATATCCCTAATTTTTGCCCGAACTTTTTTCCTTTTTTATGGTTCGTCGGGATGCCCCATTTTTGCCTGGACACTCTTTTTCTTTCCAGCGGGTCTCTTTTAAGCAAAGTATTTTTTAACTGCGTCCGCGTTCACCGAGGATGCAAAATCTTCACCATCCATCGTGGATAACAACAAAGCTCCTCCCGAAAAAACCTTGCTGACGATGTACGGACCTTCGTAATTAGGAGTCCACTTGCCCCGGTGATCGGAGTGTGGAGGAAGAATCTTCTTCAGGACGAGATCACCCGTCTGAAAGCTTCTAGGACGCACCTTCTTATCATAAGCTTTCTTCATTCGTCTTTGGTATAGACGACCATACGCAATCGATGCTAACCTCTTCTCGTCCATCAGGCTGAGTTGGTTCAGTCGGTTCTTAATCCATTCTGCCTCGTCTAGTTTCACATCAACCAAAACTCGCAAAGAAGGGATCTCCACTTCTAACGGTAGGACAGCTTCCATATCGTACACCAAGGAGAAAGGAGTTGCCCCGGTGGATGTACGTACCGTCGTACGATAACTGTGCAATGCGAATGGCAACATCTCGTGCCAGTCCTTGTAGGTCACAACCATCTTCTGAACAATCTTCTTTATGTTCTTATTGGCCGCTTCAACGGCGCCATTCATCTTCGGCCGGTAAGGAGATGAGTTGTGGTTCTCAATCTTGAAACTCTGGCACAGCTCCTTCATCATCTTGTTATTCAGATTCGAACCATTATCAGTAATGATCCGCTCGGGAATTCTGTATCGACAGATGATGTCCCTCTTTATGAATTTAGCCACCACCTGCTTGGTCACATTAGCATATGAGGTTGCCTCCACCAACTTGGTGAAGTAGTCGATAGCTACTAGAATGAAGCGATGACCGTTAGACACAGTGGGCTCGATCTTGCCTATCATGTCGATGCCCCACATGGAGAACGGCCACGGGGAGGACATGAAATTTAACGGGCACGGTGGCACATGAATCTTATCAGCATAAATCTGGCATTTATGACATCTCTTCGCGAATTTGAAGCAATCAGACTCCATCGTCAGCCAGTAATATCCTGCTCTCAGGATCTTTCTCGTCATAGCATGCCCGCCGGCGTGCGTACCAAATGTGCCTTCATGGACTTCTTCCATGAGCATACTCGCCTCTTTCTCATCTACATATCTGAGTAGCACGAGATCATGGTTTCTTTTATACAAAACTTCATCAGAATTGAGATAAAAATTTCCAGACAGCCTCCTCAGAGTCTTCTTATCCTGGGTTGATGCTCCCGCAGGATACTCCTTAGTCATAAGGAAAGTCTGGATATCATGGAACCATGGCTTGCCGTCGGCGGCTTCCTCGATCGCAAAGACGAATGCAGGTCTATCAAGACGAGAAAGGATAATCCTTGGAGCTTCATTCCAAAAATTGACTTTATACATTGAAGCCAACGTGGCTAAGGCATCAGCCATCTGATTTTCTGCTCTGGGCACATGATGGAGCTCCACTCGATCAAAGAACGGAAGCAGCCTTCTGGCATAGTTCATGTACGGCACCAAATTCGATTGACGAATCTCCTACTCCCCTTTAATCTGGTTGATCACAAGCGTCGAGTCACCATATACGTCTAGGTTCTTGATTCTCAAATCAATTGCTTCTTCAAGACCCATGATGCATGCTTCGTACTCCGCTTCATTATTGGTGACCGGAAACGTCAGTCTCACAGTGAACGGGATGTGGGATCCGTGGGGAGTCGTGATGATCGCCCCAATGCCACTTCCGTAAGAATTAACCGCCCCGTCAAATATCAATTTCCATTGGGATTTCCTATCTGGACCCTCGTCGGGCAACGGTTCATCGCAATCTTTCGCTTTGAGAAACATGATATCCTCATCAGGAAATTCAAATTTCATGGGCTGGTAATCTTCGATCGGCTGTTCGGCCAGGTATTCAGACAATACGCTTCCCTTAATGGCCTTCTGGGAAACGTACTGAATATCATATTCCGTCAACACCATTTGCCATCTGGCAATCCTGCCCGAAAGCGCTTGCTTCTCGAAGACGTACTTGATTGGATCCATCTTCGAAATTAGCATGGTGGTGTGATTGAGCATGTACTGTCGTAAACGTTTGGCAGCCCAGGCTAGTGCACAACACGTCTTTTCCATCATCGAGTAACGAGATTCACAGTCTGTGAACTTTTTACTCATATAGTAAATGGCATGCTCCTTTCTGCCCGTCTCGTCGTGCTGACCGAGAACACACCCCATACTATTCTCAAGAACTGTCAAGTACATGATTAAGGGTCGTCCAGCCACTGGGGGTATCATGATTGGAGGTTCCTACAGATACTATTTTATCTTGTCGAATGCCTTCTGGAAATCCTCGTTCCAGGTAATCGCCTGATTTTTCTTTAGCAGTTTGAACATCGGTTCACACGTGGCCGTGAGCTGAGAGATAAACCTTGCAATGTAGTTTATTCTGCCCAGGAAACCACAAACTTCTTTTTTTGTTTTTGGCACTGGCATTTCTTGTATCGCTTTAATCTTCGCAGGATCAACCTCGATGCCTCTTTCACTCACGATAAACCCCAGTAACTTTCCGGACCGTACTCCAAAGGTACACTTGTTAGGATTCAGCCTCAACCTGAACCTCCTAAGTCTCTCAAAAAGCTTCAGCAAATTGACCAGATTTCCCTCCTCCGTTTGGGACTTCGCAATCATGTCATCGACATAGACTTCAATCTCATGATGAATCATGTCATGAAACAAAGTTACCATTGCTCGTTGGTAAGTGGCCCCTGCGTTCTTCAGACCGAAAGGCATTACCTTGTAGCAAAATGTTCCCCAGGGAGTGATAAACGTAGTTTTCTCCATGTCCTCCGGCGCCATCTTGATCTGATTGTAACCGGAGAAGCCATCCATGAACGAAAACACGGAGAACTGGGCTGTATTGTCGACCAACACATCAATATGAGGCAGCGGGAAATCATCTTTAGGGCTCGCCCTATTCAAATCCCGATAATCAACGCACATTCGTACCTTACAGTCCTTCTTCGGTACAGGCACTATGTTGGTGACCCACGGAGGGTAAGTAGTGACCGCTAAGAAGCCAACATCAAGCTGTTTTTGCACTTCTTCTTTGATCTTAACGGCCATATCTGGTCGCGTCCTCCTAAGCTTCTGCTTAACGGGAGGGCAGTCTTCTCGCAGCGGCAAGTGGTGGACCACAATGTCAGTGTCAAGTCCGGGCATATCCTCGTATGACCAAGCAAAAATGTCACTATACTCTCTTAGCATCTCGACCAATCTCTGCTTGACATCACTCTGCAGTGCGGCCCCTATCCTGACGTTCCTGACAAGTTCTTCAGAACCCAGACTCACGATCTCGATCTCCTCTTCATGAGGCAGAATAACTTTCTCTTCTTGTTTCAACAAGCGGGCCAACTCTTCAGGAAGGTCTTCATCTTCATCAATCTCTTCTTCGGCTTGATAGATCGGGCAATCGAAGTCGAAGTGAGTTCTAGAAGGTCCAGAGTCGATGTCATCTGTTATGTGGATCCTGCAATAACAAGGGTTAAGCTTAAAACAAGGATATGCAGGTTAGCACAAACCCCATTGCCATTTTGTTGTTTTTCAAAACAAATATAAAACAGGAATAACAGAGATCACAATATTTGAATACGAAGAAAAACGCCTTTTGATTTATTGATAAAATGCATGTACATAATCAAACAAGGCCCTGACAATAAAACCACTATGCCCCGGGTAGGACATAGGGTTGTACAATGATTGGAAAAAGTAAATCATTACTCTTCGCTTGTCATCTGGATGATATCCTTGATGGACCAGTTGTTGAGGCTCTTGCCTGGCTTGCTTGGCTGGATCCAAGAGTCTAGGTCGCAGTCGCTATCCCCGCTGTCTTCAGACACCGCGTTGACGCTTTCGAATATCACCCCGCCACGGGTAAACTGGATCGTCCCTTTACCTCGCGATGCGCTGCTAGAAGAAGAAGCTTCAGCTCCAGGAGAATATCCCAACCCAAACTTGTCTTGCTTGTTAGGTATCTCCAAAATTCGCCCCCAGCCTGGGGTAGATCCGGCTTGGACAACGGCCCGGGCCTCCTTGAATGAAGAGAGAGTCATCTCTGGCTTCTCAGTGACTACAGGAGCTACGTCCTTGACTTTAACAACTTCGAACGCTTGGCATAGCGTTTCTTGGATTTCCCCATCCATCTCAACGTACTTGAAGGACGACAAATGGCTCACCATTATATCTTCTTCGCCACATACAGTCACGATGCTACCTCCGACAGCGTACTTGAGCTTTTGGTGCAACGTGGAGGTCACGGCACCCGCCGAATGGATCCATGGTCGGCCCAAGAGACAGCTTTAGGCAGGCATGATGTCTATAATATAAAAGACCGCGTCGAACGTTTCCGGCCCAACTTGGATCGGCAACGTCACCTCCCCGAAAACATGGCGTTTGGTTCCATCGAACGCTTTCACAACCAGATCACTGGGTGTGCAAATCACTCCACGAGTATCCAACTTCATCAATGCCTTCTTCGGAAGAACATTGAGCGACGACCCTGTGTCCACTAACACGTGAGACATAATCATTCCCCTACACTCTATCGAGATGTGCAGGGCGCTATTGTGGTTCCTCCCCTTCGGTGTCAGCTCTAGGTCAGTGAACCCTAACCCATTTCCAGCATTTACATGGGCTACGACCTCTTCCAGCTGGTTTACCGATATTTCCTGCGGTACATACGCGGCGTTCAACACCTTCAGCAGCGCGTTGCGGTGTGCTTCAGAACACAACAACAAATTCAGGATGGAAATCTTCGAGGGTGTCTGATGGAGATGATCCACAATCTTGTAGTCACTCTTTTTAATCAACCTCATAAATTCCTTGGCGTCTTTAACAAGTAAGTCTTTTTCTACCCTGCAAGGGATCTCTTCAACGACTTTACTTTTACCTTTATCAGTTGCATCAGCTTTGTCCGTTTTGTCCGCCACAACCTCAGGTGGTGCAAACACTCTTCCGCTGCGAGTGATTCCGCTGATTCCCGCAAGGTTACCCACAGATGACCCAAACGGTTCCAGTTCCAACTTCTGTCCGTTGCAGTAGACTTCAACCCCATAATGCCATGGGACAGCATTAGTGCTTTCGAAAGGTATCGGCCCAGCTTTGGTGATGGTAATCGTGGGCGGCCTGGGTGCAGAAATAGTTATCGTCTGGCGAGGGATGGTGATGGTGGCAACCTCATCATCTTGCTTCTGCATTACCTCTCCCGATCCATATTCGGCTCTTTGGCTAAATTGCAGGATTCCTTCAGTCATCAGACTTCGAATCCCTTCTACCAACTGCTCACATCCATCAGGACTTGTCGCACAACCCATACACAACTCTCCACAACCTGGAAAGAAACCCCTTTTCATTAGCTTAGCCTTAACGAAGCTAAGCGGTGTCTTCAGATCTCTGACGTCAGTCAACAAATCCAAACTCTCGTCTTCAATAATGGCGTTTACTCCACCTCCCCTGTAATTCGGCATAGGGTTCTTCGTGACATTTGGCACATTATCTGTGAAGTTGATGATCTTAGTGTCCACCACATCCTGCACCTTGTGCTTGAAGGCTTTGCAATTCTCTACTGTGTGGCCTGGTGCCCCTGAGTGAAACTCACAAGTCGCATTCGCGTCATAACCTGGCGGAGGTGCCCCTGTCAAGGGAGCCAGGGTTCTTTTCTGGATCAACTGTAGCTGGAGCAGAGTTTGTAATAGCTGAGCGTACGACATGGGCGGTGTCTCGAGGTGACGGCTCGACAGAGGTGCCCTATTCTGATACTTTATATACCCTTGTTGATTCGGCTGCTGCTGCTGCGGCGGCTGCTGCTGCTGTGGTTGTTGAACTGCCGGGATAGTTATGCTGGCCACCTACTGGTGAGGGCCTTTACCCTTTCTCCGAGCGTTGGTCACGGCGCTCGTTTCTCCTTCCCGTCTTTTGCCACCATAAGGCTTCTTTCCGCTTCCTCCGGCTGAGGAGGAATCACCTTGAATTTTCCTGAGTTTGATCCCATTTTCAATGTGCTCACCCGTGATAATGAGATCTAAGAAGGTTCCA
The DNA here is from genome assembly GCA_963859935.3 of Lathyrus sativus. Taxonomy (NCBI): domain Eukaryota; kingdom Viridiplantae; phylum Streptophyta; class Magnoliopsida; order Fabales; family Fabaceae; genus Lathyrus; species Lathyrus sativus. Next base: position 95,408,947 of record OZ012738.1, on the reverse strand, counting down.
AACATACCGCTGACCAATTTCTCATAATAAACCCCTGGGAGGGTGGCTACGAACATCTGCACAAGCTCACGTTCAACCATCGGCGGCTGAACCCTAGCTGCCAGTTCACGCCATCGCTGGGCGTATTCCTTGAACCCTTTGTTGTTCCTTTGCGACAGATTCTGCAATTGGACTCGGTTTGGAGCCAAGTCGCTGTTGTATTGGTAGTGGTGCACAAATGCTTCAGCAAGTTCCTTCCACGTGCGCACACTGGTAGGTTCCAGACTCATGTACCATTCGAGGGAGGGCCCAGACAGACTGTCCTGAAAGAAGTGCATCAGCAACTTCTCGTCCTCAGGATGAGCGAACATTTTTGTGTAGTATGATCTCAGATGGACGCGAGGGCAAGTGGTGCCCTTGTACTTTTCAAAGTCAGGTACCTTGAACTTGGGAGGCACCTTGAAATCAGCAATCAGTCCCAACTTGGACATATCAACACCCAGGGTGTTCTGGTTCTCGATATTTCTCATCTTATCCTCGAGTGCCTTGAACCTTAGACGTGCTTCAGCAGTCAGCTCCCCTTCGGCACCTCTCGTGAGAACACATCGTCTTGACGGTCTTCTAACCACGACTGAGGCCCAAACAGATTCCCAACACCTGCGTTGCCGTTGCCCAGCCCAACATTGACATTAGCTTCAAAATTCCCATTACCGACGCCCGTCGTATGGCCGTTGAGTCCCATGTTAGCTATCACATTGCCGTTGGCACTGCCATTCCCCCCGGTCACGGGGACGCCATTCTGAGGAGTTTCAACTGGTGGAGGGGTAGGCACAGTCCCACCATGGAGTACGCTGTTGCTATCGACCCTTGAAATCAGAGGCTGAACCAAGGTTCTGAGCTGATCCTGGACATTGGCGACCGCTTGCATGAGCTCCATGAAGCGATCCATTCTTTCACGGAGTTCTTGAACATCAGTTTGCACTTGCTCCATGATTATGGTTTGATTTGCTCTGGTCGGATAGCGGTGGATTGGTCTCTGATCAATCCTGGAACAACCTGAAACAACATGTAAACACACAAGGGTTAGAAAAAACGACAAAGTGCTCGTTACGCAAATGCTTCATGCAAATGCAAACATGTGTCTGTGCGTTAGGGAGATTTCCCCCGATCATAGTGCCTGAGTGCCAGTGCTGATAATAAGAAGTTCGAGTCCAGTCATGGAAATAACATCTCCTATATTAAGAAAGCCCATTAAGGCAGTACACAACGTCAGTGAGTACAAACAGAATCAATAGCATGACCTCAACCAACAAGCCTGGTGATGGTCAACATACAACAATGATCAAACAAAAGGAATACAAATAGTCAAGCACGGCCACGGGTGCGAAACTCTTCTAACAATCCTTTCGTTTCTGGATGATCAGGCCGAGTGAGCAACCCTTTGACGAGTAACTCCCTCTGCATAATGGTATATTGAAGACCTTCGCCCGAATCTTCCCATGCTCCTTCGCCGAAACAATCTTCTAACTTCCGCTTCTTGGACTCAAACTTCAGTTTGTGCTCCTTCAGGTTAGCAAGAGCCCTGTTGAGCTGGCCTTCAGCGGCATATCGGTGAGCGGTTTCTTCATCAAACCTCTTCTCACTAGCCTTCACCTGGGCTTTCAGCTTGGAGATCTGTTGCATCAGCTTATCCTCCCGCTCTTTCCTGTTGGCTAGGGAGGCCTTCCAGTGCTGGTTGAACTTGGATATCCTCCGATACACCTCGTCCAAGTGCTGCTTCTTCGTGGCCAGTACATCGTTGACAGCTTTGAAGTCTCGACCCATGCGCTCACGCTCAGCTATCTGCTTAGCCAAATCTGTCCCCATCTGGTTCACCAGCTCTGTCTCCCTTTTGAAGGAATGAACGGCTTCGTTTCTCTCGCTTCTGAGTTGCGTCAATTCTTTCTCCAATTCTTCATTTGCCTTCTTCAATTCATCTCTCTCAGCTAACACCTGATTATGCTGCTGAATAGGCATAGTGGTAGGCTCTTCAATCACTGGAGAACTTTCTGGCTTGGCAGGAGGAAACGGCATCCCTATAGCATCTGCTCTGGCTCTGATCCATGTCATGTACGGAGGGTAGGCTTGATTGTTGCTTTTCCCCAGTAATGGTTTTCCCCTCTTACTGATACCATTCCAAGCACGCTGAAGCTTAGATAACATATCCCCTTCTAGAAGACCAGTGAGGTACAGAGATTCCTGTACCTCTTCATCCTTCGGCGGAGCTCTCAAAGCATACGCGAACTGTCGGACCAGCAAAGACGGATTATAGTTTATACAGCCCTTCCTGCCTATCAAAGGCACGTTCGGAAATCCGCTGCAGCTGAAGATAATCTCGGTACCCAACCTACCTCTGTCAAACCAGTCAATACCCTCCGCTAATAGACTCCTCAAGCGCTCGGACCACTCAGCTGTGGCTGCAGACGAAACAAAGGGACCCCTCTTGGGTAGGTGACTATCAAGCCATCTATAAAGCAGGGGCACACAGCACGAGACGTTCTTACCCCTTCTGTTCTCGTTTTTGTAGTGGATGGAATGATAGACGTCTCCTATCAAGGTAGGGACTGGATTTTCTGATGCAAAGATGCGGAAGGCGTCGAAGTCTACAAAGTCAGGCATATTGGGGAACAGAATGATGCCATATATGCACAGAGCGAGGATGGCGTTGAACACGACCCAACATCCGTCTTTGGCGCACTGCTGAGCTTTTCCCACCAAGAACTACAAGGAGAAACCGGGAACCTTGTTCCAACTAGACAATACCAACTTGGAGGCATCCAGATGAAGTGAAGGAGCTAGACTAACCAGATAAGGCTCGGCATCCATATGAACAAAAGGCATCTGCCTCTTGATAGGCACACCTAACAAATCAGCATATTCCTCTAGTGTGGGTGCGAGAACAAAATCCTGGAAAGTAAAGTATCTCAACGGAGGATCGTAGAACTGCAGCAGAGCGTGCAACCCATTCAACTCAAACGCAGAAGGTTTTTGAACGAAACTGAGCAATTTTCCGTAAGACTTTCTGAACTCATCTCTCACAGAATCATCTGCTAAAGCGATCAAACCAGTCAGCTGAACAACATCAGGAGTTGGGAGCTTGTAGGCCACGGTCTTCCTCAGAGAACCCATAACAATACAGTAGAAGGCAAGAAATCCTGAATCGGGGGAAACGGTACCTGCAACACAGACACACGTTAATGAAATGCAAATGAGTATGCAAAGCAATGTAAAATGCAATCATGCAGCAGGAGATCAAGGCGACTGTGCTGTGAAGATTATGTATCAACAAAACCATAATCCTGCTCTATCAAGAACAACCACTATCTCTGATAAGAAGAAAACCCTGGTATCGGACCACAAATCTGCTCTGTCAAGAACACACATCTGATAAAGGACCTATGATGTAGGACCAAAACTCTGCTCTGTCAAGAACAAACATCTGATAATAAGATCCTCTGATCTCAATCAAAACCTGCTCTGTCAAGAACAAACATACATCTAATGATGAGACCTTCTGATCCCAATCAAAAACCTGCTCTGTCAAGAACAAACATGCACCTACAGATGAGATCCTCAGATCCCAATCATAAACCTGCTCTGTCAAGAACAAACATACATCTGCAGATGAGATCCTCTGGTACCAACAAAACTGATTCACTATCAAGAAAACTAGGTAGTCTGAAGGTCAAAGTTTCCTGCAACAAACCCAACCCTGCTCACAGGTATGGACCTAAACTGCCTCAAGTTTGGCATCCTATGCGGTCATCAGCGTCACAGACATTCAAGAGGGGTGATGCGATACCCAGAAGGTGTGGCATCACCAGCTCATGAAGCGGCCTCACTCGGCTGAATCCCAAATGATCGGTCCCCAGAGTCGACAATCCTCCAAACCAACAACCCCCTCAACCCAAAGGGTTGAAAAAGAAGTCAACCGGGAGAACCTCGTCTGAGCGTGGATTTCATGAGACACTAGTGTCTGCCAAGCAAGAACGTGCCCACTAATTTCCACAACTAATGCTATGTACACTCAAGCCTGGGTCTGGCTTCTCACTCATCAGAATGCCCCTCCCACAACAGCATAGATAATCATATCATACTGAAAATAAAATGCGGGAAGTAAAGATGCAATAAATAAACACAACCCAACAAGTAATCATACAAGCGCTAGGATTGACTCTCGCATGGGACGTCGGATCCCCAAACTGACTCGCATACGGGACATTGGATCCCAAGAAACTATGAAGTCCCCAGCAGAGTCGCCAGCTGTCGCTTCCGCGAAAATAAGGTGCCGGAAAAACAGAAGAGTCGCCACCTTTCATTATTTATCCCTCAGAGCGGGAAAGGAAACGATCAGAAAAACCTGACAAAAAAGGTATAAGACAAGGTCATCGTAACCATTGTCTAGGTTCGGGAGTCGGTTACGCAAGGGGAAGGTATTAGCACCCCTCACGTCCGTCGTACTCGACGGGATCCATGCTTGTTGTGTTTACTGGACGAGTTGGCTTATCTATCTACCTATCAAGGCTGGCTTAAAAAGAAAAGAAAATGACTCGGCAAAGCGTCGCACTTTATGCCTACGTATTCTCATCAGAGAATGAGAAATCAGAGTCAACGTAGTTCGACTAACTACGGGTTACAGGGAAGGTGGCTTGCCAATACTTTAGTATTGTGCCTACGTACTCTCAACAGGTATGAGAGATTAGAGCTTACGTAGTTCGGGATAATACGGATTATGGGAATTCAAATTCATCTGTTTTATCGAGTAGGGTTAACAAACAGTTCCAGCAGTTTGGCGTACGCAGCTCGACCTTTGGAGACTCAAGCGTTACCGTTTACGGTAGAACCGGGAGTTAACGACACTCTTTTCTTCAGAAAAGCTTCCTTTGAATTATGGGCCCACGGGGCAAAAAGGTTTGAAGTTTGTTTTCTGTCTTTTACGAAAGAAGTGTTTTTTATTGTGTTTGCCATTTCAATCGCACTAAAGACTATGACCTGAGAGTGAATGCGTCGCATGTCACCCAAAGGGTGCCATACTAAACATCCAGACTGTTGAAAAGAAACTCTCCAACAATCCTTTCTCAGATAGCTTAAGGCTCGTAGCGTACGGAAGAAATCATTCATGATTACTGTATCTTAATTTATTTTGAGATGAGAAGAGAAGGCTCAACTAAAGGGAGACTATCAAGTCCTACTGTTGTCATGCCAAGGATTCATCCTATAGTTGAAGTTTGAAACAGGGAACTCCTAGAAGTTATCATGCATAGGTTTCAACCTAAAGTACTATCATCACTTCCTTATCAAAGGAAGTGAGATTCCTAGGGGATCATGTCAATGATAAACAAAACAGATAAAGCATCAGCTTAAACAGTAAACATTAAACGACGGTAAAATGCATGCAATGCAAGTGAGGGAGGAAATGTGTGTAGGGCAACAGCCTCCACAAGCTCATCTCAACCTCAAGCCAGATATGAATAACTGCAATTATACAGAAGAAATAAAGTAAAACATGCTATCAAGCAAACACAATACTAACTGCAATCATACAGAGGGAAAGAAATGCTATCAAGCAAACACAAACCACATGGGCAAGGCAGCTGGGCTCTACCGAATACCCGCAAGCAAAGCCATACAGTAAAAATACAAGCAGAGGGAGCAACTCAACCTCTAGTGCAATCATGCTCCTAGCTTAAAGTCAGTCTAGATATGAACCTGTTCTAATGCATCAAGCAAATCACACAAGTCACATCAATACAGGAAAGAAAACAGACAAGAAAGCATATCAACAACTCCCTCTTTCAATTCCAAGCCTCAGCTCTTCTAACAGCAATCCGGTCTTCAGACTTCAATCACCCTTCAAGGCTATCATCTTCCATGGCAAGTGTCAACTTGCTTCTCCAAGGTTTCAACCTCTCAAACATAAGTATCAACTTATTCTCTCTTCTCCAAGCTTCAGCTCTTCAGTCAACTCCACCCTCAGGCTTCACTCTTAACTACAAGTATCAACTTGCTTGCTTCAGGCTCTCCAAGCATCAATGTAAGTATCAACTCATCCTTTATTCCTCAAGCCTAAGCTCTGAACTCAATCTCAATTGAATCCTCCTCATAAGTATCAACTTAGTCTTCAAGCTTCAGCTCTCTTTGCTTTACCAGTATCAACTGGGTCTTCTTCCTCTACAAGCTTCAGCTTCTCAGAAACCTTCAATCACACATGGAAGTATCAACTTCATCCTTCAATTCTTTTTCAAGCCTCATCTCTTCATTCAATCTCCATTGGATCTTCAAGTATCAACTTAGTCTTCAAGCTTCAGCTGCAATGGCAATGCTCAAGGAATCATCCTCTTCCACTCTCTTCAATGAAGTCCTCATCTTCAAACTCAAGTCCAACATCTTTCAAGATATTCAAACCAGAAGACAATTGATTTATCAGGATGAGTGGGAATGATAAACAACTTATTGACAACCAAAGGAATCCTGTAAGGATTCATCATTATGAGAGACTGGTTCCCTCAAAGTTCTACTTCCCAGATAAAGCCACTCATCCTTCCAAAGGAGGGATGTGAATATCTTAGAAGGACTTTTAGTCATTGGGAGGAATGGAAGCACAATATGCTTTCCATATTTGTGAAAGAAATCATTCTAATTCTAAGGCTCTCCCTATGTTTCCTATCTCCTAAATCTTCATCAGACACCTTCAGGCACAAGCAAATCCAAAGCTCCAAGCAACTTCAAGCATCCTCACCTTGTATTCAACTTGTCTTCAATCTCAACCAAAGGCAAACAAAGCAAAAACCCTAATCTAAGGGAACTAAAGAAGTTAAACTAGTTGAATTAGTAAGTTAGGATCACCTAAAACCTAGTACTAAAGTTAGTCCTAACTAAAACACTAAAACCAATTGTAAAATCCTACAAAAGTTACTATGGGAACCTATGTCAATCATGACTCTACCATATTAATTCTAGAGATCAAATCATCAAATAAGACCTAGAAATAAATCCTACATTATGAGGTATTAAACCTAAACCCTAAAAGGAAGCATCTAAATCTCAATCTAGAAAGCACACCTATTTTCATCACAAAAATGTGAGAAAAATACTATGGGAGCATACATGTCTAACCTAATCACACACAACAAATTAGGATCAAAATCATCACCAAGTGATCACACAAAATTATGTATCAAACATAACCATTTTAATATCAATTAAAATATAAAATTCCAATAAAATCATAAAATGCATGAAATGAAAATATTTTTTTCTCTAAAAAATACTAGACTCAATCATGAGTATGATGCAAAAAGAATGGGTTTAATTGGATTAATTTTCAATTTTATATGATTTTTCCAAGAACCATGAATAAAATGAAAAAAAATAAAGAAAATGCAAATAAAAGAATAAAGGCACGGTGTGGATAGTAACCAGAATCAGTACAAATCATGGATTGGGCTCGCTGGGGGGGTGTGAATATCAGATATTTCACTAAGCCCAAAACCACTGATTAAATGTAACGCAGCGTTTCATTTCTTCAGATCCTTCACAAACTGAAATTAAAACGTGGCCATTGGATCACTCACTCAGTCAAAGTCCAACTCCCATCCAATGGTCCTGGAGTCATCTTCAACCTTTTGAATGCCTGAACTTCGCGCCCAGCTCCGGCCACCACCGGTGGTGCTCCAGTCACCATCCCCAACCCTAGTTCTCTCTAGGATTCTCCATTGCAAATGGTCAACACATGAAACTTGTCCCAAATCTTGTCACGAATTCAACCATACCCTTAACTTCCTCTGAAACCTCAAGATTCACCATACCCAATTCTCAACCGAAAATGGTAACATCCCTATTTTGTCTCTAATTCTCAAATTAACTATCTGAAATTAATCCTACACCGTTCTACAATGCTTCTAACACCTTAATTCATCTTGATTCTACCTAAATCATGCTAGAGGAAGAAAGTTGCTAACCTGAAAATCTTGGATGAACAGATGCACTAAACCTCTAATTCAAGCTCTCCAATCTTTCAGACACGATCAATGAACCTTTTCCTTGCTTCTGTATGCAAAAGAACCGGTTGAAAGCTCCTGAATCTTGAAACCCGATGGTGAGTTGCAGGTGGAAAAATTCAACTTCTCATGCACGATTCAGCCACGAATTCTCTTGGATTATGATCTGGATTCAATCCCTAGCATCCATGGAAGAAGTTTCAATCAAGAAAAGGGATGGAAAGTGAAGAATTTGGAGAAACCGAATTCAATTGCAAGCCAAGAAATCTCAATCTCAATCTATGCTCTCTCCTTCAATCATCACCAACCTCTGCATTGGATCACCTCTACTCAATATATAGATGATGGATGAATGATCTAGAACCCTCTAGACCCTTCTAATGAGAGTTTCAATCTCTCATGTCATGAGATTTTCAATCACATATCATGATATGCATAACTCTGTTTGCAGCTTGAAAACCATCCCATTCTCTTTCAATTTCTCCCCTAGTGACATTTTGAAAGTGTTTAGCTTGCAAAGTTCCTTGCTCATGCCTTGATTTTGAGTTTTGCAAATGTTACTTAGTATGCAAGCAAGTACCTTCCAAAGCAAGTCCACAAATTGAATCTCAACTCAAAAATGTGGCTAAACCAATGATCTTAGAATGTTTTCTAGAGTCAAAATGATATATTACATGCCTTGGTTTGGATGTGTAGATTGAAAATATCAATTTCCAACTTTGATTCATTTAACTTATACCCTTATTTTAGGTCATTTTTGCAACTTTGAGCTACAAGCATTTCAATCATATCATGACCTCCTTACTAGCCTTAAAACATCATTTTGAACAAGTTTGATGTTGAACATTTTCCCATTTGAAGCTTGGAAATAGGAGTTATGGCCTTATGGTTGAAATGACCTGTAATCTCCAAATGACCAAAATACCCTTGACTTGTCAAAGCCATAACTTGAGTTCTACAAATCCTATCAAGGACTTCTAGTACTCTCTAGAAAGCTAAGCGTATAAGGAACAACATTCATGTTGACCAAAAGTCCCTAGGAATCATCCTTCTTGGGTAAACGTTTGATGCAAGTTGGGTAACTTTCAAGCCCCCAGATTCACATACCTCAGGTGACCTGTAACTTGTCAAAGTCATAACTTGAGTTCTACAAATCCTATCAAGGACTTCTAGCACTCAAATTAAATCTAAGAGCAAGCTCTACAATATTAATTTTGGGGGTAAGATGAGATGACAATCACATCTTGACCTAAACTGCCTTGAAGATAGGGGTCAAACTAGGGGATTTTACACTGACAAGCCTTAGAAACCCTAGCTTGAAACTTCTCAAACTCTTCAATAATGATGAGTTGACCTTGGAATCATCCTTATAACATCTCAATGTATCCATCCATGATCACATGGATCTTGAATTAGGTCTCAACCTAGTTCAAATCATCAGTTGACCTAGGGTTGACCCAGTCAAACCCTAATTACACCACTCATGGTTGGGTCTTCTTAATCTTGTACAATGACTTATCTAGGCTTCATGATGGCTTTCAAGGCATCTCATAAGCTCTCTCAAGGCTGCAAGTCCTTATTCCTGGCTTCAAAATCATCTGAGGAGCTCCCACAACTTTCAAGTTAGGAGGCACACAACCTTGGTTTCAACCACTCTCTCTGAGAATCTTTCAACTTCTCTGACAAGGATATCAACCTTTGAACACTTGAATAAGCTTCTTAGCTAGCTTCATAGTCTTGTATAGCTCTTGATTGGTAATCATACCTCTTGATCTCCTGCATACATGTCAATGAAATGCAAATGATAATGCTAATGTGAATGAAATGAAACATGAGCTAGGTAAAGAAATGTTGGTCAAATTTTGGGGTGCAACAACTTGTGGTAGTTTAAACATTTTCATGCTAATGCTTATCTCTTCATGTCTACCAAAATTTGTTTTGACACATTGATTGTAGTGCTGCAATTTTCAAACCATGTGCATTTCTTTCAACTCACCTACCATTTTGTGGCCTAGATACTTGTTGAGCATTTTTTCTTTTGGAATTCATCCCTTGCTATATTTCAAACATATGCAAATTAGTTTTGGTTTTGAACTCATGTATTTTGATCATAACATCTTGGTGCATGTCCATATCATGCTTATAATTGCAACTCATATGTCATTTCTCAATCCAGGGCTGTTTTGCTTTAGTTTCTTGTTAGAACACTTTTTATATCACCTTTATGGTTTGCTCATGCTGTTCAATCCTCCTGTTCACCCCTGATTCAGTTTGTAAACATCAAAATGCATTTCAATCACCAAATTTGCAACTGCCATCGTGTTTCATTTTCTATGTGTGATCTTCAAAAACCAGTTGTACCATCATGATCCTTGTTCAATTCTACCCAAGTTTGATCTAAAGTTTGCTGAAATCCATTAAGATTTGAGTAAGTTAGCATCAAAACACATTTTGAAAAATGTCTTGGTTTTGGTTCTTTGGTTTTGCCCAGAAAATTCACAAAGCGCGCCTTATATGTTTATGGGGGTGGCTATATCAACGGATGTATAGCCACCCCAGTGGTAAGCAACTTACTCATAATCATGCCTTTCAATGCCTAGACCTGGGTTCGATCCCTGAGGAGGATCAACCCTTTTGCTTCTTTTTTTTATTTTTCTTGCGCGCCATGTGTGAGCTGAGGGGCGTGGGTTCAACTCCCACCCCATGCATTTTATTTTATTCTTTTGTTTGTCTTGTTTTATTTTTATATTAATTCATCAAACTTTCAAAAATCATAACTCTCTCATTTTTTACCCTTTTTTGTCCATTCTTTTGGCAATGTATTTGTTTTCGTATCTACTTTCATGTGGTGTAAAAATTTTACTTGTTATTATTAATTGGGTTGCCTTTTGTCTATATGGAAATTTGTTCTTTTTTGAGATCGTTATGTCACTTGTTGATGATTTCCTTTTAAATATGCTTGTTTCTTCTTGTGAGATCTCTTGCATCCCATTTTAGTTAATATGCTAGGGAACTCTCCTTTGGTCGTCACCATAATCCTATGTTTTTTCCCTCCTAAATTATGAGGTTAAACTGATTTACCTATGTTTTATTATCATCTATGCATATTGTTGTTACATTTGTTATGCTTTGAACCTATGATATGTTTACTCTCAAATTGTGATTTGTTTACATAGTTGTTACTTTCATGTACTTGCAATATTTGTTAAGATCTTGTTTTCAATCTTTGTTAAGATATGTCCTCAATCTTTGTTAAGATATGCTCCAATCTTTGTTAAGATGTTTGATTATCGGTTGTAACCATTAGTATTATTTGAAGTATCTGCTTATTGTAATATGCATGCTTACTTGTCTTAATCTTGTTTCATTCGTACTTTATTAAGTATTCTTTCCCCAAGTGATGGAACTTTTTAGTTCTCATCCAAGTTGTCTCCCTCTCTCTCCTTCCAAAGGAAAAGTCTCTCCATTGACCCTTGTGTCATGGATAGCTCATTTACCCCTCCCTTGACTTTGTAAAGTCATCCTAACCCTAGTTTAGTTAAGATAGAACATATAAGCCATTAGACTTTGCTTCAAGCCTAGAAAACCTACCATCACTAGGAGTGTTTTTCAACTAGAACCCTAGGATGGAGTTTGTAAACTCTATGTAAGAATCATAGTAATGATTACTTACTCCCCTTTTGAGTGTTATAACATAGATATAGAGAGTTTTGGTAAACTCTATACAAACATTGTTATGTTTGTTCCCCTTTTGAACCTTGATCATAATCAAGTGTTCTTCAACCCTAGTGAGGTGAACTACGATTGCTCTGATTCTATCCTAGTTAGGATACGTAGGTGTCGCTACTGCGAAAATCGGCGCCGGCTAAACAGAAGAGTCGCCATCATGCGTTATTTATCCCAAAGGAGGGAAAGGAAACGCTCAGAGTAAACCTCACGCAAAGACGAGAAAGGAATGGTCATCGCAACCAAATCCTGGATTCGGGAGTCGGTTACGCAAGGGGAAGGTATTAACACCCCTCACGTCCTTCGTACTCGACGGAATCCACGCTTGTTTTCTATCGAAAGGTGTGTTATTCTATCCACTATATAGGTCTGGGTTGAAAAGAAAAGAAAATGACTCAGCAAAGTATCGCACTTTATGCCTATGTATTCCCGTCTGGAACGAGAAATCAGAGTCAACGTAGTTCGCCTACCTATGGGAAAGGAGGGGAAGGTTGCTCGCTAGGATATCGCATCCTATGCCTACGTACTTTCATACAGCATGAAAGATCAGAGCAAACGTAGTTCGGGCCACGGAAGACTCAAGTTTGTCTGACTGTTTTTTATCTCCTTATGAAAGGGTTTTTTCCTGATTAAGAGTCCAAGCGGACAAAAATGACATTTTGATGTTTGTTTTCAGTCTTTTACACAAGAACTGTTTTTTAGTGTGTTTGCAATCTCTGACGCACTAGAGACTATGATTTGAGAGTGACTACGTCGTATGTCACCCTAAGGGTAACACAATAAGCAGTCAGATTACTGAAGAGTGACCCTCCAGCAATCCTCTCTCAAATTGCTTAAGGCTCGTAGCGTACGATGTCGATCATCCTTATTACTGTGTTTTGAATTGTTTTGAGATAGAAGAGAAAGAAGTTCTAAAAAACCTAGGGTTTGAAAGGGGAATCAAAACTACCCTAATGTTATCATACATGGATTACAACCTGATGTCTGTCATAATCCCCTCCTGCATAGAGGAAATCAGAGATCCTAGGGGATAAACGGGAAGGAAACAACAAAAATATAATAAACAGTAAAATGCATGAGATGCAGCAATACAAGCGAGGCAAGGGAGTCCCACTCAACCTCGAACCTGGGAAAACAATAGGCAAAGTGAAACAGCCTCACTTCAAACCTAAGGGGCAATCTGAACAAGCCAACAATCAATACAGAAAAAGAAAATAACCCAACACCAGCTCTGACAGCAACGCCAGCTCCTATAGCTACAGTTGATTAACAGCAAAAGGTTGACAATAACAACTTCAAGCAAGATCCTATCTTCACTTTCCAATGATATTCAAGCTTCAGATAAGCTGTTATCTCCAATAATCTCTAAACTTTGGCAAGCCATGAACCCTAACCAGTAGACAACTTTAATCAGCAACACACCCCTAATCTTCACAGATACCCAGCTTTGACAGGCACAAGCTGTTGCACCCTAAAATTTGACCAACCGGGTCCCGTATCTGGTTCCATGTTTCGATGCATGACTGCATTCGCATCCGCATATCGCATACAGTGCATTTTTCCAGTTATATTGAGTTTATCAGGATCACAGACCTCGTCTCGCGTTTCAGGTGTTTTTAATCAGTTTAGATAGGTAGAATCGTATTTTTGGGAAGTCGTGCTCTTCCCGGTGTTTTCAGCTCGCGCTGTTGTTTTGAGGGTATTCAGGTGCCCGAGTTTTATCGCTGGTTCCGCTTCGGTCTCGATCTCATTTTTAATTGGAATAAATTGCATTTTATGGCTTTGTAGGGTTTTATTGGATTTTAAATATAATTTTAGAATGTTAAATAGGATAAATAATAGCATTTTCCTTTTTAGAATATTAGGATTGTTTTAATAGAAAGTATTTTCTTTTAACATAGAATATAGATTTTTCTCTTATTAATAATATAGGTTTTTATTAGAGATTTAATAAAATAGAGAATTATTAGAGTTTTATTAGTTTAGAAATTAATTGGAATTATTAGGTCTTAATCATTTGTTTAGGTGTTAATTAGGAATTAATTAGGATTAGTCTAATTTTCATTTTAGCATCTAATTGAAGTTTTAAATAGTTAATTAGGTTTAGTTCTTAATTAGTTTTTAATCATTCTTCATCTTAATTCAGATTTCTTTTGGGTTTTATTATCATTTTCCGTTTGGGCCTCATTATAGCCAAAGCCCAGTTCTGCAGAGTCCAATTGCCAGTGGTATAAATAGTTCAGTCCACGTGTAATCAAGAGGATGGGCCACTTCATTTTTTCCATGCAATTACTGCATGCTTGACAACGCAGCATTCCACTATCTCTCTCCACTCACACTCCAGAACACGTGTAATTCATGCAATAACTCCCTCCACCAACCCATGCCAAGTGTCTCCCTCTGAGCTTCGCCGGTTGCATGGCCGGCGGCCATGCAACCACCGCCCCTAACTCCTTCAGGCCACCGTAACTACCCTGCAACCGTCTCCGATCACCGCCCTCCGCCGTAACCAACTTCGCCGGAGATCATTTTCCAGTTTTTTTCTAATCATCAATCTTTCCTCCTCCGATCCAACCCTCAAACCATTTTTTCCAGGAATTTTCTCCGATCAAACTCCGATCATCATCCAATAATCACTAAGGCTCATCCATAACGTCATAGATCGTCCAAATTCATCTTTCTCCAGAATTTTGAAGAACATGCGTGGTGTTCATCACGTACATCAATAGCAACCTTCAAGTGTTCTTCAGATTTCTTCTTCAACCATCAAGATCGTCATCAAGATTTTGAAGTTCATCGTTTCCAGAAATCGTCAGTCTTCAGGATGCTCGATCTTCAACCCAGAAGTTATCCAGATTCGTCAGGATCATCAACGACTTCCCAGAAAAATTCCCAGAACTCTCTTCAAGATCTTCTGACAAAGCTTCGCCCAAAACTTCATCCAACCTTCAAACGTGTCCAGATCTGGTTCATCCACTTCATTAAAAATCTCCAGAACACCATCAACGTCCTCTAAATCATCACCCACGAACACGCGCCATGGATCTTCATAAGGTGAGGGATCTCCGTCGCTAAACTTCCAGACGATTTAATAATGTGAAGATTCATCTTCTTTAGTGTCTTTCTTTCCCTTTCAGGCTTCATCGTGGATTGGATTTTTTGATTGAGAACCTGGACTTTCGTATCTTCGCGAGCTTCCCTTGAGATTGTCAAAACTTGGAGTTTAATCGTGGTGTCCAGATGTGTACTAGTGGCGTTGGTGTTGTTGGCTTGACTGTTGGTGATCAAGTTTGGTTTGAGGTTATTTGAGAAAGGTGAGGATTGTCTGAGTTAGGGTTGATGAAGTGGAAGAGGATGGAGATTGAACGAGGGTTTGAGAGAAGAGACTCAGAGAGGAGTTGGAAGCGGCGCGTTTTTTATTGATGAACAGTGCAGAGAAACTCTGAGGACTTTAGGGTTTTGGCTTGTGATTGACTCGGGGCAGTGTGGGCCACTCGCAAGCCCGTTATGTTTTTTCTAATGCATCCCTCCGTTTTTTTGTAAACCCCTGCGTGTGGATCTTTTTGGACTGGGCCTGGTTTGGCTAGTGCTTTACTTCCAACACCTCCGTTTTTAGTTCAACACCTCCCTCTGTGTATATTTTCTATTGATGGGCTGGGCCTGCAGATTCCACTGTTGTATTACCCCCTGTAAACTGCTGCACCCCCCTTCCCCTTTCTTATTTTCTTTTTGTTTGTTTTTCTTTCTTTATTCTAGTGTATGAAAAATAATATTGAAAAATAGAGAAAAAATATATGAAAAAGTATTTTGAAAAAAAAAGAGAAAGAAGAAAGAATATTAAAAAAGAGAAAAGAATATATTTGAGATGAGAAAAAGATTTGAGAAAATAATATTGGAAAAAAGAAAGATACTTGGAAAAAATAGTAAAAAATATTAGTGTAGATTTAATATTTTTTAGAGTACTTTTTTCATAGAAATTCTTTTACACCTTTTTAGAGGTAGTTTAGAAGTCCATTTGTTAGGGGACTTTTTACACTTTTAGAGATAATTTTTAGAAGTCTACTTGTTAGGGGACTATTTTCCACTTGATTTTTCATAGGATAGGATAGTATTTCCAAGGAGTTTATTTTCAGCATTCAATCATTGTAACCATTTTTCATAATGTTAATAAAATGTGATTTGAGTTGTGGTCCCGAAGTAGCCGAACTACAGCTGCTCTGATTCCTCGTACCAGACGAGGATATGTAGGCATAGGATGCGATATCCTAGCGAGCACACTAACAATTAACCTTTTGTTCTCTCGCTGTTGTGCGATCGAGACTTTCCCGCTGACGACTAATGTTACCCATTTCTCTTGCCTGAGTGCATTTGAGACCAGACCGTAGTTTTTCCCATAGGTTCCCGTACCTTTAAAACCAGTTTGATTTCTCACTGTTGTGTGAGAACACCCTGTTTAGCCGTAGTTAGCCGGAACTACGTAAGCTCTGATCTTCCATGCAGTGTGGAAGTACGTAGGCACAAGACGCGAAGTCTTGGCGAGCCAATTTCCCCGTAGTCCTGAACTACGTTGACTCTGACTTTCTCTCTTGAGAATACGTAGGCATAGAGTGCGATGCTCTATCGAGTCAATTCCCTTCTGTGTAGATTTAGCAGCCGTAGATAGATTGTTTTGCATCCTTTAGACAACCCAAGCAAGCGTGGATCCCGTCGAGTACGACGGACGTGAGGGGTGCTAATACCTTCCCCTTGCGTAACCGACTCCCGAACCCAGGTTTTGGTTGCGATGACCATACCTTTCCCGTTTTTTGCGAGGTTTACTTCGAGCGTTTCCTTTCCCTCCGTTGGGATAAATAACGCACGGTGGCGACTCTTCTGTCAGCCGGCGCCGATTTTCGCAGTAGCGACAGCTGGCGACTCTGCTGGGGACTGCGATAGTTCCCTATTCGAGTCTCGCCTTAGGTTTTTTCCAGGCTGTTTTGGGCGATCCCCAACAGCTGGCGACTCTGCTGGGGATTCAACGTCCCCTGGCTGCTAAGGACTGCGATAGTTCCTTATGCATGTGGGATCCAACGTCCCCTAAGAGAGTCAATCCTAGCGCTTGTTTGCTTGTCTATTGGTGTTTATTTATTGATATTATCTGTTGCTGTTGGGGTGTGACGGGTGTTCTATGATTGAGTGAGAAGCCGGACCTGGGCTTGAGTGCACCTTAGACTTAGAGTAGAAATTAGTGGGCGCGCACATGCTTTGCATGTCCTAGTGTCCCGCGAAATCTACACTCAGACGAGGTTCTTCTGGTTGGCCTCTTGTCCCACCCTTTGGGTGGCTCGGGTTGCTGGTTAGTTGGATTGTCGACTCTGGGAACCAATCATTTGGAAGTTATCTAAGTGAGGCCTCTTCAAGACTTGATGATGCCACTCCTTCTGGGAATCGTATCGTCAGTTTTGAAAGTCTGTGACGCTGACGACCGCATAGGATGCCGTACCTTGACAGATATAGGTTCATACCTGTGAGTGGGGGGGGGGGGGGGGGGTTTGCAGGAAACTTGACTTCCAACCTACCCGTTATTTTGGTCTCCTCTTCAGAGCGAACGTACTCCGTCAGCAGCGCAGTAGTATTCAGATTTGTGTGGGGGCTGTGGTCCCGTTGTTTGCTGCATTTTGCATATCATGTGCATAACAGTGTTGCATCATATTGCATATCATCCTCCAGTTAGCCAGAGTTCTGATCCAGCCTTTGTTTCCTGAAGGTGATTACCCGGAGTTTGGATTGAGCAGCTGTTGATTGTCAGAAGACCGACCTAGGGGTTGAGTAGATTTGAGCAGAATCGAGCATTGAAGTTTGCTGAAGATTATTGGTAGCTATGTCTGAAGGCAATTTCCAGTCTCCCAATACCTTGACAGGGTTCACTATAACGTCCAACCCTCTGTATGATTCTATGGAAGACTTCCCGCAAGCGAACAACGTTACTGCAGACCGAGTTGTACAGCCTTCTGTTGAGAACCGAGATCGACATGAGCAGTTTGTTGCCCGAAATGAACGTCCTCCTCCTGTTAACAATCAAGGTGTTGTTTTCCCTGGGATGAATTACCGAAGAAATATTCCAATAGCCAGGATGGTAGATCCAAGAGCTCTTGAGACGGATAGGAAACTCCAAGTGTTGGAAGAGAAAGTTGAAGCTTTGAAAGTCAAAGATGCTGTCAACCTGAATGCTGTAGACATGTGTTTGGTTCCTGACCTGGTGCTGCCTTATAAGTTCAAAGTGCCGAAATTTGAGAAGTACACGGGAGATAGCTGCCCGAAGCAACATTTGATGATGTTCTGTCGAAGAATGACTTCGTTTGTGCGAGATGACAAATTGATGATCCATTGCTTTCAAGATAGTCTGACTGGGGCATCTTTGAGGTGGTATATGCAGTTAGAGAGAAATCAGATTCATTCATGGATGGATTTAGCCAGAGCTTTTCTGAAGCAGTACGATTATAACCTAGACATAGCTCCCCATCGCATGCAGTTGCAAGAACTGTCTCAAGAGAACAATGAACCTATCAGGAAGTATGCTCAGAGATGGAGAGAATTTGCTGCTAGAGTGCATCCACCGCTTTTGGACCGAGAATTAACAAGCATGTTTGTAGATTCCCTACAAGATCCGTACTTTGAAAGATTGCTTGGACTTCCATTAAGTTTCTATGACGTGGTAACATTAGGAGAACGCCTTGAGTATGCCATAAGAATTGGGAAAATTCAGATTACTTCAAATGATCAAGCTGGTGAAACTGAATATCCTTGGGACTATCAGAACGAAGAAGGAGTTGTGATCAATGCAGTCATGCCAGATGTTGGGTATTCTCGAGACGAATTGGTGAAATCTGTTGGATCAGTATCTCCTGTGCCTTGTTATGCGGGACAGACAACTGTGCCTGGGGCACCATATCAGGAATCTTACGTCGCTTCCCTTGCAAATCAGCGAACTCGTGGTCGAGGTTATCAGAATCAGCGTCAGAATCAGAATCGACCTCGCAACAATTTGGAACGAAGGAAAGCTCCTTTTCACCCAGTGCCTATGCCGTATAGCCAGCTGCTACCATCTTTGATCCAGAGTTCTTTGGTGGAACCTAAAGCTCTTAAGCCAGTTCCAGAACCTTACCCTCCTGGGTACAATCCCCATGTTCAGTGTGGTTACCATGGTGGCTCTCCGGGGCATTCGACGGAAGATTGTAAAGCATTTCAGGCGAAAGTACAGCAGTTGATTGACCAGGATCGCATGTCCTTTCGAGAAGGATTTCTGTTTGTTCATACCAACCGCTCAGCTGTCTAAGCTCGTAGACTCGGAAAGTATTCCCCAGCAGAAGCCAGTGATCCAGACAGGCGGGCGCCTCAGCATTGGCAGTCCTCAGACTTTATATCATTTGCATTTGTAGTTTCTTTTTTGTTAGTTACTACTTACTGTAAACATTGTATGTTTCGAATGGTGATAATAATAAAGTGGCTATGCATTTTTCTGAATTAATCATGTCGTTGTCGCTCATTTACTGCATTGCACTGACACTTGCATTTTATTCACTCCACTTTGTCACTGTGACTAGCAAAGATTGGAGGGAGGATGACTAAATAAACTCATAACCGATGATCGTATGCCTTCAGATAAGACCTTACCGATGACGTACAAGGCATTGTTTCAAATCCCCCAAACACTGGAGATATAAGGAGTTAGTCCCTTGTTAACCACTTCGAGCCAGGAAGTAGAAGTTTTTTCGGACTTTTAAACCCTCACATCTTAACCCGGGGCAAGGTAGTTGTCAGTTAGCTTGACCGAGCATTCAAGTCTTACAGAGGAGTGTTGTCTTTGAAGGACCAATCAGTTTATACCTTTCAAGAGGTCAAACCTCACCAATCAGGAGTGAGACAGTTACAATCCTTTCGGAGCAATCAAGACAACCAGTGTCACACGACTTTGTTCCAAAAGAAAGAAAAAGAAAGAAAAGCTGGAAAGCTAATACTTAGGCAAAAATCAGGGCATCCCGCTGGACTTCAAAAGAAAAAAAACGAAAAGAACTCAAAGGGAGTCAGTCCAGGCAAAAATTAGGGAATCAAAAGAACGAAGAAGAAGGGATCAATAGAAATTTTTCCCCAGCGAGTCACAAAGTCGTGTACACAGGCACCGAAAGCGAAGAAGGAGTAACTATCACTCCGGAAAAACCTTGTGAATTCCTTAATTGTGGTTCTTACCATTCAACATACCTCTCGAAGAGGCGAGCGCTTGTTCCAGGTTAACTGAACCTTAGGATCGGAGATCATCATGTAGAAGGGGTGGGTACAAATCAAAATTTGAGCCAAATATCCTTTGTTTCGCGAACCGTGAACACGACCACGATACAACCCTTAAAAGACCTAATTGAGGTAGGGTTTATTCTGAAAGCGCATTACGATAAGGTTGAGTAACCTGACTCCTTGACTTGCTAGTCATTTTCTTGTTGTATTTTTCACCGATCAAATCAGCACTACGTTTGAACTTTGGTTCATTCGTCACTCACAATCATGACATGTAAATGAGTGACAGCTCAAAATTTTTTCGAAATCTGCATAACCACTGCATTAAGATTACCATTCGTGAATAGACAGTTTTAATTGCAGGTTAGTAATTGGCATGGAAGAAATTCCAGCAGGGAATCGTCAAGCAGGACTGAGTAATCCAGCAGTCTGAACCAGAATGGCGTATGTTGCGAATACCTGTGAATCAGGGGCATTAATTTCCAGTAAGTTCGGTATCAGTTAGTATGAGGGCAAGTCCCGAAGCTTCAGTTGATCAGGGGAAGTTTGCTTGAGAAGCAGTTGATCAGAAGTGAGTCTTTTCGAGAGCCAATCAGGGGCAATTATACAGAACGTGGAGATTTGAAAGCAGATACTTCAAGTGGATAATCAGATCGGGTTAAGTCGCTAGAACGCTCATTCAGGGGCAAATCACCGCAGAGAGTGTTGAAACCAACTGGGTTGTTAGGGGTTTAATGGAGATGGGATTCTGTTGTCGTATAGATACCGGGGCAAGTAATCTCGAGGTCGTCTCGTGGCAAGCTGTTCAGAGCGAATATTCCCAAGAGTTAGATTGGGGCAAGTTGAGTGTACTGGGGCAAGTTGTTCAAGCCAGTCTTTTTATCCCCAGTTGAGTGTACTGGGGAAAGTTATTCAAGCTAGTCTGTTTATCCCCAGCCGGAGTTGAGTATCGGGGAATCATGTCATTACCCTTATCAAAAACCCTAACATTTCGAAAAGACCTTGCTGTCGTTGGATCATTATCCTGCAGTGTAAACCTGTTACGTGTCAGTAACCAGTCATTTCCAAAGTCCAGTTCTCGCCTGGCAAACTGGTAACCAGTTCTCGTCTGGCCCACCCTTCCGTAAACATCAGTTCCCGTCTGGTGTAGTTTATTGTAAGCATCAGTTCCCGTATGGTGTAGTTTATTGTAACCAGTTCTCGTCTGGTCACCGTTTCTTCAAGTGTCATATCAGTTCTCGTCTGGTACATGTCGTTGTTAAATCAATTCTCGTCCAATAATCTATTTTGCTATCAGTTCTCGCCTGGTAGTCCACCTTTGAGTGCTAGTTCTCGTCTAGTATTTTCCATATCTTCCACTGTGTACATAATCCATGTTTATCCTAAACTAGAAAAGCAAAAACCTAAAGGTATCTGACACAGTAATTCCCAATGACCCGCAGGTTGTCATGTTCCCCGATACGAAGCTCGACGGATACCAGTGCTCCGATTAATGTTTGAATTCCTTGTGGATGTTGTTAAGATCAGAATTGCTATTCTTCAGCAGATGAAAGTTACGTATTATCCCCGGAAGAGTCGAGATTGTATGGTTATCCCGTATCAGAGTAGGATCAGGAGTATCCCCAGCAGATTAAGATTGATGTCCTTGATGGTAGGGGCATTTCCAGCAGTGTGCTGCGCGCAATCAACCCCAGTTTGGATCAATCCCCGCAGAGCGCAATCAGTTGCCAATGGTTTGAAGAGAGCATTCCCAAGCAGAACTGTTCTTTCTTTCTCCCTAAGCAGGATTGCCTGTCCATTTCTCCAGCAGGACGGTTATCCCCAGCGGATTGGGTTTCCCTTTTCCAACATTTATTTTGCTGAGATGATTCTGTGATATCAGGTTACCTTCAGTGGAGTTGACGTTGCCTTCGGCATTTATTTTGCCAAGTGGTTGCAGACCTGGTGTTCTCTGGCAAGCTCGAACCTGCATTTACATTCGCATATATCGTCATTGCATTCATATAAACATATAGCATTTCCATGCCGTCTGGGCCTCGCATTTTCAAACAGAACGCATAGCATTTCCATGTCATATAGGGCATTGCTTCATTCTCAGACATACGCATTTCGAAACATGGACCAAGTTGGTTACCTATTGGATTTCGAATTTGTTCCCTTGCAGAATTGTTTGGTTCAGCTTCTCTTCTCCACCAGCGGAGTGATTCTTCATTTGGTTGATACGTCGGCACTAAAAAAAAAAGATTGACGTGTATCAGGTTTCTGAAGCTGCGGGCTGTTGACAGAATGGGTGTCGAGTAGTCGATTCAGAAGTTCCCCAGGAGAATTGTCCTCAAGTTCGGTGTGAACTGTGAGATGACAGGATTTGATCCCATAAGAGAGATGGGAATCAAGTTGTTTGCTTTTCGAAGCATTATTCCAATACTTGTGGCGTCGCACAGGTGATTGATGTTGAAAAGGAGAAGAAAATTTTTATCAGAAAATTGACCAGTTGTTGCCGTGACAACCAGACTTCAGTTCATTGGAGGCTATTCCTCAAGCAGCTTTGCAGTATATTCCCGCAGTTGGCAAATTTCAGGGTTTCATTGGTATTCAACCGTCATCTACCTTGAATGTTTGAAGGCTGAGCGCTCTTCAACCATTCAGGTCCAAGCCGCTTGAATAGGGGCAGCTGTTGCACCCTAAAATTTGACCAACCGGGTCCCGTATCTGGTTCCATGTTTCGATGCATGACTGCATTCGCATCCGCATATCGCATACAGTGCATTTTTCCAGTTATATTGAGTTTATCAGGATCACAGACCTCGTCTCGCGTTTCAGGTGTTTTTAATCAATTTAGATAGGTAAAATCGTATTTTTGGGAAGTCGTGCTCTTCCCGGTGTTTTCAGCTCGCGCTGTTGTTTTGAGGGTATTCAGGTGCCCGAGTTTTATCGCTGGTTCCGCTTCGGTCTCGATCTCATTTTTAATTGGAATAAATTGCATTTTATGGCTTTGTAGGGTTTTATTGGATTTTAAATATAATTTTAGAATGTTAAATAGGATAAATAATAGCATTTTCCTTTTTAGAATATTAGGATTGTTTTAATAGAAAGTATTTTCTTTTAACATAGAATATAGATTTTTCTCTTATTAATAATATAGGTTTTTATTAGAGATTTAATAAAATAGAGAATTATTAGAGTTTTATTAGTTTATAAATTAATTGGAATTATTAGGTCTTAATCATTTGTTTAGGTGTTAATTAGGAATTAATTAGGATTAGTCTAATTTTCATTTTAGCATCTAATTGAAGTTTTAAATAGTTAATTAGGTTTAGTTCTTAATTAGTTTTTAATCATTCTTCATCTTAATTCAGATTTCTTTTGGGTTTTATTATCATTTTCCGTTTGGGCCTCATTATAGCCAAAGCCCAGTTCTGCAGAGTCCAATTGCCAGTGGTATAAATAGTTCAGTCCACGTGTAATCAAGAGGATGGGCCACTTCATTTTTTCCATGCAATTACTGCATGCTTGACAACGCAGCATTCCACTATCTCTCTCCACTCACACTCCAGAACACGTGTAATTCATGCAATAACTCCCTCCACCAACCCATGCCAAGTGTCTCCCTCTGAGCTTCGCCGGTTGCATGGCCGGCGGCCATGCAACCACCGCCCCTAACTCCTTCAGGCCACCGTAACTACCCTGCAACCGTCTCCGATCACCGCCCTCCGCCGTAACCAACTTCGCCGGAGATCATTTTCCAGTTTTTTTCTAATCATCAATCTTTCCTCCTCCGATCCAACCCTCAAACCATTTTTTCCAGGAATTTTCTCCGATCAAACTCCGATCATCATCCAATAATCACCAAGGCTCATCCATAACGTCATAGATCGTCCAAATTCATCTTTCTCCAGAATTTTGAAGAACATGCGTGGTGTTCATCACGTACATCAATAGCAACCTTCAAGTGTTCTTCAGATTTCTTCTTCAACCATCAAGATCGTCATCAAGATTTTGAAGTTCATCGTTTCCAGAAATCGTCAGTCTTCAGGATGCTCGATCTTCAACCCAGAAGTTATCCAGATTCGTCAGGATCATCAACGACTTCCCAGAAAAATTCCCAGAACTCTCTTCAATATCTTCTGACAAAGCTTCGCCAAAAACTTCGTCCAACCTTCAAACGTGTCCAGATCTGGTTCATCCACTTCATTAAAAATCTCCAGAACACCATCAACGTCCTTTAAATCGTCACCCACGAACACGCGCCATGGATCTTCATAAGGTGAGGGATCTCCGTCGCTAAACTTCCAGACGATTTAATAATGTGAAGATTCATCTTCTTTAGTGTCTTTGTTTCCCTTTCAAGCTTCATCGTGGATTGGATTTTTTGATTGAGAACCTGGACTTTCGTATCTTCGCGAGCTTCCCTTGAGATTGTCAAAACTTGGAGTTTAATCGTGGTGTCCAGATGTGTACTAGTGGTGTTGGTGTTGTTGGCTTGACTGTTGGTGATCAAGTTTGGTTTGAGGTTATTTGAGAAAGGTGAGGATTGTCTGAGTTAGGGTTGATGAAGTGGAAGAGGATGGAGATTGAACGAGGGTTTGAGAGAAGAGACTCCGAGAGGAGTTGGAAGCGGCGCGTTTTTGATTGATGAACAGTGCAGAGAAACTCTGAGGACTTTAGGGTTTTGGCTTGTGATGGACTCGGGGCAGTGTGGGCCACTCGCAAGCCCGTTATGTTTTTTCTAATGCATCCCTCCATTTTTTTGTAAACCCCTGCGTGTGGATCTTTTTGGACTGGGCCTGGTTTGGCTTGTGCTTTACTTCCAACACCTCCGTTTTTAGTTCAACACCTCCCTCTGTGTATATTTTCTTTTGATGGGCTGGGCCTGCAGATTCCACTATTGTATTACCCCCTGTAAACTGCTGCACCCCCCTTCCCCTTTCTTATTTTGTTTTTGTTTTTTTTTCTTTCTTTATTCTAGTGTATGAAAAATAATATTGAAAAATAGAGAAAAATATATGAAAAAGTATTTTGAAAAAAAAAGAGAAAGAAGAAAGAATATTAAAAAAGAGAAAAGAATATATTTGAGATGAGAAAAAGATTTGAGAAAATAATATTGGAAAAAAGAAAGATACTTGGAAAAAATAGTAAAAAATATTAGTGTAGATTTAATATTTTTTTAGAGTACTTTTTTTCATAGAAATTCTTTTACACCTTTTTAGAGGTAGTTTAGAAGTCCATTTGTTAGGGGACTTTTTACACTTTTAGAGATAATTTTTAGAAGTCCACTTGTTAGGGGACTATTTTCCACTTGATTTTTCATAGGATAGGATAGTATTTCCTAGGAGTTTATTTTCAGCATTCAATCATTGTAACCATTTTTCATAATGTTAATAAAATGAGATTTGAGTTGTGGTCCCGAAGTAGCCGAACTACAGCTGCTCTGATTCCTCGTACCAGACGAGGATATGTAGGCATAGGATGCGATATCCTAGCGAGCACACTAACAATTAACCTTTTGTTCTCTCGCTGATGTGCGATCGAGACTTTCCCGCTGACGACTAATGTTACCCATTTCTCTTGCCTGAGTGCATTTGAGACCAGACCGTAGTTTTTCCCATAGGTTCCCGTACCTTTAAAACCAGTTTGATTTCTCACTGCTGTGTGAGAACACCCTGTTTAGCCGTAGTTAGCCGGAACTACGTAAGCTCTGATCTTCCATGCAGTGTGGAAGTACGTAGGCACAAGACGCGAAGTCTTGGCGAGCCAATTTCCCCGTAGTCCCGAACTACGTTGACTCTGACTTTCTCTCTTGAGAATACGTAGGCATAGAGTGCGATGCTCTATCGAGTCAATTCCCTTATGTGTAGATTTAGCAGCCGTAGATAGATTGTTTTGCATCCTTTAGACAACCCAAGCAAGCGTGGATCCCGTCGAGTACGACGGACGTGAGGGGTGCTAATACCTTCCCCTTGCGTAACCGACTCCCGAACCCAGGTTTTGGTTGCGATGACCATACCTTTCCCATTTTTTGCGAGGTTTACTTCGAGCGTTTCCTTTCCCTCCGTTGGGATAAATAACGCACGGTGGCGACTCTTCTGTCAGCCGGCGCCGATTTTCGCAGTAGCGACACAAGCTTCATCTTCTCTAGTCATTAATGCACTTCTTATCTTCAATGGGCTTACAATCTTCAATGCAGACATTCACAGGAGAGAATCAACTTAATAGAGGAAGTTGGGATGTTAAGAGGCTTAGTGAAAACCCAGGGAAATCACTAAGATCTTATCATAGAAAGGGAGAGGTATCCTCAAGGTTCTACCCAATCAAAGCATGCTCTACATCTTTCCTAAGGAGAGATAGAACTTATTTGGGGGACCTTATGTCATAGGATGGAATAGAGGCACAAGAAGCTCTCTATGTTTGACAGAAGAAATCAGTCTACTCTAGAGCTCTCCCTATATCTCCTATCTCCTGAGTCTTCAACAAGCAATCTTCAAGCACAAGAAACTTCAAGCTCCAAGCATCATTATTTGTCTTCAATCATCCTCAAAGTCTTCATGAGCTCCAACAAGCCAAACTCAAACCCAACACCCAATGGAAATGCCCAAAACCCCACAAACAAAACAACATCCCAAGAGGGAAACCTACCAATATCACCCAATTTGAAAAAATCAAATAAAATGTAAATACTCAACATTAAATCCTAGATTAAATTCTAAGGGACCCTAACTATGTACCCTATATCCCACATAAACCCCAAGGCCTAAATCAAACTAAAAACCCACAAACTATGTGTTGAAATGCACCTATGTCAAGGTAAACCCTAATCCTAACACACTTGCTTCACACCTCTCAAAAACAATTAAATTTAAGTCACAAAAATGTGACAAAATCCAGGGGTGAACCTAATTCCATACTCTAACCATAGCAAAAAGAACCAAGTTAAAATTCCAAATCAAATGACCATACTAAATTCAGCAAGTTGCAATATCAAATGAAAATGAAATAAAAGTAATTAAACTTGTAAAACTTCCATAAAAATGAAAAATGCATGAATTAATCTTTTTATTCTTTTATTATTTTCTTGAGGTCTTGATGAAAATGGGGAAAAAACTCCCATCTAAAAATATGAATTTTCCAATTAGTTATGATTTTTCTAAACAACCTAAATGAAATGAAGAATTAAAATGAAAATAAAAGAAAATGACAAGGATGCGTGTCAGATAGCAATTGAGACTAGTTCAAATCATCAACTGGGCCCAGAGGGGGGTGTAGATAGCCAAGCGCGCATTAGGCCCAGTTACATCATAAATTAAAATGAAAATGTAAAGAAAAATGGAAAAGTTATGTGACAAATAGCAATAAAACTACGTGTGTTTTCTAATGGGCTTCCATATAGGGGTGTAGATAGCATAAACTCACTTAAGCCCAATGCCACAACTTAAGTGATACGGTGCGTTTAGGGTTCAGACTTCTCCTTCACAAATGGAAATGAATTCGTGACCGTTGGATTAACACTTGTTCAAAGTTCTTCATCTAATCTAATGGCTCTAAGGTTGTCTTCAACCTTTGAATAATTCCTGGAGGGAAAACACCATGGAAGCTCAGAGCTTCAATCTCATCTTCTCCCAATTCGTGTTCCATCAAATCTTCATCAAAAATCAAAACCAAAAGCCCTAATCCACTCCAAATTTCACCAGTAATTCAACCATGGCATCTAAACACATTGAAACATCTTCCTCCTCATAACACGATTGAATCATCAAAAACTGCTCAGAAATTGATTCTCACCAAACCTAAAATTGAATGGCCTAAACTCTTCACCACTTAACCCTGATCAATTCTAGCTATCAAACTAAGATTCTATCATCAAGAACACGAAGATATGATCATGAACAGAAATTGCATCAACCCACTAATTGTCTCTAAATCAATTCTAATGCTACCAGAAAGCTCCCTATGATCATCTACATTGAATCTAACTATTCAAAACCGATTGAAACTGCATAAATCAAGCCATGGAGTGAAGTTTACATACCTACAAATTTGAGATGAACAGAGTGATCAAAGCTTCAAGATGAGCTCCAATAAGTTCCAGACACCTTCACCAACACCAAAGGATGCTTCTGTATGCAAAGAAAGGGATTGAAATGGCTTGGATTCTTGAATTCGATCTTGAGTTGCAGATGAAAAATTCCAAATGCTATCTCACAATTCTTCAATGCTCTTGCTATGGACTCTATCTGGAATCATCCACCAATGCTAGAGCAAGCTTCTGAGATCAAAAGAATGGATTGAAAGTGGTTGAAACCTGAATTCTGTTTTGCAAATGGAAGGTTGAAAATGCAATCTCTCCAATCTCCCTCAATCCTCTCTAACTCTTGCTCTGAATCACTTCTAATGTATATATAGAATGTGTTTGAAAGTTCTGGAAACCTCTGGATCAATCCAATGAGAAAATCAAATTCTCATGTCATGAAAATCTCCTTTCATGCTTGCACTCATACCAGCTCATGACAGCAGCTTGTATTCACCTTGTTCTGAGTCCAATTTTTCTTCTAATGAGATATTGAATATGTTAGGATGTACTAAAGCCTTGGTTATGCCCTACAAAGTGATTTTGCATATGTGCCTTATGATGCAAGTAACCAATTTACAAAGCAAGTCATAGAAATATCCCTCAACTCAAAAATGTGGCAATGTCAATGTTCTCAAAATGTGTTTTACAATCAAATTGGTATGTCATATGGCTTGGTTTGGATTTGTAGATCAAAAACCCCAATTTTCAACTTTGGTTTATTTAAAATTCCCCCTCATTTTAGGCCATTTTTGTGATTTTGTGAAGCAAGCCATTCCAAACTCTCATGACCTCTTACCTAGCCTAAAAACATCATTTTTAACACATCTCATGTTGAACATTTTTTCATTTGAGGAGTGGAAGATAGAGATTTTGACCTATGTTGAAAAGTGACCTGTAATTCAACTTTCCCAAAATACCCCTGGGTTGCCAAGACCATAACTTGAGTTCCACAAATCCTCTTGAGGACTTCTAGTACTAAAATTAAAGCTAATATCAATATATACAACTCTTATGTTGGCCAAGAATCCATTTGAAAACTCCTTGATGGGCAAAAGTTGCTTGGAAGTCAAGTGACTTTCACAGATAAATTTCAGTGTCCTCTAGAGACCCATAACTTGCAAGAACCATAACTTGAGTTTTATAAATCTTCTTGAAGACTTCTAGTACTCAAATTAAATCTATTGAGAAGCTATACAAGTTTCATGTTGGCCAATAGTCCATTTGAAACTTGCATTTTGACTTATCTGGCTTGGAAGTGAGGTCTAAATTAGGGGATTTTACACTGAAACCCTAATTTGGTAACTCCTCCTACTCTTGATTCTCTTTGATTTATCCTTGGCACAACACCACACTTGTATCCACATATCAATTCATGAATCCCACATCCTTCAACTAAGCCTTGATGCTCTTCAATCACTTAGTTGACCTAGGGTTGACCCAGATGAAACCCTAGTTGACTGCACTTCAACTGTGGCTCTTGTACTTGACTCAATGACTTGTCTCATCTTCAATATGACCCTCTAGGTATTCCATGATATTTGTGTACATTCCATACTCTCAATTTATAGTTCATACTCCATTGATGAATCTCAATACACCTCAAGCTAGGAGAGAAATCCATTGGTTGACCTTCAAACTCCTCAAAGCCTCAAACCTTTTTTGATGACTGGGATAGTCTTATACCTGAATAAAACCCCTTGATGTGCCTCTTTTGATAATAATGGCACTTGATCCCTTGTTAGATTACTTGTTATGTTATGCTATGCAAATGATTAGACTATGTACATGACTTATTATGCAAATGACAATGCAATTGAAACATCAACCAAGTGAAATAGGTTGAGCAAATTTTAGGGTGCAACAGTAGGCAGAGGACGTGATGTCTTTGCGAGCAAGTTTAGAAACTAGCTTTAGGTTTTAACCTTCACCTTTTACCCAATCCCAATCCATAGCGAACATTTAACAAACTTAGCACGCAAATAAACAAAAGGTTCCTGTAGAGTACTACAGATGTTTAGGATGTGAAATACCTACCTTATGCATAACCAACCCCCGATCCCCGAATCTCTTAGCATTGTTGTTACATCGCGCAAAAGGTTCTTTCTTTCTTTATACCTTTCCTTTGGATAAATTAAAGTCCGGTTGTGAATTTAAGAATTAAATATTCAAGTTAATTCAATAGATTGGTATCATGATTCTCACCGCAACACTTTGCACCAAGAACTCCACAACAAAATGGTGTCGTAGAAAGAAAGAATCAGTCGTCGATAGAACTTGCAAGAACTATGATGAGTGATTCAAACCTTTCTAAATATTTTTGGGCATATGCGGTAAGCACGGCGTGTTTTGCAAGTAATCGTGTCAACATCAGATCCATTCTCAAGAAAACCCCCTATGAACTCTTCAAAGGGAAAAAACCAAACATATCATTCTTTCACATCCTTGGGTGTAAATGCTTTGTCTTGAACAATGACAAAGATAACCTCGCCAAGTTTGACGAGAAATCTGATGAAGGTATTTTTCTCGGCTACTCTCTCTCTAGTAAGGCATTTATAACTTTTAACAAAAGAATTTTAACTATTGAAGAATCTATGCATGTCTCTTTTGATGAATCTAACCCCTCCAAGGAGGATGATATTATTGTTGATGGTGATGATGATGTAGTAGAAACCTCTAAAGATGATGCTCTCAATGATATTCTAAGTGATCAACCAAAACAACAGCAAGATGATTCACAACACAATGAAGAACATAATGATCTACCTAAAGAATGGAGAACTCATAGAGATCACCCGATCGACAAAGTCATTAGTTATATTAGTCAAGGTGTTGCGACAAGATTAAATCTCAAGGATGCTTGTCTGAACATAGCATTTGTTTCGAAAATTGAACCAGCCAAAATCCATGAAGCCTTAGGCGATGATCAATGGACAATATCTATGCAAGAAGAACTAAACCAGTTTGAAAGAAATCAAGTTTGGAGTCTTGTCCCCAGACCAAACAGCAAGCACGTCATAGGAACAAGATGGGTCTTCAAAAAAAAACTTAATGAAAATGGAATAATAGTTCGAAATAAAGCAAGATTGGTTGCACAAGGATACAACCAAGAAGAAGGAATCGATTTTGACAAAACATTTGCTCCAGTTGCAAGGTTAGAAGCAACTTGAATGTTCTATGAATTTTCAGCTTATGCATGTTCTATGAATTTTCAGCTTTTCCAGATGGACGTCAAAAGTGCATTCTTGAATGGATTTATAAATGAAGAAGTTTATGTCAAGTAACCGCCTGGATTTAAAGACTACAAATATCCCTCTCATGTCTTCAAAATAAAGAAAGCTCTCTATGGATTGAAACAAGCACCAAGAGCATGGTACGATCGTCTCAGCAATTTCTTATGTGACAAAGGCTTTGAAAAAGGAAAGGTTGACAAGACTTTATTCATCAAGAAAATTAAAGAAGATACTCTCTTGGTACAAGTATATGTTGATGACATAATCTTCGATTCAACAAACACAAAGTTATATGAAGAATTCTCATCCATGATGCAAGGAGAATTTGAAATGTCTATGATGGGAAAAATGAACTACTTTCTAGGACTTCAGATCAAGCAACTCAAGAATGGGATTTTTATCAATCAATCCAAATACTGCATAGAATTATTGAAGAAGTTTGATATGGATAATTGCAAAACATTATCTACACCTATGGGATCCGATACATATGTAGATCAAGATGAATCCGGTGTGTCGGTTGATATCACGAAATATAGAGGTATGATTCACTCCTTACTATACTTGATAGCAAATCTTCCTGACATCATGTTCAATGTTTGTCTATGTACTCGCTTTCAAGCAAACCCAAAGGAATCTCATTTCATGGCAGTCAAGCGGATCATGAAGTATCTCAAAGGAACAACAAATGTCGGCTTATGGTACCCTAAAGGTAGTATTTGCAATTTAATTGGATATTCCGATGCGGATTATGCAGGCTGTAAAATGGATAGAAAAGGCACAAGTGGAACATGTCACATGGGAAATGCACTAGTCTCGTGGGCATGCAAGAAGCAAGCATGTGTAGCACTTAGTACGACTGAAGCAGAATACGTAGCAGCGGGTAGTTGCTGTGCACAGATACTTTGGCTTAAGCAACAACTTCGTGACTATGAACTCGATCTCGGAAGCATTCCTCTTCACTGTGACAACACAAGTGCGATCAACATTACAAAGAATCTGATCATGCACTCAAGAACCAAGCATATTGACATACGACATCATTTTCTATGAGATCATGTACTTCAAGGAGATATCGAGATAACCTTTATAGATACTCATAATCAACTTGTCGATATATTCACAAAGCCTTTGGCAAAGGAACCATTCTTCAAAATTCAAAGAGAACTTGGAATATTGGATGAAACTAACGTTGAATCTTGAAAGAACTTCAAAAATGGTATTTTTCTCAAACTTCACTGCCTGCAATCGATTGCACCCTTGTGTGAATTGATTGCTCACTGTGAGTCTTCTAAAAATATTTAAATTTGTAAGCATGCAATCGATTTCATCCTTGTGACAATCGTTTGCACCCTGTAGCTTTTGATTTATTTTGCTTCTGTTTTGTAGTGCAATTGATTGCACCACTATGCCAATCGATTGCACCTACTGTGATATCTGTTTTTTCAATATTTTTAATAGGTCCATGGTCTTTTAAACCCTCCATCTACCCTATCATTATACTTTTGACCTACCTATGCTATCTTTAATCCTTAGCCCTATTTTCAAGACTTTGACCATCATTTCACATATTTGCAAAGTCCTTAATCATTCAATAACCATCAACCACTCAACTCCCACATTAACTATATACACATTCTCTCTTCCTTCAATCATTATAAAAACCCTACCTCTAAACCAAATTTCATCATCTCTCCCAAAACCTAAAACTCTACAAAACTCACTCTCCCTCAAAAACTATAAAACAACAACCCTTCATCATCTCTCATGGATTCTCGTTCAAAAAGAAAGATTTCAGCTCAAAGCAACGGCAAAGCTCCAGCCTCTTCATCCTCAGAGACTCCACTTGTTCTTCAATATTTGACCAATAAACAGCAAGAAAGATTCACTAAATTCTTTCATAAAAAGGTTGTGCAAACACCAAAGTATGGTATTCTCTCATCCTTTCCTGAGGAATGTTTTTCTTTTCAAAACTCATTGATTGCATGCGACTTGGAATCCTTGATTTCTTCATCTAGGCCATACTATCCGGACTTAGTAAGATTGTTCTACAGCAACTTACACATGGAAGAAGGCAGAATGGGCACGTATGTTAGAGGCAAAAGAATCCTCCTCACTTCAAAGAAAATTGGTAGAATTCTGGATATTCCAACCTCCGGTGGGAGACACTATGAAGAAAACGAAGATGTTTGGGAAGCATATAACAAAAGAGAATTTTATTGGTGCCTTGGCCGAATGTCTGAAGCAGAATTTCATGCAAAAATCCTTAGGCGGCATGGAACCTTTCTGGACCTCTTGGTCAGCAGGTATTTTTAACATTGATGATCGGCTGTTTCACTACTTTATGGTATACATAATGTTTCCAAGGGCTGGAAACCATTGCATTGTGACTGATTTAGAAATGCAAATTTTGTACACTCTCAAGAATGGAATTAACATAAGTTGGGCTTACTTAATACTGGTCCATATGAGGTCAGTCAACGAAAAATCCAAATTTTTGCCCTATGCATGGTTCATCACTAGGATTCTGGAACATTTTGAAGTAGATTTTGAAGGCTTTGATATGTGTCTTATGGACTCCAACATCAACAAAATCTCCATCAAGAATGTGGACTCTAGGATGGGTGTCAAATATAACCCGGAAACAAAGACAATTATTTACCTTGGTGATGATATGGCTGAAAATGACGAGCAAGAGAATGAAGAATATGATGATGTTCCTCCTCCTCCAACTCAACATGGCCCTAGTAACCAACAACTGATGGACTATATGACTCAACAGTTTGGAAATCTAAGCACTTCCATAAACAATCAATACAATGCAATTCAAGAGTTAACAACCACTAGGATCTACAATTTTCAAGAGGCCGTCAATCAACAATTTTCATATCTCTACTCTCACCTATACATTCTTCCATACGACCCTTCCAACCCAGCTGTTCCCCCAACTCGTCCATCACCTCTCCAACAAACATTTTCGAACCAGCAAACTTTTGATCCCAACATGGACCTGTCATAAATTGTTTACATGTTTTTTTTTATGTTTCTCTCAGTTTTTATGTAGTTTTTAAATTCTGCACTCTCAATTTCTCTATGTACTCTTGGCATTTGTCCTTTTAATTTATGGCTAGTTATTATGTTACTTTCAATTTATTCTATATATCTCTTGTCCATCTTTCCTTATTTTTGATAATGTCAAAAGGGGGAGAAGGATGTTACTCTTTCGTTGTTTGTTTCCTTTCCTTGATTCTTAAGGTACAAATACAAGGTTACTTCAACCTCAATACAAATTCAGATCTTCTCAGCACTTCATACATTGAGGGGGAGAAAACTTGTCGGAAATAACTTCACAATAAAAGAGGAGGCTTTGTCATCATCAAAAAGGGGGAGAATGTGAAATCAAGATTCTCAAGGATCAACTTATGTTTTGATGAAGACAAACCACTTGACAAGAAGGCAACGATGTTCAACCATTTTCAAGACATCAGTATCAGGACAAAGACTTGACATGAAGAATGTTGTCATCATAAGGTATAATGAAAATCTTCATCAAGTATTTAAGATCTAGTTGCTCAAACCATGAAAAACTATTTGCATTACTTTTTCACACTAACACAAGCTTTTTAAAACAGAATTTTTCTAAGTTTTTGTAAGTGCAATCGATTGCACTCTTAGAGCAATCGATTGCATGATCAAAATTTTACTTCTATTTTGCTTTTGTTTCTTAGTGCAATCGATTGGTGCTTTGGTGCAATCGATTGCATACTTAAAAATCTTTGTATTTTTGCTTCTGTTTCTTAGTGCAATCGATTGCTCTGTTGAAAAATTCAAATTTCAAGTGTTTTTGTGAAGGTGCAATCGATTGCTCTATATGTGCAATCGATTACTCCCTGAACGTTTTTGAAAAATCATTCTGAAAAATTGCATCTCTTCAACCAATCTTCTATGAAATGTTTCCATTGAAACATGGCAATTGTTCATCAATTTTTCTGAGGATTTACATATTATTTCAAGAGGTGTTTGTGTAATATAAATACCTAATCTTTCAAATTTTCAAAAACACATCTCTCTTTCAATCCTCTTTCAAAAATATTTAACATATTTTTCATATTTCCACATCTAAGTTCAAACCACTTTTCATAAAGAATTTTCTGCATATTTTCATATCCTTTGAAAGAAAATTCTTGAGCAACAAGTCTTAGATATTTGTGGAAATTCTCATTGAAAGAGAAGATCAATCACAACATTGTATACACTGTTACAAACTCATTATAAAAATCAAATTGAATTTATTTCCCCTTGTTGTTCAGGATTGTTGAAAGCAAGTGTGTGCATTGAAGAGGATTGTTCTTCTTGCACTTAGTATTTAGATCTTAAAGGTGTTTAAGAGTCTTTGATCTACCTATATGTTAGAAAGTATTTGTACACTGATCCTAACTATAGTGAAATCTCTTTCGTGTGAAAGGGGACTGGAGTACCTTCAGAGTGTGAAGGAAACCAGGATACTTCTCTGTGTTATTTACTTTCTGCACTTTACTGCTTTCATCGTATCTCAAGAAATTAATAACCCAGTCGATAAAACCAGAAAATTTCAAAGAACCTAATTCACCCCCCCCCCCTCTTAGGTGCAACTCAGACTATCATTATGATACGACCTCTTGAGTCTGTTCTGCCTTTTGGTAGATTCCTAGTACTTTGGAAGGTGCCTTGAACAATGCCATTATTCAGTGGGCAATACTTCTAACCAAATACATTCTCCAAATGTCTCT
This sequence comes from Lathyrus sativus, assembly GCA_963859935.3. Lineage (NCBI taxonomy): Eukaryota > Viridiplantae > Streptophyta > Magnoliopsida > Fabales > Fabaceae > Lathyrus > Lathyrus sativus. The sequence continues at coordinate 95,372,871 of OZ012738.1, read as the reverse complement.
CTTGGCATACTTTTTCACTAAGTTTGTTGTTATGTTCAAACCCTCAAACAAATCTTTCTCTACCTCTATAAAAGGAAGTTGAATATTTGAAGGATGGTAGCAACAACACAACGCATTGAAAGATCTTGAACATAACTCTGAGCTATTATTTTTGTAATTGCTATTACATAAGATCTTAAAATTTCTTATCTTTGTATATCTTAGGAATCTTAAAAGGTTAAGAACCTTTGTAATTATTGTATAATTATTGTACTTCTGATTGTGTATCTAAGTATAATAATTAACCTTTCTACTAATATATTTATTTAAAGTAGAGGAAGTCTCTTGCCAGCATGCTTAAGCATTGAAGTCTCTTGTCTGTGTACTTAAACAGTAAAGTCTCTTTCTAGGTTGATTAAGCATAAGTCTCTTGCAAGGTTGCTTGAGCAGAAGTCTCTTTCTAGGTTGATTGAGAATTAAAGTCTCTTGTAAGTGTACTTGATAAAATTTAATATGTTTGGTTATAATGAAAAGTTATTGTTGAGTCAATGGGACTAGATTACTCTCGGTTGAGGAGAAGAACCAAGATAACCTTTCTGTGTCACTTCCTTTTACTTCTGATCACTTTATTTCTGCTGATATTACTTGTTCTCATATCAGACTCTGAACGTGGTTCAGAATTTGAAGTTCCATCATTAGAAGTGAAATGAACTTTTGGAATACACAATTCACCCCTTTCTTGTGTATTTTTCTCACCTTCAGTTGGCATCATAGCACGATTTATGCATTTACACTTAACCGTGGTACAACAAATCGATCCTGAGAAATATACTTACACTATCATGTCGGGTGCCGATGAACCTTATGACTATAGTGCTAGTGAGAAAAGTCATTATTCTGCTAAACCACCTTCATTTAATGGTGATTCCACTCAGTTTGAGTGGTGAAAAAGTGAAATGTATACTTACATCATTGGCCTTGATGATGAGTTATGGAATAATCATGAAGAATACATTAACATAGCTTTTGATGGTGTTGGGATGGTTAAAGACAAAAAAACTCTTAAACCATCCCAAAAGAAAGTTTACAGAAAACACTAGATAGCAAGAGGTATTCTGATTGAGGCTCTACCTCACTAGGAATATATTAAAATTACTAATAACTCTATTGTTAGAACAATCTTTGAATCGCTGTGTTCCACTTATGAAAGGAACCAAAAAGTGTAAGAAGATAAGACAAACATTCTTGTACAACACTATGAGTTGTTCAGGATGAAGGATGATGAAGACATTGAAACCATGTTTTCTAGGTTTTAAACTCTTGTATCAGGCCTTCATATCCTAAGCAAAAGTTACACTACTGCTAACAATATTATGAAAATTCTAAGAAGTCTCCCGGCTAAATACATACCTAAGGCCACAACTATTCAGGAGGCTAAAGACCTGAATACGTTGAGTCTTCAAGTTTGATTAGAAATCGTCAGAGCCATGAAATTGAACTGAATGGAGATGAGTCAATGGTGAAATCCAAAACACTGGCTTTGAAATTTGTGGCTAGAAGATTTGGTGGTAAAGCTGTCAGATCCTCTAAAGTCTGGAAATCAGAAGAAGCTTTTAACGAAGAAATTTCTAATGATGACTCTAATGAGGAGGAAATGACCTTTATCATCAGGAGGTTTTAGTAACTGGAAAAAGGAAACAAAATATTCTCTGGTAAAAGCAATAGCTTCAGAAGGTCTAGCTCCAAAGATAATGCAGATGACCATAAGAGTTACTTCAACTGTAAGAAGGCAGGACATTTCAGGGGCTGACTGTCCTGATTTTCAAAAAGAAAGAAAAAAAAAGGAAGCTTTCAAAAGGATAGTTTCATAAACAAATTCAAAAAGAGTCTTATAGCAACATGGTATGAAATTGATAACAAAGGTGTAAAGCAAATACGAGGGACAAGCAAATCTAGCTCTAATGGCTCTCACACTCTTAGATACCGAATATGAATCAACCTCTGATTCATATCTAAAGAAGAAGACGAGGTATTATCTAATCTATCTATCTCTGATTTAATTTATTTTATTCAAGAACTCATGTGTCACTGTTAAGATAAAGCATAACACATGAAAACTTTGAAAAAGGAGCGTGATCTTTTGAAAGAAGAACTAAAGATTTCTCAAAACAAAGTTGAATCTTTGGAGAAAGATCATATTACTCAAGAAAATAAAATGCCATATGAAACCTTGAGTAAGCATGAGATAGCTCTTCAAGATTTTATTATAATGGGTCTTGAGAGAACAAAGCTTGCTTCCATGATATATGGGGTAAGAAAGAGCAAAGGAACAGGCTTGGGTTACAACGAGAAATGTGATAATTATAAAGCTCAACTCTTGAAAACCTTAGATGCTTATTCTTAAAGCAGTGTTCATACAGTGTTGAAAACTTGTTTTGTGCTTGGCTCTGATAAAGGTAAGAGTCTGAACCAATCAGAAACCAAGATAATTGAATCAAAGGTTCTAAATAATACAATACATAAGATGTCAAAATCAAATTTATTTAAGAAATTACAACCTAACATTAAAATATCAAAGGTTATGAAGAATCCTGAACCTAAAAATCCCAAGTCAAAGGTTCTGAAAAGAGTAAAACCCAAGACATATAGACCAAAGGTTCAAAAGAGTTTAGATGTCAAAACTCATCCAAGATAAAACTTTTATAAAGAAAAATTCTAGAATGAGTATAGGTCATTATATCACAAAAGGCTCAAAATAAAAAGAAAGCATGTTAGAACTAACAAGAGAGGACCCATAAAGAGTATGGGTACCTAAATCTCAAATTGTTTTTGTTGCAGATTTTCCTAAAGGGAGAAACAAGGCAACAAGCATGGTAACTAGACAATGGTTTCTCATGTCAAATGATAGGGGAAAATGTTATGTTCCAAACCCTGACTCTGAAAGAGGAAGGAAATGTGGGGTTTTGAGGAGGACAAAAAGAGAAGATATTTGGTATGGGAACTATTGGTAACTCTATAATCTCTGTCAATAATATTTGGTTAGTAAGTGGACTTCAACATAACCTTCTGAGCATAAGTTAATTTTGCAACAGTGGTTATGAAGTTTTGTTTGATAAGAGAGGGTTTGAGTTCAAAGTTATTATCTTGAACATTAAGGGGAGTAGTGCTTAAATGGGGTTGGTCTTGAGATGGGACGATATAGTACTTAAGAGGACACTCGTTGTTCGGAGCCATAAGGGTGGTAAATTTGGTGCGAAGTTCTTCTAATCAACATCTAATTCAGATAAAATACTCGATTTCATCAATTAGTTATTCTAACTCGTCCTCGAATAAGTGGGTACTTGGCATACAACCGAAAGATGGGGAATAAAATAAATAAAGGAGTGCCTTAGTCTATATGGAAGAACAACAGAATCACGACATTGACTAATGGTCCCCGACAACGGCGCCAAAAACTCGATAGGTCCGCAAGTGCACGGAAAAATCGTAGTAATAAACAGATCGAACCCACAGAGACCAAGTATCAATCGTATCGTTATCTATCGCTACAATGTAAATCTAAGACTGATAATAACAATATTTGATCCAAAGGAATTAAAATAAGCTAGTATGAAAAGTCAATTAAGATGGAGACCAGAATGCGGCTCGCATCAACTAACAATACTCGTAAAATCGTAATAATAATTAATTAAATTGGGATGGTATATTCATAAGAAAACTAATTAATTTAAAGGAATTGTTTGCTTTTGCTCAGCCGGAACCAAGTTTCAGTCTGTAATGTCGCTTTCGTGTGTACAACGTGTTAAAGTGCAAAACTTCTATTTTTGAAAAGTAACTACTTTCAATTAATTAAAAAGTTGTTTAAGGTGAAAAATAATTTTAAAGGTATTTCTAGCTTTCGCTCGTCTAGTACTGGATTTCAAGTGCATAAACACTCGCTTTTGTGTGTCTGTTTATGTTCTTAAAATCCCTTTTTTTAAAATAATTATTAAGCAATTTAAAGAAAAGTTGCTTTCGCAAAGCAATTTGTCAAATTATGAATTTTCACATAAGTCGGATACACGTCCCATTCACTCGAATTTGAGCTGGTATTTCTAAATTGTGCTTTTGCAGTAAATATTTTAATTAAAAATAGATTAAAATTCAGTCTTTAAAAAAATCTCATTTAATTATTTAATTTACAATTTAAATGCGAGCACCTTTAGAACGACAATCCTCACATTCTTGACTCTAAGAATTTAGATGGACATGGTAATAACAGTATAAAAACAGTGCTAGAAATATAATCTAAACATTTTTAACATAATAATAATGATAAGTAGTAAACTAGGCACATGCGAGTAGCTATAATAACAAGTAGTAGGAACAGTAAGGCAAAAACATGTCTCGCAGTGATACTTCACATAATAAATAAAAATAACTCCAAAATGTTAGGGGAGTTAATCACTAGGGAGTATTGAACATTGGATCAAGAGTAAAACAAGTGAGAGAGACACCATATATTCACCAAAAACCTTAAGGTGATGGGTGTATGGGTTCTCCCACTTATAAATGCTCAACTCTCATAATTATAACCAATATGGGACTCTGAATCACACTTGTTATATTATTCTCAACACTCCCCCTCAAGTGTGAGTCCACAATACCCCATTGTCGAAGTTGAGCATTTATAAGTGGGGGAACCTATACACCCATCACCTTAAGGTTTTGGGCGAATATGTGGTGTCTTTCTCACTTATAAATGCTCAAAGTGAACAAATGGTATCAAAGCCTGGTTTTCGACAAGCATCTTGAATCTCTTAAGAGATTTCAAATACTTCGTTCTTTCGTTTGATCATATAGATCCAGAGCTTTCGACTATACTCATCGACAAATGAGACGGAATACATGTTTCCATCAATGGTATGCTCTTCAAAAGGACCACATACATCTGAGTGTACAACTTCAAGTATGGAGGATGATCTCATTGGCATTGTCTAAATGAAAGACTTCCTGGACTACGTTCTAACTAGACAACCTTCACAGAGTTTGTTGGGCATCTCAAGACTTGGTATACCAGTTACCATATCTTGAGTGATCAATTGATTTAGAAAACTAAAGTTCAGATGGTCAAACCTCAGATACCACAACCAACTATTCTTGTGGTGGACAACTGTTTTCAAACATTGTACCTCAGCCAAACTGATCATAGTCTTAAATGTTCTATTCTTTGACAGAGGAGATTTCAAGACCAAGTTATTCTAAATTTTGAAAAGTTCTAAGGCTCCATCTTTTATAACCACTAAAAACCCCTTTTTGACCATTTGTCCAACACTTAGCAGATTGCACTTTATTCCAGGGACATAGAGTACATCTTTGATCAAGGCTTTTGCTTCATTACTCCCCCAACACAAAGCAGGTACTGAATGACAATTGAATTAAACTCTGAAATTCTGATGTCGACATGATTACAATACGAAAGATGCAAAAGTAAACTAAAACTTTTCAGAACTTAAATCTAAACTGCAATTTTCACTCAGTGTGAGCAAATAAGCATTTTTACATAACTAGAATTTCTGCTTAAAAATAAATTCTAAAGACTTCGATTGAAAAACAAAATTTTAAATACCTACTTATAGAGCTAAAATTTGTATACAATTATCCTAAAACATGAAAAAATTAGTGGAGAGTTAGGTGTAAAATTGGAGGCCAAGTCACAAAATTCGCCTAAATTTTTTTAACTATAGAGCCATGACGGGCGTCATGGCCTTGACACCCTGCTTGTCATGGATCGTGGGGAGATGACGAGCGGCATTAGCGTGAAGGGTTACCCATCATCCAACTGCTGCTTAGATTCTTCAAAAATTTTCCTATTGTGTCGACGCCTTGGGCATGCCACGTCATGAAGGACATCATCCCTTCAGGGAGGGCGTCATATCAATGCAGAAAGGAATTTTTGCTCCACTTTTCGTTGTTTTACATCATTTTTTCACCCTATCTCTCCAACAACCTAAATACCTTAAATATAGACAATATACAATCATAATACTCTAAAAAGGAAAGGAAAATGCCTCAAATTTGCATGTGAATTAAATCGGAAACACAATACTTTTTTGTGTTATCACCAATTCATCTGACTCCTATCTGTTGGATGTTATTTTTAGTATAAATAGAGGTTTTTACTACCATTTACTCCACACCTCTTCTTATTTTCTTCAGTAACTTTATCATAATTGTTAAAAGAAAGGAGCATATTTGTTTTTCCAGAACCAAGTCTTCGATGAAGATACGTTTTCAGAACACCTGAAGTTTCTAGCAGCTTGAGAGGAACTTGAAGCTTTGGTTAGACTGAAATATTAATAATGGTGAAATAATAAGAAGGATCGAAAGAATTGTTTCATACATCTCTATTAGGAATGAAAATAATGATATGTAGCGTATGTGGACGCGAGTTAAAGATGATAATGATGTTAGAGATATGGTGTCTGCACCAGATGATGTTACTTTGGTTGTTATAATCTCTTAGACATGTTTTATTGTTTTAGCCATGTCTATGTTTGTGTGTTATTGTTTTAGGGGTGTTTGTATTAATTTTATTGTAACCAAAAGTTATTATATATATTAAATGCCAAGGTTACAAAAATTTAAACAAAAAAGTAAATTATCATGCAAAGCTTGTTCAAACTTTGGGATAACATGTCTGATTATGTCCGGACTGACGACATATACCACATAATCTTACCATTTTGTCAATCGTATACACTTCGGTTCTAATGCACATGTTGTTGGGGTGACCCCTTTGTTTCCTTCACGTATTCTCATTGTGTCAAATTACGCTTCGTGATGTGTAGGCCAATAATCCATAATTGCTACCACTAGAAAGCTATTTTTGTATACACTAAATACATTTATGACTTTTTAAATGTCAGATAGATGCTTGGAAGCGTTTTGGCAAGCATATGAACATGCCACAATGACATGGGATCAAGGCATATAGAAGGCTTGAAACTTTTCGCAGTCCCACTAACCTCTATGTAGTTCGACCTGATAGTATCCCTTTGTCCTCCCTTTACTATGATACATTGTCTCCTCTACACTAAAAGCATGTTTATGAAGGTCAAAACATGTAACCACATGCGTGATAGATTTTCTAGTTTCCTCATTCATCACTTTCATGCAGTTTTCACTGAATAATTGCCCTAGTTGTAATATCGCACTCCATTTTTTGCCTCTGATTGTAAACATTGATATCAACCTAAAATAGGTTACTCTCACCAACGCAGTTATTAGTAGGTTTCTAATGCCTTTGAAGACTAAGTTCATTGATTTCGCGTGGGCAGTTATCATGTGGACCCATTGTCGACCCTCATTAAATGCCCTAGTCCACTTCTCCATTAGAATATTATCAATCCACCTTAATGCATATGCATTTGAAAATCTAATTTCATCACGATAGTGTATGAATGATGGATAATTTAAAGCATAATCCGTGTTCACAACTTTTTTTCAAAGAATCTTGTCTTTGATCTCCCTCATAAAATTTTGTGCAATATGTCTAATGCAATAGAGATGGGTAGGAGGAGGATTTTTCCAACCGTTATCGGGATTATTGTATATACTCTTAATAGATACATGTCTGTCTGAAATCAAATAGAGTTTAGATTGTATAGCAAAATATGTTCTGAGATTCTTGAGAAAGAAACTCCAACCACCACCAGTCTCACCTTCAACCAGAGTGAAGGCAATGGGAAAGATATTATTGTTGATATTTTGTGCCACTACCATAAGTAATGTGCACTTGTATTTCCCGCACAATCATGTTCCATCAATTTGAATAATAGGTTTTTAGAACACAAAACCTATTATGCATTGTTGAAATGCCCAAAAGAGTTGATGAAATATTTTATTTCCACTAATACAAGTTCTGTTGGGCGTAAAGGCCGATAGTGTCTCCATAATTGCAATATTTCTTAGAGCATATGTCTTAAGTGCCACCAAATAATGCGGAAGTTCTTTGTACGAATCCTCCTAATTTCCATATACTCGTTCAATATCCTTTGTCCTTGCAATCCATGCTTTCTTGTACGAGGGAGTATAATTGTATCATGTAATAATATGAGAGATTATTATACTTACCTTCAATGACGAGTCCTTTCTAACAAGAGGCAAAATGTCTTAACATATTATTTAAGAGCTTAATTTATGGTGATCTTGTACAATATTAGTGGTGGTGCAACTGTGAGGTGGATCCATATAACTTATCTCCCATGAGTCATTTCTTTTCCTATAAGGTGCTGCTACTTGAAACATGCAAAGCTCGTTACGACAAAGAATAACATACCTTCTCGAATAATTGGGAACTATGGTGTAATCATTAGGGTTTTCCCTATGAGTTTTTTTGATAGCTCACATATAATACTCTTTTGTACAAAAATTATCTCCCCCTTTTAACCCATCATGTGACAGCATATACAGGTTGTAAAAAGTATCAAAGGATGGCTCATCATTATTCAATTTCAAGTTTTTCATATATTGAGGCAAACAATATAAATGACTTTGAGGTAATGGCACTCTATCGTCATCTTTAGGGTTGTTGTTTAACATATAATCGATATGTGTCTCATTTTATTCTTCTTCATTGTCAACGATGTCAACTTCTGCTTCAGATTCATCTAAAGCTACAACTTTAGATTCAACTTGATCAAATATCTGATATTGTTGAGACGAATGAGTTTGTTGAATTAAAATATAAAACTCAATATAGTTGAGTCCAAAATGTATGTGACTAACAATCATATATTCAACATCTTTATTATCTTAAACCTTTATCTAATAAATTTTAACGTGATTGTTTTAAAAAAAATACCCGATTTAAAAATTTGTGATACAAGACCAGACCTTAGCTTTGATTCTATTCTATTTTTCAAATTAAGGAAATTTGAATTTATATTGATTACAAATCAGACAATATCAGTATTTCGAAAAGTCTCACCAGTCCAATTGGATATGGCAACCACTTTTCAAAAGCATCGCCATTCCAACTGGCGCTAGTACAGATTATGTTCTGCAAAGCCTGCAACGTCTATGAACGCTTGTGAAACTTGTAGCATCGTTGTTCAAATTGGTGCTAGTGCTTACACTTTTACATGGTCGCCAGTCCATTTGGCGCCTTTAGCTGATGGATGCATTTATCACGTATAACTATTTACCGCACTCTTCAACCACTTCCATTCAATGTAAACTTAACTGATTTACCAACATTTTATCACTTCATTAAGTATAAATAAGACCTTAACTTAGTTCATTTCATCACCAACAAATACTCACAATCTCTCATATTTTCTCATAATGGCTCTCTTAACAATGTGAGAAATGCACAGAGGATCCATCACCAATATTCAGATTTATGTATGTGTTTATTTCTCTACGAGTAAAATTATATTGTTTCAAAGCCTTTAATCAAAACAATATCGTCTGGCACATATATCATATCTATAATATCATTGTCATCTTTAACTCGTATCCACATATGTTGCATGTCATTATTTTCATTCGCAATAGAGATATACGAAATAAGTCTCTCGATACTTCTTATTCTTTCACCAACGTTAATCTCTCAGTCTAACTAAAGCTTCAAGCTTTATCAAGTATCTAGAAACTTCGAATGTTACGAAAACGTATCTTCATCAGAGGCTTTGCTCTCGAAAAACAAATGTGTCCATTTCTATTAACAATCATGATAGAGCTAGTGAAGAAAATGAGAAGAGGTGTGGAGTAAATGGTAAAATGCACCTCTATTTATACTATAAAAAAATCCAACACATAGTCAGATGAATTGGTGTCTGCATTTAGTTCTTCTACAGGTGTGCTAGATGAATTGGTATCAGCTATAACTTTTACACATAAACTTCAATTGAATTGGTTAGACCTATAGGAAACGCCAATTCAATTGGCACCAATTTTTTTTTGGGAGTCGCCAATTCGTCTCATAACACCGCTGCATTCTCAAATTTTTTTATTGAAAGTGTATTATCTTTAAAATAGTTGAAAAATTGATTATTTGAGGATTTATTTTGAAAAATCAAATTATGTAGATAAAATATTCAAAGAAAACAAACATCATTGATATTCTGGATAAAAATATATTTAGAACCAACAAATTTTGAATACAATCAAACCAAATAAAACCATACCTCTAATATGTATTATAAATAAGGTAGAAAATAAGCTTGCGTTTTCTCATGGCTCTCTTGATTTTTTGAATATTTAATCAACAAATTCACATTTAATTCAAAAAGAAAAAATTATAAAAGAAATGCCAGTAGTGTGAACCACATTGGAAAGTCATGTTGAAGCTATATTAATTTATGGTTTCTTTCTTGTTGTTGTCAACAAAATATATTTTTGAAAGATGAGAATGTTAAAGGCGCAACCAAATACATTAAAAATATTATTAATTGAACTTACCATAGTAAAAAGGAAAGCATTTTCAATGAAAGTTATAGAAGATTTAAGGTATCGTGTGTGTGTGTATATATATATATATATATATATATATATATATATATATATATATATATATATATATATATATATATATATATATATATATATATATATATATATATATATATATATATATATATATATATATATATATATATATATATATATATATATATATATATATATATATATGCGATAAATTTAATAAAAGGAACTTTGCTCACGTGAATAAGACATCAAAAGTTGAGGATGATTTGTGTATGTTAAATATGTGAATAATGAATTTGGGTCAGGGACCCATGCCTTAAGGTGATGAGTCGAGTCTGGCGACCCATAACTCACCAGGTCACGCCCATATGAATTATCGTGTGACCATTTATGATTTTTTTTGGCTTGATTGATCTAATGGTTGTCCTCTTCTATGGTCTAATTAAATCATCTCAGCCCACAGTCCCTCAAGCATAAAGCCTGGAAAGGACTAAGTGATCTAAGTCAGGTAGAAGACGGTCTCATTCTGAACAAAAATTCGGGAAGTGAGTGCCTCAAGCAAGGCTTAAAGGACGAGCCCCACATGTATAGATCCGAGGGAGAGTCCCTCAAGCGTTACTTGGGGTGAGTCCTTTAAGTGTAGCTTGTAGGACAAGTCCCTCAGACATGGAAGCGTGTGGGAAACTTAATGCTTTGTTATGATGAATTTGCACTACTGTAAATAATACATTTCATGATAAAGCTTTCACATTACCCAACAAAAAACCAAGGTATAATGCCAAGGCGCGCCATATTTTTTAAATAATAAATATCACATATTCCCTTGGTTTCTAAATATGGTCGAGGGGAAAAGTAATTCAGGACATGCTTCGTATCCTAGCAACAATAATTTATGTTTTTATTTCTTTAAATATGGTATCTTTCTTTTTTATTTTATTTTTTATTTTTAAATTAATGATCTACTCCTTCAATTATCTTTAATAACCGAGGGATTAGATAATCATAGTTTTACTATAAAATTACTCGTTAATCAGATTTTACCCTAAACCTAACTTATATGTAGCTGCTCCAAACTTGATACATAATACATTGGAATGGATTGCAAGATATAAAAAACCTTCAATGTTCTTTTATCTTGAACAATTTTTTTCCGCTCTTGCAATCCATCCTAAAACAATGGTATTGTTGTTGTTGTTCTTGTATTTTTGGAATAATCTTCATATGTTATCAATCCAAGAAAACATTACATAATTTATTGCTTTCCTCAGTTGAAAACATTGAGAAATTTATTTGTTAACATGTTATAAATTGTAAGCAATTGCAAGACAAAAAATTGTGAACATTATTTAGCATGGTTGTCCCTGCTGATTCAAATATGAGTTCTTTTATATACATCCCTCTATCATTTATGACTTGGGGTGTTGATTCATTTTAGAGTCTCTGTGTTTGTGGTCCTTAAGACCATAAGTCACAACCATGATAGGCATATTCTTTTCATGTTATGACAGTAAGACTGCCAAAAAGGAAGGCTAGGTGACCCTAAGAACCCCTCTAGAGAGGGTTCTTTTTAATCCTCACTCAAACAACTACAAAAATTAGAAGGATATGTTTTTCAGAGTGAGGGGCGAGATAATTGTTCCATGGTAATGTATAGGGAGAAAGGTGAGTAATTATTCCTAATATACTGAACGGAGGACCTTGAAACCATAAGTTTCTTCAATCGCAATTACTTGAGTGATACATAGGGGGAGGTTGTAGAGATTATGAAGGATTTCCATATTATGAGCTTTAGTGAAATGATGGAGTTTGACCAGTGTGACGATTTTGATAAGAAAATTGATGATTGTTTATGTATGTTTGATATTTATTTAGGATTTGTAGTTGGATTGTTTACCTTAACTATTTTTTTTCTTTGTTTGTAGGGAGAATGGCCCCAATGAGCTTTGTTGGGAGAAAATCTTGCCATGCTAGAAAGAAAGTTGAACAGGGTAAGAAGTGATATGATGACCACAAGAGTCGTTATGGTGCCTTGTTGTTTAAAGGAAGAAATAGACATATTTAAAGGGAGAGTCATTTTTCTCAGGATTTTGAAGACCCTTAAGTCTGGTTCAGTCAAAAGAGCCTTATCTCCAGTTTAAGATCAGAAAGGCAAGGACGTGTAACCTGAAGTGATAGTTAACATGGTCGACGAAGATAACATGGATCTCGAGGCATCACCCATAAGGTAACCACCTCCTAGGCTCCTTCAAAGATTATAACGACGCCCTCCCTATGGAACACAAATTTTGATGCCACGAGTTACGTGGGTGATCATTTTAATTTCTTGTCCTACTTCTCAATGACCATAAGATGGAGATTAGTAGAAACCCATTTGCTAATAGGTGTTACGCTAGAGCTCCTGATGTTTGATGCCCATAACTTATTAAATATGTTCGTCTTGAATCTAAAGATCAAGATAAAAAACATGAGGGAGACGCTTACCTAGACCCAACAATCATTGAAGTCCATTTCTAAAGAGCGTGACGGGGCACAACATTTTTTAGACAAGCTGAAGGAGTTCCAAAAGGGAAAAGTGAAGCCTCCAAAAAGCTTCACGAAGAGCTCGCTCAAATGGAAAGTGAGCTCAAAGCCTTAAAAAAGTATATCTGGGTGACCGCCCTCCTCAAGAAAAACTTGGAGGACGATCAATCTGATGTTTGGGATGAGGTGGTTAAGGCAACTAATAAGGCCTTTAAGAGATCGAAGGCGCAAGTGGCCCACCTCTATCCAGAACTGGACTTAAACGAGATTGACTTGTTCAAAGTCATGAAAGATGGTTAAGTGGTGTATAAGAAGGACAAGTGTGATCTGTAACACCCTTTTCTATCCCACAGTTTTAATGGAAAATCACATTTATCATAGTAAAACATTAAACTCAAAGAAAATCACCTCAAAGGGCGTACATTTCCTAATAAATCAAATATAGGTCAAGGCTCCATAAACAATGAGTTTTCCCAAAAGTTATTAAACATTGCTCAAAAGGCAGCGGAACTCAAAAAGGCATAATACAAAGTTTTCCTTGTACGGAAACATAATCAAAATAACAAAAATCAAATAAAGCACGGTTTAACTCAAAGACCCCAACCCGATGTTACACTATCAGAGCAAGACCCTCTAAGTTAACCAAAATGGCCAATAACTCAAAACTCCAAAAAGATCATCGATGGCGTCCATGGCTAAACCTGGTCATCTGCACGTTACCCATGTGGAGGCAACATTCAAACAGGCAAGGTGAGTAAAATGATTCATAATAATCAATATAGGAATTTAATATATAAAACAACGTCATTTTCATAATATGCATCATCATATTCATCAATTACTCAAGATTATCTCATAAATGCAAATGGAACAAGGCTCATGTATGTGGTACCAATCATCACAGCTCGATGGAAATTGGGCCATCAACCCTCCATAGATCCACATCAATAGGATCAGAACCGAAGCACATCAAAATACCTCACATCCATATAATGGGACTGAAGCCAAAAAAATCAAGGTTCTAAACCGAAGTCTGGGTGCACATGAATGCATGATGCACACGTCAATAATCATCCTCATAATAACATCATAGGTGCATCATCATTCATCAAAATCATCATCAAATATCATGTCATCATAGAATCATCAAAACTCATGGAACCATCATCATAACTCATCATCATTACATCATAGGAATCATCATATAATCATGTGCTAATCACAATCATACTCATATTAATTCATCAAAGAAATCAAAGCATCAAAACATCAAGGCATCACTGCACAAAAATCAGAATTCGCAAAAACTCTACTACATTCGCTAGCAAGTTCGCTGTGTGAGTCTGGGGCGAGTTTATTCGATGTGTGAACACGCGATCACAACAAAACACTGTTACGCACCAGAACCAAGACCAACCCAATAGTCCCCACGATTCACTTCCCCAATAACCCAAAAACATCCATAAATCATTCCTAAGGTATCACGGAGATAAATGCACAAAATCTACAACTTATTAGGCCAATCTCATACCATATTCACGCTATAATTCCCATAATTTCCTTACAACTACACCACGGTCATTAGAGTTTCTCACAATCTAATTACCCTACAGGGTTGAAACCTCAACGACAGATTTTGGCCACGAGGGCCTATTTTTCCTCAAACCCAAATCAACCTCAAATCTATCAGGCCATCAGTTCAAAACTCTCAAACTCATTGAACTCACCTTCAGAAAGGCAACAACAATTCAATACATAAAAATCCCTAAACCCTTAAATCAGCTTTAAACACATTGAAAACAATGAAGGAAATACTCCTCATACCTTAATTGTCGACTCTAATCCTTCTCCGTGATTTGTGGGAACCTCGCGAACCTTTTGCCTCAATCCTCTTCCTCAAAGCTCTGACCTCTATTTCTTCTCTTTTCACGGTCTAACCAGAATGAATCATAATTCCCTCAAAAATCCCTTTCTGTTAAACCTAACTTTGGGCCTATAAATTGGGCTTTTCCAATATTACCCTCACTGACTCCTCTTTAATCGTCCAATTTTCCCTTAGTTAACTTATATTTATTTAAATTAATAATAATACCAATATATTCATATTGTATACTATTATTTAAATAAATAACCTAAAATCCATAATTCTCAATATTTCACACCAACCACCGAAAATCATCAAAAATACGAATATTCATATTTAAATAAATTAAATAAATATTTCAATAAATTTGGGGTGTTACATGATCAGGTTACTGTCTCCTTAAGGAGGAGAACATCCCTACCCAAGAGACCAGTCGCGTTACAAAGGAGGTGGCGTGCTCACAAAGTTTGATATTCACTTGCATCTACCCCGTCCAACTCTTAGGCTTTTGCTTTCCTACTATAACATGGTATTTTTTATATTTTATTCTTTACTTATACTATTGCATGTTGTATGCGTGCTTGTAACAATATCCTTTATGGTTAAATAAAAAAGTTTACGCCTTTGGTGATATGATTATGAAAATTTTAATATTATGGCTCTTATATTATTTGCAACTCTAGGACGCCTAATATGGCATAAACCTAAGGCGCATTTCTCATTGGGATTTAGGAAAAATTTCTTGATAAGATGGAGATGATTCCTTTACTTGGGATTAAGTGAGTATCCTATTGAGGTGACAATAACTCTTTATCAAGGTAAATAAGTAGACAATGATTCCATATTATAATCCAAAAAAATTTCTTGATGAGGCATAAAAGATTCATTTTTAAGATCTAGCAAAGTTTCCTATTGAGGTGGATATGATTTTTAATCGGGAATCAAGAAAAATAGTGTAACGTGTAAACAAGTTATCAAACAAGTAAGTTAATAAAATAGGGTGTCTCGTTAAAAACCCTTTCCCTTGTAGGGAAAAAGAGTGTTCCCATACTCTTGTATTTATTGAGTGAGTCTTGAAAACACATACATTGGCGAGATTACTGTCATCCCAATTTGATCAACAAGAAATAAAAAATTGATATAATAATATCTCAGGTTCACCAAGTTCCAAGTTCGTTGAACAAGTCATCCATCTAGTTATTCCAATTTATACGTGCCATGTGATAATTCCGGGCGCACCATGTGTGGACCTTCCCTATTGGGGAGCTAATTTTTTATTATGGTACGCCCCACCATCTGTATGAGCACAAGATTAGCGTCCTTTATATCCATTTGAACTAATTTGAAGTTATACCTCCTAACACCTCTTTGTTTGCCCGTGAATTCATGGATGTGGGCAATCTCCATACCTTCGTCAAGAAGATCAGTTGCACACTTAAGTTTTGTTTTATTCTCTTTACATATGAAAATACAATTAATTTGGCATATAGAGGTTAAATACTTGTTAGCATATAAGGAAATATGAACGCCTATGTGTGTGCTTTACCTTATTCAGCAAAATACTCATGCCACCATGTAGGCATGAGAATCTCAACTAGTAACATGGAATATGCATCATAAACCATCTTAATGGTGTTTCCGTAGTAGGGAATGTGGTGTCATATGATATTGTAACGCCCCGATTTTGATTATTGCATTTTATTGAGTGTTTTGTTTGATTTGAGTAATAATTGTTTTAATTGTGAATTGATGTGTTAATATAGTGTGTTTTGATATTTTACCGTTTCGGAGAGTCTCGGGTAAAATTAGATTGGAGGGTATTTTGCTCATTTAACATTTAATAGTAAGGAAAGTAGTATAATAGAAATAGAAATAGAAATAGAAATAGAAATAGAAGGAAAAAGTTATAACAGGAAATAAGAGAGAAAAATAGAAGAAAGAAAAGAGAAATAGAGGGAAAGAGAAGAGAAAGAAGGAGGAAGAGAAGAAAAAGAGGAAAATTTGGAAAATCATCAAGAACGCTTGCTAGGAATCAGATAATCGAGTAAAGGTGTGAAATTCTATCATCTTATCATTGTGTATGAATCATGTATGTATGTGTTCGGTTTTGTTTGGTTGTTTTCACATCTTTTTCCATTTAGGTCGAATTAGGAAAAATCGATAGAAACCGATGTTTGAACGGTTAGAATCGGGAATAACTTACGTAGTTTAGTCAGGGAATGTTAGACTAAGACTATTGAAACTAGTTTGGTGAAAATCGAGCGATATTGTGAGTTTTACCATTTTTGGATAATTTGAAGTTAAGATTTTGGATGAAAATCGAAAGTCGTAAAATTCGTGTTTTGTGATCCTACTTTGTTCCTATATGATTGGTAATGGTGAATAGACATTTAATCGGGTGAAAACAATTTAATCGGACGAGTTTTTGAGGATTTTTAGCCAAAACCCGTAGCTAACTTTCAAAATTTTGCAGGTGTTAACCGGTTAACGCAGTGTTAATGCGCCTGGGAAGTGAAAATTTGTGCGCGTTAACCGGTTAACGTATATGGTTAACCGGTTAACACTGGGGGTGTGAGCAATCAGATTGTGTGCCCGTGTAGGGTGTGAGCAATCCTGAAACATCGTGTGCCCATGTGGGGTGTGAGCGATGGGTGAACATCGTAGGCCCGACGGAGAGTTACTTCGATAACGAGCGATGGTTCCATTTTGGTTCTTCAATTGAACCTGCTGAATGAGTCGGTACCGCATTTGCATCTGCATAGAGTCGGGATTCAGTCTCTATGAGTTGCATTTATCATCTTTATATGATGAATTGGTGAAATAAACATGAACGTAGATGTTTATGTGAATTGGTGATGAAATGAACAAATTGTGTATGTTTATATAAATTGATTGGAATTATGGATATGTGCATGATAAATATGTTTGGTGACTATCCATTATTTGTTTATTTATACATTGCGGTGTATATGATGAGGGATGATGAATTGTGGTGAGAAATGAGGAATATGCGTATTCTATGTTTGTGTATATATATATATATATATATATATATATATATATATATATATATATATATATATATATATATATATATATATATATATATATATATATATATATATATATATATATATATATATATATATATATATATATATATACATTGATGATTATGATAGTATTTCTCACCCTTCTGTTGTTTTATGATGCTCTATGAGGCATTGCAGATTAGGTATGCTGATGATCCCTTTTTGTGAAGCGTGTCTTCATTGTTTTGGTCAGATGGCTCTGAATGTAACACCGGGTAGCTAGGAAGCCTTTGGCTCTTTTTGATGAATACATTTGTATATGTATTTTTAGTGATGCATGTTTATGTAAACATGAATGTTATTGATGAATTACAGTGGATGATGTGAATATATATATATATATATATATATATATATATATATATATATATATATATATATATATATATATATATATATATATATATATATATATATATATATATATATATATATATATATATATATATATATATATATATATATATATATATATATATATATATATATATATATATATATATATATATATATATATATATATATATATATATATATATATATATATATATATATATATAAATACATGCCGGTTGTGATTCAATGTTTAGATTTTCCGTTTTTATTCTAAATATTGAGATGTGGGTGTAAGGACTAAGTTCCTATGTTTTTAAAGTTACCCCACGGTTGCATATCATATGTCGAGCAGGTGTTGTATGTTTATATTTTTATTTCATGAATAATGTGACATACTTCTTTTATGCCATGATGCAATTATACTCTGATGGAATTTATATTATGTGCCTAAATAATTATTTGTATTATTTGAGGGTATAGAAAGGGGGTGTTACAGATATGACCACAAAACCTTTGCAGAACCAATATTTACTTATGATGGAAAACACCATATGGGGAGGAAGTATTTAATTAAATATCCAATAAAAATAAATAAGAATTAGTATACCTCGTTTAGTTATTATGCCCATAGTCCCTTGATTTTGTCCAACTTTTTCTTTATGCCACAAAGTATCACCTTGTAGGTCAATTTTGCCTGCCCGTTGGATTATGAGTGAACTACCAAGATGAACTTTATCTAGATTTTGAGCTAGTGGCAAAACTCAATTATGGTTGAGTTGGTGAGTTGTGTATTGTTATCAGAGATGATACTTATTAGAAAACCGAAACAACAAATTATACACTTCCATTAGAAACATAGTACTCTTTCCACCGTAATTTTAGACATCACCTCTGCATCAATCCATTATGTAAAGTAGTCTAATCATGCAAGTAATGACTTTAGTTGACCTGGAGCCAAGAGGAAATGACCCAAAATGTCCATGCCCCATTGATGGAATGGTTAGGGAAACATGACAGAGTGTAAGATTTTTGTTAGGTCGTGATGGAGGTTAGAACTTTTGACACTTCTTGCATTTCCTAAAGAATCCCTTAACAGTTTTTGGGCGAGGTCCCTTCCTATAGATTACATCCGTCTGAAATATTATATGATCAAGCTATAGATTGCTTGAGTTATGTGATGTTCATTTCTAAAGCCCAATTAAAGTTATCTCAATTCAATATAAAATTATTGATTCACCTACCCTATCTTATAGATTGCTTAAATATTAGAGATACTTATTGTTGGTTTTTTAACATAACCAATCTATAACTATTCTATAGCCATTTTTCAAAATCGATTTTTATAACTAATTCATATAAATGAGTTTATTTTGACAAAATTGATTATTTTTATAACTAATTCATATAAATGAGTGTATTTTTATAAAATTGGTTATAAAGTAGGTTATATCCATAATGCAAATCTATAACCGATTATGCGTCTATTACCGATTTTAAAGTTTATAATCAATTATAAATTTACAACCAAATTGGTACATAAAAATCCAGTTTTAAAAACTGAATATTAAATTTTTTACAACTAATTTTTCAACTAAACACCGATTTTAAATATAAGAATCTATTTTTTAAAATTAGAGTTTATTCATAAAAATATATTATTTTTATAATTACATAAAAATAGATTGTAAGATAAAAAATTTCTCATTACACCTCACATAATATGTGTATAAATTTGTGCTTAAAATGTTCTTTATTAATTATAACCTCACGGATTCTTGTGCATAACGTTTTTATAGTCACAAATTGTAGCTACATTATTTGCATTGCAAAATTTCATCATTCCAAATAGACCGTGTTAGCGAAGAATTAACCACATTATACATGTTTTTATCAACCAGCACTTAACTATTCCATTCAATATTTCTGAGTTATAAATCTTTCACAAATTATAAACTCAACTTCAAATGGAACCAAGTTTAAAATCCAAAGCAGACGAATAAACAAAAAGTTGCAATTTATTAGCTTTTTCTCTGTTAGAATGTACAACATGTCATGATATTTATCATATCATAATAATAAAAACCAATAGAATCATCACAATTCACAAGTAATCTAGTTT
This sequence comes from Lathyrus sativus, assembly GCA_963859935.3. Taxonomy (NCBI): domain Eukaryota; kingdom Viridiplantae; phylum Streptophyta; class Magnoliopsida; order Fabales; family Fabaceae; genus Lathyrus; species Lathyrus sativus. The sequence goes on along the minus strand of OZ012738.1, from coordinate 95,352,488 downwards.
TGTACACAATCCACCAGCCTAAGACTCGGATTAAACAAAAGAACAAAACGACCAATCACTACTCAAAACGACGATCCACTATCTTCATTCATCAAAGAACCAAACGACGAACCACTATTGAAAACGGCATTACTATGACCATTACCAAGCATCACCTTCATCAACTCCGTAGCCTTACTCTTCCCCTTAGCGCTCCCTTTATCTCTAACATCACCAATTCCGTCCAACGCACCAAAAGCTACGGCGTCTCTAACATCTCCGGCCACCGCATCTCCGCCGCATCGCACAAGATTAAGCAGCGCCGACACTGTATTTTCTCTCGTCCTCATACTAGACCCGGTCGCAAGATCGAGTAGATCCGCGAGTACTCCAACCCCAGAAACCTTTCGGAAAGCCTCAATGCTTTCTTCGCAACCGGCAACCTGCGCGATGACGGCGGTTGCGTCTTCAACTATCCCTACTCTACCATCGTTAACGATGAGAGAGAACAGCGCCGGAACAACACCAAACTGAACCATGGTACCACGGTTTAACGGATGAAGCGCGATTGCGAAAAGCGCTTTCAACGCGTCTTTAACCGTTCGCGGCGGTGATGAACGGTGACAACGAAGGATATCAACAAGAGCATAAACGATCTCGCGCTTGGATCCAACGACAGTACGGTAATCATCAACAGACGAAAGAAGGCTGTGAATCGTAGCTGCGGAGGATTGAACAGCGGCGGCGGCGGAGGTTGAAGAATGATGAGAGATAACGTGTGCGAGCGCGTCGAGAACACCGCGCGTGGACATGATAGGTTCTTTTTCTGTTATGGAAAGGTTAAGAAGCGTTGCGGTTGCGTTTTCTTGCGATGGATGAGAAGAAGAATAGAGAGTTTCGGCTAGATATGGAATCGCGCCTGATTCTGCAATTACGGATCGGGTTTCCGGCTCTTGTTTTGACATTTGACGGAGCTCGCAGAGAGCTTCGATTCGGGTTCGTTCGGAAACGGAGCTTAGCTTTGAGACTAGGCTCCGCACGGTGCGGTGTTTAGAGTCCATTTTGGTATGGAGGGAGGTTCGGTGGGTGGTGTTGATTTGGGAATAGGTGCGGTTGTTGGTTTGGAGGGAGATGGAGAAAAAACGCGTAGTAGTTTCTTGGGAAAGATTGTGAGAATGGGTTTATGAAGATTGGAAAGGCAAACACGTCTTAACAAGTTTTTATGTGACCAAAAGTCATGGAAGTTTCGTACTTTTTCTAGTTATTTTCTTTTCAGACAATGGATAAGATCCTTTTCATACTGAATTCTTTTTATAAATGCTGGCTTTCATTAATGAGTAAAAATACATATAATATATTTCAGGAATGCTATGTTTATACACATCCTACACCCATTTTCTACATCGTATACATTGTTCACCGTATTTATACGGTGAACAGTATTTTTTTAAATAAAATAATATATTTTTTAAAAATATTAATTTTTAAAAAAAAAAATATTTATTTTTAAAATTTATTTTATAACACAAATATAAGATTGCGCATTAACCAATTTTACAGTTGCATTAACCACAAAAATCTACATCATTAACCAATTATTTTACCTATAATTTATTAACCACTTTCACTACTTCATTAACCAATAAAATACATACTATTAACCATGTTCTGGGAAATTTGTTCACGTATTTGTGAACAGTAAATTGAGTGTAGGAGTTAGGAAAGAGTGTAAGAATAGCATTTTTCAATATATTTTTATGTATAGAGAAAAACCAGAAACCAAATATTTGTGAATTACTCTAGTTAATACTACAAAATTTAATTATAATTATATGATATATAAAATTTTAATAGAAAAACTAAGATGATATTATTTGTGTCTTTCAAAAAATTAGTGTGTATTTACATAAATCGAATAAGGGTATTTATTAAAAATATAATTATTACACTGATATAAATAATTGATATTTATTATTTTAAATTTGACATATTGAACATTTACAATAATTGACATTATTATTTTCAGATAGATATTTTTAGATGATAAAAAATAATTTTTTTTATTTATTATAACACTTCTTATTTGAAATATTTGTTACAGTCTTTGATTGAAGTTTTATCAAGTGGAATTTTAAGGAAATATATTTTGTTTCATCAAAAATCTTATCAGGAAAAATTTAGTGGGATAAAAAATTTAATAAGGAAAAAGAGTACAACATGATACTCCCCCCTCAATAAAACACATTGAGCTTTTCTTTAAAGATCTCAAAGGCAACACATTCAAATATTTTGTACACGCTTCTTAAAAACTGATGTAGGAAGTGTCTTTGTTAGCAGGTCCATACGGACTAAAGCCCAACCAAAATGGATTATGAGATGCAATAGGTCGTTTTATTATTTTAATTCTGCATATTTTTAGCTTTTGGGCCTAGTCATTTGTAGCCCATTGAGATTATGTTTGTATTTAAACCTTGTTGCCCCTTTTAGAAGGGTAGACAAATAGTAAGATATTTATTATTAAGTCATTTTTATCATCTTCTAATTTGTGTTGTCTTATGGAGAAACCCTAGATCTTGAAATCATTGTTAAAAATCCCTCTTCTATCAATTGGAGCTTTCATTTCCTTGAATTCATGGCCCCTCCACCCAAACCCCTAAACCCTAAAGATATCATAGAAGAGGTTGTACAAACAACCCATATGCATCTTGATAATGTTATGAACCAAACACAACAGCAAATGGATGAGAGGTTTGACAAAACTTCAACAGATTTGGAGCTCATACAAACCCGTATGGACAATGAGAAGCAAATTTCAGACTCTCGGTATGACAATATCATGGGACTGCTTAACAAACTGGTGCTTCAACAGGAAGCACATCCTGCTACCACTGCACAAACAGCAGCGGCCTCCTCATCAGGTATTACTAATATACCTCGTTCAGCTCCTATACCTACCACCCATACTACCCCCATTATTACTCACTCAACCTCCCCTCATCTTTCCCCTAATTTCCACCCCCATACACCCCTCAACTACTCTCGGGGTCTTTCTCTCACAACCCCCATCCCCCTACCCTCACCACGACAGCAGCACACACAACACCATCCCAAATCCCTAGATTTTTCTCTTCACCTTATCTCACTCAGCCTAGCACGCTACCTTTTTCCCAGAACTATAATTTCCCAATGTTCCAACCCATGTCTTTTCCCCCATTTCAACCCACTACACCTCTTCCTCCTTTTTGTACACCTAAACTAGAACTTCCTATGTTTGATAGCTCCAACCCTTTGGAATGGTTATTTCAGGCTGATCAATTTTTTGAATTTTACCACTTACCTCCTGACAACAGATTGTCTATGATGTCATTTTATATGAAAGGTGAAGCAGTCTGTTGGTTCAAATGGATGCATCAAAGTCAGCTTTTAATAGATTGGCCATCTTTCACTAAAGCATTGGAACTGCGGTTTGGCCCATCCACTTATGCTAACCATCAGGCAGAATTATTTAAATTAAAGCAGGTAGGTTCTGTAGCAGAATACCAAGCTATGTTCGAAAAATTAGGCACTCAAATTGTAGGTTTATCCCAAGACGCCATCCTGAATTGTTTCATTTCCGGGTTGGCAACGGAGATAAAAAACGAGATCGCTATTCATAAACCTGTTTCCATTTCACAGGCTATTGGATTAGCTAAGCTGATTGAATCCAAAGTAAAAGACTCAAAACCCAAATATCCCAAAAACCCCTTTTATCCTTATAACAAACCTACTTCAACTTCATCCATCATAAACCCAACTAGCTCAATCTACAAAAACCCACATGTGCCCCAACCATCTAAACTTCCCATCCGACACCTTTCCAACACTCAACTTCAAGAGCACCGCGATCAAGGACTCTATTTTAACTGTGATGAAAAGTTCATACCGGGCCATAAATGTTCAACCGGCAGGTTCTTATTACTAATGAAGGGTGAGGACGATCAGACCCCCCAAGAGACATTAGATACTACCGCTACCTCTGTTCCAATGGTGGAATCTGAAGACACCTATTTCAAACTTCCCCCCCCCCCAAGCCGTCAGCGACCGTTTTTCTCCCAAAACCCTTAAGTTTAAAGGTTTACTTTATGGCATCACCGTTACAGTTCTGATTGACATGGAAAGCACCCACAATATCCTACAACCCCGCATCGCCCAACACTTGAAATTCCCAGCTACACTTATTCCGAATTTTCTGTGATGGTTGGCAATGGTTTTAAACTCTCCTGCTCGGGCCTCTGTTCCGAAGTCCCTATCACCCTCCAAGACCACCTTTTTGTCATCCCTTTCCACTTGATCCCTATTGAAGGCGCTGACGTTGTCCTTGGCATGGAATGGCTACGAACACTTGGCCCCCTTTTTACTGATTCCTCGGTTCCCAAGATCTTCTTCAATTATAAGGAGAATGAGATCTCTACCACAGGTGACCCAAAAACTCTTCCAACTCACTCATCTTACCAATAACTTTGCCACCTAGTTCATACCGACTCAATTGCTTCCATCCATCTTTTACTATACAACCCCGAACCTCCACCAAACAGTCATCATACCCTTGAATCTATATAACCTTCCTTACCCAATCAAATTACATCGCTTTTACAATTTTATGAGGCAGTTTTTAGTCTACCGCGAGGCCTTCCCCCAGCAAGGCCACATGATCATCACATTCCCTTACTCCCTAACACACACCTCATTAACGTTAAACCCTACAGATACCCTCACTCACAAAAAGAAGCCATGTCAACCATCATCCATGACAGGTTACATGAGGGCATCATTACACCTAGCCACAACCCATATTCCTCCCAGTTCTTTTAGTTCGAAAGAAAGATGGCTCATGGAAATTTTGCATGGATTATAGAGCTTTAAACGTGGTAACAGTTAAAGACTGTTTTCTTATACCAACAATTGATGAACTTTTTGATGAATTGGGATCAGCAACAATTTTTTCAAAAATTGATCTACGATCTGGCTACCACCAGATCACGGTTGCGCTAGAGGACACGCACAAAACTGCTTTTAGAACGTTTGACGGGCACTACGAGTTTTTAGTCATGCCCTTTGGTCTTACTAATGCTCATAGTTCTTTTCAATCGGCAATGAATGACCTGCTTTGACCATACTTACGGCGGTTTGTTTTAGTTTTCTTTCATAATATTTTAATCTACAGTTCTTGTATATCTGACCATGTTTTTCATTTGAAATTGGTTTTAGAATTATTGTTATCTAACAAGTTCTATGCCAAATTATCAAAATGCATTTTTGCTGTTCCAACTGTGGATTATTTAGGGCATATCATTTTAAGCAATGGTATAACCCCAGATCCGGAAAAGATTCAAGCAATCATTAACTGGCCGAGGCCATGTTCTCTCACGACACTCATGGGTTTTTTAGGCCTCATCAGATTTTATCAACGATGTGTTCGTCAGTACGCTGCTCTTGCTGCTCCCCTCACTGATTTATTACGTTCCAATAAATTAGTTTGGAGTACATCTGCCGAGGCAGCTTTTACAACACTTAAACAGCAAATGACTATGACACCAGTCTTACATCTTCCGGACTTCTCTCAACTTTTTGTGCTCGAAATAGATGCTTCTGTAGTTGCAGTGGGTGTCGTTTTATCTCAACAAGGGCATCCCTTAGCCTTCTTCAGTAAAAAAAACTCTACAACCGTCTACAAGCTGCTTCCGTGTATGTCCGCGAGATGTACGACATCACCGAAGCTGTCAAAAAGTGGCGCCAGTATTTAATTGGAAGGCATTTTCACATCTACACTGATCAGAAGAGTTTAAAGAACCTATTGGTCCAAACTATTCAAACTCCTGAGCAGCAAAAATGGGCTGCTAAGCTACAAGGTTTCAACTTTGAAATTTTTTACAAACCTAGCAAATCTAACCAAGTTGTTGATGCTCTTAGCAAAACCCATATTGAAGTCGATGCACTGCTATTGTCCATTTCCTCACCCGTTCCACTCCTCGTCGATCAACTCCAACATTACTACAAAACAGACACAGAAGGTCAGCATCTCATGAACAAATTTTTTACTGAACCAGACACACACCCTTCCTACTCCATCAAAGATGAACTACTTTACTACAAGAACAAAATATACATACCTCCAGTTGATGAACTTCGCCATAACATCCTGACCGAATTTCACTCCACCCCCTCAGTTGGAAATTTCGGGCTCCAACCAACCTTAGCTCGTTTATCATTCTCTTTTCTCTGGCCTGACATCTACAGTGACACACAGAAATTTGTTCAACATTGTTTGACTTGTCAAAAAAACAAACATTTAACACAAAAGGGACTTCTACAACCTTTACCCATACCAAATCAAGTCTGGGAAGACTTATCAATGGATTTCATCACGCACTTGCCAGTTTCATTTGGACACACAGTGATCTGGGTAGTTTGTGATCGACTTACCAAGTTCTGTCATTATATTGCTTTACCAACCAAGTACTCAGCTAAAGACCTAGCCTTACGCTTTGCCGTCGAGATTTCGCGACTACACGGAATTCCCAAATTCATTGTGTCCGATCAAGACCCTTTTTTTCTGAGTACAGTTTGGAAAGAACTCTTTCGCGCTCAAGGCACTACCCTCAAATATAGCACGACATATCATCCTGAAACAAACGGACAAACATAAGTCTTTAATAGGTGTTTAGAGACATATTTATGTTGTTTCACAAGCGACCGACCAAAACAGTAGTTCAAGTACTTACATCTTGTGGAATTTTGGCATAACATTGCTTTCCACATATCCATTAAGATGTCCTCGTTTGAAGCTCTCTACATATGCCCTCCACCGTCCTTTCCTCCTTACAATGCTGGATTCGTATCTCTTGACGATGTGGATGTGTCCCTACAAAACAGAAATGAAGTTCTTAAAACTTTGAAAAGTAACTTAGAACACAACAGAAAAATAATGGAAATTCAAAGTAACAAGCATAAAAGTGACGTTAGCTTTTTGGAAGGTGATCCGGTGTTGCTTCGTCTTCAACCGTATCGTCAGTCTTCCGTACAACACCGTGTCTTGAACAAGCTAGCCAAACATTATTATGGCCCCTTCAAGCTCCTTCAACGGATCAGAAAAGTCGCGTACCATCTTGACCTTCCTCCCTCTTCACGAATCCACCCCATCTTCCATGTTTCATAGCTTTGCAAGTTCTATGGCAAAGATCCATTAGCTCGTTTCGTTCCTATTCCTTCAGAGTTTGCAGAACCAGAACAACATCCTCAGCTCTCCACTCTATTGTTTCAAACAACACCAACCCAAGACGCTCAAGACGAACAAGAAAAAGAGTTGGTGGATTCACATGCAAACAATGAGGCCAAAGTGCATGGTCAAGACATTCAAGCTAAGAGGTTAGATGGAATTTTTGTGTTTGAAAAACGAAGAAGATGGAATGGGAAAGAGGAAGTCAAGAATACTGAGAAGGAAAATGGTGAAATAAAAGTGACACAAACAAATGAGAAGCTAATAAGCCTTCCTGACTTTTCCTTTCCACGCGTGGAGAGTCCCAAGAATTCTCATCAAGTAGCTGACACACAGGATCCCATTGATTACAGCGTGATGCCAGCTACACCATATGATCAGATTGCGCTTTCCAAGGCTACATCATCACCATCCCTTCAGCTGCCTCGTGATGAGAACCCACCGCCCCTTCTTAACTCTTCATTGCCACCTGCCCCACATGAATCTCTTCCTCTCCCATCCGTGTCAGCCCCTACCTCCTCATCTCATGCAAATCTCAACTCAAGTCCCTTGCCTATGTGGGCCAATTCTTTTATTAAACCCACCACACATTCTAAGCCCAACCTTGAGGAAAAGAATGTTGTTGGGCAGGATAGTATTGTTAGCAGGCTTGTATGGACTAAAGCCCAACCAAAATGGATGAAGGATTATGAGATACAATAGGTTGTCTTATTATTTTAATTCTGCATATTTTTAGCTTTTGGGCCTAGTCATTTGTAGCCCATTGAGATTATGTTTGTATTTAAACCTTGTTTCCCCTTTTAGAAGGGTGGAGAAATATTAAGATATTTATTATTAAGTCATTTTTTTATCTTTCTTCTAGTTTGTGTTGTCTTTTGGAGAAACCCTAGATCTTGAAATCATTGTTAAAAATCCCTCTTCTATCAGTCTTTGTGAAGAGATCTGCCATATTATCACTTGAACGAATTACTGAATATCAATCTCTTTGTTTCTTTCGAGTTCTTGTGTGAATATGAACAACTTTGGAGGGATATGCTTGAATATGTCACTTTTTATGCAACCTTCTTTCATCTGGGTAATACATGTAACATTGTCTTCATACACAATTGTTGGATTACTATCAATTAGTAAACTTAATGGTCCTTGGATATGTCGAGTTACCGATCATAATCATCTACACTATTTGTTTGCTTCATGAAGGGTAATTATTTCAACATGATTTGAAGAAGTTGCTACAAGTGTTTACTTTTGTGATCTCCATAATATTGCAGTGTTACCATATGTAAATATATATATTCCGTCTATGATTTAGCATTATGTGGATCTAACAAATATCCTACATTTGCATAACCAAGCAAAACTAATTTTGTATTTTTAGAATAAAACAAACTAATGTCAGATGTACCTCAGAGATATTTAAATATATGTTTTATTCCTTTTCAATGTCTTTTTGTAGGACATGAACTGAACCTTTCTAGTAAATTCACTACAAAAGTTATATCAGGTCTTGTATGGTTAGCAAGACATGAGTGCCCCAATGACACTGAGGTATGATACTTTAGACCTAAGATCTTCTCCAATACCTTTCTTAGGTCTAAATGGATCATTTTCAACATTAAGTGCTCTACCCATCATTGGAGTACTTAAAGGGTTTGCTTTGTCCATGCTAAGCCTTTTCAATATCCTTTCTATATAATTTGACTGATGTACCAATATACAATTTTTAGTATACTCAATTTGTAAACCGAGACAAAACTTAGTTTTTTTCTTCTAATCTTTCATTTCAAATTCTTTCTTTAAGTAATCTCTTGATTTCTCTATTAGTTTAAATGATGTTTAAATCATCAACATAGACAACAATTATTATAAAATCGAATATTGTTTTTCTTATTAAAACACAAGAGAAAATAAGATTATTTTCATAGACTTCTTTAAGCAAATATTCATTTAGCCTATTTTACCACATGCGTCTGGATTGTTTTAACCAATACAATGATCTTTGGAACTTAATTGCATACATTTCTCTAGATTTTGATGTCTCAGACATTTTAAATCCTTCTGAGATTTTCATGTATATATCAATATCAAGTGATCCATACAAATAAGTAGTAACATCTATAAGATACATATCAAGATTGTTAAATACTAATAAACCAATTAAATAACAAAAAGTAATGGCATCCATAACAAGAGAATATGTTACCTCATAGTTAATTCTTGATCTTTGGTAAAAAAAAACTTAATATAACAAGATGAGCTTTGTAGTTAACAATCTCATTTTTCTCATTTTATTTTCATACAAAGACTCATTTTACCCAAATGGTTTCACATCTTTCGGTATAGCCATAATAGGGCGAGATACTTTTTTATTTTTAAGAGAATTTAACTCTGTCTATTACATCCTTTCAATTTTTCCAATAATGTCTATTTTGACATTCATTCATAGTTCTCGGTTTAAGCTCATCATTTCCATTCATAATTTCACTTGCAATGGAGAATGAAAATATTTCATCTATATTCATACCTTTTCGGTTCCACAAAGTTTACATATTAACATGTCGTGGTGCAAAAAAATATTGGAGCGTGTCGCACGCTCGGAATAAACAACATAGTCGACACCGATCTTTATTTGTTCCAAAGGAACGGGAAAATATTAAATAGAACCTGCTAAAGCTAATGGAAATAGTCGTCGTAACCAAATCGGGTTCGGGAGTCGGTAATGAAATATGAAGGTACTAACACCCCTCACATCCATTATACTTAACAGGACCCATTTAGTTATTTTCGCAAATGAATGTTAGCGTGATATTAGTTTGTGATCTTCTAATTATTGAGCGAGAAAAGAAAGAGAAAGAAAGGAGAAATGTTTTGGGGTTTTTCATTATTGTGCTTGATAAGATTTCAAATCTTGCTTCTACGTATCTCCTGGTGTGATAGAGAACTTAAGACTACACAATTCTTTGTAAAAATAATTGTTTGTCAGTTGCTTTTAAGGAGTGATACTTTGATCGTATTTGAGTAGTTAAACTTTTACTTATTCCTAGCTCTTGGAGGCTAAAGTCTTTGTTTGTTTCGCGTTGAAATGAATAAACATATTCGTTTCTGAAAAAAGGTTTTCAAAGCCACGTAATGGCAAAAAAGAAGTTTGATGAGTTGATATCGATTTCATGTGGAGACAAGTATCTGGATATGGAGTTCTACAACAATATCCAAATACTCGGGAAGGGAAGAGGTCTAACTCCGATCACCTTCTTTTCATCCAAAAAATCATTAAGAAAGGGTGTGACGAATCAAGACCCGTTTATCTTATTGTGTTTTATTAGGAAGAAAAATACACAAATTATGAGCTTTACAATAATATTTGAGTATTCAGGGAGGGGAGAGGTCTAAACTCAATCACCTTATTTTTCATTCTAGTTTATTATGAAAATAAGTTCGAAACAGATGACTTGACGTTGGATCAAGTGTTTGAAATTGATTTACAAAAAAAATTGAATTAAACGGAAGAGATACTTGATGTTGGATCAAGCACTCACATTGGTGAAAATGGTTTGAAAAGAAATAGTTTATGAAATTGAATGAAATATTAGTATGATTATTTACATGAATGAGCAATATGAACACGAACTATCTAATTGACTGACTTTACACATTGAGATCAAATAAATAATCAATAAAATAAACCCATTTCACAACAAACATCAATTAATTACATTATAATCAACTAATAAATTAAAATAAAATAAAATAAATCAATTAATTAACTATTACTCTAAATAACTTAATCAACATAAAAGTGATAAAATAAATAAATAATAAAATTAAAAGACAAAAACAAAAACAAAAACAAAAACACTCTAAGAAGAGTGTAGATATGAATATGGGAGTATTAGAGCAATGTGAATGAGCTATGGGCCTAAATCTCATTACCAACAAAAAAATTTAAACCTAATTGTATAATATCAAACCAAAATGAAAAAAATGACGAAAAAAGAAAAAAAGAAACTAATATATCCTAAAGGGGGCGTCATGTATTTGGAGAGAGAGAGAGAGAGAGAGAGAGAGAGAGAGAGAGAGAGAGAGAGAGAGAGAGAGAGAGAGAGAGTGAGTGAGCCCTCATTAAGATCTCGGCACATGTGTCAAGAGCTTAATGGAGGGTTCTCCCTCTCCTCTCTCTCTCTCTCTCTCTCTCTATCTATCTATCTATCTATCTATCTATCTATCTATCTATCTATCTATCTATCTATCTATCTATCTATCTATCTATCTATCTATCTATCTTGATATTGTTACAACACCATCGCAACTGTGAAAAAACACCCGGCGGAAAAACAGAAGAGTCGCCATCGAACGTTATTTATCCCAAAGAGAGGGAAAGGAAACGATCAAAGAAAACCTGAAGAACGGGAAAAGATGTAACACCCCAAATTTAATTGAAATATTTTAATTTATTTATTTAATTGAGAATATTCATTTTTCGGTGATTTTCGGTGGTTTTGTGGATTATTGAGAATTTTGCATTTTTGGGGTTATTTATTTTGAATAATAGTATGTAATATGAATTTATTAATATAATTATAAATTAAAATAAATATAGAATGAATAAGGGCAATTGGGACAATTCATAGGAGTTAGTGAGAGTATTATGGAGAAAGCCCAATTGTGAGACCCAAGACTAGGTTTAACAAAAAGGAAATTGGAAAGGGATTAGGATTCATTCGTTAGACCATGAAAAGTATTGAGGCCAGAGCTCTGAGGAGAGGATTGGAGGCAGAAGCTTCGAGAGATTCCCTGAAAGATTGTGAAGGCTTTGAATCGACGATTAAGGTATGAGGAGTATTACCTTCATGATTTTCCATGTGTAACTTTCAATGTATTTAAGGTTTAAGGGATTTTGAGGGTGGATATGAGAAATAATGATCTTTGCCCTTCGTGGCCTAAATCTGTTATTGTGAATCTAACCGTGGAATTCATTGGGGAAAAGGAAAAGTTAGGCCTTCGTGGCCAAAACCATGATTTGTTATTTGTCTAACCCTGAAGGGATAGAAATATTAGATAATGAGTAACTCTAATGCCTTGGGATAATTGTAGGGAAATTTGTGATTTAAGGTGTGAATATGATACGGGATTGGCCTAATAAACCGTAGGTTTTTTGCCTTTATCACCGTAAGACCTTAGGGATGATTTAGGGATGTTTTGGAGGCATTGAGAAAGTGAATCGTGTGGGCATTTGGGTGGATTTAGGTTTTGGTGCGTAGCAGAGTTTGCTGTTATCGCACTATTTTCCTAGCAAATAATGCTTCGCCTAGCGAACCATGTTGTTTCTAGACTCGCCTAGCGAAGAACTCACCCCAGATTCGCCTAGCGAACTTGCCAGCGAACGTAGCAGAGTTTCGCGAATGTTGATCGTGTGCAGCGATGCCGTGATGTTTGATTATGTGATTTCTTTAACGAATTAACATGAGTATGACTGTGAGTTTTATGTGATGTGTACATGATTACATGATGATTTCTATGATGTATTGATTGGAAAACTATGATGATATTACCATGACTTTGATGAATTATATGATGACATGAGATATGAAGATGATTGTGATGATGATGAATATGATGAATGATACACTATGTTGTTATTATGAGGATGATCATTGACGTGTGCATCATGCATTCATGTGCATCCGGACTTCGGTTTAGGACCTCGATTACTTTGGCTTCAATCCCATTGTGCGGATGTGAAGTGTTTTGATGTGCTTTGGTTCTCAAGTAGAATTGATCCTATTGATGTGGATCTATGGAGGGTTGATGGACCAGTGTCCATCGAGCTGTGATGATTAGTACCACATGCATTGAGTCTTGTTGCATTTGCATTTATGAGTCATTTGGAATAATTTATAATGTTGTGGCCTTTGAGGCCTATTGAAGGATATCAATGTGTTGAATATGAATATGATGCCGTTTTATATGTTGATTTTTATACATTGATTATTATAGATCGTTTTGCTCACCCTACGTGTATAAATGTTACCGCCGCATGGGTAATGTGCAAATGACCAGGTTTAGTCGTGGACACCGTCGAGGATACTTTTGAAGTCTTTGAGTTGTTATCCTTTTGGTTAAGTTAGAGGTTCTTGCTTTGATATGTAACATCGGGTTAGGGTCTTTTGAGTTAAACTATGTTTTATTTGAGTTTATTTTGATTATCTTCCCGTATGAGGAAAACCTTGATTTTTTTAGTTCTGCTGCTTTGTGCAATTTGATGTATTTTGGGAAAACCCGTTGCTTACGGAGCCTTGACCTATTTTGTTGATTTGGGAAATGTACGCCTTTTGGGTGGCTTTTTGTTGGAATCTAATAATTACTCTGATATCTGTGTTATTTTTCCATAATATTTTGGGGTAGAAAAGGGTGTTACATTAGTGGTATCAGAGTAGGTCGGTCCGTCCCGCCAAGTTTTTATGTTGTTAGTCCCCTGTCAGTCAATAGTGTGAGAATACTATTGGATGAGTTGTTTCTTCTAACCCTGTTGGTGGTTGCAGATGGATGGAAGAAATGATCGTGCTATTGCTGATGCGCTGGAATCACTTGCCCAAGGGATGACCTAGAATGGTGGACCTCCAAATGAGTTCCGTGCTTTGAGAAAGTTCCAGAGGAACAATCTGCCGACTTTTGTGGGCACTCATGATCCTGATGGTGCGCAGAAGTGGCTGAAAGTGATTGAGAAGATTTTCCGAGTTATGGCATGCACTAATGCTCAACAGGTGCAGTTTGGTACGCATATGCTAGAGGGGGAAGCTGAGGACTGGTGGGATAACACTCGTCAGAGATTGGGAGGTGCTGGCATTGCAATAACTTGGGCTGTGTTCAAGGAAGAATTTTTGAGGAAGTATTTTCTTGAAGATGTTCGGGGCAAGAAAGAGGTGGAATTTCTTGAGCTGAAACAAGGGAATATGATTGTGGCTGAGTGTGGCAAAGTTTGAGTCTTTGGTGAAGTTTTGTCCGTATTACAACCATGCTGACGCAGAGATGTCGAAGTGTCTCAAGTTTGAGAATGGATTGAGACCAGAGATTAAGCAAGGAATTGGGTACCAGCAGATTCGTCGGTTTTCAGAACTGGTGGATAAGAGCAGAATTTATGATGAGGATAGTCGAGCTCGATCTACTCACTACAAGCAGCTGAGTGAGAAGAAAGAGAAAGGTCAGTATAGAGGGAAACCGTATGTAACTTCTCTAGGTAAATGTTATAAGTGTGGCGAGCATGGTCACCATGCTGAGAATTGTAAGGCGTTGAGATGTCATCGTTGTGGAAAGAGAGGTCATAGAGCTACGGTCTGTAAAGACGAAGCTCTGACTTGCTTCAAATGTGGAGAGAAGGGTCATATTAGTACCCAGTGTCAGCAGCCAAAGAACACTGCTACTGCTGCTCAGACAAATGGAAGAGTGTTTGCTTTGAGCAGTGCAGAAGGATCCAAGACAGATAACTTGATCAGAGGTACTTGTTTTATTAATGATGTTGAATTGATTGCTATAGTTGACATTGGTGCTACTCATTCATTTATTTCACTTGAATGTGCTAAGAGGTTGAATTTGAAATTATCTTTGATGATTGGGAGTATGGCTATCGATACCCCGACTAATGGTTTTGTGACTATTGCGTTAGTCTGTTTGAGCTGCCCTTTGACCATTTATGATAAGAATTTTATGATGGACTTGGTCTGTCTACCTTTGCATCATATTGATGTTATTCTTGGAATGAACTGGTTGGAGTACAACTATGTTCATATCGATTGCTACAGCAAGACTGTGAGGTTCCCAGAGTTTGGTGATAGTGGAGAGCTGATGTTTGTATCTGCCAAGCATGTAGAGGAACTCTTAGAAGATGAGGCTCAGATGTTTGCATTGTTTGCATCACTTCAAGTTGATTATGAAGCAGTGAGCATGGAGCTACCAGTTGTTCGGGAATTTCCAGAGGTGTTTCCAGGTGACGTGAGTGACTTGCCTCCTGAGTGTGAGGTAGAGTTTACTATTGATGTGACGTCGGGAACTAGTCCTGTGTCGATGGCTCCTTATCGGATGTCTGCATCTGAGTTAGGGGAATTGAAGAAATAGTTGGAAGATTTGCTTGAGAAGAAGTTTATTCGACCGAGCGTTTCTTCGTGGGGTACTCCTGTGTTGTTGGTGAAGAAAAAAGATGGTAGCATGAGATTGTGTGTGGATTATCGGCAATTGAATAAAGTAACAATTAAGAATAAGTATCCACTTTCGAGGATTGATGATTTGATGGATCAATTGGTGGGTGATTGCATGTTTAGAAAGATTAATTTGAGGTCTGGTTATCATCAAATTCACGTTAAGCCTGATGATATTCCAAAGACAGCTTTCAGGACAGGTATGGACACTATGAATATACTGTGATGCCGTTTGGTGTGTCTAATGCACCTGGTGTATTCATGGAGTATATGAATAGGATTTTTCATCCTTATTTTGATCAGTTTGTGATAGTTTTCATTGACGATATCTTGATATATTCTAAGTCCGAGGAAGAGCATGCGCAACATCTAAGAGTGGTATTGCAGGTTTTGAGAGACAAGAAGCTTTATGCCAAGTTGTCCAAGTGTGAGTTTTGGTTGAAGGAAGTGAGTTTCCTTGGCCATGTGATTTCTAGGGGAGGAATTATTGTTGATCCGTCAAAATTTGATGTTGTGTTGCAGTGGGAGACTCCAAAGTTTCCTACGGAGATTCGAAGTTTCCTTGGATTGGATGGTTATTATCACAGGTTTATAGAAGGCTTTTCTAAGTTGGCACTTCCATGGACTCAAATGACTCGAAAGGGGCAAGCTTACACGTGGGATGTGGCTTGTGAGAAGAGTTTTATAGGACTCAAGGAGAAGTTGACGACTGCTCTAGTGTTGATTTTTCCAAACCCTAGTGAGTCTTTTGTGGTGTATTGGGATGCGTCGAAGATGTGTCTTGGAGGCGTATTGATGCAGAATGGTCAGGTAGTTGCTTATGCTTCCAGACAACTAAAGGTTCATGAAAGGAATTATCCTACGCATGACTTAGAGTTGGCCGCTGTGGTGTTTGTGTTGAAAACTTAGAGACATTATCTTTTTGGGTCCAGATTCGAAGTGTTCAGTGATCACAAGTGTCTGAAGTATTTGTTTGATCAGAAGGAGTTGAACATGAGGCAGAGAAGATGACTTGAAATTCTGAAGGATTATGATTTTGAATTGAGTTACCATCCTAGTAAAGCTAATGTTGTAGCTGATGCGTTAAGCAGGAAATCCTTACATATGTCGATGCTTATGGTTCGAGAGTTAGAACTGATTGAGCAATTTAGAGATTTGAGTTTGGTTTGTGAAGAGACTCATAACAGTGTGAAGTTGGGTATGCTGAAGTTGACTAGTGGTATTCTCCAACAAATCAGAGAAGGTCAAAAATCTAATTTGAGTTTGGTGGATCGTCTCATGTTAATCAACCAAAGTAACGAGAGTGATTTTCGGATCAATGAGAATGGTGTGATGAGGTTCAGAGATAGAGTGTATGTTCCTGATGTGCCAGAAATCAAGAAGAGCATTCTTGAGGAAGGTAACAAAAGCGGGTTGAGTATTCATCCTGGTGCGACAAAGATGTATCAATATTTGAAGAAGTTATTTTGGTGGCCGAGTATGAAGAAGGAAATTGCAGAGTTTGTGTATGTTTGTTTGACTTGTCTGAAGTCGAAGATTGAACATCGGAGACCATCAGGTCTGATACAACCGTTGAGTATTTCAGAATGTAAATGGGATAGCATTTCTATGGATTTTGTGACAAGTTTGCCGAAGACTTTGAAGGGATATGATTCGATTTGGGTGATTGTTGATAGATTGACTAAATCGGCTCATTTTATACCGATGAGGATCAATTATTCGTTGCAGAAGCTTGCAGAGTTATATATTGAGCATATTGTGAAACTGCATGGTATTCCTTCGAGTATTGTGTCTGATAGAGATTCGAGATTTATGTCGAGGTTCTGGGAAAGTTTGCAGACAACTTTGGATACTAAGTTGAGGTTGAGTTCTGCCTATCATCCGCAGACGGATGGACAGACAGAGAGAACTATCCAGTCTTTAGAGGATTTGTTGAGGGCTTGTATGTTGGATCAAGGTGGATCGTGGGATAATCATTTTCTGTTGATTGAGTTTACCTACAATAACAGTTATCATTCTAGTATCGGAATGGCACCGTATGAGGCTTTGTAAGGTAGGAGGTGTATGACTCCTTTGTATTGGTATGAGTCAGACGAGAGTGTTGTACTCAGACCTGAGATTGTACAAGAGACGACTGAAAAGATCAAGATGATCCAAGAAAAGGTGAACACGTTGCAGAGTCGTCAAAAAAGTTATCATAATAAGAGGAGGAAAATACTTGAATTCCAACAGGGAGATCACGTGTTTTTGAGAGTTATGCCGGTAACTGGTGTTGGCCGAACTTTGAAGTCTCGAAAGCTCACATCACATTTTTTTGTTCCATATCAGATTTCGCAGAGGGTGAAGGAAGTAGCATATCGGATTGCTTTACCGCCGTCGATTGTGAATTTTCATGATGTGTTTCATGTGTCTCAGTTGAGGAAGTACATTCCAGATCCATCGCATGGGATTCAGATGGATGATGTACAAGTGAGAGATGGTTTGACTTTTGAGGCGTTGCCTGTTCGGATTAATGAACGAGAAGTGAAGCAGTTGCGAGGTAAAGATATTGCCTTGGTGAAGGTAGTTTGGGGAGGACCAGTTGGAGAAAGTTGGACTTGGGAACGTGAAGATCAGATGAAGGAGTTGTATCTGACTCTGTTTTCTTGAGTTAACTTTCAAGGACGAAAATTCTTTTAAGTGGGGGAGAGTTGTAACACCCCAAGTTTAATTAGAATATTTTAATTTATTTATTTAATTGAGAATATTCATTTTTCGGTGATTTTCGGTGGTTTTGTGGATTATTGAGAATTGTGTATTTTTGGGGTTATTTATTTTGAATAATAGTATGTAATATGAGTTTATTAATATTATTATGAATTAAAATAAATATAAGATGAATAAGGGCAAGTGGGACAATTCAGAGGAGTTAGTGAGGGTATTATGGAGAAAGCCAAATTGTGAGGCCCAAGACTAGGTTTAATAAAAAGGAAATTTGAAAGGGATTAGGATTCATTCGTTAGACCATGAAAAGTATTGAAGCCATAGCTCTGAGGAGAGGATTGGAGGCAGAAGCTTCGAGAGATTCCCTGAAAGATTGTGAAGGCTTTGAATCGACGATTAAGGTATGAGGAGTATTACCTTCATGATTTTCCATGTGTAACTTTCAATGTATTTAAGTTTTAAGGGATTTTGAGGGTGGATATGAGAAATAGTGATCTTTGCCCTTCGTGGCCTAAATCTGTTATTGTGAATCTAACCGTGGAATTCATTGGGGAAAAGGAAAAGTTAGGCCTTCATGGCCAAAACCATGATTTGTTATTTGTCTAACCTTGAAGGGATAGGAATATTAGATGATGAGTAACTCTAATGCTTTGGGATAATTGTAGGGAAATTTATGATTTAGGGTGTGAATATGATACGGGATTGGCCTAATAAACCGTAGGTTTTATGCCTTTATCGTCGTAAGACCTTAGGGATGATTTAGGGATGTTTAGGGGCATTAGGAAAGTGAATCGTGTGGATATTTGGGTGGATTTAGGTTCTGGTGCGTAGTAGAATTTGCTGTTATCGCACTGTTCGCCTAGAAAACCATGTTGTTCCCAGACTCGCCTAGCGAAGAATCCTTCTCCTAGAAAAGGACTCGCCCTAGACTCGACTAGCGAACATGCCAGCGAATGTAGTAGAGTTTCGTGAATGTTGATCATGTGCATCAATGCCGTGATGTTTGATTATGTGATTTCTTTGACGAATTAACATGAGTATGACTGTGAGTTTTATGTGATGTGTACATGATTACATGATGCTTTCTATGATGTATTGATTGGAAAACTATGATGATATTACCATGACTTTGATGAGTTATATGATGACATGAGATATGATGATGATTATGATGATGATGAATATGATGAATATGATGAATGATGATGCACCATGATGTTATTATGAGGATGATTATTGACGTGTGCATCATGCATTCATGTGCATCCGAACTTTGCTTCAGGACCTCGATTACTTTGGCTTCAATCCCATTGTGCGGATGTGAAGTGTTTTGATGTGCTCTGGTTCTCAAGTAGAATCGATCTTATTTATGGGGATCTATGGAGGGTTGATGGCCCAGTGTCCGTCGAGCTGTGATGATTGGTACCACATGCATTGAGTCTTATTGCATTTGCATTTATGAGTCATTTGGAATAATTTATGATGTTGTGGCCTTTGAGGCCTATTGAAGGATATCAATGTGTTGAATATGAATATGACGCCGTTTTATATGTTGATTTTTATACATTGATTATTATAGATCATTTTATTTACCCTACCTGTTTGAATGTTACCTCCACGTGGGTAACATGCAGATGACCAGGTTTAGTCGTGGACGCTGTCGAGGATATTTTTGAAGCCTTTGAGTTGTTAGCCGTTTGGTTAACTTAGAGGGTCTTGCTCTGATATGTAACATCGGGTTAGGGTCTTTTGAGTTAAACTATGTTTTATTTGAGTTTATTTTGATTATCTTCCCGTATGAGGAAAACCTTGATTTATGCCTTTTGAGTTCCGCTGCTTTGTGCAATTTGATGTATTTTAGGAAAACCCGTTGCTTATGGAGCCTTGACCTATTTTGTTGGTTTGGGAAATGTATGCCCTTTTGGGTGGCTTTTTGTTGGAATCTAATAATTACTCTGATATCTGTGTTATTTTGCCATAATATTTGTGGGGTAGAAAAGGCTGTTACAAAAGACCAGGTCATTGCAACCAAATCTTGGGTTCGGGAGTCGGTTACGCAAGGGGAATGTATTAGCACCCCTCACGTCCGTTGTACTCAACGGGACCCACGATTGTTGTCTATCAAAGGGCACGTTTATCTAAAAACTACTACTAAACGGAGGATGGAAAATAAAAAAAAGAGACTCGATAGGACATCGCCGCCCTAAGTCTACGTATTCCCTCGTGCAATGGGAAAGTTAGAGTCAACGTGGTTCGAAAAACTACGGGTGAAGGGGGGAAGGTTGCTCGCCAAGACATCTTTGTGTTGTGCCTACGTATCCTCATCTGGTATAAGAAATCAGAGCAAACATAGTTCAGGAAAAGAAACCACAGGTAGGTTAAGTGTTTTTTTATGAGTGACGTTAAGTTCCCATTCCAGTAGTTAGGGACGATCCATGTTTTCGATAGAAAGGAAGAGTAATATACTCTTTTCTGAAAATGATTTTGAAGCACGAATCCCGAAGGATAAAAGGTTTGAACTTTGTTTGTGAGTTTTAGTGAAGTGAACTAGTTTGTTTGAGATTCATGTTGCACTAAAGACTATGACATACGAGCAAGTACGTCGCATATCGCCCAAAGGACATACACTAAACACTTTAGACAAGTGAGGAGAAATCCCCACTCATCATTTCCCACGTACTTAAGGCTCGTAGCGTACACTGTTCATCTTTTTTATTAGATAAGTTAGAATGTTTTTGAGATGAGAAGAGAGACGCACGAAAGGTCTAAGGGAAACTCGGTCCTAACATTGTCATGAAAAATGGTCCTAAAGTCGAGATGCGAAAGGAAATTCTATCCTAATGTTAGCATGAAAGAGATGGAGATAAGATTGAGGTTAAAAGGGACTAGCATATATGTTATCATGCATGAGTTAAACTCCTAGTGTCTATCCTACTCCAAATTTAATTGGAAATTAAATTGGAATAAGAGTCCTAAGGGAACATGCAAAGGAAAAGCAAAAAACAAGAAAGCAAGGCAAAAACAGCAGCTACAACAGCGCATCCTGCATAAGACAACAATAAAATCCAGTGCACAAGAAAGACATCATATAACAACACATGTTTTAGCATAAAAACAGGTATGAATAGTCAGGAAGCAAGCAAGTAAAGCAAAGACAACATGCAAGTTCAAAGCATGGACAACTGTGGAAAGTAGGGCAGCATGCATGTTTAAATGCGATTAATCAAATGCAAACAACAATCATGGATAAACATCACACAAGTATGAACATGCTTTGACAATCAATCATGAATGATCAACAACATTGCATTACCAATAAATGACAAGATCAAGTATGCATTTACATTTAAAATGAATGATCGAACGATCAAACAAACACGCAACAAAGCGGAATCGGAAACAAATGCAATCATGTATCACAATATTCAACAACATAATCATCAATGATCATTAATTAACATGCTATAAACAAACAAGTGAAATGATCATTCATCAAACAAATCACATGAACATGTTAAACATTCAAAACGGAAACCAAAAGTTACGCATCAAAGAATCGAGATCAAACATTCAAGAACGATGAAATATGTCCAAAACAATTCACATAAATGTATCATATTAATCCATGAAGTTTACATGTGAAAAGGAACTCAAACAAGCAAAAAAATGCACCAAAAAAAAAGGCAATCAGCCCAGAGTAACGGGTTACCTAATATAAGGTAACAAGTTACTTAATGAAAAAAGGCCCAAAAAAGTGATATTTGATAAGGTAACCGGTTATCCTATATAAGGTAACCGGTTACCACTGAACAGAAACCAGAAAATCATCTTTTAAAATCACTTTTCAGCATCAAACAACTTCTCCAATCATCCATATGAACATGATATCAATCAAGCACAAAATTATCATCAAGAAACAGTGATCAAACATCATGTAAACACAATCAAACACTGAACTCACAAATCACCAAGATCCAAATCATCAAAGTGGATCAAAAAGCAACAAAATGTTAGAACGCAGATTGGTGTTTAATTATATCTCTATGTTTTGATGATAACTCTAATAAAATTTTGTATTAAGAAAATATATACTCTAATTTTGTTCAAGTGTTTTTGTTTCAGATATTAAAATAAATATTCTTATGGAAGCAAAAATGCATCTGAACATTACTCTACGCAAAGCTCTGAAGCATCAGAAGCAAGTGATCAGAAGACTCTGAGCGCTGCCAGAAGAGACTCTGAAGCAGAAGCTGCAAAAGACTCTGAAGCGTAGTTGAAGAATTTGTATTAAGAGTTTCAAGCATTGTTTCAGAAGACTCTGAAGTACTTTACGCTGCAAGTACAAAGGCTTTGTTATTCAAACTCTGCTCTGATTGATATTCACGCTGAAGCACTTTGGCTATAAAACTCTGATAACATCAAGACTCTGATGTTGATAACTTTGAGACAGAAGCTTGTTGAAGAAAATATTATTCAAAAATATATCCATTGGCATATTCTAAACGACTCTTTCCTTATTCATGTATGGCACAGGAAATTAGACAAAACGGATTTGTTTGAACATTCCTCTTTTGGGAAAGCTAAATTCAATAGAAGACAAAAAGGCTACAGCTACTCTGCTACACACAGTCTTCAAGCATTGGACTTTCTGATCTATAAAAGGATGTCTTCAACAACATTTCAAAGTTGACGTTTTAGACGATTCATCTTAAAATTGAGAAATCAAAGTGAAAAATTACTCTCAAGCTCTCATACAATTTATTTCATAAGCTGAATAGTTTTTAATCATTCTTAAACTAAGTGTAAAAATCACAGTTGTGATATAGCTTTTTAGAAGCATCTTAAACACTTGTTAGTTTACATTAATTTGTAAAAAGTTCCTTAAGAAGACCAAGTTGTGGTCAGGATTTCTTGAGAAG
This sequence comes from Lathyrus sativus, assembly GCA_963859935.3. Classification (NCBI taxonomy): domain Eukaryota; kingdom Viridiplantae; phylum Streptophyta; class Magnoliopsida; order Fabales; family Fabaceae; genus Lathyrus; species Lathyrus sativus. The sequence continues at coordinate 95,329,443 of OZ012738.1, read as the reverse complement.
ACTAAGACAGTTGTTCTTAGTGGTTAACACTGTAATCTGTTTGAATATAGTGGATTAAGTCCTTGTTAAGAAAGGCAAATCACCTTGGTAGGGTGGACTGGATTAGTTGAGTTTAACGAACCAGGATAAAAATACTGTGTTGTTTTTATTGCCATAATTCTTTCAAAACCCTCATTCAACCCCTCTTCTAAGTGTTTTTCTCACCTTCACAAAAGTCATGGATATCCATTGTGATTATTCAAATAAGCTCAAAATTGGATTAGATCTAGAATTCACCAACCTTCAAAGCTAAGATATGTGTTGATTTACTTGAAACTAATAGATCCAAGCTAGAAACCCAGAGATTCTTCAAGATCCAAGAGTTTCCTTGTGGTAGAAATGAAGAACAAGCAAAATCAAGCAAAATAATCCACAAGAGGACTTCCAATCTAGCTTCCAAATTCATAACCAAATCCAAACGAAAATTGAATGGTGAATTGAAGATAATGGAGATGAATGATGGAGGTTTAGCTCTTGAATTCTATGATTCTAATGAAGAATCAAAGAACTCAAGTGAAAGAGCTTTAATGGAGGTTTTGGGAGTGAAAAAGTGGAGAGAAATTTGAGAGCAAATTCTCAAGAGTGAAATCTGAAAATGAAGGTTATTATGTGAATGAAGGTAATTGTGTGAGGTTTTGAGCAAATTCACTTAAATAAGCTCTAGGTTTGGAATCAAAATATGGTTTGGAGTGTGGATTAGCATTTGGAATGGAAATTAGGAGTGGAATTAGGAATGGAGTGTTTGAAATTTGGAGGGAAATGGTGAAAATTGAAGCAATCCTAGATCCTTCCAAATATAATCAAGTGAAATCAATAGTTGAGAATGATTGGAAATTGCACATGCTGAAAATTCAAATTCTTTGGCCAATTTCGTTTGAAGTAACCGGTTACCCTATATGCAGTAACCGGTTACCACATTCAAAAATGCCCATATTGGCGCCATGTGGAGGGAATCCTGTACAACTGCCTATTGCCACCTATTCTGAGCTCCGTTAAGCCTCTGAAGCTTACTCTTGAGTATCATAACTGTGAGAATGCCTGAGATAACCTGTGTATTGTCTCCTAAGCTGAAAATTAACCTGCTGAATAAAATATAATCGACTGCTCGATCGATGGGTAAAATAAATGCCTGAGCCTTTGATGCTTACTATTTAAACTCCTTGATCTCATGCCTCAAGAACAAATGCTATGATATGCAGAAATGCAAAATGCAAAGAAACATAAGCCATTTAAGGTTAAAACGTAAGGGCAAATTTTGGGGTGCTACAGCTGCCCCTATTCAATCGACTTGGACCTGAAGGGATGATAGCAACCACTTTCAAACATTCAAGGTAGAAGGTGATTGAATACAAAAAGAACCTAGAAATTTGCAATCTATAGGGATGTATGCAATTGGAACCCGGTCATACGTCGTCAAAAGAATTTGACGAAAAGAAAAATACCCAAAGAAAGAACGGTGAACCCCAGAAATACATTGTCAAATGGATTTGACGAAAAGAAAGCGTATCCAAAGGAACACATCATCAATGGAAGTTGACGGAAAGAGAACTGAAACAAAGAATCACATCGTCAATGAGAATTAACGGAAAGAGAACCGAATCCGAAGGAACAAATCATCAATGGGAATTGACGGAAAGAACACCATATCCAAAGGACCACATCATCAATGGAAATTGACAGAAATAACACCATATCCAAAGAAAACACATCGTCAATGGGAATTAACGAAAAAAAGGTATATCCAAAGATCACATCAGTGAACCTCAAAACCACATCGTCAATGAGAATTGACGGGAAGAACACCATATCCAAAGAAATACCACATCATCAATGGGAATTGACATAAAGAAAACAAATCCAAAGATCACATCAACAAACTTCAAAATCACATCGTCAATGGGAATTGACGGAAAGAACACAAATCCAAAGATCAAATCAGTGAACCTCAAAACCACATCGTCAATGGGAATTGACGAAAAGAAAACCATATCCAAAGAAAACACATCGTCAATGGGAATTGACGGAAAGAAAACCATATCCAAATGAACCACATCATCAATTGGAATTGACGGGAAGAAAACCGAATCCAAAGGAACACATCGTCAATGGGCATTGACGGAAAGAACACCATATCCAAAGAAAGACCACATCATCAATGGGAATTGACGGAAAGAGAACCATATCCAAAGAAAACACATCATCAATAGGAATTGGAGGAAAGAAAACCATATCCAAAGATCACATCAGTGAACCTTATAACCACGTCGTCAATGGGAATTGACGGAAAGAGAAGCATATCCAAAGAAAACACATCGTCAATGGGTATTGATGGAAACAAAAACCATATCCAAAGAAAACACATCGTCAATAGGTATTGACAGGAAGAAAAATGAATCCAAAGGAACATATCATCAATAGGAATTGACGGAAAGAAAACCAAATCCAAAGAAACACATCGTCAATGGCAATTGACGGAAAGAAAACCATATCCAAATATCACATCAGTGAACTTCAAAATCACATCGTCAATAGGAATTGATGGAAAGGAAACAAATCCAAAGATCACATCAGTGAACTTCAAAACCACATCATCAATAGGAATTGACGGAAAGAAAGCCATATCCAAAGAAAACACATCACCAATGGGAATTGACGGAAAGAAGACATATTCAAAGATCACATCAGTGAACCTCAAAACCACATCGTCAATGGGAATTGACGGAAAGAACACCATATCCAAAGATCACATCAGTGAACTTCAAAACCACATCGCCAATAGGAATTGACGGAAAGAAAACAAATCCAAAGATCACATCAGTGAACTTCAAAACCACATCATCAATAGGAATTGATGGAAAGAAAACAAATCCAAAGATCACATCAGTGAACTTCAAAACCACATCGTCAATAGGAATTGACGGAAAGAAAACCATATCCAAAGATCACATCAGTGAACCTCAAAACCACACCGTCAATGGGAATTGACACAAAGAACACCGTATCCAAAGAAACCACATCGTCAATGGGAATTGACGGAAAGAAGACTTATCCAAAGATCACATCAGTGAACCTCAAAACCACATCATCAATGGGAATTGACGGAAAGAAAACCATATCCAAAGATCACATCAGTGAACCTCAAAACCACATCGTCAATGGGAATTGACGGAAAGAAAACCATATCCAAAGATCACATCAGTGAACCTCAAAACCACATTGTAAATGGGAATTGATGGAAAGAAAACCATATCCAAAGATCACATCAGTGAGCCTCAAAACCACATCGTCAATGGGAATTGACAGAAAGAACACCAAACCAAAAGCCACATCGTCAAAGGGTTGACGACAAGAAAACAAATCCAAAGATCACATCAGTGAACTTCAAAACCACATCGTCAATAGGAATTGACAAAAAGAAAACAATTCCAAAAATCACATCAGTGAACTTCAAAATCACATCGTCAATAATAATTGACAAAAAGAAAACCAAATCCAAAGATCACATCAATGAACTTCAAAACCACATCGTTAATGGGAATTGACGAAAAGAAAACCATATCCAAAGAAATACCACATTGTCAATAGGAATTGACAGAAAGAAAACAAATCTAAAGATCACATCAGTGAACTTCAAAACCACATTGTCAATGGGAATTGGCGGGAAGAAAACCTGCTTGGGGATGTCATCATTAAAGGGTTGATGGACAAAGTATGATCGACATATGATCTAAAACCCAAAAGAAAGTAAGCAGATGATTTGACTGAAAAGGCTGCTGGGGATATGTCATTGTCTTGATTAAAGGGTGATTCGGGCTTCAACGCGAGGTACCAAAATTGGATTATGCTTCACATGCATATGTTTGAATTTTTTTTCTATGGCGTAATGCTCCATACAAAATGGAAATGCTATGCATTTGAGGATGCAATGCAAAAAATGCTTATGAGGATGCAAAAAGACCACTCTAGCAAAATAAATGCTGAAGAGACGAAGCCAACTCCGCCAGGGATGACAGACTGATCTGTCTCTGGGATCATAAATCTGCTCTCGACCTAACCAAACTTCCATTCTGTAGGACAGTAGGAACAACAGACGACTTCTGGGGAAAAATCAATGAGATTTGATCTTCTGTCCCTCCATGAGGAAATATATTACCTCTGTTAGGGAAACACCAAGGACGATTAGGTTGTGACCTGCTGGGGGAACCCACAACTATTGGCGACTTCACCGGGGAGAGAAAAATAATAACCAAAGATGATACCCACTCTACTAGAGGATGATGCCAGACTTACTTCTATGTTGGGGCAATGACCAAATACACCAACTTTTGCTGGAAAAACTATAGATCCTCAACTCCCAGTTGAAGAATACTACTTAGCACAACGTTGGAAAATGTCAACAACCATTAGACTTTTACCCTTGTTGGAGATAAGCGTTTCATGAATGGACCTTGTCTATTATAGATGATTTTTTCGCTGCTTGGGGAAGCATCAAACTCTTTAGGTCTTGCTAGAAAGGATATACGTTGAAATTCTGCTAGGGGAGAAACCAAAGTCTTCACTGAAAAGCTTTAACTCTACTGGGGGGTGCCATATGTTGGCTATCAACATGAATCCTGCGATATCCTGCTACAATACTCTGAACCTCGAAGATTTGACTCTGACTAACCGTCTTCTAGAGAGGATAACTCTTCGTGCTCTTGAAATGATCTGTTTCAAAATGAGCATTCGAAGTAACTTTGTCCCTGTCTGATTGGTCTTCGAAAAAATTTGCTGACTCTCGACTTGATTGCCCCAGATTACCCGATCCTTAGAGAGATTTCTCGAAATAAATGTCCCATATTGACTGAACTTTAGGGGAACTTCTTGACGTAACTGCCCCAGATTGGTATCTTCTGACTGAGTCTATTGGGCACACGCTCCTCAACATATCTGTCCATAAATTTCCTCCTGATAAGATAAGATTTCTTGGTTGACATTCATTATGCAAACCTCATTGATGTCAAATACCTGTATGCAAGCAGAAAATGTTTATTCTGAGAATGAAAATTCTAATGCAACACACACGCTACTCTTGAAGTTTTTGTTGAAAAGATATCGCCAAACTTTATGAACAAGTCACTAGTTAAAATGCAACACTGATTTTTTTGAAATGAAAGGAAATCATGCACATGCAATACCAACGAAGTCTTTTAGCACAACTCATGGGAGTCAGGAACTCTATATCATTGAAGTACGCCTTCAAAATAAACCCTACTTCAATTAGGCCTTTTGAGGGTTGTAACATGGCCTAGTTCATGGTTTTAGAAAAAAAAAAGATTTTTGGCTCAAAATTTATTTGTACCCACTCATTCTCCTTGATGTTCTCCAGCCCTATATTCAGCTAAGTTGGCACAAGCGCCCACCTTTCAAAAAGTTTATTGAATGGCAGGAGTGATGCTTATGGAACCCACAAGGCTTTCGAAGCAACAATCACTCTTTTCATCTTTGGTGTCTATAATCACACGACTTGTTCTTTTCCGAGGATTTTTCTTTTGTCATCCTTTTCATTTTCTGTTCTTTTCCCTGATCTTGCCTGAACTGATTCTTTTGAATTTTTGGTTTTGCATTCCAGCGGAATACCCTAATTTTTGCCTAAGTCATTTATTTTCAAGATTCGACTTAGCGGGCTTCTTTCATTGATTCTTTTTATTTTTGTTTTTTTGGAACAAATCGTGTGACATTGGCTGTCTTGATTTCTACAAAAGGATTGACTGTCTCATCCTTTAGTTGGTGATATAACCATTGTGGGATGATGAAGGATAAAAGGTAGCGGATCCTTGCATGCACACACCTTTTGAAATTTGAACGATTGGTCAGACTAACTGACACCTACCCTTCCCCAGGTTAAGATTGAGGATTTTTCGTTTTCAGAAAGAAACTCCTACTTCAAGGCTCAAAGGGGTTGACATGGGATTATATTCCTTATATCTCCGATGTTTGAGGATTTGAAACAATGCCTGTACACCATCATCAGGGTTTTATCCAAAAGCATACGACCAGATATTTTGTGTTTTCGCTTCATCATCCTCCCTCCAAGAGTTTAAGCAAGAAAGTTGGAATTGCAATGCACAAAAATAATATGAGTTAACATGAATGAATTACTTCAAGAGAAATATACTCATTGCATTAAGATCACCATTAAAAAACAAACAAGTTTTTACATGCAAACAAAGCATTAACAAACAATGAAAAATACAAATGAAAAATGTAGCAAAGAAAATTGATAATGCCATGGCTGAGGAGATGACCCTTGAAGTCTCTGAACTCAAAAAGATGAGAGATTGACGTGCACAACCAAATTTCCTTTTGGAAAGGATATGTACCCTTTGTCAATCAACTGTTGCACTTTGGCTTGAAAGGCTTTGCAATATTCAGTTGAGTGCCCTATAGATCCTCCATGATATCCATATTGCACACTAGGATCATACCTAAAAGCGTATGGCTCTAGCAACGGCTTGAGAGTCTTTGGCTTCACCAATGAGTTTTGAATCAGATATGGCAGAAACTAACTGTACGACATAGGAACCAGATGAAAAGGAGCATTCCTTCTTTCCAAGTTGTTGCGAGCCCTCTTCTGATTTTGGTGCTGATAGTTTTGTCACTGAGGAGCATAAGGTTGTTGGTACTGATTAGGGCATTCCTCACGTTCAGGCACTTTCATCCTCAGACATGGCCGAGGAACAGGCAACAACTGAGGATGTGGAGATTTTGAAACCAAAGAATATAAAATACGCCCCTGACCTGATGTAGCTTCAGGGGAGAAAACAGGAATATCAACTTCTTTCGCAGTAACTAGAATAAGACTATCTGGTACGCTTATGCTGCCCGATGTGAACTCAAATGCTTTTGCATTAATTAATTCCTGAACTTTGTGCATAAAAGTCTTGCATTTCTCCATATTATGCCCCGGTTCCCCAGAATGGAAATCACAATGGGAACTTGCATTATAGCCTGGTGGAGGCTTACCAATAAAAGGAGTCAGAGTCCGAAGTTCAACCAATTGAAACTGAAGCAAACATTGCAATAACTGATTATAAGTCATAGGGAGTTGGTCAAATATTCTGTCAGGCTGCTTCGGTCTCTGTGCATACCTCTTAATCTTAAGATTGTCTTGGGAAATAAGAGGTAGCTGCTGACGAGGAGATTCTGGAACCTCAGGTTGTGCCGAAAATCTATGAGGCACATCACACTCTGGGAAAGATCCCACAGACAAGGGTAGCATAACCATTTTAGTTGCGGCTTCAGGCATATGATTGTCTTCCTTTCTTAGCACGTTTCTCATGACTTCCATAATCATACCCATATGATTCTTTAGTTGATGAACTTCCTCCCTAAGCATTTTCTGATCCTGAGACAAAACTTGCATTTCCACCATGAATTGTCCCATCGGGCTTTGTATTTCCTTTAATTCTACTTGAATTTGCTCCGTAGTCAACTTCTAGCTTCTTTGAAAAGTTAAGTATGAAATTCTGAATAAAACCACATTAGGATAACAAAAGACTAGCCTCGAACACCTAGAGTGCAAATGGACATGAAAATACAATGCAAACATGTTTATATATCTCATTATCACCATCAGTCGAAAACAAACAAGCTTTACAAATAAGTTTGCACTTTAACAGAACAGAAACCTCATATGCAAAGAAATGACATGATATACAAGATCGCCAACTGCGGGGAACTGTTCCTTCCAATCTTGATTCACTACTGAACTAGCCATCTTCAGAATTGCTCATCGAAGTTAGTCTGATACTCATCTGAACATCTGCTCTCGGTGAATTCTTCCAAAACAAGGATTGATGAACCCACATGACTGAATGAAGGAGGATTGTTGATCTGAATACCTTGAGGTGTGAGTGAGAACATATTGGAGTCAAGTAGAGTCTGAATCTTGCTCTTAAGCACCTTGTAGTCTTCGATTGAATGCCCCTGTGCCCCAGCATGGTAGTCACAATGGGTATTGACATCGAAACTTGGTGGGTATGGAGGAATCACTGGATTAATCTCCTTTGGCACTATCAATCCACCTTTAATCAAATCTGGCAACACCTGAATGTATGACATTGGCAACTGAGTGAAATGCTTTTCTGGCTTCCTAGGTCTCTGTCGAGCGTGTTGACGCGGCTGATAGCGGTATGACTGTTGACTCTAAGGGGAGAATGATATATGGTACGTATACCCATAAGATTGCTGACTTTGAATACTTGAAATATCTGAGTACTGAGGCTTCTCCCATTCTTTTTGAGAACTGACAACTAATTCACTTTCACCAACTGAGATGTTTGGGACGTCTTGAATCTTTCTACTATTGAGTCCGCTCTCGATATGTTCCCCAACTACTATCAAGTCAGGAAATTTTAAGGCCCCATTGCCAATCATCTTATCCAAGTATGGACCTTGCAAAGTATCCATGAACAGGTTAACCAATTCTCGATCTCGAAGTGGTGGTTGAATGCGAGCCGCTAACTCTCTCCATCTCTGAGCATACCTTCTGAAGGATTCATTATCCGCTTGAGATAAGTCTTGCAACTGCATGCGGCTAAGAGCCATGTTAATATTATAATTGTATTTCTTCACAAATGTGTTGGCTAGGTCTGACCATGATCGGATGCAACCACTCTCTAACTGCATATACCAATTCAATGATTCCCCACTTAGACTTTCTTGGAAATAGTGAATCATAAGCTTGTCGTTGTGGACATATGAGGTCATTCTTCTGAAAAACATCACCAAATGTTGCTTTGGACTGCTATCCCCTTTGTTATTCTCAAACTTCGACGTCTTGAACTTTGGAGGTATCACAAGGCCTGGCACCAAACACATGCTTGAAGCATTCAGATTAAGAGTATCACGACCCTCCAGAGCGTCAAGCTTCTCCTCCAACACACGATACCTTTTCATAAACTCAATAGTCCGTGGGTCTTTAGGTTTCATCATTGGAACTACCCATTGGAAATCTGGCATAGAGAATGCAAAACTCTGATAGTCTGTGTTATTAAGAGAAGAGGAATGTCCATCTTGGACAATGGTACACTCTTGTATAACTTAATCCTCAACAGGAATCGGCACATTCTGAGCTTGAGCACCATTGTTCACGGAAGGAGGAATAACATTCCCAGTAACTGAAGTCCTCTGAATATTGGCCTCTCCCCTTGTCATGGCTGTCATAGCTTCCACGAGTTAATCTAACTGATTCTTCATCAATTCAACATCTGCCCTTGTAACAAACTGATTCTGCTCTCCTGAGTTCGTGATTCTTCCAAAAGCTGATTCAAGCCTAATACAAGTGTCGGGAAATCCACTGCGGGTTAGGCAAAAGATGGATGAGCTCTGTTGTTTCCGGATGAGGAAGGATATGCACAAAAATGATGCACAAATGCTTATGCAATGCCATGCTAATGCAAAAGACATGGGATTAAGGCTTCCAAAAAGCTCTAGATAATTGTTGTGCAGCTGACTGAATAGGCTCATAAGTCTACTCTAAAGAGAAAATATCAGAACACCAGAATAACCAGAATACCGAAATAATTGGAATGCCATAATACTAGGCTGATAAGTTTACACTAATAAGAAAACCAGAATACCGGGTTGGTTGAAAGTCAAGGTTTCCTGCAAAACCTATCCCCTCTCACAGGTAGGTTCTAGTCTTGAAAGGTACGACATCCTATGCAGGTCATCAGTATCACAGACTCTCATGTCGAGAAAAAATGATACGTTCACCATTTCTGGTTTGGCATCATGGTCAATCGACGAGGTCTCAACGGACTTCCCAATGAACGTCTCCAGAGTCATTAGTTTTTCTAAGTAAATACTCCCTCAACAGCACCAGACGCACAAGATAGAGTATCTCCAAAGAAACACCTCGTCTGGATGTGAATTTCGCACGAGCTATTGCGTGGCCAGACGCTACACAAGCTATTGCTACTCTCCATACTAATCCTGTGTGTATACACAAGCCTGAGTATTGGGCTTATCTCTCAATGGGACAACCCACCCAACAACACAACAACAACAACATAATATGATAACAATAAAATGAAAATGCAATAATATACAACAGGTAATGTACATAAAGCAAATAAATGCACAAAAGTAGACACCCAAAGACACAAAACAGACAAGCGCTAGGATTGACTCGCATAGGGAAACAGGGTCCCCAGCAGAGTCGCCAGCTGTCGCAACTGCGAAAAACACCCAGTGGAAAAACAGAAGCGTCGCCACCGAACGTTATTTATCCCAAAGAGAGGGAAAGGAATTGATCAAAGAAAACCTGAAGAACAGGAAATGACCAGGTCATTGTAACCAAATCTTGGGTTTGGGAGTCGGATATGCAATGGGAAGGTATTAGCACCCCTCACGTCCGTTGTACTCAACAGGATCCATGCTTGTTGTCTATCAAAGGGTGTGTTTATCTAAAAGCTACTACTAAATGGAGGGTGGAAAAGAAAAAAAAGAGACTCAATAGGACATCGCCGCCTTATTCCTACGTATTCCCTCGTGCAATGGAAAAGTCAGAGTCAATGTAGTTCGGAAAACTACGGGTGAAGGGGGGAAGGTTGCTCGCCAAGACATCATCATCTTGTGCCTATGTATCCTCATGTGGTATAAGAAATCAGAGAAAACGTAGTTCTGGAAAAGAAACCACAGGTAGGTTAAGTGTTTTTTTTATGAGTGACGTTAAGTTATCATTCTAGCAGTTAGGGACGATGCATGTTTGCGATAGAACAGAAAAGTAACATGCTCTTTTCTGAAAATGATTTTGAAGCACGAATCCCAAAGGATAAAAGGTTTGAATTTTGTTTGTGAGTTTTAGTGAAGTGAATTAGTTTGTTTGAGATTCACGTTGCACTAAAGACTATGACATAGGAGCGAATGCGTCGCATATCACCCAAAGGGCATACACTAAACACTCAAGACAAGTGAGGAGAAACCCCCTACTCATCATTTCCCACGTACTTAATGTAACACCCCACTTCCCAAAATCAATTGAATTAATAAACCTCGTAAATAAACATCAGAGTTCTAATTCTCCCAAGTGGGATATCACATAAAAACAACATTTCCTTTATAAAAGGTTTTCCTCCAAAATACAGCGGAATATCAAATAATAACATCCAATAGAGGTTTGATACGTTCACAGGAAATAAAATATAAGTTCAATCATAAAACAAATAAAAACGCCCAAGTCCCGTGCTACGTATCAGAGCATCCTAGACTCGACAATCACACCAATATCCAAGCTAGCTAAGCACCTGGATTATCTGCACTTCCGAAGAAGCACAGGCCACAACAACAACAAAGGGGTGAGAAAACATGATCAAAAATATAATGGTAATGTAATACATGTAAATAAGGTAGTACAACACACCAACACACCAAGATTCACCCCTAACAATACCATATGATGAACCTACTGTTCAAATTACAATATAACATATTATAATGCAAAATGCAACTCAACACCATGCATGCGGTACCGACTCGTTGGTTCATTCAATCGAACCTAGATAGATCACTTACGCTCCTCCTGAGACATGATCTATCCCCCACCATTCTCCACAAAGGAGTACGGATGAATCACTTACGCTCCTCCTGAGACATGATTCATCCCACCAAAACACCATGATATGCACACACCAATGCATAACTAATATATTTAGGCACTCAACGTGCACACGATCCTCCTGATCATATCATCATACACCAATGCACATATGTACAGATATAACATACACCAATACCATATAAATCAACCAGATAGTAAACAAGTTCATACTTTAACACCAAGATATAACATATCCCACCACTCGGGGGTACGCGATCCTACTGATCACTACATACATATACATCAACTAATTGTCCACCAGTCATTATTACAGGAAACATGCACTATCACCAAGTACACAAGTTAGTTCCCACACTCATCATTCTTACAGTGCATCAAGGCCAAACTGTACCTATCATCTCAACTCAGATCCTTAGTCTATTCTAGTACCAATCTTGCACATTACCGTAACCAAAAGGCTTCTAATTCCTATTCCTAAAATCATCACCTACACACTTTATCGATACCTCAAAAGTCATATAGAGTTTTCCCTAAAAACTGTAAAACACCCTATATGCCCTATATGCCAAATCAACCCAAAACACCAATTCATTAACGATTACTATATAATTAACAACAATCATCATCAATCATAACATAACAATATATATTATCATATATCGATCAATTTCCTACGGGGTTAAGGAATCCCCAACTACCCTATACATGTATAAACCATTCCCAATCAAGTTTCTCCCCCCTTACCTTGTTAATCGGTTGATCGATGAAAGAATCCTCCAAGGTTTGGCCAATTCTGATTTTCCCCTGTTCCTTCGTTCTTCGCTCCCTTTTCCGTTCCCTTTTCCGTTCTCTCCTTTCTATCGTTCTTTTTCCACTTTCTCTAACTTCTCACAATGTATCGTAAAACTACTAATCCCTCACGTTTCTATTTTAATTCTCTAATCCCAATAATAATAATAACTTAATAATAATAATAATAATAAAATAATAATAATAATAATAATAATAATAATAATAATAATAATAATAGTAATAATCCTATTATTATCTCACCAAAATAATAATAATGTTAATAACAATAGTAACTATAATAAATATAATAATAATAATAATATTCCCACCAATATCAATATTATACACTATATTATTATATTCACCAAAACACCACCAATAATCCTCCCACATTAGGGACACCCACCAAACATCACCAAATACACCCCCACCAAAGGGCACACCAACACATAATATTTAAAATAATAATAAAATGACTAAATAATTAAAATGGGTGTTACAACTCTCCCCCACTTTAATTATTTTCGTCCTCGAAAATTACCGGATGGAAATAGCTCCGGATACGCTTCTCGCATCCTGCTTTCCAACTCCCAGGTCACACTGCCTCCTGCAGCACCTCCCCAAGCTACCTTCACCAAAGGTATCTCTTTCCCTCGGAGCTGTTTCATCTTACGGTCCTCGATCCTCAACGGCATCGTCTCAACAGTAAGATTCTCCCGAATCTGAACATCATCTCTCTGAATCACATGAGATGGATCAGAAACATACTTTCGCAATTGCGACACATGAAACACATCATGTAGATTCGACAACTCAGGCGGCAACGCCACCCTATAGGCCACAGCACCAACTCTTTGCAAAATTTCATAAGGTCCAATAAACTTAGGATCCAGCTTCTTAGACTTCAATGCACGACCCACACCGGTCATCGGATTAACTCTTAGGAATACGTGATCACCTACACAAAATTCCAACTCTTTCCTCCGATTATCATGATAACTTTTCTGCCTACTCTGAGACACTTCCATTTTCTCACGAATCATCTGAATTGTCTTTGTAGTCTGCTATATAATTTCTGGTCCAAGCACCACATTCTCACCAGTTTCATACCAACACAGAGGAGTCCTACACCTCCTCCCATACAAAGCTTCAAACGGTGCCATTCCAATACTCGAATGGTAACTGTTATTGTACGTGAACTCAATCAATGGTAATTGAGTATCCCACACACCACCCTTTTCTAACACACAAGCTCTCAACAAATCTTCAAGCGACTGAATAGTTCTCTCCGACTGACCATCAGTTTGCGGATGATAGCTGAACTCAATTTCAACTTAGTTCCCAAAGCTTCCTGCAAGCTCTTCCAAAATTCTGAAGTAAACCGTGGATCCCTATCCGACACAATACTGGACGGAACACCATGTAACTTCACAATTACCCGAATATAAATCTCCGCCAGCTTCGTCAACGGAAAACTAATATTGATCGGCACGAAGTGTGCAGACTTCGTCAATCGATCCACAATCACCCATATAGCATCAAAACCTCTCGCCGTATTCGGCAAACCTGTCACAAAATCCATAGTAATGCAATCCCATTTCCAAACCGGAATCTCTAATGGTTGCATAAATCCAGAAGGTCTCTGGTGTTCCACCTTCGACTTCTGACATGTCAAACAGGCATACACAAATTGAGCTATGTCTCTTTTCATACCAGACCACCAAAATAATTTCTTCAAATCATGATACATTTTCGTAGCTCCCGGATGAATACTCAGGCTACTACGATGTCCTTCGCTCAAAATTGACTTTTTCAATTCTTCATCATCTGGTACACAAATCCTGCCTCTAAATCTCAACACACCTGTACTATCCAATTTAAAGTCACTATCGGAGTCACTCCCTACTCCAGGCATCAAATCTACCAATTTCACATCCAACTTTTGATTTTCTCTAATCATATCCAAGAAGTCATTATTTACCTGCAACATACCCAACATTACACTATCTGCAGTAGTCTCACAACCCATGCTCAAGTCTCTAAACTGTTCAATTAACTCAATTTCTTTCACCATTAGAGCTGCCATATGAATTGCTTTCCTACTCAAAGCATCTGCCACTACATTGGCCTTTCCTGGATGATAACTCAAACTGAAGTCATAATCCTTCAAAAATTCCAACCATCTTCTCTGCCTCATATTCAGCTCTTTCTGATCAAACAGGTATCTCAGACTCTTATGATCACTAAACACTTCAAATCTTGAACCATATAAATAGTGTCTCCAAATTTTCAACACAAAAACAACCGCAGCTAATTCGAGATCATGAGTCGGATAATTTCGCTCATGCACTCTCAATTGCCGTGATGCATATGCTACTACTTTACCATTCTGCATCAGAACCCCGCCTAATCCCATCTTAGATGCATCACAGTACACCACAAACGGTTCACTCGGAGTCGGTAACACTAACACCGGTGCCGTAGTCAATCTCTTTTTCAACTCTTCAAAACTTTCTTCACAAGCAGCATCCCATACAAAAACTTGGTTCTTTCTCGTCAACTGAGTTAATGGCAACGCCAAATTAGAGAACCCTTCAATAAACCTGCGGTAATAACCGGCTAACCCCAAAAAGCTTCTAATCTCTATCGCTGTCTTCGGCGGTTCCCACTGCAATACTGCACTTACTTTTGACGGATCCACCGCTATTCCATCTTCAGATATTACATGCCCCAAGAAACTTACTTTCTTCAACCAAAAGTCACACTTTGACAGTTTAGCAAATAATTTATTTTCCTTCAACACTTGCAAGGCAATTCTCAGATGTCCTGCATGCTCTTCATCAGATTTAGAATAAATTAATATATCGTCAATAAACACTACAATGAACTGATCCAAGTAAGAATGGAAAATTCTGTTCATATACTCCATAAATACTCCCGGTGCATTAGTCACTCCAAACGGCATTACAGCATATTCGTAATGTCCATATCGAGTCCTAAAAGCAGTCTTCTGAATATCACCTTCTTTTACTCTCATCTGATGATAACCCGATCTTAAGTCGATCTTACTAAATACACGAGCTCCCACCAGCTGGTCCATCAAATCATCAATCCTAGGTAAAGGATACTTATTCTTAATAGTCACTTTATTCAATTGACGGTAATCGATGCACAGACGCATACTACCATCCTTCTTCTTCACCAACAACACTAGAGCTCCCCACGGTGATACACTTGGTCTAATAAACTTTCTATCCAACAATTCTCCAATCTGAGACTTCAACTCCGCCAATTCCACTGCAGACATCCTGTACGGCGCCATAGAAATAGGTCTCGTACCAGGAACAAGATCAATACCAAATTCTACTTCTCGCGTCGGAGGCAATTCCGTAATGTCGTCAGGAAACACCTCTGGAAATTCATTCACCACTGCTAATTCCTCCATTGGCACTTTGTTATCCATTGATAAAGTTGCAAATAAGGCAAACACTCTAGTTTCATCTTCCAACAAGGCCCTCAATTCTTTATTAGACAAAGAACTTGCCACAACTTCCTCTTCAGGGGTCAGGAACAACAATTCCTTCCGAAAACAATCGATGTAGACTCGGTTGAACTCTAACCAGTTCATACCCAGAATAACATCCAACTTACCAAGTGGTAGACAAATCAGATCCACTCCAAATTCTCTACCGAAAATAGTCAGCGGACACTTCAGGCATACCAAAGAAGTAGTCACTGAACCTATAGAGGGTGTCTCAATAGTCATCTGTACCTCCAGAGTGGACGGCACCAAACCTATCCTCTCCACACAATCTACAGAAATAAACGAGTGCATTGCACCCGTATCAATAATAGCAATCAAAGGAATATTATTGATAATACAAGTACCTCTGATCACACGCTCATCACTGGCAGCTTGAGTTCCTGCCAAGGCAAACACTTTTCCACCAGCCGGAGACGTTTGAGGCTTCTTCGGCTTCTCACAATGTATACTGATATGACCCTTCTCACCACAGTTATAACAGGTCGGCATAGTTGCTCTGCAATCAGCTATCACATGACCTGGTTTCCCACACTTAAAACATTTCTTGGCCTCATTAGGACAATCATTAGCACGGTGTCCCATACCACCGCACCGAAAACATTTCCCTTCAGCAGATGCTCTCCCATCTCTAGGCTTCTTATCAACAACAGCTTTACGTTTTCCCTTATCAGCAGCAACACTATAAGGAGTACCACTAAACCTCTGCTTACCCTTACGGTCATTAACAGCTTTGTAGTGCGCAATCCTTGCTCGGTTATCATTATCATAGATTCTGCTCCTGCTTACCAGCTCAGGATAGCTCCCGATCTTCTGACAAGCAATCCCCAACTTAATCTCTGGACGCAGTCCATTCTCAAACTTTAAGCACTTAGAGGTCATTGCCCCTTCCACATTATAGTGGGGACAATACTGCACCAGCTCCTCAAACTTGGCAGCATATTCTGCTACAGTCATGCTACCCTGTTTCAGCTCTAAGAATTCAATTTCCTTAGTGCTTCGGATATCTTCTGGAAAATACTTTTCCAGAAAACCCTTCCGAACCACCTCCCACGTAATGGCAGTTCCAGCAGCTTCCAATCTTTGGCGACTATTGTCCCACCAGGCTTCAGCCTCACCCTCCAGCATGTGAGTACCAAACCTCACCTTTTTCTCATTACTACAATCCATAGTTCTGAAGATCTTCTCAATTGCCTTCAGCCACTTCTGAGCAGCTTCGGGGTCCAGAATTCCCCCTTCGAACGTTGGCGGCTTGTTGCTCCGAAACTGCGCCAAACTCCTGAATTGGGCATCTGCAGTTTGATTCTGATTAGCAACAGCCTGTGCCATTGCTTGCATAGCAGCAGCCAATGCAGCATCGTTCCTTCCTGCCATACTGCTCAAAACAACAACACCAGGTTAAAAGATATTCAACTACATCCTAAAGGACAGACTCAACTCGACTCAGCAACACTGGCCGGACGGACCGACCTGCTCTGATACCAATTGTAACACCCCACTTCCCAAAATCAATTGAATTAATAAACCTCGTAAATAAACATCAGAGTTCTAATTCTCCCAAGTGGGATATCACATAAAAACAACATTTCCTTTATAAAAGGTTTTCCTCCAAAATACAGCGGAATATCAAATAATAACATCCAATAGAGGTTTGATACGTTCACAGGAAATAAAATATAAGTTCAATCATAAAACAAATAAAAACGCCCAAGTCCCGTGCTACGTATCAGAGCATCCTAGACTCGACAATCACACCAATATCCAAGCTAGCTAAGCACCTGGATTATCTGCACTTCCGAATAAGCACAGGCCACAACAACAACAAAGGGGTGAGAAAACATTATCAAAAATATAATGGTAATGTAATACATGTAAATAAGGTAGTACAACACACCAACACACCAAGATTCACCCCTAACAACACCATATGACGAACCTACTGTTCAAATTACAATATAACATATTATAATGCAAAATGCAACTCAACACCATGCATGCGGTACCGACTCGTTGGTTCATTCAATCGAACCTGGATAGATCACTTACGCTCCTCCTGAGACATGATCTATCCCCCACCATTCTCCACAAAGGAGTACGGATGAATCACTTACGCTCCTCCTGAGACATGATTCATCCCACCAAAACACCATGATATGCACACACCAATGCATAACTAATATATTTAGGCACTCAACATGCACACGATCCTCCTGATCATATCATCATACACCAATGCACATATGTACAGATATAACATACACCAACACCATATAAATCAACCAGATAGTAAACAAGTTCATACTTTAACACCAAGATATAACATATCCCACCACTCGGGGGTACGCGATCCTACTGATCACTACATACATATACATCAACTAATTGTCCACCAGTCATTATTACAGGAAACATGCACTATCACCAAGTACACAAGTTAGTTCCCACACTCATCATTCTTACAGTGCATCAAGGCCAAACTATACCTATCATCTCAACTCAGATCCTCAGTCTATTCTAGTACCAATCTTGTACATTACCGTAACCAGTAGGCTTCTAATTCCTATTCCCAAAATCATCACCTACACACTTTATCGATACCTCAAAAGCCATACAGAATTTTCCCTAAAAACTGTAAAACACCCTATATCCCCTATATGCCAAATCAACCCAAAACACCAATTCATTAACGATTACTATATAATTAACAACAATCATCATCAATCATAACATACCAATATATATTATCATATATCGATCAATTTCCTACGGGGTTAAGGAATCCCCAACTACCCTATACATGTATAAACCATTCCCAATCAAGTTTCTCCCCCCTTACCTTGTTAATCGGTTGATCGATGAAAGAATCCTCCAAGGTTTGGCCAATTCTGATTTTCCCCTGTTCCTTCGTTCTTCGCTCCCTTTTCCGTTCCCTTTTCCGTTCTCTCCTTTCTATCGTTCTTTTTCCACTTTCTCTAACTTCTCACAATGTATCGTAAAACTACTAATCCCTCACGTTTCTATTTTAATTCTCTAATCCCAATAATAATAATAACTTAATAATAATAATAATAATAAAATAATAATAATAATAATAATAGTAGTAATAATCCTATTATTATCTCACCAAAATAATAATAATGTTAATAACAATAGTAACTATAATAAATATAATAATAATAATAATATTCCCACCAATATCAATATTATACACTATATTATTATATTCACCAAAACACCACCAATAATCCTCCCACATTAGGGACACCCACCAAACATCACCAAATACACCCCCACCAAAGGGCACACCAACACATAATATTTAAAATAATAATAAAATAACTAAATAATTAAAATGGGTGTTACACTTAAGGCTCGTAGTATATAACATTCATCATTTTTATTAGATGAGTTAGAATGGTTTTTAGATGAGAAGAGAGACGCACGAAAGGTCTAAGGGAAACTTGGTCCTAACATTGTCATGCAAAATGGTCCTAAAGCCGAGATACAAAAGGAGATTATATCCTAATGTTAGCATGCAAGAGATGGACCTAAGGTTGAGGTTAACAGGGAGTAGCCTATATGTTATCATGCATGGGTTAAAATCCTAATGTCTATCCTACTCCAAATTTAATTGAAAATTAAATTGGAATAAGAGTCCTATGGGAACATGCAAAGGAAAAGCAAAAAACAAGAAAGCAAGGCAAAAACAGCAGCTACAACAGCACCTCCTGTATAAGAAAGCAATAAAATTCAGCACACAAGCAAGACAGCATATAACAACACATGTTTCAGCATAAAAACAGATGTGAAAAGTCAGGCAACAAGCAAGTCAAGCAAAGACAACATGCAAGTTCAAAGCACGGACATTTGTGGAAAGTAGGGCATCAAGCATGTTTGAATGCGGTTAATCAAATGCAAACAACAATCATGGATAGACATCACACAAGTATGAACATGCTTTGACAATTAATCATAAATGATCAACAACATCACATCACCAATAAGTGACAAGATCAAGTATGCATTTCCATTTAAAATGAACGATCGAATGATCAAACAAACACGCAACAAAGCGGAATCGGAAACAAATGCAATCATGCATCACAATATTCAGCAACATAATCATCAATGATCATCAATTAACATGCTATAAACAAACAAGTGAAATGATCATTCATCAAACAAATCACATGAACATGTTAAACATTCAAAACGGAAACCAAAAGTTGCGCGTCGAAGATTCGAGATCAAACATTCAAGAACGATGAAATATGTCCAAAACAATTCACATAAATGCATCATATCAATCCATGAAGTTTACATGTGAAAAGGAACTCAAACAAGCAAAAAATGCAAATAATAGGCAAAAAATACAAAATATAGGCAATCTGCCCAGAGTAACGGGTTACCCTATATAAGGTAACCAATTACTTGATTAAAAAAGGCCTAGAAACGTGAAATTTGATACGGTAACCGGTTACCCTATATAAGGTAATCGGTTACCATTGAATAGAAACCAGAAAATCAGCTTTTAAAATCACTTTTCAACATCAAACAACTTCTCCAATCATCCATATGAACATGATATCAATCAAGCACGAAATTATCATCAAGAAACATGCTCAAGCATCATGTAAACACGATCAAACACTAAAGTCACAAATCACCAAGATCCAAACCAAAATGGATCAAAAAGAAACAAAAGTCATGGATCTACATTGTGATTATTCAAATAAGCTCAAAATTGGATTAGATGTAGAATTCACCAACCTTCAAAGCTGAGATTTGCTTTAGCATGTGTTGACTTACTTGAAACTAACAGATCCAAGCTAGAAACCCAGAGATTCTTCAAGATCCAAGAGTTTCCTTGTGGTAGAAATGAAGAACAAGCAAAATCAAGCAAAATAATCCACAAAAGAACTTCCAATCTAGCTTCCAAATTCAGATCCAAATCCAAACGAAAATTGAATGGTGAATTGAAGAAAATGGAGATGAATGATGGAGGTTTAGCTCTTGAATTCTATGATTCTAATGAAGAATCAAAGAACTCAAGTGAAAGAGCTTTAATGGAGGTTTTGGGAGTGAAAAAATGGAGAGAAAATTGAGAGCAAATTCTCAAGAGTGAAATCTGAAAATGAAGGTTATTGTGTAAATGAAGGCAATTGTGTGAGGTTTGGAGCAAATTCACTTAAATAAGCTCTAGGTTTGGAATCAAAATGTGGTTTGGAGTGAGGATTAGCATTTGGAATGGAAGTTAGGAGTGAAATTAGGAATGAAGTGTTTGAAATTTGGAGGGAAATGGTGAAAATTGAAGCAATTCTAGATCCTTCCAAATATGATCAAGTGAAATCAATGGTTGAGAATGATTAGAAATTGCACATGCTGAAAATTCAAATTCTTTGGCCAATTTCGTTTGAAGTAACTGGTTACCCTATATGCAGTAACCGGTTACCACATTCAAAAATGCCCATATTGGCGCCATGTGGATGGAATCCTGTACAACTGCCTGTTGCCACCTGTTCTGAGCTTCGTTAAGCTTTGAAACTTTCTCTTGAATATCATAACTGTGAGAACGCCTGAGATAATCTGTGTATTGTCTCCTGAGCTAAAAATTAACCTGCTGAATAAAATATAATCGACCGCTCAATCGATGGGCAAAATAAATGTCTGAGCCTCTAATGCTTACTATTTAAACTCCTTGATCCCATGCCTCAAGAACGAATGATATGATATGCAAAAATGCAAAATACAAAGAAATATAGGCCATCTAAGGTTAAAACCAAAGGGAAAATTTTGGGGTGCTACAAACACAAGAACAAAGATCTATTATCTTCCTCTTTCATGGTAACAACAAACATTCAAAGTAAACGTACAATCTCATCTCTCTCATATTATCTCCATGTTTCTCATTCAAACTAAAACAACAACACTACATGAATCTCAACACAACATAAAGAGAAAATAAAGTGGAGAAGGTACCGACGGGGGCGATGACAGAGCTTGGCCGAAAACGATGTTGTCGTTCTGGTTCAATTTTGGAGATGAACTTATGGAAGGTAGTATGGCGGGTGTGTTGTTGTGGTTCACTATGAGTTGCTGTTGTAGGAGAATGGGTGCATTTCCGGTGTGAACTGTGCATGGTGTTGCACCCCAAATTTTGACCCCTTAGATTCTCATTATCATTTCAGGAGCATACTCATGAACTATCTAACCCTAACCCAGTGCAAGTTTGTCTTTGTCAAGTTACAGATGAATCAGGGTTGTGTACAGTCAAATCAGAACTTCAGGGTTTGTGATCAATCAAAGTTTTAGGCTAATTCAATCATGAAACAAGATCAATGATGTTATATGATGTCAATTGAGAATCCAATTTGAGGTTGTTACCCCAGAATCAAGAACAGTGTATTTCAGGGCACCCGATTAGGGTTTTGACTAGTAAAAGTCAACTATAGTTTGACTTTGATGTTGGAAGGTGTTTTAATGGTGGGATTATGATCCATGGATTTCATATAGCTTAATAAAGTTCATTCAAGAAGTTTCAAAGTCTCAGGAGGTCCAGAGTGTCAACAGACGACTTGGTAGTCACCGATCGATCGTACGGTTGACCAAAAAGTCAACTCTTCAAATTTAAGGAATTGGACTTCAAAGTGTGAATCAAAACGTTCCTTATATCATATTGCACTTTCCTATCAATTTTCATGACCATTGGATCAAGGATGAAGGAGTAATCGAAAAATCGGGAAATTAGGGTTTTGAAAGGGGCTAAACCATAACTCCTTAACCACACATCCAATTGAGTTGGTTCAAAGCTCATTTGAAAGCTATTGACAAATACTACAAAAGTCCCTAAGTGGTCCATGATCAGAAAATGCATAGATTGGGAGTTATGATCAAATTCATTTTGAGAAAGGAAAAAGACTTAGAGAAATTTCACTTTTAAGTTCATTTTTTAGCAACTTTGAGAGACTTTTTGACCAAGTTCCTTTGGGAATTTGAAACTCATGAAAACATGAATATTTTAGAGCTATTTTAGGGCTTTCTAAAAAGTACTAGAAAATCTCAATGGCATTTGTGAGCTGAGAGTTATGGATTTGGCAAGATGGTGTTTTCATACTTGAATCCCACATTGGTGATTTTTCATAAATTCATCCTTTGGTCACTTAGATCATTTCTCAGCCTTTGAATCTTATTATTTCTGATATTTGGATGTTTTGAAGCATTGAAATGTGAAGAATTATGCAGAGAATGGAAATTGGAGGCTTTGACAAGTTGGTTTGCAAGTTGCCTTGCAACTTGCATGAAAAAATTATCAACAAGCAAGAGGTGGAAAGTAAGTTCAGCAAACAACCATCAACCTACACTCTCTAGCATGACTTTAGACACATTAAACTCATCATAACACTTGACTTCAAGCTTACCTAGCTTCCAAGAAAACCCCTTTGTGGAGGTTTGATCCAAAAGTGTAAAACCTTTCTTCCAAGTGAAGAAATCTCCAAATCTACCCCCTCTCTTCATTTGCCTATAAAAGGGAGCCCTCATCACTTCATTTTATACACAATATTGATTCTAAAAACCAGAGAAACACAAAACTTTCACTTTTTCACACCTTACTCCCAAAATCACCAAAATCACAAAATTGCCAAAAGCTTCAAAAATCTGTCTTGGTACGTTTGCTGCCAAAATCATTTCTCTATATTCAAACACCTCAACAATCATCCACACAATCTATAAATATGATATAGAATGTGTCCAAGACCTTAGACCACTCAAAAACCTCACCATTCAAAAAGTTAACTTCCATACCAAGTTACTTTGACCAAAAGCCACAAAATCAGCCAAAACTGGTTCTATGCATTTGCTTGGTGTTCTAATCACTCAAACACCTCTCATATCATTTCTCAATTGTCTAAAGTGTTAAAGATCATTGGTGGAGTTTATTTCTCCAACTGTCTCAAAGATTGCATTCTTGCTTCAAAAAGAAGAAAGTTTCAAAGCTAGTGTTATTTGGAAGTCTCTTTGGGTTTCTTGGTGTTCTAACCTACTCAACACAGTCCACTAGAGGTATGTAAACAATCCATTCTTGCTTTATACCATGATTCCATGATTTGGCACTTTGAGTCCATTATGTGAAAATATGTCATGTATGTGTCTTGTGCATAAATTTTGTCATGACAAGGAGTGACTGTTTGATTGATTTAAGACACCTTTAAAATCATGAACATGTTGGATATGTAGGTTTGTTTAGAGATGTTTACATCTGGTTGGCTTGATCATTCACAAAATGCCATACTTTGCATATTAGTGCCTTGAGCATGCTAGTTTTGGTTAAAGGCTAAAGTTGTTCTAAGTTTAAGCTCAAAATCATTCCCTCATGCATTTATGACTTGTGTGTACATTTGATTTGGGTTAAACATGACTGGAAACAGATTTGGTTATTTTAATGAATGTACAAAAACCTCAATATTGCAGCCATTTGTCATTTCTCATACCAGTTTGTTTCAAGCCAGTTTGGGTGTTTTAAATCACTTAAATCCATATATGTGACTTGTATGTATGATTGATTTAGCCTACATAAGCATAAACTTGAAACTGAACATCCTTCATGCATACCATAAACACAAATCTGCAACTTGAACCTCACTTTCTATCACAGTTTGTTTAGGCTCAATCTTGGTATTCAAAATCATCCATCATTATGTTTATAATGTGCGTGTGTGTTTTGTTTGGATTGGAAATGTTTAGAACAGGTGTTACATATCATAATACATTTCCAAACTTCCAAAATGCATGTACTATCGGGTTTTCAAATAGAGGGAGAATTTTAAAAAACTAAAATTGTCATTTTGTTCCTTGTGAAATTCTACACAATTTAGACCAAAATTTTGTCAAAAAACATTAAGATTTGAGAGAGTTGTGATGAAAATGCAAATCAGGATTTTGTGTGTTTGTTTTGCCTAGCCTGGTTTTTAAACTTTCCTTATATATTTATGGGGTGACATTTACAAATGAATGTATAGCCACCCCAGTGGTAAGAACATTAGCCAAAACACGCCTTGCATGCCATGAACCTGGGTTCGACCCCTGAGGAGGGCAACCCTTTTATTTATTTTTGTCATTTTTCATCCCATCTTTAAAAATTCATATCTCTCTCAATTTTAATCATTTTTCACCCATTCTTTTTGCATTTTGTTCATCTTGATGTCTAATTTCATGTCATAATTTTTATGTCCATGTTTGCCTAATTTTTCATCTCTTTTGATTATGTGCAAGTTATGTATGTTCTGTGATCGTTTTCGCGTATGCAGATGAATTTTTCTTGTGATATACTTGTGATTGTTTGTGATACTTGTTTGCATTCATGTTCTTAAATGTTATCTAACATTCTAGGACTTCATCTTTGGTTGTTACCATGTTCATTTTACTTCATCTTCTAAATACATTGAAGCTTGATATGTTGTCACACTTCTTGCTTAATCAACTGCTTTGATTGTCACCAATGCATTTTAATTTTTATCCTTTCACATGCTCACCTAATGGTTGTCACAATGAATGCATATTTATTATGTTATTATCTTGTTCAAAATTTTCTTTCCCCAAGTGATGAATCTTGTTAGCTCTCATCCAAGTTGCATTTCCTGTCCCTCTCCAAAGGAAAAGATCTTTTCAATAACCCTTATGTTATGGATAACTCATTCACCCATCCCCTTGACTTTATTAAGTCATCTCAACCCTAGTTTAGAAACCATTAGACTTTGCTTTAAGTCTAAGAAATCCACCTGTACTAGGAGAGTTCTTCAACTAGAACCCTAGGATAGAGTTTGTCAACTCTATGTGAGAATCATCGTCATGATTTCTTACTTCCCCTTTTGAATATTATAACTTAGAATAGGGAGTTTTGTCAAACTCCATACAAATATTGTCATGTTTGTTCCCCTTTGAACCTTGATTATAATCAAGTGTTCTTTATCCATTGTGAGGTGAACTGCGATTGCTCTGATTCTATCCTAGTTAGGATACGTAGGCAGAAGGTGCGATGTCTTTGCGAGCAAACTTAGAAAACCATCTAGGTCTTTACCTATCCCTAATCCATGTCCCAATCCATAGTACATATTCACAAACTTAGCAAACAATCAAACAAAAGGTTCCTGTAGGGTACTATAGATGCTTAGGGTGCTAACACCTTCCCTAGGTATAACCAACCCCCGATCCCCGAATCTCTTAAGCGTTGTCGTTACATCGCGAAAAAGGTTTTTCTTTCTTTAGACCTTTCCTTTGGATAAAATAAAGTTCGGTTGTAAAAGAATTAAGATTCAAGTTAATTTAATATCTTGATATCCAATTTTCACCGCAACAGAAATGGCGACTTCACTGGGGACTTTTATTTCTTTGAGGGTTTAGCCTATCTTGTTTGATTACTTGCTTATTTGTGATTACTTGTAAATATGTACATATGTGCCCTGTTGGATCTTGGGAACTTTGAGTGGTGAGACAACACTATACCCGTGTTTGAGCGTACTTATGATAGGATAATGGTATATTCAAGGAGACTTATGAGGAGTTGATTCCCAACCAAGTTGACTTGAGAAAACCTCCGCTCAGTAGAGGCCCTTCTGAGAGTTAGTATTGTTGATCGAGTATTCGTGAAAACAATGCTACTTTCTACATGGGAGCCCGTGATACTGAGGACCTCTAGATTACCTTTTCCCCACTATGGCTTTATTAGGATGTAATGCGATGGCTATAAGGAAGTAATTCCGAAATAGTTGATACGCGATACTACACTGCGACGAGACTCTCTTGAGAATATTATCGACCACCAAGTATTTGGGAAATTGATAATATCCGAAAGATGGGTCGAGGACTCTGGGAACCTTTTTTAGAACCTTGTTCTACAATTTTGAAAACCTTAGTACATACCTTTGGGATGGGTAGACCTTGACTCCATACTCATGTTCTCCAAACCAAAACCTTTGTCTATTTACCCATGTGTATATGTGAATCTGTGCTTACCTGTGTTTGTGCATTCATGCATTCATGAACATCATATCATAAAGGTTTCATGGAACTCATATCTCTTGTTTGTAAACATTAGGATCATCATGGATAGTGGAAAAAAGGAAACTATGAAGTACACTTACAAAAGTCCTAACTTGGATGACATAGAGAGGTTGAGCACTTTGATAACAGATCTAGAAGGATTCAAGAGCAGGTATGGGAACTTATTGTCATTGTTGAGGGTAAAAAAGAAGATGGATATGGGACTTCTCTCCACACTTCTCCAGTTTTATGATCCACTCTATCATTGTTTCACTTTTCCTGATTATCAGCTGGTACCTACACTTAAGGAATATTCTTACTTGATTGGTTTGCCTATTCTTGAAGACTCTCCTTTTCCAATCATGGAGAAGGACCCTAAGGAGGAAGAAATTGCTAAAGCTACACGTTTGGGATTGGTGGATATTCAGAAAAATATGGTTACTAAAGGAGGAGTATTTGGTTTGACTGCAGAGTTCTTGGTTGGGAAAGCACAATACTATGCTGATCACTTGAGTATGGATGCATTCGAAGCCATCTTTGCCTTGCTCATTTATGGGATCTTCTTGTTTCCAAGTTTTGATAATTTTGTGGATCTCAATGCCATTAAGATTTTCTTGAAGAAAAACCCTGTGCCTACTTTACTAGCTGAAGCCTATCATTCTGTTCATCTGAGGAATTTGCATAAGGGAGGAATAATTATCTGCTGTGTCCCTTTGCTATACAAGTGGTTTATTTCTCACTTACCTAAAGCTCATGCTTTTTGGAAGGAAGGTTGGTGGTCTCAGAAGGTTATGGCTCTTACTCACTCTGATATCGATTGGTACAGTCGTAATTACGATGGGATAAAGATCATTGACAGTTGTAGAAGTTTTGGTAATGTACCTCTTCTTGGTACAAATGGAGGAATCAGTTATAACCCTGTTCTCGCTCGCCGACAACTTGGATATCCATTGAAGGACAAACCTAATAGCGCTCATGTGGAGAATATTTTCTTTAAAGGAGAATCAGAATTAAGAAAACAGATCCTAAAAGCTTGGGGTCACGTGCATAAGAAAGGAAAGGAAGACTTAGGAAAACCTAATTGCGTCTCTCTCGAGCCTTATCTCCAATGGGTCTGAAAGAGAGCTATTCAGCTGAAGATGCCTTATCCTCAGCATAAACCCATGGTTTTAGAGGAGGAACCCCCAATGATCTTTATGTCTGAAGAGGAGAAGTTGAAGATTGCCTTGAGGAAATCACAACAAACTGAAATAGCCTGGAGGTACAAGTACCAAGTGGCCATGGAAGAGAATGATGAACTCCGTAGGTAACTCCAGACGAAGGATGAAGAAATGATTGCTTGTAAGAAGAGGAAGACACAGGAAGGTTTATTTTCTTCCAGCTCTCAGTCAACTCCATGGAAGCTAGTCGTGGACAAACTCATTCTTGAGAAGACTCAGATGGAAGAAGAAATCAAGAAGCTCAAAGCAAAAGAGGAATTTTATTTAGAATACTGTCAGCCTTATATTTAGGACTTTTGTAAAATGTACTAGATATTTTGTAATTCAAAATTTGAAAATCAATGAAATGAAACGATGTTTTGATCTGAGTTCCATGAAACTTTTGCATTTGCATTATCATTACTTAATCATTCAAGGAACTAAAGATTGTTTTGCAGATATTATAGGATAGATTCTGGAAAGAAAGCAGAGGTTGTATTCCAAAGACCAAAATTGGAGAACTTGAAAACACAGGGAAGTTTAGTAGAAGACCCCGAGGCATTCAGAGAGAAGTATGGGAATGTGCAGTTCTATGATTCAACCTATCACTGTTTCACCTTTCCAGACTATCAGTTGCTACCAACCTTGGAAGAATATTCCGCCCTGATGGGAGTAGGCGTCACTCCTAGACCATTTTCTGGAAGAGAAGGGACTCGTAATGAAAGAGCAGTTGCAGAGGCCGCGTATTTAGAGGTGGACGAGGTACGATCTCATATGATTGCTAAGGGAGGTTTATATGGATTTCCAGCTATGTTCCTGTATGAAAAAGCTCAAAGCTATGCCTTGTCGAAGAATATTGAAGCATTTGAGGCCACCCTGGTTTTACTAATTTATGGACTGTTCCTGTTCCCGACTGTTAATGATTTTGTGGACGCAAAAGCAATCAACCTTTTCTTAATCAAGAATCCTGTACCTACCCTGTTGGCTGATATGTACTTTACCATCCACCATAAGAACCGTTATGGAGTTGGTCAGATTGAGTGTTGCACCGTTCTCTTGCACAAGTGGTTTATTTCGCACTTGCCAAAAATTCCAACCCTCTGGGATAAGCAAAATGGGTTCTCGTGGACAGAAAAACTGTTGTTGCTCAAACACTCAGATATTAAGTGGTATGACCCTATGTATGGGGGAATTGCCATGATCCAAAGCTGTGGAGATTTCCCGAATGTACCGCTTATCAGCGTTAATGGTTGCATCAGCTATAATCCTATTTTAGTTCGTCGCTAGTTGGGGCACCCAATGGAGGATGAACCGGACCCAGACTTTTTAAGAAGCTTTTACATTGAAGAGGGGAAGAATCCCGCTTACAGGGATCGAATTGTGTATGCTTGGCGTTATGTCCACACGAGGGGAGTAACTGCCCTAGGTTACCACGACACTACTATTTCAGAATCTTACTTATCATGGGTAAAAGAAGCAGCGTTGAAGAAGTTCTATACTCGTTTTGAGCCTGACTCACCCAAACCTACTCTCCTAGAAGAATTGAAAGCTGCTTTGGCAAAAGCTGAAAAAGAAGGAAAAACTTGGAGAGATAAGTATTTTAAGACTATGCAAGAGAAGGAAGAACTTTAAGAGTTGATCCGTCAAGGTGGAAAGAGAAGTCAGCTAGAAGACGAAGGGCCATCCAACCAGAAGATCTAAAATCCTTTTGTTTTCTGTTTTATTTCATCATGTATTCTGTATTGAAGACTTGTATTTCAGTTTCAGAATCGTTGTTGTAAAACTCTCAGTTATTAATCTATGAAGACTTTGAATTTTCTTATTTCCCCATTGTATAATTTTTACAAATATTTCTTTGGATTCCTTGAATTATTAATGTTACATTGTTACATTTTGCATTCATAAGCATTGCATGTGCATGTTCTTGTGTTGTGTCTCATCTCGCTGTCTTGTCTCCAGAAAGAATCACACTGAATCCTCAACACCGATACAACACCCGAGCCCAAGCTCGCCTAAGAATGGAAGGACAGAATTTGGATGTGGACAGGATTGATAATGAACTTGGAGAGCTACGAGGGAGCATGGGGAAGATCATGGAAGCCCTACAAGTCATTCGTGCAAAGTTGGACACTCAAGCCACTGTTGTTTCTGAAATCACTGGCATAGCTGTGGAGCCGATCCTAACGGCAGTCACTGTTGCAAATTGTTGCGGTGGAAATAGGATCACAAACTATTAATGAGTTTGAATCTCAATTCAATTCACAACCGCTCTTTGATTTATCCGAAGGAAAAGGTCAAAAGAGGGAAAACCTATTTTGCATCGTAAACACAATGCGGGGAAAGATCTAGGGTTCGGGGGTTGGTTAAATTTAGGGAAGGTATTAGCACCCTAAACTTCTGTAGTACTCTACAGGAACCTTTTGTTCAAATGTTTACTATTTGCTTTATTTATTTGCTTAAGGTATATGTACAAAGGATTAAAAGTGAGAAAAGAGACCTAAGGGGTTAATTCTAAGTTTACTCGGCAAGACATCGCATCTTGTGCCTACGTATCCTTACGGGAGTGGAATCAGAGTAATCGTAGTTCCCCTCAAAAGGGAGGTTAGAAACGTCTTGACTGTGGTCAAGGTCTCAAGGGGAATAAACGCATCTTAAGGACACGCTTACGCGGAGTGTAGAAACTCCAAATCTCTACGTTGAATTGTTAAGTTGTAATTAGGGTTAAATTAGGTTAGGTTAGGGATTCCGCGGCGGGAAACCCTAAAATGAGCGCGGCGGCTCTTTGACCTAATGCTAGGGGTAAAATTGTAATCTTGCCTGCGGCGAGGCATTTGTGAAAATTAGGGTTTGTAAGGTTGTAAGGGTTTGAAGTTGAGGACTATTGACACGGCGGTCAAACGGCTAGACCTAATTCCTTCGGAGGAGTGAAATTAATTATAAAGATGCGATGAAATTAAATATACATACAACGGCAGAAAATAAAGTGCGGAAAGATAAATGCGACAATTGTCTCGCACAATTACATCCCATAAGCAGTTACAATTATAATAGCTAAATATAAAACCGAAAATAAGTTTCAAATTGAACATAATAGCTGCGAGAAACAAAACAAACAAAAATGTCAGTATGTGGAGTTAGACGAAAACGAAATCAAAATTGAACGAGAAACAAACCGTATGAATTTTGGAGGACTTTTATGGTCTTTTTAACCAAGGATTTAAAAGAGAGATTACTTTTAATTAAAAGAGTTTTGAGTTTTAAAAAAAATTTATTAATAAAAAAGTGAAAGTTTGGTTAATTATTCTAAAAAAGGAGTTTTAGTGATAATATTTTGAAAAAAAGATTTAATCATTAAAAAAAACAATTGGTTTAATTTAAAAAATCTTAATGTTAGTTAAAAACACGTTTTACTTTAAAGTTATAAAAAAGTTTTATTATTTGAAAAAAGCATTTGATTATTTTATTTAAAAAGAGTTTTAATTAATTTGAAAAAAGGTTTTTGGTTATAAAAAAGAAAGGGTCTTCTTGATTTTTTTTTTAAAAAGATAAACAAAATAAAATAACAAATGGAAAAACAATAAATAAAAAAAAAGAGGGTTGGGCCGGTCATCACTCTTCTTCTCTCTGCTCTCTGAGTTTGCGTGTGTTCCTCTCCTTCTTGTTTGCCTCTCACGGATGTTATCTTCTTCTTCTTTTGCATGGCCGCCGATTTGTCTTCTTCATCTCTTTTTCCTGAAAAACATGAAAAGCAACACAAAAATTGTAATTATATTTTTTGATCCTTACGGAATGATGATGGCCGATGATGCTTTGTCCTGAGGCTAGAGGATTTTTGACGGAGTTTGCTTGGATTTTACGAAAAAAAGTTCTCCCCTTTCTTGCTATGATTTTCGTCCCTTTTATACTTGATTTTTAAATCTTTTTTAATCTCAGATTTAATTTGAATATCTCAATCTTTTTCAATCTCGGATTTGATTTGAGTAGATTTTTATGATGATTTCAGATTTGATTTGATGGTGATGCTGATTTTCTTATGATGATGATATGATATGATTGATTTGATCTGGAATTCATTAAGATTGGATTAGATTAAAAAAGTGTTGAGATTTAAATTTAAAAAGTTAGCAAAGAAGATTAGAGTTTCAAGTTAAATAAAAAATTAGAGTTTTAAAAAAAAAATGAGTTAGAATTTTAAAATAAAAAACATTTGAATGTTGATTTTAAAAAAAAGTGTTAGAATTATTTTAAAAACTGTTGGAATTTCATTTTAAAAGGAATTTAGAATTAAAAAAAAAAGAAAAAGAAAAGGGCGTTAGAATTTAATTTTAAAAAGAATTTAGAATTTTAATTTGAAAAATAAAGGTGTCAAAAAAAGATTTAGATTTAATTTTAAAAAAAAGTTAGAAAAAAAAAATTAATTTTAAAAAGAAGCTAGAGAAAAAAAGATTTAATTTTTAAAAAAGAAGTTAGAGAAAAAAGATTTAATTTTTAAAAAGAGAAGTTAGAGAAAAAAAGATTTAATTTTTAAAAAGAGTTAGACAAAAAGATTTAATTTTAAAAAAGTAGTTAGAAAAAAGATTTAACTTTAAAAAAGTTAGAAAAAAGATTTAACTTTAAAAGGTAGAAAAAAAGGATTTAACTTTTAAAATAGTTAGAAAAAAGATTTGATTTTTTTAAAAAAAATAGAAAAAAAGATTTAACTTTAAAAAAGTTAGAAAAAAAAGATTTAGCTTTAAAAAAGTTAGAAAAAAAGTTTTAATTTTAAAAAGTTAGAAAAAGATTTAACTTTAAAGAGTTAGAAAAAAAGTTTTAATTTTAAAAAGTTAGAAAAAGATTTAACTTTAAAGAGTTAGAAAAAAAAGTTTTAATTTTAAAAAGTTAGAAAAAGATTTAACTTTAAAGAGGAGTTAGAAAAAAGATTTAAAAAAAAAGTTAGAAAAAAGATTTAATTTTAAAAAGAAGTTAGAGAAAAAAAAATTTAATTTTTAAAAAAAGATATTAGAATTTGATAAAAAAATGTGTTAGAAATTAATTTTAAAAAGGTTAAAAAAAAATTTACTCTTAAAGAAAAGGAAAAAAAAAAGTTAAATTTTAATCTAAATCCTAAAAGTTAGTAAGAAGAGCTTAAAATGATTTAAATAAATAAACTAAATAAAAAAAAAGTTAATAAAAAACATTAGTAAAGTTATAAAAAAAATTTAATTAAATTATTATTAGTTAAAAAAAATAAGATTTAAAAAAAAGGTTGATTTATTAAGTTAATAAGAATTTTAAAATAAAAATAAAAAAGAAAGGGTAAAATTTGGGGTATTACAGTTGCCCCTATTTAAATAACTACACCAGATGATTTGAGCGACGGAGACTCGAGGAATCATGGTGGAGGGATTTAAATATAGATAACCGAAAATTTTGCCCTTATATGTGGCGATATGCAATGCTATGGACCAAGCGAGAACAGACTAATGTAGACGATGCCATGAATATGATATGATGCGTATGCTGGAATGATGGATGCGAAAATGCTGACGAATACGACGACACCGAGACAGACGCCACGAGAAGAAACACACTGGGGAAAATGACGCGCTGAGACACAGTACATCACTGGGGAATTCTAAAAATGATAGTCAACTGGTGCGAATGACCAATTGTCACTTTTTAGAAAAGGAACGAGATCCTCGAATGGAGATGGTACCTATGAGACGGCCTCCACTGGGGAATCTAAAAATAAAACTGGATCACGTACGATTGCAAGATCGATTACAGAATGCTGGAGCATTGAGCAAGGAATAACATCCAAGCTTCTGTAAACTACCCCTCGTGACAGGATCAAACGGACTTTTCGGAACTCCGTAGCAAATATACAGGGTAAAGACCGACTGTATGCCAAAATAAATGGACTTTGATGGGAATTGCCCTGATAAGCTTCTCGAGGGAGAACTGTCACTTATCGTTGGAAGGGACTTATGTGCAAAGAATGGATAAGCACTCAAATAAAGAGGCTGCTGCTTATCTGATAAATAAATCTTCTCGCATTTAAGGTCGGCGCCTGGAATACGATTCTGATTCTTCTCTTACTGAAGGATAAATAAACTTCTTCATGCTTCAAGATCGTGCTCTCCTGAACATGAAAAGGGTAAACTGAACTTCCTCATACTTCAGAATCGTGCTCTCCTGAATATGAAACCGGGTGACTGAATATACTCATACTTCAGAATCGTGCTCTCCTGAATATGAAACTGGATGACTGAATATGCTCATACTTCAGAATCGTGCTCTCCTGAATATGAAACTGGATGACTGAATATGCTCATACTTCAGAATCGTGCTCTCCTGAATATGAAAAGGGCTAACTGAACTTCCTCATACTTCAGAATCGTGCTCTCCTGAATATGATTCGGCTCTTTCTTGTAAATGAAATTCTTCATACTTCAGAATCGTGCTCTCCTGAATATGAAAAGGGCTAATTGAACTTCCTCATAACTCAGAATCGTGCTCTCCTGAATATGATTCCGCTCTTTCTTGTAAATGAAATTCTTCATACTTCAGAATCGTGCCCTCCTGAATATGAAAATGGATAATCGAACTTCCTCATAACTCAGAATCGTGCTCTCCTGAATATGATTCGGTTCTCGAAATTTCTTCATTCTTCAGAATCGTGCTCTCCTGAAAAACGGCCAACTGAACTTCCTCATAACTCAGAATCGTGCTCTCCTGAATATGATTCCGCTCCTTCTTTTACTAAAGGATAAATGAACTTCTTCATAACTCAGAATCGTGCTCTCCTGAATATGAAACTGCTCAAACCTCCCCGTAACTCAAGATCGTGCTCTCCTGAATACGAATTGGTTCGTACCTCAAGACGGCAGGTAAATGGAAGCCCAACTGCTCCATGGAGATGGCCATTTGCTGCGAGTCATAACGAGGATATGATCGACTTCTTAGGTGAGAAATGTCGTATGTTGATGCTGTAAAATGTAAAGTGTTGTACCGATGTTGTAACATGTAGGATTGTAAAGTGTTGTACTGATGGGTTTTCCAGGCATGAACTGGCGTGCATCTGTAAAGGATTGTAGTTGATTTTCTTGAAAGATAGTGCAAAATAAATGCACGTCCGGGTACGGTGATAAACTTCTCAAGCGAGATAGTCGCGTATCTGTCATGGTATGGTGAAAATCTTTAGATGGTGCAAAATAAATGCACGTCCGGTTGGGCTTGACGACCGACAAGACTGAGATTCAATCTAGGATCGAGCTAGAAAGAAGACTGGTAATCAAGACTCCATCGAGGGAATGAACTCGAAGGGTAAATATCTTATCCTGGCGAGGAAAGATAGCTGAAGTAACCGTCATCCATGAGGATCGATCTCTGTGGGGAAACTGGAAACACCTATGTATTTTATGCTTATGGCTGACAATCTATTTGGAGAGAATGGACAAACCCAGTTACTCGGCGGTAACAACCAATGATGGAGAGACACAATGAACCTGTGAATGCTAACGCATATGTTGATGCATATGTTAATGTGAATGTATGTTAATATCTATGTATGTAACTATGCAAGATGTTATGAAATGAGTATGTTGAGTATGTAATGAATATGTAATGAATATGTAATGAATATGTAATGAATATGTAATGAATATGTAATGAAATAGGCATGTGATGCTTATGCCCTTGCGTATACTAACGAAGCAGACTAGAGACGGGACGAGAGATGAAATAAACATCTCGACGGAAATACCCTGCGTTCTTTGCAACCAATACGTCAATCATGGGTAAGAAGGATCAATGGTAGAACCAAGTCTGGTTTTAAAGTTCTGAATTCTCTGGGGAGAAGGTAATCTGCTTGGGTGCATAGTACCACGTCTTCGCATGGGGAGAAGAAAACCTGAGGGACACTTTCGAGTTACCCAAGAAAAAATTGTCAGCTTATAGTCTCTCTGGGGACTGTGATGAGGCAATAGTTTAGGAGTCTGTTGCAACACTGAGGCTTACTGGGGTATGAAGGCCGCTGTGAGTAAAATCCATCGGGTGCATGAAAAAATTGTGAAATCCCATGGTTTTGATCTTGCAGGACCTTATAGTAGCCGTCATTTGTTTCTTCAAAAACATGGTGCCCCAGGATACTTGCGTTGCGAGGTAGGGTCATCTCAAGAGGATTTTATAGAGAACACCGAGTCCGGTTGCCCCATTGTTCTCAAACTCTTTGAGAGATTTGTCAGGTCTCGACGTAACTGGCACAAATTAATCGTGTTACGACGAAATGTTTGGGAAATAGCTCTTAAGAATGTCAGACTCGCGTTGGTAAGCGAATTGGGAAACTGCCTGCCCCTGTTCAGCAGGATCTTCAAGTTCCACGGGTTATGTTCATATGTAAATCTCTAAGATATCAAGCAAAGTTGTCATGCCTGAAATGCCTATCCTGATCTTGTCAATGTACACATATATTTGTCTTGAATTTTTGTTTTGAAAAAAAGATATCGCAATAACTTGTGACCGAAATCACTAGTCAGGATATAAGTTTTAATTATAATGCCAACATGAATTTTTTCTGAGCATAGCTCGTAGGAGTCAGGAAACGTGATCTTGTCGAGTATGCTTTCAACCGAAGTCCTACTTCAATTAGGTCTTTTAAAGGTTGTATCGTGGCTCGGTTCACGGTTTAAGAAACAAAAGGATAAAGGCTCAAAGTTATATTTGTACCCACCCATTCTTCGTGATGTTCTCCAATCCTAATTCAGTTAACCGGATACGAACGCTCATATCTCAAGCGGATTTGCTATGGTCGAGAACTTATCAAGGCTTTGGACATGGCAGTCACTCACCTATTTCTAATGGCAATTGTTCACACGATTTTGTTCTTTACTAGGGATTATTTATTGTACCCTCTAGTTTTGCTTTTATTCCCTAACTTTTGCCTGGACAACGTCTTTTGATCTGACTTTGGAGTCCAGCGGGATGCCCCAGTTTTGCCTAAGTCTCCTTCATAGGTTTTGACTTAGCGGGCTCTTATTTTTTTGAATATTCTTTTATGCACAAGTCGTGTAAATCTTTTGAAAGACTCGTGACTGCCCCACTCCTTAGGTAACCGAGGGATAGCCATTGTATTGGACTTCTTAAGATGCTAAGGATAAATTCTCGAAGGTTGGCTCTTCCTTTTTAAGAGTCTAAGCGCTCGATCGGTTTAACTGAAACCTACCCTGCCCCAGGTTAGGATGAAGGTTCTTAAAAAGAAAGAAAAACTCCTACTTCAAGGCTCAAAGGGTTGACTAGGGATTAACATCCTTATATCTCCAGTGTTTGGGATTTGAAACAATGCCTTACATCATCAGCGGGTTTCAATCGAAAGCATACGACAAGAAATCTGACGTTTTGGGTTCGTCATCCTCCCCCCAATTCTCCATCAGAACAAGAGATCGGGTAAAGTTGGCATTATGATTTATGAAAACGTTTTTTGAATGAGTGAAACGAATGGATCTATTCAAGACAAACATATGCGTTGCATTAATTAATCAAAGATAAACAAGTTCGTACATGCTAAATATGCTTAATCAAAGAGAAATGCATATAAATAAACAAATGAACTGTCGGAAAAATCCTTCTAAATGTTTATGAAATCTAAGAGCAACAGTTTCCTTTGGCGGAGCCTCAATGGAAAGAACGTCTGGTTTACGATCATTGTGAGTCGTCATGGCTTGCCCCAGCTACGCCGGTCACATCTTCAACAGTTTTCAGTCGTTGCTTCAAAATAAATTTCCCAGATTCTTTGTTGATCCCGGTCATATCATCTTGAGGGTTACTGAAATGAAGCGAGCTAGGCCTTTGAATAATTACTGGATTCAACTGATTTGCCACAGGAGTAGCATGCTTTGCAGAATTCGAACCCGACAAGTGAGGGACCCCGAGAGGAGTCTCGATCTTCGGCTGAGCATTGCTAAAAGACAACTTCTTCGCTTCTAGCAAATCTCTGACAACTTTCTTAAGAGCATAGCAATTCTCTAGATCATGGCCGGGCGCACCCTCATGAAATAAACAATGAGCGGTAGCGTTGTAACTTGCAGGTAATGGATTAGGTGGAGGATTAGGAGGCGGACCCAAAGCCCGAGTAGTGATGAGACCTTGCCTGACCAAAGAGGGACACAACTCGGTAAAAGTCATCGGGATCGGCGGACAAGGTTTATACGTTCTTCTGTTTGGCATATTCTGGCGAGGAGCCGGACTCTTTGGCTGTTGAGGAGCAGGAGTATTGGGTGCCTGTAGGTAGTTGACAGGAGGCGGATAAACAGGAGGTTGTTGCATAGGTTGATACATGGGAACCTGTTGATTGAAAGAAGGTGTAATAGCTGCCACATAGGGTTGTTGAGCATATTGGACCGGGTACCCTTGAGGTTGAGCATAACCTTGCGGATGCCGATAAAAGCGTTCCCTTGGTCTACCAGAGGATATAGCATTAGTCTCACTCTCCTTCTTTTTCTGGGAGCTATACGGAGGTTTCTTCGGCTGATCCTTAGAAGCGCCATGATTATTTGTCATTTTACCACTCTTCATACCCAATTCAATCTTGACACCCACAGCAACGATGTCGGAGAAATTTGAAGTCACACTACCCACCATTCTCTCGTAAAATTCTGGACGGACTGTGTCGACAAACCAATCAGCTAACTCTTTCTCGGTCAAAGGAGGTTCTACCTGCGAAGCAGTTTCTCTCCACCTTTGAGCATACTCTTTGAATGACTCAGAATTCTTTTGTGACATACTCAACAACTGTCTTCTGTCAGGAGCCAGATCCATATTGTACTTGTAGTGCTTGATGAAAGCGTCAGATAAATCCTGGAAACTCTTAATGCGAGACTGGTCTAAAGTTAATACCACTTGGAGGAAGCACCCTTCAAACTATCTTGGAAGCAATGAATCATCAGTTTATCATTCTCAACATGGGCAGCCATTTTGCGATAATACATGATCAGATGACTCTTAGGACAGGTGGCACCTTCATAACGATCGAAGTTCGGAGTTTTGAACTTTGGGGGAATAACTAAACCCGAGACCAAACAAACATCCCTTGCAGCCGTCCCAAAAATTTGATCACCCTCTACCTTTTTCAATCTCTGGACGATAGTGTTTACTTCCTCACGAAGCTTATCATGTTTCTCATAACCCTCAACATTCTCATCAAGATTATCAAAAACTGTCTCATTGGAGTACGGTTGCGCACGAGTGTGTACAACAGGTGGTGCAAAGATAGGAGCCCCCCTAGAAACTTCAGAAAACAAAGGCACGGCTTGCTGAACAGGTTGATTAATCGGAACAGTGGCTTGAGGAGGCACAAAACCGGGAGCAAGACCATAAGGTGGGTCCCTTGCTATGGTCACACTTGGTGAAGGGTCCACAGTAACGCCGGTAATCTCAGAAACAACAGTGGGCTGGGTATCCATCTTAGCATTCATGACATGTAACAATTCCATCATTCGCCCCATACCCCCTCGAAGGTCTTCAAGTTCATTGCTAAGGCGATCAATCTCTTTTGCCTGATCCTCCATTCTTTTCCGAGTTTGAGCTCTGGTGTTGTATTGGTGCCGAGAACTCAGGGTGACAAAACTGGAAGGTGAGAGAACCGAGTGTGAGAAATCGGGAGACACATGCAATGCAAGAGTATGATGCTAAAATGTGAATGTAAATGAAGATTTCATGGAATTCAAAACATTTACGAATGTCGTGGGGTACCAAAGAAATCTTTTTCTTGTTTTTTCATTTTATTTTTTTTTATTTATGGTATCCCGCGATATCCATAAACGATGTTTGAGCTCCATGAAATACAATGCAATGAGATGCTTTATGGATGCAATGCATGAAAACACACAAAGTCCTAGGTTAAAAGCTTGCATGAGGTTCAAAGGCAAATACCCTCCCCTGAAGTTAGATGGTTCATCCTGTCCTACAAAAGTAACCAGGTTCTAAGGGATCTCAATATCATTGATCCTTCACAAGGGTGGTTGTTCAGAAGGCAACTTACTTACCAACCAAAACCCTCCAAGTTTAAGATCTCAATGAGCGTAGTATCGAGTGTCAACCAACTTTAGTCTGCACCAAAGCCGGTTACCTCACTACTTTCTAAAGGCCAAGATGAGTTAACTAGGGTTCTAAAAGTCAGTTAGTGCGTTGACAACATATGGCAGCCTCAATATTATCCTCAACTTGACTTAAGGAATATAAGCACCAACCAAGAAGTCGCACTAACCATGGCCACCAGATCAACCGTATCGATATACGTCGTACAGTTTCCTTGGTCTATTGCCATTTACCTAAGGTACACTAGATCCGGGTGTAGGACCTATCTCACAGCACAAGGAACAGTCCCACAATCAAAGCACAAATATATACATGCAAATGAATAATGTCACAGATAGTAATAAATATGAACAAGTTAGGGATAACCCTCAAAAGTTAAAGGAGTCCCCAGTGAAGTCGCCATTTTCTGTTGCGGTGGAAATAGGATCACAAACTATTAATGAGTTTGAATCTCAATTCAATTCACAACCGCTCTTTGATTTATCCGAAGGAAAAGGTCAAAAGAGGGAAAACCTATTTTGCATCGTAAACACAATGCGGGGAAAGATCTAGGGTTCGGGGGTTGGTTAAATTTAGGGAAGGTATTAGCACCCTAAACTTCTGTAGTACTCTACAGGAACCTTTTGTTCAAATGTTTACTATTTGCTTTATTTATTTGCTTAAGGTATATGTACAAAGGATTAAAAGTGAGAAAAGAGACCTAAGGGGTTAATTCTAAGTTTACTCGGCAAGACATCGCATCTTGTGCCTACGTATCCTTACGGGAGTGGAATCAGAGTAATCGTAGTTCCCCTCAAAAGGGAGGTTAGAAACGTCTTGACTGTGGTCAAGGTCTCAAGGGGAATAAACGCATCTTAAGGACACGCTTACGCGGAGTGTAGAAACTCCAAATCTCTACGTTGAATTGTTAAGTTGTAATTAGGGTTAAATTAGGTTAGGTTAGGGATTCCGCGGCGGGAAACCCTAAAATGAGCGCGGCGGCTCTTTGACCTAATGCTAGGGGTAAAATTGTAATCTTGCCTGCGGCGAGGCATTTGTGAAAATTAGGGTTTGTAAGGTTGTAAGGGTTTGAAGTTGAGGACTATTGACACGGCGGTCAAACGGCTAGACCTAATTCCTTCGGAGGAGTGAAATTAATTATAAAGATGCGATGAAATTAAATATACATACAACGGCAGAAAATAAAGTGCGGAAAGATAAATGCGACAATTGTCTCGCACAATTACATCCCATAAGCAGTTACAATTATAATAGCTAAATATAAAACCGAAAATAAGTTTCAAATTGAACATAATAGCTGCGAGAAACAAAACAAACAAAAATGTCAGTATGTGGAGTTAGACGAAAACGAAATCAAAATTGAACGAGAAACAAACCGTATGAATTTTGGAGGACTTTTATGGTCTTTTTAACCAAGGATTTAAAAGAGAGATTACTTTTAATTAAAAGAGTTTTGAGTTTTAAAAAAAATTTATTAATAAAAAAGTGAAAGTTTGGTTAATTATTCTAAAAAAGGAGTTTTAGTGATAATATTTTGAAAAAAAGATTTAATCATTAAAAAAAACAATTGGTTTAATTTAAAAAATCTTAATGTTAGTTAAAAACACGTTTTACTTTAAAGTTATAAAAAAGTTTTATTATTTGAAAAAAGCATTTGATTATTTTATTTAAAAAGAGTTTTAATTAATTTGAAAAAAGGTTTTTGGTTATAAAAAAGAAAGGGTCTTCTTGATTTTTTTTTTAAAAAGATAAACAAAATAAAATAACAAATGGAAAAACAATAAATAAAAAAAAAGAGGGTTGGGCCGGTCATCACTCTTCTTCTCTCTGCTCTCTGAGTTTGCGTGTGTTCCTCTCCTTCTTGTTTGCCTCTCACGGATGTTATCTTCTTCTTCTTTTGCATGGCCGCCGATTTGTCTTCTTCATCTCTTTTTCCTGAAAAACATGAAAAGCAACACAAAAATTGTAATTATATTTTTTGATCCTTACGGAATGATGATGGCCGATGATGCTTTGTCCTGAGGCTAGAGGATTTTTGACGGAGTTTGCTTGGATTTTACGAAAAAAAGTTCTCCCCTTTCTTGCTATGATTTTCGTCCCTTTTATACTTGATTTTTAAATCTTTTTTAATCTCAGATTTAATTTGAATATCTCAATCTTTTTCAATCTCGGATTTGATTTGAGTAGATTTTTATGATGATTTCAGATTT
This sequence comes from Lathyrus sativus, assembly GCA_963859935.3. Taxonomy (NCBI): domain Eukaryota; kingdom Viridiplantae; phylum Streptophyta; class Magnoliopsida; order Fabales; family Fabaceae; genus Lathyrus; species Lathyrus sativus. The sequence goes on along the minus strand of OZ012738.1, from coordinate 95,286,948 downwards.
GATTTGATGGTGATGCTGATTTTCTTATGATGATGATATGATATGATTGATTTGATCTGGAATTCATTAAGATTGGATTAGATTAAAAAAGTGTTGAGATTTAAATTTAAAAAGTTAGCAAAGAAGATTAGAGTTTCAAGTTAAATAAAAAATTAGAGTTTTAAAAAAAAAATGAGTTAGAATTTTAAAATAAAAAACATTTGAATGTTGATTTTAAAAAAAAGTGTTAGAATTATTTTAAAAAACTGTTGGAATTTCATTTTAAAAGGAATTTAGAATTAAAAAAAAAAGAAAAAGAAAAGGGCGTTAGAATTTAATTTTAAAAAGAATTTAGAATTTTAATTTGAAAAATAAAGGTGTCAAAAAAAGATTTAGATTTAATTTTAAAAAAAAGTTAGAAAAAAAAAATTAATTTTAAAAAGAAGCTAGAGAAAAAAAGATTTAATTTTTAAAAAAGAAGTTAGAGAAAAAAGATTTAATTTTTAAAAAGAGAAGTTAGAGAAAAAAAGATTTAATTTTTAAAAAGAGTTAGACAAAAAGATTTAATTTTAAAAAAGTAGTTAGAAAAAAGATTTAACTTTAAAAAAGTTAGAAAAAAGATTTAACTTTAAAAGGTAGAAAAAAAGGATTTAACTTTTAAAATAGTTAGAAAAAAGATTTGATTTTTTAAAAAAAAATAGAAAAAAAGATTTAACTTTAAAAAAGTTAGAAAAAAAAGATTTAGCTTTAAAAAAGTTAGAAAAAAAGTTTTAATTTTAAAAAGTTAGAAAAAGATTTAACTTTAAAGAGTTAGAAAAAAAGTTTTAATTTTAAAAAGTTAGAAAAAGATTTAACTTTAAAGAGTTAGAAAAAAAAGTTTTAATTTTAAAAAGTTAGAAAAAGATTTAACTTTAAAGAGGAGTTAGAAAAAAGATTTAAAAAAAAAGTTAGAAAAAAGATTTAATTTTAAAAAGAAGTTAGAGAAAAAAAATTTTAATTTTTAAAAAAAGATATTAGAATTTGATAAAAAAATGTGTTAGAAATTAATTTTAAAAAGGTTAAAAAAAAATTTACTCTTAAAGAAAAGAAAAAAAAAAGTTAAATTTTAATCTAAATCCTAAAAGTTAGTAAGAAGAGCTTAAAATGATTTAAATAAATAAACTAAATAAAAAAAAAGTTAATAAAAAACATTAGTAAAGTTATAAAAAAAATTTAATTAAATTATTATTAGTTAAAAAAAATAAGATTTAAAAAAAAGGTTGATTTATTAAGTTAATAAGAATTTTAAAATAAAAATAAAAAAGAAAGGGTAAAATTTGGGGTATTACACAAATGTTCCAACATATGGGTTACCACCTGGTTTCGTACCTCCACCAGTAGTCAATCAACAAGCAGTTCCTTTAGGGCTAGAAGTTCCTCAAGCTATTCCTACTTACACTCAGTCTTCTGTTCAGATTCAAGCGCACCCTATTTTTCATAATCCTCCACAAGTGTACGAAGGTCTTGATGGGTATGAAGAAGAGAGTGGACGACATGATAAGTTGAAAGAAAGTGTAGAGACTATCGGCAGGAAAGTCAGAGCAATGGAAGGAAATGACATCTTTGGTACTGATGCCAGAGATATGTGCTTAGTGTCTGGATTGGTAATTCCGCCGAAATTCAAGGTTCCCAATTTTGATCAGTATTCTGGTGCTACTTGTCCTCGGACGCATCTGATTATGTATTACCGAAGAATGGCAACTCATGTAGAAGATGACAAGTTAATGATTCACTATTTCTAAGATAGTTTGAAAAGAGCTCCTGCTAAATGGTATTTGGGCTTGGATCAGTCTCGTATTCATAGTTTCCAAGACTTGGCCGATGCTTTCGTAAAACATTACAAGTACAACATGGATTTGGCCCCTGATAGAAGACAATTACTGAGTATGTCGCAGAAGAGTTTGGAATCTTTCAAAGAGTATGCACAAAGGTGGAGGGAAACCGCCTCTCAAGTGGAACCTCCTTTGAGTGAAAAAGAGTTGACAGATTGGTTCGTCGATACAGTAAGACCGGAGTTTTATGAGAAGATGATCAGTAGTGTAACCGCAAGTTTTTCGAATATAGTGGCAGTTGTTCGCTTGCGCGAAAATAAGGTGCCGGCATAACAGAAGAGTCGCCACCTTTCGTTATTTATCCCTCAGAACGGGAAAGGAAATGATCGGAAAAACCTGACGAAAAAGGGTAAGACAAGGTCGTCGCAACCATTGTCTGGGTTCGGGAGTCGGTTACGCAAGGGGAAGGTATTAGCACCCCTCACGTCCGTCGTACTCGACGGGATCCTCGCTTGCTTGTTTACTTGGACGGGTTGGTTATAATCTATCTACCTATCAAGGCTGGCTGAAAAAGAAAAGAAAAATGACTCGGCAAAGCGTCGCGCTTTATGCCTACGTATTCCCGTCTGGAACGAGAAATCAGAGTCAACGTAGTTCGGCTAACTACGGGGGAAGATGGGGAAGGTTGCTCGCTAGGACGTCGCATCCTATGCCTACGTACTTTCATCTGGTATGAAAGATCAGAGCAAACGTAGTTCGGGAAACTACGGGCTATCTCCTAACAGAAGTGCTTTTTTATTGTGTTTGCGATTTCAACCGCACTAGAGACTATGACCTGAGAGTAAATGCGTCGCATGTCACCCAAAGGGTACCATACTAAACATCCAGATTGTGGAAAAGAAACTCTCCCACAATCCTTTCTCAGATAGCTTAAGGCTCGTAACGTACGAAAGAAATCATTCATGATTACTGTATCTTAAACTGTTTCGAGATGAGAAGAGACCAGGCCCAACTAGGAGGGAGACTATCAAGTCCTACTGTTGTCATGCCATGGATTCATCCTATGGTTGAGGTTTGAACAGGGAACTCCTAGATGTTGTCATGCATAGGTTTCAACCTAAAAGTCTATCATCAAATCCTCATCAGAGGAAATGAGAGTCCTAAGGGATCATGCCAATGATACACCAAAACAGACAAAGCATTGGCTTTAACAGTAAAATGCATGCAATGCAAGTGAGGGAGGAAATATGTGTGGGGCTTCAGCCTCCACAAGCTCGTCTCGACCTCAAGCCAGTCATGAAATAACAGTAATCATACTGAAATAAACAACATGCTATCAAGCAAAACAGTAAGCTGTAATCATACAGACAGAAAATGACATCATGCTATCAAGCAAAATAAACATATGGGCAAGGGAGCTGGGCTCTACCGAATACCCGCAAGCAAAGCCAAGCAATAACAATACAATCAGATACACTCATGCTCTTAGACTGAACTTATTCTAAATGTGCTTAATCTAATGCAGCAGACAAATCAGACAAAACACACAATACATCAAAGAAACAGAAGAAAGCCTCAGCTCCTTCAGCAGCAACCCAGTCTTCATACTTCAGAGATCACTTGCTTTCCAGGTATCAACCCTACAACATGAGTATCAACTCATTTTCTCCCTTGAGCTTCAGCTCCTTTGATCAGCTCTACCTTCAGGCTTCACTATCTTCAGGGATCTTCAGGCATCAACTTGATCTTCACAGAGTCTTCAGACTTCAATAATATTCAAGGAATCATCCTCTTCAAGGCCTTAGCTTCTATCTTCAATGACTCCAATGCTCCAGCAAACAAGATTCAGTTAACAAGATGAGGTGGGGATGTTACAGTACTCACTGACTTCCAAAGGATGCCATTGAGAACTTAACATCAAAGGAAAGGCTCTCTCAAAGTTCTACCTTATGGGGCAAGGTCACTAATCCCTCCAAAGGAGAGAGGTGAATACCCTTAAGGGACTCTATGTCACGGAGAAGAAAGGAGGTGAACAAGACACTCCTTGTTTATTGAACAAAGTATTCTATCTAGGGCTCTGCCTATGCACCTATAAACCTATAAACAAAACAACAAAAGCTATGCTAAACTCCTCTGCAAGGTCTTCAAAGCTTCCATGATGATCCACAAGGTCTTCAACTCAATCCTCAAAGCTCACACACTCAAAAGAGAAGGAAAGAAAACACAACAATACAACGTATGCCTTTAAGCAACACACATACTATCCATACATTCAAAAATAAATGAAAAATACTATATAGTAATATAAATTCCTAATATAAATTCTAGGGGATCCTATTTAACTACCCTTAAGTCCCATATATTCCCCATAGGCTAACTTGTCCTAAAAACCCCAAAAATAAAATGTTGAAGTTCAAGTATACTACTTAAAACCCTAATTAGACTATCCTAAGCTCAATTTAACTAAACTAATCAAATCTTAATCTAAAAATCTAGTAATAAATCCAGGGGAAACTACATTACATTATCTAACTATGCCAAAAAGAATGGCTCTAAAAGCCTAAGGGAACTATCCTAATTAAATTCTACAAGTTAAGGTACTAACTAAAAAGAATTAAATGCACTATTTAAAAGAATATTATACAAAAAATTCTAAACTAAAAATAAAATCACATTTTTATTTTTATTAAATGCTACACATTAATATCTAACACCACAAAAAAGAATGGGCAAAAAAATCAATTTCTAAATGCATGAACAAAAATTTGCAAAATCATGTATGAAATGAATGATTAAAAATGTGCATTTATTTGTAAAATATGAGAAAAATACCAATTAAAATATAAAATGCAATTTTTATATTTTATAAAATTCTGGACATTTTAATGAAAATGTTAAAAAAAGAATGAGTTAAAAATATGCATTTTTCATTTAGTTATGAATTTTTGAAGATGAATGAAATCTAGGCCGCTGGATTGAGGGACAAAGTCAAATATTCCAACATGAATCAATGGTAGAGATTATCTCTTCTACCTTTGGTCACTTAGGGTTTCTAAAAACAGTTTCCATGCACTTGTCTTCCAGCATCCATAGCTCCCTCATCTCTCCATGAAAACTCACGATCCAAACATCAAACTTGACCTACTCATTTCCCTCTACACAACCATGGTCATGGATTTCATTAACACTCACTCTAGAAGGAAATATGCACGAGGGAAGTCTTGGACACCATCACTTTCTTCTGTTTTGCATGATCATGGATTTGGCTGAAACTAACCTAGAATGATCTACACTTCATGGTGATTATTCTAAGCTACAAAGCTAAGATTATAGTACACTACATGGTGTGTTCTTGATCCTAGAACAGAAATGGCCATAAAACAAACCTCCATGGAATGCTCTTAAACTCATCATGATTCATCCCTAATTGGTCTCTATCATGCTTACCCTAACAACAAACCTTAACTATGCATAAATAATGAGTTTCAAGAGAAAACGCATACCTTGCAAGTGGTGATGGCTATGGTGTTTCTTCTCCAATCCAAGCCTTGGTACTTGTGCTAATTGATCCTTGGATGATGGTGATGATTCTGGTGAAGAGAAATTGTGCTCAAACCTCTTGAATTATGCTATCCAAACCTTTATGCAAATGGGAGTGATGAGTTGAATCACACAAACCAGCCACGAATTCTTGAGCCTTCTTCTTGCTTTTCACTCCACAACAATGGATGATGATGATGATGATGAAAGATTGCACCCACAATGGAATTTGGGAGAGATTGAAACCAAAATGCAATGAGGGAGTTATGGTATCAAAGTGTATTTACAAGCTTGAGGAATCACCAACCAATGCATGGAGCCACCCTAGGGCTTATATAGATGAGAATAGAAATGTCTAGAACTTTGGGGAACCTTCCATGAAGTTTCTAGAATGTATCACGTAATGAGAAATTGAATTTGTCATCTTGAGCAAATCCCATGCAATCTCATGATATACCATGTAATCTCACTTAAATTCTCCTCATATGATATTATGACATGAAAATAAGGTCTTACAAACCCTTATGTAGCATTTTCCCATCTTTTCTTTTGATGCCTTAAAGTGCAAGTAACAAATTTACAAAGCAACTCCAATTTTTAAGCCTAAACTCAAAAATGTGGCTAAACCATTGTTTTTAAAATGATGTTTCCAATCAAAATCATCTATCATATGCCCCATTTTGGATTTGTAGATCTCTCAAACCAAAATTCAATTTCAACTTTTTTAACTTATAAGCCTTTTTCAAGTCATTTTGACCATTTTAAAATATCCATGCTCCAAGCTTTTTCAACAATTCATGACCTTCTTTCTAGACTTAAAATCACATTTTGAACAACTTTCATGTTTTGAGTTTTTCATTTGAGGCTTGGAAATAGGAGATATGGCATTTGCTTAAAAATGACCTATAACTGACAAATTACCAAAATACCCCTGTCTTGTTCAAACCATAAGTTGAGTTCCACAAATCCTATCAAGGACTTCTACCACTCAAATTAAATCTAAGGAGATGCCCTTCAACATTCATGTTGACCAAGAAATCATAGGAATCATCCTACTAGGGCAAAAGTTGTCTGCAAGTTGGGTGACTTTCAAGGACCCAGATTCACACACCTCAACTGACCTGTAATTTGTCAAAACCATAACTTGAGCTCTGTAACTCCTATCAAGGACTTCCACCACTCAAATTAAAGCTAAGAACAAGCTCTACAACATTCATGTTGTGGGGAAGATGAGATATCAATCACATCTTGAGGTAAAACTGCCTGGAAGATAGGGATCAAATTAGGGTTTTTTCACTATCCATCCTTAGAAACCCTGGCTTAAAACTTCTCAAACTCCTCAATCATGATGAGTTGGTCTAGGAATCATCTTTATAACATCTCCATACATCATTCCATGATCTCATGGCCCTTGGATTGGGTCTCAACCTTCTCCAAAACTTCAGTTGACCTAGGGTTGACCCAGTCAAACCCTAATTCTACCATTCATGGTTGAATCTTCTGAATTCTTGCACAATGACCTCTCTGGACTTCATGATGGCTTTAAAGACATATCATAGGCTTTCTCAAATCTCCAAGTTCATTCTCAAAGTCTCTGAATCATCTGAGGAGTTCCCACAATTCTCAAGCTAGGAGACACACAACTCTGGTTTCAACCAATTCTCTTGAACTTTCTGATGAAGGTATCAACCTGCAAACACTTGATGGATAAATAATTGTTGGTCAAATTTTAGGGTGCAACAGCAGTGGGGGTGAGAGTGGAGTTAGGAATGAAGAATGGGAAGGTGGCTAGTGGTTCCAGCAGTTCTGGTAACAACAGTCAAGAAGTTCAGCAGTAATTTTCATAAAAAAAAAAGACGGGGAGACAAATGCAGTAACCGTGGGAAGAAAGAGTCGCACCTGGAGACCACCTTACCAACAGTATCCGTAGAGTTATGTTCAACAACCTCAGCAAGGCTTTGTTCAGCAGCCTCAAGCAAGTTATGTTCAGCAATCCCAGCAACAACGACCAATGTATCCGTTACAGTATGCCCAACAACCATATGTGGCAGCTGTAACTCCGGCTTTCAGTCATCCTGTTCCCAGTTATCAGACAGTGCAGCCAACACCTGTATATCAGCCAATTCAACAAAGGTATCAACGAGCGTCCAACGCTCCATCCTATCAGCAAAATCATCAGGATGGAGCTCAGGCACCCAGACAGAACTACCAGAGTCGGAGACCAACAACAAAACCTCCACTTCCTCAGATACCGATGACTTACACAGAATTGTACCCCTCCTTAGTACAGCAGGGATTGGTAACAACACGACCATTAAATCCAAACACTACATCTCCTCACTATAATCCAAACGCTCATTGTGCCTTTCACGAAGGCGCTGCCGATCATGATTTAGAAGGTTGTCTTGCTTTAAAACATCTTGTCAGGGAGTTGATGGAAAAGAAGATCTTGTCTTTTGATGATGTACCCCCAAATGTTAAAAGTAATCCATTGCCAAACCATGGAGGGGTTAATGATGTAGAAGAAGTTTTAGATAAAAGGATGGTCTGAGGTGTGTTAGAGATCAAGACCCCGTTGAGGTTACTTCACGAGAAACTACTGAAAGCAGGATTGATAGAAGGTACCCATAATGATTGTAAAGAATGTTCTAGTGATTCTAGAGGGTGTGACGTGGTACGAGGAGATATACAAAGATTGATTGATGAGGGAATGTTACAAGTGTGTAGTAAGGTGAGGAAAGAAGAAGTTTCAGTAATTGAGCCTGTTTTTAATTTACCGAAGAAAGGTGAGAAAGTGCCAGTGTTTAAAATGACCAACAAAAGTATGAAGCCTGTTTTCAACAAGTCGGCTATCAATCAACCTCAACCGGTTATTATTCAGAAACCAAGATCGTTTCCTTTTGAAAGCACAAAGGCCGTTCCATGGAAGTATGACATGACTGTGATAGGCCGAGGATCCGAGAAGGTTAGTCAGAAAGAGACAGTAAAAGATGACAAAATAGACGTGACAAACATTGCAGGTACAAGAAAAATGACCCGTAGTGGTCGAATCTATCACCCAAAGATGACAGTAGCCGCTCCAAAAGAGGTTACCCCTGCTGTGACAAGAGAAAAAGAGGTACCAAGTGCTGGGGGGAGACGACGAAGATTTCTTAAGGATTATTCGGAAAAGTGATTACATGGTTATTGATCAGCTTCACCAAACCCCATCGAAGATATCGATCTTGTCTCTCTTGATGAACTATCTAGCTCACAGAGAAGCTCTACAAAAAGTATTGAAGCAGGCACATGTGACAAAAGACATAACTCTCGGCCAATTTGATTCAGTAATAGCCAACATTACAACCTGTAACACTCTGAGCTTTAGTGATGTAGAGTTACCAAACGAATGACGCAATCACAACCGTGCATTGCACATATCTGTCAGATGCCAAGAAGACACAATGGCACGAGTTTTGGTCGATACTAGATCCTCATTGAATGTATTGCCCGCAAGGTCGCTCGCAAGGTTAGCATATGCAGGGGCAGAAATGAGACCGACGTCTTTGATCGTAAAAGCTTTTGACGGTTTAAGAAGAACGGTTGTGGGAGAGGTAGAATTGCCAATCATGATCGGACCTCATGTGTTCGATATTACATTCCAATCATGGACATTAACCCAGCTTATAGTTGTTTGTTGGGACGAGTGTGGATTCACGCCGCTGGGGCAGTGACGTCCACATTGCATCAGAGAATGAAATTTGTTGTGAATGATAAGTTAGTGATTGTACATAGTGAAGAGGACCTAATGGTGAGCAATCTGTCATCATTCAAGTATATTGAAGCAGATGAGGGCGCGTTAGAAACTTCCTTTCAGGCACTCGAGATAGCTAATGCGGTGATGTTGGAAGAAACAGTGGCTAAGAGTGGTCCGTCTTTTGCATCCGCTCGGAGCATCAAGTCTACACTGGAAGAAGGTACTCCCGCAGGTTGGGGAGAGGTTATTGAAGTGAAGCCAAAGATGGATCGCCAAGGGTTGGGTTACAAACCAACTCATGATGAAGCGCCGACACATGACAAGGGACGCCCGAAGACTATACAAGAAGTATTCATCAGTGGAGGTTTCCAAATCAGTGTTGTGGAGGAAGATTTCGAAGATGAAGACCTTGAACAATTAGTGTATCATTGCAACGCTTCCTTGAGCAACTGGGAAGCTATTGAGATTCCTTTGGTCTTTCCTGAGTTAAAGTAATTTGTTTGTCTTTCTTTTCTTGTTGTTTTGAATCTCCATAGCCATGCCCAAGGCTATAGGAATGTTTTGTAAGGGCCCCGAACTTTCAAGAAAATCAATGAAAAATGAACTATTTTGTTAAATTCCTTGTGGTATTTCCTTTACTGCTTTTGCTTTCATTTTAAAAAGAAAAATGGCAATCTTAAAAAACCCAAAACAATTTTCTTTTTTGTGCTGCATTTGTCTGTGTTTTAATAAATTAAGTCATTCCAACGTGCAGTGATGTCCTAAAACCCATTGAATCCTATGACTTTGCATTCCCTCCTGACTTTGATTCACCAATATACTAAGCTGAAGATGAGGATGAAGATTTCGAAATCCCTGATGAACTGGTAAAATTGGCACACCACGAGTATGCAGAGCTTCAACCCTACAAAGAATAGGTAGAAGTCATTAACCTTGGCACTGAAGAAGAAAAGAAAGAAATCAAGATTGGGTCAGATCTAGGGGCAAAAGTCAAGCAGCAACTAGAAGAACTTTTGAAAGAATATGTGGATGTATTTGCTTGGTCGTACCAAGATTCGCCGGGTTTAGACACTGACATAGTGGTTCACAAATTACCACTTCGACCAGAATGCCCACCGGTTAAGCAAAAGCTCCGAAGAACAAGACCTGACATAACTCTCAAGATTCGAGATGAGGTGAAGAAACAGATTGACGCCAGTTTCTTAGCAGTGTCCAAATACCCCGAATGGGTGGCAAATACTGTACCTGTACCGAAAAAGGATGGGAAAGTCAGAATGTGTGTGGATTACAGGGATCTAAACAAGGCAGTCCGAAGGATGATTTTCCTTTGTCGTATATCGATACGCTGGTGGATAATACGACTCGTTTTGCAGTTTTACCATTTATGGATGGTTTTTCTGGTTACAATCAGATTAAGATGGATCCCGATGACATGGAAAAAACTACTTTCATTACTCCGTGGGGGACTTACTGTTACAAAGTTATGCCTTTCGGTCTGAAGAACGCAGGTGCTACTTATCAAAGGGTCATGGTAACTTTATTTCATGATATGATGCATAAGAAGATAGAGGTATATGTTGATGACATGATAGCCAAATCTCAAAGCGAGGAGGACCATTTGGAACATCTTTTGAAATTGTTTAAGAGACTCAGAAAATATCAGTTGAGACTGAATCCAGCCAAGTGTACCTTTGGGGTAAGATCTGGGAAGTTACTCGGTTTCATTGTCAGTCACCGAGGGATTGAGGTGGATCCAGATAAAGTCCGAGCCATTCAAGATATGCCAGCTCCACAAACTAAGAAGCAAGTCAGAGGTTTTCTTGGAAGACTGAACTACATATCCAGATTTGTTTCCAATATGACTCCTACTTGCGAGCCCATCTTCAAATTATTACGCAAGGACCAGATGGTTGTTTGGAATTCATATTGTCAGCAAGCATTTGATAAGATCAAGGGTTACCTTCAAGAGCCTCCGATCTTAATACCTCCTGTTCCGGGAAGGCCTCTTTTCATGTATTTGACAGTGCTTGAGAATTCAATGGGTTGTGTGTTAGGTCAGCAGGACGAGTCCGGACGAAAAGAACATGCTATCTATTATTTGAGTAAAAAGTTCACTGATTGTGAAAGTCGATATTCACTTCTGGAGAAAACTTGTTGTGCTTTAGCATGGGCTGCCAGAAGGTTGAGGCAGTACATGATTTGTTATACCACTTTGTTGATTTCAAAAATGGATCCGATAAAGTATATTTTTGAGAAGCCTGCTCAGACTGGAAGGCTCGCCCATTGGTATATGTTATTATCAGAATACGACATCCAGTACATAGCTCAGAAGTCTATCAAGGGTAGTGTTTTGTTAGAATATCTTGCAGATCAACTAGTGGAAGATTATGAGTCTCTCAAATTTGATTTCCCAGATGAAGACATCATGTTGGTAAAAGATTGTGAAGAGCCAGGTTTTGATGAGGGTCCGCAGGAAGGTCTTTGGTGGAAAATGATGTTTGATGGTTCCTCCAACTACAGTGGGCATGGTGTAGGCGCCGTCTTAATGAATCCAGAAGGTGGTTACACCCCATTCACAGCCAAGTTGGATTTTGACTGCATAAACAATATCGCCGAATATGAAGCATGCATTCTCGGCCTCGAGGCAGCTATCGACCTCAAAATCAAACTTCTTAAAGTCAGTGGGGATTCAGCTTTGGTTATTTATCAGGTTACTGGAGAATGGGAAACTAGACATGAGAATTTGATCCCTTATAGAGCTTACATCATTAAGATGATGGAGTATTTAGATAAAATCACTTTCAAGCATGTTTCGAGATCTGAGAATCACATCGCCAATGCCTTAGCCATGTTAGCCTCAATGTGGAGAATCAGGGATGTCAATAATGCCACTCTCATTCGAATCGAACGCAAGACCGAGCCCGCTTACTGTCAGATGGTGGAAGAAGAAACTGATGATAAGCCATGGTACCATGACATAAAGAGTTACCTGTCCAAACAAGAGTATCCAGCGGATGCTACGTCACTTGACAAGAAAACTTTGAGACGATTAACATCCAAGTTCTTCCTCAGTAATGATGTGCTCTACAAAAGGAATCATGATATGGTCCTGCTTAGATGTATCGACAGACGAGAAGCAGAATTGTTAATGCAAGACGTTCACGAAGGAATGTTTGGTACTCATGCCAATGGATATGCTATGTCTAAAAAGATTTTGAGGCTTGGGTATTACTGGTTGACTTTGGAAACTGACTGTATTCAATATGCCAGGAAATGTCACAAGTGTCAGATTTATACGGACAAGATGCACGTATCACCGACATTGCTAAATGTGTTGTCATCACCGTGGCCTTTCTCTATGTGGGGCATCGATATGATTGGGGAAATTGAACCAAAAGCTTCTAACAGACACCGGTTTATTCTGGTTGCTATTGACTATTTCACAAAGTGGGTTGAAGCCGCGTCCTACACTAATGTTACTCGGCAAGTGGTGGCCCGTTTTATCAAGAAGGAGATTATCTGTCGTTACGGAATTCTGAGCCGGATCATAACGGACAATGGTACCAATTTGAAAAACAAAATCATGAAAGAGTTGTGCGATGACTTCAAAATTGAACATCACAATTCTTCTCCTTATCGTCCCAAGATGAATGGAGCTGTAGAAGCTGCAAATAAAAACATCAAAAAGATTTTTCAAAAAATGGTGAAAACTTACAGAGATTGGCATGAGATGCTACCATTTGCCTTGCATGGGTACAAAACGTCCGTCCGCACTTCAACAGGGGCAACCCCTTTTTCTTTGGTATGTGGAATGGATGCGGTGCTTTCTATTGAGGTCGATATACCTTCTTTGAGAGTCATAATGGAAACCAAGCTTGAAGAAGCAGAATGGGTGAGAGAAAGGTTTGATCAGTTGAGTCTTATCGATGAGAAGCGCATGTCTGCAATGTGTCATGGTCAGTTATATCAGAAGAGGATTAAGAGAGCTTTTGACAAGAAAGTTCGCGTCCGAGAGTTCCGAGAAGGGGAGCTTGTACTCAAGAAGATTTTTCCAGTTCATAAAGACGCACGGGGAAAGTGGATGCCTAACTATGACGGCCCGTTTGTTGTGAAAACAGTCTTCTCAGGAGGCTCGTTAATTCTTACCACCATGGATGGAGAGCAACTTACTCATCTAGTAAATTCTGATGCAGTACGAAAATATTACGCCTAAAAAGAACCCGATAAGCCGAAAACTCAAAGGAGCGGCTTATGCAAAAGTTAGGGTTGAAGAAAAAGAAAAGAAAAGAGAAAAGAGAAAAAGAGAAAAAGAAAGAAAAATAAGAGCTCGCTAAGTTGAAAACCCGAAAGGGCGGCTTAGGCAAAAATGAGCGTCCCGGTGGATTGAAAACCTGAAAGGGCGATCCAGGAAAAAATTAGGGACAAAGGCGTTTCACTGTATCAGATGAGTTGTCATTTGCAAGATTTCATCCTTGAATAAAATCAGTTTTGAGCCATTCTTTCTTTTGCAAATTTCTCATTTCCTTTATTTTCTTTGTTATGCAAAATATTGTTCGTTGATCAACGATAATTTTGAAAGCATTAGGGTCAAATTATTGAATAAAACTTGAAAAGATTAACAAACGTAAAAAACTTCAACTCATGAAAAGAATCGAGGAAAATCATCCTTCCCCGAAACCTGAGGGTAGCAGAAACTTTGATATGCAATCCAATTACACTCCCTGGTGAAGTGTAGGCACATTGAACTGCTAAGTCTTCTTTAGTCATGTGTGAGTATCAAGTTGGAAGACTGCCTCTTAGGACCTCTTATGATGATATGAGGACTCGTCTCCAGTAGAAGATGTATGAACATTTGTTTGAATTTACTTTGTCATCTCTGACTAGCTGGTTTAAAGCTCCGTTCCCCTGTTAAGAGTGGATCTATTTTCAAGACTACATACACCCTCCAGCCTGGGTTCAGTGTGATTCGTTTTGTCTCTCGGGGTCAGTGTGCTATTTGTTGATTTCCCGTGAATGCCTAAATCACTGCTGGTGAATGTCCTTTAAAATCCAGTTGTAACTGGAATTGTTTTAGAAGCCAATCGTTATTGGTATTCTTCTGGTCGTCACCATATTTCTTGTTAAGACCATTCGTAACTGGCATTGTCTTAAACTCCACTCATTGGTATCTTTTGATTCGGTCGTTACCACCTTCTCCTTTGAAGCCCAGTCGTAACTGGTAGTGTTCGAAATCCAATCGTTATTGGCTTTCTTTTGGTCATCACCCTATTTTCCTTTGAGATCCAGTCGTAACTGGCATTGTCTTAACTTCACCCGTTATTACCTTTTGGTTCGGTTGTTACCAACCTTTTCCCTCTGAAGTCTAGTCGTCACTAGCAAATCCCCTGTGAAGTCCTATCGGCATTGATATTTTGTCAGTCGTTACCAACCTTCCCCATGGAAGTCCAGTCGTAACTGGCGTCACTTGGAATCCAATCGTTATTGGTATCTTTTGGTTTGATCATTACCAACCTCCCCAGCTCAAGCCTAATAGCTTGCTAGCATTCTCATAACCACATGTGTTGGTATACCCTGATTTGGTCATCACCATGTTTTCTTTCAAAGTCCAGTCGTAACTGGCATTACTTGAAACCCAATCGTCATTGGTACCCGGACTTGGTCGTTACTAATCTCCTTTAAGTCTAGTAGTTACTGGCATTGCTTGAAATTTGGTCATCACCAACTTCCCCAGTCGAAGTCTTACATATTACCGATTGGATTTGAGAAATCTCATTTGTTATTATCTCAGGTTGGTCGTTACCATTACCTACGGAAAAGTCTAGTGGTTACTAGCACTGCCTGAACCATTTGTTAAAACTGGGCAACATCGTTATCCCTAGTGAAATCTTTCTCCCCAGACAAATCTCGGAGATCTAGTCGTCACTAGTATCCCCAATATATTTTGTCTTTGTTTCTAGTCCATTCCTGAAGATCCCGTTTGAACTCTTCACTATAGGATGTTCCTCATCTGATCATCCCCAGTGAGGTTCGTGTTTCTAGTTCTTCACTTCCCCAGTAGAAAGTCGCTCTTTTCCCCGGTGGAAATGTGCCTCTCTCCCCAGTAGAGTGTTTGCTCTTCCCCAGTGAGATTGTCATCTTCGTTGGACTTTGTGCATCCTCATGTGAAATTTTCCTCTCAGTTATCACTAGTCATGTTTGAACTATTGATTGTCATACCTCGGTTTTCCCCAGTGTCAGATCTACAAAACCAGGTCCCATGAGTAGTTACTCGTTGATTTGTTTTTCTGTCTTCTGCATATGTCTTACATCCGAGCATCATGAAGCATCATTTAGAATTCATGGCATATTATGACCTGTCCTTTTGCATGTCATCGGATCTAAGGGACAAAATGTTTGGTTTTCTATATTTAAATACCTTTCACTATGATTCTGCGAGGATTGTCATCTCTCACCGACATCCAGTGAAAGATATTTGAATAGGGGCAACTGTTGCACCCCAAATTTTGACCCCTTAGATTCTCATTATCATTTTAGGAGCATACTCATGATTTATCTAACCCTAACCCAGTGCAAGTTTGTCTTTGTCAAGTTACAAATGAATCAGGGTTGTGTACAGTCAAATCAGAACTTCAGGGTTTGTGATCAATCAAAGTTTTAGGCTAATTCAATCATGAAACAAGATCAAGGATGTTATATGATGTCAATTAAGAATCCAATTTGAGGTTGTTACCCCAGAATCAAGAACAATGTATTTCAGGGCACCCGATTAGGGTTTTGACTAGTAAAAGTCAACTGTAGTTTGACTTTGATGTTGGAAGGTGTTTTAATGGTGGGATCATGATCCATGGAGTTCATATAGCTTAATAAAGTTCATTCAATAAGTTTCAAAGTCTCAGGAGGTCCAGAGTGTCAACAGACGACTCGGTAGTCACCAATCGATCGTACGGTTGACCAAAAAGTCAACTCTTCAAATTTAAGGAATTGGACTTCAAAGTGTGAATCAAAAATGTTCCTTATATCATATTGCACTTTCCTATCAATTTTCATGACCATTGGATCAAGGATGAAGGAGTAATCAAAAAATCGGGAAATTAGGGTTTTGAAAGGGGCTAAACCATAACTCCTTAACCACACATCCAATTGAGTTGGTTCAAAGCTCATTTGAAAGCTCTTGACAAATACTACAAAAGTCCCTAAGTGGTCCTTGATCAGAAAATCCATAGATTGGGAGTTATGATCAAATTCATTTTGAGAAAGGAAAAAGACAGAGAAATTTCACTTTTAAGTTCATTTTTTAGCAACTTTGAGAGACTTTTTGACCAAGTTCCTTTGGGAATTTGAAACTCATGAAAACATGAATGTTTTAGAGATATTTGAGGGCTTTCTAAAAAGTACTAGAACATCTCAATGGCATTTGTGAGCTGAGAGTTATGGATTTGGCAAGATGGTGTTTTCATACTTGAATCCCACATTGGTGATTTTTCATAAATTCATCCTTTGGTCACTTAGATCATTTCTCAACCTTTGAATCTTATTATTTATTATATTTGGATGTTTTTAAGCATTGAAATGTGAATAATTATGCAGAGAATGGAAATTGGAGGCTTTGACAAGTTGGTTTGCAAGTTGCATTGCAACTTGCATGAAAAAATTATCAACAAGCAAGAGGTGGAAAGTAAGTTCTGCAAACAGCCATCAACCTACACTCTCTAGCATGACTTTAGACACATTAAACTCGTCATAACACTTGACTTCAAGCTTACCTAGTTGCCAAGAAAACCCCTTTGTGGAGGTTTGATCCAAAAGTGTAAAACCTTTCTTCCATGTGAAGAAATCTCCAAATCTGCCCCCTCTCTTCATTTGCCTATAAAAGGGAGCCCTCATTACTTCATTTTATACACAATATTGATTCTAAAAACCAGAGAAACACAAAGCTTTCACTTTTTCACACCTTACTCCCAAAATCACCAAAATCACAAAATTGCCAAAAGCTTCAAAAATCTGTCTTGGTACATTTGCTGCCAAAATCATTTCTCTACATTCAAACACCTCAACAATCATCCACACAATCTATAAATATGATATAGAATGTGTCCAAGACCTTAGACCACTCAAAAACCTCACCATTCAAAAAGTCAACTTCCATACCAAGTTACTTTGACCAAAATCCACAAAATCAGCCAAAACTGGTTCTATGCATTTGCTTGGTGTTCTAATCATTCAAACACCTCTCATATATCATTTCTCAATTGTCTAAAGTGTTAAAGATCATTGGTGGAGTTTATTTCTCCAACTGTCTCAAAGATTGCATTCTTGCTTCAAAAAGAAGAAAGTTTCAAAGCTAGTGTTATTTGGAAGTCTCTCTGGGTTTCTTGGTGTTCTAACCTACTCAACACAGTCCACTAGAGGTATGTAAACAATCCATTCTTGCTTTATACCATGATTCCATGATTTGGCCCTTTGAGTCCATTATGTGAAAATATGTCATGTATGTGTCTTGTGCATAAATTTTGTCATGACTAGGAGTGGCTGTTTGATTGATTTGAGACACCTTTAAAATCATGAACATGTTGGATATGTAGGTTTGTTTAGAGCTGTTTACATCTGGTTGGCTTGATCATTCACAAAATGCCATACTTTGCATATTAGTGCCTTGAGCATGCTAGTTTTGGTTAAAGGCTAAAGTTGTTGTAAGTTTAAGCTCTGAATCATTCCCTCATGCATTTATGACTTGTGTGTACATTTGATTTGGGTTAAACATGACTGGAAACAGATTTGGTTATTTTCATGAATGTACAAAAACCTCAATATTGCAGCCATTTGTCATTTCTCATACCAGTTTGTTTCAAGCCAGTTTGGGTGTTTTAAATCACTTAAATCCATATATGTGACTTGTATGTATGATTGATTTAGCCTACATAAGCATAAACTTGAAACTGAACATCCTTCATGCACACCACAAACACAAATCTGCAACTTGAACCTCACTTTCTATCACAGTTTGTTTAGGCTCAATCTTGGTATTCAAAATCATCCATCATTATGTTTATAATGTGCGTGTGTGTTTTGTTTGGATTGGAAATGTTTAGAACAGGTGTTACATATCATAATGCATTTCCAAACTTCCAAAATGCATGTACTATCGGGTTTTCAAATAGAGGGAGAATTTCAAAAAACTAAAATTGCCATTTTGTTCCTTGTGAAATTCTACACAATTTAGACCTAAATTTTGTCAAAAAAACATTAAGATTTGAGAGAGTTGTGATGAAAATGCAAATCAGGATTTTGTGTGTTTGTTTTGCCCAGCCTGGTTTTTAAACTTCCCTTATATATTTATGGGGTGGCATTTACAAACGGATGTATAGCCACCCCAGTGGTAAGAACATTAGCCAAAACACGCCTTGCATGCCATGAACCTGGGTTCGACCCCTGAGGAGGGCAACCCTTTTATTTATTTTTGTCATTTTTCATCCCATCTTTAAAAATTCATATCTCTCTCAATTTTAATCATTTTTCACCCATTCTTTTTTCATTTTGTTCATCTTGATGTCTACTTTCATGTCATATTTTTTTATTTCCATGTTTGACTAATTTATCATCTCTTTTGACTATGTGCAAGTTATGTACGTTCTGTGATCGTTTTCACGTATGCAGATGAATTTTTATTGTGATATACTTGTGATTGTTTGTGATACTTGTTTGCATTCATGTTCTTAAATGTTAACTAACATGCTAGGACTTCATCTTTGGTTGTTACCATGTTCATTTTACTTCATCTGCTAAATACATTAAAGTTTGATCTGTTGTCACACTTCCTGCTTAATCAACTGCGTTGATTGTCACCAATGCATTTTAATTTTTATCCTTTCACATGCTCACCTAATGGTTGTCACCATGAATGCATATTTATTATGTTGTTATCTTGTTCAAAATTTTCTTTCCCCAAGTGATGAAGCTTGTTAGCTCTCATCCAAGTTGCATCTCCTGTCCCTCTCCAAAGGAAAAGATCTTTCCAATAACCCTTATGTTATGGATAACTCATTCACCCTTCCCCTTGACTTTATTAAGTCATCTTAACCCTATTTTATAAACCATTAGAATTTGCTTTAAGTCTAAGAAATTCACCTGTACTAGGAGAGTTCTTCAACTAGAACCCTAGGATAGAGTTTGTCAACTCTATGTGAGAATCATCGTCATGATTTCTTACTTCCCCTTTTGAATATTACAACTTAGAATAGGGAGTTTTGTCAAACTCCATACAAACATTGTCATGTTTGTTCCCCTTTGAACCTTGATCATAATCAAGTGTTCTTTATCCCTTGTGAGGTGAACTACGATTGCTCTGATTTTATCCTAGTTATGATACGTAGGCAGAAGATGCGATGTCTTTGCGAGCAAACTTAGAAAACCATCTAGGTCTTTACCTATCCCTAATCCATGTCCCAATCCAAAGTACATATTCACAAACTTAGCAAACAATCAAACAAAAGGTTCCTGTAGGGTACTACAGATGCTTAGGGTGCTAACACCTTCCCTAGGTATAACCAACCCCCGATCCCCGAATCTCTTAAGTGTTGTCGTTACATTGCAAAAAAGGTTTTTCTTTCTTTAGACATTTCCTTTGGATAAAATAAAGTTCGGTTGTAAAAGAATTAAGATTCAAGTTAATTTAATAGCTTGATATCCAATTTTCACCGCAACACATGGGCTTATGTTGCTTGCAGCCGTGCGAGGATGAGTGGTGAGGCGGAAAAGATGATGTCGTGTGAGAGTTGGTCGTGAGATGTTAATGGTGTGAGGGAAAAGTGTCTCATACTTGGTTATACTTATTTTAATAATGTCAATATATATATAGTTAGAAAAGTGAACTTTGGACAATATCATTGAGTCGCATATGCATCTGTTATTTTTCTAGTGTCAAACATTTGTCAAAATGTGTCTTGGTTCATATAGGAAAAGCACTATATGCGTTATATGTGAGTTTGATCATGTTGGTTGAGTTAGAAATGCATTAGGAACACTTAGAAATAGCTAAACATATCAAAATCTGTATTTTTGCATGTTCTGAGTCTTTGAGTCGACTCAAAGCTTGCTTAGGTCGACTCATGTAGAAGTAAACTTTTGTGATTTACTCTCAGGAGAGCTCGCGTCGACCCTCCGACTGAATCATACTGTGTGCATTTGTATTTGTCAAAACTGGGTTGCTTTGCGTCGACTCATGGACTTGTTCTGGTCGACGCAAAGAGCATTTTCCTACATAATTCTGAATCCGGAGAGCTCAGGTCGACCCCCTATATTTAGGTCGATCGTTCGCTCGTTTCTCATTAATTTTCTGTTATGTTTATCATTCAAAGTGACTGTTATATTGGTTATTTGGTTAGAAATTTGCATATATATTGAGTTAGCCCATTCTTCATAAAACAACAAGAAAAGTGAAAATATACACTGATTTGGTTCTCATCATCTTCCTCTTCTTTCTTGTATATTCTCAACAAATACACATAATCATTTTTGTTGTGCATTCTGCATCATTGAGGTGATAACGTCCAAACATAGGATAGGTGTATCGAGTTTGGGTTGAGAAATAAGTGGATTTTTCTTGAATAAAACCTTTAGGGTTTTGTCCTCAAAGAATCTTGGATTTTGGGGGGTTTTGCACAAATTGTTCCTTCACAGATTCAGCCGAGCGAAGGTAATTGAATAATAGGAGGTTCTGTCAATTTAGTTGCATTAACCGGAGGATTGTGAAAGAAAGGTTTGAGTTCAAATTGTGGGCGTTTCAAATCAGCCGGGCAAAGATTTAAAGACCAAAGGGTTGTTCAAAGGTGGCGCCGTAATCGTAGGTTTACTCATCACATTTGAAGGACTTGATTCATCTTTAATCAAGGGAAGAGAAGACATAGGCTCAACATCAACGTTTGGGATTGAGTGTTTGAATTCTATTGCCTCTCTTGTAAAAAAAATTTGCAACAGGTTATATATACAAGTCTCAATTTTATTTTTAGAATTGAGGGCAAACGTACCCCGAGCGGGGACGACTGGGAAACTGCCTCAACAAATTAGTGTTCTCTCTTTTTTTTCATTGCTGAATTTTGAGTTTGTGTACAAACATATTAGTAGACTAAATTCTGGTGTATGTTAGTGCTGAAACATTTTCAGAAACCTCATTACAATCCGTTTGATTGTAATCTGAAAAGCTTAGCACTATGTTCATGTTAGCTCCTAAATTCGACGCCTCAGTTAAAAAGAAGGTATCCAAGACAAAAGGGTGGATAATGAATTGAATGCAAGAAAGTGGTCGAAAGGAGGAAAAGCTAAGTCGAAGGGCTCACCCGGAGGCCAAGGGTTCGACCGCCTGCTGAGGCGAATGATGTGTCGAAGTATTTGAAATTTGAATGTTGGAGGGAACGATTTTGATTGTGGAAAATGGAGGGAGACACATGTCATCTTAGGAATAATGGATCCATGCATTTGAGACAAGTGGCGGAAGGTGATTAGGATGGAAGTTATGAGAGGTTATTTTTTTGTTACTATAAATATAGTGTCTTAGACATATCCAAAGTGTGTTGTAATTTACTATTGTACGAATTACTCTTGAAACTACTCCAAGTATCCGAGTGTAGAGAAAGTGAGTATTGTAAGAGAATGTACGTGATGTAAACACACCATCTTTTAACTTAATGCAATTTACTTGTTTTTACTTTAAGTTTTACAAAATATTTTATTGTCTTTATTGTCTTTATCCCTTTTTCTCCTTGCCTTATTTCTCTTCTTCCTACGCAATTCTTTTCTCTTCGTCCTCAATCTAACTTCACCTTTACCAACAAACTTTCTTCTCTTTTATTAGAAACCTCACTTTACCTTTAAATTAATCCGTAGTCGAATAGAGGGTCCTTTAGGATTCTTCTATCCCAATACTGTTCGAGTGTGGAACTTGAGTAAATTCTTAAAACCAAACAAATAAATCTTTTAGCACATGTCCTAGGATCAATCTGATCGATCCTGTGAGTCACCAAAGTTAGATTTGTAAGATCAGCGGTTGTTTTCCAATTTTCAAGGGAAACAAAATGGCACGCCCAGTGGGACAGTGCAAGAAAATCTATTTTTATAAAACTAAACTTATAAAAATTCTGCAGTTATATTGGTCCCTTTTCGCAAGAAGGTACATTTTATGTTACTAAGAAGTAGTAAAATTACCGCTATAAACAAAGAGACGTGATCAAGACGAAGCAGTAAAAACATGGCTACGGATGCAAACCAGCCAAATAACCCCAACCAACCAGGAGATGGTTCCATTGAAGGAATAAGAAACGAGGGAGCTCCCCCTCCGACGCCGTCAACTGGAGAACAAACGGTGCTTCCTGTGAGGCCAGTGCCGGCGCCTTCAGTACTTGGGGTAGGATCGACAGTGATAAGGCCTTATACTCAGCCAGTGTTGGAATACATCTGTCACCAAACGTCGAATCCTCAGATTTTGTTAGGAGGAAGTTTGACGTCCAGGTAGTTTGTGCCTCCTGGTTTTTCACAGTCACCAAGAAACCCCTCATATGGGATGCCCACTGCTATGATGCAAGGGCTCCAAAGTGCACCCCCTGTATTCTCAGATCAGGCGATGGCTTCACCACTACAAGGGTCAGGGTCGGGTGTAAACATGGGTCGAAACACCCAGAGTTTAGGGTATTCGACACAAGGCCCCAATTTGACCAACACCTCAGTTGCTTGCTTGAGGCAGCAGATGGACGAAAGCAACCTACAGATGGTTCAGACTTTGTCACAAACTATGGGTGAAATATTTCAACCATTAATCCAAAATACAACCCAGACCAATCAACAATTGGCAATACAATTAACAAGATTGGCTGAATTCATGGGGGTACCTCCCCTAACCAGAAACCAAGCCGCAGTAGCGGATGCCCCGCGAGATAACCTGGCGAATATGATAGAAGTCGACGTAGGAAACCAAGGAAGGATAGTCCCTCTGGTAGTCGAAGAGCTTAGGGAAGAGCATTTGCAAAACCATCCCCGTGGCTTAGGGGAAAGAAATCCAGGAATGGTGGTTGTGAATCGAAACCAAGACGCAGATAATGTAGTCTAGCGTGTTCATCGAAACAACATAGTCGTAGAAAATAATCTAGCGGCCATGGTCGAGAGAATTATGGCCAGAAATGGGTTAAATACCGGTTTTACTAGGCCAAATTACACTTCACCTGTAGTAGACTATATCCTTCAGGCAGAGTTACCTCCTAGAACGAAAGTACCTAAATTCACTAAGTTTTCAGGAGATACGACGGAATCCACCGTCGAACATGTAGCTCGTTACTTAATTGAGGCTGGAGAGATAGTGAACGACGAAAGCCTTAGGATAAAATACTTTCCAAGTTCTCTTACTAAGAACGCCTTCACCTGGTTCACGACGCTCCCCCCTAACTCGATATGTAACTGGACCCAGTTAGAGCGTTTGTTTCATGAATAGTTCTATATGGGTCAGACTAAAATTAGCTTGAAGAAACTAGCTAGTGTGAAGCGTAAGTTCTCTGAACCAATAGAGGAGTACCTTAATAGGTTCCGTTTGCTCAAGGCCAGATGCTTCACGCAGGTCCCTGAACATGAGTTGGTCGAAATGGCCGTTGGTGGTCTCGACTACTCTATTAGGAAAAAGTAGGACACCTAGTACCTAAGGGACATGGCTCAATCAGCCGATCGGGTCCGGCAACTCGAAAGACTCAAAGACGAAAAGGCTAAGTTTAATAAAAATAAAAAGATAGCTTTTGTCGAATTTAATGATAACGTCGAAGGTCTGTGTGATGAGTCCATGAGTTTCGACGATGGTGAAGTGGATCTTGCTGAACTCAAGCAATGACCACCTTACTTATGCAAAGTATTAGCTCCCCCACAAGGGAAGAGTTATGTCGAATCTAAAAAGAATGATAGGTTCCCAAAGAAAACATATACCTTCGACATCACAAAATGTGATGAAATCTTTGATTTGTTAGTTAAGGATGGACAAATGATAGTGCCTCCTGGCGCTAAAATGTCGTCCCTAGAGCAAAGGAAGAAAAAAGGGTTTTGTAAATATCATAACTTCTTGGGCCATAAAACATCTCAATGTTTTCTTTTCAGGGACCTCGTTCAGAATGCGATCCAAGAAGGACATCTAAAGTTCGGAGAGAAAGTTGGTGGCCAAATGAAGGTCGACTCAGATCCTTTACAAACGGCAAACACAAATTACATAGAGCCGGTCGAGGCTAATATGATCGAAGTTGTCAACGGTTACGACTTCTTAATCGAAGTAACAGAGGCTGCTGGAAATCGCATAGACGAAGCTGTAATGGCGAAAGTTACCATCAATTTTGGACAGGAGAGCTGTGTCAAAATGGAAGTTGATAGATGTGACCAGAGGGGTGAAACCAAAGGCCCAAGCAATAGGAACAATCTGGGTTGGGAGATAGTGACCAAGGAAACAGCTAATGACTTCGTTAAGATTGGTGAAGCCACCAAAGGCGTGGAGTTAAGCTTGAAGAAGCTTAACCTGGCCAAAGAAATTGAGATTAACATGGTTCAAATCACTCAACATGAGGAGGTAGCGGATAGTGAGTCAAACTACCAGGAAACACACACAAGGGAAGCCTACCCAGAGCAGGAGGAATCCATCGTTTCTTTCCTTCACCGCTGCCAGGAGGAGGGTTCTAGTGTGATGCTATGTCCCCGATGCAGCGCCATATTCGACAAGAAGGTTGCACAAAGGTTGGAAGGGACACGGAGGTTGAAGCAAGAAGGCGAAAGGCCAAGATTCGACCCTCGAAGAGGCCTTTAGCAGATATCTGACCCTCGCATAAGGCCTCCGATGAACAAGCTCACTAGCTTTAAGCCCAATGTTGAGGCCACTGATGGAAAATGGACGAAGCCCAATGAGAACAAGCAGCAAGGGCAGAAGATATGGAAAAATTTTGAAGTACAACAGGGATCTTTATTAAGCTATCGAAAAGAGTTCCCGTCTTCGAAGGCTGCTCATGTGTCAGAAAATTATAAAGGGAAAAATCCCATGTCTCGATCCCAATGGAGACGTGATCAGAGAAGAAGGAAAGCACATAGAGAAGGTTCACATAAAGACCAACCGCAATCCAGCACCAATATTCCCACAAAACAGGAGGGTTGAACAGAGGCTTTTGGGAAGTCACCTGTAGGAAGAAAGTTGTTTCCAACACGGATTGAAGAACAAATAAATTCGGTCGACGATGAAATGACCGATAACTTTGATGAAGATTCTGATGATACGTTGGATATTCTGGTCAACGTAGTATCAGTAATGCCCAGGGAGTTCGATAGGGTTTCAGTGGTCGAGAACTCAGACGCCTACACGGACTGGGAAATAACGGCTCATAGGCCGGTATGCTATTATGTAATGAACAACGGCTGCGTCGAGGAGCAAAATGCTTTCTTTGAACGGCCAACGGAGGCGATGAAAAACCATCTGAAGCCTCTTTATATTACATCACAAGTAGAGAAGGTCCCAATCAACAAAATACTGGTGGACTGCGGCGCTACGGTGAACTTGATGCCGCATTTCTTGCTGAACAAAATTGGGAAAAGTGAGACGGACACCAAGCCACACAATATGGTGTTATCAAATTATGAAGGGAAGGTGGGTTCGACTATGGGAGTCATTCAGGTGAATATCACGGTCGGAACCATCACCCGTCCGACTGTCTTCATGGTGGTGGAGACCACTGCCAATTATAATCTATTACTTGGAAGAGAGTGGATCCATGGAGTAGGGGAAGTACCATCGTCGATGCATCAGAGGATCGCTATCTGGAGACCAGATGGTATTGTCGAAAACATCGAATTGGATCAGGGATACTTTAAAGCACCTATAAATCAAATTGATAGAGGACAATTTGACAAACATATGGCCAGTATAGGGCCATGTGAACCTGCAGACTTCGACTTTACACCAAATGACGAAGTGTATTGTTCGTTATACCTGCATCCCTGTTGCACCCCAAAATTTGACCAACATTTATTTATCCATCAAGTATTTGAAGTTTGATACCTTCATCAGAAAGTTCAGGAGATCCTCAGAGGAATTGGTTGAAACAAAAGGTGGTGTGTCTCATAGCTTAAGAGTTGTGGGAGCTCCTCAGATGATTCTGAGACTTTGAGAATGAACTTGAAGCTTTGAGAAAGCCTATGAGATGTCTTGAAAGTCATCATGAAGCCCAGAGAGGTCATTGTGCAAGAATTCAGAAGATTCAACCATGAATGGTAGAATTAGGGTTTTGACTGGGTCAATCCTAGGTCAGCTGAAGATTTGGAGAAGGTTGAGACCTAATCCAAGGGCCATGAGATCATGGAATGATGTATGGAGATGTTATAAAGATGATTCCTATACCAACTCATCATGATTGAGGAGTTTGAGAAGTTTTGAGTTAGGGTTTCTAAAGATGGACAGTGTAAAAACCCTAATTTGATCCCTATCTTCCAGGCAGTTTTAGCTCAAGATGTGATTGATATCTCATCTTACCCACAACATAAATGTTGTAGATCTTTCTCTTAGCTTTAATTTGAGTGGTAGAAGTCCTTGATAGGATTTGCAGAGCTCAAGTTATGGTTTTGACAAATTACAGGTCATCTGAGGTATGTGAATCTGGGTCCTTGAAAGTCACCCAACTTGCAGACAACTTTTGCCCTAGTAGGATGATTCCTATGATCTCTTGGTCAACATGAATGTTGAAGAGCATCTTCTTATATTTCTAGAGAGTACTAGAAGTCCTTGATAGGATTTGTAGAACTCAACTTATGGTTTAAACAAGACAGGGGTATTTTGGTCATTTGGTGATTATAGGTCATTTTAAGCAAAGGCCATATCTCCTATTTCCAAGCCTCAAATGAAAAAACTCAAAACATCAAAGTTGTTCAAAATGGCATTTTAAGCCTAGAAAAGTGGTCATGAGTTGTTGTAGAAGCTTTTATAAAGGATTGGCAAGAATGGGTGAAAATGACCTAAAAATGGCTTATAAGTTAAATGGATCCAAGTTGGAAATTGGTTTGGGAGATCTATGAATCCAAAATAGGTCATCCAATATGTCATTTTGAATCCAAAAATCATTTTAAAAACAATGGTTTAAATAGATTTTTGATTTGAGGTCTTAAAATGGAGGTTGCTTTGTAAAGTTGTTTCTTGCATCTTAAGGCAACTTTGCAAATCTTCACCAAAGGCAAGGAATCAGCTTGTTTTTTGCACATTCCCTTTCAATATCTCTTGTAAGGAGATTTTGGCACCAAAAAAAAGGCCTAAGGCATGAGATATGAGATATACCACATGTCATTAAAAGAGAATTTCCAAGACTTTCTAGGGCTTTCTAGATGAATCTAGAGTCTTCCATTGGTTGTTATATATTGAGAGGATCATAATGAGATTGGGGGTTGGTCAAGGTTGGAGAATTCAGTGGAGAGAGGGAGAGAAAGAAGGGGTATTCAAGGTTTTCTTCAAACACAAGCAAGGCTCGAGTTGCTCATCACAGGCTTCAATCATCCAAGATAGTGCAAACAGAATTCTTATCTTCCATTAAAGATCAATCATGGAAGGTTGCAAGCACTGAATTGGAGTGAAACCACATCCACCATTACAACTTGACAGGTTTGAATCTTTTACCATAGATCCTTATTTATGTTCATTCTGCTAGATTCTGGGGTATAGAGTTGTTAAGACATGATAGATGATCAATTTCTGAAGATTTGAGAGAGTTTCATGAGGTTTCATGGCAGGGTGATGGTTCTTTAATTTCCAAGAACAAGATGTGTATTGAGTTTAAATGATCATGTCATAGCATAGAATGATGAGGGCAACTCCATGAACAGGATCATACCATTAGGTTTGAGTTTTAACAGAGTTGATCACAGAGAAGAATGTTGGAACCCTAGTCTTGAAGCTTTCTGTTTGGATGATATAAGAGGTTTCAAGGAAAACTACTCGTGTGGTTTTGTCCATGGCAATCAGTAGGTCATTTTTTCTTTTGGAAATTTTGAATTTCATTGAGCATGGAAAGAGAACGAGAGACCTGAAAACTCGCGCATGAAAATGAAAACTGAAACCCTAGGTGGTGTGTTGGAGAAGATGATCTCCACACCGTTAGATCATTTCAGATTAGTTGACTGGTTAGGTTAATCGCACGACCACGATTTAAATTAAAAACGGAGGGAAACCCTTAATGCTAAACGTTGCGTTTGAGTTAAATGAGGAACCATGGGCTCAGCAGATCTTCGCTACTCACACCCCACCAGCGGCCCAAGTCCATGTTTGAACTAAAATCAGTTGCTAACTGCACCGAACCTTTGACCATTTTCTTTATTTTTTTTCATTTAGTTTCTGATAGCAATTGGGCCCAGGCGCGCCATGCTAGGCGCACCCCCCTTCCTGGGCCCATCATAGAAAACAACTAGGCATGTTTTCTTTTGACACCCCCTCCCCTTTTTTCTTTTATTCTTTTATTTTCATTTCTTTTATATTTTCTTGTTTGTAAATAAATCATATAAAATTGGAAAATAGATATTTTTTAATTATTGTTTTTTCTATAGGTTTATAATCCTGTCCAGAAAAATATCAATAAATAAAATTGGCATTTTGTTTTCTTTTAATATTTTTAGCATATTATTCTTTTAAATAGCTTTTAAATAGGTTTAAGTAGATACTTCAATTTTGTAGAATTTCTTTTAGGACTTTCCCTTAGTCTTTTTGATTCATTCTTTTTGGTGTGATTAGATATTGAATCATAGTTTCCCATAGGATTTAATTCAAGATTTTTAGTTTAAAATTTGATTAGTTTAATTAGGTGAGGTTAGAGTAATCATAATTAGGGTTTAGGTCATGCATAGGTGAAATAATTCATTTTCTTTTGAGAGTTTTGTCTTGATTTTTGGGTATGGGCATATAGGGATGTTATGGGTAGGTGTTATAGACCCTTGTGAATGAATGTTAGATTTTTCCCCCTTTGCTTTAGTATTTTTAGGTATTTTCTGAATAGGACTGATTGTATTGACTGTCTGTGTGATGTTTGTCTATCTCTGGGGTTTATCTTTGGGGAATTGTTGTGGGGTTTGGCTTCATTTGAAGATCTTGTTGAAGGAGCATGATGAAGAAGAAGATTGAAGATTGGAGAGCCAGAGGTTGAGAGGTTGGAGCTTGTTCTCTGTTTGTGAGGTTTGAGATCCTGAAGTTTGAGGGAAATTCATGGTACTTTCCTGAGGAAGGCACTATGGATGTCTTTCATTCTTTCTTCTCACCTCTTTCTTAAGTATCCAATGATGTTGGAGCCTTCATGTGAGTTTAGTTTCTCCTGAGGAGGAATGTAAACTGATCACAGTTGTTGAGCCACATGGGATACAATTCCTAAGTGGAAGCCTCCTAGTACTTTCCTGAGGAAGGTCCTATGGGTTTGTTCACTTAGTTCCCCTAGTTCATATAGGATTTCTCAAGTATCCAATGATGTTGGAGCCTTCATGTGAGTTTAGTTTCTCCTGAGGAGGAATGTAAACTGATCACAGTTGTTGAGACACATGGGATACAATTCCTAAGTGGAAGCCTCCTAGTACTTTCCTGAGGAAGGTCCTATGGGTCTGTTCACTTAGTTCCCCTAGTTCATATAGGATTTCTTAAGTATCCAGTGATGTTGGAGCCTTCATGTGAGTTTAATTTCTCCTGAGGAGGAATGTAAACTGATCACAGTTGTTGAGCCACATAGGATATGATTCCTGAGTATAAGCCTCCTAGTGCTTTCCTGAGGAGAGCACTATGAGTCTGCCTACTTAGCTCCCTTTCTTTGGTAAGCTTGTTTTGAAGCTTGAAGACTGGGATTGAGTCTCTTGTTTAGGGTTTTGCTTTAGGGCTTTGCTTAGATCTGATTAGGGTTTTGTCTTAGGGTTATGATTAGGGAGAGTTTAGATATAGATAATTTCTTTCTCAAGCATGTGGTCTGTGTGCCTGATGGCACTTCATTTCTTTTATCTGTATGACTGCAGTTTACTGTTTATTGCTTGATAGCATGTTGTTTATTTTTCAGTATGATTACTGTTATTTCATGACTGGCTTGAGGTTGAGATGAGCTTGTGGAGGCTGAAGCCCCACACACATTTCCTCCCTCACTTGCATTGCATGCATTTTACTGTTAAGCTGATGCTTTGTCTGTTCTGGTGTATCATTGACATGATCCCTTAGGACTCTCATTTCCTTTGATAAGGATTTGATGATAGACTTTTAGGTTGAAACCTATGCATGACAACTTCTAGGAGTTCCCTGTTCAAACCTCAACCATAGGATGAATCCATGGCATGACAACAGTAGGACTCGATAGTCTCCCTCCTAGTTGGGTCTGTTCTCTTCTCATCTCAAAACAGTTTAAGATACAGTAATCATGAATGATTTCTTTCGTACGTTACGAGCCTTAAGCTATCTGAGAAAGGATTGCGGGAGAGTTTCTTTCCCATGGTCTGGATGTTTAGTATGGTACCCTTTGGGTAACATGCGACGCATTCACTCTCAGGTCATAGTCTCTAGTGCGGTTGAAATTGCAAACACAATAAAAAACACTTCTTTCAGGAGATAAGCCGTAGTTTCCCGAACTATGTTTGCTCTGATCTTCCACGCTGTGTGGAAGTACGTAGGCATAGGATGCGATATCCTAGCGAGCAACCTTCCCCATCCTTCGTAGGCCGAACTACGTTGACTCTGATTTCTCATTCTCTGATGAGAATACGTAGGCATAAAGTGCGACGCTTTGCCGAGTCATTTTTCTTTTCTTTTTCAGCCAGCCTTGATAGGTAGATAGATTAAAACCAACCCGTCCAAGTAAACAAACAAGCGTGGATCCCGTCGAGTACGACGGACGTGAGGGGTGCTAATACCTTCCCCTTGCGTAACCGACTCCCGAATCCAGACAATGGTTGCGATGACCTTGTCTTACCCTTTTTTCGTCAGGTTTTTCCAATCGTTTCCTTTCCCGTTCTGAGGGATAAATAACGAAAGGTGGTGACTCTTCTGTCATGCCGGCACCTTATTTTCGCGCAAGCGACAATCCCGTAGAAGGTTTCCGATGGGACAAGGAAGTTCCAGGCGAAAGGTTACCATACCTTGGCGAACTTCCCGTAGACCCCACTGTCGCTACTGCGAAAATCGGCGCCGGCTGAACAGAAGAGTCGCCACCGTGCGTTATTTATCCCACGAGAGGGAAAGGAAACGCTCAGAGTAAACCTCGCACAACACAGGAAAGGTATGGTCATCGCAACCAAAACCGGGGTTCGGGAGTCGGTTACGCAAGGGGAAGGTATTAGCACCCCTCACGTCCGTCGTACTCGACGGGATCCACGCTTGTTTTCAGGTATGGATCGTTATTCTATCTAAACTATAGGTCAAGGGTTAAGAAGAAAATAAAATGAAAATAAAAATGACTCGGCAAAGTATCGCACTCTATGCCTACGTATTCCCTGTCTGGAACGAGAAATCAGAGTCAACGTAGTTCGCCTACCTACGGGAAAGGAGGGGAAGGTTGCTCGCTAGGATATCGCATCCTATGCCTACGTACTTTCATACAGCATGAAAGATCAGAGCAAACGTAGTTCGGGCCACGTACGACACAAGTCTGTCTTGATTGATTTTATTCCTTCTGAAAAAGGTTTTTCTGATTAGCAGTCCCGACGGACAAAAATGACGTTTTGATGAGTTCACATTCTTTTACGGAAGAAGTGTCTTTTATTGTGTTTGAAATCTTTATGCGTTTTTCTGTTTGTTTTGAGAAAGAAAGAGACAGAATTCTAACCTACGGTTGCGAAGGGAAACAAACTAACCTAATGTTATCATGCATGGGTTAAGACCTAGTGTCTATCATGCTCCTCTCTGGCACAGAGAGAAACAGAGATCCTACGGGATAGGCAAAAATAGAAACAATATCAGATATATACAGTAAAGCAGTAAAATGCATGGATGCAGCAATACAAGCGAGGCAAGGGAGTCCCACTCAACCTCGAACCTAGAAAACAATAGGCGAAAGTGAACAGGATTCACTTTCAACCCAACAGGTTAAACAGCAAACAATATAGTCAGGAAAACCAATCAATACATCAGAAATGAAATACAGCAAAAATAAACAGCCACAGCAGCTCTACATTAATATCCTTCTTCAAGTCACCTCCAATCAGCTACAGGCCTCAACAAGCATCAATCTCCATCTTACTGGCCTTCAGGCAAGGGCTTTGATCATCAGACTTCTATCTGCAATGGATTTTCTTCAAGTCTCAGGCTCCAGGATGAACATCAACCAACCAGATGAAGTTAATGAATGTTAGACAGGTAATTACCTACCAAGGGTGGTTCATCAACTGTTAACATTAAACAGAAAGTTTTCCCTCAAAAGTTCTATCTTTCAAATACATTCACTGATCCTTCCAAAGGAAGGAGGTGGATATTTGAAAGAGACTTTGAATCATAGAGAAAGGATAGAGGCAAACAAAGCCATCTATGTTTGAGAAGCAAGCTTTCTACTCTAGAGCTCTGCCTAGCTCCTAAACCCTAGTCTCCTCAGCAGCTGCTAGCAAGAACCTCCTCTCCAACTCTGGCAGTTGTTCTTCAATCTCTGGATCTCCAATGGTCTTCATCTCCCCAAGTCTTCAGCTCTCCCAAGTCCCCAAACAATCCCAATACCCACACAATCAAGCAATAATCCCCAGAGGGCACACCACACCAGTCAATCAGATATACAGTACATTAATAGCAGTAGGGGAATCCTGACTTTTTCTAAGGGGATCTAATAACTACCCATAGCCCCTATAGTCCCATAGCTAAACTATTCAAACCCTAAGTCCTAAGGGAAATGAAGTGATTCTCCTAAGTCATCATCTAAAACCCTATTTTATTCATGTTATTCACACCTAAGCTAAACCCCTAAAATTAATTTCTAAAAAAGGGAACTAAATTGTATCTACAAGTTCAATGTCTAACCTAAACAACCTAAAAAGAATGGATGAAAAATATTGAAGCAATTAATAGAACAAAAAATAACAAAATCAAGTATGAGATGAAACCATTTAAAATGTTATTTATTTAGAAAATATGAGAAAAATATCAAATAAAAAATAAAATGCAATTTTTATTTTTTATAATTTTCTTGACATCCTAAAGAAAAATATGCAAAAAGAATGAATTAAAAATGATGATTTTTCTATTTATTATGATTTTTTAAAAATGGATGAAAAATGAAAAGAAAATAAAAAAACAAATATAAAGAAATAGCCAGAGGGGTGAGAATAGCAAGAAACTCCTGTTCAGCGTGTTGGGCTTACTAAATTGGGGGGTGCGAATAGCTGTCTGAGCCCAATCCCCCCCAATTAGTGAAACGGTGCGTTTCAACTTTTGAAACTTCCCACCAAAACTCAGACTAAACGTGGACCGTTCGATTCGTGGTCAAGTCAATCTTCCCCACCAGATCCAAGGGCGTACGAGTTGTCTTCTTCCTCCATCCGTCTAGGGTTTCAGCCATGAGTTCCATGCACGAAAATTCCATCCAACCTTTCTCCATGCTCTCTTGATGAAAATGAACAATTCTAAACCCTAAAATAATCTATAAAACCCAAGGAATCCATGTCTAATCCTAGTTCTCTCTAACTCTCTTTGTAGACTCCAAACAGAGGGCACGAAACTCAGGGTATACCATGCTTGCCTGATGTCAACTTTGCCAGAATTTCAACCTGATGATCCACAGATAATCTACATACTTTCCTCATTATTCTAGGCATCATTATATTGATTATGGTCCAGTACACAACTTATTCTTGAAGCTAACAGAAATGGTAACCTGTCATGGATCTCCACAAAACTATCCCTAAACTTCAAAAATCATTCTCCTATGGTCTCTAAACACTCCTATCCTAACCACATGACCTATAGCAGCCTGAGTAATGAGGTTCGAAGAAGTTTACATACCTTGCAATTGGTGATGGCAATGGTGGTTAGACTCCACTTCAACCTTTGATACTTGCTGAAAATGATCTCCAATGAATGTGTGTGCTTCTGTTTGCAGTGATTTTTGCTTAATCCCCGTGAATTACTCTATTCCATTCTTCATGCAAGTTGGAGTTTCAACTTGAGTCTCTTCACACAGCCACGAATTCTCTCCAATCTCTTGTGCCAATTACTCCCTGATGATAGTGGATGATGATGGTAACAGAAATCAGAATGATGGAGGAAGTTTTAATGGAGTTTTGATGAAAATGCAACTTGGAGTGAAGAAGATAATTGGTACAATTCTTGATCAATTCAACCACTTCTTGATGTGAATCCTAGTGTTTGAATGATGATGATGAAGATTCAATCCAAAGATGTAAGAGTTTTGAGAGATTTGTGAGAGTTTGAGTAGCTTATGCAAGAATGGAAAAATGAATGAAAAATGGAGGTTTTGGACAAAATGGGAGCACCAACCCTTGCATGAATCAGCTTGCATGAATATATAGGTTGCATTAGAACCTCCTAGAAACTTGGAGAAGTTTCCCTTACACTTTTCCCTTTCAATTTGGATTATGTTACTTTCACTTCAAGCAACCATGGATAATTCACAAATTATGACCTAAACTCAAAATTCCACTTTAGCCAATGTATTTAAAATGCCTTTTCCATTCAAAATGACCTATAATTTTGCATCATTTGGCCAAGATATGAAAAATCTCATTTTTTAAGCCATTTTTCTTCATTAAATTCACCAATTTTGAAACCTTGTGCTATGGACATTTCCAATCTCTCATGGTCACTTTTCTAGACTCAAAATGTCATTTGGAGCAAGTTTGATGTTGTAAGTTTTTCCATTTGAGGCCTCCTTGTATGAGTTTTGGACATAGGTTAAAATGACCTGTAATTCACAAATGACCAAAATACCCTTTGCTTGCCAAGACCATAAGTTGAGTTCCACACATCAAATGAAGGCATACTATACCATTCTAGAAATCTAAGACAATGAGGAACAATTCTTATGTTGACCAGAAATCCATTTGAAATCTCCTTGAGGGGTAAAAATTGCTTGGAAGTCAAGTCACTTTCACAGACAAAATTTCAGATACCTCAGATGACCTGTAACTTGCAAGGACCATAACTTGAGTTCTATAAATCTCCTTGATGTCTTCCACCACTCAAATTAAAGTTCTTGAGATCCTCTACAAGTTTCATGTTGGCCAAGAAGCCATTTGAAGCTTGCATTTTGACTTATCTTGCTTGGAAGTTTGACCTAAACCAGGGAATTTTACACAAAAACCCTAATTTAGAAACTCCTCTTCTCCTTGATTTCTCTTGAATTCTTCTTAGCATAACAACATATCCTTATTCTTCATGTCAAATGATGAACCCCACATCTCTCCAATAGCCCTTAATGCCTTTTAATCAGTCAATTGACCTAGAGTTGACCCAGGGTTGACCCAGATGAAACCCTAGTTGACTGTCTTCAACTGTAATTCTTGTGACTTCACCAATGACTTGTCTCCTTCTCCAAATGACTTTCTAAGTCCTCCAATGATGTCTAGATACTCCCCATGCCTTCAATTCACAGCTCATACTTCCCTTGTTGATCCTCAGACACCCTCAGTTAGGAGATATACTCAATGCTTGATCCACTGAACTCCCTGCTTTCAAATTCTTTCTTGATGACTTGAATGAGATTGAATTAGGATAATAACCTCTGGATAGGCCTCTAGAGATGAGAATAATGCTTGATCCCCTGTTGAATGACTTGCTATGCTTATGCTATGCAGATGGTTAACCTATGTACATAACTCTATATGCAAATGCTAATGGTATTGAAACATAAACCAAGTGAATAAGATTGAGCAAATTTTAGGGTGCAACAGTTGCCCCTATTCAAGCGACTTGGACCCGATTGGGTGAAGAGCGAACAACCTTCAAACATTCGAGGTACGAGACGGTTGAATACTAAGAAACCCGGAAATTTGCCAACCGCAGAAATAAACTGCACCCCTGCTTGGGTAACGACATCCACTGCCTGGATCTGACTGTTTGCAGCCGCTCACTGATCTCGTAACGACCACGCTGGGGATAACAGATTGCTTGCTTGTCCACATTAGGACTCTGTCTGTCATTAATACGAAGAAATCTCAACTAGAACCTGTCCACGTTAGGACTCCACTTGCTGTTAACCCAGGAAAATCTCGGCAACTCCGCTGGGGATATTCCAATAAATCGTCCACGTTAGGAATAGACTCTTCCCCGTTAGGAATAACACAATCCACGTAAGGAATCATCTCTTCTGCATCTGTCCACGTCAGGACTAAACTTTCCATCTTTCCATGTCAGGATGCAATCTTCTTTTTCCACGTAAGGAGAACCGTATCAATCTGTCCATGTAAGGACTCCAGTGCAACTCGATATGTCTGCGTCAGGACTCCAATCTTTTCGCGTAAGGAACACAACTCTGGTTCTGACCCTGTCCACGTTAGGACTCACCTTTCCACGTAAGGAGTACATCATTCTTCCACGTCAGGAATCAACTTTTCTTGAATTCGTCCACGTAAGGACCCCAATCTCTCCACGCAAGGAAACCAACTCTTTTCGATTTGCCCGCGTCATGACTACATTTTTCCACGTAAGGAATGCCATCTTAACCTGTCCACGTGAGGACTCCGCTCTTTCCACGTAAGGACTCAATCTTTTCCACGTAAGGAAACACGATCTCCTTTCCCCGTAAGGAGCCAATTTTCTGATTTGTCCACGTAAGGACTCCCATCTTCCACGTAAGGACCTGAAGTTTCTCTTTCTCTTCCACGTAAGGAACACGCCTTCTTTCCACGTTAGGCATACTTCTTCTTCTGAATCTGTCCACGTCAGGACTAAATTTTCCACGTAAGGAATCTATCTTCTTCTTCCACGTTAGGAATAACTTTTTTTGATGTGTCCGCGTCAGGACTAAACTCTTCCACGTCAGGAATAATCTCTTTCTTTCCACGTCAGGAATCAATCTCGATATGTCCGCGTGAGGACTCAAATCTTTCCACGTAAGGAATCTCCATCTTTCCACGTTAGGAACACAATCTTAATCTGTCCACGTAAGGACTCTGCTCTTTCCGCGTTAGGAATACATTTTCTTTTGATTTGTCCACGTCAGGACCCCAATCTTTCCACGTAAGGAATCAACTTCTTTTCCACGTCAGGAATGCATCTCTTTCCACGTAAGGAATAAACTCGTCCACGTCAGGACCCATGCTTCGTCTTGATTTGTCCACGTCAGGACTCAGGCATCTTCGACCCGCTGGGGAAATAAAACTTGTCCGCGTCAGGACTCACATCTTCGTCCGATCTGTCCATGTCAGGACCCACGCTTCACCAACACGAAGAAAGATAACCGCTGAGAGTAAATGGTCCACGTCAGGACACCAACACAAAGAGTAATCAGCTTCGTCAACGTCGTGGCTTCACATCCCACCAATTCCGAGAACCCGAGTCTGTCCACTTTAGGACTACCACATCTCATCAACCCAGGGAATAAATCTGTCCACGTTAGGACGCCCTCTTCTGAAGAAATCCCGTCACTATAAGGATAAATTGTCCACGTCAGGACCTAGTTCTCCCTTGATCCCAACCCACAGACTTCTTAGCACCGACGTGACAGCGACGATGAGGTGGACTCTACTGGGGATATCTGGAAACCAAACTACCGGACGCTTGTTCTGATAACCGGTGGTGGTTTTTGAAATTCTGATTCATGGAACCCCTTGATGACAACTAACTCTGCCTGGGAATAAAGAGAAACTTATCCTGATAACTCTGTGGGGAATACTGCCGAAACTGACATTATCATTGAATATCTCATGCCGAGATCTTGAGTGTTTGGTAGTTTATTTGAGCAAGAGTTCTCTCCACCTGCTAGGATACAGGAACCGCTTCAGCAAAATAAATGCTGAAGATAATGCCAACTCTGCTGGGGATAGCCAAATGCTACAGAATTATTCCAGCAAAATAAATGCTGGAAGGGTGAAGTCAACCCTGCTGGGAAACTGGGACTCAAACCAAACACCCTGTTGAAGTAAACCCCTGCTGGGGAATAGCAGATGTGCACAGTATGATCGGACTTTCTGCTGGAGAGTGAACTGATATTGCACGGTGTCCCGGACAAAATAAATGACAGGACCCACCACCAACTCTGCTGGGGAGAGTCTTGATCTTCGAGTTCCACTGGGAGGAAAGGACACTTGCTGAAAAGAGAGGACTCTGCCGGGGATGGGATGATTCTCTTGGGAAAAACCAACTGACTCCGCCGGGAGAGGGTAAACGACCCTGCGAGGAAAGATGAACTTGTCTGGATACAGCTCACAACTATTAATTCTTTGCGGCTAAACCACTCTGCTTGAGATATACTGTCTGAATACAGCCTTACGATCTTGGAATCGTCAATTCTGTTGAGGATGAACGACTTTGCTGAATAATCCTTTTTGCACAAGCTACGACTAGCTGGAGAGTTTTATCCTTCTTCAGGAAGAAAACTGCATGACCTGCGTGAGGGCTGAGTCTCTCGTTATTGCAATCTTTTGATCATCTTCCTCGTACGGCTATGAAACCTGCAACAACACAAACAAGACAAGACAAGCCTATGCAACCAAATCAATTCAGGTTAGTGACGTTATTTTCAGTCAATTCAAAGCTTTAGCAACTGTTGGCAAGGGCCAGCGACGTTATACTCATGCTAGTTTCATCAAACTTAGGCGTTAATCATGCACAAAACAGTAAAGAATAGTGTCAAATACTGAATAACGTATTTTATTGATTGGGCCCCTGAATGGGCGGAGTTTTGTACACGGGATGTAACTCCTGAAATGAGGAAGCTACACAAAGCAAATATACAAGTATACAAGTATGCACAAGAAGCATAAATATTGACAACTTAAATTTGTACACATGTCGGCAACGGGATGCAGATGAACATCACGAACTGATCCTCCCATGACTCGCCCGACTCTAATGCTTTCCCGGTATCCCCACTTCTGAAGAGATTGTATCAGATAACTGACTCCTCAAATGTATTCTCCCGCATTGATGCTCATTGCAATTATCCAATTCGGACCGCAGTCATTTGCTTTTCAAATCCCTACCTTTTGCGTGAACCGCCCTTTACGGGTTTTCAGTTCACCGGGATACCCCTTTTTGCCGAAGTCGCCCAGTGTAGGTTTTCAACTTCGCGGGTGTACATTTTTCAATTTTATCCCTAATTTTTGCCCGAACCTTTCATTCTGTTTTTGGTTCGCCAGGATGCCCCGTTTTTGCCTGGACTCTCTTTTTCTGTCCAGCGGGTCAATTTTAAGCAAAGTATTTTTTAACTGCGTCCGAATTCACAGGTGACGTGAAGTCTTCACCATCCATAGTGGACAACAACAACGCTCCTCCTGAGAAGACTTTCCTGACAACGTATGGCCCTTCGTAGTTGGGGGTCCACTTGCCCCTGTGATCTGCTTGCGGCGGGAGAATCCTTTTCAGCACAAGGTCGCCCGTCTGAAAGCTTCGCGGATGTATCTTCTTATCATATGCTTTCTTCATTCGGATCTGGTACAAACGACCGTATGCTAGAGAAACTAGCCTCTTCTCATCCATCAAACTCAGTTGATTCAACCTGTCTTTCACCCATTCTGCCTCGTCCAGCTGAACGTCTCGCAATACCCTCAGGGAAGGGATCTCGACTTCTAATGGTAGCACCGCTTCCATTCCGTATACCAACGAGAACGGAGTTGCCCCGGTTGATGTACGCACTGTCGTACGATAACCGTGCAAAGCAAAAGGTAGCATCTCATGCCAATCCTTATAGGTCACCACCATTTTCTGAACGATCTTCTTGATATTCTTATTGGCCGCCTCAACAGCGCCATTCATCTTGGGTCGGTAAGGGGAGGAGTTGTGGTGTTCGATCTTGAAATTCTGACAGAGCTCCTTCATCATTTTGTTATTCAGGTTTGAACCATTATTCGTGATTATCCGCTC
Source organism: Lathyrus sativus (assembly GCA_963859935.3). NCBI lineage: Eukaryota > Viridiplantae > Streptophyta > Magnoliopsida > Fabales > Fabaceae > Lathyrus > Lathyrus sativus. The sequence continues at coordinate 95,246,873 of OZ012738.1, read as the reverse complement.
GGGAATCCCATATCGGCAAATGATATCTCTCTTGATAAATCTGGCCACCACTTGCTTCGTTACATTTGCGTATGACGCTGCTTCTACCCACTTGGTGAAATAATCGATTGCTACTAGGATGAACCGATGCCCGTTAGAAGCTGTCGGCTCGATCTTTCCAATCATATCGATTCCCCACATCGAGAATGGCCATGGCGATGACATCACATTTAGAGGACTTGGAGGCACATGGATCTTATCAGCATAGATTTGGCACTTGTGGCATTTCCTCGCAAACTTGAAACAATCAGTTTCCATGGTCAGCCAAAAATAACCTGCCCGCAGCAGCTTTCTCGTCATAGCATGCCCGCCAGCATGTGTACCAAAGGTACCTTCGTGTATTTCTTCCATGAGCAACTTTGCCTCTCTTTCGTCGACACAACGCAACAGCACCAAATCGTGGTTTCTTCTGTATAAGACGCCATCCGGGTTCAAATAGAAATTGCCTGCTAACCTCCTGAGAGTCTTCTGATCTTGACTGGATGCCCCAGCCGGATACTCTTTATTCTTCAGGAAATTAAGGATATCGAAATACCATGGTTTGCCATCAGATGCTTCATCAATAGCAAATACATAAGCTGGTCTGTCAAGCCGAGAGATAGTGATTTGGGGAGCTTCGTTCCAGAAGTTGACTTTGTACATGGAAGACAAAGTGGCCAGGGCGTCAGCCATTTGATTCTCTGCCCACGGTACATGATGCAATTCAACCTTGTCGAAGAAAGGCAACAATCTCCTTGCATAATTCATGTAATGTATCAAATTGGGCTGCCGTGTCTCCCATTCCCCTTTGATCTGATTCACCACCAGAGCTGAGTCTCCGTATACGTCCAGATGTTTGATTCGCAAATCAATGGCTTCTTCAAGCCCCATTATACAAGCTTCGTATTCGGCCTCGTTATTGGTAACAGCAAAGGTCAGTCGGGCAGTAAACGGGATGTGCGACCCGTGTGGCGTAGTGATGATTGCCCCTATTCCGCTACCGTAAGCATTCACAGCTCCGTCAAATATCATCTTCCATTTGGAACCCAACTCTGGTCCCTCGTCTGGCAACGGCTCTTCACAATCTTTCATCTTTAGGTACATGATATCCTCGTCAGGAAAATCAAACCTCATCGATTGATACTCTTCAATAGGCTGCTCCGCCAGATACTCGGACAGCACACTCCCCTTTATAGCCTTTTGCGAGACGTATTGAATATCATATTCAGTCAAGACCATCTGCCAACGGGCAATTCTACCTGACAACGCCTGCTTTTCAAATACATATTTGATAGGATCCATCTTCGAGATGAGCATGGTTGTATGATTCAGCATGTACTGCCTCAAACGCTTGGCGGCCCAGGCTAGCGCGCAACAAGTTTTCTCCAGCATTGAATACCGAGATTCACAATCTGTAAATTTCTTACTCAGGTAATAGATCGCATGCTCTTTTCTTCCTGTCTCGTCGTGCTGACCGAGAACACAACCCATGCTTCCCTCAAGAACCGTCTAATACATTATCAAGGGTCTACCTGCCACTGGGGGTATCAGAATGGGAGGCTCCTGCAAATACTGCTTTATTTTATCGAACGCCTTTTGACAATTTTCGTTCCACGTTACAGCTTGATCTTTCTTCAACAGCTTGAATAATGGTTCACACGTGGCCGTCAGGTGAGATATGAACCGGGCGATGTAGTTCAACCTCCCTAAAAACCCGCGCACCTCTTTCTCTGTTTTGGGCGTCGGCATTTCTTGAATTGCTTTTATTTTAGCAAGATCGACCTCTATTCCTCTTTCACTTACGATAAACCCCAGCAGCTTACCTGATCTCACCCCGAAGGTGCATTTATTAGGGTTCAGCCTCAGCCTGAACTTCCTAAGCCTTTTAAACAACTTCAGCAAATTCACCAGATGCTCTTCCTCCGTCTGGGATTTGGCAATCATATTGTCAACATAAACTTCGATCTCTTTATGCATCATGTCATGGAAAAGAGTCGTCATCGCACGCTGATATGTTGCCCCAGCATTTTTCAAACCAAAGGGCATCACTTTGTAGCAAAATGTTCCCCAAGGCGTTATGAAAGTGGTCTTCTCCATATCCTCTGGCGCCATTTTAATTTGGTTGTAGCCCGAAAAGCCATCCATGAAGGAGAATACAGAGTATTGAGCAGTGTTATCAACTAACACGTCAATGTGAGGAAGCGGAAAATCGTCTTTTGGGCTTGCTTTATTCAAATCTCTATAATCCACGCACATTCGAACCTTGCCATCTTTCTTTGGCACTGGTACGATGTTGGCAACCCAGGAGGGATACTTTGTCACAGCCAAGAACCCAGCGTCCCACTGCTTTTGAACTTCCTCTTTGATCCTCACTGCCATATCTGGACGAGTTCTGCGAAGCTTTTGTTTGACCGGCGGGCAATCTTCTTTCAGTGACAGGCGATGCACAACCATGTCTGTATCGAGCCCCGGCATATCTTCATATGACCAAGCGAATACATCATTATACTCTCGGAGCATTTCAACCAGTCTTCGCTTGATATCACTCTGCAGTGCGGCTCCGATACGAATATTCTTCTCAACCCCTTCCGACCCCAAGTTGATAATTTCGATGACCTCATCATGAGGCAGAATGGCTCTTTCCTCTTGCTTCACCAACCAAGACAGTTCTTCAGGAACGTCGCTATCTTCGACAACCTCTTCTTCGGCCTGAAATACCGGGTGCTCAAAGTCAGGACGAGTCATAGGTGGCTCAAGGATGTCATCTGAAAATGTTATCCTGCAAAAGGAATGGTTAAGTGCTTCAAAATGCGTATAAAGCGAACAGCCACGTTGCCATTTTATTGAAAAATACAAAACAAGAAAGACAGGGATTACAGTATTTGCACATGAAAAAACGCCATTTATTTAATGATTGACACGCAATGTTCATAACAACACAGCCCTAAGCAAATCCTGATGCCCCGGGCAAGACATCAGATTATTCAACAATTAATAAAGCAAAGCATTACTGTTTAAAAGTCACGGGAACAAGTTCCTGAATAGACCAGTTGCACAGTCCTTGTCCTGGCGTGCTTGGCTGAATCCAGGCATCCATATCACAGTCGCTGTCTCCTTCGTCAGACTCCGAAGCAGCATTGACGGTCTCATGACACACTCCACCGGCAGATATGGTGATTGGCCCTCTGAAACGGGGTGCCCCCATGGCAGGAGTTGATGACGACGGTTGGTATCCCAGCCCGAACCGGTCCATCTTCACAGGAATGTCTAGCACTTTACCCCAGCCCTTTGCTTCTCCTGCTTCTACTAGGGCTTGAGCCTCTTTGTACGATGAGACGGCTATCTCTGGCACTTTGCTCGGCCCGGGACCTTTGTTCTTGATGCGCAACCCTTCAAATGCCTGGCAGGGTGTTTCGTGGATTTCTCCGTCGACTTCCACATATTTAAATGACGATAGATGGCTGATCAGGATGTCTTCTTCTCCGCATACAGTGACTACGCTGTCTCCGACCATATATTTTAACTTCTGATGCAGGGTGGACGTGACTGCCCCAGCCCCATGAATCCAAGGTCTTCCAAGCAAGCAGCTGTACGCAGGCTGTATATCCATGATATAAAACTCAGTTGCAAACACCTCCGGCCCCACCTGTAGAGGCAATGTAATCGATCCAAAGACTGTTCTCCGCGTGCCATCAAACGCTCTAACCACCAAGTCACTGGGCGTGCACAAGATTCCTCTAACATCCAACTTTATCATCGCCTTCTTGGGCAGCACATTCAAAGACGATCCGGTGTCAACCAATACGTGTGACATTACTGATCCTCTGCACTCAACAGATACGTGCAGCGCCATATTATGATCTCTCCCTTTCGGAGTCAAGTCAAAATCAGTAAAGCCCAAGCTGTGGCCTGCATTCACATGTGCCAACACTCCTTCCAGCTGATTCACAGAGACGTCTTGAGGTACAAAAGAAGTATCCAGGACTCTCAGCAAAGCATTTCTGTGAGCTTCCGAACACAACAGCAATGATAGGATAGATATTTTGGACGGCGTCTGCTGCAGATGCTCCACAATCTTATAATCACTTTTTCGAATCAAGCGCATGAACTCTTCTACGTCTTTCGATGCCGCTTCTTTGTCACTTGCTTGCACCGGAACATTCTCAACCATTTTCCCTTTTCCTTTTGCCAGTCTTTCGGCCTCCACTTCAGGGGATATAAAGATCCTACCACTCCTTGTCATACCTCCCGAACCAACAACATTATCCACAGTCTCGGCTGGCTGCTTATTAACATCAATCTTTGTCCCGTCGCAATACACCTCCAACCCATATGACCATGGGACTGCTTTTGTGTTCTCGTACGGGATCGGCCCGGCCTTAGTTATGGTGATCGGTGGTCGCTGAGCTGGTGCTGCAATAGTGATTGTCTTTCGAGGAATCGTTACCGTGGCCACATCACTCTGATTATCTGCTACTGCCCCTGCGGGCTCTTCAGTTGCTGCTCGGTCAAACTGCAATATGCCTTCATCCATTAAAGCCTGAATGCCTTTCTTCAAATCATCACACCCCCCAGCTAGGGTCCAGCATTCCAAACAATATTCGTCACATCCCGGGTAAACACCCCCTTGTAACAGTCGGCTCTTTATCTCGCTCAGCGGCGTCTTTAAATCATCGACATTCATAATCAGATTTAACCCTTCCTCAGTCAGAATGGCGTTAGCCCCGTGGTTAGGCATGGGCTTCTGTACTATATTCGGACCTGCCGTTCCGAAATTGATGGTCTTATTGTCCAAAAGATCCTGCACAACATGCTTAAAAGCATGGCAACCTTCTATATCGTGACCCGGAGCCCCAGAATGAAATTCACAGTGCCTACTTGCATCGTAACCAAACGGGGAGCTCCCGTTATCGGTGCCAGAGTTCTTTTCTCTACCAAGTTCAATCCCAACAATGTCTGCAATAAATCAGCATATGTCGTGGGAGGCTTCTCAAACACTCTTCTTGGTTTACCACCCTGGAATCTTCGCTGAGCCTGCTGTGCCCCCTGCTGAGGCTGCTGCTGCTGCATTGGCTGCTGCTGAGACGGTTGTTGTTGCTGAAGTGGTTGCTGTTGATACGGGATAGTAACACTCGCCACCTGCTGCGGCTGACGATATTGACCTCGTCCCCTGCCTCGGCCTCGGCCTCGGCCTCCAAATACTGCGCTTGCCTCGCCCTGACGGCGCCCACCATAAGTTTTCCTATTACTGCCAGATGCAGTCGATTCCTCAACCTGGAATTTTCCTTGCTTAATGTTACGTTCAATCTTTTCTCCCATCAGAATCAAGTCTGAAAAACTGGCCAGAGACGTGTGAAACAGTATATCATGAAACAGACCTGTGAATGTGCCGACAAACATGTCATTCATTTCCTTATCTTCTACAGGAGGACGGACCCTGGCAGCCATATCGCGCCACCTTTGTGCGTACTCTTTAAAGCTCTCCCCCTTCTTCTGCGACAGCCCTGCCAATTGGACCCGATTGGGTGCCAAGTCGCTGTTATACTTGTAGTGAGCTACAAACGCCTCCGCCAATTGCTTCCATGTCTTGATATCAGTTGGCTCCAACCCCATGTACCACTCTAGGGAGGGACCCGACAGACTATCTTGAAAGAAATGCATTAGCATTCTTTCATCAGTTGAGTATGCAGACATCTTTCTGTAATAAGCTCGTACATGCACTTTTGGACATGTGTCTCCTTTATACTTGTCAAACGCAGGAGCTTTGAACTTAATTGGCACTCTCAAGCCAGGTACCAAGCCCATTGTTGTCATGTCCAAACCCACAGCACTTTGGTTCAGGACTCCCCTCATCTGCTCTTCCAGCATTCTGATCTTCTGGGAGTCATCCATCGGCCCTTCGAAACCTCCTCCGGAGAAAGCGTCCTCCTGCTGATCTTCTTGCCACATACCATTTCCAGCTCCATACCCATCATATCCATTATTACGTCCAGCTCTGATCTGATTCATCCCCGGACCTCGGCCTCTGTTGTCGTACCCTTGAACTCCTCCAGCAGGACCAAAAGCCATAAATCCAGCACCATTTCCATTTCCAAAACCCCCGTAACCCTGATTGGTCGCACCATAGCCATCCTGCCCAAAGCCTTGAGCATTAAAGCCATACTTCCCAGTGTTATCGAATCCCTGATCGTTGAACCCGAATCCAGTATTGACAAAGCCGTTGCCTCCCATATTATCTCCCAAATTGACATCACCCAGCCCAACGTTATGGACAGCAGTCTCATTCCCAACTCCGACGTTACCATTCACAGCAGCGGTAGCATGGTTGACATTAGCAGCAGGTATATTGACTACAGGTGGAGCCACTGGCGTGGGAGTGCCGTCTCCATGAACAGTATCGACCCGTACAGACTGATGATCCTCGTTACCGTGACCAGCATTTCGAGCCAACAGAGGCTGGACCATGGCCTGCAAATTCTCCTGCCCTTTTGCAATAGCTTCCATGGTCTGCATGAAGAGAGCGAGCTTCTCGCGCACATCCTGCATCTCGTTCTGCATTTGATCCATGATTCTTCGACAGTTGGTGCGGGTAGAATAGCGGTGCGGGTGCTGATCTGCAATCCTGAAAAGTACCTGGTGCAGAGCAGGAAATAAGATAACATCCAATGATTACCTGTAATGTAATATGCATATGAATGCAATGCAATGTGTGTCTGTGCATTAGGGAAAGTCATTCCCCCAGTTCTAGTGTGACGGTGCCAGTGCAGTGACAGTGCTGACAATAGGAATATCGGAGCTGAATCATAGAAAGCCTCATATATTGCAGGGAAAATCAATAAGCCCAGAGTACAATATCACTGAGAGTACAAAGAAGGCATGACCTCAACCAACAATCCTGGTGATGGTCAGCACTATGCGAATAAAGCATACAAGTTACTATATGAAATGATCAGATCCTCCCAAAAGTCTGGTACTCTTCCATCAACTTCTTGGTCTCTGGATGGCTTGGTCGATCAAGCAGTCCTTCAACAAGTTGGTTTCTCTTCTTAAGAACACGGCGCACGTCTTCAGCAGTTTCTTCCCATGACGCTTCTCCGAAGCAATCTTCTAGCTTTCGCTTCTGAGACACCGCTTCATCTCTGCATTTGATTGCCTTGTTCAGTGCATGCTGGACACTATACCGGGTCATCACTTCTTCCTCACACTTCTTGATGCTAGACTTCAACTTCTCTTCGAGGTCGGAGATTTGCTGCTTCAGCTTATCTTCTCTTATCTTATTGTTGGTGAGAGTAGCATTCCAAGTCTTATTGCAAGAGGAGATTTCTCGGTGTGCTGCGTCAAGCGCCTTCTTTTTGGCTTCCAGCATGTCATGGGAGCTTCTGAACTCTTGCCCCAGACGTTCACGCTTCTTCTTTTCTTTGGTCAACTCAGCCCCTAACCTGTTTAATAGCTCGATTTGTTGTTGGAAAGCATATACGGCCTTGTTTTTCTCACTGCGTACTTGAGCTAGCTCTTGCTCTAACCCTTCGTTGATCTTCATCAAGGCTTCCTTTTCCTTCACAACTTGCTCGTAGGCCTCCCTAGAAACAGTAGTTGGCTCTTCTGCCGGGACGGGAGCAGTGACGGGTGCAGCTGGAAATGGCATTAATAACTGACTTGCTCTTTCCTGGATCCAAACCCTGTAAGGTTCATAAGCCTGGCAATCATTCTTACCTAACAGTGGCTTCCCTTTGCGGTTAATACGTGTCCAGGCATGTTGCAACTTGGCTAATAACTCCCCCTTCACGTCACCTGTGAAGTACAGAGATTCCCGTACTTCTTCCTCCTGAGGTGGATTCTTCAGTGCATATCCGAACTGACGAACGAATAGAGAAGGGTTGTAATTGATACACCCTTTTCTTCCTATCAGCGGCACATTAGGGTACCCAGAACAGCTGAAGATGAGCTCAGATCCCAACAGGTCTCGATCAAACCACACAACGTCTTCGGAATATAGCCTCATCAGGCGCTCTGACCAACTGGCTGAGGTTGCACTGTCTACAAATGGTCCCTTCATGGGGAGATGACTTTTGAACCACATATTCAATAGAGGAGCACAACAGTAAACAACTTTTCCCCTTCGGTTTTCGTTCTTATAGTGCAATGAATGATAGAAGTCTTCGATCAACGTTGGCACTGGGTTGCCGGCAGCGAATAGATAGAAAGCGTCCAGGTCCACAAAGTTGGGCAAGTTAGGAAACAGCACAATTCCATAAATGCATAAAGCCAAAATAGCATTGAAAACCACCCAACAACCGTTCTTGGCGTACTCTTGAGCCTTGCCAACCAGAAAATCTAGAGAGAAACCGGGAACCCCAAGCCAAGAAGTCACCAACAACTCAGCAGCATTCATATGCAAGGCTTTGGCTAAGTCCTCCAACTTGGGCTCAGCAGCAGAGTGAATAAAGGGAACCTTGTTCTGCACGGGAAGCTCAGTAAACTCCACATACTCCTCAATGGTAGGCCCTAGAATGAAGTCAGCAAAAGTAAAGCATCTCAATGCGGGGTCATAGAACTGCATCAAGGTGTACAGCCCGTTCATCTCATCAGCCGTGGGCTTGCAGACTAATCTCAGTAATCTCCCGTGACTCATTCTGAAGCTTCTCTTAACCTCCTCATCAGCGAGAGATATCAGACCAAGCAAAGAAGTAAGATCAGGTGAAGGCAGCTTATACGCAACTGTTTTCCTCAAACCAGCCATAATCAATACTCAGAAGTCTGGGCACTAGAACCGGGGAATATGCAAATGCACCTGCAGCACAGACACACGTTAGTGAAATGCAAGTGGTAATGGATATGCAGGCAATGCAATGCAAGTAACATGCAACAGGGACCAAAGCTGTAGCTGAATAGCCTGAACCCAATCAAGAAAGGTCTCAGATAGACCATCCAGAAGTCATCAAACCCTGGTCTCAGATAGACCTAAAACAAAGCTCCACCACTGGTCTCTGACAGACCTCAAACCATAACTCCAACTGGTCTCTGGTAGACCTCAAATCACGTCTCCAATTGGTCTCTGACAGACCTCAGAACTCTCCAACTGGTCTCTGACAGACCTCAGAACACATCTCCAAATGGTCTCTGACAGACCTCCTAACTCTCCATAAATACCCAGGATCTCTGATCAAGAAATAACCGGTAGTCTGAAGGTCTAGTTACCTGCATAACCCCAAACCCTCTCACAGGCGGATGTACTAGTAACTGACAAAGGTATGGCATCCTATGCGGTCGTCGGCATCACAAACTTTCAGGGTTGATGATACGATTCCCAGAAGGAGTGGCATCATCAAATCCTGAAGAGGCCTCACTTAGCCAACTTCCAAATGATCGGTTCCCGGAGTCGACAATTCAGCTGACCAACAACCCCTTCGACCCAAAGGGTAGAAAAAGAAGCCAACCAGAAGAACCTCGTCCGAGTGTAGATTTCATGAGACACTAATGCAAGCAAAGCCGGCATGCGCCCACTACTTTCTACGCTAATTCTAGGTGCACTCAAGCCCAGGTCCGGCTTCTCACTCAATATCAGAACACCCGTCACACCCCAATATAGCAATAATAAACAATATATAGAGCTGAAAATACAAGGTCAGAAATATAAATCCATACAAAATCCTCGACGGGAAAACAGGCGCTAGGATTGACTCGCTCAAAGGGACGTTGGATCCCAAATGCATAAGAACTATCGCAGTCCTTAGCAGCCAGGGGACGTTGGATCCCCAGCAGAGTCGCCAGCTGTCGCTACTGCGAAAATCGGCGCCGGCTGAACAGAAGAGTCGCCACCGTGCGTTATTTATCCCACGAGAGGGAAAGGAAACGCTCAGAGTAAACCTCGCACAACACAGGAAAGGTATGGTCATCGCAACCAAAACCGGGGTTCGGGAGTCGGTTACGCAAGGGGAAGGTATTAGCACCCCTCACGTCCGTCGTACTCGACGGGATCCACGCTTGTTTTCGGGTATGGATCGTTATTCTATCTAAACTATAGGTCAAGGGTTAAGAAGAAAATAAAATGAAAATAAAAATGACTCGGCAAAGTATCGCACTCTATGCCTACGTATTCCCTGTCTGGAACGAGAAATCAGAGTCAACGTAGTTCGCCTACCTACGGGAAAGGAGGGGAAGGTTGCTCGCTAGGATATCGCATCCTATGCCTACGTACTTTCATACAGCATGAAAGATCAGAGCAAACGTAGTTCGGGCCACATACGACACAAGTCTGTCTTGATTGATTTTATTCCTTCTGAAAAAGGTTTTTCTGATTAGCAGTCCCGACGGACAAAAATGACGTTTTGATGAGTTCACATTCTTTTACGGAAGAAGTGTCTTTTATTGTGTTTGAAATCTTTATGCGTTTTTCTGTTTGTTTTGAGAAAGAAAGAGACAGAATTCTAACCTACGGTTGCGAAGGGAAACAAACTAACCTAATGTTATCATGCATGGGTTAAGACCTAGTGTCTATCATGCTCCTCTCTGGCACAGAGAGAAACAGAGATCCTACGGGATAGGCAAAAATAAAAACAATATCAGATATATACAGTAAAGCAGTAAAATGCATGGATGCAGCAATACAAGCGAGGCAAGGGAGTCCCACTCAACCTCGAACCTAGAAAACAATAGGCGAAAGTGAACAGGATTCACTTTCAACCCAACAGGTTAAACAGCAAACAATATAGTCAGGAAAACCAATCAATACATCAGAAATGAAATACAGCAAAAATAAACAGCCACAGCAGCTCTACATTAATATCCTTCTTCAAGTCACCTCCAATCAGCTACAGGCCTCAACAAGCATCAATCTCCATCTTCCTGGCCTTCAGGCAAGGGCTTTGATCATCAGACTTCTATCTGCAATGGCTTTTCTTCAAGTCTCAGGCTCCAGGATGAACATCAACCAACCAGATGAAGTTAATGAATGTTAGACAGGTAATTACCTACCAAGGGTGGTTCATCAACTGTTAACATTAAACAGAAAGTTTTCCCTCAAAAGTTCTATCTTTCAAATACATTCACTGATCCTTCCAAAGGAAGGAGGTGGATATTTGAAAGAGACTTTGAATCATAGAGAAAGGATAGAGGCAAACAAAGCCATCTATGTTTGAGAAGCAAGCTTTCTACTCTAGAGCTCTGCCTAGCTCCTAAACCCTAGTCTCCTCAGCAGCTGCTAGCAAGAACCTCCTCTCCAACTCTGGAAGTTGTTCTTCAATCTCTGGATCTCCAATGGTCTTCATCTCCCCAAGTCTTCAGCTCTCCCAAGTCCCCAAACAATCCCAATACCCACACAATCAAGCAATAATCCCCAGAGGGCACACCACACCAGTCAATCAGATATACAGTACATTAATAGCAGTAGGGGAATCCTGACTTTTTCTAAGGGGATCTAATAACTACCCATAGCCCCTATAGTCCCATAGCTAAACTATTCAAACCCTAAGTTTTAAGGGAAATGAAGTGATTCTCCTAAGTCATCATCTAAAACCCTAGTTTATTCATGTTATTCACACCTAAGCTAAACCCCTAAAATTAATTTCTAAAAAAGGGAACTAAATTGTATCTACAAGTTCAATGTCTAACCTAAACAACCTAAAAATAATGGATAAAAAATATTGAAGCAATTAATAGAACAAAAAATAACAAAATCAAGTATGAGATGAAACCATTTAAAATGTTATTTATTTAGAAAATATGAGAAAAATATCAAATAAAAAATAAAATGCAATTTTTATTTTTTATAATTTTCTTGACATCCTAAAGAAAAATATGCAAAAAGAATGAATTAAAAATGATGATTTTTCTATTTATTATGATTTTTTAAAAATGGATGAAAAATGAAAAGAAAATAAAAAAACAAATATAAAGAAATAGCCAGAGGGGTGAGAATAGCAAGAAACTCCTGTTCAGCGCGTTGGGCTTACTAAATTGGGGGGTGCGAATAGCTGTCTGAGCCCAATCCCCCCCAATTAGTGAAACGGTGCGTTTCAACTTTTGAAACTTCCCACCAAAACTCAGACTAAACGTGGACCGTTCGATTCATGGTCAAGTCAATCTTCCCCACCAGATCCAAGGGCGTACGAGTTGTCTTCTTCCTCCATCCGTCTAGGGTTTCAGCCATGAGTTCCATGCACGAAAATTCCATCCAACCTTTCTCCATGCTCTCTTGATGAAAATGAACAATTCTAAACCCTAAAATAATCTATAAAACCCAAGGAATCCATGTCTAATCCTAGTTCTCTCTAACTCTCTTTGTAGACTCCAAACAGAGGGCACGAAACTCAGGGTATACCATGCTTGCCTGATGTCAACTTTGCCAGAATTTCAACCTGATGATCCACAGATAATCTACATACTTTCCTCATTATTCTAGGCATCATTATATTGATTATGGTCCAGTACACATCTTATTCTTGAAGCTAACAGAAATGGTAACCTGTCATGGATCTCCACAAAACTATCCCTAAACTTCAAAAATCATTCTCCTATGGTCTCTAAACACTCCTATCCTAACCACATGACCTATAGCAGTCTGAGTAATGAGGTTCGAAGAAGTTTACATACCTTGCAGTTGGTGATGGCAATGGTGGTTAGACTCCACTTCAACCTTTGATACTTGCTGAAAATGATCTCCAATGAATGTGTGTGCTTCTGTTTGCAGTGATTTTTGCTTAATCCCCGTGAATTACTCTATTCCATTCTTCATGCAAGTTGGAGTTTCAACTTGAGTCTCTTCACACAGCCACGAATTCTCTCCAATCTCTTGTGCCAATTACTCCCTGATGATAGTGGATGATGATGGTAACAGAAATCAGAATGATGGAGGAAGTTTTAATGGAGTTTTGATGAAAATGCAACTTGGAGTGAAGAAGATAATTGGTACAATTCTTGATCAATTCAACCACTTCTTGATGTGAATCCTAGTGTTTGAATGATGATGATGAAGATTCAATCCAAAGATGTAAGAGTTTTGAGAGATTTGTGAGAGTTTGAGTAGCTTATGCAAGAATGGAAAAATGAATGAAAAATGGAGGTTTTGGACAAAATGGGAGCACCAACCCTTGCATGAATCAGCTTGCATGAATATATAGGTTGCATTAGAACCTCCTAGAAACTTGGAGAAGTTTCCCTTACACTTTTCCTTTTCAATTTGGATTATGTTACTTTCACTTCAAGCAACCATGGATAATTCACAAATTATGACCTAAACTCAAAATTCCACTTTAGCCAATGTCTTTAAAATGCCTTTTCCATTCAAAATGACCTATAATTTTGCATCATTTGGCCAAGATATGAAAAATCTCATTTTTTAAGCCATTTTTCTTCATTAAATTCACCAATTTTGAAACCTTGTGCTATGGACATTTCCAATCTCTCATGGTCACTTTTATAGACTCAAAATGTCATTTGGAGCAAGTTTTATGTTGTAAGTTTTTCCATTTGAGGCCTCCTTGTATGAGTTTTGGACATAGGTTAAAATGACCTGTAATTCACAAATGACCAAAATACCCTTTGCTTGCCAAGACCATAAGTTGAGTTCCACACATTAAATGAAGGCATACTATACCATTCTAGAAAGCTAAGACAATGAGGAACAATTCTTATGTTGACCAGAAATCCATTTGAAATCTCCTTGAGGGGTAAAAATTGCTTGGAAGTCAAGTCACTTTCACAGACAAAATTTCAGATACCTCAGATGACCTGTAACTTGCAAGGACCATAACTTGAGTTCTATAAATCTCCTTGATGTCTTCCACCACTCAAATTAAAGGTCTTGAGATCCTCTACAAGTTTCATGTTGGCCAAGAAGCCATTTGAAGCTTTCATTTTGACTTATCGTGCTTGGAAGTTTGACCTAAACCAGGGAATTTTACACAGAAACCCTAATTTAGAAACTCCTCTTCTCCTTGATTTCTCTTGAATTATTCTTAGCATAACAACATATCCTTATTATTCATGTCAAATGATGAACCCCACATCTCTCCAATAGCCCTTAATGCCTTTTAATCAGTCAATTGACCTAGAGTTGACCCAGGGTTGACCCAGATGAAACCCTAGTTGACTGTCTTCAACTGTAATTCTTGTGACTTCACCAATGACTTGTCTCCTTCCCCAAATGACTTTCTAAGTCCTCCAATGATGTCTAGATACTCCCCATGCCTTCAATTCACAGCTCATACTTCCCTTGTTGATCCTCAGACACCCTCAGTTAGGAGATATACTCAATGCTTGATCCACTGAACTCCCTGCTTTCAAATTCTTTCTTGATGACTTGAATGAGATTGAATTAGGATAATAACCTCTGGATAGGCCTCTAGAGATGAGAATAATGCTTGATCCCCTGTTGAATGACTTGCTATGCTTATGCTATGCAGATGGTTAACCTATGTACATAACTCTATATGCAAATGCTAATGGTATTGAAACATAAACCAAGTGAATAAGATTGAGCAAATTTTAGGGTGCAACACCCACTGGTTGGGGAAGTGAGTTCGATGATGATGACTGAAGCTGCAGCGCTTCAAAGGATTTCGGCCTACATGGCCGAGACTAAACTACAAACGGCCTTGGAGGCCGCTAATAACAAAATTCCTGAAGGAGCCAATGAAAAATCCAAACAAGCAGGTCCAATTGGGTATTTCGACCCTAAGATTCAATACGAGGGGCAGAGACTCGACGCCATATATGACGATGAGCCTTTGGGTTTCGAAAAGGATCCTTTGGCCAGCAATGTCAAAATATTGGCGCAAGATCCACTGGAGGAAGTTGACCTGGGAGATGGAGCAATCAAAAGGCCAACTTATATTAGCGCCAGCCTCGACCCCTAACTTAGGGTCGAAACCATTCAGTTGCTACGAGAGTACAGGGATTGTTTTGCTTGGGACTATGACGAAATGCCAGGTCTAAAGAGAGACCTAGTCGAGCACAGGCTACCAATCAAGCCTGGCAAAAAACCAGTCAAGCAGAATCCAAGGCGCTTCTCCCCTGAGATCCTCTCAAAAATAAAGGAGGAAATCGAAAGACTCCTCCGATGCAAATTCATCCGTACGACCAGGTATATCGAATGGCTAGCAAATATTGTACCAGTCATAAAGAAAAACGGATCGTTAAGGGTCTGTATAGACTTTAGGGATTTGAATTCAGCCACCCCTAAAGATGAGTATTTGATGCTAGTGGCAGAAATGTTAGTCGATTCAGCTGGTGGCCACGAATACCTTAGCATGCTGGATGGATATTCTGGTTACAACCAGATTTTCATTGCTGAGGATGACGTTCCTAAAACAGCGTTCTGTTGCCCAGAGGCCTTAGGCACTTACGAATGGGTAGTGATGCCTTTTGGCCTAAAGAATGCTGGGGCAACGTACCAGCGGACGATGAATTCGATTTTTCATGACTACATTGAGTCCTTTATGCAAATTTACATTGATGACATTGTGATAAAATCTGTGTCAGGAAAGGCTCATGTGGAACACCTGCGCAAATCCTTCATGAGAATGAGGAAATTTGGACTCAAGATGAATCCCCTCAAGTGTGCATTCTATGTGCAAGCAGGAGATTTTTTGGGTTTCGTAGTCCATAAGAAGGGGATCAAAATCAACCAAAACAAAACGAAGGCCATCATGGAAGCGAAAGCGCCATCCAACAAGAAGGAACTTCAGTCCTTGCTGGGAAAAATAAATTTCCTAAGAAAGTTCATATCGAATCTCAACGGAAAAGCACAAGCCTTTTCGCCATTGCTTCGAGCCACTAAGGAGAAGTTCGAATGGACGAAAGATCAGCAAGAGGCCTTCGACAAGATCAAAGACTACTTGACTCATCCTCCAGTCCTTGCACCTCCATGTCGAAACAAAAACATGAGATTGTACATAGCAGCATCAGACAAAACTCTAGGGAGCATGCTTACTCAAGATGATGAGAGTGGTGTCGAAAGATCCATTTACTACCTTAGTAGAGTTTTAAATGATGCAGAAACTAGGTATAGTGAAATAGAGAAATTATGCTTATGTTTGTATTTCTCATGTATGAAATTGAAGCAATATATAAAACCAGTTAATGTTTACGTATCTTCACATTTTGATGTTATTAAGCACATGTTGTCCAAACCTATTTTGCATAGTCGAATCGGTAAATGGGCATTAGCATTAACTGAGTATTCATTGACTTATAGACCGTTGAAAGCGGTCAAAGGGCAAATAGTGGCTGACTTTATTGTCGACCACTCCATTCATGAAAATACCCTGAACTTTGTCGAACTAGAGCCTTGGAAGCTATACTTTGATGGGTCTAGTCACAAGAACGGGACAGGCATAGGTCTATTGATCATTTCGCCTGACAAAATTCCAACAAAATTCAAGTATAAGGTTGAGGGCCTATGTTCTAATAATGAGGCTGAATACAAAGCTTTGACCGTCGGACTTGAAATTTTGTTAGAATTGGGGGCAACCCGAGTCGAAATAATGGGAGATTTAGAGTTGGTTGTAAAATAGCTAACAAAGGAATACAAATGCGTTAAAGAAAATATCATCATGTATTTCGTAATAGCTAACAGACTGCTCAAGAAATTTGAAGTCTGTACCATTCGACACATACCACGAATACACAATCAGATAGCCAACGACCTGGCACAAGTTGCCTCAAGATACAGGGTCTCGAAGGAGAACTTACAAGAGGCAATCGAGGCCAGAGGTAAGGTGGTGTCCGTGGGCTTGAGACCATCAGACTTGGAAGTCACGAAATTTGGCTACGTCGACGAGGAAACCTTTGAGATTTTTACAGTCGAAGTTTTGACATACAAAGATAGGAGGAAACCTCTGGTCGAATACCTTCAGAACCCTTCATCGACTATAAAATGAAAGATAAAATACCAAGCACTAAGCTACATCCTGTTGGGGAATGAGTTATTTAAGAAAACTTCTGAGGGAGTTTTGCTTAAATGCCTCAGTGAATCTGAAGCATACTTAGCATTGTCCTCAGTCCATGGTGGGACATGCGGGGCACACCAAGTAGGCCATAAGATGAAATGGTTGCTGTTTCGCCAGGGGATGTACTGGCCTACGATGCTGAAAGATTGCAACGAGTTCGCCAAAGGTTGTCAGGAATGCCAAATTCATGCTGGCATACAACATGTCCCAGCAAGTGAGTTGCATTCCATAGTCAAGCCATGGCCATTCAGAGGTTGGGCTTTAGACCTTATAGGAGAGATTCGACCGGCGTCTTCTAAAAACCAGAAATACATTCTAGTGGGGATAGACTACTTTACCAAGTGGATCGAGGCTATACCTTTACCGAAGGTAGACCAAGAAGACATTATCGAATTCATTCAGAAGTATATCATCTACAGGTTTGGCCTACCAGAGACAATATCGACAGATCAAGGGTCAGTATTTACGGGTAGGAAGATGCAGGAGTTTGCTAAAGAAATGGGATTTAAACTCCTTACCTCGACACCTTACTACGCCCAGGCCAACGGCCAGGTCAAAGTAGCAAACAAAGTAATAATTGGCATGATAAGGAAACAGATTGGAAGCAAGACTAGGAATTGGCACAAGACATTGGATCAAGTCCTATGGGCATGTCGAACATCCCCGAAGGAAGCAACCAACACTTCCCCTTATCGACTTACTTTCGGACATGTCGCAGTATTGCCAGTCGAGATACACATACAGTCAGTAAGAATTCAAAGACATCATGAAATACCTAGAGAGATTTATTGGGACATGATGCTTGATGAGTTAGTCGACTTAGACGAAGAGAGAATAAAAGCTCTAGAACTCTTGAGAAGACAAAAGAGGAGAGTGGAGAAATCATATAACAAGAAGGTCAAAGCGAAGACTTTCCTGGTTGGAGACTTGGTATGAAGGGTAATCCTGCCTATGGATCGAAAGGTGAGATCCCTAGGCAAGTGGTCCCCGAAGTGGGAAGGATCATTCTAGGTATCGAAGGTATTCTTCAATGGGGCATATGAAGTGACAGAGCTGAGTAAGGATGAGAGAGTATTAAAAGTAAATGGCAAATATCTAAAGAAGTATAAACCTGCACTTCGAGAGGTGAAAATATCAACAGAATAACTATTAAAGATAAAGTGAAGCCATAAATGGTAATTGAAAAAATGCCAAAATGGCCCAATATCTTACAAACAAAAAGAAATGGCTCATAAAGGCCAGCATAATCTACTCTATTACAAAAACCCAACAAATAAAAAAGGAAGATTCTCCTTCATCTTAAGGTAAGTCGACTTTTGAAGTTCGAGACGGCTTTGGCATTGAGCTTTATCTGCCCTTAGCTGGGCAATTTCAGATTCCAAACGACGGGCTTCCTCAGCATAGGTGACGGCGTGATTAAGCTCAGATGTTAAGAAGGTGTCGTTGAAAGAAGATAATTCAACGTTCTTTCTCTTAGCCTTCGCTATCTTACTACGGAGCTTTTTAATCTTCCGTTCCCAACAGGCGATGTTCGCCTCGTTAGTCAGGACCTCTTGTTTATTCTTCTCCTTGGTTTCTTCAAACTCAGTAATTTTCTCCTCAGAATCGACAACAGCGCTCCAAGCGGCAGCTTTGCTGCCAGCCTTCGTCTCAATCTCACCCTCAATCTGGGGCAATAGTTGATAGTCTTTGTAAACTTGGTCGATCAGGGTAGTAACCTCTCGAATAACGCTTGCAACCTCAGGATTAAGGGATTTAATGCCCACTTTTTGAAGGAGAGCTATGAGGGGAAGATGGCTGGCAGGGCCCATCTGCAGGAGGGTAAAAAGATCCCCTTTGAAGATTTTTTGCTTGACCTTGTCGAGGGCACTGTCAGTTGGTGGCTTTGAGGTTTGCCCTTCGTAAATCGAAGTACTGGGAGTATGGCTAGAAGAACGACTTCTCCTACTCAACAAAAGCCTGATATATTGTCGAGGATTGGAAACCTTCAATGCATCCAGTTCGGCGGGAGTAAGTTGAGTTTCGCCTGGGAAGAAGTTTGTTGGAGTATCCTTTGGGGTAGGAGGAACGAGAGTCCTTGTTGTTTTAGTAGTTTCAGGTCCTTTGACGGAACTGTCCATAATTTGTAAATCTTTATCTTTGCTGTCCTTGGTCTTGTCAATATGCTCTTCCATGGCATCCCCAGCACTTTTGTCACCAGATTTATGCAAGTCAGGCTGGAGCTTAGCCTGATCCTCGATGGCTTGGTTACCCTCGACAGCTGTTTCAGCCACAGCTACTGTCTGACCCAAAGGGGAGTTGGTTGTATAAGCCTGAGTTGTTTTCTCCTCCGAAGCGTCAACCTCATCATCCACTGTAATAGGATCAACCTGAGGATTGTCATCTTCATGATCAGACCTGTTAGTCTGAGACTACTGGGTAGTGGTCTTTGCAAGAGATTGAGGGGCTGTGAAAGAATCAGGTTTATTAATTTCGCCAAGTGAACTCACACCAGAACCCAAATCAGAAGTGGGATGATAGGTAAGCTCACCTTGGCTATTCAAGGAGTATAGTGACAGAGGAATTGCGGTGGGATTAGATCTTGAAGTTCCAGCATCATCCTAGAAAGGTGGAGATTAGAAAGAATGAAGACTAAAGAATCAGTGCAAAGACCGAAGGAAAGGTTGATGTATAACATACCTTGACAGTTTCATCAGCGGGACTCGAATTGTCACTTTCCATGGGGACAGCCGCTTGAAGCGAAGCATCCCCTACAGGAGCAGGAGTAGGTTCTGGAGGAGGAGTGGTAGGTTGAGGTATGTTGGTCACAACAGGAGCAGTTGGAGCAACAACAGCAGTTGGAGCATCAGGAGCATCCACGTCATAAATAATCTTTCTTTTCCTTTTCACTTGAAGACTCTCACGAGGAGAATCGTCTTCGTCATTAGAATCAAGAATAATTTGGGGAGAAACCCTTTTTAATCTCCTTTGAGGAGTAGGTGGTTTTCGACTAGCCTAAAAACAACATGGAATGGTGAGATTGAGTAAAGAGATCGAGATAGTAAAAGTTGCGGAAGGCTACCTTTTGACCTTCATCCTTGACTTCAGTCCTGGTTGTTGGGGCAACACGTTTTAGAGCAGCTGGGAAAAATAGATGATACTTAAAACAGTTAGCAACAATAAAGCTCAGAGAGGGAAGTCCAAATCAAAGGGGGATGAACCTTCAAGAATGTCGGATTCGATGCGAACATCTTCGATACTGACATGAAGGTGCCCTTTAAACGTATCGAGTGTATGTTTAGTCGGAACCACCCGTTGTGCCTTGGGCTTAGACTGCTGTCAAAGAATTTTTATAGCATCTCCACAAATAAACCAATCTGGAAATGGAGGGGCAAGAGTCACCCTAAAACCAGCGGTTGGTAGTCGAGGGATCTTTGGGGGGAAAAGTTTAAAGGCAACCTCATACCGTTTCTCGCAAGGAACAGAAGAGGGAATCTTTAAACTATCCAGTTTTTTGGAAAATTTTTCTTTTAAGGTAACAGCAGCCTCGCGGATGGTTCGACTAACATCATCTGGTCGATAGGCCGTTTTGAAATATTTTTGGAAGGCTTGGATCTCTTTGATATGAGTAGACGTACCTTTCTTGACCTTCTCCTGCACATCAATGAAAGCTTGGTCAATCAAGCGAGTAAAACTAGGAGCATCGAGAAATTCTGAAGCATAATGCTTCGACCACCAATCATAGAAATTTTGGGAACAAAAGTAAGAAGGTTCAAAATAAACAGGTGTGAGGTAGGACTTGTGAGCGTGGCGTGCCAGTTGCGTCGAACAATCTAGAGGAGACATCACAGTAAAAGGAAGGATGACATGTGACTTCTTATCGTACAAGCATTTGGGCAAGGTTTGAATTAACCCAAATTGCCTAGAGACCAAGTTAGGTTGATATACTAGCAGGCTGGAGTGACCTTTTACGAGGTTTAGTTTGTGGATTAGTAGGCGGGGAATGAGGAACCTCTCCCAGATCAGCTTCGACTCCTCCTCATGTTTCTTTAAGGGAGAAGGGAAGAGTCTAGTAAACCACTCTGGCCCATATTTCGTTCTGCGAAGGGAGCCATGTTCGCAGTAAACTCATGCCGCTTTGCAAACATATGAACAAAGCTGGACAAATTGGATCGAAGGGAATGACCTTCCTCGCTATGAGTAAGTTGAGCCAAGCGAGGCCATTCGACTCTCCTCTCACCAATTGCAGGCGAATGTTCATCAACTTCACCTTTGATGGGAAGACTATGCTCAAACATGGCATTAAGACACAACTGAAGAAGCCAGAAGGGACCCGACAACAGCAAGTTGCCATGACTGTCAGGATCTTTCAGTTTACTCACACCTTCGCCTAAGGCTTCGTAAAGGCTGGCCAGGATCATTTTGCTGAGGCAAACACCTCTCTTCACATGTAGTTGGTTGGCCAGGACCAGATACTTTCTCGCCACCTGCAAAGATTTGGTGCAAAATACACATTGGGATAACCACATGGCCAAGAAGGCTATGTGTTCTTCATCATCAACAGAGGTACTAGTTTTATTGTGGTAGTGTTGGACAAAAGCTGTATAGGTGTGTTTAGTATTGGCAAAACCAATGTTGTCATGACTATCGATCTCGGGATCATAAACAAGGTCGTAGGGTTTTAGGCCTACAATGGCAGCTACGTCGAGTAAAGTGGGTGTCATCATCCCACAAGGAAGGTGAAAAGTGTTGTGTGTCCTATCCCAGAAGAATAAGGAGGAGGCCAGCATGAGAGGACAGTACGAAGGGTCTACCTTCGACATCATAATCAGATTGTAAATCCCAGTGTCCTTCCAGTCCTGGGCTTTTACATTCTCTATTTTCGTCAGCCAGTTGAGATAGAGTTCAGAATCTTTGAAATAGGGGGTGGCCCTAAACAATCTGGCCCCATCGTGAAGATACCTAAATTCCATATCGAAAAGGCTCAGGCTATCAGGACCGTCGGTGGAAGTCTTTTTGAAGTCTTTTTGCCCTAGGGGTTTCGTGGTTCTGTAAGAAGGGAAGAAATCTTTGATGGCGGAGTAGTTGAAACCTGGAGGGGGTAAAGGCCCAGACATGGCTAAAGGTTTCCCTGCAACAGTTACAGGAATGATTACCTGAGATTCGTAAATATGGCGTTTCTCTTCCGTCAGGGGTTCGCGGATGAACTGTTGATTCTTTACCGCCTGGGGGCCGCTCAAGCTAGCGAATGGAGGAAGTATGGATGCAGAAGTTTGTCCCTTAGGTTGCATTTTCTTCTTCTGGTGATCAGCCATTGTTAAAGCTTCTGAGTAAGAAGTAAGAGTTGGTTGGTTGGAAGCAGAAAATTAGAGAAAAAGCAAGGAAAGTTACGGAGAGTTAGAGAAGTTGTAAAAAATGAAAACAACAAAGGGAAATTACTTATATAGTGAGTGGAAGACTGAAAGTTTCCATCATTAAGGGGCTAGAGTTAGTGGGCCACGTGTATACTTGGATGTGGAATGGCAGAGGTAGTAGTTGCAAATCACGTCCCCGAGGTTGGTAGGGTGATGATGGCCCACGATTTTGTTGAGTCTCGAGGAAATAGCCATGATGATAATGACGTCATAAAACGTGCATCAAGGTGGCGGAACAGTAGCTGGCGTGTCCATAGCTATCTTTTCTTTTTCTCTTTCATTCCCTTTCAACTTCTCAGGCTTACATTGGTGGAAAGAGTATCAGACGACACTCATAAGGGTAAAGCGGCGTCTAAGGTCATAAGCTGTCAAAAAATGTGCTTTTCTACGGTCGAAGTTGAAAAGACATTTTTGGGGGGCAATTTGTTAGCTCCTAAATTCGACGCCTCAGTTAAAAAGAAGGTATCCAAGACAAAAGGGTGGATAATGACTTGAATGCAAGAAAGTGGTCGAAAGGAGGAAAAGTTAAGTCGAAGGGCTCACCCGGAGGCCAAGGGTTCGACCGCCTGCTGAGGCGAATGATGTGTCGAAGTATTTGAAATTTGAATGTTGGAGGGAACGGTTTTGCTTGTGGAAAATGGAGGGAGACACGTGTCATCTTAGGAATAATGGATCCATGCATTTGAGACAAGTGGCGGAATGATATTAGGATGGAAGTTATGAGAGGTTATTTTTTTGTTACTATAAATAGAGTGTCTTAGACATATCCAAAGTGTGTTGTAATTTACTATTGTATGAATTACTCTTGAAACTACTCCAAGTATCCGAGTGTAGAGAAAGTGAGTATTGTAAGAGAATGTACGTGATGTAAACACACCATCTTTTAACTTAATGCAATTTACTTGTTTTTACTTTAAGTTTTACAAAATATTTTATTGTCTTTATTGTCTTTATCCCTTTTTCTCCTTGCCTTATTTCTCTTCTTCCTACGCAATTCTTTTCTCTTCGTCCTCAATCTAACTTCACCTTTACCAACAAACTTTCTTCTCTTTTATTAGAAACCTCACTTTACCTTTAAATTAATCCGTAGTCGAATAGAGGGTCCTTTAGGATTCTTCTATCCTAATACTGTTCGAGTGTGGAACTTGAGTAAATTCTTAAAACCAAAAAATAAATCTTTTAGCACATGTCCTAGGATCAATCTGATCGATCCTGTAAGTCACCAAAGTTAGATTTGGAAGATCAGCGGTTGTTCTCCGATTTTCAAGGGAAACAGTTCACTTATTGAATTTTACTTGGGGTACTTCACACATCAAGTGTTCGACTACTTGCTTGAATACAAACATTTGAGCTGGTTTTCAATTTGGTTTATATTCCACAAGCATTGGAAGTTGTCCAACTTTGAGTGAACAAAATCTTATTAATTCGTGTTCAAACTATTGATTCAATTTCTCGTCTTTATCGTTATTCCATATAGGCATAGAGTATATCCGGTATTTTTGGTAACGGTTCGTTTAGACGATTGTAGTTCCCCAACCGCTTTCGCTTAAAACTTTTAAAAATCAAATTATCTTAAGTGCCGACTCTGTTTAGAATAAGTGATCTATTCAACCTTACCTTCTATATCATTGTCGTCGTCTAACAAGTGGTATCAAGAGCACCGATTCATTCCGTGCTTCGCATATAACTTCTTAAAATATGGCAAATAAACCAAAAGGGGCTTACAATAAAACACCTGTTTTTAATGGTGAGAATTATAGTTACTGGAAACATTGATACGCGTGCATATAAATTCCATTGACAGAAAGGTATGGAACGTTATATTGAACGGTTCGATAGAAATTACCATGACCGATGAAAATAACGTTGTTGTGCTTAAGCTTGAAGCACAATGGAATGATGAAGATGATAAAAAGTACAATTACAATTGGAAGGCTAGAAATATTCCGATCTCCTCCTTGGGAGTTGATGAATATCATAGAGTTTCACATTGTATGACTGTTAAAGCTATGTGGGACTCATTGCAAGTTTCCCATGAGGGAACTAATACCGTCAAACTAGATAGAATCAACACTTTGAATCAAGAATTTGATCTCTTTCACATGGAGCAAGGGGAAACCATTACCGATATGCAAAAGAGATTTTCTCATTTAATCAATAGACTAAATTCACTTGGTAGACCAATTTTCAATGATGTTTCTACTAACAAAGTTTTAAGATGTCTTACCAAGGAGTGGAAACCAACGGTCACGGCCATAGAGGAAGCAAATGATCTTATGACTTTGGACCTTATAACTCTTTTTGGAAATCTCCAAGAACATGAGCAAGTGCTTCTTAGACTCGAGCAATTTGAGAAAAAGGAAAATAAATAAAATACCAAAACCACAGAAAAGAAGTTTATAGCTCTAAAAGCTTCTTGTTTAAAGTCCTCCGCAAAAGAGTTAAGTGATTATGACTCGAGTGATGATGATGATGAAGAAATGAATGAGGATATAGGGTTGTTCGTGAAGCAATACAATCGTTATGTAAATAAGAATGATATCCAACATTCTGAAAATAATCTCGTCAATTTTAGAAGACAATCAAGGTCTTCCAAGAATAAAGGCAATAAGAGGAGTAAAGCAAGAGGGTTGTGGTTTAATTATGGAAAAGTCGGGCACTATAAACTGGATTGTCCATTGATGAAGAAGGACAAAGTAAAGGAAAGTAATCACTCACAAAAGAAATAAGGTAAGCCTATAAGAGCTTACATCGCTTGTGAAAGTAATAGTGAGTCATTTGCGGATAATAGTTTAAGTGACGAAGAAGAGTCCATCAACCTTTGTCTTTACGCTCATCAAAAGAAGAAAAATAAAAAGGTACGACATGCTAAATATGAAAACTCTAATAAATTGTCTCATTCTAAAATACAACATGCCTTTGACGCCTTACACCATGAAGCTAAGAAGTCTTTAAACTGTTGGCCTCAAACGAGCATATTTTTACTCACTTGGAGAAAAAGATCTCTGATTATGAAAGGGAATTGGAGGCTCTTAAGACATCTATGGTGGAAGTAACAAAGGTAGATGTTGAGGAAAAAAGAAGTAGATGGTTAAACTTTGGGTGTGATACTTGTCATATTTGGCAAAAAGAGGTTAGAACTCTTAAAGCCAAACTTGACAAGGCTCTAGAACCAAAGATCACTTCTGCTATTGATAGATCACACTTTAGAAAAAGCATGATTAATCCTTATAAAAAATATACATATATGATCAAAAATCAAGATAACACAAGTGATACAAAGGTTAACCTCACTTGCTTGTATTGTTGCAAAAGGGGTCATACCATTGCTAAATGTCGCTTTAGGAGATTTTTAGTTCCTAAAGGGGTTTATCAGTGGTTGCCTAAATGCAACCGAGATTTCACTCACGACCAAGGACCCAGTAAACAATTGGGTACCTATTTTCGTTGATTGTTTTTATAGGTACAAAGTCTTGAGCCTACAGAGAGAAGATGGGTTCTCGATAGTGGTTTCTCGAGACATATGACAGGAGACATAGCTCTCTTCATTGACTTTATGGAAAAGAGGAAGGAATTCATAACCTATGAAGACAACAACAAGGGAGCAATACTTGGAAAAGGTAGTGTAGGTAATCCCTCGTCTACTACTATCTCTGATGTATTGCTAGTCGAGGGCCTTAAACACAACCTAATAAGCATTAGTCAATTATGTGACAAGGGATACAAAGTATCTTTTTTAAAGGATTGTTGCATGATTGAAAATAATGATAAAAAGGGGAATGTGTTTAATGGCTTAAGGGACAAATATCTCATCACTATGAGTGAAGACTCATGGTTGTGGCATAGACGTTCGGCGCATGTCAATTTTGACTTGCTAAACAAGATAATTTCTAAGGACCTAGTGATTGGCTTACCCAAAATCAAGTTTTCAAAGGACCACTTATGTGATGCGTGCCAAATGGGGAAGCAAACAAGGATCTCATTTAAATCTAAAAACGTTGTTTCAACTATGAGACCTCTTGAACTTTTTCATATGGACCTCTTTGGACCATCTAGAATTAAGATTCGTGGTAACTACTATGGTTTTGTTATAGTCGATGATTTCTCTAGGTTTTATTGGACTATCTTCTATGCTAGCAAGAGCGATACTTTTTCGGCCTTTGAAAAATTTGCCAAACTTTCTCAAAATAAGTTAAACACAAACATTATATCAATTAGAAGTGATCATGGAGGTGAGTTTGAAAATCATCTATTTGAAGAATATTGTGGTAGGCATGGAATTGATCATAATTTTTTCGTTCCGTGTACCCCTTAGCAAAATGGGGTCGTGGAACGTAAAAATCGAATTTTGGAAGAGTTAGGAAGAACTATGATCAATGAAAGTGGCCTTCCTAAATATTTTTGGGCCGATGCCCTTAATAAGGATTGTTATATTTTGAATAGGGTGCTCATCTGTCCTATTCTTAACAAAACTCTGTATGAACTTTTGAAAGGGAGGAAGCCCAGTGTGTCTCACCTTTATGTTTTCGGTTGTAAGTGTTTCGTGTTGAACAATGGTAAGGAGAGTCTTGACAAATTTGACTCCAAGGAAGATGAAAGTATTTTTTTTGGATACTTTCAGTCAAGTAAATCATATAGGATATATAATAAGAAGTTACTTATTGTTGAAGAATCTATTCATGTCACTTCAAATGAAACTTATCTAAAAAGTGTCGGAAAAGGTATTTCGTTTCATGGTGCAGGTGTATCTTCTAAAGACATACTCAAAGACACTGAGAAAGGAATTGATCAACCTGACTCAGTGAAAGTTGAGAAGGAAAAAGATCACCATCATGAGGAGATTGAGAAGGTTCATCCGACTAACACTGATGGCCTTCCTCTAGCTTAGAAGTCTTCCAAAGACCATCATATCGAAAACATTCTCGGTGATATTTTAAAGGGAGCGACCACAAGATCTAAGCGAAGCAACTTATGTTATCACTTTGCTTTTGTCTCTTAGGTTGAGCCTAAAAACCCTAAAGAGGCATTACTCGATTAACATTGGTTCTTATCAATGCAACATGAATTTAATTAGTTTAAAAGAAATGAGGTTAGGGACCTTGTCCCTTCTCCGCGAGGCCATCGAGTAATTGGCACCCGGTGGGTGTTTAGGAACAAACTAGACGAAAATGGAGTTATAACACGTAACGAGGTGTGCTCAGTCGCGCAAGGGTATAACCAAGATGAGGGAATCGACTATGAGGAAACTTATGCACCAGTTGCACGACTCGAGGCTATACGCCTTTTGCTTGCTTACGCATGTGCGAAAAATTTCAAATTATTTCAAATGGATGTAAAACGTGCTTTCCTCAATGGATAGATCAATGAAGAGGTTTATGTAGCCCAACCTTCTAGGTTTGAATCCCATGAGTATCCTGATCATGTCTACAAGCTAAAACGAGCTTTGTATGGACTCAAACAAGCCCTTAGGGCTTGGTATGACCGTCTTAGCAAATTTCTACTTGATCAAGGGTATTCATGAGGAAAGGTTTACACAAATCTCTTCATTAAACATTAAGAAAAACACTTAATTTTGGTACAAATTTATGTTGATGATATCATTTTTGGATCAACTAACATGAATATGGTCAAGGAGTTTTCTAGATTAATGCAGAGAGAGTTCGAGATGAGCATGATGGGGGAGCTCAAATGTTTCCTCGGATTGTAAATCAAGCAACTCGAAGAGGGTACGTTTGTGAGGAAGACAAAATATTTCCTTGAGCTTCTCAAGCGTTTTGACATGGCAAAATCCAAGGCGATTGACACTCCGATGCCGACATGTGCAGATCTCAATCGAGATGAGAATGGTAAGGATGTGGAGGTGAAGAAGTATAGAGGTATAATCGGCTCTCTCCTCTATCTTACCGCATCCCGACCCGACATAATGTTTAGTGTTTGAATGTGTGTGAGGTATCAATCATATCCCAAGGAATCTTATTTGAAAGTCGTAAAGCGCATACTTAGATACCTCTCTGGTACTCCAAAGTATGGGCTCTAGTATTCCAAGGGTAATGATTGTTCCTTGGTTGGCTTTTCCGATTTTGACTTTGTTGGTTGCAAATCGGATAGGAAAAGCACAAGCGGAACTTGTCCTTTTTTTTCAAATTCTTTGGTGAGTTGGCATAGCAAAAAGCAAGTTTTCGTTGCTTTGTCAACAGTCGAAGCGGAATACGTTGCGGTCGGTAGTTGTTGTGCTCAAGTCTTATGGCTTAAGCAACAATTGCTCGACTTCAATCTAAAACTTGAGCATATTCCTATTTTTTGTGTGATAACACAAGCATCATTAATCTAACCAACAACCCCATATTACATTCACGCACCAAGAATATCGAAATACGTCAACATTTCCTTAGGGATCATGTGGAGAAGGATGATGTGGTCTTTGAGCACGTTGATACCAAAAATCAACTTGTGAATATCTTTACAAAACCACTCGCTACAGAGCCTTTCTTTCACATCCGTAGGGAACTAGGCATTCTCGACATCTCAGATCGTGTTTAGGAGTTTATTGTTGCTTGCTTTATATATATATATATATATATATATATATATATATATATATATATATATATATATATATATATATATATATATATATATATATATATATATATATATATATATATATATATATATATATATATATATATATGTGTGTGTGTGTGTGTGTGTGTGTGTGTGTGTGTGTGTGTGTGTGTGTGTGTGTGTGTGTGTGTGTGTGTGTGTGTGTGTGTGTGTGTGTGTGTGTGTGTGTGTGTGTGTGTGTGTGTGCTTTTCTATGTCTTTATCTAACAAAATGAAGAAGTAGTTAAGTCATATGTGAGGTAGGGAACTAGGCATTCTCGACATCTCAGATCGTGTTTAGGAGTTTATTGTTGCTTGCTTTATATATATATATATATATATATATATATATATATATATATGTGTGTGTGTGTGTGTGTGTGTGTGTGTGTGTGTGTGTGTGTGTGTGTGTGTGTGTGTGTGTGTGTGTGTGTGTGTGTGTGTGTGTGTGTGTGTGTGTGTGTGTGTGTGTGTGTGTGTGTGTGTGTGTGTGTGCTTTTCTATGTCTTTATCTAACAAAATGAAGAAGTAGTTAAGTCATATGTGAGGGCATCTATCATCGATCGCGGCTGAGGTAATATCTTTCCTCATTATTAAATTTTCTTGATCACTTCATATGTGTAAGTTGGTGTACCAAGTTATGTGTTATTATTGATGTTTATTGCATGATTAAGCATGTTTTATCCTTTTGAATGTTTGAAATATGTGTAGGCTATATGTTTATCTCTTTTTGATGCATATATGACTCAAAATGATGATTTGTGCTGATTTTTAATGGTTGAGTCGACCTAAACAGAACACTGGTCGACTCATAAAATGACAATTTTTCATGATTTGGAAGCGGGTCTGCTCAGGTCGACTCTTAGGTCAACTCAAGTTTTGAAAATTTCTTATTGTCTATGCTTTTTCAGTATGCATCGATGAAATGACTGTATAGATCGACACGTCGCGTGATTTTTCTGAAAAATCCTTGTTTTGATGAAACGTTCAAAATGCTTTGACCCATTTAATGCTTTCATTCTTTCTATGCATTCAAACATCATCATTAGCATTTACATTGGTACTTTGCATCTACACAAAGCTACTCTTTATATCTCCTCTTCCCAAAATCCCTATCAAAACCTAATTTTATCATATACTCAAGGAGTCTAGTGAGTTTCTCTTCAACACCAAAAACTCTATTTTACTATTCATCTTCCTCAAGAATTGCTCTCATGGCTACACAAAGAGTCACAGGGAAAAGAACAACCAGAGCTCCATTCGCTCAAGCTAGCACTTCAAAAGCTGCTCTACCGGTAACCGCTCTCTCTTTATTACCTCCTGAATATACTGAACTTTATGAGAAAAATCTTAGCAAGTGACCAATTGTCAAACAATTTGTTTATTATCGAAAAGCTGCTGAAATAATGCATATCCAAGAAGTACTTGAACTTCTGGATGCTCAGAATTTCAACCAGCTTTTGGAATGCGATAATAAATATAATGAGGATTCGGCCAGAATTTTCTATACTGGTCTTCAAGGAAAATTCAAAGGTTTTGAGTTCAGTACTAAGATTGGAAATAATAAAGTCTCCGTAAATGACTCTGTTTGGAAAGATCTTTTCAATATGTCTCCTATAACTGCTGATCCACTGATTAAGGTCACGGATACTCAAACCGTGGACGGGTATGAGTTCAAGGAAGCCTTGAATTCCATGCTAAAGAAACCATATGCTGACGACATTGTCGCTAGCGATCTTTTTCCAAAATTGGTCACAATTGGTAGGTTGAAACTGGTTGATAGAATTTTACAATGGATTATCTCTCACATTCTTCGACCCAAGAAAGGTGGTTATTCTCGGGTTTACCAAGATGAGGTTCACTTGGTTTACATCCTGAAAAAGAAGATCAAAATTAACTAGCCTCACTATATTGCGAGTAGAATCTACTCTTTGAAAGACTCTGGCGAGGGACCGCACTGTCATATGGCTCCTTCATCCAATATGTCCTTAATAATGGTGAAGTAGTAGTACCCTATATCCCATACACAACCTTGACAACCAACCAAGAGTTTTGTCAAAAGACTCTAACTATGATAGGTTATATTTAGGATCCTCGTGATACGCGCTATAAGTTTATTGTTAATGCAACCAATGCTCGTCTGCAGAAATCTGATGAGAGTGAAGAAGACGAAGAAGAAAAAGAAGACGAAGGAGAAGATGGTGGAAATAAAATAGATACTGATGAACAAGACAATAGTGGTTGGCTAGATCAATCACCCTTTTTGGACCCATATGGAAACCAAGGATGGGGTGCCTGGAAACACACGGGTTGGACCATACTTGATGCAAATTACATGCCACAAACAACGAATTGGGATTATCAAGAGACACCTGATTAGAATTACATGCCTCCATCACCTTTGCATCCCCAACAGAATAATAAAGAACTCCTCGAAATGATGAGGAGCATGCAACTCGAACAACAAAACTTTGTCACTGCCCAGGATGAGCGGTTCACAAATCTGCAGAACCAACTTCAGGCTCACACAAATAACTTCAACATATTCGCCACAACAGTGATGGGTCGTTTTGATAGGATGGTTGGATCTGCTACATGTCAAAACCATGCTCTCACTTCCAGTTTCAACGTTATTAATCGAGCTTTCCTCAAACTTACAGAGCAGATAGATGAGCAACAACTTCCTCTACCTCATGACTATCCATTTCGCAGAAGGGGCCATCATTTTAGGGGCAGGAGGCCTTGAGGAGTCTTTGTGTATCATTGTGTATATCATTTCATATATTGTTCATCAAATTCTAGTGTTCATCTTTTATTATATTTATTTGAATTATCAAGACATGAAGCTTTGTTAAACATTAATATTGCTAATAACACTTACTTCTTTTGGTCATTTGTTGTGTTAACTATTTATCCTTTTATATGTTTTTATTAACTTCATTATATGTGAGTGTTTGTTAATGCTATCCTGTTGTAAATTCGGTGAATATGCTTATCTCAATATACTATATGTCTTTCGTTGACCTATATCTTCTTTATTTTTTATGTTGCTAAAGGGGGAGAAGAGACCAAGCAAAAACAACAAATCACTTTACAAGACTAATCAAACATGTATATTGGTTCTAGATAAATGCATAGAGTAAGAGGGAGGATGATACTACACATTGTGATCAAGTGTTTTGCTACTGTTTTGCCATCATAAAAAAAGGGGGAGTATGTGAGGGCAAAGTATCTCATACTTGGTTATACTTGTTTTAATGATGTCAAAACATATATAGTTAGAAAAGTGTACTTTGGATGGTATCATTGAGTCGCATATGCATCCGTTATTTTTCTAGTGTCATGCATTTGTCAAAATATGTCTTGGTTCATATAGGAAAAGCACTATATGCATTCTATGTGAGTTTGATCATGTTGGTTGAGTTAGAGATGCATTAGGAACACTTAGAAATAGCTAAACATATCAAAATCTGTATTTTTGCAAGTTCTGAGTTTTTGAGTTGACTCAAAGCTTGCTTAGGTCGACTTATGCAGAAGTAAAATTTTGTGATTTGCTCTCAGGAGAGCTCGCGTCGATCCTTCGGTCGACTCATATTGTGTGCATTTGTATTTGTCAAAATTGAATTGCTTTTCATTGACTCATGGACCTGTTCCGGTCGATGCAGAGAGCATTTTCCTGCATAATTCTGAATTCAGGAGAGCTCAGGTCAACCCCCTATTTTTAGGTCGATCGTTCGCTCGTTTCTCATTAATTTTTTGTTATGTTTATCATTTAAAGTGACTGTTATATTGGTTATTTGATTATAGCTTTGCATATATATATTGAGTTAGCTCATTCTTCATAAAACAACAAGAATAGTGAAAATATACACTGATTTGGTTCTCATAATCTTCATCCTCTTTCTTGCATTTTCTCAACAAATACACATAATCATTTTTGTTGTGCATTCTGCATCATTGAGGATATAACGTCCATACATAGGATCGGTGTATCGGGTTTGGATTGAGAAATCAGTGGTTTTTTCTTGAATAAAACCTTTAGGGTTGTCCTCCAAGAATCTTGGATTTTGGGGGGTTTTGCACAAATCGTTCCTTCACAGATTCAGCCGAGCGAAGGTAATTGTAGAACGAGAGGTTCTGTCAATTTAGTAGCGTTAACCGGAGGATTGTGGAAGGAAGGTTTGGGTTCGAATTGTGGATGTTTGAAATTAGTCGGGCAATATTTGAAGACCAGAGGGTTGTTCAAAGGTGGTGCCGTAATCAGAGGTTTACTCATCACATTTGAAGGACTTGATTCATCTTGAATAAAGGGAAGAGAAGACATAGGCTCAACATCAACGTTTGGGATTGAGTGTTTGAATCCGATTGCTTCTCTTGTAAAAATAATTTGCAATAGGTTATATATACATGTCTCAATTCTATTTTTAGAATTGAGGACAAACGTACACCGAGCGAGGACGACGAGGGAACTGCCTCAACTTGGTGTTCTCTCTTTTTACTATTTTCATTGCTGAATTTTGAGTTTGTGTACAAACATATTAGTAGACTAAATTCTGGTGTATGTTAGTGCTGAAACATTTTTAGAAACTTCATTACAATCCGTTTGATTGTAATCGGAAAAGCTTAGCACTACGTTCACTTATTGAATTTTACTTAGGGTGCTTCGCACACCAAGTGTTTGATTAATTGCTTGAATACAAACGTTTGAGCTGGTTTTCAATTTGGTTTATATTCCACAAGCATTGGAAATTGTCCAACTATGAGTGAACAAACTCTTATTGATTCGTGTTCAAACTATTTATTCAATTTCTCGTCTTTATCAGTATTCCATATAGGCGTAGCGTATATCCGATCTTTTTGGTAATGGTTCGTTTAGACGATTGTAGTTCCTCAGCCGCTTTCGCTTAAAATTTTAAAAATTAAATCATTTTAAGCGTTGACTCTGTTTAAAATAAGTGATCTATTCAACCCCCTTCTAAATCATTACCATCGTCTAACAAATGGAAGGAAAGAATGGACTGCTCTGGGTAGTTGTTTAGGTGATCATGGATGTGGCGAGTTTATGTTGATGATAGAGTAAGAAGAGTTTGGAAGTGGAGAGTCTTGTTGTAGTTAATGGAAAGTGATTATATGGTGATGGAAATTGTGATATTGGTGGAAGAGAAAAGGTTTTCACTGCACTTGGTTTTCTGTAGCCTAAAACAAGATGAAAGATGGAAGATGTGTATGTCAAAGGAGATAGTGTTGTTAGCTTCAAAATTAAGGGAAGAGGTTTGTGATTTTGGAAAAAGCATAGTGAAGAGAAAGTATCCTTTTATTTCATGTGCATGAAGGGAGAGTATCATCAATATCATTGGCTCATGGGAATCAATATTGTTATAAGAGATATGAGGTCATGGTGGATGAAGGCTTTTATTTAGTGGTCAAATGAGAGACTTATGTTGACTGAGAATGTGAAGAGAGATACGTTGGGTCAAAGATGATTTAGACCCCATCAATGTTCACAATTTCTATTTATAATACAACTTATGGCTTCTAATGATAAATTTAATGACCAAATAAACATTTCTTTTTAATTTAATTATTAATTAACAATTGAAAACAAAACTAACTGAAACAGGAAAATTAGTTTATTCTAGTTGATTTTAAAAATAAGACAGAAAAGAGACTGGTACGAACAACAGTCAGAAACACACTTGATCGAAAATAAAATGAATATACCAATGTGATCTACGCATGACGAAGTTTTATAAAAATGTCCAAAAAAGTTCAAAATGCAATTAAAAATAACCGGATGAACATGCTCTGACAAGTAAAAATGCGGTCGTAAACGGCGTCGAAAAAATGAAACGAGCACACCAACACGACCAACGCACAACGTAGTTTCATATAATAATGTGGTACGGGTCAAAAATCAAAATATTTTTTCCGCTAATTTTACGCATAACTTCGAATTGCTTTTACCGGTTTGCCTATAGAACCAAAATTTTATTCCGATGACCTTAGGTCGACTTAAAAAAGATGCATGAGACAGTGAAAATGCATGAAATACAATTAACTTAATTTTTGAATTTAAAACGAATTGAAAGTTTACTGAATGTCGATTTTTATTGAACTAATGTCAATGCTTTCGATGAATGAATGGGTTATGGTAAAATTGGGGTATGACATAACATAATTAATTGAAATCTCGAGATCACTCTTGCTTTCATTTTCATTATAAATGATCTCACTTTCATCATCTTGTGCTTTTTCGAGAGCAAGTTTTTCAATCGTAGATTTATTATTTTCTAGTATCTTTTCAAGATCACTTTCAATCATATTCACCTTTTCTATTCCATTTCTTTTTTGGGAATTTTTGTCTTTGGATCCCATAGGTCGGTCACGCTTCAAGTGTGCTTTTAGATGTACTTGCTACATCATTTAGATTCAAAATCTCAATCCGAGCTTGGACATTTATAACTGGTATATGTGACTTTGTCACTCTTTTCAAATTAGTAAATGAATTTGGAAGTTAATTTTCTAGATATTGTAAGTGCACTATTTTCTTCCCATGATTTATTATATGGGTCCAAATAAAATAAATAGGTACATACCATGTTATCTCATTTTCTAATTCTTTATATTCTCCACTTATACTACTACAAAAAACACATATAACAACGGTTAAAAAAGATAAATTATCACGCAGGACCAAACGTTTTTACGTAGTGTGTAGTTGTATATGCATTACTTACAATCACAGTCATATGACCGTTGTAATAAACTGAAAAGCGTGCTACTTATAATCATGTTTGTTTTAAATACACATTGTTAAAGGTCTGTCAATATTTTTTATATATTTTTGCCACATATTTTTCCTGACTACATTTATAACTTTCATCACAATATACAATATTAAATATTTTAACATAACAACATCAAAAAAAATAAGATTAACAAGAATAATAAGAACAATAACAAGAAGAACAAGAATAAGAACAATAACAATAACAACAACAACAAGAACACCAAGAAGAACAAAAATAAAAACAAGAACGACAAGAACAATGAGGACAATAACAAGAACAATAACAATAATAAGAACAACAATAAGAATAACAACAAGAACGACAAGAGCAATAACAAGAACAATAACAACAACAACAATAACAACAACAACAAGAACAATAACAACAACATGAACAAAAATAACAATACCAACAAAAACAACAAGAGCAACAAGAACAACAAGATGAACAACAATAAAAAAAAAATAGAATCGTTAAACAATAATATTTTACCTGTAGAATCGTTGAACGTGAACAAATTGTAACACGTTAATTGAAGCAACTTTTCTGAGTTTCGTTTGTGGAAGAAATGATGTTTTCAAGTTTGGTTTAATGGATGAATAATGTTTCTTAAATGGAAGAAGTTTGAAAGCAGAAAATGAAGTTTGTCTAAGTACGTCTAGGGCAAAAGTGAATGAACTAAGAGCGTTATATATATTAAAAAAAGAAGGCATCACCTAGAACCACGATTGATTTAAATACCCGTGGTGAAAAGTTTGTCACCTATAACCACGGTTGATTTAAATATAACAAAAAATGTTGGTGCTGAGGTTTGAATCCATGACCACACACCACTTTTCACCACGAATATTAAATCAATTGTGGTTATAGGTGGTTAAATAAAATATATAAAAAATGCATGCACCTAAATATCATATATTACAACGGTTGATTGAATATCTGTAGTAACACGGTAGTTATTGTATGTCTTTTCTGTAGTAGTGTTAGTGTTGGAAATTTTGTTTCGTAAAAATGACAATCATCAAATCTTGCCTGAAAAATATCACCTGTAAAATGTTCAAGATGTATAATAATAGATGGTGGTTCATACCCCACATATATCCCCAACCTCCTTTGAGGTCTCATCTTTGTTCCTTATAGTAGAGATATTAGTACATATACAACACAATCAAATATCTTTAAATGAGAAATATTTGATTCCCTACCAATTGCATGCTGGGGTATGCCAATGATCAACACTTGACCTTAGACAGATGAGTGTTGCAACATGTAAAATTGCATGACCCCAAAAGATAACTAGTAGTTTAGTTATAATTATTAATGGCCTAGTAATATATTGAAGACGTTTGATTAATGACCCAGCTAAACTATTTTATGTATGTACACGAGGAATAAAATATTCAACAGTAATTGCAATTGACATTCAATAATTGTTAAATGATTCAGATGTAAATTCATTAGCATTGTCGAGTATAATTTTCTTTATAGTATAATAAGGGAATTGAGCCCTTAGGTAAATTATTTCTGCAAGAAATTTTGCAAATGCCATATCACGACATGACAATAAACAAATATACAACCATTTACTAGATGCATCCATTAATATCATAAAGTACCTGAATGGTCATGACGATGGATGAATAGGTCCATATATATCGCCTTGAATTCTTTCAAGAAATGTAGGTGATTCTGTCTGAATCTTGCTTAGTGAATGCTTTGTTATTAGTTTGCCAAGAGAGCAAGCTTCACAGATTTATCTTCTTTTGTAACTTTTAAACCTTTCAATGGATGGCCACGAGTACTTTCAGCTATTTTAGGCATCATTGTTGAATCAGGGATGACCTAAGTGATCATGCCATAAAATCATTGTTTTAGAATCTTCTTTTACTAATAAATTATAACAAGTATCCGTTTATCCGTTATTTTAATGCACACACATAAAAATTTAAATAATATTTTTTAATTGTTATTTTATAAAAGATGTACATTAAAAAATATCATTAGTGACCGTCTCTTTTTTAAAAAGGTTAGAAATGAAACACAATTAAAAAGGTGTACATTAAAAAATATCATTAGTGTCGGTCTCTTCTTTTATAATAAAAATATCTCATATTGAATCTCTCCTTTTTTTCTTTTTATGTATTATTCTATCACAATTTCTTTTTATATTGGTCTCTCCTTTCATATATATATATATATATATATATATATATATATATATATATATATATATATATATATATATATATATATATATATATATATATATATA
The DNA here is from genome assembly GCA_963859935.3 of Lathyrus sativus. Classification (NCBI taxonomy): domain Eukaryota; kingdom Viridiplantae; phylum Streptophyta; class Magnoliopsida; order Fabales; family Fabaceae; genus Lathyrus; species Lathyrus sativus. Next base: position 95,208,847 of record OZ012738.1, on the reverse strand, counting down.
TATATATATATATATATATATATATATATATATATATATATATATATATATATATATATATATATATATATATATATATATATATATATATATATATATATATATATATATATATATATATATATATATATATATATATATATATATATATATATATATATATATATATATATATATATATATATATATATATATATATATATATATATATATATATATATATATATTATATATATATATATATATATATATATATATATATATATATATATATATATATATATATATATATATATATATATATATATATATATATATATATATATATATATATATATATATATATATATATATATATATATATATATATATATATATATATATATATATATATATATATATATATATATATATATATATATATATATATATATATATATATATATATATATATATATATATATATATATATATATATATATATATATATATATATATATATATATATATATATATATATATATATATATATATATATATATATATATATATATATATATATATATATATATATATATATATATATAATTTTTTATTTTAGATATTTATAACCATAAAAATAAAAAAATATGATAGCGTTGAATGTTCATTAATCTTCATGTCACGTAGTTAACTTCTTTTATTGGTCACGAAATAGTTAACTTCTTTTAATGGTGAGTACTCTGTTAAATAGACAGACAAACATGAAAACATTTATCATAAAATTTACACACACAAAATATCCATTTATATTTTGACTTAAAATAGAATTATCATAATTAATTTATTTCATGTTTGCACTATAATCATTAGAAATGGATATCGCCACCAAAAATTAATATAATCACAAAAAATATCCATTAACAGTAAGTCTTCTCTTATTATTACTTTTAATATTAACTTTCATTTTTATTATTTTTTTTCTTTTTTATGATTTATTTCATGTTTGGAAAATTTTATTCGAATTAAAAATTATGAAAATCAAATATTTAATTTATGCATATATTTAGAAATAATTTTATTTTAAAAAATATTTATTTATATTAACTTTTTTATTTTAATAATTTTATTCTTTTTTAATGTGATAATTTAATATCTTTGACCTATTTATTTTTTACTATAAACAGGAGACTGACCCGCATACCAACCCAAACTGGTAGCCAAGTAATTTGGCCTAAGTTAATTTCTTCTTATGTGTCTTATTCCCTATAAAGACTATATGATTATCTCCAAGGATGACGCTTCCGAGAAAACCTTTTTTAAGTTCCTCAAAATTAGGGGTGGACATCGATTCGGGTTGGTTCGGATTGGGCCCGAAACTCCAATCCGGCCCAACCCTCGAGTGACATATAAAGGTCTATTTCTGATCAATTTAACTATCGGTTTTTTTAGGTTTGGGTTGAAACGGGTTCAGATAACTGAACCGGTTTATTTCGGATTTTATTTGTAATTGGGCCAATACAAAATCCAGCCCAAATTGCAAATCCAATATATTTGTTTTTTTTTTCTTTTTTAACTTGTTATTAACTACTAGTAATTGGGCCACTAAAAATGCACGCCCAATTACAACCTAATATAAATTTTATTTTAATTTTAAAAATGACAATTAACTAATTTCTTATAAAAAAAAACTATTAACTATTTGAATTAAACAAAAAATACTAATTATTTACACAAAGAGACTGAACTTACAAATTTATAAAGTAACATGACAACAATATTATTTAAAAATCTATAATATTATTACAACATATTATTACAACTTATAAAAACCATTCAAAAATAGAATTGGTGAGATATTAAATGTATTATTTCATACTTCCTCCAACTCATTCATCCAAGTAACGGGTAGATTATGACTATGAAGATATGAAAGGCCCTCTAAAATCTGTCTATACCATTTCTTCAAAGCTCTCAAATCAACATGCTTATGTTTCTTCCGATATCTACACAATTATCTTCATCTACTAAGATAGATTAACATTTTATCAATTGAGCATAAAAATTCATAAACAAAATAATACATATACACTTTCTTAAAAAACCCTTCCCTAGAATCTTAGTGCCATCAAAAAGTAAGAGTTACATAACAGAAAATATAGATCTAAAACTTTAAACCTATAACTCACTTATAAGTAACAAAAGATAAAACTTTGACTTGTAATCTCTAAAAATTACAGTATCTTTCAAGCTGCAAGATCAAAACACAACATTATTAAATACAAAAACTTTATACTTAGTAAGATTCAAACTTTATACTTAAGTTCAATTTGAACTTTGAACTATGAGAGAAATGTTAACAACAAAACAATGGACATGATAGTACACATACCAAGGTAAAATTTCCTTGCTCTTCAGATTTCATTTTCCTAACTTCAAACTTAAACTTAAGATAAAGATATAAGAATATAACATTAAAGGACAAATAAGAAAAGAACTGTAGCTTACCACACAAGCATCAAAATTCTCAAACCAGTATGATCCAACTCCATATCAACACAAAATGCTTCAAGTCCTTCAAGGCTATGTATCAACCATGTTCAAAATCTATCTAAAAAATTACAATTCCAATCAAACAATTTTTAACAGACATTATGAAATTACATTAATCAGCATGTAATTCCCTCAATAAGAAGTTGCAAAACAAAATTTATATCAAAATAGGTCTTAAATGCCCTCATTTATTAAAAGAAACTGTCATATATGGAATTGAAAGATGAAAGGGCTAATTGATTATGGTGTTTATCCAAAATACATACATTTGAAAGGTTGATTGACCTCAGTAGATAGAACATCATACATAAACAGCAATGACAAATCACTGTGACCAAGTTGGGTTAGTATCGGAGTTAAAATGATTTTACCTGCATTGACATCAGGTGCAGGTATAGCCCGAGATTCTCTTACACCGCCTTTGCTTCCTGTTGCCCGTTGTCTAAGAAAATAATGAACAAAACTATAAACAAAATTCTTACACTAAACTTTAGCAGCACTCAGGGACAAGGACCCCAAAAACCTAAGCTAACACTTCAGTAGAACTACCAAGCATCAGTCAGATTTTTATAACCAGATATAATTCAACATTGCTATGAATGAAATCATTTTAACATACGTCTTCAAAAAATAGTGGAATGGATGCTTGGAAGTTAACATTATACTCCAATGCATAATCGCCAAATTTGAACACTTACCATCTAGCTTCTTCGTCCCGTACTTTGGCATCAAATTCTTTGCTAGGAGGATACTTTGGCAAGCTTGAAGGATCACATGGTAGAGGCTTTATTAAGAAGAACTGAATTGTAAAATAAAAAGGAGATAGTCAGCAGCAAGGCATGCTGAAGTTTGAAAACAATAATTAAGAGATTAACACATAACTTTGCTGATATACATGGTAATTTTCATGAATACACGTGATAAAAAGACAATACAGTACAGGGGCATGGATTTGTTTGAGGTTTATGACTATGCATTGACAGATTAAAAAGTTTTATAAGTGCATAATTGTTAAACTTTGTCTGTAACAAACATATATATGCACCAATATGAAACCAAAACAATCTAGAATTGCTTTTAAGATGAACGCAAAACCTACATTTGTAAATTAAGTTAAATTGATGTTTTAAATAAAAACAGAATCCACTATTTATATGTACCGCTTCAATGAAATAAAAGATTAAACAACAATAAAGGACATAAAAATTCACACCTCACTCATCAAAGCAGATGCTGAAGTTCCACTATCAGCAGGGTCTATGGACAAGAGTGTCTCTATCAGGTCTATTGCAGGTGCAGGAAAGTCCTTGAATGTTTCAACAACACAACGTCTATAGGGTTGTTGAGGCTTAAATATCGTTGCATGAGGCAATTTTGATTTTCTCCAATAGTCCTCGGAAGGCGAACCACAAAGTTTAAAAATTTTATGTAATTGCTCCACCTGCAAGACAAAGTTGTAGTTTCAAATCATTTAATTATAGAATCAAGTTTCATGCAGAAAACCATAAAAGAACTAGTAAATTGTAAATAACATAATATTAATGGATTGATGTATTTTCAGCAACTACCAATAGTTTATTGTTAACATAGATTAATTGGTGTTGGATGAATTTTGAAAAGCCACAATGTGCAATACACTAGTCATTAACCTAAATTTAATTCTTTAAAATTTTTTGAAGAATGGATATTAAATAGAAGAAAATAAAAACAGAGAAAAAAACAAAATCAAAACAGAGAGAAATATGAAAACATTAACACAAATTTTAAAAGAGTTAAGAGATAGAAATAAACCTAAAGTGGAATGACGACAATGAACATAGGCGGTGGTACAGAAAGAGGCATCCAAAGATCTAAGGTGATACAAATAGATCGAATATGATAGCAAACAAAGATGAAAGTGTAGCATCTGGTTAGATTAAAAACAAAACCGACAAAAATTGGTGAGATGGAGGCACAACTAGGTTAGATAGAAGATTAGGGTTGGAACATCTGAGGAAAATATATAGAATTCACAATCTGGGTTGGACTGGGTTATTACAAGAGTATGAACTGGACTGGGTTAAGATTGGGCCTAGCCATAAAGATACCCTTAGATTCGGTCGGATTTGGTTTCCGACGGTTCCAAAATCCGTCTCCGAATCCGACCGCACAAACCCGCAAAAACCCTTGCTGCTTTCCGACCTAATCTGTCAACCGAATAAACCCGAACCGTGTCTCAAAGTTTGGATCGGAATGGTCAGATACCGTCGGGTGGTCGCATTATGTCCACCCCTACTCAAAATATTCAAGAACAAACCGTTCTATCTGTCCTCTTTTTGGTTTTTGCGCTCTTTCTATTGTACGAAAAAGTTTGAGGTCTGGTGGCGATCTTACTACCCTTTTTTAATGTGCATAGTAGAAAATTATATTTTTTTAAAATTTTAAATTCAATTTATCTTATATTTTATATAAAATTTGTGATATGTATTCTTATATAAAATTATATATTGATTTTACATCTCATATTGACATGTGATTATTTGATTTTTTATTTAAAATAACCAAGTATTGATTCTAATTTACCAAAAAAACAAATGTTTCAAAAAATTGACGAAAATGGCAAACTTTCAACAGACAGTCGCCATTTGAAATGGCGACTTAGTTGCTTCTGGAATTTGGCACTGCAAGCATTCACCATTTGCATTGGCGACATAGTGTAAAAAGAAACAAAGTCGTCGGACCAATTGGTGAGTTAGTTCTAGGGTTTCGTTTTTCAGATTTTTTATTTTTAGTTAATGGTTTAATTTATATTATTATCAAATAATTATATTCTTATTATTTAAAATATAGTTTTTAGTAAATTTAAATAATTATTTAAAATATAGTTTTTAATAAATCAAAGTAATTATAAAAAATAAGGTTTAATAAACTTAAGTAATATTTTTAAGTAATATTTATGAAATAATAATAATTATTGTTTTTAAATTATAAAATATTTTAAAATTTTAATTATAAATTAATTTAAATACAAAATAAAAATTGAATAAAAATTTAATTTTAAAGCATATAAGTTGATTTAAGTTATAAATTTTAAAACATAAAAATTGAGTAACCATTGAATTATAAAGTGTATAAATTTTGTAAGGGTATTTAAGACATATCATATGGGGCACACACTATTTTATTTTTCTATAAATACGACTGCAAACACATATATTTTTTCACAACATTGTATACCACAAGACCACGTTAGTGCATTTTGAGTGGAGTAGAGTCTAGAATGTCTGCATTTCTAAATCAACGTTCTTCGTCGTCGTCGTCATCAACATCGGAGGAACCCTTTCCAACATTCGATCTAATGAAAAGAAATGCCCTAGTTGTCTTTTCAGCAACAAAGCCTCCGATGAAGGTGCTCCTGTGGAATACGCAGACGTTGGAGCACTTGCATAGGGAACTGAACCGCTGGCTAGAAGAAGATATTGCTCCAGGAGAAAAGATTAGGAAAATCAAGAGGCTGGTCGAGGAGACCGGGAGAAACGGATTGACTCGTGAATGGAGAAAAGTGGAAAATGATGTCGGTGTCCTTGTGATGATGTTGACACCAAAGAAGATAAAGTTGATGGTCGTGATATCGTAGATGCCTTGGTGCAGTGTTATGTTTTAAGTCTTTACGGTGTTGTTATGTTTATTTAATTTATGTTGCCTTCGTGCAGTGTTCTGTTTTCATGTTGTTGTTATGTCAGTTAACTATGCTTTTAATTGATTGAAACTTGGTATTATTCGAATGAAATTTTCTATTAATGGAATAAAAGTTGCTATTAATCGAATGAAATTTGATATTGATTTAACGGGACAAGATTACATAGAAACTATGATCTGCTGCTTGATCCTACGTTAGGATATTTTGTTCGATTGTGTCCTGGTTGCCGACACGAACTGCACAATCTCACCAGCTTGTCTGCGGTATCCATCTCAGTTCGAATGCGTGTGCTGTTAGGCCGACCCTTTTTCTGTCTGCGCATCAAGTCATTATGCCAAACAATTTTGCCTTCATATTGAAGCCAATAGTCCTCCTTTGCCACCACTTGAAAGCTGCATGTGTAGACATTGCATAGACTAATGACTTGGTGAACTGCAGAAAGAAGGTTGGTTGGGTCCTGGCGCAACTTCGAACATGCTGCTATGACATGAGAGCACGTCATACGAAATGCTTGAAACTTTCCACAATCACACCAACTCTTATCCAATTCAACACGGTAACATCCCCTAGGCCTTCCTTCGTTGTGATCCATAGACTCGACAACACTGAACCAACCAGTTGTATGGTCAAAGATTGTGACCACGTGTGTGTTGGCTTTGGAAGTTTCCTCTTTCATGAATTTCATTGAAGTATCGCTATACAGCTGACCCGATTGTAATACCGAACCCCACTTCGTACGTCTGCTATCAAAGAGTGACCCTAGCCTAAAATAGGTTGCCTTTACCAAGGCAATTATTGGGAGGTTTCGGATTCCCTTGAAAACATAATTCATTGATTCGACGAGGTTAGTTGTCATGTGGCCCCATCGCACCCTATTGTCGTATGCCCGGGTCCATTTCTCCCTATCAATGTTATCAATCCATCTCAATGCATCCGCGTTTGTCAATCTGATCTCGTCACGGTAGTATTTGAATGTGGGTTCAGTTAGTGCATATCCTGCATTCACAACCTTCTTCTGTAGGGTCTTGTCTTTGATTTCCCGCATGAAATTTTGGGCAATATGCCTTATGCAATAGACGTGGGTAGAGGGAGGATCCTGCCAACCGTTGTCATGGTTGTTGCATGCAATCTCGATTGATGGGTGTCGATCAGAGATCAAACATAAGTTAGGTTGTGGAGACACGTAAGAGCGGAGGTTTTTTAAGAAAAAACTCCAATCCCCAGCAGTCTCCCCTTCTACTATAGCGAAGGCTATTGGAAAAATATTGTTGTTCACGTCCTATGCCACAACCATGAGAAGTGTGCCCTTATATTTCCCGTATAACCATGTTCCGTCAATTTGAATTATAGGCTTACAATATGCAAACCCTTTGATGCATGGTTCGAACGCCCAAAAGACTCTGTGAAAAATTCCATTTCCACCAACGCAAGTCCCGTCTGCTGTACACGCAGGCATTGTCTCCAATATCGCAACAGTTCTCGAAGAGTAGTGTTTAAGAGCCACCAGGAATTTCGGAAGTTCCTTGTACGACTCCTCCCAATTCCGAAACACCCTTTCAACCGCTTTAGTTCTGGAAATCTAGGCTTTTCGGTACGAAGGAATGTAATTGTACCTTTGAACCATATGTGCAATTATGGTACTCACCTTCAAAGACGAGTTATCGCTAACGACTGACAGAATCTCATCGCAAATCAATCGAGAGCTGAGTTTACGATGGTCTTTCATCGGATTAGAGATTATACAATTGTGGGACGGACCCATGGACCCTATCTTCCAGGAATCGCTTCTCTTTCTGAAAGACGCTGTTAATCGGAAGAGGTACTCCTCATTACGATAATAGATCGTATACCGCGCCAGATTTGTCCGATCGACTCTATAATTGGCTGACAACCCCATGTGAAACCGTTTGATTTCCCGAACACAATCTTCTTTGGTACAAAACTCGTCACCCTCCTTTAGTTTCCCTTCTGTTGCGTAGTTGGGATTGTAGAAAACATTTGTCGAGGGTTCATCGTCACCCAAGTCGAGAGTTGTCATGTGTTGAGGTGGACAATAAACATTGTCGGGTGGAACCCCGTCGTCCTGGTTTTTCACCATATCGTCAATAATGACTTCAGTTGCTTCTTCTTCTTCGTCAACAACATTGACTTCAACGTGCTTATCATTAGAATCGCAAAAAACTTGAGAAGAATCAATTTGCTGAGACAGTTGCTGTTGTTGTAACGTAACATATAACACGATGTCTGAGAAACCAGAATATTCGTGACTCCGGAACATGTTACGCACATCTTCATCGTCTCGCACCTTTAAAGGGAAAAATTTACATTCGACATGGCCGCCAAAAAACACTGGGTTTTTGTATATTATTTGCCCAACTGGACCACATTGAAGTTTTTTTTCTATTCTTGACTTAAGGTGTAAAAAGTTAGACCTTTTGTCAATTAAAAATCTTGTAACTTCAGTGTTTCTGAAATTATAACCAGATATTTCACATTCGAAAACTTCACCGTTAAGATGTGTCAAAATCATATATTGTGGTGTTTGAGACATAGCGAAAATTGTGTTTGAGTGTTTGAGTGATTGAGTGTTTGAGTGTTTGATGGTTTGAGGGTTTGATTGCTTGAGTGTTTGAGGGTCTAAGTGTTTGAGTTTAAAGAGTTTAAAGACTTTATTAAATAGTCTGAGTGTTTGATTGTTTAAAGAGCTTAAATATTTTTTACATGTATTTCAATTAAATCTACGTGCAGCATGTTTGATAAACGATTACATGCATCAGGACACTTGTCACGCATCCGTTTACCACAATCGAAGCCTTTGAAGCCAATGACATGCAGCATGCTTGATAAGACAGGACAATTCAAAACTCTGCCTTTCACATGTGACCCTGCATGCCTACATTGACCATGCAGGCCTACGAGATTCTCTTTCTGTATGCAGCATGCTTGATGAGACGGGACAATGCAGTAATTTGCTTTTCACATGTGACCCTGCATGCTGCATAAATTACATTTATTTGGATTCGTATTACACTAAACAAACTATGATTGATAAGACAGGTTAAGATGTGCATCAGGACACTTGTCACCCATGAGTTTACAATAATCAAAGCCTTTGGAATCAATGGCATGCATCAGGACTTGATGAGACGGGACAATGCATGAATCTGCTTTTCACATGTGAAACACAGAGCCTTAATATGCAATCAATGGCATGCAGCCTGCTTGATGAGACGGGACAATGAAGAAATCTGCTTTTCACATGTGATCCTGCAAGCATCAGGACTTGATGAGACGGGACAATGAAGGAATCTGCTTTTCACATGTGATCCTGCAAGCAACATGCTTGATAAGACGGGAAAATGAATAAATCTGCCTTTCACATGTGATATTGCATGTAGCCTGCTTGAGTGTTTGACATTGCATCAGTACACTTGTCCCGCATGCGTTTACAACACACATGCATCAGTACACTTGTCCGCATACATTTACAACACACATCCACTTGTGGAATATAAATATAGGGTCTTTGCCCAGCAAACTCTGCTCACAATTAAACTCTCCTACTCTCAAACCCTCAAACTCTCTAAGTCTCAAACTCCCAAACTCTCAAACTTAAAAACTCTCAACATCTCAACATCCCAAACGACAATGTCTTTACTCACCATGGGCGACTCTCACAGAGGGACGACTGAAAACATCGCCGAGTTTGTAAGTCTTTTGTTCTTGTCTGTGTTTACAATCTTGTCTAACGAAACGTTAGTTATTTTAGTTCTTGTCTAACGAAACATTAATTATTTTGCAGGATGCATCAAGGTTTCGATGTCGTGTGCATGATTACATACCACACGCCCCCCTCATAGTGGGGTACCTTAATCGTTGTGGGTTTGGTGATGTGATCAAAATCAAATCATACTCACTCGATATGAAGTTTATTCTAGCATTGTTAGAACGCTGGAGACCGGAGATACATATATTTCACCTACCTTTTGGTGAGTGTACTGTGACTCTCCAAGACGTATACATGTTGCTCGGCCTACACATTGATGGTAAGGCCATCAACGGCAAAGTTGGTGTCCCTGACCGACTTTGCAAAGATTTATTAGGCGCCCCTCTTTGTGTGGACGCACCTCAGGCGGAAAGCGAAGGCCGCCCGAGGGGTCAGGGAATTAATTTAAAATACCTTAGAGAACAATACAACGGTATTGTACTAAGTGATGATAGCACCGAGTTTGACAAAATAGTCAAAACTCAGTGCTATATTATGATTTTATTCGGGCACTTTTTATTTCCAGAGGGAACTGGAAATAACATAAATATTATGTATTTGCCCTTATTACAAAATATAAACAAAGTGCACGAATATAGTTGGGGATCAGCTGTCCTCGCCCATCTGTATAGCGCACTTTGCAAAACTTCAAAAAAAAATTCATGTACTTTTTATGGATGTGCCTATCTCCTACAAGTGTGGGGTTGGTCTAGGATGCCGACGCTTGCTCCAGTAAACCGGAATCCTTTTACATTCCCATACGCCAACAAGTAAGTTTCTTTTCAAGATTATTTGGCAACCAAATTTGTTCCTTATTGTTTTAGATGGTTACTTATATGTTTTTTTTTAGGTGGTCTGTCCCAGGGATGAATTATCAGAGATGTCCTAGACACTCTATAATTCAATACCGCAACCTCATCGACCACCTTGGGCCAGATGATGTAAGTTATTTACGTCCAATTTGTCTAACTTATATGAATAAACTTGTCTATCTCTGTCTGACTAAATGTATTCACCTTTATTGTAGTTTGTCTGGATGTCGTACGAGGGTCTAGAACACCAGCCCGACCTCAATGATTCTGCTGTGTGGACATCAAAAACACCCATAATTAGGTTCACTACGGTGGAGATGCACCAAAGTGACCGGGTCAAGCTACAGTTTGGGATGCAATAGGATATTCCAGATGCTCCGGTAGATTTGGGTCAGTGGCATCAAAAGCAGGTGGACTCACAATGGAGTGTAAGTTCCTGGAAGGAGTTTGCGAAGGAGTTGTGTAAACACTGGAAGAGAAGAAGGCAGCATGTCTTGACCGACCATATTGTGCACAGGGTTAGGCCAAGTCTTCAATATATGACTTGGTTTAGGTCTGTCACAACATCTCAGTCATTTCTGTCCGAGCCAACCTATTTGGTTGACCCAAGACAACGCGCTTCTTCATCCAACACACAACAACAGTCCAATGCCCAAAATCAGCCTTACAATAACCCATACCAGCCTTACCATGACCCCCATCAACCACCATACCATGACCCGTACATGCCACCCACCCAGTCCCAGCCTCAACCACCATACCATTATAGCCCAGACAACTCATTTGACCCTACCCCCTCCAACTATCCCCTATTTGACTACCACACCCCACAACAACCAACACACCTAGACCAACCCAATTCTATGTACACATTCGAACAATCATACCGTCCATACTCCACCCAACCTCCCCGACAATCCTTCGAAAACATGGGCATTCGACTTGACTACGGCAGCGCCGTTGACAGTGGACCTCCCGGCTATTGGGGTCAAATGCTGCAAAATCTATCTGATACGCCGGGGCCGTCCCAACCATACCCTCCTCCGCAACTCAACACATAAATATCGGACACACCACAACAACCTCGTCGTAGACCTCGTCGCAACGCGCATCCCCCGCAGTGTGGCACCGATGGTCACTTGGATAGAGCCGACTATTAATTTTTTTTTTCAATTGTAATTATAATTTTCATTAGATTGTAAATTAATATAATTTATTATTTCTATATTTTTTTAACATTTCTATATTTAATATTTTTTTTGTGTTATTTAAATTTCAATTAATTATGAAAAATAATAAAAACATAATTTAATAACATATATTTATTAAAACCTAATTAAAATATTTATTAACATGTTTATCAATTTAATAACAATTACCATTCAAATATTTACACAAACAATTTATTAAAATATTTACATAAACTATAAAAAAATTAAAATTAAATCATAATAAAAATTTAATTTGATTTAATAGAAATTCATTTTAGATTAATAATTACATTTTTAATTCATTTTAGATTTATTAAATTTTTTAAAAAAAGACTGAAAAACAAAACCCTAAACCTACAACTGAGTCGGATTTCCTTTCCCTAACACAATGTCGTCATTGCAGATGGCGAATCCACCTCTGTCCAAATTTTAAATTACACTAAGTCGCCATTTTAAATGGCGACCGGACGCTGAATTATAGCTAGTTTAGAAAATTCTTAAAAACCGACATTTGTTTGGTAATTTTGAATGAATAATTGGTTATTTAAAAAAAAATTCTGATTATTTTACCTTCATGTAGTATCTGTACAAACAGATTCTATTATGATTTTGTGATTTTCCAAATTTATGTACACACTCTAAGTATCTCCATCAGCTTTTGAAAATAGACCATATTGTTTGTATTATAAACTCAAATCAGCTTTTAAAAATAAAACATATTGTTTTATAAACTCAAATGAAACATGATAAATATATAAGATACAAATAGATAAAAGATTGATTTCATATAGACATGTTTCTGCTTACATTTCTATTTAGGTGATACATGTTGTATAAAGGTTTCATATAAAAAGTAGAAAAATATTTAAAAGAAATATAAAAAATTATATCTTTAAACAAGACTTATTCTCATTAAATATTTTTTTAAAGTTTACAGTAAAAAACACAAACAATGAAAATATAAAAACCTTATGACAATATTTTATTATTGATTACATCTACTGCAAAATCTCCATTGCTCCTAAATCATTATAACAACAAATCAATATTGAAAACCGAAATACAATATAATCCACTATGAAAAAACAAACAAAAATAAAGATTAACACCGATGAAAAAAATTAAAAATATTATTTAATTGTATAATAATGATATTATTTATAAACGATAGCAAAATTTCTTCTGCTGAAACATCATTTAAAATTAGATGGAGTAGAGTTTTGCTAACTTTCACTATATTTTATTCTGTTTATTTTATAAAACAATAAAAGAAAAAAATATTCATATAATACAATCAAATTACACAAAAAAAATTATTATTAGACACACTTAAGTTGAAAAAAAATTTAAAATAAATAAATAATACAAATAATATCAATGTTTCAAAAATGATTTATCTTTTTTTTTTCAAAAAAGGCAATGTTGATGTTGAACTTTCATTAGTATATGATAAAAACTCAATCTTTTATTTGGTTTCTTTTTTCCTTTGATCTTTAATGTGGAAAGTTTATTAACTCATATGATAACCTTTTTTTTTTCTTCATGTTTTGTTGAGAAAGAGCATAAAAATTGCAGAAAACTTTTGAATTACTTTTTGACTTGTGGATATTTTAAACATATTGAATGGTAAAGATGGGATAACTTATCCAAATCAAGGTAATTGTTTTTCTTTTTGTGCAATAATTTTGTGATAGAATTGTTGTGGTAATGTGAATAGTTTTTTTTTTTTGAGATAACAATTTGAATAAATAAATAAAAGAGAGATAGATGAAAACTGCTATTAGATGGTTTCAATTAGAAGTTACTATTTTAATTGGAACTTAAGGTTAGTTTTTTTTTTTTTTTTAATATAACTACTATTTGGACAATAATTCAAATATAAAATGAAGAAGTTAATTTTTATTTAGTAATATTTAAACAGTTTTGAAGGGCCAAAGAGGGAAAAAAAAATAGGTTATGCTAAAATGATATTTTGCCTTTTATATTAGTATAGAATATAAAATGAAGGAGCAATTAATTTTTATTTAGTTAATTTCTAAATAGTTTTGAAGGGCAAAAGAAAAAGAAAAAAAGCTACACCAAAAAGAAGTTTTGCCTTTATATATAACTAGCGTCTGTCCGTTTTTTTAATGCACATAAATGAAAATATAAACGATATTTTTTATTTAAATACAATATGTAGAAGTTAATAATAAGAAGTTATGTAGAAGTTAATAATAAAAAATTATTAAGTAAATTACATAATAAAGTAAATGTAAAAATAGTAGAAAAATAAACTACAGCAAAACAAAATATTCCCTTTATATATTGTATAGATATAGATGAATGACATAATAAAATAAGGATAAAAATAGTAAAAAAATAAGTTACATCAAAACAAAGTATTCCCTTTATATTATATTATATTATATTATATATATATATATATATATATATATATATATATATATATATATATATATATATATATATATATATATATATATATATATATATATATATATATATATATATATATATATATATATATATATATATATATATATATATATATATATATATATATATATATATATATATATATATATATATATATATATATATATATATATAAAATTTAAAAAGACAATTTTGATAGTTTTTCTAATTAAGCACCATGTTTAATTAAGCACGAAGAAGTAAAATATTATGATGTTATTGTCAAAATGAAGGTATTTCCTTCTTTTAAATTAAATTAGTTTCAAATACACATACAGATAGTGGTCATCTCAATTTTAAAGATGCCTACTTACACGTGAAAGGTAACACTGCTGCCTCTAAATGGGGCAGATTTATTTGGAGTCAATTTATTCCTCCTTCTCATTCTGTAGTCTTTTGGCGGCTTGGTCTTGCTAAATTTTCTACATATGACAAGATGATGCTCAGGGGCTTTCATTTGCCTTCAATTTGTAGCATGTGCTTAAAAGAGGTGGAGAGTATTAAGCATTTATTTTTTTATTGTTCCTATGCTTGTAGTATTTGGAATTGGCTGCGGTAAATGATTGATTATAGTTCTCCTATTATTAGTTTGGACGATTGTTATTCGATCATGAACAGACTTGTCTCTACACAGTGCAATTTGGTGTCCATAGCTGTAGTTGTGAGTTCTGTTTAAGTTATTTGGTATGCGCGAAACTAGGTCGGACTTCATAACGTGTTAATTCCTCAATAGTTTCAATGACTCTAATGGTGGAAAACTCTTGCAAAGCCTCCGCCAGTTCTTCCATGAAAGACTTTGTGATTTTGAAGAATTTCTCCATTAATATCCATCCTCTTATCCTCAAGACTGTAAAGGAAATTTTGTGGTGTCTTCCTCTTTCAGGTTTGGTTAAAGTTAACATTAATGGAGCATCTTCTGGAGATCCCCTTCGGCTTGTGGCGGTATGTTTAGAAATCATCTTGGAGAGCATATTGATAGTTTTGCTTGCGATTTGCCTCCGAACAATGCGTTGTTTGCTGAGATTATGGGAGCGAATCTTACAATGGAATATGCTATCAGTTGTAACTAGTCTAATTTATGCTTGGAAACGGATTCAATGCTGCTCATTAAAGCTTACAGTAAACTATCTGTTGTGCATTGAAAGTTAAGGAACAGATGGGACAAATGTATGTTAAAGATTAAGGAATTTAATTTTTTGGTAACTCATATATACATGGAAGGAAACTATTGTGCAGATAAGTTAACTAACTTAAGTTTTTCAATTTCTAATTTTACTCGGTGGTCTAATAGTCACTCTAATCATGTGCTTGATTTCAACCGAAACATACTTTAAATTTCTAATTTTAAAATTACATAGATTTGAGGTTCAAACTTTTCGTTCCTCTCATTTTTTTACCTATTTTTCATTTTAATATTATTGGACTATTGCCCTAATTTAAAAAAAAATCATATTTAACTCATCATAAAAAGTTGTTTTTAATATGAAAAATCATTTTAATTACTTCATATTGAAAAGAGGGATTTGTATTATATTATAGTAATTTGAAATAACTTTTCAACTTAAAAATGTCTACTCACATGAAAATAATCAAGACAGAATTTCAGGGTCAGACAAAGGTTGAACAGGATTAAATCAAGGTTGAGCTATGAAAAAATTGGATGGTCAAGCTAATTCAAGGTTGAGATTGAGCAGGACAAGTTGAGTCGAGTGCAACAACTATTAATTATCAATACAAAATGATTTTTATAAAATATTAAAAAACTAATTCAAATTAATTATGATAATCACATTAAATTGAAAATTATCACCTTTATTCAAATGAATCACGTAGACCACCATCTTTGAATGACTCTCGAAAATAACCTGATGCATTTGCATGTAGGTGGCTGTATGGATTGCGTCAACTTTATTAAACTATTTTCTTAATGGCACCCAAGTTATGGTGGAAGATTTTATTCATTGATGGTAAATGTAGATTTCCACAATATATAAATATAAAGTATAAAGTTTATATTTTAATCAAGAGGGAGGACTTTATTCTATGGACATGCCAACATGTCAAATTATAAATATAAAGTATAAAGTATAAAGTAGATTTCCACAATATATATATATATATATATATATATATTACGCACCATGTCAATGTTATTAATAAGAAAGTACACACCATGTCAATGTTATTAATATAAAACCGTACCCACTATATCATTTTATACATTTTACTTTTATTGTGGGTATTAAATCGGTAAGGAACCTTCATCATTTTAAATATTAGCATTCAGATAGACACTTTTCCGTCTGTCCGTTTTTTTTAATATTAGCGTAAATTTAATTTGTAAGTAATATGACATTTATTGCGCATCTCTCTTCAACATCAAAAATAAAAATCGTAAATAAAAAATTAACAACAAAATTCAACAAATTTAAGAAAGTGAATATGTTTCAAATTTTCAATAATTTACAATAAATTTTTTTGTTAATATTTTTATTTTATTTTTTCATACTTAAAGTTTTGTTCAATAGCAAGGTCACACATATAAATATAAAAGATAAAATAATGAAAGTTATATATTTTTGCAACTATCATTGTATATTTGAACAATATATTAAATATTAATAAATGTGACAATTTTTTAAAAACTGTTTTATCAAGATACATAATTTTTTGAGAAAATGTTTTTTATTTCTATAGTACTATAGAAGTTAACAATGTACGAAATATTAAAATTGTGTGTACCAATTAAATTTGTGAAATATTTTCAAAAAGATTTTGTTTTATACCGTTATATTACAATCTTCTATTAAATTTTTTATGTGTGTGCTTATTAAAAAATTCAACAAAAAAATGTTAATATGAGAAATTGATATGTAACACTCTTATATCCTCTTCTCATCTCTCCTTTATTCTATATGTCAAATAATGTTAACCAAATTAATAATTTTTTAATGTGAAAAAAACACAAACCATCTCCAAAACATAATTAAATTACCATATAAATAGATAGTTACAATAACAAATAACAAATCAAAAGTAAGATAGAAATAAAAATTTAAAACGAAAGAACTAACACCATTAAAAACTACTTCATTTCAAAAAATAATGCTGATGAAATAATTGTTTATATTATGAAAATCTAAATTACATATTTACATATTTTATGATGTGTTTATACTCACAAAATACAAATAAGTATCATTAAGAAATAAAACATAATAACAACAAAAGAAAAAAGTTAAACTATAGTATTAATGAATAATATTTTGCAACAAAAGTAAAATATAATTTCTGTAAGAAAAAAATAGTGCAGTAGAAAACCACTCTTACCTATCGTGGTTCCATTAAATACTTGAATTACTGTATTTTAGAGTATGAAATTTCTTCAAGTATCACATGATCTTTTTTTACTCCATAGTTAATAATGCTGCTTTGAAAAAGAAAAGAAAGTTTCGTAAATGGTAAAATTTTAAAAAATACTCAATTACAAAAGTCATACAAAAACAACTACTACAAAAACAATTACAAAAAAAAAATCTACATGCAACAATCAATTTTCAACCATAATGAGAACTGCTTCTTCTACTGGGGTGATTGTGCGATCTTGACTTGAAATAAGCTTCATCTATTTTTCAAAAATCAAAAGATCACTAATTAAAATTGAATAAATAAAAATATTATAGAATGGAAAAAGTTAAAAACAAAATAGTATTTTCATTGAGAAAGAGATGAAATTTACATAAAGAAATAAAAGAGAATTTTTAACTTCTATCACCACTTAGTAGTTAATGGAAGTTATAGGTGTGAGATTTTTTTGTTGAGAGATGGGAGTTACTTTTTTAATTGGTAACCAACAAAAGTTATTAACCACTCAAGATTTTAAATTAAACTATTTCTTGTTGATAAATAAGATGAAGGGTAATTTTGGAACAAAAATAAGCCACTCCAAAAACTTGTATCCCCTTTGTATATAGTTATAAACGTGTGTATATATAGGTATAGAAGCTTTCACACTAAAGATATCTATGAGAGGTTTGAGCATGGCGTTTATAGGTGATGGTTGTTCATAAGCAAAAAATAGATTTAACTGATTCTAAACAATAGTGGATTCAACAGAAGGTGGTGAATGGTGTTTTTGAGAAGGATTGAGTGAGGGATTTGGTGATTTGTGGTTTATGGTAGAATAATTAAAATCATTTTCAGAGATGAAGTTTCGATTTAAACCTATCATACCAATATTCATAACTCCTGAAGTAGTTAGAGTCTCTTCAATAATAGCTTTCGAAACACCTTTTCAGGTGGACCAGAAGCTTCAGCTTCAGCAAGTTTTAACCTAACAATCACTTTAACCACTTGGACTTTTGTAGTCTTCAGTTCAACTCCAATTCCAATATTATCTTCTAATATAACATTAGTGGTTATTAGATGCTTTTCTGCATGCTCCAACAGAGCATAGGCTAATAATTGGAGTGTAACTTATGAAGTGTAACTTTCTTCTTAGCAGGCTTATAAACTACATTATGAGATTTTGAAGCAACTTGCTTTCTATTTTTAGAAGGATTGAGCACTTCAGTAAGATTATTAGGTAAGTCTGTGTATCTTATAACCACTATTTCTTTGAATGTCAGTTTAATGTATAGTTTGATTACTTCAAGATTATCCATCTTGGTGATGACATGATAATCCTCAAGATAACCAGGATTAGTACTTCTAACTGATAGGAACTTTAGAAGCCACCATTTCTCTTCTCTTCAAAAGCATCATGTTGGCAAGAACAGAAGCAGACAAAATGTCCCTCTAGATCTCCTTCAGATCCTCATTGTCAGGTAATGTTTTAAGGGCATCAATTAGATGACCCTAATAATACAATTCAGATAATAGTCTAGCATAAGGCGTATTCTTCTTATGGTACTTTGTGTTGTCCTTAATTTCCTCAGACAAATGATGAAAGATGTGGGCAAAAAGATTAATCTTATCTTCATTTTCCAAATAAAAGATGAAGTGCTTGTGATCCTGAGAGATTTGATTAGTACTCCTTTATCTAGGAATCATACAATCAATAAGATTTTTGAACAACACTTTAAAGACTTCATGTTCTTGACCTTTCCAAAGCAAAAATAACATAAATATTTAAAGCGTTCAAACAAACATCTTTTGATTTATTCAGCTTCAGGACTATTCTCTTTATTATTCAAAACAAACCTTCTAGAGTTTGGTACCTTCAAAATCTTAGCAATTTTCTTCTAAGTTTTGA
The DNA here is from genome assembly GCA_963859935.3 of Lathyrus sativus. NCBI lineage: Eukaryota > Viridiplantae > Streptophyta > Magnoliopsida > Fabales > Fabaceae > Lathyrus > Lathyrus sativus. The sequence goes on along the minus strand of OZ012738.1, from coordinate 95,189,115 downwards.
TGATATTAACACCCACCAATGCTAATCTAAATTATAATTCTTAAAACTTCTTCAAACCCACTTCTTATCTCTTTCCTTTAAAAGAACTGTCAGTCTCTACCGATAGATTGTATTCCTCATATGCAAAATATTCATCAAATACTTTAGCCCTAACCCATAAATTTCTTACAAGATAAGGGTAAGTTGGTCCATTCGGCATATCAAAGAATGAAGACCACTCTTGTACTCTGAATTAGCTCCAAAGAACACACCCATTTTGATTAAATGAGTCGAAGTCAACAATTTGTTCCACCAAAAGCTTCAAATCATTCTGATTGACAACCATGGTTTTGGGTTTGACAGACATACTTTTTCCAGATTCGATGATCATGTGTGCATGTTGAGCAACTAATTTGGACGTTTGAGAAGAAAAAAGTATGGGAAGTAAGAGAGTGAAGTGTGTGCGTATGATATAAATAGAGTGTTTTGAGTGAAAGAAGGATTTTAAACAAAACAAAACATAAGGACAAAAAGAAACAAGAAGCAAAGTAATAAAGGAAAATAACCAAAATTTGAAGAGTTTTTACTCAACAGTTATAATCCACATGTCAGAAGACATTTCAAATTCATGACATATATGAGGATAGATGCCAAAGGAAGAAACAATAGTTTTACCCACTTGTGTGCATATCAGAGGCGGTTAATCTTATTCTTAGTATCAGATGTTAAGATGTTTCAGTGGCTTTACTCAATAGTTTTATTTATTTTAAGCCACTTTATTACCACGGTTGGAACTTCCAACCGTGGTGAAAAGTCAATCAGGGTTATGGGGAAATATAAGGGTGTTTGTAGAGTTTCTTCATTGTCCTTAAATAAATCTTTGTTATCCATTTAGTGAGTATCAACGCTCAAGACACTACATTTAGTGATCCGCGTGAAACTCAAAACTTATATGAACTTCCAACTTAGACGAACTTCATCTTCTACCTCCAAGCATCAACTTCCATTTACGACACTCTATTTCTCCACTAAACCAAGCTCGGAAATATCATTTTTTCCATAAACAAAACTCAAAAACATCATTCTTTTTCATTAATAAATTTCAGAAATCTATCACCTCTTCTCCAACTTGAATGAGACAAGAAAAACATGGATTCAAGTTAGCAATGTTAGTTATTGTCGTTCTTTTTGTTTTTCTTGTTGTTCATTTTGTTGTTGTTGTTGTTGTTATTCTTGTTATTCTTGTAGTTATTCTTGTTGTTGTTGTTGTTGTTGTTGTTGTTGTTGTTGTTGTTGTTGTTGTTGTTGTTGTTGTTGTTGTTGTTATTTTCGTTCTTCTTCTTCTTCTTCTTCTTGTTGTTGTGTTATTATTGTGTTTTTGTTTTTATTCTTGTTGTAGTTCCTGATTTTGTTCTTGTTGTTGTTCTACTGCTGCATTTTATTTTATTTTCTTAAAAGACATATAACAACGATTGTTTAAAGTAACCATTGTGATATGGTGCACACTACTTAACTTATAATCACGGTCACACGATCGTGAAAGAAAGAATCATACATATAATCACACCTTACCTCACAACGGTTAGTCGAATCTGATTGTATCTTTTTTTCAACTGTTATTTCCGTTGTAGTGATAGAACCACGAGGCAAAACTAAAAATCTCAACGCACTATTAAATCAGACACATGATAGAATTTTGAAGTCAACAAAAAAAAGATAGAAAATTGAATTGAGTTTTATGATGAACTCAACCGATTTTTTGATGATCATGTCATTAATAGAGTTATAACTTGTCATTATATTTTCTCTAAGGAAAACATTATTGGGGATAGAAATTTGATGGGTAGGATATGATTTTAATTTCTTAAAGATAGGTAGTTTTAAAATGTTGATAGGATTTAGATTTTCTCCATTCATCTAATCGAAGTCATGTTCATATTCAAAATTTCTTGTTTATTTTCTATAAAATTTGAATTTATTTATTTGAATTATAATTTTTTTAAAATATTAAATCTAGGATGTATAATATTTTTAAAAATAATATTTAATCAATTTTTATTCTTCTAATCCTTATCGTATGTCCTAAAAAAACTGAATTTTATTATTGTGTGAATTATGTCCTACGCGGCTACGCCCATTTAGATGAATAAAATCACATATAAGCTGAATAAAAAGTTAAAATCCTTTCTATTTTTGATAAAAGAAAATCTTATGTTTTAAAATTCATAGTTTATCTTTATAATCCAAATAATGCATACAAATAGGATGTTCACAACGTAGTTTGTAGATTTGAGGCAAAAACTCAGTCCATCTTAACATAACTCGATTTTGAATAATTAATTTAAAAATTCTGATTCGGTCTCAATTCAATTTTATGTTTAATTTAGATTAATTTTTATATATTTAAATTATAAATAATATTTTTTTATTAAGATTAAAAATAAGTTAATAAATGTTAATAAATAATATATTAAATATAATATATAATATTGATCTGACCTGATTAGAAGGGGATCAATGACCTGCCACGCGTCGTTGATCTGCTAGCTGTTCACCAGAAATATGGAAGAGGAGGGGGTGTACCGGCAAGACACTCTGATGCCAAAGTAAGTAATGGACTAGAGTGGGAGCAAATCAGAAGAAAGGTTAATAATTGAATACCTGACCCTATAGTGAAAGAGGGTATTTATAGTGAGACCCCAGCGTAGGGCCAACGGTCACTTGTGTTGGGCTGGACTTACGTGGCGTAGTGAATACCAGCACATGGTCTTCTCCCTAGTTCAACCGTCCCGTGATCTCCGGAAGGTGGGTTGACCAGTTCTTTCGGAGGTGGGTAGTTGGCTGATGACGTGTCCACACGGAGGGGGGCACGTGGAGAACGTGGGGGAAACATGTTATTCTGCCCGACGGGGGAGTGTTCTGCACGACGAGGGCAGTGTCTACCCGATGCTGAATGACTTGGGCCTATTTGGGCCTTCCCTAACTAGTATTGGGCTAGGCCTGCTCGACAGATGGGCAAGTCTGGGCCCAGACCAGAACAGGAGCCCCTTAAGTCGTATCTCCATCGTGTTGGAGTGAGGACTTGATGGTACTGTGCCGGGAAGGAGGAATGCGCGAGGGAGGCTCTTCGCAGGTCTGTTGTGCCAGGGCGAGGAGCGTGAGGAAGAAATTTGTCGGTCTGCCTGGTCGAGGACGCGGGAGCATGGGAGTCTCGGTCTTGTCGGGCCATTAGGTCGAGGAGGGGGACAAACAGCACGTCCTCGCCTGATCGTGCTCGAAGAGAGGCGACTGTTTCTGACGCCACGTGTCCCATAGTCAGTGGGTCACGCGGGGCGGCTACCCTAGGGTACTTGAGTGCCTAGGGGCGCTTCGAGTCCCGTGCTGAGGGTATAAATAGGAAGGCCTTTACCCATTTACCATTTTTCGCTTTCACTCACGTACGCACGTGACGATCAGATTCCGCGCTTGTATTTGTTTACCAGCACTGCCGCAACCACCACCCTGTACTACGCCGTTACACCTAACTCAGTAAGTTCCCTTTTTCCCTATCTTTTACTTGTTCTACACTTTGATGCTGGTGTCGAGGTGTGATGAATGCCCCGAGGAGAGGGAGGGCCCTCCGCCGCACTTGGCGACGTGTTTTTAGATTTAGGATGAGGACCCCGAGGATGTTTTAGGATGGTAGCGTAAATACCCCGGGGACATGTATTTATTTTTGGGAGGCCAGTCCCAGGCTGCCCTTCACAGATTTCCAGTTGGGGGTCTTCGACTGGTTGAAGTTGGCTCCCTCACAGCTGCATCCCAACCCGATAGCTTTCATTCGGGCGTATGAGCTCGTTTGTAGGAATCTTAAGGTCGGGGCTACCTTATCGCTTTTCTTCCTCCTCTTCCACCTGCAGAGGCAAATGGTCGATGGTTGGCACGGGTGGGTGTTGCTGAAGCAGCCAATGAGGCTCTTCTAGACCTACATGGACTCTGTCCGGGACTTCAAGGCGCGTTTCTTCATCATCCGGCCAATATCTTATGAGGCGTGTCCTTCACTGTTTTGGCGAGAATATCGGGTAGTGGACGGGCAGCGAGAAGCCATTATGGTGCCGAGGGTTCCCCTAGAGTGGATGGAGGAGCACTTTACGAAGGGCACATACCACTACATAGTGCGGGCGGGAACCATGGACGAGAAGGACTTGATGGGCTATCAAAAGATAGTATCCTTCGTGACCAGCTTACCCCCGGCTCGATTGGTGACGCCCGACGACAACTATATCAATGACAGCCAGGGGCGCGTTTGCCAGCAGAAGAGGTTGATTAACACAAAGGCTCTGCTCCAGTGCTCGTCCGACGAGGACGCCCTCCGTTTTCTAGGTGGTGGTCGACCTTCTGCTCGATCTTCATGTTGTTTTTGTTTGTTTGCTGACTTCTTTCTTTTGTTTTTGCAGGGAACATGTCGTTTGCCGAGGAGCGAGTGAGAAAATTGGCGGCCTCTAGAGTCGTGACAAAGCTGGGAAGAGTAGAGTCACCCAGGTGGTCCAGCAGGCTGTAGGGGACCAGGGAGGAAGGGGATCTTCATCCTCGCCACAAAGCAATCAATCCCCGACGTCTCAAGGAGCTGCTAAGAGGGCCAGGGCCCAATTGTTGGAGGGCGTCATCGATCTCATGGAGGGACTAGTCGAGGAGGGATTTCTTATTCCCCCGTGCCACCAGAAGCCCGAGTTCTTTCACAGCACAAGATCGCCAGCCGTGCCGATCGCGGAAGCAAAAGAAATCCTCGGGTCCAATCGGGCTGCATGAAGACATGTGCTGACTGAGGACCTGGCCGCCATGATGCAGGTCTTCTCGACAACTCTAGTCCTAAGTGAGGAGGGCTGCTCCTCTGTCGAGCTGGCCAAGCTGCAGGGTGATCTTGCCTTTGCTCAATCGAGGCTGACTAAGCTGGTCATGGAGCTGGATCAGAGCCGGGAGGAAGCAGTCGCGCAACGCAAGAGGGGGGTCGACGCTGAGGAGAAACTAAAAGCTGCGGAGGAGGAGTTAAGAAGCTTAAAGCCCGTGTGGGGGAGCTGGAGGACTCACTTCGTCCCGTCGAAGGTGAGACGGACGAGGAGAGGCTTTTGGTTAGCCGCGTTGATCTGCTGGGGAGAATCTGCGAGCTGGAGCAAGATTGTCTGGAGGCGGTTGAGGTCGGGTTCTCCGGGGTAGTGGACCAACTCAGGGTGGTGAACTCCGAGGTCAGCTTGGTAACTGACGGGATCGGGGCATTCCACCAGATTGTCGATGGATGGATGGTCGCCCCAGGTCATAAAGATGCTGATGATGCCATTCCTGCCGACGAGCGCGAGGCGGACGGATTTGAGGATGTGTAGATGTTCCCGGGCCTGCGTGCTCGAAGTCTTTGGGCATGCGCGCCAATATTTTATTGAATTTTATTAAGTATTTTTGTCGGGCTTGCGTACCTTTTTGTGGTGTAATTGACTACTGGGTTAGTGCCCACCTTTTGATAATATAATATTTTCGTTTAAGTGTACGCTCGTTTATATTCGCATGTTGGTATGCCCGTTTTATTTCTGCATGTTTGTATGCTTGCCATGTATGTTTGGGAGTGGTAGCTCGACAATTTTTATATCCGATAGTGTAGGGAACTGGTCGGTTGATCGGTGTGGTTACTTGGTCGGTTAAGGGGGTTTACCACGGTAGGGTGTTATCCCTGTGGTGTGAACGTCCCATCGTGAGCTAGGTGTTCTGCCGATCATGGTACTGCGGTGGTGACTCTCGATCGAGGGGTCTTCTGTCGAGCAGAGCATTCTACCTGCACACACAAAGGCAGAGGCTTGTTATCTCATTGATTTCGAGGAGACGTGATCATACCGTGTCGCGCTCCTGTGGTTGAGATGCATGTCGTTACGGGTAATGTTTACTGTAGTACTTTTTTAGCTTTTTAGCGTTCCATGGTCAAGCTATCTGGTCCCCGTGTAGATTTTCGAGGTAGTAGGCCCCGTGCTCCGTCTTGTCCCGGACACGATAGGGGCCTTCCCAATTTGTTGCAAGTTTGCCCTCGTGTGAGTCCTTCTGGTTTCTTCTTAAGACCAGGTCGCCGATTTGGAATTCGCGCTTTAGGACTTTATTGTCATAGCGAAGGGCGATTTTTTGTTTCAACTTGGCTTCGCGGAGAGCTGCTCTCGATCAGATCTCTTCGACTATGTCGAGCTCTTCCCGGAGAGCCTCGTCGTTGGTTTCCTCCTCGAGGGGAGATTCAGTCCTTCTGGACGGCTCCCTTATCTCCACCGGGATCACTGCCTCGGTTCCGTACGTGAGCCGAAATGGGGTTTCCTCGATGGTCGAATGGGGCGTTGTTCGGTAGGCCCAAAGCATGCTGCGAAGCTCATCTACCCATCCTTTCTTGGCGTCGCCGAGTCTTTATTTTAGGCCTCAGAGAATTATATGTTCGCGGCTTCCGCTTGGCCGTTCGTTTATGGGTGCTCGACCGAAGTGAAATGGTGCTTGGTTCCGAGTTTGGTGACGAAGTCTCAGAAATTTCTGTCGGTGAACTGTGTCCCGTTGTCGGTGACTATGGCGAGCGGGACACCGAACCTGGAGAAGATGTTCCTCTTGTAGAAATGGAGTATATTGTGCGTCGTGATCTTGGCGAGGGCTTTGGCCTCGATCCATTTGGTGAAGTAGTCGACGCCCACTATCAAATACTTGTTCTGATAAGAGCCTAAGGTGAATGGACCGAGGATGTCCATCCCCCACCAGGCGAGTGGCCAAGGGGAGGATAGGGACTTGATCTCACTCGAAGGAGCGGGGTGCATGTCCCTATGTCGGTGACACCTGTCACACTTCCTGACTTGTTCCTTCGTGTCCTTCTGCATCGTCGGCCAATAGTACCCAACCCGTAAGGCTTTCTTCGCCAAGGACCGTCCTTCGAGGTGTTGCACATTGATGCCTTTGTGTAACTCTTTTAGGATGGTCGAGGCTTGGGTTTTGTCGATGCATTTGAGGAGGGGGATCGAGAAGCCTCTTCGGTATAGTTTGTTGTCGAGCAGAACGTTCAAGCAGGATCATCGTTTGATTGCAATGGCCTCCTTAGCATCCTCGGGGAGGCGCCCCGTGCTGAGGTAGGCGTGTATGGGGGTCGTCCAACAATTGGCGTCCCCGATGGCATTAACGTCGAGCAGTGTTTTCGCCCTCTCTGTGCTTGGTTGCACGAGGATCTCCTGGACGACGAATTTGTGTCCGCCCTTCTTTTTGGTGCTCGCCAACTTTGAGAGGATGTCTACCCGAGCGTTCTGCTCGCAAGGCACGTGCTGTACGTCCGCAGAGTCGAAGCTCTTCATCTGTTCCCATATGAGGGCTAAGTACTCAGCCAGGTTGTCGTTCTTCGCCTCGAATTTGCGAGGCGACGAGCTGGGAGTCCGTGAAAATTTTTATTTTCTTGGCTCTGAGATCTTCTGTTAGCACTTTGTAGGTTAGAATCCTCATCCTTCACATGATCTTTTCCAAAGTGATACCTGTTATCACTAGGCATGACTCTATTAGACTAACTTGGGTTCATAGTGAAGTCACTAAGATTGTCACAAAATAATGTCATGACATCCTGAGTGACATTGCTCCTTTTATGTTGATCACCTTTCATGTACTCCATCAAATTCCAATATAACAAATATAGATTTCTATGATGTCCATTCTTTAGATGTCCTTTCTTGGCTTGCCTTCCAACCTGACATTTACCACAACCTGTTCTATCATCTGGAGTTAACTTTGAAGTTCCTCTTACTGCTGTCTTGGATATGGTCCTTTCTAATTTTTGAAGATGTCTACCTTTCTCCAGCCACAGGTGATCCTCATTTTCTTCTTTGGTCAAGACATTGAGGTTGCTTTTAGGCTCCCATAAGTAACAATTATTCTTAGCTCTAGACCCCCTCATGACTTCCTCATCTTCTCCATTGGTGACAACACATTCATCCTTAGTAAATTTGACACTGGGACCTTGATCACAGAGCTGACTGATACTGATGAGATTTACAGTCAGTCCTTTAACCAACATGACATTCTCCAGTTCTGGAACACCAGGACAATCTAGTTTTCCAGCACCTTTGATTTCTCCTCTAGCTCCATTACCAAAGGTTACATGACTTGAGGAATGAGGTTTGATGTTCACCACAAGATTCCCTATTCCAGTCATATGTCTAGAACATCCATTATCAAAATACCAGTCTTCTTTGGTTGGCATTCTTAGAGAGGTATGAGCTACTAGAGCAACCTCCTTAGCAACCCATTGCTGTTTCTTGACAGGGGCATCCTTTTTGGGTTTAACTTGATGCTGTTTCTTGACATGGGAACCCTGTTTGGATTTGCCTTGATAAGGATGGCTAGGAAATCCATGTAACCTGAAGCAGAAAGGTTTTATGTGACCATACCTTCCACAGTAGTAACACCTTCACCTTTGAAACTTCCTCTTGGTCTGATTCATGTTTTTGTTCCTCTGATGTTGTGACATTGGTCGTGACATCCGGTTTGACCTCTAATTTTCAGGATTTGGCCTCTTGAACCCCAAGATGGGTTTCTGTTCACCAATAAATCCCAGTCCATACATGTTTCCTGCTTTCTGACCACTCTGTAGGATTTTTTCTAGAGTGTCAGTCCCAAGGTTTAGCATCCTTATGGATTTTGACATATGATCCAATTTAGATTCCAACAAGCTGACTTCACTTTTGAGAGAGTCTATTGTTGCAAGATGCTCGATCTTCTCAGCCCCTAATTCCCTTATGAGTTTCTTCCGTTGCTCTCCTTGCTGATATATTTCTGTACTTCTGATGCATAACTTTTTATATGAAGCTGCAAGCTCATCAAAGGTCAACTCATCTTCACTTGAGTCATCATCAGATATGCATACACTGGTCAAAACAGTGACATGTTTGGAAGATTCTTCTTCTGATCCACTCTCAGAGTCTCCATCAGACCAGGTGACAGTTAGGCCTTTCTTCTACTTCTTGAGATAGGTGGGGCATTCAGCTCTAATGTGCCCATATCCTTCACATTCATGGAACTGAACTCCTTGGCCTTGGTTAGATTTATCTTCAGATTTACCTCTTCTGCTGATGTCAGAAGAAATGTTCTTGGCGTAAGGTCTAGACTTATGATCTATTCTTTTGATCAGTTTGTTAAACTGTCTTCCAAGCAAGGCTATTGCTTCTAACAGATTCTCCTCACTTTCACCATTGTCTTCCTCTGAGTCATTTGCAGTATTTGAAACAAGAGCTATGCTTTTGTTCTTCTTCTCAGTCTGATCACACATTCCCATCTCAAAGGTTTGGAGAGAACCAATGAGTTCATCCACCTTCATGTTGCTTATATCCCGAGCCTCTTCAATAGCAGTGACCTTCATGGAAAACCTCTTAGGAAATGATATGAGAATCTTCCTCACAAGCTTTTCTTCAGACATATTTTCTCTTAAAGCTCATGAGGTATTGGCAATCTCAATAATATTCATGTAGAATTCATAAATAGTATCATCCTCCTTCATTCTTAGATTTTCAAACTTAGTGGTCATCATTTATAATCTTGACATCTTGACCTTAGAGGTACCTTCATGAGTTGTTTTGAGAGTATCCCAAACCTCTTTGGCCAGTTCACAGTGATGCACCAGTCTGAAAATGTTCTTGTCTATTCCATTGAATAAAGCATTCAAGGCCTTAGAATTCCCAAGAGCCAAGGCTTCTTGCTCTTTGGTCCATTCTTCTTCACGTATAACTATAGGTGCTCCATCTTTATCAGTCTTTACTGGATGTTCCCATCCTGAGTTAGCAGCTCTCCATGCCTTGCTGTCTAAAGACTTCAAGAAGGCTATCATACGAGGTTTCCAGTAGTCATAATTAGAGCCATCCAGAATTGGTGGTCTATTTGTGAACCCTATATCCTTATCCATAGTACCAGAATTTATCTTCCCTATATCTCACCCATAAAATAACAGGCAGGGTGCCTGCTCTAATGCCAATTGAAATTCTAGGTACCAAACAATGGATGTTATCACGGATGTTATGACATCCACTACAAACACAGACTACAAAACTTAATAACAAACTGTAAATGAAAACAGTAAATAACGCAGGTAATTGTTTACCCAGTTCAGTGCAAATCACACCTACATCTGGGGGCTACCAAGCCAGGGAGGAAATTCACTATTAGTAGAATTAATTCTGAGTCAAACAACCAGTTTGCACTCTTCACTTAAGACCTACCAATGACACTTCAGCCTAACACTAGACCTGAGTTACCAACTCACTCCCCCTCAATCACAGTAGTGATATCAACTAATTCAAAGTTACAAATGGATAATGAAGACACACTTCAAGCAAATCTTGATCTTGCTTCACAACTTCAATCAAGAGACACAACACTCTAGCTTAAAAGCTTAGAGTGACACAATTAGCAAACAACACAAAAACACTAAACCAATGCAATCATACAACAGATAATTGCTTGGCTCTCAAGTATTCCTAAGACACACAAACACACGTGAAGAACAACTGATACAGTCAGGATTCTTCACTCACAAAACACACTCTTCAATCTCTACCTAATTAGGATTGATACTCTGTTATTTATAGCAGCAGATTATCCTTGGGCCTTAGTGCAGAAGTTAGGTTTAACCCAGTTAAACCTCTTTTCATAAAGCTGTGCACTTACCATTAGGTCAGGGGCATTTCATGTTATCCTCAGCTCTGCCTGACATTTCGCCTGAGATAACTTAAGCTCCTAAAATGTTTCCTGAAATCTAGCCTGAGCTCCCTCATGTTAGATACCAGAAAACTAAAATGTGCGCCCTGATGTCACTTGCTTGATGTCATAACATCTATCATACTTTGCTCTTAGCTATCCAAACTTGCCTTGTAGAACACTCCTCATGTATGTCATAACATCAGTCATGACATTCATACATACATCAATGCTTTGCCACAAAATGCAGCCAATCTAAAACATCTACAGTTCTAACCATAATGGGGTGGGCCAGGAAGTAGTGTCTGAGCCTTCTGGCCGCGTTGATTAGGGCCAGTGTGAATTTCTCGATCCGATGGTATCTGTCTTCTGGGCCGTGAGGGCCTTGCTTATGAAGTAAATCGGTTTCTGCCCGTCAGGGGTTTCCCGGATCAGCACGACGCTTACGGCTTTGTTCGACATGACCAAGTACAAGTAGAGGACTTCCACGAAATCGGGCCTTGTCAGGACGGGTGGTTCTGACAGGACACGTTTAAGGTGGATGAGGGCTTGTTTGCATTCATCTGTCCATTCGAACGTGGCTTTCTTTCTCAGTAGCTTGAAGAAAGGGAGGGCGTATTGTGCGAACTTGGCGACAAAACGGGATAACGACGCGAGCATCTCGTTAAGGGACTGTATCGATTTCTTCGTGCTCAGAATTGTGAGCTCGGAAAAGGCCCGAAACTTGTCCGGGTTTGTCTCAATCCCCCGTTCGATCAGGTAGAACCTGAGGAACTTCCCCGCGCGTGCTCCGAAGGTGCATTTCTCCGGATTGAACCGCATCTTGCACCTCCTCTCCGTCTTGAAGACTTTCTTGAGGTGCTCAGTGTGATCGACCTCCGTGCAGGATTTGACGATCATGTCGTCCATGTAGACCTCGAGCATGTCGCCGATCTCTCCTTGGAAGAATTTGTTCATCATCCGTTGGTAGGTGGCGCCGGTGTTTTTTAGGCCGAAGGGAATTACAATGTAGTAATAGTTTCCCGACTTGGTCATAAAAGCCGTGCTCTGTTTGTCGGCGTCGGCCATGGGGATCTGGTTGTACCCCGAGTATGCATCCATGAAGGACAGTAGTTTGAAACCCGCCGAGTTGTCGACGAGCTTGTCAATGTTGGGGAGGGGATAGGCGTCCTTAGGACATGCCCGGTTGAGATCTGTGTAGTCAACGCACATCCTCCATTTTCCATTAGATTTCTTGACTAATACAATGTTGGACAGCCAGGTCGAATACCGGGCTTCCGAAATAAAATTTGCCTCTAGGAGGTCTTTTAGAACTTTTTCAGCCACCGCCGAAGTTTCGGGGGACTTCCTACGCCTACGTTGTACTACGGCCTTAGAGGCCGGGTTAACGGAGAGCTGGTGACATGCGACCTCAGGGTCGAGTTCGGGCATCTCTGCAACGCTCCAGGCGAAGAGTTCGGCGTTCTCCCGGAGGCAGACCTTCAACTGCTTCCTTGCCAGATCAGGCAGTTCCGCTCCAATCTTCACGGTCCTTGTTGCATCGACACGGAGGGTTACGATCTCAAAGTCCCCGTCTGGAATGGGACGCGTTGGATGGATAGGCTTCCCGTTGGTGGTTGGGGAAACGTCTCTGGTTTTGTCTTCGTGATTCGGCTCTTCAGCGAAACGGCAGTCGAGGTCTACAACGTCGACTTGATCCTTCAGTTCGCTCTTCGGTGCGGGGGAGGGCTTAGTCGCTTTGGTCGTGGGACCGATTGTACTAAGGCCCTTCATTGCTGTTTTGAAGCATCGGCGACCTGCTTCTATATCCCCATTGAGTGTCACGACGGCTCCCAGTTTGGTGTAATACTTCATCTTCAAGTGGACGGTCGATGGCAGCGCGGTCAGTTCGGCGAACATCATCCTGCCTAGGATGCAGTTGTACAGCGATTGGCATTCAACAACCAGGAAACAAATGTTGATTTCCCTGGCCGTTTCCTTTGCTCCAAAGATGATCTTAGCTCCACGTTTCCCCACAACCTGGTTGTCGTCCCGTTGACGCCATGGGGGTCGGACCCCAGGTAGGGCGTCAAGTTAGTCTCGTCGAGCTGGAGCGTCGAGAAGAGGGGGGTATACATGATATCTACTGAGCTCCCTCCGTCGACCAGGATGCGATGGACATCAAAGTTGGCCATTTGTGCCCGTATCAGTAAGGGTATGGCCGAGTTGGGGCTCCCCCGGGGAGCTCCTCGAGGTAGAAAGTGATCGGGTTGGATCGTTCTTGGAACTTATCGAGCGTGCTCATCTTGCCTGAGCTGTTGTTTATTAGTTCGTCGAACCTTCTTTTAACCGACACGATCGTGAGCTTGCTCGGAGTCCCGCCCAAAATAACCATTGCCTTGGGGAAGTATTCCCACCGGCTGACGAGGCGTATTGGCTCCTTGGGCAGTTGGAGCTCGGCAGGGGGGAGGTCTTCAACTCTTTTGGCCTCGGGAGCCTCTTGCCACGGGGTGTACGTCTTCAGATGCCCGTCCTTGATTAGAATTTCGATTGCATCCTTCAGATGGATGCAATCCTTCGTCACGTGGCCGTGGCTTTGGTGGAAGCGGCAGTATTTAGATTTGTCCACGTTAGCTTTGGTGGGTGTAGATTTTAGAAAACGGACACCTTCCTGGACAAATTCCGAGTTGGCGCACTCAGCCAGTATGCGCTCACGGGAAGCGACTAGTGCCGTATACTCGGTAAAACGGCCAACAAGGCCCCGTAGCTCCCGAGGTTCGCGGGGACGATCCTCTCGTCACCGGTTTCCCCCGTGCCGGGGGGCGATGCTTCATCTTGGGACCCACGGGGGGTTTCTCGGTTTTGGGTTTCACGGGAAGTGTTGGCGGCCTATGGCTCCTCGAACCGGATGTAATGGCGGGCTCTCTCGAGGAAGTCCTGGAGGGTGTCTGGCCGGTAGATGGCCACAACCTCGTAGAACTTGGAGCCTCGATGTAGGCCTTGCTCCATCAGGTAGTGCTTCATATTGTCTGAAGTCGTTACCTAGACCGCCTCCCTCGTGAACCTCTCAATGTAATTTCTGAGAGGCTCGTCTGGGGCCTGGATGATGGCTCCCAGTGCGGCTTCCATCTTCAGATGTTGCCTCGATGCCGTAAAGTGCTACGAAAATACGTCCTTCAGAACTCTCCATAACGTGACGAACTTAGGCTCCAGGCTCTTGTACCATGCCATGGCGCCCTTCTTCAGCGTCGTCGGGAAGAGCCTGCACTTGATGGCTCCCCAGACGTTTCTGTAATCGAGCATGGCCTCGATGTCCTCGAGGTGATCGTCTGTGTCCGAGGTACCGTCGTACGTGGAGAGCACGGGTGACTTTTCCATCTAATGAGGGATGGGGGTTACCATGATTTCCCGTGACAGAGGGGTCCTGTAGTCATCCTCGTCGCTGCAGACGGGGGACTAAGGAGGCGAATGGTCATGTCGAGGAGGCTTATTACGTCCCCTTGGTGTTCTGGCCGGGGCTTCAAGCTTGTCCGACCTTGGCTCCGGAGTGCGCCTTTCCTTCCGGGCTAGTGATCTAGGACGTTTCTTGGAGGCCATTGGTTGGGGCCTCTCCAGCTGTGGTCGACTCCCCCGGGGTCGTGAAGAGGGGCTCCGAAAGTTCCCGCGCTGATTTCTCCGCAGAGGAGAGCGGGATGGGGTATCCTGTTTTAGTGCGCCGATGCGCTCATTCTGCCGGAACAACATCTGGTTTGTCTGGTTGATGGCCGCGAAGAGATCGGTCATCATAGGGTCCGCCCCGACCGGCATGGGGATGGGTTGGAAGATTTCCAGGCTTCTCGCCCAAGGTACGACGTGATACGCCGCATCTTCGGATGAAGGAGAGGCAGTCTGGCCGTCCCTGTGGTCGATCTCACGGGGTTGAGATGTCCCCGGCTGGTTGTCGCTGTTTGTGACCGGGGTGAAGGCGAAACTGGGAACAACGTCATCATGGCGTGGGCTAGTCATGATATTGAGATTTAAAAGGAGGAAGCCTTGGTTCTCTACTTGAAGGAATGGGGGAGCTTAGTTTCCCACAGACGACGCCACTGATCTGACTTGATCAAAAGGGGATCAATGACCTACCACGCGTCGTTGATCTGCTAGCTGTTTACCGGAAATATAGAAGAAAGGGGGTATACCTGCAAGACACTCTGATGCCAAAGTAAGTAATGGACCAGAGTGGGAGCAAATACAGAAGAGAGGTTAAGAATTGAATACCTGACCCTCTAGTGAAAGAGGGTATTTATAGTGAGACCCTAGCGCAGGGCCAACGGTCACTTGTGTTGGGCTGGACTGCCAGGCCCAACCCAGGTGACTGCTAGGACTTACTGGGCATAGTGAAGACCAACGCGTGGTCTTCGCCCTAGTTCAATCGTCCCGTGATCTCCAGAAAGTGGGTTGACCATTTCTTTCAGAGGTGGGTAGTTGGCTGATGACGTGTCTCTGCGGAGGGGGGTACGTGGAGAACATGGGGGAGACACGTTGTTCTGCCTGACGGGGGAGTGTTATGTCCGACAGAGGTAGTGTCCGCCCGACGTTGAATGACTTGGGCCTATTTAGGCCTTCCCCAAGTAGTATTGGGCTGGACTTGCTCGACAGATGGGCAGGTCTGAGCCCAGACCAGAACAAATATATTAAAAATTAATTTTATAACACGAGAAATTATGGTTGAAACAAATAAACTAATAAAAAGTAATAAAATTTAAATAAATTAATAAATAACATTAAAAAAATAATCATCATTAAATAATAAATTAACACAACATATCTTACTAATAAATAATAAATAAATATAAAATTATATACATGTGATTCGATTCATTTAGGATTGGTTTTGAAAAATTAATTCAAACCAAACAGTTTTACGAAAAAACACATATAATACTATGATTTGGAGTAAGTTAAAAAAACTTACTCTTGGAGTAAATTGATCCCCACCCTTATTAAGTGAGATCAACTTACTCGAAGAGTAAGTTTTTTTAACCTACTTCAAATCACAACCTTTAAATTGAATCTAATTTAATTGTTAAATTAGTCTTTTATTTAATTAACCATTAGATTATATCCAATTCAAAGGCTATGATTTAGATTAATTTAAAAAAATTTACTCTTGGATAATATGAAAGTTTCAACAGTATCTTTTGTTTCAATTTTTATATGGATCAGTTTGAATTTGAACAACATATCAGATATATGAATAGGCTAATTTGTAATAGTTTATCTATTTTTATGGTTATGAAAATAAATAATTTATTATTTTTTAATTAATTTTTTTTACATTTATAAATCAATAATTTTAAAATAAATAATTTGTATAATAATAATAATTTTTTTATATTTTTCAAATAAAAACAAAAAATATAATTGTGGAAGGAGCGGTCGAATACATATATCTTTTTGACATTAGTGCTTTGTCAATTAAATTTCTTTGATAAAACATTTCATAATGAAAGATAAAATTGTTATTTTTTTGTCATTTTTAAGCAGGTTTGTTATTTTATTTTATTTTTTGTTATTTCTTTAAGCAGGTTTGTTAATTTGTTGCGGATTTCGATTTAATAATTAGCCTATTTTTTAATCTCTTTTAATTAGTATTATCTTGTTACCTATAAATGTCTCTATATAAAGATTTGACTACCTCTATTGGTATATAAGTTAATGTGCAAGCGTAACTCATATTGCTGCTACACCTACAATCTTTTTAATGAATTTCCACAATAAGGTTCAAATATATAATATCTCCATCAAAAATTTATCTGACCACATTCTCCTCCATATTCTTTTGTTAATGCCTGCTAAAGATGTTGCTGCAACTTCCATATTATCCAAAAGATAGAAATATTTGTGGATGGATTTATTTGCGTTTAACTTTGCAATTTACTGCAACCATAATGACAGCGGAATTTGCAATTCAACTAATCATCTCTTAGATTTAGTTGATAGATTACTTCAGAGATCTAATAGTCATTCAATTAATCTCAACATTTCAATGCATGGTAGCGGAATTGCGGTCGATCCAGTCAAACTTCATTGTTTTTTATCTGATGCAAAGATGCACAAAGTTGAAGAACTGAATATGTCTCTAAATTTAAAGTCTAATCTGTTTACATTACCATAAAGTTTCTCAACTTGTGTGTCATTGAACAATTTACATTTACAACTTGAGTGTGTTCTAATAGTTCTGAGTTGTATTCATTTTTCGAATTTAAAGAAGTTAAATATTTCATCCGTTACATTTTTAAATGATGATTATCTTCAAAAACTTCTCTTTGGTTGCGTTGCCCTCCAAGAATTAATCATGTATGGTTGTGGTTGGAATAACATAAAGCATATCAATATTGCAATGCCAACATTAAGAAAATTATGCATAGAATTTAACTATCCAAGTGATGATGACCTATTCGGTTCTAAAATTGAGATTAATGCGGCAAATCTTTTATCTTTCACATGCTCAGGCTTTTTAACAGTTGAAGTCTCCCTTGTTAACCTAGCCTCTATAGTTGATGCATATATTGATCTTCAGACTTACTTTCCATTAAATCAACCATATATTGCTGCTCATGAAATTAAACTATTGATTGTACTTCATCAGGTCAAGTCTCTCCGGCTATCAAATGATACTCTTGAGGTGTGTATCAATGTCAATTGTCATTGTCTCTTAACTATGTGTTTCTTAAAATTATTGTTTGTTTTCTTCTTTATCACCTAACAATATTGATTTTTTTTTTGTATTTTTTCATAGTTTCTTTTGGTTGCAGAAGATAATTTCCATGTTCTTCCTTCGATCTATGATTTGAAACGACTTGATGTGAATTTTGGAACGGTTACTCTTTATACAAATGCATTTCTAATGGATTTTCTCAAAAAGACTCCAAAACTTGAAGCACTTGAGATACTAATGTACGTTTATATATCATGTTTCAATGCTTGCATTTGCCGTGTGTTTTAAGGCAGGTTAATTAGACGTATTATTTTTGTTCATTGACTTGTTTATTGATATCTTTATTTAGGGATTTGATCCAAAAACTTGCATGGATGGTGAAGACTGGATAATGAATTCAGTGCCTTGTTGTTTCAAAACTTGTCTAAATTCATTTTCCTTTTCTAATTTTGATGGAGATGAAGCTGAAATCCAATTGCTGAAGTTCATATTAGAAAATTCCCCAGTTTTAAAAAATATTTATATATACGGTTCAAACAATTTATAGACCGATTTGAAGAAGCAGACTGATATTTGTTATCAATTGGAAACTATGGGTCTGGAAAATTGGATCATAACGTGACTAATGGGATTCAATTTATATACATATGTGAAGTCCCGAAAGATATGTGCATCACTCTAATTTGGAAATAGTATCTTAGAAAGACTTCAAACACCTCTTGTCTTTTTTCTAGTTAGTCCACAAATCCTATCATGATTTTTAGCCAACAGTAGATTGTGTGTTTTGATCTACTTAGTGAGTCTTAGAATGCCGACACGTCTTTTCAAGTTGATTCTGTTTCGGTTAATAGTGATTTCGAAGTGCAGAGTTCTAGTTGATCTTCTCATGGTGGAGAGTTGGGATCTTTGTCCAGAGTTGTTTTGTTCTTCTATTTTGGACGCATCCATTCTAGTGCTCCTCCAAGGGCTTGGTGTTGCTCTTGGTGTTTGGTGTGACTGGAGTTTTAGTTTTTGGTTGTTTTAGTATAATAAGGTACTCCTAATGCCTTAATGTTGTTATTTTGTAGTTCGGTGGGATTAATTTATTTTTTTTGTTATTCTCTTTGTTCTGGTCTGGACCCAGACCTGCCCATCCGTCGAGCAGGCTCAGCCTAGTACTAGTTGGGGAAGGCCCAAATAGGCCCAAGTTATTTAGCGTCGGACAGACACGCATGAATATTATAAAAAATGGACAGACGGGGCACGTAGCTCCATCGTGTAGGAGCGAGGACTTGATGGTACTAAGCCGGGAAGGACGAATACACGAGGGAGGCTCTTCGCGGGTATGCTGTGCCGAGGCGAGGAGCGTGAGGACGAAATTTGTCGGTCTTCCTGGTCGAGCACGCGGGAGCGTGGGTGTCTCGGTCTTGTCGAGCCACTAGGTCGAGGAGGGGGTTGGACAGCACGCCCTCGCCTGACCGTGCTCGTGGGGAGGACGAAAGGACGCAGCTGTTTTTGACGCCACGTGTCCCACAGTCAGTGGACCACGTTTGTCATACCCTAAATTTGTCCTCCCCTTTTGTAAATATTTTTGCTTTTTCGATTCTATTTCTATTTTGCATTGCCTGCTTAATTTCATGTCATTTAGACACGTGTCCATCCATGATTGTGCGTTTTTCAAATCTCTGCTATTTTGCCCAATGGGAGTGTGACACGTGGCCTAAAGATGTTTTTGTAAATATTAATTCCATTTTTTAATTACTCTTTTTTCTTTGCAAAATATTAATATTTTTTGTACATATTTTGTTTTTTAATAGAATTTAGTTAGATTTTTAGTTTTAGAATTAACTTAGAAATTAGAAATAGATTTAGATTTTTTTTAGTTAATCAGATTTAATTAGTTTACTATAGAATTATTTAGAATAGAATTAATTTTAAAATAGATTTTAAATAGAATTAGAATTAGAAAATAGTTTTTAAAATAGTTTTAGAATTATTTAATTTTAATTAGGTTTTAGTTTTTATATAGAAATTAGAATTAGTTTTTAGAGATATTTTAGGATTTTAAATTTAAGTGAGTAATTTTAGAGATATTTTAGGATTTTTAAATTAAGTTAGTAATTTTAGAGATATTTTAGGATTTTAGAATTAAGTTAGTAATTTTAGAGATATTTTAGGATTTTAGAATTAAGTTAGTAATTTTAGAAATATTTTAAGATTTTAGATTTAAGTTAGTAATTTTAGAATTGTTATTAGGAATTAGTTTAAAATTAATTAGAATTTTTAATGGAATAAAATTAGTTTAGAATTTTGGATTTTTATTAGAAATAGATAGGATTTTTAATTTGGAATAGAAATAGAAATTAGATTTTTAAATTTAAAATTGTATTTTAGAAAATAGACTTTGGATTTAGAAATAGAATATTTAATTAGAATTCTAATTAGGAAATTAGATAGGATTTTTAAATTAGAAAATTTAGTTTAAAAGTCAATTAGAATAGAAATAGATTTTTTTATAGCATAGAATTAAATTGTTATTAGAATCATTTTAGAATATTAGAAAAATAGTTTTTAGAATTTTTGTTTAGAAAATAGATTAAAACTTAGGATTTTATTTAGATTAATTTAGAATAGATTTTTCTCATTTAATTAGATTTATTAGAATAGAATTAACCTTTTTAATTAGTTTAGGTTATTTAATTGATTAGAATTTTTTAGAACTGAATAGAAATTAGATTAAATAGAATTGAGTTAGGAATAGAATAATTAGAAATTGAAAATGAATTAGAATTAGAATTAATTATAGGATTAGTTTAGGATTTAATTAGGAGTTAGTTTAGTTTAGATTTATTAAATTAGAACAGAAAATTAATTAAAAAATAGAAGAAAAAGGAACAACAGAAAACGACATTTTTTTCTTTTGTATAAAAACACTATTCATCTTCTTCTAGTTGGAAGATGACCTAGCCGCCAGATTCATCATCGCCTTCCTTTCCAAACGCAAAATCCACCATTCTGAAACCCTTTCCTTCTCCGTTCAACTGCAATATCTTCTCCACCGTTCACCTTCCACAACTCGCCTTCTTCCTTCATCTTCTCCTGAACCTCCATTAAAACCCACCCGAAAACCTCCATCTTCGTTTTTCAACCCACTCCATTTCCGCCGTTTCCGTTCTGCCATCACCGACCGTCCCTCTTTTTCTTCCTTCGCCGTTAAATCCCAAAACCTTCAAATCAAAACCCATTAAACTCCATCTTCTTTAACCCTTAACAAACCTTCCAAAACTCCAATCGCAAAACCCACCGTAAATCTCTCAACCTCTTTTCCATTTTCGAAATCCATTCACCACCACCGCCCTTCAAACTTTCATCACAAACCCATTTTTGACAACACTCTGAAACTTCACCCTCCACCTCTGATTGTTTTTCTCCTTCAAATGGGTTTCAAAAATCAAACACAAAACGGGTAGAAAGGATGAGACAAAATCTGGGTCACGAGTTTGAATCCGAAATTGAAAAAACGCACGCATGAGTTGGGTTCTTTGAGCAGCTGTGTTTGATTCTTGTTTTTTTATTTTTTTTGGGACTTGGTGTGATTTAGGAAGGACTGGGCCTTCGGGCCCGTTTTACTATCAGCCTCCCTTGTTTTTTAATTATCTTTTAAATTTAATACATTTTAATTGTAAAGATTTTATGATATACTTTTTATAATATAGTTTTTAATGGTTGTTAATATATTATATATATTAGTGAAATTAATTTGTAAATATTTTTCTAAACATTTTTATAGTATATATATATATATATATATATATATATATATATATATATATATATATATATATATATATATATATATATATATATATATATATATATATATATATATATATATATATATATATATATATATATATATATATATATATATATATATATATATACTTTTTCTAACTTAGCTTTCTAAAAATTTTGTAATTATTTTCTTTTAATTTAATTCTTAGATGTTTAGAGTTTATTTTTTATAATAATTTTTAAGAAGTTATAAATATATTTTAATTTAACTTTTAGAAATTTCTAATTTTTTTTTATAAGTTTTTAGAATTGTAAGTAATATGTTTCTAATTAGTTTTTCTTAAGAAATTGTTAATGTTTGTTTTCTAACTAACTCAAAGTTTTATATTGTTTTTCTAATTAGTTTTAGAATTTTTAATATATTTTTCAAAGAGTCCGATTTTAGCATTTACTTATCATTGAGGCTTCTTTTTCATTTCTTTTCGTTTCGGTCGATGACGAGACTCCCTAAAAGCATTATCAGTCAAATTATTGATAGATGATGCTTTGCCTGATACCACCATCTTCTTTCTCTCCTCATTTCTTCTTCCTTTCGATTTTATTATTTTTCTGCGATCTATGAAATCTTTTATTCGTAAGCGTCGCGTATCGAAGTCGATAACCTTCTGGATTTCAAATCTATGGAAAATGACCATTTGGATCATTTTCTTTACTTTGGGATCGTGATAGGCTACCTTCGGTTAATCGACATAATGTTTGCGATTAAGACGAGATCCCACCCTTTTTAGCCCGTGCGACACGATTAAATTGGAGAATGATCCTCAATATCATTTCTCTATCTTGTCTTTTGCACGGATATCAATTATGTGACCTCCTATAGTTCAACTTCCATCATAAGTCGAGCTACGACGGTTTAGCATCACACTTCGTCCCGATTCAATTCACTAACAAAACTAACCACTAACTTTATTTTCTGTCAAATATCAACTGTTTTAATTTAAGTCATTATATTCTTGTATATATTATTATCCTGTATATAATCCATATCTTGTAAATATTCAAATTGACTTGTACATACTTTCAAAACACTAAATAAATATCGAAACCATAAAATCCTAATTGGTAGACTGTTGTTTACATATCTTGTATATATCCAGTTCCTATCTCTCTCGTATCTTCTCAAAATCTCTTTAATAATGGAATCGAGTTCTCTTTGTATTGAACTAAAAAGAGAGGATTGAGTGTAGACTTCTTCCTCTCCGAGTATCAGGATACTCACTGTAGAGTGTGTGGTTTTGATACTCGTCTTTTAATATAAAGACGCGATTGTATTCGTCACACCTTTTCTCCTAAAACCTCAGTCCCGTACCGAGTGCATTTTCAAACTCTTTCAACAAAAACTTGAATGGTCGTGGAGTGGTTAGGCGTAAGCCTTCACCTATCCCGAGTGCTTGACATTACCATAGGATTCACTGTCGCAAAGAACTTACCATTCAAGATTAAAAACATCTTTAATAAGAGAATGAGTTTCTCTTTGTATTGAACTAAAAAGAGAGGATTGAGTGTAGACTTCTTCCTCTTCAAGTGTCAGGATACTCATTGTAGAGTGTGTGGTCTCGATACTCGTCTTTAAATACGAAGACGCTTCTTTTCAACCTTTTCTCTTAAAAACTTTGGTCTCGTACCAAGTGCATTTTCAAACTCTTTTCACAATAAAAACTTGAATGGTTGCAGAGTGGTTAGGCGTAGGCCTTCTCCTATCTTGAGTGCTTGACATTACCGTAGGGTTCACTGTCGCAAAGCACTTACCATTCAAGATCAAAAATACTTTTAATAAGAGAGTGAAGTTCTCTTTGTATTGAACTAAAGAGAGAGGATTGAGTGTAGACTTCTTCCTCTCCGAGTGTCAAGATACTCACTGTAGAGTGTGTGGTCTTGATACTCGTCTTTCAATATGAAGACGTGACTATATTTGACACACCTTTCATAACAAAACTTTGAGATAAAGATTTGGGTACTACCCGCAAGGGGTTACTATCCGAGGACCTATTTCGCCCCTAAAAACAACTCCCACAAATCAAATGCGACATCTTGCCTCGTATGGCGAAAATCTTTTCAAAAAGGATATGTTACGTCCGTTCTACCGCAAATAGGTAACGCCTAAGTCTCCAACGAGAGAGCAACAATACACCTAAACTGCTAGAATGCGCACGATAACATCATCCGCAAAAACACTGGTTACCCGTTTCACGAACTATGTTTCTCTCTTTTCTCATGCCAGATGAGAATATGTAGGCACAAGACGACGATGTCTTGGCGAGCTCACTCTCCTTTCTTTTCCACTCTTTCCCAGAAGGACATGCTACGTTCGTTCTACCGCAAACAGGTAACGCCTAAGTCTCCAACGAGCGAGCAACAATACACCTAAAATGCTAGAATGCGCACGATAGCATCGTCTACTAGAACACCATCAAACCGTAGTAGGCCAAACTACGGCTGCCCTGATTCTTCATTTCTTTTAAGTGAAGATATGTAGGCACAAAGACCACAATCCTTGCCGAGCACACTTTACCCCTATATCTGTAGTTCCCCGAACTACGTCGACTCTAACTTTCTCATATATGTTGAGAATACATAGGTATAGGACCGCGAGGTCCTACAGAGTCTCTCTTTCTTCCCCTTTATCTTCTCTTTCCCCTGTTTCTAACCTTTTCTCTCTCCTTTGAAACACTCTTAGAAAGTAATAACCTTTTAGCAGATACTTTCACACGTCGACAAACAAATGGTTCCCATCGAGTACGATGGATGAAAGGGGTGCTAATACCTTCCCTTCGCATAACCGGCTTCCGAACCCGTTCTTTGGTCGCGAGACCATCTTATCTGTTCCTTTCTTAGGGTTTTCTCGATATTTTCGCCTCCCCGTCGTTGCATTTTTCGAGTAGCGCCAACTCAGGGCGGCTACCCTAGGGTACTTGAGTTCCTAGGGGGGCTTCGAGTCCCATTCTGAGGGTATAAATAGGAAGGCCCTGCCCATTTACCATTTTTCTCTTTCACTCACTTACGCATGTGACGATCGGATTCTGCGCTTGTATTTGTTTGCTAGCACCGTCGCGTACTCCGCTGTTACACCTAACTCAATAAGTTCCCTTTTCCATATCTTTTACTTGTTCTATACTTTGATGCTGGTGTCGGGGTGTGATGAATGCCCCGGGGAGAGGGAGGGCCCTCCGCCGCACTTGGCAGCGTGTTTTTAGGTTTAGGATGAGGACCCCGAGGACGTTTTAGGGTGGTAGAGTAAATACCCCAGGGACATGTATTAGTTCTAGATGAGTACCCCAGGGACGCATAATAGGACTAGGTGCATGCCCCGGGGACGCTGACGGGTGTAGGATGAATCCCCCGAGGAGGGATGCCCGAGTGGTACCTGCTGCTGTCGTGGCTGCTGTCCACGTCGCCATTTCACTTGACCTGGGGGTGGAAGGGTGGATTTGATCTTAGCCATCAGATTCACCATTTCCTTCTGCTTTTAAGGTGAATATGACTTCGTGGGTCCCTGGGACCATGGACATTGATATGGAGCCCGAGGCCCAGGCTGCCGAAGTACGAACCCGATCAGTCGAGGATTGAGTTGCCGAAGAGCCGTTGAGTACGCCCTCGTACTTCGTCAATAAAGAGATCGGCGCCTTTGCAACTGTCGAGGATAGGTGCACAGATTCCCCTATTAGCTGGCAGGTATATCGGCCCCGCGAGCATCACCGTATCTGCTCGACGTTCGGGAGAATGAGGTTCCCTATGTACGAGTTTTGTTTTCAGGAGGCCGGTCTCAGGCTGCCCTTCACAGATTTCCAGTTGGGGGTCTTCGACTGGTTGAAGTTGGCTCCCTCACAGCTGCATCCCAATCCGATAGCTTTCATCCGGGCGTACAAGCTCGTCTGTAGGCATCTTGAGGTCGGGGCTACCTTATCGCTTTTCTTCCGCCTCTTCCACCTGCAAAGGCAAACGATCAATGGTCGGCACGGGTGGGTGTCACTGGAGCAGCCGAGGAGGCTCTTCAGGACCTATGTGGACTCCGTCCGGGACTTCAAGGCACGTTTCTTCATCGTCCGACCAGTATCTTACGAGGCGTGTGCTTCGTTGTTTCAGAGAGAATATCGGGTAGTGGACGGGCAACGAGAAGCCGTTATGGTACCGAGGATGCCTCTAGAGTGGACGGATGAGCACTTTACGAAGGGTACAAACCACTACATAGTGCGGGCGAGGACCATGGACGAGGAGGACTTAGCGGGCTATCAAAAGATAGTATCCTTCATGACCAGCTTACCCCCGACTCGACTGGTGACGCCCGACGGCAACTATATTCGTGACAGCCAGGGGCGCATTTTATAGTAGAAGAGATTGATTAACACAAAGGCTCTGCTCGAGTGCTCGTCCGACGAGGAGGCCTTCCATTTTCTAGGTGGTGGTCGACCTTATGCCCGACCTTCATGTTGTTTTTGTTTGTTTATTGACTTCTTTCTTTTGTTTTTGCAGGGAACATGTCGTCTGTCGAGGAGCGAGTGAGGAAACTGGAAGCCTCTAGAGCCGTGACAAAGCTGGGAAGAGCAGAGTCATCCAGGTGGTCCAGCAGGCTGTAGCCGACCAGGGGGGAAAGGGATCTTCGTCCTCGCCACAAAGCAGTCAATCCCCGACGTCTCAAGGAGCTGCTAAGCGGGCCAGGGCCCAGTTGTCGGAGGGCGTCATCGATCTCACAGAGGGACTAGTCGAGGAGGGATTTCTTATTCCCCCGTGCCACCAGAAGCCCGGGTTCTTTCACGGTACAAGATCGCCAGCCATGCTAGTCGCGGAAGCAAAAGCGATCCTTGGGTCGAATCGGGCTGCACAAAGGCAGGTGCTGACTGAGGACCTGGCCGCCATGATGCAGGGCTTCTCGACAGCTCTGGTCCTAAGTGATAAGGGTTGCTCCTCTATTGAGATGGCCAAGCTGCAAGGTGATCTTGCCTTTGCTCAATCGAGGCTGACTAAGCTGACCGCGGAGCTGGATCAGAGCTGGGAGGAAGCAGCCGCACAGCGCAAAAGGGGGGTCGACACCGAGGAGAAACTGAAAGTTGCAGAGGAGGAGTTACAGAAGTTGAAAGCCCTTGTGGGAGAGCTGGAGGAGTCACTTGTCCCATCAAAGGTGAGACGAACAAGGAGAGACTTTTGGTTACCCGCGCTGATCTACCGGGGAGAATCTGCGAGCTAGAGCAAGATTGTTTGGAGGCAGTCGAGGTTGGGTTCTGCGGGGCAGTGGACCAACTCAGGGTGGTGAACTCTGAGGTTAGCTTGGTCACCGACGGGATCGGGCCCTTCCACCAGATCATCAATGGATGGGTGGTCACCCTTGGTCATGAAGATGCTGATGATGCCATTCCTGCCGACGAGCATAAGGCGGACGAATTTGAGGATGTGTAGATGTTCCCGGGCCTACGTGCTCGAAGTCTTTGGGCCTGCGCGCTAATATTTTGTTGAATTTTGTTAAATATTTTTGTTGGGCCTGTGTACCCTTTTGTGGTGTAATTGACTACTGGGTTAGTGCCCGCCTTTTGATAATATAATATTTTCGTTTAAGTGTGCGCTCATTTATATTCGCATATTGGTATGCCCGTTTTATTTCTGCATGTTTGTATGCTTGCCATGTATGTTTGGGAGTGGTAGCTCAACAATTTTTGTGTCCGGTAGTGTAGGGAACTGGCTGATTAACCGGTGTGGTTACCTGGTCGGTTAAGAGGGTGGACCACGGTAGGGTTCTATCCCTGCGGTGTGAACGTTCCATCGTGAGCTGGGTGTTCTGCCGATCATGGTACTGCGGCGGTGACTCTCGATCGAGGGGTCCTCCGTCGAGCAGAGCATTCTGTCTGTGCATAAAAAGGCAGAGGCTTGCTATCTCGTTGATTTTAAGGAGACGCAATCGTACTGTGTCGCGCTCCTGTGGTCGCGATGCATGTCGTCCCGGGAAGTGTTTTACTGTAGTACATTTTTATCTTTTCAGCGTTCCATGGTCGAGCTATCTGGTCCCCGTGTAGATTTTTGAGGTAGTAGGCCCCGTGCTCCGTCTTATCCCGGACACGATAGGGGCCTTCCCAATTTGCTGCAAGTTTGCCATCGTGTGAGTCCTTCTGGTTTCTTCATAAGACCAGGTCGCCAACTTGGAATTCACGCTTTAGGACTTTGCTGTCGTAACGAAGGGCGATTTTTTGTTTCAACGCGGCTTCGCGGAGAGCTGCTCCCGATCAGATCTCTTCGACTAGGTCGAGCTCTTCCCAGAGAGCTTCATCGTTGGTTTCCTCCTCGAGGGGAGATTCGGTCCTTCTGGATGGCTCCTTTATCTCCACCGGGATTACTGCCTCGGTTCCGTACGTGAGCTGAAATGGGGTTTCCCCAGTGGTCGAATGGGGTGTTGTTCGGTAGGCCCAGAGCGTACTGTGGAGCTCCTCGACCCATCCTTTCTTGGCGTCGCCGAGTCTTCATTTTAGGCCTCGGAGAATTACTTTGTTCGCGGCTTCCACTTGGCCGTTCGTTTGTGGGTGCTCGACCAAAGTGAAATGGTGCTTGGTCCTGAGTTTGGTGATGAAGTCTCAGAAATTTCTTTCGGTGAACTGTGTCCCATTGTCGGTGACTATGGCGAGCGGGACGCCGAACCTGGCGAGGATGTTCCTCTTTTAGAAACGAAGTATATTGTGCGCCGTGATCTTGGCGAGGGCTTAGGCCTCAATCCATTTGGTGAAGTAGTCGACGCCCACTATCAGATACTTGTTCTGATAAGAGCCTAAGGTGAACAGATCGAGGATGTCCATCCCCCACCAGGCGAATGGCCAAGGGGAGGATAGGGACTTGAGCTCGCTCAGAGGGGCGAGGTGCATGTCCCCATGTCGCTGACATCTGTCGCACTTCCTGACGTGTTCCTTCGTGTCCTCCTGCATCGTCGGCTAGTAGTACCCAGCCCGTAAGGCTTTCCTCGCCAAGGACCATCCTCCGAGGTGTTGCGCATTGATGCCTTCGTTTACCTCTTGTAGGATGGCTAAGGCTTGGGTTTTGTTGACGCATTTGAGGATGGGGATCGAGAAGCCCCTTCAGTATAGTTTATTGTCGAGCAGAACGTACGAGCAGGATCATCGTTTGACCGTACTGACCTCCTTAGCATCCTTGGGGAGGTGCCCCGTGCTGAGGTAGGCGTGTATGGGTGTCGTCCAACAATTGGCGTCCCCGATGACATTAACGTCGAGCAGTGTTTTCGCCATCTCAGTACTTGGTTGCGCGAGGATCTCCTGGACGATGGATTTGTGTCTGCCCTTCTTTTTGGTGCTCGCAAACTTTGAGAGGATGTCTACCCGAGTGTTCTGCTCGCGAGGCACGTGTTGTAATTAAGTAGAGTCAAAGCTCTTGATCCGTTCCCTTATGACAGCTAAGTACTCGGCCAGGTTGTCGTTCTTCGCCTGGTATTCGCCTCGGAATTGCGAGGCGACGAGCTGGGAGTCCGTGAAGATTTTTATTTCCTTGGCTCCAAGATCTTTTTCCAGGCGGAGGCCAGCCAAGAAGGCTTCGTATCCTGCCTGATTGTTCGTCGTAGGGAAGGCCAGCGTTAGTGAGACTTCTACGACTTTGCCTTCTTGTTATTGAGGATTATGCCCGTACCGCTTCCCGAGGGGCTCGAGGCGCCATTGACGAAGATGGTACACTTGTGATCCCCCAGGACTTGGGTCTTGAGGGATTTTTTTGCCTTCGTAGGATATATCGATCTCGGAGAGCTCTAGCGACGACTTTAGCATGCGCCCAGCCATGTTGGGTCGGCCGAGCAACTGCTTGACGGGCTGTTCGGTTTTGACCATGATGGGGTGGGCCAGGAAGTAGTGTCGAAGCCTCATGGCCACGTTGATTAGGGCTAGTGCAACTTTCTTGATATGGTAGTATCTGACTTCTGGGCCGTAGAGGGCCTTGCTTGTGAAGTAGATCAATTTTTGCCCGTCAGAGGTTTCCCGGATCAGCATGGCGCTTACAGCTTCGTTCGATACGACCAAGTACAAGTAGAGAACTTCCCCGACATCGGGCCTTGTCAAGACGGGTGGTTCTGACAGGACAAATTTGAGGTGGATGAGGGCTTGTTCGGATTCCTCCATCTATTCGAACGCGACTTCCTTTCTCAGTAGCTTGAAGAAAGGAAGGGCGTGCTGTACGAACTTGGCGACGAAACGGGATAATGACGTGAGCATCCCGTTGAGGGACTGTATCGATTTCTTCGTGCTCGGCGTTGCAAGCTCGGAGAAGGCCCGATACTTGTCCGGGTTTGCCTCGATCCCCCGTTCGGTCAGGTAGAACCCAAGGAACTTCCCCGCGCATACTCCTAAGGTGTATTTCTCCTGATTGAACCACATCCTGCACCTACTCGTCGTCTCGAAGACTTTCTTGAGGTGCTCCGCGTGATCGCCCTCCGTGCAGGATTTGACGATCATGTCGTCCATGTAGACCTCAAGTATGTCGTCGATATCTCCTCGGAAGACTTTGTTCATCATCCATTGGTAGGTGGCGCCGACATTTTTTAGGCCAAAGGGCATTACATTGTAGTACTAGTTGCCTGACTCGGTCATAAATGTCGTGCTCTGTTTGTCAGCCTCGGCTATGGGGATCTGGTTGTATCCCGAGTATGCAACCATGAAGGACAGTAGTTTGAAACCCGCCGAGTTGTCGACAAGCTTGTCAATGTTGGGGAGGGGATAGGCGTCCTTAGGACATGTCTGGTTGAGATCTGTGTAGTCAACGCAACTCCTCCATTTTCCATTAGATTTCTTGACTAATACAACATTGTACAGCCAGGTTGAATACCAGGCTTCCGAAATAAAATTTGCCTCTCGGAGGTCTTTTACAGCTTTTTCATCCGCCGCCGACGTTTCGGGGGACTGCCTATGCCTACGTTGTACTACGGTCTTAGCGGCCGGGTTGACAGAGAGTTGGTGGCAGGCGACCTCAGGGTCGAGTTCGGGCATCTCTGCAGCGCTCCAAGTGAAGAGTTCGGCGTTCTCCCGGAGGCAGACCTTCAACTACTTCCTCGCCAGATCGGGAAGCCCGACTCCAATCTTCACGGTCCTTGTTGCATCGACACCGAGGGTTACGATCTCAAAGTCCCTGTCTAGAATGGGGCGCGTTGGGTGGATAGGCTTCCCGTTAGTGGTTGGGGGAACATCTTTGGCTTCGTTTTCATGACTCAACTCTTCAGTGAAACGACAGTCGAGGTCTACGGTGTCGACGTGATCCTTCGGTTCGCTCTTCGGTGTGGGGAAGGGCTTAGTCGCTTTGGTCGCGGGACCGATTGTACTAAGGCCTTTCATAGCTACTTTGAAGCACCGGCGGGCTGCTTCGATATCCCCGTTGAGTGTGACGATGAATACTAGTCTGGTGTAATACTTCATCTTCAGGTGGACGGTCGATGGCACCGCGGTCAGTTCGGCCAATGTCATCCTGCCTAGGATGCAGTTGTACAGCGATGGGCATTCAACGACCAGGAAACAGATGTTGATTTCCCTGGCCGTTTCCTTTGCCCCAAAGATGATCTTGAGCTCCATGTATCCCCACAGCCTAGTCGTCGTCTCGTTGACTCCCTGGAGGTCGGACCCCAGGTAGGGCGTCAGGTTGGTCTCATCGAGATGAAGCATCGAGAAGAGGTGTGTATACATGATATCTACTGAGCGCCCTCCATCGACCAAGATGCGACGGGCATCAAAGTTGGACATTTGTGCCCGTATCAGCAGGGGTATGTCCGAGTTGGAGGCTCCCCCGGTGAGCTCCTCGAGGTAAAAAGTGATCGGGTTGGATCGTCCTTCGAACTTATCAAGCGTGCTCATCTTGCCTGAGTTGTTGTTTATTAGTTCGTCAAACTTTCTTTTAACCAAACCGATCGTGAGCTTGCTCGGGGTCTCGCCCGAAATAACCATTGCCTTGGGGAAGTATTCCCACCGGCTGACGAGATGTATTGGCTTCTTGGGCAGCTGGAGCTCGGCAGGGATACTGAATTCTCTTAGTGTGAACCAGTCCTCAGGTCAGCCGATGCTGAGGGCCACATGTAGCTCAGAATCATTGTCGGGAGGGGGGAGGTCTTCAACTCCTTTGGCCTCGGGAGCCTCCTGCTGCAGGGGTTCTCCTCCTCGGGTGTACCTCTTCAGATGCCCGTCCTTGATTAGAATTTCAATTGCATCCTTCAGGCGGATGCAATCCTCCGTCATGTTCTCGTGGCTTCGGTGGAAGCGGCGGTATTTATATTTGTCCATGTTGGCTTTGGTGGGTGCCAGTTTTAGAAAACGGACACCTCCTCGGACAAATTCCGAGTTGGCGCACTCAGCCAGTATGCGCTTGCAGGAAGAGACTAGAGGTGTATACTCGATAAAACGGCCAACGAGGCCCCGTTGCTCCCGAGGTTCGTGGGGACGATCCTCTCGTCGTCGGTCTCCCCCGCGCCAGGGGGCCGATGCTTCATCTCGGGACCCACGGGGGGTTTCTCGGTTTCGTGTTTCACGGGCAGTGTTGACGGCCTCTGTCTCCTCGAACCAGATATAATGGCGGGCTTTCTCGAGGAAGTCCTGGAGGGTGTCTAGCCGGTGGATGGCCACAACCTCGTAGAATTTAGAGCCTCGGCGTAGGCCTTGCTCCATCAGGTAGCGCTTCATATCGTCTGAAGTCGTTACCTGGACCGCCTCCCTCGTGAACCTCTCAATGTAATTTCTGAGAGGCTCGTATAGGGCCTGGATGATGGCGCCCAGTGCGGCCTCCGTCTTTGGATGTCACCTCGATGTCGTGAAGTGCTGCGAAAATAGGTCCTTTAGGACTCTCCATGATGTGACAGACTCAGGCTCTAGGCTCTTGTACTATGCCATGGCGCCCTTCCTCAGCATCGTCGGGAAGAGCCTGCACTTGATGGCTCCTCAGACATTTATGTAGTCGAGCATGGCCTCGATGTCCTCAATGTCCTCAAGGTGATCGTCTGGGTCCAAGGTATCGTCGTACGTGGAGAGCGCATACGACTTTTCCATCCCGATGGGGGTTGCCATGATTTCCCGTGACAGAGGGGTCTTATAGTCGTCCTCGTCACTACAGACAGGGGACTGAGGAGGCGACTGGTCGTGTCGAGGAGGCTGATTGCGTCCCCTTGGTCTTCTATCCGGGGCTTCAGGCCTGTCCGACCTTGGCTCCAGAGTGCGCCTCTCCTTTCGGGCTAGTGATCTAGGACGTTTCTTGGAGGCCACTGGTTGGGGCCTCTTCAGCTGTGGTCGACCCCCCTGAGTCGTAGAGAGGGGCTCCGAGAGTTCCCGCGCTGATTTCTCCACAGAGGAGAGCGGGATGGGGTATCCTGTTCTAGCGCACCGATACGCTCATTCTGCCAGAACAACATCTGGTTTGTCTGGTTGAAGGCCGCGAAGAGACCGGTCATCGTAGGGTTCGCCCTGGCTAGCATGAGGATGGGTTGGAAGACTTTCGGGCTTCTCGCCCGAGGTACGATGTGATACGTCGCGTCTTCAGATGAAGGAGAGGCAGTCTGGCCGTCCCTGTGGTCGATCTCATGGGGTTGAGATGTCCCTGGCTGGTTGTCGCTGTTCGTGACTGGGGTGAAGGCGGAACTGGGAACAACGTCATCGTGGCGTGGGCTAGTCATGCTCTTGAGATTTGAAAGGAGGACGCTTTGGTTCTATGCTCGGAGGAATGGGGGAGCTTAGTTTCCTACAAACAGTGCCACTGATTTGACCTGATCAGAAGGGGATCAATGACTTGCCACACGTCGTTGAACTGCTAGTTGTTCACCAGAAATATAGAAGAGGGGGTGTACCTGCAAGACACTCCGATGCCAAAGTAAGTAATGTACCAGAGTGGGAGCAAATACAAAAGAGAGGTTAAGAATTGAATACTTGACCCTTTAGTGAAAGAGGGTATTTATAGTGAGACCGTAGGGCCAACGGTCACTTGTGTTGGGCTGGACTGTCAGGCCCAACCCTAGTGACTTCTAGGGCTTACGTGGTGTAGTGAAGACTAGCGTGTGGTCTTCGCCCTAGTTCAATCGTCCTGTGATCTCCGGAAGGTGGGTTGACCAGTTCTTTCGGCGGTGGGTAGTTGGTTGATGACGTGTCCCTGTAGAGGGGGGCACGTGGAGAACGTGAGGGAGACACGTTGTTCTGCCTGACGGAGGCAGTGTCCGTCCGACGCTAATTGACTTGGGCCTATTTAGGCCTTCCCCAACTAGTACTGGGATGAGCCTGCTCGACGGATGGGCAAGTCTGAGCCCAGACCAGAACAAATATATTAAAAATTAATTTTATAACACGAGAAATTATGGTTGAAACAAACAAACTAATAAAAAGTAATAAATTAAAATAAATTAATAAATAATATTAAAAAAATAGTCATCATTAAATAATAAATTAACATAACATATCTTACTAATAAATAATAAATATATGTAAAAATATATACATGTGATTCAATTCATTTTAGATTGGTTTTGAAAAATTAATTCAAACCAAACAGTTTTACGAAAACACATTTGATAATATTTAATTTTTGAGATTTTTGATTTATTTGAAGAGTGAGGATCACCTTACTTTAAAAATAAGATTTTTAACTTACTCTAAAACATAGTTTTTGAATTGAATCTAATCTAATGAGTAAATTAATTTTTTTTAATCTAATTAATTATTAGATTAAATTCAATCCAAATACTATGATTTGGAGTAAGTTAAAAAAAATTTACTCTTGGAGTAAATTGATCCCCACCCTTATTAAGTGAGATCAACTTACTCGAAGAGTAAGTTTTTTTAACCTACTTCAAATCACAATCTTTAAATTGAATCTAATTTAATTGTTAAATTAGTCTTTTATTTAATTAACCATTAGATTATATCCAATTCAAAGGCTATGATTTAACTTAAGTTAAAAAAATTTACTCTTGGATAATATGAAAGTTTCAAAATTATCTTTTGTTTCAATTTTTATATGGATCAGTTTGAATTTGAACAACATATCAGATATATGAATAGGCTAATTTATAATATTTTTATGGTTATGAAAATAAATAATTTATTATTTTTTAATTGAAATTTTTTTACATTTATAAATCAATAATTTTAAAATAAAGAATTTGTATAATAATAATTTTTTTTATATTTTTCAAATAAAAACAAAAAATATGATTGTGGAAGGAGTGGTCGAATATATATATATATATATATATATATATATATATATATATATATATATATATATATATATATATATATATATATATATATATATATATATATATATATATATATATATATATATATATATATATATATATATATATATATATATATATATATATATATATATATATATATATATATATATATATATATATATATATATATATATATATATATATATATATATATATATATATAAAATATATATATATATATATATATATTATATATATATATATATATTATATATATATATATATTATATATTATATAATATATATATATATATATATATATATATATATATATATATATATATATATATATATATATATATATATATATATATATATATATATATATATATATATATATATATATATATATATATATATATATATATATATATATATATATATATATATATATATATATATATATATATATATATATATATATATATATATATATATATATATATATATATATATATATATATATATCTTTTTGACGTTATTGCTTTGTTAATTAAATTTCTTTGATAACACAATTAATAATGAAAGATAAAATTGTTATTTTTTTGTTATTTTTTAAGCACGTTAGTTATTTTATTTTATTTTTTGTTATTTCTTTAAGCAGATTTGTTATTTTTTCCCGCAACAAAGCGAATTTCGATTTAATAATTAGCCTATTTTTTAATCTCTTTTAATTAGTTTTATCTTGTTACCTATAAATGTCTCTATATAAAGATTTGACTACCTCTATTGGTATATAAGTTAATGTGCAAGCGGAACTCATATTGCTGCTACACCTACAATCTTTTTAATGAATTTCCACAATAAGGTTCAAATATATAATATCTCCATCAGAAATTCACCTGACCACATTCTTCTCCATATTCTTTGGTTAATGCCTACTAAAGATGTTGTAACAACTTCCATATTATCCAAAAGATGGAAATATTTGTGGATGGATTTATTTGCGTTTAACTTTGCAATTTACTGCAACCATAATGACAGCGAAATTTGCAATTCAACTAATCATCTCTTAGATTTAGTTGATAGATTACTTTAGAGATCTAATAGTCGTTCAATTAATCTCAGCATTTCAATGCATGATAGCAGAATTACGGTCGATCCAATCAAACTTCATTGTTTTTTAATCTCAGCATTTCAATGCATGATAACAATTTACATTTACAACTTGAGTGTGTTCTAATAGTTCTGATTTGTATTCGTTTTTCGAATTTAAAGAAGTTAAATATTTCATCCGTTACATTTTTAAATGATGATTCTCTTCAAAAACTTCTCTCTGCTTGCGTTTCCCTCCAAGAATTAATCATGTATGGTTGTGGTTGGAATATCATAAAGCATATAAATATTGCAATGCCATAATTAAGGAAATTATGCATGGAATTCAACTATCCCAGTGATGATGACCTATTCGGTTCTAAAATTGAGATTGATGCGGCGAATCTTTTATCTTTCACATGCTCAGGCTTTTTAACAGTTGAAGTCTCCCTTGTTAACCTAGCCTCTATAGTTGATGCATATATTGATCTTCGGACTTACTTTCCATTAAATCAACCATATATTGTTGCTCATGAAATTAAACTATTGATTGGACTTTATCAGGTCAAGTCTCTCCGGCTATCAAATGATACTCTTGAGGTGTGTATCAATGTCAATTGTCATTGTCTCTTAACTATGTGTTTCTTAAAATTATTGTCTGTTTTCTTATTTATCACCTAACAATATTGATTTTATTTTATTTTTTGTATTTTTTCATAGTGTCGTTTGCTTGCAGAAGATAATTTCCATGTTCTTCATTCATTGTATAATTTGAAACGTCTTGATGTGAATTTTGGAACGGTTACTCTTTATACAAATGCATTTCTAATGGATTTTCTAAAAAAGACTCCAAAACTTGAAGCACTTGAGATTCCTAATGTATGTTTATATATCATGTTTCAATGCTTGCATTTGCCGTGTGTTTTAAGGCAGGTTAATTAGACGTATTATTTTTGTTCGTTGACTTGTTTATTGATATCTTTATTTAGGGATTTGATCCAAAAACTTGCATGGATGGTGAAGACTGGATAATGAGTTCAGTGCCTTGCTGTTTCAAAACTTGTCTCAATTCATTTTCCTTTTCTAATTTTGATGGAGATGAAGCTGAAATCCAATTGCTGAAGTTCATATAAGAAAATTCCCCAGTTTTAAAAAATATTTATATATACAGTTCAAACAATTTACAGACCAATTTGAAGAAGCAGACTGATATTTGTTATCAATTGGAAACTATGGGTCTGGAAAATTGGATCATAACGTGACTAATGGGACTCAATTTATATACATATGTGAAGTCCCGAAAGATATGTGCATCACTCTAATTTGAAAATAGTATCTTAGAAAGACTTCAAACACCTCTTGTCTTTTTTTTAGTTAGTCCATAAACCCTATCATATTTTTTTAGCCAACGGTAGATTGTGTGTTTTGATCTACTTAGTGAGTCTTAGAATACTGACACTTCTTTTCAAGTTGATTCTATTTCGATTAATAGTGATTTCGAAGTGCAGAGTTCTAGTTGATCTTCTCATGGTGGAGAGTTGGGATCTTTGTCCAGAGTTGTTTTGTTCTTCTATTTTGGACGCATCCATTCTAGTGCTCCTCCAAGGGCTTGGTGTGGCTCTTGGTTTTTGGTGTGAATGGAGTTTTAGTTTTTGGTTGTTTTAGTGTAATAAGGTACTCCTAATGCCTTAATGTTGTTATTTTGTAGTTCGGTGGGATTAATTTAGTTTTTTTTAGTTATTCTCTTTGTTTTTTAGGGCTGCTTTTATTATACTAACGTTCAGACGGGCACGTAAGCACTCACGTGCCCGTCTGTCTGCTTTTTATAATATTCACGCGTGTAAAATATAAATTATATTATTATTTTTAATTAATTTTTATTTTATTATTTATTATTTTTAATTAATTTTCATTTTATTATTTATTATTTTTAAAATAATAGTAGTAGATAATAGTATAAAAGATAATAAACTATCACATAACCACCATTTTTTAAAAGGAGAAGTTAAAATTTAAAATAAAAACTTAAAAGGGTATATTTGAAAGGAAAAAAAGAGCTACACCAAAATCACCTATACACTTGTATCCCCAAAAACTTGTATCCACTCCAAAAAAATATAAATGTTTGTATATTTTGTATGAACTATATATTAATGAATTAACTATATATTAATGCTACTATTATTTTAAACATACCGAATTAAATAAAATTTAGATTAAAAAATATGTTGTATATGTGAATTTTGATATTTTTTACACGCATCAAATTACGAACGGATATTTTTTATTTAATTTTAATTTAAATTTAAATTATTTGTATAGTAAACTTTGTAATATGCATTCCTCTCTCTCCCCTCCCTCTCTCTCTTATAAATTTGATGAAAGTGTTTAGAGAGGAGTTTGTAGAGTAAATTGAATAACATGTACATCCCCTACGAACATGTATGCTCAACACACGACTCTTCTCGTACTTGTCTTTTTTTTAATGAGCATACACGTCAAAATATAAACGAATATTTTTTATTTATTTAAGTATGATTTACATTTAAATTATTTGAATACTAAATTTTCTAATATGCATCTTTATGTTTGTTAGAAATTTTAATATGACATTTATTGCGCATCTCTCTTTAACATCAACAATAAAAATCGTAAATTAAAAATTAACAACAAAATTCAACTAATTTAAGAAAGTGAATGGTTAGTGTTTCAAATTTTTATTAACTCACAATAAATTTTTGTGATAATATTTTTATTTTATTTTTTCATACTTAAAATTTTGTTCAATAGCAAGGTCACACATATAGATATAAAAGATAAAATAATGGAAGTTATATATTTTTCCAACTGTCATTGTATATTTGAACAGTATATTAAGTATTAATAAATGTGACAATTTTTTAAAAAATGTTTTCTCAAGAAGATTTCGTTTTATACCGTTATGTTACAATCTTCTATTAAAGTCATCCATAATATTTTTTTTAAAAAAAAAAGAGAAAAGAAATGAGATGATGAATCTAAAAAATAAAATCTAGATCTAAAAATGAGATGATAATAATTTGTTAATTTTTTTATTCATTTATATTTTTATGTGTGTGCTCATTAAAAAATTCAACAACAAAAAATGTTAATATGAGAATTTGATATGTACCACACTTATATCCTCTTCTCATCTCTCCTTTATTCTATATGTCAAATAATGTTAACCGAATTAATGATTTTTTAATATGAAAAAAACACAAACCATCTCCAAAACATAATTAAATTACCACACAAATAGATAGTTACAATAACAAATAGCAAATAGCAAATCAAAAGTAAGATAGATATAAAAATTTAAAACGAAAGAACTAACACCATTAAAAATCACTTCATTTCAAAAAATAATGCTGATGAAATAATTGTTTATATTATGAAAATCTAAATTACATATTTACATATTTTATGATGTGTTTATACTCACAAAATACAAATAAGTATCATTAAGAAATAAAACATAATAATAACCAAAACAAAAAGTTAAAACTATAGTATTAATGAATAATATTTTGCAACAAAAGTAAAATATAATTTCTGTAAGAAAAAAATAGTGCAGTAGAA
This sequence comes from Lathyrus sativus, assembly GCA_963859935.3. Lineage (NCBI taxonomy): Eukaryota > Viridiplantae > Streptophyta > Magnoliopsida > Fabales > Fabaceae > Lathyrus > Lathyrus sativus. The sequence goes on along the minus strand of OZ012738.1, from coordinate 95,150,047 downwards.
AACCACTCTTACCCATTGTGGTTGCATTAAATACTTGAATTTTACTGTATTTTAGAGTATGAAATTTCTTCAAGTATCACGTGATCTTTTTTTACTCTATAGTTAATAATGCTGCAGAAAATAGATTTAACTGATTCTAAACAATAATGGATTCAACAGAAGATGATGAATGGTGTTTTTGAGAAGGATTGAGTGAGGGATTTGGTGATTTATGGTTTATGGTAGAATAATTAAAATTATTTTCAGAGATGAAGTTTAGATTTAAACCTATCATACTAATATTCATAACTTCTGAAGTAGTTAGAGTCTCTTCGATAATAGCTTCTGAAACACCTTTTTAGGTGGACCAGAAGCTTCAGCTTCAACAAGTTTTAACCCAGCAATCACTTTAACCACTTGGACTTTGTAGTCTCCAGTTCAACTCCAACACCAATAGTATCTTCTACTATAACATTAGTGGTTATTGGATGCTTTTCTGCATGCTCCAACAGAGCATAGGCCAATAATTGGACACCCCTTAAAATAGGTTTAACAACACTCTCCTAAGCAGCAACATCTGCGACCTTCTTTCTTCTGACCAAGGAAACACCAGCATTTTCTTCTTCCTCTTCCTCTTCAATTTCACAAAACTTCCTTAACTTCTTACTTCTCAAAGGTGCATCAGATGAGACAGAGGAAGATAACACCTTCTGAGGAGTTCTTCCACTTCTTGTGTTAGATGGCATTAAGATAGTGGATGCAACAACTCTTCCACCTATTTCTCAATCTCCTTATGAAGTGTAACTTTCTTCTTAGCAGGCTTCTGAACTACCTTATGAGATTCTGAAGCAACTTGCTTTCTATTTTTAGAAGTATTGAGAACTTCAGTAGGATTATTGGGTACGTCTGTGTATCTTATAACCACTATTTCTTTGAATGTCTGTTCAATGTATAATCTGATTACTTCAAGATTATCCATCTTGGTGATGACATGATAATCCTCAAGATAACCGGGATTAGTACTTCTAACTGATAGGAAATTTAGAAGCCACCATTTCTATTCTCTTTAAAAGCATCATGTTGGCAAGAACAAAAGCAGACACAATGTCCCTCTAGATCTCCTCATGATACTCATTTTCAGGAAATGTTTTAAGGGCATCAATTAGATGACCCTAATAATACAATTCAGATAATAGTCTAGCATAAGGTGCATTCTTCTTATGGTGCTTTGTGTTGTCCTTAATTTCCTCAGACAGATGATGAAAGATGTGGGCAAAAAGATTAACCTTGTCTTCATTTTCCAAATAAAAGATGAAGTGCTTGTGATCCTGAGAGATTTGATTAGTACTCATTTATCTAGGAATCATACAACCAATAAGATTTTTGAACAAAAGTTTAAAGACTTTCTTCATGTTCTTGACCTTTCCAAAGCCAAAAGAACACAAATCTTTAAAGCGTTCAAACAAACATCTTTTGATTTATTCAGCTTCAGGACTATTCTCTTTATTATTCAAAACAAACTGAAATTCTGGTATCAGATATTAGATGTCGAAAGAGATGTTCACAACACAAATATTTTTTTGATAAGAACAAAGGACAAGGCTAAACAAATAAAAATTAAAAGAAACACATCAGTTGTTAACCCAGTTCGGTGAAAACGCACCTACATCTGGGGGCTACCAAGCCAGAGAGGAAATTCACTAACAGTAGAATTAATTCAGAGTTAAACTCCCAGTTTACAACTCCTCACTTAATCTCTACCCATGCAACTTCTGCCTAGAACACACCTAGACAAGAGACACCTCTCAGTCCCCCTCAATCACAACAGTGATAACAATCAACACAGTAAAAAGACTTTAGAAGACACTCTTCAAAGTCACAACTTGATCTTGCTTAAAAGCTTCAATCGAGTACAACACACTCTTGCTTACAAGGTTTGAGTGAACAATTTACAATTAACAACCTAGTCCAATTCACACATTAAACAATGAGTGAATGACTCATATAACTAAAACACACGAAGCCTAAACCTTACACAGTTGCACACACTTTTAATCCTTGCTTCTCTGATCTTCAAGCTAGGGTTATGTCTCCTTAAATAGAAATGCAGAATGGGCTTGGGCTGTGGCAAAAGTAACAACAGGTTTGAGAAGATTTCAATCTTCATAAATAGCAGCAATCACCCAGATTTGATTTGATCAATCAGATCCAATCAAGTCAATATCCCAATATTCAAACAATCTTCTGAAAATAACTCCAAATCAAATCTAATATGATCCACAATAAGTGTATCAGAAACACCTTTAGAAGGCCACTACAAACACACATGTCTTATACCAGAGAAGTGCAACCAGCTTGCACAGACAAAAAAGAACACAAACACATTCATACAGAATGTTTAGTCCGTGAGTGTCAAGACATCTTGTTTGACATCATGAGAAAAGACCCGTTACAAAGCACAAAGCAACCTACTGATCCTGACAGAAAGATGTCACGACATCATGTAGGACATCTTGTGATTACTCCTAGGTTTACCAAAATTCCTGCCAATCAAGAACTAACAAACTCCCCCTTTGGAAAATTTTGGCTAAAACAAATCACAAGAAAAAAAACACCAGAAAAGAGTACATCACAACAGAAAAACTACACATTAAGGAGAGTAAATGCAAAACTCCCCCTCAACAGATGCAAACAACAAAACAACAGCCCAAGCAAGCAAACAGTTATTCAGAACATCCCAAACTCAGCCTTCAACAACCAGCAAAGCACAACAGAACATCCCAAACACACAGACCTACAAACAACTAAGTTACTACAATATTCAGCAAAACCAACATCTATCAGATCAGCATCTTGACATATAAATCAGAGCAACAACCACCATCTTCACACCTGCTATACAGACCAACACAACCAGCAATATACCAAAGTGTATACAGTATACAACCAATATTCTCCCCTTTTTTAGCCACAAATTTAAGAGCAAAAACCAGTAGATAAAGTAGATCAAACAGTTAGAAACAAACAAGTTAAGGGCATAGAGACCCCAAAAATATTATAGCCCAAAAGCACATGAAATGCAACAAATTCAGCCTATTATGCCAAGGCAGACAACACACACAAAAAAACCAAAAAAAAATCACAGCCCAACATCCAAGCAAACAACTTAGTCTTCATCTTCAGGAGCAGAACTAGAGCCATCATCTTCAACATCAGTTGGGACACCTTCATTACCATCTTCAAACTCCTCCCCATACCCAGCCTCACTAACATCATCAATATTTGCAGCATCATCTTCAAGGCATTGAATTAATGATTCCAACTTGATCTTTCTTGTTATGGCAGCATTAATTGTTTCCCCTAATTACCTACAAGTTTCTTTAAGCTCAACAATTATCCTTGCCTTTGAAGTAGTGGCCCTTTCAGCAGATGTCAGAACAATATCTGGAACTTGTCTTCCAGCAAAAATTTTGTAGTGCAGGCACAAAACATATTCTCTCTTGCTAGCAACATCCCTAGAGTTTAGGATCCCAGGGTGTTGATTCAATATAATCTCACAGATGAGGGAGGGGAAGGCAATAGGCAGCTTGGTGGCACTTGAAGAAGAATGCTTAACAATTTGATCAAAAATGTACACTCCAAAATCAAAATCAACCTTGGTACCTACAGCATAAATGAACCTGCCTAGCCCAACAACAATGGTGGAGGTATGGTTGGTAGGAACCCAGTTTGCAGCCCCAATTCTGTGGAGGATGACATATTTCACACTGAGCTGTCCAACTGACAACTTACCTTTTGAAGGCCATGCTTTGACTTGATCTGCAGTGATGACCTTGCACACTTGGTTGTCTGAAGCAGACATTTCTTCCTCACCATCATTTGATCGTCCTAAAAATCTGTTGATAACAGCTGAAGAAAACTTCACACACTTTCCTTTAACAAAAACCTTCATATAGTCCTTGCTATTCCTATCAGTAATGGAATCAGGAATGTTCACAATGAATTCTTTCACCAGCCCTTCATAACACTGAGAGAAGCCAGTAACAGTTTTGAGCAGTCCTGCCTCAGTGATCAAATCCATCACTTCCTTGATTTCCAAAGCATCTTTCCTCAGTTCCCTTTCTAGAGAAATCCATCTTTGATAGACATATCTCCACTTTGTCACACTGCTGATAGAGTGAAAAGACACATTATCCAAAGGAGCAGTAGGCACTGGTCTTGGAGTTTTCTTGGTAGTAGATTTCTTCAAATGGGCTATGTTAGGGACATCTTTTACAACATCTTCATCAGAGTCAGTGTTCTCAACTCTCACCTTTCTCTTTTTGGAGGCAGGAGAGACCTTGCTCCATGCCTTGGGAGGTCCAACAAGGGTCTTCTTCTTTTGGCTTTTGGAAGGTGATTCCTCAAGCACAGCCTTTCCTTTTCTAGTCTTTAGTCTCTTAGCAATCCCTGGGGCAACATTTTTGATGAGCTCATCATCAGAAGGCACATCTTCAAGATCAACAACATTGTCAGGAGTATTTTTGTTGGTTGAAGCATCATTTTTATCAACATTCAGACCAACATCATTATCTTTATCCATACCATCATTCAGACTTGCTTCAACATCCTTATTCACATCATCCAACGCAGAACTGACAAGTTTCTCCAGATTCTCAGTGTTAGGGTTGACATTAATTTGTAGAGGGTTTTTCAGCATTTTTTCTTAGGTTATCAGTAGAGCTAGGGGTTGGATCAATGCGAGAAATAGGGGTGGAAATACCATACACATTATGACCACCATAGAGAATCTTGGTGAAAGTTCCCTAATAGATCTGTCTACATAAGCAAAGCCTTCCTTGTTTTTCATTCTAGCAATGTTGTCAGAGGAGGAATCAGGAGTTTTACCTTTAGAAGATTGTTGGGACTCGTTTGCATATGGAGGAGCGGTCTCGGGGTCTTCACTTGCGTCACCAGGAACCATATTGAGAGGAGTAACATCAAGAACATCTTCAAAAGAGTGTTCATGGGGTGAGCATCAGTGTGGGAAGTCTTAGCTTCAAATTTGGGAGACATTTTAATGTTTCTGAGAGAGAAGAAAGTTTGAAGAGGTTGGAGATAGGTTGCAGTATGGTGAATACGCAGAGAGAGGAAAATAGTCTGAAAGGAGGCGTGGAAGTTTAAGGAGTAGTTGGAAGGAAATTTTTGAGTGGGATAACGTGCTTGAGTGGACAAGGGCGTGCTATGTAATAAAGAGGGATGTTGGAACATCTCTATTTTAAGAAAGAAACATCTTTTAAAAGCAGAAATCCCTCTTAGCAGTAATTGCTATAAATCCTCAAAAGTACAAATCCCCAATTTTCTTTTCAAAGTCTCAACCTGATTTGCATTCAATGCTTTGGTAAAAATGTTGGCACGTTGATTTCCAGTCGTGATATGTGTTACACCCCAAAATTTGACCAACCTCTTCTTTGTACTTGGTTTTTGTTTTCTTTGCATTTTTGCATTTTTGCATTGCATAGCATTTGTTCTTGAGGCAGGGGATCAAGGATTTCCAGTGGCTCAGAGTTCACTTTCAGTGCAGGAGAAAAACAGTGAGTATCAGAGGCACCGACATTTATTTTGCCTAGCGGTCGAGCGGCCGATTTTATTTTATTTTGCAGGTTATTTTTAACTCAAAAGGCAGCATTCAGGCTATATCAAGCATTCTCATAGTCATAGCATCCGAGAAAAGGTTCCAGAAGCTTAACAGAGCTCAAAACAGCAAGAAATGGGCAAATGGGAAAATGGGCATATTTCCCTCCAAAAGGCGCCAAAATTCAAACTTTGAAGGTGTTAATCGATTAACACATTGGTTAATCGATTAACCAAGGAAAAATTAGGGCAGATTTGAATTTTTTAAGGTGTTAATCGGTTAACCCATATGGTTAATCGATTAACCAGTGCAAATTTTGCCTCTGCACGTGAATTTCCAAGTGAAATCATTTTGGGGTCCAATTTGATCACATGTGAAGTTGATTTTACACTTGGGAAGGATCTAGAACCACTTCAAATTTTGGTTAATTTCAAATTCCCTCCAAAATCCCATTCCTAATCCCATTCCTAATTCGATTCCATAATTTCACAAGCCACATTCCAAACCTCATTTGGATCCAAACCAAGAGCATATTTAAATGATTTTCTCCAAACCTCACACACATCAACTCTCATAATTTCCATTTCAATTTCAGAATTCACTCTCATTCTCTCAAGTCTCTCTCAACTTTCCATTTTCCAAAACCTTCACCCAAGCTCTCTTCCATTTGAAATCCTTAATTCTCCATTGGAATCATTGAATTCAAGTGCTCAAACCTTCATTTTCCATCCTTATTGAATCAATTTCTCCATCCAATTTTCGTGCAAGTTTGGATCTGAATTTTGAAGTGGATATATAAGAGCTTATTTGGTTTGATTTGGCTTAATTTTGGTGGATCTTCACTTCTACTACAATTAATCACTTGGATCTTGAAGGAATTCTGGATTTCTTGCTTGGATCTGCTTAATTGGAGTAAGATCAACATTAACCGAAGCAATTCTCTGCTTCGTAGGTTGGAATTCTAGATCCATTGCATTTTTAGCTTATTTTGCATAATCACGTGGATCTTCATTTTTTATTGACTTTTGGTTTATTTAATCCAATTGGTTTGTGATCTTGCTGTTTTAATGTGTTTACATGACAATTGAATCACTGTTTTCTGGTTTAACTTCGTGCTTATTTGATTATGTGATCATTGGAATGATTGGAGAAGTGATAAGTTGCTGAAAAGTGCTTTTGAGCCACTGTTTTCTGCTGCTGGTACAGTCTTAATCGGTTAACCCCTGGTGTTAACCGATTAACCTTCACAAATATTCAAATTTTCAAGCATTTTTTACTGGTTAATCGGTTAACCCTTGGTGTTAATCGATTAACCAATGTAGATATTCAAATTTTCCAACAGTTTTTAAGTGGTTAACCGGTTAACCCCTGGTGTTAACCGATTAACACTAAGCCAGCAGGCCTGTTTTGCTGTTTTTCAAGGTTGTTTTGGATACCTTTTCACTTTGAATCTTCATGGATCAGTGTGATGCATTCGGAGTGAAATGTTTTGGATATATGTCGTTGTTCTTAATTGTTTAATCATGATTTTGTCAATGTGCGCGTTCGATTTCCACTTGAATGCACACTTTCGTAGTTGTTGTTCAAAGTGATGTTCATCTTTGGTCTTGCTTGATCTTCTTTGTGTGCATTCTTTCTTCTCTCTCTTTGCATCTCTCATATGCATGCTTGAGGTTGAGATGTGCTTATGGAGGCTACTGCCCCACACTTTTTTCCTCCCTCACTTTCATTCTAATTGTGCATTACATGTTTGCATATTGCATTTTACCTTGTGTTTGCTTCCTTCTTCTTTCTTCTTTGCCATGTTCCCTTAGGACCTCTAATCTTTCTTGTTCAAGGTCAATTATGATAGACCCTAGGCTTAAACCATGTATAATAACATTAGGTAGCATTCCCTTACCTCAACCATAGGTACAGTTTGCATTATAACTTTTAGGTTTAAGTTAGTCTCCCTTTAGTGTGTCCTTTCCCCTTCTCATCTTCAAATCCTTTCAAAATACTTAATAAATGCTAATGAATGTTGTGCGTTACAATCCTTAAGTACTTGGGAAATGGTGATCGGGGGGCTTCCTCTCAATGGCCTAGAGTGTTTAGTGTACACCCTTTGGGTGATATGCGACGCATTCGCTCCTAGGTTATAGTCTTTAGTGCAACATGAGTTACAAACCAAACTCAAAACACTTCTTCTCTAAAAAATACCAACATAACTTCAAACCATTTTATCCTTCGGGATCTTAATGATGGAAAACATTTTCATAAGGAGAGTTTTGTTAACTCTTGGTTCTACCGCAAACAGGTAACGCCTAAGTCTCCAATGGTCGAGCTGCATACACCTAACTGCTAGAACTAAGTTTTAACCCTACTCAGGTAAAACATTTGAACCAACCAGTGTTCTTGTTAGGACTAACTAAATTTGCTCTGATTTCTCATACCAGATGAGAATACGTAGGCACAAGACGACGATGTCTTGGCGAGCAACCTTCCCCACCTTTCACCCGTAGTTTTCCGAACTACGTTGACTCTGACTTTCCCATTGCACGAAGGAATACGTAGGCATAGAGCAACGATGCTTTATCGAGTCTCTTTTATTTTCTTTCGTCCTTAAGCCGTAGCTTAGATAGTTTCAATCACCCTTTTAGATAGATAACAAAGCATGGATCCCGTCGAGTACGACGGACGTGAGCGGTGCTAATACCTTCCCCTTGCGTAACCGACTCCCGAACCCAAGATTTGGTTGCGATGACCGGTCTTTTCCCTTTTTCGTTAGGTTTTCTCTGATCGTTTTCTTTCCCTCTTTTGGGATAAATAACGAACGGTGGCAAATCTTCTGTCATTGTCGGCCCTGTTTTTCGCAGTAGCGACAGCTGGCGACTCTGCTGGGGACAGACATATCCCCTATGCGAGTCAATCCTAGCGCTTAGTTGTTTATCTATTGGGTGTGTACATATGTGTTGTACTTTATTTTCCCTCATTTTATTTTCAGCATTGTATGTCATTATTGTTGTGCTGTTGGGGGGGGGGGGGGAATGTTCCATTGAGAGGTAAGCCAAAACCCAGGCTTGAGTACAAACATAGCATTAGAAGTGGAAAGTAGCGGTGAGCCCATATGCTTTGTGTGCGCTAGTTCCCATGAAATTCGCGCTCAGACGAGATTTTCTTTAATGATTTCTTTTCCGATCCTTTGGATCTCAGGGTTGTCCACTCTGGGGACCGATCATTTGTGATTCAGCTAAGTGAGGCCTCTTTAGGAGATTATGATGCCAAACCAGAAATGGTGAACGTATCATCGTTTCTTGAAAGTCTGTGACGCTGATGAACGCATAGGATGCCGAACCTTGTCAGTGATAGGTCCATACCTGTGAGAGGGATTGGGTTATACAGGAAACCTTGACTTTCAGACTACCCGATTTTCTTTGCAGTATGAATCTGTGTTCTTGATACAAGGGGTCCTAATGACAGTGCTATGTTCTTGCTAAAGCGGAGCGCTGGTTATTCTCAATCAATAGCACAACAACTTTGATCCCTTGTCTTTGCATCTACATCATCACAACATGTTTGCATTTTGACATACATGTTCTTGTATTTCCAAGGATCTTAACTCTGAGACTTGATGTTGAGCATTAAATCTTTTTCTAGTAGTTCATCTGTGTAAAACATGAATCAGAGAAGACAGATTCCTTGGAAATAGTCGAACATGACATTTGCACTTCATTTGCATAACAGATGCAACGAAACTGTCATCTTACCTCTGTTGATCTGTTAGTTTGTTTCAGGATAGACGACCGGATGACACACCGCTACGCTACCAGAGGAAACCAGCGCAGAATTATGGAACAAATGCAAGTCGAGATGCAGGAGCTCTGGGATAGGATGAGTCAGTTTATGGAGATAATGCAGGGTGTGGCTAACGGCCAGGAGCAACTGCGTACTTTGGTGCAGCCCTTGATTGCACGCATTGGCAATGATGGTGTTCTGCATGGTGGGGAGACTGCTAACCCTCCTCGTACCGAGACTCCTCAGGTTGATAATTCTGGGCATACAGTGGTTATTCCCATCCCCAATGTTGGAGGCAATGGTAACACCAGATATGGGAATGCAACTGGAACATGCAATGGTAACATCGGAACCAATAAGAATAATGCTGGAGTTAATGGGAATGTTGGTACTGCTGGTAATGGTCACTTCCATGGTCCTGAAGCCACCTGTGCTATCCATGGTAACATGAATCAGCAGTGGATTGAAGATCGTCAGGATGACGTGTTCTCAATGAGAGGTGTTGAAGTTGAATTGCTGTCTGAGGCTAATAGAAGGTTCAAAGTATTGGAAGACAAGATGAAGAGTTATGAGAACCAGAACTCCATGGGTTTGGATATGGCTAACCTGGGGTTGATCCCAGATCTGAAAGTTCCGTTGAAGTTCAAAGTACCTGACTTTGACAAGTATAAGGGAACCACTTGCCCAAGAGTCCATCTGCGTTCTTACTATAGAAAATGTCTGCCTACTCGGACGATGAGAAGCTCCTTATGCATTTATTTCAGGACAACTTGTCTGGTCCTTCATTTGAATGGTATATGGGTCTGGAACCGGTGAATGTCCGTAGTTGGAAATACTTGGCTGAAGCTTTCGTGAAACATTACCAATATAACAGCGACCTTGCTCCCAACAGGGTCCAACTTCAGAACCTATCTCAAAAAACCGGTGAATGCTTCAAGGAGTACGCCCAGAGGTGGCGCGAACTTGCTGCGAGAGTACAACCTCCGATGGTGGAGCGTGAGCTTACTGATATGTTCGTGGCTACATTGCTTGGTGTCTATTATGAGAAGCTGATAAGTAACATGTCCGATAGTTTTTCTAACCTGATAATCACTAGAGAAAGGGTAGAAAGCGGTATAAAGCTGGGAAAGATTCAGTCGAATGAGATGCCCTCAGCTGGAGGAGGTAAGAAGGTGTTTAGAAATAAGAAACTTGAAGGTGAGACCAATTCAGTTGCCAGTTCCCGAGGGAGCATATATCAACGACCAACACAAAATCGTCGGCAGCAGCCTCAGGTTGCTAGTATAACAATTCCTGTCGTTCCACAACAACAACCACAACAACAGCAGTAAAATCAGCAGAATTATGCGCCGCGAAGATTTCAAAATAGAGGCCAGATGGTAAACATCCAATTCGATGCGCCTCCTATGCCTTACTCTCAACTACTTCAGACTTTGTTACAGTTGCAGCTTATTCAGAAGAGAACTTTAGCTCCGTTGACGGGTGCACCTCCACCCGATTATGATGCAAATGCACGATGCGAGTTCCATTCCGGGGCGCCTGACCATACCATTGATAACTGCAAGGCATTCAAACACAAAGTGCAGGACATGGTGGATAACAAAACCATAAATTTCTCCCATGACGCCCCCAACGTCATACAAAATCCTATGCTCAACCATGGGGCAGCAGCCAGAGTTAGCGCAATCATTGAGGATGAAGATTTAGATCTGGTAAGCAATGTCAATGATTTGAAGACACCGCTAAGCTTTGTAAAGGCTAAGTTGCTGGAAGGAGGAATTTTCCCGGGCTGTAATGAATCATGTGTGGAATGTTTAAGTCATCCTTAGGGATGTATGCAACTGAAGAGCTGTGTTCAGGGTATGATGGATGCTGGGGTATTGCAGTTTGATCGGGTTGTTAAGGACAAGTCTAAAAAGTTGGTAGCTGAGAAGAGGAATGAGATCACGACGATCACAACTCCATACAAAACCATCACTATTTCTGCTCCTAGGCCACCAACAATTGTCATCACTAAAGCTGGTCCCGTGTCGTTTGAGGATACCAAAGCAGTGTCGTGGAACTACAGAGCGGAGGTATATTGCAATGGATAAAAACTAGATTTGAAGAGTTCACCCGTTGACTCAGTGGACAATCTTGTTGGAGCCGGAGGTGTTACCCGAAGTGGCAGAGTTTTCTCATCACCCGAGGCGGTGGCTAAAAAATCTGATAAGGGTAAGGGTAAGGGTAAGGCTATTATGGAAGAAACTTCTCAGGCTAGAGAGAAGGAATCTTTGTTGAAAGATGCAGAAGAGTTTATGAGGCTGATAAGGAAGAGTGACTACAAGATAGTCGATCATTTGCAGCAAACTCCTTCTAAAATATCTATCTTGTCGTTGTTGCTATGTTCAGAAGCGCATCGAAATGCTTTGCTGAGAATATTGAATACTGCTTACGTGCCGCAGGAGATATCGGTTAACCAACACGAAGGGGTTGTAGCGCATGTAAATGTAGGGAATGACTTGGGCTTTACAAACTTGGATTTGACGCCGAAGGGCAGAAACCACAATAGTGCGTTGCACATTTCAATTGAATGTCGTGGAGCTGTTATATCTCATGTGCTTGTTGACACCGGGTCGTCTTTGAACATACTTCCAAAGAAAGCATTGATGAAACTGGATACTCGGGGCATTATGTGCACACTAAGTGATCTTGTGGTGAGAGCTTTCGATGGAACTCGGAGATTGGTATTTGGGGAGCTGACATTGCCTATTCAGGTGGGACCTGAAGTATTTGATGCAGTGTTCTACATTATGGACATCCAGCCTGCCTATAGCTGTTTTTTAGGCCGTCCATGGATTCATTCAGCAGGAGCTATGACCTTCACATTGCATCAAAAGCTCAAGTACATGGTGGGTGGCAGTGTTGTCACAGTATGTGGAGAAGAGGACATAATGATCAGTCATGTATCCTCGTTCAAATATGTTGAAGTGGATGGAGAAATCCATGAAACGCTCTACCAAGCCTTTGAAACCGTTCAGATTAAAGACCAATCTTCTAAGACGAGTAAAGCGCCCGAAGTGGCTATGTCTTCTTTCAAGGAGGCCCAAGCATTAGTGCAGGCTGGGGCAACACAAGGTTGGGGCCAAGTGTTAGACATTCCCAACAAGCAGGATAAGTTTGGTTTGGGGTACCGTCCATCATATTCTTCAGCATCCTCTCAGAGCGTTCCGCGCTACAAAGGGCCGGTTCAGTTCACCAAAGGCGGGGTTATCTTTGAGCGCATCAATGCTGTTTCCGAGGAGGAAGGGGATAGCGACTGCGACATGGACGCCTGAATCAAGCCGTGCATTCCAGGACAGAGCCTCAACAACTGGTCTATCCAGGAAGTCATTCAAGTGACCCATGAAGAGTAATGCTTTGTTTTCCTGATTATTGTACAACCCTATGTTCTACCCGGAGCATAGTGGTTTTGTTTTCAGGGCCTTACTTGTTTATGCTTGCACAATCTTTCATCAATAAATCAAAGGGCGTTTTCTGCATTTAGATTTTGTGATCCTTGTTATTCTTGTTTTGTATTTAATAATAAAATGGCAATGTGGTTTGTGCTTGTTTGCATATCATTTTAAGCATTTAACCATTATCATTGCAGGATTCACATTGCAGATGACACCGATCCAGAACCTTCTATGACTCGCTTCGACTTTGATCATCCAATATTTTAAGTTGAAGAAGAGATTGATAAAGATGAAGACTTACCAGAAGAGCTAGCCAGACTCTTGAAACAGGAAGAAAAGATTATTCTGCCTCATCAGGAGGAAATTGAGATCATCAACTTGGGTTCTGAAGAAGTTGTGAGGAATGTTCGGATAGGGGCTGCGTTACAAAACGACATCAAGCAAAGATTGGTTGAAATGCTCCGTGAGTATAGTGATATATTTGCTTGGTCGTATGAAGACATGCCCGAGCTTGATACTGATATCGTGGTTCATCGCTTGCCGTTGCGCGAAGAATGTCCGCCAGTCAAGTAGAAGCTTAGAAGGACAAAACCAGATATGGCTGTAAAAATCAAGGAAGAAGTCCAGAAGCAGTTGGACGCAGGATTTTTAGCCGTAACAACTTACCCTCTGTGGGTCACCAACATCGTGTCTGTGCCTAAGAAAGACGGTAAAGTACGGATGTGTGTAGATTACAGAGATTTGAATAAGGCGAGCCCGAAAGACGATTTCCCGCTCCCTCACATTAACGTGTTGGTTGATAACACTGCTCAGTATTATGTGTTTTCTTTCATGGAAGGTTTTTCCAGTTATAACCAGATCAAGATGGCACTAGAAGATATGGAGAAAACGACATTTATCACGCCGTGGAGGACTTTTTGCTACAAGGTAATGCCTTTTGAGTTGAAAAACGCAGGGGAAACCTATCAGCGGGCTATGGTGACTCCCTTTCATGATATGATTCATCATGAGGTCGAGGTCTATGTTGATGACATGATCGCGAAGTCACAAATGGAGGAAGAACATCTGGTCAACTTGTTGAAGCTGTTTGAGAGGCTCAGGAAGTTCAGATTAAGGTTGAACCCGAATAAGTGTACTTTCGGTGTACGGTCTGGAAAGCTATTGGGGTTCATTGTCAGTGAAAAAGGAATCGAGGTCGATCCTGCAAAAATAAAAGCTATTCAAAATATGTCAGTGCCTAAAACATAAAAAGAGGTTCGTGGTTTCTTGGGGAGATTGAACTACATTGCTCGGTTCATATCTCACCTAACATCCATGTGTGAACCATTGTTCAAATTGCTAAAGAAAGATCAGGCGGTTGTCTGGAACGAAAATTGCCAAAGGGCATTCAATAAGATAAAAGAACATTTGCAATAACCTCCGGTACTGATACCACCAGTACCTGGAAGACCTTTAATCATGTACTTGACGGTTCTTAAGAACAGTATGGGTTGTGTTCTCGGTCAACACGACGAGACAGGCAGGAAAGAACATGTAACATACTATCTGAGTAAAAAGTTCACGGACTGTGAGTCTAGATACTCGATGTTGGAGAAAACGTGTTGCACACTCGCGTGGGCTGCCAAACGTTTAAGACAGTATATGCTTAACCATACAACCATGTTGATTTCGAAGATGGATTCGATCAAGTATGTCTTCGAATAGCAAGCGCTTTCAGGTAGGATTTCCAAGTGGCAGATGGTACTGTCAGAGTACGATATCCAATATGTTTCCCAGAAAGCCATCAAAGGAAGTGTTCTGTCAGAGTATCTTGCTGAATAACCAGTCGAAGACTATCAACCGATGAAGTTCGAATTTCCCGATGAAGACATCATGTTTCTAAAGATGAAAGATTGTGATGAACCGTTGCCCGACGAAGGTCCAGAGCTTGGCTCCCAGTGGCAAATGATATTTGATGGTGTTGTTAACTCATATGGAAGTGGAATTGGGGCAATCATTACGACTCCCCATGGGTATCACATCCCATTCACTGCCAGGTTAACATTCCCTTGCACCAACAACGAAGCAGAGTATGAAGCATGCATCATGGGCATTGAAGAAGCCATTGATCTGAGGATCAAGAATCTAGATGTGTACGGCGATTCAGCGTTAGTTGTTAATCAAATCAAAGGAGAATGGGAGACTAGGAAACCCAATCTGATTCCTTACATGAATTATGCAAGGAGGCTGTTGCCATTCTTTGATCGTGTAAAGTTCCATCATGTGCCAAGGGCGGAGAACCAGATGGCAGACGCTCTAGCAACGTTATCCTCAATGTACAAGGTGAATTTTTGGAATGAGGCTCCAATAATAACCATCTCGTGCCTTGATAGGCCGACATTTGTGTTTACAATTGAGGAAGCCTCTAATGGCAAGCCATGGTTTTACGACATCCAGAACTTCTTAAGAACAAAGAGTATCTGCCATGGGCGTCGACCCAGGATAAGAAGACTCTGAGAAGGTTGTCTGGCAACTTTTACTTGAATCAGGATGGGGTTCTCTACAAGAGGAACTATGATTTAGTGTTACTCAGATGCGTGGATGAAAAAGAAGCTAGCTTGCTTATGGAAGAGGTCCATGAGGGTGCGTTTGGCACGCATGCCGGCGGGCACGCCATGTCTCGAAAGCTGTTACGAGCAGGGTATTATTGGCTGACAATGGAATCTGATTGTTTCAAATTTGCAAAGAAATGCCATAAATGCCAGATTTATGCAGATGAGATTCATGTGCCGCCATGTCCTTTGAACGTCATGGCATCCCCTTGGCCGTTTTCCATGCGGGGCATCGATATGATTAGCAAGATCGAGCCAACCGCATCCAATGGACATCATTTCATTCTGGTAGCCATTGACTATTTTACCAAGTGGATGGAAGCAGCCTCGTATGCTAATGTCACTAAGCAAGTGGTAGCCCAATTAGTAAAGAAGGACATCATCTGTAGATACGGAGTGCCCGAACGAATCATTACTGAAAATGTTCGAACTTGAACAACAAGATGATGAAGGAACTGTGCCAGAGTTTCAAAGTCGAGCATCACAACTCATCACCCTATCGTCCGAAGATGAACGACGTTGTTGAAGCGACCAATAAGAATATCAAAAAGATAGTGCAAAAGATGGTTGTCACCTACAAAGATTGGCATGAGATGTTGCTCTTCGCTTTACACGGTTATCGTACGATGGTACGCACATCAACCGGGGCAACTCCTTTCTTGCTGGTATATGGTATAAAAGTTGTCCTACCATTAGAAGGCGAGATTCCTTCTCTGAGAGTTTTGGTCGACGTCAAGCTCGATGAGGCAGAATGGATAAAGAACAGGCTGAATTAGCTTAGCCTGCAGGATGAGAAAAGGCTAGCGTCTATTGCATATGGCCGTTTATACCAGAGCAGGATGAAGAAAGCTTTCGAAAAGAAGGTACGCCCTCGAAGCTTTCAGACGGGCGATCTTGTGCTGAAAATGATTCTCCCTCCACAATCAGATCACAGGGGAAAATGGACTCCCAACTATGAAGGTCCATACATCGTGAGAAAGGTCTTCTCCGGAGGAGCCTTGCTGTTGTCCACCATGGATGGTGAGGATTTTACATCCCTTGTGAATGCAGACGCAGTTAAAAAATACTTTGCTTAAAATGACCCGCTGGACAAAAAAAGAATATCTAGGCAAAAATGGGGCATCCCGGTGAACCAAAGAAAGAATGGGTTCGGGAAAAAAATTAGGGATATAAATGAAAAGACGTAAACCCGCAAAGTTGAAAACCTGGAATGGCGACTTTGGCAAAAATAGGTATCCCGGTGAATTGAAAACTCAAAAGGGCGATTCAGGCAAAAGTTAGGGATTGAAAAAGCAAATGACTGCGGTCTGCGTGTGATCTTTCATTGCTTAGTGGATAAAGGGAGAACCTGAGGGCCGTTTATCTGAATCAATCTTTTCCGAAGAAGAAGCATCGGGAAAGCATCAAAGTCCGGCGAGTCATAGAGGGATAAGCTCATGGTGTTCGTCTACACCACATTGCCGACATTCTGTATATTTCTGTGTTTTTCTGTATATATTTTTGCACAACTTCCTCTTTTTAGGGGTTGCATCTGTTGTAAAATCTTGCCTATTTATAGGCCCATCTGTCAATAAAACATATACTATTCAGTAATTGTTTGTTGTTGCTTTAGCCTTTACTATTTTGTTTGCAAAACACGCTCGATGTTTTTGATAAACTGTGCATGCATAAACTTGCAGGCTTTGCCGATAATTGTTAAAACTTTGAGTTATTTGAACAACATCACTGATGATGACTGAGATAGTTCCTTTGTGCAGGATATCTTGTCGTTTGTTCATGTTTGCAGGGTCGTTACCCTTGGGGCAATTTGTCAGGGGTGTATCTTCGGTAGAATCACCAATTCCCCAGCAATTGAAGTTTAAGCATCTCTATCCCTAGTATAGTTGTATGTAGTTTGAGTGAGCAGTTAAGTGTGTGCTCTTATCTCCAGCAGTTGGTTGGTACACATTTAGCTCCAACTTGTTTCTCAGTGGTGTGAGACCGAGGTCTCCAGTAGAGTAAGGTTATCCCCAAGAGGGTCGAGATTGATATTTCTATGCAGGTGAGTGTGTACGCTTGTTCCCAGTAGTTGGTCGGTACACATTGGATCCCTGCAAATTGAAGGTATGTACTTACTCCCCAGCGAGTCAAGTAGTTTTCCACCAGGAAGGTCTGAAACCTTTTCCCAGCAGTGGAGCAATGTCGGTTTTGCTTCCCCACAGAGTTTGAACGTAACTTTGTATCCCTGTGGAGTTCAGATGTTTGACACATCCCTAAGCAGAGGTTGATGTTGTTTCCCTTATTGGGCGATCCTCAGCAGAGTTGACTTTTCCTCTAGCAGGTTGGCAGAGTTCTTTTTCTCCATTCCCAACAGAGTCAGCAAGAGATAGCTCTATTTTTCCACAGAGATAGACTATTCTTCTGCAACGTTTTTAAGTGGTTAACATACCAAGCAAGAGATAGCTCTATTTGATCCTCAGCAGATACTTCCCCCCAGTAAGTCTTCACTTTCAGGCGGGTATATGTGAGCCGTTCAGGGCTATTTTCCTCTAGCAGAGTATGCTGCGAATCTCAGGATTTGATTGCTTTTCCCTACAGGGTTGTTAATTCCTTGGTAGGGCGGATTTGGTTTCAACGTCTGGTTGTCTATCCTTACTTGATTTTGTTTTCCCCAGAGAGTCGTATTCTGGAAGACCGTTCAGGGCAGTGTGTCTCTCCAGCGGAGTGGAATGGTCGCTTGGTTAAGTTTCTCTCTTCCCCAGCGGAGTATTCTTGTGATCTATCAAGATGTTTATCAGCTTCGGTTGATCCGGCCTTAGGGTTCGATGCTCGCTTTTATTTAGTGGATGCCTGCTTGGATTAGCAAATGTTTATCAGCTTTGGTTGATCCGACCTTAGGGTTCGATGCTCGCTTTTATTTAGCGGATGCCTGCTTGGATTAGCAGATGTTTATCAGCTTCGGTTGACCTGGCCTTAGGGTTCGATGCTCGCTTTTATTTAGCGGATGCCTGCTTGGATTAGCAGATGTTTATCAGCTTCGGTTGATCCGGCCTTAGGGTTCGATGCTCGCTTTTATTTAGCAGATGCCTGCTTGGATTAGTAGATGTTTATCAGCTTCGGTTGATCCGGCCTTAGGGTTCGATGCTCGCTTTTATTTAGCGAATGCCTGCTTGGATTAACAGATGTTTATCAGCTTCAGTTGATCCGGTCTTAGGGTTTGATGCTCGCTTTTATTTAGCGGATGCCTGCTTGGATTAAGAGATGTTTATCAGCTTTGGTTGATCTGGCCTTAGGGTTCGATGCTCGCTTTTATTTAGCGAAAGCCTGCACGTTAGCAGATGATTAGCTTCATGCTTATCCGACCTTCGGGTTCGATGCCTGTTTTTCCCACAGATGCCTGGCAGCGAGGTCAGATGTTTTTTCTCAGCTGTGTATTGAGTCGGCCTTCGGGTTCGATGCCTATTGTGTTTGATAGATGCCTGACGGTGATGTCAGATGATCTTTCTGACCTAGTGTCAACAATTTGAAGATTGGTAATCAATTCGTTTGTTACCGCTGCAACTATCAGTTCAGTAATTTCTAGAGATTTTTATCCCCAATCAGAGTTTGCAGTTTAATTCTGCGGTTGGAAAATTTCTGGGTTCTTTGGTATTCAACCGTCTTTTACCTTGAATGTTTGAAAGTCATTTGCTTTTCACCCATTCAGGTCCAAGACGCTTGAATAGGGGCAGCTGTTACACCCCAAAATTTGACGAACCTCTTCTTTGTACTTGGTTTTTGTTTTCTTTGCATTTTCGCATTTTTGCATTGCATAGCATTTGTTCTTGAGGCAGGGGATCAAGGTTTTCCTGTGGTTCAGAGTTCACTTTCAGTGCAGGAGAAAAAACAGTGAGTATCAGAGGCACTGACATTTATTTTTCCCAGCGGTCGAGCGGCCGATTTTATTTTGTTTTGCAGGTTATTTTTAACTCAAAAGGCAGCATTCAGGCTATATCAAGCATTCTCATGGTCATAGCATCCGAGAACAGGTTCCAGAAGCTTAACAGAGCTCAAAACGGCAAGAAATGGGCAAATGGGAAAATGGGCATATTTCCCTCCAAAAGGCGCCAAAATTCAAACTTTGAAGGTGTTAATCGGTTAACACATTGGTTAATCGATTAACCAAGGAAAAATTAGGGCAGATTTGAATTTTTGAAGGTGTTAATCGGTTAACCCATATGGTTAATCGATTAACCAGTGCAAATTTTGCCTCTGCACGTGAATTTCCAAGTGAAATCATTTTGGGGTCCAATTTGATCACATGTGAAGTTGATTTTACACTTGGGAAGGATCTAGAACCACTTCAAATTTTGGTTAATTTCAAATTCCCTCCAAAATCTCATTCCTAATTCCATTCCATAATTTCATAAGCCACATTCCAAACCTCATTTGGATCCAAACCAAGAGCATATTTAAATGATTTGCTCCAAACCTCACACACATCAACTCTCATAATTTCCATTTCAATTTCAGAATTCACTCTCATTCTCTCAAGTCTCTCTCAACTTTTCATTTTCCAAAACCTTCACTAAAGCTCTCTTCCATTTGAATTCCTTAATTCTCCATTAGAATCATTGAATTCAAGAGCTCAAACCTTCATCTTCCATCCTTATTGAATCAATTTCTCCATCCAATTTTTGTGCAAGTTTGGATCTGAATTTTGAAGTGGATATAGAAGAGCTTATTTGGTTTGATTAGGCTTAATTTTGGTGGATCTTCACTTCTACTACAATTAATCACTTGGATCTTGAAGGAATTCCGAATTTCTTGCTTGGATCTGCTTAATTGGAGTAAGATCAACATTAACCGAAGCAATTCTCCGCTTCGTAGGTTGGAATTCTAGATCCATTGCATTTTTAGCTTATTTTGCATAATCATGTGGATCTTCATTTTTTATTGACTTTTGGTTGATTTGATCCAATTGGTTTGTGATCTTGCTGTTTTAATGTGTTTACATGACAATTGAATCACTGTTTTCTGGTTTAACTTTGTGCTTATTTGATTATGTGATCATTGGAATGATTGGAGAAGTGATACGTTGCTGAAAAGTGATTTTGAGCCACTGTTTTCTGCTGCAGGTACAGTGTTAATCGGTTAACCCCTGGTGTTAACCGATTAACCTTCACGAATATTCAAATTTTCAAGCATTTTTTACTGGTTAATCGGCTAATCCCTGGTGTTAATCGATTAACCAGTGCAGATATTCAAATTTTCCAACATTTTTAAGTGCTTAACCGATTAACCCCTGGTGTTAACTGATTAACACTGTGCCAGCAGGCCTGCTTTGCTGTTTTTCAAGGTTGTTTTGGATACCGTTTCACTTCGAATCTTCATGGATCAGTGTGATGCATTAGGAGTGAAATGTTTTGGATATATGTCGCTGTTCTTGATTGTTTAATCATGATTTTGTCAATGCGCGCGTTCGATTTCCACTTGAATGCACACTTTCGTAGTTGTTGTTCAAAGTGATGTTCATCTTTGGTCTTGCTTGATCTTCTTTGTATGCATTCTTTCTTCTCTCTCTTTGAATCTCTCATATGCATGCTTGAGGTTGAGATGTTCTTGTGGAGGCTACTTCCCCACACTTTTTTCCTCCCTCACTTTCATTCTAATTGTGCATTACATGTTTGCATATTGCAGTTTACCTTGTGTTTGCTTCCTTCTTCTTTCTTCTTTGCCATGTTCCCTTAGGACCTCTAATCTTCCTTGTTCAAGGTCGATTATGATAGACCCTAGGCTTAAACCATGTATGATAACATTAGGTAGCATTCCCTTACCTCAACCATAGGTACATTTTACATGACAACTTTTAGGTTTGAGTTAGTCTCCCTTTAGTGTGTCCTTTCCTCTTCTCATCTTCAAATCCTTTCAAAATACTTAATAAAGGCTAATGAATGTTGTGTGTTACGAGCCTTAAGTACTTGGGAAATGGTGATTGGGGGGCTTCCTCTCAATGGCCTAGAGTGTTTAGTGTACACCCTTTGGGTGATATGCGATGCATTCGCACCTAGGTCATAGTCTTTAGTGCAACATGAGTTACAAACCAAACTCAAAACACTTCTTCTCTAAAAAATACCAACATAACTTCAAACCATTTTATCCTTCAGGATCTTAATGATGGAAAACCTTTTCATAAGGAGAGTTTTGTTAACCCTTGGTTCTACCGCAAACAGGTAACGCCTAAGTCTCCAATGGTCGAGCTGCATACACCTAACTGCTAGAACTAAGTTTTAACCCTACTCGGTTAAAACATTTAAACCAACCGGTGTTCTTGTTAGCCCAAACTACGTTTGCTGTGATTTCTCATACCAGATGAGAATACGTAGGCACAAGACGGTGATGTCTTGGCGAGCAACCTTCCCCACCTTTCACTCGTAGTTTTCTGAACTACGTTGACTTTGACTTTTCCATTGCACGAGGGAATACGTAGGCATAGAGCGGTGATGCTTTATCAAGTCTCTTTTCTTTTCTTTTGTCCTTAAGCCATAGCTTAGATGGTTTCGATCACTCTTTTAGATAGATAACAAAGCGTGGATCCCGTCGAGTACGACGAACGTGAGGGGTGCTAATACCTTCCCCTTGCGTAACTGACTCCCGAACCCAAGATTTGGTTGCGATGACCGATCTTTTCCCTTTTTCGTTAGGTTTTCTCTGATCGTTTCTTTTCCCTCTTTTGGGATAAATAACGAACGCTGGCGACTCTTCTGTCATTGCCGACCCTCTTTTTTGCAGCAGCGACAATATGCTCAAGAAGCTTCCTAATGAAGTGATGTCTTATATCAATATACCAAGTTCTGCTCTGTTGAATAGGGCTCTTGGAGCTATTTATTGTATAGTATAATGTCATGACATCTTGTGTGGCATTATACTCTATGAGCATCTGCTTCATCCAAACAAGTTGAGAGTACCTTCTCCTATCAGCTATGTATTCTGCTTCTGCAGTAGACAGGGGTACACATATTTTTTCCTTGCTAAACCACGAGATGAGGTTGTTTCTCAACAGGAAGCAACCTCCAGATGTGCTCTTCCAGTCATCAGCACTTTCAGCCCAATCACAATATCCAGACATCATACACCCATACTCATGATTATATAATCTCGCATACTTACTTGTCCTATTGAAACCTTTCTTAAGTTTTCCCACCTCTTTTTGCATAGCATACTTCTTTCCAGCAACACTTTCCTCCTGCATAGGTTTCATTGAGTCTATGTGAAGAAGTTCCAGCACTTTAAGAGAAGTGAGATGTTGGAACTTCTGATGTGACATCCTTGTTTGTTTTCCTATTTGGCATTCACCATAGGTTTTTCTTTCTTCAATTTTTAGTTTAGGAATACATCTGTCAGCTTCCATATATATGATCTTCTTCATTCTTCTTAGATGTGCATGCCCAAGTCTCTGGTGCCATAGTCTTATTTCATCCCTTTTGGAAAGAGTGCACTTAGAGTCCTGAGATGTCCAAAGATAACAATTGTCCTTATATCTGATTCCCTTCATGATCAACTCTCCCTTTTCATTAGTAACCAAACACTCAAGTTTAATGAAGTTGACACTTAGACCTTGATCATATAGTTGACTGATGCTAATTAGATTAGTAGTTAATCCTTTGACTAACAGCACATTATCAAGGTCTGGTGTTCCTGAGCAGTTCAGTTTGCCAACTCCCTTGATTTCTCCTTTAGCTCCATCTCCAAAGGTCACATAGCTGGTTGAGTGAGGTTTGATGTTCATTAGCATGTTTCTGATCCCTATCATGTGTTTTGAGCACCCACAGTCAAAGTACCAATTTTCCCTAGTAGAGGCTTTTAGGGACATATGAGCTATGGAGCAAGTAGTAGTAGTTTTGGGTACCCATTGTTTAGTAACAGGAGTCTTGAGAACCCATTGCTTCTTGGAGAGGAGGATGTTGTGTTTAGGTCTTGTCTGAGTAGTATAGTTTGGATATCCATGCAGTTTGAAACAAAAAGACTTTATGTAACCAAAGCGACCACAGTGGTGAAATCTCCATCTTTGAAATTTTCTAGGTTGACTGGTCTGTTTTCTGCAGTGATGTTGAGACATCTGCTGAAACATCATCTGCCTTGATCCAGAAGATTTGTGGGGATGGGCAGAGTTATTATCTTCATGGAATCCTAACACTGTCCTATCTCCAGTTCTTTTTCCAGATTGAAGAATCTCTTCCAAGGTTTTGGTACCACTATTCATCATTCTAACAGACTTTCCCATTTGGTTAAGTTGAGAAGTCAGTTGAGCAACTTCATCTGTTAATTTAGCAATAGTTTTAGTCTGTTCAGCAATATCATTATTCAAACCATTGATAGTTGTTAGGTGTTCCTCCTTTTCAGTTTTTAACTTGAGAATGTGTTTCTTCTGTTTTTCACTTTGCTGGAAAACTTCTTCACGTCTGAGGCACAATTCTTTGTAGGAAGCTGCTAGTTCTTCAAAGGTCAATTCATCTTCACTGGAGTCTTCATCCGAATAGTATCTTCCAGTCAAAGCAGTTACATGTTTGGCGGATTCTTCTTCAATCCCACTGTCATATTCTTCATCAGTCCATGAGACAACTAGGCCTTTCTTTTCCTTCTTAAGATAGGTAGGGCATTTAGATCTGATGTGACCAAAACCTTCACACTCATAACATTGTATCCCTTTGCTGTTTGAGGATTTTTCTTTAGTCCTAGTTCTTCTTCCTGCATCAGTGGACTTACTGATGTTAGGTGAGATGTTCTTGACATTTACCCTTGTCTTTATATCCATTCTTTTTGTTACCTTGTTGAATTGTCTTCCCAACAGAACCATGACCTTTGATAGGCTTTCATTTGTGTCCTCATCAGAATCATCATCTTTTCCTTCAGTATTTGACACAAAAGCTATACTCTTTTTCTTGTCAGCTTTTTCACCTATTCCTACTTCAAAGGTTAACAGGGAGCCAATGAGTTCATCAACTCTCATCTTACATATGTCTTGTGCCTCCTCTATGGCAGTTACTTTCATGTCAAATCTCTTGGGAAGAGATCTATGAATTTTTCTTACCAGTTTTTTGTCGCTACTGCGAAAAAGGGCCAGCTGACTAGACAGAAGAGTCGCCACCGGTTGTTATTTATCCCAAAGAGAGGGAAAGGAAACAATAGAAGAAAACCTGACGAAAAGGGAAAAGACAAGGTCATCGCAACCAAATCATGGGTTCGGGAGTCGGTTACGCAAGGGGAAGGTATGAGCACCCCTCACGTCCGTTGTACTCAACGGGATCCACACTTGTTGTCTAATCTACGAGTGTAAAACTATCTAAAAGGTTGGAGAACAAGGATGAAAGAAAAGAAAAGAGACTCGATAGGACATCGCCGCCCTATGCCTACATATTCCCTCATGCAATGGGAAAGTCATAGTCCACGTAGTTCAAAAAACTACAGGTGAGGGGGGAGGGAGAGGTTGCTCGCCAATACATGATCATCTTGTGCCTACGTATCCTCATCTGGTATGAGAAATCAGAGCAAACATAGTTCGGGCTGACACGACCACTGGTTAGTTTAAGTGTTTTAATGAGTAGGGTTAAATCTTCATTCTAGCAGTTAAGGATGATGCCTGTTTGCGGTAGAACCAAAACTTAACACACTCTTTCTGAAAATGATTTTGCAAACAA
This sequence comes from Lathyrus sativus, assembly GCA_963859935.3. Taxonomy (NCBI): domain Eukaryota; kingdom Viridiplantae; phylum Streptophyta; class Magnoliopsida; order Fabales; family Fabaceae; genus Lathyrus; species Lathyrus sativus. Next base: position 95,124,996 of record OZ012738.1, on the reverse strand, counting down.
TCCCGAAGTATAAAAAGGTTTGATGTTTTGTTTTGTGTTTTTTTAGAACAGAAGTGAATTGAGTTAGATTTGAAACTCATGTTGCACTAAAGACTATGACTTGAGAGCGAATGCGTCGCATAACGCCCAAAGGGCATACGCTAAACATTCTAGACAATGTGAGAAGAGGCCCCCCACCTATCATTTCTCATGTGCTTAAGGCTCGTAGCGTACAACAATTGTTAACCTTTATTAAGTGTTTTATGAAGTTATGAGATGAGAATAGAAGACACAAGACTCTAGGGGGAACTGATCAACCCTAATGTTATCATGCAATATGATCCTAAAGTTGGGATTGAAAGGGGAAAATATATCCTAATGTTATCATGCAAACGATTGAAAGCTTAATGTCTCTCCTACTACCATCTTAAACAGAGGGACTAGTAATCCTAAGGGATAATGGCAAAAGAGCACAAGTAAACACATAGCAATTCAATCACAGATGAAAATAAATGAGAGATGAAAGTGACTTAAATAAGTCAATGAAATTATAGGTGCAAACATGAAATGCAAACACAAATACAATTATTAAATGATGCAACAAGACTCAACAAACAAAAGAGACTCAAACACAAGAACAAGTCAACTTGAACAAGTCAACAAGAGATGAGATGAAATGGGAGAAGCAAGCTCCTACAACCATCAAACATCAATCATCAAAGAAGAATGGTGCTATCCTAAGAAACACACACAAAGAAAATAGGGAGGAAAGAATGTGGGGAAGCAACCACATCAAACACATCTCAACCATACAATTCTTAAAGATCAAGTAAGGCAAGTGCAAAACAACAATGCAAAAGGAAACCCAAATGCCCATGACAAACTCAAAGTGTATACATTAACACCAAATCATCATGAACAAATGGTAAACCAAAGAGGGAAGAAGTAAAAAAAAAAGGGAACGGTTCAAATTGAAGCTCAAAGCAAAAGGGAATCACAAGCATGAGCATGTACAAGTGAAGAACCAAAGTTCTATCATAATCTCAACACTTAAGGCAAGTGGAAAAACATGATAAAAAAGGTAACTTGTGATGAAATTTACACATAAAAATGACCTCTAACAAGTAAAACAGCACCTCAAGTATGTTAGAAAGATGTAACAAAGCTTAAAAGGTGTTTAAGGGATCACTCATGATCATATCCCAAAGACTAGGTCAAGACTAGCATGTGTAAGCATCACAAAAGATGACTTGAATTTGAAGCAACCATTAAAAATAGAAGACAAATCCAATAAATGCCAAAGAAATCACTCAAGTCAAGATGAAACAATCACCAAACAAAATGCAAAAGCTCAAGATCAAATTCAACTCAAAGCACCATAAACTAAGTCTAATAAGGCATGATGTTCCACTTTATCGAGTATGTGTCGAGGGTCAACAAAAGTCAAAGGAAAACCAAATGAAAAATGATCATTGACCACTTAAATCAACCCTCAAATATGCTTAAATCCATCACCTAAGTGAGGGAGAAGAATTGGTCATATGGGATTTAAAATTGAAGTCCAATGGTCATGATCAAATTAGGGTAAACACCAAAATACACATCAAATCTTAAATTCCAAATAAAATATTAAAATAAATGGAAAATAAAAATAAAAAAAAAATGAAAAATTAAATGACATCTTGAAATAACAGAAAATGATTTTTGAGGATTTTTGTGAATTAAGGAACTATTTCAAAATAATTAAAAGTTAAAATGTAAATAAAATAAAATAAAATAAAATAAAATAAAATAAAACACAAAGGCAAGGAGGGGTGTGGCCAGAAATACCAAAATGAAATGATTCTCTTTGTTAGCACGCAAATGGGCCAAACAGGTGAGGTTTGAAAATCAATTCGCCCAATACACAAAGCCAGATTTAAATGAAACTCAGCATTTCATTAACTGACGTGGATTCAACGCCCTTCATGGCACGGTCAAACCAATGCAAGCCCTGGCCTGAAAAAGAACCAGACGTCAGAGCTAGGGCTCCGTTCGTCTTCTCTGGCCAGCTCGCCGGAGATCAGGGATCAAATCTCAATAAAAATGCCAGATTCTTACATCATTCGAAAGCTCTTTCCATGTATAGTAAGAATCCACCATTCATTTTCAAAAAAGGTTCTTAAAAACACATGAAATCAGCCACGATTTTTGAAAGCATAAACTAAAAATGCATCAAACACTCATAATAACCAATCAAACATTGCCTATTCTAGATAGGACTTAAGATGCAAGCCAAATGATCTTATTCACATGTTTATAACGAGAGGTTTGAGTTGTGAAAATTACCAAAAGAAGTGGTTCCGTTGACCCTTCAAAATGCTTGCAAGCTTCAGTTCCAAGCTTCTAAACTCCTCTTTGATCTTCAGTGATGATGTTTTGAGCAAAATTTTGGAGAAATATCCACAGAGTAAGCAAATTCGAAAAAGGGAAAATTTTGTGAAATTTGGAGTCACTCTCTTCTCTCTCACGCAGCCAGTTCCTTATGAGGTATTAAGGCAACTTTAGAGCTTAAATATGGTGGACTTTCACACTCCATGCAGGCCCATGTTGGTTGCTTCACTTGGTTTCCAATTTTGGCCAGAAAATTACTTCTTAATGCACCCACAAGTTTAGCAACTTTCTCATTCCTTTCTTGTCAGCAAATAGTCATGTGTGGTGTGTAGGAATGAATGGGATTGGTTTTGGTCATGTAGAATGCCTTGTACCGAGTTTTGCAACATGACTTCTTATGGTATAAAGTTTGAAAATGTGGCATAAAACATGTGTTGATGTTTGTCCAAATGAGGTAAAATATATCATGACCAATATAAGGATGATGTGGTGTGAAAAAAGTTCACACATTAGGTCAAATGATGACTTAAAATGTAAGGTATCCAAATCATGTCCAAAATCAAATTTTCACTTTCAAAATAGCTCAAAAGATCACACAATCCATCATATGCCATGGAAATCAAGCTCATGATGAAGCTAAGGAAATGTTACATAACTTTCATGTGGCACAAAATTGCATTTGAGGCCTTGAAGTTCATGGAATTGACCATTGAAAAGAATGACCTATAATGAACTTTCCCAAAATACCCTTGACTTGTGAAGACCATAACTTGAGATGTACACATGAGAATGAGTACTTCTAGGAATTTTTGGAAAGCTAAGATCATGAGGAGTAACTTTCATATTCACTTAAAAGTGAGGAGAAGCTTAGTTCCGTATGAAAAATGTCTTGGAAGCTAGTTGACTTTGAGTACATCAAAAATCTTTTCATCTGAGGACACCAACTTGTAGACATCATAACTTGAGATGTCCAAACTCAATGGATGAGTTCTTGTACTTAAAATAAAGCTTGAGAGATGATGAACAAGTCTCATGTTTGTTGGAAAATGAGATTGACCTTGCATCATAATGAAAACTGTCTTTGAAGTTAGACACCAAAGAAGGGGATTTTACCCTAAAATCATCTGAAACCCTAATTTCGTAACTCTTTGAACTCTTGATCTCCTTGATTTAATCTCCTCATGACATCCTATATGCTTCAAGATGACTTCCCATGTCTTCAATGGTCAAGAACCAAGTCTTAAACCCTCTCAAGTCCACAGTTGCCTTTGGGTTGACCAGATGAAACCCTAACACCATATCCTTTGACTGAAGCTTTTGCAGATGAATTGAATGACCATACAAGCTCCATAAAGACCCCTAAAGATACACATTGAGCTTTTGAATCATTCCTTATCCAAATAGACAACCTCATGAACCTCTGATGATCCTCTGATGATCCTTAGGATAGGAGATGACACCTATACACAAATCCTCTCCTCTCAAGGAGCTTTGAAACCTATATCTGATGGCAATGAAATCTTGATGACTTGCACATGATACCCTTGCATGAGCTCGAACAAAGAAGCTCTCCTCTTGAATGAAAAAACAACACCTCGTGATCACCTGATCAAACTAATGCTATGCAAATGTAAAATGCTAAATGAAAAGAAACATAAGCCAAGTTAGAAAGAAAAGGTTGGTCAGATTTTTGGGTGCAACAGCTGCCTCTATTCAAAAGACTTGGACTTGAAGGGATGAAAAGCGAACGACTTTCAAACATTCAAGGTAAAAGGTGGTTGAATACAAAACAACCCAGAAATTTTCCAACCGCAAAAATAGTAAACTGTAGAATTGTCCACCGAATTGGAAATAGGATCACTGGAGAAACTGTAACTAATAGTTGCAGAAAAATGAGCTGACTCATCACCAATTAGAAAGCATTGACATGCATTCAGAAGAAGCATCTGCTAACACGTAGGCAACGGTGCTAAGTTGGCTCGACACTGAGTCGGTAAAAACATCGGATTTCACCATCAGGCATCTGTTAAATAAACCAGGCAACGACACTAAGTCGACTCGATATCCATCGGTAAAAACACATGCTAACACGTAGGCATCCGCTAATCAAAGTAGAAAACGACCCAAAGGCGGCTCAACACAAAGTCGGTAACATCTGCTAACATGCAGGCATCCGCTAATCAAAGCAGGCAACGACCTTAAGGCGGCTCAACACGAAGTCGGTAACATCCGCTATCCAAAGCAGGCATCTGCTAATGAAAGCAAGAAACGACCCTAAAGTGGCTCAACACGAAGTCAGTAACATCTGCTATCTAAAGCAGGCATCCGCTAATCAAAGCAGGCAACGTCACTAAGTTAGCTCAACACGAAGTTGGTAACATCTGCTATTAAAAGAAGGCATCCGCTAATCAAAGCAGGCAACGACACTAAGTCGGCTCAACACGAAGTCGGTAACATCTGCTATCCAAAGCAAGCATCTGCTAATCAAAGCAGGCAACGACCCTAAGGCGGCTCAACATAAAGTCGATAAAAGAATTCGTCGATTCATAAACTAAAAGAAGAAATCCGCAGGGGAAGAATGAACTTGAATAAGTAAACTCTGTTGGGGAGAATGATAAGATGAACGCATCCATCAAAGATTTTTTGCTAGGGTCTGGATACCACACAGGCTCATGAAATACACCGATATCTGTTAGGGATACAACTGAAAACAAGAGGTAACAACCTGGCTTATGTTTCGAATACACATGTTTGAGAATGGTGTAATGCTCCATACGACATGGAAATGCTATGCGTTTAAGAGGATGCTATGCACAAATGCAAATGCAAAGGAGCCACTCCAGCAAAATAAATGTTGAAGAGACAAAAACAAATCCGCTGGGGATGACCGGGTGCCAAGTATGATTAGACTTTTGCTGGGGAAGACAAGCCTTGGATGGCCTCCTGGAAAAGAACTCTCCTGGGTAAAATTGCTCTCCTGAGAATAAATCCACTCTGTTGGGGATCAAACAAACTCTGCTGAGGAAAGCGCCCTGACGGCCTTCCAGAATACAACTCTTCTGGGGGACAAACCAACTCTGACTGGGGAAAACTCCCTGAACGACCTTCCAGAATACAACACTTCTGGGGAACAAAAAACTGTTGAGGATAAATCCACTATGTCGACAATTCCACTCTACTGGAGATTAAATCCGACCTGCTAGGGAATAAGAAATAATATTTACTAGGAAGATATCCCCAAACTCTCTCTGCTAAGGATGGAAAACAACATTCTTTGGGGAAATCTCACTCTGCGGGGAAGAAACCTACTCCGGCGACCTCGCTGGGGATTAGGAATAAAGATTAATAAACATCCCAAAGAACTTGCTCTGAAGAAAACCAATAACCAACTGGACTCTGCTGCAGAAAATGCCCTGAATGGCCTTCTAGAATAACATTCTTCTGAGGACGATCCCACTCTGCGGGGAATAAAATCCACTCTGAGGGGAATTAAGAAAGACAATCCTTCTAATGGGGATAAAATTCGTGCTTAAAGGGATAAAATCTGCTTTGAAGGGGATTGAGAGAAATAATCATTGGGAAATCACCCCAAAATATCGCTCTTGAGAACACCAATAACCACTAGATTATGTTGCGGAAACAACTTCACCGAGGAATACTCATTGAGGGAATTAGCATCAACCTCTGCTTAGGGAAATAAGACTCATCAACATCAACCTCTGCTTAGGGAATTGAGTCTAAGACCTGGACTCTATGGGGAAACAACACTGAACTTGTTCCACTGCCGGGGAAGACACTCCCATATCTACCTGTCAAGGAATAGGTGCACACCACTGTCGAGGAACCTCAGTTTCAACCTGTTGGGGATAATAGCAATCTCAACCTGCTGGGGAGAAACTAGTCTCGACTTGCTGAGGATAAATTAGCCTCAACCTGCATATTATCGCTGACGAGATACTTCTGATCAGACATCTTCACCCTGTGGGGATAGAGAGATGGTGACCTCACTGGGGATACACCTCTGAAACAGTGTCAACAACGAGAGCCCTGCAAATGACAAACAAACAAATTTGTCATGTATGCAATAAAAGCTATTTCGGTTATCGTCCATGATATTATTCACGAAAATCAATGTTTCAATTATGATTAGCAAAGCCCACAAGTTTATGTATGCAAAGTCTTATCAAAAACGTCAGGCGTCTTTTGCAAACAAAACAGTAAAAAGCTAAAACAAGAAAAGAAATCTTTCTGATTAATATATTCATTGATTGAAAATGGCCTGTAAATAGGCAACTTACATCAGATGCAACTCCTGAAAAGAGAAAGTTGCACAAAAAGTACAGAAATGCAATAAATATACAAATGTCGGCAATGTGGTACAAACAACCACCATGTGTCGATTCGACTATGACTCGCATGACTTTGATGCTTCTCCAATGCTTCACCTTTTGAAAAGACCGATTGGTTGATTGACCCTCGGGTCCTCCCAGAATCCTCTGTGCTCATAGGATCAGTCGCAGACCGCAGTTGTTTGCTTTTAAATCCCTAACTTTTTCCTGAATCGCCCTTTCGGGTTTTCAATTCACCGGGATACCCATTTTTACCAAAGCCACCTTTTCAGGTTTTCAACTTTGCGGGTTTACATTTTTTTTTCTTTTTACCCCTAATTTTTGGCCGAACCCATTCTTTTTATGGTTCGCCGAGATGCCCCATTTTTGCCTGGAATTTTCTTTTTATTCCAGCGGGTCTCGTTTAAGCAAAGTATTTTTTAACTGTGTTTGCATTCATAGGGGACGCAAAATCTTCGCCATCCATGGTTGAAAGTAATAAGGCTCCTCCAGAGAAGACTTTCCTTACCATATATGGACCTTAGTAGTTGAGAGTCCATTTGCCCATGTGATCTATTTGTGGAGGGAGAATCCGCTTTAACACTAAGTCACCTGCCTGAAAGCTTCGAGGGCGCAGTTTCTGATCGAATGCTTTCTTCATTCTGCTTTGATACAAATGGGCATACTCAATTGATGCCAATCGCTTCTCGTCCTTCAAGCTAAGTTGATTCAATATGGCTTTCACCCATTCCGCCTCATCAAGTTTGACGTCAACCAAAACCCTCAAGGAAGGAATCTCGACTTCCAATGGTAGGACAGCTTCCATACCCTACACTAGTGAGAAAGGAGTTGCCCCATTTGAAGTACGCACTGAAGTACGATATCTATGTAATACAAAGGGAAACATCTCGTGTCAATCTTTGTAGGTAACAACCATCTTCTGCACAATCTTCTTAATGTTCTTATTGGCTTCCTCAACAGCCCCATTCATCTTTGGGCGATAAGGAGAAGAGTTGTGATGTTCGATCTTGAAACTCTGGCACAATTCCTTCATCATCTTGTTATTCAAATTCGAACCATTATCAGTAATGATTCGTTCGGGCACTCCGTAACGACAGATGATGTCCTTATTGATAAATCGAGCCACGACCTGTCTGGTCACGTTGGCGAAAGAAGCTGCTTCAACCCACTTAGTGAAATAGTCGATGGCTACCAAAATGAAGCGATGATCGTTGGAAGCAGCCGGTTCAATCTTACCGATCATATCAATGCCCCACATAGCAAAGGGCCAAGGAGATGCCATGATATTCAGAGGAATTGGAGGTACATGCATCTTATCAGCATAAGTCTAGCATTTATAGCACTTTTTGGCGTGCTTGAAACAATCAGACTCCGTCGTCATCCAGTAGTAGTCTGCCCTCAACAATTTCCGAGACATTGCATGTCCGCCTGCATGCGTACCAAAAGCACCCTCATGGACTTCTTCCATTGGCAAACCTGCTTCCTTTTCGTCCACACATCTCAACAAAACCAAGTCGAAGTTTCTTCTATAAATCACATTTTCCTTGTTCAGATAGAAGTTTCCAGACAACCTCCTCAGAGTCTTCTTATCCCGGCTCGATGCCCCAGGCGGATATTCCTGATTCTTGAGAAATTTTCTGATATCATAATACCACGACTTCCCATCTGATGATTCCTCTACTACAAATATGAAAGGCGGCCTATCAAGGCGCAAGATGACGATCCTCGGAGCATCGTTCCAATAATTCACCTTGTACATAGAGGATAAGGTTGCCAAAGCGTCAGCCATCTGATTCTCAGCCCTTGGCACATGATGAAACTCTACTCTGTTGAAGAAAGGTAACAACCTCCTTGCATAATTCATGTAAGGAATCAGATTGGGTTGACGAGTCTCCCATTTGTTGTACCCCAAAATTTGACCAACCTTTTCTTTCTAACTTGGCGTATGTTTCTTTTCATTTTAGCATTTGCATTTGCATAACATTGGTTCTATACAGAGTATCAAGAGAGGTTTGGTTTTTTCCATTCAAGAGGAGCTACATTGTTCAATCTCAAGCAAGGGTGTCATTTTCAGTCATCAAGAGTTCATTACCATCAAGATGTGGGATTCAAAGCTCCTTGAAAGGAGAAGTTTGTGTATAGGTGTCACCTCCTGTCTTGAGGATCATCAGAGGGTCATCAGAAGGTTATGAGATTTCCCATTTGGATAAAGCAGGGTTCAAAAGTTCATTGTGTATCTTGAGGGGTCTTTGTGAATCTTGTGTGGTCATACAATTCATCTGCAAGAGCCTTAGTCAAAGGATGTGGAGTTAGGGTTTCATCTGGTCAACCCAAAGTCAACTTTGGACTTGAGAGGGTTCAAGACTTGGTTCTAGGTCATTGAGACATGGGAAGTCATCCCAGAGCATCTAGGATGCCATGATAATATCAAATCAAGGAGATTCAAGAGTTCAAGGAGTTACTAAATTAGGGTTTCAGATGATTTCAGTGTAAAATCCTCTTCTTTGGTGCCTAACTTCAAGGACAATTTTCATTATGATGCAAGCTCAATTTCATTTTCCAACAAACAAGGGACTTGTTCATCATCCTCTAATATTTCTTTTGAGTATAAGAACTTATCCATTGTGTTTGTACATCTCAAGTTATGGTGTCAACAAGTTGGTGTCATCAAATGGATGGATTTTTAAGGTACTCAAGTCAACTCAATTTCAAGGCATTTTTCATGTGGAAACAAGCTTCTCCTCATTTTAAAGAAAACATGAAAGTTGTTCCTCATGATCTTATCTTTTCAAAAAGTCCTAGAAGTCCTTATTCTCATGTGTACATCTCAAGTTATGGTCTTCACAAGGAAAGGGTATTTTTGGAAAGTTCATTATAGGTCATTTTCTTCAATGGTCAATTCCATGAACTTTGAGACCTCAAATACAATTTTGTGCCACATGAAAATTGTGTCATATTACCTTAGCTTCATCATGAGCTTGATTTTCATGAGGTTTGATGGATTTTGTGATCATGTGGACCATGGTAAACTTGGAAAGGTAAATTTTTGGACATGTTAGAAGTTTCTTGATTTTCAAGCCATCAAATGCATTTGATTTTGAATTTTTAAGACTATGCCAATGTCATTACATGACCATAGTGTTTCTTACCTAATTTGGACCAACAATAGTACATATTTTCGTACCATAGTTTTAAATTCACGCCTAAAAAAGTCATGCACCAAACTTTCTACCAATTCATTCTCCATGACCACAAACCATTCCATTCATTCTTACACCCTCTTAATGTGCTTTTGCTGACCAAAAAGAAGGAGAATAATGTTGAACCTGTGTGTATGTGTAAGATGAAGTTTTTGGTCATTTTTTGGAATCACACAAATGAAGCAACATGGGCCTACATGGTTGTGATAAATACACCATATAAAAGCCAAAATTTTGCCCTAGTTTCTCAGAATTGGTTGGCTGCGTGAGAGGAAGAAAGAGCACTTCAAAATTTTCTCAAGTTTTCATTTCTTTGAATCTGCCATTTCTTTGAGATTTCTTGCAAACTGGTACTCAAATCATCTTCACCAAAGCTCAAGGAAGAGGTTGGAAGCATTGAACAGAAGTTTGCAAGCAGTGTGAAGGGTCAATGGAACCTTTCTGTTAGGTATTTTTCTTCAACTTAAAACCATCATTCTAGGCACAATTTTAAGGTCATTCTGGATGCATCTGAAGCCCTACCTTGGTAGGCCATGTTTGAACCTTTTGTTTGAATGTTTGATACGATTTCAGTTTACATGTTTGAAAATCGTGGCCTGATTTCATGTCCATTTAAGAACCTTTTTGCAATTTGATTGGTGGATTCATGTTTCTGATCATGAGAGCTTTCAAATGGTACTAGAGTTTGCCATTTTTATTGAGATTTGAACCTTGAGCTCCGGCGAGTTGGCCGGAGAAGCCGATCAGAGCTCTAGCTCCGGCGTCTAGTTCATCTCAGGTGGAAAGCTAAGTTGGCCTTGGTTGAATCTTTGACCACGTGAGGTGTCTCGCTTGCATTCGCTTGACCATGTCATGTGTTGAGTTTGACTCCACATCAGATTAATGAAACGCTGAGTTTCATTAAGTCTGATTCCTTTTGGTCTTTGGGCCTTGTCTTTTTCTATATGTACCCCCTTAGTTTTCAGGCCCAAGCGAGATTTACACAGGATTCAGTGCATTTATTTCTTACTGGGCACACCCCCTCATGCTTTGCTCTTCATTTTATTTCATTTTAATCTTTTAAAATTAGTTCTTTAATTCACAAAAAATCACAAAAATATTTTTCTATCAATTAAAGATGTTAATTAATTTTCTAATATTTTTATTTTTATTTTCCATTTATTTTGCTATTTTATTTGGATTTAATTTTTAGAAGGGTTTTATGGTGTTTACCCAATTTAAACTTGATCATTTGACCTTCATTCAAATACCCTTGATGACCAAACGTTTTATACCACTTGGGCGATGGATTGAAGGAGTTTTGAGGGCTGGTTTGAGGCATTTATGTTCATTTTTCATGTGGTTTTCAATTGCCTTTTGTAGAGGCTCGATACATCCTCGATAAGGTGGAACACCATGCCTTCTTGGATTTATTTAGTGGTGCCTTGAGTTGAATTGGATCATGATATTTTGCTTGCTATTTTATGATTGTTTAATCTTGACTTGAGCATTTTATTTGATATTTATTGAGTTTGTCTTCTATTTTTCATAGTTACTTCAAGTTCAAGTCTTCTTTTACCATGCTTACACATACTAGTTTGACCTAAAACTTTGGGGTATGATCACAAGTGATCCCATATGCATCTTTTGAGCTTTTTTAATTCATTTTAACATGCTTGAGATGTTGTTTCATCTTGTTAGATGTAATTTGCATGTGTAACTTGCATTATAAGTCATCTTTGAATCATGCGCTTCCACTTGTCCTAAGTGTTGAGAATATGTTAGAACTTTGGTTCATTCACTTGACATGATCCTTCTTGTGCTTCCCTCTTGTCTTGGGCTTGAATTTTAACCTTTCATTTTGTTGTTTTACTTCTGCCCTCTTGGGTTTACCTCTTGTCCATGATGATTTGGTGTTAGTGTATACACTTTGAGTTTGCCATGGGCATTGGGGTTTGTTTTGCATTGTTGCTTTGCATTTGTTTTGTTTGATATTTAAGAATTATATGGTTGAGATGTGCATGTGGTGGTGGCTGACCCACACTTTTTCCTCCCTCTTTTCTTTGTGTGTGCATCTTAGGATAACACCATTCCTGACTCTTTGATGATTGATGGTTGATGATTGTAGGAGCTTGCTTCGCCCATTTCATCTAATCTCTTGTTGACTTGTTTAAGTTAACTTCATCTCGTGTTTGAGTCTCTTTTGTTGTTAAGTTTCTTACATTTATGTTTAAATTTCATGTTTGTAGAAGCATACTTCAATCTCAAGGTTTTGATGATGTCAACAAGACTTAAGTTCATTCCATGTTTGCAAAAAGTCAAGCTTTCAAATTGATCAAGATACTTACACTATATACCCGTGGGGGTATATACACTGAAGATAAAACCAGAAGCTTCTCTATTCTGAACTCTTCTCAGAAAGCAAGAGGTGCAAGCATATCATCAAGAATACATGATCAAGATCAAGGCTACGCATCATCGATGGAATATTGTCATGCGAATCAAGCTTCATGTGTAAATGATCGTACAACTTTCAAGACTTGGACACAAGGATTTGGTATATCAAAACTCACTCTTTTAATTGATATACAAGTGTTTAAAAAGTCTATCATATCAACATATTTCATTTGAATATTTTAAAATTAATTTGGAACTGGTATAACACTTTTAACTCAAGAATTTTTCTGAGTTTTCACAGTGTTAACCGATTAAACATATAGGTTAATCAGTTAACAGTCTCAATTTTTAAATTCTCAGGGCTAACGTTACAGTGTTAACCGATTAACCTATATGGTTAACCGATTAACACTGAACAAATTTTGAAAAATTGTTTCTTTCCAAATTCAAATCTTGGTTAGTTGTTATACCTTTTAATTATTTGATTCATACACATTTATACCTTTTTGAAATGGTGTTTTGACTCATAAATTCTGATCATTTCAAAATTGAAAACACCTCCAATAATTTTCAATGTAATCATTCAATCAAATTCACTATTTTTCAAATACTTTCAAATATTTCAAAAATTGTTCATACTGTTCATACCATTTCATATCCAGAATTTTTGAACACTTGTATTGATATTGAAAAGTGAATTTTGATCAAAAGGAGAAGATCAATCATTGTATTGATATTATTATTGTATTACTCTCAAATCAAAGAATTACAGAATTGTTTCTATTGTGACTTGTGATCCAGGATTGTTGGACACAAGGGTTAGTGCTTGCAAGAGGATTGTTCGTGCACACTAGTTGTTGAATAGTTGTTAGATAGCAGGCCTCACCGGTTGATGGTGTGATAGGTCGTACATTCTAAAACTATAGTGAAAAATCTCTTTCATGTGGAAAGGGGAGTGGAGTACCTTCGGACTGTGAAGGGAACCACTATAAATCTCTGTGTCTATTTTCATTCTGATTTTACTGCTTTCATCATCAAGAACATAACCGAGTAAAATTCAAGAATCTCGAAAAACCGGAAAAAGTTTCTAAAGCCTAATTCACCCCCCCTCTTAGGCATACTCTGAACTTACAATTGACATCAGAGCAGGTTAAGGTAATCTGTTCCTAACGATTCAGTATGGCTTCCGCTAGCACCAGCCCGATTTTTAAAGACGGTGGAAGTAGTAACAAACCACCACTGTTTTTTGAAGAATATTTCGATTTATGTAAAATCAGAATGAAGGCGCATCTTGAAGCCCAAAGAGAAGGTATATGGGAAGCAATTAAAGATGGACCACACAATCCAGTAAATGTAGTCAATGGCGTTGGAACCGCAAAGTCAAAAAACACGTATGACGAAGATGATAAGAAAAGGATCCTTAATGAAAAGAAAGCAATCAACATACTCCAAAGCGCTCTCAGTATGGACGAGTTATTCCGTGTATCACAGTGTAAATCGACAAAGGAGATTTGGGACACCTTGGTGGAAACGCATGAAGGAACCACAGAAGTAAAAAGATCAAGACTCAACACGTTGAGTCAAGAATATGAGATGTTCCGTATGCAGCCCGGTGAATCTATTGTTGCCTTACAAAAGAGATTCGTTCATCTAACAAATCATTTGATTTCTCTCAGAAAGACCTTCACCAATGATGATCTCAACCTGAAAGTCCTAAGATCCTTGACAAGGGAATGGCAACCAAAAGTGACCGTTATTTCGAAAAAGAAGAGTCTCTCAATGATGACATCCACATCCTTATTTGGCAAACTTCAAGAGCATGAATTGGAACTTGGAAGACTCGAGAAGCACGAAATTCAAGAAAAGAAGTCTAAAGGAATTGCCTTGAAGATTGACACAAAGGATGACAAAGACAACGAGATGTCCGAAGACGAAAATTTCATGCTTCTTGTAAAGAAGCTTGGTAAGTTTTTTAATAATAATAAAAATTCCTCTTTTCCTAAAAAGAATATACATTTCAGGAAAAAGGATACATCCACATCGAATCAAGAAGTCACATGTTACGAATGTGGAAAGCAAGGTCACATAAAGTCGGATTGCCCGAAACTTGCAAAGAAAGGAGGATTCAAAGGCAAGAAGGATTTAAAGAATAAAAAGACTTATGTTGCTTGGGACGATAATGAGATAAGTTTATCATCGGAATCGGAAGGTGATGAATGTGAAAATATGGCTCTAATGGCTTCACATCACTCCGATGAAGAAATTGATGAGGTTAGTAGCAATTTTTCAATTTATGACAATGATGCACAAGAAGTCATAGATGAACTTCTAAAAGAATGCAAGACTTTGTATAAAAGCATCTCATCCCAAAAGAAAAGAATTTCATCTTTAGAAGAACAAAATACCGCTTTTATAAAAAATATTGAAAATGAAAAACAAAAATTGATGGATGAAAAACAAAGTCTTGTATGCAAACATTGTGAATCCTTATCTTTTCAAATTGTTCAACTTAAAAGAGTTTTAGAAAGATACGAAAAAGGTCAAATTGGCTTGGAGGAAATTCTTAGGCACCAAAGATATCCTAATGATAAAAGTGGATTAGGATATTCTAAGTTTTCCAAACCAAGCACAAATGAAACCATTTTTGTGAAAGCAAGTGAACAAGTTGTTAAAGAAAAGGCAGACACTTCTAAATCTATGCATCAAAGTCATAAAAAGAAAATAATTGTGAAGAAAAAGAATTATGTTCCTAGATATAGAAGTCATTTTCAACCTACTTGTTTTTATTGTGGTATTAAAGGCCATACACCTAATGCTTGCTATGTGCACAACATTGGTGTTGCTGAAGGGTATTATGTGTGGGTTGAAAAGGGTACTAACTATCAAGGACCCAAAGCAATTTGGGTACCTAACAATACTTGATTTTGTGTTGTAGGTATGCTTGAAGACAACTTCTAATCAATGGTATCTTGATAGCGGTTGTTCAAAGCATATGACGGGAGATATAAACAAATTTTTAAGTCTATCATTAAAGGCCAAAGGATACGTTACTTACGGTGATGATAATAAAGGAAAAATTCTTGGAGTTGGAACCATTGGTGCACCTCCATGTACAATCATCGAAGACGTCCTTTATGTGGAAGGCCTTAAACACAACCTACTTAGCATAAGTCAATTGTGTGACAAAGGGTTCCGAATCAACTTCACAAAGGATGAATGTTTGATAGAACATGAAGTCACCCATGACATCTTGCTAAAAGGTAAAAGATTTAGTAATATTTTTATGATCTCTTTTGATGACCCATCCTTGAAGGTAAAATGTCTAATGGCGAACAACAACGAGGTGTGGCTATGGCATAAAAGGTTTGCTCATATTCACATGGAGCATTTAAATAAGTTGATAAAGCATGATCTAGTTGTTGGTCTTCCGAAGATAAAATTCATCAAGGATAAGTTATGCGTCGCATGTCAAAAGGGGAAACAGACCAAGACAACTTTAAAATCCAAGCAAGTGGTTTCTACATCAAGACCACTTCAATTGTTGCATATGGACCTCTTTGGTCCATCAAGAACGAAAAGCTTCAGAGGTAGCATTTATGCTTTAGTTATTGTTGATGATTTCTCTCGAAACACATGGACATTATTTTTAGTGCAGAAAAATGATGCTTTCAAAGCATTCAAGAAGTATGCGAAGCAAATTCAAAACGAGAAGTCACTCACCATAGCCTCCATAAGAAACGACCATGATGGAGAATTCCAAAATTCAGATTTTGAAGATTTTTGCGAAGAGCATGGAATTTCCCACAACTTTTCTGCACCAAGGACTCCTCAACAAAACGGTGTCGTAGAACGGAAGAATAGGGCACTGGTGGAGCTTGCAAGAATAATGCTTAGCGACTCAAATCTTCCTAAGTATTTTTGGGTGGATGTGGTTAGCACGGCGTGCTTCATTAGCAATCGTGTCAATATTCGACCAATTCTCAAGAAGACTCCGTATGAGTTGTTCAAGGGTAGGAAACCAAACATAGCATTTTTCCACATATTCGGATGCAAATGTTTTGTTCTCAACAACAATAAGGACAATCTCGGTATGTTTGATGAGAAGTCTGACGAAGGTATATTCCTTGGTTACTCTCTTTCTAGTAGATCTTTTAGAATTTTTAATAAAAGAGCTCTTACTATTGAAGAATCCATTCATGTTTCTTTTGATGAGACTAACCCCTCGAAAGAGGATAATATTATTATGGATGATGATGATGATGATATAGTAGATTCCTCACAACAACAAAAAGAGACTTCAAAGGATCAAGCAATACCACAAGAAGATGTCACTCAAATAATTGAAGAACATCAAGATCTTCCGAAGGAATGGAGAACTCATAGAGATCACCCGATAGATAAAGTTATTGGTGATATTAGCCAAGGTGTTGCAACTCGACTTAATCTTAAGGATGCTTGTCTCAACATGGCTTTTGTGTCTCAAATTGAACCAACCAAGATTGATGAAGCCTTAAACAACGACCAATGGATTGTAGAGATGCAAGAAGAACTCAACCAATTCGAAAGGAATCAAGTTTGGAGTCTTGTACCAAAACCGGACAACAAGCACATCATATGAACGAGATGGGTGTTCAAGAACAAACTTGACGAGAATGGGATCATAGTTCGTAACAAAGCAAGATTGGTCGCACAAGGCTACAACCAGGAGGAAGGAATCGATTTTGATGAAACGTTCGCTCCGGTAGCAAGGTTAGAAGCAATTAGATTATTACTTGCTTATGCTTGTTCAATGAATTTTTCAACTTTTCCAAATGGACGTCAAAAGCGCATTTTTGAACGAATACATCAACGAAGAAGTCTATGTCAAACAACCCCCGGGCTTTGAAGACTTCAAGCACCCTTCACATGTATACAAATTGAAGAAGGCTCTCTATGGTCTAAAGCAAGCACCAAGGGCATGGTATGATCGTCTCAGCACTTTCCTATGTGATAAAGGTTTTGAAAAAGGAAAGGTAGACAAGACTTTATTCATTAAAAAGATAAAGGGTAACACCTTACTTGTTCAAGTCTATGTGGACGACATCATCTTCGGATCAACAAATAAAGATCTATGTGAAGAATGTGCTTCGGTGATGCAAGGCGAGTTTGAAATGTCTATGATGGGAAAGATGAACTATTTCCTTGGACTACAAATCAAGAAAACAAAGGATGGCATCTTCATCAACAATCCAAGTATTGCAAGGAATTATTGAAAAGATTCGATATGGATAGTTGCAAGGTGATGTCCACTCCTATGGGATCCGGAACGTACGTTGATCAAGATGAATCCGGTACTCCAATTGATATCACAAAGTATCGAGGTATGATCGGTTCATTACTATATTTAACGGCAAGCCGTCCTGACATTATGTTTAGCGTTTGTTTGTGTGCACGCTTTCAAGCAAGTCCAAAGGAATCACATCTCACCGCCGTAAAGAGGATTATGAAGTATCTCAAAGGAACAACGAACGTCGGATTATGGTATCCAAAAGGTAGTACTTGTTCTTTAATTGGTTATTCTGATGCTGATTATGCAGGATGTAAGACCGATAGAAAAAGCACAAGTGGTATGTGTCACATTCTCGGGAATGCACTGGTGTCGTGGGCATGCAAGAAGCAAGCGTGTGTGGCACTCAGTACAGCCGAAGCGGAATATATTGCAGCAGGAAGTTGCTGTGCACAAATTTTGTGGCTCAAGCAACAACTCCTCGATTATCGTGTAGATCTCGGTTTCATTCCTCTTCGATGTGATAACACAAGTGCCATCAACATTACAAAGAACCCGATCATGCATTCAAGGATAAAGCATATAGATATCCGGCATCACTTCCTTCGAGATCACGTACTTAATGGAGATGTAGATGTTACTTTCGTCGATACACACAATCAACTCGCCGACATCTTCACCAAACCATTGGCGAAAGAACCGTTCTTCAAAATTCGACGAGAACTTGGGATTCTCGATGAAGGTGACATCTGATCTTTTCTCTGGTTTATGTATACATAATATATGTTTTCCAATCTGTGTGCATTCTTTTTTAAGCATTTTTCCAAAATTCGCGTGTGTTAATTGATTAACCTATATGGTTAACCGATTAACACTGTTAATTTTTTAATTTTGATTTAAGTTTTTAATGTGTTAACCGATTAACCTATATGGTTAACCGATTAACACTGATACTTTTATTTTGGAAATTAAATTTTTAATGTGTTAACCGATTAACCTATATGGTTAACCGATTAACACTGTTAAAATGGTCAAAAATCAGAAACGAAAAATTAATTCAAATTTTGGAAAATTGTGTGTGTTAAATGTGTTTTTGTTGTTTTTTATTGTTTTTCTTTCAGTTTAAGTTTTTAAGCTTTTAGTTTCGTTTATTTTGTTATGTACTCAGACAATATTTCCTGCTTTTTTCAATTACTGCATTTTGTTTTTCAATATGCCTTTCTTGATTACTTGTTACTTGATTACATGCTTTCATATATGCCGATATCTCTTATTATGGTTTGAAAGCTCCTTCCTTTTTGCTAATGACAAAGGGGGAGAAGAGTTTGGTTTTTCTAATATCTCTCTGTGCAGAATTTTGCCTCTGTTTAGATAGGGGGAGTTGCTGGTCATAGGGGGAGAAGCAAACAAACATCGTCAAAGATATCGCACAGGCTCATTTAATTGTCATCATCAAAAAGGGGGAGAATGTAGAAGCATACTTCAATCTCAAGGTTTTGATGATGTCAACAAGACTTAAGTTCATTCCATGTTTGCAAAAAGTCAAGCTTTCAAATTGATCAAGATACTTACACTATATACCCGTGGGGGTATATGTACTAAGAAGCTGCTTGCACTATATACCCGTGGTGGTATATACACTGAAGATAAAACCAGAAGCTTCTCTGTTCTGAACTCTTCTCAGAAAGCAAGAGGTGCAAGCATATCATCAAGAATACATGATCAAGATCAAGGCTACGCATCATCGATGGAATATTGTCATGCGAATCAAGCTTCATGTGCAAATGATCGTACAACTTTCAAGACTTGGACACAAGGCTTTGGTATATCAAAACTCACTCTTTTAATTGATATACAAGTGTTCAAAAAGTCTATCATATCAACATATTGCATTTGCATATTTTAAAATTAATTTGGAACTGGTATAACACTTTTAACTCAAGAATTTTTCTGAGTTTTCACAGTGTTAACCGATTAAACATATAGGTTAATCGGTTAACGGTCTCAATTTTTAAATTCTCGGGGCTAACGTTACAGTGTTAACCGATTAACCTATATGGTTAACCGATTAACACTGAACGAGTTTTGAAAAATTGTTTCTTTCCAAATTCAAATCTTGGTTAATTGTTATACCTTTTCATTATTTGATTCATACACATTTATACCTTTTTGAAATGGTGTTTTGACTCATATAAATTCTGATCATTTCAAAATTGAAAAACACCTCCAATAATTTTCAATGTAATCATTCAATCAAATTCACTATTTTTCAAATACTTTCAAATATATCAAAAAGTGTTCATACTGTTCATACCATTTCATATCTAGAATTTTTGAACACTTGTATTGATATTGAAAAGTGAATTTTAATCAAAAGGAGAAGATCAATCATTGTATTGATATTATTATTGTATTACTCTCAAATCAAAGAATTACAAAATTGTTTCTATTGTGACTTGTGATCTAGGATTGTTGGACACAAGGGTTAGTGCTTGCAAGAGGATTGTTCTTGCACACTAGTCGTTGAATAGTTGTTAGATAGTAGGCCTCACCGGTTGATGGTGTGATAGGTTGTACATTCTAAAACTATAGTGAAAAATCTCTTTCATGTGGAAAGGGGAGTGGAGTACCTTCGGATTGTGAAGGGAACCACTATAAATCTCTGTGTCCATTTTCATTATGCTTTTACTGCTTTCATCATCAAGAACATAATCGAGTAAAATTCAAGAATCTCGAAAAATCGGAAAAAGTTTCTAAAGCCTAATTCACCCCCCTCTTAGGCATACTCTGAACTTACAATGTTTGCATCTCTTATTACATTGACTTTGTTTAAGTCACTTTTATCTCTCATCTCTTTTCATCTGTGATTGAATTGCTATGTGTTTGCTTGTGCTCTTTTGCCATGATCCCTTAGGATTCCTAGTTCCTCTGTTTAAGATGGTAGTAGGAGAGACATTAGGCTTTCAATCTTTTGCATGATAACATTAGGATATATTTTCCCTTTTCAATCCCAACTTTAGGATCACATTGCATGATAACATTAGGGTTGATCAGTTCCCCCTAGAGTCTTGTGTCTTCTCTTCTGATCTCATAACTTCATAAAACACTTAATAAAGTTTAACAATTGTTGTACGCTACGAGCCTTAAGCACATGAGAAATAATAGGTGGGGGGCCTCCTCTCACATTGTCTAGAATGTTTAGCGTATGCCCTTTGGGCGATATGCAACGTATTCGCTCTCAAGTCATAGTCTTTAGTGCAACATGAGTTTCAAATCTAACTCAATTCACTTCTGTTCTAAAAAACACAAAACAAAACATCAAACCTCTTTATACTTCGGGATTGTTTTCAAAATCATTTTCAAAAAGAGTGTGTTAAGTTTTGGTTCTACCGCAAATAGGCATCATCCCTAACTGCTAGAACGAAGATTTAACCCTACTCATTAAAACACTTAAACCAACCAGTGGTCGTGTCAGCCCGAACTACATTTGCTTTGATTTCTCATACCAGATGAGGATACGTAGGCACAAGACGGCGATGTCTTGGCGAGCAACCTTCCCCCTTCACCCGTAGTTTTTTGAACTACGTTGACTCTAACTTTCCCATTGCACGAGGGAATACGTAGGCATAGGGCGGTGTTGCTACCGCAAAAATAAGGTGCTGGAAAAATAGAAGAGTCGCCACCTTTCGTTATTTATCCCTCAGAACGGGAAAGGAAACAATCAGAAAAACTTGACGAAAAGGTATAAGACAAGGTCATCGCAACCAATGTCTGGATTCGGGAGTCGGTTACGCAAGGGAAAGGTATGAACACCCCTCACGTCCATCGTACTCGATGGGATCCATGCTTGTTGTGTTTATCTGACGGGTTTATTTAACTATCTACCTATCAAGGCTGGTCTGAAAAGAAAAGAAAATGACTCGGCAAAGCGTCGCACTTTATGCCTACGTATTCCAATCTGAGAATGAGAAATCAGAGTCAACGTAGTTCGCCTAACTACGGGTTACGGGATGGGGGAAGGTGGCTCGCCAATACGTCAGTATTGTGCCTACATACTCTCAACAGATATGAGAGATCAGAGCTTACGTAGTTCGGGATAATACGGATTACGGGAATTCAGATTCATCTGTTTTTTCGAGTAGGGTTAACAAACAATTCCAACAGTTTGGTGTACGCAGCTCGACCCTTGGAGACTTAGGCGTTACCGTTTGCGGTAAAACTGAGAGTTAACGACACTCTTTTCTTCAGAAAAGCTTCCTTTGAATTATGGGCCCACGGGGCAAAAAGGTTTGAAGTTTGTTTTCTGTCTTTTACGGAAGAACTGTTTTTTATGGATGTTTGCAACCAATATCGTGCTAGAGACTATGACCTGAGAGTGAATGCATCGCATGTCACCCAAAGGGTGCCATACTAAACATCCAAGTTGTTGAAAAGAAACTCTCCAACAACCCTTTCTCAAGTAGCTTAAGGCTCGTAACGTACGGCGTCAGTTAAACTTTATTACTGTATTTTAATTTGTTTTGGGATGAGAAGCGAACGAACTCTATGGGGGGACTATCAAGTCCTAATGTTGCCATGCCAAGGATTCATCCTATGGTTGAGGTTTGAAACAGGGAGCTCCTAGAAGTTATCATGCATAGGTTTCAACCTAAAGTTCTAATCATCACTTCCTTATCAAAGGCAGTGAGATTCCTAGGGGATCATGTCAATGGCATACAGAAACAGGTAAAGCATCAGTTAAATAGTAAACAGTAAACAGTACAGGGAACAACTGTAAATAAAATGCATGCAATGCAAGTGAGGGAGGAAATATGTGTGGGGTAGGAGCCTCCACAAGCTCATCTCAACCTCAAGCCAAGTATGAATAATTGCAAAGATAAAGGAATGCAACAATAGCAAGTCACACCAGCAACAGTCAAACAGAAAGAGTAGCAGACAAAATAGCTCAACAGCAAAGCAGGTAAACAGCAAACAACCAAACAGCTGCAAGCAAACTCCAAGCTCAAGCCATCTTCAAGAGATGTCTCCATCTTCATGCTTCAACAAAAGAGAAGAGAGTAAACATCAAGAATATTGGTTGATGATGGGAAGCAGGAAGGAAACCAAAGGAATCCCTCCTGACACTCAACCAGTCATCTGAGAAAGGCATCCTTAAAAGTTCTACTCATTATGACATGCCATACATCCCTCCAAAGGAGAGATGGGCTTTCACATGAGGACTTTGAATCATAGGATGGGAATGGCATGCACACAAAGCAAGCCATGTTTGTTTGAAGAAAGAAAACACTCTCTAGGGCTCCTCCTAAACCTTAATGAGGTATCTACTTACTTACCATTCTATCAAGAAGGAATACACTACTTAGAATCATCTAATGGCCAATTACAAGGTTAACCTATGAAGTTCTCTAAGCTAGAATTACCTAAACTGAAGTTAATTTGTAAAATAGGGAACTAATTGAAAATCATTCCTAAAAATTCTAGGGAAAATATCATATCATCCTACATGTATCAACATGCTATGGTCCAAAAATCAGGGGTTAAACCTAAGTCAAAAGGCTCAAATTAAATCTAAAGTTTCAAGGGTACACCAAAGGAATTCAATCATGAACACTCCTAAACAACTACCCTAAAACCCTATTTAAAATCATCTAAAAATCATGAAAAAAATTAAACAACATCATCAAAATGTGTATAACCAGCATGTAAGAACTCAAGATCAAACTCAGAAATATGAGTGAGAAATAAAATGGACAAAATCAGCACACAATTATTCCACCATTAAAAACATATTACACTAGAAAATATGAAATAAAATGGAAAATACATGGAAAATTAAAATAAAAAGCATGATAAAATCCTAAATATCTCAGTTTATATCCACAAATTTTTCCAGAATTTATTGCCAAAATTTACTATTTTTTTATGAATTAAATCTCACAAGCAATTAAAACAAAAATTAAAAGAAAAGAAATTAGAAGAAATAAGGGAAGGGTTCAACTAGCAAGAAAAACAAGTACAAATCTCGCATGGGCCCATGAATGGGGGTGTTGTTAGCACATGGGTGCTGGGCCCATTTGAGTGATAATTTAGCAAAATATTTTAATGAAAATATGCCAGAGGGGTGCATTAAGTGAGGAATCTAAGTGTATTCTCGTTTGGGCCTGCCAGGGGGAGGTGCTGATAGCGCAAAAAAAAAACTAAAGCCCAAAACAAATAACACCTAATTCAGTTTCCACAATTAAGCAAAAGAAACCATACGTAGGTTCGAACCCATGCTCCTTGGATTCATACAGCGCGCTGAATAACTTGTTAATACTCACTAATCAAAACGGTTGTGCTTTGGAGGAAGGTTACGTGGCGCGCTTGGAGTCATTGGATATGAGGACTAAGTCTTATTTTCCAAACGAATGAACGACCATGATTATGTCTTCTTCAATTCAAAATTGCACAGGGGAGGGAATGCAGAATCCGGCCACGACTGGCCGGAGCTTCGCAGGAGAAACACGCGAGCTCTTATCTCCCTCAATACTCCACCAATCCAAACGATTCTTGAACGAAAGTTGTGGGAAATTTCACGAGGATTGCAATTATACCACTTAATCACGCTAAAACCTCAAGACTAAGAAAATCTAAATCTCAACCGAAAATGGATCAATTCCTAATTTGTCACTAAACCTCAATTTTTCTGTCCAGAAATCATCTATACCTTAATTGCAACCTAACCACATGAATCTAAGCTACTAAAAACGCATGAATTGAGAGAAATTTTGCAAAATGGAAACCTGGTTTTAAGCTTCGATTGTGGTAGTTTCATACCTCAATTCTCCTCCAACAAGTGCAGATAGCTTCAATGATTGATGATGAACGTTTCTTGATCACCAATTCTTGATGAAACCCTCTGAATCTCCATAACCGAAAATCCACTTTCAAGCTCTTTCACCAACTTGCTCCAATGGATTCTCAACTGAATTTGACACTAGAAGCTTCTCAGAATGCTCCACACTCAATTTATATTCTGTTTAACCACTTTGGAGGCCCAAACAAAGCCCAATTTAAGATTTACCATTTTCACCTTCCTTCCAAAAATCCAATGGTGATGTGCACGTTTTGGATTTGTTCTTTCTTCAAATTCAGTCTATCTTACTCACTTAACAGTTGTGGAGTGCAATGACATAGTTTCCCCTCCTTGATTTCAATCCATGGGGTGTACTTGATATGTTTCTTCATTATGAAGCAAGACTCCATATGGCCATGTTATGCACTTCAATTCAAAATTGTGATCATGCCAATCTCTTTAGAATATCAATTCCAATCAAAATGACCACAAATTTGGCCTGAAAACATATTATTTCCAATTGTTTTGAATTTTCACATTTTAATTCATTAAAATGGTCTTTTTGTGAAGTTTCTTCAACCAATGCTTGTTTTAATCCATATCAATGGACTCTTGATACTTGGATAAGCTAAAAACATCATTTTGAGCAACTTTCATGTTGAACAAAAATCCATTTGGAGCTTGCAAGATGATGAAATTGACCTATGATTCAAAATGACCTGTAATGTCCAAATACCTAAAATACCCTTGACTTGTCAAAGCCATAACTTGAGTTCTACAAATCCAATCATGGACTTCTAGTACTCTATGGAAAGCTAAGAGAATAAGGAACAACATTCATGTTGACCAAAAGTTCATAGGAATTATCCTTCTAGGGAAAAAGTGTCATGCAATTTGGATAACTTTCAAGCTCCAAATTCACATGCCTCAAATGACTTGTAACTTGTCTGGCTCATAACTTGAGTTCTATAAACCCTATCAAGGACTTCTTGTACTCAAATTAAAGCTAATATCATGCCCTACAACAATCATGTTAGGGTCAAGATGAGATGACGATCATATCTTGAGTTAAATGGCCTGGAAGTCAAGGGTTAAGCTAGGGGATTTTACACTGTCAAGTCTTAGAAACCCTAGCCTGAAACTTCCCAAAATCTTCAATCATGATGAGTTAACCTTGGAATCATACTTATAACATCTCAATGTATCAATCCATGATCACATGGCTCTTGAATTAGGTATCAACTTCCTTCAAATCCTCAGTTGACTTAGGGTTGACCCAGTCAAACCCTAGCTGCACCAATCATGGTTGAGGCTTCTTAATCTTGCACAATGACATGTCTAGGCCTCAAAGTGATCTTCAACACTTCTTAAGACCTCAAGTCTAACTCCATGGCTTCAGAATCATCTGATGATCTTCCCACAACTCTCAAGTTAGGAGACACATATACTTGGTTTCAACTACTCTCTCTGAGGATCTTTTAACTTCTCTAACAAGGATATCAACCCTTAAACACTGAATAACCCTCTTAGCTAGCTTCATAGTCTTGTGTAGCTCTTAATTGGTAATCATACCTCTTGATCTCCTGCATACATGTCAATGAAATGCAAATGATAATGCTAATGTGAATGAAATGTAACATAAGCTAGGTAAAGAAATGTTGGGCAAATTTTGGGGTGCAACAGCTGCCCCTATTCAAACGGCTTGAACCTAACTGGGTGAGAAGCAAACAGCTCTAAAACAATCAAGGTAAAAGACGGTTGAATACCAACAAACCCGAAAATTTGCCAACTGCACAAGTACACGGTACTCTGATGGGGACAAATCTTCGGAAACTGAAATAATAGTTGCACGGCAACTAGCTGGAGAAATACTGATCTAAATCTCCGTCAGGATGATTCTCTGATTTATCTGATATCATTGCGCCCTTAAATCCTCAAGGGATCACTAGTTACACAGTAACTGGAAATCTTCCAACGACACAGGTAAACGATACTCTGGTTGGTAGGACCATCTTCAAAATTGAACATGATAGTTGCGCGGAAACTCTGCTGGGGGAATTGGTCACACGGTAGTCGGTGAAGGGTCTAATCTCAAATCTCCATCAGGATGATCATTTGATTTTGCTGTAGATCTTCGTCCTCAAGTCATCGAGGGGTCACCTGTTACACGGTAATTGGTGAAGGATAGCTGGATCGTTGATCATGGCGTCAAGCATTCTGCGTCATAGCAGAAGAATTCCTTATCGTCACCTATGGACTCATCGTGTCGCTAGGCACGTCGATAACATCTTTGTCGGAATTCATCAGTAAGTCAATAAAGGATCACCAGTTACTCGGTAACTGGTGAATGATGGTTGATTCTGCCGTCGGGCATTCTGCGCCACTGCAGAAGAATTCCTTATCGTCACCTATGGACTCATCGTGTCGCTAGGCACGTCGACAACATCTTTGTCGGACTTCATCAGTAAGTCAATAAGGGATCACCGGTTACTCGATAACTGGTGAATGATGGTTGATTCTGCCGTTGGGCATTCTGTGCCACTGCAGAAGAATTCCTTATCGTCTCCTATGGACTCATCATGTCTCTAGGCACGTCGACAACATCTTTGTCGGACTTCATCAGTCAGTCAATAAGGGATCACCGATCATTCGGTAACTGGTGAATAATGGTTGATTCTGCCGTCGGGCATTCTGCGCCACTGCAGAAGAATTCCTTATCGTCGCCTATGGACTCATCGTGTCGCTTGGCACGTCGACAACATCTTTGTCGGACTTCATCAGTAAGTCAATAAGGGATCACCGGTCATTCGGTAACTGGTGAATGATGGTTGATTCTGCCGTCAGGCATTCTGCGCCACTGCATAAGAATTCCTTATCGTCGCCTATAGACTCATCGTGTCGCTAGGAACGTCGACAACATCTTTGTCGGACTTCATTAGTAAGTCAATAAGGGATCACCGGTCATTCGGTAACTGGTGAATGATGGCTGATTCTGCCGTCAGGCATTCTGCGCCACTGCAGAAGAATTCCTTATCATCGCCTATGGACTCATCGTGTCGCTAGGCACGTCGACAACATCTTGGTCGTACTTCATCAGTAAGTCAATAAGGGATCACCGATCAATCGGTAACTGGTGAATGATGGCTGATTCTGCCGTCGGGCATTCTGCGGCACTGCAGAAGAATTCCTCGGGACTCATCAGGTCATTTAGGAACTTTTGACAATCTCTATAATTATGCCATCGGGAATTCAAAGAAATTTTCGGGCGTCATCCGGACTTTGTCAGTATGTCGGGAATAGAATTCTCGGTCAATCATGAACCAAATAGGGATATCCAAACTTCTGCCATCAGGAACTCCGCATCAGCTGAGAGAACTGCGTCGACATCACAGTTGGACTTCGTCAATAAGTCTTCAAATGGAATCCTTAATCAATCAAGAACCACTAAGGATATACAATCTTTTGCCATCAGGCACCCTGCGTCAGCTAGGCAAACTGCTTCGACATCGCAGCTGGACTTCATCAGTAAGTCTTCAAATGGAATCCTTAATCAATCAGGAACCACTAAGGATATACAATATTTTGCCGTTAGGCACTCCGCGTCAGCTGGGAGAACTGCTTTGACCTCGCAGTTAGACTTCATCAGTAAGTCTTCAAATGGAATCCTTAATCAATCAGGAACCACTAAGGATATACAATCTTTTGCCACCAGGCACCCTGCGTCAGCTAGGCAAACTGCTTCGACATCGCAGCTGGACTTCATCAGTAAGTCTTCAAATGGAATCCTTAATCAATCAGGAACCACTAAGGATATACAATCTTTTGCCTTCAGGCACTCCGCGTCAGCTGGGAGAACTGCTTTGACCTCGCAGTTAGACTTCATCAGTAAGTCAGGGGTTTTGGCACCGCTTCCAGACTTCAATCATCAAGTCTTCAAGGAAATTTCAACTTCTCTGTTGAAAACATGCTGGGGATGACACATCTCCGCTGGGGATTCTGGAGAACTATCAAGTAACTCTGATTTGGGGATCCAGAAATCATTCTGGATGAATCAACTCTGCTGAGGACTTCAATAATCATCTTGGACAAATAACTCCGCCGGGGACTTCAAGAATCACCCTGAACCAATAAATCTGCTGGAGATTTCAGGAATCATCCTGAGCAAACACTCTGCCGGGGACTCTAAGCATCAACTGGAGCAACCAACTCTGGCGACTTTACTAGGGATTTTAAGAATCATCTTACGCAAACAACTTCGCTGGGGGAATTCAAGAATCATCTTGAGCGAACCATTCTGCGGAGGAACACCTGCAAACCAGAACGGTAATGAACTAGCTCATGTTTCGTATGCATATGTTTGACCATGGCGTAATGCTCCACACGGTGGAAATGCTACACATTTTTATGGTAAATGCTATGCAATCATGCAAAATATTATGATCCCATCAGCAAAATAAATGCTGAAGGAAAAATCCTCCTATCAAGGAGAAAGAACCACTCTGGTGGAGGAAGGAATTGTCCTACCGAGGAGGAGAAGTCACACCAATCTCAATTGAATTCCGCCTGGGGATACGAACTCCAGACGACTGCTGCAGGGGAACAAAATTCTACGAGAACCTGAACCTGCTCAACTAGGTGTACGAACCATAAACTGCTGAGGGAAACAATGTCAACCGCAGAAATAAACTGCCTAGCATTCGCAGATAGAACTTTCCTGGAGATAACGACTTCGATGGGGAAATA
This sequence comes from Lathyrus sativus, assembly GCA_963859935.3. NCBI lineage: Eukaryota > Viridiplantae > Streptophyta > Magnoliopsida > Fabales > Fabaceae > Lathyrus > Lathyrus sativus. Next base: position 95,095,875 of record OZ012738.1, on the reverse strand, counting down.
CAGCATCAACTATTCAACATTCTACTGGGGACAACCATTCATGGCCCGAATGGCTTCCAAGGATTCGGCTCTCTTGGGGAACTGCAAACTCGGCTGGGGATAGACAACCAGACGCTGGAATCGCCCCTATCTGCCGGGGAGGGTACAACTCTGTGGGGAATTTCAATTCTGCTGGGGACTTCAGTCTGAACTATCGGAAGCTGAACTATTGCACATAGTCTTCTACGAGAAAACTGCACATTGACCCAGTGCTGGCAATGAACATACGCTTTAGCGCATGACTCAACTAGGGAGATGATGATCCTTCCTCAGGATGCATCAGGTTGGGGGAGAATCTTCTTTGCCTGGGGAGACATATCAATGCTCTTGGTCCCATGTTCCGACTCCGTGGGGAAACACTGTTGGACTTGCTGGGGAAGAAGGAATCATCCTGATTGGAAAACCGGTCACGAAACGAACTCGAGATGGCTTGCCCCAAAATCTTCCGACAACTTCTGACAAACCCTGACAATCTATGCCAACACGGAGAGGAATGGCTGTTTCGCTTTCAGCTCTTGCCTCAGCCTGTGGGATCTCTGTGGGGATGTTCCTTGAAAGGAAATCTGCAATCTCTGCACCCAGGTCTGCTTCAGCATCTTGAACCTTGCAAAGGCGCTTCAAGTTAATAACCTTCAGGATAAGGGTGGCTTCGACGCTCTCGGGGTGACCTGCCCCAGTCTTGTCATGACTTTGCCCCTCATGGGCTGATATGTGGGAGTAATATCCTTGGCTGCGAGAGATTCATCAAATCTCGACCTGATTGCCCCGGATTAAGCATTTCTGGATGGCTGACTCCCATGCTGCGATCATTCGACGTAGTTTTCCCCGGTTCACCAGAATATTCTAGCATTCTGCATTCTGCTCTGATCAGACCTTCCATTGTGGAAACTTTCCTGCTGTCAAGCGCTTACTCGCTAGTAAAACAAGTTGTTCTGCATAAAAGACATATCAAATGCAATGCATATGGCAGTTTTAAAAAATCCATTCCTGTTCACTGGAAAAAATTTTATGACATAAAATATATGAAATCATTCATCAACATGTCAACACTAAAACAACGCTGTATTGGGAATCCTATCTAGGAGTCATTTCCGATGCGATCTTTACCGAAGTATGCTCTAGAAATAGACCTATTTCAATTAGGTCTTTTAAAGGTTGTAACGTGGTCAGGCTCACGGTTTAAGAAAGAAAGGATAAAGGCTCAAAATTCATTTTAACCCACCCATTCTCCTTGATGTTCTCCGATCCTACGTTCAGCTAATTCGACCTTAGTGTTCACCTTTCAAAGGTTATATGATAGGAGTGATAGTTCAGGAAACCACAAGTTTTCAGAGTGACAGTCATTCGCTTTTCGTCTTTGTTTGGGCACCGGTAGCCACACGATTTCGTTCTTTTCGAGGATTTTTCTTTCGTAATCCTTTTCGTCTTTTCGTTTTTTTTGTTCCCTTACTTTTGCCTGGACTAACTCTTCTGAGTTTCTTCGATTTTGAGGTCCAGCGGGATGCCCTAATTTTTGCCTAAGTCGCTTGCTTTCAAGATTCGACTTAGCGGGCTTTTTCTTTTCAACTTTTCTTTTTCTTTCTCTTTTTTTTGGGAACAAATCGTATGGCATCGGCTCGTATAACTTGTTAAAGAGATTGTGACTGTTTCACTCCTGGTCGGCCAGGTTTAAACATCATGGTTTTTTAGGTATGACCTATGGCGGTGTGATTGATCCCCGAACGGACACCCCTTTTGTTATTTGAATGCTTGGTCAAATCAACTGACATCTACCCTGCCCCGGGTTAAGATTGAGGGTTTTTTTTATCTTCAGAAAAAAAATCCTACAACTAGGCTCAAAGGGGTTAACAAGGGATTATCTTCCTTATATCTCCGGTGTTTGGGAATTGAAACAATGCCTGTACATCATCAACAGGTTTTTTGTTCAAAAGCATAGCATCGGAAGCTTACGCATCATTGGATTTCGTCATCCTCCCCGGATTCCACTTAAACAAGCGTTTGAAATAAAAGAAATCAATAGAGTGAACACGAATGGATTAGTTCAAAACATGCATATTTATTTCATTATCGATATCAATTGAAAAACAATCATGCTTTACAAACGAAATTTGCAATTCTACAGGAAAGAAACTACAAAGGTAAAGAGATGACATGATAAAATGCAGGTCGCCAGCTTTCGGGGAACTGGGATTTCACACTTATTTGCTGCTGTGGGGAGCGACCCTTTGAAATCTTCAGACTCGATCAGAAGAACGAATGCTGTGAGGTTGACTCTGATTCGGGCTCCGATAGTTTCGCTGCAACGGAGCGAGAGTTTGCCGATTCTGTATGGCAGAAACAATCCGGAGACGAGGTTTGACCTAGTGAGGATCCTATTTGTTCAGGGGTTTTCATCCTGGAGCTCGACCCAGGAACATGAAAAAGTTGCGGGCAAGGCGATTCAGACCTCAAAGACCGCGGGATATACTCCTGATCCTTCTCATCTTCAGATGAGATCATGGGAACATCCATCTCTCTTGCACGATAAGAGATGAATTTGCCTGATGCTTTCAAGCCACCCGGCACGAATTCAATTGTTCTTGACTCAATCATGTCTTGAACCTTATGCTTAAAAGCTCTACAGTTCAATATATCGTTCCCTGGTGCTCCAGAGTGGAACTCAACGGGCGTTCTTGTCGTAGTCAGGTGGCAGCTGTCCAGTCATGGGAGCCAACGTTCGAAGTTTAACCAACTGTAGTTGGAGCAGGAGTTGCAACAACTGGTCATAATCCATCGGGATTGGATCGAGGATTCTGTCAGATAGTCTCCTCTTTTGACCCTGCCTTCCGGGGTTGTCCTGCGGAACTGGACGTGGCTACTGACGGGCAACATTTCGAGCTTCATGCTGCGCAGATGGTCTTTTAGGCTTATCATGCCTAGGGGCGGGTTCGTCAGATACCCGTGGAGCAAGTATGCCGGCTGCAGCCTCGGGCTTCTGCTCACACTCTCTTTGGAGTATGTTCTTTAGTACCCCTGCCATCAGGCCCACCTGATTCTTCAATTGGTCGTTCTCCTCTTTGAGCGCCTGCTGGTCCCTCATAACCTGCCTCAGCTAGCCTCGGACCTCTCTCAGCTCTGCTTGTACCCGTTCCATTGCTCGGATCAACCTGAGACAAACCTGAAACAACCTGTATCAACAGGGGGTTAGAAAAAACAACAAGGTACTTGTTATGCAAATGATTCATGCAAATGCAAACGTGTGTCTGTGCCTTAGGGAGATTTCTCCCCCGATTCTAGTGCCAGAGTGCCAGTGCTGATAATAAGAAGTCCGGATCCAGTCATTGAAATAACATCTTGCATATATATAAAGCCCATCAAGGCAGCATACAATGTCACTGAGTACAAGTAGAATCAACAGCATGACCTCGACCAGCAAGCCTGGTGATGGTCAGCATACAACAATGATCAAAACAAAGGATTACAAATATAGTCAAACACGGCCACAAGCGTGAAACTCTGCTAACAACCCCTTCGTTTCTGGATGATCAGGCTGAGTGAGTAATCCCTCGACGAGTAACTCCCTTTGCATAATAGTGTATTGAAGACCTTCAATGGAGTCTTCCCACGCTCCTTCGCCGAAACAATCTTCTAACCTCCATTTCTTGGATTCGAACTTCTGCTTGCGATCCTTCAGGTTAGCGAGAGCCTTGTTTAGCAGGTCTTCAGTGGCATATCTGCGAGCAGTTTCTTCATCAAACCTCTTCTCACTAGCCTTCACCTGAGCTTTCAATTTGGAAATCTGCTGTTTCAGTTTATCCTCCCGTTCCTTGCCGTTGGCTAGAGTGGCATTCCACTGCTGATTAAACTTGGATATTCTCCGGTATGCTTCATCTAAGTGCTGCTTCTTGGTGGCAAGCACATCATTGGCGGATTTGAAGTCCAGACCCAAGCGTTCACGCTCAGCTATCTGTTTAGTCAAGTTTGTACCCAACCTGTTCACCAACTCTGTCTGCCGCTTGAAGGAGTGGACGGCTTCGCTCCTCTCGCTTCTAGCCTGTGCCATCTCTTTCTTCAATTCTTCGTTTGCCTTCTTCAGCTCCTCTCTCTCAGCTAACACCTTATTGTACTGCTGAATAGGCACGGTAGTAGGCTCTTTTACCACTGGAGGGCATTCCTACTTAGCAGGTGGAAATGGCATCCCTATACTCTCTGCTCTGGCTCTGATCCAGGTCACATACGGAGCGTAGGCTTGGCTATCACTTTTTCCCAACAATGGCTTCCCTCGTCTACTGATACCATTCCAAGCATGCTGAAGCTTAGATAACATATTCCCCTCTAGAAGACCAGTGAGATACAAAGATTCCTGCACCTCTTCATCCTTTAGCGGAACCCTCAAAGCATAAGCAAACTGTCGGACAAGCAAAGACGGATTATAGTTGATACATCCCTTCCTTCCTATCAAAGGCACATTCGGAAACCCACTGCAGCTGAATATAACCTCAGTACCCAACATATCTCTATCAAACCAAACAACATCCTCTGCTGAGAGACTCATCAAACGCTCAGACCACTCAGTTGTGGCTGCAGATGAAGCAAAGAGACCCTTCTTGGGTAGGTGACTATCAAACCATCTATAGAACAAGGGCACACAACATGAAACATTCTTACCTCTTCTATTCTCGTTCTTGTAATGGATGGAATGGTAGACATCTCCAATCAAGGTAGGGACCAGATTCCCTGATGCAAAGATATGAAAGGCATCTAAGTCCATAAAAGCAGGCATATTAGGAAACAGAATGATACCATATATGCAGAGAGCAAGAATGGCGTTGAACACAATCCAACAACCGTCTTTGGCACACAGCTGGGCTTTCCCAACTAAGAACTGCAGAGAAAAACCAGGAACCCCGTTCCAACTAGACAAGATTAACTCAGAGGCATCCAGGTGAAGAGAAAGAGCTAGATTAGCCAGATTAGGCTCCGCATCCATATGAACGAAAGGCATCTGACTCCTGATAGGCACACCCAATGAATCAACATACTCCTCTAATGTAGGTGCGAGAATGAAGTCCAGGAAAGTAAAGCATCTCAAAGGAGGATCATAGAACTACAACAAGGCGTATAACCCATTCAACGCATACACAGAAGGTTTATGGACCAAACTGAGCAGCTTCCCATAAGACTTTCTGAATTCACCTCTAACAGTATCATCTGCCAAAGCAATCAGGCTAGACAACTGAGCAACATCTGGAGTGGGGAGCTTATAGGCCACAATCTTCCTCAGAGAACCCATAATAGCACAACAGAAGGCAAGAAAACCTGAACCGGGGGAAACAGTACCTGCAACACAGACACACGTTAATGATATGCAAATGAGTATGCAAAATGCAAAATGCAAACATGCAATAGAGGATCAAGATGGCTGCTGAGAAGATCAAAGCTCTGATCCAACACAATCACCACACTGCTCTGATAGCACAACCCTGAAGAGGACCAATAGATACACACTGTTGAGAACAACCACATCTCTGACGATAAGAACCTCAACATTGATTCACTGACAAGAAAACCAGGTAGTCTGAAGGTTAAGGTTTCCTGCAATAACCCGACCCCGCTCACAGGTATGGACCTAAATCACAGACAAGGTATGACATCCTATGCGTTTCCCAGCGTCACAGACTTCCAAGAGTGATGATACGATACCCAGAAGGTGTGGCATCATCATCCCTTAAAGTGGCCTCACTCTGCTGAGTCACAAATGATCAGTCCCCAGAGTCGACAATCCTCCAAACCAACAACCCCTCAGGCCTAAAGGGCCGGAAAAGAAGTCAACCGGGAGAACCTCGTTTGAGCATGGATTTCATGAGACAATAGTGCCTGCAAAGCAAGCACGCGCCCACTAATATCCACAACTAATGCTAAGTACACTCAAGCTTGGGTCTGGCTTATCACTCATCAGATCCCCTTCCCACAACAACACAAATAATAATCATACTGAAAAATAAAATGCGGAAAGTAAATGAGATAAATAAAACCCAACAGGTAAACACACAAGCACTAGGATTGAATCACATAGGGAACTGTTGGAGTCCCCAGCAGAGTCGCCAGTTGTCGCTACCGCGAAAATAAGGTGCCGACAAAACAGAAGAGTCGCCACCTTTCGTTATTTATCCCTCAGAACGGGAAAGGAAACGATCGGAGAAACCTGACGAAAAGGTATAAGACACGGTCATCGCAACCAATGTCTGGATTCGGGAGTCGGTTACACAAGGGGAAGGTATTAGCACCCCTCACGTCCATCGTACTCGATGGGATCCACGCTTGCTGTGTTTATCTGACGGGTTTATTTAACAATCTACCTATCAAGGCTGGTCTGAAAAGAAAAGAAAATGACTCGGCAAAGCGTCGCACTTTATGCCTACGTATTCTCATCAGAGAATGAGAAATCAGAGTCAACGTAGTTTGCCTAACTACGGGTTACGGGATAGGGGAAGGTGGCTCGCCAATACGTCAATATTGTGCCTACATACTCTCAACAGATATGAGAGATCAGAGCTTACGTAGTTCGGGATAATACGGATTACGAGAATTCAGATTCATCTGTTTTTTCGAGTAGGGTTAACAAATAATTCTAGCAGTTTGGTGTACGCAGCTCGACCCTTGGAGACTTAGGCATTACCGTTTGCGGTAGAACTGAGAGTTAACGACACTCTTTTCTTCAGAAAAGCTTCCTTTGAATTATGGGCCCACGGGGCAAAAAGGTTTGAAGTTTGTTTTCTTTCTTTTACGGAAGAACTGTTTTTTATGGATGTTTGCAACCAATATCGTGCTAGAGACTATGACCTGAGAGTGAATGCATCACATGTCACCCAAAGGGTGCCATACTAAACATCTAAGTTGTTGAAAAGAAACTCTCCAACAACCCTTTCTCAAGTAGCTTAAGGCTCGTAACGTACGACGTCAGTTAACCTTTATTACTGTATTTTAATTTGTTTTGGGATGAGAAGCGAACAAACTCTATGGGGGACTATCAAGTCCTAATGTTGTCATGCCAAGGATTCATCCTATGGTTGAGGTTTGAAACAGGGAGCTCCTAGAAGTTATCATGCATAGGTTTCAACCTAAAGTTCTAATCATCACTTCCTTATCAAAGGCAGTGAGATTCCTAGGGGATCATGTCAATGGCATACAGAAACAGGTAAAGCATCAGTTAAACAGTAAACAGTAAACAGTACAGGGAACAACTGTAAATAAAATGCATGCAATACAAGTGAGGGAGGAAATATGTGTGGGGTAGGAGCTTCCACAAGCTCATCTCAAGCTCAAGCCAAGTATGAATAATTGCAAAGATAAAGGAATGCAACAATAGCAAGTCACACCAGTAACAGTCAAACAGAAAGAGTAGCAGACAAAATAGCTCAACAGCAAAGCAGGTAAATAGCAAACAACCAAACAGCTGCAAGCAAACTCCAAGCTCAATCCATCTTCATGCTTCAACAAAAGAGAAGAGAGTAAACATCAAGAATATTGGTTGATGATGGGAAGCAGGAAGGAAACCAAGGGAATCCCTCCTGACACTCAACCAGTCATCTGAGAAAGGCATCCTCAAAAGTTCTACTTATTATGACATGCCATACATCCCTCCAAAGGAGAGATGGGCTTTCACATGAGGACTTTGAATCATAGGATGGGAATGGCATGCACACAAAGCAAGCCATGTTTGTTTGAAGAAAGAAAACACTCTCTAGGGCTCCTCATAAACCTTAATGAGGTATCTACTTACTTACCATTCTATCAAGAAGGAATACACTACTTAGAATCATCTAATGGCCAATTACAAGGTTAACCTATGAAGTTCTCTAAGCTAGAATTACCTAAACTGAAGTTAATTTGTAAAATAGGGAACTAATTGAAAATCATTCCTAAAAATTCTAGGGAAAATATCATATCATCCTACATGTATCAGCATGCTATGGTCCAAAAATTAGGGGTTAAACCTAAGTCAAAAGGCTCAAATTAAATCTAAAGTTTCAAGGGTACGCCAAAGGAATTCAATCATGAACACTCCTAAACAACTACCCTAAAACCCTATTTAAAATCATCTAAAAATCATTACAAAAATCACACAACATCATCAACATGTGTATAACCAGCATGTAAGAACTCAAGATCATACTCTGAAATATGAGTGAGAAATAAAATGGACAAAATCAGCACACAATTATTCCACCATTAAAAACATATTACACTAGAAAATATGAAATAAAATGGAAAATGCATGGAAAATTAAAATAAAAAGCATGATAAAATCCTAAACATCTCAGTTTATACCCACAAATTTTTCCAGAATTTATTGCCAACATTTACTATTTTTTTATGAATTAAATCTCACAAGCAATTAAAACAAAAATTAAAAGAAAAGAAATTAGAAGAAATAAGGGAGGGGTTCAGCTAGCAAGAAAAACAAGTACAAATCTCGCCTGGGCCCATGAATGGGGGTGTTGTTAGCACATGGGCGCTGGGCCCATTTGAGTGATAATTCAGCAAAATATTCTAATGAAAATATGCTAGGGGGTGCATTAAGTGAGGCATCTAAGTGTATTCTCGTTTGGGCCTGCCAGGGGGAGGTGCTGATAGCGCAAAAAAAAAAACTAAAGCCCAAAACAAATAACACCTAATTCAGTTTCCACAATTAAGAAAAGGAAACCATACGTAGGTTGGAACCCACGCTCCTTGGATTTATGCAGCACGCTGAATAACTTGTTAATACTCATTAATCAAAATGACTGTGCTTTGGAGGAAGGTTACGTGGCGCGCTTGGAGTCATTGGATACGAGGACTAAGTCTTATTTTCCAAACGAATGAACGACCATGATTATGTCTTCTTCAATTCAAAATTGCACAGGGGAGGGAATGCAGAATCCGGCCACGACTGGCCGGAGCTTCGCAGGAGAAACACGCGAGCTCTTATCTCCCTCAATACTCCACCAATCCAAACGATTCTTGAACGAAAGTTGTGGGAAATTTCACGAGGATTGCAATTATACCACTTAATCACGCTAAAACCTCAAGACTAAGAAAATCTAAATCTCAACCGAAAATGGATCAATCCCTAATTTGTCATTAAACCTCAATTTTTCTGTCCAGAAATCATCTATACCTTAATTGCAACCTAACCACATGAATCTAAGCTACTAAAAACGCATGAATTGAGAGAAATTTTGCAAAATGGAAACCTGGTTTTAAGCTTCGATTGTGGTAGTTTCATACCTCAATTCTCCTCCAACAAGTGCAGATAGCTTCAATGATTGATGATGAACGTTTCTTGATCACCAATTCTTGATGAAACCCTCTGAATCTCCATAACCGAAAATCCACTTTCAAGCTCTTTCACCAACTTGCTCCAATGGCTTCTCAACTGAATTTGACACTAGAGGCTTCTCAGAATGCTCCACACTCAATTTATATTCTGTTTAACCACTTTGGAGGCCCAAACAAAGGCCAATTTAAGATTTACCATTTTCACCTTCCTTCCAAAAATCCAATGGTGATGTGCATGTTTTGGCTTTGTTCTTGCTTCAAATTCAGTCTATCTTACTCACTTAACAGTTGTGGAGGGCAATGGCATAGTTTCCCCTCCTTGATTTCAATCCATGGGGTGTACTTGATATGTTTCTTCATTATGAAGCAAGACTCCATATGGCCATGTTATGCACTTCAATTCAAAATTGTGATAATGCCAATCTCTTTAGAATATCAATTCCAATCAAAATGACCACAAATTTGGCCTGAAAACATATTATTTCCAATTGTTTTGAATTTTCACATTTTAATTCATTAAAATGGTCTTTTTGTGAAGTTTCTTCAACCAATGCTTGTTTTAATCCATATCAATGGACTCTTGATACTTGGCTAAGCTAAAAAAATCATTTTGAGCAACTTTCATGTTGAACAAAAATCCATTTGGAGCTTGCAAGATGATGAAATTGACCTATGATTCAAAATGACCTGTAATGTCCAAATACCCAAAATACCCTTAACTTGTCAAAGCCATAACTTGAGTTCTACAAATCCAATCATGGACTTCTATTAATCTATGGAAAGATAAGATAATAAGGAACAACATTCATGTTGAACAAAAGTTCATAGGAATCATCCTTCTAGGGAAAAAGTGTCATGCAAGTTGGGTAACTTTCAAGCTCCAAATTCACATGCCTCAAATGACTTGTAACTTGTCTGGCTCATAACTTGAGTTCTATAAACCCTATCAAGGACTTCTAGTACTCAAATTAAAGCTAAGATCATGCCCTACAACAATCATGTTGGGGTCAATATGAGATGAAGATCATATCTTGAGTTAAATGGCCTGGAATTCAAGGTCAAGCTAGGGGATTTTACATTGTCAAGTCTTAGAAACCCTAGCCTGAAACTTCCCAAACTCTTCAATCATGATGATTTAACCTTGGAATCATCCTTATAACATCTCAATGTATCAATCCATGATCACATGGCTCTTGAATTAGGTATCAACTTCCTTCAAATCCTCAGTTGACTTAGGGTTGACCCAGTCAAACCCTAGCTGCACCAATCATGGCTGAGGCTTCTTAATCTTGCACAATGACCTGTCTAGACCTCAAAGTGATCTTCAACACTTCTCAAGACCTCAAGTCCAACTCCATGGCTTCAGAATCATCTGATGATCTTCCCACAACTCTCAAGTTAGGAGACACATATACTTGGTTTCAACTACTCTCTCTGAGGATCTTTTAACTTCTCTAACAAGGATATCAACCCTTAAACACTGAATAACCCTCTTAGCTAGATTCATAGTCTTGTGTAGCTCTTAATTGGTAATCATACCTCTTGATCTCCTCCATACATGTCAATGAAATGCAAATGATAATGCTAATGTGAATGAAATGTAACATAAGCTAGGTAAAGAATTGTTGGGCAAATTTTGGGGTGCAACAGGCGGCAATGTCCTATCGAGTCTCTTTTCTTTTCTTTCACCCTGTGTGCCAGTCTTTTAGATAGTTTTACACCCTTAGATAAATAACAAGTGGGGATCCTGTTGAGTACAACGGACGTGAGGGGTGCTCATACCTTCCCCTTGCGTAACCGACTCCCGAGCCCTAGATTTGGTTGCGATGACCTTATCTTTTCCCTTTTTCATCATGTTTTCTTTAATCATTTCCTTTCCCTCTCTTTGGGATAAATAACGTTCAGTGGCGACTCTTCTGTTAGTCATCCGACCCCCTTTTACGCAGTAGCGACAGCTGGCGACTCTGTTGGGAACTTTCCCATCCCCTATGCGAGTCAATCCTAGCGCTTGTGTGTTTTTGTCTATGAGTGTGTATATGTGTGTATATGTGTTTCATTTATAAAGTTTTTGCATTTGCATTTTACTTTCCGCACTTTATTATCATGTTATTGCTGTGTTGTTGGGTGGGACTATTCCATTAAGAGGTAAGCCCAATACCCAGGCTTGAGTACATACCTAGCGTTAGTGTGGAAAGTAGTGAGGACCTGCATGTTCGATGCACACTAGTCCTTATGAAATTTGCATTCAGACGAGGTTTTCTTTGAAGACATCCTATCCTGTGCATTGGTCAGGAAGGGATGTTGGATCTGGAAACTGTCGACTCTGGAGACCGATCATTTGGGAGTTAGCTAAGTGAGGCCTCTTCGTTTGACTATGATGCCAAACTAGAAATGGTGAACGTATCATCGTTTCTCAAAAGTCTGTGATGCTGACGACCGCATAGGATGTTGAACCTTATCAGAGGTTAGGTCCATACCTGTGAGTGAGAGAGTTATGCAGGAAACCTTGACCTCTAACCAACCCGGTTTTCTCGCCAGTGCGGACTTTTGATCATTGACATTATGGGTTTCCAATATCTCAGTGTTGTGGTTTTGGTATTTTCTCGCCGAAGCAAAGCTCTGGTTCAACTCAGTCAGTAGCACAACAATCTTGATCCCCTGTTTGCATCTGCATTTAATTTGCATTTTAACATTTGCATGTATTTGTGTTTCAGGTGCATATTTTCCCTTTGATTATAGTAATCTAATCCACCATCAGTATGGAGCCTGGTCTCAAGAAAGTTGTTATTTACAAGTTCCCGATACCAGAGTTAGGACCTCTGTTTGGTCTCATTTCTGTGGTTGATCGTGGAGTTATGGAAGACTTCAGAAATGAGTATGGGAAGATTCTGAGCTTTGTCTGCAAGGTCTCCAAATATGAGTTGGGAGGTATTCACACGCTGCTGCAATTTTATGATCCTCAGTTGTGTTGCTTCACATTCCCAGGATATGTTTTGTTGCCAACCTTGGAAGCGTTTGCTCAGTTGTTAGGAGTCCCAGTCTTGGAAGAAATGCCTTTTGTGCATTCTAAAGAGGAGCCTGATTTGACCAAGCTAGCCAATGCTCTTCATTTGGATGTTTCTGAATTGGATGGAAAGATGGTATGGAGGAATGGAGTACCTGGCTTCCCACTACCATTCTTTGTGAGTAGAGCTCAACACTTTGCAAAGAAAGGATGTTGGGTCGTTTTCAATGTTGTTTTGGATCTCTGTATTTATGGCATAATATTGTTCCCCAATATCCTGGACTTCGTTGATTTGGAAGCCTTCCATATCTTCGCTTCTAAGAATCCTGTGCCTACACTCCTAGGAGATGTCTACCATTCTATACACTATAAGAATGAGAACAAAAGAGGGAAGAATGTCTCCTGCTATGCATCATTTCTATACAGATGATTTATGTCACATCTCCCTAAGTTTGGACCTTTTGTCGATACTGCAAACACAGTTGATTGGTCAGAGAGGCTCATGGGGTTAACGTCAGAGAATATTGTATGGTTCAATAGAGACCTTCTTGGTAGTGAGATCATCTTCAGTTGTGGAAGCTTCCCTAATGTTCCCTTAATATGAAGGAGAGGTGGCATCAATTATAATCCCGCTCTTGCCATCAGACAATTTGGCTATGCTTTGAGAAGACCCCCGAAGGAGGAGGAAATACAGGAATCTTTGTATTTCATAGGATCAGCTGATAATGATACTCTAACCAGTTTGAGACAAGCTTGGAGTAATATTCATCGCAAAGGAAAGCCTTCTTGGGTAAAGGTGATTGCAGAGCCTATGGACCATATGTTGAATGGATCCAAGAGAGGGTTGAGAGGTTGTTGTTACCGTTCCCGACCAGAGAGTCTCTATATCCTTTGGTAGTTGAAGAACCAACAACAGTTGACATTTAGAAGTATAATCAACTGTGGACTGAGAAAGAAGAACTACGCAAAATGAATGAAGATTTGGAGAAAGAGGTTATTCAGCTTAGGAGAGAGAAGAACGAAGCCACCTACCTGTCCAAAATGAAGACATAGACTCCGAATAAAATGGGAAGAGAACTGATTGAAGAAATTCGCGTCAGAGAAGGACTTGGTCAAGATCTACGGAGCTTGGGTAATCCCTTAAAGGGAAGAAGAAGGAGTTAGAGAAAACGCACCTGGAGATATCAAAGTTCAACGCTCAGTGGAATGCCATCTTGACCAATAACAAGGAGAGAGAAGATGAGCTTCGTCAGCAGTTTAACAGGTTGAAGACTCAGCTCCGAATCAAAGATGAAAAAGATCCAGGTGAATCATCTCGTCAGTATGAAAGCGACCGTAAGCTACGATAAGCTCTTGCAATGTTGGAGGAATACAAGCTAAGAGCAGAGTTGAATAAGCCCATATCGAAGATGCTTTCGGAGAAGGTGCTTGGGAGGATTACACTCAAGGATTGAAGGATGTCATCACCAAGAGAGAGCTGCTCATTTAGGCGTTGGTGGCACGACCTAAGCATCCAGATACAAATATGTTATTAGAGGAGTTCCAAACTCGCTACCGTGGCTAAGGAGAGAGTTACTTGACGCTGTTCCCTTTGTTCTTCTGTATTTATCTTGTGTTCAGACCATCACCAAGCTTGTTGGATGAGGTCATTTTGTTGACTCTATTGTATTCCTTGGTGTTGTGTTGTACGTGTTAACTCTGATCCTCATTTTATTTATGAGAGGGATTTTGTGGCTTCATCTGTTGGCTCTTCATTCTCCTATTCTTATGTGGAACTAGAATCAAGGGGAAAATTTCCTTGAATCATATTTACATGCTTGTATTTTGCATCATTATCATATTGCATCGCAGATGTTCTGGTTCCGTTAACCTTATTCTCTCTGTGGTTTTCTGTCAGCAGTGTTTCAGGTTTGCGGACCAGACAATTCACTGATACTCAACTAGGGGAAATCAACAAAAAGCAATGGATCAGATTCAGCTGGAACTACAAGAGTTCAGAGATTGCATGGCTCAGTTCATGGATCTTATGCAAGGGGTTGCTAACGGCCAAGAGCAGTTGAGAATGCTTGTCCAACCTTTGATTGCTAGGGTGGACGGAAGAAAAGTTTTGCACGGTGGGGCCAATGTCGTTCCTCCTCATGCTGATGGAAGTACGCCTCAAGCCAATGCTATTCCAACAGTTGTTATTCCTCCGGGCGGAGGTAATCAAACTGGAGCTCATATAGCTGGTGCAGCGGGAGCTGTACATGGAAATGATGGTCCTCAGTGGGAGGAGGATGAATAAGATGACGTCTTTTCTATGGGAGATCTTGGTGTAGGCTTGCAGTCTGATGCAGATAAGAGGTTCAGAATAATAAAGGAGAAAATGAGGAATTTTGAGAATCAAAATTCTCTTGGGCTGGACATGTCTAACTTGGGGCTGATTCCGGGTTTGAAGATTCCACCAAAGTTCAAAGTTCCTGACTTTGACAAGTACAAAGGGACGACTTGTCCCAGAGTACACCTTCGATCATACTACAGGAAGATGTCTGTGTATTTCGATGATGAAAAGCTGTTAATGCACTTCTTCCAAGACAGTTTGTCTGGACCTTCTTTGGAATGGTACATGGGCCTTGAGGGGACCAATATCAGAAGCTGGATGGACCTTGGGGAGGCTTTCGTCCGTCATTATCAATATAATAGTGACGTGGCACCGAATAGGGTTCAACTGCAGAATCTTTCGCAGCGTAGTAATAAGGGGTTCAAAGAATATGCCCAAAGGTGGCATGAGCTAGCTGTGAGAGTTCAACCTCCAATGGTCAAAAGAGAACTCATTGATATGTCTGTAGCAACGTTGCCAGGGATATACTATGAAAAGCTGATAGGAAACATGTCTGGCAGTTTCTTAGATCTGATTATTACTGGTGAGAGTGTTGAGAATGGTATTAAGCTGGGAAAAATTCAAGCAGGAGAAGGATCCACATCTGGTGGAGGGAGAAAGACTTTTGGTAATAACAAGAAGAGGGAAGGTGAAACCAATGCAGTTTCAGGGTACAGAAACAGGAACAGGAATAGGGTTCCACGCCAACAACAATTTCAGCAGCAATAGCCACAAGTTGCAAGTATTACTATTCCTGCAACACCTCAACAACAATAACAACAACAACGACCACAACAACAACAGCAGAACTATGCACCACGCCGGTTTCAGGACCGTGAAAGAACAATGAATAGGCAGTTTGACGATCCACCTTTGTCGTATTCGTGACTTTTACAACATTTTCTTCAACTTGAATTGATTCAGAAGAGAACATTGACACCTCTGACTGGTGCGCCACCTCCGGGTTACGATGCGAATGCCAGGTGTGACTTCCATTTAGGCGCTCTAGGTCACAATATAGATAATTGCAAGGCTTTCAAACACAAGGTGTAAGACCTTATTAATAGCAAGGCAATTAACTTCACTAATGATGCGCCTAATGTGGTTCAGAACCCGATGCCTAATCATGGGGCATCCGGTGTTAATGTTGTTATTGAAGGAGAAGAGCTAAATTTGGTAATGGACGTAGCCGAGTTAAGAACGCCTTTGAGCTTTATTAAAAGCAGGTTGTTAAGAGGCGGTGTTTTTCCAGGCTGTGAGGAAAATTATGAAGGTTGTATTGCTCATCCCGAGGGTTGTGCAGACTTGAAGAAGGGTATTCAGTGTTTAATAAATGAAGAGGTATTACAGTTTAACAGGATTAAAGAAGAGAAAGATGAGAAGGTGATTAATCAGGGGCATGGTGAGATTGCTACGATCTCGATCCCTTTTAGAATAATTAACATATCAGCGCCGCCGAGGCCAGCGACTGTTATAATCACCAACGCAGGACCCGTGACATACAAAAGTACTAAAGCCATCCCCTGGAATTATGGGGCAGAGGTCTTTTGTAACGGCCAAAAGCAAGAATTGAGGGGAACATCGTCTGAAAGTTCATCTGTCGACAATGTAGTTGGAACTGGTGGAATAACAAGAAGTGGTAGCGTGTTTTCGCCGCCCGATGTTAATATGGAGAGGCTAGATAAAGGAAAGGGAAAAGCCTTAGTGGAAGAGATTTCCCAACAAGGAGAGAAGGATGCTCTGATTAAAGACGCCGAAGAGTTCATGCGTCTGATTCGAAAGAGCGATTATAAAATTGTTGATCACCTGCAACAGACTCCTTCTAAAATATCAATTCTATCTCTATTATTGTGCTCATAGGCACACAGAAATGCCCTTTTGAGGATTTTGAACACAGCGTATGTGCCACAGGAGATTTCTGTAAATCACCTTGAGGGGGTTGTAGCCCACATGAATGCTGGAAATTGTTGCACCCCAAAATTTGCCCTCACAATACAAGACTTTGTGTTCCAAGAAGGTTCACAAGGTTCACAAAATTCATAATTGGTCAGAAGAGTTGACAATTCCCTCAGACAATGCACCTCCTAAGCAGTGCATCCAAAACTAGGGTTTTGACTTTAATCAGGCTAAATGGACTTCCAAGACTTCAAGTGAGCTTCATAACATCTTATATGTGTATAAGAACCCCCATGTCAAGTTTCAAGACTTTTCTCAAAAGTTTGCTCAGTCAGATGATCAGATAAGTCAAAAGCAGTCAATGCCGTTAAAAGGTCAAACTGAGGTCAACTGTGGTCAAACCAAAGTCAAACTTCATGATTTTTTTTTTGCCAACATCAAAGAGAGGTTGGGTGAGAAATATTATCATAATAACTGTAATACCCCAAATTTTTCCCTAAGATTTGTCGTCGCATTTCATTGCATTTAATCAATTACTAACAAATTTGTGTAGTCGTTTGACTTTTTGCAGGTAAATATCATATGGCATGCATTTTTTTTCTAAAAAGTAAAAATGACACAATTGGCAGGAGGACATGTGTAAGGAGTTATGAGTGTGAGAGGTTGAGAGTTCGAATCTCACCTTTGTCATTTTTTTTGTTTTTTATTATTTTTACTCTAAATTTTTCTATCTTTCATTAAAAAAATAACAAAAATAGTTTTTTATTATTATTTAATTATTATTTTCGTATTTTAATTAAATCATTTTTTAAAATATTATTTTTTTCACTTTTTTCTAAATTATTCATAAAAATATCCAAAAAATCATAAAATAAAAAATATTGAAAAAAATTTTGTTCTTTTTATAATATTTTTTATTTTAGGAATCAATAGGATTATTAGTTTTTATTTTAAGTTTATTTTAATTATTTTAAATTATTTAAATTTTATTTTTTCTTAACTAATTATTTAGTTTGGGCTTTAAAATGGGCTTTAGGGACATTATTGACAATTTGGTGTTAACCCTAATTTGTTCCCTATATATACATGTGTTGCCTTGTTGGAAAAAAGAGAGAGAATGAAAAAAACCTAAGAGGAGTGAGTGCCGTTTGCCGTTATTTAGTTTTCTTCTTCATCCATTACTATTGTTTCTTTTTCTTCATCGTTTACCGTTATTTCTTTTCCTTCATCTATTACTGTTGTTTCTTTTTCTTCATCTTTTACCGTTATTTCTTTTTCTTCATCTATTACCGTTATTTCTTTTTCTTTATCTATTACTGTTACGTTTATATATATATATATAATTTTTAAATTGTTAGAGTTTATATATATAAGATTTTTGATCGAATTATGTCGATACGATGTTTGCACATTTGTGTGCATGACGCGTGACATTTGTGTTAGTTCGATCTGGTTGCGATGATCGCATTTTTGTGTGAGCAATAATACTATTTTTTGCTTAATTTCTTTTTCTTTGCGATAAATTTTGTTTCGTCCGATTTAGATCTGGTTGCGATGAGCGCATTTCTGCGTTAGCAACATTGTTGGGTTATTTGGCACATTTAAAATTCATTATTGCTTTATTATTATTATTATTATTATTATTATTATTATTATTATTATTATTATTATTATTATTATTATTATCATTATTTATTATTATTATCATTATTATCATTATTATTACCATTATTATTATTATTGTTATCATTAATTTATTAAAATTTGTTATAATATAAAAATCTGTTTTTTTAAAATAAATAACATTAACATCTTTTCCAAATTAATATGAAAACCTATTATTTTTAAGAAAAACTTTTTTTTAGATAAATTTAAAATAATAACTAAAACCTTTTTTTAAAATAATAACTAGAACCGTTATTTATTTTATTTTATTATTGTTCAATTCAAATTTCATTATCATATTGTATCTGCTCCTCTCATGTAACCTCGCGAACTTAACAATCGCTCTTTAAATTCTGCCTTTAAATTTCTGCTTGCATGGTTTAAATTATGACATTATCTCTCTGTTTGCATGATTCAATTATCTCACGCGTTTACTATTATTTCTGTCACATTGCACACATCCGAAGGTTAGGTCTAACTGTTTGGCCGCCGCGCCAATAGTCCGTAAAACTTCACACATTCAATTTCAAATCCTCAAAACTACAAACTACAAACCCTAATTTTCACAAATGCCTCGCCGCAGGCAAAATTACAATTTTACCCTTAGCATTAGGTCAAAGAGCCGCCGCGCTCATTTCAGGGTTTCCCGCCGTGGAATCCCTAATTTAACCCTAATTACAACTTAACATTTCAACGTAGGGATTTGGAGTTTCTACACTCCACGTAAGCGTGTCCTTAAGATGCGTTTATTCCCCTTGAGACCTTGACCACAGTCAAGAAGTTTCTAACCTCCCTATTGAGGGGAACTACGTTTACTCTGATTCCACTCCCATAAGGATACGTAGGCACAAGATGCGATGTCTTGCCGAGTAAATTTAGAATTAACTCCCTTTATTATTTATTATTGCTTATTTATATTTTATTTATCTTTGCTATTTAATTATTTTGCTTATTATTTTGTAATTGTTTCTTGGATGTAAAGTTGTTTAATTATTTAATTATTATTATGGTTAGTAATTAGGGAGTGTAACAACATGTATGTAATATTAAAATAAATTTAGATCACATTTTAATATAAGATAATTAAATTAAACATTTCACACACGTAAGTCGATTTTAATCGCCGTCTCACTTCCTAAGGATATCCCTCAAGTTGCCTATGAATATTGGTTAAGTGGGGTGTATAAAGCAAGTCCCTCAAAAAGAAAATCATCAAAGTCCCTTATGGTTGCCTTTACGAATCGAGTCCCTTTCGAAAAATGATGATAGTCCCTCCAGTTTGCTTATTACACCCCACAATGGCCTTCAAAAATCCAATTGTCCCTCACATGTCCCTTAACATCCAAAGTAAGGACTACCTACTCCATTATAGTAGGGATAGTCTTACTAAGGAAAGGATAAAGAATAAGAAAGACCTTAAAACATTAGGGTAGGCTATTCCTAGATACTTGCTCACTTCAAAACTTTTTCACACTTAAACCAATTTCCAACAAAATTTTCAAACAAGTTTTTTTCACATCCATACACGGATTATTATTAAACTATTCTGAAATTTTTTGCTATTCACACACTACACTTTCAAAACAATTCAAAAGTGAGCTTAAGTACCTAAGAGCCCATGGATAACCATGGATGAAAAGGGTGCTAACACCTTCCCTTTTCATAACCTACCCCCCGGACCCAAAATATTCTCTAAGGTCTTTCCTGTTCTTTTATAACCTTTCCTTATGGATAAAATAAAAGTCGGTGGCGACTCTTGCTATCCGCAACATTGTTTAAAGTCAGTTCTCCCACCGTGTTACAGAACTGGCGACTCTGCTGGGGATCTATTTAAGAGGGGTACCCTTAGGAATTAAGATCACTTTAAATTGTTTGCCTTGTTTGCTTTATTATTATATTGTTGGGGTGCTCTTATGTGTGAAAGGTCCTAACCCGGATCTAGTGTACCTTAGGTAAATGGCAATAAACCAAGGAAACTGTACGACGTATATCGATACGGTTGATCTGGTGGCCATAGTTAGTGCGACTTCTTGGTTGGTGCTTATATTCCTTAAGTCAAGTTGAGGATAATATTGAGGCTGCCATATGTTGTCAATGCACTAACTGACTTTTAGAACCCTAGTTAACTCATCTTGGCCTTTAGAAAGTAGTGAGGTAACCGGCTTTGGTGCAGACTGAAGTTGGTTGACACTCGATACTACGCTCATTGAGATCTTAAACTTGGAGGGTTTTGGTTGGCAAGTAAGTTGCCTTCTGAACAACCACCCTTGTGAAGGATCAATGATATTGAGATCCCTTAGAACCTGGTTACTTTTGTAGGACAGGATGAACCATCTAACTTCAGGGGAGGGTACTTGCCTTTGAACCTCATGCAAGCCTTTAAACCTAGGGCTATGGTGTGACTTGTTTGTGTGTGCCACATGTTTGTGATTGAGCATGACATCATGACATCATCATGCATCATAAGCATATCATTTTCCCTAACCATTTCAAGGACCAAAGGATTTATCTTTGTTCTTTGTTGCAGGTCATGGCTTCTGCTCGTAGAAACACCATCAGGATCAACTTTGTAGGGATACCTGCTAAGCTCAAGGAGTTGGTTTCCCTAGTGCCTGATCATTCCCAGTTCAACAAGAGACATGGTCACTTATTGGACCTAGTTACTTCAGGGTTCAGTGAAGACATGATGAGTGTGCTGTTTCAGTTCTTTGACCCTAAGCACCATTGCTTTACATTTCCTGATTATCAGCTGGTTCCAACCATGGAGGAGTTCTCTAAACTTCTGGGTATACCTGTTCTTGATCAGAAGCCATTCACAGGCTTAGAGCAGGAGCTTAAACCAGAAGTTATTGCTGCAGCTCTACATCTGAAGAAGTCTGACATTGTTCTAGAGACGAGAAGTGGAGTTAAAGGTATTCTTGCCAAGGTATTAGTGGATAAAGCTCAAATGTTCTTGAAGGCTATGAGCTACGATGCTGTTGAGGAGATCTTAGCCTTATTGATTTATGGCTTAGTGTTGTTCCCCAATCCTGATCAGTTCATAGACGTTCATGCTATCAACATATTCCTGAGTCACAATCCAGTGCCTACCTTACTTGGAGACATCCTACATTCTCTTCACACCCGTACTACAAGGGCAAGAGGAACTTTGATGTGCTGCATACCTTTACTTTCTAGGTGGTTTATTTCTCACCTTCCTCGCTCAGTAATGAAGAATGAGCAAGGGTTCAGATGGTCCAAGAGGATCATGTCACTTTCTCACTCAGACATCCATTGGTGCTCCAGATCTATGGAGAATGTCACCATCATTGACCGTTGTGGGGAGTTTCCTAATGTGCCACTTCTAGGCATAAGAGGAGGCATCACCTACAACCCATCTCTAGCTTTACGACAGTTTGGTTACGCCCGGAGCGATGGTCCACATGACATGTTGATTCAGGGCATTGTGTTTGATTACGACAACGATCTTCAGGGTTACCGTCAGAGATTCATCCGAGCTTGGGGAAAGGTAAACAGGATTGACAGCAAGACACTGGAGCCTAAGTACACTATTCCTATGGAGGCTTATCTCAGATGGGTACGATCTCGTGCTCAGACACTCATGATGCCATATCCTGCCGTCCTACCAGTTACCATGGAACCTGTTGCTGAAGGAGACACAGCTTATACCATCCTTCACCCAGACATGCCTACTGATATGGAAGACTTGCAGAGATCATGGATCCAACTGAAAGAGCAAAGGGATACTTTCGAGGCTCATTAGAAAGCAAGCCAAGCAAGGATCCTAGAGCTAACAAAGCTACTTCATGAGGAACGAAACCTCAACTCATACCTCAACACAAAGAGGAAACGTCCATGGGAGACTTAAAACCCCATCTTTTGTACTTATTTCGTTTTCACTTTTTGTAAGCCTAAAAGGCAAAACAAGTTATTACTAATAAAAAGTTACTTTCTTGTTTGTTTAAGCAAATTTAAACCCTGCGGTCCTTGAAAACATTGCATATGCATTCCCATATCATTGCATCACAGGTTTATAATTGTGCACAGGTTTCTCATCTTCTCGCTGTTTATTTCAGCAATGGCTCTTGAACAATCAGTTAAGGATCTCCAGGCACAGAATGCACAGTTCCAAGAGCTGATCCTGAACCTATCCAAGGGGCAGGATGAATTGAAGACACTGCTGGCCAAGAAGACTAAGAAGGCTAGAAGGTCTGCTGGGTTGCTCAACATGGGAAGAAGGTTCAAAGGTCCTGTCAAGACCAAGGAACATGTTGAAGACTATGAATCTGAAGAATCTGAGCAGGAGAGAGGCAGTCTCCACAACACTATGGGGGACTCTGATTCTGAGGCTAACTACTACCATGAGCCTAACGAAGACAAATTCAAGATGCTGGTGGATAGAATAGATGCTATGGAATTACAGAAATCATCTGGGCTGGATTTTGAGGATTTGAGCTTGATATCTGGGGTGGTCATACCCATTGGGTTCAAAGTTCCTACATTTGTTGTCTATGATGGGGTCTCTTGTCCCAAATTGCATCTGAGGTCTTATGTCAGAAGAATTCAACCCCACACTGCTGATAAAAAGTTGTGGATCCATTTCTTTCAAGAGAGTTTATCTGGAGCTCAGCTAGAGTGGTATTATCAGTTGGAGAGTGTCAACATCAGAGATTGGAATGACCTTGCTGAAGCTTTCTACAAGCAGTATCAATACAATGCTGACTTAGCCCCCACTCGCATGCAGCTTCAAAGCATGTCTATGGATGCCAAAGAAAGCTTTAAGGAGTATGCTCAGAAGTGGAGAGACTTAGCTGGAAGAGTTCAACCCCCTTTGACTGATAGGGAGTTGGTTGATATGTTCATGTGTACGCTGAATGGTCCGTTTTACAGTCATCTCATTGGAAGCTCATCATCTGGCTTCACTGAGTTGATCATGACAGGAGAGCGAGTAGAGAATGGTATCAAGAGTGGTAAGATCCAAGTGGGCAATTCTTCATCAGGTGCTGCAAAGAAGCCTCCCACTGGGAAGAAAGAATCTAATGCTGTGTATGGTCAGCCTGATCGTAACAGAAGGCATCAGTCTGTTAGTGCAGTTCATATTTCAAATCCAACTCCTGCAACAACAGAGCAGCCTCAGGGCAACCAACAGAGGGCTAGAAGACAGTTCACGAAGATCAACATGTCAATGGCTCAGGCATTGCAACACTTGTTGAAAGCTGAACTTATTACCCTGAGGGAGGCCCCTCAGAATCCCAATGTTACCTCTCCCAAGTACAATCCCAATGCACGATGTGCATATCATTCAAACTGTCCAGGACATGATACTAATAACTGCTGGGTCTTGAAGAACAAAATTCAGGATATGATTGATGCTGGAGAAATTGAGTTTGATCCACCAGGTACTCCAAATGTGATTACAGCTCCAACGCCAAATCACGAGAAGACTGTCAACGCCATTGATGAAGATATTGATGAAGATCTGCATGTCTATTCAGTTATGGAGTTGAGCACACCATTGTCTGTTATCAAAAAGAGGTTAGTACAAGCTGGGATCTTTCCAGGTTGCCATGAAGATTGTCTATATTGTACCTATAAGCCGGATAGTTGCTTCATTTTGAGAGATGGGATTCAACGTCTCATGGATAAATATACTATAGTGTTTGAAAGAAGACCAGCATCTGTAGAAAGTATGGTGGATCATCTGACTCAGGGTAAGAAGATTGAAGAGGTTGACATGGTTGACAAAGTACCACTAAGAATCACTTCAAAGGGTCCCATTAAAATCACTCATCAGGGCCCAATCAAGATTACTGCTGAAGGTCCTGTGAAAGTTGTTGCTGAAGCCAGAGTAGCTCCTCTGATCATTACCACTCCTGGTCCTATTCCTTATACATCTGACAAAGCTGTGCCTTGGCACTATGGGTCTGATGTTTACATCCATGGTGTCAAGCAGGAGCCTTTACCTGATATGCCTGTTGACATTGATAATATTGCTGGATCTAGCAAGATCACTCGTAGTGGAAGAGTCTTCTCTCCTCCAGTTGCTTCTAAGAGTGCAGTTACTCCTGCTGTTACTTCCACCACTGATGCTCGGGGCAAGGGTCCTGTTATTGAGCCTGTATCTACTGATGTGCCAGCTGCTGATGACCTCTCTAAGCAGATGGAAGAAGTATTGAAAATCATTCGCAAGAGTGATTATGATATTGTTGATCAGCTGGGGCATACTCCCTCAAAGATTTCTATGCTCTCCCTGTTATTATGTTCTGAGGATCATGCCAAGTCATTGATCAAGTTTCTAAAGATGGCTCATGTACCCAGTGCAATTTCTGTGGACCAGTTTGAGAATTGTGTTGCTCACCTGACCTATGACAACGGGTTAGGATTTTCTGATGCTGACTTGACCCCTGCCAAGAGGGATCATAACAGGGCCTTGCATATTTCAATTGAATGCAGGGGCACTACCCTGTCTCATGTGCTGATAGACAATGGTTCCTCTCTGAATGTGTTGCCTAAGGAAGTCCTGAACAAGCTGAGTCCTAAAGATACGGTATTGAAGCCCAGTAATATTGTGGTAAAGGCTTTTGATGGTTCTAGAAGAGTAGTGCATGGGGAAATTGATCTTCCAATCAAGGTTGGCTCTCAGGTGTTTACCGCTACATTCTATGTGATGGATATTCGTCCTTCGTACTCATGTCTGCTTGGTCGTCCCTGGATCCATGGGGCAGGTGCTGTGACCTCCACATTACATCAAAAGTTGAGATATCCGGTGAATGGAAAAGTTGTTACTGTCTTTGGAGAGGAAGAATACTTTGTCAGCCATGTAAACACTTTCAAGTATCTGGAAGTAGAAGGTGAATACATTGAAACTCCATGTCAGTCATTTGAAGTGGTTCCCTGGGCTGTTAAGGATTGTGTGACTCCTCTTGCTGTGAAGAAGGTTCCTGTGGTCATCAGAAACCCTCCAACAATGGCAATGGCCTCCCTCAATGACGCAAAAGCTGTGGTGGAAGAAGGTGGTTGTACTATTTGGGGTCAGCTTCCTGATATTCCATACAAGTCTGACAAGTTTGGTTTGGGTTTCACTGCAGAGTCCCAGAAGGCTGTTCGTCGTGCTCGTGCTGTTCGTATCACCAATCAAGGGGTTATCAATGCTGTGGGAGATCAAGATGAAGACTACAACTTGGAGGCATGGATTTTTCCTACTGTGGGTGCTGGACTCAATAATTGGAAAGCTGAAGATGTTATCCCTATCTCCTTTAGTCAGGAGTAAATACTATTACTGTGTTATGTTTTTAAATTTGTAATTTCTGGAACAATTAAAACTTTCGAGCCATGTGCCTTACCCGGGGCACAATGGTGTGCTTGTTACGGGTTGTCATTTCATTTGCATACTTCATTCAATAAAATCAGTGGACGTGTCGTTTTCGTAAATATTGTGTTCCTTGTCTTTCTTTTTCTTTTATTTTTGCTTTATCAGCTATGTGTTCTTACACACACCCACGTCACTAAAATGCGGATCCTCATCCACTCTGGATCCAGTTGATAACAGTTCTACTATTGCCAATTACAATTTCGAGAATCCGATCTATCAAACTGAAGACGGAAACGAGGACGATTGTGAAATACCTGTAGAGCTTGCTAGGTTTTTACAACAAGAAGAGAAAGCTATACGAGAGATGCCAGCTCCCCGTACTGAGAAGGAGGTTAGAGGTTTCTTGGGACGATTGAACTACATTGCAAGATTTATTTCCCAATTAACTACCATCTGTGAGCCAATCTTCAAGTTGTTGAAGAAAGATCAGGTGATGGAATGGAATGATGAGTGCCAGACTGCCTTTGATGAAATCAAGAGATATTTGCTAGAACCTCTAATTTTAATGCCACCAGTTGATGGAAGACCCTTGATTATGTATTTAACAGTATTAGACAACTCAATGGGGTGTGTATTGGGGCAACATGACGAGTCTGGTCGAAAAGAGCAGGCAATATACTACCTTAGCAAAAAGTTTACCGACTGTGAAACAAGATACTCACTGCTCGAGAAAACTTGCTGCGCTTTGGCATGGGCTGCTCGCCGACTAAGACAGTATATGTTGACCCATACTACCTTGTTGATTTCGAAGATGGATCCAATCAAGTACATATTTGAGAAACCTGCTCTCTCCGGAAGAATTGCAAGATGGCAAATGATCTTGACGGAATATGATATACAGTATACTACTCAGAAGGCCATTAAGGGGAGTGTTGTTGCTGATCATTTGGCTCATCAAGCAGTAGGTGATTACCAGTCAATGAATTTTGAGTTCCCTGATGAAGACATTATGTCTGTTACCAAAGAACCTGGACAATATGACGGACCTGAACAAGGATCCCGATGGACTATGGTTTTTGATGGTGCCTCCAATGCACATGGTAATGGTGTTGGTGTTGTGATTAGTTCCCCTGAAGGTTGTCATACCCCGATTACTGCCAGACTTTGTTTCTATTGTACCAATAACATGGCTGAGTATGAGGCATGTATCATGGGTATGCAAGTTGCTATTGATATGAAGATTCAGTTCCTTGAGGTGTATGGAGATTCAGCTCTGGTAGTAAGTCAGATTAAAGGAGATTGGGATACAAAGCATGATAATCTCATTCCTTACAGAGAACATGTGTTGTCTTTGATCCCACATTTCAAAGAGATTACTTTTGGACATATTCCACGAAGAGAGAATCAGTTGGCAGACGCATTGGCCACCATGGCATCTATGTTTGAGATCAGCTGGGATGATGAAGCTCCCAAGATTACCATTGATAGATTTGAGAAGCCTGCATACTGCAATGAGATTGACACTGAAGGGGCAGAGGAGAAGCCTTGGTTCTATGAAGTGAAAAACTATCTTGAAGCTCAGGAGTTCCCTGAAGGGGCATCTGTCAAAGATAGGAAGTTCCTGAGAAGGTTTTCTGCTAAGTTCTTTCTGAGTAATGGCATTCTGTATAAGCGTAATCATGATTCAACTATGCTTCGTTGTGTGGATAAGAAGGAAGCTACAGAAATTATGGAAGAGATGCATGATGGGACCTTTGGCACTCATTCTAGTGGTCATACCATGGCAAAGAAGATTTTGAGAGCAGGTTACTATTGGTCTACCATGGAAGCTGATTGCTATCAACACTCCAGAACATGTCACAAATGTCAAATTTATGCTGATAAAGTACATGTACCTCCATCTCCATTGAATGTGTTGACTGCTCCTTGGCCCTTTGCCATGTGGGGCATTGATATGATTGGTGAGATCAAGCCTACTGCTTCTAATGGGCATCGTTTCATCCTGGTTGCTATTGATTACTTCACGAAGTGGGTAGAGGCAGCTTCATTTGCATCTGTGACTAAGAATGTTGTGGCTCGGTTCATTAAGAATAATCTCATATGTAGGTATGGTATCCCTGAAAGGATTATCACTGACAACGGCTCTAATCTGAACAACACTATGATTACTGATCTCTGTACGCAGTTCAAGATTAAGCATCACAACTCTTCTCCGTATCGTCCAAAGATGAATGGGGCAGTTGAAGCTGCTAATAAGAACATTAAGAAGATTGTACAGAAGATGACTGTTACTTACAAGGATTGGCACGAGATGTTACCATTTGCTCTGCATGGTTATCGTACTACAATACGTACTTCAACAGGGGCAACCCCATTCTCCTTAGTCTATGGTATGGAAGCAGTTCTGCCTATTGAAGTTCAGATCCCCTCCTTGAGAATTATGAAGGATGCAGGCTTGGATGAAGATGAGTGGATTCAGACTCGACTTGACCAGATAAATTTGATTGATGAGAAAAGGTTAGCAGCAGTTTGTCATGGCCAGATGTACCAGAAACGGATGATCAAAGCTTTTAACAAGAAGGTTAAGCCAAAGGTATATCAGGCTGGTGACTTGGTAATCAAGCGTATCATATTACCACAGGGTGATCCTAGGGGCAAGTGGACTCCAACATATGAGGGACCATTTGTAGTCAAGACAGTGTTCTCAGGAGGTGCCATGATACTGACTACAATGGATGGTGAAGACTTCCCACAACCTGTAAACGCAGACATAGTTAAAAAATACTACGCATAAAAAGAGACCCGCTAGGTTGACAGGCCTAGGAAAAAATAAGGGCATCCCGGCAAACCAAAAGGGTTTGGGCAAAAATTAGGGATATATATATAAAAAGATGTACACCCGGCAAGTCGAAAACCTGAAAAGGCGGCTTGGGCAAAAAAGGGTATCCCGGTGGATTGAAAACCTGAAAGGGCAAGCCAGGCAAAAGTTAGGGATTAAAGCGTATGACTATGTCTCGTTTGGATCACTCATGAAACTGCAACCAATTGTACTACTTACTCAAGCTCAAACAGATAAAGCTCAATCCAATCGTTTCCGTCTCAACAGCAAGAAGATGAGATACTTGAGTGGCAATAGTAGAATTGAAACTCAATAGGATTATTTCCCACATAGCTGATTCTTTTTGTAAAACTTCATGACAAAATTCTCTTACTAGGGTTTATGTCTCCTTGTACAAACTTACCCGTGTATGGGTCACTTTTGATATAAATAAATTCCATCTTTTGAATCCAGATTTACTTTTACCCTATTTACATAAGCGAAACGTCCATTGGTTGTGTTTGAATGTATGTATGCCTTTGAATATGATTGATGTTTACCAGAAACGCATGTATGCTTTTAATATGATTGACGTTTACCAGAAATGCATGAAAATGCAGTAATAGTATTTACTAAGGACGAACGAGGGAAGGATTTCAACGAAGCTTCGCCAGTTCATCTTTACAAGACAGTTACAAACCATCAGTAGGACTAAGCCATTTTCACAAAGTCTAATCTCCCCTGGAATTTATATCCATCTCTTTTATCCTCATACGGATATACGGGAAATTACTTTCCAATAAGGGCACGATGAACGAAGACGGGATGTTATACTTATCCTACTATCAAACGAAAACGAAGGTTATCTATACCCTACTATCCCCAACAACGGGAGGTTATCTATACCTTGTTATCCCCAGCAGACGGAGGGTTATATATTCTTCAACAACGAATCGGGATTTATTTTCCTTGGCCAGCAGTTGTTATACAAGGATATCCAGACACTTCCAGCAGTGTCATAGCATACATACATCATTTACATCATACCATAACATATATGTCTATAATACATTACCTAAGTGCATCATGTCTTACATGCATACATAAAGCATAAACTAATGTTGTTATACAGAATGCTACCTTGTTTTCAGGTTAATTATCCAACAAACAAGCTTATGATCTTTGGGACTGCTTTATTGTAACCTCAGGGTTATTTTATCCTCCTGATAGCCTCTCATGACTTCAAGACTGCTTTAGAGCTACTGATTGCTCTATCCTCCTGAAATCATCCTATTACTTCAAGACTGCTTTAGAGCTATTCATTGCTCTATCCTCATGAGGTCATATTACTACTTCAAGACTGCTTTAGAGCTATTCATTGCTCTATCCTCCTGAAGCCATCTAATTATTTCAAGACTGCTTTAGAGTTCTCCATTGCTCTATCCTCCTGAAATTACATTATTATTTCAAGACTGCTTTAGAGCTATCCATTGCTCTATCCTCCTGAAATCATTACTTCAAGACTGCTTTAGAGCTATTGATTGCTCTATCCTCCTGAAGACATATCACATTATTATTTCAAGACTGCTTTAGAGCTATCCATTGCTCTATCCTCCTGAAATCATTACTTCAAGACTGCTTTAGAGCTATTGATTGCTCTATCCTCCTGAAGACATATCACATTATTATTTCAAGACTGCTTTAGAGCTGTTGATTGCTCTATCCTACTGAAGCCATTCTATTACTTCAAGACTGCTTTAGAGCTATTGATTGCTCTATCCTCCTGAAGCCATTATTACTTCAAGACTGCTTTAGAGCTATTGATTGCTCTATCCTCCTGAGGTCAGATTTATCACTTCAAGACTGCTTTAGGGTTATCATTATTGATTGCTCTATCCTCATGAAGACATGCTGTTACATCAGTATTACTCCAGACTCCTGACAGTTCTCATTATACTACTGAAGAACTTTCCCCTAGTGGCATCTTTAAGCCCACTCAATCATGTTCAACCAACCATCAATATAACTCCATGCACTGGTGAGTGCAAATTTTTGGGCTTTTATGTTCAATCCCCTTCAACCTTCCAGGTTACGACTGGCAAATATACCAATCTAACCCCTCAGGTTTCAGAAAATTGAACAGGGGCAGCTGTTGCACCCCAAAATTTGCCCTCACAATACAAGACTTTGTGTTCCAAGAAGGTTCACAAGGTTCACAAAATTCATAATTGGTCAGAAGAGTTGACAATTCCCTCAGACAATGCACCTCCTAAACAGTGCATCCAAAACTAGGGTTTTGACTTTAATCAGGCTAAATGGACTTCCAAGACTTCAAGTGAGCTTCATAACATCTTATATGTGTATAAGAACCCCCATGTCAAGTTTCAAGACTTTTCTCAAAAGTTTGCTCAGTCAGATGATCAGATAAGTCAAAAGCAGTCAATGCAGTTAAAAGGTCAAACTGAGGTCAACTGTGGTCAAACCAAAGTCAAACTTCATGATTTTTTTTTTTGCCAACATCAAAGAGAGGTTGGGTGAGAAATATTATCATAATAACTGTAATACCCCAAATTTTGCCCTAAGATTTGTCGTCGCATTTCATTGCATTTAATCAATTACTAACAAATTTGTGTAGTCGTTTGACTTTTTGCAGGTAAATATCATATGGCATGCATTTTTTTTCTAAAAAGTAAAAATGGCACAATTGGCAGGAGGACATGTGTAAGGAGTTATGAGTGTGAGAGGTTGAGAGTTCGAATCTCACCTTTGTCATTTTTTTTGTTTTTTATTATTTTTACTCTAAATTTTTCTATCTTTCATTAAAAAAATAACAAAAATAGTTTTTTATTATTATTTAATTATTATTTTCGTATTTTAATTAAATCATTTTTTAAAATATTATTTTTTTCACTTTTTTCTAAATTATTCATAAAAATATCCAAAAAATCATAAAATAAAAAATATTGAAAAAAATTTTGTTCTTTTTATAATATTTTTTATTTTAGGAATCAATAGGATTATTAGTTTTTATTTTAAGTTTATTTTAATTATTTTAAATTATTTAAATTTTATTTTTTCTTAACTAATTATTTAGTTTGGGCTTTAAAATGGGCTTTAGGGACATTATTGACAATTTGGTGTTAACCCTAATTTGTTCCCTATATATACATGTGTTGCCTTGTTGGAAAAAAGAGAGAGAATGAAAAAAACCTAAGAGGAGTGAGTGCCGTTTGCCGTTATTTAGTTTTCTTCTTCATCCATTACTATTGTTTCTTTTTCTTCATCGTTTACCGTTATTTCTTTTCCTTCATCTATTACTGTTGTTTCTTTTTCTTCATCTTTTACCGTTATTTCTTTTTCTTCATCTATTACCGTTATTTCTTTTTCTTTATCTATTACTGTTACGTTTATATATATATATAATTTTTAAATTGTTAGAGTTTATATATATAAGATTTTTGATCGAATTATGTCGATACGATGTTTGCACATTTGTGTGCATGACGCGTGACATTTGTGTTAGTTCGATCTGGTTGCGATGATCGCATTTTTGTGTGAGCAATAATACTATTTTTTGCTTAATTTCTTTTTCTTTGCGATAAATTTTGTTTCGTCCGATTTAGATCTGGTTGCGATGAGCGCATTTCTGCGTTAGCAACATTGTTGGGTTATTTGGCACATTTAAAATTCATTATTGCTTTATTATTATTATTATTATTATTATTATTATTATTATTATTATTATTATTATTATTATTATTATTATTATTATCATTATTTATTATTATTATCATTATTATCATTATTATTACCATTATTATTATTATTGTTATCATTAATTTATTAAAATTTGTTATAATATAAAAATCTGTTTTTTTAAAATAAATAACATTAACATCTTTTCCAAATTAATATGAAAACCTATTATTTTTAAGAAAAACTTTTTTTTAGATAAATTTAAAATAATAACTAAAACCTTTTTTTAAAATAATAACTAGAACCGTTATTTATTTTATTTTATTATTGTTCAATTCAAATTTCATTATCATATTGTATCTGCTCCTCTCATGTAACCTCGCGAACTTAACAATCGCTCTTTAAATTCTGCCTTTAAATTTCTGCTTGCATGGTTTAAATTATGACATTATCTCTCTGTTTGCATGATTCAATTATCTCACGCGTTTACTATTATTTCTGTCACATTGCACACATCCGAAGGTTAGGTCTAACTGTTTGGCCGCCGCGCCAATAGTCCGTAAAACTTCACACATTCAATTTCAAATCCTCAAAACTACAAACTACAAACCCTAATTTTCACAAATGCCTCGCCGCAGGCAAAATTACAATTTTACCCTTAGCATTAGGTCAAAGAGCCGCCGCGCTCATTTCAGGGTTTCCCGCCGTGGAATCCCTAATTTAACCCTAATTACAACTTAACATTTCAACGTAGGGATTTGGAGTTTCTACACTCCACGTAAGCGTGTCCTTAAGATGCGTTTATTCCCCTTGAGACCTTGACCACAGTCAAGAAGTTTCTAACCTCCCTATTGAGGGGAACTACGATTACTCTGATTCCACTCCCGTAAGGATACGTAGGCACAAGATGCGATGTCTTGCCGAGTAAATTTAGAATTAACTCCCTTTATTATTTATTATTGCTTATTTATATTTTATTTATCTTTGCTATTTAATTATTTTGCTTATTATTTTGTAATTGTTTCTTGGATGTAAAGTTGTTTAATTATTTAATTATTATTATGGTTAGTAATTAGGGAGTGTAACAACATGTATGTAATATTAAAATAAATTTAGATCACATTTTAATATAAGATAATTAAATTAAACATTTCACACACGTAAGTCGATTTTAATCGCCGTCTCACTTCCTAAGGATATCCCTCAAGTTGCCTATGAATATTGGTTAAGTGGGGTGTATAAAGCAAGTCCCTCAAAAAGAAAATCATCAAAGTCCCTTATGGTTGCCTTTACGAATCGAGTCCCTTTCGAAAAATGATGATAGTCCCTCCAGTTTGCTTATTACACCCCACAATGGCCTTCAAAAATCCAATTGTCCCTCACATGTCCCTTAACATCCAAAGTAAGGACTACCTACTCCATTATAGTAGGGATAGTCTTACTAAGGAAAGGATAAAGAATAAGAAAGACCTTAAAACATTAGGGTAGGCTATTCCTAGATACTTGCTCACTTCAAAACTTTTTCACACTTAAACCAATTTCCAACAAAATTTTCAAACAAGTTTTTTTCACATCCATACACGGATTATTATTAAACTATTCTGAAATTTTTTGCTATTCACACACTACACTTTCAAAACAATTCAAAAGTGAGCTTAAGTACCTAAGAGCCCATGGATAACCATGGATGAAAAGGGTGCTAACACCTTCCCTTTTCATAACCTACCCCCCGGACCCAAAATATTCTCTAAGGTCTTTCCTGTTCTTTTATAACCTTTCCTTATGGATAAAATAAAAGTCGGTGGCGACTCTTGCTATCCGCAACATTGTTTAAAGTCAGTTCTCCCACCGTGTTACAGAAATGGCTTAGGGTTTATGGATTTAGACTTGACTCCTAAAGGAAGGAATTACAATCACACCTTGCATATCTCTATTGAGTGCAAAGGGGCAGTCTTGTCGCATGTCTTGGTGGATACTGGGTCATCACTCAACGTGTTGCCCAAGAAGGCCTTAATGAACCTAGACACCCAAGGCGTGATATGTACCCCTAGTGATCTTATTGTGTGAGCGTTCCATGGAAATAGGAGATCGGTTTTAGGTGAAGTTACTCTCCCTATTCAATTTGGTCCGGAGATTTTCAATGTTGTCTTCTATATAATGGACATTCAGCCCACGTACAGCTGTTTGCTCGGTCGACCCTGGATCCATTCTGCAGGCGCAGTCACATCGGCCTTGCATCAAAAGTTGAAGTACATGGTTGGAGGAAATATTGTCATCGTGTGTGGTGAAGAAGAAATAATGATCAGCCAGCTATCATCCTTCAAGTATGTTAAAGTTGATGGAGAAATTCACGAAACCTTGTGCCAAGCGTTTGAAGCTATCCAAGTCAAGGGGAAGCCTTCTATTGTGGATAGAACTCTTGAGATTGCCATGTCTTCTTTCAAAGAAGCTCGTGCTCTGGTGGAGTCTAGTTCCTCACAAGGATGGGCTCAAGTGCTTAGTATCCCCAACAAGCAGGATAAGTTCGGATTGGGGTACATCCTTTCATCTTCTTCCTCATAGAGTGCTCCACACTATAGAGGTCCGGTAAAATTTACTAGTGACGGAGTTATCTTTGACAGAATCAACGCGGTATCTGAAAACGAGGGGAACAATGATTGTGACATGGACGCATGGATTCAGCCGTGTGTCCCTGGCCAAAGCCTGCGCAATTGGACCGTCGAGGAAGTCGTCCGAGTGTCCTTTGAAGAGTAATGTATTTTCTTTGATTATATGTGGCTCTGCGTTCTGCCCAGGACGTAGTGGTTTTCGTTTGTAGGGCCTTATTTGTTTATGCTTGAACTATGTTTTTATCATTAATCAAAGGGTGTCTTTTTGCATTCAAATGTTTTGATCCCTGTTTTTATGCTTTTACTTTTAACAATAAAATGGCAATGTGGTTTGTGCTTGTTTGCATTTTATTTTAAGCATCAAAGCATCACCATGCAGGTTTCACATTGTAGATGCCACCGATTCAGACTCGTCTATGACTCAGTATGACTTTGACAATCCAATCTTTCAAGCTGAAGAAGAGATTGATGAAAACAAAGACCTAACTGAAGAGCTCGCCAGGCTGCTGAGACAAGAGGAGAAGGTCATTATGCCTCATCAAGAAGAGATCAAAGTTGTCAATCTGGGTACAGAGGAACACAAAAAAGAAGTCAGGATAGGGGCTGCATTGCAAGACGATGTCAAGGGAAGAATGATAGAGATGCTCTGAGAGTATAAAGAGGTTTTCGCTTGGTCATATGAGGATATGCCAGGACTAGATACGGATATAATGGTTCATCGTTTACCTCTTCGAGAAGAGTGTCCACTTGTAAAATAGAAGCTGAGAAGAACCAGACCGGATATGGCAGTTAAGATTAAGGAGGAGGTCCAGAAGCAATTGGACGCCGAGTTTCTTGCTGTTACGAACTACCCTCTTTGGGTCGCTAACATTGTGCCTGTACCTAAGAAGGACGGTAAGGTCAAGATGTGCATGGATTATAGAGACTTGAACAGAGCGAGCCCGAAAGACGATTTCCCGTTCCCCCACATTGATGTGCTAGTTAATAATACGGCTTAATACTCAGTGTT
Source organism: Lathyrus sativus (assembly GCA_963859935.3). Lineage (NCBI taxonomy): Eukaryota > Viridiplantae > Streptophyta > Magnoliopsida > Fabales > Fabaceae > Lathyrus > Lathyrus sativus. Next base: position 95,060,168 of record OZ012738.1, on the reverse strand, counting down.
TTCCTTAATGGATGGCTTCTCCAGGTACAACCAGATCAAGATGGCCCCAGAAGACATGGAGAAAACAACCTTTATCATGCCGTGTGGGATGTTTTGCTACAAGGTTATGCCTTTTGGATTGAAAAATGCAGGGGCAACCTACCAGCGGGCGACGATGACTCTCTTTCATGATATGATTCATCACGAGATCGAAGTTTATGTTGATGACATGATCGCAAAGTCACAAGTGGAGGAAGAGCATCTAGTTAATCTTCTGAAGCTGTTTGAAAGGTTGAGGAAATTCAGATTGAGGTTGAATCCGAACAAATTCACTTTTGCTGTACGGTCAAGAAAGCTATTGGGTTTATAATCAGTGAAAAAGGAATTGAGGTCGATTCTGCAAAAATAAAAGCAATACAAGAAATGCCAGCGCCGAAAATAGAAAAAGAGGTTAGTGGTTTTCTAGGTAGATTGAACTACATTGCAAGGTTCATATCTCACCTACAGCCACCTGTGAACCATTGTTCAAGCTGTTAAAGAAATATCAGGCGGTTGTCTGGAATGAAAATTGCCAAAGGACATTTGAAAAGATAAAAGAATATTTGCAGGAGCCTCTGATACTGATGCCTCCGGTGGCCAGAAGACCTTTGATAATGTACTTGACGGTTCTTGAGAACTCCATGGGTTATGCTCTCGGTCAAAACAATGAGACAGGCAGAAAAGAACATGCAATCTATTACTTGAGTAAGAAGTTCACAGATTGTGAGTCCAGATACTCAATGTTAGAAAAGATGTGTTGTGCACTTGCTTGGGCCACCAAACGCCTAAGACAATACATGTTGAATCACACAACCATGCTGATTTCAAAGATGGATCCGATTAAGCACGTGTTCAGGAAGCAAGCGCTTTCAGGAAGAATCGCTAGGTGGCAGATGGTTCTAATAGAATATGATATTCAGTATGTCTCCCAAAAAGTCATTAAGGGGAGTGTTTTGTCAGAATATCTTGCAGAGCAACCGATTGATGATTATCAACCGATGAAGTTTGAATTTCCTGATGAGGACATCATGTTTCTGAAGATGAAAGATTGTGATGAGCCGCTACCTAATGAAGGTCCTGAGATAGGCTCCCAGTGGAAGATGATTTTTGACGGTGTTGTTAACTCTTATGGCAGTGGAATTGGGGAAATCATTACAACTCCTTACGGTTACCACATACCGTTTACTGCCAGGTTAACATTTCCCTGCACCAACAATGAAGCTGAGTATGAAGCATGCATCATGGGCATTGAGGAAGAAATTGATTTGAGGATCAAGAATCTGGATGTATATGGTGATTCAACTTTGGTTCTCAACCAGATTAAAGGAGAATAGGAGACTCGTCAACCCAACATGGTACCCTACATGAATTATGCAAGGAGGTTGTTACCTTTCTTCGATAGAGTAGAGTTTCATCATGTGCCAAGGGCCGAGAATCAGATGGCAGACGCTTTGGCGACCTTATCCCTAGTGTACAAGGTGAATTATTTGAACGATGCTCTGAGGATCATCATCTCGTGCCTCGATAGGCCAACTTTCATATTTGCAGTAGAGGAAGCGTCAGATGGGAAGTTGTGGTATTATGGAAACTTCTATCTGAATAAGGACGATGTACTCTACCGAAGAAACTTCGACTTGGTGTAGTTAAGATGTGTGGAGGAAAAGGAAGCAGGTTTTCTTATGGAAGAAGTCCACAAGGGTGCTTTTGGTACGCATGCAGGCGGACATGCAATGTCTTAGAAACTGTTGAGGGCAGGCTACTACTGGATGACAATGAAGTCTGATTGTTTCAAGTACGCCAAGAAATGCCATAAATGCCAGATTTATGCTGATAAGATGCATGTACCGCCAAGTCCTTTGAATGTCATGGAGTCTCCTTGGCCCTTTGCTATGTGGGGCATTAATATGATCGGTAAGATCGAACCGACCGCTTCCAACGGACATCGCTTCATTTTGGTAGCCATCGACTACTTCACTAAGTGGGTTGAAGCAGCTTCTTTCGCCAACGTGACCAGGCAGGTTTTGGCTTGATTTATCAAGAAGGACATCATTTGTCGTTATGAAGTTCCCAAACGAATCATTACTTATAATGGTTCGAATTTGAACAACAAGATGATGAAGGAACTGTGCTAGAGTTTCAAGATCGAACATCATAACTCTTCTCCTTATTGTCCGAAGATGAACAGTGTTGTTGAGGCAGCCAATAAGAACATTAAGAAGATTATGCAGAAGATGGTGGTTACCTATAAAGATTGACACGAGATGTTGCCCTTCGCATTACATGGATATCGTACTTCGATACGTACTTCAACTGGGGCAACTCCTTTTTCGCTAGTGTATGATATAGAAGTTGTCCTACCATTGGAAGTCGAGATTCCTTCCTTAAGGGTGTTGGTTGATGTCAAACTTGATGAGGCGGAATGGGTGAAAGCCAGATTGAATCAACTTAGCTTGATGGACAAGAAGAGATTGGCATTTATTGCGTATGGCCGTTTGTATCAAAGCAGAATAAAGAAAGCATTTGATCAGAGGGTGCACCCTCGAAGCTTTCAGGCAGGTGACTTAGTGTTGAAGCGGATTCTCCCTCCACAGACAGATCACATGGGCAAATGGACTCCCAACTATGAAGGTCCATATGTAATAAGGAAAGTCTAATCTGGAGGAGCCTTATTACTTTCAACTATGGATGGCGAAGATTTCACGTCCCCTGTGAATGCAGACGCAGCTAAAAAATACTTTGCTTAAAGAGACCCACTGGAATAAAAAAAAGAAAATCCAGGCAAAAATGGGGCGTCCCGGCGAACCATAAAAAGATTGAGTTCGGGAAAAAATTAGGGACAAAAAAGAAAAGATGTAAACCCGCAAAGTTGAAAACCTGAAAAGGCGACTTTGGAAAAAATGGGTATCCCGGTGAATTGAAAACCCGAAAGGGCGATTCAGGCAAAATTTAGGGATTTAAAGAAAGCAAACGACTGCTGTCTGCATATGACCCCATGAGCACAGTGAATTCTGGGAGGACCCGAGGGTCAATCAATCAAGTCAGTCTCTTCAGAAGACGAAGCATTGGATAAGCATCAAAGTCATGCGAGTCATAGTCGAATCGACACATAGTGGTTATCTGTACCACATTGCCGACATTTTGTACATCTTTTGTATTTTTTACTTTTTGCGCAACTTTCTCTTTTCAGGAGTTGCATCTGATGTAAATCTGCCTATTTACATGCCATTTTCAATCAATGAATATATTATTCAGAAATCTTTCTTTTCTTGTTTTAGCTTTTTACTGTTTTGTTTGCAAAAGACGCCTGACGTTTTTGATAAAACTTTGCATACATAAACTTGTGAGCTTTGCTAATCATAATTGAAACATTGATTTGCTTGAATAATGTCATGGGCGATGACCGAGATAGCCTTTATTGCATACAAGACACATTTGTCTGTTTTTCATTTGCAGGGCTCTCGTTGTTGAGACTGTTTTAGAGGTGTATCCCCAGTGGGGTTGCCATGTCTCTATCCCCACAAGGCGAAGATGTCAGACCGAAAATATCTCTCCAGCGATAACGTGCATTTATCCTCAGCAAGTCGGGACTATTTTCTTCCCAGCAGGTTGAGATTGCACTTATCCCCTAGCAGATTGATATCAAGGTTATCCCTAGAAGGTCGAAACTAAGGTTCCTCAGCAGTGGTGTGCACCTATCCCTTGACAGGTGGATATGGAGTGTTTTCCCCAGCAGTGAGACAAGTCCAGCGTTGTTTCCTCACATGAGTCTTAGACTCAATTCCCCAAGAAGAGTTTGATGTGGAGGAGTCTTATTTCCCCAAGCAGAGGTTGATGTTGTTGAGTTTTGACTCATCTCCCAAGCAGAGGTTGATGTTGATTCACTCAATGAGTATTCCTCGGTGAAGTTGTTTTCCGCAGCCAAATCCAGTGGTTATTGGTGTTCTTCGAAACGAAATTTCAGGTTGATTTCCCAATGTTTATTTCTCTCAATTCCCTTGAGCGTGGATTTTATCCCCAGTAGAAGGATTGCTTTTCTTAATTCACCTCAGAGTGGATTTTATTCCCCCGTAGAGTGGGGTCGTCCCCAGAAGGATGTTATTCTAGAAGGCCGTTCAGGGCGTTTGCCACAATAGAATCTAGTTGGTTATTGGTATTCTTCAAAGCAAGTTCTTTGGGATATTTCCCAATTAATCTTACTTTTTATCCCCTGTAGATTAGATATTTACTCCTAATCCCCAGCAAAGTCACCGAAGTAGGTTTCTTCCCCGCAGAGTAGGATTGCCCCCGAAATTTTTTCATTCTCAATCCTCAGTAGAGAGAGTTTGGGATAGCTTCCTAGTAAATCTTATTCATCATCCCTTGCAGATAGCGGATTTAATCTCTAGTAGAGTGGAATCCGCGGTAGAGTGGAGTCATTCCCAACAGTTTGCTTTATTTCTCTAGAAGAGTTTTGTGTTCTAGGAGGCCATCCATGGCTGTTTTCCCCCCAGTAGAGTGGGTTTATTCCCCAAAATGTTGTGATCTGGAAGGCTGTTCAGGGTGTTTCCCCAGCTGAGTCGTTTGTTCCCCAGAGTAGTTGCACTCTAGAAGGCCGTTCAGGGCGTTTTTCTCAGCAGATTTAACTTGATCCCCAGCGGAGTGGATTTTGTTCTCAGCAAAACAGTTATACCCAGGAGAGTTCTTTTCCAGGAGGCCATCCAGAGTTCATCTTCCCCAGCAAAAGTCCAATCGTACGTGGCGCCCGGTTATTCTCAGCGAAGTTGGCCTCTTCTCTTCAGCATTTATTTTGCTGAAGTGGTTCCTTTGCATTTGCATTGCGCATAGCATCTCCCCAAAAGCGTAGCATTTCCATTTCATATGGAGCATTACGCCATTCTCAAACATATGCATTCTAAACATAAGCCAGGTTGTTACCTTTTGTTTTCAGATGTATCTCCAGCAGATAGCGGTGTTTCTCTTGAGCCTGTGTGGTATCCAGACCCCGGCAAAATCACTAACAGATGTGTTCATCTTACCGTTTATCATCTCTAGCAGATATCGGTATATTTCATGAGCCTGTGTGGTATCCAGACCCCATTAAAATCTTTGATGGATGTGTTCATCCTATCATTTTCTCTCGAACAGAGTTTACATGATTAAGTTCATTATTCCCCTAGTGGATTTCTTCTTTCAGATTGTGAATCGACGGATTCTCTTACCAATTTCGTGTTGATCCAGCCTTCGGGTTCGTTGCCTGTTTTAATTAACGGATGCCTGCTTGGATTAGAAGATGTTACCGACTTCGTGTTGAGCCAGTCTTCGGGTTTGTTGCCTGTTTTAATTAACGGATGCCTGCTTGGATTAGCAGATGTTACCAACTTCGTGTTGAGCCGGCCTTCGGGTTCGTTGCCTGTTTTAATTAACGGATGCCTGCTTGGATTAGCAGAAGTTACCAACTTTGTTTTGAACCGACCTTAGGGTTCGTTGCTTGTTTTAATTAAGGGATGCCTACATGTTAGCAGATGTTTTTACCGATGGATATCGAGTCAACTTAACATTGTTTCCTGGTTTGTTTAACAGATGCCTATGTGTTAGCAAATGTTCTTACTGACTCAGTGTCGAGCCGACTTAGTGTCATTTCCTGCGTGCTAGCAGATGTTTCTTCCGAATGCATGTCGATGCTTTCTAATTGGCCAAGAGTTAGCTCATCTTCCTGCAACTTATCAGGTACATTTCTTCAGTGATTTTATTTCCACTCCGGTAGACCATTCTACAATTTTCTACTTTTGCGGTTGGCAAATTTCTAGGTTCTTTGTATTCAACCATCTTTTACCATGAATGTTTGAAAGCCGTTAGCTTTTCATCCCTTCAGGTCCAAGTCGTTTGAATAGGGGTGTCGCTACTGCGAAAATCGGCGCCGGCTTGACAGGAGAGTCGCCACCGTGCGTTATTTATCCCTCAGAGCGGGAAAGGAAACGCTCGAAGTAAACCTCGCAAAGACGGGAAAAGGTATGGTCATCGCAACCAAAACCTGGATTCGGGAGTCGGTTACGCAAGGGGAAGGTATTAGCACCCCTCACGTCCATCGTACTCGATGGGATCCACGCTTGGTGTTTATAGGTAAAAGGGTGTGTTATCTATCTACGCTAATGGCTGGTCTGAAAAGAAAATAAAAGGACAGGACTCGACAGAACATACGGTGTTCTGGGCCTACGTATTCCCTCGTGCAATGGGAAAGTCAGAGTCAACGTAGTTCGACTGCCTACGTCTAAACGGGGGAAAGGTTGCTCGCCAGGACATCGCATCCTGTGCCTACGTACTTCCATCTGGAATGAAAGATCAGAGTAAACGTAGTTCGGCTAACTACGGGTAAACAGGGGCTCTCACACAACAGTGAGAAAACAAACTGGTCTCTAAGGCTCGGGAACCTACAACTATGGTCTGATCTCAAATGCGCTCGGGCAAGAGAAAGGGATAACAATTAGTCGTTAGCGGGAAAGTCTCGATCGCACAGCCGCGAGAGAACAAAGGTTAGTCGTTAGTGTGCTCGCTAGGATATCGCATCCTATGCCTACATATCTTCGTCTGGAACGAAGAATCAGAGCAGCTGTAGTTCAGCTAACTACGGGTCAAGCTACTCAAAAGCTCCTACAGAAAGGAAAGGGAAACCCTAGAACTATAGCTGAGAAACAGGGGAATCTATATACTGCTATCACACCTGGTTGACCGTCCTAATGTCTATCATAACAACTCCGCCGTGGAGAAGTCAGAGCTCCTAAGGGATCATGGCAACAAGACTAAACTATAAACAAGAAACTGCAACGTAAATGAATACTGAAAATATGCATGAATGCAACAACTAGACAAACAAGGCACAGAAGCCGCAAACCACAAAGGCAAGGGAGCTCAGCTCTACCGAATACCAACAAGCAAAGCCACGCAATAACGAACAAGCAGAAGGAGGACCACCTCAACTTCTCATGCACACAAAGTCTACTTCTAAGATGCGCTTATTCAGAACTGTCTAGATGAATACCTAAGTCTAATGCAACATAACATCATACAAGTCAAACAAAACAAAGAGACTAACCCTGAGCAGGGCCTCTAACAAACCTGAAACAAGCTCCTAATCTATCTCTAAACAGAACTCTATACAGCACCCTAAGCAAAGATCTAAGCAAACTCTAATCAAAAACCCTAAGCAGGAGGAATCAATCCCAGTCTCCAAGCTTCAGAACAAGCTTATCAGAGAAAGGAAGCTAAGCAGACAAGCTCATGGTATCTTCCTCAGGAAAGTACCAGGAGGTTACTACTCAGGAGTCATATCCTATGCGGCTCGACAACTGTGATCAGTTTACATTCCTCCTCAGGAGAAATTAAACTCACATGAAGGCTCCGGCATCACAGGATACTTGAGAAATACCTATATGCACTATGGGAACTAAGTGAGCAAACTCATATGACCTTCCTCAGGAAAGTACTAGGAGGTTGACACTTAGGAATCGTATCCTACGTGGCTCAACAACTGTGATCAGTTTACACTCCTCCTCAGGAGAAATTAAACTCACAAGTTGGCTCCTACATCACTGGATACTTAAGAAAACCTAGATAAACTAGTGGAACTAAGTGAACAGACTCATAGGACCTTCCTCAGGAAAGTACTAGGAGGCTTCCACTTAGGAATCGTATCCCATGTGGCTCAACAACATGTGATCAGTTTACATTCCTCCTCAGGAGGAATTAAACTCACAAGTCGGCTCCGACATCATTGGATACTTAAGAAAGAGGTGAGAAGGAAGGATGAAAGTCATTCATAGTGCCTTCCTCAGGAAAGTACCATAAACTCCCTTCAAACTTCAGGATCTCGAACCTCACCAACAGACAACAAGCTCATAGACTAAGCCTCAATCCACTGCATCCCTGCAAGCTCCAACAGGACCTCCATCAGCTCCCACCTTCAAGAAGAACCCACAGGCCAGCAAACCACAAGAGACTATCTCTGAAGTTCAACCACAGTTGAACTTCAAAGTCAGAAGTCACCAAGACTTCTCCTATCTTCAGGCTCAGACAAAACACATCAGGACATCCTAGAAAAACTATCAAAAATCTAATGGGAGACCTACATGGCTCTAGGATAACATACTGCAAAATCAGAACAAAATTCAATACCAGATGAAAGAACTAAAACCAGCAACACAGGCATATCCACAGACCAATTATTCAACATCAATGACAGTGAACAAATGCAATTAAAATGAAAATGCATGATTGAGCTAATATTTCTGCACTATAAAATTCTACACTGAATCACGAGTCTACAGAAAAAAGAACGGAATTATTTGACTAAATCTACCATTTTTTATGAATTTTCTAATGATATGCATGCATTGAAAATATTAAAAACACAATCAATTAATTGGGAAATATGCACAAAAATAGGAAATAAAAATAAAATGACCTTTTTTTTATTTTTATTTAATTTTCTTAACAATTTTCATGACATGGTAGAAAAAAAGAATCATTAAAAAATCAATTATTCACATTTATTATGATTTATTTACAAATATGAAAATAAAAGAAAATGAAATAAAATTGAAATAAAGCTGGGGGGTACTATTAGCAAAGCAATCAGGTTATTTCTACATTGGGCCCTGATTCTGGGGGTGCAACTAGCAAATTCCAGTTAATATTATTACTGGGCTTACGCCCAGGGGGCGCAGTTAGCAATTTGGGGCCTAAGGCCCAACTCAGCCATTCAGATCTCTCACACACGCTGGGGGGACAAGCAGTTTGGGGGGTGTAGCGTCAGAAACACGCTTTTGGGCTTAGCCCAATACCCCAAACCCTAATCCAGTACGAACCCTAACAAACAAAACCTAATCTCCTCACAATCTTCTGGTACTGTTCACTCTCACCCTAGCCCTAACGCCGTTCCCTCATCTCTCCCCCATCCTATCTCTGCAATTCATCTTAGAACAAAACAATCTCAGATCCTCACACATCATGAACGAAAATCACACTCTAATCCACTATCACACCTGAAATCAAACTTTCATCTAACACTCCCAGATCGAATCAAGCTTTATAATCATATCAACAAAGATTCAACTAAACCCTAACCACGCACGAGTAAATGAATCGAAAGGAGGGTGAACAAACCTGGAGAAATGGAGAAGACGATGAAGGTCCTGGAACTGGAAAATGTTGAAGGAGCTTGCGGAGATCTTGAATGGTTCTGGAGAAAACCTCGTAGGTTCTTGAAGATTTCTCAACCGGATGAGATTTCCTGATGAATATCCAAGAAGCTTGCTGAAGAATTTGACGAGATTCTAGAAGTCTTGAATGGATGAGTGTTCTGGAGGTGTTCTGAAGATTCTGCTTGAAGATTGTTGAAGGTTTGAGCGTGCTGGAAAAAATTGATGGAGGATTGATGTTATTCTGGAAAAATCTTGATGGACGATGAATGTTGTTCTGGAAAAAATTGATGGAGGATTGATGTTATTCTGGAAAAAATCTTGATGGATGATGAAGATCTGAGACGATTTCTGGAAAAGTCGCTTGAAGATGGATGAAGGTATGAGCGGATTCTGGAAAACGTGGATGAAGGTTGATGATTCCGGCGAGGTGGAGACGGTGGAGATCTGGGAAGAAGATGAAGATCTGAGGATTCTGGAGATTTTGGACGTTTGGTGGTGGCCGGAGTTGGTTGAGGTCGCCGGCGGTGAGGGTTCACCGGTTTTGCATGCCGGTCAGGGGAGCTTCCGGTGAGGAGGTGAGGGATGGACGGGTGGCGCACATGCGCGGAGAGAGAGAGTGGTGGGGACAGGTGTGGACCACGTGGAGGAGTCTGGGACGTCTCTGAGTGGTGGTGGCGCTCTCGAGGCGAAACGCGTGGGGCCGTTCTGCTTGCTACACGTGGCGCTTTTATACCCTGGAGACGCGTGGATCCTTCTAGAATCTCCTGGAGTCTGCTGGACGAATGCTGGAGAAATTGGACTGTTGGACCATTTCTGTTTGGACTTTTTTGGACTTCTGAATTGAGAATTGCTGCGAATTTGGGCCTTACAAAAACATCTCAGGGCCCATACGAAAATAACAGCAAAAAAACTGGATTAAACTAATTAACTAAATCTGATTAACACTAATTAGCACCAATTAATCTAGTGATCTACTTAAGACTAATCCTAAAACAAAATTAACACCTAATTAGACTAATTTCCTAATCAACTCTAAAAATGATTAAAACTCATATTATCCTAATTGAACCTAAAAAGTCAATTAAACCTAATTAAACTCTAAAAAATCAATTAAAGTCTAATTAATTCTATATTAATCTAATCAAATCTAAAACACAATTAAGATCTAATTAAACTCTAAAATTCACTAATTCTCTATTAAAATCCTATTATCATTTAATATCTATTAAAATCTATCATTAATAAAAGAAAAACTATATTATTTTCTATATTATCTAAAAATATTAAAATCTATTTAAAAATCTATATAAAATTCTAAAAATGATTTAAAAATTCTTATAAAATCCTAAAAAGAGAATTAAACCATTAACAAATTCAAAAACCCTATTTAAATTCCAGAAAAATCTATAAAGCCTGTTAAAAATTCACAAAAGCCTATAAAAATCCTAAAAAATGCAGATGAATGCGAATGACCCCCGTAAAAGCGCACGAGACCAGATCGAATCGAACAGGTATCCCCGGGCATCAGAATATCCCCAAAATCACTGAAAAATCACCGAGGAGCGCACAATTTCCCGAAAATAAAACCCTGGCAATCTGGACTGGGTCTGCCATATCTGATAGACAAAAATCAAGCTGTAAACTCTGATATCCCCTGCTTGTGCACAAAAATCATGCATCTGAGCTGTGAATATGAAATTAAACCACGAGTCAGATAGGAGAATCGGTTGGTCAAATTTTAGGGTGCAACAAGGGGCAGCTGTTGTACCCGAAAATTTGACCAACCTTTTCTTTCTAACTTGACTTATGTTTCTTTTTCATTTTAGCATTTGGATTTGCATAACATTGGTTCTATACAGGGGATCAAGAGAGGTTTGGTTTTTTCCATTCAAGAGGAGCTTAATTGTTCAATCTCAAGCAAAGGTGTCATTTGAAGTCATCAAGAGTTCATTACCATCACGATGTGGGTTTCAAAGCTCCTTGAGAGGAGACGTTTGTGTATGGGTGTCACCTCCTGTCTTGAGGATCATCAGAGGGTCATCAGAAGGTCATGAGGTTGCCCATTTGGATAAAGCAGGGTTCAAAAGTTCATTGTATATCTTGAGGGGTCTTTATGAAGCTTGTGTGGTCATACAATTCATTTGCAAGAGCCTCAGTCAAAGGATGTGGAATTAGGGTTTCATCTGGTCAACCCAAAGTCAACTGTGGACTTGAGAGGGTTCAAGACTTGGTTCTAGGTCATTGAGACATGGGAAGTCATCCCAAAGCATCTAGTATGTAATGATAAGATAAAATCAAGGAGATTCAAGAGTTCAAGGAGTTACTAAATTAAGGTTTCAGATGATTTCAGTGTAAAATCCCCTTCTTTGGTGCCTAACTTCAAGGACAATTTTCATTATGATGCAAGCTCAATTTCATTTTCCAACAAACATGGGACTTGTTCATTGTCCTCTAAGATTTATTTTGAGTACAAGAACTCATCCATTGAGGTTTTACATCTCAATTTATGGTGTCAACAAGTTGGTGTCATCAGATGAATGGATTTTTGAGGTACTCAAAGTCAACTCAATTCCAAGGCATTTTTCATGTGGAACCAAGCTTCTCCTTATTTTCAAGAAAACATGAAAGTTGTTCCTTATGATCTTAGCTTTTCAAAAATTCCTAGTAGTCCTCATTCTCATGTGTACATCTCAAGTTATGGTCTTCACAAGGCAAGGGTATTTTTGGAAAGCTCATTATAGGTCATTTTCTTCAATGGTCAATTCCATGAACTTTGAGACCTCAAATGCAATTTTGTTCCACATGAAACTTGTGTCACATTGCCTTAGCTCATCATGAGCTTGATTTCCATGAGGTTTGATGGATTTTGTGATCATGTGGACCATGGTAAACTTGGAAAGGTGAATTTTTGGACATGTTAGATGTTTCTTGCATTTCAAGCCACCAAATGCATTTGATTTTGAATTTTTGAGACTATGCCAATGTCATTACATGACCATAGTGTTTCTTACCTCATTTGGACCAACAATAGTACACATTTTCATACCATATTTTCAAAGTCATGCCTAAAAAAGTCATGCACCAAACTTTGTACCAATTCATTCTCCATGACCACAAACCATTCCATTCATTCTTACACCCTCTTAATGTGCTTTTGCTGACAAAAAAGAAGGAGAAAAATGCTGAACCTGTGTGTATGTGTAAGATGAAGTTTTTGGTCATTTTTTGGAATCACACAAATGAAGCAACATGGGCATGCATGGTTGTGATAAATCCACCATATAAAAGCCAAAACTTTGCCCTAGTTGCTCAGAATTGGTTGGCTGCGTGAGAGGAAGAAAAAGCACTTTAAAAATTTCTCAAGTTTTCATTTCTTTGAATCTGACATTTCTTTGAGATTTCTTGAAAATTGGTACTCAAATCATCTTCACCAAAGCTCAAGGAAGAGGTTGGAAGCATTAAACAGAAGTTTGCAAGCAGTCTGAAGGGTCAACGAAAGCTCTCCGTTAGGTATTTTTCTTCAACTTAAAATCATCATTCTAGGCATAATTTTAAGGTCATTCTGGATGCATCTGAAGCCCTACCCTTGGTAGGCCATGTTTGAACCTTTTGTTTGAATGTTTGATACGATTTCAGTTTACATGTTTGAAAATCGTGGCCTGATTTCATGTCCATTTAAGAACCTTTTTGCAATTTGATTGGTGGTGTAAGTGCTCTTGATTGGCTGCATTTTGTGGCAAAATATTAGTGCCTGTATGAATGTCATGTCTGATGTTGATACATTCATAATATGGACTGTGCAGGGTAAGTTAACTAAGCTACCTATAAGTTAAGCTGGATGTCATACTCAATGTTATGACATAGGTCGTATGACATCAAGCGGAGGTTTGTTATTCTGGTAGCTAGAACTCAGGAAACAAATCAGAAGCTCAAGCTGGAATGCAGGAGACATTTTAGATGCACTAGGGGAACTAATATGTACCTGATTAAAGTGGCAAACGTGCAGAATACTGAAGAGAGGTTTTATGATGGATAAAACCTAATGTATGCGCCCAGGCCCAAGGACTGATCTGCTGCTATAAATAACAGGAGAAGCAATCCTAGAAGGCAACAGTTGGAGATAGAGAAGCAGAGAAATCACCATAGTGGTTTAGAAGTGAAGAGGTTGTTCTTCACGATTGTGTCTTAGGAACACTTGTATTCCAAGCAACTGTTGATTGCATTGGTTAGGTAGTTTCTAGGTTGTGTACCACTCGAAGCTGTTAAGCAAGAGTGTGTGTCACTTGATCAAAGCTTTGAAGCAAGATCAAGGTGTGTGTAGTTGAAGTGTCTCTTCATTCTACTGTTTAATCTGAAAGTGTTTTTGGATATCACTGTTGTGTGATTGTAGGGAGTGAGTGGGTATACTCAGGTCTAGAGTGTCTCTAGGTTAAATTGTCATTGGGTAGGTCTTAAGTGAGGAGTGCAAACTGGAGGTTTGACTCTGAATTAATTCTACTGATAGTGAAATTTCTCACTGGCTTGGTAGCCCCCATATGTAAGTGTGTTGCACTGAACTAGGTCAACAACCAACTGTGTTATTTACTGCTTTATAATTACTGCATAATAGTAGGTCTGTAATGAATGTCACAGTGGATGTTATAACTTATGTTAGAACATCCATCATGAGCTGGCCAAAATTTTCAGGTGGATTCATGTTGTTGATGATGAGAGCTTTCAAATGGTACCAAAGTTTGTAGTTTTTATTGAGATTTGAACCATGAGCTCCGGCGAGCTAGCCAAAGAAGACGACTAGAGCCCTAGCTCCGACATCTAGTTCATCTCAGGTTGAAAGCTGAGTTGGCCTTGGTTGAATTTTTGACCATGTGAAGTGTCTCGCTTGCATTCGCTTGACTATGCCATGTGTTGAGTTTGACTCCACATCAGATTAATGAAACACTGAGTTTCATTAAGTCTGATTCCTTTTGGTCTTTGGGCCTTGTCTTTTCCTATACGTACCCCCTAGTTCTCAGGCCCAAGCGAGATTTACACAGGATTCAGTGCATTTGTTTCTTACTGGCCTCACCCCCTCATGCTTTGTTCTTCATTTTATTTCATTTTAATTCTAGTTTTCATTTTAATCTTTTAAAATTAGTTTTTTAATTCACAAAAATTCACAAAAACATTTTTATGTCAATTAAAGATGTTAATTAATTTTCCAATATTTTTATTTTTATTTTCCATTTGTTTTGCTATTTTATTTAGAATTAATTTTTAGAAGGGTTTTATGGTGTTTACCCAATTTAAACTTGATCATTTGACCTTCATTCAAATACCCCCTATGACAAAAAACTTTATCCCACTTAGGTGATGGATTGAAGGAGTTTTGAGGGCTGGTTTGAGGCATTTATGTTCATTTTTCATGTGGTTTTCAATTGCCTTTTGTTGAGCCTCGATACATCCTTGATAAGGTGGAACATCGTGCCTTCTTGGATTTATTTGGTGGTGCCTTGAGTTGAATTTGATCATGAGCTTTTTCTTGCTGTTTTATGATTGTTTAATATTGACTTGAGAATTTTATTTGAGATTTATTGAGTTTGTCTTCTATTTTTCATAGTTGCTTCAAGTTCAAGTCATCTTTTGCCATGCTTACACATACTAGTTTGACCTAAAACTTTGGGCTATGATCACAAGTGATCCCATATGCATATTTTGAGCTTTGTTAATTCATTCTAACATACTTGAGATGTTGTTTCATCTTTTTATATGTCATTTTCATGTGTAACTTGCATTACAAGTCATCTTTGAATCATGTTTTTCCACTTGTCCTAAGTGTTGAGAATGTGTTAGAACTTTGGTTCATTCACTTGACATGATCCTTCTTGTGCTTCCCTCTTGTCTTGGGCTTGAATTTGAGCCTTTCCATTTGTTGTTTTACTTCTTCCCTCTTGGGTTTACCTCTTGTCCATGATGATTTGGTGTTAGTGTATACACTTTGACTTTGCCATGGGCATTGGGGTTTGTTTTGCATTATTGCTTTGCATTTGTTTTGTTTGATCTTTAAGAATTGTATGGTTGAGATGTGCATGTGGTGGTGGCTGCCCCCCACACTTTTTCCTCCCTCTTCTCTTTGTGTGTGCATCTTAGGATAACACCATTCCTGACTCTTTGATGATTGACGGTTGATGATTGTAGGAGCTTGCTTCTCCCATTTCATCTCATCTCTTGTTGACTTGTTTATGTTAACTTCCTCTCCTGTTTGAATCTATTTTGTTGTTAAGTCTTCTTGCATTTATGTTTGCATTTCATGTTTGCATCTCTTATTGCATTGACTTTGTTTAAGTCACTTTCATCTTTCATCTCTTTTCATCTGTGATTGAATTGCTATGTGTTGACTTGTGCTCTTTTTCCATGATCCCTTAGGATTCCTAGTCCCTCTGTTTAAGATGGGAGTAGGAGAGACATTAGGCTTTCAATCCTTTGCATGATAACATTAGGATAGATTTTCCCCTTTCAATCCTAACTTTAGGATCACATTGCATGAAAACATTAGGGTTGATCAGTTCCCCTTAGAGTTTGTGTCTCCTCTTCTCATCTCATAACTTCATAAGACACCTAATAAAGGTTAACACTTGTTGTATGCTACGAGCCTTAAGTACTTGAGGAATGATGAGTGGGGGGCCTCCTCTCACCTTGTCTAGAGTGTTTAGGGTATGCCCTTTGGGCGATATGCGGCGTATTCGCTCTCAAGTCATAGTCTTTAGTGCAACATGAGTTTCAAATTTAACTCAAATCACTTTTTGTCTAAAAAACAAAAAAAAAAACATCAAACCTTTTTATCCTTTAGGATTGTTTGAAAATCATTTTCAGAAAGAATGTGTTATGTTTTGGTTCTACCGCAAACATGCATCGTCTCTAACTGCTAGAACAAGGATTTAACCCTACTCGTTAAAACATTTGAACCAACTAGTGGTCGTGTCAGCCCGAACTACGTTTTCTCTAATTTCTCATACCAGATGAGGGTATGTAGGCACAAGACGGTGATGTCTTGGTGAGAAACCTTCCCCCCCTTCACCCGTAGTTTTTCGAACTACGTTGACTCTGACTTTCCCATTGCACGAGGGAATACGTAGGCATAGGGCGGTGATGTCCTATCGAGTCTCTTTTCTTTTATTTCACCCTGCGTGCCAGCCTTTTAGATAGTTTTACACCCGTAGATAGACAACAAGCATGGATCCTGTTGAGTACAACAGACGTGGGGGGTGCTCATACCTTCCCCTTGTGTAACCGACTCTCGAACCATAGATTTGGTTGCGATGACCTTGTTTTTTTCCCTTTTTCGTCAGGTTTTCTTTGATCTCTTCCTTTCCATCTCTTTGGGATAAATAAAGTTCAGTGGCGACTCTTTTGTTAGTCAACCAGCCCCCTTTTTCGTAGTAGCGACACCATTCTCCTTTAATCTGGTTGACAACCAAAGCTGAATCACCATATACATCAAGGTTCTTGATTCTCAAGTCAATGGCTTCTTCAATGCCCATGATGCATGCTTCATACTCAGTTTCGTTGTTGGTGCAGGAAAATGTTAACCCGACAATAAATGGTATGTGGGAACCGTGGGGAGTTGTAATGATTGCCCCAATTTCACTGCCATAAGAGTTAGCAGCACCGTAAAAAATCATCTTCCATTGGGAACCTATCTCAGGACCTTCTTCTGGTAGTGGCTCATCATAATCCTTCATCTTCAGAAACATTATATCCTCATCAGGAAATTCAAATTTCATTGGTTGATAATCATCAATCGGTTGCTCTGCGAGATATTTTGACAAAACACTCCCCTTAATGGCCTTTTGGGAGACCTACTAAATATCGTATTCTGTCAGAACCATCTGCCACCTAGAAATTCTTCCTGAAAGCGCTTGCTTCTCGAACACATATTTAATCAGATCCATGTTTGAAATCAACATGGTTTTTTGATTCAACATGTACTGTCTTAGACGTTTAACGGCCCAAGCAAGTGCACATCATGTCTTCTCTAACATTGAGTATGTGGACTCACAATCTGTGAACTTCATACTCAATTAACAGATAGCATGTTCTTTTCTGCCCGTCTCGTCGTGTTGACCAAGAACACAACCCATGGAATTCTCAAGAACCGTCAAGTACATTATCAACGGTCTTCCGGCCACTGAAGGCATCAGTATCAGAGGCTTCTGCAAATATTCTTTTATCTTTTCAAATGCCCTTTGGAAATTTTCATTCCAGAAAACCTCCTGATCTTTCTTTAATAGCTTGAACAATGGTTCACATGTGGCTGTAAGGTGAGATATGAACCTTGCAATGTAGTTCAATCTACCTAGAAAACCACAAACCTCTTTTTCTGTTTTCGGCGTTGGCATTTTTTGTATTGCTTTTATCTTTACAGGATCGACCTTGATTCCTTTTTCGCTAACTATAAACCCCAATAGCTTTCCTGACCGTATACCAAAAGTGCACTTGTTCGAATTCAACCTCAATCTGAATTTCCTCAACCTTTCAAACAGCTTCAAAAGATTAACCAGATGCTCTTCCTCCGTTTGTGACTTTGTGATCATGTCATCAACATAGACCTCGATCTCATGATGAATCATATCATGAAAGAGAGTCACCATCGCCCGCTGGTAGGTTACCCCTGCATTTTTCAATCCAAAAGGCATCACCTTATAGCAAAAAGTCCCTCACAACATGATAAAGGTTGTTTTCTCCATGTCTTCCGGGGCCGTCTTGATCTGGTTATACCCGGAGAAGCAATCCATGAAGGAAAACACTGAGTATTGAGTCGTATTATCAACTATCACATTAATGTGGGGGAGCAAGAAATCTTCTTTCGGGCTCGCTCTGTTCAAGTCTTAGTAATCAACACACATCTTGACCTTACCGTCCTTCTTAGGTACAGGCACAATGTTAGCGACCCGTGGAGGATAGTTCGTAACAGCAAGAAAACCGGCGTCCACTTACTTTTGGACCTCTTCTTTAATCTTAACTACCATATCTGATCTAGTTCTTCTCAACTTCTATTTTACCAGTGGACACTTCTCTCGAAGAGGTAGATGATGAACCACTATATCCATATCCAATCCTGGCATATCCTCGTATGACCAAGCGAAGACGTCTTTATACTCTCGGAGCATCTCTACCAGTCTTCTCTTGACATCGTCTTGCAATGCAGCCCCTATCCTGACTTCTTTTCTATCTTCCTCTGTACCTAGGTTGACAACTTCAATCTCTTCTTGATGAGGCAGAATGACCTTCTCCTCTTGTCTCAGCAGTCTGACGAGCTCTTCAGGCAGGTCTCCGTCTTCATCAATTTCTTCTTCGGCTTGAAATATTGGATTGTCAAAGTCATACTGAGTCATAGACGAGTCTGAATCGGTGGCATCTATGATGTGAAACCTGCATGATGATATTTTGATGCTTAAAATGATATGCAAACAAGAACAAATCACATTGCCATTGTATTGTTAAAATAAAATAAGAAAAACAGGAATCAAAACATTTGAATGTACAAAGACGCCCTTTCATTAATGATAAAAACAAAGTTTAAGCATAAAAAAATAAGGCCCTACAAATGAAAACCACTACGTCCTGGGCAGAATGCAAGGACACACATAATAAAAGCAGATAAATTACTTTTCAAAGGACACTTGGACGACTTCCTCGATGGTCCAATTGCACAGGCTTTGGCCAGGAACACACGGCTGAATCCATGCGTCCATGTCACAATCATTGTCCCCTTCGTCTTCAGATACATCGTTGATTCTGTCGAAGATAACTCCACCACTAGTAAACTGTACCAGACCTCTATACCGCGGAACACTCTGTGAGGAAGAAGGGCTGTATCCCAATCCAAATTTATCCTGCTTGTTGGGGATACTGAGCACCTGACCCCATCCTAGTAAGGAACCAGACTCCACCACCACACGCGCTTCTTTGAAAGAAGACATAGAAATCTCGGGAGTTCTGACCACAACAGAAGGCTTCTCTTTGACTTGAATAGCTTCAAATGCCTGACATAAGGTTTTGTGGATTTCCCCATCCACCTCAACATACTTGAAGGATGATAGCTGACTTATCATTATGTCTTCCTCACCGCACACGGTGACAATATTTCCCCCAACCATGTACTTTAGCTTTTGATGCAAGGTCGATGTGACTGCGCCTGCAGAATGAATCCAGGGTCGACCGAGAAAACAGCTGTACGCAGGCTGAATATCCATTATATAGAAGACAACATTGAAAATATTCGGACCTACTTGAATAGGGAGAGTAACTTCGCCAAACACCTATCTTCTTGTTCCATCGAACGCCCTCACAACAAGATCATTAGGGGTACATATCACGCCTTGGGTGTCTAACTTCATTAAGACCTTCTTGGGAAACACATTGAGTGATGACCCAGTATCCACCAAGACATGTGACAGGACATCCCCTTTGCACTCAATAGAGATGTGCAAGGCATGATTGTGATTCCTTCCCTTAGGAGTCAGGTCTAAATCTGTAAACCCTAAGCCATTGCCAGCATTTGCGTGGGCTACAACCCCCTCAAGCTGATTTACAGAAATCTTCTGCGGCACATACGCTGTGTTCAGAATCCTCAATAGGGCATTCCTGTGTGCTTCCGAGCACAATAGCAAAGAAAAAATTGATATTTTAGATGGAGTCTATTGTAGATGATCAACAATCTTGTAATCGCTCTTTCGAATTAGACACATGAACTCTTTGGAGTCTTTGATCATAGCATCCTTCTCTCCTTGTTGTGAAATCTCTTCCACTATGGCTTTTCCTTTTCCTTTGTCAGGCCTCTCCATATTAACATCGGGCGGTGAAAACACCCTACCACTTCTTATTATTCCACCATTTCCAACTACATTATCAACATATGACCCATCAGACGATGTTCCCCTCAACTCTTGCTTCTGGCCGTTACAAAATACCTCCGCCCCATAATTCCATGGGATGGCTTTAGTACTTTCATATGGCACTGGTCCTGCTTTGGAGATTATAACAGTCGCTGACCTCGGAGGCGCTGATATGTTAATAGTTCTTAAAAGGATCGAGATCGTAGCAATCTCATCCTACTCCTGGTTAATCACCTTCACATCTTTTCTCTCTTTAATCCTGTCAAACTGTAATACCTCTTCATTCATCAAACACTGAATACAATTCTTCAAATTTGCACAACCCTCGGGATGAGCAATACAACCTTCACAACTTTCCACACAACCTGAAAAAACTCCTCCTTTTAACAATATACTTTTAACAAAGCTCAATGGTGTTCTTAATTCTGCTATGTCCATTACCAAATTCAGCTCTTCTTCTTCAATAACAACATTTACTCCGGCCGCTCCATGGTTAGGCATCGGGTTCTGAACCACATTAGGAGCATCATTGGTAAAGTTAATTGCCTTGCTGTCAATAAGGAAGAGCACCTTATGTTTGAAAGCCTTGAAATTATCTATATTGTGGCCCGGAAGGACTGAATGGAAGTCACATATGCCGTTCACATCATAACCCGGAGGCGGCGCGCCAATCAGAGGTGCCAATGTTCTCTTCTGAATCAGTTGAAGTTGAAGCAAATGTTGTAAAAGTTGCGAATACGACATAGGTGGATCATCAAACTGCCTATTCATTATTCTTCCACGATCCTGAAACCGGCGTGGTGTATAGTTTTGTTGTTGCTGTTGTTGTCGTTGTTGTTGTTGTTGTTGTTGTTGTTGAGGTGCTGTAGGAATGGTGATACTTGAAACCTGTGGCTGTTGTTGCTGACGTGGAACCCTGTTCCTGTTCCTGTTTCTGTACCCTGTAACTGCATTTGTTTCTCCTTTTCTTTTCTTGGCATTACCAAAGGTTTTTCTTCCTCCACCAGACGTGGATCCTTCTCCTGCTTGAATATTTCCCAACTTGATACCTTTCTCCACCCTCTCACCAGTATTAATTAGATATGAGAAACTGTCGGACATGTTTCCAATAAATTTTTCATAATATATCCCTGGCAACGTTGCCACGAACATATCAATGAGCTCTCTTTCCACCATTTGAGGCTGAACTCTCGCAGCTAGTTCACGCCATCTTTGGGCATACTCTTTGAACCCCTCGTTACTCCTCTGAGAAAGATTCTGTAGTTGAACCCTATTCGATGCAAGGTTACTATTGTATTGATAATGACGAACGAAAGGATCTCCAAGATCTCTCCAGCTTCTGATATTGGTCCCCTCAAGGCCCATGTACCATTCTAATGAAGGTCCAGAAAAACTGTCTTGGAAGAAGTGCATCAATAGCTTTTCATCATCCGAATAGGCGAACATCTTTCTGTAATATGATTTGAGGTGTACTCTGGGACAAGTTGTCCCTTTGTACTTGTCAAAGTCAGGCACTTTGAACTTTGGTGGAATCTTCAAACCTGGAATCAGCCCCAAGTTAGACATATCAAGACCTAGAGAATTTTGATTCTCAAAATTCCTCATCTTCTGCTTGATCATTCTAAACCTCTTATCCGCATCAGACTGCAACCCTACACCCAGATCTCCCATAGAGAAAATGTCATCTTGTTCACCCTCCTCCAATTGAGGTCCGAAATTTCCATGTGCAACGCTCGCTGCACCAGCTATATGAGCTCCAATTTGATTACCTCCGCCCGGAGGAATAACAACAGTTGGAATAACATTAGATTGAGGCGTACCCCCACCAGCTGGGGGAGGAACGACAATAGCCCCACCATGCAAAACCCTGCTTCCATCCATCCTAGCAATCAAAGGTTGGACAAGTGTTCTGAGTTGCTCCTGGCCATTAGCAACCCCTTGCATAAGATCCATGAACTGCACCATACGGTCCTTGAACTCTTGCAATTCAAGCTAAATCTGATCCATTGCCTTCTACTGATTCCCTCTAGTTGAGTAACATTGAATCGTCCGGTCTGCTATCCTGAAACACTACTGAGAGAAAAACCACAGAGAGATAAGGTTAACGGAACCAGAACACCTGCAATGCAATATGATAATGATGCAAAATCCAAGCATGTAAATATGATTTAGGGAAATTTCCCCTTGATTCTAGTTCCACAGAAGAACAGGATAATGAAGCAGCAACAGATAGGACCACAAAATCCCTCTCATAAATAAAATGAGGATCAGAGTTAACATATACAACACAACACCAAGGAATACAATAGAGTAATCAATACGACCTCATCCAACAATCCTAGTGATGGTCTGAATACAAGATAACAACAATAACAAAAGAAGAACAAAGGGGAAACTAAATCAGGTACGGCAGCGAGTCTGGAACTCTTCTAATAACCTCTTCGTATCGGGATGATCAAGTCGGGCAACCAGCGCCTAAATAAGCAACTCTCTCCTACTGATGACATCTTTCAAGTCTTGAGCATAATCTTCCCAAGCGCCTTCTCCAAAAGCATCTTCAAGTCTGGGCTTCTTCAAATCTGCTCTTATCTTATATTCCTCCAATGTTGCAAGAGCTTCTCGTAGCTTACGGTCGCTTTGGTACTAACGAGATTATTCATCTGGATCTTTTTCATCTTTGATTCAGAGCTGAGTCTTCAACCTAACAATCTACTGATGAAGCTCATCTTCTCTTTCTTGTTATTGGTCAAAGCTGCATTCCATTGATTGTTGAACTTTGATATCTCCAAGCGCGCTTTTTCTAACTCCTTCTTCTTTCCTTTGAGGGCATTACCCATGCTCCTTATATCTTGACCAAGACGTTCCCTGACACGAATTTCTTCAGTCAATTCTCTCCCCATCTTGTTCAGAGTCTCTGTCTTCATCTTAGACAGGTAGGTGGCTTCGTTCTTTTTGCTCCTAAGTTGGATGATCTCCTTTTCTAACTCTTCATTCGCTTTGAGTAGTTCTTCCTTCTCATCCCACAGTTGATTATACTTCTGAATGTGAACTGTTGTCGGTTCTTCAACTACCAAAGGATATAAAGGCTCTCTGATCAAGAACGACAACATCAACCTTTCAACCCTCTCTTGGATCCATTCAACATATGACCCATAGGCTCTGCAATCACCTTTACCCAAGGAAGGCTTTCCTCTCCGATGAATGTTACTCCAAGCTTGTTTCAAACTGTTTAGAGTATCACTATCAGCTGACCCTATGAAATACAGAGATTCCTGTATCCCCTCCTCCTTCGGGTGTTCTCTCAAAGCATAGCCAAATTGTCTGACAAGAGCGGGATTATAATTGACGCCACCTCTCCTTCCTATTAAGGGAACATTGGGAAAGCTTCCACAACTGAAGAGAATCTCACTACCAAGAAGGTCTCTGTTGAACCATACAATATTCTCCGATGTTAAGCCCATGAGCCTTTCTGACCAACCAACTGTGTCTGAGGTATCAACAAAAGGTCCAGACTTAGGAAGATGTGAAATAAACCACCTGTATAGCAGCGGCGCACAGCAAAAGACATTCTTCCCTCTTCTGTTCTCATTCTTGTAGTGTATTGAATGGTAGACATCACCTAGGAGCGTAGGCACAGGATTCCGAGAAGCGAAAATATGAAATGCATCCAAATCCACGAAGTCAGGTACGTTGGGAAACAGGACTATTCCATAGATGCACAAAGCTAGAACTGCGTTGAAAACGACCCAACATCCCTCCTTAGCAAAATGTTGAGCTTTACTCACCAAGAGTGACAGTGGGTAACCAGGAAATCCACCTCTCCATACCAACTGACCATCCAACTCTTCAGATCAGGCTCCTCTTCAGATTGCACAAAAGGCATTTCCTCCAAGACTGGGACTCCCACCAACTGAGCAAACTCCTCCAAAGTTGGCAACAAGACATATCCTGGGAATGTGAAGCAACGCATATAAGGATCATAAAACTATAGCAGTGTGTAAATACCTCCTGACTCAAACTTGGAGACCTTACAGACAAAACTCAGAATCTTCCCATATTCCTTCCTGAAGTCCTTCATAGCACTACGATCAGCCATAGAAATGAGCTTAAGCAGAGGTCCTAACTCTGGCGTCGGGAACTTGTACAAGACATTCTTCTTCATACCAGGCTCCATAATGATGGTGGATTAGATTACTAGAATCAAAGGGAAAATATGCACCTGAAACACAAATACATCCAAATGTTAAAATGCAAATGAAAATGCAGATGCAAACAGGGGATCAAGATTGTTGTGCTGCTGATTGAGATGAACCAGAGTTCTGCTTCGTTGAGAAAATACCAGAACAGACAGAATACCACAACACTGAGATAATAGAAACCCACAATATTCGGGATTAAAAGTCTGCACTGATAAGAAAACCGGGTTGGTTGAAGGTCAAGGTTTCCTGCATAACCCTCCTACTCACAGGTATGGACCTAATCTTTGATAAGGTTCGGCATCCTATGCGGTCGTCAGCATCACAGACTCTCGAGAAACAATGATACGTTCACCATTTTTGGTTTGGCATCATGGCTAAACGAGGAGGCCTCACTTAGCTGACTCCCAAATGATCGATATCCAGAGTCGACAGTATTCAGATCCAACATCCACTCACTATCCTGATGCACAGGATTGGATTTCATCAAAGAAAACCTTGTCTGAACGCGAATTTCGTGAGGAGTAATACATGCCAAAACATACAGGTCCATCACTACTTTCCACTCTAATGCTATGTATATACTCAAGCCTGGGTATTGGGCTTATCTCTTGATGGAACAGTCCCACCCAACAGCGCAGCAATATCATGATAATAAAGTGAGAAAAAATAAAATGCAAATGCAATACTATACAAATGCAACACATATACACACATATACACACCCATAAACAAAAACAAACAAGCGCTAGGATTGACTCGTATAGGGGATGGGAATATTCTCCAGCAGAGTCGTCAGCTATCGCTACTACGAAAAAAGGAGTCGGATGACTAGACAGAAGAGTCACCACCGATTATTATTTATCCCAAAGAGAGGGAAAGGAAACAATCAAAGAAAACCTGACGAAAATGGAAAAGACAAGGTCATCGCAACCAAATCTTGAGTTCGGGAGTCGGCTACTCAAGGGGAAGGTATGAGCACCCCTCACGTCCGTTGTACTCAACGGGATCTACGCTTGTTGTCTAATCTACGGGTATAAAACTATATAAAAGGATGGAGAACGAGGGTGAAAGAAAAGAGACTCGATATGACATCGCCGCCCTATGCATACGTATTCCCTCGTGCAATGGGAAAGTCAGAGTCCACGTGGTTTGGAAAACTACGGGTGAAGGGGGGAAGGTTGTTCGCCAAGACATCATCGTCTTGTGCCTAATTATCCTCATCTGGTATGAGAAATAAGAGAAAACGTAGTTCGGGCTGACACGACCACTGGTTGGTTCAAGTGTTTTAATGAGTAGGGTTAAATCTTCGTTCTAGCAGTTAGGGACGATACCTATTTGCGGTAGAACTAAAACTTAACACACTCTTTCTAAAAATTATTTTGTAAATAATCCTGAAGGATAAAAAGGTTTGATGTTTTGTTTTTTGTTTTTTAGAACATAAGTGAATTGAGTTAGATTTGAAACTCATGTTGCGCTAAAGACTATGACTTGAGAGCTATATCGTCCAAAGGGCATACGCTAAACATTCTAGACAATGTGAGAGGAGGCCCCCGCCTATCATTTCTCATTTGCTTAAGGATCATAGCGTACAACAATTGTTAACATTTATTAAGTGTTTTATGAAAGTTATTAGATGAGGGAACTACCCAATGTTATCACGAAAAGGATTGAAAGCCTAATTTCTCTCCTACTCCCATCTTAAACAGAGGGACTAGGAATCCTAAGGGATCACAGAAAAAGAGCATAAGTAAACACATAGCAATTCAATCACAGATGGAAAGAAATGAGAGATGAAAGTGACTTAAACAAGTCAATGCAATAAGAGGTGCAAACATGAAATGAAAACACAAATACAAGTATGAAATGATGCAACAAGACTCAACAAACAAAATAGACTCAAACACAAGAACAAGTTAACTTAAACAAGTCAACAAGAGATGAGATGAAATGGGAGAAGCGAGCTCCTACAACCATCAACCATCAATCATCAAAGAAGAATGGTGCTATCCTAAGAAGCACACACAAAGAAAAGAGGGAGGAAATAATGTGGGGTAGAAACCACATCAAACACGTCTCAACCATACAATTCTTTAAGATCAAGTAAGGCAAGTGCAGAACAACAATGCAAAAGGAAACCCAAATGCTCATGACAAACTCAAAGTGTATACATTAACACCAAATCATCATGAACAAATGGTAAACCAAAGAGGGAAGAAGTAAAAAATAAAGAGAATGTTTCAAATCCAAGCTCAAAGCAAAAGGGAATCACAAGCATGATCATGTACAAGTGAAGAACCAAACTTCTATCATAATCTCAACACTTAAGACAAGTGGAAAAGCATGACAAAAAAGGTAACTTGTGATGCAAGTTACACATGAAAATGACCTCTAACAAGTAAAACAACATCTCAAGTATGTTAGAAAGATGTAACCAAGCTCAAAATATGCTTAAGGGATCACTCATGATCATATCCCAAAGACTAGGTCAAGACTAGCATGTGTAAGCATGGCAAAAGATGACTTGAATTTGAAGCAACCATTAAAAATAGAGGACAAATCCAATAAATTCCAAATAAATCACTCGAGTCAATATGAAACAATCACCAAACATAATGAAAAAGCTCAAGATCAAATTCAACTCAAAGCACCATCAACTAAGTCCAAGAAGGCATGATGTTCCACTTTATCGAGTATGTGTCGAGGGTCAACAAAAGTCAAAGGAAAACCAAATGAAAATTGATCATTGACCACTCAAATCAACCTTCAAAGATGCTTAAATCCATCACCTATGTGAGGGAGAAGAATTGGTCATAGGGGATTTAAATTTGAAGTCCAATGGTCATGATCAAATTAGGGTAAACACCAAAATACACATTAAATCTTAAATTCCAAATAAAATATTAAAATAAATGAAAAATAAAAATAAAAACATGAAAAATTAAATGACATCTTGAAATAACAGAAAATGATTTTTGGGGATTTTTGTGAATTAAGGAACTATTTTAAAATAATTAAAAGTTAAAATGTAAATAGAATAAAATAAAGTAAAACACAAAGGCAAGGAGGGGTGTGACCAGCAATACCAAAATGAACTGATTCTCTTTGTTAGCACGCAAATGGGCTAAATAGGTGGGGTGTGAAAATCAATTCGCCCAAAGCCTAATACACAAAGCCAGGTTTAAATCAAACTCAATGTTTCATTAACTGACGTGGATTCAACGCCCCACATGGCACGGTCAAACCAATACAAGCATGCCACCATACCCAGTCAACAAGTCCAACTTTGCCAACTCATCCCTGGCCTGAAAAAGAACCAGACGCCGGAGCTAGGACTCCGGTCGTCTTCTCCAGCCAGCTCGCCGGAGATCAGGGATCAAATCTCAATAAAAATGCCAGATTCTTACATTATTCGAAAGCTCTTTCCATGTAGAGTACGAATCCACCATTCATTTTCAAAAAAGGTTCTTAAAAACACATGAAATCAGACCACAATTTTTGAAAGCATAAACTAAAAATGCATCAAACACTCATAGTAACCAATCAAACATTGCCTATACTAGATAGGACTTCAGATGCAAGCCAAATGATCCTATTCACTTGTTTAGAATGAGAGGTTTGATTTGTGAAAATTACCAAACGGAGTGGTTCCACTGACCCTTCAAAAAATGCTTGCAAGCTTCAGTTTCAAGCTTCTAAACTCCTCTTTGATCTTCATTGATGATGTTTTGAGCAAAATTTTGGAGAAATATCCACAGAGTAAGCAGATTCGAAGAAGGGAAAATTTTGTGAAATTTGGAGTCACTCTCTTCTCTCTCACGCAGCCAGTTCCTTCTGAGGTATTAGGGAAACTTTAGAACTTAAATATGGTGGACTTTCACACTCCATGCAGGCCCATGTTGACTGCTTCACTTGGTTTCCAATTTCAGCAAAAAAATTACTTCTTAATGCACCCATGGGTTTAGCAACTTTCTCATTCCTTTCTTGTCAGCAAATAGTCATGTGTGGTGTGTAGGAATGAATGGGATTGGTTTTGGTCATGTAGAATGCCTTGTACCAAGTTTTGCAACATGACTTCTTATGGTATAAAGTTTTAAAATGTGGCATAAAACATGTGTTGATGTTTGTCCAAATAAGTTAAAATGGACCATGACCAATATAAGGATGATGTGGTGTGAAAAAAGTCCACACATTAGGTCAAATGATGACTTGAAATGTAAGGTATCCAAATCATGTCCAAAAATCAAATTTTCACTTTCAAAATGGCTCAAAAGATCACACAATCCATCAAATTCCATGGGAATCAAGCTCATGATTAATTTAAGGCAATGTGACCCAACTTTCATGTGGCACAAAATTGCATTTGAGACCTTGAAGTTCATGGAATTGACCATTGAAAAGAATGACATATAATGAACTTTCCCAAAATACCCTTGACTTGTGAAGACCATAACTTGATATGTACACATGAGAATGAGGACTTCTAAGTCTTTTTGGAAAGCTAAGATCATGAGGAATAACTTTCATATTCACTTAAAAGTGAGGAGAAGCTTAGTTTCAAAAGAAAAATATCTTGGAAGATAGTTGACTTTGAGTACCTCAAAAATCTTTTCATCTGAGGACACCAACTTGTTGACATCATAACTTGAGATGTAAAAACTGAATGGATGATTTCTTGTACTCAAAATAAATCTTGAGATGATGAAAAAGTCTCATGTTTGTTGGAAAATGAGATTGACCTTGCATCATAGTGAAAATTGTCTTTGAAATTAGACACGAAAGAAGAGGATTTTACACTAAAATCATATGAAACCCTAATTTAGTAACTCTTTGAACTCTTGAACTCCTTGATTTAATCTCCTCATGACATCCAAGATGCTTCAATATGACTTCCCATGTCTTCAATGGTCAAGAACCATGTCTTAAACCCTCTCAAGTCCACAGTTGCCTTTGGGTTGACCAGATGAAACCCTAACACCATATCCTTTGACTGAAGCTTTTGAAGATGAATTGAATGACCATACAAGCTCCATAAAGACCCCTCAAGATACACATTATGCTTTTGAATCATGCCTTATCCAAATAGACAACCTCATGAACCTCTGAAGATCCTCAGGATAGGAGATCACACCCATACACAAATCCTCTCCTCTCAAGGAGCTTTGAAACCCACATTTTATGGCAATAAACTCTTGATGGCTTGCACATGATACCCTTGCATGAGCTTGAACAAAGAAGCTCTCCTCTTGAATGACAAAACAACACTTCTTGATCCCCTGATAGAACCAATGTTATACAAATGCAAAATGCTAAATGAAAAGAAACATAAGCCAAGTTAGAAAGAAAAGATTGGTCAAATTTTGGGGTGCAACACTTTTCCTCAGACATCTTTTCACCAAGAGCACTAGAAGCATTGGCAATCTCAAGAATATTCATATTAAAGTCATGCATACTCTCATTATCTTTCATTCCCAGGATTTCAAACTTAGTAGTGAGGAGTTGAAGTCTAGACATTTTTACCTTGGATGTGCCTTTATGAATAGTCTTTATAATCTCCCATGTTTCCTTAGCAATAACACAATTGTTAACCAACCTGAATATGTTACTATCAATTCTGTTGAACAAGGAATTCAAGGCCTTGGAATTTCCCAGAGCCAGATCATCTTCTTCCTTTGTCCATTTTTCCTCAGGTTTTAAATCAGATGTAGCCTTTCCATCTTTATCAATAATCACAGGATGTTCCCATCCTTTTATGACAACTTTCCATACCTTGTTGTCCAGAGATTTTAAGAAAGCAACCATCTTAGGTTTCCAATATTCATAATTATTCCCATCCAGAACAGGTGGTCTGTTTACAAATCCTCCTTCTTTGTCCATGGTACCAAAAAGTATAGTCCCTAGATCTCACCCAGAACCAGAGCAGGATGCCTGCTCTGATACCAATTGAAATTCTGGTATCAGATATTAGATGTCGAAGGAGATGTTCATGACACAAATATTTGTTTGATAAGAACAAAGAACAAGGCAAAACAAATAACAATTAAAAGAGACACAGCAGTTGTTAACCCAGTTCGGTGAAAACACACCTACATCTGGGGGCTATCAAGACAGGGAGGAAATTCACTAATAGTAGAATTAATTCAGAGCTAAACTCCCAATTTACAACTCCTCACTTAATCTCTACCCATGCAACTTCTGCCTAGAACACTCATAGACAAGAGACACCTCTCACTCCCCCTCAATCACAGCAGTGATAACAATCAACAGAGTAAAAAGACTTTAGAAGACACTCTTCAAAGTCACAACTTGATCTTGCTTAAAATCTTCAATCAAGTACAATACACTCTTGCTTACAAGTTTTGAGTGAACAATTTACAATTAACAACCTAGTCCAATTCACACATTAAACGATGAGTGAATGGCTCACAAAACTAAAACACACGAATCCTAAACCTTACACAGTTGCACACACTTTAATCCTTGCTTCTATGATCTTCAAGCTAGGGTTATGTCTCCTTAAATAGCAATGCAGAATGGGCTTGGGATGTGGCAAAATTAACAGTAGGTTTGAGAAGATTTCAATCTTCATAAATAGCAACAATTATCCAGATTTGATTTGATCAATCAGATCCAATCAAATCAATCTCCTAATCTTCAAACAATCTTATGAAAATAACTCCAAATCAAATCTAATCTGATCCATAATAAGTGTATCAGAAATACCTTTAGAAGGCCACTAAAAACACATAGGTCTTATACCATAGAAGTGCAGCCAGCTTGCACAGACAGAAAAGGACACAAACACATTCATACAGAATGTTTAGTGTATGAGTGTCAACACATCTTGTTTGACATCATGAGAAAAGACCTGTTACAAAGCACAAAGAAACCTGTTGATCCTTGTTGCTACGCGGAAAATGACACAGAGTCGCCACCAGATTTTATTCATCCCAAGGAGAAAAAGGGAAATAGCGATAAAACCTTTAGGAAAATAGCATGATCAACGCAACCAAGTCTTAGGGTTCGGGAGTCGGTTATACAAGGGGAAGGTATTAGCACCCCTCGCATCCATCATACTCGATGGGAACCTTCTAGGTTGTCTTGCTTGAGTGAGTGTTTTTAATCTAAAAGTTTGCTTGTTTTAAAAAGAAAAAAAGTTTGGTTTTTTATTATAGTGCTCGCCAAGGATTGTGGGCCTTGTGCCTACGTATCCTCACTTAAAAGAAGTGAAGAATCAGAGCTCCGTAGTTCGGAGACTTGTGAAATGGTTGTTTGTTAGTTGTTTTTATACCTAAAAGTCTGAGTTGCACCTAAGAGGGGGGGGGGGGTGATTTAGGTTCTTTTTGTAATTTTCTGGTTTTAAGAGTGATTTGTTACTTTCTTTAAGTTGAGTGATGTTATGAAAGCTGTAAAGGCAGAAAGTAAAAGAGACACAGGAAATTTATAGTGGTTTCCCTCACACTCCGAGAGTACTCCACTCCCCTTTCGACTCGAAAGAGATTTCACTATAGTTAGGATCAGTGTACAACTTTCTTTCTAACCTATAGGGAGATCAAAGGCTCTTAAACACCTTTAAGATCTAAACACTAAGTGCAATGAGAACAATTCTATTCAATGCACACAATTGCTTTCAACAATCCTGAACAGCAAGGGGAAATAAATACAATTTGGTTTGTAATGATTTGTAACAATGTATACAGTTGTTTTGTCAATTTTGAGATTGATCTTCTCTTTCAATGAGATTTTCCACAAGTATCTAAGACTTATTGCTCAAGAATTTTCTTTCAAAGGATATGAAATTTATGCAGAAAATTCTTTGTGAAAAGTGATTTTACTTAGATGTGGAAAAATGAAATTATGTTAAAGATTTTGATTGAAAGAAATTGATAGATATTGAAAAAGAAGTTTTTTTTTTGAATTTGAAAAATTTTAGGTATTTATATTACATAAACACCTCTTGAGAAAAACATGCAAATCTCAAGAAAAAATGATGAACAATTGTCATGTTTCAAGGGAAACATTCCACAGAAGATTGATTGAAGAGATGCAATTTTTCAGAATGATTTTTCAGAAATGTTCAGTGAGCAATCGATTGCACAAAGAGACCAATCGGTTGCACCTTCACAAAAATACTTGAAAATTCAAATTTTTAGCAGAGCAATCGATTGCACCTTTCAGACCAATCGATTGCACTTCAAAACAGAAGTGAAAATAGAGAAATTTTTAAGCATGCAATCGGTTGCACAAAAGCAGCAATCAATTGCTTACTGAAACAGAAGCAAAAATGAGTCAAAATTTTGATCATGCAATCGATTGCACTTTCAAAAACTTAGAAAGAATTTTGTTTTAAAAGGTGTGTTAGTGTGAAAAGTAATGTAAAAGATTTTTAATGATTTGAGCAATTAGGACTTAAACACTTGATGAAAGTTCTCATTATACCTTATGAGGAAAACATCCTTTAAGTTTTGTCTTTGTCCTGATTCTGATATCTTGAAATGGTTGATCATCTTTGCCTTCTTTTGTCAAGTGATTTGTCTTCATCAAAACATACATTGATCTCTGAGAATCTTGATTTCACATTCTCCCCCTTTTTGATGATGACAAAGCATTCTTCTTTTGTTGCAATGTTCTTTCCAGCAAGTTTTTTTCTCCCCCTCAATATATGAAGTTTTGAGAAGTTCTGAATTTGTATTGAGGTTCGAAATAGCCTTGTATTTGTACCTTAAGGATTAAGACAACAAGCAAGAAAAGAGGGTAACATCCTTCTCCCCTTTTGACATTATCAAAAAGAAGGGAAAGATATATTAAGGCAAAATAATATATATATATATATATATATATATATATATATATATATATATATATATATATATATATATATATATATATATATATATATATATATATATATATATATATATATATATATATATATATATATATATATATATATATATATATATATATATATATATATATATATATATATATATATATATATATATATATATATATATATATATATATATATATATATATATATATATATATATATATATATATATATATATATATATATATATATAGATAATAGACAAAGAGATAGACATAGATAATAATTTAAAAATAAAATACAAACTTAGTCATTCAAAGTGCAAATTTGAAAGAGTACAAAGAAAAACAGAAAGTACAAAATTCAAATAACATAAATGTCTTTGAAGAAACATAAAGAAACATAATAATAATTTATGACAGATCCATGTTGGGGTTAAAGGTTTGTTGGTTTAGAAATGTTAACTGGAGAGGTGATGGACGAGTTGGAGGGATTTCCGGGTTCGAAGGATCATAGGGCGGAATGTATAAGTGAGAGTAAAGATAGGAGAATTGTTGATTGACGACCTCTTAGAAGTTCTTGATCTGAGTGTTTGTTGACTCTTGAATAACATTGTATTGGTTATTGATGTAAGTGTTGAGATTTCCGAATTGTTGAGTCATGTAATCCATTAATTATAAGTTACTCGGGCCATGTTCAGAAGGAGGAGGAACATCATCATCGTCTTCATTCTCTTGCTCATCATTTTCAGTCATTCCTTCACCAAGGTAAACAATGGTTTTTCTTTCTGGGTCGTATTTGACACCCCTCCGAGAGTCCACATTTTTTATTGAGATTTTGTTGATATTATAGTCCATGAGACACTTATCAAACCCTTCAAAGTCAACTTCAAAGTGTTCCAAAATCTTTGTGATGAACCATGCATATGGTAGAAACTTTGATTTTTCGTTGATTCCACGCATGTGAACCAAGATTAAATATGCCCAGTTTAGTTCAATGCCATTCTTAACAGTGTATAAGATCTGCATCTCTACGTCAGTCACAATGCAGTGGTTTCCTGCCCTTGGCAACATTATGTAAACCAAAAAATAGTGAAACAACCGATCATTGATGTTGAAAATACCTGGTGACCATGAGTTTCGTGAAGGTTCCATGCTGCCTAAGGATCTGACACGTTTTTCATGAAATTTTGCTTCAGACATTCGGCCAAGAGTCCAATAGAATCGTCTTTTGTTTAATGACTCCCGAGATGAGTCTTCATCATACAGTTTCCCACCGGAGGTTGGTATCTCCAGAATCTGTCCAACTGCCTTTGAGTGAAGTGGGATTCTCTTTCCTCTGACATATCTTACAAGTTTGCCTTCCTCCATTTATAAATTGTTATAGAACAATCGTACCAAATTCGGATAGTATGGACCAGATGAGGAAATCAATGGTTCCAAACCACATGCAATCAAAGAATCTTGAAAAAAAAACATTCTTTAGGGAATGATGAGAGAATACCATATTTTGGTGTTTGCACAACCTTCTTCTGAAAGTACTTAGTGAACCTTTCCCTTTGTTCATCGTTCAAGTGTTGAAGAACAAGTGGAGATTATGAAGATGAAGAGGCTGGACCTTTGCCCTTGCTTTGTGCTGAAATCTTCCTTTTTGAACGTGAAGCCATGAGAGAATGATGAAGGGATTGAGAGTTAGGGTTTAAGAGAGTTCTGTTGGGAGTTTTGATTTTTGGGAGAGTTGGTTAAGTTAGGTTATGAGAAGTTGGGTTTTATAATGGTTGAGAGAGGAGATAAACTTTAATGTGGGATATGAGTAGTTGAAGGTATTGATGATTAAGACTTTGGGAAGATGGGAATTGATGGTCAAAGTCTTGTGAATATGACTAAGTAGTAAAGGATAGTCATAGGTAGGTCAAAAGTATAATGATAGGGTAGTTGGAAAGTTTAAGAATTCAAGGATCTATTAAATAGAGAGAAAAAATAGTTTTACAGTAGGTGCAATAGATTGGCACAGTGGTGCAATCGATTGCTCTACAAAACAGAAACAAAATGTGGCAAAAACTACAGGGTGCAATCAATTGACACAGGGGTGCAATCGATTGCTTGCTTCAAAAATTTAAAAGATTTAGGAAACTTACAGTGAGCAATCGATTGACACAGAGGTGCAATCGATTGCATGCAGTGAAATTTTTAGAAAAACACCACAGGTGAAGTTCTTTCATGATTCAACGTCAGTTTCATCCCGAATTCCAAGTCCGGCCTAGGGACAAGATTCCAAACTTGATTTATTTCAAACTGGTTTAGTTCTTCTTGCATAGCTATTATCCATTGATCATCACCTAAGGCTTCAATGATTTTGGCTGGTTCAATTTGCGAAACAAATGCCATGTTTAGACAAGCATCCTTGAGGGTTAATCTTATTGTAACACCTTGACTGATATCACCAATGACTTTATCGATCGGGTGTTCTCTATGAGTTCTCCATTCTTTAGGTAGATTATTGTGTACTTCATTTTATTGTGAATCCTCTTGCCGCTGTTTTGGTTGATTACTTGCAATATCTTTGAGAGTATTTTCTTGAGAAATTTCTACTACATCATTATCATCATCAATAATATCATCCTCCTTGGAGGGGTTAGATTCATCGAAAAAACATGCATAGATTCTTCAATAGTTAAAGTTCTTTTGTTAAAAATTCTAAAAGCTTTACTTGAGAGAGAATAGCCGAGAAAAATACCTTCATCGGATTTCTCGTCAAACTTACCGAGATTATCTTTGTCATTGTTCAAGACAAAGCATTTACACCCGAATATGTGGAAGAAGGATATGTTCGGTTTTCTCCCTTTGAAAAGTTCATAGGGGGTTTTCTTGAGAATTGGTCTGATGTTCACACAATTACTTACAAAACACGCCGTGCTTACCGCATGTGCCCAAAAATATTTAGGAAGGTTTGAATCACTAAGCATTGTTATTGCAAGTTCTACCAATGACCGATTCTTTCTTTCTACGACACCATTTTGCTGTGGAGTTCTTGGTGCAGAGAAATTGTGTGAGATTCCATTTTCCTCGCATAATTCTTCAAATAAAGCATTTTGGAATTCTCCACCATGGTCACTTCTAATGGAGACAATTGAAAGTGACTTCTCATTCTGAATATGTTTTGCATACTTCTTGAATGCCTTGAAAACTTCACTTTTCTGCACTAAGAAGAACGTCCATGTATATCTAGAGAAGTCATCAACAATTACTAATGCATAAACATTACCTCCAAAACTTTTTGTTTTTGACGGTCCGAAGCGATCCATGTGTAACAATTGCAGTGGCCTAGTAGTGGACACTACATTCTTGGATATGAAAGTTGATCTGGTCTATTTCCCTTTTTGACATGCACCACACAATCTATCTTTGATGAATTTGATCTTTGGAAGACCAACAACTAAGTCATGTTTGATCAATTTGTTCAAATGCTCCATATGAATGTGAGCAAATCTTTTATGCCATAGCTAAGAGTCATTGTTGTTTGCCATAAGACACTTAACCTTCAAAGATATGTTATCAAGGTAAATCATAAAAATATTATTAATTCTATTACCTTTTAACATTACCTTAGAAGTGACTTCGTTTTCTATCAAACATTCATCTTTAGTGAAGTTGATTCTGAAACCTTTGTCACAAAGCTGACTAATGCTAAGTAGGTTATGCTTTAGGCCTTCTACATAAAGGACATCTTCTATGGTTGTAAAAGGTGGTGCACCAATGCTGCATACGCCAAGGATCTTCCCTTTGTTATTATCACCATAGGTTACAAATTCTTTGGCCTTAAGCGTTAGATGTGAAAATTTGGTAATGTCACCCGTCATATGCTTTGAACACCCACTATCAAGATACCACTAATATGAGAAGGCCTTCAAGCATACCTACAAAAAAAGATTAAGTTTCATTAGGTACCCAACTTGCCTTGGGTCCTTCATAGTTAGTGCCTTTCTTGACCCACACATAATGCCCTTTAGCAATACTAAAGTTTCTAGCATAGTAGGCATTAGGTGTATGGCCTTTGATACCACAACAAAAACAGGTGGGCTCAAAATTACTCTTGTATCTAGAAGGATAAGGTTTTTTCTTATTAACAACCTTCTTCTTGGGGTATTGATGAACCACTTTAGGCTTGACCACTTTCTCTTTTGGAGTTTGTTCACTAGTTTTAACGAAGATGGTTTTGTTGAAACTTGGTTTAGAAAATTTTGAGTAACCAAGTCCACTTTTATCATTTGAGAATCTTTGTTGGCTAAGAACTACCTCTAATCCAATTTTTCCTTTTTCATACCTTTCAAGAACTCTTTTTAATTGGACAATTTAAAAGGAAAGTGACTCACTTTGTGCATACAAAATTCTGTTTTTGTTCACTAATCAATTTCTGTTTTTCATCTTTGAAATTATTTTCCATTATTTCAATCTTTTCTTCTAGAGTTGAAATTTGATTCTTTTGTGATGAAATAGTTTTGTACAGAATTTTGCATTCACTCAGAAGTTCATCAATTTCCCCTTGAGCATCATCATCATAAATTAAAAAATTATTACTAACCTTGTCGTCTTCATCATCAGAGTGATGTGAAGCCATTAGGGCTATATTTGCGGTTTGATCACTATATGATTCTGATGAAGAGCTTATCTTGTTATCCTCCCATGCTACATATGCTTTATTTTTCTTGAACCCCATTTTGCTTTTAGAGGCATCGTTCTTAGAGAGTTTAGGACAATTTGGTTTGATATGTCCTTGTTTTCCACATTCATAGCATTTGACGTCTTGTGTGGATGTTGATGTCTCCTTCTCTTTGTTCTCTGAAAACTTCTTTCTCTTCATATAGTCAGAATTTCCAATATTATTTTTAGAGCCAAAATATTTTCCTAACCTTTTTACAAGCAGCATGAAGTTTTCGTCTTCAACCGGATCGTCTGCTTTTTATACTTCTTTAGAATCAGCCTTTAATGCGATACTTTTAGATTTATTCTCTTGATTCTCATGTTTCTCCAATCGCCCAAGTTCTGTTTCATGTTCTTGAAGTTTTCCGAACAATGTGGCGGATGTCATCGTGGATAGGCTTTTCTTTTAAGAAATTGCTATCACCTTGGGCTGCCATTCTCTGGACAAAGATCTAAGAACTTTAAGATTTAATTCATCATTAGTTAATGTCTTACCGAGTGCTATAAGATGATTTGTCAAGTGCACGAATCTTTTCTGCAAATCAAGAATTGATTCTCCTGGCTGCATTCTGAATAACTCGTATTCTTGACTCAACGTGTTCAACCTTGATCTTTTAACTTCAATGGTTCCCTCATGTGTTTCCACTAAAGTGTCTCAGATTTCCTTTGTTGATGTACATGTTGAGATACAAAAGAATTCGTCCATGCTTAGTGCACTTTGTAGAAGATTGATTGCCTTTTTGTCATAGAGAACCTTTTTCTTATCATCGTCATCCCATGAGGCTTTGGGCTTTGTTGATCCAACACCATTAACGACCGTTGTGGGAATGGAAGGACCATTTTGGACAGCATCCCATATTTCATCTCCTTGTGCTTCTAAGTGAGCCTTCATACGAATTTTCCAGAAATCAAAGTATTCACTACAAAACAGTGGAGGCTTGTTGCTACTACCACCGTCTTTGAATACACCTTTGTTATTTGCGGAAGCCATACTAGATTGATTAGGAACAAGTTACCTAAACCTGCTCTGATGCCAATTGAAAGTCTAAGTTGCACCTAAGAGGGGGGGGGGGTGAATTATGTTCTTTTTGAAATTTTCTGGTTTTAAGAGTGATTTGTTACTTTCTTTAAGTTGAGTGATGTTATGAAAGCTGTAAAGGTAGAAAGTAAAAGAGACACAGGAAATTTATAGTGGTTCCCCTCACACTTCGAGAGTACTCCACTCCCCTTTCAACTCGAAAGATATTTCACTATAGTTAGGATCAGTGTACAACTTTCTTTCTAACCTATAGGGAGATCAAAGGCTCTTAAACACCTTTAAGATCTGAACACTAAGTGCAATGAGAACAATTCTCTTCAATGCACACACTTGCTTTCTACAATCCTGAACAGCAATGGGAAATAAATACAATTTGGTTTGTAATGATTTGTAACAATGTATACAGTTGTTTTGTCAATTTTGAGATTCATCTTCTCTTTCAATGAGATTTTCCACAAGTATCTAAGACTTATTGCTCAAGAATTTTCTTTCAAAGAATATGAAATTTATGCAGAAAATTTGTTGTGAAAAGTGATTTTACTTAGATGTGGAAAAATGAAATTATGTTAAAGATTTTGATTGAAAGAAATTGATAGAGATTGAAAAAGAAGTTTTTTTTTTTAATTTGAAAATTTTTAGGTATTTATATTACATAAACACCTCTTGAGAAAAACATGCAAATCTCCAGAAAAAATGATGAACAATTGTCATGTTTCAAAGGAAACATTCCACAGAAGATTGATTGAAGAGATGCAATTTTTCAGAATGATTTTTCAAAAACGTTCAGTGAGCAATCGATTGCACAAAGAGACCAATCGATTGCACCTTCACAAAAACAATTGAAGATTCAAATTTTCAGCAGAGCAATCGATTGCACCTTTCAGACCAATCGATTGCACTTCAAAACTGAAGTGAAAATAGAGAAATTTTTAAGCATGCAATCGATTGCACAAAAGCAGCAATCGATTGCTTACTGAAACAGAACCAAAAATGAGTCAAAATTTTGATCATGCAATCGATTGCTCTAAGAGTGCAATCGATTGCACTTTCAAAAACTTAGAAAAAATTCTGTTTTAAAAGGCTTGTGTTAGTGTGAAAAGTAATGTAAAAGATTTTTAATGATTTGAGCAATTAGGACTTAAACACTTGACGAAAGTTCTCATTATACCTTCTAAGGAAAACATCCTTTAAGTCGCGTCTTTGTCCTGATTCTGATAGCTTGAAATGGTTGATCATCTTTGCCTTCTTTTCTCAAGTGATTTGTCTTCATCAAAACATACGTTGATCTTTGAGAATCTTGATTTCACATTCTCCCCCTTTTTGATGATGACAAAGCATTCTTCTTTTGTTGCAATGTTCTTTCCGGCAGGTTTTTTCTCCCCCTCAATATATGAAATGTTGAAAAGTTATAAATTTGTATTGAGGTTTGAAATATCCTTGTATTTGTACCTTAAGGATTAAGACAACAAGCAAGAAAAGAGGGTAACATCATTCTCCCCCTTTTGACATTATCAAAAAGAAGGGAAATATGGATTAAGGAAAATTAATATATATAGATAATAGACAAAGAGATAGACATAGATAATAATTTAAAAATAAAATAAAAACTTAGTCATAAAGTCAAAGTGCAAATTTGAAAGAGTACAAAGAAAATTAGAAAGTACAGAATTCAAATAACATAAATGTCTTTAAAGAAACATAATAATAATTTATGACAGATCCATGTTGGGGTCAAAGGTTTGGTTGTTTGGAAATGTTGATTGGAGAGGTGATGGACGAGTTGGAGGGACAACCGGGTTCGAAGGATCATAGGGCGGAATGTATAAGTGAGAGTAAAGAATAGAGAATTGTTGATTGATGGCCTTTTGGAAGTTGTTGATCCGAGTGTTTGTTGACTCTTGAATAACATTGTATTGGTTATTGATGGAAGTGTTGAGATTTCCAAACTGTTGAGTCATGTAATCCATTAATTTTTGGTTACTTGGGCCATGTCCAGAAGGAGGAGGAACATCATCATCATCTTCATTCTCTTGCTCATCATTTTCAGCCATTCCTTCACCAAGGTAAACTTTGGTTTTTGTTTCCGGGTCGTATTTGACACCCATCCGAGAGTCCACATTTTTGATTTAGATTTTGTTGATATTATAGTCCATGAGACACTTATCAAACCCTTCAAAGTCAACTTCAAAGTGTTCCAAAATCTTTGTGATGAACCATGCATATGGCAGAAACTTTGATTTTTCGTTGATTCCACGCATGTGAACCAAGATTAAATATGCCCAGTTTAGTTCAATGCCATTCTTAACAGTGTATAAGATCTGCATCTCTATGTCCGTCACAATGCAGTGGTTTCCAGCCCTTGGAAACATTATGTAAACCAAAAAATAGTGAAACAACCGATCATTGATGTTGAAAATACCTGTTGACCATGAGTTTCGGGAAGGTTCCATGCCGATTAAGGATCTAACACGTTTTGCATGAAATTCTGCTCCAGACATTCGGCCAAGACTCCAATAGAATTGCCTTTTGTTGTATGACTCCCAAGCTGAGTCTTCATCATACAGTTTCCCACCGGAGCGTGGTATCTCCAGAATCCGTCCAACTGCCTTTGAGTGAAGTGGGATTCTCTTTCCTCTGACATATCTTACAAGTTTGCCTTCCTCCATTTGTAAATTGTTATAGAACAATCATACCAAATCCGGATAGTATGGACCGGATGAGGAAATCAATTGTTCCAAACCACATGCAATCAAAGACTCTTGAAAAGAAAAACATTCTTTAGGGAATGATGAGAGAATACCATATTTTGGTGTTTGTACAACCTTCTTCTAAAAGTACTTAGTGAACCTTTCCCTTTGTTCATCGTTCAAGTGTTGAAGAACAAGTGAAGATTCTGAAGATGAAGGGGCTGGACCTTTGCCCTTGCTTTGTGCTGAAATCTTCCTTTTTGAACATGAAGCCATGAGAGAATGATGAAGGGATTGAGAGTTAGGGTTTAAGAGAGTTCTGTTGGGAGTTTTGATTTTTGGGAGAGATGGTTAAGTTAGGTTATGAGAAGTTGGGTTTTATAATGGTTGAGAGAGGAGATAAACTTTAATGTGGGATATGAGTAGTTGAAGGTATTGATGATTAAGACTTTGGGAAGATGAGAATTAATGGTCAAAGTCTTGTGAATAGGACTAAGTAGTAAAGGATAGTCATAGGTAGGTCAAAAGTATAATGATAGGGTAGTTGGAAAGTTTAAGAATTCATGGATCTATTAAATAGAGAGAGAAAACAGTTTTACAGTAGGTGCAATCGATTGGCACAGTGGTGCAATTGATTGCTCTACAAAACAGAAACTAAATGGGGCAAAAACTACAGGGTGCAATCGATTGACACAGGGGTGCAATCGATTGCTTGTTTCAAAAATTCAAAAGATTTAGGAAACTTACAGTGAGCAATCGATTGACACAGAGCTGCAATCGATTGCATGCAGTGAAATGTTTAGAAAAACACCACAGATGAAGTTCTTTCATGATTCAATGTCAGTTTCATCCCGAATTCCAAGTTTGGCCTAGGGACAAGATTCCAAACTTGAATTCTTTCAAACTGGTTTAGTTCTTCTTGCATAGCTATTATCCATTGATCATCGCCTAAGGCTTCATTGATTTTGGCTGGTTCAATTTGCGAAACAAATGCCATGTTTAGATAAGCATCCTTGTGGTTTAATCTTGTTGTAACAAGACATGAGTTGATAAAATCCAACTCAAGACATTTCTAACAGCAGTGAGATTTCAAACATGGCACCAATCAACAAAGCATCATGAGTTGACCAACTCATAACTTTAAAATAGTTTGACAAAAAAGTACACCAACAAGATGGTGTTGGTCATCATGGATCAAAATGGGCCTCAACAACATCATATGAATCATCTCAAGCCAAAGTCCTTACCAAGACTAAATAAAACTACATAACTTTAATCAACAAAACTCAAAACAAAATGGCAATGTTGATCATCATAGATCAAGATATGCTTCAACAGTATTTTTGTGAATCACTTAAACATCACCATGCCAACAGTCCTAACACAAAAATTCTAATGGCAGACTAATCTACACAAGCTACAGCTAGTCATGAGACAAGTTTTAAACAACAATCAAGAATTGACAAACTCAACTTCCAAGCCAGTTTTGGGACAGCATAGTTGTAAGTTTACATAACAATGTCTAAACCATCTAAGAAAACCAAAAGTCATAAACATGATGCATAATGAGGAGGTTTAGGGCTACATACCTCTTGTAGACCTCCAAAAGCAAGCTATCAGCTTTAAGCAAGATGTTCCTCCTTCCTTTGAGCAAGCCTTGAGTTTTCTTCCTTTTGAAGCAATAAGTGGTTTTTGAGGAGAGTTGAGAAAAAGGATTTCCAGTGGTTGTTTTAGGTTATGGAAAATTGGTATGACCTAAATGGGGAGTGTTGAAAATGTCATAATGATGGAAAATGGTTTATGTAGGGATTTGGCATGAAATGTGCATAAAAGTCAAACTTAGGTGTGTGAGAAGTTGACTTTTAGATTTATGGTGTTTTTGATTAAACTAATTATTGGAATAGATTCAAATGGTGAGTTTAAGTTTGTGTGGATGGTCTTTATGGTGGTTTCATGGCTAGAAATGATGCTGGTGTGAAAAATGCAAAGAAGCAATTTTTGGTGGTTTTGTGACTTTCTTCACTTTCAAGCAAGGAGGGAAAGAGTGAGAGCTGTGTGTTCCTTGTATTTTGGATAGCTCTGGTGTACCTAAAAGAGTGGAAGGAAGCATCTATTTATAGGCCATGAGAGGGGTTTGGGCCAGATTTGGCATTTTGGTCTTGGAGGGAAATTTAGGAAGAAAACCTGTCCAAGATTTGGTACAGCTGCACACTCAACTCCTTGGCTCAATTGTGATGCAAAAATCAAGTGGCATAAGGGTAATGGAGGTGACTGAAGTGAGGCTAAAGTGTAGGGAGGTTGCAGCTGCAGATTTCCATTGAAAAGTTTCTCTTTCCTCTTTGACTTTTGAATAAAATAATGGAAACTTGTTGTGCCAATCTTGTCAAGCCTTCACCTCTTCTGCATTTCTACTCACGATTCCCTCTAATTATCATATCAAATGTTGATCAAATGGTTGAGAATGATTCAAGTGGCTGAAAAGTAGATTTGTGACAAAGTTGGAATAGTGCATTCAAGTGTTGGGACCCCATCTTTCTGGATTCGAGACTCTCATCTCATAAGGGATATGGATGAGTTCTAGTACTTTTTGGAAAGCTCTCATGGAGCTCTACAACTTTCATGTTTTGGGAAGTTTCAAATTCCAAGTGGAACTAGGTCAAAAATCCTCTTGAAGTTGACTGAAAATATGACTTAAAAGTGCTAAAACTTGGAATTTCACTAAGTGTTTTCCCATCTTGTAATGATTTTGATCATAACTCCCAATCTACTCATTTTTTGCAAATGGACCACTGTGACAATTTTTTAGGACTTGTCAAGACCTTTCCAACAAGCTTTGAACCACTCCATTTGGACATGTGGTTAAGAAGTTATGGCTTGGCCCTTTTTAAAACCCTAATTTCCCGACTTTTCTATTACTTCTCAATTCTTGATCCAATGGTCACAAAACTTCATGGATAGGTTTAATATGTTATTAGGAACATATTTTATTCACACTTTGAGGTCAAATTCTTTATGGTCAAGGAGTTGACATTTTGGTCAACGAAACAATCGATCGATAACTATCGGATCGACTGTTGATGTTCTGGATCTTCTGAGGTCTTAAAACTTCTTGAG
Organism: Lathyrus sativus; assembly: GCA_963859935.3. NCBI lineage: Eukaryota > Viridiplantae > Streptophyta > Magnoliopsida > Fabales > Fabaceae > Lathyrus > Lathyrus sativus. Next base: position 95,015,531 of record OZ012738.1, on the reverse strand, counting down.
TGGACTTCACTAAGCCATATGAGCTTCATGAACCATATCTAGAGGATAAAGGTGCTCGAACATTCATGGTAAAAGAGAATTAAATACTAGAATACCAGGGATTTTCAACTGGAGAGGTGTGGGATGAAAGTAGACAGTTAGTGAGATGGCTTGAAGAAGGTGTCTTTTAGTGAGGAAGGGTTAAGGGGGATATGATGATATGCTTGAGATGCAATGCGGAATGAACATGATTGCTTTTCCAGCCAGAAGGGGAGACACCTCGTAATAGGGAATCATAATTGGCCCATAGATATTCCTTCTACAAAAGATAGAAAGTACTCAAGAAATATATAAATGTGAGATATTCCTTCTACAAAACGTAGAGAGGACTCTAGAAATTGGCTTTCCTCTTACAGAAGGCAAGGAAGACTCCCGAACAAAAGGTTTGGAGTAAATGTTTTCTTCTACAAAAGGTAGAGAGGACTCTGAAACAAAAGGTTTGAAGACAAAATTCCTTCTATAAAAAGGTAGAGAGGTCACCAAAACAAAAGGTTTGAAGATAAAATTCCTTCTACAAAAGGCATAGAGGACTCTAAAACGAAATGTTTAAAGATATGATAACTCCTTCTATATCATGTAGAGGAGACTTACTTGGGAGAATACGATCGTATTTCCTTCTGTAATGGCAAAAAGTACTCCAGGACAAAAGGTTAGGAGAAAAAGTTCCTTCTACAAAAGGTAGAGAGGACTCCAGGACAAAAGGTTCGGAGATAATTCCTTCTACAAAAGGTAGACAGGAGACTCCCTTAGGAGAGGACGATCGTACTTTCTTCTGCGAAGAGCAGAAAAGACTCCTGAACAAAAGGTTAAGAGAAAAATTCCTTCTGCAAAAGGCAGAGGGGATACTCACAAAAGGTAAGCTGATGAGAACCGGCGCAAAAGGCGCGTGAGGTCTTATTAAAGGTAAGTTGAATTTGTTGCAAAAGGTAATGTGGAAATACTTTGCGAAAGAGACACAAAAAGACTCATAAAAGGTAAGTGAATTGAGGGGTTAAGTACCATGCCAGAATCCGAACAGGACTTTCATAAGAACTCACATCTTCGAGGATGACTGGCTAAACGCATGTAATAATGCGACATGTATGCGAAAATGTAAGGACATGGAGGTTAGGGGTGATGATTTATGCCAAGTGATTGGGCTCTGGTTTGGGGTGTCAAGTTTGACTTCCCAACATCCTCGTGGCGAAATTTGAATCATCTCCAGATGGTCTTATCAGACAAGTTGTGCTGGTCAGTTGGGTTGCCCTTGACTTGGTTGAGTTCCAGTGAACTTTATGATCAGATGATGCTTCGTGTACATGTGCGCCTATTAAAGATCATGTTTATCTTTCATACACATTGATCGGAGAGCAATCTTATGCTTTCTTTTGTTATTATTGTCATCCCATAATTCTCAATACAATATTTATTAAGAATGAAAGTTCCACTTTTGCAAACAAACATAAAAAGTAAAAAAAGTGAAGCATAAATTGGTGAGAAAGATTTTATTGCTGATAAAGGGCCCCATAAATGGGTAAATTTACATAAGGATACAATTCCTAAAAGAGGTAATTGCAAAAATATGATAAAAAAGTACAATGGCAATGAGAAATAAGATCGGATTTCCATTGAGTTTCAATTCTGCTATGTGTCGCTACTGCGAAAAAGGGGGCCAAAAAAGACAGAAGAGTCGCCACCGTTTGTTATTTATCTCAAAGAGAGGGAAAGGAAACGATCAGAGAAAACCTACGAAAAAGGGAAAAGACAAGGTCATCGTAACCAAATCTTGAGTTCGGGAGTCGGTTATGCAAGGGGAATGTATGAGCACCCCTCACGTTCGTTGTACTCAACGGGATCCATGCTTGTTGTCTATATAAAATGGTGTTAATCTATAAGACTAGCTCACACGGACAAAGAAAATAAAAGAGACTCGATAGAGCATCACCGCTCTATGCCTACGTATTCCATCGTGCAATGGGAAAGTCAAAGTAAACGTAGTTCGGAAAACTACGGGTGAAGGTGGGGAAGGTTGCTCGCCAAGACATCATCGTCTTGTGCCTACTATCCTCATTTGGTACGAGAAATCAGAGCAAACGCAGTTCGGGCTGACACGACCACAGATTGGTTCAAGTGTTTTAACTGAGTAGGGTTAAACCTTCGTTCTAGCAGTTAGGTGTATTGCTGCTCGACCATTGGAGACTTAGGCATTACCTATTTGCGGTATAACCAAGAGTTAACACACTCTTTCTGAAAATGATTTTCAAACAATCACGAAGGATAAAAAGGTTTGATGTTTTGTTTTGTGTTTTTTATGAAGAAGTGAATTGAATTAAGTTTGTAATTCATGTTGCACTAAAGACTATGACTTGAGAGCGAATGCGTCGCATATCTCCCAAAGGGCATACGCTAAACACTCTAGACAGGTGATAGGAAGCCCCTCAACTATCATTCCTCAAGTACTTAAGGATCGTAGCGTACAACATTTATTATCCTTTATTAGGTGTCTTAAAATGTTAAGAGATGAGAAGAGAAGACACAAACTCTAAGGGAAAACTAAATCAACCCTAATGTTATCATGCAATGTGCTCCTAAGATTGATATTAAGAGGGAAGAAACTATCCTAATTTTAGCATGCTTGGATTAAACAATTAATTTCTCTCCTACTCCCATCCTAAACGGAGGGACTAGGAATCCTAAGGGATCATGGAAAAGGACCAAGTAAACACAAGATAAAATCAATCACATATGAAATGCAAAAGAGAGCGAAAAAATTGACTTAAACAAGTCAAGGAAGAATGAAAACATGATATGCAAGACTCAAATGATGCAACACAAATAAATGGTTAAAGCAAAATGACTTGAGCAAGTCAAAGAAAAAGTGAGATGAAATGGGAGAAGTTATAAGTCCTACAACCATTCAAACATCAATCACATACACCAAAAGATAACAAACAATGCACAAGCAAAAAGCCATGATAAAATAGAGGAGGGGAGAAAGAGGCTTGGGCAGCAAGCATATAGAATATGTCTCAACCAAAATCATCATATTGACAATGTAAAAAGAAGTAGCAAACAAGTGCTAAAAGTGAACCCTCATTCAAGACAAACACAAAGTAAGAACAATGGATACCAAATTGTCTTGAATGATGACCAAAACCCAAGGGACAGAAGTGAAACCACAAGATAAAGGGGCCAAATCAAGAAGGAAAGCAAAGCTCAAACAAGAAATAAGTCAAGGCAAGAGGAAGAACCAAAGTTCAATCCATGTTCAACACTTAAAATCAAGTGGAATGCCCTAACTTCAAAGTAACTTGTGAAACAAGTTACACAAATGTGATGACCTAAAAAATTCAAGACCAGCACCTTAATCATGTCATGAATGAGTACCAAGACTCATAGGGTGCATATGGGATCCATCAAAGTCATTTCCCAAAAGAACTAGGTCAAACTAAATTGTATGAACCTTCTCAAAGATGGCTTGACTTGCAAGCTTCATAAAAAATAGAATAAAGGTTCAATAAATTCCAAATAAAATGCACAAAGCATCCAAGTCCAATGGAAAACAGAGTCCAAAGATTCAGAGCCAAATTCAATCTTAGGCATCACCAAATAATTTTATTAACTAGTGTGTGTTGCACCCCAAAATTTGCCCTCACAATACAAGACTTTGTGTTCCAAGAAGGTTCACAAGGTTCACAAAATTCACAATTGGTCAGAAGAGTTGACAATTCCCTCAGACAATGCACCTCCTAAGCAGTGCATCCAAAACTAGGGTTTTGACTTTAATCAGGCTAAATGGACTTCCAAGACTTCAAGTGAGCTTCATAACATCTTATATGTGTATAAGAACCCCCATGTCAAGTTTCAAGACTTTTCTCAAAAGTTTGCTCAGTCAGATGATCAGATAAGTCAAAAGCAGTCAATGCAGTTAAAAGGTCAAACTGAGGTCAACTGTGGTCAAACCAAAGTCAAACTTCATGATTTTTTTTTGCCAACATCAAAGAGAGGTTGGGTGAGAAATATTATCATAATAACTGTAATACCCCAAATTTTGCCCTAAGATTTGTCGTCGCATTTCATTGCATTTAATCAATTACTAACAAATTTGTGTAGTCGTTTGACTTTTTGCAGGTAAATATCATATGGCATGCATTTTTTTTCTAAAAAGTAAAAATGGCACAATTGGCAAGAGGACATGTGTAAGGAGTTATGAGTGTGAGAGGTTGAGAGTTCGAATCTCACCTTTGTCACTTTTTTTGTTTTTTATTATTTTTACTCTAAATTTTTCTATCTTTCATTAAAAAAATAACAAAATTAGTTTTTTATTATTATTTAATTATTATTTTCGTATTTTAATTAAATCATTTTTTAAAATATTATTTTTTTTCACTTTTTTCTAAATTATTCATAAAAATATCCAAAAAATCATAAAATAAAAAATATTGAAAAAAATTTTGTTTTTATTTTAGGAATCAATAGGATTATTAGTTTTTATTTTAAGTTTATTTTAATTATTTTAAATTATTTAAATTTTATTTTTTCTTAACTAATTATTTAGTTTGGGCTTTAAAATGGGCTTTAGGGACATTATTGACAATTTGGTGTTAACCCTAATTTGTTCCCTATATATACATGTGTTGCCTTGTTGGAAAAAAAGGGGAGAAGGAAAAAAACCTAAGAGGAGTGAGTGCCGTTTGCCGTTATTTAGTTTTCTTCTTCATCCATTACTATTGTTTCTTTTTCTTCATCGTTTACCGTTATTTCTTTTCCTTCATCTATTACTGTTGTTTCTTTTTCTTCATCTTTTACCGTTATTTCTTTTTCTTCATCTATTACCGTTATTTTTTTTTTCTTTATCTATTACTGTTACGTTTATATATATATAATTTTTAAATTGTTAGAGTTTATATATATAAGATTTTTGATCGAATTATGTCGATACGATGTTTGCACATTTGTGTGCATGACGCGTGACATTTGTGTTAGTTCGATCTGGTTGCGATGATCGCATTTTTGTGTGAGCAATAATACTATTTTTTGCTTAATTTCTTTTTCTTTGCGATAAATTTTGTTTCGTCCGATTTAGATCTGGTTGCGATGAGCGCATTTCTGCGTTAGCAACATTGTTGGGTTATTTGGCACATTTAAAATTCATTATTGCTTTATTATTATTATTATTATTATTATTATTATTATTATTATTATCATTATTTATTATTATTATTATCATTATTATCATTATTATTACCATTATTATTATTATTGTTATCATTAATTTATTAAAATTTGTTATAATATAAAAATCTGTTTTTTAAAATAAATAACATTAACATCTTTTCCAAATTAATATGAAAACCTATTATTTTTAAGAAAAAACTTTTTTTTTAGATAAATTTAAAATAATAACTAAAATCTTTTTTTTAAAATAATAACTAGAACCGTTATTTATTTTATTTTATTATTGTTCAATTCAAATTTCATTATCATATTGTATCTGCTCCTCTCATGTAACCTCGCGAACTTAACAATCGCTCTTTAAATCCTGCCTTTAAATTTCTGCTTGCATGGTTTAAATTATGACATTATCTCCCTGTTTGCATGATTCAATTATCTCACGCGTTTACTATTATTTCTGTCACATTGCACACATCCGAAGGTTAGGTCTAACTGTTTGGCCGCCGCGCCAATAGTCCGTAAAACTTCACACATTCAATTTCAAATCCTCAAAACTACAAACTACAAACCCTAATTTTCACAAATGCCTTGCCGCAGGCAAAATTACAATTTTACCCTTAGCATTAGGTCAAAGAGCCGCCGCGCTCATTTTAGGGTTTCCCGCCGTGGAATCCCTAATTTAACCCTAATTACAACTTAACATTTCAACGTAGAGATTTGGAGTTTCTACACTCCACGTAAGCGTGTCCTTAAGATGCGTTTATTCCCCTTGAGACCTTGACCACAGTCAAGAAGTTTCTAACCTCCCTATTGAGGGGAACTACGATTACTCTGATTCCACTCCCGTAAGGATACGTAGGCACAAGATGCGATGTTTTGCCGAGTAAACTTAGAATTAACCCCCTTTATTATTTATTATTGCTTATTTATATTTTATTTAATTATTTTGCTTATTATTTTGTAATTGTTTCTTGGATGTAAAGTTGTTTAATTATTTAATTATTATTATGGTTAGTAATTAGGGAGTGTAACAACATGTATGTAATATTAAAATAAATTTAGATCACTTTTAAATAAAGATAATTAAAATAAACACGTCACACACGTAAGTCGATTTTAATCGCCGTCTCACTTCCTAAGGATATCCCTCAAGTTGCCTACGAATAATGGTTAAGTGGGGTGTATAAAGCAAGTCCCTCAAATAGAAAAATCATCAAAGTCCCTTATGGTTGCCTTTACGAATCGAGTCCCTTTCGAAAAATGATGATGGTCCCTTATATGTGCTTATTACATCCCACAATGGCCTTCAAAGTCAAATTGTCCCTCACATGTCCCTTAACATCCAAAGTAAGGACTACCTACTCCATTATAGTAGGGATAGTCTTACTAAAGGAAAGAATGAAGAATAAGAAAGACCTTTAAACATTAGGGTAGGTTACTCCTAGGTGCTTGCTCACTTCAAAATTGTTTCGCACTTAAACAAATTTTCAACAAGTTTTCAAACAAGTTCTTAACACATCCTTACATGGATTATTTATTAACTATTCTGAAAATTTTCTATTCACACACTACAATTTCAAAACAATTCAAAAGTGAGCTTAAGTACCTAAGAGCCCATGGATAACCATGGATGAAAAGGATGCTAATACCTTCCCTTTTCATAACCTACCCCCCGGACCCAAAATATTCTCTAAGGTCTTTCCTGTTCTTTTATAACCTTTCCTTATGGATAAAATAAAAGTCGGTGGCGACTCTTGCTATCCGCAACATTGTTTAAAGTCAGTTCTCCCACCGTGTTACAGAACTGGCGACTCTGCTGGGGATCTATTTAAGAGGGGTACCCTTAGGAATTAAGATCACTTTAAATTGTTTGCCTTGTTTGCTTTATTATTATATTGTTGGGGTGCTCTTATGTGTGAAAGGTCCTAACCCGGATCTAGTGTACCTTAGGTAAATGGCAATAGACCAAGGAAACTGTACGACGTATATCGATACGGTTGATCTGGTGGCCATAGTTAGTGCGACTTCTTGGTTGGTGCTTATATTCCTTAAGTCAAGTTGAGGATAATATTGAGGCTGCCATATGTTGTCAATGCACTAACTGACTTTTAGAACCCTAGTTAACTCATCTTGGCCTTTAGAAAGTAGTGAGGTAACCGGCTTTGGTGCAGACTGAAGTTGGTTGACACTCGATACTACGCTCATTGAGATCTTAAACTTGGAGGGTTTTGGTTGGCAAGTAAGTTGCCTTCTGAACAACCACCCTTGTGAAGGATCAATGATATTGAGATCCCTTAGAACCTGGTTACTTTTGTAGGACAGGATGAACCATCTAACTTCAGGGGAGGGTACTTGCCTTTGAACCTCATGCAAGCCTTTAAACCTAGGGCTATGGTGTGACTTGTTTGTGTGTGCCACATGTTTGTGATTGAGCATGACATCATGACATCATCATGCATCATAAGCATATCATTTTCCCTAACCATTTCAAGGACCAAAGGATTTATCTTTGTTCTTTGTTGCAGGTCATGGCTTCTGCTCGTAGAAACACCATCAGGATCAACTTTGTAGGGATACCTGCTAAGCTCAAGGAGTTGGTTTCCCTAGTGCCTGATCATTCCCAGTTCAACAAGAGACATGGTCACTTATTGGACCTAGTTACTTCAGGGTTCAGTGAAGACATGATGAGTGTGTTGTTTCAGTTCTTTGACCCTAAGCACCATTGCTTTACATTTCCTGATTATCAGCTGGTTCCAACCATGGAGGAGTTCTCTAAACTTCTGGGTATATCTGTTCTTGATCATAAGCCATTCACAGGCTTAGAGAAGGAGCTTAAACCAGAAGTTATTGCTGCAGCTCTACATCTGAAGAAGTCTGACATTGTTCTAGAGACGAGAAGTGGAGTTAAAGGTATTCTTGCCAAGGTATTAGTGGATAAAGCTCAAATGTTCTTGAAGGCTATGAGCTACGATGCTGTTGAGGAGATCTTATCCTTATTGATTTATGGCTTAGTGTTGTTCCCCAATCCTGATCAGTTCATAGACGTTCATGCCATCAACATATTCCTGAGTCACAATCCAGTGCCTACCTTACTTGGAGACATCCTACATTCTCTTCACACCCGTACTACAAGGGCAAGAGGAACTTTGATGTGCTGCATACCTTTACTTTCTAGGTGGTTTATTTCTCACCTTCCTCGCTCAGTAATGAAGAATGAGCAAGGGTTCAGATGGTCCAAGAGGATCATGTCACTTTCTCACTCAGACATCCATTGGTGCTCCAGATCTATGGAGAATGTCACCATCATTGACCGTTGTGGGGAGTTTCCTAATGTGCCACTTCTAGGCATAAGAGGAGGCATCACCTACAACCCATCTCTAGCTTTACGACAGTTTGGTTACGCCCGGAGCGATGGTCCACATGACATGTTGATTCAGGGCATTGTGTTTGATTACGACAACGATCTTCAGGGTTACCACCAGAGATTCATACGAGCTTGGGGAAAGGTAAACAGGATTGACAGCAAGACACTGGAGCCTAAGTACACTATTCCTATGGAGGCTTATCTCAGATGGGTACGATCTCGTGCTCAGACACTCATGATGCCATATCCTGCCGTCCTACCAGTTACCATGGAACCTGTTGCCGAAGGAGACACAGCTTATACCATCCTTCACCCAGACATGCCTACTGATATGGAAGACTTGCAGAGATCATGGATCCAACTGAAAGAGCAAAGGGATACTTTCGAGGCTCATTACAAAGCAAGCCAAGCAAGGATCCTAGAGCTAACAAAGCTACTTCATGAGGAACGAAACCTCAACTCATACCTCAACACAAAGAGGAAACGTCCATGGGAGACTTAAAACCCCATCTTTTGTACTTATTTCGTTTTCATTTTTTGTAAGCCTAAAAGGCAAAACAAGTTATTACTAATAAAAAGTTACTTTCTTGTTTGTTTAAGCAAATTTAAATCCTGCGGTCCTTGAAAACATTGCATATGCATTCCCATATCATTGCATCACAGGTTTATAATTGTGCACAGGTTTCTCATCTTCTCGCTGATAATTTCAGCAATGGCTCTTGAACAATCAGTTAAGGATCTCCAGGCACAGAATGCACAGTTCCAAGAGCTGATCCTGAACCTATCCAAGGGGCAGGATGAATTGAAGACACTGCTGGCCAAGAAGACTAAGAAGGCTAGAAGGTCTGCTGGGTTGCTCAACATGGGAAGAAGGTTCAAAGGTCCTGTCAAGACCAAGGAACATGTTGAAGACTATGAATCTGAAGAATCTGAGCAGGAGAGAGGCAGTCTCCACAACACTATGGGGGACTCTGATTCTGAGGCTAACTACTACCATGAGCCTAACGAAGACAAATTCAAGATGCTGGTGGATAGAATGGATGCTATGGAATTACAGAAATCATCTGGGCTGGATTTTGAGGATTTGAGCTTGATATCTGGGGTGGTCATACCCATTGGGTTCAAAGTTCCTACATTTGTTGTCTATGATGGGGTCTCTTGTCCCAAATTGCATCTGAGGTCTTATGTCAGAAGAATGCAACCCCACACTGCTGATAAAAAGTTGTGGATCCATTTCTTTCAAGAGAGTTTATCTGGAGCTCAGCTAGAGTGGTATTATCAGTTGGAGAGTGTCAACATCAGAGATTGGAATGACCTTGCTGAAGCTTTCTACAAGCAGTATCAATACAATGCTGACTTAGCCCCCACTCGCATGCAGCTTCAAAGCATGTCTATGGGTGCCAAAGAAAGCTTTAAGGAGTATGCTCAGAAGTGGAGAGACTTAGCTGGAAGAGTTCAACCCCCTTTGACTGATAGGGAGTTGGTTGATATGTTCATGTGTACGCTGAATGGTCCGTTTTACAGTCATCTCATTGGAAGCTCATCATCTGGCTTCACTGAGTTGATCATGACAGGAGAGCGAGTAGAGAATGGTATCAAGAGTGGTAAGATCCAAGTGGGCACTTCTTCATCAGGTGCTGCAAAGAAGCCTCCCACTGGGAAGAAAGAATCTAATGCTGTGTATGGTCAGCCTGATCGTAACAGAAGGCATCAGTCTGTTAGTGCAGTTCATATTTCAAATCCAACTCCTGCAACAACAGAGCAGTCTCAAGGCAACCAACAGAGGGCTAGAAGACAGTTTACGAAGATCAACATGTCAATGGCTCAGGCATTGCAACACTTGTTGAAGGCTGAACTTATTACCCTGAGGGAGGCTCCTCAGAATCCCAATGTTACCTCTCCCAAGTACAATCCCAATGCACGATGTGCATATCATTCAAACTGTCCAGGACATGATACTAATAACTGCTGGGTCTTGAGGAACAAAATTCAGGATATGATTGATGCTGGAGAAATTGAGTTTGATCCACCAGGTACTCCAAATGTGATTACAGCTCCAATGCCAAATCACGGGAAGACTGTCAACGCCATTGATGAAGATATTGATGAAGATCTGCATGTCTATTCAGTTATGGAGTTGAGCACACCATTGTCTGTTATCAAAAAGAGGTTAGTACAAGCTGGGATCTTTCCAGGTTGTCATGAAGATTGTCTATATTGTACCTATAAGCCGGATAGTTGCTTCATTTTGAGAGATGGGATTCAACGTCTCATGGATAAATATACTATAGTGTTTGAAAGAAGACCAGCATCTGTAGAAAGTATGGTGGATCATCTGACTCAGGGTAAGAAGATTGAAGAGGTTGACATGGTTGACAAAGTACCACTAAGAATCACTTCAAAGGGTCCCATTAAAATCACTCATCAGGGCCCAATCAAGATTACTGCTGAAGGTCCTGTGAAAGTTGTTGCTGAAGCCAGAGTAGCTCCTATGATCATTACCACTCCTGGTCCTATTCCTTATACATCTGACAAAGCTGTGCCTTGGCACTATGGGTCTGATGTTTACATCCATGGTGTCAAGCAGGAGCCTTTACCTGATATGCCTGTTGACATTGATAATATTGCTGGATCTAGCAAGATCACTCGTAGTGGAAGAGTCTTCTCTCCTCCAGTTGCTTCTAAGAGTGCAGTTACTTCCACCACTGATGCTCGGGGCAAGGGTCCTGTTATTGAGCCTGCATCTACTGAGGTGCCAGCTGCTGATGACCTCTCTAAGCAGATGGAAGAAGTATTGAAAATCATTCGCAAGAGTGATTATGATATTGTTGATCAGCTGGGGCATACTCCCTCAAAGATTTCCATGCTCTCCCTGTTATTATGTTCTGAGGCTCATGCCAAGTCATTGATCAAGTTTCTAAAGATGGCTCATGTACCCAGTGCAATTTCTGTGGACCAGTTTGAGAATTGTGTTGCTCACCTGACCTATGACAACGGGTTAGGATTTTCTGATGCTGACTTGACCCCTGCCAAGAGGGATCATAACAGGGCCTTGCATATTTCAATTGAATGCAGGGGCACTACCCTGTCTCATGTGCTGATAGACAATGGTTCCTCTCTGAATGTGTTGCCTAAGGAAGTCCTGAACAAGCTGAGTCCTGAAGATACGGTATTGAAGCCCAGTAATATTGTGGTAAAGGCTTTTGATGGTTCTAGAAGAGTAGTGCATGGGGAAATTGATCTTCCAATCAGGGTTGGCTCTCAGGTGTTTACTGCTACATTCTATGTGATGGATATTCGTCCTTCGTACTCATGTCTGCTTGGTCGTCCCTGGATCCATGGGGCAGGTGCTGTGACCTCCACATTACATCAAAAGTTGAGATATCCGGTGAATGGAAAAGTTGTTACTGTCTTTGGAGAGGAAGAATACTTTGTCAGCCATGTAAACACTTTCAAGTATCTGGAAGTAGAAGGTGAATACATTGAAACTCCATGTCAGTCATTTGAAGTGGTTCCCTGGGCTGTTAAGGATTGTGTGACTCCTCCTGCTGTGAAGAAGGTTCCTGTGGTCATCAGAAACCCTCCAACAATGGCAATGGCCTCCCTCAATGATGCAAAAGCTGTGGTGGAAGAAGAGTCCCAGAAGGCTGTTCGTCGTGCTCGTGCTGTTCGTATCATCAATCAAGGGGTTATCAATGCTGTGGGAGATCAAGATGAAGACTACAACTTGGAGGCATGGATTTTTCCTACTGTGGGTGCTGGACTCAATAATTGGAAAGCTGAAGATGTTATCCCTATCTCCTTTAGTCAGGAGTAAATACTATTACTGTGTTATGTTTTTAAATTTGTAATTTCTGGAACAATTAAAACTTTCAAGCCATGTGCCTTACTTGGGGCACAATGGTGTGCTTGTTGTGGGTTGTCATTTCATTTGCATACTTCATTCAATAAAATCAGTGGACGTTTCGTTTTCGTAAATATTGTGTTCCTTGTCTTTCTTTTTCTTTTATTTTTGCTTTATCAGCTATGTGTTCTTACACACACCCACGTCACTAAAATGCAGATCCTCATCCACTCTGGATCCAGTTGATAACAGTTCTACTATTGCCAATTACAATTTCGAGAATCCGATCTATCAAATTGAAGACGGAAACGAGGACGATTGTGAAATACCTGTAGAGCTTGCTAGGTTGTTACAACAAGAAGAGAAAGCTATACAGCCACATGAAGAGCCAGTCGAAGTTGTGAATCTGGGAACTGAAGAAAACAAAAAAGAGGTCAAGATAGGGGCTGATTTAGAGGACAGTGTCAAGAGCAGGTTGATTCAGATGCTACGTGACTATGTGGAGATCTTTGCTTGGTCTTATGAAGATATGCCAGGGTTGGATACAGACATTGTGGTTCACCGTTTGCTAGTGAAAGAAGATTGTCGTCCAAAGAAGCAGAAGGTTCGTCGTATGCGTCCTGAAATGTCAGAAAAGATCAAAGCAGAGGTAATGAAACAGTTCAATGCAGGGTTCTTGGCCGTAACTTCTTATCCTCAGTGGGTTGCAAATGTGGTACCAGTTCCTAAGAAAGATGGTAAGGTACGTATGTGCGTAGACTACAGAGATCTGAACAAGGCTAGCCCTAAAGATGACTTTCCACTTCCTCATATTGATATTCTGGTAGACAACACTGCTCAGCATAAGGTATTCTCTTTTATGGATGGTTTCTCTGGTTACAATCAAATCAAGATGGCACCTGAAGATATGGAGAAGACTACATTTGTGACACAGTGGGGCACCTTTTGCTATAAGGTAATGCCATTTGGTTTGAAGAATGCAGGGGCAACATATCAGCGTGCTATGGTGGCTTTGTTTCATGATATGATTCATCATGAGATAGAGGTATATGTGGATGATATGATAGCCAGGTCTCAGAATGAAGAACAACATCTTGATCATCTGCACAAGTTGTTTGAGAGGTTGAAGAAATACAGGTTGAGATTAAATCCAAACAAGTGTACTTTTGGAGTTAGATCTGGAAAGCTCTTGGGTTTCATTGTCAGTGGAAAAGGTATTGAAGTGGATCCTGCAAAAGTGAAAGCTATACGAGAGATGCCAGCTCCCCGTACTGAGAAGGAGGTTAGAGGTTTCTTGGGACGATTGAACTACATTGCAAGATTTATTTCCCAATTAACTACCATCTGTGAGCCAATCTTCAAGTTGTTGAGGAAAGATCAGGTGATGGAATGGAATGATGAGTGCCAGACTGCCTTTGATGAAATCAAGAGATATTTGCTAGAACCTCCAATTTTAATGCCACCAGTTGATGGAAGACCCTTGATTATGTATTTAACAGTATTAGACAACTCAATGGGGTGTGTATTGGGGCAACATGACGAGTCTGGTCGAAAAGAGCAGGCAATATACTACCTTAGCAAAAAGTTTACCGACTGTGAAACAAGATACTCACTGCTCGAGAAAACTTGCTGCGCTTTGGCATGGGCTGCTCGCCGACTAAGACAGTATATGTTGACCCATACTACCTTGTTGATTTCGAAGATGGATCCAATCAAGTACATATTTGAGAAACCTGCTCTCTCCGGAAGAATTGCAAGATGGCAAATGATCTTGACGGAATATGATATACAGTATACCACTCAGAAGGCCATTAAGGGGAGTGTTGTTGCTGATCATTTGGCTCATCAAGCAGTAGATGATTACCAGTCAATGAATTTTGAGTTCCCTGATGAAGACATTATGTCTGTTACCAAAGAACCTGGACAATATGACGGACCTGAACAAGGATCCCGATGGACTATGGTTTTTGATGGTGCCTCCAATGCACATGGTAATGGTGTTGGTGTTGTGATTAGTTCCCCTGAAGGTTGTCATACCCCGATTACTGCCAGACTTTGTTTCTATTGTACCAATAACATGGCTGAGTATGAGGCATGTATCATGGGTATGCAAGTTGCTATTGATATGAAGATTCAGTTCCTTGAGAATTATGAAGGATGCAGGCTTGGATGAAGATGAGTGGATTCAGACTCGACTTGACCAGATAAATTTGATTGATGAGAAAAGGTTAGCAGCAGTTTGTCATGGCCAGATGTACCAGAAACGGATGATCAAAGCTTTTAACAAGAAGGTTAAGCCAAAGGTATATCAGGCTGGTGACTTGGTAATCAAGCGTATCATATTACCACAGGGTGATCCTAGGGGCAAGTGGACTCCAACATATGAGGGACCATTTGTAGTCAAGACAGTGTTCTCAGGAGGTGCCATGATACTGACTACAATGGATGGTGAAGACTTCCCACAACCTGTAAACGCAGACATAGTTAAAAAATACTACGCATAAAAAGAGACCCGCTAGGTTGACAGGCCTAGGCAAAAATAAGGGCATCCCGGCAAACCAAAAGGGTTTGGGCAAAAATTAGGGATATATATATAAAAAGATGTACACCCGGCAAGTCGAAAACCTGAAAAGGCGGCTTGGGCAAAAAAGGGTATCCCGGTGGATTGAAAACCTGAAAGGGCAATCCAGGCAAAAGTTAGGGATTAAAGCGTATGACTATGTCTCGTTTGGATCACTCATGAAACTGCAACCAGTTGTACTACTTACTCAAGCTCAAACAGATAAAGCTCAATCCAATCGTTTCCGTCTCAACAGCAAGAAGATGAGATACTTGAGTGGCAATAGTAGAATTGAAACTCAATAGGATTATTTCCCACATAGCTGATTCTTTTTGTAAAGCTTCATGACAAAATTCTCTTACTAGGGTTTATGTCTCCTTGTACAAACTTACCCGTGTATGGGTCACTTTTGATATAAATAAATTCCATCTTTTGAATCCAGATTCACTTTTACCCTATTTACATAAGCGAAACGTCCATTGGTTGTGTTTGAATGTATGTATGCCTTTGAATATGATTGATGTTTACCAGAAACGCATGTATGCTTTTAATATGATTGATGTTTACCAGAAATGCATGAAAATGCAGTAATAGTATTTACTAAGGACGAACGAGGGAAGGATTTCAACGAAGCTTCGCCGGTTCATCTTTACAAGACAGTTACAAACCATCAGTAGGACTAATCCATTTTCACAAAGTCTAATCTCCCCTGGAATTTATATCCATCTCTTTTATCCTCATACGGATATACGGGAAATTACTTTCCAATAAGGGCACGATGAACGAAGACGGGATGTTATACTTACCCTACTATCCCCAACAATGGGAGGTTATCTATACCTTGTTATCCCCAACAACGGGAGGTTATCTATACCTTGTTATCCCCAGCAGACGGAGGGTTATATATTCTTCAACAACGAATCGGGATTTATTTTCCTTGGCCAGCAGTTGTTATACAAGGATATCCAGACACTTCCAGCAGTGTCATAGCATACATACATCATTTACATCATACCATAACATATATGTCTATAGTACATTACCTAAGTGCATCATGTCATACATGCATACATAAAGCATAAACTAATGTTGTTATACAGAATGCTACCTTGTTTTCAGGTTAATTATCCAACAAACAATCTTATGATCTTTGGGACTGCTTTATTGTAACCTCAGGGTTACTTTATCCTCCTGATGAGCTTCTTATTACTTTGGGACTGCTTTATTGTAACCTCAGGGTTATTTTATCCTCCTGATAGCCTCTCATGACTTCAAGACTGCTTTAGAGCTACTGATTGCTCTATCCTCCTGAAATCATCCTATTACTTCAAGACTGCTTTAGAGCTATTCATTGCTCTATCCTCATGAGGTCATATTACTACTTCAAGACTGCTTTAGAGCTATTCATTGCTCTATCCTCCTGAAGCCATCTAATTATTTCAAGACTGCTTTAGAGTTCTCCATTGCTCTATCCTCCTGAAATTACATTATTATTTCAAGACTGCTTTAGAGCTATCCATTGCTCTATCCTCCTGAAATCATTACTTCAAGACTGCTTTAGAGCTATTGATTGCTCTATCCTCCTGAAGACATATCACATTATTATTTCAAGACTACTTTAGAGCTGTTGATTGCTCTATCCTACTGAAGCCATTCTATTACTTCAAGACTGCTTTAGAGCTATTGATTGCTCTATCCTCCTGAAGCCATTATTACTTCAAGACTGCTTTAGAGCTATTGATTGCTCTATCCTCCTGAGGTCAGATTTATCACTTCAAGACTGCTTTAGGGTTATCATTATTGATTGCTCTATCCTCATGAAGACATGCTGTTACATCAGTATTACTCCAGACTCCTGACAGTTCTCATTATACTACTGAAGAACTTTCCCCTAGTGGCATCTTTAAGCCCACTCAATCATGTTCAACCAACCATCAATATCACTCCATGCACTGGTGAGTGCAAATTTTTGGGCTTTTGTGTTCAATCCCCTTCAACCTTCCAGGTTACGACTGGCAAATATACCAATCTAACCCCTCAGGTTTCAGAAAATTGAACAGGGGCAGCTGTTGCACCCCAAAATTTGCCCTCACAATACAAGACTTTGTGTTCCAAGAAGGTTCACAAGGTTCACAAAATTCACAATTGGTCAGAAGAGTTGACAATTCCCTCAGACAATGCACCTCCTAAGCAGTGCATCCAAAACTAGGGTTTTGACTTTAATCAGGCTAAATGGACTTCCAAGACTTCAAGTGAGCTTCATAACATCTTATATGTGTATAAGAACCCCCATGTCAAGTTTCAAGACTTTTCTCAAAAGTTTGCTCAGTCAGATGATCAGATAAGTCAAAAGCAGTCAATGCAGTTAAAAGGTCAAACTGAGGTCAACTGTGGTCAAACCAAAGTCAAACTTCATGATTTTTTTTTGCCAACATCAAAGAGAGGTTGGGTGAGAAATATTATCATAATAACTGTAATACCCCAAATTTTGCCCTAAGATTTGTCGTCGCATTTCATTGCATTTAATCAATTACTAACAAATTTGTGTAGTCGTTTGACTTTTTGCAGGTAAATATCATATGGCATGCATTTTTTTTCTAAAAAGTAAAAATGGCACAATTGGCAGGAGGACATGTGTAAGGAGTTATGAGTGTGAGAGGTTGAGAGTTCGAATCTCACCTTTGTCACTTTTTTTGTTTTTTATTATTTTTACTCTAAATTTTTCTATCTTTCATTAAAAAAATAACAAAAATAGTTTTTTATTATTATTTAATTATTATTTTCGTATTTTAATTAAATCATTTTTTAAAATATTATTTTTTTCACTTTTTTCTAAATTATTCATAAAAATATCCAAAAAATCATAAAATAAAAAATATTGAAAAAAATTTTGTTTTTATTTTAGGAATCAATAGGATTATTAGTTTTTATTTTAAGTTTATTTTAATTATTTTAAATTATTTAAATTTTATTTTTTCTTAACTAATTATTTAGTTTGGGCTTTAAAATGGGCTTTAGGGACATTATTGACAATTTGGTGTTAACCCTAATTTGTTCCCTATATATATATGTGTTGCCTTGTTGGAAAAAAAGGGGAGAAGGAAAAAAACCTAAGAGGAGTGAGTGCCGTTTGCCGTTATTTAGTTTTCTTCTTCATCCATTACTATTGTTTCTTTTTCTTCATCGTTTACCGTTATTTCTTTTCCTTCATCTATTACTGTTGTTTCTTTTTCTTCATCTTTTACCGTTATTTCTTTTTCTTCATCTATTACCGTTATTTTTTTTTTCTTTATCTATTACTGTTACGTTTATATATATATAATTTTTAAATTGTTAGAGTTTATATATATAAGATTTTTGATCGAATTATGTCGATACGATGTTTGCACATTTGTGTGCATGACGCGTGACATTTGTGTTAGTTCGATCTGGTTGCGATGATCGCATTTTTGTGTGAGCAATAATACTATTTTTTGCTTAATTTCTTTTTCTTTGCGATAAATTTTGTTTCGTCCGATTTAGATCTGGTTGCGATGAGCGCATTTCTGCGTTAGCAACATTGTTGGGTTATTTGGCACATTTAAAATTCATTATTGCTTTATTATTATTATTATTATTATTATTATTATTATTATTATTATTATTATTATTATTATTATTATCATTATTTATTATTATTATCATTATTATCATTATTATTACCATTATTATTATTATTGTTATCATTAATTTATTAAAATTTGTTATAATATAAAAATCTGTTTTTTAAAATAAATAACATTAACATCTTTTCCAAATTAATATGAAAACCTATTATTTTTAAGAAAAAACTTTTTTTTTAGATAAATTTAAAATAATAACTAAAATCTTTTTTTTAAAATAATAACTAGAACCGTTATTTATTTTATTTTATTATTGTTCAATTCAAATTTCATTATCATATTGTATCTGCTCCTCTCATGTAACCTCGCGAACTTAACAATCGCTCTTTAAATCCTGCCTTTAAATTTCTGCTTGCATGGTTTAAATTATGACATTATCTCCCTGTTTGCATGATTCAATTATCTCACGCGTTTACTATTATTTCTGTCACATTGCACACATCCGAAGGTTAGGTCTAACTGTTTGGCCGCCGCGCCAATAGTCCGTAAAACTTCACACATTCAATTTCAAATCCTCAAAACTACAAACTACAAACCCTAATTTTCACAAATGCCTTGCTGCAGGCAAAATTACAATTTTACCCTTAGCATTAGGTCAAAGAGCCGCCGCGCTCATTTTAGGGTTTCCCGCCGTGGAATCCCTAATTTAACCCTAATTACAACTTAACATTTCAACGTAGAGATTTGGAGTTTCTACACTCCACGTAAGTGTGTCCTTAAGATGCGTTTATTCCCCTTGAGACCTTGACCACAGTCAAGAAGTTTCTAACCTCCCTATTGAGGGGAACTACGATTACTCTGATTCCACTCCCGTAAGGATACGTAGGCACAAGATGCGATGTCTTGCCGAGTAAACTTAGAATTAACCCCCTTTATTATTTATTATTGCTTATTTATATTTTATTTAATTATTTTGCTTATTATTTTGTAATTGTTTCTTGGATGTAAAGTTGTTTAATTATTTAATTATTATTATGGTTAGTAATTAGGGAGTGTAACAACATGTATGTAATATTAAAATAAATTTAGATCACTTTTAAATAAAGATAATTAAAATAAACACGTCACACACGTAAGTCGATTTTAATCGCCGTCTCACTTCCTAAGGATATCCCTCAAGTTGCCTACGAATAATGGTTAAGTGGGGTGTATAAAGCAAGTCCCTCAAATAGAAAAATCATCAAAGTCCCTTATGGTTGCCTTTACGAATCGAGTCCCTTTCGAAAAATGATGATGGTCCCTTATATGTGCTTATTACATCCCACAATGGCCTTCAAAGTCAAATTGTCCCTCACATGTCCCTTAACATCCAAAGTAAGGACTACCTACTCCATTATAGTAGGGATAGTCTTACTAAAGGAAAGAATGAAGAATAAGAAAGACCTTTAAACATTAGGGTAGGTTACTCCTAGGTGCTTGCTCACTTCAAAATTGTTTCGCACTTAAACAAATTTTCAACAAGTTTTCAAACAAGTTCTTAACACATCCTTACATGGATTATTTATTAACTATTCTGAAAATTTTCTATTCACACACTACAATTTCAAAACAATTCAAAAGTGAGCTTAAGTACCTAAGAGCCCATGGATAACCATGGATGAAAAGGATGCTAATACCTTCCCTTTTCATAACCTACCCCCCGGACCCAAAATATTCTCTAAGGTCTTTCCTGTTCTTTTATAACCTTTCCTTATGGATAAAATAAAAGTCGGTGGCGACTCTTGCTATCCGCAACATTGTTTAAAGTCAGTTCTCCCACCGTGTTACAGAACTGGCGACTCTGCTGGGGATCTATTTAAGAGGGGTACCCTTAGGAATTAAGATCACTTTAAATTGTTTGCCTTGTTTGCTTTATTATTATATTGTTGGGGTGCTCTTATGTGTGAAAGGTCCTAACCCGGATCTAGTGTACCTTAGGTAAATGGCAATAGACCAAGGAAACTGTACGACGTATATCGATACGGTTGATCTGGTGGCCATAGTTAGTGCGACTTCTTGGTTGGTGCTTATATTCCTTAAGTCAAGTTGAGGATAATATTGAGGCTGCCATATGTTGTCAATGCACTAACTGACTTTTAGAACCCTAGTTAACTCATCTTGGCCTTTAGAAAGTAGTGAGGTAACCGGCTTTGGTGCAGACTGAAGTTGGTTGACACTCGATACTACGCTCATTGAGATCTTAAACTTGGAGGGTTTTGGTTGGCAAGTAAGTTGCCTTCTGAACAACCACCCTTGTGAAGGATCAATGATATTGAGATCCCTTAGAACCTGGTTACTTTTGTAGGACAGGATGAACCATCTAACTTCAGGGGAGGGTACTTGCCTTTGAACCTCATGCAAGCCTTTAAACCTAGGGCTATGGTGTGACTTGTTTGTGTGTGCCACATGTTTGTGATTGAGCATGACATCATGACATCATCATGCATCATAAGCATATCATTTTCCCTAACCATTTCAAGGACCAAAGGATTTATCTTTGTTCTTTGTTGCAGGTCATGGCTTCTGCTCGTAGAAACACCATCAGGATCAACTTTGTAGGGATACCTGCTAAGCTCAAGGAGTTGGTTTCCCTAGTGCCTGATCATTCCCAGTTCAACAAGAGACATGGTCACTTATTGGACCTAGTTACTTCAGGGTTCAGTGAAGACATGATGAGTGTGCTGTTTCAGTTCTTTGACCCTAAGCACCATTGCTTTACATTTCCTGATTATCAGCTGGTTCCAACCATGGAGGAGTTCTCTAAACTTCTGGGTATATCTGTTCTTGATCAGAAGCCATTCACAGGCTTAGAGAAGGAGCTTAAACCAGAAGTTATTGCTGCAGCTCTACATCTGAAGAAGTCTGACATTGTTCTAGAGACGAGAAGTGGAGTTAAAGGTATTCTTGCCAAGGTATTAGTGGATAAAGCTCAAATGTTCTTGAAGGCTATGAGCTACGATGCTGTTGAGGAGATCTTAGCCTTATTGATTTATGGCTTAGTGTTGTTCCCCAATCCTGATCAGTTCATAGACGTTCATGCCATCAACATATTCCTGAGTCACAATCCAGTGCCTACCTTACTTGGAGACATCCTACATTCTCTTCACACCCGTACTACAAGGGCAAGAGGAACTTTGATGTGCTGCATACCTTTACTTTCTAGGTGGTTTATTTCTCACCTTCCTCGCTCAGTAATGAAGAATGAGCAAGGGTTCAGATGGTCCAAGAGGATCATGTCACTTTCTCACTCAGACATCCATTGGTGCTCCAGATCTATGGAGAATGTCACCATCATTGACCGTTGTGGGGAGTTTCCTAATGTGCCACTTCTAGGCATAAGAGGAGGCATCACCTACAACCCATCTCTAGCTTTACGACAGTTTGGTTACGCCCGGAGCGATGGTCCACATGACATGTTGATTCAGGGCATTGTGTTTGATTACGACAACGATCTTCAGGGTTACCACCAGAGATTCATACGAGCTTGGGGAAAGGTAAACAGGATTGACAGCAAGACACTGGAGCCTAAGTACACTATTCCTATGGAGGCTTATCTCAGATGGGTACGATCTCGTGCTCAGACACTCATGATGCCATATCCTGCCGTCCTACCAGTTACCATGGAACCTGTTGCCGAAGGAGACACAGCTTATACCATCCTTCACCCAGACATGCCTACTGATATGGAAGACTTGCAGAGATCATGGATCCAACTGAAAGAGCAAAGGGATACTTTCGAGGCTCATTACAAAGCAAGCCAAGCAAGGATCCTAGAGCTAACAAAGCTACTTCATGAGGAACGAAACCTCAACTCATACCTCAACACAAAGAGGAAACGTCCATGGGAGACTTAAAACCCCATCTTTTGTACTTATTTCGTTTTCATTTTTTGTAAGCCTAAAAGGCAAAACAAGTTATTACTAATAAAAAGTTACTTTCTTGTTTGTTTAAGCAAATTTAAATCCTGCGGTCCTTGAAAACATTGCATATGCATTCCCATATCATTGCATCACAGGTTTATAATTGTGCACAGGTTTCTCATCTTCTCGCTGATAATTTCAGCAATGGCTCTTGAACAATCAGTTAAGGATCTCCAGGCACAGAATGCACAGTTCCAAGAGCTGATCCTGAACCTATCCAAGGGGCAGGATGAATTGAAGACACTGCTGGCCAAGAAGACTAAGAAGGCTAGAAGGTCTGCTGGGTTGCTCAACATGGGAAGAAGGTTCAAAGGTCCTGTCAAGACCAAGGAACATGTTGAAGACTATGAATCTGAAGAATCTGAGCAGGAGAGAGGCAGTCTCCACAACACTATGGGGGACTCTGATTCTGAGGCTAACTACTACCATGAGCCTAACGAAGACAAATTCAAGATGCTGGTGGATAGAATGGATGCTATGGAATTACAGAAATCATCTGGGCTGGATTTTGAGGATTTGAGCTTGATATCTGGGGTGGTCATACCCATTGGGTTCAAAGTTCCTACATTTGTTGTCTATGATGGGGTCTCTTGTCCCAAATTGCATCTGAGGTCTTATGTCAGAAGAATGCAACCCCACACTGCTGATAAAAAGTTGTGGATCCATTTCTTTCAAGAGAGTTTATCTGGAGCTCAGCTAGAGTGGTATTATCAGTTGGAGAGTGTCAACATCAGAGATTGGAATGACCTTGCTGAAGCTTTCTACAAGCAGTATCAATACAATGCTGACTTAGCCCCCACTCGCATGCAGCTTCAAAGCATGTCTATGGGTGCCAAAGAAAGCTTTAAGGAGTATGCTCAGAAGTGGAGAGACTTAGCTGGAAGAGTTCAACCCCCTTTGACTGATAGGGAGTTGGTTGATATGTTCATGTGTACGCTGAATGGTCCGTTTTACAGTCATCTCATTGGAAGCTCATCATCTGGCTTCACTGAGTTGATCATGACAGGAGAGCGAGTAGAGAATGGTATCAAGAGTGGTAAGATCCAAGTGGGCACTTCTTCATCAGGTGCTGCAAAGAAGCCTCCCACTGGGAAGAAAGAATCTAATGCTGTGTATGGTCAGCCTGATCGTAACAGAAGGCATCAGTCTGTTAGTGCAGTTCATATTTCAAATCCAACTCCTGCAACAACAGAGCAGTCTCAAGGCAACCAACAGAGGGCTAGAAGACAGTTCACGAAGATCAACATGTCAATGGCTCAGGCATTGCAACACTTGTTGAAGGCTGAACTTATTACCCTGAGGGAGGCTCCTCAGAATCCCAATGTTACCTCTCCCAAGTACAATCCCAATGCACGATGTGCATATCATTCAAACTGTCCAGGACATGATACTAATAACTGCTGGGTCTTGAGGAACAAAATTCAGGATATGATTGATGCTGGAGAAATTGAGTTTGATCCACCAGGTACTCCAAATGTGATTACAGCTCCAATGCCAAATCACGGGAAGACTGTCAACGCCATTGATGAAGATATTGATGAAGATCTGCATGTCTATTCAGTTATGGAGTTGAGCACACCATTGTCTGTTATCAAAAAGAGGTTAGTACAAGTTGGGATCTTTCCAGGTTGTCATGAAGATTGTCTATATTGTACCTATAAGCCGGATAGTTGCTTCATTTTGAGAGATGGGATTCAACGTCTCATGGATAAATATACTATAGTGTTTGAAAGAAGACCAGCATCTGTAGAAAGTATGGTGGATCATCTGACTCAGGGTAAGAAGATTGAAGAGGTTGACATGGTTGACAAAGTACCACTAAGAATCACTTCAAAGTGTCCCATTAAAATCACTCATCAGGGCCCAATCAAGATTACTGCTGAAGGTCCTGTGAAAGTTGTTGCTGAAGCCAGAGTAGCTCCTATGATCATTACCACTCCTGGTCCTATTCCTTATACATCTGACAAAGCTGTGCCTTGGCACTATGGGTCTGATGTTTACATCCATGGTGTCAAGCAGGAGCCTTTACCTGATATGCCTGTTGACATTGATAATATTGCTGGATCTAGCAAGATCACTCGTAGTGGAAGAGTCTTCTCTCCTCCAGTTGCTTCTAAGAGTGCAGTTACTCCTGCTGTTACTTCCACCACTGATGCTTGGGGCAAGGGTCCTGTTATTGAGCCTGCATCTACTGAGGTGCCAGCTGCTGATGACCTCTCTAAGCAGATGGAAGAAGTATTGAAAATCATTCGCAAGAGTGATTATGATATTGTTGATCAGCTGGGGCATACTCCCTCAAAGATTTCCATGCTCTCCCTGTTATTATGTTCTGAGGCTCATGCCAAGTCATTGATCAAGTTTCTAAAGATGGCTCATGTACCCAGTGCAATTTCTGTGGACCAGTTTGAGAATTGTGTTGCTCACCTGACCTATGACAACGGGTTAGGATTTTCTGATGCTGACTTGACCCCTGCCAAGAGGGATCATAACAGGGCCTTGCATATTTCAATTGAATGCAGGGGCACTACCCTGTCTCATGTGCTGATAGACAATGGTTCCTCTCTGAATGTGTTGCCTAAGGAAGTCCTGAACAAGCTGAGTCCTGAAGATACGGTATTGAAGCCCAGTAATATTGTGGTAAAGGCTTTTGATGGTTCTAGAAGAGTAGTGCATGGGGAAATTGATCTTCCAATCAGGGTTGGCTCTCAGGTGTTTACTGCTACATTCTATGTGATGGATATTCGTCCTTCGTACTCATGTCTGCTTGGTCGTCCCTGGATCCATGGGGCAGGTGCTGTGACCTCCACATTACATCAAAAGTTGAGATATCCGGTGAATGGAAAAGTTGTTACTGTCTTTGGAGAGGAAGAATACTTTGTCAGCCATGTAAACACTTTCAAGTATCTGGAAGTAGAAGGTGAATACATTGAAACTCCATGTCAGTCATTTGAAGTGGTTCCCTGGGCTGTTAAGGATTGTGTGACTCCTCCTGCTGTGAAGAAGGTTCCTGTGGTCATCAGAAACCCTCCAACAATGGCAATGGCCTCCCTCAATGATGCAAAAGCTGTGGTGGAAGAAGAGTCCCAGAAGGCTGTTCGTCGTGCTCGTGCTGTTCGTATCATCAATCAAGGGGTTATCAATGCTGTGGGAGATCAAGATGAAGACTACAACTTGGAGGCATGGATTTTTCCTACTGTGGGTGCTGGACTCAATAATTGGAAAGCTGAAGATGTTATCCCTATCTCCTTTAGTCAGGAGTAAATACTATTACTGTGTTATGTTTTTAAATTTGTAATTTCTGGAACAATTAAAACTTTCAAGCCATGTGCCTTACTTGGGGCACAATGGTGTGCTTGTTGTGGGTTGTCATTTCATTTGCATACTTCATTCAATAAAATCAGTGGACGTTTCGTTTTCGTAAATATTGTGTTCCTTGTCTTTCTTTTTCTTTTATTTTTGCTTTATCAGCTATGTGTTCTTACACACACCCACGTCACTAAAATGCAGATCCTCATCCACTCTGGATCCAGTTGATAACAGTTCTACTATTGCCAATTACAATTTCGAGAATCCGATCTATCAAATTGAAGACGGAAACGAGGACGATTGTGAAATACCTGTAGAGCTTGCTAGGTTGTTACAACAAGAAGAGAAAGCTATACAGCCACATGAAGAGCCAGTCGAAGTTGTGAATCTGGGAACTGAAGAAAACAAAAAAGAGGTCAAGATAGGGGCTGATTTAGAGGACAGTGTCAAGAGCAGGTTGATTCAGATGCTACGTGACTATGTGGAGATCTTTGCTTGGTCTTATGAAGATATGCCAGGGTTGGATACAGACATTGTGGTTCACCGTTTGCCAGTGAAAGAAGATTGTCGTCCAAAGAAGCAGAAGGTTCGTCGTATGCGTCCTGAAATGTCAGAAAAGATCAAAGCAGAGGTAATGAAACAGTTCAATGCAGGGTTCTTGGTCGTAACTTCTTATCCTCAGTGGGTTGCAAATGTGGTACCAGTTCCTAAGAAAGATGGTAAGGTACGTATGTGCGTAGACTACAGAGATCTGAACAAGGCTAGCCCTAAAGATGACTTTCCACTTCCTCATATTGATATTCTGGTAGACAACACTGCTCAGCATAAGGTATTCTCTTTTATGGATGGTTTCTCTGGTTACAATCAAATCAAGATGGCACCTGAAGATATGGAGAAGACTACATTTGTGACACAGTGGGGCACCTTTTGCTATAAGGTAATGCCATTTGGTTTGAAGAATGCAGGGGCAACATATCAGCGTGCTATGGTGGCTTTGTTTCATGATATGATTCATCATGAGATAGAGGTATATGTGGATGATATGATAGCCAGGTCTCAGAATGAAGAACAACATCTTGATCATCTGCACAAGTTGTTTGAGAGGTTGAAGAAATACAGGTTGAGATTAAATCCAAACAAGTGTACTTTTGGAGTTAGATCTGGAAAGCTCTTGGGTTTCATTGTCAGTGGAAAAGGTATTGAAGTGGATCCTGCAAAAGTGAAAGCTATACGAGAGATGCCAGCTCCCCGTACTGAGAAGGAGGTTAGAGGTTTCTTGGGACGATTGAACTACATTGCAAGATTTATTTCCCAATTAACTACCATCTGTGAGCCAATCTTCAAGTTGTTGAGGAAAGATCAGGTGATGGAATGGAATGATGAGTGCCAGACTGCCTTTGATGAAATCAAGAGATATTTGCTAGAACCTCCAATTTTAATGCCACCAGTTGATGGAAGACCCTTGATTATGTATTTAACAGTATTAGACAACTCAATGGGGTGTGTATTGGGGCAACATGACGAGTCTGGTCGAAAAGAGCAGGCAATATACTACCTTAGCAAAAAGTTTACCGACTGTGAAACAAGATACTCACTGCTCGAGAAAACTTGCTGCGCTTTGGCATGGGCTGCTCGCCGACTAAGACAGTATATGTTGACCCATACTACCTTGTTGATTTCGAAGATGGATCCAATCAAGTACATATTTGAGAAACCTGCTCTCTCCGGAAGAATTGCAAGATGGCAAATGATCTTGACGGAATATGATATACAGTATACCACTCAGAAGGCCATTAAGGGGAGTGTTGTTGCTGATCATTTGGCTCATCAAGCAGTAGATGATTACCAGTCAATGAATTTTGAGTTCCCTGATGAAGACATTATGTCTGTTACCAAAGAACCTGGACAATATGACGGACCTGAACAAGGATCCCGATGGACTATGGTTTTTGATGGTGCCTCCAATGCACATGGTAATGGTGTTGGTGTTGTGATTAGTTCCCCTGAAGGTTGTCATACCCCGATTACTGCCAGACTTTGTTTCTATTGTACCAATAACATGGCTGAGTATGAGGCATGTATCATGGGTATGCAAGTTGCTATTGATATGAAGATTCAGTTCCTTGAGAATTATGAAGGATGCAGGCTTGGATGAAGATGAGTGGATTCAGACTCGACTTGACCAGATAAATTTGATTGATGAGAAAAGGTTAGCAGCAGTTTGTCATGGCCAGATGTACCAGAAACGGATGATCAAAGCTTTTAACAAGAAGGTTAAGCCAAAGGTATATCAGGCTGGTGACTTGGTAATCAAGCGTATCATATTACCACAGGGTGATCCTAGGGGCAAGTGGACTCCAACATATGAGGGACCATTTGTAGTCAAGACAGTGTTCTCAGGAGGTGCCATGATACTGACTACAATGGATGGTGAAGACTTCCCACAACCTGTAAACGCAGACATAGTTAAAAAATACTACGCATAAAAAGAGACCCGCTAGGTTGACAGGCCTAGGCAAAAATAAGGGCATCCCGGCAAACCAAAAGGGTTTGGGCAAAAATTAGGGATATATATATAAAAAGATGTACACCCGGCAAGTCGAAAACCTGAAAAGGCGGCTTGGGCAAAAAAGGGTATCCCGGTGGATTGAAAACCTGAAAGGGCAATCCAGGCAAAAGTTAGGGATTAAAGCGTATGACTATGTCTCGTTTGGATCACTCATGAAACTGCAACCAGTTGTACTACTTACTCAAGCTCAAACAGATAAAGCTCAATCCAATCGTTTCCGTCTCAACAACAAGAAGATGAGATACTTGAGTGGCAATAGTAGAATTGAAACTCAATAGGATTATTTCCCACATAGCTGATTCTTTTTGTAAAGCTTCATGACAAAATTCTCTTACTAGGGTTTATGTCTCCTTGTACAAACTTACCCGTGTATGGGTCACTTTTGATATAAATAAATTCCATCTTTTGAATCCAGATTCACTTTTACCCTATTTACATAAGCGAAACGTCCATTGGTTGTGTTTGAATGTATGTATGCCTTTGAATATGATTGATGTTTACCAGAAACGCATGTATGCTTTTAATATGATTGATGTTTACCAGAAATGCATGAAAATGCAGTAATAGTATTTACTAAGGACGAACGAGGGAAGGATTTCAACGAAGCTTCGCCGGTTCATCTTTACAAGACAGTTACAAACCATCAGTAGGACTAATCCATTTTCACAAAGTCTAATCTCCCCTGGAATTTATATCCATCTCTTTTATCCTCATACGGATATACGGGAAATTACTTTCCAATAAGGGCATGATGAACGAAGACGGGATGTTATACTTACCCTACTATCCCCAACAATGGGAGGTTATCTATACCTTGTTATCCCCAACAACGGGAGGTTATCTATACCTTGTTATCCCCAGCAGACGGAGGGTTATATATTCTTCAACAACGAATCGGGATTTATTTTCCTTGGCCAGCAGTTGTTATACAAGGATATCCAGACACTTCCAGCAGTGTCATAGCATACATACATCATTTACATCATACCATAACATATATGTCTATAGTACATTACCTAAGTGCATCATGTCATACATGCATACATAAAGCATAAACTAATGTTGTTATACAGAATGCTACCTTGTTTTCAGGTTAATTATCCAACAAACAATCTTATGATCTTTGGGACTGCTTTATTGTAACCTCAGGGTTACTTTATCCTCCTGATGAGCTTCTTATTACTTTGGGACTGCTTTATTGTAACCTCAGGGTTATTTTATCCTCCTGATAGCCTCTCATGACTTCAAGACTGCTTTAGAGCTACTGATTGCTCTATCCTCCTGAAATCATCCTATTACTTCAAGACTGCTTTAGAGCTATTCATTGCTCTATCCTCATGAGGTCATATTACTACTTCAAGACTGCTTTAGAGCTATTCATTGCTCTATCCTCCTGAAGCCATCTAATTATTTCAAGACTGCTTTAGAGTTCTCCATTGCTCTATCCTCCTGAAATTACATTATTATTTCAAGACTGCTTTAGAGCTATCCATTGCTCTATCCTCCTGAAATCATTACTTCAAGACTGCTTTAGAGCTATTGATTGCTCTATCCTCCTGAAGACATATCACATTATTATTTCAAGACTACTTTAGAGCTGTTGATTGCTCTATCCTACTGAAGCCATTCTATTACTTCAAGACTGCTTTAGAGCTATTGATTGCTCTATCCTCCTGAAGCCATTATTACTTCAAGACTGCTTTAGAGCTATTGATTGCTCTATCCTCCTGAGGTCAGATTTATCACTTCAAGACTGCTTTAGGGTTATCATTATTGATTGCTCTATCCTCATGAAGACATGCTGTTACATCAGTATTACTCCAGACTCCTGACAGTTCTCATTATACTACTGAAGAACTTTCCCCTAGTGGCATCTTTAAGCCCACTCAATCATGTTCAACCAACCATCAATATCACTCCATGCACTGGTGAGTGCAAATTTTTGGGCTTTTGTGTTCAATCCCCTTCAACCTTCCAGGTTACGACTGGCAAATATACCAATCTAACCCCTCAGGTTTCAGAAAATTGAACAGGGGCAGCTGTTGCACCCCAAAATTTGCCCTCACAATACAAGACTTTGTGTTCCAAGAAGGTTCACAAGGTTCACAAAATTCACAATTGGTCAGAAGAGTTGACAATTCCCTCAGACAATGCACCTCCTAAGCAGTGCATCCAAAACTAGGGTTTTGACTTTAATCAGGCTAAATGGACTTCCAAGACTTCAAGTGAGCTTCATAACATCTTATATGTGTATAAGAACCCCCATGTCAAGTTTCAAGACTTTTCTCAAAAGTTTGCTCAGTCAGATGATCAGATAAGTCAAAAGCAGTCAATGCAGTTAAAAGGTCAAACTGAGGTCAACTATGGTCAAACCAAAGTCAAACTTCATGATTTTTTTTTGCCAACATCAAAGAGAGGTTGGGTGAGAAATATTATCATAATAACTGTAATACCCCAAATTTTGCCCTAAGATTTGTCGTCGCATTTCATTGCATTTAATCAATTACTAACAAATTTGTGTAGTCGTTTGACTTTTTGCAGGTAAATATCATATGGCATGCATTTTTTTTCTAAAAAGTAAAAATGGCACAATTGGCAGGAGGACATGTGTAAGGAGTTATGAGTGTGAGAGGTTGAGAGTTCGAATCTCACCTTTGTCACTTTTTTTGTTTTTTATTATTTTTACTCTAAATTTTTCTATCTTTCATTAAAAAAATAACAAAAATAGTTTTTTATTATTATTTAATTATTATTTTCGTATTTTAATTAAATCATTTTTTAAAATATTATTTTTTTCACTTTTTTCTAAATTATTCATAAAAATATCCAAAAAATCATAAAATAAAAAATATTGAAAAAAATTTTGTTTTTATTTTAGGAATCAATAGGATTATTAGTTTTTATTTTAAGTTTATTTTAATTATTTTAAATTATTTAAATTTTATTTTTTCTTAACTAATTATTTAGTTTGGGCTTTAAAATGGGCTTTAGGGACATTATTGACAATTTGGTGTTAACCCTAATTTGTTCCCTATATATACATGTGTTGCCTTGTTGGAAAAAAAGGGGAGAAGGAAAAAAACCTAAGAGGAGTGAGTGTCGTTTGCCGTTATTTAGTTTTCTTCTTCATCCATTACTATTGTTTCTTTTTCTTCATCGTTTACCGTTATTTCTTTTCCTTCATCTATTACTGTTGTTTCTTTTTCTTCATCTTTTACCGTTATTTCTTTTTCTTCATCTATTACCGTTATTTTTTTTTTCTTTATCTATTATTGTTACGTTTATATATATATAATTTTTAAATTGTTAGAGTTTATATATATAAGATTTTTGATCGAATTATGTCGATACGATGTTTGCACATTTGTGTGCATGACGCGTGACATTTGTGTTAGTTCGATCTGGTTGCGATGATCGCATTTTTGTGTGAGCAATAATACTATTTTTTGCTTAATTTCTTTTTCTTTGCGATAAATTTTGTTTCGTCCGATTTAGATCTGGTTGCGATGAGCGCATTTCTGCGTTAGCAACATTGTTGGGTTATTTGGCACATTTAAAATTCATTATTGCTTTATTATTATTATTATTATTATTATTATTATTATTATTATTACTATTATTATTATTATTATTATCATTATTTATTATTATTATCATTATTATCATTATTATTACCATTATTATTATTATTGTTATCATTAATTTATTAAAATTTGTTATAATATAAAAATCTGTTTTTTAAAATAAATAACATTAACATCTTTTCCAAATTAATATGAAAACCTATTATTTTTAAGAAAAAACTTTTTTTTTAGATAAATTTAAAATAATAACTAAAATCTTTTTTTTAAAATAATAACTAGAACCGTTATTTATTTTATTTTATTATTGTTCAATTCAAATTTCATTATCATATTGTATCTGCTCCTCTCATGTAACCTCGCGAACTTAACAATCGCTCTTTAAATCCTGCCTTTAAATTTCTGCTTGCATGGTTTAAATTATGACATTATCTCCCTGTTTGCATGATTCAATTATCTCACGCGTTTACTATTATTTCTGTCACATTGCACACATCCGAAGGTTAGGTCTAACTGTTTGGCCGCCGCGCCAATAGTCCGTAAAACTTCACACATTCAATTTCAAATCCTCAAAACTACAAACTACAAACCCTAATTTTCACAAATGCCTTGCCGCAGGCAAAATTACAATTTTACCCTTAGCATTAGGTCAAAGAGCCGCCGCGCTCATTTTAGGGTTTCCCGCCGTGGAATCCCTAATTTAACCCTAATTACAACTTAACATTTCAACGTAGAGATTTGGAGTTTCTACACTCCACGTAAGCGTGTCCTTAAGATGCGTTTATTCCCCTTGAGACCTTGACCACAGTCAAGAAGTTTCTAACCTCCCTATTGAGGGGAACTACGATTACTCTGATTCCACTCCCGTAAGGATACGTAGGCACAAGATGCGATGTCTTGCCGAGTAAACTTAGAATTAACCCCCTTTATTATTTATTATTGCTTATTTATATTTTATTTAATTATTTTGCTTATTATTTTGTAATTGTTTCTTGGATGTAAAGTTGTTTAATTATTTAATTATTATTATGGTTAGTAATTAGGGAGTGTAACAACATGTATGTAATATTAAAATAAATTTAGATCACTTTTAAATAAAGATAATTAAAATAAACACGTCACACACGTAAGTCGATTTTAATCGCCGTCTCACTTCCTAAGGATATCCCTCAAGTTGCCTACGAATAATGGTTAAGTGGGGTGTATAAAGCAAGTCCCTCAAATAGAAAAATCATCAAAGTCCCTTATGGTTGCCTTTACGAATCGAGTCCCTTTCGAAAAATGATGATGGTCCCTTATATGTGCTTATTACATCCCACAATGGCCTTCAAAGTCAAATTGTCCCTCACATGTCCCTTAACATCCAAAGTAAGGACTACCTACTCCATTATAGTAGGGATAGTCTTACTAAAGGAAAGAATGAAGAATAAGAAAGACCTTTAAACATTAGGGTAGGTTACTCCTAGGTGCTTGCTCACTTCAAAATTGTTTCGCACTTAAACAAATTTTCAACAAGTTTTCAAACAAGTTCTTAACACATCCTTACATGGATTATTTATTAACTATTCTGAAAATTTTCTATTCACACACTACAATTTCAAAACAATTCAAAAGTGAGCTTAAGTACCTAAGAGCCCATGGATAACCATGGATGAAAAGGATGCTAATACCTTCCCTTTTCATAACCTACCCCCCGGACCCAAAATATTCTCTAAGGTCTTTCCTGTTCTTTTATAACCTTTCCTTATGGATAAAATAAAAGTCGGTGGCGACTCTTGCTATCCGCAACATTGTTTAAAGTCAGTTCTCCCACCGTGTTACAGAACTGGCGACTCTGCTGGGGATCTATTTAAGAGGGGTACCCTTAGGAATTAAGATCACTTTAAATTGTTTGCCTTGTTTGCTTTATTATTATATTGTTGGGGTGCTCTTATGTGTGAAAGGTCCTAACCCGGATCTAGTGTACCTTAGGTAAATGGCAATAGACCAAGGAAACTGTACGACGTATATCGATACGGTTGATCTGGTGGCCATAGTTAGTGCGACTTCTTGGTTGGTGCTTATATTCCTTAAGTCAAGTTGAGGATAATATTGAGGCTGCCATATGTTGTCAATGCACTAACTGACTTTTAGAACCCTAGTTAACTCATCTTGGCCTTTAGAAAGTAGTGGGGTCAACAATACACATCAGTGTAGTCAAGCAAATCACACACCAACATGCACGCAAGTCAAACATTCAAAGGGAGCCAGGTCAGATCTAACCTGAGAATGACCAGACGTCGGAGCTAGGGCTCCGGTCGTCTTCTCCGACCATATCGTCGGAGCTCAGTCCATGATTCTCAATAGAAATGGCCAAAAATGGTACCAATCGAAAGGTCTTGCTACAAGGATCTCAAATCCACAATTCAAACATTAAAACAGTTCCAAAATAAAGAGAATCGAAGACTTGAAGTTCAAGATGCACATCTGAAAACGTGATCAAACAAGAGCAATAATGATGAAAACATTGCCTACCATGCAACCAACATGAGCTTAAATAGGTGCCTAGAATGAGAGAACTAAGGAAGAGAAGCTTACTGAATGGAGCAACTCCGTTGGTTCTTCAGATGCATGCCAACTCTACTTTCTTGCTTCAAACACTCTCCAATTGCTCCCAGGAAGAGAATGCAAGTTTTAATTTCAGTTGATTTTGAGAGAAAACACAGATTCGAAGATGAAGAATGTTTGAAAATTTTGAATTCTCTCTGCTCTCCTTTCATGCAAACATGCTCTTCTCAGCATTAGGGCAGATAAAAGAGCTTATATATGATGGGTATTGACACTCCATGCAGGACCATGTTGGCTGTTTAGTGATATTTGAAGAAATGCCCAAAAATGGATCTCTTACTCATGCACACGCGTTTTGACCCTCTCACACCACATGAGATCAACAATTTGGAAGTGTGTGAAGTGTACTTGTGATTTGAATTAATTTGGGCTTTGATTGTGATCCATACTTCAAGTTTGAAATGAAAACTCTTTAAGAAAGAATCTTGAAAAAGTGGCATCTCATGGCATTTTGTGTTGGTCCATTTGTGGCAAACTTCAATATGATCATATTTTGGTGTAAAATGACTCAAAATAAGTGACAAATGTGACCTATAATGTACCAAATTCATGCCATGACCAAAAGTCCAAATTTCTCTTAAAAAGTCCCCCATATGGCCATGTAATTCCACAATTCAAATGAAATTTGAGTTCAATGATGTAAATGAACCTCTTAGGTACAATTTTTGTGTTGGTTGGAAATGCATTTGAGGTACATAAGTTCATGAAAATGACCATTGAAACAAATGACATATAATAAAACTTTCCCAAAATACCCTTGCCCTGTGAGGTCCATAACTTGAGATGTTCAAATGATATTAAGGACTTCTAGGACTTTTTGGAAAGATAAGACCATGCAGAACAACTTTCATGTTCACTTGAAGTTGAGGAGAAACTTGATTCTAGGTCAAAAGTGTCTTGGAAGTGATTTGACTTTTAGTTGACCAAAAATAACTTCATCTGAGGACCCTAACTTGTTGGCATCATAACTTGAGATGTACAAACCCATTGGATGAGTTCTTGTACTCAAACGAAATCTTGGAACATGCCTTATAAGTCTCATGTTTGCATGAAAGTGAGATTGAACTTGTATCATATGGTAAATTATCCTTGAAGTTAGGCACTAAAGAAGGGGATTTTACACTGAGATCCTCTGAAACCCTAATTTAGTAACTTCTTGAACTCTTGATTCTTCTTGATTTGATCTTGACATAACATTATAGATGCTTTAAGACAACTTCCCATAGCCTCAATGACTTAGAACCAAGTCTTGAACTCTCTCAAGTCCACAGTTGACCTTGAGTTGACCAGATGAAACCCTAGATTCATGCCTTTTGACTGTGACTTCTTGCAGATGAAATGAATGTCTAGATGAGCTCCACAATGACCCCCTAAGGTACTCAATGAGCTTCTAAAAAATATCCTATCCAAGACAATGACCTCATGAACCCCTGACGATCCTCTGTTGATCCCTAAGATAGGAGACAACAACCACATATCAATCCTTCCTTTCAAAGAGCTTTGACAACCCCATGATGATTGTAAACACCTGATGACTTGAATACTTACTCTTGCTTGAGCTTGACACCAATAAGACTCTTCTCTTGGATGGCACATCACTCTTGATCCCCTGTTAAGAACAATGCTATGCAAATGCAAATGCTAAAATGAAATGAAACATAAGCCAAGTACAAGAAAAGGGTTGGTCAAATTTTGGGGTAAAACAGTTGCCCCTATTCAAACGACTTGGACCTGGATGGATGAAAAGTGAACGAATTTCAAAAAATCAAGGTAAAAGACGGTTGAATACCAAAGAACCCAGTAATTTGCCCACCGCAAAAATGGAACTACACAACATATCCCCGGAAATACTGTATCTGATAGTTGCAACGACAATAAGCTGATTGATTACCAATTAGAAAACAACGACACGCAGTTGGAAGAACATCTGCTAACATGCAAGAAACGACACTAAGTCCGAAA
Organism: Lathyrus sativus; assembly: GCA_963859935.3. Lineage (NCBI taxonomy): Eukaryota > Viridiplantae > Streptophyta > Magnoliopsida > Fabales > Fabaceae > Lathyrus > Lathyrus sativus. Next base: position 94,978,984 of record OZ012738.1, on the reverse strand, counting down.
GATCATCTGATTTCGTCATCAGGCATCTGTTGAACAAAACAGGCATCGAACCCGAAGGTCGACTCAACACGAAATTGAGAGCATCTTCTAACCAGCAGGCATTCGCTAAATAAAAGCGAGCATCGAACCCGAAGGCCAGCTCAATGCGAAGTTGAGAACATCTGCTAACCAGCAGGCATTTTCTAAGTAAAAGCGAGCATCAAACCCAAAGGCCGACTCAACACAAAGTTGAGAACATCTGCTAATAAGCAGGCATTCGATAAATAAAAGCGAGCATCGAACCCGAAGGCCGGCTCAACGCGAAGTTGAGAACATCTGCTAACCAGCAGGCATTCGCTAAATAAAAGCGAGCATCGAACCCAAAGGCCGGCTCAACACGAATTTGAGAAAAAGAATCCACCGATTCATAATCTGAAAGAAGAATTCCACTGAAACTGAATGAATAAACTGTTGGGAAAATAAGATGAACACATCTGTCAATGATCTGCTGGGGTCTGGATACCACGGAGGCTCATGAGAAATACGAATACTTGTCGGGATCTGGGTAGCACACGGGCTAAGTAAAACACTGTTGTCTGCTGGAGATATGAATGGAAACAAAAGGTAACAACCTGGCTTATGTTTCAAATGCACATGTTTGAATATGGCGTAATTCTTCATACGAAATGGAAATGCTACGCGTTTGGGAGGATGCTATGCACAATGCAAATGCAAAGGAACCACCCCAGCAAAATAAATGTTGAAGAGACGACATCAACCCTGTCGGGGAAAGATAGGACGTGCCAAGTATAATTGGACTTATGCTGGGAAAAAATAAGCCCTGGATGGCCTCCTGGGTAATACTACTCTGACGAGAACAAAATCCACTCCGTTGGGGATCAATTCAAATTCTGCTGAGGAAAAAATGCCCTGGATGGCCTACCAGAATATAATTCTTCTGGGGACGAAAGACTCAGCTGGGGAAAAGCAGCCAACTGATGAGATCAACTCACCTCTACTAGGGAAATCAGCCCCGGATGGCCTCCTAGAACACCGAAATTCTTCTAGGGTACAAAGCAAACAAATGGGGATAACCCTATTCTTCCAAAGATTCCGCTTTGTTGGAGATTAAATCCAAATTGCTAGAGGTAAACGAATAAGATTTACTGGGGAAACTACCCCAAACTCTCCCTGCCGAGGATGAGAAATAACCTCAGGAAACAGTCCCACTCTGCGGGGAGGAAAAACTACTCTGCTGACTGCACTGGGGATTATTCAATGAGGGAATCAACATTGACCTCTGCTTGGGGAATGAGTCAATGACCTAGACTCTGAGGGGAAAGGAGTCAAAAACTCGGACTCTGTAGGGAAACAGAACTCTGAATTCGCTCCACTACTTGGGATAACCCTACCTTTACATGTCAAAGGATAAGTGCACACCACTACCAGGGAACCTCAGTTTCAGCCCTCTGGGGATAACTCTGATATCAACCTGCCAGGGGATAAGATACATACATTTGACTTGCTGAGAATAGGTGTACAAGCTCCACCTGTTGGGGAGGGATTAGTCTCAAACTACACATCTTCCTCCTGTGGAAACATGGTGATCTCACCGGGGATAGACTTCTGGAATATGCCCCAAGAACGATAGCCCTGCAAATGAACAAACAAACAAGGTTTCCTACACAACAGAAACTATCTCAGTTATCATCTGTGACTTCATTCAAGCAAATCAAAGTTTTAATGATTATTAGCAAAGCCCACAAGTTTATGTATGCAAAGTTTTATCAAAAACATCGGGCGTTTTCGTAAACAAACAGTAAGAGCTAAAGCAAGAATAACAGTTTCCCGAATAGTATATAATTCATTGATAAATGGCCTGTAAATAGGCATATTTTACAATGGATGCAACTCCTGAAAAGAGAAAGCTGCGCAAAATTTACAGAAATGCACAAAGATATACAAAATGTCGGCAATGTGGTACAGACAACCACCATGTGTCGATTCATCTATGACTCGCATGACTTTGATGTTTTTCTGATGCTTCGTCTTCTGAAGATACTGATCTGACTGAATGGCCCTCGGGTCCTCCTATAATACACTATGTTCTGAAGATCAATACGCAGACCGCAGTCATTTGCTTCTTAAATCCCTAACTTTTGCCTGAATCGCCCTTGCGGGTTTTCAATTCATCGGGATACCCATTTTTTCCAAAGTCACCTTTTCAGGTTTTCACCTTTGCGGGTTTATATCTTTTATTTTTATCCCTAACTTTTTCTCGAACCCACTCTTTTATGGATCGCCGGGATGTCCCATTTTTTCCTGGATATTCTTTTTCTTTCCAGCGGGTCTATTTAAGCAAAGTATTTTTTAACTGCGTCTGCGTTCACAGGGGATGTGAAATCTTAACCATCTATGGTTGACAATAATAAGGCTTCTCCGGAGAAGACTTTCCTTACGACATATGGACCTTCGTAATTGGGAGTCCATTTGCCCCTGTGATTTGTTTGTGGAGGGAGAATCTTCTTCAACACCAAATCACCTTCCTGAAAGCTCCGAGGGCGCACCTTCTTATCAAAATCTTTCTTCATTCTACTCTAATACAACCGGCCATATGCAATGGATGCCAGCCTCTTCTCGTCCATCAGGCTGAGCTGATTCAATATGTTTTTCACCCATTCTGCCTCATCAAGTTTGACATCAACCAGAACTCTCAATGAAGGAATCTCGACTTCTAATGGTATGACAACTTCCATACCATACACTAGCGAGAAAGGGGTTGCCCCAGTTGAAGTACGTACCGAGGTAGGATATACGTGTAATGCAAAGGGCAACATCTCATACCAATCCTTATAGGTCACAACCATCTTCTGCACAATCTTCTTTATATTCTTATTGGTCGTTTCAACAGCGCCATTCATCTTCGGACGATAGGGAGAAGAGTTGTGATGCTCAATTTTTAAACTCTGGCACAGTTCCTTCATCATCTTGTTATTCAAATTCGAACCATTATCATTAATGATTCTCTCGGGAACTCCGTAACGACAAATGATGTCCTTCTTGATAAACCAGACTACGACTTGTCTGGTGACATTAGCATAAGAAGCTGCTTCGGCCCACTTAGTGAAATAATCAATTTCCGCTAAGATGAAGCGATGTCCATTGGATGCAGTCGGCTCAATCTTGCCAATCATATCAATGCCCCATATGGAAAAGGGCCAAGGAGACGCCATGTCATTCAAAGGACTCAGCGACACATGAATCTTATCGGCATAAATCTGGCATTTATGGCATTTCTTTGCATACTTGAAGCAATCCGACTCCATAGTCAACCAATAGTAGCTTGCCCTCAACAGTTTTCGAGACATGGCATGTCCGCCTGCATGTGTACCAAAGGCACCTTCGTGGACCTCTTCCATAAGCAAACCTGCTTCTTTTTCGTCCACGCATCTTAAAAGAACTAAATCAAAATTCCTTCGGTAGAGTACACCATCTTGGTTCAGATAGAAACTTCCAGACAACCTCCGCAAGGTCTTCTTATCCTGGCTCGATGCCCCAGGAGGATACTCTTGGTTCTTGAGAAAGTTCTGGATATCATAATACCATGGCTTCCCATCTGAAGCTTCCTCTATTGCGAATATGAATGCTGGCCTATCAAGGCGCGAGATGACGATTCTCGGAGCATCGTTCCAATAACTCACCTTATACATTGAGGATAATATGGCCAAAGCATCTTCCATCTGATTCTCCGCCCTTGGCACGTGATGAAACTCTACCCTGTCAAAGAAGGGTAACAACCTCCTTGCACAGTTCATATAAGGGATCAGATTAGGCTGACGAGTCTCCCACTCTCCTTTGATCTGATTGACTACCAAAGTTGAATCACCATAAATATCAAGGTTCTTGATCCTCAAATAAATCGCTTCTTCAATACCCATGATACATGCTTCATATTCAGCTTCGTTATTGGTGTAGGGAAATGTCAACCTGGCAGTGAATGGTATATGAGAACCATGGGGAGTCGTAATGATTGTCCCAATTCCACTACCGTAGGAGTTAACAGCACCATCAAAAATCATTTGCCACTAAGAGCCTAGCTCAGGACCTTCATCAGGTAACGACTCATCACAATGTTTCATCTTCAAGGACATGATATCTTCATCCGGAAACTTAAACTTCATCCGGAAACTCAAACTTCATCGGTTGATAATCATCAATCGGTTGCTCTCCGAGATATTCTGACAGAACACTCCCTTTAATGGCCTTTTGGGAGACGTATTGAATGTCGTATTATGTCAAAACCATTTGCCACCTAGCAATCCTCCCCGAAAGTGTTTGCTTTCTGAACACATACTTAATCGGATCTATCTTCGAAATCAACATGGTTGTGTGGTTCAACATGTATTGCCTTAGGCATTTAGTGGCCCAAGCAAGTGCACAACACATCGTTTCCAACATTGAGTATCTGGACTCACAATCTGTGAACTTTTTACTCAAGTAATAGATGGCATGCTCTTTTCTTCCTGTCTCGTCGTGTTGACCAAGAACACAACCCATGGAATTCTCAAGAACCGTTAAGTACATTATTAATGGTCTTCCTGCCACTGGAGGCATCAGTATCGGAGGCTCCTGCAAATATTATTTTATTTTTTCAAATGCCCTTTGGTAATTTTCATTCTAGACGACCGCCTGATCTTTCTTTAATAATTTGAACATTGGTTCACATGTGGCTGTGAGGTGAGATATGAACCTTGCAATGTAGTTCAATCTACCAAGAAAACCACAAACCTCTTTCTCTATTTTCGGCGCTGGCATTTCTTGTAATGCTTTTATTTTTGCAGGATCGACCTCAATTTCTTTTTCACTGACTATGAACCCCAATAACTTTCTTGACCGTACACCAAAAGTGCAATTGTTCAGATTCAACCTCAGTTAGAATTTCCTTAACCTCTCGAACAACTTCAAAAGATTCACCAGATGTTCCCCCTCCGTTTGTGACTTCGCGATCATGTCATTAACATAGACCTCGATCTCATGATGAATCATATCATGAAAGAGAGTCACCATTGCCCGCTGATAGGTTTCCCCTGCATTTTTCAATCCAAAAGGCATTACCTTATAGCAAAAATTCCTCCACGGTGTGATAAAAGTTGTTTTCTCCATGTCTTCCGGGGCCATCTTGATTTGGTTATATGCGGAGAAACCGTTCATGAAGGAAAACACTGACTACTGCACGGTATTATCAACAAGCACATCAATGTGGGGGAGCGGGAAATCGTCTTTCGGGCTCGCTCTGTTTAGATCACGGTAATCTACACACATCCTTACCTTACCATCCTTCTTAGGTACATACACGATATTAGCGACCCATAGAGGGTAATTCGTCACGATGAGAAAGCCTGCGTCCAATTGCTTCTGGACCTCTTCTTTGATCTTAACAGCCATGTCCGGTCTGGTTCTTCTTAGCTTCTGTTTCACAGGTGGACACTCTTCACGAAGAGGTAAGCGATGAACCACAATGTTTGTATCAAGACCGGGCATATCTTCATATGACCAAGCAAAGACATCTTTATACTCTCAGAGCATTTTTACCAGCCTTTGTTTGACATCATCCTACAACGCAGCCCCTATCCTGACCTCTTTTTTGGCTTCCTCGGTACCCAAGTTGATGACCTCAATCTCCTCCTGATGAGGTAGAATAACCTTCTCTTCTTGTTTCAGTAGCCTGGCGAGCTCTTTAGGTAGGTCTTCCTCTTCTTCAATCTCTTCTTCAGCTTGAAAGATTGGATTATCAAAGTCATACCGAGTCATAGACGAGTCTGAATCGGTGGCATCTGCAATGTGAAACCTGCAATGATGATGATTTAATGCTTAAAATGATATACAAACAAGCACAAACCACATTTACATTTTATTGTTAAAATAAAAATAAGAAAAACAGAGATCACAATATTTGAATGCAAGAAAAACGCCCTTTGATTAATGATAAAACAATTGTTCAGACATAAAAGATAAGGCCCTTCAGACAAAGACCACTATGCTCCGAGTAGAACATAGGTCTACACATAATCAAGAAAAATGAGATAATTACTCTTCACAAGTAACTTGGATAACTTCTTCGATGGTCCAGTTGTTCGAGCTCTGGCCAGGAACACATGGCTGGATCCATGCATCCATGTCGCAGTCACTATCACCTTCCTCTTCGGACACGACATTGATTCAATCAAAAATCACCCCAACACTTATGAATTGAATTGGTCCCCTGTAGCGCGGAGCGCTCTATGAAGAAGAAGAAGACGGGTTGTACCCCAGTCCAAACTTGTCTTGTTTATTGGGGATGCTCAAAACTTTCCCCCAACCCTGAGATGATCCAGACTTCACCACTGCTTACGCTTCCTTGAAAGATGACATAGCAACCTCAGGCACTCTACCCACAACTGGCGCCTTCTCTTTGATCTGAACGGTTTCAAAAGCTTGGCACAATGTTTCATGAATTTCCCCGTCTATGTCCACATACTTAAATGAGGACAAATGGCTTTTCATGATGTCCTCCTCACCACAGACGGTGACGATGTTACCACCCACCATATATTTCAGTTTCTGATGTAGAGTTGACGTCACAGCCCCCGCCGAATGAATCCAAGGTCGTCCCAACAGACAGTTGTATGTCGGCTGAATATCCATCATGTAAAAGACGACATAGAAAACTTCTGGACCAACCTGGATTGGAAGAGTCACTTCTCCGAAAATGGACCTCCTTGTCCCATCAAATGCTCGCACAACCAAATCACTAGGGGTACAGATTACTCCCTAGCAGTCCAGCTTCATCAAAGCTTTCTTAGGCAACACATTAAGTGAAGACCCAGTGTCCACCAGCACATGCGATAGTACCGCCCCTCTGCACTCAATGGAAATATGTAGGGCGTGATTATGGTCTCTTCCCTTAGGCGTCAGATCAAGGTCTGTAAATCCCAGCCCGTTCCCAGTGTTGACATGCGCCACCACTCCTTCAAGTTGATTCACTGAAATTTTGTATGGCACATATGCAGTATTCAGAATCCTCATAAGGGAATTCCGATGTGCCTCAGAGCACAGTAATAATGACAAGATTGAAATCTTTGACGAGGTTTGTTGCAAATGGTCTACAATCTTATAGTCACTTTTTCTGATTAGACGCATGAATTCCTCCGCGTCTTTCAACAAAGTATCCTTCTCACTACATTGATAACTTTCTTCAATCACAGCCTTCCCTTTTCCCTTATCCGATCTTTCAGCATTCGCTTCTAGAGGTGCAAACACCCTCCCACTTCTAGTTATCCCACCAGTTCCTACCAAATTATCAACAGAATCAAACGGCATACTCTTCAGCTCCTGCTTTTGACCATTGCAAAAGACCTCAGCCCCATAGTTCCATGGGATCGCCTTGGTGCTTTCGTAAGGCACTGGTCCCACCTTAGTGATTATAATGGTAGCCGGCCTCGGCGGCGCAGAAATATTGATCATTCTATAAAGTAATGGAGATTGTGGCCACTTCATTTTTTCCTTCACCAATTACTTTCTCACTTTTCCCTTCCAAAACTCTACCAAACTGCAGAACACCCTCACTCATTAACCTTTGTACATGACTCTTCAAATTTTTACATCCCTCAGGATGAGCCAAACAACTTGCATAGTCTCTTTCACAGCCGAGAAATACTCCTCCGCTCAATATCCTACTCTTCACAAAACTCAAAGGAGTTTTTAGCTCTTCAACATCGGTCACCAGATTCAAACCTTCTTCCTCAACAATGGCGTTTACCCCAGCTGCTCCATGATTAGGCATAGGATTTTGCACAACGTTAGGCGCGTCATGTGTAAAATTGATAGCTTTACTTTCGATAAGGTCATGCACCTTATTCTTGAAGGTTTTACAATTATCAATGTGATGGCCGGGAGCACAAGAGTGAAAGTCGCACCTGGAATTAACGTCATACCCTGGAGGTGGTGCGCCGGTAAAGGTGCTAGCATCTTTTCTGGATCAATTGCAACTGCATCAAGTGTTGAAGTAATTGCGAGTAAGGCATCGGTGGTGCATCAAATTGTCTGTTCACTACTCTCCCCCGATCTTGGAATCATCGCGGAGCATAATTCGGTTGTTGTTGTTGCTGTGGGCGTTGTTGTTGTGGTGGTGGTACAACGGGAGTTGAAATGCTCGTAACTTGAGGTTGCTGCTGATGATATTGCTGAGTTCTATTCTTATTCCAATTTCTAAAACCTGATATCACATTTCTTTCCCCTTATCTCTTTTTACCAAAACTTTTCCTCCCTCCTCCAGCTGAGGATCCTTCTCCAGCCTGTATCTTCCCTAGTTTGATTCCATTTTCAAACCGTTCACCTGTAATGATCAAGTTTGAAAAGCTACCTGACATATTTCCTATCAATTTCTCATAATACACTCCAGGAAGTGTAGAAACAAACATGTCAATAAGTTCTCTCTCCACCATGGGAGGTTGAACCCTCACAGCAAGCTCGCGCTATCTCTGGGCATATTCCTTAAATCCTTCATTACTTCTCTGTGACAAGTTCTGCAACTATACACGATTAGGCGCCAAGTCACTGTTATACTAATAATGCCTGACAAAAGCTTCAGCCAGGTCTCTCTAACTTCTAATGTTAACCGGCTTTAAACCCATATACCATTCCAGGGACGGACCAGACAGGGTATCCTGGAAGAAATGCATGAGCAGTTTCTCATCGTCAGAGTATGCAGACATCTTTCGGTAATAAGAGCGGAGATGCACCCTAGGACAGGTCGTCCCCTTATACTTATCGATGTCTGGAACCTTAAACTTTGGAGGAATTCTCAGGTCTGGGATCAGCCCCAGATTGGACATATCTAGACCCAGCGAGTTTTGATTTTCATAGCTCCTCATTTTTTCCTCTATCAACTTGAACCTTTTTTTTACGTCAGACTGCAGACCAGCGCCAAGGTCCCTCATGGAAAAAACTTCATCTTGGTCATCCTGTTCCCATTGAGGACCATCATTACCATGTACAGCACATGTCACCTCTGGACCATGGACTCCATTCTGGTTACCTCTTCCCGAAGGGACAACAATCGTTGGAACAACATTAGCATGTGGAGTACCCACATCATTCTGAGGAGGAACAACAACAGTTCCACCATGAAGAACCCCACTTCCGTCAACCCTTGCAATCAGCGGTTGCACTAGTGTTCTTAATTGTTCCTGACTGTTGGCGACTCCCTGCATCATGTCCATAAACTGGGCCATACGGTCACGGAACTCCTGTAGCTCGAGTTGAATTTGGTCCATAGCTTTTCGTTGATTTCCCCTGGTAGAGTATCGATGAATTGCTTGGCTTTCAATCCTGAAACAAGGCTGAACAAACCACAAAAAGAAGGTAAGACTAACAGATCCTGGAACACCTGCGATGCAATATGACAAATGATGCAGTATGCAGACATGTAAATATGCTTCAGGGAAATTTTCCCCTTCATTCTAGTTCCACGCAAACAGCAAGACAACAGAGAACCAACAGATGAAGTCACGTAATCTTCTCATAAATAAAATGAGAACCAGAGTCAATATACAACACATCACCGAGGAAATACAACAGAATCAAATATGACCCCATCCAACAATCCTGGAGATGGTTGAGATACAACATAACAACAAAATACAAAAGAGGGAATACATCAAGTACGACAGCGAGTCTAGAAATCCTCCAACAACTCCTTCGTATCATGATGATCTGGCCTAGCAATCAATCCTTGGATCAACAACTCCCTCCTGCTAATGGTAGTCTACAAGCCTTGAGTATAATCTTCCCAAGATCCTTCCCCAAATGCTTCTTCAAGTTTAGGCCTTTTCAGATCTGCTCGTAACTTATACTCTTCCAACGTTGCAAGAGCTTCACGCAGCTTGCGGTCGCTTTTGTGTCGGCATGAGGATTCACTTATATCTTTCTCTTCTCTCAACCGAAGTTGAGCCTTCAATTTGATAATTTGCTGCCGAAGTCCATCTTCTCGTTCTTTATTGTTAGTCAAGATAGTGTTCCATTGAGCGTTGAATTTTGATATCTTCACATGTGCTTTTTCTAGCTCTTTCTTCTTATCTTGAAGAACATCACTAACACTCTTCAAGTCTTGGCCTACACGCTCTCGGGCGCGAATCTCTTTTGTTAGTTCTCTACCCAGCTTGTTCACCAACCCTGTCTGTTTCTTGGATGAATAGGTGGCTTGATTCTTCTCACTTCTGAGCTGAATGATCTCCTTCTCCAACTCCTCGTTTACCTTACGTAACTCTTCCTTTTCGGCCCACAGTTGATTATATCTCTGAATATCAACTGTTGTTAGTTCTTCAATCACCAATGGATACAAAGGTTCTCGGACTGGAAATGGTAGCAACATTCTCTCAACTCTTTCCTGAATCCATTCCACATACGGATCATATGCTCTGTTATTACTCTTTCCCAAAGAAGGCTTCCCCTTACGGTGAATTTTACCCCAAGCTTTTTCCACTCTAATTAGGGTCTCACTGTCAATCAAACCGGTGAAATACAGAGATTCCTGTATTTCTTCTTCCTTCAGAGGTTCCCTTAGAGCGTACCCAAATTGCCTCACTGCGAGAGTTGGATTATAATTAATACCACCCTCCCTTCCAATCAAAGGGACATTAGGGAAATTACCACAACTAAAGATTATCTCTGTACCCAAAAAATCTATGTTAAACCATACAATGTTCTCGGAAGTTAAACCCATAAGCCTCTATGACCATTCAGCGGTATCTGAGATGTCGACAAATGGACCAGACTTAGGGAGATGACTCACAAACCACCTATGTAAAAGAGGTACACAGCAAGAGACATTCTTCCCCCTCCTATTCTCATTCTTGTAATGCACAGAGTGATACACATCTCCTAAGAGTGTAGGCACAGGATTCTTTAAGACAAAGATATGGACAGCATCTAAGTCTACAAAGTCTGGAACGTTCGAGAACAGTATTATGTCGTATATGCATAGAGCCAAGATAGCATTAAAGACAATCCAGCATCCTTCTTTGCAAAATGTTGAGCTCTACCCACCAAGAAAGGCAATGGGAAACTAGGCATTCCATTCTTCCTAATCATCTTTCCCTCCAACTCAGAAACATCTAAATGAAGAGAATTTGCAAGCTTAGTCAGGTTAGGTTCTGCTTCAGTATGATAGAAAGGCATATGATCCAGAACAGGAATTCCTAGCAGCATAGCAAATTCTTCCAGAGTAGGCATCAACACATAACCATGGAAAGTGAAAATATCGCAGCTGTGGATCATAGAACTGAAGCAAAGTGTGAAGACCTCCTAACTCAAACAGTGAAGCTTTGCAGACATAACCCAGAAGCTTCCCATGTTCTTTCTTGAAATCTTCCATCACACTGTGATCAGCAGCAGAAATTAAACTGAGCAAGGACCCTATATCTGGTGTGGGAAACTTGTACACAACTATCTTCTTCAAACATGACTCCATGTCAGATACGATCATCAGCGTCACATACTTTCGAGAAACGATGATACGTTCACCATTTCTGGTTTGGCATCATAGTCTAACGAAGCGGTCTCACTTAGCTGACTTCCAAATGATCGGTCCCCGGAGTCGACAATCCTCAGATCTAACATCCTCTCAACTGTCCAAAACAGACTGGAAAGGTAGTCATCAAAGAGAATCTCTTCTGAGCGTGAATTTTGTTAGAACTAGTGCATGCCAAACATACAGGTTCATCACTACTTTCCACTTCTAATGCTATGGTTATACTCACGCCTGGGTTTTGGGTTATCACATAGTGGAACATTCCCACCCAACAGCACAACAATATGATAATGTAAATGCTGAAAATAAAATGCAAATGCAGTAAAGTACAAATGCAACACATATACACACCCAAATATAAAACACACAAGGGCTAGGATTGACTCGCATAGGGGATGGGAAAGTCCCCAGCAGAGTCACCAGTTGTCGCTAATGCGAAAAAGGCGGCCGACAAAGACAGAAGAGTCTCCACCGTTGTTATTTATCCCAAAGAGAGGGAAAGGAAATGATCATAGAAATCCTAGGAAAAAGGGAAAAGACAAGGTCATCGCAACCAAATCTTGGGTTCGGGAGTCGGTTACGCAAGGGGAAGTTATGAGCACCCCTCACGTCCATTATACTCAACATGATCCATGCTTCTTCTCTATCTAAAAGGGTGTTAATCTATAAGGTTGGCTCACAGGGACAAAAGAAAAGAAAAGAGACTCGATAGAGCATCGCCGCTCTATGCCTACGCATTCCCTCGTGCAATGGAAAATTTAGAGTCAACGTAGTTCGGAAAACTACGGGTGAAGGTGGGGAAGGTTGCTCGCCAATACATCGTCGTCTTATTCCTACGTATCCTCGTATGGTACGAGAAATCAGAGCAAACGTTGTTCGGGCTGACACGGCCATAGATTGGTTCAAGTGTTTTAACTGAGTAGGGTTAAACCTTCATTCTAGCAGTTAGGTATATTGTTGCTCGACCATTGGAGACTTAGGAGTTACCTATTTGCGGTAGAACCAACAGTTAACACACTCTTTCTGAAAATGATTTTCAAACAATCCTGAAGGATAAAAAGGTTTGATGATTTATTTTGTGTTTTTTATGAAGAAGTGAATTGAAATAAGTTTGTAATTCATGTTGCACTAAAGACTATGACTTGAGAGCGAATGCGTCGCATATCGCCCAAAGGGCATACGATAAACACTCTAGACAGGTGAGAGGAAGCCCCTCAACTATCATTCTTCAAGTACTTAAGGCTCGTAGCGTTCAACATTTATTATCCTTTATTAGGTGTCTTAAGATATTAAGAGATGAGAAGAGAAGACACAAACGCTAAGGGGAAACTAAATCAACCCTAATGTTATCATGCAATGTGCTCCTAAGATTGAGATTAAGAGGGAATAAACTATCCTAATGTTAGCATGCTTGGATTGAACACTTAATGTCTCTCCTACTCCCATCCTAAACGGAGGGACTAGGAATCCTAAGGGATCATGGAAAAGGACCAAGTAAACACAAGATAAAATCAATCACATATGAAATGCAAAAGAGAGAGATAAAATTGACTTAAACAAGTCATAGAAAAATGAAAACATGATATGCAAGACTCAAATGATGCAACACAAATAAATGGTTAAAGCAAAATGACTTGAACAAGTCAAAGAAAAAGTGAGATGAAATGGGAGAAGTCATAACTCCTACAACCATTCAAACATCAATCACTTGCACCAAAAGATAACCAACAATGCACAAGTAAAAAGCCATGATAAAATAGAGGAGGGGAGAAAGAGGCTTGGGAAGCAAGCGTATAGAATATGTCTCAACCAAACTCATCATATTGACCATGCAAAAAGAAATAGCAAACAAGTGCTAAAAGTGAACCATCATTCAAGACAAACTTAAAGTAAGAACAATGGATACCAAATTGTCTTGAATGATGACCAAAACCCAAGGGACAGAAGTGAAACCACAAGAGAAAGGGGCCAAATCAAGAAGGAAACCAAAGCTCAAACAAGAAACAAGTCAAGGCAGGAGGAAGAACCAAAGTTAAATCCATGTTCAATACTTAAAATCAAGTGGAATGCCCTAACTTCAAAGTAACTTGTGAAACAAGTTACACAAATGTGATGACCTAAAAAATTCAAGACCAGCACCTTAATTATGTCATGAATGAGTATCAAGACTCATAAGGTGCATATGGGATCCATCAAAGTCATTTCCCAAAGGAACTAGGTCAAACTAGTTTGTATAAACCTTCTCAAAGATGGCTTGACTTGCAAGCTTCATCAAAAATAGAAGAAAGGTTCAATAAATTCCAAATAAAATGCACAAAACAACCAAGTCCAATGTCAAACAGAGGCCAAAGTTTAAAAGCTAAACTCAATATTAGGTATCACCAAATAATTTGATTAACTAGGGTGCTCCACCTTATTGAGTAATAATAGAGGGTCAAGAAAAGTCAAACCAAAGTCAAACAAAAAGTGATCAAACATGAACATAAATCAGCCTCAAAGGTACCTCAATCCATCCTCTCAATGGAAAAGAAACCCCATTCATAGGTGATGTGAATTGGTAGTTCAAATGTATGTGATCAAGCAAAGACAACATTAAAAGTACCTCCAATTGAAAAATTAAAATGAAATTGAAAAATAAAATAAAATCAGAAACAAAAATTATGAAAAATTAATTAAGGTCTTGAAATGATTGAAAATAATTTTTATGGAATTTTTTTGACAATTGGAGCTATTTTTAATAATTGAAAATGGAAACAGAAAAAGAAAAATGAAAATAAAAAAATGGAACCAAGTAGGGGTGCATTAGCAATTAGGACCATTAACTGCATCCTTTTAAAACGCGCTTGGGTTACAAAAATAGGGAGGTGTGGATAGCGTTTTTGGCCCATCAGAACCAAGGATCAAACTTAAGTGAAACGATGCATTTCACTTAAGTGACGTGGGGTCAACAACACACATCAGCGTGGTCAAGCAAATCACACACCAACAGGCACGCAAGTCAAACATTCAAAGGGAGCCAGGTCAGATCTAACCTGAGAATGAACTAGACGCCGGAGCTAGAGCTCCGGTCATCTTCTCCGGCCACTTCGCTGAAGCTCAGTCCATGATTCTCAACAAAAAATGGCCAAAATGGTACCAATAGAAAGGTTTTGCTATAAGGATCTCAAATCCATAATTCAAACATTAAAACAGTTCCAAAATAAAGAGAATCGAAGACTTGAAGTTCAAGATGCACATCTGAAAACGTGATCAAACAAGAGCAATAATGATGCAAACATTGCCTATCATAGATAGGGCTTTAGATGCAACCAACATGAGCTTAAATAGGTGCCTAGAATGAGAGAATTAAGGAAGAGTAGCTTACTGAATAGAGCAACTCCGTTGGTTCTTCAGATGCATGCAAGCTCTACTTTATTGCTTCAAACACACTCCAATTGCTCCCAGGAAGAGAATGCAAGCTTCAATTTCAGTTGATTTTGAGAGAAAACTCAGATTCGAAGATGAAGAATGTTTGAAAATTTTGAATTCTCTCTGCTCTCCTTTCACGCAAACAAGCTCTTCTCAGCATTAGGGCAGATAAAGGAGCTTATATATGATGGGTATTGACACTCCATGCAGGCCTATGTTGGCTGTTTAGTGAGATTTGAAGAAATGCCAAAAAATGGATCTCTTACTTATGCACACATGTTTTGGCTCTCTCACACCACATGAGATCAACAATTTGGAAGTGTGTGAAGTGTACTTTTGATTTGAGTTAATTTGGGCTTTGCTTGTGAACCATACTTCAAGTTGGAAATGAAAACTCTTTAAGAAAGAAACTTGAAAAAGTGGCATCTCATGGCGTTTTGTGTTGGTCCATTTGTGGCAAACTTCAATATGATCATATTTTGGTGTAAATTGACTCAAAATAAGTGACAAATGTGACCTATAATGTACCAAGTTCATGCCATGACCAAAAGTCCAAATTTCTCTTAAAAAGTCTCCCATATGGCCATGTAATGCCACAATTCAAATGAAATTTTAGTTCAATGATGTAAATGAGTCTCTTAGGTACAATTTTCATGTTGGTTGGAAATGAATTTGAGGTACATAAGTTCATGAAAATGACCATTGAAACAAAGGACCTATAATGAAACTTCCCCAAAATACCCTTGCCATGTGAGGTCCATAACTTGAGATGTACAAATGATATCGAGGACTTCTATGACTTTTTGGAATGCTAGGACCATGAGGAAAAACATTCGTGTTCACTTGTAGTTAAGGAGAAACTTGATTCTAGGTCAAAAGTGTCTTGGAAGTGAGTTGACTTTTAGTTGACCAAAAATAACTTCATCTGAGGACCCTAACTTGTTGACATCATAACTTGAGATGTACAAACCTAAAGGATGAGTTCTTTTACTCAAAAGAAAGCTTATAACATGCCTTACAAGTCTCCTGTCGGCATGAAAGTGAGATTGAACTTGTATCATACGGTAAATTATCCTTGAAGTTAGGCACTAAAGAAGGGGATTTTACACTGAAATCCTCTGAAACCCTAATTTAGTAACTTCTTGAACTCTCGATTCTTCTTGATTTGATATTGACAGAACATTCTAGATGATTTAAGATAACTTCCCATAGCCTCAATGACTTAGAACCAAGTCTTGAACTCTCTCAAGTCCACAGTTGACCTTGAGTTGACCAGATGAAACCATAACTTCATGCCTTTTGACTATGACTTCTTGCAGATGAAATGAATGTCTAGTTGAGTTTCACAATGACCCCTAAGGTACTCAATGAGCTTATCAAACATATCCTATCCAAGATAATGACCTCATGAACCCCTGATGATCCTCTATTGATCCCCAAGATAGGAGACAACAACCACATATCAATCCTTCCTTTCAAAGAGCTTTGACAACCCCATGATGATTGTAAACACCTGATGACTTGAATACTCACTCTTGCTTGAGTTTGACACCAATAAGACAATTCTCTTGGATGGTACATCACTCTTGATCCCCTTTTAAGAACAGTGTTATGCAAATGCAAATGCTAAAATGAAATAAAACATAAGCCAAGTACAAGAAAAGGGTTGGTCAAATTTTGGGGTACAACACTATGATCCATATGGACTTGAAGCTTCTCGTACATTGCCTCTAAGGAAGGTTGTTGGATTAATCTTTCCTGTGTGTTGCTCTCTTTATTTTGGTGAGTGTCGCTACTGCGAAAAAGAGGGTCGGCAAAGACAGAAGAGTCGTCGTCGTTCGTTATTTATCCCAAAGAGAGGGAAAGGAAACGATCAGAGAAAACCTACGAAAAAGAGAAAAGACACGTCATCGCAACCAAATCTCGGGTTCGGGAGTCAGTTACGTAAGGGGAAGGTATGAGCACCCCTCACGTCCATTGTACTCAATGGGATCCACGCTTGTTGTCTATCTAAAAGGGTGTTAATCTATCAAAGACTGGAAAGCAGGGACAAAAGAGAAAGAAAAGAGACTCGATAGAGCATCACCGCTCTATGCCTACGTATTCCCTCGTGCAATGGGAAAGTCAGAGTCAACGTAGTTCGGAAACTACGGGCGAAGATGGGGAAGGTTGCTCGCTAAGACATCGCTATCTTGTGCCTACGTATTCTCATCTGGTATGAGAAATCAGAGCAAACATAGTTCGGGCTGACACGACCACAGGTTGGTTCAAGTGTTTTAACTGAGTAGGGTTAAAACTTCATTCTAACAGTTAGGTGTATTGCTGCTCGACCATTGGAGACTTAGGCGTTACTTGTTTGAAGTAGAACCTAGACTTAACACACTCTTTTTGAATCAATTAATCACGAAGGATAAAAAGGTTTGATGTTTTATTTTTGTGTTTTTTTTAATGAAAAAGTGAATTGAATTAGGTTTGTAGCTCATGTTGCACTAAAGACTATGACTTAAGAGCGAATGCGTCGCATATCGCCCAAAGGGCATACGCTAAGCACTCTAGACAGTTGAGAGGAAGCCCCTCAACCATCATTCCTCAAGTACTTAAGGCTCTTAACGTACAACACTTGTTATCCTTTATTAGTGTCTTAAGATGTTAAGAGAGAAGAAGAGAAGACATAAACTAGGGGGAAACTGAACCCTAATGTTATCATGCATAATGCTCCAAAAGTTGGGATTAAGAGGGAAGAAGCTATCCTAATGTTATCATGCAAAGGATTGAACATCTAATGTCTCTCCTACTCCCATCTTAAACAGAGGGACTAGGAATCCTAAGGGATCATGGCAAAGGACCAAGTAAACAACAGATAATTCAATCACAGATGAAATGGAAAATGAAAAGAAGTTGACTTAAACAAGTCAAAAGTAATGCAAACATGATATGCTAAGGTGACAGGATGAAATTCAAGACAAAATGATGCAACATAGATAAAGCAAAAGGTTGAATCAAATGGACTTAAACAAGTCAAAAAGAGTGAGATGAAATGGGAGAAGTTACAACTCCTACAACCATTCAAACATCCATCACTAGCCAAAGTTAAACACAAAGTAAGACCAAAAGGCCATGATTAAAACGGAGATGGGAGAAAGAGGCTTGGACAGCAAGCAACATGCAAAACATCTCAACCAAACAACTCAAGTTGACCATGTAAAAGAAAGGAGCAAAACAAGTGCTAAAGAGATGCATCATTCAAGACTAAGACTTAGGAGCGAATGTGTTGCATATTGCCCAAAGGCACACGCTAAACACTCTAGAAAATTGAGATGAGGCCCCCCAACCATCATTTCCCAAAGAGAACTAGGTTAAACTAGCTTGTATGAACACCTTCAAAAGTGACTTGACTTGCAAGGTTCTCAAAAAATGGAAGGATTGTTCAATAAAATCCAAATAAAATGGACAAAGTAGTTAAGACCAATGGCAAACAGAAGCCAAAGTTTCAAAGTGAAACTCACCTCAAGGCATCACCAAAATATTCCATTGTTAAGGGTGCTCCACCTTATCGAGGGTTTATCGAGGGACATGAAAAACCAACTCAAAGTTAACCACAACATGGTCAAACATGGACCAAAACCACCCTCAAAGATGCCTTAATCCCTCACCTAAGTGAAGGAGAAGCCATGGTCATAGGGGATAATTATTTGAGGTTCAAATGAACAAGATCAGAATTATGGTAAACCATGAAAGACATCAAAACTTAAATTTAATTAAAAATATAAAATATAAGGAAAAATAAAATTAAAATAAAGAAAAAAATAATTGACACGTTGAAAAGTCAAAAAAATGATTTTTGGGTATTTTTAGGATGTGCAAAATATTATTGAAAGGTTTAATTTGAAAACGAAAATAAAAGAAATAAAAATAAAATAGCAATGCAGGGGGGTGCACCAAGCAACTGGACCAAGAACTATCATCCAGTTGTTAGCACATATGGGCCATAGGAGTGGGGGTGCGGAAATCAGAAATAACAAAAGCCCAACATTTTAAAAAGCCAGCAAAACAAACAAAATAGCCTTAGGATGAAACGCGGCGTTTCACTAAAGCCATCCATCCGCCAACTCAGCACGAAATAGCCACACAAGCAAAAATGAATACAGCAGCCAGCCACCTCATTGTCTTCTTCATGTTATCATTTTCAAAACCAAGGCATACGAGCCATGTGTTGCACCCTAAAATTTGCCCAACTTTATTCACTTGGTTTATGTTTCAATATCATTAGCATTTGGATATAGAGTCATGTATATAGGTTACTCATCTGCATAGCATAAGCATAGCAAGTCATTCAACAGGGGACCAATCATTATTCTCATCTCTAGAGGCCTATCAAGAGGTTATTATCCTGATTCAATCTCATTCAAGTCATCAGAAAAGAATTTGGAAGCTATCAAGTCAATGGATCAAGCAGTTCATCTATCTCCTAACTAAGGGTGTCTGAGGATCAACAAAGAAATTGTGAGCTATGGGCTGAGCATGGGGAGTATCTAGACATCTTGGAGGATTTAGAAAGTCATTTGGAGAAGGAAATGAGTCATTGGTGTGGTCACAAGAGTTGTGGAGGAAGACAGTCCACTAGGGTTTCATCTGGGTCAACCCTAGGTCAACCCTAGGTCAAAGGATTGTTTGAAAGGCATTGAGGGCTATTGAGGAGATGTGGGGTTCATCATTTGACATGGAGAATAAGGATATGTTGTTAGGCCAAGACTGCTCAAGAAAAATCAAGAAGAATAGAGGGTGAAAAGTCAAGGTTCCTAGGGTAAAATCCCTTGTTTTTCACTGATTTGTCAAAGAAGATAAGTTGAAATACAAGCCTCATCTCACCTAATGATGGTCATGAGACTTGTAGAGGATGTTATTAGCTTTAATTTGAGTGGTGGAAGTCCTTGAGAAGATTTCTAGAACTCAAGTTATGGCTCTTGCAAGTTAGGGGTCATCAGATGACACTGAAATTTGTCTGTGAAAGTTGACTGTCTTCTGAGAAACTTTTGACCCTCAATAATAATTCAAATGGACTTTGGACAAACATGAGAGTTGTTCATCATTGTATCCCCTTTCCAAAAAGGTATGGTATGCCTTCATATGATTTAAGGAACTCTACTTATGGCTTGTGCAAGACAGGGGTATTTTGGTCATTTGGAATTACAGGTCATTTTTAGCCAATGCCCAAAACTCCTACAAGGGAGCTTCAAATGGAAAAATGTCCAACATCAAAGTTGCTCAAAATGGCATTTTAAGGCTAGATAAGATGTTGTGAGAGTTTGAAAAAGCTTGGAGCATGGATATTTTAAAATGGTGAAAATGACTTAAAAAGGCATATAACTTGAAAAAGTTGAAATTGGATTTTGGTTTGAGAGATCTACAAATCCAAAATGGGGCATATGATAGATGATTTTGATTGGAAACAACATTTTGGAAACAATGGTTTATCCACATTTTTGAGTTTAGGCTTAAAAATTGGACTTCCTTTGTAAATTTGTTTCTTGCACTTTAAGGTACCATGAGAAATTGTTTGCCAAAGCCTTAATTTTGCATAAAATGCCTTGTTCTCACATGTATACCTCATATAAGGGTATTTTGAAGACTTATCATGAGTTTTATGAGATTTACTAAAAATAGCATTTTTGAATTTCTCATTACGTGAGAAGTTCTAGAACTTCCTTGGAAGTTTCTCATATGTTCTAGATCTTTCCTTTCACTTCCATAAATACCCAAGGGTGAGCTCATTCCATGGTTGGTGATTCTATTTGCTTGCAAGCCATACTTTCATCTCATAACTCCAAAATTGCATTTTGATTCCCATCTCTCCCAAACTCCATTGTTTGTGCTAGCTATCATCATCATCATCATCCTCCATTGTTGTAGAGTAAAAAGCACGAAGAAGGCACATCAAATCGTGGCTGGATTGTGAATTCTTCTCCATCACTCCAAGAGGCGTGAAGCTTCGAATTGGCATTTTCAAGAGGTGTAAACACGAATTCTCTTCACCAGCATCATCACCATCATATAAAGATCATTTGGCACCATTGGCAAAGGCTGAAACAGGGCATAGCAACCATCACCATATCTAATTGGTAAGGATACGTTTTGATTCGAATCACCATAATTATGCATGGTTAGGGTTAGTTGTTGTGATATTCATGATAGAGACCACTTAAGGATCATTTATGGTGAGTTTAAGGTCAATCCATGGAGGTTCAAGATGTGGTGTCAATTCTTTCAAGATCAAGAATGGTTGGAGTATGAGGTTTTAATGCATGTGCTATAGTTTAGTATACTCAGTGTAACATGTAGAACACGTGGCTACAATTATTTTCAAGGTTTGTTACAGTTGCATGTCAAGCTTTCATGGTGGAACCATGGGTTGGTGTTTTCGGTTTGCACATTCTAGGTGGTGTCAAGAGGAGATATGGACATGGTTGGATAGAGGGCAAGAAGAGGATCGTTTTTGGTCTTTATTTCGAGTCATTTCATGGAGAGATGAGAGAGCTAGGGTGGCTGGAAGTTTCACTCATGAAGAGGGAGTTTGTATGAAGTTAGGGTTTTCACATGAAGAAGAAAAGGGAGGGCCGTTGGATGCTCCTACAAGTCTTGACCAAGACTCCCATCGGACGGCTGGCATTAAATCTGAATTTTAATGAGGGTCTTTGGGCTCTCTTCACTTTTCGCACCCCCCCTTGATTCCAGGCCCAATGATTTCAACTATCATTTCTTTCTATTTGCACCCCTTCCACTTATCTCTTTCTATTTCGTATTCATTTTCCTGTTTGTTTCATTCATCTTCAAAAATTCATAACTAAATGGAAAATGCATATTTTTAACTCATTCTTTTTTTAATATTTTCCTTAACATGTCTAGAAAATTAAAAAAATATAAAAATTGCATTTTATATTTTTTTCGCATTTTTTCCATATTTTACAAATAAATGCATATTTTGAGGGTTTTATTTCATACATGATCTTGTAGATTTTTGTTCTTACACTTAGAAATAGATTTTTTGCCCATTCTTTTTTGTGGTGATTAATATTGAATTGTAGTATTCCCAGAATTTATTACTAGATTTTGTTAGAATAAAATTTGATTAGTTTAGATAATTGAACTTAGGATAGTTTAATTAGGGTTTTTAATTAGTATACTTGAACTTCAACATTTTATTTTTGGGATTTTTAGGACAAGTTAGCCTATGGGGAATATATGGGACTTAAGGGTAGTTAAATAGGATCCCCTAGAATTTATATTAGGAATTTATATTACCATATGCTATTTTTGGTTGATTTTTGAATTAATTGATCATTTGTGTGGCCTTTAGGGCATAGTTTGTATTGTTTTGCTTCTTTTTTCTTCTCCTTTGGGTGTGGACCTTTGAAGATTGAATTAAGGACCTTGTGAAGACCTTGTGGATGAAGCACATTGAAGACTCAAGATGGAAGATCAAGTTCAACATCATTGAAGATGCTGTTTGCTAGAAGACTGTTGAAGGCTATAGGATTTAGGGATAGGAAGAGCTTAGTCTAGCAACTTGATTCACAAACATAGATGGCTTTGTTTGCCTCTATCCTTTCTCTATGATTCAAAGTCTCTTTCAAATATCCACCTCCTTCCTTTGGAAGGATCAGTGAATGTATTTGAAAGATAGAACTTTTGAGAGAAAACTTTCTGTTTAATGTTAACAGTTAATGAACCACCCTTGGTAGGTAATTAACTGTCTAACATTCATTCACTTCATCTGGTTGACTGATGTTCATCCTGGAGCCTGAGACTTGAAGAAAAGCCATTGTAGACTGAGGACTGGTGCTCAAGATCTTTGCTTGAAGACTGTGAAGATAGAGACTGCTGCTGACTGAAGTTTGTAATTGATTGGAGATGACTTGAAGATGAGTATTGATGCGGAGCTGCTGTGGCTGTTTATTTTGCTGTATTTCATTTCTTGATGTATTGATTGGTTTTCCTGACTGTATTGTTTGTTGTTTCCCCTGTTGCATCCATGCATTTTACTGTTTTACTGTATATATCTGCTATTGTTTCTGTTTTCGCCTATCCCGTAGGATCTCTGTTTCTCTCTGTGCAAGAGAGGAGCATGATAGACACTAGGTCTTAACCCATGCATGATAACATTAGGTTAGTTTGTTTCCCTTCGCAACCGTAGGTTAGAGTTCTGTCTCTTCTTTCTCAAAACGAACAGAAAATACAATAAAATTTCAAACACAATAAAAGACACTTCTTCCGTAAAAGAAGGTGAACTCATCAAGCCGTCATTTTTGTCCGCCGGGACTGCTAATCAAGAAAACCTTTTTCCGAAGGAATAAAATCAACCAAGACAGACTTGTGTTGTCCGTAGCCCGAACTACGTTTGCTCTGATCTTCCATGCAGTGTGGAAGTACGTAGGCATAGGATGCGATATCCTAGCGAGCAACCTTCCCCTCCTTTCCCGTAGGTAGGCGAACTACGTTGACTCTGATTTCTCGTTTCAGACGGGAATACGTAGGCATAAAGTGCGATACTTTGCCGAGTCATTTTATTCTCATTTTCTTTTCTTTTTAACCCCTGACCTATAGTTTAGATAGAATAACAATCCATACCCGAAAACAAGCGTGGATCCCGTCGAGTACGACGGACGTGAGGGGTGCTAATACCTTCCCCTTGCGTAACCGACTCCCGAATCCAGGTTTTGGTTGCGACGACCATACCTTTCCCGCGTTGTGCGAGGTTTACTCTGAGCGTTTCCTTTCCCTCCCGTGGGATAAATAACGCACGGTGGCGACTCTTCTGTTCAGCCGACGCCGATTTTCGCAGTAGCGACAGCTGGCGACTCTGCTGGGGAATATGCGATGGTTCCCTATTCGAGTCTCGCCTTAGGGTTTTTTCCTGGCTGTTTGGGGCGATCCCCAGCAGCTGGCGACTCTGTTGGGGATCCAACGTCCCCTGGCTGCTGAGGACTGCGATAGTTCTTATGCATTTAGGATCCAACGTCCCTTAAGAGAGTCAATCCTAACGCTTGTTTTCCCGTCGAGGATTTTGTATGGATTTATATTTCTGACCTTTATTTTCAGCATTATATATATTGATTATTACTGCGGTATTGGGGTGTGACGGGTGTTCTGATTGAGAGGTAAGCCGGACCTGGGCTTGAGTGCACCTAGAATTAGAGTAGAAAGTAGTGGGCGCGTGCCGGCTTTGCTTGCATTAGTGTCTCATGAAATCTACACTCGGACGAGGTTCTTCTGGTTGGCTTCTTTTTCTACCCTTTGGGTCGAAGGGGTTGTTGGTCAGCTGAATTGTCGACTCCGGGAACCGATCATTTGGAAGTTGGCTAAGTGAGGCCTCTTCAGGATTTGATGATGCCACTCCTTCTGGGAATCGTATCATCAACCCTGAAAGTCTGTGAAGCCGACGACCGCATAGGATGCCATACCTTTGTCAGTTACTAGGACATCCACCTATGAGAGGGTTTGGGGTTATGCAGGTAACTAGACCTTCAAATACCGGTTATTTCTTGATCAGAGATCCTGGGTATTTATGGAGAGTTAGGAGGTCTGTCAGAGACCATTTGGAGATGTGTTATGAGGTCTGTCAGAGACCAGTTGGATAGTTCTGAGGTTTGTCAGAGACCAGTTGGAGATGTGATTTGAGGTCTACCGGAGACCAGTTGGAGTTATGGTTTGAGGTCTGTCAGAGACCATTGTTGGAGCTTTGTTTTAGATCTATCTGAGACCAAGGTTTGAGGACTTCTGAAGGGTCTATCTGAGACTTCTTGATATGGTTCAGGCTTCTCAGCCGGGGCACTTGATCCCTGTTGACTGTGTGCATACGCATTCGCATTTTCATTCATATGTTGGTAGCATATTGCATATCCATTTTTGCATTGCAGGTACTGGTTCGAAATTGTATCTCATCTCCTGCTTCTCACCAGGTGTTCACAGAATTGCTAGCCAACATCCCCATCGATACTCCACTCGCACCAATTGTCGAAGAATCATGGATCAAATGCAGAACGAGATGCAAGATGTGCGCGAGAAGCTCGCTCTCTTTATGCAGACCATGGAAGCTATTGCAAAAGGTCAGGAGAATTTGCAAGCCATGGTGCAGCCTCTGTTGTTCAGAAACGCCGGTCACGGTAACGAGGATCATCAGTCTGTGCGAGTCGACACTGCTCATGGGGACGGCGCTCCCACGCCGGTGGCTCCACCTGTAGTCAACATGCCTGCTGCTAATATCAACAACGCTACCGCTGCTGTGAATGGTAACGTCGGAGTTGGGAATGAGACTGCTGTCTATAACGTTGGGCTTGGTGACGTCAACTTGGGTGATAATATGGGAGGCAACGGCTTTGTCAATGCTGGATTCGGGTTCAATGATCAGGGATTCGATAATGCTGGGAAATATGGTTTCAATGCTCAAGGCTTTGGGCAAGATGGCTATGGTGTGGCCAATCAAGGCTATGGAGGTTTCGGAAATGGAAACGGCGCTGGGTTAATGGCTTTTGGGCCTGCTGGAGGTGTTCAGGGATACGGCAACAGAGGCCGAGGCCCGGTGATGAACCAGATTAGGGTTGGCCGCAATAATGGATATGATGGGTATGGAGCTGGAAATGGTGTGTGGCAAGAAGATCAGCAAGAGGATGCCTTCTCCGGCGGAGGTTTCGAAGGGCCGATGGATGACTCCCAGAAGATCAGAGTGCTAGAAGAGCAGATGAAGGGGGTCCTGAACCAAAGTGCTGTGGGCTTAGACATGTCAACAATGGGTCTGGTACCTGGCTTGAGGGTGCCAATCAAATTCAAAGCTCCTACGTTTGATAAGTATAAAGGGGACACCTGTCCGAAAGTGCACGTGCGGGCTTATTACAGAAAGATGTCTGCGTACTCCACTGATGAGAGAATGCTAATGCATTTCTTTCAAGATAGTTTGTCAGGCCCTTCCCTAGAGTGGTATATGGGATTGGAGCCAACTAATATCAAGACATGGAAGCAGTTAGCAGAGGCATTTGTAGCTCACTACAAGTATAACAGCGACTTGGCGCCCAATCGGGTCCAATTGGCGGGGCTGTCTCAGAAAAAGGATGAGAGCTTTAAAGAGTACGCGCAAAGATGGCACGACATGGCTGCCAGGGTCCGTCCTCCTTTGGAAGATAAGGAAATGAATGACATGTTCATTGGAACATTCACCGGCGTGTTTTACGACAAGTTGTTTCACACATCTTTGGCCAGTTTCTCAGACTTAGTTCTGATGGGGGAGAAGATTGAAAATAACATTAAGGTAGGAAGGTTCCAAGCAGGGGAGCCTACTTCAGCTGGAAGCAATAAGAAAGCTTTCGGGGGTAGAAAACAGGAAGATGCCAATTCGGTATGTAGCTCTCGGGGAAGAAATAGGGGATGGAGGCAATACCAACCGCAACAAGTTGCAGGTGTGACAATCCCCGCGCAACATCAGCAACAGCCGCAGCAGCAGGGGAAACAACATCCGGCTCAGCGAAGAATTCAGAATGGGAAGCCGAAAAGGGTATTTGATCCGCCGCCAATGTCGTACGCTGAGCTTCTTCAGAATTTGTTACGGTTACAGTTGGTCGAGAAAAGAACGATGGCTCCTCCGACAGGGATCCCCCCACCCAGTTATAACGCTAATGAGCATTGTGAATTCCACTCTGGGGCACCCGGCCATAATATCGAAAACTGCCACGCTTTCAAGCATAAAGTGCAAGATTTGATTGATAGCGCTGTTATTAATTTTGGTACGGAAGGGCCCAATATTACACGACAACCAATGCCAAACCATGAATAGGCTAGAGTATGGTGGACAAAGAGGAGTTCTATAGTTCGGGTGGGCCGTTAAAAGTAGATCAGAACAATGGCAGGCTGCCCCTAACAACTGATTGTGAAGATAGCTGGTTCAGCAGCAGGACAGATGTGAAAGCCCGTTTCTCGGAAGCTGGCATTTTTCTTTGTTTTATCTTGTCATTTCTTTACGTTTGTAGTTTCTTTCCTGTTTAAATTGCAAGCTTGTTTGTAAAACTTGTTGTTTTCATTCAATTGATGATAATGAAATAAGTATGCATGTTTTGATTAAATCCATTCGTGTTCACTAATTGTTTTTACAAATGTCCAACACCTGGTTAAGAAGGATCTGGGGAGGATGACGAAAGTGAACGACGTGCAAAATTCCGATTGTATGCTTTTGAAATAAAACCTGTTGATGATGTACATGCATTGTTTCAAATCCCTAAACACCGGAGATATAAGGAAGATAATCCCTTGTCAACCCCTTTGAGCCTTGTAGTAGGAGTTTCTTTCTGCAAATGAAAAACCCTCAATTTTAACCTGGGGCAGGGTAGGTGTTAGCTAATTTGACCGAGCGTTCAAGTTGCAAAAGGAGTGTCCGTTCGAGGATAAATCACACCCATATGGGTCGTGCCTAAAAAACCACGATGGTTAAGGTTCGCCAACCCAAGAGTGAAACAGTCACATCATTCCACAAAAAGTCAGACAAACCAGCGTCACACGACTTGTTCAAAAGGAAAAAACGAAAAGCGAAAAGAATCAAAAGCCCGCTAAGTCAAGAAAAGAAAACAATTGACTTAGGAAAAAATGAGGGCATCCCGCTGGACTTAAAAACCAAAAGAACTCAAAAGAGTCAGTCCAGGCAAAAGTTAGGGATATGAAAAATGAAAGAAAAGAAAAATCCTCAAATCAAATGCGAGTCGTGTGACCTCAAATGCCGAGGGCGGAGAATGAGTGGCTGTCACTCCAAAATCCAAAAGTTTCTCGAACTATCATTCCTATTTTTCAGCCTCTGAGAGGTAAGCGCTAAGGTCGAATTAGCTGAACATAGGATCGGAGAACATCAAGGAGAATGGGTGGGTTAAAAATAAACTTTGAGCCTTTATCCTTTCCTTCAGAACCGTGAACCTGACCACGTTATAACCTTCAAAGTCCTAATTGAAGCAGGTCGTTTCGAAAGCATACTTCGGTAAAGGTCGTGTCGATTCTGACTCCTGAAAAGGTTCTTCATGCCATGTTGGTACTAATGTTGATAAATGTTTTGTGCATTATATGCTATGAACTGTTTTTTCCTATTCCCAGTGAACAGATTGGATGTCAAAGCTGTCATATGTGTTGCATTAGTATGTCTTTTATGCATAACAACTTGTTTTACTTGCGGGTAAGCGCTTGACAGCAGAAAAGTTTCCTACAGTGGAAAGTATGGTCAGGATAGAATGCAGAGCGCCCGAATGCTCCGCAAGCTGGGGCAAGCCATTAAGTGCTCCCCATTCAGGTCAGCCATTCAAAGACAGTTACTCTGGGGAAATCAGGTCGAGATTCGGTAAATCTCTCGTAGTTGGAGGTACTGCTCTGGATCAGCTAGTCAGGGGCGAGATCATTGCAATCAGGGGCAGGCTATCTTAAGAGCGCAGAAGTTAATCTTTATTCGAGAAGCATTTGGTGTGAAGTATTTCTCCGAAGTTCAGAATGTTGGGGCAGTTCATATCAGACCAATGGGGTACAAATGTTCAGATTCCCTTTTGAGGACTATCCCCACAGAGGTCCCACCGACCGGGGCATATCAGAAGCGAAGGAATTGTTCTTCTCCGTATCCTCAGAGCTACTCAGAGCTATTCGAGCAGATTCAGTCAATCTTAAAGTGTAAGACGAATGTCGGGAAGTCATGCTACGGTCTTCCGATTCTGCACCCAAATCCATGTTGGCGATCACTGTGAGGCCCATCCGTGTTGGCGCATCAGTTTCCAAATCCAATTGTCATCAGTACGCAGGAAGACTCCGTTTATTTTCTCCAACAAAAGTCCAGTTTTTCAGTGGCACGGGTGAGCTATCCCTAGAGAAGTCCAATCATACTCGGCACACCTGCTATTCCCCAGCAGAGTTATATTCCCCAGCAGGGTGTTACTTCAACGAGGTGTTCGGTTAAGTTCCAAATCCCCCAGCAGAGTCGAGTTCACTTTGCCAGCATTTATTTTGCTGGAATAATTCTGTGATATCCGGTTTATCCCCAGCGGAGTTGGTTTCGTCTTCAGCATTTATTTTGCTGAAGTGGTTTTCTGTACCCGACTTTCTCCAGCAGCCCGAGCCTGCATTAGCATATTGCATACATCATCATATTTGCATCATACTTGTATCTCAATGCGTAGTATTTCCATCCTGAATGGGGCATTACGCCATAGAAAGAGTCAAACATATGCATACGCATACGAAACATAAACCAGGTGGGTTACCTCGTTGGTTTCAGATGTTCGTTTTCCCCTGCAGATAATCGAGATTATGATTCAGGGAGATGTTCGGATAGCCGGGTTTGTGGCGCAAGGTGAGCAGTGATCGTGTTCGTCCTATCATGTGGACCCCTAGCAGAGTTTCTTGGTTGAGTTTCTCTTTTCCCCAGCTGAGTCCTTCTCAGGTCGCTGTTATGTCGGCATTACAAGATTTCATAGTTCAGATTTTTGGAGTTATCGCCGTGATTTCCCCAGTAGAGTTTATTCCCCATCAGAGTTGCTTGGTTGAGTTTCTCTTCTTCTCTTCAGACTGTTGTCATGTCAGTATTGAAAGTCTTGAAAGTACTACCTGCCGTCGAAATAGACGGCTGTCGTCAGTTATATCCCTGGTTGAAGGAGTTCTATCCTGGTTGAAGGAGTTCTATCCTGGTTGAAGGATTTATGTCCCTGGTTGAAGGAGTTATATCCCTGGTTGAAGGAGTTATATTCCTGGTTGAAGGATTTATATCCCTGGTTGAAGGAGTTCTATCCTGGTTGAAGGATTTATATCCCTGGTTGAAGGAGTTATATCCTGGTTGAAGGATTTATATCCCTGGTTGAAGGAGTTCTATCCTGGTTGAAGGATTTATATCCCTGGTTGAAGGAGTTATATTCCTGGTTGAAGGATTTATATCCCTGGTTGAAGGAGTTATATTCCTGGTTGAAGGATTTATATCCCTGGTTGAAAGAGTTCTATCCTGGTTGAAGGATTTATATCCCTGGTTGAAGGAGTTATATTCCTGGTTGAAGGAATTATATCCCTGGTTGAAGGAGTTATATCCCTGGTTGAAGGAGTTATATCCCTGGTTGAAGGAGTTATATTCCTGGTTGAAGGAATTATATCCCTGGTTGAAGGAGTTATATCCCTGGTTGAAGGAGTTATACCCCGGTTGAAGGAGTTATATCCTGGTTGAAGGAGCTATATCCTGGTTGGAGGGATTATTATCCTGGTTGAGGGAGTTACACCCTGGTTTGAGGAGTTATTATGCCTTGTTTGAGGCAGTTTGTTATCCTGGTCGATGGAGTTGTTACCTTTTGTCAAAGGAATTATTATCGGTGATTGGCAGAATCATTACCCGTGCTAACGGAGTGGCTCCCGGCGGAATTATTGGTTCAAGTATCTGTGTCGTCGGAGATGTGTCCCACAGAGTAACTTGTTCAAGTCACCGGATGCCTGTTTCGCGCTTTACGTAGCATTTTGTTTGTTTCTCTACAGACGAAGGTCAAGACTGTTATGTTTTCGACGGGGTCCTTCGGCTCGATGCATGGTTATTGTAGCAAAATTTGGAATGAATTGTGGATTCAAGGCCTGTGGCGTCACGCAGGTGGTTGAAGACGAAATCAAGTCAGTTCTTATCAGATAATTGATCAGTTGTTGCCGTGACAACCGGATTCGGTTTTTTTGAATGATATGTCCCGTAGTGGTGACAGAGTTACTTTCCCGCAGTGGTGGCGGAGTTATTTCCCGTAGTGGTGACGGAGTTACTTTCCCGCAGTGGTGGCGGAGTTATGTCCCGTAGTGGTGACGGAGTTATTTCCCGTATTGGTGACAGAGTTATTTTCCCGCAGTGGTGGCGGAGTTATTTCCCGTAGTAGTGGCGGTGTTATCTTCCCGTAAGCGATGGCGGAGTTATTTCCTGTAGTAATGATAAAGTAGTACCCGTAGCGATGGCGGTGTTGTTTTTTCAAATTATCTTCCCGCAGTGGTGGCGGAGTGATGGCGGTGTTATTTCTGTAATAGTGACAGAGTGATTTTCCTGTATCGTTGGCAGGGTCATGACAGAAATACTTCCCCAGTGAAGTCGTCCAGTTCACTCCAGTATTGACAAGATAATTTTGAAATCAGACTTATTCCCCAAACAGTGGTGCAGTTATGTCTGCGGTTGGCAAATTTCTGGGTTCTTAGTATTCAACCGTCTCGTACCACGAGTGTCTGAAGGCTCCGGGCTCTTCACCCAATCGGGTCCAAGTCGCTTGAATAGGGGCAGCTGTTGCACCCTAAAATTTGCCCAACTTTATTCACTTGGTTTATGTTTCAATATCATTAGCATTTGCATATAGAGTCATGTATATAGGTTACTCATCTGCATAGCATAAGCATAGCAAGTCATTCAACAGGGGACCAATCATTATTCTCATCTCTAGAGGCCTATCAAGAGGTTATTATCCTGATTCAATCTCATTCAAGTCATCAGAAAAGAATTTGGAAGCTATCAAGTCAATGGATCAAGCAGTTCATCTATCTCCTAACTAAGGGTGTCTGAGGATCAACAAAGAAATTGTGAGCTATGGGCTGAGCATGGGGAGTATCTAGACATCTTGGAGGATTTAGAAAGTCATTTGGAGAAGGAAATGAGTCATTGGTGTGGTCACAAGAGTTGTGGAGGAAGACAGTCCACTAGGGTTTCATCTGGGTCAACCCTAGGTCAACCCTAGGTCAAAGGATTGTTTGAAAGGCATTGAGGGCTATTGAGGAGATGTGGGGTTCATCATTTGACATGGAGAATAAGGATATGTTGTTAGGCCAAGACTGCTCAAGAAAAATCAAGAAGAATAGAGGGTGAAAAGTCAAGGTTCCTAGGGTAAAATCCCTTGTTTTTCACTGATTTGTCAAAGAAGATAAGTTGAAATACAAGCCTCATCTCACCTAATTATGGTCATGAGACTTGTAGAGGATGTTATTAGCTTTAATTTGAGTGGTGGAATTCCTTGAGAAGATTTCTAGAACTCAAGTTATGGCTCTTGCGAGTTAGGGGTCATCAGATGACACTGAAATTTGTCTGTGAAAGTTGACTGTCTTCTGACAAACTTTTGACCCTCAAGAATAATTCAAATGGACTTTGGACAAAAATGAGAGTTGTTCATCATTGTATCCCCTTTCCAAAAAGGTATGGTATGCCTTCATATGATTTAAGGAACTCTACTTATGGCTTGTGCAAGACAGGGGTATTTTGGTCATTTGGAATTACAGGTCATTTTTAGCCAATGCCCAAAACTCCTACAAGGGAGCTTCAAATGGAAAAATGTCCAACATCAAAGTTGCTCAAAATGGCATTTTAAGGCTAGATAAGATGTTGTGAGAGTTTGAAAAAGCTTGGAGCATGGATATTTTAAAATGGTGAAAATGACTTAAAAAGGCATATAACTTGAAAAAGTTGAAATTGGATTTTGGTTTGAGAGATCTACAAATCCAAAATGGGGCATATGATAGATGATTTTGATTGGAAACAACATTTTGGAAACAATGGTTTATCCACATTTTTGAGTTTAGGCTTAAAAATTGGACTTCCTTTGTAAATTTGTTTCTTGCACTTTAAGGTACCATGAGAAATTGTTTGCCAAAGCCTTAATTTTGCATAAAATGCCTTGTTCTCACATGTATACCTCATATAAGGGTATTTTGAAGACTTATCATGAGTTTTATGAGATTTACTAAAAATAGCATTTTTGAATTTCTCATTACGTGAGAAGTTCTAGAACTTCCTTGGAAGTTTCTCATATGTTCTAGATCTTTCCTTTCACTTCCATAAATACCCAAGGGTGAGCTCATTCCATGGTTGGTGATTCTATTTGCTTGCAAACCATACTTTCATCTCATAACTCCAAAATTGCATTTTGATTCCCATCTCTCCCAAACTCCATTGTTTGTGCTAGCTATCATCATCATCATCATCCTCCATTGTTGTAGAGTAAAAAGCACGAAGAAGGCACATCAAATCGTGGCTGGATTGTGAATTCTTCTCCATCACTCCAAGAGGCGTGAAGCTTCGAATTGGCATTTTCAAGAGGTGTAAACACGAATTCTCTTCACCAGCATCATCACCATCATATAAAGATCATTTGGCACCATTGGCAAGGGCTGAAACAGGGCATAGCAACCATCACCATATCTAATTGGTAAGGATACGTTTTGATTCGAATCACCATAATTATGCATGGTTAGGGTTAGTTGTTGTGATATTCATGATAGAGACCACTTAAGGATCATTTATGGTGAGTTTAAGGTCAATCCATGGAGGTTCAAGATGTGGTGTCAATTCTTTCAAGATCAAGAATGGTTGGAGTATGAGGTTTTAATGCATGTGCTATAGTTTAGTATACTCAGTGTAACATGTAGAACACGTAGCTACAATTATTTTCAAGGTTTGTTACAGTTGCATGTCAAGCTTTCATGGTGGAACCATGGGTTGGTGTTTTCGGTTTGCACATTCTAGGTGGTGTCAAGAGGAGATATGGACATGGTTGGATAGAGGGCAAGAAGAGGATCGTTTTTGGTCTTTATTTCGAGTCATTTCATGGAGAGATGAGAGAGCTAGGGTTGCTGGAAGTTTCACTCATGAAGAGGGAGTTTGTATGAAGTTAGGGTTTTCACATGAAGAAGAAAAGGGAGGGCCGTTGGATGCTCCTACAAGTCTTGACCAAGACTCCCATCGGATGGCTGGCATTAAATCTGAATTTTAATGAGGGTCTTTGGGCTCTCTTCACTTTTCGCACCCCCCCTTGATTCCAGGCCCAATGATTTCAACTATCATTTCTTTCTATTTGCACCCCTTCCACTTATCTCTTTCTATTTCGTATTCATTTTCCTGTTTGTTTCATTCATCTTCAAAAATTCATAACTAAATGGAAAATGCATATTTTTAACTCATTCTTTTTTTAATATTTTCCTTAACATGTCTAGAAAATTAAAAAAATATAAAAATTGCATTTTATATTTTTTTCGCATTTTTTCCATATTTTACAAATAAATGCATATTTTGAGGGTTTTATTTCATACATGATCTTGTAGATTTTTGTTCTTACACTTAGAAATAGATTTTTTGCCCATTCTTTTTTGTGGTGATTAATATTGAATTGTAGTATTCCCAGAATTTATTACTAGATTTTGTTAGAATAAAATTTGATTAGTTTAGATAATTGAACTTAGGATAGTTTAATTAGGGTTTTTAATTAGTATACTTGAACTTCAACATTTTATTTTTGGGATTTTTAGGACAAGTTAGCCTATGGGGAATATATGGGACTTAAGGGTAGTTAAATAGGATCCCCTAGAATTTATATTAGGAATTTATATTACCATATGCTATTTTTGGTTGATTTTTGAATTAATTGATCATTTGTGTGGCCTTTAGGGCATAGTTTGTATTGTTTTGCTTCTTTTTTCTTCTCCTTTGGGTGTGGACCTTTGAAGATTGAATTAAGGACCTTGTGAAGACCTTGTGGATGAAGCACATTGAAGACTCAAGATGGAAGATCAAGTTCAACATCATTGAAGATGCTGTTTGCTAGAAGACTGTTGAAGGCTATAGGATTTAGGGATAGGAAGAGCTTAGTCTAGCAACTTGATTCACAAACATAGATGGCTTTGTTTGCCTCTATCCTTTCTCTATGATTCAAAGTCTCTTTCAAATATCCACCTCCTTCCTTTGGAAGGATCAGTGAATGTATTTGAAAGATAGAACTTTTGAGAGAAAACTTTCTGTTTAATGTTAACAGTTAATGAACCACCCTTGGTAGGTAATTAACTGTCTAACATTCATTCACTTCATCTGGTTGACTGATGTTCATCCTGGAGCCTAAGACTTGAAGAAAAGCCATTGTAGACTGAGGACTGGTGCTCAAGATCTTTGCTTGAAGACTGTGAAGATAGAGACTGCTGCTGACTGAAGTTTGTAATTGATTGGAGATGACTTGAAGATGAGTATTGATGCGGAGCTGCTGTGGCTGTTTATTTTGCTGTATTTCATTTCTTGATGTATTGATTGGTTTTCCTGACTGTATTGTTTGCTGTTTCCCCTGTTGCATCCATGCATTTTACTGTTTTACTGTATATATCTGCTATTGTTTCTGTTTTCGCCTATCCCGTAGGATCTCTGTTTCTCTCTGTGCAAGAGAGGAGCATGATAGACACTAGGTCTTAACCCATGCATGATAACATTAGGTTAGTTTGTTTCCCTTCGCAACCGTAGGTTAGAGTTCTGTCTCTTCTTTCTCAAAACGAACAGAAAATACAATAAAATTTCAAACACAATAAAAGACACTTCTTCCGTAAAAGAAGGTGAACTCATCAAGCCGTCATTTTTGTCCGCCGGGACTGCTAATCAAGAAAACCTTTTTCCGAAGGAATAAAATCAACCAAGACAGACTTGTGTCGTCCGTAGCCCGAACTACGTTTGCTCTGATCTTCCATGCAGTGTGGAAGTACGTAGGCATAGGATGCGATATCCTAGCGAGCAACCTTCCCCTCCTTTCCCGTAGGTAGGCGAACTACGTTGACTCTGATTTCTCGTTTCAGACGGGAATACGTAGGCATAAAGTGCGATACTTTGCCGAGTCATTTTATTCTCATTTTCTTTTCTTTTTAACCCCTGACCTATAGTTTAGATAGAATAACAATCCATACCCGAAAACAAGCGTGGATCCCGTCGAGTACGACGGACGTGAGGGGTGCTAATACCTTCCCCTTGCGTAACCGACTCCCGAATCCAGGTTTTGGTTGCGACGACCATACCTTTCCCGCGTTGTGCGAGGTTTACTCTGAGCGTTTCCTTTCCCTCCCGTGGGATAAATAACGCACGGTGGCGACTCTTCTGTTCAGCCGGCGCCGATTTTCGCAGTAGCGACACCATGCAAGCTAAACTCACGTTTGGAACCATCAAATATCCAACCTAATACCTCTCTATTGTCTCAACGATTCGTAAAATGGTAAAGAGCAAAAATGATCTCCAAAACATGAGGATCACCATCATGCTAACTAAATCCAACATAGAGTGTTTCAGGATACAGAAAAGTGGATCTATAGACCATGAGTTCATGCGAGCTCTCAACATACAAATCAAACTAGGGTCAAACAGAAATAAGACACCATCCTCTCAGAACTTCAAATACCACGTATGGACATGATTTTCACATTTTAAATTGTTTAAAACCGGATAGGAAGAATATAAAGGTTTATGGACTCTTACCTAGTGGAGCATGGTCCACTGCCTTCTTCTATGTCTAGAGCAAGACAAAAACCCCAAGACCTCAATCTTTGAGTTCCAAGGAGGAATTAAACCAACAGAGTTGAGATGGGACAAGAAAGTATTCACAGTCCTCCAAAAAATACGCAAAGAAAGAGCACAGAAATGAGTATGCTAATCCTGGCTGCCTCTAACCCTAAAAGAGGAGCATGAAACTCATATATATATATATATATATATATATATATATATATATATATATATATATATATATATATATATATATATATATATATATATATATATATATATATATATCCTTAGAATGAAACTAGGACAAAGGGAATAATGAAAGGTCTGTTGGAAGGGCATTATACGGAGTTCACGATTTTCATTTAAGCTTGTGTTTTCTTTTCTTGATGCAGCTGAGGGTTTGTTCATTTTTGTAAAACATGTCAGGCCGTGATGTGGAGAGGTGCAGCCAATTCTTTAGGCCAGCTGTAAGAAGGATACTTTTGGTAAGCTTGAAAGGATTAGGCGCCTGCATGGTACAACCATGGTTTGGCCATTTTGAGCAAAGAAAAAGAGAGAGTACACACGTGATAAGGCAAAAGAAATAGAGCTTGTGGAATAAAAATTCATGTTGTTTCAAAGGCATGGTCAAAGAGTCACCTTCCCTCCACCATAACTTATAGGATTCTCGTCCAAATGAAAACAACCTAGGTTTGTTAGAAACGTGAGATCACAATGAACAAGTTTTATGTAGACAATATTTCCATTTGAGGCTTAGAGATTACTCAAAAATGGGTCTGAACATTGGCATATGAAACTGATTCGTGGGGGACTAGAGAAAAACTAAGTTATTGGATCCAATATGCTTGAAGTACCTTACTTTGATCAACCATAACTTGCATTATAGTGAATGAAATGATGTGTTCTAGCTATGAATGGAAAGCTTGAAAGAGGGTCTAAAATTCTTGTGTTTGAAGGAAGTTAGATTGGAGCTTGGAAGATCATGAAAGTTGAGATTGAAAACCATGTCATGAAATCTGCCTTGAAATAACTTAGAAAATTTCGAAGTTATGAGTTTTGATTCACTTGAAACCCTAACTTTGAACCTCCATAACTTGAGCTTCATTAATATCATGAGAAACTTATAGTAATGGATGAAAATCTTGGAACAAGACCTACAACTCTCATGTGGGACAAAATTTCATTTGGCACTAAGAACTTGATGAAAATTGCCTTGGAAACTTGGTCCAAAAATCTGTCCAAACTTGCTAAATTTGAGGTCCTTGGAAATCCTAACTTTAAAACATCATAACTTGAGCTTCAAGCATCACATGATGATGAATTGGTACTCAAAAGAAAGCTCAGGCTATGAGGAACAAATTTGATGTTGGAAAACAATTCATTTGAAACCTTGATCATGAAGAAAAATGGCTTTGAAAGTGGCTGATTCACACATGGAACTTTCCATAAATGGAAAGTTTCTAAAACCCTAATTTCCCAAAAATGGCAAGTTTCACACTTCTTGATTTTCCATGATTCCTTTGACATTTCTTGGTCAATTTTCACCCATTGACCATGTTGGAGTTGAGGAATATTATTTTGACCCTAAAAAGTCAGGAGTTGACTTTTTCCACTACACAGTTGACTTTTCCCCAAATTTTCCTGATTTGCAATTGACTAATCAATTGGAGCTCTTCTGGTTGAAATTGATGATCATCCTTCTATTTCTAAGCACCTTGGGACATATGAAAGATCATGGAAACAAGTTTTGCTCCAAGAAATAAGTCTAGACTAATTATATGTGAAACCCTAATTTCATCCCCTTTGCTTATGCCTTTTGCAGATGAATTGAATGACCATTCCAACTCCACAATAGCCTCTAAGGTACTCAACAAATCTATATCTCATGCCTTTACCAATGATAAGACCTTATGAACTCTTGACAAAATCCTCTGGTGGTTCTCAGACAAGGAGCTATAGCAAACCTCTCCTCTCAAGGAGCTTTGACAACTTCATGATAGTATCAAACAATTAATGACTTGTACCAATGCCTTTGCTTGAACTTGAAACCATTAAGTCTCTCCTCTTGGATGGCACACAAACAAATTCTTGATCCTCTGTAAGAACAATGTTATGCAAATGCAAGATGCTAAAATGTAATGAAACATAAGCCAAGCAACAAAAGGGGTTGTTCAAATTTTGGGGTACAACAGTGAGGAGCTCACAGACTCTTCGCAAATCACAGTTTTTCCTTTTAAGATCCCTAACGTTTTCCTAGACCGCCCTTTTGGATTTTCAGTCTACCGGGATACCCTTTCTTTTGCCTAAGTTGCTATTGCAGTGAAAATTGGATAACAAACTATTAATTAACTTGAACCTTATTTCTTTTACAACCGATCTTTAATTTATCCAAAGGAAAGGTCTCAAGAATGAAAAACCTTTTTTTTTGCAATTTAACGACAACGCTTAAGAGATTCGGGGATCGGGGGTTGATTATATCTAGGGAAGGTATTAGCACCCTAAATATCTGTAGTACTCTACAGGAACCTTTTGTTTGATTGATTGCTAAGTGTGAAATATGTAGGGTTTGGGATGGGAATAAAATAAATAAAGGCCTAAGTGTTTTTCTAAGTTCGCTCGCAAAGGCATCGCACCTTCTGCCTACGTATCCTAACTAGGATAGAATCAGAGCAATCATAGTTCACCTCACAAGGGAAAAGAACACTTGATGACGATCAAGGTTCAATGGGGAACAAACATGACAATGTTTGTGTGGAGTTTGACAAAACTCCCTAATCCAAGTTGTAGAAGGGGGAAGTAAGAAATCATGACGATGATTCTTACACAGAGTTGACAAACTCTTTCCTAGGGTTCTAATTGAAGAACGCTCCTAGTACGGGTGGGTCTTTTAGACTTAAGCAAAGTCTAAGGCTTCTAATCTAAGGTGAAAATGACTTAACAAAGTCAAGGGTGTGATTGAATAAGTTATCCATGACATCGAGGGTCAAGTGGACAGACCTTCCTTTAGAGGGAGACTGAGGCAATAAACAGATGAAAGCTTACGAGCTTCATCACTTGGGGAGAAAATAAAATAAATGCTAAACAAGATAACAATCAAGATAAAGCATATTCGGGGTGACAACCAAGTAAACAATGAGAGATGGTGAGAATGAAACATGATGATAACAACTAACAGATGAAATAACCGGTACTGCGATGGCAGTTCGCAACAGATGAAAATGGTAACAACCAAGAAATAAATCCTAGCATGTTAACTAACATGTATAGGCATGGATTCAAACAAGTTTCAAGAAAAATATTGAAAGGAAACAATTAAAAATTCATCTGCAATTACATAAACGATCGCGAAAATGCGCACACTTGTACATAAACAAACTTGGTGATAAAAAATTCAAACATGAAAAATAAAGGCATGGCATGAAAGTACACATTTATACGAGCACAACGAAAAAAGAACGGACAAAAAATGATGAAAAACGAGTGAGATACGAATTTTTGAAATTTACATGAAAAATCACAAAAATGGATAAAAGAGTTGCCCTCCTCAGGGGTCGAACTCAGGAACAAGGGGTGAAAGGCGCATGGTCATACCACTGGGGTGGCTATACATCCATTGATGAAGCCACCCCTAATTAATTATAAGGGTAACTTAGGACTATGGCTGGGCAAGAACACATAATCCAAGCATTTACGTTTTGTATCGTATCTCCCTAACCGTTTATCGGAATGGAACAAAATTTATATGGATTTGGGGTAGACTTGAACTAGGAACATGATAGTGGTCTCAGTTTTTGAAAATTCCCACTGTGGTGTAAAACCCGATAGCCTTACCATTTGAAGCTCAAAATTGCATTTTTATGTGGGCAGCCTTACATACTCATATTCAAACCATACCAACTATGCACACATCACAGGTAGATGATAATGAGTGGATTCAAATTAAATTTGTGATTAAAACTGAACTGTAGTGAAAGTTCATATGCAAGTTGCAAAAGAGTGACATAAGTGATATGCATGACTTGGAGCATTTCAGTTTCAGGGCAAGCATTGTCTACAACCATCTTTTATACACTTACAATACCAGCTAAGGAGTGAGTTTTGACTGAATATTAGGGGGTGTACTGACTGTACAAAGTTTTGGTGATTTTGTGTTCATGTGTATGTGAAAATGCATTTTTAGTGTGTGATTTGTGTTCAGGCAGTTTCAGCTTCATGTGATCATGCAAACACATCACAAATGACAAGTATAAGATGTTAGAACATGCATTTTACTGCAAAACAAACTGATGCAAAAAAATTGGTATGTGATGTGTCATTTTGTGAAGAAAATGCATTTTGAAAGGTGAGATCCAGAACAGTTAGCTTTGTCACCAAATAATTATGCAAACATCCTTTAAACGACTAGTATGAAGTGTTGGCAAAGAAACTTTGATGAGAAACAAACCTATGCAAAGAAGTCATGACAGTTGCTTGTTTTTAAAGAAATGCATTTTTGAAAAGATCAAAACTTAAGGCAACCAGTTTTTGAGGCAACAAATTATGTTAACAGTTCATAGATGATTAATATAGAGCACTCCCAAATGAATTTGATGTAAAACTAGTCTGTGACAAAAAAGGTATTTGAATGATTTAATGAATTTTGAAGCATCTATGGTAAACATGTGAATCTGAGCTTTAGGTGCAAACCAACTAAAGTAACCATGTAGGCACACTTCAAATACATATTAGAACATGTTTGAATGATAAAATCAGACCTGTAATGCTCTATGCAAAAAAAAAAGATGCTTCAACTGTTATGGTCTTATTTTGGCAGCAGTGCAACAAGTAAAACTCAGTCAAAAGCATTTTCAAGCATTTTCTACTATGCAGGTCCATTATATTCATTGTATATGATGAGATGAAAACCAGTTTTAGGCCTAAGAGTAATCTGTTATCAAACTGGTATTATAGTGGCAGAGAAAATCACATTTTGAAGTTATGGAAAAATTCACTTTTGATATTTAGGGCTCTATGCATCAAAATGGCCCTGCACCTATTTCTCATTCATTTAAATGATTTTCAATGAGTAAACAGACTTACAAAACCTCATTTTCAGAAATGATATGTTGACTGCCCTTTTGGTTTGTTAAAGGTCTCAAAAATGGTCAATTTAGTTTAAAGCACATTTGCAAAAAAAAACATACACACATGTAAGTCATTTATGAACAAGTATGTCTAAGCTAAGAATGAACTATAAAACAGGTCATGCCACAAAATGCCCTCATGCTGCTGTATGTTCTTTATCACAAAGTATGAAGAGCTCAACATCCAATTCTTGTCCTATGCAAATAATGCCACATATCCACACATCTTTTATTCATGAAAAAGCACAAGTCTAACTAATAGGCTGCCTTAGAAGCTAGTTGATGTGAAACAAGGTGCTGTGAAGCTTAATTATGTAACAAAAATGCATTGTGAAAGATAGGTATTAGTCCAGATGCAACCAAGCTATTTTAAGACCTCTCACACATTACAAATATAGTTTTAAGGACATTTAAATACCTAAAGCAGCCACATACCAAGCCAAACAAAATCTTGGTGATTGATGCCAAAACAAGCAATTTTCAAAGGTAGTAACAGGGCTGTTTCAGAAAATGGATGAGGCAATCAAGTATATAACCTTTACACCAACCACACACACACACATAAACATGATAACAACCATTTTAAAACCAACAAGCTGTAATTCCTATGACTTAGCATTATAGCATGTATATGTAAGAACAAATACCAAGAAACTTCTAGGCAAGACAAACCAAAGTGATGTATTGTAACATGGTAATGAATGAGCATGGTATAGACATCACATACCTGTGGTGATGAACTCAAAGCAAGCCAAATTACTCCTAGAAAACCAGAGGTGCTGAAATTCCTTGTTGCCTTGAACTTGTAATTTTGAGTAAAATACAACTTGGTGCAAATGGAAGAAATGTGAGTTGTTGATGACTCTTAGCAATTTGAACAGTTGAGAAATGTCATTTGTGAGGTGTATGAATGATCAAAACCTCAAGAAAAGGCTTAGAACAAAGTTTGGTGATTTTTGTAGCTTTTGGTCAAAGTATGATAGGTAGGAGTTTGACTTTTTGATTTCTAAGGTTTTCTAGTTGTTTAATGGACTACACACCTTCTATATGTTATTTAGAAGTTGTGTGGAGGGTGGTTGAGGTGTTGGAAAGGATAGAAATGAATTTGGGCAGATTTCACTTCATGGCCATTTTGAGTGTTTTTGTGAACTTTGGTGTTTTTGAGAATTTGAAGCAAGATGAGAGAATTGTGGTGACAGAGCTTCTATATGGTTTTTATTAGATGTGTTGTGTGTGGAATGAGGTGAATGAGCCCTCCTTTTATAGAGACATGGATTGAGGTGCATGCTAGACATAACTTCACCATGAAGTAATCTTTGATATTTTTTGATCCACCATCCCACTTGTTGGATTCCTTGGCCATTCTTTCTCCCAAAGGGCAAGTTAATTGATGGTTTACTGATGCAAATGCAGGCTAGAAGCTTTGTAGAGTGGCTGGTTCAGAATTGGCTTTTACACCTCATGCTTGGAAAAGTCAAAAATGGCAACTTTCACTTTATGGCAATGAAACTTCAATCTTTTATTTTGTGATACTTCTATGCATAACTTCTGATCTAACATGCCACACATATTCCATATATTAGTTAGAATGAGTTTGACAAGCTGAAGTTGGCCCAATTGGATGGAGGAGATGATTTTTCAATTTTGATCAATGTGGGACTAAAGTGTGAAATCACCAACTTTGCACCCATGTAACTTTCTGCTCATAAATCACCTTGAGGAGTTCTAGTACAATTTAGAAATCCCTCACATAGCTCTAAAACATTCATGTTTTCATGAGTTTCAATTTCTCAAAGGAACTTGGCCAAAAAGCCCTCCAAAGTTGCTAAAAATGAGCTTAAAAAGTGAAATTTTCCTAAGTCTTTTTCCCTTCTTGAAATGAACTTGACCATAACTCAAAATCTATGCATTTTCTGATCATGGACCACTCAGGTACTTTTGTAGGACTTGTCAAGAGCTTCCAAATGAGCTTTGAACCAACTCAATTGGATGTGTGGTTAAGGAGTTATGGTTTAGCCCTTTTCAAAACCCTAATTTCCCGATTTCTCGATTACTCCTTCATCCTTGATCCAATGATAATAAAAATTGATATGCAAGTTCAATATGACATAAGGAACAACTTTGTTTCACAACTTGAAGTCCAATTCATAAAATTTGGAGAGTTGACTTTTCGGTCAACCGTACGATCGATCGGTGCCGACTGAGTTGCTTGTTGATATTCTGGACACCCTGAGACATTGACACTTCTTGAATAGACTTTGATAAGCTATATGAAATCCATGGGCCTCAATCCCACCATTACAACATCTTCCAACATCAAAGTCAAACCATAGTTGACTTTTCACTAGTTAAAAACCCTAATCGGGGCCTCCTGACTGCACTGTTCTTGATTCTGAAATGATTTCTTCAAATTGACTTCTCATTTGACTTTGATATTATCTTTGATTTCATTCCATGATTGAATTGTCCCAAATCATTGGTTGATCATTCCTTGGTTGTTTTGAATTTGTCGGTGCGAAAACCCTGATTCACCTGTAACTTGACAATAATGAACTTGCACTAATTTAGGGTTAGATAATTCATGATCATGCTTCTAAAATGATAATGAGGATCTAAGGGGTCAAAATTTGGGGTACAACAGTTGCCCCTATTTAAATATCTTCACTAGATGGGGGACGAGAGATGACAATCTTCGTTAAATCGTAGTGAAAGGTATTTAAATATAGATAACCAAAAATTTTGT
Source organism: Lathyrus sativus (assembly GCA_963859935.3). NCBI lineage: Eukaryota > Viridiplantae > Streptophyta > Magnoliopsida > Fabales > Fabaceae > Lathyrus > Lathyrus sativus. The sequence continues at coordinate 94,934,867 of OZ012738.1, read as the reverse complement.
CCCTTAGATCCGATGTCATGCTAAAGGACAAGTTATGATATGCCATGAATTCTAAATGATGCTTTATGATGCTTGAATGCAAAACAACACCGACGCAAAGATAATAAAAGAAACAGTAAAACAACCAATGACAAATGCGAGGACTCGACACTGGGGACTCGTACTGGGGAAGACTAAATTAACAGTTTAGACATGACTGATAATATAGGAAGGAAAACTTCACATGGGGAATAGGCAAACCCGATAAAGATGACAATCTTATTGGAACAGAGGTACTCCATCGGGGAGAAGAATAGATTTTCACTGGGGAAAAGGAGATATTCTTACTGGGGAGATGGAAAATTAATTCCATCGGGAAAAGAGAAGCAGACTTCACCGGGGAAGTGAAAGACTGAATACAACCTCATTCGGGATGATTAGATGAGGAACTTCCTATATCGAAGAGTTCAAACGGGATCTTCAGGAATGGACTAGAAACAAGACTAAACACACACGGGGGATACTAGTGACGACTAGATCTCCGAGACTTGACTGGGAACATGGATCACTGGGGATATATCCTCAGCTTCTGCAACTAGTTCACACAGTGCTGGTGATTAAGAAACGTCCTGGGGAAATTGGTAACGACCAGAATTCCAAGTAATGCCAGTGTCGACTGGTCTTTCAATGGTGATTGGTGACGACCAACTCAGGGTATCAATGACAATTGGTTATGAAACAATGCCAGTTACGACTGGATTTTAATGAAGATGGCGACGACCATGTTGGGGAATACCAATGACAATTGGTTACGAGGATGCTAGCGAGTATTAGATCTTAACTAGGGTGTTGGTAACGACCAAAACGAAACAGATTCCAATAACGATTGGACTCTAGATGATGATACCAGTTACGACTGGGTTTCAAAGGGAAAAATTAGTGACAAACAACAAGATACCAATGACGATTGGATTTAGGCAGTGCCAATGACGACTGGACTTCATGGGGAGAGTTAGTAACAACTAACAAGATAACAATTGGAACAGTACCAGTGACGACTGGATTTCACGGGGAAAGGTTGGTAACGACCAAACCAAGAGGCGCCAATGACAATTGGACTTTTATTTAGTGCCAGTGACGACTGGACTTATACGTGGATTTGTTAGTGACGACTAACGAGATACCAATGACAATTGGATTTAGACAATGCCAGTACGACTGGGCTTAAAAGGAAATAGATGGTGACGACCAAATGAATGCCAACGACAATTGGTTTGAACAAAATGCCAGTTACGACTGGACTTATACTTGGAAATGAAGCGAGTAATAACTTAGACTTCACGGGGATTGATAGTTGTCACCGACTCGGGGAACAACCGAATCACACTGATCCCATGATGAGGGGTGTACGTGGACTTGGGAAATAAACCTGAAGACCTACTGGGGAATAGAGCCTGTAGGTAGATTTTGCTGAGGTGAATTCAAACATATGTCCAGGAATACTTCACTGGGGAAAGAACCTTCATATCATCACAAGAAATCCTGAGGGATAATCTTCAATCTTGATAACCATACATGGCCAAAGGACTCTTCGTCGCTCAACTTGCTAGCATTTCATTGGGGAATGTAAATTCTGACTGTGTATCAAGACTTCTGCTACCCTGAAGTTTCGGGGAAGTATGATTTTCCTCGAGTCTTTCCACAAGTTAAAACATTTTGTTAAATCTTTCCAAGTTATTTTCAAAAATTTGGACTTTAATGCTTTCAAAAATAATCGTTGACTAACGAACGGTATTTTGCATAGCAAAGAAAATAAGGAACTGATAATTTGCACAAGAAAGAAAGGCTCAAAAGGCTGATTTTATTTAAAGGATGAAATCTTGCCAATGACAATATTCCATGGAAATTTTACAAGTAAAATGGCAAAAGTGGATAAGGTTACATTGAATCATGTGACCTAACTATCCCTAAAGACTATAATTCTCCAAGATCCTTGCTTCTGACGAGAGTTGTTGAGATGAATCTTTGTTGAGTCTGCAGTGTTGATGACTTCGTGTGATGCAGCGAAACGCCTTTGTCCCTAATTTTTGCCTGGATCGCCCTTTCGGGTTTTCAATCCACAGAGACGCTCATTTTTGCCTAAGCCGCCCTTTCGGGTTTTCAACTTAGCGAGCTTTTTGATTTCTTTTCTCTTTTTTCTTTTCTTCTCTTTTTTCTTTTTTTTTACCCTAACTTTTGCATAAACCGTTCTTTTGGATTTCCCGGTTTATCGGGTACTTTTTTAGGCGTAATATTTCCGAATTGCGTCAGATTTTATCGGGTGTGTGAGTTGTTCTCCGTCCATGGTAGTAAGGATCAGTGAACCTCCGGAGAATATTGTCTTCACAATAAAGGGGCCATCGTAATTAGGCATCCACTTTCCTCTTGCGTCTTTGTGAACTGGTAAGATCTTCTTGAGCACAAGTTCTCCTTTGCGGAACTCTCTGATACGGACCTTTTTATCGAATGCTTTCTTGATTCTTTTTTGATACAACTGGCCGTGACACATCGCAGACATCCGCTTTCCATCGATGAGATTCAGCTGATCAAATCTTTCTTTAATCCATTCTGCCTCTTCTAACTTGGTTTCCATGATGACTCTGAGGGATGGTATCTCGACCTCGATGGGAAGAACTGCGTCCATTCCATATACCAGAGAAAAGGGAGTTTCCCCTGTGGAAGTGCGGACGGAGGTTCTGTATCCGTGCAGGGCAAATGGTAGCATTTCATGCCAATCTTTGTAAGTTTTAACCATTTTCTGCAAGATCTTCTTGATGTTTTTATTTGCAGCTTTCACAGCTCCATTCATCTTTGGACGGTAAGGGGAAGAGTTGTGGTGTTCAATTTTAAAATCATCACATAATTCTTTCATAACTTTGTTGTTCAGATTGGTGCCGTTGTCTGTTATAATTCTGCTTGGGATCCCGTAACGACAGATGATCTCCTTTTTAATGAAGCGAGCCACCACTTGACGTGTAACGCTGGTGTAGGATGCAACTTCAACCCATTTTGTGAAATAGTCAATGGCAACCAGAATGAAACGGTGTCCATTTGAAGCTTTTGGCTCAATTGCCCCAATCATGTCAATCCCCCACATAGAGAAAGGCCATGGTGACGATAGTACATTCAACAGTGTTGGAGGCACATGCATTTTATCCGCGTAGATCTGACATTTGTGACATTTTCTAGCGTACTGAATGCAGTCGGTTTCTAAAGTCAACCAATAATAACCAGCTCTCAAGATCTTTTTGGACATGGCATATCCATTGGCGTGAGTACCAAACATTCCTTCATGAACATCTTTCATTAACAAGTCCGCTTCTCTTTTGTCAACACATTTGAGTAAGACCATATCATGATTTCTTTTGTAAAGTACACCATTGCTGAGGAAGAATTTGGATGCTAATCGTCTCAGTGTTTTCTTGTCAAGTGTCGTAGCATCTGCGGGATATTCTTGTTTCAACAGATAATTCTTTATATCATGATACCAGGGTTTGCCATCGGTTTCTTCTTCAATCATTTGACAGTAAGCAGGCTCTGTCTTGCGTTCAATTTTGATAAGTGTGCCATCATTGACATGTCTAGTTTTCCACATCGAGGCCAGCATGGCTAAGGCATCGGCGATGTGATTCTCTGCTCTTGGAACGTGTTTAAAGGTGATTTCGTCAAAATACTTGATCGTTTCAACGATATAAGCTTTGTAAGGGATCAGGTTTTCATGTCTTGTCTCCCATTCACCCGTGACTTGGTAGATAACCAAAGCTGAGTCTCCACTGACTTCGAGATTTTTGATTTGGAGATCAATGGCTGCTTCGAGACCAAGGATACACGCTTCGTATTCAGCAATGTTGTTTGTACAATCAAAGTCTAGTCTGGCTGTAAACGGAGTGTAACCACCTTCAGGATTCATTAAGACTGCACCTACGCCATGCCCACTATAATTGGAGGAACCGTCGAACATCATCTTCCACCAAATATCTGTTTGTTGACCTTTGTCGGAACTTGTTTCTTCGCAATCTTTCACTAACATGATATCTTCATCCGGGAAATCAAACTTCAAAGGTTCATAATCTTCGACAGGTTGATCTGCGAGATATTCTGATAACACACTGCCCTTGATAGATTTCTGAGCCACATATTGAATATCATATTCTGATAGTAGCATATGCCACCGGGCGAGTCTTCCTGTTTGTGCAGGTTTCTCAAAGATGTACTTTATTGGATCCATTTTCGAGATCAACAAAGTGGTGTGACAAATCATATACTGCCTCAAACGCTTAGCGGCCCATGCTAAAGCACAACAAGTCTTTTCTAGGAGTGAGTATCTGCTTTCACAATCAGTAAATTTCTTGCTTAAATAATAAATGGCATGCTCCTTCCGTCCGGATTCGTCTTGCTGGCCTAAAACACAACCCATTGAGTTCTCGAGTACTGTCAGATACATGAAGAGAGGCTTTCCCGGAACAGGTGGTATCAAAATTGGAGGTTCTTGGAGATAACCTTTGATTTTATCGAACGCTATTTGACAATCAGAATTCCATGCAACTGTTTGATCCTTTCGTAACAACTTGAAGATCGGTTCACAGGTAGGGGTCATATTGGAAATGAACCTGGATATGTAATTTAACCTGCCAAGAAAACTTCTAACCTGATTTTTGGTTTGCGGAGCTGGCATGTCTTGAATGGCACGGACTTTGTCTGGATCCACTTCAATCCCCTTGTGGCTGACAATAAAACCGAGTAATTTTCCTGATCTGACTCCGAAAGTGCACTTTGCGGGATTCAATCTCAACTGATATTTCTGGAGTCTTTTGAATAACTTCAACAAATGTTTTAGATGGTCTTTTTCGTTTTGAGACTTGGCGATCATATCGTCGACATATACTTCTATTTCTTTGTGCATCATGTCGTGGAACAAAGCCACCATAGCTCTTTGATAAGTTGCGCCTGCATTCTTTAGACCTAACGACATTACTTTATAACAATAGGTGCCCCATGGAGTAATGAAGGTTGTTTTTTCCATATCGTCAGGATCCATTTTGATTTGATTGTAACCAGAGAAACCGTCCATAAAGGAAAACACTGCAAACCGAGTTGTATTATCTACCAACGTATCAATATGTGGTAAAGGGAAGTCGTCTTTCGGACTGGCTTTGTTTAAATCTCGATAGTTCACACACATCTTTACCTTTCCATCCTTCTTTGGTACAAGAACAATGTTGGCTACCCATTCTGGATACTTGGACACTGCAAGGAAGCCTGCATCAATCTGCTTTTTTACCTCATCTCTGATTTTGAGAGCCATGTCGGGTCTGGTTCTTCTGAGTTTCTGCTTAACCGGCGGGAATTCAGGTCGGAGTGGTAACTTGTGAACCACTATGTCTGTATCCAAACCTGGCATATCCTGATAAGACCAAGCAAACACATCTACGTATTCTCTTAAGAGTTCCTTTAACTGTTGTTTTACTTCTGCCCCTAGGGCTGCCCCAATTTTGACTTCCTTCACATCTTCTTCAGTGCCCAGATTAATAACTTCCAAATGTTCCTTGTGCGGCTGAAACTCGGTGTACTCAGACTGTGCCCATCTTACCAGTTCCTCAGGGACTTCAAAATCTTCATCCTCGTCTTCGGCTTGGTATATTGGGGAATCCAAGTCTGGAGGAAATGCGAGGTTACAGGATTCAATGGGGTTATGGTCATTACTGCATGTTTGAAGGGTTTACTTTATTAAAACACACAACAACAAATGCAACACATACAGAGAAAGAGAAAATTGTTTTTGTTTTGGTTTTTTGTATTGCCATATTTCTTTCAAAGTAAAAGCAAAAAGACGGTAAAAGGAACAACATGAGGAATTTTAACAAAATAGTCCATTCTCATTGATATTTCTTTGAAAGCATGGGGCCCTTACAAAATATTCCTATAGCCTTGGGCACGACTATGGAGATTTTAAAACAACAACAAAGAAAGAAAACAACCAATTACTTTAACTTGGGAAAAACTACAGGAACTTCGACAGCTTCCCAGTTGTTCAAAGCAACTTTGTCATGATACACTTGTTGTCCTATGTCTTCATCTTCAAGATTTCCTTCCACGGCGTTGATTTGAAAACCGCCACTGACGAATATTTCTTGAATAGCCTTTGGCCGACTGTTGTCATGCATCGGTTCTTCACCTTGAGTTGGTTTGTAACCCAACCCCTGGAGGTTCATCTTCGGCTTTACCTTAATGACTTTTCCCCATCCCGCGGGAGTGCCTTCTTCCAGCGTAGCTTTGGCGCTTTGAGCAGATGCGAAAGTTGGACCACTTTTTGCCACCGTCTCCTATATCATCACTGCGTTTGCTATTTCTAGTGCTTGGAATGACGTCTCTAGCGCGTCCTCTTCTACTTCAATGTACCGGAACGATGAAAGATTACTGACCATTAACTCCTCCTCACCATAAACAATTAATAGCTTATCATTTACCACAAACTTCATTCTTTGGTGCAGGGTAGAAGTTACTGCCCCTGCTTCATGGATCCAGGGACGTCCCAGTAGGCAGCTGTAAGCTGGATTTATGTCCATCACCTGAAACACAATGTTAAATTCATGGGGTCCTACCAAAATCGGCAGTTCTACTTCTCCGATGACCGTTCTTCTTGAGCCGTCAAAAGCTTTTACAATTAATGAAGTTGGTTTCATCTCTGCCCCAGTATAGGCTAATCTGGACAGTGATCTTGCGGGTAACACGTTTAATGAGGATCCTGTGTCGACCAGTACTCGTGCCATAGTATCTTCTTGGCATTTGATGGATATGTGTAGTGCACGATTGTGATCACGTTTCTCTTTCGGTAACTCAGCATCACTGAAACTTAAAGTATTTCACGCCGTGATGTTAGCCACTACCGAATCAAACTGACCGAGAGAAATATCTTTCGTTACATGCACTTGCCTCAATACTTTCTGTAATGCCTCTCGGTGAGCTGGCGAATTGATTAAAAGTGACAAGATTTAGATTTTTGCTGGCGTCTGATGAAGCTGATCTACCACCTTGTAATCACTTCTTCGGATAATCCTCAAAAATTCATCATTTTCTTCTTCGGTGCTCGGAGCTTCTTTTTCTTTGATTACCACAGCAGGAATAACTTCTTTTAGAATAGCTACTGATACTTTCGGCTGATAGATCCGACCGCTGCGGGTCATCTTGCTAGTGCCGGCAATGTTGGTCACATCTTTCTGATTATCCGTCTGAACAACCCTTCTTGTTTCTCGGTCCACTACGGTCACATCGTACTTCCATGAAACAACTTTTGTATTATCATAATGGAACGGTCTTGGTTTTTGTACTACAATTGGTCGAGGTTGACCAATAGCAGCTCTGTTGAAAACGGGCCTTGCACCTCTGTTAAACACTGGGATTTTCTCTCTTTTCTTGGATAGAACAAAAACTGGTTCAATCACAGAAACTTCTTCTTTTATCACTCTGCCACACACTTGTAATGTTCCTTCATCCATTAACCTTTGTACATCTTCCTGTATCACATCACATCCACCGGAATTAACAGAACATTCTTTTCAGTTGTTATGAAGTCTTCCCAATAGCCCTGCTCCTGACAATTTATCATGCAATGTCTTCAATGGCGTTCTGATTTTTGACACATCATTAATTATCTCTTCATCTGACTTTTCAATGGCATTGACCCCTCCATGGTTTGGCAGTGGGTTACTTTTGACGTTAGGTGGTACATCATCAAAGGACAGGATTTTCTTCTCCATCAACTCTCTTACCAGATGTTTTAAGGCAAAGCAACCTTCTAAGTCGTGGCCGGCAGCACCTTCATGGAAAGCACAATGGGCATTTGGGTTATAATATGGAGATGTGGTATCCGGATTAAGCGGTTTTGTCGTGATCAAACCCTGATGGACCAAAGATGGATATAACTCAGTATACGTCATTGGTATTTGTGGGAGTGGAGGTTTTGTGGTCGGCCTCCGGTTCTGATATTGTTGTCTGGGTTGTGGTACCCTCTACGGTTGATTCTGTTGAAAGGGCGGAGCATTGGGCGCTCGTTGATGCCCTTGCTGGTTTTGCTGATTCATGGGCGTTGGTCGCCCTGACTGATAGTTATGAAACGGAATGGTTGAATGTTGGGGTCACAGCTGCCACATATTATTGAGGGGCATACTGTACCGGGTACATGGGTCTTTGTTGATGAAACTGTTGAACATAGTTAGGTTGGATTGGTTGGATGAAACTTTGTTGAGGCGGCTGATATTGCTGATGTGGAGGTCTCACGGTACAATTTCTTCTTCCCATTACGGCATTTGTTTCACCTTCTTTCTTTTTGTGGAACCCACCGCTGACTTTCTTGATACTGCTGTTGTTAGAACTGCTGGAACTGCTGGCTACCTTTCCACTTTTCATTCCCAATTCTACCCTCACTCCCACGGCTACAATGTCTAAAAAACTTGCAGACACGCTGCTGATCATTTTCTCGTAGAATTCTGGTCTCACTGTGTCAACAAACCAGTCTGTCAGTTCTTTCTCGCTTAGAGGTGGTTCTACCTGGGACGCTGTTTCTCTCCACCGCTGAGCGTACTCTTTGAATGATTATGTGCTTTTCTGGGACATGCTCAACAACTGCCTTCGGTCAGGCACCATATCCATATTATATTTGTAATGTTTCATGAATGCATCAGCCAAATCTTGAAAACTGTGGATTCTTGACTGATCTAGACTTAGATACCATTTTGCTGGAGCTCCTTTCAGACTGTCTTGGAAGCAATGGATCATTAACTTGTCGTCTTCAACGTGCGCAGCCATTCTTCTATAGTACATGATTAAGTGAGTTCGTGGACAAGTAGCTCCTGAGTACTGATCGAAATTTGGAACTTTAAACTTGGGTGGAATCACCAATCCGGATACTAGACACATATCTCTGGCGTCAGTACCAAAGATATCGTTTCCTTCCATCGCTCGGACCTTTCTTCCTATAGTTTCAACACTTTCTTTCAATTTCTCATGTGACTCATTCTCCTCTTCATACCCCTCAAGACCTTCGTATACTGGTGGAGGATTGTGAAAGACAGGATGTGCCTGAACCTGTACAGCAGCGGGAGTATATGTAGGAATTGCCTGAGGAACTTCTCCCCCTAGGGAAACTGTCTGTTGAGTGACACTTGGTGGAGGTACAAAGCCTGGAAGTAACCCATAGGTTGGCACATTTGTAATAGTAACAGCCGTCGGGATTGGATCGGCAGTGACTTCAGAGACAACGGTGGCTTGAGTGTCCAACATTGCACGAATGACTTGTAAGGCTTCCCTGATCTGTCCCATGCCTCCTCGGAGCTCTCCGAGTTCATTGTCGATTCTGTCCACATCTAAGTTCTGTTCTTCCATCCTTAAGCGAGCTTGGGCTCGGGTGTTGTATCGATGGTGAGGTCTCAGTGTAATTCTGTGGACAAGACAGAGGGATGAGACACGACTCAGGAACATGCATATGTAATGCTTTATGAAATGCAGACATGCAAAATGCATATTTTAAACATTCAAGGGAATAAAAGCTTTATTTGCAAATATTATAACAATAATAGGAAAAACAGACAAATCTTCATTGATAACATCCGGAGAGTTTACAACATCAAACTGGAAATGGAAATACAAGCTTCTTGCTTACAAAATACAGAAAACAATATTAAAAGATTCTAGATCCTTCGACTGGATGACCCTTCACCTCCCGGTTGATTCTTCCTTCCACTTTGATACACCACTTCTTGAAGTTCTTCCTTTTCTTACATCGCCATGAAATACTTACTTCTCCAGTCTTTCCCCTCTTCCTCGGCTTTTGCTAAAGCAGCTTTCAACTCTTCTACGAGAGTAGGCTTGGGCGAGTCGGGCTCGAAGCGAGTATAGAACATCTTCATTGCCGCTTCTCTTACCCATGATAGGTAAGATTCTGAAACAATAGCGTTGTGGGGGCCTAGGGCAGTTACTCCCCTTGTGTGGACATGACGCCAAGCATACGCGATTCGAGCCTTATAAGCGGGATTCTTCCTTTCCTCCAAGTAAAATCTTCTCAACAAGTCTGGATCTGGTTCATCTTCCATGGGGTGTCCCAACTGTCGACGAGCCAGAATAGGATTATAGCTGATGCAACCATTGACGCTGATGAGCGGTACATTCGGGAAATCTCCACAGCTTTGGATCATGGCAATTCCTCCATACATAGGATCATACCATTTAATGTCTGAGTGTTTGAGCAATAGCAGCTTTTCTGTCCATGAGAGTCCATTTTGCTTATCCCAGATGGCTGGAATTTCTGACAAGTGCGAAATAAACCACTTGTGCAGGAGAACGGTGCAACATTCAATACGTCCAACCCCATAACGGTTCCTTCGGTGGAGGGTAAAGTAAGTGTCAGCCAGCAAGGTAGGCACAGGATTTTTGATCAGGAAAAGATTGATCGCATCTGCGTCCACAAAATCACTAGCAGTTGGGAACAGGAACAGTCCGTAAATAAGTAAAACCAGGATGGCCTCAAATGCTTCAGTATTTTGTGACAAGGCATAGCTCTGAGCTTTTTCATATAGGAACATAGCTGAAAATCCATACAGCCCTCCCTTAGCACCCATATGAGATCGCACTTCGTCCAACTCCAAATGCACGGCCTCTGCAATTGCTCTTTCATTAGGAGTCCCCTCCCTTCCAGAAAATGGGCTAGGAGTAACATCTACTCCATCAGGGCGGAATACTCCTCCAAAGTTGGTAGCAACTGATAATCTGGAAACGTGAAACAATGATAGGTTGAATCATAGAATTGCACGAGTGCGGATAACATTTCTTCATACACTTGAACTTCCAGCAATGACAGCATGTTCCCATGTCTTCCTCTGAATGCCTCGGGGTCTTCTACTAAACTTACCAGTTTCTTCAAGTTCTCCAATCTTGGTCTTCGGAACACAACCTCTTCTTTCTTTCCAGAATCCATCCTATAATATCTGTAAAACAATCTTTAGTTCCTTGAATGTTTAAATAACAAGAATGCAAATGTAAATGCAAAAGTTTTATGGAACTCAAATTTACCAAAATATCCTTTCATTTCATTGATTTTTCAAAAGGGTATTACAAAAGATTTTAGTACATCTTACAAAAGCCCTAACATTACAACTCAATATGCTCTAAAAGAAAGTCCTCTCTCTTCTTGATTCTTCTGAGCTCTTCTTCCACCTGTGCTTTCTCAAGAATAAGTTTGTCTACCATAGCCTTCCAAGGAGTTGATTGATGGTTGGAATAAAATGCATCTTCTTGTGCCTTCCTCTTCTTGCTTGCAACTGCTTCCTCTTCTTTCGATTGAAGTTGTTTGCGGAGTTCCTCGTTCTCTTCCATAGCCACCTGATATTTGTACTTCCAGGATACCTCAGTCTGTTGTGACTTCCTCAGAGCAATCTCCAGCTTCTCTTCCTCAGACATGAACATCAACTGTTGTTCTTCTATTAAGACCATAGGCTTTTGTAGAGGATAAGGCATTTTCAACTGAATGGCCCTCTTTCGGACCCATTGGAGATAAGGTTCAAAAGAGATGCAGTTAGGTCTTCCCAAGTCCTCTTTTCCTTTCCTGTGTATATGCCCCCATGCTTTGAGAATTTCATCTTTTAATTCTGAAACTCCTATGAAGAAAATACCTTCTACATGAGCACTGCAAGGTTTGTCTTTCAGCGGATAACCAAATTGTCGACGAGCAATCACAGGGTTATAGCTGATTCCCCCATTTGTACCAAGGAGAGGTATGTTCCCGAAGCTTCCACAACTATCAATGATTTTGATTCCATCGTAACTACGGTTGTACCAGTCAATATCGGAGTGAGTAAGAGCCATAATTTTTTCAGACCACCATCCTTTTCTCCAAAAAGTATGGGCTTTGGGTAGATGAGAAACAAACCATTTATACAACAATGGAACACAACAGACGATCATCCCTCCTTTTTGAAGATTTCTTAGATGAACATAGTGGTAAGCATCAGCTAGTAGAGTAGGTACTGGATTCTTCTTCAAGAATATTTTGATGGCATTGAGATCCACAAAGTTGTCAAAGCTCGGAAACAGAAAGATCCCATAAATAAGCAAGGCTAGAATAGCCTCAAAAGCATTCATACTCAAGTGATCGGCATAATACCGAGCTTTCCCAATCAAGAATTTTGCAGTCAGCCCAAAGATCCCTCCTTTAGTAACCATGTTCTTCTGAATGTCTACCAACCCGATACGTGTGGCTTTAGCAATATCTTCCTCTTTAGGGTCCTTCTCCATGACGGGAAAAGGAGATGCATCAAGGATGGGTAACCCAATCAGACAGGAATACTCTTCAAGTGTCAGCACTAACTGATAGTCGGGAAATGTGAAGCAGTGATAAAGTGGGCCATAAAACTGGAGTAATGTGGAAAGGAGTCCCAAATCCATTCTCTTCCTTGTTCTCAGTAGAGACAACAAATTCCTGTACCTGCTTTTGAACCCTTCCACATCTGTGATCAGAGTACTCAACCTTTCAATCTCATCTACATTAGGGCTTTTGTAAGTGTACTTTATAGTTTTCTTTTTTCCATTGTCCATGATGTTTCTGATATTTTATAAATAAAAGACTCTGAGTTCCATAAAACTTTTATGACATGATGTTTATGGATGCATGAATGCGCAAACACAGGTAATCACATATTCACAGATTCACATAAGTAAACAGACAAGGTTTTGGGTTTGGATAATGAAAGAGGAGTCGAGGTCTACCCATCCCAAAGGTGTGTATTAGGGCTTTTCTTCGCCGTAGAACAAGATTCTAAAAAGAGTTCCCAGAGTCCTCGATCCATCTCTCGGATATTATCAATTTCCCGAATACTCAGTAGTCGATAATATTCTCAAGAGAATCTCGTCTGAGTGTAGTATCGCGTATCAACTATTTTGGAATTACTCCCTCATAGTCATCGCACTACATCCTAATAAAACCAAAGTGGGGAAAAAGGTATCTAAAGGTCCTCAGTATCATGGGCACCTATGTAGAAAGTAGTATTGTTTTCACGAATACTCGATCAACAATACTAACTCTCAAAAGGGCCTCCACTGAGCGGTGATTTTCTCAAGTCAGCTTGGTCAGGAATCTACTCCCTATAAGCCTCCTTGAATATATCACCTTCCTATCATAAGTACGCTCGAGCACGGGTGTAGTGTTGTCTCACCACTTCAAGTTTCCCAAACCAACAGAGCACAAATATATACAAGTATTCACAAATAGCAATTAGTCAAACAAAATAGGTTGAACCCTAAAAAAAAAAGCAAGTAAGCAATGTCCCCAGTGAAGTCGTCATTTCTGTTGCAGTGAAAATTGGATAGCAAGCTATTAATTAACTTGAACCTTATTTCTTTTACAACTGATCTTTAATTTATCCAAAGGAAAGGTCTCAAGAAAGAAAAACCTTTTTTTTTTGCGATGTAACGACAACGCTTAAGAGATTCGGGGATCGGGGGTTGATTATATCTAGGGAAGGTATTAGCACCCTAAATATCTGTAGTACTCTACAGGAACCTTTTGTTTGATTGATTTCTAAGTGTGAAATATGTAGGGTTTGGGATGGGAATAAAATAAATAAAGGCCTAAGTGTTTTTCTAAGTTCGCTCGCAGAGGCATCGCACCTTCTGCCTACGTATCCTAACTAGGATAGAATCAGAGCAATCGTAGTTCACCTCACAAGGGAAAAGAACACTTGATAACGATCAAGGTTCAATGGGGAACAAACATGACAATGTTTGTGTGGAGTTTGACGAAACTCCCTAATCTAAGTTGTAGAAGGGGGAAGTAAGAAATCATGACGATGATTCTTACACAGAGTTGACGAACTCTTTCCTAGGGTTCTAGTTGAAGAACGCTCCTAGTACGGGTGGGTCTTTTAGACTTAAGCAAAGTCTAAGGCTTCTAATCTAAGGTGAAAATGACTTAACAAAGTCAAGGGTGTGATTGAATAAGTTATCCATGACATCGAGGGTCAAGTGGACAGACCATCCTTTGGAGGGAGACTGGGGCAATAAACAGATGAAAGCTAACGAGCTTCATCACTTGGGGAGAAAATAAAATAAATGCTAAACAAGATAACAATCAAGATAAAGCATATTCATGGTGACAACCAAGTAAACAATGAGAGATGGTGAGAATGAAACATGATGATAACAGCTAACAGATGAAATAACCGGTACTGCGGTGGCAGTTCGCAACAGATGAAAATGGTAACAACCAAGAAATAAATCCTAGCATGTTAACTAACATGTATAGGCATGGATTCAAACAAGTTTCAAGAAAAATATTGAAAGGAAACAATTAAAAATTCATCTGCAATTACATAAACGATCGCGAAAACGCGCACACTTGTACATAAACAAACTTGGTGATAAAAAATTCAAATATGAAAAATAAAGGCATGGCATGAAAGTACACATTAATACGAGCACAACGAAAAAAGAACGAACGAAAAATGATGAAAAACGAGTGAGATACGAATTTTTGAAATTTACATGAAAAATTACAAAAATGGATAAAAGAGTTGTCCTCCTCAGGGGTCGAACTCAGGAACAAAGGGTGAAAGGCGCATGGTCATACCACTGGGGTGGCTATACATCCATTGATGAAGCCACCCCTAATTAATTATAAGGGTAACTTCGGACTATGGCTGGGCAAGAACACATAATCCAAGCATTTACGTTTTGTATCGTATCTCCCTAACCGTTTATCGGAATGGAACAAAATTTATATGGATTTGGGGTAGAATTGAACAAGGAACATGATAGTGGTCTCAGTTTTTGAAAATTCCCACTGTGGTGTAAAACCCGATAGCCTTACCATTTGAAGCTCAAAATTGCATTTTTATGTGGGCAGCCTTACATACTCATATTCAAACCATACCAACTATGCACACATCACAGGTAGATGATAATGAGTGGATTCAAATTAAATTTGTAATTAAAACTGAACTTTAGTGAAAGTTCATATGCAAGTTGCAAAAGAGTGACATAAGTGATATGCATGACTTGGAGCATTTCAGTTTCAGGGCAAGCATTGTCTACAACCATCTTTTATACACTTACAATACCAGCTAAGGAGTGAGTTTTGACTGAATATTAGGGGGTGTACTGACTGTATAAAGTTTTGGTGATTTTGTGTTCATGTGTATGTGAAAATGCATTTTTAGTGTGTGATTTGTGTTCAGGCAGTTTCAGCTTCATGTGATCATGCAAACACATCACAAATGACAAGTATAAGATGTTAGAACATGCATTTTACTGCAAAACAAACTGATGCAAAAAAATTGGTATATGATGTGTCATTTTGTGAAGAAAATGCATTTTGAAAGGTGAGATCCAGAACAGTTAGCTTTGTCACCAAATAATTATGCAAACATCCTTTAAAAGACTAGTATGAAGTGTTGGCAAAGAAACTTTGATGAGAAACAAACCTATGCAAAGAAGTCATGACAATTGCTTGTTTTTAAAGAAATGCATTTTTGAAAAGATCAAAACTTAAGGCAACCAGTTTTTGAGGCAACAAATTATGTTAACAGTTCATAGATGATAAATATAGAGCACTCCTAAATGAATTTGATGTAAAACCAGTCTGTGACAAAAAAGGTATTTGAATGATTTGATGAATTTTGAAGCATCTATGGTAAACATGTGAATCTGAGCTTTAGGTGCAAACCAACTAAAGTAACCATGTAGGCACACTTCAAATACATATTAGAACATGTTTGAATGATAAAATCAGACCTGTAATGCTCTATGCAAAAAAAAAAAAGATGCTTCAACTGTTATGGTCTTATTTTGGCAGCAGTGCAACAAGTAAAACTCAGTCAAAAGCATTTTCAAGCAATTTCTACTATGCAGGTCCATTGTATTCATTATATATGATGAGATGAAAACCAGTTTTAGGCCTAAGAGTAATCTGTTATCAAACTGGTATTATAGTGGCAGAGAAAATCACATTTTGAAGTTATGGAAAAATTCACTTTTGATATTTAGGGCTCTATGCATCAAAATGGCCCTGCACCTATTTCTCATTCATTTAAATGATTTTCAATGAGTAAACAGACTTACAAAACCTCATTTTCAGAAATGATATGTTGACTGCCCTTTTGGTTTGTTAAAGATCTCAAAAATGGTCAATTTAGTTTAAAGCACATTTGCAAAAAAAAAACATACACACATGTAAGTCATTTATGAACAAGTATGTCTAAGCTAAGAATGAACTATAAAACAGTTCATGCCACAGAATGCCCTCATGCTGCTGTATGTTCTTTATCACAAAGTATGAAGAGCTCAACATCCAATTCTTGTCCTATGCAAATAATGCCACATATCCACACATCTTTTATTCATGAAAAAGCACAAGTCTAACTAATAGGCTGCCTTAGAAGCTAGCTGATGTGAAACAAGGTGCTGTGAAGCTTAATTATGTAACAAAAATGCATTGTGAAAGACAGGTATTAGTCCAGATGCAACCAAGCTATTTTAAGACCTCTCACACATTACAAACATAGTTTTAAGGACATTTAAATACCTAAAGCAGCCACATACCAAGCCAAACAAAATCTTGGTGATTGATGCCAAAACAAGCAATTTTCAAAGGTAGTAACAGGGCTGTTTCAGAAAATGGATGAGGCAATCAAGTATATAACCTTTACACCAACCACACACACACACATAAACATGATAACAACCATTTTAAAACCAACAAGCTGTAATTCCTATGATTTAGCATTATAGCATGTATATGTAAGAACAAATACCAAGAAACTTCTAGGCAAGACAAACCAAAGTGATGTATTGTGACATGGTAATGAATGAGCATGGTATAGACATCACATACCTGTGGTGATGAACTCAAAGCAAGCCAAATTACTCCTAGAAAACCAGAGGTGCTGAAATTCCTTGTTGCCTTGAATTTGTAATTTTGAGTAAAATACAACTTGGTGCAAATGGAAGAAATGTGAGTTGTTGATGACTCTTAGCAATTTGAACAGTTGAGAAATCTCATTTGTGAGGTGTATGAATGATCAAAACCTCAAGAAAAGGCTTAGAACAAAGTTTGGTGATTTTTGTAGCTTTTGGTCAAAGTATGATAGGTAGGAGTTTGACTTTTTGATTTCTAAGGTTTTCTAGTGGTTTAATGGACTACACACCTTCTATATGTTATTTAGAAGTTGTGTGGAGGGTGGTTGAGGTGTTGGAAAGGATAGAAATGAATTTGGGCAGATTTCACTTCATGGCCATTTTGAGTGTTTTTGTGAACTTTGGTGTTTTTGAGAATTTGAAGCAAGATGAGAGAATTGTGGTGACAGAGCTTCTATATGGTTTTTTTCAGATGTGTTGTGTGTGGAATGAGGTGAATGAGCCCTCCTTTTATAGAGAAATGGATTGAGGTGCTAGCTAGAGACATAACTTCACCATGAAGTAATCTTTGATATTTTTTGATCCACCATCCCACTTGTTGGATTCCTTGGCCATTCTTTATCCCAAAGGGCAAGTTAATTGATGGTTTACTGATGCAAATGCAGGCTAGAAGCTTTGTAGAGTGGCTGGTTCAGAATTGGCTTTTACACCTCATGCTTGGAAAAGTCAAAAATGGCAACTTTCACTTTATGGCAATGAAACTTCAATCTTTTATTTTGTGATACTTCTATGCATAACTTCTGATCTAACATGCCACACATATTCCATATATCAGTTATAATGAGTTTGACAAGCTGAAGTTGGCCCAATTGGATGGAGGAGATGATTTTTCAATTTTGATCAATGTGGGACTAAAGTGTGAAATCACCAAATTTGCACCCATGTAACTTTCTGCTCATAAATCACCTTGAGGAGTTCTAGTACAATTTAGAAAGCCCTCACATAGCTCTAAAACATTCATGTTTTCATGAGTTTCAATTTCACAAAGGAACTTGACCAAAAAGCCCTCCAAAGTTGCTAAAAATGAGCTTAAAAAGTGAAATTTTCCTAAGTCTTTTTCCCTTCTTGAAATGAACTTGACCATAACTCAAAATCTATGCATTTTCTGATCATGGACCACTCAGGTACTTTTGTAGGACTTGTCAAGAGCTTCCAAATGAGCTTTGAACCAACTCAATTGGATGTGTGGTTAAGGAGTTATGGTTTAGCCCTTTTCAAAACCCTAATTTCCCGATTTCTCGATTACTCCTTCAACCTTGATCCAATGATAATGAAAATTGATATGCAAGTTCAATATGACATAAGGAACAACTTTGTTTCACAACTTGAATTCCAATTCATAAAATTTGGAGAGTTGACTTTTCGGTCAACCGTACGATCGATCGGTGCCGACTGAGTTGCCTGTTGATATTCTGGACACCCTGAGACATTGACACTTCTTGAATATACTTTGATAATCTATATGAACTCCATGGGCCTCAATCCCACCATTACAACATCTTCCAACATCAAAGTCAAACCACAGTTGACTTTTTACTAGTTAAAAACCCTAATCGGGGCCTCCTGACTGCACTGTTCTTGATTCTGAAATGATTTCTTCAAATTGACTTCTCATTTTACTTTGATATTATATTTGATTTCATTCCATGATTGAATTGGCCCAAATCATTGGTTGATCATTCCTTGGTTGTTTTGAATTTGTTGGTGTGAAAACCCTGATTCACCTGTAACTTGACAATAATGAACTTGCACTGATTTAGGGTTAGATAATTCATGATCATGCTTCTAAAATGATAATGAGGATCTAAGGGGTCAAAATTTGGGGTACAACAGTTGCCCCTAAGGGTTTTCAACTTATCGGGTATTATTATTATTTTTTATTTTAACCCTAATTTTTGCATGGACTCTTCTTTTTGTTGTCCACCGGGTTTGCTTTCAAGCGTAGTATTTTTTGACTCGTCTGGGTTTATAAGGGATGACAGATCTTCATCGTCCATGTTGAATAATATCAAAGCTCCTCCGGAGAAAACCTTCTTCACAACATATGGACCCTCATAGTTAGGTGTCCATTTGCCCCTTAGGTCTGTGTGGATTGGCAGAATCTTTCTCAATACCAAGTCTCCAACGTCGAAATCTCGGGGGCGAACTTTCTTGTCAAATGCCCTTTTCAACCGCTTTTGGTAAAGCTGGCCATGACAGATGGCTGTCATACGCTTTTCATCAATGAGATTAAGTTGATCAAATATCGCCTGCACCCATTCTGCTTCGTCGAGCTTGACATCGGTCAAAATTCTCAAGGAAGGAATTTCTACCTCGACGGGGAGTACTGCATCCATGCCGTATACAAGAGAAAATGGAGTTGCCCCAGTGGAAGTACACACTGAAGTGTGGTAGCCATGCAAAGCAAATGGTAGCATTTCGTGCCAATCTTTGAATGTTTTCACCATTTTCTGAACAATCTTCTTGATGTTTTTGTTCGCTGCCTCAGCAACGCCATTCATCTTTGGGCGATATGGTGATGAGTTGTGATGCTCGATCTTGAAACTTTCACACAATTCCTTCACCATCTTATTATTGAGGTTTGAACCATTGTCAGTAATGATTTTATTTGGGACCCCATAACGACAAATGATTTCTTTCTTGATAAAGCGAGTGACCACTTGTTTGGTGACATTGGCATAAGACGCGACTTCCACCCATTTAGTGAAGTAGTCAATGGCCACTAATATGAAAAGATGATCGTTTGAAGCAGTTGGCTCGATGCGCCCAATCATATTTATGCCCCACATGGCGAAGGGGCAAGGCGATGTCAAGACATTTAGAGGAACTGGCAGTACATGTATCTTTTCTACATAGATTTGACATTTGTGGCATGTTTGCACGTGACGATAGCAATCAGTTTCCATCATCAACCAATAATAACTTGCCCTCTAAATCTTCTTAGCCATCGTGTGTCCACTGGCATGTGTACCAAAAGAGCCTTCATGGATTTCGTTTATGATTCGATCGGCTTCGTGTCAATCCATGCATCTGAGCAGGACCGAGTCATAGTTTCGCTTGTAAAGCACATCTCCGCTTAAGAAGAATTTGGATGAATGCCTTCTTAAATACTTCTTGTCTGTGATGGAAACATTTTCTGGATACTCTTGCTTTTATAGATACCTTTTGATATCATAGAACCAAGGTTGATCGTCGATTATTAATTCTGCTTCCAGACAGTGGGCAGGCTCATCAAGATGTTCAATGCGGATAGCGGGTGCCTCATTTTTCCACTTAACTTCGAACATGGATGATAACATGTCAAGAGCGTCTGCCAATTGATTGTTTTCTCTAGAAATGTGATTGAAAGTACAGGATTAGTTTCAAGACGTGATCCCGATATGGGACTAGTTTGTTGTCACATGTTTCCCAGTCGCCTCTGACTTGACTGATGACTAATGCAGAATCCCCATACACTTCCAAAATCTTGATTCCATGATCAATAGCGACTTCGATTCCGAAGATACATGCTTCATATTCAGCCATATTGTTGGTGCATTCGAAACATAATCTTGCGGTGAACGGAATATGAAACCCGATAGGAGCGTCCATCGCAACCCTGGTTCGGGTCTGTCGCATGGGCTTAATGTTTCATAGTCTCTGACAAACATGATGCCTTCATCAGGGAAGTCAAAACGCATGGGCTGGTAATATTCCATAGGTTGGTGGGCAAGATATTCAGACAACACAATCCCTTTGATAGCTTTTTGTGAGACGTATTGGATGTCATATTCTGTCAGTACCATTTGCCAACAGGCTACTTGTCCGGTGAGAGTAGGCTTTTCAAAGATGTACTTGACTAGATCCATCTTTAATATCAACAATGTGGTATGGGTCAACATGTACTGCCTTAAGCGTTTGGCAGCCCATGCGAACGCACAACATGTATTTTCCAACATTGAGTATCTCGTTTCACATTCGGTGAACTTTTTGCTTAAATAGTAGATAGCGTGCTCCTTTCTACCCGTTTCAACCTGCTGCCCCAACACGCATCCCATTGATCCTTCCAGAACAGTCAAGTACATGGTGAGAGGTCATCCTGGCACGGGAGGCATCAAGGTCGATGGCTCTTGCAAATATTCCTTTATTTTTTCAAATGCCTTTTGGCAATTGTCATTCTACACGATTGCTTGATCTTTGTGAAGCAACTTGAATATTGGCTCACAGGTGGCTGTTAGGTGAGATATGAATCTGGAAATGTATTTTAATCTCCCTAAGAAACCACGAACCTCTTTCTATGTTCTTGGAGCTTGCATATCTTGGATAGCTTTTACTTTGTCAGGATCGACTTTAATTCCTTTATGGCTCACGATAAAACCTAGAAATTTACCAGATCTTACCCCAAAGGTACATTTATTTGGATTGAGCCTTAGCCTGAACTTTCTTAGCCTTGTAAACAACTTTTCCAAGTGGATGAGATGCTCCTCTTCAGTTTGGGGTTTTGCAATCATATCGTCGACGTAGACTTCAATCTCTTTATGAATCCTATCATGAAAGAGAGTCACCATTGCTCATTGATATGTCGCACCAGCATTCTTTAGACCAAATGGCATAACCTTATAGCAGAAGGTTCCCCAAGGGGTAATGAAGGTAGTCTTCTCCATGTCCTCTGGGGCCATTTTAATCTGGTTATATCCGGAGAAGCCACCCATGAAAGAGAACACAGAGAATTGAGCCCTACTAACACATCAATATGGGGTAGCGGAAAGTCATCTTTTGGGTTGGCTCTATTTAGGTTTCTGTAGTCAACGCACATCCGCACCTTACCACCCTTTTTAGGAACGGGTACAATGTTGGCGACCCATTGAGGGTATTTCGATACTACCAAGAATCCGACATCAAGCTGCTTTTGCACTTCCTCCTTAATCTTAAGGGCCATATCGGGTCGAGTTCGTCTCATCTTCTGTTTTACAGGATGAAAATCTTCCTTGAGTGGCAATTTATGCACCACGATGTCTGAATCCAATCCAGGCATGTCTTGGTATGACCAAGCAAACACATCTGCGTACGTGCGTAGAAGCTCGATCAATCCTCTCTTCATACTCTCTTCTAGGGCAGCGCCTACCTTGAACTCTTTCTTATCCTCTTCGGTTCCAAGATTGAAAACTTCCATTGACTCTTGATGTGGTTGAATGATCTTTGATTCTTGCTTTAATAGTCTGGCTAACTCCTTGGGGAGCTCACAATCTTCCTCACAATCCTCATCAGCATGGTAGATTGGGTTATCGAAGTCATATGGAACCGTAGCAGTATCGTTATTAATGGAATCCGGGGTAGATCTGCATGATTGGTGATCTTATGCTTTATTTTGAGAAGATGAAAAAAAAGAAAAATGCAAGAAAACATTGCCATTTATTTATGCTAAAATAAAAAAGAAAGACATGGAACACAATTGAATGCAAAAGGTTCATTTCATTCATGATAAATATTAATTGAAAACATAGGGGGCCCTACAAAATAATCTTATGCCTTGGACAGAGCATGGGATTTGAAAGTAAAACAAGGAAAATTACTCTTCGACAAAGGTGACTTCTGGTATCTCCATGACAGTCCAATTGTTGAGTTGTTGATTTGGTTCTCTTGGGTACACCATACAAACTTCATTTTGTGCATCATCTTCAGCTTCCACAAAGGTCACCTGATCATTTACCATATGTCCACCACTAATGAAGGCAAGTGGAGGGATGAACCCTTTGCCCTTGTCCATGGTTGTCTTTTGCTGAACTTTGTGATTGCCAGGGTAACCAAAACCAGCTCTATTCTTGTTAATAGGTAAATCCAATACTCTTCCCCAACCTTCAGGGTGACAAGCCTCAATTACAATCTTTGAGTCCTTCCAAGTAACCATGGGGGATCCAGACCTTTCTGACTTCTTTTCCTCTTTCTTAGTAGGAATCATTTCCACACTTATCACGTCAAATGCTTGAAAAGGGGTCTCATGAACTTCACCTTCCACTTCAACATAGCGAAATGAGGACAGATGACTTACTAGTATATCCTCTTCCCCCTCAATGACAACAAGATGATTATTAACCATAAACTTTAATCTTTGGTGAAGAGTGGATGTTAAAGCACCGGCTACATGGATCCAAGGACGACCTAGCAAACAACTGTATGCTGGGTAGATATCCATCACATAGAATGTGATAATAAAATTGTGAGGTCCTATTTTGATAGGGATATCAACTTCCCCTATCACAGTCCTTCTTGCTCCATCGAAAGCTTTCACTATCACTGAACTGGGCTTCATCATCAATCCTTCGATGGCCAGCTTGGCCAACAAATTCTTTGGTAAGACATTTAAAGATGATCCAGTATCTACCAACACCCTTGACAAAACAACATCAATGCATTCGATAGAAATGTGTAAAGCTTTATTATGATTCTTTCCCTCGGGGGGAAACTCTCCATCATTAAAGCTTAAAATATGTGCAGAGGCAATATTCGACACCACTCCTTTGAATTGCACAACAGATATTTCCTGGGGAACATGAGCAGTCTTTAAAAACTTTATTAGTGACTCCTGATGGGCAGGGGAACACATTAGTAGTGACAACATGGAAATATTTGAAGGTGTTTGGTTGAGCTGGTCAACCACCTTATAATCACTTTTTCGGATGATTCGTAGAAATTCTTCAACGTCTGCACTGGAATTTCCTTTCTGAGTAGAAGTCTGCCCTTGCTCAATCATTATCCGCTTCTCATTTGTACTGTTTGGTGGTGGTATGGGCACAAAAATCCTCGCACTTCTAGTTATTCCACCAGTTCTAACCATGTTCTCTACAGAGTTATCAGCTTTTACAACACCTTCCTCCACCTTCTGTCCATTAATGTAAACAGTTGGCTCATATTTCCAAGGGACAACCTTGGTGCTCTCAAAAGGGAAAGGAGCAGGTGTAGATATCACTAATGGTGCGAGTGAAGGCGGAGACAGCGGAATCTCTACTTGATCGAATGGTATCTGCAATGGTTCACGAACTTGATTATATGGGGTCTGAACAGAATGCCAATCATAATCACAAGGGATTTCCAAAGGTGCACGAGGTTGATCACATGGAATTGTTAGCGGTACAATGTCATACGGAATTTGCAGGGAAATTTGGATCGGATGCCAATCTTCATCACATGGAATTGTTAGAGGCACGCAAGGTTGCTCATACGGAATTGTCAGTGGTACGCGATTCTGACCATATGGATTGTTCAACAGTTCTACATCATAAGTAACTTCCATCGGATCATAGGGGATATCAAGAGTTGCCACTTCTTCAGCATTTGATATCTGTTCCACCAATATGACGCCTTGATCTAACAACTTTTGGATGCCCATCTTCAATTCATGACAGCTTTGCGGATCTTCCAAACAGCATTGACAATCCTCGGTACATCCTGGGATAATATTCTTCATTAGCAATTGTTCTTTAAAAACTGCAAAGGGGGTCTTCATCTTGTCAACTTTTGACTCTTCAACCATGTTTGTAGCATGGTTTGGAATTGGATTATTGGTCACATTGGGAGTGTTCTTGGTGAAATTGATGGCTTTCGAATCAATGAGATCTTGTACCACGTACTTTAAGGCTTTGCAATTTTCCATATTATGTCCGGGAGCTCCAGAGTGGAATTCGCAACTGGCATTTGCATCATAGTCGGAAGGTAGGATAGCTGGGGGAGCCTTCATTTCTCTCAACTGTACCAAAGATCCTTTAAGTAATAATGGAAGCAACCTAGCATAAGTTGTTGGAATAGGATCAAACTTTTCTCAGGTCTCCTTTGCCTTGGCAGACCCTGATAATAGCTTTGACGTTGTTGTTGGTAGGGAACTTAAACATCCGGTTGACTTGAAAGTATGGTGAGAGGTTGACTTGGAGTAACATCGGCCACATGATGATAAGAGCCTTGGTATGCTTTGGCTTTCCCCTTATCCATCAAGGCAACGCTCGTTTCCCCTTCTCTTTTCCTTGCAAAACCTTGGTAGGGCTTTTTTGATCCACCAGAAACTCCATCAACATTCTGAATCTTCCCAATCTTTATCATGTTCTTGATTCTCTCACCAGCCATAACTAAATCCAAGAATATAGAGGATGTGCATCCAGTCAAGCATTCTAGGAAAGGACCTTGAAGAGTCCCCATGAACATATTTGTCAATTCTCTTTCAAGAAGAGGAGGCTAGACTCTAGCAGCTAAGTCCCTCCATCTTTGTGCATAGTCTTTGAATGCTTCACCAGATTTTTGGGTCAAACTTTGGAGTTGTGTGCGATTAGGCGCCATGTCAGAATTGTATTGGTAGTGTTTTAGAAATGCCTCGGCTAACTCTTTCCATGTCTTGATATACATAACTTCCAACTGCATGTACCATTCAAGGGATGCCCCACTGAGGCTATCTTGAAAGAAATGCATTAGTAGTTTTTCATCATCGGAAGAGGCATCCGTCTTCCTACAATATGATCGGATGTGGATTCGAGGACAACTGGTCCCTTTGTATTTTTCAAAGTCGGGGACTATGAACTTGAGCGGAATCTTAACATCGGGTACCAAACACATATCTGCAGCATCTAACCGAAAAGTGCTCGGGCCCTGTAGCCCTTTGACTGTCTCTTGTAAGGCGAGTACTTTCTTTTCCAGATCAGTAGTTGGTGCTCTGGAAGAGTCTACAGCCAAGTCGTCGCGAGGGTTGTAGAAACCCTCGTGATCATCAAAGTGGATTGGAGGGGGAACCACACCATCACCAAGAGTATGGATTGTGCCAGCGCCGGCAAGAGTGGGGATTGTGCCACCAGGAGCGGGAATTGCACTTGTAGGAGTAGCACCAACGGGAGTGGGATTTGAGCCCGCGGTAGCAGGAATTGGAGTGTTGGTAGCATTTCTCTCCACAGCTTGTCTCGTCTCTTCTTGTCTTCTAGCCATAGCCTGGATGACTTCCATCAGTTGACCCATCCGAGTCTTCATTTGGGTCATCTCTTCCCTGAAAGCAGCTTGATTCTGCTCAATCTGATCCATTAGTAATCTTTGCTTGCCACGAGTGTAGTAAGGATGTCGGGAAGTCAGCTTATTTACTGCGAATGGAGGTCAAGTTTTTTTGTAAGTTTTGGTTTTGTTTTATGAAATGCGGAATGATGTATGAATGCATATGAAACAAATATGTTATGTGCAAAGCTCTTAGTAACCTTGTTAGTTATTATTAAGAATATAAACATTTCCATTGCAATCAATCAGAAGAGACATAATAGAACAAAAACTTTCATTTCATTAAGGCTCGAGGCCAAGTTCAAATACAAAATACAAGAGATACACTTCTTTAAACAAATTACAAATCAACTCTAAAGGTGACTCCTTGGGCTTTGCAAACCGCCTCTAAATCTGTAACAAGTTCTCCCATCATTTCCTTGCAAAACATCATAAAGTCGAACACATGGACAAGAGTGTTTTCAGGAGTCATCACTTGATCAACCACCTTCAATTTTTCAGGAATTTGCTGAAGCACAAAGTTGTAGAATCCCGCCAAGTTCACAAATTTGTTCTTCCACTCCGCATAGAGAATTTGGAGATTGTTGATGATGTCATCTCTTTGAAGTACCGCAGCTTCTGCTTGACGACAACTTTCTTCCCAATAGTGGCAACTGTCTTGCAGTTCTAAGTATAGCTCATCATAGATTCCATCTTTCAGTCTTCTGATTTCCTCAATAGCTCTACCCAACTGGTACTCTGCTTGTACGAAATCTCACTGCGCATTATCTTTTTCCAACAGTGCACGAGCTAACTGATCTTCGCAACCTTTCATAATGCCTTTCAACTTGTGAATTTGAGCTTCAAAGTTTTCCTTTTCATCTTTCTTCATCTGGGTGGCTATTCTTACATCGTTTTGTAAGTCTCTGACCTTTCACCATACTCGGTCCAATTTTCATTTTGGTGATCCGAGTCGGTGCTGGAGCTTTTGAATGCTCCACCAACCCATTATTTCTTTCCTTTCTCTTCCCTAGCCCTTTTCTTGCTACGCTCGAACTTTTCTTTCAACTCTTTTCTTTTGTCTTCCCAAGCTTCGCTTTTCCCCTTAGTTTCATTGAGTTGAATTCGTAGCTGAGTGTTCTCATCTTCAAGTTCTTGGACTTTACCCTTAAGTTTCTTCATGTCTTCGGGTAAGATTGGCTCGGGTTCAGGATTTGGTGGGAAAGCAGGTGCATCAAAGACAAAAGGTAACCTGACTTCTTTTGCTCTCTCTTTCACCCATCTGACATAAGGTTCACGAGCAAGGATGTTCTTCCTCCCATTGTCTGGATTGCTTCTTATGATGTTTACCCATGCTCTTCTCGCCTTTCTTACAACCGGATCATTTGGATCGACCGTATTGATAAGGAATGGCACCAAATCTTCTTCTCTAAGAGGACCATCTATGGAGTGTCCAAACTGTCTTTTGAGTAATATCGGGTTGTCATTGATGTAACCTCGTGTTCCCAAGAGAGGCACATTGGGAAATTCTCCATAGGAAAAGATGACATCTCTAGTTTCCCACTCCCTCTTGTACCATGTGATGGAATTAGCGGTGAGTAAAGCGAATCTTTGAGGCCATGAGAGTTTTTCGGAAGTGAAAAGACCTTTTTTGGGCATTTGAGTCCTCAACCACTTATGCAAGAGCGGGGCGCAACAAAGGAATATTCCACTTCCTTTGGTATGCCTTGTATGAAGCGTATGGTAGAATTCACCTAGGAGGAAAGGCACATGGTTCTTGGTCATTAAAATTTCCACTGCCACTTGGTCCACAAAATTTTCCCCATTTGGAAACATCACAATTCCATAGATCAAGAGTGCCAAGACTGAGCCACATATTTCCCATTTCTCTTCTTTGGCATACTTCCACGCTTGTTCTTCTAAGAATTTCCTCGAGAATCCTCTAGCTCCTATGGGTGCCCAATTGGCTGTCACGTCTCCCGTGGGAATCCCTAAGGCAGAAGCCACTTTCTTCAAAGTGAATTCTTCTTCGAGCTTCAGAAAAGGATTACGATCTTTGATGGAGAGGTTTAGAATCTTCTCGAATTCTTCATAAGTGGGAGCTATTTGAAAATCAGCAAAGGTGAAACAACGGATAGAAGTGTCATAGTACTGAGCCAAGGTTGTGAGGTCTTCAAACTCTATCTTCTCTGTCAACAAATCTAAAATTCTCCCATAAGAAGAGTGAAATTTGTTGGGCTTGATAGGAGTGATCTTGGTACTTAGAGCTTTCAGACTGTCAATTGAAGGATCTTTGTATTTGAAAGTGAAAGTACTTTTTTTGTCGGTCTTCTTGTTTAGCCTCATCGTCGCTAGATTCACATTCATCATGATTGCTTTTGGAAAATGCTTATATCTGCAATAAAAACAAGACACTAAGAGCTTTGTTTTTATGAAGTATGTATGTATGCATAAATGGAATTCGAGCACATGGGTTCATAAGTCTGAGGTATGGATATGGCTGATACTGACTGGTTTGGAAATAGGTTCTCACAAGGCATGATATATGGTTTAAAGGGATCCCAAAGTCATGGGTTCATATGACTGTTCCTCATACACGACATGAACATGTTAGATGACGACTTCATCACATGAACCTCTTTTGGGTGAGGTCCTCGTATCGAACCACGCGAGAAGAGCTTCTCGAGGACTCATACTACGAGACACGTCGACACTGGGTTCTAGACAAGGATTTCAGAGTCATGAACTTCCTTGACTGTTTGTTACGTATGTCAGTCATTGCCATGCAACAAACCCATCAAGAAAGTCTCTTCTGAACGAGGTCTTCGTATCAATCCATACGAGAAGAGCTTCTCGAGGACCCATACTACGTGACTATCAATCTTAGTTGGCCAATGGTTTAGAGTTCTAAAATGTCCTTAGAGTAATGGATTCCCAAGAAAACATTGATCAAACACGCCAAGAGCTTGACGGTTGTCATCATTCTCAAAAGAATCTACTCTAAGCGAGGTTCTCGTATCGACTATCACGAGATGAGCATCTCGGAAGCCCATACTACTCAACCTCTCTTATCTCAATTTTAACACTATACTCGGGTGTAGTCTTTCCCTTAAGTTTGCCACCAAAATATCCAATCCATACCACAACGAATGAAACCAAATAAGGTGAGATACAATTGAATAAGTAAGGGAAAGCGATAAACAAGAAAATAAAAAGCAAGCACCCAAACACACGGAAAACAACCTAGGTTAGGCTTGACTCACTTAGGATTTCCCCAGCAGAGTCGCCAGTTGTCGCTACGCGAAAAATGACACAGAGTCGCCACCGGATTTTATTTATCCCAAGGAGGGAAAGGGAAATAGCAATAAAACCTTTAGGAAAATAGCATGGTCATCGCAACCAAGTCTTAGGGTTCGGGAGTCGGTTATACGAGGGGAAGGTATTAACACCCCTTGCATCCATCGTACTCGATAGGAACCTTCTAGGTTGTTTTGCTTGAGTGGGTGTTTTTAATCTAAAAGTTTTCTTGTTTTAAAAAGAAAACGGGGTTGTTTTTTTATTATAGTGCTCGTCAAGGATTTTGGCCCTTGTGCCTACGTATCCTCACTTAAAAGAAGTGAAGAATCAGAGCTCCGTAGTTCGGAGACTTGTGAAATGGTTGTTTGTTGGTTGTTTTTATACCTTGAAAAAGGGTTTTCGAATTGATGCCCTAAGGCGGAAAAAATTTTGATGAGTTGATGTTATTTTTAGGTTTTTTAAGAGAAATTGTTCTTGATTAGGATTACACAAAAGACTTTGGATATAGATGAATGTTTCGAATAACCAAGTCGAGTGCCTTGCATTCAAAACATTCGGAACGAGTGTAGGAGGGTTCCATTATCATTCCTTCTCCACCACCTTGAAGTCCATGGTGTATAACCCTAATCACATATTTATTGTATTTTGGATTTTTATGAGAAAAAAGTACCTCTTGGTGTTGGATCAAGGGTTTTATTGTTGGTAAAAACATTTGAAGTGACGCGAACAAGGTCGATGGCGATGCACAAGGAAATCGACTTACAAGGTTGAAAATGGCTCGATAAAATCGAGAGTTTATTTTTGTGGTGGTGATTTGAAATTTAAATGAAATGAAATTAAATAAAATAAATTAGATGCTAAAAAAAAAAAGAAATGTCTCACCCAAGGCTTGAACTCAAGACCTTGGGGTCATGGACACAAAACCTAGCCAACTCAACCACTTTCACGCGCGTGAAACATAATGGAAAAGAGAAGTTAAAACATTGAAAGTCACCAAAATCATGAAAACAAGCAAAAAACGCCCTCGCTGAGGGTCAAACACAGGTTCATAGGCATGGAAAAGTTCTTAAGGCAAGGCAAGTAACCACTGGGGTGGCGATACATCCATTGTATCAAGCCACCCCATGTGCATATGTACTAAGACAAGCGCATATCCTGGGCAACTTCATGACAAGCATCAAGTGAAAAAAAAAGTCAAAACGGTTTCATCCTAACTTCTTCAAATCTTGATCAATTTTAATGAAACAAAAGTCTAACTTGCTTGCTTTTTAAAGAGGAATAAGATGGTACCATTCATTTTTTCAAAAGGTGCACACAAAATGAAACTCAAATGAAAATGCTCTAATGAAGCTTCAAATGCATTTAAAGATCCATGGATTGAAACAGGTGGATTTAGAAGCAAGTAAGGGTCTGCACATGTTTGAAATGTGTTACTCATGGATAAAATTAAAGAAGCAAAACAATTTCTGTCATGGATTGGAAGATGGCCATCAATTTGTAAGTTTGGTGAAATGTCTTTAAAAGGATCATGCAGTATTAATGCACAATGGTGGCAATCATTTCTTAATAAAAAATGCCATTTAGTCATGCACTCAAAATCCACCAGTGCAATAGCTAAGAAAAAGAAAAAGCCAATAGAGATTGATCTAATCCTCAAGACAATGAGCTGATCAACATCCTGCTCACCACTGGCTTTTCAGCCAATCAAGGTAAAGGTAAAAGGCTTTCCTAATCCAAATGAGTCAAAACCAACATGAGTTCCTACAGGTCTACTGCAAACAGATGTGAATCCAAGTTGAAGATCCTGATAACATTGGACAGCAGGCACAACACTATGCCCACAAAAATATGAGAACCAAACTAGCAGACAGTTCTATGGAAATAGTTCTACCTTCAAGGATCACATCGGCAGAGAAAGCTTACTAGCCTCAACTCCAACTTAAATCAATATCAGCCCCCTAATGTTTTAGCAGAAACAAAGAATCCCACCTAAATCACATTAAAACCAGCTAACAGCTACCAAAAACCGAAATGCCTTTAAGGATCTACTCAGAATTGAGGCCACAACAGTCTCAGCCCTCAAGACAGCTTTCACCTGTTTATCCAACTCTAAGCCAAACCAAACATCCTTAGACAGCCACCACCATCAGTCCACTTTGCACCAGGTTATGAATTTCACACACAAATCGTAAAAATTTGAAAAAGGCAATTTGAAAGTAAGCACATGTTAACAAACCCTTGGTACTGGTAACTGACCACTGCACCAATTTACTAATGCTTTAACAGCAACAAGAATTTACCATTCACACCAACTTGTTTAGACAAATATGCCATGAGTCTATGTGACCTCTAAAAGACCAAAAGGAATTCTAACAAGAATTCTAGGTTTACAAACCTCTTAAACAATCTAGATAGCAAGCACACATAAGTCTTAGCATACAAGGCACCAAAATCCTAGCAGTAGCATAAAAAATACAAGATAACCACAAACTGCTCTAATTACAGTCACCATCCAAAACTTAGCTCTATCAACAGACTGTTTGAACTCCAAACTAGGCAACCTAAATCTTACAGCCTAACCTCAAAGCTTTAAGAGATCTACCTAAAACTAAGCAAAAACCAAATTAGGAGTGTAGCACCTCAACTAAAAGAGTCAACAGACTTTAGACATGTCAATAAATCCTAACATAATCAGTAACAGTCCTCCCTTCAAGCAAAAAAAACCTACATGACAGTCCTTACTTGGTCCTTCAATTCTGTTCCAAAACCAACAGTAATCCAATGCCCTACTCTTGTGACAGCAACTACTGAGAACTAGCAACCAACACAACTTAACTCTAAATCCTGACAGCAACTAACATGATAAAGTTAACTCCTAAATGCACCATGTATTGCAGCATCACACATCAACATTCCCAAAAGCACGCAACCTATACATACATGCCCTAATGACAAAGTCTAACTGCCATGAGTTGAACAAAATCAAACTTAAAACCAATGACAGCACAACTGTAACCTTGAACATTACAATGTCCAGTTCACTCAAACTAAACAGAACCTACATGAGGAGGCAGCTGCCATTCACTAACAGGCTACATCAAAAAGGCTTTGGCAACAACAAGACATGAGTTGATAAACTCCAAGTCAAGACATTTCTAACAGCAGTGAGATTTCAAACATGGCACCAATCAAACCTAGACAATAAATGTTCATTTACACATGAGAGGACAATTGCTTTTAAAACATGTCTTATTATGAGAAGCAAACCTTAGAACAACAAAGCATCATGAGTTGACCAACTCATAACTTCAAAATAGTTTGACAGTAAAGTACACCAACAAGATGGTGTTGGTCATCATGGATCAAAATGGGCCTCAACAGCATCATATGAATCATCTCAAGCCAATGTCCTTACCAAGACCAAACAACACTACATAACTTTAATCAACAAAACTCAAAATAAATGGCAATGTTGATCATCATAGATCAAGATATGCTCCAACAGCATTTGTGTGAATCACTTCAACATCACCATGCCAACAGTCCTAACACAAAAATTCTAATGGCAGTCTAATCTACACAAGCTACAGTTGTCGCTACTGCGAAAAAAGAGGCTGGCAATGACTAACAGAGTCGCCACCTATCGTTATTTATCCAAAAGATAGGGAAAGGTAACGATCGGAAAAAACGTGACAAAAACGGGAAAAGACGAGGTCATCGCAACCAAGTCCTAGGTTCGGGAGTCGGTTACGCAAGGGGAAGGTATGAGCACCCCTCACGTCCGTCGTACTCGACGGGATCCACGCATGTCTTGTCTATCTAAAAGGGTGTATAAATTATCTACGCTAATGGCTTATGGACAAAAGAAAAAAAAAGAAAAAAAGACTGACTCGGCAGAGCATCGCCACTCTGTGCCTACGTACTCCCTCGTGCAATGGGAAAGTCAGAGTCAACGTAGTTCGACTAACTACAGCTAAAGAAGGGGGGAAGGTTGCTCGCTAAGACATCGCGTCTTATGCCTACGTACTTTCATCTGGTATGAAAGATGAGAGAAAACGTAGTTCGGGATAACAAGAACACAGGTTGTTCAAAAGTTTTACCCGAGTAGGGTTAACAGACCGTTCTAGCAGTTTGGTGTATGCAGCTCGACCATTAGAGACTTAGGCATTACCGTTTGCGATAGGACTGAAAGTTAACAACACTCTTGTTTATGAAAAAGGTTTTCCTAATTAAGACCCCAAAGGGTAAAAAGGTTTGAATTTTTTTTGTGTTTTTTTTAAAGAAGAAATGTTTTGAACTTAATTTGTAACTCATGTTGCACTAAAGACTATGATTTAGGAGTGAATGCTTCGTATATCGTCCGAAGGACATACACTAACATTCTACATAATTGAGAAGCAACCACTCAATCATCATTTCCCAAATGGCTTACGGCTCGTAGTGTACAATAATTGTCATCCTTTATTAAGTGGATTGAAGTTGTTTGAAGATGAGAAGAGAAAGGGATAAACTAGAGGGGGACTAGACCAAACCCTAAAAGTTATCATGCAAAGTGCACCTAAAGTTGGGATCACAAAAGGGAAATCTCTTCCTAATGTTATCATGCATGGTTAGAACCCTAATGTCTATCATAACCTCTCTTGAACAAGAGAGGTTAGAAATCCTAAGGGAAGGAAGACTAAAGAAGAAGAAGAAACAATAAAGGAAACAATGCAAATGAAGGATGCTAGCACAAATGCATAAGTAAGAACACATAGAATGAAAGTGGGAGGAAAACATGTGTGGGGCAGTAGCCACCACAAGCTCATCTCAACCAAGCATGCATATGGAGATGCAAAGAGAAAAGGGAAAGAGATGCAACAAAAACAAACAAACAAATGTGACAAAACAATGAGAAAAAGTCCTCATGGATTCATTACTTTAGGTAAGCTTCAAGTTCCTCCTCAGGAGGGACCAAGCTACCTTAAATAACATTCCAAAGTCATGGGATAGAATGGAGGATGAGGAGAGAGAGCACAAATGCAAAATCAAACACAACACAAGGGAAAACAAGCATATGCACAAAGGAAAGGCAAGAAAGCCCCACATAAAAACCCTAATCAAAAGATTCAAAAGATGAACACAAATGAGCAAGCAAAAAGAAGTGTCATGACCTAAAATTGAACCAAAAACATCCTTAACATGTTAGCAACATGAATTATAAGGCATTGAAAGCTCAAGGGATCCAAAGATGTCATATTCAAGTCTTACTAGGTCAAGATGTGTGTAGGAACCTCCCTTGGAGATGACTTGACTTGCAAGTCATCTCAAAATTTGGAAAAAGGCTCAACAAATACCAAATAAAATGCACAAGGCAGCCACACAAGTTGGCAAACAAAAGCCAAAGGCACAAAGTCCATATCCCCTTAAAGCACCATCAAAAGAAAATTGAATTCAAGATGTACCACTTTGAAATGGGAAAATCGAGGGTCAAAAGGCAAGCATCAAAAGTCAACCCTAAAGTCAACCATCCAGGGGCAAAATGGTCCTAAAAATTTGTTCAACCCATCAAGAGTATGAGGAACAATTTTCACTCATTGGACCAAAAGGAAAAGGAAGAAACAATTAAAAGAAAACACAATGTCACAATTTATTTCAAATAAAACCTCTCCCACTAATTAATTCATTTTTAAATAAAATAATAAAATAAAAATACCATAAAATAAAAGACAAGTCAAAGTGACTAAAACATATTTTTGGTGAATTTTAATAGTTGGAGAATATTTTTAAATGAATTAAATTGAAACAAGAACAAAACAGAAAAATAAAACAAAATAAAAGAAAAAGGAAAAAAAACGTGGTGCAAAAAGCAAGAGAATTCAGTTCAGAAAATCAAGTGGGCTCAAGAGGGGGTGCCAAAAGTAGGCCCAACCCAGCGTGCCAAAATTCAGCAAAAACCAAACAACGAATTGAGAGTGTGTTGGTCAATAGGCGTGCACGATGGTCAATCAGTCTGGGAACGTCTGATCAAAAGTATGATAATCATGTGGTTCCAATTGTGCCAGCAAATAAATGAAATTTTAAATGAGATATGGTGCTTCACGGTCAAACAATTTCCATCATGTTTCTTAATCACACGGACCATAATCAAAACAAACAGATCAGACGGTGAGGGAGTTGTCTTCTCCATTGAGAAGTCAACAAACCAAGAGAACAAACCAGTCCCGCCGGAGCAACAGTCCGGTCATCTTCCTCACGTCTCCGGCTGCCGCGAACAGTGAACCAAACAACACAGAATGCTATACCCCACCAAATCCAATGAAATTTATATGTAAACTCATCTACGAATCAAGGGGAATTCAAATCCAACCATAGTTTTTATTTTTGAGCAACAAATAAGCCAAATCGAAGACAAATGTGAAATGTGCACAAGCTGTGAAACTTAAAATTAGCCAACCAAAATGTCCAGAATGCATCTACAACTCACAAGGAGTTCAAATCCACGTTTCAAATGCTCTAAAAGCTCAAGAATGATCCAAAATTCAAACAACAAGAAATATGCATCACACTGAAAACACACCAAATGCCAGTTCATTTTATTCATTAACGATCTACATTGTTTCTATGTCTCAAGAATGCAATAATGGCACATAATCAAGGCTTAAAATGAGAGATATGGTGATTTTGAATTTACCTAGTGGAGCACCTCCACTGGGTCTTGTCTTGAGCTGAACCTCTGAACAAACCACCCTGAAACGTTCCAAATGCCTTAGGGAAGCTTTTGATCAACTCAATTTGGCTTGCAATTGTGTGTAGATCCAAAAACGATTTTCCACTTGCTCTCTCTTTTTTCAACTTTCTATTTCAGCCAAATCAACACCAAAACGAGCCCTCTAGGTCTGGGAAGTTTTCTAATCTTATATATGCTGGGTTCAGATGAGAATGGTGCTCCAATTCAAGTCCCAAAGCCCAATTCACAAATCAATTTTTCACACTTTTTCCACTTGCCATACGTGTGTTTTACCACTGCACCAACTTGGATTTTGCTTCAAATTAACTCCAAATGACTTGAGCTGATCAAAAGGCCAAGAATGAAGCCTTGCTTTGATCTTATGGTTGATTTCCAACTTGTTACTTCAAGATGAAGAAACCATGAAAATGACCAGTTTAAAGACCTCAAATTTCAAATGTGAAAATGGCAATGTCTTTGAAACATTATTTGCACTCAGGAAATGCACAAATTTGCCTTGAGAAAGTTCAAAATCATTTAAATCTCAATTTCTCATTTTAAGCCTTCTTTATGAAAAATTCAAATCCCAAATCTTCAATCCAAACTCCCACCATGACAAGAGATGATTTGGTAATGCAAATGGCCCTATCTGGAGCAAGTTTCATGTTGAAAAGATTTCCATTTGAAGTGTGCAAGTTGGTGAAATGGACCTATAACTTTATGACCTATAATCTTACTTTCCCAAAATACCCCTGACGTGTAACCCTCATAACTTGAGTTATACAAATAAGATGTAAGACTTCTAGTACATTTTGGAAAGCTAAGACCAAGATCTACAACTTTCATGTTGGCCAAAAGTTTAGGAGAAACATCGTTCTAGGTCAAAAATGGCTTGGAAGTTGGTTGACTTTTGTTGACCAAAATCACATTCATCTAATGACCTGTAACTTGTCTGGATCATAACTTGAGTTCTATAAATCCAATCAAGGACTTCTAGTACTCAAAAGAAAGCTAATAACATGATCTAAAAGTTCCATGTTGGCCAAACATTGAGATGAGACTTGTATCTTGAGGCAGGTGATCTTGAAGTCAGGCACTAAATAGGAGATTTTACCCTGAGAACCCTAATTTAGTAACTCCTCACACTCTTGATCCTTGATGAATTGATCTTGCAATGATGTATTAGACCTCTCAACACAACATCCCATGACCATATAGACTTTGAATTGAGTTTCAACCTCCTTCAATTTCACAATTAACTGAGGATCTACCAGATGAAAACCCTAGATGCCACATTTTTGGCTGGGGCTTGTTCCACTTCACCCAACAACTTGAATAAGCTCCAAATGACTCTCAAGGCACTCAATAAGCTCTCTCAACATCTCATACCCATAATAATGCAGTCATAATCCTCTGCTGCTCTTCAGTTGGCCTCCAAGTTAGGAGCTGACCCACACACATCCCTCTATCCTTTCACCAGGCTATTGAACACTTCAAGATGTCCTAATGACCATTAAAGCTTGAGTAACAATTCTTGCTTAGGCTCAATGCTTTGAAAAGACCTCTCTTGCTATGCACAACCTCTTGATCCCCTGTAAAATGAAATATGCTATGCAATGCAAATGCTAGAACAAAATGAAATGAAATGAAACATAAACCAAGTTAAGGAAAGGTTGAGCAAATTTTGGGGTACAACAGCTGCCCCTATTCAGACGACTTGGATCTGAATGAGTGAAAAGCGAACGAATTTCACGCAATCAAAGTAAAAGACGGTTGAATACCAAAGAACCCGGAAATTTGTCAACCGCAGAAAATCTGAATACAGCAGTACTGATCTCAAAGCCACTTCGTTGGGGAAAAAGAATACAAAACAAAAACGACGCCATGGTCTGGATACCAAATTGGCGAAAAGTAACAATCCAAGTTACCGAAGTTTGGGTACTCCATAGAAATCGAAGCCTGAATGCTCAAAAGGAAACTGAGTCTGGATACTCAAAATACACAAATTGGAGCCTGGGTGCTCAAAAACACAAATCTGAGTCTGGATACTCAATAAATGGAGCCTGACTGCTCAATAGTAAATCTGAGTTTGGATACTCGGTTAACTGGATTTGAGTCTGGATACTCGAAAACTGGAGCCTGGATGCTCAAAAACACAAATTGGAGCCTGGATGCTCAAAAACACAAATCTGAGTCTGGATACTCAAAGACTGGAGTCTGGATACTCGGTTAAATCTGAGTCTGGATACTCAATAATCTGAGCCTGGATGCTCTATGCAAAAGAAATATATTCATCAAGATCTGTATATCCTACGAGTTCAAGTCAAACGACGTTGTTGGGAAACAATATGAGTTGTGGTATGGATACTACACGAGCTGAGAAAAATAATAGGCGCCAAGGTCTGGATACCACACGGCAATAAGAGACATCAACAATACTATGACCTGGATATCACGGAGCATCAGATAAACTAATATGGTCTAGATACCCAAAATTGCCTTTACCGGAGTCTAGATACTCAACAGAGAAAGTACAAACAAGATTCATCAGGGTCTAGACACCCAACTGACTTTACCAGAGTCTGGATAATCAACGGAGAAAGCATAATAAAACGAGCATAAGCCATGTTCTGGATACCATAAGGCAAAAGAACACAAATACACTTGCTGTGATCTGGACATCACAAGGGAATTTGACCGGAGTCTGGATACTCAACAGATCAAGAGAATACATGTTGGAAAAATACCGGAGTCTGGATACTCAACGGAACTAACCGGAGTCTGGATACTCTACGGACAAAACAACATACCATCAATCGGAAACTCATCGGAATCTAGACATTCAACGGACAAAAAGTACAACCATAAAACTGATCGAGGTTTGAATACCCAACTGACTTTACCGGAGTCTGGATACTCAACGGAGAAAGCAAAATAATATCAACCACCGTGGTCTGGATACCACAACCATCTTTACCGGAGTCTGGATACTCGACGGAAAAAGAAAAACCCATCAACTGGGAATGAGCCGGAGTCTGGATACTCAGCGGGGAAAGGAAATCATCACCATACTCATCATGATCCACTCATATCCGAAGATACTGCTGGGGAGTAACATGAGCCGGGGTCTGGATACCACGCGGGCTAAGAGATAATAACATGGTCTGGATACCAAAGGAGAAGATCAAACCTCCGAAGATACACCTGAAACAAAGAGATAACAACATGGTCTATGTTTCACATGCATATGTTTGAAAATAGCGTAATGCTCTATACGAAATGGAAATGATACGCGTTTGGGTAGATGTTATGCACGCATGCAGATGCAACGGAACTGAAACAGCAAAATAAATGCTAGAGAAACAGAAACCATCCTGTCAGGAACAATGAACAACCCTGCAGGGAAAAGCTTACCCATGGCAATAATAATTGGACTTACATCGAAACGAAAAGGCCTCGAAAGGCTCCCCTACCGGGAACAAAATTCATACATGAACAGGAAATCCAAACTCAACCTAGGATGCAGATCACCACTTGCTGAGGAAAATGTCCGGGCTGACTCTCCGGAATACAAATTTCCTGAGGAACAGATAACTCACCGAGTACTTAAAACATCCAGGCTAAACAGCCTAATTTACCTGATAGAGAACAGACAACGCCCTGAACGGCCTTCCAAGACGCAGCTATCTTAGGGAACAAAGACCTAACTGCCGGAGGCCTCAGTCTGCACTACTGAAAACAGAGTTCCTACAATCAGACTGAATGAGAGGGAAAAGTACCAGGCCACTGCTGGGGGATACTTAACACCTACTCTGTAAGGATACGCCCAAATCTCGACTCGCTGGGGGGTAAGCACATACCCGTACTCTGCGGAGGATTAAAAGCACATTGGCAAACTGCTAGGGGCATGCTGAACACTGCATATAACTCTACTGGGATAGAGATGCCACCTCAACTACTACAGAACAACACTGCTTGGGGAACAGATGAATCCATCCATATTCATAAAACCTTGCCCCAAGGGTAACAACCTGGCAAAAAACAAACAGACCAGACATTCTTTACAACAAGACTATCTTGATCATCATCTGTGACATTGTTCAATTAATATCAGAGTTTTAGCAATTATTGGCCAATGCCTGCAAGTTTATGTATGCAAGTTCATCAAAAACATCAGTCGTT
Organism: Lathyrus sativus; assembly: GCA_963859935.3. Taxonomy (NCBI): domain Eukaryota; kingdom Viridiplantae; phylum Streptophyta; class Magnoliopsida; order Fabales; family Fabaceae; genus Lathyrus; species Lathyrus sativus. The sequence goes on along the minus strand of OZ012738.1, from coordinate 94,894,723 downwards.
TTTCACAATCAAAATAATAAAAGCATAAAAACAAAGCACACAAACAAGTACTGAATAGTATGTGTTTATTGATAATCGACTTGTGAATAGGCAAATTTTTACACCAGATGCAACTCCTGAAAAGAGGAAGTTGCGCAAAACTGTAAGTAAGCAAAATAGCAAATACAAAAGTGTACATTTTAAACAAAAAGTACATCAATGTTGGCAATGTGGCACAGACAAACACCATGAGCTGATTCCTCTATGACTTGCTCGACCCTGACGCTTTCCCGATGCTTCGTCTTCAGAAAAGATTGATTCGGATAAATGGCCCTCAGGTTCTCCCAATCCACTAAGCAATGAAGTTCATACGCAGACCGCAGTCATTTGCTTTTCAATCCCTAACTTTTACCTGAACCGCCCTTTCGGGTTTTCGATTCACTGGGGATACCCATTTTTGCCAAAGTCGCCTTTCTAGGTTTTCGGCTTTGTGGGTTTACATCTTTTTTCAATGTTATCCCTAATTTTTGCCCGAACCTCCTTTCCTTTTTTATGGTTCGCCAGGATGCCCCATTTTTTCCTGGACTTTTCTTTTTGTGCCCAGCGGGTCTCTTTTAAGCAAAGTATTTTTTAACTGCGTCTGCGTTCACAGTGGATGCAAAATCTTCACCGTCCATGGTGGATAATACTAAGGCTCCTCCAGAGAAAACCTTTCGTACAACATATGGACCTTCGTAATTGGGAGTTCATTTGCCTTTGTGATCTGATTATGGTGGGAGAATCTTCTTCAGCACAAGATCGCCCGTCTGAAAGCTTCGAGGGTGCACCTTCTTATCGTAAGCTTTCTTCATTTGGCTCTGGTATAAATGACCATATGCAATTGATGCTAGCCTCTTTTCATCCATCAAGTTGAGTTGATTCAATCTATTCTTGATCCATTCTGCCTCATCAAGTTTTACATCAACCAAAACCCTTAAAGAAGGAATCTCAACTTCTAGCGGTAGGATAGCTTCCATACCGTACACTAGTAAGAAAGGAGTTGCCCCGATTGATGTGCGTACCATCGTACGATAAACGTGCAAGGCGAAAGGCAACATTTCATGCCAATCTTTGTATGTGACAACCATCTTCTGCACTATCTTTTTGATATTCTTATTAGCCGCTTCAACAACGCCATTCATCTTCGGTCGATAGGGCGATGAGTTGTGATGTTCAATCTTGAAGTTCTGGCATAACTCCTTCATCATCTTATTGTTCAGATTCGAACCATTGTCAGTAATGATTTGCTCGAGAATTCCATATCTGTAGATGATGTCCTTCTTTATGAATCTTGCTACCACTTGCTTGATCACATTAGCGTACGAAGCTGCCTCCACCCACTTGGTGAAATAATCGATAGCTACCAGGATAAAACGGTGTCCATTAGAAGCAGTGGGTTCGATATTTCCAATCATATCGATGCCCCACATGGAGAACGGCAAAGGGGATGACATTACATTCAAAGGACACGGCGACACATGAATCTTATCAGCATAAATCTGGCATTTATGGCATCTCTTCGCGAATTTGAAATAATCCGACTCCATTGTTACCCAAAAATAACCAGCCCGTAGTATCTTCCGAGTCATGGCATGTCCGTCGGCATGTGTGCCAAAAGTACCCTCGTGGACCTCTTCCATAAGCAAGCTTGCTTCTTTTTTGTCAACACACCTGAGTAGCACTAGATCATGATTCCTTCTATAAAGCACACCGTCTGGGTTGAGGTAGAAGTTTCTAGACAATCTCCTAAGAGTTTTCTTATCCTGGGTCGACGCCCCTGGCGGATACTCCTGGTTCTTAAGGAAATTTTGGATGTCATGGAACCACAGTTTACCATCGGAAGCTCCCTCAATGGCAAATATGAAAGCGGGCCTGTCGAGGTGTGAGATAACAATCCTTGGAGTTTCATTCCAAAAATTGACCTTGTACATTGAAGACAGTGTAGCCAAAGCGTCCGCCATTTGATTATCCGCTCTTGGCACATGGTGGAAGTCTATACGATCGAAAAATGGTAACAGTCTTCTTGCATAATCCTTGTAAGGGATCAGATTGGGCAGACAAGTTTCCCATTCTCCTTCGATCTGGTTAACAACTAGCGCTGAATTGCCATATACATCGAGATTCTTAATCCTCAGATCAATAGCTTCTCCCAAACCCATGATACATGCTTCGTATTCAGCTTCATTGTTGGTGCAAGGTAAAGTTAATTTGGCAGTGAAGGGGATGTGAGTTCCATGAGGAGTCGTGATAATTGCCCCAATTCCACTACCATATGAATTAACTGTGCCATCAAAAATCATCTGCCATTGAGAACCCTTCTCCGGACCTTCAGTGGGTAATGGCTCATTACAATCTTTTCCTTTCAAGTACATAATGTCCTTGTCATGAAATTCAAATCTCATCGGTTGGTAATCATCAATTGGTTGTTCAGCATGGTATTCTGACAGAACACTCCCTTTAATGGCTTTCTGGGAAACATACTGGATGTTGTACTCTGTCAGTACCATTTGCCATCTGTCAATCCTTCCAGAAAGTGCCTGCTTTTCAAAGATATGTTTAATCGGATCCATCTTCGAAATTAGCATGGTTGTATGATTGAGCATGTACTGTCTTAAACGTTTGGCCGCCCAAGCGAGTGCGCAACACGTTTTTTCAAGCATCGAGTAACGAGACTCACAATCTGTGAACTTTTACTCAGGTAATAAATTGCATGCTCTTTTCTCCCTGTCTCGTCGTGTTGACCGAGAACACAACCCATATTATTCTCAAGAACCGTTAAATACATGATTAATGATCTTCCAGCAACTGGGGGTATCAGTATCGGAGGCTCCTGCAAATACTATTTTATTTTGTCGAATGCTCTTTGACAATTTTTGTTCCAGACAACCGCCTGATCTTTTTTTAACAGTTTAAACATTGGTTCACACGTGGCCGTTAGATGAGATATGAACCGAGCGATGTAGTTAAATCTCCCTAAAAAGCCACGAACTTCTTTTTCAGTCTTCGGCGCTGGCATTTCTTGAATAGCTCTTATTTTTGTAGGATCTACCTCGATTCCTTTTCTGCTGACAATAAACCCCAATAACTTTCCGGACCGAACTCCGAACGTGCACCTATTCGGATTCAACCTCAATTTGAACTTCCGCAACCTCTCAAACAGCTTCAATAAGTTGACCAGATGTTCTTCCTCCATTGGGGACTTCGCAATCATGTCATCAACATAGACCTCGATCTCATGATGAATCATATCATGAAACAAAGTCACCATTGCCCACTGATAAGTTGCCCCTGCATTTTTCAACCCAAACGGCATCACCTTATAGCAAAATGTTCCCCACGGTGTAATGAATGTTGTTTTCTCCATGTCTTCCGGTGCCATTTTTATCTGATTATAACCGGAGAAGCCATCCACGAAGGAAAACACCGAGAATTGAGCCGTATTGTCGAGCAATACGTTAATATGAGGGAGCGGGAAATCATCCTTTGGGCTCGCCTTATTCAAGTCTCTATAATCAACGCACATCTGTACCTTACCATCCTTCTTAGGTACAGGTACAATGTTGGCGACCCACAGAGGGTAAGTTGTCGCGGCTAAAAATCCAGCGTCCAACTGCTTTTGAACTTCTTCTTTGATTTTTACAGCCATGTCTGGTCTCGTCCTCCTAAGCTTCTGCTTGACGGGTGGACATTCTTCCCGAAGTGGCAATCGATGAACCACGATGTCAGTGTCAAGTTCGGGCATATCTTCGTAAGACCAAGCAAAGATGTCATTGTACTCTCGAAGCATCTCTATCAACCTTTGCTTGATGTCCTCTTGCAATGCAGCCCCTATTCTAACATTTCTGACAACCTCTTCAGAACCCAAGTTGACGACCTCAATCTGTTCTTCATGAGGCAGAATGATATTCTCTTCTTGTCTCAAAATTCTAGCTAACTCTTCAGGCAAGTCTTCATCCTCATCAATCTCTTCTTCAGCTTGAAATACCGGGTTATCAAAGTCGAAGCGAGTCATAGAAGATTCTTGATCGGTGTCATCTATAATGATATGAGATCTGCAATGAAAATGGTTAAGTGCTTCAAATGATATGCAAACAAACACATTGCCATTTTATTGTTAAAGATAAAACAAGGAAAACAGAGATCTCAAAATTTGAACGGAAAAACGCCCTTTGATTAATAGATGAAACAATATTCAAACATAAACAAGACAAGCCCTGAAATAACAAACCACTATGCTTCGGGTAGAACATAGGGTCATACAATAATGAAAAACAAAAGCATTACTGTTCATTGGTCACTTGGACAAATTCCTCAATGGACCAGTTGCATAGACGCTGTCCCGGAAGGCATGGCTTGATCCAGGCATCCATATCGCAGTCACTGTCTCCAGCTTCATCATCAGAGATGGCATTAAGCTGCTCGAAGAAGACACCCCCGCTAGTAAACCTGATCGGCCCCTTGAACTTCGGCGTGCTTTGTGAAGATGATGGGTGGTACCCCAGACCGAATTTGTCTTGTTTCTGAGGGATATCAATCACCTGCCCCCATCCTTTCCTTGGGCTGAACCATCTTGCACCACAGCCTGCGCTTCTTTGAAAGAAGACATAGCCACTTCAAGCTCTTTGCTCACCACCGGAGACTTATCCTTCAACTGAACGATTTCAAATGCTTGACACAGGGTCTCATGAATTTCCCCATCTACCTCTACATACTTGAAAGAAGACAGGTGGCTAACCATGATGTCCTCTTCTCCACATACTGTTACAACACTGCCACCAATCATGTATTTCAGCTTCTGATGCAAAGTCGATGTAACAGCCCCAGCTGAGTGGATCCATGGCCTGCCCAACAAACAACTATAAGCAGGCTGAATGTCCATGATATAAAATACAGTGTCAAAAACTTCTGGGCCCACTTGGATAGGCAAAGTCATCTCACCGAAGACAGACCTCCGAGTACCGTCGAAAGCACATACAACCAAATCACTTGGTGTACAGGTAATACCTCGAGTATCTAGCTTCATAAGTGCCTTCTTCGGCAGCACATTCAAAGATGACCCTGTGTCAACGAGGACATGGGACATAACCACTCCTCTACATTCAACAGAAATATGCAGCACACAATTGTGGTTTCTGCCCCTTGACGTTAAGTCTAGATCTGTGAATCCAAGGCCATTTCCCGCGTTTACATGCCCAACAACCCCTTCAAGCTGATTCACTGATATTTCCTGAGGCACAAAAGCGGTACTCAACACTTTCATCAATGCATTCATGTGAGCTTCGAAACTCAATAACAGCGATAATATTGAAATTTTGGAAGGTGTCTGCTGTAAGTGCTCGACTATCTTGTAGTCGTTTTTGCGTACCAGCCTCATGACTTCCTCCACATCATTCTCCAAAGATTCTTTTTCACCAGACTGGGAAGTTTCTTCAATTATCATCTTACTCTTCCCTCTATCTGCTTTTTCAGCCACCACTTCGGGTGATACAAATACCCTGCCGCTTCGGGTGATTGCTCCTGCTCCCACAACATTCTTTGCTGACTCCACAGGAAAACTTTTCAAATCTATCTTCTGACCATTACAATACACCTCATCTCTGTAGTTCCACGGAATCGCTTTGGTGCTCTCATAAGGCACAGGTCCTGCTTTGGTAATAGTGATTGTTGGTGGCCTAGGAGGCGTTGAAATGGTTATAGTCTTATATGGGATCGAGATCGTAACGACCACATCTTTCTCCTAATCTTTCTTCCTCAACAGGTTTCTTTTCTATGGTCCGTTCAAATTGCAACGTACCCTCATTTATCATTCCTTGGATACATCTTCTCAAATCAACACATCCCTCAGGATGACTTAAACAATCAACACAATCCTCATTGCAACCTGGGAATACACCTCCTCCTAGCAATTTGTCTTTCACAAACTTCAATGGAGTTTTCAACTCATTCACATCCATTATCAAGTCTAAATCCTCCTCCACCATGTAACCCGGTGAACTGACTTTAAACAATGTTGCGGATAGCAAGAGTCGCCACCGACTTTTATTTTATCCATAAGGAAAGGTTATAAAAGAACAGGAAAGACCTTAGAGAATATTTTGGGTCCGGGGGGTAGGTTATGAAAAGGGAAGGTATTAGCATCCTTTTCATCCATGGTTATCCATGGGCTCTTAGGTACTTAAGCTCACTTTTGAATTGTTTTGAAATTGTAGTGTGTGAATAGAAAATTTTCAGAATAGTTAATAAATAATCCATGTAAGGATGTGTTAAGAACTTGTTTGAAAACTTGTTGAAAATTTGTTTAAGTGCGAAACAATTTTGAAGTGAGCAAGCACCTAGGAGTAACCTACCCTAATGTTTAAAGGTCTTTCTTATTCTTCATTCTTTCCTTTAGTAAGACTATCCCTACTATAATGGAGTAGGTAGTCCTTACTTTGGATGTTAAGGGGTATGTGAGGGACAATTTGACTTTGAAGGCCATTGTGGGATGTAATAAGCACATATAAGGGACCATCATCATTTTTTGAAAGGGACTTGATTCGTAAAGGCAACCATAAGGGACTTTGATGATTTTTTTATTTGAGGGACTTGCTTTATACACCCCACTTAACCATTATTCGTAGGCAACTTGAGGGATATCCTTAGGAAGTGAGACGGCGATTAAAATCGACTTACGTGTGTGACGTGTTTATTTTAATTATCTTTATTTAAAAGTGATCTAAATTTATTTTAATATTACATACATGTTGTTACACTCCCTAATTACTAACCATAATAATAATTAAATAATTAAACAACTTTACATCCAAGAAACAATTACAAAATAATAAGCAAAATAATTAAATAAAATATAAATAAGCAATAATAAATAATAAAGGGGGTTAATTCTAAGTTTACTCGGCAAGACATCGCATCTTGTGCCTACGTATCCTTACGGGAGTGGAATCAGAGTAATCGTAGTTCCCCTCAATAGGGAGGTTAGAAACTTCTTGACTGTGGTCAAGGTCTCAAGGGGAATAAACGCATCTTAAGGACACGCTTACGTGGAGTGTAGAAACTCCAAATCTCTACGTTGAAATGTTAAGTTGTAATTAGGGTTAAATTAGGGATTCCACGGCGGGAAACCCTAAAATGAGCGCGGCGGCTCTTTGACCTAATGCTAAGGGTAAAATTGTAATTTTGCCTGCGGCGAGGCATTTGTGAAAATTAGGGTTTGTAGTTGGTAGTTTTGAGGATTTGAAATTGAATGTGTGAAGTTTTACGGACTATTGGCGCGGCGGCCAAACAGTTAGACCTAACCTTCGGATGTGTGCAATGTGACAGAAATAATAGTAAACGCGTGAGATAATTGAATCATGCAAACAGAGAGATAATGTCATAATTTAAACCATGCAAGCAGAAATTTAAAGGCAGAATTTAAAGAGCGATTGTTAAGTTCGCGAGGTTACATGAGAGGAGCAGATACAATATGATAATGAAATTTGAATTGAACAATAATAAAATAAAATAAATAACGGTTCTAGTTATTATTTTAAAAAAAAAGATTTTAGTTATTATTTTAAATTTATCTAAAAAAAAGTTTTTCTTAAAAATAATAGGTTTTCATATTAATTTGGAAAAGATGTTAATGTTATTTATTTTAAAAAAACAGATTTTTATATTATAACAAATTTTAATAAATTAATGATAACAATAATAATAATAATGGTAATAATAATGATAATAATGATAATAATAATAAATAATGATAATAATAATAATAATAATAATAATAATAATAATAATAATAATAATAATAATAATAATAATAATAAAGCAATAATGAATTTTAAATGTGCCAAATAACCCAACAATGTTGCTAACGCAGAAATGCGCTCATCGCAACCAGATCTAAATCGGACGAAACAAAATTTATCGCTAAGAAAAAGAAATTAAGCAAAAAATAGTATTATTGCTCACACAAAAATGCGATCATCGCAACCAGATCGAACTAACACAAATGTCACGCGTCATGCACACAAATGTGCAAACATCGTATCGACATAATTCGATCAAAAATCTTATATATATAAACTCTAACAATTTAAAAATTATATATATATAAACGTAACAGTAATAGATAAAGAAAAAGAAATAACGGTAATAGATGAAGAAAAAGAAATAACGGTAAAAGATGAAGAAAAAGAAACAACAGTAATAGATGAAGGAAAAGAAATAACGGTAAACGATGAAGAAAAAGAAACAATAGTAATGGATGAAGAAGAAAACTAAATAACGGCAAACGGCACTCACTCCTCTTAGGTTTTTTTCATTCTCTCCCCTTTTTTCCAACAAGGCAACACATGTATATATAGGGAACAAATTAGGGTTAACACCAAATTGTCAATAATGTCCCTAAAGCCCATTTTAAAGCCCAAACTAAATAATTAGTTAAGAAAAAATAAAATTTAAATAATTTAAAATAATTAAAATAAACTTAAAATAAAAACTAATAATCCTATTGATTCCTAAAATAAAAAATATTATAGTAAGAACAAAATTTTTTTCAATATTTTTTTATTTTATGATTTTTTGGATATTTTTATGAATAATTTAGAAAAAAGTGAAAAAAATAATATTTTAAAAAATGATTTAATTAAAATACGAAAATAATAATTAAATAATAATAAAAAACTATTTTTGTTATTTTTTTAATGAAAGATAGAAAAATTTAGAGTAAAAATAATAAAAAACAAAAAAAATGACAAAGGTGAGATTCGAACTCTCAACCTCTCACACTCATAACTCCTTACACATGTCCTCCTGCCAATTGTGCCATTTTTACTTTTTAGAAAAAAAATGCATGCCATATGATATTTACCTGCAAAAAGTCAAACGACTACACAAATTTGTTAGTAATTGATAAAATGCAATGAAATGCGACGACAAATCTTAGGGCAAAATTTGGGGTATTACAGTTATTATGATAATATTTCTCACCCAACCTCTCTTTGATGTTGGAAAAAAAAATCATGAAGTTTGACTTTGGTTTGACCACAGTTGACCTCAGTTTGACCTTTTAACTGCATTGACTGCTTTTGACTTATCTGATCATCTGACTGAGCAAACTTTTGAGAAAAGTCTTGAAACTTGACATGGGGGTTCTTATACACATATAAGATGTTATGAAGCTCACTTGAAGTCTTGGAAGTCCATTTAGCCTGATTAAAGTCAAAACCCTAGTTTTGGATGCACTGCTTAGGAGGTGCATTGTCTGAGGGAATTGTCAACTCTTCTGACCAATTGTGAATTTTGTGAACCTTGTGAACCTTCTTGGAACACAAAGTCTTGTATTGTGAGGGCAAATTTTGGGGTGCAACACACCAAAATAACACCAACCCTAGCCTGCCCATAGTTTGGCATAGGGTTCTGCACAACGTTAGGTGCATCATGAGAAAATTTTATTACTTTGCTGTCAATGAGATCTTGCAGCTTGTGTTTAAAAGCCTTGCAATCGTCAATAGAGTGACCAGGCGCCCCAGAGTGAAACTCACAACGTGCATTTGCGTCATAGCCAGGTGGGGGAGGACCTGTCAAAGGAGCTAGAGTCCTTTTCTGATTCAATTACAGCTATAATAAAGTTTGAAGCACTTGAGAGTAGGGCATCGGTGGAGTGTCAAATACTCTATTCGGCCTGGCCCTATCAGGAAACCTCTTATAACCTTGTTGATTTTGTTGATGTGGCTGATACTGTCTTTGTTGTTGTTGTTGTTGTTGTTGTTGTTGTTGTGGTTGCACAAGAATAGTGACATTGGCAACTTGCTGTTGGCAATATTGGTTCTGTGACTGACCATTTCCTCTTCCTCTAGAACTTGTCACTGAGTTAACGTCACCTTCACGCTTCTTGTTTCCAAATACTTTCTTTCCTCCCCCTCCAGATGAGGGTACTTCTCCCGCCTGAATCTTTCCGAGCTTGATGTCGTTTTCCACCCTTTCACCGGTGATTATCAAGTCTGAAAAACTTCCCGACATACTGCTTATAAGCTTTTCATAGTACACCCCTGGTAAAGTAGAAACAAACATGTCCACAAGCTCCCTTTCCACCATTGGTGGTTGTACCTTAGCAGCAAGCTCTCGCCACCTCTGGGCGTATTCTTTAAAGCATTCGTTATTCTTTTGGGAAAGATTCTGCAACTGGACTCTATTTGGTGCAAGGTCGTTGTTGTACTGATAGTGCCTTACAAAAGCTTCGGCTAGGTCTTTCCAGTTGCGAATGTTAGTGGGATCCAGCCCCATGTACCACTCCAAAGAGGTACCGGACAGGCTATCCTGGAAAAAGTGCATCAAGAGTTTTTCATCGTCCGAGTACGCGGACATCTTTCTATAGTACGAGCGCAGGTGAACCCTCGGGCAAGTGGTGTCTTTGTACTTATCAAAGTCAGGCACTTTGAATTTGTGAGGCACCCTTAAATCAAGAATCAAGCCTAAATTGGCCATATCTAAACCCATGGAATTCTGGTTTTCGTAGCTTTTCATCTTGTCTTCTAAAAGCTTAAATCTTCTGCTTGCTTCAGCTGACATTTCAGGCCTTACATCTCTCATTGAGAAAACATCCGCTTGCTGATCCTCAAACCGAGGATTACGCAGATTTTCATGAACAGCACAATCAACTCCATGGTTATAAAAACCATCATCGTTACCAGCATACTCGCCTTCTCCAGCACCAATACCAATATTACCCATGTTTCCAAAGAATTTCCAATCCCTCCAACATTACCATCATTACCGTTTCCTCCAACATTCCCAGCGTTACCATTCCCTCCAGCATTAGGGATAGGTACAGAAGTGTTAGCTCGGGGAGTCTCAATGTGAGGAGGGTTAGCAGCAACCCCACCGTGTAACACACCATCATTATCAACTCGCGCAATCAGAGGTTGCACTAAAGTCTGAAGTTGCGCCTGGCCACTAGCAACCCCTTGCATGACCTCCATCAGCTGTGCCATACGATGTCTCATCTCTTGGATTTCTACCTGCATCTGATCCATCAGTCTTTTCTGGTTTCCTCTAGTACCGTAGCGGTGAGTTATCTGATCTGCAATCCTGAAACACTAGTGGCACAAGAAACAAGATAAGGTTAACAGTTCCGATGCACTTGCAAATGCGAGAAACATGCTGAAATGCATATATGTATTTATGCAATAGGGACATTTCCCCCTCGATTCTAGTTTCCAGGAAAACACAACAATGGGGAACCCTGCTGACAAGCATAGAATACCAATTCCTTGTATATAGATCAACAAAAGCCATCAGGCAAAGTACAAACTACAGCTGAATACAAATAAGGAAAAGACATCAGCCAACAATCCTGGCGATGGTCAATACAACAAATAAACAGCAAAAACTACAACAGAAATAAACTGAACAGGTCAAGCCGAATGACGTGATCGGAAATCCTCTAACAGCCTCAATGTCTCAGGATGATCCAGTCTAGCAAGTAGCCCTTGAATAAGCAAATCCTGCTGGCTGACGGTATGTCGTAGACTATCAATGTGATCCTCCGAAACTTCTTCAGGCCTGTGTCTCTTGGAGTCAGCTCTCAGCCTGAGATCCTTCAAGTTCGCGATCGCTTCACTTAACCTGTATTCGCTGTCTCATCTAAGTGATGCTTTTGCTGCAATTTCTCCATCCTTGGCATTAAGCTGAGCCTTCAACTTGCTGATCTGAAGTTTTAACTTGTCCTCACGCTCCTTGTTGTTAGTGAGCATGGCATTCCATATAGACTCAAACTTGGAGATCCTCATGTAAGCCTTATCCAACTCTTCCTTCTTCATGGCAAGAACACGGTAAGAAGCATTCAAATCTTGGCATGTGCGCTCTCTGTCCTTAGTCTCCTTAGTCAGATCAGTACCTAGTTTATTCACAAGCTCGGTTTGTCTTCTGAAAGAATGAACTGCTTCTATCTTCTCACTGCGAAGCTGGATAATCTCCTTCTCTAATTCTTCATTAGCTCTCTTCAATTCTTCCTTCTCAATCAAAACCTGATTATACTTCTGAATATCTACTGTGGTAAGCTCTGCAATCTCAAGAGGATGCACAGGCTGAATAGACGGATATGGCATCATCAACTCTTTGGCTCTACTCTGAATCCAAACCAAATATGGAGCGTATGCTTGACTATTACTCTTTCCCAAGGCAACCTTTCCTCTCCTGTGGACATTTCTCCAGGCATGTTCAACCCTAGCTAAAGTATCCCCCTCCACCAGACCAGTGAGATACAGAGATTCCTGTATCTCTTCATCCTTCGGAGGACCTCTCAGTGCATACCCAAACTGTCTGATAGCAATAGTCGGATTATAGTTTATGCAACCTTTCCTTCCGACTAGCGGGACGTTAGGAAAGCTTCCACAACTATAGATAACCTCAATGCCCAATACACCCCTATCAAACCAAACAATGTCTTCGGCGGACAAACTCATCAAGCGTTTGGACCATTCCGAAGTACCAGCAGTAGCAGAGAATGGACCAGTCTTAGGAAGGTGGCTCCTGAACCACATATAGAATAAAGGTGCGCAGCAGGATACACTTTTCCCTCTCCTATTCTCGTTCTTGTACTGTACGGAATGATAAACATCGCCCAACAAAGTAGGTATGGGATTCTTCGAAGCAAAGATACGGAATGCATCCGCATCTACAAAATCTGGGATATTCGGGAATAAAAGAATGCCATAGATACATAAGGCCAATATAACGCTGAATATCACCCAACAACCTTTCTTAACAAACTCTCGAGCCTTGTCCGCAAGAAAAGGTAACGGAAACCCAAACATTCCATTCCTACTAGCTAACTTTCCTTTCAACTCAGAGACATCCAAATGTAAAGCCTTGGCAAGTTCAATCAAATCTGGCTCTCCCTCAACATGATAGAATGGTATCTGGTTCAGAATAGGTATTCCCAACATATCAGAATACTCCTCTAATGTAGGCGCTAAAACAAAACTCTGAAAGGTGAAGCCTCGCAACTGAGGGTCATAGAATTGCAGCAACATCTGAAGGCCATTCAATTCATCCAAAGAAGGTTTACAAACAACATTCAAAAGCCTCCCATAAGACTCTTTGAAATCCTCCATAACCTTCATGTCAGCTAAAGAAATTAAACTTCACAGAGTTCTAATATCAGGCGTAGGAAACTTGTAGGCCATGGTTTTCCTCAAGGGCTCCATGTCAATAAGAACAGAATCACCAGAATCGAAGAGAAAATGTACACCTGCAACATAAACACATGTCATTGAAATGCAAATGAAAATGCACATGCAAATGCAAACAGGGGATCAAGACTGCTGTGTTGTTGGTCGAGAAGTACCAACGCTTCGCCTTAGCAAGAACAAAGTACCGATTACAGGACCCACTGATAAACAGATTCACACTGAAAAGAAACGGGTATTTTGAAAGCCAAGGTTTCCTGCATAACCCAATCCCTCTCACTGGCATGGACCTATCCACAGACAAAGGTTCGGCATCCTATGCGTTCATCTGCGTCACAGAATTTCGAAAAATGATGATATGTTTACCATTTCTGGTTTGGCAACATCATCTCGCAAAGAGGCCTCACTTAGCTGAATCACAGATGATCGGTCCCCAGAGTCGACAATCCTCAAATCTGAAATCCTCTCAACGGCCCACTGGACTGGAAAGAAAGTCATCAAAGAGAATCTCGTCTGAGCGCAAATTTCATGAGAACTGGTACATGCCTAACATACAGGTTCACCACTACTTTTCACTTCTAATACTAAGTTTGCACTCAAGCCCAGGTCCGGCTTATCACTCAATGGAACTTCCCTCCCCACAGCACAACAGTAATTATATATAATGCTAAAATAAATGCGAGAAAGATAAATAAAGCACATATATACCACACCCAAAAATAAATACACAAGCGCTAGGATTGACTCGCATAGGGGATATTCCTGTCCCCACCAGAGTCGCCAGTTGTCGCTACTGCGAAAAAAGAGACTAGAAATAACTAACAGAGTCTCCACCTATCATTATTTATCCCAAAGATAGGGAAAGGAAACGATCGAAAAAACCTGACGAAAACGGGAAAAGACGAGGTCATCGCAACCAAGTCCTAGGTTTGGGAGTCGGTTATGCAAGGGGAAGGTATGAGCACCCCTCACGTTCGTCGTACTCGACGGGATCCACGCATGTGTTGTCTATCTAAAAGGGTGTATAAACTATCTACGCTAATGGCTTATGGACAAAAGAAAAAAAAGACTGACTCAACAGAGCAACGCCGCTCTGTGCCTACATACTCCCTCGTGCAATGGGAAAGTCAGTCAACATAGTTCGATTAACTACGGCTAAAGAAGGGGGGGAGGTTGCTCGCTAAGACATCGCGTCTTATGCCTACGTACTTTCATCTGGTATGAAAGATCAAAGCAAACATAGTTCGGGCTAACGAGAACACAGGCTGTTCAAAAGTTTTACCCGAGTAGGGTTAACAGACAGTTTTAGCAGTTTGGTGTATGCAGCTCGACCATTGGAGACTTAGGCGTTACCGTTTGCGATAGGACTGAAAGTTAACAACACTCTTGTTTATGAAAAAGGTTTTCCTGATTAAGACCCCAAAGGGTAAAAAGGTTTGAATTGTTTTTTTGTGTTTTTTTTAAAGAAGAAATGTTTTGAACTTGGTTTGTACTCATGTTGCACTAAAGACTATGATTTAGGAGCGAATGCTTCGTATATCGTCCGAAGGACATACACTAACATTCTAGATAATTGAGAGGAAACCACCCAATCAACATTTCCCAAATGGCTTAAGGCTCGTAGCGTACAAAAATTGTCATCCTTTATTAAGTGGATTGAAGTTGTTTGAGGATGAGAAGAGAAAGGGATAAACTAGAGGGGGACTAGACCAAACCCTAAAAGTTGTCATGCAAAGTGCGCCTAAAGTTGGGATCACAAAAGGGAAATATCTTCGTAATGTTATCATGCATGGTTAGAACCCTAATGTCTATCATAACCTCTCTTGTTCAAGAGAGGTTAGAAATCCTAAGGGAAGGAAGACAAAAGAAGAAAAAGAAACAATAAAGGAAACAATGCAAATGAAGGATGCAAACACAAATGCACAAGTAAGAACACATAGAATGAAAGTGGGAGGAAAACATGTGTGGGGAAGTAGCCACCACAAGCTCATCTCAACCAAGCATGCATATGAAGATGCAAAGAGAAGAGGGAAAGAGATGCAACAAAAACAAACAAACAAATGTGACAAAACAATGAGAAAAAGTCCTCATGGATTCATTACTTTAGGTAAGCTTCAAGTTCTTCCTCAGGAGGGACCAAGCTACCTTAAATAACATTCCAAAGTCATGGGACAGAATGGAGGATGAGGAGAGAGTGCACAAATGCAAAAGAAAACATAACACAAGGGAAAACAAGCATATGCACAAAGGAAAGGCAAGAAAGCTCCACATAAAAATCCTAATCAAAAGATTCAAAAGATGAACACAAATGAGCAAGCAAAAAGAAGTGTCATGACCTAAAATTGAACCAAAAACATCCTTAACATGTTAGCAACATGAATTACAAGGCATTGAAAGCTCAAGGGATCCAAAGATGTCATATTCAAGTCAAACTAGGTCAAGATGTGTGTAGGAACCTCCCTTGGAGATGACTTGACTTGCAAGTCATCTCAAAATTAGGAAAAAGGCTCAACAAATACAAAATAAAATGCACAAGACAGCCACACAAGTTGGCAAACAGAAGCCAAAGGCACAAAGTCCATATCCGCTCAAAGCACCATCAAAAGAAAATTGAATTCAAGATGTACCACTTTGAAATGGGAAAATCGAGGGTCAAAAGGCAAGCATCAAAAGTCAACCATAAAGTCAACCTTCCAGGGGAAAATGGTCCTAAAAAATTGTTCAACCCATCAAGAGTATGAGGAACAATTTTCACTCATTGGACCAAAAGGAAAAGGAAGAAACAATTAAAAGAAAACACAATGTCACAATTTATTTCAAATAAAACCTCTCCCACTAATTAATTCATTTTTAAATAAAATAATAAAATAAAAATACCATAAAATAAAAGACAAGTCAAAGTGACTAAAACATATTTTTGGTGAATTTTAATAGTTGGAGAATATTTTTAAATGAATTAAATTGAAACAAGAACAAAACAGAAAAATAAAACAAAATAAAAGAAAAAGAAAAAAAAACGTGGTGCAAAAAGCAAGAGAATTCAGTTCAGAAAATCAAGTGGGCTCAAGAGGGGGTGCCAAAAGTAGGCCCAACCCAGCGTGCCAAAATTCAGCAAAAACCAAACAACGAATTGAGTGTGTGTTGGTCAATAGGCGTGCACGATGGTCAATCAGTCTGGGAACGTCTGATCAAAAGTATGATAATCATGTGGTTCCAATTGTGCCAGCAAATAAATGAAATTTTAAATGAGATATGGTGCTTCACGGTCAAACAATGTCCATCATGTTTCTTAATCACACGGACCATAATCAAAACAAACAGATCAGACGGTGAGGGAGTTGTCTTCTCCATTGAGAAGTCAACAAACCAAGAGAACAAACCAGTCCCGCCGGAGCAACAGTCCGGTCATCTTCCTCACGTCTGCGGTCGTCACGAACAGTGAACCAAACAACACAGAATGCTATACCCCACCAAATCCAATGAAATTTATATGCAAACTCATCTATGGATCAAGGGGAATTCAAATCCAACCATAGTTTTCATTTTTGAGCAACAAATAAGCCAATTCAAAGACAAATGTGAAATGTGCACAAGCTGTGAAACTTAAAATTAGCCAACCAAAATGTCCAGAAACTCACAAGGAGTTCAAATCCACGTTTCAAATGCTCTAAAAGCTCAAGAATAGGCCAAAATTCAAACAATAAGAAATATGCATCACACTGAAAACACACCAAATGCTAGTTCATTTTATTCATTAACGATTGTAATACCCCAAAATTTACCCTTATATTTAGTCAGTCATTTCACATAGCATCTCATATGTACATTTGCTAACCACTAACAAGTTATGGAGGTGTTTTGTTTTGCAGATTTGGTTCCAGGGGTATTTTGGTCGTTTTACGCAAATTCTGCTAATTCCTTGAAGACGGGCTGTTATTAAGTTCTGAGGCGTTTATTTACGTGGGTTTGATATCAATTTGGTTTGGAAAGTCTGATCTGTGGAACGGGGTTTAACAAGAGATCATTCTTCATCTTTAGAGGGACAACAGTGAAGACTTCTACTGATTGATGGAGTTTATTCGTGTTGAAGTTATTAAGATTTGGATCGAATTAATTCAAGGATATTTGTCTGATAAGATTTAATCGGATGTTGAGATGTTGGCAAATTAAATCATGAAAAGGAAATGGGAAAATGATTTTAATAAATATGTGAAGTTCATTCATAATATTTTATTATTATTCGTAAAGAGCATTTGGATAGAAATTTGAATAATATTTCATCATGATTTATAAAAGGGAAATAATTCGGATAAAAAATGTATTATTGAATTATTTCATAATATTTTTTTATTACAAGTTACAAAGAAATAAAGATGGCATATCCTAAATCCTAAGTCCTAGAACTTCTAAGTGTCTTCGTGATGTCCTTGAGCTTCTCCGCAGAATCTCCAATTCACTTGCACATCAAAACAGAACAAACAGTATAGAAAAAATGTTAGAAGTTGTTTTTGACACTCTCAGAACAGTGTCATCATCGAGTGCCGGGAGTGGCACAACCGAAGCTGCGTCCTACCCCCCGTTACCGATCCGCGCCGTTGGCGTCAGATCAGGTAACACCTGTTCTTATCGTTACGGGACATCCGAGAGATAGAAGTGATAAAAGAAGCGGGACTGATTCGTTTTGCCGCGATTGGATTTCCAAACTGATACGAGAATAAGGCCACATGGTCAATCTGGACTCAGACCCGGATGCCGGCAGGTCTAAATCACTTTGTGCTCTAAGTTTTTTTTCAACACCTGAAAAGCCACAAACGCATCAGTATCAGATTCAGAACTTGGAACTCAAAACCTAAACAATTCATGAGTAGCATCAATTCTGAGTTCATGGAAAGTCAAGTCCAAACAGAACAAGAGAACTGAAATGCAAGCCAAAACTGCATCAAACTGCATCAATTCTGAACAGGACATAAAATACAAACCAAACTATGGCATCAAACAATGCATCAAAAGGCAAGTTCGTGCGCAAGGGCAGGAAAAGAACATCCTACAAATCTGTCATAACAGAAAATTCCCAATAGGATCCAAAGAAAAGTGTAACAGCAGTTAATGCAAAAAGCAAGTTCAAACAGAACAAGAAGAATGAAGTACCCAAACAAGCTGCATCAAAAATGTACCAAAGGTTGTCAGTTAGGGGGCAGGCTTCAACCAATTCAGATGGCAAGTCACAAAATTGTGAAATAACTACACCAAGTTGCAGCACAAATCATAGCGCAGACAAGGGCTCAGTCAGAGCATCATTGCCCCAATAAACAAGTCACCGAAACGTGAATGATATCAAGTGAAGTTATCAAACCATACTCACGAGTGAAACCGAACCAGTTCAGAATGCAAACAGCACAAAATCATGGCACGACTTGTACTAGCAAGGACAAGCAAACATAAACATCTTAGTTCATGAAATAAGCAGGTGCACAAAACCATAGCAGTCCATATCAGTCGTCGCGGCTCAGATGAACATCATCGCCCAAACTCGCTATCAGGTAAATGTCTCAAGGCAACACAAAGCAACATTCGAATTCATAGTTGGACGATTGCCCAAAATATCAGCCCTGAAACGCAAGAAGCAAATATCATCAGCAAAAGTTCATCACAGGCTAATGATTAAAACAACTCAAATGGAACAAATGATAAACCACAAGCCCATAACTCATGGCAATCGCGGCATCATCGAAGAATACCCCTCGAAGGCTCAGACGAGCTATCATCATCGCCGTATACCTTTCCCGGCGTTTGACTCGACCTAAGCCTCAATATCAGCCCTCTTTGAAAGAAGAAGAGGAAAAGCTAACTGCATCAAAAATTGCCAAATCGAAAACGAGTCAGTTTCAATCAAACAAATCAGTTCGAGATCAAAAACGAATCAGCCAAGCAAATCAGTTCGAGATCAAAAACGAATCAGCCAAACGAATCAGTACAGATCAGTCAAACAAATTAATTTCAGATATCAAACAGATCCAATGAAATCCAATCAAAGTCAGATAAAATCAGAATCGTATCAAAAATCCCAATCCAATCCTGAAAGAAGAAACAAGATTCAATCAGTACCAAGCAAATCCAATCAGCATGAATCCGAAATTGGAAAAAAGTTCAATCACAAGGACATACGTTCCAAAAATCCCAAATCGAATCATCAAAATCAAATCTCAGCCAAAAATAGCACAAATCCAACACGGATTAAAGGCCCAAAAGATAAATCAAAGTGATATATAAAAGGATGTTTTCACCTGTGAGAAAGGGGAGTAGCCGCGAGAAAGAGGAGAACACACAAAATCGCAAACCCTAACTAACGAAGGAGATCGCGAAAACCCTAAGCGATCGCGAGAGAAAGAAGAAGGTTCACCGGCGCCGTTTCAAACAACAGCGGGCAAACCCCTTCAAGGCTCATATTATATCATCTTCATCGCCGTCAAGATCACCTTCAAAATCATCGTCAGAATCTGGGTAGAGAGATTACTATTTCATGTATTTTTGTTGTTTTATTCATGTAGGGAGAAGAAATCGAGGCCATGAAGCAAAACGGAAAAGTAAAGTAGCGAGAGAGATGAGAGAAGAAGAAGACGTGAATGGCGCCGCAAGTAACATTAGGGTTCCCAGAACCCTAAATGTTTTTAGTTAAACCACTAACCGGGTTGGGTCCGGGTGTGATGACCGGCCCAACCCCCCCCCCCCCCCCCCCCCCCTTTTATTTATTTTATTTTGTTTTGTTTTTTTAAAATTTGTTTTATGTTTTTTTTAAAACTGTTTTTTAACATTTTATTTTTATAATTCACAAAACTGTTTTTAAAAATAAATAAATAAAGAAAAAACATTTTTATGTAAATATTAAAAATAAATAAAAAGTCCTTTTTTTAAAAAAAATAAAATAAGAAAAACTTTTCTTAAGAATATTAAAATTAAAACCTTTTTAAAAGAGTAAAACATTTTTAAATTAAACTTTTTTTTGCAAGCTAACATTAAATTATTTAAGATTCTTTAAATAAAGCAATAATAAAAATCTCAAATTTGCATCTTTTTCTTTATTGTTTCGTAATTAATTTAATTGCCGCCTAACTCTGCCCACTAATGTCGTTTGTTCATTTTGCAGCTCATTATATTTACCATCACTTATTTCATTTTATTTCATTATCATATTGTATATGTTTCTCTCATGTAACCTCGCGAACTCTAATAATCGCGCTTTAATTCCTGCTCTTTAAATTTCTGCTTGCATAGTTAAATTAGGTCATTATTGCATAATTCAATTTCTCCCGTATTCATCAGTTATCCTGCCGCATTGCACACATCCGAAGGTTAGGTCTAACTGTTTGGCCGCCGCGCCAATAGTCTTCAACTTCAAACCCTTACAACTTCAAACCCTTACAACTACAAACCCTAATTTTCACAAATGCCTCGCCGCAGGCAAGATTACAATTTTACCCCTAGCATTAGGTCAAAGAGCCGCCGCGCTCATTTTAGGGTTTCCCGCCGCGGAATCCCTAATTTAACCCTAATTCACTTAACAATTCAACGTAGAGATTTGGAGTTTCTACACTCCACGTAAGCGTGTCCTTAAGATGCGTTTATTCCCCTTGAGACCTTGACCACAGTCAAGAAGTCTCTAACCTCCCTTTTGAGGGGAACTACGATTACTCTGATTCCACTCCCGTAAGGATACGTAGGCACAAGATGCGATGTCTTGCCGAGTAAAATTAGAATTAACCCCCTTAGGTCTTCTTTCTCACTTTTAATCCTTTGTACATATACCTTAAGCAAATAAATAAAGCAAATAGTAAACATCTGAACAAAAGGTTCCTGTAGAGTACTACAGAAGTTTAGGGTGCTAATACCTTTCCTAAATTTAACCAACCCCCGAACCCTAGATCTTTCCCCGCATTGTGTTTACGATGCAAAAATAGGTTTTCCCTCTTTTGACCTTTTCCTTCGGATAAATCAAAGAGCGGTTGTGAATTGAATTGCGATTCAAACTCATTAATAGTTTGTGATCCTATTTCCACCGCAACAGAAAATGGCGACTTCACTGGGGACGTTTCTAAAACTTTTGAGGGTTATCCCTAACTTGTTCATATTTATTACTATCTGCGTTATTATTCATTTGCATGTATATATTTGTGCTTTGATTGTGGGACTGTTCCTTGTGCTGTGAGATAAGTCCTACGCCCGGACTAGTGACATTATTATAGGATGGGGATATATTCGATGAGGCTTATAGGGAGTGAATCCCGACCAAGCTGATTCGAGGATCACCGCTCAGTTGAGACCTTTTCGAAAATGGTTCGGTTGAACGAGTAATCGCGAAAACTTTTTCCATGGTCGATTGGAGTCTGTGATATTGAGGACCGTAGTACCTTAACGCCACCTTGGCCTTGTTTAGGACGTAGTGCGGGAGCTATGTGGGAGTAATCCTACAACGGCTGCTACGCGATACTACACTCAAAAGAGGTTCTCTTGAGAATATTATTCACCCCCGAGTCAGTCGGAAGGTTGATAATATCCGAAAGATGGGCTGATGACTTTGGGCACATTGTAGAACCTTGTTCGGCAGGTACAACTAACCTATAGTACACTCCTTTTGGGATGGGTAGACCTTGACTCCGCTCACGTTCCTTTAACCTAGGACTTTGTGTGTTTTCATGCATTGCATCCATAAAGCATCTCATTGCATTGTATTTCATGGAGTTCAAATATCATTTATGGATATCGCGGGATACCATAAATAAAAAAATAAAATGAAAAAACAAGAAAAAGATTTCCTTGGTACCCTACGACATTCGTAAATGTTTGAATCCCATGAAATCTTCATTTGCATCATAGCATCATTTACTTTCTTGCATTGCATGTGTCTTCCATTTTCTCATGTTCGGTTCTCTCGCCTTCCAGTTTCGTCACCCTGAGTTCTCGGAACCAGTACAACACCAGAGCTCAAACTCGGAAAAGAATGGAGGATCAGGCAAAAGAGATTGATCTCCTTAGCAATGAACTTGAAGACCTTCGAGGGGGTATGGGGCGTATGATGGAATTGTTACATGTCATGAATGCTAAGATGGATACCCAGCCCACTGTTGTTTCCGAGATTACCAGCGTTACTGTGGACCCTCCACCAAGTGTGACCGTAGCAAGGGACCCACCTTATGGTCTTGCTCCCGGTTTTGTGCCTCCTCAAGCCACTGTTCCGATTAATCAGCCTATTCAGCAAGCCGTGCCTTTGTTTTCTGAAGTTCCTAGGGGGGCTCCTATCTTTGCACCACCTGTTGTACACACCCGTGCGCAACCATACGTCAATGAGACAGTTTTTGATAATCTTGATGAGAATGTTGAAGGTTATGAGAAACATGATAAGCTTCGTAAGGAAGTAAACACCATCGTCCAGAGATTGAAAAAAGTAGAGGGCGATCAAATTTTTGGGACTGCTACAAGGGATGTTTGTTTGGTCTCAGGTTTGGTTATTCCCCCGAAGTTCAAAACTCCAAACTTCGATCGTTATGAAGGTGCCACCTGTCCTAAGAGTCATCTGATCATGTATTATCGCAAAATGGCTGCCCATGTTGAGAATGATAAACTGATGATTCATTGCTTCCAAGATAGTTTGAAGGGTGCTTCCTCCAAGTGGTATTTAACTTTGGACCAGTCTCGCGTTAAGAGTTTCCAAGATTTATCTGACGCTTTCATCAAACACTACAAGTACAATATGGATCTGGCTCCTGACAGAAGACAGTTGTTGAGTATGTCACAAAAGAATTCTGAGTCATTCAAAGAGTACGCTCAAAGGTGGAGAGAGATTTCTTCGCAGGTAGAACCTCCTTTGACCGAGAAAGAGTTAGCTGATTGGTTTGTCGACACGGTTCGTCCAGAATTTTACGAGAGAATGGTGGGTAGTGTGACTTCAAATTTCTCCGACATCGTTGTTGTGGGTGTCAAGATTGAATTGGGTATGAAAAGTGGTAAAATGACAAATAATCATGGTGCTTCTAAGGATCAGCCGAAGAAACCTCCGTATAGCTCCCAGAAGAAGAAAGAGGGCGAGACTAATGTTATATCCTCTGGTAGACCAAGAGACCAATTTTATCAATATCCGCAAGGTTATGCTCAACCTCAAGGGTACCCAATCCAATACGCTCAACAACCCTATGTGGCAGCTATTACACCTTCTTTCAATCAACAGGTTCCTATGTATCAACCTATGCAACAACCTCCTGTTTATCCGCCTCCTATCAACTACCTACAGGCGCCCAACGCTCCTGTTCCTCAACAGCCAAAGAGCCTGGCTCCTCGCCAGAATGTTCCGAACAGAAGAACGTATAAGCCTTGTCCGCCGATTCCGATGACTTTCACCGAGTTGTATCCCTCTTTGGTCAATCAAGGTCTAATCACTACTCGGGCTTTGGGTCCGCCTCCTAATCCTCTACCCGCCAATTACAACGCCGCCGCTCATTGTTTATTTCATGAGGGTGCGCCCGGTCATGATCTGGAGAATTGTTATGCTCTCAAAAATCTTGTCAGGGATTTATTGGAAAAGAAGATTTTGTCATTTGAAGATCCTCAACCGAATGTTAAGAAGAACCCTTTCCCTAACCATGAGAGTGTCAATGCCATTAGTGCTGATTCGGAGGAAGGTTATGTCCTTGACGTTGTACAGATTAAGACTCCTCTCAAGATGTTCCATTCGAAACTGTTTGAAGCTGGTCTGGTAGATACTTCCCATGTTGCATGCGTAAGTTGTGAAGCCAGTATTAAGGGTTGTGTGTTGGTTCAGAATGATGTTCAGAGGTTGATTAATGAGGGTGTTTTACAAGTGACAAGCCAACCCAAGAAGGATGAGGTCGCTGTGGTTGAGCCAGTCTTCCATCAGCCGGGATCAAAGGGAAAGGTACCAGTGTTTAATCTATCAGGGGCAGGTTCTGCCAATCTCGTGTTCGATATACCAAAGTCGTCTATCCCTGAGGTGAATCAGCATAAGCCGATAGTTATTCGAAGACCAGGTCCGTTTCCTTTCAGTGATCCTAAAGCTGTGCCTTGGAAATACGACGTGACGATGATTGACAAGGAGTCTGGGAAGGTTATTCCAAATGAAGAGGGTAAGGACACTGTGACCAATATCGCAGAGGCAAGCAGGATGACTCGCAGTGGCCGTGTGTATACTCCCCGTTCCAATGAGGTTCCACCTAAGGAAACCACTAATATCCCAGTGGCTGTCAAAGACAAAGGTAAGGGAGCTGTTACGAATGATGAAGATGCTGAGTTTTTGAGGATCATCAAGAAAAGTGACTATAAAGTTATCGACCAACTTCATCAGACTCCTTCCAAGATTTCGATTTTATCTCTGTTGATGAGTTCACCCGCTCATAGGATGGCCTTGCAGAAAGTTTTGACTCAAGCACATGTGGATCAAGATATCAGCACCAGTCGGTTCGATAGTGTGATTGCCAATTTGACCGCCTGTAACACCCTTAGTTTCAGCAACGAAGAGTTACCAAAGGAGGGTCCGAATCATAATCGTGCTTTACATATATCGGTGAAATGTCAGGAGGACAATTTAGCGAGAGTACTAGTAGACACCGGCTCTTCTCTGAATGTTCTACCCAAGAGGGTTCTTGATAAGTTGGTTTTCAAAGAGACTGTGTTGAAACCTACTCCTTTGATCGTCAAGGCTTTCGATGGTTCTCGCCGGTCGGTAATGGGGGAGGTTGAGCTTCCTATCCTAATTGGTCCGCAAGTTTTTAATATCACGTTTCAAGTCATGGACATTAATCCCAATTACAGCTGCTTACTTGGAAGGCCGTGGATTCATGCCGCTGGGGCAGTAACCTCAACGTTACATCAAAAGATGAAGTTCGTGATCGATGGAAAGTTGGTTATTATACACGGTGAGGAGGATCTGATGGTCAGTAACCTGTCTTCTTTCCGTTACATCGAGGCCGATGAGAATGCTTTGGAAATCTCCTTTCAAGCACTTGAGATCGCCAATGCTGTTCTACTAGAAGTCGAAGAGACAGTGGGTCAAGGTAATCCATCTTTTGCATCTCTGAAGAGTACCAAATCAACAATTGACGGGGGCATTCCTGAAGGTTGGGGAGAGGTAATTGATGTCAAGACCAAGACCGACCGCTTTGGGTTGGGTTACAAACCAACTCAGAATGGAGCTGCCACAACTGTCGAAGGGCGTCCGAAGGTTATCCAAGAGGTATTTGTCAGCGGAGGTTTCCAAGTCAATGCCATCAGTGACTGTGAGGAAAATGAAGAGCTGAGCAACCTGGTGTTTAAGGGTGATGCAGTTTTGAACAACTGGGAGGCCGTAGAGATCCCTGTCATTTTTCCCTTGTCAAAGTAATTTTTTTTTTAAAAAAGGTTTCATTTACATTTTCAAATAAAAATCCGTAGCTCTGCCCAAGGCTATAGGGTCGCTCTTGTTAGGCCACCTTTCATTTCTCAAAGGATATTAATAAAGGCATTTTGTTCAGTTCCACTTTGGTTCATTTGCGTTTTTCGCTTTCACCTTTAAAAAATGAAATTGGCAACCCTTTTTTTTCCAAAAAATAAAACAAAAAAAAACAGCATTTCATTTCTTATCTTGCATATCTTTGAGCATTTTAATTAAGTAAGCCTTCCATCATGCAGAGACATCGTAAACCTTGTTGGATCCAATGACTTTACTGACACTCCTGACTGGGACGCACCCATCAATCAAGCTGAGGACGAGGGTGAAGAAGATTTTGAAGTACCCGCTGAACTGACAAGATTGATTGAGTACGAGTACACAGAGCTTCAACCGCATAAAGAGCAGGTGGACTTAATTAATCTTAGTACATATGAGAACAAGAAAGAGGTCAAGATTGGTGCTATGCTTGGGACAGAGGTTAAGTCGAGGTTGATTGAGTTGTTAAAAGAATATATTGATGTGTTTGCGTGGTCGTATCAAGATATGTCGGGCCTAGACACGGATATTGTTGTTCACAAGTTGCCACTTAAGCCGGATTGTCCACCTATCAAGCAAAAACTTCGAAGAACGAGACCCGACATGGCTTTGAAAATTCGAGATGAGGTAAAAAAGCAGTTGGATGCAGGTTTCTTGGCAGTCGCAAAATATCCAGATTGGGTTGCCAACATTGTGCCAGTGCCCAAGAAAGATGGTAAAGTTAGGATGTGTGTGGATTACAGGGATCTGAATAAAGCAAGTCCGAAGGATGATTTCCCTCTGCCACATATTGATACACTTGTAGACAATACAGCCAGTTTTGCGTTATTTTCATTTATGGATGGTTTCTCTGGCTATAATCAGATCAAAATGGATCCCGACGATCGAGAGAAGACTACTTTCATTACTCCTTGGGGGACCTTCTGCTACAAAGTCATGCCCTTCGGTTTGAAGAACGCAGGGGCAACTTACCAACGCGCTATGACCACTCTTTTTCATGATATGATGCACAAGGAGATCGAGGTGTATGTGGACGATATGATAGCCAAGTCTCAGAGTGAAGAGGAGCATCTAGACCATTTGGTGAAGCTGTTTGAACGACTCAGGAAATATCAGTTGAAATTGAATCCTGCTAAATGTACCTTCGGTGTCAGATCTGGGAAATTGCTTGGTTTCATTGTTAGCCAGCGAGGGATTGAGGTGGACCCTGACAAAGTCCGAGCCATTCAAGATATGCCAACTCCGCAAACCGAGACGCAAGTTAGAGGTTTTCTGGGACGTTTGAATTATATTTCCAGGTTTATCTCCAACATGACCGCTACTTGTGAGCCGATATTCAAGTTACTTTGCAGGGGGCAGACGGTTGAGTGGAACCCTGATTGTCAGAAAGCGTTTGAGAAGATTAAGGGTTATTTGCAAGACCCCCCTATTCTGATTCCTCCCGTACCTGGAAGACCGTTGTTTATGTACCTTACCGTTCTTGAGAAGTCTATGGGTTGTGTGCTTGGGCAACATGATGAGACTGGAAGAAAGGAGCATGCGATTTATTACCTGAGCAAGAAGTTTACTGATTGTGAAAACAGATACTCACCATTGGAGAAAACTTGTTGTGCATTGGCATGGGCCGCTAGGCGCCTTCGGCAATATATGGTCTGTCATACCACATTGTTGATTTCTAAAATGGATCCGATCAAGTATATTTTTGAAAAACCTGCTCAAACCGGGAGGCTAGCCCGCTGGCACATGTTGTTATCCGAATATGACATCCAGTATGTACCCCAGAAGGCGATTAAGGGTAGTATTTTATCTGATTATCTTGCAGACCAGCCAGTTGAAGATTATGAACCTCTTAAGTTTGATTTTCCTGATGAGGATATTTTGTTGATTAAAAGAGATTGTGAAGAGCCAGATCCGAGCGAAGGTCCAGAACCAGGTCTTTGGTGGAGGATGATGTTTGATGGTTCCTCGAATCTCAATGGGCATGGTATAGGCGCCGTTTTGATGAACCCAAAGGGTGGATTCACTCCATTTACAGCAAGGTTGGACTTTGAGTGTACTAATAATGTCGCAGAATATGAAGCATGTATTCTTGGCCTCGAAGCAGCAATTCACCTCCGAATCAAACTTCTTAAAGTAAGTGGTGACTCAGCCTTGGTTATTTACCAGGTACAAGGCAAATGGGAAACGAAGAATGAGAAGCTAATCCCTTATAAGGACTACATTATTAAGCTGATCAAGTATTTCGACGAGATAGAGTTCGAGCATGTTCCTAGATCCGAGAATCACGTTGCTGATGCTTTAGCCATGTTAGCATCCATGTGGAAAGTTAAATTCGTTAATGAAGCACCTCTTATCCATATTGAGCGCAAAGTTGAGCCCGCTTATTGTCAGGTGGTCGAAGAAGTTGAGGTGGATGAAAAGCCTTGGTTTCATGATATCAAGAACTA
Source organism: Lathyrus sativus (assembly GCA_963859935.3). Taxonomy (NCBI): domain Eukaryota; kingdom Viridiplantae; phylum Streptophyta; class Magnoliopsida; order Fabales; family Fabaceae; genus Lathyrus; species Lathyrus sativus. Next base: position 94,866,611 of record OZ012738.1, on the reverse strand, counting down.
TCTCGTCAAGCAGGAGTATCCCGATGGTGCTACTGGTCTGGACAAGAAAACATTGAGAAGACTGGCGTCCAAATTCTTTATCAGTAATGGTGTGTTATACAAGAGAAATCACGACATGGTTCTGCTCAGATGTGTTGATAAACGGGAAGCGGACATGTTACTGCAGGAAATTCATGAGGGGACCTTCGGAGCTCATGCCAATGGTTATGCTATGTCCAAGAAAATGTTAAGGGCTAGGTATTATTGGTTAACCATGGAAGCTGACTGCATCCAATACGCGAGAAAATGCCATAAGTGCCAAATTTATGCTGATAAAATGCATGTACCTCCATCACCGTTGAATGTTTTGTCTTCACCATGGTCGTTCTCTATGTGGGGCATTGGCATGATTGGGGCAATCGAGCCGAAGGCTTCTAATGGTCATCGTTTTATCCTTGTTGCTATTGATTATTTCACCAAGTGGGTAGAGGCTGCCTCCTACACCAACGTGACCAAGCAAGTGGTTGCCCGCTTCCTCAGGAAAGAAATCATCTGCCGTTATGGAATCCCAAGCCGGATAATAACTGACAATGGCACCAATCTGAATAACAAGACTATGAAAGAGCTGTGTGACAGTTTCAAGATCACTCATCACAATTCTTCTCCGTACCGTCCTAAGATGAATGGGGCCGTTGAAGCTGCGAATAAGAATATCAAGAAAATCCTGCAAAAGATGGTTGTGACTTACAAAGATTGGCATGAGATGTTACCGTTTGCTTTGCATGGATACAGAACCTCAGTGAGAACTTCGACAGGGGCAACACCTTTCTCATTGGTGTATGGAATGGACGCCGTGCTCCCCATCGAAGTAGAGATACCTTCTTTAAGAGTGTTGATGGAAGCTGAACTTGAGGAAGCTGAGTGGGTTCAAGACAGACTGGATCAGTTGAATCTCATTGACGAGAAGCGCTTGACAGCCATGTGCCATGGGCAATTATATCAGAAACGGATGAAAAGAGCGTTTGATAAGAGGATTCGTATCCGTGAGTTCCGTCAAGGAGAGCTCGTACTCAAAAAGATCTTGCCCGTGCATAAAGATATGCGTGGAAAGTGGATGCCCAATTATGAAGGCCCATTTGTTGTAAAGACCGTTTTCTCCGGAGGGTCTCTGATACTTACAACAATGGACGGTGAAGAACTAGCACATCCCGTGAATTCTGATGCAGTCCGAAAATATTATGCCTAAAAACCCGCTAAGTCGAAAACCTGCAAAAGGCGACTTAGGCAAAAGTAAGGGTTGAAAAAAGAAATAATAATAAAAAGCTCGCTAAGTTGAAAACCCGAAAGGGCGGCTTAGGCAAAAAGGAGCGTCCCGGTGGATTGAAAACCCGAGAGGGCGGTCCAGGCAAAAGTTAGGGACAAAGGCATTTCATTGCATCAGAGGACACTGATCATCGCGAACACACTTTCCGCATGAGAGCCATGTTTCAGTTCTTTCATCCTTGCCCAAAGCAAGATTCTGGATTAGTCTTAGTTATTAGCGTCAGTATGTGCCGTTGGATTCAATGTAACCTTTTCCCTTGTTGCCAATTTTAAAACATAATCATCTGTGGAGCTATGCCTTCAGCGAGCTGCCACCCTTTAATAAAAGATACCATTTTGTTACTTACATTCCTTGGTGCATTGCTCTTTGTTTTCTATTGTTATGCAAAATGCGTTTATTCTTAAAAATTTGAAAATGAAAGGTGCATTGTAGATTTTTCAAAACTGTTCTTCAAAAAAACGAAATTGAAATATAAGAAATTACTTTGACTAGTGGAAATTTCGGAAGGATCTCTTCACTCCCCGAAAATATCATTATTGCAGAAACACTTTCAAATCATTGCTCTAACACAGTCCCCAGTGAGACTATAAGCTGACAACCTTTTCTTGGGTAACTCGAAAGTGTCCCTCAGGTTTTCTTCTCCCCATGAGAAGGCGTGATACTGTGCACCCAAGCAGATTACTTTCTCCCTCAGAGAATTCAGAACATTTAAAACCAGATTTGGTTCCACCATTGATCCTTCTCACCCATGATTGACGTATTGGTTGCAGAGAACGCAGGGTATTTCCGTCGAGATGTTTATTTCATCTCTTGTCCCGTCTCTAGTCTGTTTCGTCGGCATACGCAAGGGCATAAGCATCACATGCCTATTTCATTACATATTCATTACATATTCATTACATATTCATTACATATTCATTACATATTCATTACATACTCATTACATACTCATTTCATAACATCCTGCATATTTACATACATAGACATCAACATACATTCATATTAACATATTCATTAATATATGCATTAGCATTCACAGGTTCGTTGTGTTTCACCGTCATTGGTTGTTACCGCCGAGTAACTGGGGGTTTGTCCGTTCTCTCCAAATAGATTGTCAGCCCTAAGCATAAAATACTTACTTGTTTCCAGTTTCCCCACAGAGCTCGATCCTCGTGGATGACGGTTACTTCAGCTATCTTTCCTCGCCAGGATAAGATATCTACCCTTCGGGTTCATTCCCTCGATGGAGTCTTGATTACCAGTCTTCTTTCTAGCTCGACCCTAGATTGAATCTCAGTCTTGTCGGTCGTCGATCCCAACCGGACGTGCATTTATTTTGCACCATCTAAAGGTTTTCACCATACCATGACGGATACGCGACTGTTCTCGCCCGAGAAGGTTATCATTGTACCCGGACGTGCATTTATTTTGCACTATCTTTCAACCAATCCTTTACAGATACATGCCAGTTCATGCCTGGATAATTTATTATTACAATCCTACATCTTACAGCATCGATATACAACATTTCTCACCTAAGAAGCCGATCCTATCTTCGTTATGACTCGCAGCAAATGGCCATCTCCATGGAGCAGTTGGGCTTCCATTTACCTGTCGTCTTGAAGTATGGGAGGTTTGAACCAAATCGTATTCAGGAGAGCACGATCTTGAAATACGGGGAGGTTTGAGCGAAATCATATTCAGGAGAGCACGATTCTGAATTATGAAGAAGTTCATTTATCCTTTAGTAAAAGAAGAAACCAAATCGTATTCAGGAGAGCACGATCTTGAAATACGGGGAGGTTTGAGCCGAATCATATTCAGGAGAGCACGATTCTGAATTATGAGGAAGTTCAATTAGCCCTTTTCATATTCAGGAGAGCACGATTCTGAATTATGAAGAATTTCATTTCCAAGAAAGAGCCGAATCATATTCGGGAGAGCACGATTCTGAAGTATGAGGAAGTTCAATTAGCCCTTTTCATATTCAGGAGAGCACGATTCTGAAGTATGAAGAATTTCATTTCCAAGAAAGAGCCGAATCATATTCAGGAGAGCACGATTCTGAAGTATGAGGAAGTTCAGTTCACCCTTTTCATATTCAGGAGAGCACGATTCTGAATTATGAAGAATTTCATTTACCCGAAGGAGCCGAATCATATTCAGGAGAGCACGATTCTGAAGTATGAGGAAGTTCAGTCAGCCCTTTTCATATTCAGGAGAGCACGATTCTGAATTTCATTTATCCGAAAGAGCCGAATCATAGTCAGGAGAGCACGATTCTGAAGTATGAGGAAGTTCAGTTAGCCCTTTTCATGTTCAGGAGAGCACGATCTTGAAGCATGAAGAAGTTTATTTATCCTTCAGTAAGAGAAGAATCAGAATCGTATTCCAGGCGCCGACCTTAAATGCGAGAAGATTTATTTATCAGATAAGCAGCAGCCTCTTTATTTGAGTGCTTATCCATTTTGGCACATAATGTCCCTTCCAACGATAAGTGACAGTTCTCCCGCGAGAAGCTTATCAGGGCATTTCCCATCAAAGTCCATTTATTTTGGCATACAGCCGGTCTTTACCCTGTATATTTGTTACGGAGTTCCGAAAAGTCCGTTTGATCCTGTCACGAGAGATAGTTTACAGAAGCGTGGATGTTATTCTTTGCTCAATGCTCCAGCATTCTGTAATCGATCTTGCAATCGTACGTGATCCAGTTTTATTTTTAGATTCCCCAGTGGAGGCCGTCTCACAGGTGTCATCTCCATTTGAGAATCTCGTTCCCAAAATGACAATTGGTCGTGTTCGCACCAGTTGACTATCATTTTTAGAATTCCTCAGTGTTGTACTGTGTCCCAGCGCGTCGTCTTCCCCAGTGTGTTCTTCTCGTAGCGTCTGTCCCTGTGTCGTAGTATTCTTCATCATTTTCGCATTCATCATTCCAGCATACGCATCATATCATATTCATGGCATCATCTGCATTAAGTTGTTCCCGCTTTGTCAATAGCATTGCATATCGTCGCATATAAGGGCAAAATTTTCGGTTATCTATATTTAAATCTCTCCACCATGATTCCTCGAGTTTCTGTCACTCAAATCGTCTGGTGTAGCCATTTAAATAGGGGCAACTGTAATACCCAAAATTTTACCCTTATATTTAGTCAGTCATTTCACATAGCATCTAATATGTACATTTGCTAACCACTAACAAGTTATGGAGGTGTTTTGTTTTGCAGATTTGGTTCCAGGGGTATTTTGGTCATTTTATGCAAATTCTGCTAATTCCTTGAAGACGGGCTGTTATTAAGTTCTGAGGCGTTTATTTACGTGGGTTTGATATCAATTTGGTTTGGAAAGTCTGATCTGTGGAACGGGGTTTAACAAGAGATCATTCTTCATCTTTAGAGGGACAACAGTGAAGACTTCTACTGATTGATGAAGTTTATTCATGTTGAAGTTATTAAGATTTGGATCGAATTAATTCAAGGATATTTGTCTGATAAGATTTAATCGGATGTTGAGATGTTGGCAAATTAAATCATGAAAAGGAAATGGGAAAATGATTTTAATAAATATGTGAAGTTCATTCATAATATTTTATTATTATTCGTAAAGAGCATTTTGATAGAAATTTGAATAATATTTCATCATGATTTATAAAAGGGAAATAATTCGGATAAAAAATGTATTATTGAATTATTTCATAATATTTTTTTATTACAAGTTACAGAGAAATAAAGATGGCATATCCTAAATCCTAAGTCCTAGAACTTCTAAGTGTCTTCGTGATGTCCTTGAGCTTCTCCGCAGAATCTCCAATTCACCTGCACATCAAAACAGAACAAACAGTATAGAAAAAATGTTAGAAGTTGTTTTTGACACTCTCAGAACAGTGTCATCATCGAGTGCCGGGAGTGGCACAACCGAAGCTGCGTCCTACCCCCCGTTACCGATCCGCGCCGTTGGCGTCAGATCAGGTAACACTTGTTCTTATCGTTACGGGACATCCGAGAGATAGAAGTGATAAAAGAAGCGGGACTGATTCGTTTTGCCGCGATTGGATTTCCAAACTGATACGAGAATAAGGCCACATGGTCAATCTGGACTCAGACCCGGATGTCGGCAGGTCTAAATCACTCTGTGCTCTAAGTTTTTTTTCAACACCTGAAAAGCCACAAACGCATCAGTATCAGATTCAGAACTTGGAACTCAAAACCTAAACAATTCATGAGTAGCATCAATTCTGAGTTCATGGAAAGTCAAGTCCAAACAGAACAAGAGAACTGAAATGCAAGCCAAAACTGCATCAAACTGCATCAATTCTGAACAGGACAGAAAATACAAACCAAACTATGGCATCAAACAATGCATCAAAAGGCAAGTTCGTGCGCAAGGGCAGGAAAAGAACATCCTACAAATCTGTCATAACAGAAAATTCCCAATAGGATCCAAAGAAAAGTGTAACAGCAGTTAATGCAAAAAGCAAGTTCAAACAGAACAAGAAGAATGAAGTACCCAAACAAGCTGCATCAAAAATGTACCAAAGGTTGTCAGTTAGGGGGCAGGCTTCAACCAATTCAGATGGCAAGTCACAAAATTGTGAAATAACTACACCAAGTTGCAGCACAAATCATAGCGCAGACAAGGGCTCAGTCAGAGCATCATTGCCCCAACAAACAAGTCACCTAAACGTGAATGATATCAAGTGAAGTTATCAAACCATACTCACGAGTGAAACCGAACCAGTTCAGAATGCAAACAGCACAAAATCATGGCACGACTTGTACCAGCAAGGACAAGCAAACATAAACATCTTAGTTCATGAAATAAGCAGGTGCACAAAACCATAGCAGTCCATATCAGTCGTCGCGGCTCAGATGAACATCATCGCCCAAACTCGCTATCAGGTAAATGTCTCAAGGCAACACAAAGCAACATTCGAATTCATAGTTGGACGATTGCCCAAAATATCAGCCCTGAAACGCAAGAAGCAAATATCATCAGCAAAAGTTCATCACAGGCTAATGATTAAAACAACTCAAATGGAACAAATGATAAACCACAAGCCCATAACTCATGGCAATCGCGGCATCATCGAAGAATACCCCTCGAAGGCTCAGACGAGCTATCATCATCGCCGTATACCTTTCCCGGCGTTTGACTCGACCTAAGCCTCAATATCAGCCCTCTTTGAAAGAAGAAGAGGAAAAGCTAACTGCATCAAAAATTGCCAAATCGAAAACGAGTCAGTTTCAATCAAACAAATCAGTTCGAGATCAAAAACGAATCAGCCAAGCAAATCAGTTCGAGATCAAAAACGAATCAGTACAGATCAGTCAAACAAATTAATTTCAGATATCAAACAGATCCAATGAAATCCAATCAAAGTCAGATAAAATCAGAATCGTATCAAAAATCCCAATCCAATCCTGAAAGAAGAAACAAGATTCAATCAGTACCAAGCAAATCCAATCAGCATGAATCCGAAATTGGAAAAAAGTTCAATCACAAGGACATACGTTCCAAAAATCCCAAATCGAATCATCAAAATCAAATCTCAGCCAAAAATAGCACAAATCCAACACGGATTAAAGGCCCAAAAGATAAATCAAAGTGATATATAAAAGGATGTTTTCACCTGTGAGAAAGGGGAGTAGCCGTGAGAAAGAGGAGAACACACAAAATCGCAAACCCTAACTAACGAAGGAGATCGCGAAAACCCTAAGCGATCGCGAGAGAAAGAAGAAGGTTCACCGGCGCCGTTTCAAACAACAGCGGGCAAACCCCTTCAAGGCTCATATTATATCATCTTCATCGCCGTCAAGATCACCTTCAAAATCATCGTCAGAATCTGGGTAGAGAGATTACTATTTCATGTATTTTTGTTGTTTTATTCATGTAGGGAGAAGAAATCGAGGCCATGAAGCAAAACGGAAAAGTAAAGTAGCGAGAGAGATGAGAGAAGAAGAAGACGTGAATGGCGCCGCAAGTAACATTAGGGTTCCCAGAACCCTAAATGTTTTTAGTTAAACCACTAACCGGGTTGGGTCCGGGTGTGATGACCGGCCCAACCCCCCCCCCCCCCCCCCTTTATTTATTTTATTTTGTTTTGTTTTTTTAAAATTTGTTTTATGTTTTTTTTAAAACTGTTTTTTAACATTTTATTTTTATAATTCACAAAACTGTTTTTAAAAATAAATAAATAAAGAAAAAACATTTTTATGTAAATATTAAAAATAAATAAAAAGTCCTTTTTTTAAAAAAAATAAAATAAGAAAAACTTTTCTTAAGAATATTAAAATTAAAACCTTTTTAAAAGAGTAAAACATTTTTAAATTAAACTTTTTTTTGCAAGCTAACATTAAATTATTTAAGATTCTTTAAATAAAGCAATAATAAAAATCTCAAATTTGCATCTTTTTCTTTATTGTTTCGTAATTAATTTGATTGCCGCCTAACTCTGCCCACTAATGTCGTTTGTTCATTTTGCAGCTCATTATATTTACCATCACTTATTTCATTTTATTTCATTATCATATTGTATATGTTTCTCTCATGTAACCTCGCGAACTCTAATAATCGCGCTTTAATTCCTGCTCTTTAAATTTCTGCTTGCATAGTTAAATTAGGTCATTATTGCATAATTCAATTTCTCCCGTATTCATCAGTTATCCTGCCGCATTGCACACATCCGAAGGTTAGGTCTAACTGTTTGGCCGCCGCGCCAATAGTCCTCAACTTCAAACCCTTACAACTTCAAACCCTTACAACTACAAACCCTAATTTTCACAAATGCCTCGCCGCAGGCAAGATTACAATTTTACCCCTAGCATTAGGTCAAAGAGCCGCCGCGCCCATTTTAGGGTTTCCCGCCGCGGAATCCCTAATTTAACCCTAATTCACTTAACAATTCAACGTAGAGATTTGGAGTTTCTACACTCCACGTAAGCGTGTCCTTAAGATGCGTTTATTCCCCTTGAGACCTTGACCACAGTCAAGAAGTCTCTAACCTCCCTTTTGAGGGGAACTACGATTACTCTGATTCCACTCCCGTAAGGATACGTAGGCACAAGATGCGATGTCTTGCCGAGTAAAATTAGAATTAACCCCCTTAGGTCTTCTTTCTCACTTTTAATCCTTTGTACATATACCTTAAGCAAATAAATAAAGCAAATAGTAAACATCTAAACAAAAGGTTCCTGTAGAGTACTACAGAAGTTTAGGGTGCTAATATCTTCCCTAAATTTAACCAACCCCCGAACCCTAGATCTTTCCCCGCATTGTGTTTACGATGCAAAAATAGGTTTTCCCTCTTTTGACCTTTTCCTTCGGATAAATCAAAGAGCGGTTGTGAATTGAATTGCGATTCAAACTCATTAATAGTTTGTGATCCTATTTCCACCGCAACAACGATCTACTTTGTTTCTATGTCTCAAGAACGCAATAATGGCACAGAATCAAGGCTTAAAATGAGAGATATGGTGATTTTGAATTTACCTAGTGGAGCACCTCCACTGGGTCTTGTCTTGAGCTGAAACTCTGAACAAACCACCCTGAAACGTTCCAAATGCCTTAAGGAAGCTTTTGATCAACTCAATTTGGCTTGCAATTGTGTGTAGATCCAAAAACGATTTTCCACTTGCTCTATCTTTTTTCAACTTTCTATTTCAGCCAAATCAACACCAAAACGAGCCCTCTAGGTCTGGGAAGTTTTCTAATCTTATATATGCTGGGTTCAGATGAGAATGGTGCTCCAATTCAAGTCCCAAAGCCCAATTCACAAATCAATTTTTCACACTTTTTCCACTTGCCATACGTGTGTTTTTCCACTGCACCAACCTGGATTTTGCTTCAAATTAACTCCAAATGACTTGAGCTGATCAAAGGGCCAAGAATTAAGCCTTGCTTTGATCTTATGGTTGATTTCCAACTTGTTACTTCAAGATGAAGAAACCATGAAAATGACCAGTTTAAAGACCTCAAATTTCAAATGTGAAAATGGCAATGTCTTTGAAACATTATTTGCACTCAGAAAATGCACAAATTTGCCTTGAGAAAGTTCAAAATCATTTAAATCTCAATTTCTCATTTTAAGCCTTCTTTATGAAAAATTCAAATCCCAAATCTTCAATCCTAGCTCCCACCATGACAGGAGATGATTTTGTAATGCAAATGGCCCTATTTGGATCAAGTTTCATGTTGAAAAGATTTCCATTTGAAGTGTGCAAGTTGGTGAAATGGACCTATAATTTTATGACCTATAATCTTACTTTCTCAAAATACCCCTGACTTGTAACCCTCATAATTTGAGTTCTACCAATCAGATGAAAGACTTCTAATACATTTCGGAAAGCTAAGACCAAGATCTAAAACTTTCATGTTAACCAAAAGTTGAGTAGAAACATCGTTATAGGTAAAAAGTGGCTTGGAAGTTGGTTGACTTTTGTTGACCAAAATCACATTCATCTAATGACCTGTAACTTGTCTGGATCATAACTTGAGTTCTATAAATCCAATCAAGGACTTCTAGTACTCAAAAGAAAGCTAAGAACATGCTCTACAAGTTCCATGTTGGCGAAAAGTTGAGATGAGACTTGTATCTTGAGGTAGGTGATCTTGAAGTCAGGCATTAAATAGGGAATTTTACCCTGAGAACCCTAATTTAGTAACTTCTCACACTCTTGATCCTTGCTGAATTGATCTTGCAATGATGTATTAGACCTCTCAACACAACATCCCATGACCATAGATTCTTTGAATTGAGTTTCAACCTCCTTCAATTTCATAGTTAACTAAGGATCTACCAGATGAAAACCCTAGATGCCACACTTTTGGCTGGGGCTTGTTCCACTTCACCCAACAACTTGAATAAGCTCCAAATGGCTCTCAAGGCACTCAATAAGCTCTCTCAACATCTCATACCCATAATCATGCAGTCACAATCCTCTGCTGCTCTTCAGTTGGCCTCCAAGTTAGGACCTAACCCACACACATCCCTCTATCTTTTCACCAGGCTATTGACCACTTCAAGATGTCCTGATGACCATTCAAGCTTGAGTAACAAATCTTGCTTAGGTTCAATTCTTTGAGAAGACTTCTCTTGCTATGTACAACCTCTTGATCCCCTGTAAAATGAAATATGATATGCAATGCAAATGCTAGAACAAAATGAAATGAAATGAAACATAAACCAAGTTAAGGAAAGGTTGAGAAAATTTTGGGGTACAACAACAGCTACTCATGAGACAAGTTTTTAACAACAATCAAGAATTGACAAACTCAGCTTCCAAGCTAGTTTTGGGATATAATAGTTGTAAGTTTAACATAACAATGTCTAAACCATCTAAACAAACCAAAAATCATAAGCATGATTCATAATGAGGAGGTTTAGGGCTACATACCTCTTGTAGACCTCCAAAAGCAAGCTAGCAGCTTTAAGCAAGATGTTCCTCCTTCCTTTGAGCAAGCCTTGAGTTTTCTTCCTTTAGAAGCAATAAGTGGTTTTTTAGGGCAGTGGTTGTTTTAGGTTATGGAAAGTTGGTATGGCCTAAATGGGGAGTGTTCAAAGTGTCATAATGATGGAGAATGGTTTATGTGGGGATTTGGCATGAAATGTGCATAAAAGTCAAACTTAGGTGTGTGAGAAGTTGACTTTTAGATTTATGGTGTTTTTGATGAAACTATTTATTGGAATAGATTCAAATGGTGATTTTAAGTTTGTGTGGATGGTCTTTATGGTGGTTTCATGGCTAGAAATGATGCTGGTGTGAAAAATGCAAAGAGACAATTTTTGGTGGTTTTGTGACTTTCTTCACTTTCAAGCAAGGAGGGAAAGTGTGAGAGTTGTGTGTTCCTTGTATTTTGGATAGCTCTGGTATACCTAAAAGAGTGGAAGGAAGCCTCTATTTATAGGCCATGAGAGGGGTTTGGGGCAGATTTGGCATTTTGGTCTTGGAGGGAAATTTTGGAAGAAAACCTGTCCAAGATTTGGTACAGCTGCACACTCAACTCCTTGGCTCAATTGTGATGCACAAATCAATTGGAATAAGGGTCATGGAGGTGACTTAAGTGAGGCTAGAGTGTAGGGAGGCTGCAGCTACAGATTTCCATTGAAAAGTTTCTCTTTCCTCTTTGACTTTTGAATAAAATAATGGCAACTTGCTTTGCCAATCTTGTCAAGCCTTTCAAGCCTTCACCTCTTCTGCATTTTTACTCATGATTCCCTCTAATTATCAGATCAAATGTTAATAAAATGGTTGAGAATGATTCAAGTGGATGAAAAGTGGATTTGTGACAAAGTTGGAATAGTGCATTCAAGTGTTGGGACCCCATCTTTTGGATTCGAAACTCTCAGATCATAAGGGCTATGGAGGAGTTCTAGTACTTTTTGGAAATATCTCATGGAGCTCTACAACTTTCATGTTTTGGGAATTTTCAAATTCCAAGTGGAACTAGGTCAAAAATCCTCTTGAAGTTGACTGAAAACATGACTTAAAAGTGCTAAAAACTTGGAATTTCACTAAGTGTTTTCCCCTCTTGTAATGATTTTGATCATAACTCCCAATATACTCATTTTTTGCAAATGGACCACTGTGACACTTTTGTAGGACTTGTCAAGACCTTTCTAACAAGCTTTGAATCACTCCATTTGAACATGTGGTTAAGAAGTTATGGCTTGGCCCTTTTCAAAATCCTAATTTCCCGACTTTTCGATTACTTCTCAATTCTTGATCCAATGGTCACTAAACTTCTTGGATAGGTGTAATATTTTATTAGGAACATATTTTCTTCAAACTTTAAGGTCAAATTCTTTATGGTCAAAGAGTTGACGTTTTGGTCAACGAAACAGTCGATCGATAACTATCGGATCGAATGTTGATGTTCTGGGTCTTTTGAGGTCTTGAAACTTCTTGAGTGGACTTCACTAATCCATATGAGCTTCACGGACCATGATTCCATCATTGGAACACCTTTTAAATCAAAAGTCAAACTACAGTTGAGTTTTCCTTATCAGAAACCCTAATCGGGGATCCTGAACTGCATTGTTCTTGATCTTTGGGTGACCACCTCAAATTGGATTCATACTTGATCCAATAGAGTATCTTTGATGATGTACCTTTTCTTCCATGTAGTCCAATGATAGGAAAATCATCTTATTTGGAATGGAAAATAAAGAACCAACCCAATCCTTACCTTGTGAACCCACATGCTCGATATGCAATAGAACGATGTATGATATGACGAATGTAGGGTATAAAAGACTAAAGATGAAAATGAGGGTGTGACAATCCTGACAGACTGATGTCACGACATCCTGTAAGACATCATGTGATTACTCCTAGTTTTACCAAAATTCCTGCCAATCAAGAACTAACACAAACCTTCTAGAGTTTGGTACCTTCAAAATATTAGCAATATTCTTCTAAGTTTTGATAATATCAACACCCACCAATGCTAATCTAAATTATAATTCTTAAAACTTCTTCAAACCCACTTTTTATCTACTCTTTCCTTTAAAAGAACTGTCAGTCTCTACCGATAGATTGTGTTCTTCATATGCAGAATATTCATCAAATACTTTAGCCCTAACCCATAAAAATTCCTTACAAGATAAGGGTAAGTTGGTCCATTCGGCATATCAATGAATGAAGACCACTCTTGTACTCTGAATTAGCTCCAAAGAACACACCCATTTTGATTAAATGAGTCGAAGTCAACAATTTATTCCACCAAAAGCTTCAAATCATTCTGATTGACAACCATGGTTTTGGGTTTGACAGACATACTTTTTCCAGATTCGACGATCATGTGTGCATGTTGAGCAGCTAATGCGGACACCATTGTAAAAGGAGATTTTTAGGGTTTCTAGGGTTCTATTTTTGGAAAAGGGGTTTTCAGAGGAAGTTTGAGAAGAAAAAAGTGTGGGAAGTGAGAAAGTGAAGTGTGTGTGTATGATATAAATAGAGTGTTTTGAGTGAAAGAAGGATTTTAAACAAAACAAAACATAAAGACAAAAATAAACAAGAAGCAAAGTAATAAAGGAAAATAACCAAAATTTGAGGAGTTTTTACTCAACAGTTATAATCCACATGTCAGAAGACATTTCAAATTCATGACATATATGAGGATAGATGCCAAAGGAAGAAACAGTAGTTTTGCCCACTTGTGTGCATATCAGAGGCGGTTAATCTTATTCTTAGTATTAGAGGTTAAGATGTTTCAGTGGCTTTACTCAATAGTTTTATTTATTTTAAGCCATTTTGTTACCACGGTTGGAACTTCCAACCGTGGTGAAAAGTCAATCAGGGTCATGGGGAAATATAAGGGTGTTTATTGAGTTTCTTCATTGTCCTTAAATAAATTTTGTTATCCATTTAGTGAGTATCAATGCTCAAGATACTACATTTAGTGATCCGCATGAAACTCAAAACTTAGATGAACTTCCAACTTAGACGAACTTCATCTTCTACCTGCAAATATCAACTTCCATTTACGACACTCTATTTCTCCATTAAACCAAGCTCGGAAATATCATTTTTTCCATAAACAAAACTCAAAAACATCATTTTTTTTCATTAATAAATTTCAGAAATCCATCACCTCTTCTCCAACTTGAATAAGACAAGAAAAACATAGATTCAACTTGGCAATGTTAGTTATTGTCGTTCTTTTTATTTTTCTTGTTGTTTATTTTTTTGGTTTTTGTTGTTGTTGTTGTTCTTGTAGTTATTCTTGTTGTTGTTGTTGTTATTGTTATTGTCGTTCTTCTTCTTCTTCTTATCGTGTTATTGTTGTTGTTTTTGTTTTTATTCTTGTTGTAGTTCCTATTTTTGTTCTTGTTGTTGTTCTACTGTTGTATTTTATTTTATTAAAAGACATATAATAACGGTTGTTTAAAGTAACCATTGTGATATGGTGCACACTACTTAACTTATAATCACAGTCACACGACCGTGAAAGAAAGAATCATATATATAATCACACCTTACCTCACAATAGTTGGTCGAATCTGATTATATCTTTTTTTCAACCGTTATTTCCATTGTGGTGATAGAACCACGGGGCCAAACTAAAAATCTCAATGCACTATTAAATTAGACACATGATAGAATTCTGAAGTCAACAAAAAAAAGATAGAAAAATCAATTGAGTTTTATGATGAACTCAACCGATTTTTTGATGATCATGTCATTGATAGAGTTACAACTTGTCATTATATTTTCTCTAAGGAAAACATTATTGGGGATAGAAATTTGATGGGTAGGATATGATTTTAATTTCTTAAAGATAGATAGTTTTAAAATGTTGATAGGATTTAGATTTTCTCCATTTATCTAATCGAAGTCATGTTCATATTCAAAATTTCTTGTTTATTTTCTATAAAATTTGAATTTATTTATTTGTATTATATTTTTTTTAAAAAATATTATAATTTATTTATTTGAATATTAATTTTTTTAAAATTTGAATTTATTTATTTGAATTATAATTTATTTGAATTTATTTGTTGTTGTGTGAATTATGTCCTACGCCTAGGGCTGACAATGAACCGAACCAACTCAAAAATAGTTCAGAACTCAGTTTGATTATAAAAATGGTTGAACTAAGTTTATGAACCAAATGATTTGAATATGAGCGAAAAATTAAGTTCGTTAACTAAATGAGCTGAACTTGAACTATACATAGTTCGACTCGTTAGGTTCATGAGTCAACTCGATTACATACGAGAAGAATTATATTGCCTTTAAGATTAGTTTAAAATATTTACTAAAAATCTTGGAAAATTTTAATCTTCAATTTAGTAATTTTTGAATTAGACTCTCAAATGTATGTCTTGAAAGTTGTGTAGATTTTGAATTAGTAGATTTCTGAGATAAAGTTAAATTTCAATATGATAACTTTTATTTTATTTTAATATTTTATTTATAAAAAAAAATATTAATTTAAAATGTCAAATAAATTTTAAAAAAAATAGATTTAAAAAATAGCTTTAAGACCATGAACCATGTGAACTGAACCTAATGAGATGAACCTAACGAGTTGAACCGAACTGCTCGTGAACTTATAACGAGTCGAGTTTGAGTTTTAAAAAAAGTTCGTGTCGAACTCGAACCGAGATTTAAGCTGAACTAATTCTTAACGAGTCGAGCCGAGCTGAGGCGAGTTCGACTCGACTCGACTCATTTCCAGCCATACGGCTATGCCCATTTAGATGAATAAAATCACATATAAGCTGAATAAATAGTTAAAATCCTTTCTATTTTTGATAAAAGAAAATCTTATGTTTTAAAATTCATAGTTTATCTTTCTAATCCAAATAATGCATACAAATAGGATGTTCACAATATAGTTTGTAAATTTGAGGCAAAAACTCAGTCCACCTTAACATAACTCGATTTTGAATAATTAATTTAAAAATTCTGATTCGGTCTTAATTCAACTTTATGTTTTAATTTAGATTAATTTTTATATATTTAAATCATCAATAATATTTTCTATTAAGATTAAAAATAAGTTAATAAATGTTAATAAATAATATATTAAATATAATATATAATATTGATCTGACCTTATCAGAAGGGGATCAATGACCTGCCACGCGTCGTTGTTCTGCTAGCTGTTCACCGAAAATATGGAAGATGAGGGGGGTGTAGCTGCAAGACACTCTGATGCCAAAGTAAGTAATGGACCAGAGTGGGAGCAAATATAGAATAGAGGTTAACAATTGAATACCTGACCCTCTAGTGAAATAGGGTATTTATAGTGAGACCCCAGCGCAGGGCCAACAATCACTTGTGTTGGGCTGGACTGTCAGGCCCAACCCACGTGACTACTAGGGCTTACGTGGCGTAGTGAAGACCAACGCGTGGTCTTCGCCCTAGTTCAACCGTCTCGTGATCTCCGGAAGATGGGTTGATCATTTCTTTCGGAGGTGGGTAGTTGGCTGATGACGTGTCTCCGTGGAGGGGGCACGTGGAGAACGTTGGGGAGACATGTTGTTTTGCCCGACAGGGGAGTGTTCTGCCCGACACTGAATAACTTGGGCCTTCCCTAACTAGTACTGGACTGGGCGTGCTCGACGGATGGGCAGGTCTGGGCCCAGACCAGAACAGGAGCCCCTTAAGTCGTAGCTCTATCGTGTAGGAGCGAGGACTTGATGGTACTGTGCCGGAAAGGAGGAATGCGCGAGTGAGCCTCTTCGCGGGTCTGCTGTGCCGGGGCGAGGAGCGTGAGGAAGAAATTTGTCGGTCTGCCTGATCGAGGATGCGGGAGCATGGGAGTCTTGGTCTTGTCGGGCCACTAGGTCGAGGAGGCGGACGGACAGCATGTCCTCGCCTGATCGTGCTCGCGGGGAGGATGAAGGGACGCGACTGTTTCAAAGTCACGTGTCCCACAGTCAGTGGGCCACGTGAGGCGGCTACCCTAGGGTACTTGAGTGCCTAGGGGCGCTTCGAGTCCCGTGCTGAGGGTATAAAAAGGAAGGTCCCTGCCCATTTACCATTTTTCACTTTCACTCACTTACGCACGTGATGATCAGATTCCGCGCTTGTATTTGTTTGCTAGCACCACCGCAACCACCACCGCATACTCCGCTGTTACACCTAACTCAGTAAGTTCCCCTTTTCCCTATCTTTTACTTATTCTACACTTTGATGCTGGTGTCGGGGTGTGATGAATGCCCCGAGGAGAGGGAGGGTCCTCCGCCGCACTTGGTGGCGTGTTTTTAGGTTTATGATGAGGACCCCGAGGATATTTTAGGGTGGTAGCATAAATACCCCAGGGACATGTATTAGTTTTAGATGAGTACCCCGGGGACGCATGATATGACTAGATGCATGCCCCGGGGACGCTGACGGGCATAGGATGAATCCTCCGAGGAGGGATGACCACGTGGTCGCTGCTGCCGTTGTGGTTGTTGTCCCCGTCGCCATTTCACTTGACCTGCGGTGGAAGGGTGGATTTGATCTTGGCCATCGAATTCATCATTTCCTTCTACTTTTCTGATGAATATAACTTCATGGGTCCCTGGGACCATGGATGTTGATGTGGAGTCTGAGGCCCAGGCTGCCCAAGTACGAACCCGGTCAGTCGAGGATTGGGTTGCCAAAGAGTCGTTGAGTACGTCCTCGTACTTCATTGATGAAGAGACCGGCGCCTTTGCGACCGTCGAGGATAGGTGCACGAATTCCCCTATTAGTTGGCAGGTATATCGGCCCCGCGAGCATCACCGTATCTGCTCGACGTTCGGGAGAATGAGGTTCCCTATGTACGAGTTTTGTTTTTGGAAGGCCGGTATCAGGCTGCCCTTCATATATTTTCAGTTTGGGGTCTTCGACTGGTTGAAGTTGGCTCCCTCACAGCTGCATCCCAACCCGATAGCTTTCATCCGGGCGTACGAGCTCGTCTGTAGGCATCTTGAGGTCGGGGCTACCTTATCGCTTTTCTTCCGCCTCTTCCACCTGCAGGGGCAAACGGTCGATGGTCGGCACGGGTGGGTGTCGCTGAAGCAGCCGAGGAGGCTCTTCCGCACCTACATGGACTCTGTCCGGGACTTCAAGGCGCGTGTTTTCGTCGTTCGGACAGTATCTTACGAGGCGTATGCTTCGTTGTTTTGGCAAGAATATCGAGTAGTGGACAGGCAGCGAGAAGCCGTTATGGTGCCAAGGGTGCCTCTAGAGTGGACGGAGGAGCACTTTACGAAGGGCACAAACCACTACATAGTGCGGGCGAGGACCATGGACGAGGAGGACTTGGAGGGCTATCAAAAGATAGTATCCTTTGTGACCAGCTTACCCCCGGCTTGATTGGTGATGCTCGGCGACAACTATATCCGTGACAGCCAAGGGCGCGTTTGCTAACAGAAGAGGTTAATTAACACAAAGGCTCTGCTTGAGTGCTTGTCTCGTTTTCTAGGTGGTGGTCGACCTTCTAGATGTTCCCGGGCCTGCGTGCTCGAAGTCTACGGGCCTGCGCGCCAATATTTTGTTAAATTTTGTTAAGTATTTTTGTCGGGCCTGCGTACCCTTTTGTGGTCTAATTAACTACTGGGTTAGTGCCCTCCTTTTGATAATATGATATTTTTGTTTAAGTGTGCGCTCGTTTATATTCGCATGTTGGTATGCCCATTTTATTTCTGCATGTTTGTATGCTTGCCATGTTTATTTGGGAGTGGTAGCTCGACAATTCTTGTGTCTGATAGTGTAGGGAACTGGTCGGTTGACTGGTGTGGTTACCTGGTCAGTTAAGGGGGTGGACCACGATAGGGTGCTATCCCTGCGGTGTGAACGTCCCATCGTGAGCTGGGTGTTCTGCCGATCATGGTACTGCGACGGTGACTCTCGATCGAGGGGTCCTCCATCAAGCAGAGCATTCTTCCTGCACAAATAAAGGCAGAGGCTTGCTATCTCGTTGATTTCGAGGAGACGCGATCGTACCGTGTCGCGCTCCTGTGGTCGCGATGCATGTCATCGCGGGCAGTGTTTTACTGTAGTACTTTTTTAGCTTTTCAGTGTTCCATGGTCGAGCTATCTGGTCCCCGTGTAGATTTTCGAGGTAGTAGGCCCCGTGCTCCGTATTGTCTCGGACACGATAAAGGCCTTCCCAATTTGCTGCAAGTTTGCCCTCGTGTGAGTCCTTCTGGTTTCTTCGTAAGACCAGGTCAATGATTTGGAATTTGCGCTTTAGGACTTTGTTGTCGTAGCAAAGGGCGATTTTTTGTTTCAACGTGGTTTCGCGGAGAGCTGCTTCTGATCAGATCTCTTCTACTAGGTCAAGCTCTTCCTGGAGAGCCTCGTCGTTAGTTTCCTCCTCAAGGGGACATTCGGTCCTTCTGGACGGATCCCTTATCTCCACTGGAATTACTGCCTCGGTTCCGTACGTGAGCCGAAATGGGGTTTCCCCGATGGTCGAATGGGGCGTTGTTCGGTAGGCCTAGAGCATGTTGTGGAGCTCCTAGACCCATCCTTTCTTGGCGTCGCCGAGTCTTCATTTTAGGCCTCGGAGAATTACTCTGTTCGCGGCTTACGCTTGGCCGTTCGTTTGTGGGTGCTCGACCGAAGTGAAATGGTGCTTGGTCCCGAGTTTAGTGACGAAGTCTCAGAAATTTCTGTCGGTGACTATGGCGAGCAGGACGCCGAACTTGGCAAGGATGTTCCTCTTATAGAAACGGAGTATATTATGCACTGTGATCTTGGTGAGGGCTTTGGCCTCGATCCATTTGGTGAAGTAGTCGACGCCCACTATCAGATACTTGTTTTGATAAGAGCCTAAGGTGAATGGACGGAGGATGTCAATCCCCCACCAGGAAAATGGCCAAGGGGAGGATAAGGACTTGAGCTCGCTCGGAGGGGCGAGGTGCATGTCCCCATGTCCCTGACACCTGTCGCACTTCCTAACGTGTTCCTTCGTGCCCTCCTGCATCATCAGCCAGTAGTACCCAGCCCGTAAGGATTTCCTCGCCAAGGACCGTCCTCCGAGGTGTTGTGTGTTGATGCCTTTGTGTACCTCTTGTAGGATGGCCGAGGCTTGGGTTTTGTCGATGCATTTGAGGAGGGGGATCAAGAAGCCCCTTCGGTATAGTTTGTTGTCGAGCAGAACGTACGAGCAGGATCGTCGTTTGACCGTACTGGCCTCCTTAGCATTCTTGGGAAGGCGTCCCGTGCTGAGGTAGGCATGTATTAGGGTCGTCCAACAATTGGCGTCCCCGATGGCATTGACATCGAGCAGCATTTTCTCCCTCTCCATGCTTGGTTGGGCGGGGATCTCCTAGACGACGGATTTGTGTCCGCCCTTCTTTTTGGTGCTCGCCAACTTTAAGAGGATGTCTACCCGAGTGTTCTACTCGCGAGACACGTGTTGTACTTCCACGGATTCAAAGCTCTTCATTCGTTCCATTATGAGGGCTAAGTACTCGGCCAGGTTATCATTCTTTGCCTGGTATTCGCCTCGGACTTGCGAGGCGACGAGCTGGGATTCCGTGAAGATTTTTATTTCCTTGGCTCTGAGATCTTCTGCCAGGAGGAGGCCGGCCAAGAAGGCTTCGTATTCTTCCTGACTGTTTGTCCTAGGGAAGGCCAGCATTAGGGAGACATCTACGACTTTTCCTTCCTCGTTATCGAGGATGATGCCCGAGCCGCTTCCCAAGGGGCTCGAGGCGCCATCGACGAAGATGGTCCACTTGTGAGCCCCCGGGGTTAACTCTGTTGTGGGGGTCATCTCGGCGACACAGTCGGCCAGGAGTTGGGCCTTGAGGGATTTTCTGCCTTCGTAGACGATTTCGAACTCGGAGAGCTCTAGCGACCACTTCAGCATGCGCCCAGCCATGTCGGATCGGTCGAGCAACTGCTTGATGGTCTGTTCGGTTCTGACCACGATGGGGTGGGCCAAGAAGTAGTGTCGGAGCCTCCTGGCCACGTTGATTAGGGTCAGTGTGACTTTCTCGATCTGCTGGTATCTGACTTCTGAGCCGTGGAGGGCTTTGCTTGTGAAGTAGATCGGTTTCTGCCCATCAGGGGTTTCCCGAATCAGCATGGCGCTTACGGCTTCATTCGATACGGCCAAGTACAAGTAGAGGACTTCCCCGACATTAGGCCTTGTCAGGACGGGTGGTTCTGACAGGACACGTTTGAGTTTGCATTCCTTCGTCCATTCAAACGCATCTTCCTTTCTCAATAGCTTGAAGAAAGGGAGGGCATGTTGTGCGGACTTGACGACGAAACGGGATAACGACGCGAGCTTCCCGTTGAGGGATTTTATCAATTTCTTCGTGCTCGACGTTGCAAGCTTGGAGAAGGCCCGACACTTGTCTGGGTTTGCCTCGATACCCCGTTCGGTCAGGTAGAACCCGAGGAACTTCCCCGCGCATACTCTGTAGGTGCATTTCTCCAGATTGAACCGCATCCTGCCCCTCATCGTCATCTCAAAGACTTTCTTGAGGTGCTTTATATGATCGACCTCCGTGCAGGATTTGACGATCACGTCGTCCATGTAGACCTCGAGCATGTTGTTGATCTCTCCTCGAAAGACTTTGTTCATCATCCGTTGGTAGGTGGCGCCGGTGTTTTTTAGGCCGAAGGGCATTACATTGTAGTAGTAGTTGCCCGACTCGGTCATAAACACCGTGCTCTGTTTGCCGGCCTCGGCCATGAGGATCTGGTTGTACCCCGAGTATGCGTCCATGAAGGATAGTAGTTTGAAACCCGCCTAGTTGTCGACTAGCTTGTCAATGTTGGGGAGGGATAGGCGTCCTTAGGACATGTCCGGTTGAGATCTGTGTAGTCAACGCACATCCTCCATTTTCCATTAGATTTCTTGACTAATACAACGTTAGACAGCCAGATTGAATACCGGGCTTCCGAAATAACATTTGCCTCTATGAGGTCTTTTATAGCTTTTTCATCCGCCGCCGACTTTTCGAGGGACTACCTACCCCTACATTGTACAACGGCCTTAGCAGCCGGGTTGACGGAGTGCTGGTGGAAGGTGACCTCAGTGTCGAGTCCAGACATCTATGCAGCGCTCCAGGCGAAGAGGTCAGCGTTCTCCCGGAGGCAGGCCTTCAACTGCTTCCTGTGTGGACATCCCCACTCCGATCTTTACGGTCCTCATTGTGTCGACATCGAGGATTACAATCTCAAAGTCCCCGTTTAGAATGGGGCGCGTTGGATGGATAGGCTGCCAGTTGGTGGTTGGGGGAGTGTCTCTGTCTTCGTCTTCGTGAGTCAGCTCTTTGGTGAAATGGCAGTCGAGGTCTACGGCGTCGACGTGAACCTTCGGTTCGCTCTTCGGTGCGGGGGAGGGCTTAGTCGCTTTGGTCGCGGGACCGTTTGTACTAAGTCCCTTCATTGCTGCTTTGAAGCACCGGCGGACTGCTTCTAGATCCTCGTTGAGTGTGACGACGACTCCTTGTCTGGTGTAATACTTCATCTTCAGGTGGACAGTCGATGGCATCGCGGTCAGTTCGGCCAATGTCGTCCTGCCTAGGATGTAGTTGTACAGCGATGGGCATTCAACGACCAGGAAATAGACGTTGATTTCCCTGGCCGTTTCCTTTGCCCCAAAGATGATCTTGAGCTCCACGTATCCCCATAACCTGGTCGTCGTCCCGTTGACACCCTGGAGGTCAAACCCAAGGTAAGGCATCAGGTTGGTCTCGTCGAGCTAGAGCATCGAGAAGAGGTGGGTATACATGATATCTACTGAGCTCCCTCCATCGACCAGGATGCGACGGACATCAAAGTTGGCCATTTGTGCCCGTATCAGCAGGGGTGTGGCCGAGTTGGGGGCTCCCCCGAGGAGCTCCTCGAGATAGAAAGTGATCGGGTTGGATTGTCCTTGGAACTTATCGAGTGTGCTCATATTTCCTGAGTTGTTGTTTATTAGTTCGTCGAACTTTCTTTTAACTGACCCGATCGTGAGCTTGCTCGGGGTCTTGCTCGAAATGACCATTGCCTTGGGGAAGTATTCCCACTGGCTAACGGAGCGTATTGGCTCCTCGGGTAGCTGGAGCTCGGCAGGGAAACCGAATTATCTTAGTGCGAACCGGCCCTCAGGTCAGCCGATGCTGAGGGCCACCTACTGGCCAAAATCATTGTCGGGAGGGGGAGGTCTTCGACTCTTTTGGCCTCGGGAGCCTCCTGCCGCGAGGGTTCTCCTCCCCGGGTGTACCTTTTCAAATGTCCGTCCTTGATTAGAATTCTGATTGCATCCTTCAGGTGGATGCAATCCTCTGTCACGTGCTTGTGGCTTCGGTGGAAGCGGCAATATTTAGATTTGTCCATGTTGCCTTTGGTGGGTGCCGGTTTTAGAAAGCGGACACCTCCCCGGATAAATTCTGAGTTGGTGCACTCAGCCAGTATGCGCTCGTGGGAAGCAACTAGTGTCGTATACTCGGTAAAACGACAAACTGGGGCCCGCTGCTCCCGAGGTTCGCGGGGATGATCCTCTCGTCGCCGGTCTCCCCCGCGCCGGGGGCTGATGCTTCATATCGGGACCCACGGGGGGTTTCTTGATTTCAGGTTTCACGGGCAGTGTTGGCGGCCTCTCGAGGAAGTTCTGGAGGGTGTCTGGTCGGTGGATGGCCACAGCCTCGTAGAACTTAGAGCCTCGGTGTAGGCCTTGCTCCATCAGGTAGCGCTTCATATCGTCTGAAGTCGTTACCTGGACCGCCTCCCTCGTGAACCTCTCAATGTAATTTCTGAAAGGCTCGTATGGGGCCTGGATGATGGCGCCCAGTGCGGCCTCCGCCTTCGGATGTCGCCTCGATGCCATAAAGTGCCGCGAAAATAGGTCCTTCAGGACTCTCCATGATGTGACAGACTCAAGCTCCAGGCTCTTGTACCATGCCATGGCTCCCTTCCTCAGCATCGTCGGGAAGAGCCTGCACTTGATGGCTCCCCGGACGTTTCTGTAGTCGAGCATGGCCTTGATGTCCTCGAGGTGATCGTCTGGGTCCGAGGTACTGTCGTGTGTAGAGAGAACGAGTGACTTTTCCATCCCGTGAGGGATGGGGGTTGCCATGATTTCCCGTGACAAAGGGGTCCTGTAGTCGTCCCCGTCGCTGCAGACGGGGGACTAAGGAGGCGACTGGTCGTGTCGAGGAGGCTGATTGCGTCCCCTTGGTCTTCTGGTCGGGGCTTCAAGCCTGTCCGACCTTGGCTCCGGAGTGCGCCTCTCCTTCCGGGATGGTGATCTAGAACGTTTCTTGGAGGCCACTGGTTGGGGCCTCTCCAGCTATGGTCGACGCCCCCGGGGTCGTGGAGAGGGGCTCTGGGAGTTCCCGCGCTGATTTCTCCACGGAGGAGAGCGGAATAGGGTATCCTGTTCTAGCGTGCCGATGCGCTCATTTTGTCGGAACATCATCTGGTTTGTCTGGTTGATGGTCGCGAAGAGAACGATCATCATAGGGTCCGCCCCCGCCGGCGTGGGGATGGGCTGGAAGACTTCGGGCTTCTTGCCCGAGGTACAACGTGATGCGCCGCGTCTTCGGATAAAGGAGAGACAGTCTGGCCGTCCCTATGGTCGATCTCATAGGGTTGAGATGTCCCTGGTTGGTTGTCGCCGTTTGTGACCGGGGTGAAGGCGAAACTGGGAACAACGTCATCGTGGCGTGGGCCAGTCATGCTCTTGAGATTTGAAAGGAGGAAGCTTTTGTTCTCTACTCGGAGGAACGAGGGAGCTTAGTTTCCCACAGACGGCGCCTTTGATCTGACCTGATCAGAAGGGGATCAATGACCTGCCATGCGTCGTTGATCTACTAGCTGTTCACCGGAAATATAGAAGAGGGGGTGTACCTGCAAGACACTCTGATGCCAAAGTAAGTAATGGATCAGAGTGGGAGCAAATACAGAAGAGAGGTTAAGAATTGAATACCTGACCCTCTAGTGAAAGAGGGTATTTATAGTGAGACCCCAACGCAGGGCCAACGGTCACTTGTGTTGGGCTGGAATGCCAGGCCCAACCCAGGTGACTGCTAAGGCTTACGTGACGTAGTGAAGACCAACGCGTGGTCTTCGCCCTAGTTCAACCGTCCTGTGATCTCCGAAAGGTGGATTGACCAGTTCTTTCGGAGGTGGATAGTTGGCTGATGACGTGTCCCCGCAGAGGGGGCACGTGGAGAACGTGGGAGAGACATGTTGTTCTGCCCGACAGGGGAGTGTTCTGCCCGACAGAGGCAGTGTCTGCCCGACGTTGAATGACTTGGGCCTATTTAGGCCTTTCCCAACTAGTACTGGGTTGGGCCTGCTCGACGGATGGGCAGATCTGGGCCCAGACCAGAACAAATATATTAAAAATTAATTTTATAACACGAGAAATTATGGTTGAAACAAATAAACTAATAAAACGTAATAAAATTTAAATAAATTAATAAATAATATTAAAAAAATAATCATCATTAAATAATAAATTAATACAACATATCTTACTAATAAATAATAAATAAATATAAAAATATATTCATGTGATTCGATTCATTTTGGATTGGTTTTGAAAAATTAATTCAAACCAAACAGTTTTACGAAAAAACACATTTAATAATATTTAATTTTTGAGATTTTTGATTTATTTGAAGAGTGAGGATCAACTTACTTTAAAAGTAAGATTTTTAACTTACTCTAAATCATAGTTTTTGAATTGAATCTAATCTAATGAGTAAATTAATTTTTTTATCTAATTAATTATTAGATTAAATTCAATTCAAATACTATGATTTGGAGTAAGTTAAAAAAAAACTTACTCTTGGAGTAAATTGATCCTCACCCTTATTAAGTGAGATCAACTTACTCGAAGAGTAAGTTCTTTTAACCTACTTCAAATCACAACCTTTAAATTAAATCTAATTTAATTGTTAAATTAGTCTTTTATTTAATTAACCATTAGATTATATCTAATTCAAAGGCTATGACTTAGATTAAGTTAAAAAAATTTACTCTTGAATAATATGAAAGTTTCAACAGTATCTTTTGTTTCAATTTTTATATGGATCAATTTGAATTTGAACAACATATCAAATATATGAATAGGCTAATTAATAATAGTTTATCTATTTTTATGGTTATGAAAATAGATAATTTATTATTTTTTAATTAAAAATTTTTTACATTTATAAATCAATAATTTTAAAATAAAGAATTTGTATAATTATAATTTTTTTTAATATTTTTCAAATAAAAACAAAAAATATAATTATGGAAGGAGCGGTCGAATACATATATCTTTTTGACGTTAGTGCTTTGTCAATTAAATTTCTTTGATAACACAATTAATAATGAAAGATAAAATTGTTATTTTTTAAGCAGGTTTGTTATTTTATTTTATTTTTTGTTATTTCTTTAAGCAGGTTTGTTATTTTTTTCCGCAACAAAGCGGATTTCGATTTAATAATTAACCTATTTTTTAATCTCTTTTTATTAGTATTATCATGTTACCTATAAATGTCTCTATATAAAGATTTGACTACCTCTATTGGTATATAAGTTAATGTGCAAGCGAAACTCATATTGCTGCTACACCTACAATCTTTTTAATGAATTTCCACAATAAGGTTCAAATATATAATATCTCCATCGAAAATTTACCTGGCCACATTCTTCTCTATATTCTTTCGTTAATGCCTACTAAAGATGTTGTCGCAACTTCCATATTATCCAAAAGATGGAAATATTTATGGATGGATTTATTTGTGTTTAACTTTGCAATTTACTGCAACCATAATGACAGCGGAATTTGCAATTCAACTAATCATCTCTTAGATTTAGTTGATAGATTACTTCAGAGATCTAATAGTCGTTCAATTAATCTCAGCATTTTAATGCATGGTAGCGGAATTACGGTCGATCCAGTCAAACTTCATTATTTTTTATCTGATGCAAAGATGCATAAAGTTGAAGAACTGAATATTTCTCTAAATTTAAAGTCCAATATGTTTATATTACCACAAAGTTTCTCAACTTGTGTGCCATTGAACAATTTACATTTACAACTTGAGTGTGTT
Source organism: Lathyrus sativus (assembly GCA_963859935.3). Taxonomy (NCBI): domain Eukaryota; kingdom Viridiplantae; phylum Streptophyta; class Magnoliopsida; order Fabales; family Fabaceae; genus Lathyrus; species Lathyrus sativus. The sequence goes on along the minus strand of OZ012738.1, from coordinate 94,839,822 downwards.
CTAATATTTCTGAGTTGTATTCGTTTTTCAAATTTAAAGAAGTTAAATATTTCATCCGTTACATTTTTAAATGAGGATTCTCTTCAAAAACTTCTCTCTGGTTGCGTTGCCCTCCAAGAATTAATCATGTATGGTTGTGGTTGGAATAACATAAAGCATATCAATATTGAAATGCCAACATTAAGGAAATTATGCATGGAATTCAACTATCTAAGTGATGATGACCTATTCGGTTCTAAAATTGAGATTGATGTGGCGAATCTTTTATCTTTCACATGCTCAGGATTTTTAATAGTTAAAGTCTCCCTTGTTAACCTAGCCTCTATAGTTGATGCATATATTGATCTTCAGACTTACTTTCCATTAAATTAACCATATATTGCTGCTCATGAAATTAAACTATTGACTGGACTTCATTAGGTCAAGTCTATCCGGCTATCAAATGATACTCTTGAGGTGTGTATCAATGTCAATTGTCATTGTCTCTTAACTATGTGTTTCTTAAAATTATTGTTTGTTTTCTTCTTTATCACCTAACAATATTGATTTTTTTTTATATTTTTTCATAGTGTCTTTTGGTTGCAGAAGATAATTTCCATGTTCTTCCTTCATTCTATGATTTGAAACATCTTGATGTGAATTTTGGAATGGTTACTCTTTATACAAATGCATTTCTAATGGATTTTCTCAAAAAGACTCCAAAACTTGAAGCACTTGAGATTCCTAATGTATGTTTATATATATCATGTTTCAATGCTTGCATTTGCCGTGTGTTTTAAGGCATGCTAATTAGGCGTATTATTTTTGTTTATTGACTTGTTTATTGATATCTTTATTTAGGGATTTGATCCAAAAACTTGCATGGATGGTGAAGACTGGATAATGAATTCAGTGCCTTGTTGTTTTAAAACTTGTCTCAATTCATTTTCCTTTTCTAATTTTGACGGAGATGAAGCTGAAATCCAATTACTGAAGTTCATATTAGAAAATTCCCCAATTTTAAAAAATACTTATATATACGGTTCAAACAATTTACAGACCGATTTGAAGAAGCTGACTGATATTTGTTATTAATTGGAAACTATGGTTCTGGAAAATTGGATCATAACGTGACTAATGGGATTCAATTTATATACATATGTGAAGTCCCGAAAGATATGTGCATCACTCTAATTTGGAAATAGTATCTTAGAAAGACTTCAAATACCTCTTGTCTTTTTTCTAGTTAGTCCACAAACCCTATCATGTTTTTTTAGCCAACAGTAGATTGTGTGTTTTGATCTACTTAGTGAGTCTTAGAATGTCGACGCTTCTTTTCAAGTTGATTCTGTTTCGGTTAATAGTGATTTCGAAGTGCAGAGTTCTAGTTGATCTTCTCATGTTGGAGAGTTGGGATCTTTGTCCAAAGTTGTTTTGTTCTTCTATTTTGGACGCATCCATTCTAGTGCTCCTCCAAGGGCTTGGTGTGGCTCTTGGGTTTTGGTGTGACTAGAGTTTTAGTTTTTGGTTGTTTTAGTGTAATAAGGTACTCCTAATGCCTTAATGTTGTTATTTTGTAGTCCGGTGGGATTAATTTGGTTTTTTTTTTTGTTATTCTCTTTGTTTTTTAGGGTTGTTTTTATTTATACTAACTTTCAGACGGGCACGTAGGCACTCACGTGCCCGTCTGTCCGTTTTTTATAATATTCACGCGTATAAAAAGATATATTATTATTTTTAATTAATTTTAATTTTATTATTTATTATTTTTAAAATAATAGTAGTAGATAATAGTATAAAAGATAATAAACTATCACATAATCACCATTTGTTAAAAGGAGAAGTTAAGATTTAAAATAAAAACTTAAAAGGGTATATTTGAAAGGAAAAAAAGAGCTACACCAAAATCACCTATACACTTGTATCCCCAAAAACTTGTATCCACTCCAAAAAAAATATAAATGTGTGTATATTTTGTATGAACTATATATTAATGAATTAACTATATATTAATGCTACTATTATTTTAAACATACAGAATTAAATAAAATTTAGATTAAAAAATATGTTGTATATGTGAATTTTGATATTTTTTACACGCATCAAAATACGAACGGATATCTTTTTATTTAATTTTTATTTTAATTTAAATTATTTGTATAGTAAACTTTGTAATATGCATTCCTCTCCCCCCCCCCCCCCCCCCTCTCTCTTATAAATTTAATAAAAGTGTTTAGAGAGGAGTTTGTAGAGTAAACTGAACAACACGTACATCCCCTGCGAACATGTATGCTCCACACACGACTCTTCTCGTACTTGTCTTTTTTTTTAATGAGCATACACGTCAAAATATAAACGAATATTTTTTTTATTTAAGTATGATTTAAATTTAAATTATTTGAATACTAAATTTTCTGATATGCATCTTTATTTTGTAAGAAATTTTAAAATGCCATTTATTTAATTAATTAAAACTTAAAATATTTTTCAAATTAAATTTGTAAGTAATATGACATTTATTACGCATCTCTCTTTAACATCAACAATAAAAAATCCTAAATAAAATATTAACAACAAAATCCAACTAATTTAAGAAAGTGAATGGTCCGTGTTTCAAATTTTTAATAATTCACAATAAATTTTTTTGTTAATATTTTTATTTTATTTTTTCAACTTAAAATTGTGTTCAATAGCAAGGTCACACATATAGACATAAAAGATAAAATAATGAAAGTTATATATTTTTGCAACTGTCATTGTATATTTGAATAGTATATTAAGTATTAATAAACGTGACAATTTTTTTAAAACTGTTTTATCAAGATACATAATTTTTAGAGGAAATATTTTTTATTTCTATAGTACATATAGAAGTTAAAAATGTACAAAATATTAAAATTGTGTGTACCAATTAAATTTGTGAAAGATTTTCAAAAAGATTTCATTTTATACCTTATATATTACAACCTTTTGTTTAAGTCATCCATAATATTTTAAAAAGAAAAGAGAAAATAAATGAGATGATGGATCTAAAAAATAAAATATAGATCTAAAAATGAGATGATAATAATTTGTTGAATTTTTTATTCATTTATATTTTTATGTGTGTGCTTATGAAAAAATTCAACAACAAAAAAAATGTTAATATGAGAAATTGATATGTAACACTCTTATATCCTCTTCTCATCTCTCCTTTTATTCTATATGTCAAATAATATTAACCGAATTAATGATTTTTTAATATGAAAAAAACACAAACCATCTCTAAAACATAATTAAATTACCACACAAACAGATAGTTACAATAGCAAATAGCAAATAGCAAATCAAAAGTAAGATAGAAATAAAAATTTAAAACGAAAGAACTAACACCATTAAAAATTATGTCATTTCAAAAAATAATGCTGATGAAATAATTGTTTATATTATGAAAATCTAAATTACATATTTACATATTTTATGATGTGTCTATACTCACAAAATACAAATAAGTATCATTAAGAAATAAAACATAATAACAACAAAAGCAAAAAGTTAAGTATTAATGAATAATATTTTGCAACAAAAGTAAAATATAATTTCTGTAAAAAAAAATAGTGCAATAGAAAACCACGTACTCTTACCCATTTTGGTTGTATTAAATACTTGAATTTTACTGTATTTTAGAGTATGAAATTTTTTCAAATATCACGTGATCTTTTTTTACTCCGTAGTTAATAACGCTACTTCGAAAAAAAAATCGTAAATGGTAAAATTTTAAAAAAGACCCAATTACAAAAGTCATACAAAAACAATTACTACAAAAGCAATTACAAAAAAATCTACATACAACAATCAATTTTCAACCATAATGAGAACGACTTCTTCTACCGGGGTGATGGCGCGATCTCGACTTGAAATAAGCTTCATCTATTTTTCAAAAATCAAAAAATCACTAATTAAAATTGAATAAATGAAAATATTATAGAATGGAAAAAGTTAAAAACAAATTAGTATTTTCATTGAGAAAGAGATGAAATTTACATAAATAAATAGAAGAGAATTTTTAACTTCTATCACCACTTATTAGTTAATGGAAGTTATAGGTTTGAGATTTTTTTTGTGAGAGATGAAAGTTACTTTTTCAATTGGTAACCAACAAAAGTTATTAACCACTCAAGATTTTAAATTAAACTATTTTCTTGTTGATAAAAAAGATGAAAAGTAATTTTGGAATAAATATAAGTCACTCCAAAAATTTGTATCCCCTTTATATATAGTTATAGATAAAGAACCTTCATTTCATTCACCCCTTCTCAAACTTACTATAGTACTAAATTATGATACGATAGAATTGTGGAAAATTAAAAATAAAATTGCTATATTTTTGAAAGAAAAAAAAATCAATACTATCCTGTAATGATTTTTATAAGCAAAAATGTAGTATTTCACTTATTAATAAAATTTAAATTTTTGTATGTTTTTTGAAATATATTTTATGAAAAAGATGTAAAAGCAATTTTGATTAGAATGTTGTTTATAGAGAAAATGAGAGAGAAATCAAATCAATTAATTTTACCTTAGACAAATAATTTTTTAGAAAAAAAACTTAAATGAAATAAAATAAATACTTTTTTATTTAAAATTTATTTCAAGAAAAAATATTCTCTTGTAAACGGTTATAGAGAAAATATCTATTAGCAAGAATCTCTCCTTTTGCTAAAAAAAATATTTTTGCTGCTAAATAATTCTATTTTTTTAATTGTTAATTTATAAATATCAACAATCTGAATTTTATCCACCCAACAAAATAATTATATTTCTTTCCTTTAGAAGTAGCGGTGAGCAGTGTTGGAGTTGGTTGAAAATATATATGTTGAAGAAATTTCGCATCGCTTAGTTTTGTGAATAAAGAGATAGTCCAATGTTATATATAGTAAACAAGTTCTTCGAAGTCCCACATCGCTAAGTTTTATGAAGAAAGATGAAGTCCAAAGCTATATATAGGATTCAAGTTCTTCATTCTTAGATGCACCCGCCAAAAGCACTTTAAGCTTTTATTTGACTTTCTTTGTTCTCTTATACTCTTGTATTAGAGTGTTGTGAGAAATAGTTAAATATTTGTTTTGGAGGGTGTGAGTGTACTAGGGTCTGGGTTAGTTGAGCGTATATTATGTGTTGTAACAATTTTTACATAGTGTTATTCTCTAGTTGTTGTTGCACCCCAAAATTTGCCCAACCTTTCTGTACCTAGTTTATGTTTCATTTCATTCACATTAGCATTATCATTTGCATTTCATTGACATGTTTGCAGGAGATCAAGAGGTATGATTATCAATCAAGAGCTATACAAGACTATGAAGCCAGCTGAGAGGGTTATTCAGGTGTTTAAGGGTTGATATCCTTACCAGAGAAGTCTAAGATCCTCAGAGGGAGTGATTGAAGCCAAGTGTGTAGGTCTCCTAACTTGAGAGTTGTGGGAAGTCATCTGATGATGTTGAAGCGATAAAGTTTGACTTGAGGTCTTGAGGGGGCTCATGAGAAGTGTTGAAGTTCATTTTGAGGCCTAGACAGGTCATTGTGCAAAGGATATGAAGATATGCCCAAGATTGAGGCAATTAGGGTTTCATCTAGGTGACCCTAGGATAATTGATGATTTGAAGAAGGTTGAGACCTAATTCAAGAGCCATATGACCATGGATTGATACATTGAGATGTTCTAAGGATGATTCCAATGTTAACTCATCATGATTGAAGAGTTTGAGAAGTTTTAGGCTAGGGTTTCTAAGGCTTGACAGTGTAAAATTCCCTAGCTTGACTTCAAGACCACTTAACTCAAGATGTGATCTTCATCTCATCTTGACCCCAACATAATTATTGTAGGGCATGATCTTAGCTTTAATTTGAGTACTAGAAGTCCTTGATAGGATTTATAGAATTCAAGTTATGAGCCAGACAAGTTACAGGTGATCTGAGGCATGTGAATTTGGAGCTTGAAAGTTGTTCAACTTGCATGACACTTTTGCCCTAGAAGGATGATTCCTATGAACGTTTGGTTAACATGAATGTTGTTCCTTATTCTCTTATCTTTCTAAAGAGTACTAGAAGTCCATGATTGGATTTATAGAACTCAAGTTATGGCTTTGACAAGTCAAGGGTATATTGGGTATTTGGACATTATAGGTCATTTTGAATTATGGGTTTATTTCACTATCTTGCAAGCTTCAAATGGAGTTTTGTGCAACTTGAAAGTTTCTCAAAATGATGTTTTTATCTCAACCAAGTATCAAGAGTCCATTTATATGGATTAGAGCAAGCATTGGTTGAAGAAATTTCTCAAAAAGGTCATTTTAATGAATTAAAAGGGGAAAATTCAAAATAATTGGTAATTGAATGATTTCAAGCCAAATTTGTACTCATTTTGATTGGAAATTATATTCTAAATACTTTGGCATTGTTTGAATTTTGAGTTGATACTCATTTCATGACATTTTGGCGGATTACTCCATGGTGAAGTAACAAATCAAACACACCTCTTTGGTTGAAATCAAAGCAAAAAACTCATTCAACTACACTCCACAACTATCAAGCAAGTGATTTGAGGTGGATTGAGAGCAAGAACAGAGCCAATTCGTGCATACCATAAGTGGATTTTTGAGAAAAAATTGAAAGTTGGGAATCATGAATTGGGCCATGAATGGGCCCCCAATGGATCAAAACAGATTATAAATAGATTTTGGATCATTTTCAGAAGCTTCTAGTGCCATTTTCTGTTGAGAATCAGTTAGAGCAAGTGGTGGAAGAAGCTTGAAATTTGATTTTCGAGTTTGGAGATTGAAGGAGTTTCAGAAGAAATTGAACCTCAAGACTTGTTCATCATCATCCATTGAAGGAATCTGCATCTTTTGGAAGAGAATTGAGCCCTGAAAGTCACCATATTCGAAGCTCCAAACCAGGTTTCTTTCTCGCAAAATTTCTCTTAAATTATGTGCATTTAACACCTTAGATACATGTGGTTAGGATATACTTGAAGCATAGATGGATTCTGTATAGGTTTCATAGCGAATCGTGACACTTTGTGATATGGCATTCCAAGTTATTGTTCGCTTATCTCTCTGAATATTGGTTAAAATTGAAAACAAAGCATAGATTAGTGACCTAGGGAATGAGACGAGCAAAACGGTGTAAAGAGATTGGAGTTTCATTAAGGTTGGATTTCTGGTCACTGTTCATCCTCGCTGGAGAAGATGACCGGATCTTCTCCGGCCGCCCCTGCAACCACCGCCCTGTATTTCTCTCCGTTTGAGTTTTAAAACTCCAGATCATGTCTGGACCGTTGGATCGAGCGAGCTCGTTGAACTTGTAAGCGCATCGTATGGCCAAAGGCGTGTCCACGTGTGGTCACTTTGCTCCTTAAGTGAAATGCAGATTTTCACTTTGAACTCTGCTGGGCTTTGATTCTGAGCGCTATCCACACCCCACCTTGTTAGGCCCAAACCAGATACACATGAAATTGTTACTTCGCGCACCCCTGGCTTGTTCCCTCAAATAAGCTGAGTTTGATAACTCAGTTGGGCTTAGATGAAACGCTATCCACGCCCCCAGCGTATGGCCCAAATATCAATTAACACGTAAACCCAATTGCTAGTGCACCTCCCCCCTGTTCCATTTTAATTCTTTTCTTTTTTTATTTTGTTTTTATTATTACTTGTTAGTTTTAATTCATGTAAAAATAGTAAATGTTGTCAATAATTCCTGAAATAAATAATGTGAATACTTTGATGTATTGATAATTTTATCACATTTTTTAGTTTCTATTTTCATGCATTTTTCATTAAATGGCATATTTTCTATTTTAGTATGTTTTTAATAATTGAGAAATTGTGTGTTGATCTTTGTGATTGTATTTCCCATTCATGCTTTTGAATTAAGACTTGAAATTTTATGTGCTGGTGATAGACATGTTGATGATGTTATGTGATTTTTGTTGAGATTTTTAGATCATTCTAAATAGGATTTTAGGATAGTTGTTTAGGATTGTTCTTTGTTGGATCCCTTTAGGGTACCCTTGAGGTTTTAGATTTAGTTTGAGCCTTTTGATTTAGGTTTAGCCCCTGATTTTTGTACCATAAAATGTTGATACATGTAGGATAGTATAGTATTTTCCTTAGAATTTTTAGGAATGATTTTCAATTAGTTCCCCATTTTACCAGTTAACTTTAGTTTAGGTGATCCTAACTTAGAGAACTTCATAGATTAACCTTGTAAATAGCCATTAGATGATTCGAAGTAGTATAGCCTTTCTTGATAGATTGGTAAGTATGTAGACACCTCATTAGAACTTTGCTAAAGCCTTGATAGAGCTTTTGATTCCCCTAGCCTAGGTGATCCTTGTGGCTAGCTTGTAGGGTTTCTTAGGAGTGCTGTGTTGCCTTCTGTCCCCTATGTGACCTCCTTGGGCCTTGCCCTGCCCTCTTTCTCCAAGTCTTGATGAGGAGCCTTCTTGGGAGAGTCTAATCCTTCCTTTGGTTGGATTCTATGCATTCCTCAGGAGGTTGAGCTTTGAATTGACATTCCTCAGTATAGTACATTCCTTTGGTTTGTACTATCTTTATCCTCCAAGTCTTGAAGAGGGTCCCTCCTGGGAGAGCCTAATCCTTCCTTTGGTTGGATTCTGTGCATTCCTCAGGAGGTTGAGCCTTGGATTGACATTCTTGGCATGGTATATTCCCTTGGTTTATATATTGTCATCCATCTTAAATTCCTTTTCTTAAGATCCCTCTTGGGAGAGCCTAATTCTTCCCTTGGTTGAATTCTGTGCATTCCTCAACAAGTTGAGCCTGAGATGGACATTCTGTGTTGATACACTACAATCAGTTACCCTTAGATTGATATCTAGGACCAATACCCAGTCTTTTCTGTCCTATTGACATAGGATCCCTCTTGGGAGAGCCTAATCCTTCCTTTGGTTGGATTCTGTGCATTCCTCAAGAGGTTGAACCCATGATGGACTCTGGTGTTGATACACCTCCCAACCTGATGTAGCCTGGGATGACTTCCCTGTTGCTCATTTTGGGTTCTCTCCCTTGTTTGAATTGCTTGATGCATTAGAATAGGTCCATGTTTAGATTGTTTTAAGCTAGGAGCATGATTGCTTAGAGGTTGAGTGAGTCTCCCTCTGTTTGTTTGCATTAAGGGTTGAGGTGATCCTCCCCTTGCTTGTGTGTTGTTTTTCTTTTCATCTGTGTATTAGCCTTAGAGGTTGAGTTTGTCTATCTTTGCTTGTCTGTTTTCTTCTCTGCTTGATTGCCTAGAGGTTGAGTGAGTCTCCCTCTGCTTGTATTGCTGCATTGCATGTGCATCTTTACTATTTATTTGTATATCTGTTTACTGTTAAGCTGATGCTTTATTTGTTTCTGTATACCATTGACATGATCCCCTAGGAATCTCACTTCCTTTGATAAGGAAGTGATGATTAGAACTTTAGGTTGAAACCTATGCATGATAACTTCTAGGAGTTTCGTGTTTCAAACCTCAACCATAGGATGAATCCTTGGCATGACAACATTAGGACTTGACAGTCTCCCCATAGAATTCGTTCTCTTCTCATCTCAAAACAACAGTAAAAAACGTAATAAAGGCAAGTTAGTACAAGCGCGTTACGAGCCTTAAGCTACTTGGGTAATGATAATTGAGCGGTCTCCTCTCAATCGTCTAGAGTGTTTAGTATACGTCCTTTGGACGATATGCAACGCATTCGCTCCCAGGTCATAGTCTCTAGAGCTGTACGAACTACAGACAACCATAAAAAACACTTCTTCCGTAAAAGACAGAAAACAAACTTCAAACCTTTTTGTCCCGTGGGCCCATAATTCGAAGGAAACATTTCTGAAGAAAAGAGTGTCGTTAACTCTCAGTTCTACCGCAAACGGTAACGCCTAAGTCTCCAAGGGTCGAGCTGTGTACACCAAACTGCTGGAACTACCTGTTAACCCTACTCGAAAACAGATGAATCTGAATCTCCCGTAATCCGTATTATCCCGAACTACGTAAGCTCTGATCTCTCATATTTGTTGAGAGTACGTAGGCACAATACTGACGTATTGGCGAGCCACCTTCCCCCACCCGTTTACCCGTAGTTAGTCCAGCTACGTTGACTCTGATTTCTCATTCTTTGATGAGAATACATAGGCATAAAGTGCGACACTTTGCCAAGTCATTTTCTTTTCTTTTCAGACCAGCCTTGATAGGTAGATAGATAAACCAACCCGTCAGATAAACACAACAAGCGTGGATCCTATCGAGTACGATGGACGTGAGGGGTGCTAATACCTTCCCCTTGCGTAACCGACTCCCGAATCCAGACATTGGTTGCGATGACCTTGTCTTATACCTTTTCGTCAGGTTTTTCCGATCGTTTCCTTTCCCGTTCTAAGGGATAAATAATGAAAGGTGGCGACTCATCTGTTTTGCCGGCACCTTATTTTCGCGGTAGCGACAGCTGTTTATTGACAACTGTTGTGGTTTTTTCTTTTGGTTTTGGAGTTTTCACGTTATGTTCTTGTGTTTTGATTGTATTCCTCTTTTTTCTCTATGCTTTGTTTTTTTTTTGTATCATAGTTTTTGGTCTGATCTGTGAATAAGTGTTCTTAGTATGCTCGATGGTTGGACTTTTGTCTGATCTTCCAAATCAGAAAAGAAAAGAAGGGTAGTGTTGTAAAAACGTTGTTGGGCTAGAGAAAATTTATGAAAGAATTTTTTTGACTTGTGGAAAGTTCAAGCAAAAAATGTGTTGATACAATCAAGATTACACAAGGTGCAAGATTATATCAATGGTTGAAGAGCTTCCTGGCAAAGTGAAATTCTTGGAGTGGTTTAGTTTAAAGTGAAATTTATTCTTCATGATAAAGTATATGATTGTCAGTGATGACAATGTGAAATTCTTGAAGTGGTTTATTTTTAAGTGAAGTATATTCTTCATGAGAGAGTATGATAATTTTTAAAACTATGATTGCCGGTGAAGTCAATGTGAAAATTCTTGGAGTGGTGTAGCTTCAAGTGACTATACTTTTTATGGCGGAGTATGATTGTTAGTGAAGATAATGAAAAATTTTAAATTATTTTCAATCAAGGTAAAGATTATTGGGGTTAGTTGAAAATATACATGTTGATACTCTTTATGATGGAGTATGATTGTCGGTGAAGATAATGAGAACTTATGTATTATTTTTAATCAAGGTGGAGATTGTTAGGGTTGGTTGAAAATATACATGTTCAAGAAGTTCCACATCGCTTAGTTTTGTAAATCAAGAGAGAATCCAAAACTATATATAGGAAAAAAAATTCTTTGAAGTTTAGTTTTGTGAAGAAAGATGGAGTACAAGGCTATATATAGGATTCAAATTCTTCATTCCAAGATGCATCACTCAAAAGCACATTAAGATTGTATTTAACTTTCTTTGTTCTTCTATACTCTTGTATTATAGTGTCATGAGTTGTAGTTAAATATTTGTTTTGGAGGGTGTGGATGTACTGGGGGCATGTGTTAGTTTATGGTATATTGTGTGTTGTAAATTTTTCACATAATAATATTCTTTGGTTGTCTATTGACAACGACTATGATTTTTTTCTTTTTGATTTTGGGGTTTCCACGTTATGTTTTTGTGTTGTGAGAGTGTTCCTTTTTTCTCTATATTTTGCTTTGTTTTTTTCCAACAAGTTGTTATTAGGGTTTAAATTTTTAATATAAAATACAATTTTATTAAGCTAAAATAGTATTTGCTTCGTTTCAAAATGATTTTCATTTTAATAAATTAAGTTTATTTCAAAATGATTGTTATTTTCATTTTTCAATGTAGAAATAATGAATATTTTTTCAATTGTGTTTGTAACACCTTGTATAATATATATCTAGAATAATATCATACAAGTGTTTTATTTGGTACTGACATCATCATAAGTGCCTATTGGCCTAATTCACATACTTGACCATTTACAACAACCAAAAGATAACCTATGGTACAAGACATGGTAATTAGCCAAAACAATAAAACTAAGATCTAAGTAGAATATCATTCATTGTACAAGAAATAATACACAGCGAAAAAATCAAACTAAGGTTCTCTTGAAACATTCGAGCAAAGATCCACTTATAAATCATACCTGTAAACAATACCTGAAAAACAACAATAATAAAGGGGTGAGATAATAATATCAATGAGTTCCCCTACCTTATGGATTCACTCGGCTCTACAAGGTCTTAACAGATTTGTATCTCAAGTCAAAAGGGAAGGGATGAAACTTTGAGTTCACAATCTCACACTATGTGGAAATAGGTTACTTGAGTTTCGCAACTCACAGTATAACACTAATCAGCAAATTACCTTTGCTTCCTATTGGACTCAATGTGATACCCATCTCAAGCCTAAGGGTTATTTATTCCTATGAGACTCGATGTAATACTCATTTCAAGCGTTATGCTCATATACTTCCCATAGGACTCATTGTAATACCCATATCAAGCATTTATATCACTACTTCCTATGAGACTCATTGTAATACTCATTTCAAGCATTCTACTCATATACTTCCCATGAGACTCATTGTAATACTCATCCCAAGCATCTCTATCATTACTTCCTATGAGACTCATTATAATACTCATCTCAAGCATCTCTATCATTACTTCCTATGAGACTCATTGTAATACTCATTTCAAGCATTTTACTCATATACTTCCCATGGGACTCATTGTAATATCCATATCAAGCATTTCTAACGCCGCTTATCATTTCTTAGTTACATTACTAGCTCATCTCATTAATTGACTTAAGGGCTTCCTCACCATTCCCTATGAATTTTTACTATTATTATCACATGTATACACATACCAACAACAATTCATGGATAGAAAATATGCATCACCAACACAACTACAATTCATAGCATATATATCATAATGCGGCTTATGACATCTTTTTTAATACATGCTTACCCTTACCCCTAATGGTTATAATTTCAAGTTCCAACCTACCATCTTATAGAGCATTGAGAGAGCTTTCCAAAGCTTCTGACCGCGTCAAATGGAGTTACGTTCAAAAGTTATGACCAAAATCGTTATTTAACATTTTGGAGGCTACGCGTCGACGCATAAAGTGTCCAAGTCGACGCATACTATTGGGAAAAGTTTTGAAATTCACTGCTTTGCATGCATAGGTTATGTAGGTCGACGCAAAAGTTTTGCAGATCGACGCATACTGTGTGTTTTTAGCCAAAAACTCAGTTTTAAGTGCATAACTTCTCCAAGGCCATTCCTAAACCTATTCCTATCATTTCTGAATAATACCTCTATAAAATTTCTTTGTTACAACCTGCATAATATTTGGTTCCAAATCTACAACTATGTCACTCAATCTACCAATAATACATGACATGGTTTATCATCAACAACACAATCACCATGAACAAGACATGTTCGAACATCAAGAAACAATAACCACTTAGTTACCATGTGAATTTGCAACATAAACATTTAATCACATAACAATAGCAACCTTCCAAACAGAATAACATAATAATCATATAAGACTTAGTTAACTCATGGTTTATGGCAATGTTTCAAGATCAAGAGTAAACACTCATCATTCTATCATGGATTTCACTAACTATCATATGATTCCAACATAAACCATAATCCCTAAAATCAAGAGTTTCTATCTAAGGAACTCACCTCTTGAAGATGAAAATGATGAAGTTTGGCGAAGAAGATGATGAATAGTGATGATGATAAAGATGAAATAGAGTTGTAGATGGTGATATGTATCTCTCTCCATGAGTTTGTTCTTCTTCTTTCTCTCTTCCTTTCTCTTCTTCCTCCCTCATCCTTCTCTTTCCCCACGTTACTTTCTCTTTCTCTCATCTGACAACTTTCTCTTTCTCTTCTCAACCACATAATCCTTCTTTTTACTCCCACTACACAAATAATAATATCTAGTATTACAATATAATATAATATTAGGTATTAGTATAAAATATCTCAATTGATATTTTATCTTCTAGTATCAATTGACCCATTATTAATATTACCAAAAATGTCCTCTCTTGTATTTATTAATGATGACCAGTCTTTTTCATTAATAATAAATCTCTTCAGAGTCTACTAGTTACTCTATTGATCTCAACTGATGACACTTAGAGCACTTATGAGCTTCAATAAATCCAACTGACACCCAAGATACATTTAAGGAAATATGGAGTATTACAGTGTCATTTATTTTTTACTCTGTATACTACTTCCAACTAGGGATGTCAATTTGTATCTGTTAGCGGGAATCCGCACGGAGATTGCCCCATTCAGGGCTCTAAAGATGGGTAATTTCCCCCTACGAAGGCGGGGATGGGGAGAAAAATTTCTACAGCAACACTTTGGGGATGGAGACGGGGCCCATAGTTAATTTAATATATATTTTATATTTTACATTAGTTTTTTTGTCATTTCAATTATGTTTATTTTAAAAAATAAATAAATATTAATGTAAATAATTTTTGTAGTTGTTTAGACATATTGTTACTTTAAAAAAGTATTATAATTTTTGTTGAATTTTATAGCATTTATAAAATTTTATAAAAAAATATTATTATTTTGTGTCCATTAATACTTTTAATAAAAAATATAAAATACTAGTATTTTTTTAATAACAAAATAAATATGTGAAATACTTATGCTTTTACTTTTATAAAAAAATATAGATATTTAATAAAATAAAATGTTAATAGATAAATGTAGGATCCACGAAAAATGAGAATGGAGATAGAAACTCTCCCGTGGTAGGGATCAGGGGCGGAGATGGGGAATGAATTTGGTGGTGGGACAAAAATGGAGAAGTGTTTCTTGTTCCGCCCCATTGATATCCCTACTTCTAACACATTAATAAAGTTAATTTAATATATTTTTTTAATCTACTCAATTAAAAAAAATTATTTTGTGTTCGACAACTTTAAACAACATTCATTTTAAACAATGTAAAATAATTAATAATAATTCAAATGCATAACCTAAATAGTTAAGTTTTACATTCATTAGGAATTAAATTTTTATATATTTTAAATATTAAGGTGATTTTTAGATTCCCTAAAATTTGCGTTATAATCATTTTCTATGAGAAAAAAAATATAATTTTATATTATCATTTAATCAACAAAATATATATATATATATATATATATATATATATATATATATATATATATATATATATATATATATATATATATATATATATATATATATATATATATATATATATATATATATATATATATATATATATATATATATATATATATATATATATATATATATATATTATCAAATCACACATTTGTTTTAAAATTACATTGTTGACATAATAAATTAATTAATTTCTATTAAATAAAAGTGTAAAACTATTTAATCTTATTTTTTATTTTTAAAACTAAAGTCTAATTCATTAAAAAACTAATTTTACTAAAATAAAAAACACTACAAAAATTAATAGTTCATCATTTTCAATATCATATTCGGAATTTGTTTTTAAACTAACGTATATTTTTACTTTAATATGCAAAATAACATGATTTTCAAAATATTTATTAAAGTAATATAATTTCAAAAAAATAAAACAATATGATATGACGTAACTCTTATTTTTCAAAGTATGCGTCATATCATACGACGTCTCCACTATTTTTTATTTTACTCATATGGCCTTTTTTATTTTACTCATATGCGCCATATGATATGACGTAACTCTTATTTTTCAAAGTATGCGTCATATATATATTTAAACTATTTTTTATTTTATTTTCTAATTAAACAAAAATTTTTAAAAAAAATATATTAAGATGGATGCGTCATCCTATATAACACATGCACTCCATTTTAGGTGTAGGCGTTATATGATATGGTGCATTGATCCTAATTCAAGTGCTAAAGCCATATTATATGGCGCATCAATGTCAAAAATACGTCACTTTCGTAATTTTTTTAATATATATATATATATATATATATATATATATATATATATATATATATATATATATATATATATATATATATATATATATATATATATATATATATATATATATATATAAAAGTATGAACAAAACTTAGCCTTATTTTTCTTGAGCTTTCTAACAATTAGGGTGAAATTACATAAAAATACACAATAGAGATGTCAAAATCTAAACGAATAAAAGTTGACATTAATGGAAATCAATTTCTGTTAGTTAGCTGGGTGAAAAAAAGGTTTAACATATCATAAAATAGACTAAATCGGTTAGTATTGTCTAATCCCGTAGAAACCCATTGTGCAGGAGTAGTTTTTTTACTTTATTTATCAATTCACAAAATATTGAAGAGTTGACAAAAAAATACAATTATAACAGTGTGGAAATGTAATTACACATCATCATACAAACCATAAATACAAACCGAAATATCACATTATAGGTGTTTTTGTTTCAAGATATGAATTATATATTTTCAGGAATATGACATTGGAAATTCAACTTGTTTCAAGTTTTAAAAAATTATTTATGTTTATTTTTTACTTTTAATATGGTTAGTTTATACATGCTTTTTTTTCATAATTATTAGATGTGAAATTTTAGCAGTAGATCAAATTTATGCTCCAAACGTTATGGTAAAACTCGATTGATTTTGTTTTGTGAATAAGGAAGTTTCTGCAATTTTGTTTGTTTGTAATTGTACTTGATGAGGAATGACATTAATCTTTCATGCCACTTCCTACTTGCTTGTTTTAAGCTATAAAAAGACTTAACAAGTTTGCATATTTGATTGGGCTTAGTATGCTTAACATCCTGTAGAATTATCATGTACACATCTTCATAGAGTTCTCCATGTAAGAACGCATTATTCACATCAACTTAGTGAATATGCCAATTGTTGATGGAAGCAATGGCCACAACTGTTCTGACAGTTGTAAGTTTGGCAATTTGAGAATATGTCTCAAAATAATATAATCCTTCAATTTGGCTGTAGCCTTTGGCAAACAGTCGAGCTTTGAATCTTTCAACGGTTCCATCAGCATGGTGTTTAATCTTATATACCCATTTACATCCAATGGGCTTGACATTTGGAGGCAAATCAACAATTAACCATTTACTTGTCATTTCAAGAGCATTAAGCTCAACTTGCATGGCTTGATTCTAGCATTTAAATTTACAACCTCAACATATAATTTGGGTTCCGTATGAAATGTTAAAGACAAAGAATAATGGCATTGCGGTGTGGAGAGATTAGAGTAAGATGCGGAATTGGATATAGGATATAGTATACCTTTGAATGATTGTTTGGATTTTCTCAAATGTAGAGCATACATAGTGCTACAAATATGATGGCTTGTGTGTGACTTTTGATGATGTACGAGTTGGAAGAGTGTTGGGATTATTGTTGGAAAGTGTGTCTTAGTTTGGTGTGGATATGATAGGTGGAATAGATGTGGATTTATGCTCGAGTCATAGGGTGAAGGTGATTTAGGAATGGAATCATATTTGTTTTGTTAATGAGGTTCATTATTTTGATGGGAAGAACTTGGATAATATGTCCAAGAGTGAGATGAAGAAGGTGTTTGAGTGGTTTAGGGAAAAATGTGTTCATGGAAAGACACATTTCTTGATGTAAAATTTTACTTGTTATTAAGGTCAAGAAGAGTGTATCCCTTCATACTAGTGGTATAACCAAGAAATATAACCTTCCTAGTGTAGCTCCGGTTTTAGTGACGCGACCACTACCGCATTTAACGCTACTTTCTTATTTTTAATATTTATCCTATGATGCTTAAAAGGAAGGGAAAGATATCTCAAACTAACCCTGCTCGCAAATGTTTTTCTTACAAATGCTAAGAGACCTGGAATCGGGGGTTGGTTATACTAAAGGAAATTATTAATACTCTGAGTATCTATAGTACTCTATAGGAACCTTTATTGCATATTTTCTACTGTTGACTTACTTGCTTGCTTAGGTTTGCTTGATGTTTAAATAGGAAAGTTTCTCCTTTGTGAAGATTGAAGAAATGTTTTTGTTGTTTTATGGTTTTCTATTGTTTTTGGAAGGTACTTGGACCTAAAGTTTTTTATTAATGTGCTCACTGAGATTTCACAATCTTATGCATACTATTCTCAAAATGGAAACTGAGAAATCAAAGCGTTCGTAGTTCCTCCTAAATCTATGGGAGGAAATTATTTTGTGTCTTGTTCAAAGCCCAAGAATTAAGTTAAAGGAGTATTTGTGTCTTGTTCAAAGCCCAAGATTGAAGCTAAAAGAGTATTTGTGTCTTGTTCAAAGCCCAAGATTAAAGCTAAAAGAGTATTTGTGTCTTGTTCAAAGCCCAAGATTGAAGATAAAAGAGTATTTGTGTCTTGTTCAAAGCCCAAGATTGAATCTAAAAGAGTATTTGTGTCTTGTTCAAAGCTCAAGATTGAAGCTAAAAAAGTATTTGTGTCTTGTTCAAAGCCTAAGATTGAAGCTAAAAGAGTATTTATGTCTTGTTCAAAGCTCAAGATTGAAGCTAAAAGTTTGACTGAGAGAGAATTTGTCATCTCTAAAGGGAAATATCTCACCTATTCATCCCAAACATTTAATAAAAAGTTTATAAGGGAAGTTGCTTTAACTAGGATGGGTGGAATTTAGCAATGCCACATCATCCTTTATAGGAGAAGTGAAATGTCATGAAGGAAGAAGCTTTGAACTTGGACTTTGAAATATTTAGAGCAATGTCACATCTTTCTTCATGAGATTTAACATAAGGGAAGAAGCTTTTAACTTGGACTTTGAAATATCCAGAGCAAATACACATCCTTCTTTATGAGTTTTAACATAAAGGAAAAAGCTTTTAACTTGGACTTTGAGATATTCAGAGCAATGCCACATCCTCCTTTATGTAAAATAGTTGGGTTTGAATGTTTGATTTTATTTGAAATGTGATGTATAGAATGGATATCCTCTTACAGAGAGGACTCATGGTCTCATCTGTGGGGATGTTGAATTTTGTGCCTTGATCAAAGCCCAAGGTTGAAGCTAAAAAAATAAAAGCTGACTCAACTGAGGAGTGTTATATTTGTCTTGTACAAACCCCAAGATTGAGGCTGACTGGGGAAATCATTATATGAATCCTAAGAGGAGGCTAAGAGAATCGAGACTTTCCAAGTCTAAGAAGAGTTCAAAAAAAGGTTTCACTGGGAAATAATCATTTCTCTGTTGAACTGTTCCAGGGTTAAAAGGGTATAAAGAAGAGGTTTCACCGAGAAATAATCCTTTCTCTGTTGAACTGTTCCAGGGTTAAAAAGGTTTCACCGGGAAATAATCCTCTCTTTCATTAAGTGTTTCAAGGTTAACTAAATTGAACAAAGTCAAGAGGAGGCTAACTGTACTGTCGCTACTGCGAAAATCGGCGCCGGCTATGACAGAAGAGTCGTCACTATCGCACCCTAATTTTTGACCTTAAGATCCCCCCTCCTTGTTTTTTTTTCTCTTGCCCGTCCTATTATACTCTTGTATACTGTGACTAACAAATATGTGCAGATGCAGTAATGTCAAACATGGATCCTCGCAGTTGGGATTTTGACATAGTGGACCATATCTCGCTAAAGTCAAGTTCTTAAGGTTTACCAATGGACAAGTAATTACTCATTCAGGATGCACTCTTTTAAGAATAAATCCCAAGTTTCAAAGCATGAAGGCGGAAGAATTGAAAGGTCACATTGTACAAGTTGAACATGAATCGGTTTTAAGGATGATTCCAAATCTTATGGTTTGCTTCAAATTTCGCAAGCCGCAATCAATATCATTTCAAACAAGGTCTCAAAGCGTGGGCCATAAAAAATAATTGTGTGCTACCTTAGAATCCTATCAAATCTTACGTAGGTACTTTTATTTTAAGACATGTGTGTGGTTTTTTTTTTTGCAAAGCCGTGTTTGGAGTGCTTTAGTCGGGAGTTGGATTTAGTTGGAGCAACTTAAGTCATTCTCAAGTGATTGGCATACGAAAACGCAAAAACATTGGAGTTGTGTTCAAATTTCTTTACAAAAGCCATAGACTCAAGTCATAATGTACAACGGTAGCAATAGCATATCACGATCTAATTCATGGACCAAATCATGATCATTAATTAAACAATTCAGTGAATTAAGAATTACAAGCTGCACTTCTCTTTTCAAAGTCATACAAGGCTCAAGGAAATAAACAATAGGGTTCTAAACTCTATTTCGAGCTCAATTGGTTCGCTCCCAGCAGCAATAGTTTTAATGAACTGAAGAAGTCAAGTGCTCCAAATGCTACAGAGAAAAGGGTTGTATGATCATAGTCAAGACAGATCTGCAGAACATAATGAGAGGACAATATCCTTAAGTTTTTTAGAAAGCTGTTTCTGGGAAAACCTCATGTTAAGCTCAGAGTATTCTCCACCTGACGAACCATTGATGTTGAAGGCATCCCCATATGACGTGACCGGCTGCAATAACTATTCCCTTTTTGTTACGCATTTGTCTTTCGGATTTGATCTAGACATGGACTGCGAACCAAAACCTGTCAAATGCACACTTAATCCACCATGAACGAAATGGAAACCTTTTGTTCAACCAATCATTTTATCTCCTAATCTCTAACAAAGATTATAATTTAAAGACAGGAACTCATCATAGGCACTCTTTCAAAGACTTACCATGACTGCAACATCAATAATATACCTGAACAGAGAACGTATTCACGGTGGTACCGTCTTGAAAAGCAACTACCTCGTGTACTTGCCTCTCAAAACAGACACAAGAGCCTGAGAAAAGATGAATCCCAGAACTTTGGTCCACAAGCAAACTCAAAAAAATCACAACTTCCGAAAAGAAGACGAGAAGTAAAGATGAGAATCAAACCAGACTTACAACAGCAAAATGGTTTTCTCGAATCCGCGCTCCATGAGTTCATGTCAAAGGCCTTGAACAAAAGAACGTCACCTACAAAGCAAATATGCAGCAGCAACAACCTATGACTGGCTGAACACAAGCTACCATGAACCACTCCAGAATGCCGCATCGTGCCATGTTCATACCATCATTACCATCACCCAAACCTTCCTCAGCACCGAAGCTAAGACCGGCAGACTCCGAATTGTTTACAAGGCCCTGAAAGAGAAAGGAAGGTCAGTCAAATTCAACAAGTAACAGCTCAAGAGTTCATCACGAACAAACAAGAGCAACGACTGCATTGGCAAAAGACAGCAACCCAACTTACTTACATCTGCGGGAAGGCCATCACAAAATCAAGTTCTGTTGGTGAAAATAGAGCACAGGTTGAAAGGGAATCAACAACACCACAACCTGGCCCTGTATCAGAGTCCCACCTCTCCACTTTGAGACCACTAATCATAACCTTAACAACTCGCAAAGTCCATACCACGGGACACGTTAAACTTTCCACAGCCCTGCATTTCACAAGCAAGTGTCAGCAGATAAGAGGAGGAAGGGAAGGAGGATATGTTGAGTTCATAATTGCCTACCATGTTCCAAATCTACGTCAACTTGCCAACAACTTCAACTTCCACAGCTGCATCACACCAATTGCACCCGCTGCAATAAAACTATTATCATTAGTAGAAGAATTGAGCAGTTCACCTTTCTGCAGAAAACAACCAATGCCAGACCCACAAGACAAGAGCATACATAAAGAATTTGAAGTTTGTGAGAATACGACCATACATCCCAAAGATTACATGGCGGGATTGACGTAACTTGAGTCAGAGCAAGAGCATGAACCTCATGGAAATTCCATTAACTATGATAAAAGTCGAGATAAAAGTCACCTATCAGCAGAAGGTCATGCGAAGCTGACTGTCTCACTTGGAAGTCTTTCATGGAAGCTACGCCTTTGTCTTATCCCTCATATTTCCTCCTCAGACTGCAAACACCATTACCACCATTGCAATACAACACCCTGTGTCAAGAGGTTTTAAAACTTAAAACGCTGACTGCAATTACCAATGAAGCTGTCACCTGCAAGATAGTAACAGAACTGTGTGAATATGCTGCAACAACACGACGTCAATACTATTTGTTGATTAGCTCCTACAAGATGTTGGAAAAGAATTAAGGATACCTCTGAACCTGATGCGTATGAGAGCTCCTAAACAATACTCATTGGTCCTACCTGGAATGATCAAGTTATGCAGTCGTAGCAGCCACCTTCATCCGCCCATGGTGCACCAAGTGTTGGATCATCCCCACCTCCACTTTGAGAAACTCAACCTGCAGACAATAGTAGCTCGGTAGCAGGCAGCCAATACCCACAGCCAAATGTTAACCATATCTCTACGTTCAATAACCAAGTTCAAATAACCAAATGAGATTGCAGCTCCTTACACGAGCATGATTCCACCTCAAATGCGAAATGGTCCTGTGGCTTCTATGATTCCTCAACGGGCGTTTGGTAGCCAGTTCCCAAGATATAGCCATGGCCTGCAACATGACTCATCACAAACCAACTTCAATGCAGAATCAGTTCCAACAACATGTCTGGAGGTTGTCTTAGGAGTGCCCAATACTCTTTTCATCTGATCAGCATGATTCACCATCCTAGCACCAAAGGAAAACAACATTAGATGCACATCAAACTTGATTTGAAAGCAAGAATGGATAACAAAGTGAAAAACAATAACCTCGCTTTTCCTTTTCTTTTGTTCGCAAGAGAGAACTTTGAGCATCTTCACGTGAGTCTACACCAGAGAATATCAAGATTAATCAAAGTTCATTACATCAAATGCCAAAAAGTCAAGTTGGTGCTCTGGGCTGCTAATTCTCCCTTGGCCCAAGTCAAACCATTTTCTACACCTGTCAAAACACCAAATACAAGTTAGTAATCTCTTGAAGAATATACCGTTGGAATATCCAATCTGAATTCAGAACATTGAACCTAGACAAATAAGCATTAATCAAACTGATACAACAAAATCAAAATTGAATGACAATTAACAAATCATCATGGCAATCAGACGAAAGAGGAATGTTTTCAAAACTGATTCATCCTAAATGGGAAACCCTAAATCAACAATCAATCAGCATTCAAAGTGGTATTCATTGTTCATCCAAGATGTTTTGCATATATAAGGAGGCCAAAGAGAACGAAAAAGAGGGAGAGATTTGTCATAAGAGACCGATTCAGTAAACCATAAGAGACAGAGAGGGAGAACTTATCTTCTCCGTTGACGAAGTTGGTTCCAACCACCGCGAGTTCAACCGACAAGACGCCGTTTCGTCACCCCCAAGCATCGCCGTCGCCAACGGTTCGGTAAGCCTTCGTTCTCATCAATGTCGCCGATCTTTTAACGCTTCTGATTTTGATTTCAGGTTTAAAGTATGGGAAGAGAGACCGACCGCGATTGGGAGAAGAGAATGAAATCGAAGAGTATCGATTTGAGGGAGGACGAAGAGGGGGATTTAGGGTTCCGTCATTTTGTTATTCCCCATTTGTTCTGTTCATGTTACCTTGTGGAAATGGTTTCTACACACACTCACGACACCACATACACTTACCGCTAATCAACTTTTTTTTACTAATTAATTTCTTTTTTTCTAAATAAACTAATAGCTTTTTTTCACTAATCAGTTTTTTTAAGTTTTTTAACAATCTGGCTAATTAAACTTTTAATAATCCATCCTAGCTAATATTTGTTTTTTTATCTTAATTTACAACTTAATCAGCCGTACCCCTTTTATATAACTAAAAACAACCTTTATCCTATCAATCCCTATTACAATTTTGCTAATTTAATCTTAACCTTTTTCATTCTATTAACCTTCTCAAAAAATTAGTATTCCTTCACTAAAAAGAGAAAGACTTTTATAAATAACTACACCTTTTGTCAAATTGCTTAGTTAATAAAATCCCTAGTATATTAATCAATTTTTTTTAAGAAATAGACAAATAAGTCAATAACAATTTAACCAATATATTTTAATAAATAGCCATAATAAAAAATAACCACTTCACTTAAGTTTTATAATAAATTAAGTCATTGTAGTTTTTTAAAAATATTTAATCTATAACTAATCTCGTTTAAAATCGACCGATTAAAATCAACCAAAATAAAATCGAATCAACCTAATCAATCGTGCACGCTTCCTCACATTCACATACACAATTCACTCTCACACACTTCAGCGCTTTCATGCGTATATGTATGTTTTATTTATTTGCCCTTTATTCTTCCGCAACTTTATTTACCGCAAAATTACATTATCAATTTATATTTCCGTATCGCATCCGTCCAAAGGAAAACCCTACACATGATTCAACAATCGTGTGTAGTGCACATCATTTGCATCATTACCCCCACGATCCTTGATCCCATTCGAGTTGATCGATTAAGTTAAATCCTACCCCATAGGAAGGACCATGTCTTTATCTTACAACATAGACAAAACAATTCAAACAACATAATACAAATATATTCAAACACAATAGAGAAATAGATGAAAATCATCTTAAGCGAGATAGAATCTCCACCCCACATCAATACAGTCAATATCGTAGGAACTTTGCCTTAAGAGAGATAAAGGTGTACCTCGTCGATCCCTATCCGAGTACTTGAGCCCTTCTCTTAAGATGATGCAAAGACTACATTTCTACAACTTGTGGCGGTTAAATCTCTCTTAAAATGAAGACTCACCTCTTCTCCTAAACCCAATCAAAACAACTACCTTAAACCCGTAGGAACTTTGACCATAGTCGAAGAACTCCTCAAACCCTTTAGGGGAACTACAGATACTCTGATTCCACTCTGTTGCACCCTAAAATTTGACCAACCGGGTCCCGTATCTGGCTCTATGTTTCGACGCATAACCGCATTCGCATCTGCATATCGCATACAGTGCATTTTTCATTCGTTTTGATTTTATCGGGATCACAGCCCTCGTCTCGCGTCTCAGGTGTTTTTAATCAGTTTAGATGAGTAGAATCGTATTTTTTTGAGCAGTTCTGCTATTCCCGGTGTTTTCAGCTCGCGCTGTTGTTTTTAGGGATATTTCGGTGCCTGTTTATTTTTATCGGCTATTTCGGTGCGCTCTCGTGGTGTTTTTTGCCGTTCGGTGCTATTTTTGTTCCTTCGGGAATTATTGTGATTTTTCTAGAATTTATTAGCTATTTTTAGATTTTTTTATATAGCTTTAAAATCGTTTTTAGATTAATATAGAATATTAATAGATTTTTCTTTTAGAATATTAATTGAATTTTGAATATATTTTCTTAGATATAGAATATTAATAGTTTTTATATTTTTAATCTTTTTTAGAATATTAGGTATTAAATAGATTTTTTTAATCATTTTGAATAATATAGGTTTTATTAGAGATTTATTAGAATTTTTAGATTAGAGGGTGATTAGAGTTTTTAGCTTAATTTTAGATTAGGGGATTTATTAGAGTTTTGTTAGTTTAGACTTTAATTAGGGTTAATAGAATTGTTAGGTTAATTCTCCTTTTTAGGTTTAATTGATGTTTAGTTGGTTAATTAGATTTAAGGTCTTTAATTAGCATTTAATTAGGGTTTAGTCTCTTTAATCCTTTTTTTATCATCTTAATTCAGTATTATGCAGATTTTGGATCTTCATCATTCAGTTTCGTTTGGGCCCAATTCGTTCAGCAAAGCCCAGTTCAGAGTTTTTTGGCCAATTTTCGTCCAAAGTCTAGAAAGATCCAGAAAATCCCAGCATCTATAAAGTCTTCATCAGGCCACGTGTTAAAGAAGGGAGGACCCCACGTTTTCACTTCCACACACGCCACATCACACTCACGTTCCCTCTCACTCTGCCACACCAGTCTCCACGTGGCCAGCATGCAATCCATCCTCCCCACTAACGCAGCCACGCGTCTCCACCACCTGTCCTCGCCGGAAACCCTCCCCGGCCGGCATGCATGGCCGGCGACCACCGTAACTGACTGGTAACTACCTCCGGCCGCCGTACCGGTCACCGGAAACTGGAAAACACCAAATTCATCCTTGATCTTCATCTTTCTCCTCTCATCTACCTTCCAATCATCATCATCGTTCATCCAATGTCCATCAGGTTCATCAAAGTTCTTCCAGATTTCCAGAAACACGATGGATCTTCATCACCTCACCAAGAACAAAATTACAGAAAATCATCAATCATCAGCTTCAATCACCATCACCGGTGTTCATCCTCCATCACGAGTTCATCAAACCTTCAGGAAAAATCTCCAGAAAACTCCCAGATCCTCATCAATCTCATCTCAGGTCTTCGTTCAACATTCTTCAAGAACCTTCATAATATTTCCAGATTACCTTCAAGAGCTTTATCACGCTTCAACGATCTTCCACCCAACCTTCGAGTTCGGCCACAAGAACATGCAAGAACAAGTTCACAATCTCCAGAAATCGTCAGAACAACATCTGGATCCAAGCACGAGTCAGACTTCAACAGATCTTCATCGTCTTCACATGCATCCTTCCAGAAGCTTCAAGAACAATCTCCAGAAACTACCAAGGATTCTTTAAACGCACATCGCCAAGACCTTCAAACAATCATCCGTCAGATGCAGTTTGTTTTCCAGATCAACCGAGTTAAGTTTTTGCTTGTTGCTTTATTTTGTTGTTTTGTTAATAGAAAAGGTATGAAGTTGGGGAAAGAAGAGTTTGAGGTTTAGAGGAGAAAAAATGAATCGGAGAGAAGAGATTGTGAACGGAGATGGGGAAAGAAGGAGAACGGCGGCGGAGAAGAGTTAAGGTATTAGGGTTTCAGAAAGAGAAAGGAAAGAGAGGAAGGAGGAGGATGGATTGGGCCGGGCCCAATTCTGTTTTGGCCGTACACCCCCCCCCCCCCCCATTTTTGGTATCTACCACTCCGTTTCTGTGTTTTTGGAGGGACTATGGGCTGGGCCCAGCGTGTTTGCTACCTTCACCCCACGATTTTCTCATCAGTACCCCCTCCCCCGTTTTGCTGCATACTGGGCTGGGCCCAGTTTGTTACCATTTTTTCTGCTTAGCATACCCCCTATAAATTGTGTACCCCTCCCCCTTTTTTTGTATTTTTATTTTTCTTTTGTTTAAAGATTTTAAGAAAAGGAAAAAATATTAGAGAAAAAGATTGAAAAAAATACAATGAAGAAAAAAAGAAATATTTTGAGAAAAGGAAAATATATTGAAAAAAAGAAAGAGAGAAATATATTGAAAAAGAGACAAAGAGAAGATATGAAAAAATAGTGAAAAAATAGTAAAAAATATATAGAAAAAATAGTGAAAAAATATGGAAAAAATATGTGATGAAAGAATATATTTTGAAAAAAAGAAAAAAGAGAAAAAATATTAGATGTAATATTTTTTAGAGTTTCATAGAGTTTATTTTACCATTTTAGAGATATCTTTAGAAGTCCATTTGTTAGGGGACTATTTTTCGTTCGATTTTTTAGGATAGGATAGGACAGTATTTTCCTAGGAGATTATTTTTCAGTATTCAATCATTGTAATCATTTTTCAGAATGTTAATAAAATGAGATTTGAGCTGTGGTCCCGAAGTAGCCGAACTACAGCTGCTCTGATTCCTCGTACCAGACGAGGATATGTAGGCATAGGATGCGATATCCTAGCGAGCATACTAACAACTGACTTTCTGTTCTCTCGCTGCTGTGCGATCGAGACTTTCCCGCTGACGACTGATGTTACCCTTTTTTCTCTCTTGCCCGAGTGCATTTGAGACCAAGCCGTAGTTTTTCCCATAGGTTCCCGTACCTGTGAAACCAGTTTATTTTCTCACTGCTGTGTGAGAACACCCTGTTTAGCCGTAGTTAGCCTGAACTACGTAAAGCTCTGATCTTCCATGCAGTGTGGAAGTACGTAGGCACAAGACGCGACGTCTTGGCGAGCCAATCTCCATGTAGTCCTGAACTACGTTGACTCTGACTTTCTCTCTTGAGAATACGTAGGCGTAGAGTGCGACGCTCTATCGAGTCAATTCCCTTCCGTTTAGATTTAGCAGCCGTAGAATAGATTGTTTGCATCCTTTAGACAACCCAAGCAAGCGTGGATCCCGTCGAGTACGACGAACGTGAGGGGTGCTAATACCTTCCCCTTGCGTAACCGACTCCCGAACCCAGGTTTTGGTTGCGATGACCATTCCTTTCCCCGTGTTGTGCGAGGTTTACTCTGAGCGTTTCCTTTCCCTCCCGTGGGATAAATAACGCGCGGTGGCGACTCTTCTGTCAGCCGGCGCCGATTTTCGCAGTAGCGTCAGCTGGCGACTCTGCTGGGGACTGCGATAGTTCCCCATGCATGTGGGATCCAACGTCCCCTAAGAGAGTCAATCCTAGCGCTTGTTTGCTTGTCTATTGGGGTTTATTTATTGATATTATCTGTTGTTGTTGGGGTGTGACGGGTGTTCTATGATTGAGAGATAAGCCGGACCTGGGCTTGAGTGCACCTAGAATTAGAGTAGAAATTAGTGGGCGCGCACATGCTTTGCATGTCCTAGTGTCCCGCGAAATCTACACTCAGACGAGGTTCTTCTGGTTGGCCTCTTGTCCCACCCTTTGGGTGGCTCGGGTTGCTGGTTAGTTGGATTGTCGACTCTGGGAACCGATCATTTGGAAGTTAGCTAAGTGAGGCCTCTTCAAGACTTGATGATGCCACTCCTTCTGGGAATCGTATCGTCAGTCTTGAAAGTCTGTGACGCTGACGACTGCATAGGATGTCGTACCTTGTCAGATATAGGTCCACACCTGTGAGTGGGGGGTTTTTTTTACAGGAACCTTGACTTCCAACCTACCCGTTATTTTGGTCTTCTCTTCAGAGCAAACGTACTCCGTCAGCAGTGCAGCAATATTCAGATTGTGTGGGGGCTGTGATCCCGTGTTTGTTGCATTGCATTGCATTTGCATAGGCATCTTCGCATCATATTGCATAGCATTTCTCCAGCTAGCCAGAGTTCTGATCCAGCCTTTGTTTCCTGAAGGTGAGTACTCGGAGTTTGGATTGAGCAACTGTTGACTGTCAGAAGACGACCAAGGGGGTGGAGCAGACTTAAGCAGATTTGGGAATCAAGCAGTGTAGTCAGTTACAGGTAATGGGTAGCTATGTCTGAAGGCAATTTCCAGTCTCTTAACACTTTGACAGGGTTTACTATGACGTCCCACCCTCAGTATGATTCTATGGAAGGCTTCCCGCAAGAAAACAACCTGACTGCAGAAGTTGTACAGCCTACTGTTGAGAACCGAGATCGACATGAGCAGTTTGTTGCCTAAAATGAGCGTCCTTCTCCTGTTAACAACCAAGGTGCTGTTTTCCTTGAGGGGAATCCACGCAGATACATTCCAGTAGCCAGGATTGTAAACTCAAGAACTCTTGAAGGTGATAGAAAGTTCCGAGCATTGGAAGAAAGAGTTAAAACTTTGGAGGTCAAAGATGTTGTTAACCTGAATGCTGCAGACATGTGTTTGGCCCCTGACCTGGTGTTGCCTTATAAGTTCAAAGTGCCGCCCTTTGAAAAGTACATGGGAGATAGCTGTCCGAAACTGCATTTGATGATGTTCTGTCGAAAAATGACTGCGTTTGTGCGAAATGACCAATTGATGATCCATTGCTTTCAGTATAGTCTGACTGGGGCATCCTTGAAGTGGTATGTGCAGGTAGAGAGTAATCTGATTCGATCATGGGTGGATTTAGCCAGAGCTTTCATGAAGCAGTACGATTACAACCTGGATTTGGCTCCTAGCCTCGTACATCTGCAAGAATTATCTCAGGCGGAGAATGAATCATTCAGAGGGTATGGGCAAAGATGGAAAGAATTAGCTGCTAGTGTTCAACCACCTCTTCAGGAAAGAGAAATGGTTGACATCTTCTTGGGTACTCTGAAAGGCCATTATTTTGACAAATTGTTCGGTTGTACAAGCTTTGTGGGCCTGATGAGAATGGGTGAGCTTGTTGAGAGAGGACTCAAGAGCGGAAAGCTTCGAGATGTTCCTTATATCACAGTTGATAAAGATGAATCAGTTGTCAGTTCTCAAGAAGAGTGGGAAGGAAATGACGTCGTCTCAGAATCTCTAGCATCTCAGGATCAGTTTTCAGACACTTCAAGTCAACGGTCATCCTGCCGTCGATTGCGTCAGCACGCCCAA
Organism: Lathyrus sativus; assembly: GCA_963859935.3. NCBI lineage: Eukaryota > Viridiplantae > Streptophyta > Magnoliopsida > Fabales > Fabaceae > Lathyrus > Lathyrus sativus. The sequence continues at coordinate 94,809,686 of OZ012738.1, read as the reverse complement.
CGAAGACCAAGGAAACCTGAAAGGCAGTTTACTCAGCTACCGGTGTCGTACAGTCAGTTGTTGCCAGATCTGGTCAGAAGTGGATTGATAGTGCCGAAAGAGACTAAGCCGGTGATTCCACCGTATCCTCCAGGTTTTGATGCCAGCGCCCGCTGTGAGTACCATGCTGGGGCACAGGGGCATTCAACCAATGATTGTAAGGTGCTTAGAAGTCAGGTTCAGGATCTGTTAGACTCTAACCGGATTTCATCACGCCCCAGGGTTTTGTTCAGATCAATGATTCTCCGTCATCCAGTTACTTGGGTTCGTCAGTTAATGTCATGGAAGACTCCTCGGGAAGTGTGTATTCTGAAGAATGTCGATCGGAGAGTTCATGGGAATATGGGAGAAGTTTCTAGAGGTTTCCGTGTCGGGTGTCGCATCTGTTATTGTTGCCTAACCCGTTTAGCTTTTGCGCACTAGTGTTTGCCGACCACCACCAGGACTGTTGGCTGGGGTCATTGTATTCGTACTCATTTGTGCTTACGTGCTGCCTTTGTTGGTTATACATGCGTGGGAGATGTTTGTCTGGGTGCTTATAGCTTGAGTTTCTCTTTGTCTTGTCATGAATATGTGTTTGCTTTCTGCGTTGCATTATCATTTAACAGGTACATCAGAACCGTGGGTCTTATTCCCTCATCGTCCAGTTTGTTGCAGGAATTCCTTCAGAGATATGGAGCAGAATCAGGTTGAATTGATTGAAGTCCGAAGCCAGCTGGGGCAGATGATGAGAGACATGCAAGAGATTCGTCTGGAGCAGAAGATCCTCAAGGAGGAAAATAGTCAGCTGAAGACCCAAATGAGCTTGATCATGGAAGTCGTCAAGAATGTGCTTAGGAAAGAGGATGATCAGCTATTTGAAGCCGCAGTGAAGAAGCTCGTGCCACCTGTGCCTGTAGAACCTGAGCAGCAACAAAAGATGCACCCGGCTCAACGGAGGATTCAGGAGGGGAAGCCAAAGAGGATATTTGAGGCGCCACCTTCAACGTATGCTGAGCTCTTGCAGACTTTATTGAGGTTCAAAATGGTTGAAAAGAGAACGTTGGGTTCACCCACAGGAGCGCTTCCTCATGGGTACGATGCCAGTAAGCAATGTGAATTTCATTCTGGGGCACTCGGACACGACATCGAGGGTTGTCATGCTTTTAAGCACAATGTTCAAGACCTGATTGACTCGAAAGATATTGAATTCTCGCCAAGCGGCGTAGCTGTACGTATTGCTCCTATCCCAGTTGATGCTAAGATGACGGATGTTTCTAAAGCTGCAGTAGGTCAGAAGCGTATCCTGGACTCCATGGTGTCAGAATCTCCATGCCCACAACTGTTGCCTATTCCTGGGGCAGATATGAGAAAGAAAATGGCTAAGCATAAGGAGTGCCTTGATCAGTACAGTGAAAGTCAAGAAACCGATGTTGTATTCGCTACGAAGGTTGTTCAACAGTCAACCCGATACCAGCAACAACAACAACGATCTCAACAGTGGAAAAGGCAGCAACATCCTTATCAGCGAGGAGCTCAAAATCAGAGACCGTTGAGGGTATTTAGTGTGCCTCCGATGCCATATGCCGAACTTCTTCAGGTGTTGCTACGATTGTAGTTGGTCGAGAAGAGGAAGTTAGCCCCACTGACAGGTACACCTCCAGCAGGTTATGATAACAAGGAGCGCTGTGATTTCCATTCAGGAGCACAGGGGCACAACATTGAAGATTGTCTGGCCTTCAAGCATAAAGTTCAGGACCTACTTGATAGTGCAGCAATCAGCTTCGGGCAGGAAGGTCCCAAAATTATCTGAATGAGGAGAATGGCTCTATAATTTGGTTGGGTCATTGAAAGCAGATCAGGACAGCTTCGGGTTGCCTCTAGTAACTGATTGTGAAGATGGCTGGTTCAGCAGTAGGGCAGATGTGAAAGCCCGGTTCTCGGAAGCTGGCATTTTTCTTTGTTTTATCTTGTCATTTCTTTACGTTTGTAGTTTCTTTCCTGTTTAAATTGCAATCTTGTTTGTAAAACTTGTTGTTTTCATTTCAATTGATGGTAATGGAATAAATATGCATGTTTTGATTGAATCCATTCGTGTTCACTAATCGTTTTTGCAAATGTCCAATGCTTGGTTAAGAAGGATCTGGGGAGGATGACGAAAATGAACGACATGCAACTTCCGATATTGTATGCTTTTGAGATAAAACCTGCTGATGATGTACAGGCATTGTTTCAAATCCCTAAACACCGGAGATATAAGGAAGATAATCCCTTGTTAACCCCTTTGAGCCTAGTAGTAGGAGTTCTTTCTGAAAACGAAAAACCCTCAATCTTTAACCTGGGGCAGGGTAGGTGTTAGCTAATTTGACCGAGCGTTCAAATTGCAAAAGGAGTGTTCGTTCGAGGATCAATTCACACCTCTAGAGGTCGTGCCTAAAGAAAAAAACCACAATGGTTAGATCAAGAGTGAGACAGTCACATCATCCTCCAATGAGTCAGACAACCAGTGTCACACGACTTGTTCGAAAAAAAGAAAGCGAAGAGAATCAAAAGCCCGCTAAGTCAAAACTTCAAGACAAATGACTTAGGCAAAAATGAGGGCATCCCGCTGGACTTAAAGAATCAAAAGAAACTCAAAAAGAGTCAGTCCAGGCAAAAGTTAGGGATAAGAAAATATGAAAGGATGGCGAAAGAAAAATCCTCAAATCAAATGCGAGTCGTGTGACCTCAAGTGTCAAGGACGAAGAGTGAGTGGCTGTCACTCCAAAAAACTCATAGTTTCTCGAACTATCACTCCTGTCTTTCAGCCTCTGAGAGGTGAACGCTAAGGTCGAATTAGCTGAACGTAGGATGGGAGGACATCAAGGAGAGCGGGTGGGTTAAAATAAACTTTGAGTCTTTACCCTTTCTTTCAAAACCATGAACCTGACCACGTTATAACCTTCAAAAGTCCTAATTGAAGCAGGTCGTTTCGAAAGCATACTTCGGTAAAGGTCGCGTCGATTCTGACTCCTGAAAGGGTTCCTCTTACCATGTTGGTACTGATGTTGATATTCTTGACAAATGTTTTGTGCATTTTATGCCATAAATTGTTTTTTCCTATTCCCAGTGAACAGATTGGATGTCAAAGCTGTCATATGTGTTGCATTAATACATCTTTTACGCAGAACAACTTGTTTTACTTACGAGTAAGCGCTTGACAGCAGAAAAGTTTCCTACAGTGGAAAGTATGGTCGAGATAGAATACAGAGCGCCCGAATGCTCCAAAAGCAGGGGCAAGCCATCATCCAGTGATTCCCAGTCAGGTCAACCTTTGGAAGTCAGTTATCTTGGGGCAATTAGGTTGAGATTCGGTGAATACCTTGTAGTTAGGGGGACTACTCCGAATCAGATAACCAGGAGCAAGGTCATTGCAGTCAGGGGGCAGACCATCTTAAGAGCGCAGAGGTTGTTCTTTATTCGAGGAGCATTTGATGGAAAGTATCTCTCCGAAGTTCAGAAGACTGAGGCATTTCATATCAGACCATCAGGGAACAGATTTTGCAGATTTCCTTTCGAGGACTATCCCCACAGAGGTCCCGCAGGCTGGGGCATATCAGAAGCGAAAGGATCGTTCTTCTCCGTATCAGCAGGGTTATTCAGAGCTATTCGAGCAGATTCAGCCAATTTTCGAGTGCGAGACGGATGTTAGGAAGTCGTGTTACTATCCCAGGACTCTTCGACTAGAAAGCTGTGTATTCAGACAGAATGTTTTCCAGCGTCAGTTGTACCTGACCCATCGCAGATAGCCTAAAAAGTTCAAAGCCATGTTGGCGATCACTGTGAGGCCCATCCGTGTTGGCGCGTCAGTTCCAAATCTAATCTTCGTCAGTACGCAGGAAGACTCCGTCCATTTTTCTCCAGCAAAGTCCAATTTTTCATTGGTATGGGTAAGCTATCCCCAGAGAAGTCCAATCATACTCGGCACATCAGCTATTCCCCAGTAGAGTTATATTCCCCAGCAGGGTGTTACTTCAACGAGGTGCTCGGTTAAGTTCCCAATTTCCCCAGCGGAGTTGATTTCACTCTTCCAGCATTTATTCCAGCATTTATTTTGCTGGAATAATTCGGTGATATCCGGTTCATCCCCAGCGGAGTTGGCTTCGTCTTCAGCATTTATTTTGCTGAAATGGTTTTCTGTACCCGACTTTCTCCAGCAGCTCGAGCCTGCATTAGCACATTGCATGCATCATCATATTTGCATCATACTTGCATTTCATTTTCAAAATGCGTAGCATTTCCATCCTGAATGGAGCATTACGCCATAGAAAGATCCAAACATACGCATATGCATACGAAGCATGAGCCAGGTTTTCTATCAGCCTCATATGGCGCGTGAACTACTCTGTGATGAGTTCAGGGGCATTAATCCAGCAGCAGTGTTCAGACAATTCATTAGGTTATTCGTATTTCATATCACACAACAGTTACGCTTTGATCAATCAGTCATCTAGTATCGACAAACTTTTCTTCCCGTCAATCCGTATTGACGATGTGTTCCTTTGATAAGTGGATTTTTCCGTCTATCATTAGACGTCTTGAGCTCCAGTGGCTTTCTTTCCGTCTATCAGTAGACGAGGTGAAGTTTCAGATGAGTTTCCAGCGGGTTTCTTATCGTCAGATCATACAGATGGTGTGTTTCCCCAGCGAGTCTTCTCCAGCTATCATTAGATGTTGAGGGGTTTCAAAGTGATCGTTCGGATAGTGGTTTTTTTTTCTGTTTATGGATGAGATGACATTTCAAATTGGTTTTCCTGATTGTCGATTCTTATTGACGACATGGCTCTTTGAAGGTGGTTTTCTTCCCGTCGGTCCATACTGACGATGTGGCCCCTTTAAGGATATTGTTCTTTTCATCAATTCCCGTAGACAGAAGGATTCTGAAATTTGATGGATGGTATTGAAGTGCGTATGGGTGTCTTCCCGTCTATCCTTAGACGATGTGAGTATTGAATTTTTTTCCTTCGGGATCATGGGTGTCTTCCCGTCTATCCTTAGACGATGTGAGTATTGAATTTTTTTCCTTCGGGATTATGGGTGTCTTCCCGTCTACCCTTAGACGATGTGAGTATTGAATTGAATTTTTTTCCTTCGGGATTATGGGTGTCTTCCCGTCTACCCTTATACGATGTGAGTATTGAATTTTTTTTTTCTTTCGGGATTATGGGTGTCTTCCCGTCTACCCTTAGACGATGTGAGTATTGAATTGAATTTTTTTCCTTCGGGATTATGGGTGTCTTCCCGTCTGTCCTCAGACGATGTGAGTATTGAATTGAATTTTTTTCCTTCGGGATTATGGGTGTCTTTCCGTCTATCCTTAGACGAGGTGAGTATTGATGATGTTTCCTTCATTGTGGGTGTCTTCCCGTCTATCAGTAGACGATGTGAGTATTGAATTTTTTTTCCCTCGGGATTTTGGGTGTCTTTCCGTCTACCCTTAGACGATGTGAGTATTGAATTTCTTCCCTTCGGGATTATGGACGTTTTTCCGTCTATCATTAGACGATGTGAGTACATTTCTCTTCCTGTCTATCAGTAGACGATGTGAGAAGATCAGATGTTTTGTTGCAACCCTCAGGTTTGTTATCAGTGGTATCACGCAAGTAACCGACGTTAAAATCAGGAGTTCCTTACTAGATGGTTGATCAGTTTGTTGCCGTAATGATTGGACTCGGTTCTGGATTTTATTCCCCAAGCAGTTTTGCAGTATATTCCCGCGGTTGGCAAATTTCAGGGTTTCATTGGTATTCAACCGTCATCTACCTTTGAATGTTTGAAGGCTGAGCGCTCTTCAACCATTCAGGTCCAAGCCGCTTGAATAGGGGCAGCTGTTGCACCCTAAAATTTGACCAACCAGGTCCCGTATCTGGCTCTATGTTTCGACGCATAACCGCATTCGCATCTGCATATCGCATACAGTGCATTTTTCATTCGTTTTGATTTTATCGGGATCACAGCCCTCGTCTCGCGTCTCAGGTGTTTTTTAATCAGTTTAGATGAGTAGAATCGTATTTTTTTGAGCAGTCATGCTATTCCCGGTGTTTTCAGCTCGCGCTGTTGTTTTTAGGGATATTTTGGTGCCCGTTTATTTTTATCGGCTATTTCGGTGCGCTCTCGTTGTGTTTTTTGCCGTTCGGTGCTATTTTTGTTCCTTCGGGAATTATTGTGATTTTTCTAGAACTTATTAGCTATTTTTAGATTTTTTTATATAGCTTTAAAATCGTTTTTAGATTAATATAGAATATTAATAGATTTTTCTTTTAGAATATTAATTGAATTTTGAATATATTTTCTTAGATATAGAATATTAATAGTTTTTATATTTTTAATCTTTTTTAGAATATTAGGTATTAAATAGATTTTTTTAATCATTTTGAATAATATAGGTTTTATTAGAGATTTATTAGAATTTTTAGATTAGAGGGTGATTAGAGTTTTTAGCTTAATTTTAGATTAGGGGATTTATTAGAGTTTTGTTAGTTTAGACTTTAATTAGGGTTAATAGAATTGTTAGGTTAATTCTCCTTTTTAGGTTTAATTGATGTTTAGTTGGTTAATTAGATTTAAGGTCTTTAATTAGCATTTAATTAGGGTTTAGTCTCTTTAATCCTTTTTTTATCATCTTAATTCAGTATTATGCAGATTTTGGATCTTCATCATTCAGTTTCGTTTGGGCCCAATTCGTTCAGCAAAGCCCAGTTCAGAGTTTTTTGGCCAATTTTCGTCCAAAGTCTAGAAAGATCCAGAAAATCCCAGCATCTATAAAGTCTTCATCAGGCCACGTGTTAAAGAAGGGAGGACCCCACGTTTTCACTTCCACACACGCCACATCACACTCACGTTCCCTCTCACTCTGCCACACCAGTCTCCACGTGGCCAGCATGCAATCCATCTTCCCCACTAACGCAGCCACGCGTCTCCACCACCTGTCCTCGCCGGAAACCCTCCCCGGCCGGCATGCATGGCCGGCGACCACCGTAACTGACTGGTAACTACCTCCGGCCGCCGTACCGGTCACCGGAAACTGGAAAACACCAAATTCATCCTTGATCTTCATCTTTCTCCTCTCATCTACCTTCCAATCATCATCATCGTTCATCCAATGTCCATCAGGTTCATCAAAGTTCTTCCAGATTTCCAGAAACACGATGGATCTTCATCACCTCACCAAGAACAAAATTACAGAAAATCATCAATCATCAGCTTCAATCACCATCACCGGTGTTCATCCTCCATCACGAGTTCATCAAACCTTCAGGAAAAATCTCTAGAAAACTCCCAGATCCTCATCAATCTCATCTCAGGTCTTCGTTCAACATTCTTTAAGAACCTTCATAATATTTCCAGATTACCTTCAAGAGCTTTATCACGCTTCAACGATCTTCCACCCAACCTTCGAGTTCAGCCACAAGAACATGCAAGAACAAGTTCGCAATCTCCAGAAATCGTCAGAACAACATCTGGATCCAAGCACGAGTCAGACTTCAACGGATCTTCATCGTCTTCACATGCATCCTTCCAGAAGCTTCAAGAACAATCTCCAGAAACTACCAAGGATTCTTTAAACGCACATCGCCAAGACCTTCAAACAATCATCCGTCAGATGCAGTTTGTTTTCCAGATCAACCGAGTTAAGTTTTTGCTTGTTGCTTTGTTTTGTTGTTTTGTTAATAGAAAAGGTATGAAGTTGGGGAAAGAAGAGTTTGAGGTTGAGAGGAGAAGAAATGAATCAGAGAGAAGAGATTGTGAACGGAGATGGGGAAAGGAGGAGAAAGGCGGCGGAGAAGAGTTAAGGTATTAGGGTTTCAGAAAGAGAAAGGAAAGAGAGGAAGGAGGAGGATGGATTGGGCCGGGCCCAATTCTGTTTTGGCCGTACACCCCCCCCCCCCCCCCCCCATTTTTGGTATCTACCACTCCGTTTCTGTGTTTTTGGAGGGACTATGGGCTGGGCCCAGCGTGTTTGCTACCTTCACCCCACGATTTGCTCATCAGTACCCCCTCCCCCGTTTTGCTGCATACTGGGCTGGGCCCAGTTTGTTACCATTTTTTCTGCTTAGCATACCCCTGTAAACTGTGTACCCCCTCCCCCTTTTTTTGTATTTTTATTTTTCTTTTGTTTAAAGATTTTAAGAAAAGGAAAAAATATTAGAGAAAAAGATTGAAAAAAATACAATGAAGAAAAAAAGAAATATTTTGAGAAAAGGAAAATATATTGAAAAAAAGAAAGAGAGAAATATATTGAAAAAGAGACAAAAAGAAGATATGAAAAAATAGTGAAAAAATAGTAAAAAATATATAGAAAAAATAGTGAAAAAATATGGAAAAAATATGTGATGAAAGAATATATTTTGAAAAAAAGAAAAAAGAGAAAAAATATTAGATGTAATATTTTTTAGAGTTTCATAGAGTTTATTTTACCATTTTAGAGATATCTTTAGAAGTCCATTTGTTAGGGGACTATTTTTCGTTCGATTTTTCAGGATAGGATAGGACAGTATTTTCCTAGGAGATTATTTTTCAGTATTCAATCATTGTAATCATTTTTCAGAATGTTAATAAAATGAGATTTGAGTTGTGGTCCCGAAGTAGCCGAACTACACCTGCTCTGATTCCTCGTACCAGACGAGGATATGTAGGCATAGGATGCGATATCCTAGCGAGTATACTAACAACTGACTTTCTGTTCTCTCGCTGCTGTGCGATCGAGACTTTCCCGCTGACGACTGATGTTACCCTTTTTTCTCTCTTGCCCGAGTGCATTTGAGACCAAGCCGTAGTTTTTCCCATAGGTTCTCGTACCTGTGAAACCAGTTTATTTTCTCACTGCTGTGTGAGAACACCCTGTTTAGCCGTAGTTAGCCTGAACTACGTAAAGCTCTGATCTTCCATGCAGTGTGGAAGTACGTAGGCACAAGACGCGACGTCTTGGCGAGCCAATCTCCCTGTAGTCCCGAACTACGTTGACTCTGACTTTCTCTCTTGAGAATACGTAGGCGTAGAGTGCGACGCTCTATCGAGTCAATTCCCTTCCGTTTAGATTTAGCAGCTGTAGAATATATTGTTTGCATCCTTTAGACAACCCAAGCAAGCGTGGATCCCGTCGAGTACGACGGACGTGAGGGGTGCTAATACCTTCCCCTTGCGTAACCGACTCCCGAACCCAGGTTTTGGTTGCGATGACCATTCCTTTCCCCGTGTTGTGCGAGGTTTACTCTGAGCGTTTCCTTTCCCTCCCGTGGGATAAATAACGCGCGGTGGCGACTCTTCTGTCATCCGACGCCGATTTTCGCAGTAGCGTCACACTCCTGTAAGGATATGTAGGCATAAGATGCGACATCTTATCGAGTATACTTAGAAATAAACCACTAGGGTCTTTCATACCTTTAAGCAGATAACTTAGCAATAAACAATATAAAACAAGAGGTTCCTGTAGAATACTACAGAAACTTAGGATGCTAACACCTTCCCTAAGTTTAACCAACCCCCGAACCTAAAACTCTCTAAACCTTGCATTTGCATTGCATTGTGGGAATTTCGATCTTTATCCCTTCCTTTGGACAAATCAAAGTTCGGTTGCAAAATGAATTAAAGATTCAAACTAATTAATAGTTTGGTATCTGATTTTCACCGCGACAGAAATGGCGACTTCACTGGGGAACTCCTAGTGGGTTTCCCTATCTTATTATTTTGTTTATTGCTTTATATATCTGTCTACCTGCTTAAATGTTTATTTTCTCTTATGTTTATTCTTTTGGGATTATTGTCCTTGAGTGGTGAGATAAAGTTCTACACTCGAACATGAGAGAAATTAAGATAGGATGGTGATATATTCGAGGAGGCTTATAGGGAGTTGAATCCCGACTAAGTTAAATCGAGAATCCCGCTCAATTGAGGCCCTCTCGAAATAGTACTGTTGAACGAGTAATCATGAAGACACTTGCTATTTTCGTCCTTGGAGCCTATGATATTGAGGACCGTAGTTACTTTAACCCTACTTTGGCCTTTATTAGGACGTAGTGCGAGACTATGAGGGAGTACTCCCGAAATAGTGCTACGCGAAGCTACACTCAAAAGAAGTTCTCTTGAGAATATTATTAATCCTCAAGTAATTGGGAAATTGATAATATCCGAAAGATGGGTTGATGATTTCGAGTCCCTTTAGAACCTTGTTCTGCAGGTACAATCAAACCTTCAGTCCACATCCTTTGGGGATGAGTATACCCTTTGCTTCATGCTCGTTGCAAACCTAGGGTTCCCCTTTGTTTGTTTATCTTTGTGTCCTTATGTGAATACTTGTGTTTGCTGCATTCATATATCATCATTCTGCATTGGACTTAATGGGATTTACTTTCATTTATGAACATTGTAGGTCACCATGACTTCAAATGAAAGACGTACTGTGAAATATACTTTTAAGAGTCCCAAATTGGATGACCTAAAGAAGTTGTGGGGCTTTATCAAGGATCAAGAGGAATTCAAGAACAAATATGGGAAGCTGATATCTTTGTTGGGTCGCTCAGTGAATGAAGGACTTCTTGCCACTCTGCTACAGTTTTATGATCCTCTTTATCATTGTTTCACCATTCCGGATTTTCAGTTGTTACCTACGTTGGAAGAGTACTCCTTTTTGGTTGGTTTACCTATCCTAGAAGAATCTCCTTTTCCCTTCTTGGAAAAGGACCCTGATGAGAAAGATATTGCTAAGGCCTTCCGTTTAAAGGTAGCTGACGTCAAATCCAACATAGTTACTAAGGATGGAATTCTTGGTTTAAAGACAGGTTTCCTAGTCGAGAAGGCTTTATTTTATGCTGATTATTCTAATAAGGCTCCGTTTGAGGCAATTTTTGCTTTGCTGGTTTATGGGTTGTTTCTATTTCCAAGTTTTGAAGGTTTCATCGATCTCAAAGCATTCAAGATCTTTATGAAGAACAACTCAGTGCCAACTCTGTTGGGTAATACGTATCACTCTATACATCTCCGAAATCTTCGTGGTGGAGGAATGATTACTTGTTGTGTACCCTTACTTTACAAGTGGTTTATTTCGCACTTGCCAAAGTCTAGCTCTTTTACGAACATTGGCAAAGAGCTTTGGTCTCCGAGGGTTATGGCATTGACCCATTCTGACATTGATTGGTACAACCAAGTGTATGATGGGGTATTAATCATTGATAGTTGTGGTAACTTTGCTAATGTACCATTGCTCAATTTCGATGGAGGAATCAACTACAATCCCGTTTTAGCTCGTCGACAGTTGGGATACCCCTTGAAGGGACCTCCTAAGAGGGCCCATGTAGAGAGTATTTTCTTCATCAATGATGTGGAGCTTCGAGGAAAGGTTCTGGATGCATGGCGTAGTGTGTACAAGAAGGGGAAGAGAAGTCTAGGGAGGCTTAATTGTGTATCTTTAGAACCATATCTTCAGTGGGTAAGAGACAGGGCAATCAAGCTGAGGATGCCTTATTCTCGTCGAGACCCTATACCTCCGAAGAGAGAGCCTGTTTATGTTTTTATGTCTGATACCGAGAAGTTGGATGTTGCCTTAAAGAAATTGCAACATGAGTCTGAGGCATGGAAAAACAAATATCAAGTGGCTATTGCATAGATTAGTGAGCTTCAGAAACAGAACAAGGAATCTCAAGAACGAGAAAAGGAATTTCAGAAACAGAAGAAAGAATTTCAGACACAAGAGAATGAACTTCAGGAGCAGAATGCTAAACTTCAAGAATAATTACTATTTAAGGATGAAGAGCTACTCCCCTACAAGAGAAGGAAGGTGTTGGAGGATTTATTTTCCTCCGACTCTCAGTGTACCGTCTGGAAGATGATTGTGGAAAATCTCACTCGTGAGAAGGCTCAGTTGGAGGAGCAGCTCAAGCAGCAGAATTCAAAACTTCTTTAGTGTCTTTACCAGCATTTATTTAGCTTTTATTTAGGACTCTTTAAAAGAGTATTTATGTATTTCATTTCAATTTAATAAATGTTTCTTTTTACCGTAATGCCTATAAATAGAGGAATCCCATGAAGTCCTACTCATCCTGCATCTTCATTCTTGCATTAGCATTCTACATTTAACATTTTTAGCATGTGCATTTGTCTTTTCTCCTCTGCATCCTCATTCCGCCTTCTATCTTTGTCTGTCAGCTGACATCTTGACCGTCTGACCAAGCTCGAAGTATTACTAAAGGGTAGTGAAGAGAACAAAAGATATGGATCACATGACTAGCTTCAGAGTAAGGACTAATCCAACATTCGACTGTTCCTCCGACAACTTTGTTCAACAAATGGATGTCCCTGTGCAACCTCAGCCTTTGCAAGACAACCTGAATGTTCGTGGTAAGATGAAGATGGACGATCTTAGACTTATAGCATTTGAGAAAGAACTTTGTGATTTTGAAGAACAATGGAAAATGATGAAAAGAGCTAATGCATCTGGTCTTGATGCTCATGACCTCTGTTTAGTTCCAGGCGTAATTATTCCTCCAAAGTTCAAGATGCCTGTTTTCGAAGTATACAAGGGTGTCAGCTGTCCAAAATACCATTTGATAATGTTTTGTCGAAAGATGACTGCTTACATTGACAACGACAAACTGATGATTCACTGCTTTCAAGAAAGTTTATGTGGGGCACCTTTGATGTGGTACATGAAGCTGCAAAGTAATCACATTCAGTATTGGGAAGACTTAGCTTTTGCTTTTGTGAAGCAATACAATTACAATTTGGGTATAGTTCCAGATAAAAGAGATAATAGTGGATCTTCCAGAGAATTCATAGCTCCGGTACCCCGTCCTCAACATCAGTATGCAATGCCCGCTCAGCGCGAACAACAATTACCTCCTAAGCAGAAGTTGACCCCTCCAGATCAACCACAGAATAGACGATTTCGGAGAAGGTTTCGTAATCAGAAGGTGGCTTTGGACATTCCGAGAAAGGGAACTCGTTTGTTTGATCCCATCCCTGTGAGGTATGATGATTTGTTCTCAGTTTTGATTCAAAAGGGACACATCCAAACAAGAGCTCCGCCTAAGGTGCCCAAGAAACTTCCATACTGGTACAAAGCTGATAGATTTTGCCCATACCATCAAGGTGCTCCGGGGCACGATATTGAGAGTTGCTACGGTATGAAAGCAGACGTTCAAGAGTTGGTTAGAGGCGGAATCTTATCCTTCAGAGGTTCTAATCCTATCTTCAGCATGGTTCACCCTCCACGAACATGATCCAAGGTTATTAGAAGACTACACATCAGATGATTCTACAAGCCTCTCCATTTTAAGGCACAATCAAAGGGCTTGTCCAGCTTTTCACTTTATTTGTTTTTGTGTCTTTCATTTCTTTGAATTAAAAGTATTTTTGGCATGTAAGAACTTGTTATTTTGAGTAAGTAATGCAATAAGTGTTTGTCTTGAAGAAATCCATTCGTTTTCACTCAATTTGTTTCTTTTCAAAATTATCTATAATGCTGACTTTACCCAATTTTTCTCACCTTGGTGAAGAATTGGAAGGAGGATGATGAACTAAAACGCAGGATCTTGTGGTATGCTTCGAATAAAAACCCTGTTGATGATGTAAGGCATTATTTCAACCATCTAAACACCAAAATAGTTAACCTTTCTTTAAAGCCTTGAGAAAAGATCTGTTTTTTTCCTCCCAAACCGAACCTCGTTTTTAGCCTGGGGCAGGGTATCTTTCAAAAAATTGGGTGGGCACAAATATACTAACCCTTTATTCCTCCGATTTACAAGTCATAAACTAAGCCCATATACGACCCTTCAAAGTCCTAATTAAAGTAAGGTTTAGTTCGAAAGCATACTCGATGAGATATTGTTTCCTGACTCCTTGAGCTATGCTCAAATTAAATCGGCTTTATAAATAATTTTTAAATTATATCCTAACTAGTGATTTTGGTCACCAGTTATTGTGATATCTCTTTTCAAAAAAACTTCAAGACAAACGCGTGTTGCATTAACCGTTTCGAAATTAACATCTCTGACGTGTTGAAATCGCTTGATATCTTAGAAAGATTACATACGGACGTTGGTGGATTTGAAGACTATGCCGACCTGGGGCAAGTTATTTTCTCATGAGGTTTGATTCACATCAGCTTGGCTTCATTTAAAGCACAAATTGGAAGACTCAGCTATACCATCAATCAGGGGCAGTTACGTCGAGATTTGGCGAATCTCTCCGAGAGTTTGAAAACAGTGGGGCATTTAGACATCATGTTTTCTATAAAATCCTCTCGAGATGTTCTTTTGTGACTGGGGCATTTGAAATTTAAAGCGAAGCGGATGTTTATCCATAGGAAGCTCAACTCCGACATGTTCAACAACTGTGATGACCCAGGGTATTTATTTTATCCCTTATGAAACTTCAATTTGGATACCTCCGTCTACAACTTCAGACAACATTTCAAACTTATCAAGATGTTATCTCTATTCCCCAAGAGAAATTTCGAAGCCTTGAAGCATGAGTGCGATTCCATATTTCAGTCCTCCGTCTTTCCCCAGTGGTACTTCTATCTTTGAAGATTGGCCGGATGTTTCGAGATGTTTATTTCATCTCCGCTTGTTCCTTTCTGTTTGTTTTGTCAGCATAAGCATACGCATAGCATATAAATAGACAGCATGGCATACGCATTCTGCATCCCTTTTGCTTGTTTGTTCTGTCGCGTTGGTCGTGTTTGTCCCTAAGTGGTTGGGCGCGTCTTCTCCTTCCAATTAGAGTTGTCGACCCTAGGCAGAAAGAGCACAATGCTTCATTTTTCCCCGTGGAGTTCAATTCTCATGGAAGATGGTTATTTTAGTACAATTCCATTCGAGTTCATATCTCGATGGTCGAGTCTTGCTTGACAGTTTCTCTTCGGCTACTTCCTGAATTGAACTCCGATCTTCAGCAATCACATCGTGGATATCTCCAACTTTTAAGCATGGATTAAGTGTGCATTTATTTTGCACCCTAGTCCCCAAGAAGAATATTCATAAAGATAGACGTTTCTTCAACAATAGCACCACAGGATTTTCTCGAACATCTATAATCTCTTTATTTGAGCAACTCGTTTTGATCAGGATCTTATTCAAAACGACAAACGACTTTTTTTTACAAGACGATCCATTTGCCCTCAGTGGTTCCTTCAACATTATCAATTCGTCGAGTGCCATCGCTTCATAAATCCATCAGAGAAGTTTACCGAAGACATTACAAGGCATCTCTCTTTATTTGAGAGCTTACAGAATATTTTCCAATTACAACAAAGACATTCCTCATGATTGACTTCCCCAGTGAGTTCATCACACAAGTTTACTTCCGTCAAGTGACATTTCCCTGAAAAAGTCGAGGAAGTTTATCATATCGGTCTACCTTCATTCGAGAAGACATACATTACAATTCAACCGGCTCACATCTCTTTCGAAAATCCCCGGTGAAGTTTTACAAATTACATCTACATTTACAACTACATTTACAAATTTACAACTACAGCTACAGCTTACATCAACAACAATTACATCTATAAGTTCTACAATGAACTACATCTACAGTCTACAACGAACTACATCTACAGTCTACAATGACATCTACAGTCTACAATGACATTTACAGTCTACAACGACATCTACAGTCTACAACGACAACTACAAACTACAATGATTCTATAATCTACGAATTTTCAACATTTCGAGTGGAGACTGAGACCAGCTCATAGCATTCATACTATGACGCTCGGGGAAGTTCTACATCAGAGACTGAGACCAGCTCATAGCATCCAGACTATGACGCTCGGGGAAGTTCTACATCAGAGACTGAGACCAGCTCATGGTTCCCATGCCATGATGCTCGGGGAAGTTCTACAACTACAACAACATTTACAATGACATTTACATCTACATCTACAAAATTTTGACATTTCAGGCAGAGACTGAGACCAGCTCATGGTACCCTTATCATGACGCTCGGGGTAGTTATACATTTTACTATTTCAAGTTGAGTTCCAAAAGGAAAAGAAGTAAAAAAAAAAAGAAGAAAAAGAAAAAAGAAAAAGAATACGAAATAAAGTCGAATTGGGCCCCAATCAAGAAAATTCATTTGGATTACTACCGACCACCACTCTGGTAGTAAACGTATCCTTCGATCACGAATTGTCTAAATCGCCATATCCTTGGTGTATGAGTTACTATTATACTTCTAGAGATTTCCTATTGGTGATTGTTTCCTGCCCCCGTAGAGTCCCGCCTCGTTGGGTCTGTTACTCTTTTGTTTCGTGTGTCGTACCCAGCTCTCCCCCCTATGACAACTTTTCTTCACAGGACCGTCTGCTTCGCATTTTCATATCACTACATGTCATTTGCATTTGGTGGCATCTTAGGGCCAAAAATTCGCGCAATGTTTATATTTAAATTCCTCCTATCTCGTCGAGACGAGAATTTCAATCTCCTTATCTCCGAATAGAAGAAATTTAAATAGGGGCATCTGTCGCACCCTAATTTTTGACCTTAAGATCCCCCCTCCTTGTTTTTTTTTTCTCTTGCCTGTCCTATTATACTCTTGTATACTATGACTAACAAATATGTGCAGATGCAGTAATGTCAAGCATGGATCCTCGCAGTTGGGATTTTGACATAGTGGACCATATCTCGCTAAAGCCAAGTTCTTAAGGTTTACCAATGGACAAGTAATTACTCATTCGGGATGCACTCTTTTAAGAATAAATCCCAAGTTTCAAAGCATGAAGGCGGAAGAATTGAAAGGTCACATTTTACAAGTTGAACATGAATCGGTTTTAAGTATGATTCCAAATCTTATGGTTTGCTTCAAATTTCGCAAGCCGCAATCAATATCATTTCAAACAAGGTCTCAAAGCGTGGGCCATAAAAAATAATTGTGTGATACCTTAGAATCCTATCAAATCTTACGTAGGTACTTTTATTTTAAGACATGTGTGTGGGTTTTTTTTGCAAAGCCATGTTTGGAGTGCTTTAGTCGGGAGTTGGATTTAGTTGGAGCAACGTAAGTCATTCTCAAGTGATTGGCATACGAAAACGCGAAAACATTGGAGTTGTGTTCAAATTTCTTTACAAAAGCCATAACCTCAAGTCATAATGTACAACGGTAACAATAGCATATCACGATCTAATTCATGGACCAAATCATGATCATTAATTAAACAATTCAGTGAATTAAGAATTACAAGTTGCACTTCTCTTTTCAAAGTCATACAAGGCTCAAGGAAATAAACAATAGGGTTCTAAACTCCATTTCAAGCTCAATTGGTCTTCGCTCCCAGCAGCAATAGTTTTAATGAACTGAAGAAGTCAAGTGCTCCAAATGCTACAGAGAAAAGGGTTGTATGATCATAATCAAGACAGATCTGCAGAACATAATGAGAGGACAGTATCCTTAAGTTTTTTAGAAAGTTGTTTCTGGGAAAACCTCATGTTAAGCTCAGAGTATTCTCCACCTGACGAACCATTGATGTTGAAGGCATCCCCATATGATGTGACCGGCTGCAATAACTATTCCCTTTTTGTTACACATTTGTCTTTCGGATTTGATCTAGACGTGGACTGCGAACCAAAACCTGCCAAATGCACACTTAATTCACCATGAACGAAATGGAAACCTTTTGTTCAACCAATAATTTTATCTCCTAATCTCTAACAAAGATTATAATTTGAAGACAGGAACTCATCATAGGCACTCTTTCAAAGACTTGCCATGACTGCAACATCAATAATATACCTGAACAGAGAACGCATTCACGGTGGTACCGTCTTAAAAAGCAACTACCTCATGTACTTGCCTCTCGAAACAGACACAAGAGCCTGAGAAAAGATGAATGCCAGAACTTTGGTCCACAAGCAAACTCAAAAAAATCACAACTTCCGAAAAGAAGACGAGAAGTAAAGATGAGAATCAAACCAGACTTACAACAGCAAAATGGTTTTCTCGAATCCGCGCTCCTTGAATTCATGTCAAAGGCCTTGAACAAAAGGACGTCACCTACGAAGCAAATATGCAGCAGCAACAACCTATGACTGGCTGAACACAAGCTACCATGAACCACTCCAGAATGCCGCATCGTGCCATGTTCATACCATCATTACCATCGCCAAAACCTTCCTCAACACCGAAGCTAAGACCGGAAGACTCCGAATTGTTAACAAGGCCCTGAAAGAGAAAGGAAGGTCAGTCAAATTCAACAAGTAACAGCTCAAGAGTTCATCACGAACAAACAAGAGCAACAACTGCATTGGCAAAAGACAGCAACCCAACTTACTTACATCTGCGGGAAGACCATCACAAAATCAAGTTCTGTTGGTGAAAATAGAGCACAGGTTGAAAGGGAATCAACAACACCATAACCTGGCCCTGTATCAGATTCCCACCTCTCCACTTTGAGACCACTAATCATAACCTTAACAACTCGCAAAGTCCATACCACGGGACACGTTAAACTTTTCGCAGCCCTGCATTTCACAAGCAAGTGTCATCAGATAAGAGGAGGAAGGGAAGGAGGATATGTTGAGTTCATAATTGCCTACCATGTTCCAAATCTACGTCAACTTGCCAACAACTTCAACTTCCACAGCTGCATCACACCAATTGCACCCACTGCAATAAAACTATTATCATTAGTAGAAGAATTGAGCAGTTCACCTTTCTGCAGAAAACAACCAATGCCAGACCCACAAGACAAGAGCATACATAAAGAATTTGAAGTTTTTGAGAATACGACCATACATCCCGAAGATTACGTGGCGGGATTGACGTAACTTGAGTCAGAGCAAGAGCATGAACCTCATGGAAATTCCATTAACTATGATAGAAGTCGAGATAAAAGTCACCTATCAGCAGAAGGTCGTGCGAAGCTGACTGTCTCACTTGGAAGTCTTTCATGGAAGCTACGCCTTTGTCCTATCCCTCATATTTCCTCCTCAGACTGCAAACACCATTACCACCATTGCAATACAACACCCTGTGTCAAGAGGTTTTAAAACTTAAAACGCTAACTGCAATTGCTAATGAAGCTGTCACCTGTAAGATAGTAACAGAACTGTGTGAATATGCTACAGCAGCACAACGTCAATACTATTTGTTGATTAGCTCCTACAAGATGTTGGAAAAGAATTAAGGATACCTCTGAACCTGATGCGTATGAGAGCTCCTAAACAATACTCATTGGTCCTGCCTGGAATGGTCAAGTTGTGCAATCGTAGCAGCCACCTTCATCCGCCCATGGTGCACCAAGTGTTGGATCATCCCCACCTCCACTTTGAGAAACTTAACCTGCAGACAACAGTAGCCTGGTAGCAGGCAGCCAATACCCACAACCAAGTGTTAACCCTATCTCTACGTTTAATAACCAAGTTCAAATAACCAAATGAGATTACAGCTCCTTACACGAGCATGATTCCACCTCAAATGCGAAATGGTCCTGTGGCTTCTATGATTCCTCAACGGGCTTTTGGTAGCCAGTTCCCAAGATATAGCCATGGCCTGCAACAGGACTCATCACAAACCAACTTCAATGCAGAATCAGTTCCAACAACATGTCTGGAGGTCGTCTTAGGAGTGCCCAATACTTTTTTCATTTGATCAGCATGATTCACCATCCTAGCACCAAAGGAAAACAACATTAGATACACATCAAACTTGATTTGAAAGCAAGAATGGAGAACAAAGTGAAAAAACAATAACCTCGCTTTTCCTTTTCTTTTGTTCGCAAGAGAGAACTTTGAGCATCTTCACGTGAGTCTACACCAAAGAATATCAAGATTAATCGAAGTTCATTACATCAAATGCCAAAAAGTCAAGTTGGTGCTCTGGGCTGCTAATTCTCCCTTGGCCCAAGTCAAACCGTTTTCTACACCTGTCAAAACACCAAATACAAGTTAGTAATCTCTTGAAGAATATACCATTGGAATATCCAATCTGAATTCAGAACATTGAACCTAGACAAATAAGCATTAATCAGACTGATACAACAAAATCAAAATTGAATGACAATTAACAAATCATCATGGCAATCAGACGAAAGAGGAATGTTTTCAAAACTGATTCATCCTAAATGGGAAACCCTAAATCAACAATCAATCAGCATTCAAAGTGGTATTCATTGTTCATCCAAGATGTTTTGCATATATAAGGAGGCCAAAGAGAACGAAAAAGAGGGAGAGATTTGTCATAAGAGACCGATTCAGTAAACCATAAGAGACAGAGAGGGAGAACTTATCTTCTCCGTTGACGAAGTTGGTTCCAACCACCGCGAGTTCAACCGACAAGACGCCGTTTCGTCACCCCCAAGCATCGTCGTCGCCAACGGTTCGGTAAGCCTTCGTTCTCATCAATGTCGTCGATCTTTTAACGCTTCTGGTTTTAATTTTAGGTTTAAAGTATAGGAAGAGAGACCGACCGCGATTGGGAGAAGAGAATGAAATCGAAGAGTATCGATTTTAGGGAGGACGAAGAGGGGGATTTAGGGTTCCGTCATTTTGTTATTCCCCATTTGTTCTGTTCATGTCACCTTGTGGAAATGGTTTCTACACACACTCACGACACCACATACACTTACCGCTAATCAACTTTTTTTTACTAATTAATTGCTTTTTTTCTAAATAAACTAATAGCTTTTTTTCACTAATAAGTTTTTTTAAGTTTTTTAACAATCTGGCTAATTAAACTTTTAATAATCCATCCTAGCTAATATTTGTTTTTTTATCTTAATTTACAACTTAATCAGTCGTACCCCTTTTATATAACTAAAAACAACCTTTATCCTATCAATCCCTATTACAATTTTGCTAATTTAATCTTAACCTTTTTCATTCTATTAACCTTCTCAAAAAATTGGTATTCCTTCACTAAAAAGAGAAAGACTTTTATAAATAACTACACCTTTTGTCAAATTGCTTAGTTAATAAAATCCCTAGTATATTAATCAATTTTTTTTAAAGAAATAGACAAATAAGTCAATAACAATTTAACCAATATATTTTAATAAATAGCCATAATAAAAAATAACCACTTCACTTAAGTTTTATAATAAATTAAGTCATTGTAGTTTTTTAAAAATCTTTAATCTATAACTAATCTCGTTTAAAATCGACCGATTAAAATCAACCAAAATAAAATCGAATCAACCTAATCAATCGTGCACGCTTCCTCACATTCACATACACAATTCACTCTCACACACTTCAGCGCTTTCATGCGTATATGTATGTTTTATTTATTTGCCCTTTATTCTTCCGCAACTTTATTTACCGCAAAATTACATTATCAATTTATATTTCTGCATCGCATCCGTCCAAAGGAAAACCCTACACATGATTCAACAATCGTGTGTAGTGCACATCATTTGCATCATTACCCCCACGATCCTTGATCCCATTCGAGTTGATCGATTAAGTTAAATCCTACCCCATAGGAAGGACCATGTCTTTATCTTACAACATAGACAAAACAATTCAAACAACATAATACAAATATATTCAAACACAATAGAGAAATAGATGCAAATCATCTTAAGCGAGATAGAATCTCCATCCCACATCAATACAGTCAATACCGTAGGAACTTTGCCTTAAGAGAGATAAAGGCGTACCTCGTCGATCCCTATCCGAGTACTTGAGCCCATCTCTTAAGATGATGCAAAAACTACATTTCTACAACTTGTGGCGGTTAAATCTCTCTTAAAATGAAGACTCACCTCTTCTCCTAAACCCAATCAAAACAACTACCTTAAACCCGTAGGAACTTTGACCATAGTCGAAGAACTCCTCAAACCCTTTAGGGGAACTACAGATACTCTGATTCCACTCCCGTAAGGATATGTAGGCATAAGATGCGACATCTTATCGAGTATACTTAGAAATAAACCACTAGGGTCTTTCATACCTTTAAGCAGATAACTTAGCAATAAACAATATAAAACAAGAGGTTCCTGTAGAATACTACAGAAACTTAGGATGCTAACACCTTCCCTAAGTTTAACCAACCCCCGAACCTAAAACTCTCTAAACCTTGCATTTGCATTGCATTGTGGGAATTTCGATCTTTATCCCTTCCTTTGGACAAATCAAAGTTCGGTTGCAAAATGAATTAAAGATTCAAACTAATCAATAGTTTGGTATTCGATTTTCACCGCGACAGCCACCGTGCGTTATTTATCCCACAAGAGGGAAAGGAAACGCTCAGAGTAAACCTAACGCAAAGAAGGAAAGGAATGGTCATCGCAACCAAATCCTGGATTCGGGAGTCGGTTACGCAAGGGGAAGGTTTTAGCACCCCTCACGACCGTCGTACTCGACGGGATCCATGCTTTTTTTCTATCTAAGGGTGTGTTTATCTATCTACTCTAAAGGTCTGGGTTAAAGAAAAGAAAATGACTCGGCAAAGTATCGCACTTTATGCCTATGTATTCCCGTCTGAAATGAGAAATCAGAGTCAACGTAGTTCGCCTAACTACGGGTTATGGGGGAAGGTTGCTCGCCAAGATATCGCATCTTGTGCCTACATACTTTCATACTGCATGAAAGATCAGAGCAAACGTAGTTCGGGCTACGGAATACACAAGTTTGTCTGACAGTTTTTTATCTCCTTCTGAAAAGGGTTTTCCTGATTAAAGGTCCAAGAGGACAAAAACAGAGTTTGAATGTTTGTTTGAGTCTTTTACGAAAGAACTGTTTTTTAGGATGTTTGCAATCTCAGTCGCACTAGAGACTATGACCCAGGAGTGAACGCTTCGTATGTCACCTAAAGGGTACCACACTAACATCCAGATTACTGGAGAGAGACCCTCCACCAACCTTTTCCTAGATAGCTTAAGGCTCGTAATGTACGACTTCAATTAACCTTATTACTGTGTTTTTGAATTGATTTGAGATGAGAAGAGAAAGACACCCTAAAACTATGGTTGAAAGGGGAATCTACCTACAGTTATCATGCATAGGTCAAAACCTAATGTCTGTCATAATTCCCTCTTGCACAGAGGAAATCAGAGATCCTAGGGGAAACAGCAAAAGAAGCAAACAGTAAATAGTAAACAGTAAAATGCATGCTATGCAACAGTACCAGCGAGGCAAGGGAGAAAACACCAGGCAAGAGGAGACAAGCTCCACCTCAAACCTAGAGGTAATCAACACAGGCAAACAGACAATACAGAGAAAAACAAAAGATACAGAGGAGGCAGCCCAAATAGCAGCAACAAACTCCTACAGCTGACAGCAACAACAAGCTCTAAACATCACAGTTGAAAAGACAGCAAAGGTGATAGCAAGACTTCATCTTCAAACTAGCTTCTATCTTCAAGCTTCATCAAACTCCATCTTCAAGCTCTAGCAAGCACACTCCAAGCAGAGGATTAATCACCAAGATCAAGGTTGCAATGTTGAGAACCCAATGAAAACCAAAGGAAATCATTAAGTACCAACATTGAAATGGAAAGGTATCCTCAAAGTTCTACTCAACTATGGGCATACCACACATCCCTCCAAAGGAGATATGGAGTTTCCCTAGGAGGACTTCATACCATTGGATGGAATAGAAGCACACAATGCATTCTATGTTTGATGAAGAAATCAAAACTAGTCCTAATGGCTCTTCCTAAAAACCCTAATTTCCTAAACTCCTAAAACAACTCCTAAAAGAAAAGGAAACTTCAAATCCAAGCTCCAATCTTCAAGCCACAGCAGCTACACCAAGTCTAGAAGACCTCCCAAAAAGTAACCCAAGCAAATCCAGCTCCAAAGTCACCAACAAGACCAAACAAGCAAAGGCACACAAAATGAAACACCACAAGCACAAGCAACTTGCAAAATTCAACTAAAATAGAAAAAAAAATTGTAAAATTCTAATAAAATTCCTAGGGGAACATACATGTTTGAACAACCAAGGGTTAAAATATTAAAGCCTAACTCAACTTCTAAGTCACCTAGATAATTCCTAGATTGAAGGGTATCAAGGTGGTCCACAAGTTTGGGAAAGCTCTAATCTCAATACCTAAAACAGAACCTAAAATTGTTCTAAAATTCCAAACAAAATCCTAAGGGAACATGAATATTTACCCTAAAACATACTAAAAAATCAAAGCCAAATTCATCACCAATTAGAAGAACAAAATTCAACAAAACAGATGGTCAAATATGCAAAACAATGGATATTAGCACAAAAGAAAAATCATAACTAATTCAAATTAAATCCTAAAAATGTAAAACCAGTTTATAAAACTTCCTAAGACGTTGAGGAATCATGAGAAAACATTTCGTAATTTTTTGATCAATTTTACTATTTTTAAAGCAATTAATCCAAACAGCCATGAAAACAGAAAAAAAATAAGAGAAAATAAAGAAAGTGAAATAAGGTGAATAAATGAAACAAATAAAAGTGTGCTTGCCAGGGATCGAACAGGGGAGCACTTAGTCCCCTTAGCAAGCCAAAACGGCTGCGTTTTGGACTTGTACAGGTGGCGCACGCACAACCACTTGATGCGCAGAAGAGGTCAACCCTTGAGTAGCGATCGGACGGTGCACATCTTGTCTTCTTCCTTGGACTCGTCGGAACATCTCCGGCCGGCCTCTCCACCTCCATGTTCGCTGGACATCCAACAACAACAACAACTTCCACAAAACTCAATCGTTTCGCATGAAATTTACATCAAAATTCAACTACTTCTCGCGAGGATTCCAAATCCATCAACAAAAATCATTAATAATGCAAGATCAAAGAGAAACGAAGCAAACAAAGTTTGACACCAAAAACTCAAGTTCATCAAAACCTCTCCAAATTAATTTTAAACACATTCTTATGTCATGGAGGTTATAGATCAAGCAAAAACTAAGCAAAATCATGCAAAAACAGTCCATACAAAATCTCACAAGTTTGGAGCTCCAAATTTCGAACGTCATAAACATCAACAATTATCATCCAGAAATGATCTACATGATTCAAGGAGTGCAAAGAAACAAAAATGGCAAAGAATCATCAATTATTAAGAGAGATATGTTGAAATTCAAGTACCTAGTGGAGAACTTCCACTGAGCCTTTAATCCTTGATGAAGCTTCGCAAAACTCTCCAGAATCGTTCAATGATCTTCAATAAAGCTTTCTCAATTCACAATTTGGCTTGAAACGATCTAGATCTGAGAATTTACTTTTTGAGTTTTCTTCACTTTTTCAAGCTT
Organism: Lathyrus sativus; assembly: GCA_963859935.3. NCBI lineage: Eukaryota > Viridiplantae > Streptophyta > Magnoliopsida > Fabales > Fabaceae > Lathyrus > Lathyrus sativus. The sequence continues at coordinate 94,784,457 of OZ012738.1, read as the reverse complement.
GTTCTTGATCAATTCTGCTCCAATTTCGAAAACTGATGATTTGTGAAGGTTAGAAATGTTATATACAATGGATATTGATCAAGAGAAAGTCAAATCCTTGTCTCTAAGCCCAAAATGAATTTTCAAATTTTCACCACTTTTTGCTCTTGAGTATACACGAAAATGGCAATGTTTTGGCTCCAAAATGGTTCAATTCAACTAATAACAGCATGTGGAGTGTGAATGGCTGGGATTTGATCCTTGTATCTGATCCAATGGCTATTTTTGATTATGTAACTTCATGGTGAAGTAATCTAAATGACAACTCCCAAAACTTGTCCTATGCTCAAAATTCTGCCAATGCCAATGTGCTTAGAATGTGATTTCCATTCAAAAAATTTACTCACATGACATGTTTTGGTCCTCTAACTCAAAAAGTCAATTTTCCCTCCTTAATCCATTTGAAAAATTCCCTTTTTTAGGCCGTTTTAAGTGACTTTTTGCTACAAGCCAAGCCAATCCCAAATGATCACTTGGCTGCACTTAAAATCATGTTTTGAGCAAGTTCCATGTTGAACAAATCTCCATTTGAAGAGTGCAAGTTGGAGATTTTGACCTATGATTGAAAATGGCCTATAATCTCACTTTCCCAAAATACTCCTGACTTGTAAACCTCATAACTTGAGTTCTACAAATCATATGGAAGACTTATAATACAATTTAGAAAGTTAAGATCATGAGGAACAACTTTCATGTTGGCCAAAAGTTCAGGTAAAACCTCCTTCTAGGTCAAAAATAGCTTTGAAGTCATATGATTGTCACAGACAAATTTCAGTGGCATCTGAGGACTTGTAACTTGTCTGGGCCATAACTTGAGTTCTATAAATCCAATGGAGGACTTCTAGTACTCAAATTAAAGTTATTTAGATGCTCTACAAGTTTTATGTTGGCCAAAGATCAATTTGAAACTTGTATCTTGACTTATGTGGTCTTGAAGTTAGGCACTAAACATGGGATTTTACACTGAAACCCTAATTTAGCAACTTCCCACACTCTTGAATCTTCTTGATTTGATCTTGGCACAACACCAAAAGTGTCTTAACATATCATTTCATGAACTCCATGACCTAAAAGTAGGCCTTGATACTTTTCAATTGCACAGTTGACCTAGGATTGACCCAGATGAAACCCTAATTGCTTGCACCTCAACTGTGGCTCTTGCACTTGACACAATGACTTGATTAAACTCTCCCATGGCCCTCTAGACATTCCATGAGCTTCATACACATCCTCTTCTCACATTCAACACCTCACAACCCTCTGATGGTCTTCAGTTGATCCTCAAGTTAGGAGAAGATTCATACTCAAACATCTAAGCCCTTAGGCACTCAAACCACCTTCCGATGACTTTGACCACTCCTCAATCTTGAATGAGACCTCTTGTTAGGATTCTCTTGAGAAGAAACACATTTGATCCTCTGCTATATGAATGATATCATGATATGCAAATGATATAACTATGCAGATGTTAATGCAATGAAACATAAACCAGGTAAGAAAAGGTAGAGCAAATTTTGGGGTGCAACAGCTGCCCCTATTCAAACGGCTTGGACCCGACTGGGTGAAGAGCGAACGGCCTTCAAACAATCGAGGTGGAAGATGGTTGAATACAAAGAAACCCGGAAATTTGCCAACCGCAGAAATACACAGCAAAAACTGCTTGGGGAATAACATTCGTTGTGCTGAACCCAGTTGTTATGGCAACAACTGATCAATCATATGATAAAACTTGGGATTTCAACATTAACCCCCTGTGTGACGCCACAGGTATCAAATTAATTTTGCAAGAAACAACTCCGTCCACAACTGGACTAAACTTCGTCAACACGAGGAAAGACTCCATCACCACGGGTACAATTTCGTCCATAATCGGAATAACGATCTCTGTCAATCACAGGTAATGACTTTGTCAACACGGATAACAATCATTGTTAACTTTACTGGGGACAACTCCGTCGACCACGGGTAATAACTCCATCCATACGGGTAACAATCACTGTCAACACAGGTAACACTTCCATCAACACGGCCAACAATCACTGTCAACACAGGTAACAAATCCGTCAACACGGATTACAATCTCCGGCGATTTCACTGGGAAAACAATTCCGTCAACACGGATAACAATCACCGTCAACACAGGTACTATCTCTGTCAGCCACAGGTAATCATCACTATCAACACAAGCGCAATCTCTGTCCATTACAGGTAACAATCTCTGTCAACACAGGCAACAAATCCGCCAACACGGATAACAACCACCGTCAGCACGGGGAAATATCACTGTCAACACAGGTAAAATCTCTGTCCATCACAGGCACGATCTGTTAATACGGATAACAATCACCGTCAGCATGGGTGCGATTCCGTCAACAAGGATAACAATCACCGTCAGCACGGGTACAATTCCATCAACACGGATAACAATCACCGTCAGCACGGGGAAACATCACTGTCAACACAGGTACAATCTCTGTCCATTACAGGTAACAATCTGAAGAATACTTTGCTGGAGACTACGAGAAACTTAACCAAACAACTCTGTGGGGAAATCACTAGTAACACCTCTGGAAGTTTAAGGCATGAAATCTTCTAATGCTGACGTAACAGCACCCTGAGGAGAGAAACTTAACCAAGAAACTCTAATAAGGGACGAACGTTATCATCACCTATCTCACGCTAAGAATCTTGAATATCTAGATATCCTTCTGACAAGAACCCCACTCCTCTGCAAGGGATAACACCTGAAAACAAAGAGGTAAACAACCTGGCTTATGTTTCAAAATGCATATGTTTGACAATGGCGTAATGCTCTATGCGGCATGGAAATGCTACGCGTTTGGGTGGATGCAAATATGATGATATATGCAATATGCAAAGATGCCAAGAGGCGCTTCAGCAAAATAAATGCTGAAGACAAGACCCAAGTCGCTGGGGATGAACGGGTATCTCAAAGCATTCCAGCAAAATAAATGCTGGAACGGTGAAACCAACTCCGCTGGGGATAACTATCCTGCTGGGGAATGGCTCACAAGCTTGAAATTACGATCCCAATTAATGATGTTCATCCTGTCGGAGGAAAAACAAACTGTTGGGGAGAAGGAGAAACAATCCTGCGCGGGGATAATCCTTCTGAACCAAAGACGACTTGATTATACTCTGCGGGAGTTACCCATGCTGGGGATGGAGTGTGCACATACTCACTGCTGGAAATGCACTTTCTGTTAGGGACATCAAAATCCACTAAGGATACTCTCTTGGCAGCTTTCCTGGGGATACTTTTCTGGGGAGAACCACCCACATCCAATAGGGGTAAGTGCCATCTCAAATCTTCTGAGATAAGATGTGACTTCCGTCTGCTGAGGAATGATACGATCAATATGTCACAGGACTCCGGCTGGGGAACACAACTTCCCTGAATGTTTGCTTCAAAGGTGAGAACCTGCAAAACACAAACGAGGCAAAACAAATCTATACAACAAGATCTATCCCGGTTAGCATTCGTGACATTCGTTCAGTCAATTCGAAGTTTTAGCAATTATTGGCAAGGGCCAACAAGTTTATGCACATGCAAGTCCATCAAAAACATCGGCATTTTTTCACAAACAAAACAGTAAAGAACAAACATCAAGTACTGAATAACATGCTTTATTAATAACGGGCCTGTAAATAGGCAAAATTTTATACACTGGACGCAACTCTTGAAAAGAGGAAGTCACGCACAAACAAAATACAAATATACATAAGCACAAAGAAAATTTGTATACATGTCGGCAACGTGGTACAAACGAACACCATGAGCTGATCCTCCTATGACTCGCCTGACTCTGACGCTTTCCCAATATCCGATCTTCGGAAGAGATTGTTTCGGATATACGACCCTCAGGTACTCCCAAACCACTAGGCAACGCAGTATCAAACTCGAACCGCAGTCATTTTCTTTTTCAAATCCCTAACTTTTGCGTGAACCGCCCTTTGCGGGTTTTCAATTCACCGGGATACCCTTTTTTGCCGAAGTTGCCCTTTTCAGGTTTTCAACTTCGCGGGTGTACATCTTTTTCAATTATATCCCTAACTTTTGCCCGAACCTTTTATTCCTTTTTTATGGTTCGCCGGGATGCCCCATTTTTGCCTGGACTTTCTTTTTTTGTCCAGCGGGTCTCTTTAAGCAAAGTATTTTTTAACTGCGTCTGAGTTCACAGGGGATGTGAAATCCTCACCATCCATGGTGGACAACAATAAGGCTCCTCCATAGAAAACCTTTCTAACGACATATGGACCTTCATAGTTGGGAGTCCATTTGCCCCTGTGATCTGATTGTGGTGGGAGAATCTTTTTCAGCACAAGATCATCCGTCTGAAAGCTTCAAGGACACACCTTCTTATCGTAAGCTTTCTTCATCCGGCTCTGATACAGCCGACCATATGCTAGAGAAGCCAGTCTCTTCTCATCCATTAAACTGAGTTGATTCAGTCTATCTTTCACCCATTCTGCCTCATCAAGTTGGACATCACGCAAAACCCTCAGAGAAGGAATCTCAACCTCCAATGGTAGGACAACTTCCATACCATATACCAGTGAAAAAGGAGTTGCCCCGGTTGATGTGTGTACCGTCATACGATAACCGTGCAGAGCAAAAGGCAACATCTCATGCCAGTCCTTGTAGGTCACAACCATCTTCTGAACGATCTTCTTTATGTTTTTATTGGCCGCTTCAACAGTGCCATTCATCTTGGGCCGATAAGGAGAAGAGTTGTGATGTTCAATTTTGAAGTTCTGGCACAATTCCTTCATCATCTTGTTATTCAAATTCGAGCCGTTGTTAGTGATAATCCGCTCCGGGATTCCATATCTGCATATAATATCCTTCTTGATAAATCTGGCCACCACCTGCTTGGTAACATTAGCATACGATGCCGCTTCAACCCATTTGGTGAAGTAATCAATAGCTACCAAGATAAAACAATGTCAGTTGGATGTCGTGGGCTCAATTTGCCCAATCACATCAATTCCCCACATGGAAAAAGGCCAAGGCGACGACATAATGTTCAGAGGGCTCGGAGGCACATGAATTTTGTCCGCATAAATCTGACATTTATGACACTTCTTTGCAAATTTGAAACAATCTGTTTCCATTGTTAGCCAGTAGTACCCTGCTCTTAATAGCTTTCTTGTCATTGCATGTCCACCGGCATGCGTGCCAAATGTACCCTCGTGGATTTCTTCCATTAGCAACTTAGCCTCTTTCTCGTCCACACACTGCAACAACACCAAGTCGTGGTTTCTCTTATACAAAACCCCATCCGGATTCAGATAGAAATTGTCAGCCAATCTCATAAGATTCCTCTGATCACGACTGGATGCCCCAGCCGGATACTCTTGGGTCTTCCAGAACTGCTGGATATCATAATACCACGGTTTACCATCGGAAGCTTCCTCAATAGCGAATATGAAGGCGGACCTATCAAGGCGAGAGATAACTATCCTGGGAGCCTCATTCCAGAAGTTAACCTTATACATTGAAGACAAAGTCGCGAGAGCGTCTGCCATCTGATTTTCTGCTTGTGGTACATGGTGCAATTCCACCTTGTCAAAGAAAGGTAACAACCTCCTTGCATAATTCATATAGGGTATCAAATTGGGCTGACGAGTCTCCCACTCTCCCTTGATCTGATTCAAAACTAGAGCGGAGTCTCCATACATATCAAGATTTTTAATTCTCAGATCGATAACTTCTTCAAGCCCTATAATGCATGCTTCATATTCGGCCTCATTGTTGGTAACTGGAAAGGTCAATCTAGCAGTGAATGGGATATCGACCCATGAGGAGTAGTAACGATTGCCCCTATTCCACTTCCGTATGAATTAACGGCACCGTCAAATATCAATTGCCATTTGGAACCCAACTCTGGACCTTCATCCGGCAACGGTTCCTCACAGTCCTTCATTTTTAAGTACATGATATCCTCGTCAGGAAAATCAAAACTCATCGACTGGTAATCATCAATTGGCTGCTCAGCTAGGTATTCTGACAGAACACTTCCTTTAATAGCCTTTTGAGAAACGTAATGAATATCGTATTCTGTCAATACCATCTGCCATCGGGCAATCCTTCCGGAAAGTGCTTGCTTTTCAAACACGTATTTGATCGGATCCATCTTTGAAATTAGCATGGTTGTATGGTTTAACATGTATTGCCTCAAACGTTTGGCAGCCTAGGCTAGCGCACAACATGTTTTTTCGAGCATTGAGTAATGGGACTCACAGTCTGTGAAATTTTTACTCAAGTAGTAAATCGCATGCTCTTTACGTCCAGTCTCGTCGTGTTGACCGAGAACACAACCCATACTTTTCTCAAGAACCGTCAAATACATAATCAATGGTCTCCCGGCTACTGGGGGTATCAATATTGGAGGTTCCTGCAAATATTCTTTTATTTTCTCAAACGCCTTTTGACAATCTTCATTCCAAGTCACAGCCTGATCTTTTTTCAATAACTTGAATAACAGCTCGCACGTGGCCGTTAGATGAGATATGAACCGGGCGATGTAGTTCAATCTCCCTAAAAAGCCACGAACTTCTTTTTCTGTTTTTGGCGTTGGCATTTCTTGTATTGCTTTTATCTTAGCAGGATCAACCTCAATTCCTTTTTCGCTCACAATAAACCCCAATAGCTTACCGGATCTCACCCCGAAAGTGCACTTGTTAGGATTTAGTCTCAGCCTGAATTTCCTAAGCCTCTTGAACAAATTCAGAAGATTGACCAGATGCTCTTCCTCCGTCTGGGATTTGGCAATCATATCATCAACATAAACTTCGATCTCTTTATGCATCATGTCATGAAAGAGTGTCGTCATAGCTCGCTGATATGTTGCCCCGGCGTTCTTCAAACCAAAGGGCATCACTTTGTAGCAGAACGTTCCCCACGGGGTAATAAAAGTTGTTTTCTCCATATCATTCGGCGCCATCTTTATCTGATTATAGCCCAAAAAGCCGTCCATGAAGGAAAACACGGAGAATTGAGCGGTGTTGTCGACCAGCACATCAATATGAGGAAGCGGAAAGTCGTCTTTTGGACTTGCCTTATTCAAATCTCGATAGTCCATGCACATCCGCACCTTACCATCTTTCTTTGGTACAGGTACTATATTGGCGACCCATGAGGGTTAAGTTGTGAGAGCTAGGAAACCGGCGTCCCACTGTTTCTGAACTTCCTCTTTAATTTTCACAGCCATATCTGGTCGAGTTCTTCTGAGTTTCTGCTTAACCGGCGGACATTCCTCACGCAATGGAAGACGGTGAACCACTATATCAGTATCCATCCCAGGCATGTCTTCGTAAGACCAAGCAAAGATATCATTGTACTCCCGCAGCATCTCGATAAGCCTTTGCTTGATATCACTCTGCAGTGCAGCCCCTATCCAGATATTCCTGACAACCTCTTCGGACCCCACGTTGATAATTTCAATTTCCTCCTGATGAGGCAGAATGATTCTCTCTTCTTGTTTCAAAAGTCGAGTCAGCTCTTCTGATAAGTCACTATCCTCAACAATATCTTCTTCTTCTTGAAATATCGGGTGCTCAAAGTCGAAGCGAGTCATAGGAAGTTCGTAATCGGTGTCGTCTGAAATATGAATCCTGCAATGAGAATGGTTAAATGTTTCAAATAATGCAAACAAAGCGCATAATCACGTTGCCATTTTATTGTTTAAAGCAAAAACATGAAAAACAAGGATCACAAAATTTGTATGAGAAAAACGCCTTTATTAATGATTAACCAAAGTACACACATAAGCAGGTAGCCCTAAAAACAAAATCACTATGCCCCGGGTAGGGCACAGGATTATACAATAATTGAGAAAACAAATCATTACTGTTTTGTAGTCACTGGAACAAGTTCCTGGATAGACCAGTTGCACAGATTCTGTCCTGGCACGCCGGGCTTGATCCAAGAGTCCATATCGCAGTCACTATCTCCGTCTTCAGCGTCAGAAACAACATTAATCATTTCATAACAGACTCCACCTGGAGTGATCACCACTGGTCCTTTGAACCTTGGCACGCCTGATGCAGAAGATGACGATGTCGGGCGATACCCCAACCCAAACTTGTCCATATTGACAGGTGATCAGTGGATTTCAGTTGTGTTTTAAAACGCTGTTGGGGTTAATTTCGCAATGTTTTTATCTAGTTTTCGAAGCTTTAGTTGTTATTATCTGCATTACTCGTAGTTGTGTGTCTTCGAGTCTTATTTTTAAGTTTATGTTGCTTTTGCCGCTGGTGCGTTTGATTTGGTTTCTTTTAGTGTGTTTTTAGCAGGAATGGATAGCACGACAATTGCACCGCATTCGGAGGCAAAGAAAAGGCGAAAAAGGGAACTCAGAGCTGCAACACGGGTACCCGTGTTGCACAACACGGCCCGTGTCATGAAGGACATGGCTGGCAGACACGGGTGGACCAAAGCAGAAGAAAAAAGAAGACTCAGACTTGCAACACGGGTGCCCGTGTCATGCAACACGGCCCGTGTTGCAGCCCTTGGAGAGGAACACGCCCTGAAGAAGCCAACAGCCTGACACGGCCACCCGTGTTGCACAACACGGCCCGTGTCAGGGCCACTGAACGTGAAATTTCTCTGTTTTCTGATTTTTTGCTGTCAGACCTATTTCGAAGGGCATTTGAGACATTTCGCTATGTAATTTGAATTTAGATATAAGAGGCACATTTTAGAAAGTAAAAAACACTTTTGAATTGAGATTAGGATTGACAACTGAGAGGAGAGTTCGGCTGGAAACAGAGGATAGATCAAAAGCGGAAGCAATTGATGATCCAAGGATTTCAACGTGCATTGTAATGATCTTCTCCTTTTTAATTCTAATTACTTTTATGTGTACGAAGAACATGAGCAGCTAAACTCCAAGTTGTTAGGGGGTGGTCCTAAGTGCGAAATAATGACGTTTGTTTAATTATTCTATGAGAACTATGTTTTTACCTTAATATATTTTATTTTGCATTAATCTTACTCGTATTCATATTGGAAAGTAGAATTCGTATCGTGCTTAGGCGTTAGTCTGGAAAGTCAACCTAACACTTTTGCAAAATAGTATCACGGTCGATATTGCTTAGGAATGAGGATATCCCGTATCATGTATTTTATGGTCGGAATTATTGCTTGATGCTTTTCAGGGACACTGAGGAATTAGTGTACAGGAAAATCATCAAAGGGTTTTCCTTAAGGAATTAAGGCAACTAAAGTGGCCAACTGATAAATTAAGGTTAATAACGAGGATAGTAGAATAATCATACATGGTCGTTACTCGCATCGACTCCACTCCCCTAACACTGTTCTTAGATTGATTAATTAAGTCCGTATTTACTTATTATATTACTCTGCTACCAAACAAACCACTAGACCTTTTGTTCATTTGAATCCTGAAAATTCCGTTAATTACTACGCAGTCCTCGAGATCGATACTTGGGACTTTTCCCTTATTACTACAATTGGTAAAAATAGTACACTTGCTATTTTCCCGATCAAGTTTTTGGCGCCGTTGCCGGGGACTGCCAAATTAACATTGTTTTTAGAATCCAAAAGAAATTTTGTTGCTTTGCGACTAAAATTTTATTGTTTACTGCATAACTTTTATCCGCTTATTATCTAACGCTTGTCTAATTGTGTATGCGAGGTCAGGCCTCAGCTAAATATTCTTTTGATACAGAACCAGAACGAGCATTACACGAAAGACGGAGATTAGCTAAAGTTAAAAGACTAGAAGAAATAGAGGAAATTATATCTGTGCAGAGCGACTCCGAAGAGAGAGAGACAACACCTGAAACTGCTCAAATGGCTGGAAATCCACCTCAGCCTGAAAGACTGCTAGGAGACTATGGAGGGGCCAATGCTCAACCAAACCGGATGACCATTGTGAATCAATCGGTGAATGCTGCGCATTTTCAGCTACACCCTTCCACCATCCGTCAGTTGGAGAGCAAGCCGTTCGCTGGAAGAATCAACGAAGATGCAAATAAACATCTTCAGAGATTCCTCACAACCACCACCTCGCTGAAAATAGAAGGACATTCCGAAGAGGCCAAGAGATTAGTTATGTTCCCGTTCACACTCACTGATGATGCGGAAGAATGGTTTTACTCGCTGCCCGCTGGGAGTATCACAACATGGCAAGAGATGGAAACTGCGTTCCTGAATGAGTATTTCCCTGCCTCAGTGTTCATCCGAAAAAGATACGACATTGTCAACTTCAAGCAAAAAGAAGGAGAATCTTTAGGAGATGCATATAAGCGGTTTAAGAGGTGTCTTACAGCATGTCCTACTCATAACATGGACGCCACGGAGCAGATGCAAAACTTTGTGAATGGATTACGACTCAAAACGAAACAGCTCATAGATACTGCTGTCGGTGGCTCAACAAACTTCTCAACGGCCACAGGTATCAGAAGGATCATAGAAGCAATCGCCGCGAGCGAGCACCTTGAGTTGTATGATCGCACGGTTAACCAACCGGAAGGTAAGATTGATCTGAAGCTAGCAGACCAGGTTGTTAAAATGGAGGATCAGATCACCGCTGAGGTAGAGAGAAGGTTAAAGAAAATGAATGTGGAAACTCAGGTAGTGGCACAGGTTGAGCCAGTTCAAGCAGCACCTTGTGAAATATGCGGTGGACCACACTTTACAATGCATTGTGTAGCAACTCAAGAGCAAGTGGAACAGATTAATATGTTGAGGCAGAACAATCCTTACGCCAACACATATAATCCTGGTTGGAAAAATCACCCAAACTTCTCATGGAAAGACCAACAAGGAAATGTACAAAAACCTGTTCAAGGCCAACAACCGTATCAACCTCAGCCACAGCAGTACCAGCAGACACCGTACCAACCTCAATATCAACCACAAGCGCCTCGAAAAGCTGATTGGGAAGTGGTCATTGAGAAAATGGCCGCCCAAAGTTCTCAATTTCAAGAAGAGACAAGGAGTAACTTCAGGAATGCTGGAGCATCCATAAAGAATCTTGAAGTACAAATGAGTCAAATTGCCCAACAGCTAGAAAGTTCACAAGCGTCGGGTACACTTCCAAGTGCCACAGTACCAAATCCAAAGGATCACCACCAAATTAAGGCGGTAGTAACAAGAAGTGGAAAAGCCAAGGAAGTAGGAGAAGAGGAAACGGAACTGAATGATCAGATGATTGAAGTGGAGCTAGAAATTAAAGAGAATGAAATAGTCGAGGAAGAAGTGATGACACCGGTACCAGTAACTAAAGAAAAAGTGGTAGAACCGAAACCGGTGATCAAGCTGCCATATCCCTCAAGAAATAAAAAGAAAGGACAACAAGAGAAGAATTTTGAGAAGTTCCTGGAGCTGTTTAAAAAGTTGGAGCTGAACATTCCGTTGTTGGAGGCACTAGAACAAATGCCCACCTATGAAAAATTCATGAAGGACATCATTGCTAAGAAGCGGACTAGTGAGTCCGAACCTGTTATTCTAACGGAAACTTGTAGTGCTATTTTGCAGGGTCTGAAGATTCCGGTCAAGAAGAAAGACAGTGGAGTTGTTACTATCCCATGCACTATTGGCGATAGGTCATTCAACAGAGCTTTAATTGATTTGGGAGCAAGTATTAGCCTCATGCCCTTGTCCATCTACAAAAAGTTGGATATCGGTGTGGTTCAAGACACTCGGATGACCCTCCAGTTTGCTGATCATTCAGTTAAGCGACCATATGGAGTGGTTCAAGATGTACTAGTTAAGGTAGATAAGTTTGTGTTTCCGGTTGATTTTGTGATCCTAGAGATGCCGGAAGATGAAGAAATGCCGTTAATTTTGGGTCGACCATTCTTGGAAACCGGGAGAGTCATGATAGATATGGAAGGCGGCACCCTGACCTTGAAAGTATATGACGAGGAGTTAAAAATTGATGTTAGTAATACCATGAAGCATAAACAGGATCGTGGTACCAGTAGCAACATACAAGTGCTAGAACAAGTTGTAGAGAGCGAACATTTGGAGAGTGTGACCCAACTACCCCTGGAGAGAGTGCTAAGCATGTCAATCTTTAAGGAAGACAAAGAAGTAGATGAGAATGATAGAGAGGTAGTCGAAATGTTAGACACTCGACCATTCCAAAGGGGATCCCGACCACACCGATGGGAGGACTTACGGCAACCTATAGCGCTGGAGGGTAATGACGAAAAGCCTAAAGGGTCGGAATTGAAACAACTGCCGGAAAATCTAAAATATGTTTTTCTAGACACCGAGGAAAAGTGTCCCGCCATTATCAGCTCTAGTTTGAAAAGTGTCCAAGAGAAACAACTGATTGGGGTTCTTAAAAAATTTAAGAGTGTTATTGGTTGGAAGATCGAAGACTTAAAGGGTATAAGTCCTACAGTTTGCATGCACAAAATCCTTATGGAGAAGGACCATAAACCAGCTGTGCAGCCCCAGCGAAGACTGAACCCCGTTATGAAGGAAGTCGTAAGAAAGGAAGTGGTGAAATTACTGGATGCTGGACTTATCTATCCTATATCAGACAGTTCATGGGTGAGCCCTGTTCACGTGGTGCCTAAGAAAGGAGGTACAACTGTGGTGACTAATGACAAGAATGAGTTGATTCCTACGCGTACCGTCACTGGTTGGAGGGTATGCATTGATTATAGGAGACTTAATTTAGCCACCAGAAAAGATCACTTCCCGTTGCCCTTTATTGATCAGATGTTAGAAAGATTGGCTGGTCACGATTACTACTGCTTTCTAGATGGATACTCCGGATACAACCAAATCGCGGTTGCGCCGGAGGATCAAGAGAAGACAGCTTTCACATGCCCGTACGGAGTTTTTGCTTATAGGAGAATGCCATTCGGGTTATGTAATGCTCCAGCCACATTTCAAAGATGCATGACTTCCATTTTTGCGGATATGCTCGAGAAACATATGGAAGTCTTCATGGATGATTTTTTGGTTTTCAGGTCATCATTTGATGATTGTTTAACTAACCTGTCACTTGTTTTGCAGAGATGTCAGGAAAGTAACTTGATCCTGAATTGGGAAAAATGTCATTTCATGGTGAGAGAGGGCATCGTCCTTGGTCACAAAATCTCACACAAAGGGATCGAAGTTGATCAAGCAAAAGTGGAAGTAATATCCAAGTTACCACCACCCGTAAACGAGAAAGGTATCCGAAGCTTCTTGGGTCACGCAGGGTTCTACCGCAGGTTCATAAGAGACTTCTCCAAGATAGCTAAACCGTTGACGTCCTTGTTAGTCAAGGAAACGACGTTTGTGTTCAATAAGGAATGTGCTGAGGCATTCGAGAACCTGAAAAACAAGTTAGTGTCAGCACCAATTGTGATAGCCCCAGAATGGTCGCTGCCGTTTGAGATCATGTGTGACGCCAGTGACATCGCAGTAGGGGTTGTATTGGGGCAGCGGAAAGAAAAGCTTTTGCATGTTATTTACTACGTGAGTCACGTTTTGAACCCGGCACAGATGAATTATGCAACTACCGAGAAGGAGTTGCTAGCGGTGGTGTATGCCTTTGACAAATTTAGGCAATATCTGTTAGGTTCTAAAGTGATTGTTTATACTGACCATGCTGCGTTAAAATATCTTTTTGCTAAACAGGAGTCGAAGCCCAGGCTGCTGAGATGGATCCTTCTTCTCCAAGAATTCAATGTGGAGATTCGGGATAAGAGAGGATGTGAAAATACTGTAGCTGATCACCTCTCGCGAATGTCACCGATTGAAGAAAACGAGAAAAAGCGCCCGATAAAGGACGAGTTTGCTGATGAACACATTCTGGTTATTCATGTTGTTCCTTGGTTTGCGGATTACGCCAACTATTTAGTCGGGGGTCTCATACCCGACGATTTTGATTCTAACAGACGGAAAAAGTTTGTTCATGACTGCAGGTTCTACTTATGGGATGACCCGTTTCTTTACAAGAAAGGGGTGGATGGACTGATCAGACGATGCGTTCCGGAAAACGAACAAAGGAAGGTGCTCGAAGCATGTCATAATTCAGATTATGGAGGGCATTTCAGTGGCGACCGCACTGCAGCCAAAGTCCTCCAATCAGGGTTGTATTGGCTGTCTTTGTTCAAGGATGCCCAGAACGTAGTTAAGGAATGCGACAGATGTCAGCGGACTGGAAATATCTCGAAAAGAAACCAGATGCCGCAGAATTCCATGTTAGAAGTAGAGTTGTTTTATGTTTAGGGGATTGATTTTATGGGACCATTCCCACCATCATTTGGAAAACACTATATACTGGTAGCAGTTGACTATGTTTCGAAATGGGTAGAAGCAGTGGCACTACCAACAAATGATGCTAAAGTAGTGGTCAGATTTCTGAAGGAGAACATATTTTCGCGGTTTGGAGTACCAAGGGCCCTTATAAGTGATGAAGGAACTCACTTCCTAAATCATCTCATGGAAAAGCTACTCCTTAAGTATAATGTGAAGCACAAAATATCTACTCCGTACCATCCTCAAACCAACGGGCAAGCCGAGGTGTCAAATCGACAACTCAAACAGATATTGGAGAAAACAGTGCGTGCATCCCGTAAGGACTGGGCAGTAAAGCTGGACGACGCTCTCTGGGCGTATCGCACTGCATACAAAACACCCATTGGTATGTCCCCTTACCAACTGGTCTATGGTAAAGCTTGCCATCTGCCTCTAGAGTTAGAACACAAGGCATTATGGGCATCAAAAGTTCTTAACCTAGACCTCACCAGAGCAGGAGAGTCCAGAACCCTCCAACTCCATGAGCTAGAGGAATTCAGGAACCGGGCATATGAGAATGCAAAAATGTACAAGGATCAAGCAAAGAAATGGCATGATCGACGTATTCAGAAGAAATAATTCCGGGAAGGACAATTAGTACTGTTGTACAACTCCCGACTGAAACTATTTTCGGGAAAGCTTAAATCAAAATGGTCGGGACCATTTGTAGTACATAAGACATTTCCGCACGGAGCAGTCGAGCTGAAAAATCCAGCAAATGGAGACATTTTTAAAGTAAATGGTCAGCGTCTGAAACCTTACTACGAGGGACAACAGAAGGATCGCAACGATGTCGTTCATCTCACATGATACGATGACGGACCGTCGAGCCAGGCGACATAAAACGAAGCGCTTCGTGGGAGGCAACCCACGTATTTCATATGCACGCTTTCATTTTGTTTTTGTTTTAACAGGTTTTGCTAAATTTGCAGTTCATCGGTGAAAGAAAATGTCGGAGACCAGAGGAGAAGAAAAATATGAAAAACAGCACCCTGACACGGGTGGCCGTGTTGTACAACACGGGCCGTGTCAGGCCCAGCATGACAGAAATGAGGAAGTTGGAAAAACAGGTGGAGCAGTGGAGCAACACGGGTGCCCGTGTTGTGCAACACGGCCCGTGTTGCAGAGGCGTGACTTTGAAAAAAAAATATGCTACAGGAGGATCAACACGGGTGCCCGTGTTGTGCAACACGGCCCGTGTTGCAAGGCGCGGTTAGATTTTTCAAATTTTAACCCGTGGGGCCCACCACTTTAACCCCCACTTATCATTACCCACCACACAATTCATATCATTTTTCATCTTCCTCCTTCTTCTCCCTCACAAAACCCTTAACCTCCATAACCCTCTCTACACAAAAGCTTCATTATCTACCACACCCACTCACCGGAACCACTTTCGTCCTTCACAAAAAACACTCTACTCATCATTGTGATTAATTCTACGGTTGCGTTTTTCACTAACAGGGATTTCGAAATTTTTCGAACCATCTGTGTTGTTTGTGTTTTGCAGGTTCAGAATGCCTCCTCGTAGAGATACCGGTAAAGCAGTGGCGGAAACTTCACGCCCCAGAAAGAGAGCACACCGTATGGCAAACCCTCACGGCATACTCTTTGAAGACCCGAATCATCAGAAAAAGTACTCTAACATCATCAAGCGTAAGCTCACGCCCACAAGGTATATCTGTAACACTACGCTTGATAATCTAGGGCTGAGAATAGAGGTCCATAGGATGTTTCACACTCTGGGGATGTTAGAATTTATGCAATTAGAAGCGCCGACTTATGAGCGCATAACTGTTGAATTCTTGAGCACTTTAGAATTTTAGTTGAAGCATAGGTGGACGGGGGTGGAGGAAGAATATTATGGTACACTGAGGTTTAGGTTATTTGACACTGACCATAGCCTAACCATAGCCGAATTGGGAGATATTCTGAAGCTCCCCAATTTTGGTCCTGGAGCCCCTCCGGGAAATTTTAGTGCAGGGGACTTCTGGAAGGCTATTACAGGCAGAACTGATTATGTCGCGAAAGCGGCAAAAGCCTCTTGTATCCATAACCCTTGTTTCAGGTACGCTCAAAAGGGATTGGCATATACACTGTTCGGCAGGGGTGACAGCACAGGTGTGGCGACTCAGAGGGAGTTGTACTTCATGTACGGCATGGCCAATCACGAGCTCATTAATGTAGCTGCCTTCGCAGCTGATCACCTGAAGAGAGTTGTGAATGCACCTTCAGGCGAAATAAGTGTAGGCGGTATGATTACTCAAATCGCGAATCACTTTGGCCACGGTGCTCTCTTGAGAGAGGAACCCACTGTTGCAGGTAAGACAAAAATAGATCTTGCCACACTGACTGCCCAAGGTATGATTCGAGTCTTTGATAATTACTACTCCTTGGTAAGCCGAAACAGTCATCTCCTTGCTTTACCTGCCCCTGACTTTATTAGTATTCAAAATGTGAATAACTGGCTATATGAGAGCCCCCTGCAGGATGAAGAAGACCAATTTTATGATGGTACAGGTGCAAAATTCTTTGAGGATGAAGGCGATCAGGTAGAAGAAGCGCCGATACTGCCTACTCGATTTTCACCCCATCAGGAATCAGGCTCAGGCTCGTGGAGCTTATCTAAAAAAGAATGGGATTGGATGGAGAATGAGATGTTCCATCTCCGAAGTGAGCAGACGAGGCAAGGCGAGGAGCAGATTAGACAAGGGAACGAACAAATCCGACAAGGCAGGTTGATCGGTGAGATGCATAAATGGATGCGGCAGATGATGTTGCGCGACCAACCTCCGCAACCATGAACTCTGTGAGTCCCCTGCTACTAGTGTTCTAACAGTGAGGACACTGTTGAATTCTAGTGTGGGGGTATTTTATTTGTGTTTTATTTTATTTGTGTTTTTATGTTATTTGTGTGTTTTCAATTCTGTTGTAGTTATTTGTTTATTTAATTTCCAGTGTTAGTTTGAGAACATGATAGCGATCCACAGGAAGACCCCCCTGACATTGAGCTAATAAAATTAAAAAATTGTTGGTTGGGGAACTGTTTAGTGAAGATGTTGAGTGAGGTGATGAGAAAGTATATAGAATACTCAGAAAAGAACCGTGAGGATGAAATCGGGATAATCTTGAGAGATAGGTAAAAGGCTAACACCCTGGGTTTCCCAAATAGGAACGAGTTCGACGTGTAGATTTGTACCATAGTGCTTTGATCTGAGAAGTACCCCTGAGTAGTTTATTTTAACAATCAGGCTCCATCAAAAATAATCGTGTGTGCAAGGGTAATGAAAAATATGGAGTTAAGGCACAGATAAAAAAAAACAAACAAAAAGGGGCAATTAGGCGACTAATCCTTCTATGTTGGGTAACCCTCACCCGGTTATTCATCCCAACGGCGGTCGAACCTGAAAGCCATTCAAAAAGAACAACAGTGCCAGAAAAAGAAAAATGTCATTGATAAATCTTGTGCGCACGAGGAAAATCATAAAAGCCATATAGTGATTGTCCGAATGAAAGGGAGGAAAAATTGAAAAAGAAGACTTAAGTATAAAGCATAGTCGGAGAGGTTACCATTAGGGAGACTGAGGTCTGTGGTTTACCGCAGTCTAGTGTTTGCATGTTACCTGTTTTGAGGGAAAAGCCGAGATTAATCCTAGGGGACTTGGAATGAGAAGTTCAAGTATGAGTATTATCACCGTAACTCACAATTCTATGGACGGTTCCGTTATGAAGAAAAAAAAAGAGGTATTAAGTTCGGGTTGGTGAGCTTGTTGCTTGAGGACAAGCAAAAGTTCAAGTTCGGGGGAGTTTGATCGGTGGATTTCAGTTGTGTTTTAAAACGCTGTTGGGGTTAATTTCGCAATGTTTTTATCTAGTTTTCGAAGCTTTAGTTGTTATTATCTGCATTACTCGTAGTTGTGTGTCTTCGAGTCTTATTTTTAAGTTTATGTTGCTTTTGTCGCTGGTGCGTTTGATTTGGTTTCTTTTAGTGTGTTTTTAGCAGGAATGGATAGCACGACAATCGCATCGCATTCGGAGGCAAAGAAAAGGCGAAAAAAGGAACTCAGAGCTGCAACACGGGTACCCGTGTTGCACAACACGGCCCGTGTCATGAAGGACACGGCTGGCAGACACGGGTGGACCAAAGCAGAAGAAAAAAGAAGACTCAGACTTGCAACACGGGTGCCCGTGTCATGCAACACGGCCCGTGTTGCAGCCCTTGGAGAGGAACACGCCCTGAAGAAGCCAACAGCCTGACACGGCCACCCGTGTTGCACAACACGGCCCGTGTCAGGGCCACTGAACGTGAAATTTCTCTGTTTTCTGATTTTTTGCTGTCAGACCTATTTCGAAGGGCATTTGAGACATTTCGCTATGTAATTTGAATTTAGATATAAGAGGCACATTTTAGAAAGTAAAAAACACTTTTGAATTGAGATTAGGATTGACAACTGAGAGGAGAGTTCGGCTGGAAACAGAGGATCGATCAAAAGCGGAAGCAATTGATGATCCAAGGATTTCAACGTGCATTGTAATGATCTTCTCCTTTTTAATTCTAATTACTTTTATGTGTACGAAGAACATGAGCAGCTAAACCCCAAGTTGTTAGGGGGTGGTCCTAAGTGCGATGTAATGACGTTTGTTTAATTATTCTATGAGAACTATGTTTTTACCTTAATATATTTTATTTTGCATTAATCTTACTCGTATTCATATTGGAAAGTAGAATTCGTATCGTGCTTAGGCGTTAGTCTGGAAAGTCAACCTAACACTTTTGCAAAATAGTATCACGGTCGATATTGCTTAGGAATGAGGATATCCCGTATCATGTATTTTATGGTCGGAATTATTGCTTGATGCTTTTCAGGGACATTGAGGAATTAGTGTACAGGGAAATCATCAAAGGGTTTTCCTTAAGGAATTAAGGCAACTAAAGTGGCCAACTGATAAATTAAGGTTAATAACGAGGATAGTAGAATAATCATACATGGTCGTTACTCGCATCGACTCCACTCCCCTAACACTGTTCTTAGATTGATTAATTAAGTCTGTATTTACTTATTATATTACTCTGCTACCAAACAAACCACTAGACCTTTTGTTCATTTGAATCCTGAAAATTCCGTTAATTACTACGCAGTCCTCGAGATCGATACTTGGGACTTTTCCCTTATTACTACAATTGGTAAAAATAGTACACTTGCTATTTTCCCGATCAACAGGAATTTCCAAGACTTGGCCCCATCCTTTAGTTTCTCCAGCCTGAACCACTGCCTGAGCGTCTTTGTACGAAGACATGGCCACTTCTGGCCCTTTGCTAGGAACATGAGACTTGTCTTTGATCTGCAACCCCTCGAAGGCTTGGCATGGCGTCTCATGGATTTCCCCGTCCACTTCGACGTACTTGAATGACGAAAGATGACTAACCAGAAGGTCCTCCTCTCCACCAATAGTAACAACACTGTCCCCAACCATGTATTTAAGTTTCTGATGCAGCGTGGACGTCACAGCCCCTGCAGAATGTATCCATGGTCGCCCGAGTAGATAGTTGTACGCTGGATGTATGTCCATGATGTAGAACACAGTGTCAAACACTTCCGGCCCGACTTGGAGCGGCAATGTTATGGATCCAAACACCGACCTCCTGGTCCCATCAAAAGCCCTCACGGCCAAATCACTTGGCGTGCATATGATTCCTCGGACATCTAGCTTCATCATAGCCTTCTTCGGCAACACATTCAAAGATGATTCGGTGTCTACAAGAACGTGCGACATAACAGTGCCCCGACACTCCACTTAAATGTGCAAGGCCATATTATAGTCCCGACCTCTAGGCGTCAAATCAAAGTCAGTAAATCCCAAGCTGTGGCCAGCATTCACATGCGCCAGTACCCCCTCAAGCTGATTGACAGTTACTTCCTGAGGTACAAAAGACGTGTCCAAGATTTTCAACAATGCATTCCGATGGGCCTCGAAACAAAGCAACAAGGATAGTATTGAAATTTTGGAGGGCGTCTGCTGCAAGTGCTCCACAATCTTATAGTCACTTTTGCGAATCAACCTCATAAACTCTTCTACATCCTTGACTGATGTTTCCTTCTCTTTTGACTGGGAAGGTCCTCCTTCATTCACTTTGGCTTTGCCTCTAGCAATTCTTTCAGCCTCAATTTCAGGTGAAGTGAAGATTCTACCACTTCGGGTCATGCCTCCCGCTTCAACAAGACTACCCACTGCCCCTGCTGGCTGGCTATCCACATTAATCTTTTCCCCGTTGCAAAAAGCTTCCAACCCATAATTCCATGGGATGGCTTTCGTACTCTCATAAGGAACATGTTCTGCTTTCGTTATCGTGATAGTTGGCCGCTTGGCAGGCGCTGATATCGTAATAGTCTTTCATGGAATTGTAATTGTTGCGACCTTACCCTGCTTTTCACATGTTACCTCACCAGGTTTCTCAACAGTAGTGCGGTCAAACTGTAAAGTTCCCTCATCAATCATGGCCTGAATACCTCTCTTCAAATCAATACAGCCCTCTGGTTGGGTCCAATAATCCAGACAATACTCATCACATCCGGGGAAGACCCCTCCTTTCAACAATCTGCTTTTAACATAACTTAAAGGTGTCTTCAGATCGTTTACGTCCATAACCAAATCCAAATCCTCTTCTATCAAAATAGCATTCGCTCCATGATTCGGCATTGGTTTCTGTACAATGTTAGGACCATCATTACTGAAGTTGATGACTTTACTATCAATCAAATCTTGGACATTATGCTTAAAAGCATGACAACTCTCGATATCATGTCCGGGTGCCCCAGAATGAAATTCACACTGCTTACTAGTATCATACCCGTAAGGAAGCGCTCATGTGGGTGGGTCCAACGTTTTCTTCTCAACCGGATTCAAACTTAACAGTGTCTGAAGCATTTCTGCATACATTGATGGAGGTGTATCAAATACCCTCTTCGGCTTCCCATTCTGGATCCTTCTCTGAGCAGGATTATACCTTTGTTGTTGCTGCTGCTGCTGTTGTGGTTGTTGTCGTTGTTGAGGTATAGGGATCGTCATACTAGCAACTTGTTGTTGAATATACTGATTCCGACCTCTACCTCGTCCTCGACCACCATACACTGCACTAACGTCTCCTTGCCTTTTCCCACCAAAGACCTTTTTCGCACCTCTAGCGGAGGTCGATTCACCGGCTTGAATCTTACCAATTTTGATGCCATTTTCAATTCGTTCTCCCATGAGTATCATGTCAGAGAAACTACCCATCGAGCAATTGAGCAATTTATCATAATACATCCCAGAGAATGTTCCAACAAAAATATCAATTAATTCCCTTTCAACCATAGGGGGGTGGACTCTTGCCGCCAGATCCCGCCAGCGCTGAGCATACTCCTTAAAACTTTCCCCGTTCTTCTGAGAAAGACTTTGAAGTTGAACCCTATTTGGTGCAAGGTCACTATTGTATTGGTAATGTTTGACGAAAGCATCAGCCAATTCTTTCCAAATCCCGACCTGTGCAGGCTCTAGTCCCATGTACCATTCCAGCGATGGTCCTGACAAACTATCTTGAAAAAAATGCATAAGCATTTTCTCATCATCAGAGTAAGCCGACATCCTCCGGTAGTATGAACGCACATGAACCTGTGGGCATGTATCCCCTTTATATTTATCGAAAGTGGGAGCTTTGAACTTCAATGGCACCCTCAGCCCAGGAACCAGCCCCATGGTAGCCATGTCCAACCCTGTAGAATTTTGATTGGCTATACCTCTCATCTGTTCTTCCAGCATTTTAATCCTCCGGTCACTATCAGTGGGACCCTCAAAACCCAGGCCTTGCCCAGAAAAGGCATCTTCCTGACTATCTCTATTTCAGTACGGACCCTCATTACCATATCCGTCATAAGCAGCATTTCAACCATGACCATGACCACTTTGGAAGAACCTGGGGTCATACCTCAAATTGCCAAGCTCTTGATTAGCAGCCACTGTCCCAAAACCAGTATTGAAAGGACCCATCCCAGCACCATTGGTATTCACATTGCCAAACCCAGCATTGCCGTAGCCCTGATTATTGAAACCATCATCGCCATCCCGATTGCTAAAGCCAAGACCCTGATTGTTTTCACCAAAACCAGTATTGATACCAACATTCCTGTTGGTTTCCACGTTCCCATTAACATTATCAGCATTTCTGTTACCAGCATTGCCATTGCCGTTGCCAGTACCAGTCTCACCAGCATTTGGTATCACTTCCTCCCTGCGAGGGGTCTCAACATGAGCAGAGTTGTATTCAGTATTACCAGTCGTCCGCGTCAGCAGCGGTTGCACCAGAGTTTGAAGATGTTCCTGGCCTTTAGCCACAGCTTCCATAGTCTGCATGAATTGGGCCAACCTATCCCGGATCTCCTGCATCTCAGACTGTACCTGATCCATGATCTTCTTACTGTTGCTTCTTGTAGCGTACCGATGAATTCTCTGTTCGTCAATCTTGAAACAACCTGTAAGATGCAGGAGATAAGATTCGAGCTCAAAAAAGTACCTGCCATGCAATATGAATATGCAAATGCGCACGTGTAAATATGCAACAGGTTAATTTCCCCCCGATTCTAGTTCCGGAGAAGAAGCCATAATGATAATGGAGTCCCAAATAAGCGAGCGCAGAATCAGAAACCTCATACATAGACAAATACCAAGAGGCAGAGTACAAAGATACAACTGAATACTACTGGAAAAGACCTCGGCCAACAAGCCTGGCGATGGTCGAAATACAAGTACAAATAACAAGAGTAAAAGCAAATCAGGCTAAATGGCGCGCCCTGACATCTTCCAATATCCTCAACGTCTTCGAATGACCTAGTCTGGAGATTAACTCCTGTATCAGTAATGCATGTCGCTCAGCAGTGGATCTCAGCTTTTTGGCGTCCTCTTCACAGGCTCCCCTGCCAGAACACTCATCAACCCTGCATCTCTTGGAGCCAGCCTTCAATTCACCACCCCTAGTCTCTTTGACCATGTTGCTCACTCGAGACTCAGTGTCACGTCTAAGAGATACCTCTTCAGCAATCTTCGCATCCTTAGCACTGAGCTGCTCCTCTAACTGGGAAATTTGAAGCTTCAACTCATCTTCACGCTCCTTCCGGCTAGTAAGCGTGGCATTCCACAAAGATTCCCACTTGGAAAGTCAAGAATAAGCCTTGTTCAGAAGTTCTTTCTTAGTAGCAAGTACACTACTAACACCATTCAGGGCTACTCCTACTTTCTCTCTCTTGCTGGTCTCTTCAGTCAAGTCTGAACCCAACCTATTAATCATCTTAGTCTGCTTCTTCAAAGTGAAAGTTGCCTCATTCTTCTCATGCCTAAGCTGGAAAATCTCTTTCTCTAGCTCATCATTCGCTCGTTGCAACTCTTCCTTCTCAGCCAGCAGCTTGTTATACTTCTCAATCTCTACTGAAGTAGGTTCCTCTATCACCGGAAGATACAAAGGCTCTGCAGCAGGATATGGCATCAAAGAAGTCCTAACTCTCCCATGAATCCAGAGTTGATAAGGATTATAAGCTCGACTGTCACTCTTACCAAGCAATGCCTTTCCTCTTCTGTGGATATTACCCCAAGCACGCCTCAATCTGACCAAAACATCTCCATCTAATAAACCTGTGAGATACAGAGATTCCTGTATCTCGTCTTCAACCGGAGAGTCCCTCAAAGCATAACCAAACTGTCTCACAAGCAGAGAAGGGTTATAGTTAATACAACCTTTCCGTCCAATCAAAGGAACGTTCGGAAAGCCACTGCAACTATATATAATATCCACTCCGAGCAAGTTCCGATCAAACCAAACAATGCTCTCAGCACACAAACCCATCAACCTGGAAGACCAATCTAAAGTACCGGCAGTATCAACAAAAGATCCTTTCTTAGGAAGATGTCCCTGAAACCACCTGGATAGAAGAGGTACACAGCAAGAAACATTCTTTCCCCGACGCTTCTCATTCTTATAGTGAATAGAATGATAAACGTCACCCAAGAGAGTAGGCACCGGATTCTTCGAGGAAAGAATAAAGAAAGCATCTGAGTCAACAAAATCAGGTAAGTTCGGGAACAATACGATCCCATAAATGCAAACAGCCAGAATAACGTTGAAAACAATCCAACATCCATCCTTCGCACACTGCGTAGCCTTCTCAACCAAGCAAGAAAGATGAAAACCATAAGCTCCATTCAGCTTGACCAAACCTCCGGGGAACTCAGAGATATCCAAACTGACAATCTCAGCAAGCCTAGCCAACTCAGGCTCAGTATCCTCATGAACAAAAGACATCTGATCTAACACAGGAACTCCCAGCATATCAGAATACTCCTCCAAAGTAGGAGCCAGAATAAAATCAGGGAACAAGAAGCATCTCAACTGAGGCTCGTAAAACTACATCAAGGTATACAATCCAGTCATCTCAAACACAGAAGGTTTGCACAACAAACTAAGCAGTTTCCCATAAGACTCTCTAAACTCAGCCCTCACTCTCTGATCTGCTAGAGCAACCAACCGCAACAAGGAACTGATATCTGGAGAAGGCAACCTGTAAGCAACTGTCCTCTTCATGGACTCCATGTCTGGCAAGAAGAACACTAGAATCTGAGGTAAAAAACACACCTGCAACATAAGTACACGTTAATGAAATGAAAACATGAAAATGCAAATGCATATGCAAACAGGGGATCAAGTGCAATGCTGAAGAACTGTGCTGTACTGCCACTTGAGAACCATCAGATCTTCTCCTCAAACCAAACCAACCACAAAAGAACCCTCACAACCAATTCTCACTGACAGAGACAAACCAGGTGTTCTGAGGCCAGAGTTTTCCTGCAAAAAGACCCACCTACCCTCTCACAGGTATGTACCTAACTCGCAGACGAGGTACGGAATCCTATGCGGTCATCAGCGTCACAGACTTTTAAGAGCGATGATACGATACCCAGAAGGTGTGGTATCATCATCCCTTGAAGAAGTCTCACTTATCTGAATCCCAAATGATAGGTTCCCAGAGTCGACAACCCTCAAATCCAACAACCTGTCGAGCCCAAAGGACCAGGCAAGATGCCATCAAAGAGAATCTCGTCTGAGTGTAAATTTCGTAGCTAGCTGGTGCGAGCAAAGCAAGCAGGCTAACCACTACTCTCTACTTCTAAGTCTATGTGCACTCAAGCCCAGGTCCGGCTTATCTCTCAAACTAACCCTCTACCCATAGCATAATAACAATAATATATAGTACTGAAGGTAAAGACAGAAAGGTAAATACATACAAAACCCCAGACGGGAAAACAAGCGCTAGGATTGACTCGCATAGGGAACCAGATTCCCCAACAGAGTCGCCAGCTGTCGCTACTACGAATATCAGCGCCGGCTATGACAGAAGAGTCGCCACCGTGCGTTATTTATCCCACAAGAGGGAAAGGAAACGCTCAGAGTAAACCTAACGCAAAGAAGGAAAGGAATGGTCATCGCAACCAAATCTTGGATTCGGGAGTCGGCTACGCAAGGGAAAGGTATTAGCACCCCTCACTCCGTCATACTCAACGGGATCCACGCTTGTTTTCTATCTAAGGGTGTGTTTATATATCTACTCTAAAGGTCTGGGTTAAAGAAAAGAAAATGACTCAGCAAAGTATCGCACTTTATGCCTACGTATTCCCGTCTGAAACGAGAAATCAGAGTCAACGTACTTCGCCTAACTACGGGTTATGGGGGAAGGTTGCTTGCCAAGATATCGCATCTTGTGCCTACGTACTTTCATACTGCATGAAAGATCATAGCAAACGTATTTCGGGCTATGGAAGACACAAGTTTGTCTGACAGTTTTTTATCTCCTTCTGAAAAGGGTTTTCCTGATTAAAGGTCCAAGAGGATAAAAATAGAGTTTGAATGTTTGTTTGAGTCTTTTACGAAAGAACTGTTTTTTAGGATGTTTGTAATCTCAGTCGCACTAGAGACTATGACCCAGGAGTGAACGCTTCGTATGTCACCCAAAGGGTACCACACTAACATCCAGATTACTGGAGAGAGACCCTCCACCAACCTTTTCCCAGATAGCTTAAGGCTCGTAATGTACGACTTCAATTAACCTTATTACTGTGTTTTTGAATTGATTTGAGACGAGAAGAGAAAGACACCCTAAAACTATGGTTGAAAGGGGAATCTACCTACAGTTATCATGCATAGGTCAAAACCTAATGTCTGTCATAATTCCC
The DNA here is from genome assembly GCA_963859935.3 of Lathyrus sativus. Classification (NCBI taxonomy): domain Eukaryota; kingdom Viridiplantae; phylum Streptophyta; class Magnoliopsida; order Fabales; family Fabaceae; genus Lathyrus; species Lathyrus sativus. The sequence goes on along the minus strand of OZ012738.1, from coordinate 94,757,867 downwards.
TCTTGCACAGAGGAAATAAGAGATCCTAGGGGAAACAACAAAAGAAGCAAACAGTAAACAGTAAACAGTAAAATGCATGCTATGCAACAGTACCAGCGAGGCAAGGGAGAAAACACCAGGCAAGAGGAGACAAGCTCCACCTCAAACCTAAAGGTAATCAACACAGGAAAATAGACAATACAGAGAAAAACAAAAGATACAGAGGAGGCAGCCCAAATAGCAGCAACAAACTCCTACAACTGACAGCAACAACAAGCTCTAAACAGCACAGTTGAAAAAACAGCAAAGGTGACAACAAGACTTCATCTTCAAGCTAGCTTCTATCTTCAAGCTTCATCAAACTCCATCTTCAAGCTCTAGAAAGCACACTCCAAGCAGAGGATTAATCACCAAGATCAAGGTTGCAATGTTGAGAACCCAATAAAAACCAAAGGAAATCATTAAGTACCAACATTGAAATGGAAAGGTATCTTCAAAGTTCTACTCAACTATGGGCATACCACACATCCCTCCAAAGGAGATATGGAGTTTCCCTAGGAGGACTTCATATCATTGGATGGAATAGAAGCACACAATGCATTCTGTGTTTGATGAAGAAATCAAAACTAGTCCTAATGGCTCTTCCTAAAAACCCTAATTTCCTAAACTCCTAAAACAACTCCTAAAAGAAAAGGAAACTTTAACTCCAAGCTCCAATCTTCAAGCCACAGTAGCTACACCAAGTCTAGAAGACCTCCCAAAAAGTAATCCAAGCAAATCCAGCTCCAAAGTCACCAACAAGACCAAGCAAGCAAAGGCACACAAAATGAAACACCACAAGCACAAGCAACTTGCAAAATTCAACTAAAATAGAAAACAAAGTTGTAAAATTCTAATAAAATTCTTAGCGGAACATACATGTTTGAACAACCTGGGTTAAAATATTAAAGCCTAATTCAACTTCTAAGTCAACCTAGATAATTCCTAGATTGAAGGGTATCAAGGTGGTCCACAAGTTTAGGAAAGCTCTAATCTCAACACCTAAAAAAAACCTAAAGTTGTTCTAAAATTCCAAAAACAATCCTAAGGGAACATGAATATCTACCCTAAAACATACTAAAAAATCAAAGCAAAATTCATCACCAATTGGAAGAAAAAAATTCAACAAAACAGATGGTCAAATATGTAAAACAATGGACATTAGCACAAAAGAAAAATCGTAACTAATTCAAATTAAATCCTAAAAATGTAAAACCAGTTTATAAAACTTCCTAAGACGTTCAGGAATCATGAGAAAAAAGTTCGTAATTTTTTGATCAATTTTACTATTTTTAAAGCAATTAATCCAAACAGCCATGAAAACAGAAAAAAAAAAGAGAAAATAAAGAAAGTGAAATAAGGTGAATAAATGAAACAAATAAAAGTGTGGCTGCCAGGGATCGAACAGGGGAGCACTCAGTCCCCTTAGCAAGCCAAAACGGCTGCGTTTTGGACTTGTACATATGGCACGCACACAGCCGCTTGATGGGCGGAAGAGGTCAACGCTTGAGTAGCGATCGGACGGTGCACATCTTGTCTTCTTCCTTGGACTCGCCTGAACAGCTCCGACCGGCCTCTCCTCTGCCATGTTCGCCGGACATCCAACAACAACAACAACTTCCACAAAACTCAACCGTTTCACATGAAATTTACGTTGAAATTCAACTACTTCTCGCGAGGATTCCAAATCTATCAACAAAAATCATTAATAATGCAAGATCAAAGAGAAACGAAGCAAACAAAGTTTGACAACAAAAACTCAAGTTCATCAAAACCTCTCCAAATTAATTCTAAACTCATTCTTATGTCATGGAGGTTATAGATCAAGCAAAAACTAAGCAAAATCATGCAAAAACAGTCCATACAAAATCTCACAAGTTTGGAGCTCCAAATTTTGAACGTCATAAACATCAACAATTATCATCCAGAAATGATCTACATGCTTCAAGGAGTGCAAAGAAACAAAGATGGCAAAGAATCATCAAGTATTAAGAGAGATATGTTGAAATTCAAGTACCTAGTGGAGAACTTCCACTGAGCCTTTAATCCTTGATGAAGCTTCTCAAAACTCTCCAGAATCGTTCAATGATCTTTAATAAAACTTTCTCAATTCACAATTTGGCTTGAAACGATCTAGATCTAAGAATTCACTTTTTGAGTTTTCTTCACTTTTTCAAGCTTGTTCTTGATCAATTCTGCTCCAATTTCGGAAACTGATGATTTGTGAAGGTTAGAAATGTTATATACAATGGATATTGATCAAGAGAAAGCCCAATCCTTGCCTCTAAGCCCAAAATGAATTTTGAAATTTTCACCACTTTTTGCTCTTGAGTGTACACGAAAATGGCAATGTTTTGGTTCCAAAATGGTTCAATTTAACTAATAACAGCATGTGGAGTGTGAATGGCTTGGATTTGATCCGTGTATCTGATCCAATGGCTATTTTTGATTATGTAACTTCATGGTGAAGTAATCTAAATGACAACTCCCAAAACTTGGCTTGTGCTCAAAATTCTGCCAATGCCAATGTGCTTAGAATGTGATTTCCATTCAAAAAATGTACTCACACGACATGTTTTGGTCCTCTAACTCAAAAAGTCAATTTTCCCTCCTTAATCCATTTGAAAAATTCCCTTTTTTAGGCCATTTTAAGTGACTTTTTGCTACAAGCCAAACCAATCCCAAATAATCACTTGGTTGCACTTAAAATCATGTTTTGAGCAAGTTCCATGTTGAACAAATCTCCATTTGAAGAGTGCAAGTTGGAGATTTTGACCTATGATTGAAAATGGCCTATAATCTCACTTTCCCAAAATACCCCTGACTTGTAAACCTCATAACTTGAGTTATAAAATTCATATGGAATACTTCTAGTACAATTTAGAAAGTTAAGATCATGAGGAACAACTTTCATGTTGGCCAAAAGTTCAGGTAAAACCTCCTTCTAGGTCAAAAATAGCTTTGAAGTCATATGATTTTCACAGATAAATTTCAGTGGCATCTGAGGACTTGTAACTTGTCTGGGCCATAACTTGAGTTCTATAAATCCAATGGAGGACTTATAGTACTCAAATTAAATTTATTGAGATGCTCTACAAGTTTCATGTTAGCCAAAGATCAATTTGAAACTTGTATCTTGACTTATGTGGTCTTGAAGTTAGGCACTAAACAGGGGATTTTACACTGAAACCCTAATTTAGCAACTTCCCACACTCTTGAATCTTCTTGATTTGATCTTGGCACAACACCAAAAGTGTCTTAACATATCATTTCATGAACTCCATGACCTAAAATTAGGCCTTGATACTTTTCAATTGCACAGTTGACCTAAGATTGACCCAGATGAAACCCTAATTGCTTGCACCTCAACTATGGCTCTTGCACTTGACACAATGACTTGATTAAACTCTCCCATGGCCCTCTAGGCATTCTATGAGCTTCATACACATCCTCTTCTCACATTCAACACCTCACAACCCTCTTATGGTCTTCAGTTGATCCTCAAGTTAGGAGAAGATTCATACTCAAACATCTAAGCCCTTAGGCACTCAAACCACCTTCCGATGACTTTGACCACTCCTCAATCTTGAATGAGACCTCTTGTTAGGATTCTCTTGAGAAGAAACACATTTGATCCCCTGCTATATGAATGATATCATGATATGCAAATGATATAACTATGCAGATGTTAATGCAATGAAACATAAACCAGGTAAGAAAAGGTTGAGCAAATTTTGGGTGCAACATGTACTGAGGAGAAGAATTCCTTTGTACAAGAGGGAACTAGTTGTTGGAACTAAGTTATAATGATTGAAAGGATCCTATTGTTTGAGCTAATCTAAACTAAGGATGATTTAAATGCTAAGGGAAACTTAACAAGATATGCACAAGTATATATACAGATATATGAACAAGTATATAAACAAGTATGAGTTAAATTTGAAAAGGTGGTGGGTATTACACTTTAGATAGAGGCCCAAGTGTATTGTGATTGATTAAATGTTTTCTTTAAGATTGAATTAGGGTTTTGAGAAATTTAAGAAATTTTTGAAAAGATTTTGAATTTGAATTTAAAGATACTTGATCTTAAGTAGGATAGGAGCAAAGGTGATGGGTCTTACACTCTAGATAGAGGCCCAAATGATTTGTATCCTATATAAAGCCCAGGATGAATGAGGCTAAAAGATTTATAAAGGTGTTGGGTCTTATACTCAAGGAGAGACCCAGATGATTGTTTGTATCATGTACAAAGCCCAGGATGAATGAGGCTAAAAGATTTACAAAAGGTGTTGGGTCTTATACTCAGGGAGAGGCCCAGATGATTGTTGAGAATTGATTCCAGGTTTAGATTGAATTTGAAAGTTTTAAAAGATTGAAGTTTTGAAAATAGAAAGAGGGATGAGACTTACACTTGTAGCAGAGACCCAAATTGATTATCTTGTTTGAAAAAGAACAAAGGATGATTTTAAAAGAAAAAAGGTTGAGACTTACACTCCTAGAAGAGGTCCAAGTTGATTATCTTGTTTTGAAAAGAACAGAGGATGATTTTGAAAGAAAAAAACGTTGGGACTTACACTCCTAGCAAAGGCCAAAGATTTTTATAATTTGAAAGCACAGTGATTTTGAATACTGAGAGGAGGGATTTATACTATAGTAGAGACCCTAAAAAAGGTTTATTTATGTACAAAGAGATGGAACTTACACTCTATTAGAGGCCTAGATGATGTGCTGTGAAAACAACGATCACACCGTGATTTTGAAAAGTGCAATGAGACTTATATTGTAGCAGAGATCCATGAAGTGGTTTATTTACAAAGAGGGTTGGATCTTACACTCTAATAGAGGCCCAAGTGATTGTTGAAATAAAGTTTGAAAAATAGAATCAAAGTAAAACCCTAATTTCATTTTTAAAGATATTTTTCAAAGATAAATCAATAAAAAAATGTATAATTTATCAAATTTATCCATTAATCATGTTATAAACAATGATTAAGGTTTGTGAAAAAGTTATTTTATCCACATGAATATTTAAAATCATTTTTGTTTAAGAAAAATCAAGGAAATAACTTATTTTAAAATATTTAAAACAATTTAAAATAATATATTAAATATATTAAAAATATATCAAATACAAAATATTTTTGTGATTTTTTTGTGGATTAAAATAATAAGGTATTTAAATGACATGTATGAAAAAATTGGGATTAAAAATAATTAATTTGATAGAAAAATCAATATTTGAAATTATTTTTAAAACAATTAAAAATAATATATTAAATATATTAAAAGAATATCAAATATAAAATACTTTTTTTGATTTTTTTGGTGAATAAAATATTTAAATATGTGGGTGTTATTTGTGCAAAAATTCATTTGAAAACAATTGAAATTGGATGTAGAAAATAATTTTTGAAAATAATATGAAAGTACTTAAAATATTTGAAAATTTGAATTATGGCGCCAAGGCCATCTTCTTCTTCCTCGCGCATACCACCAGCGTATACCACCATCATCAGATTTGCAAAACCTCTCATATCTCTCTCAATTCGTAATGAATATTTTAAAAGATATAAACATGAAAGTTGCTTGTTTTTTTAACAAGGAACACGATGGTACCAATTAATTTCATTTTTTAAAGTGTGAAGTGAGCTATCAAGTGATGAACAACTGAACCATAATTTTTGTAATAACACTATGAAATCCTATACACGATTGATACATAGCAATTGATTGAGTAAAACATTCTATATATGTGCAGAATCATGATGGTAACTTGAAATATAAAAAACGATACATGTTTCATGGAGTTTGGGAAGTTCAGGCTTACCTGTGCAAGAGGAAACCGAATCCTCAGTTGTAGGTGTTACAAATGTAAAATGATGACCTGAACAACTTCCCTAGACCTTAAGGGATGTATTGTTGTGCTTGGAATGGATTGAAACCTTCTGGATTGATGAGCTCGAATCCAACTGCAACTTATAATGTATCTTAAGCAAATGGGGTATGACTTGATGATTCTGATGTTACATAAGTTTTTTAAGTGTTTGGATCACTCATATATGATATATATGAGGTGTTTGAATCATTGATTTGAGCCAAGAAGCTCTGATTTTGAAAACACGATTCTCACTTTTTGAAATTTGAAAACTTTGAGCAAAAGCAAGAATGGAGAGAAAACGAGTGTTGTATTGTTTTGGTGTGTTTAGAATGGTCAAATTTTTTTTTATTTATAGGAGAATAAATTTGTCTTGGAGGAATAGTGTTGTCTCAAAGATTGGCTTGGATTCAAAGGTTTTGGTAAGATGAATTATTGCCCCTCACACAAGGCATCATAGCTCTCCACATGGCTAGCTTGTGTTTTGACTCATTCAACATTCCTCATATGTTTTTATTGTTGTTTATAAGAAGTATGTCATCCTTCTTATACTTACACATTATTAATAATACCTTTGTTGAATGTGCACTATTGCACATAAATGACTTTGAATTCAAGGCATAATGTGACAAAATCCATTAATTCAATTTGAGATAACTCTTGACCCTTTGACCTAATTTTACAGGTTTGTTATGATTCCCTCTGGTATGCATTGAATAAGTGTTGTATTAATAATTAAACTTGACAAAATAATCGTGTATGGCAAGTTATGATCCAAAACTATTTTTGAAAAATAGTTGCAGCATGGTGTGTTGAGACCTCCATAACCCTTTGCTTAAGTGGAGTTATCTCATGCTCTTGGGCTCTTTGGAAATTCCATATGATGTACTTCAACTTTGATGTTCATAATTGGACTTGATTCATCTTGGATCATAACGAAAAATGTCCTTGAAAATTGATGTTTCATGCAGAAAACTTGGCAGAATTTTCACTAAGTGTTGAAGTTCAAAACATCATGAAACCCTAACTTCATGGCCTTGTAACTCAAAATCTATGCATTTTTTATGGATGGTTCAGTCCAACAATATTTTTGTATATGATGATATCTATCATTTGAGCTTTAGAGTGAAAATAATGGTTGCTTGGATCACAAATTATGGCCTTGTAAAGTTAGGTAAAAATTATGTTTTTTCCATAACTTAGTGAAATTTTCAATTGCTTCAACTATGCCCCTTTTTCAAGTAACCTTGATTTCTTGATCAATATTTGTTCAAATGAAACAATGGATCATTTTTTCTTGTATAATGGCTTATGATGAAAATTTTTGCTCAAAAAGTAAAACTTTGACTTTGTGTATCAGATGAATTTTGTGCAGGGAAATCCTAATTCTTGATTTTTGATGAATGAATACCCCAAGGTGATTTTAAACTTATGAATGGACTTAAAGGGTATGTTTGAGTGTCTTGAATCATATTCCAAGGTTGGAGATCATGTCTTGGTCAAAAGTCAAAGGTATGGTTGACTTTTCATCTAAACCCTAGTTTGTGGCTCAGATGGTTTTGAGTTCTTGTATTGTTTATGAATCAATTTATCTTGATCAATCCAATCATGTGAATGGACTAATTTGATGTATTTGAGTTCCTTGAAACATATCTTGAGGTCTTGGATCATACCTTGCTCCATAAGTCATCCTTGGGACTGGATTAGGTCAAATACTAATTTGGTGATGTAGATGATCTTGGGGCTTGACCAACTTGAAATGATGTAATCTTGTCCTTGATTCTTGGTGAATGAGATCTTTTTTCCTTTTCATGGATGATTGAGGGACTTTATAAGTTGAATATCATGTTAATTCTTGATTGATCTTTTGCCTGAATCATATGTAAAGCTTAAAAACCCTAATTGAAGATCATAATGAAGCAATCAACAATCTTGACTTTCTAAAAATGGGTTAGTGATGCATAACAGTGTATGTATGAGATGCAAATGATGTGGGTATCTTAGGGTAAAAAATTTGGGTATGACACCTAGCTTTAAGGTCAAGTTTAGAGCTATGAACACTTATACTAGAGGCATAACATAAAAATCAGGAATTTTGGCATGTAACTTTTTATAGGGAGAATAGTGTTGCAGTATAGCAGCAGGTACTCTATTTATGATAAAGGTAACATATAAAACTGCATAAGACTAAAATAATTTTGGTAGTTTATCTTGTTAAAGAAAGGTCATTCCAACTTTAAGAAAATGTTGGTGTTTTCTCTCTACCCTTCCATTCTGCTAAAGGGTTTTAACACAGGACATGTGATGAATTATGCCTCTGGATTCATAGAAGGTTGGAAACAAAAGCTCAGGTCCATTATCGGTTCTAAGGACTTTAGGTGTAATCTTGTACTGATTTTCTATCATAGTGACACAACTTTTCACTTTTATAGACACTTCAACTTTGTTTTCAAAAGAACAATCCACACAATCTTGTTTGGTCATCAAGAATTGTTAAAAAATATCTATGATTATGAATTAAAGTTACATATATAGGGATCTATATGTCAAGGTACGACATTTCAAATTAAGAATCAACAATAGAAAAGATAAGAGGAAAAGGAAGTTTCTTTTGTATGGCTAGATGACAAATGTCACATGTGGCTTTATTGTCAAAAGTAATAGATGGATACATCACAGTCAAATGCTTAAGATTATTATTTGATACATGACATAATCTAAAGTGCCACAAGGAATTGCTAGGTAGAATAGTATTGATGCTGGTAGGAGGTATAGTTGAATGGAAATGTTTGGCATTATCAATAAGAGCCCAAACATCAATTTACAGTCTATAGAGGTCTCCAATTTATTTACCCAAACCAATCATCCTCTTTGTGATTAAATCCTGTATGACACATGTATTAGTAGAAAATTCAATTAAACATTTGAGGGATTACCAAAGTTTAGAAATGGAAATCAAGTGGAAATGGAATTTTATAGAGTACAAGACATTGTGCAGATAGAAATTTGGTGAAAAGTATATGTGACCAACTTGTTTGACACAAATAGAATTTCCATTTTGGCAGTGTAATGTTAACATGTTTAATGTTATGAATTGATGTGAAAATTTAAGAGATGAACATACATGGTCATTGCCACCTGAGACAAGGATCCAAAAAGGATTATCATGATGCATAGGACTAAATGCAGTGCATATAATACCTGATGTAGACTCAAACGATGATTGATCATGAGTCACAGGAGTAGATGAAATATGATTTGTGGTAGAGGGGTGTGTTAAATGTGTCGAAGGGAGTAAATTTACTTGTTGGAGTAAGTTAACCAATTGATCATACTTTTCTTGAAAGATGGTTGCATTGTTACTTGTAGAAGAAGCATCATTTGTAGCACCAGTTGGATGAAAGGGATCAGAAGATTGACTAGTAGATGCATTAACAAGAGGCTTGTTCTTGTTAAAATTGGGACGACCATGTTATTGATAGAAAAAATCTAATGTGTGGCCATTTATATTATAGAAAGAGCAATGCCTTGGTGCATTTTTGAAATTATTAGATTTCCATTTTGAATCATTTCGATGAGCAGCAATAACCAACAAAGAATTATTCTCTTCAATAGGAGCAACAGATTTCTGATTACTTTCCTCTTGAACAACCAATTAATATACCTTGTTAATAGGTGGTAGGGAATCCATCAATAACACTTAGGTTCTAACAACTGAAAACTCATCATTGATGCCTGTAAAAAATTGCATTGTCTGATCTTCATGCCTATAATCCCAAACGTTATGCATAGCTAAGCATCTACATTAATGAACATAAGTACAAACACCATGCGAGAGATGCTCATTGAGCTCTTCCCACAACCCTTTCAATTTAATGAAATAGTCTGTCACAGTTTTAGAATCTTGTTTCAAAGTGTTAACGGAAAATCGAAGTGAAAATATACGAATACAATCATCTTTAGAAAATCATTCTTTCAAATCAATCCATATATCAATGGAATTGACATGAAAAACAATAGTAGAAGCAATTTGTTCAAAAACAGAATTTAACAACCAAAAATGAATGAACCATTTCTACAAATCCATCAACAAATCAAAGCTTGTTCTTGGCTCTTAACGCGCATTGCATTAATTTGCTCCATGCAAGATAATTCGAGACGTTCAAATTTGGGGTGATGAAAACTGAATTTGGACCTTCACTAGGGTGAACACAGTTAGGGATGCTCATGGACGGTTAATTTTCATAACCAATCCATAACCATAAATAATCTATATCTTATAACCGGTTATTAAAACCAATTGTAATAACCGGTTTTCATTTTTGTAAAATGGTTATAAACCAGTTATTAACCGGTTATATCCATAACCAATTTTATTTTAAAATCATTTTTTTAAAGAATTTTTTATTTAAAAAAATAATTTTTATTTTTAAAAAAAATATTTATGTTCAAATTTTATTTTTATTTTTTGGAAAAAATATTATTTTATTTTAAAAAACTTTTTTTTTGAAATATTTTTTTAATTTTTCAGTATTTTTATATTTATTGAAAAAATATTTTTTTTAAACAATCTTTTTCCACCAAACTATTTTTTTCCACAAAACTATTTTTTTTTCAAAAAAAATATATTTTTTTAATAACCGTTTTTGTTTCAATATTTTTTTTATATATAAAATTCGATTAATTTGGTTTTTATTTTGGATATGGATGTCTAAATTATGAATTTGGTTAAAACCATATTAATAATATATCCAAAATATGGATTTGGTTAAAACCATACTAATAATTAACCGGATTTAAATATGGATATAAATAATTTGAATAACCGGTTTATTTGAGCATCCCTAAACACAGTAGATTAATTAAATGTCAACTTGCTGAACAATCGGAGCAACACGTAAAGGCATGTGGAAATGGTGGATCGATGAGCAAAAGATAAGAAAAAACGATCAAATCAAGAGCAAGATCTTGACAAATGAGGCAAAAGAATGAAGAATAATGCTTAAAAGAAAGAACTCAGTATAATTTGGAGAAGAATGAAGCTAGATAAAAACTTATACCACATTATAATTTAGTGAATATGATCATTTGCTTCATTGAAAAGTGAATAATGAGATATAAGGTTACTTATAAAACAAGAAATGATGCATGCTGACAGTGCGTACTTTCCAAAATTGGATCATAACTTCTAACTAACTCTAACAATAATAACTAACTACTATAAATTAGTTATGTTAAATTACATCACATGTTGAATTAGCTTCCTTGCACTTCAATTCATCATCATTGTCTTCATCTTATAACATAACATCTAGATTCATTCACATTCAATCTTTGTTAATTGTGATTCTATATTTCTTCACACTATTCTTGGAGGTTCTACGTATTCTTTCTTATAATTCTTAAGATTCACATAAAAAAATTAATCATACCTTCTTCCCCTTCATCATTAATGAATGAAACCCTAAAAATTGAAAATTATTTTCTACTTCTAACATAAATTCCCTCTCTTGTTTTCCCTATTATCTTTGTTTTGTGTCTCATTTTTACAACACCTTAGACTATTATACATTCAAATATAATGTCTGAGAGTTGGAATCTATTGGAATTTAACACAACTATGACAAATGCCTAAGGACCACTAGAAGTTGGATCATACTAAGACTTACATGATTATGTTAAATTAAGTCTTCATTCTCTAATGTGTCACATTAAGAAAAAAACAATGTTATATATACTCGTAAGATTTATCTTCCTTAAGATAATCAGTAATTTGAGCTCCAACAATACATTAAAGGGACAATTTCTAAAGCCAATTTCATTTTAAAATTATGCTTTGAATTAAACAGAGACTAATATATGCATAAAGTATTAAACAACCAAACAAATATCAGAGTATTGTAACTCAAAATCAGTAACTAAGAAATACTGTTAATGGTTAAACAATTGGATGTGGAAATGTAACATCTCTTTTAAATTAGATTTATTTGGGTTTCTTAAACAATTGGAATAATTTTCATATAATCTCGAAATTCATTTTTCCTTTCTATTATTATTTATACAAAAAAAATGTGGATTTGAATAGGTTTATGTGAAAAATTTGAATATGGAAATGTAACTTCTCTTTTAAATTAGATTTACTTAGTTTGTTAAAAAAATTGGAATAATTTTCATATAACCACGCGTTTTCATGTGTATGGAGAAAATCGTATCCACCATGAGTTAAATGTCAAAAGAAAATGCTCGCATTTCTTGGGCGAATTTTGTCTATTCTTCAATTGTTTCTATCTTTGCTTTAGAGGGTAGTCTTGATGGAGCCTTTCTTGATGTTGGTCCATCTTCGAATTCAGTTTCTTGACCCTAAATGAAAATGAAAGAATATGCAACGAGTATGATATTTGTGTCATCCCTTTCTATAAGTATATTTTCTGATCCTAGGTCTCTAACCACCCTTCAGTGGATTTGAAATGGAAGTCCTTAAAAATATGATGGTTGCTTCATTGCAGCTTTACACTCAGAGTTAGGCATATGTAAAAGTGTGTAGTAAAGCTCTCGCACAAGCCGATCCAGGACTCCATTCTCCTGTCCGGAAGAGTGTTGAACCGTAGTATGGTCGGTCCAATCAAGGTTAACGCAAAAAGTTTATATTTGGGAGCTTCATAAGCATGGAAGTAGTTCAGTAGGTCATTGATGAGTTGTACGTGTTCATAGAGATCTTCTTTCCCATTGTATTTTCTTATCTTTGGAGGCTTCTCTAATGACTTCAATATTCTACAATAAAAATTGTGAGCGCATAGAGGATGCTTCAACGAATTCTTTGCTGGTTGTTTCTCTACCTAGTCTTGCGAAGGAGTATGGCTGCCTCGATCTTCTTCAAAGCTCTGAGGAGGAGTCTGGTTCTTCTTGCTCTTCCGTCGACTTTGCGACTTTGGAGCTTCATCTCTTCTCGATGGACCTGGCTCAGGGGTGGCAACTTGGATTCTCTTTGACATGACCTCTTCTGCGGTGTTTCCCCGTGGAGGTGCATTGTGTATGCTTTCTTCAAGACGAAGCAACCTCTCTTATATCGCCTATGAATTTTCTTTTTGAACGATATTGTACATGGCGTTCATCAATTCATTAGCGCTTTGTATTATGAGATTGACTCGCAACAGTTGGAAACCAGACAATGCTTCTAATTGTGAAGTTGGCGGTGCTAGCAAAGGTCTGATCAAAGGCATTGGAGTAGATTCAACAATCTAAGAATCTTTGAGCAGACTTATATGTAGAGGAGTCTCTACTGCTTGATTTGCAATACCCTGAGGAGGAGACATAGGCGGTTGATCGATCGCTGCTTGAGCGACAACAGCTTTGCATGCTTTGGCGCAACGAGTAGCTTTAGATCCAGCCATTACTGAAAAGTTAGAAAGTCAAAAATATGGAAATTCAGGAAATCAAGGTTGATATGTCATTTGATTAGGTCAAACGCAGTGGATCTAGTGTTCAATTTTGATAACTCTGACCTGATAAAATGATAAGGGTTTGAACCGATGGATTGAAGAGAGAATGTGTCATTTTGGAAAATGCAGGAATCAAAAGTCGATTCCCACATCCGGTGTCAATATTCTATTGCAGAACCGAAATTGGTTGGTGGATCGTGTTAAATATAATTCATTGTGATTTGATATGATTAGATTTGATATCATATGATTAGATTTGATATCATATGATTAATTTGATATGATATGATTAGATATCATATGATTAGATTTGATATCGTATGATTAGATTTGATATCATATGATTAAATTTGATTTAGAATATTTTGGGCCTTTTATATTTTGGGCTAGTGTAAACCTAAAACTATAAATAGGGTGCCTTGCTTTGTATTCTACATCACAACAGAACAGATTTCACAGTTGCAGTTAGCAAGTGAAAGTTCAATAAGAAATCTCACAGTTGTGGGTAACACATTCTCTCCAAATACTTCTTCTCTCATTCTTCTCTTTCTTGTTTGTTATTCTTCTTCTCTTTTGTTGTTCTTGATAATTACTTGTTATTACCATCATTATCATATTGTGGGTTTGTTCATCAATCTTGAGATCAAGATTGAAGAGAATTCTTCATAGGGTGTGAGGTGAATTTCCAACATCTGGTATCTAGAGCTCCGGTTAAGAGATTCAAGGAAGGAAGATAGTAATGGCGATGAACTATCCAAACGGCAACTTTCCAGCGACCCTGCCAATTCTCAAGAAAGACAATTATGAGAATTGGTGCAAGCAGGTTAAGGTGATCTTCTGTTATCAAGATCTTTGGGATCTTGTGAAGGACGGAGTAACATCGTTGGTGAAGAACGCAACGGAGGCGGAAAAGGCTGCGCACAAAGAATTGAAGAAGAAGGATTATAAAGCACTCTTTATAATTCATCAGTATGTTGATCCTGATAACTTTGAAAAGGTTAGTGATGTTGATTCAGTAAAAGAAGCATGGGAGATTCTTGAAAAGTCGTTTGGAGGCGCAGAGAAGGTGAAATAGGTGAGGTTACAAACTCACAAAAGAACCTATGAGTTGCTTCAGATGGAAGACAACGAAAGCATTACAGATTTCTTCACCAGAGTTACAAGGTTGGTGAATCAAATCAAAGTATGTGGAGAAACGCTGACGACGAAAGCAGTTGTCTCAAAGATTTTGAGATCGTTGGCTCCAAAATTCGACCACGTGGTAGTTGCCATAGAAGAGTCGAAAGATCTGTCAGTGTTGACGAAGGAAGAGCTTCAAGGGACTCTTGAGTCTCATGAACAGAGGATGGTTGAGAGAGTTGCAGGAAAGTCGAAAGATATGGCTTTGCAGGCACAGACGGAAAAGGAGAGAAAAGGCAAAGGTAGCTGGAATGGCAACAAAAGAGGAAACCAGTCGAATCAAAAGAAACCTTGGAACCAAGGAAACCAAAGAGGTGGTGTTGCAGGTAAAGGAAGAGGTGGTGATTGAAAGACAGACAAAAGCCACATTCAATGTTTCAATTGCCAGAAGTATGGTCATTATGTTAGTGATTGTCCAGAAAAGAAGAGAAATCAAGAGACTGATGCAAAGCTGGCGAAACATGAAGAAGAAGAAACGTTGCTAATGGTCACAACAAACGATGAATAAAGATTCCAAGATCAGTGGTACTTGGACTCAGGATGCTCATCACACATGACTGGAAGGAAAGATTGGTTTGTCAGCATAAAGCCCTCGTCGAAGAATACGGTGAAGTTTGCAAATGACAACACTCTAGCAGCTGAAGGTGTTGGTGATGTTCTGATTATGAGGAAAAATGGCAAAAGGTCAACAATTTCCAATGTGTTGTACATACCAGGCATGAAGAGTAATTTTCTCAGTATAAGGCAGCTTGTCGAAAAGAACTACAAGGTAGTTGTCGAAGACAAGATGATGAGAGTCCTCGACGCAGGTGGTAGACTAATCTTGAAGGCTCCAATGTCTCAGAATAGAACCTTCAAGATTGGACTCAATGTGATGGAGCACAAGTGTTTAGCAACTGCAGCCACTGAAGTCGAAATAGAAGTTCGACAGGAACCAGTTGCAGATGAAGCAGGTTCAAGCAGACCTCGACGAACTAGACACATGCCTGCAAGGTTGCAAGAATTTGTAATCACATCAGATGATGTAGTCGATGAAGAGGGTGAGCTGGTACGTTATGCTTTCTACGCAGATGTCGAACTAGTCAATGCAGCTGAGGCATTGAAAGATTCGAAGTGGGTGAAAGCAATGATTGAAGAGTTAGAGTCCATCAAAGTCAATGATACCTGGTCACTTGTCGAATTGCCGCAAGGCAAGAAGGCAATTGATGTAAGGTAGGTTTACAAGGTGAAGGTAAATCCTAAAGGAAAAGTAAATCGACACAAAGCGAGACTTGTGGCGAAAGGATTTCTTCAGAAGGAAGGAATCGACTTCGATGAAGTATTCGCACCTGTTGCTAGAATCGAAACAATCAGGTTGGTTGTTGGTCTAGCAAATATGAACAACTGGCACACATGTCAGATGGACGTGAAGTGTGCATTCCTTAATGGCCCCTTAGAAGAAGAAGTTTATGTTGCACAACCAGCTGGGTTTGTGAAACAAGGCGAAGAAAGAAAGGTGTACAGGCTTCATAAAGCCCTGTATGGACTTAAGCAAGCTCCAAGAGCTTGGAATAAGAAAATTGACAGCTTCTTAAGGGAGAAGGAATTTGTGAAGTGTACAACTGAGCATGGAGTATATGTAAGAAGAAGCAATGGCGAATTGCTTATACTATGTCTCTATGTTGATGATTTGTTGATAACAAGGAGTTCCAAGAAGGAGATCGGAGATTTCAAACATGACCTGAGTAAGGAGTTTGAAATGTCAGACTTGGGAAATCTCTCATATTTCCTTGGCATCGAATTCTACAAGACAAGTAGAGGTTTGATGATGCACCAAAGAAAATATGCAGGCGAGATACTCAAGAGATTTGAGATGCAAGATTGCAACCAAACTTCGACTCCAGCTGAGCCCAGATTGCAACTGTCGAAGGATTCAGATAAAGATGATGTCGATCCAACCCAATACAGAAAACTTATTGGGTCACTTAGATACCTTTGCCACACAAGGCCTGACTTAGCATACAGTGTTGGTATGATAAGTAGATTCATGCAGAAACCAAAGGTATCACACCTAGCAGCGGCGAAGAGGATACTGAGGTATCTGAAAGGAACTCTCGACTATGGCATTTTGTTTCCAGCAACTGATGAAGGAAAAGAATGCAAGTTAGTGGGATACACAGACTCCAGTTGGTGTAGTGATGCTGAGGATCGAAAATCCACAACTGGATATGTGTTTATGTTAGGTGGTGCACCAGTTGCTTAAAATTCGAGAAAGGAACCAGTGGTGGCATTATCATCATGCGAAGCAGAATATATAGTTGCTTCCCTTTGTGCATGTCAAGCAACTTGGATGGTGAACTTGGTCGAAGAAATCACAAGGAAGAACCATGGAGCAATTACCATGAAGATAGACAGCATGTCAGCTATCAACTTGGCAAAGAATCCAATAGCTCATGGTCGAAGCAAGCACATCAAAATGAGGTTCCATTATCTCCGAGAGCGGGTAGCAGAAAGGAAGATGAAGTTGGAACACTGCAGAACTGAGAATCAGATTGCAGATATCATGACGAAGGGAGTGCAGGTCGAAGCCTTCAGAAGACTAAGGGTCATGATGAATGTAGACAGTTTAGACACAATGAATTAGGTGGTGTGTTAAATATAATTCATTGTGATTTGATATGATTAGATTTGATATCATATGATTAATTTGATATGATATGATTAGATTTGATTTAGAATATTTTAGGCCTTTTATGTTTTGGGCTAGTGTAAACCTAAAACTATAAATAGGGTGCCTTGCTTTGTATTATACATCACAACAGAATAAATTTCACAGTTGCAGTTAGCAAGTGAAAGTTCAATAAGAAATCCCTCAGTTGTGGGTAACACATTCTCTCCAAATACTTCTTCTCTCATTCTTCTCTTTCTTGTTTGTTATTCTTCTTCTCTTTTGTTGTTCTTGATAACTACTTGTTATTACCATCATTATCATATTGTGGGTTTGTTCATCAATCTTGAGATCAAGATTGAAGGGAATTCTTCATAGGGTGTGAGATGAATTTCCAACAAATCGATAGTTACGATGAAAAATGGTGAATCTGAACTTCAGATATGGTGGAAGAGAGACTAACCTGAAAGATTAGCACTCGAACACTCAAGTCAATATATACGAGATAAAAATAAATAAAATTTAAAGTTTAAATTGTGTTTTTAAATTCTTAGGGCATAATCTTTACATAACATAACGGCTACAATGACTCAGAACAAAAATCATTGAGACAATATATAAAAATTATGTTACCCATTTCAATAATACAAGTACGTATTACAATAATTTTTAGTTTTTTACTTTTAGTAGTAGTTGTATTTCTTTAGATTTAGATTACTCAATAGTCATCACTAATGTGTAATTAATCAATTTCTATAATTTAAAAGGTAAATATGCTAATTAAGAATACAAAAGATTTAACTCGAATTTTATATTCTTCATCGAATTGATTTATTGATAAAAATATACTTCCTTGTCAACCGTATGTGTCTAACTAATTTTGATTTACCGCGTGAACTTGTACGTCATCGTAAAGTCTAATAATCATGTAAGAAAATAAATTAAATTCTATCGAATTCAATAATCATCTTTCATAAAACAACTTAATTAAGGGATATATGCCCGTGGTACAGAGTACAGACCATTACAACGCTACAAAATAAAAATAAAAATAAAAACAAATTCAAACATACATATAATAATTCCTTACACAAGCTAGCTCAGTATTTTACCATATAGTTAGCAATAAATTCTCAGCAATGCCAAAACCCATTTCACACAAAGATAAACATAAAATACTATAAAATTACCCAAATAATTAACTCACAATACAAAAAATGATCTTGACCAATAGCTTATTAGGTGCAAAGTTCACGAGCAACACCAAGTCTTGAGTTGGGCACGTCAAACAGCACACGGTGGTTCTGCTGTTGCATGTTGGCTATCACATTCAACACCGAGTTCACATTATCCGGCGCCGCTGCCATGGCCAAACATGTGGTGCTACCGACGGTGCTGTGTATCAGGGTGTTGTCCGGTGGTAGTGTCACATTCAAACCGGAAAACATGAATGTTATATTTGGTGCAACTATTGGTACATTGTAGCATGTGTCAAACCCTCCTAGGGTTGTCACGGTGAGCTTTCGGCCAACTCGTCGACGGAACTCATTTCTTACGGCGGTGTAAACCGGTTCAACTAGTCGAGTGAATACCGTACCTATCATAGTATTAAAAAAAACATCAAATTAGAATGTATTATATACTTGCTTTAATATATATTATATAAATCAGATATATTAATTATTATAAAAATATATTTTTTAAATCAGAAGATACGCCTGAAACAAAAATAGAATGTGTTAAATGAGACATTACCCGAGTCAAATATGGTGCCAGCACCGGTGGTAGGGTTGAATGCCAATGCCTCTGGAGGGATGTCGACGATTCTCCGACCGACTTTAATAGCAACCAAGTTAACATAATAGAGTGATGATCTTCTAGGGTTTCTGAGGAGTGGTGTGAACCTAATCCTCTTGGGCTGGGCCGTAGGCCCAAGTCTCAAAGACCCGCTGAAGTTAGGCGATTTAAAGCTAGGCAAACAATAAGAGAATGTGGATCGGTAGAGATTTTGTGATTGGGCCAAGAGAGACAATGGGCCTCGGCCCAAGCCCAATAAACCCTGTGGTGGTGCTGAACTCCCGGTTGTTTTTTGAACACATCCAAAAGTATAGCTTGGAATTGGGTCAGTAGCTAGGGTAAGTGTGTCTTGGACCACACTAGCTGCTATGGTGGAACTACCATAGGTGAAGTTGAATGCACACGCGCTTCCACCGCAAGTGGGGTTGGGTACCTGAAATTAAAAGATTCACATGCTTGAGATTTGAGAACCGTTTATCTTTTATCCAAAAATAGAAAAATAGTAAATTTCTTTTGTTTATTTTATGAAAATCTCGTGATCTATTTTGCTATCTCTAACTAAAATTTAAAGAAATGTAGAGAAAATGTTATAATAACCTGTTTGCATTGAGTAGAACCACATCCAACATTCTTAAACGTGGTAGACTTAGCAGGAGCAAAAGGTTTTGAGGTTGAGCAACCAACACAAGCAGTACAAGGAATCCAAGCAGCATCATTACTAGTATCCAAAGCCAAGAGCAAAGTTTGAGGTGGAGTACCAATCTTAGCTTTCACAATATATGTCGGACTTTGAATGATCTGTCTCGCAGATGCAATTGGAACAACCGATCTCCCGGCAACTAAGCTAGACAAGTATTGCATCCTTGTTTGGTCCTTAGCTTGGAGCTGTAACACACTCTCTTCCCATGACATTGGTTTTGAGGGTTTGAATGGAGAACATTGGCTGAAGATATGGAATACTTTGAGGGTTGAGCCATGATCTTGGATGTCACATTTTGGGTTTTGTGTTTGTCCATGGACTTGGGAGATGAAGAGACAGAGAAAGAGAGGGGTTAGAGAAAATGGGATTTTCATGGTTGTGATAATGGTGCCTTGTGATGGGAGTGAGTGGTGGTATATATAAGTGAAAAAAGTTACCTTATGGGAATTTTTATTTGTTTTTTGGGGTTGGAAGATTTTTATTTATTTATTGGGATATGGTTGAAAAGGTGTATTATTGATCAAGGTATGGGGTACTCAAGAGTTACTAATATAGTGGGGTGACAAATTGAAGTGGGTGCATGATAACATGCTATTCTCCATTTGGTTTTGAGATTCTAGACCTACTTTTTTTTTTTTTTTATAATTTATTTTATAAAATTTTAAAATAATCTATAAATTATTCAAAAAAATTAATTTAATTGTATGCTTAACTATTAAAACAATTTACAAGTGAATGCCATCATGATAAACACTAGTACTATAAGCTAAAAATGAGTTATTTATCAAAATAAGACCTATTTGTTTTATATGATTATATCACAATGATTAATTTTGTAAAACTTAATACCTATATTTAAGAGAAAGAAAAATAATATATGATGTGATTGAAAAAATGAGAAAGAAGTAAAAGGGAGTGGAAAATGAAGTGTAAAGGAGATGTGTATATATTTGTGCTATCATTTTTGTGTGACAAAAAGTTATCTTAAATAGGAAGGTACAATTATGTAATATTCATTGTTTCCTACATCTATTTTTGGGTTAAAATGATTATAATATATTGCTTGAATTTGCACTAAAGATAAAATAAAAGTTAAGTTGTGGGCTACTATAAGGCCAAAGCATGAATAGTTGAACACATGCCTCACTCAATTATGCTAAATAATGAATAAGTATTTTCATTTTTGAGGGTGCAAAAAGAGAGACATTAATTCATAAAAAACATAAAAATAGATAAATTAATGTTATGGGTTTAAGTGTTGTTATGCTTTAGTGGAATGGTTATGATGAATTGCATAAGTGGAAGTTCCATCATGTTACATGTTTTCTTTCTATTAATAGTATAGTGCCTTGGCCTTTAATATTGGAATGTTACTTTATAGCTTCATCATTTGTTTCTCCTCATGATGTAACTTTTATTAGTGTGATGAAACCGAGGATTTCTTGAATGATATAGGTAAGATTGTTGGTCTAATATTGAGAGTTATGGTCAAATTGATATGATATAGAGGTAATTACTTTAGGTAAATTTCATGAAGTAAGTGAACTAGACAAGCCAAACTATGCTTCAAACAAGAACCGTGATTTCAGCTGAATTGCCATGTTCATTCATATTGATTTCTTGGATCTATCTTCTGTTGGAAAGAATCACATGCATTGTGTACCTTTCACACGCTCTTAGGGTCATAAGAGTAGAATGGGCGACTAATCTCACTTTTTACTTGCCTAGACCATTTAGAATAACACACTCTTAACACTCAAATTTTCATAACCAAGTTAATCTAAAGACAAACTTTAATAGAAACATGTTAGGAAAACACACTCTTAACACTCAAGTTTTCATAACTAAGTTTAGCTCCAACTAATTAAATAATAATAATAATAATAATAATAATAATAATAATAATAATAATAATAATAATAATAATAATAATAATAATAATTATTATTATTATTATTATTATTATTATTATTATTATTATTATTATTATTATTATTATTATTATTATTATTATTATTACTATTATTTAATCCAAATAATATTCACTTTTTAATTAAATAATTCTAACTACAATTACTAATCAGTTTTATTTTTCACACCACTCATCTCTACACAAATGCCCATACACCCATACAACACCTTAGAGTCTATTCTTAAGGCCTCTACCCTATCTACAGGGTACCCCAACATAAAATATGGTGGCAACGCCACTCTATAAGCAACAACTCCAACTCTCGCTGATATCTGGTCCTGACCAATAAACCGAGAAGTAAGCTTCCTCGACTTCAAAGCACGTCTGACACCGGTCACCGGAGTGGCTCTCAAGAAAACATGGTCCCCCTCTTGAAACTCAAGATCATTCCTTCTCTTATCATGATAACTCTTCTGTCTACTCTACGAAGCTTTCATCTTCTCCCTAATCACCTTCACCTTCTCAGTAGTCTGTTGAACAATCTCAGGTCCAAATACCACACCCTTACTAGATTCATGCCAACACAGAGGTGCCATACACCTCCAACCATACAAGGCTTCAAAAGGTGTCATCTATATACTAAAATGATAATTGTTATTATAACCAAACTCAATCAATGGCAAATGACTATCTCAAGCACCTCCTTGTTCAAGCACATGAGCCCTTAACAAATCTTCCAAAGATTAAATAGTCCTCACTGTCTGACCATCCGTCTATGGATGATAAGTTGAACTCAACCTCAGTTTCGAACCCAAAGCCTCTTGCAAACTCTCCCAAAATCTAGAAGTAAACCTCAGATCTCTATCTGGCACAATACTCAACAAAACTCCATGCAGCTTCACAATCATACAGATATAAATCTCTGCCAACTTCTGCAAAGAAAACGAATGTCAATCGGAATAAAGTGCACTGACTTCATCATTCTATCAACGATTACCCAAATGGCATCATGCCCTCTTAGAGTATTTGGCAACTCAGTCACAAAATCCATAGAAATGTTATCCCATTTCCACTATGGAATATCCAATGGTTGCATCAAACCAACAGGTTTTTGACGTTCCACCTTCGACTTCTGACAAGTCAAACAAGCATATACAAACTGAGTCACATCACGCTTCAATCCAGGTCACCAAAATATTTTCTTCATATCTTGATACATCTTTGTAGCTCCTGGATGAATACGTAAGCTACTTCTATAACTTTCTTCTAGAATCATGTTTTTTAATTCAGGATCATCAGGAATACATATTCTATCACTGAATCTCAACACACCTTGCTCATCCATTTTGAAGTCATTATCGTCAGTCTGATTACTTCCAACCATCAAGCTCACTAACTTCACGTCCAACTTTTGGCTCTCATTAATATTATTAAGAAACTAATTATTGATCTTCAGCATACCCAATATTACACTCTATAGTGTCAGCTCACAGACCAATCTCAAGTCTCTGAACTGCTTAATCAATTCCAACTCTCTAACCATCATAGCAGACATATGCAGGGACTTTCGACTTAACGCATCAACCACGACATTAGCTTTACCGGAATGATAATTCAAACCAAATTCATAATTCTTCAAAAACTCTAACCATCTTATCTGCCTCATATTCAATTCTTTCTGATCGAACAGGTACCTTAAACCCTTGTGATCACTACACACTTCAAATTTGGAACCATAAAGATAATGCCTCAAAATCTTAACACAAACACTACTACAGCCAACTCCAAATCATGAGTAGGATATTTTCTCACATGAACTCTCAATTTTCGCGAAGCGTAAGCCACAACTTTACCATCTTGAATCAGCACACCACCTAAGCCTATCAACAACGCATCACAATACACCACAAACAGTTCATCCGGTTCAAGTAGAATCAAAACTGAATCTTTAGTCAATCTCTTCTTCAGCTCAATGAAACTCTTCTCACAATGAATATCCCACACAAAAGTTTTACCTTTTCAAGTCAACGGAAGTGCCAACTTAGAAAAGCCTTCAATAAACCCATGGTAATAACCAGCTAAGCCCAAAAAGCTTCTAATCTCAGTCACCGACTTTGGAGCCTCCCATTGTAGAACTACATCTACTTTGGATGGATCCAAAACAATATTATCGCTTGAAATAACATGACCAAGAAAACTCACCTCTTTCAACCAGAATTCACACTTTGAAAATTTATCATAAAGCTTCCTCTCTTTCAACACTTGCAACACAATCCGCAAATGTTCAGCATGTTCCTCTTTTGACTTATAATAGATCAGAAAGTCATCAATGAATACCACCACAAATTGATCCAAGTAAGTATGAAAAATATGATTCATATACTCCATGAACACACCAGGTTCTTTAGAAACTCCGAACGACATCACCAAATACTCATAATGTCCATACCAAGTCCTGAAAACCATCTTTTGAATATCCTCATCATTCACTCTAATCTGATGATAACCCGACTTCAAATCAATCTTAATAAATACACGAGCACCCACCAACTGATCCATCAAGTCATCTATTTTTGAAAGTGGATACTTGTTCTTAATCGTCACTTTATTCAACATTCTGTAATCCATACACAATCTCATACTACCATCTTTTTTCTTCACCAACAACATCGGAGCTCCCCAAGGCGACACACTTGGTCTCACAAATTTCTTTTCCAGCAACTCTTCTAATTGCTTCTTCAACTCTACTAACTCCGATGTCGACATCTTGCATGGTGCCATAGAAACAGGTCTGGTACCAAGGACAAGGTCAATAGCAAACTCCACCTTTCTCTCTGACAGCACACCTAAAATATCATCTAGAAACACCTCTGGGAATACGTGCACCACCTGTAACTCATCAATCACTAATCGAATCTCCACTGACATGGAAGCAAACAATGCAAGCACCTGAGCTTCTGTAATCAGCAGCACACTACACCACTCATCCAAATGACTGGTAAACACATGGCTTAATCCCCACCAATACGCTCCAAGAATAACATCAACCGGTTCCAACTAAAGACAAACTCTGCCCATCCTTAGGAAACACGTCAAGATACCCTAACATCAATGGCCCAACTCTAGCCAAAACACCATTTTACCCATCACCAGGAAGCGACCAACGAGAACACCTGACCGTCTTCCCTCAAAGATCACACCATTCTCAAAACATTTGAACTATCCAACACTGCACTCTCGCATGCAGCAACACGATATCCAAGCTCTCAACAGTTGGAATATCCAAGAGAATCAGATGTTTCTCCCCCACTTGTTTCATTCCCAACCTACAAATGGAAAACAAAAGAAGAATCAGTGTTTTCACACACATGTCGTGTAACACCCCAAAATAATTAGAATATTTATTTAATTGGTTTATTATGAATATTCGTGATTTTTGGTGAAATATTTTGATGTCTGATGATTTATGTTGGGAGGTATTGTTGATGCTAAGAGGGTATTGAGGATATTTAGAAGTATATGATTTATTAGAATTTTTTGATAATAATAATGGTGGATAATGTGAATATCTTATTATTATTATTATTTTAAATAAATAATTGGAACACTAAGAGTAAGATGGTAAAGTTGGGTGAAATAAGTGAGGATAAAGTTGAGAAATCATAATAGGGGTCTTAGGGGTAAGAGCGACATAAAGGAAAAAGAGAGAGTGGAGAAAGTCATTCTTTTGGTACGATCGTGAAAATTGGAAAGAGCTCTGAGGGAAAGGAGAAGAGGAAGTTAGGTATCACGGTGAAAATCGGATATCAAGATATTGAATTAACTTGAATAAAAAATTATGAAGTTCACCACCGAACTTTGATTTATCCAAAGGAAAGCGTAAAGATCGAAGAAAACCCTAAATGCGCTATGTAACAACACAACTAGAGATCTAAGGTCCGCGGGTTGGTTATACTTAGGGAAGGTGTTAGCATCCTAAGTATCTATAGTACTATACAGGAACCTCTTGTTAGTATTTTTGTTATGCTAAAGTTTGCTTGCTAAAGAAAAAGTGCTAAAGTAAAGACCTAGGTTATGTACAAAGTATGCTCGCTAAGACATCGCATCTCGTGCCTATGTATCTTGATGGGAACAGAATCAGAGCAACCGTAGTTCCCTTCAAAAGGGGTGAGGAACTCTTGACTGTGGTCAAGGTTCCAAAGGAAAAGTAAGGCTCCATCACCATGACGCTTACATGGAGTACAACGACTCCAAACTAAGGTTAAGTTAGCAAGGAAGGGAATGTCCACGGAGGGACGACTAAAACGACGAAGGATAAAAGGTTTGACTTTTGTTTGTGAGTTTTAGTGAAGTAGATTGGTTTACTTTGTGATTCATGTTGCACTAAAAACTATGATATCGGAACGAATGTGTTGCATATATATCGCCCCCAGACGAGGCGTACGCTAAACACTCTAGACAAGTGAGAGGAGACCCCTCACTCATCATTTCCCATATTCTTAAGGATCTTGGCGCACAATGTTCATCGTCTTTATTAGATGAGTTATAATTGTTTTGAGATGAGAAGAGAGATGCACAGAAGGTCTAAGGGAAACTCGGCCCTAACATTGTCATGCAAAGCGATCCTAAGGTCGGGATGCGAAAGGAGATTATATCCTAATGTTAGCATGCAAATGATGGACCTAAGGTCGAGGTTAAAAAGGGAATAACCTACTTTTTATCATGCAAGGATTGCACACCTAGTGTCTATCCTACTCCAAATTTAATCGAAAATTAAATTGGAATACGAATCCTAAGGGAACATGCAAAGGGAAGGCAAAAAGCAAGAAAACAAGGTAAAAACAGCAGCTACAACATTGCTTCCTACACAAAACAGCAATAGAATCCAGCAAGGCAGCACAACAATATTTAACAGCTACTAATTCAACACAAAAGTAGGTGTAAAAGACAGGCAGCAAGCAAGCATAGCATAAACAACATGCAAATTCAGAATAACAACAGTTGTAGAAAGCAAGACAACAAGCAATGCAACAACATAATCAACATGAGCAAGCACCAATCATGAACAAGTATCATGAAAGGATGGACATGCATCAATAATTAAGCACAATTGTTCAACAATATTACATCATTAAGAATCAACAAGATCAACATACTTCTCATATCATACACCATTCAATTGGCCATGCGACAAGTGGAATCGGAAGCAAATACAAACATGTATCACAAGTCCAACAGGATAATCATTAATAATTAATCATTAACATGCTACAAGCAAGCATAACATATAATCATCACATCAATCAAGCAACATAAACATGTTAAACATTCAAACAGAAATCAAAAGTCGCGCGTCAAAGAATCACAATCGAACAATCAAGCATGATGAAACAGGTAAAAAACAATCCACATAAATGCATCATATCAATCCATGAAGGTTAGAGGTGAAAAGGAACCCAAACAAGCAAGAAAATGCAAGAAAAAGACAATTTGTCCCAGTGGTAATCGATTACCATGATTAGGAAATCAATTACCCCTTTGAAAATTGACCCAAAATGTGAAAAATGGGCATGGTAATCGATTACCTGATAGTGGTAATCGATTACCACTGAGACAGTGGCAAAAAATCAGCTTCCACAAGCAATTTTCAGCAGCAAACGACTTATTCGATCATCCAAATGAACAAGTAATCAATTATGCACGAAAATTAGGTCATATCACAACAATCAAACACCAATTATATCATACAAACAACAAGATCAAAGATCAAATCAAAGCAAATGTATCAAAATGCAATAACAATTACAGATCTACATTGTATCATGCAAGATTAAGCAATATCAAAACTAGATCTAGAAATTACTGACCAACAAAGCTGAGAATTACTTTGGCAAATGTTGTTAAACTGCAATTAACAGATCCAAGCAAGAAATCCAAGGATTTATGAAGCTTGAGCAACAAAACTTGAAGATCCAAGCAAGAATCCACAAATAAGCAAAAACTCTTTCAAAAGGGATTCCAACAACTTAATTCAAGATCCAAATGAACTGTAGAACCATAATTGAACCAAAGATGAAGATGCAATGAAGGTTTAGCTCAAAGATTCACAAATTGCAATGCATAAACTGTGAAGCTTTTTGGTTATGGAGCTTTGGTGGAAGGTTGAAGAATGAGAGAAAAGTTGAGAGAATTTGAGAGCAAATTCTGAAATTGAGATGAAAAATGAGAGTCAATATATGTGGTTTGGAGTAAATTTTATTAAATAACTTCTAGGTTAGGAATCAAAATATGGTCTGGAGTGCGGGTTAGTGTTTGAAATGGAAATTAGGAGTGAGATTAGGAATGGAGTGTTTGAAATTTGGAGGGAAATGGTGAAAATGAATCAATTCTAGATCCTTCTAATGATGCTCATGTGAAATCAAGGGTTGGAAATGTTTGGAAATTCTGCAGTGCTGAAAATTCAAATATTTTTGTAAATTGCGCTTGAGGTAATCAATTACCCATATGTTGTAATCGGTTACCATATTAAAAAAAATACCAATTTTGGCGCCATGTGGAGGGAAACTTGCATAATCACTCATTGCCATCTGTTCTAATCCTCATTAAGCCTATGAAACTTGCCATTGGATATTGTAACTGTGAAAATGCCTGAGATATCATGTGACATGTCTCCTGTCGTGAAAACAACCTGCTGAATAAAAATAAAATCGGGCATTCTGTTGCTGGACAAAATAAATGTCGACGCCTCTAACGCTCGTTGTTTAAACTCTTGCAATAAAAAAGAATCATGAGCCACAAAAACACCTTGATCCCATGTCTCTAGAACCAATGCTATGGTATGCGGAAATGCAAAATGCAGAGAAACATAAGCCAATAAATCAAGAAACAATGAGGAAAATTTTGAGGTGCTACACCATGTCCCACACAAAACACCCCAACCACAAAACACACCACGTTGTGTACATACTGCCACCACTACCTGTTGCCAACAACACGTAAAGGCACCAGAAAACAAAACTATCGTACAACCATATGCCGAAACCTGCAGCTAGCCATAACCTCAAAACCACGACCCTACGCAACCATAAATCGATAAAAACCTTCTTCTGCTTCAATCTTAAAAGAAATGAACTCTACAACAAACAAGTCGTAACCGGGTAAACCCCCAAAATCATCAACCAAACAATCCCAAAGTTGAACCAAATCAGAATAAGAAAGAGAAGAGAGAGGGAATCACGAAGCAAATCAAAGTAATCCATACAAATAAAAACCTTAAATCCTTTTTTTCATCCTAATCTTCGACCTTTAACATCTTCCTTCACTCAATAACCACAAAGAAACCAAAACTTAAAATCACAATCAGAGATAAAAGTTAGATGAAAGAGAGAGTTTGACACGACACGAATCAAATTGAACCTGAAACACGAAGCTGATCGAGTGAGGAAATGAGATTGAGACAGAGAGAAATCTTTGTTCTCGAAAGAAGGTTGGAGCGATTTTAGTTTTTTTTTTCTGATGCACTTGCATTTTTGTGTTAACATATAGCTTTTTCTCCCTTTTTAAGTTTTGTTTTTTTTATTGTAAAAAACTGAAGTTTTTAAAACCTGGTGATGTTTGGTTTTCACTGATATGATGTTGTTGTTGGTTTTTTACAACCATGTTTCATTCTGAGAACTTTAATTGTGCCCCTTTGTGAAGTTATTAATGGAATTTTAAGCCCATGATGAATCATTGCTCTACACTTTTTTTTATTGTTTTTTAACCGTGATTTGTGCCTGGATTTGTAAATGGACCGTGAGGCCCATACTGCATATCACCCTTTTTGTTTTATCCATGTATTTTTGTTGAAGAATGGATGATTGGCTTCAGCCCATGTGATTCCATACTCACACCCATATTTCTATATGCACCCCATCTTTCACTATTTTTTTTTAAAAATTATTTCCTTTTATTATTATTTGGTTTCATTTCGATTTCCCTTTTATTTTCTTCCTAAGTTTTTCTAACTTTTTTTTATGGGTAAATTCCTGTGTTTATATTTCTTTTGATCCTTTAATATTTTCATTAATGTTTTACTTATTTGATTCTTACTTTGGTTGATGAGTCTATATCATAGGATGTCAATTGTCAAAGAGATTTAATCTTCATTAGGTCAAATCTGTGGATGAATGATCATTTGGATCATCCTCCATGCTTTGGTATAGTGATAGGTTGCCTTTGATTAGTCGATCATAAATCCTTGATCAAAGACAAGACCGTTACCCTCTTCATTGTTCCTCCATTTGCACTCTTGTCACTTACTCATATACTTTTACATATTTATTTCTGTTTGATTTTTTTGTTAATATATCACTGTTCATATTATTATTCATCTATTCATATCATCATCATATCTTATTCATACCTTTATCATACCATTAAAAAATACACTAAGATATCAAAACCCTAAAAAATTTCAATTGGCGGACTATGGTTGTTATCTTTGGACATTAGGGATTTGAGACACTATATAGAAACCCTAGCAAAGGAGCTGCAAATTTTAGTTATCTCTTATCTCTATTACTTTAGCTTAGGACACTTGCACATCGTACGACTTCCTCTTGGGCTACCTGACAATGAAACCTTTTATTTCTCGCAATCCCGTGTACTTTACATGTACCCCTCTCCCTTTTCGATGTATGCATTTTACTTGCTTCTCTTTGATTATAGTTTTGCTTACTAGAAGCACCCTTAGGGACTTGCATAACTTAAATCATTTTCAAAATAAATTTTCGATTCAACGTCGAGCTATTTTCTTCCCTTGTAAGTCGATCGCCACGTGCATCACCCTCAACCTCATGGTCATCATACACAACATTTATAGCTTACTGCTGGGCTTTCTTACAATGATACATATTTGATCAATTACTTCTAGTTGTTCGTTTAGAAGACTAGCCCACTTTGCTAGTGCATACGATCAAAATTCAATCCAATTGATTTCCTTTACTTTTCCACGCTTGTTTTGGTCTTGTATGATAATGAATTCCAAACCCTAATCCATTTGATCCATATATAAAGTCCCATTACCACTTGTAAGTCGAACGTTTTTGCCTCGCCATCGATCTTACCCTTATACCACTAAGACCTCCTTACCGTTTAGTTCAAACCATTAACTTTTCCGTACGCAAATTCAAGCCTCAATCCAATATCGAGCATTTTATCAAAGTAAACTTAATGAACTTAATTATACTTAGACCATATTTCAATAAATTATGAAAATGGAGTTGGAATGGAGTCTTCGATTTCTCTCCTTAATGTTTTGGGTCCGAGGAACCTTTCTTACGCTCGAACAATTGTCTTCTCTAAAAGGTTTATAATTCGCTTCCACATCAAAAAAAAATTTATAATAAACAAAATCAAACCTATTTCCTTAATATAAGATGAAAAAGAGAGAGAGTCAAGCCTTTGACTCATTCTTTCGATTACTTGGGCCCGAGGAGCCTTTCTTAAGCTTCGAGTAATCATCATTCGTAACTTACTCTAGCTATATCAAAACTCTATCATAATATAAGATGAAAAAGAGAGATAGTAAAGTCTTTGAATCATTCTCCCGACTACTTGGGTACGATGTGCATTTCTTAAGCTTCAAGTAATACTCATTCGTTTAAAATACTTTAACTATCTTCCATCATTCAAAACACTTTTCAAACGCAACCTCTTTTCGAGATGGAAAAGAGGGAGAGTCAAGTCTTTGACCCACTCTCCCGATTACTTGGGCTCGAGGAGCCTTTCTTAAGCTTCAAGTAATCATCATCCAAACTGTTAGTTCCATGAATCTATGACTGTCCATGGTTCTATGATTGACTAAATTTTGGTAAAACATGATTCTGCACTGATGTTGAACAAGATGTTTCAAACATCTTCATCTACTGTTTTGACAGAACTACTGTCATGTGTTTTAATCAAGATGTTGAGACAGATGTCGTGACATCTTTGTCTGGTACAACAAGAGCTTCTATTTTATATCTCTTGATAGAGGTGTTTTGGTTTGATGAGATCATGTTGGATATACCTCATCAGTATGTGCAGGTCAAAGAGATTTATTAGGAACAAAGTACATATTTAATTGGATTTCATAAAAAGGATCTTTGAGACTTTTTAGGAAACTATAAAATATTTGTTTCTATTGTTATGAAGAAGATTCTACAAAAGATTTGGAGTTTGACTTAATTGGCAGGCATTTTGGTAAAACTAGGTGTAATCACAAGATGTCCTACAGGATGTCGTGACATATGTCTGTCATGAATATATTTGTGTGTCCATATCTTTTTGCGTAAGTTGGCTGCACTTTTCTGGTACATAATTTGCGCGTTTTTAGTGGCTTACTGAAGACGTTTCTGATAAACTTATTGTGGATCAGATTGGATTTGATACAGAGTTATTATCAGAATATTGATTGAAGATTGGAAGAATGATATGATTAGATTTGATTGAGCAAATCAAATCTGCTGCTATTTATGAAGATTGAAATCTTGTCTTCCTGCTGTTATTTTTTACCAGCCCAAGCCCAATCTGCATTACTATTTAAGGAGGCGCAGAAGTAAGGGAAATTAAGCACTCACAACAAGAAAAACTTGAGTGTAAAATAAGGGTTTAGGGTTTTGAGAGTCTTTTGTGTTTGACTTTGTAAGTCACCCTTTGTATCTTTTGATGCATCGTGGTAGACATGTTTAGGCTGTTAGTTGTTAATTGTTAATTGTTCACTCAAAGCTTGTAAGTAAGAGTGTATTGTTCTTGATTGAAGTTGTTAAGAAAAATCAAGTATTGTGGCTTTGAAGAGTGTCTTCTAAAGATTTTTTACTGTGCTAAATTAATATCACTGCTGTGATTTGTGGGGAGTGAGAGGTGTCTCTTGTCTAGTGGGTTTTAGGAAGAAATTGCATTGGGTAGAGATTAAGTGAGGAGTTGTAAACTGAGAGTTTAGCTATGAATTAATTCTACTAATAGTGGTTTTCCTTCCTGGCTTGGTAGCCCCCAAATGTAGGTGATGTTGCACCGAACTGGGTTAACAATTCACTGTGTTATTTATCTTTCTGCATTTACAATTCTGCATATTTTAAATGGTTAGATAAATTGTTATGTCAGTCTATAGATGTTATAGCAGATGTCACGGCACTGCTAATTTTTAAAGTGAATTAAAATGCACATGTTATGTCCTTGTTCTGTTTTAGCAGAGATCAATGTCCTTACATATGTCTAGGACATCTGAAATCTGCATACCAGAATTTCAATTGGTATCAGAGCAGACATCCTGTCTGTTCTAGATGAGATCTTGGGACATACTTTCTGGTGTTTTGAACAAGGAGAAGTGGCAACTGATTGCTAATCTTGCTAAATGGTTGAGCTGTTGCTTATGGAGTTTAAGGGGAGTTTGTGTTTACTCCTGCTTTTGAAGGATTATGTGTATCTACTGCTGTGCCCTCTGATATAGGAGCTTCTGTGACCTGTTGAATATTTTGCCAAAGGAGGACTGGCTACTTCTGTATGATGTCCTATAAGATGTTTTGACATCTTTTTTAGGGCATGTTGAAGATGTTCTTTTGGTGGTTCCGCTGCATATTTTTCTGATGAAAGAACTCTGGTAGCCCTGGGAGAAGATGGTCCTATATACAGTTTGGTGTATGGTTGTGGAAGGTGTGTAGATGGTTGGAAGATGGTGTTTGTTGCTGCTCTGTTTGGCCTGACAAGATGTTGATCCTGCTGGATGCTGTTTTGTTTGGGCTGTTGCTATTTTTTATTCTACATGTTGATGAATGCTACAACTGTGTTGTTTGTGTGCCAGGGCTGTTCTGTTGTGTATTACAAGTTGCTGAAGAATGTTTTAAAGAAGATAGTGGGAGGTGATTTATTTTCACCACTCATGACTTACAAGGGCTCTATCAATAGAGGAAGTCATAGGCAGGTTGAGTCAAGGGTGTCAGCCTTGATGTTTCATTATTAAAGATCTAATGTTCAACCAAATCTTAGACCTACAGAGGCACGCATTTTGTCTAGAAAGTTTCTTGGCAAGAAACCTGTCTAAAGAAGTAAAGTTGTAGATTTCATCATCTTGGATCAGTTTATGGAGTGCAGTAGGTGTCAAGGATAAGTGGGGGTTATCTTTGACTTCCTAAAGAAGTCTCTACTTAAGGAAAGCGGGAGTCCTTTTGTAAAGATTTTTGTGATCTTTCCTCTATGAAGAATCAAGCTTTGGCATGTTTGGTTTCTCTAAAGAGGGGTTTCTGAAGCAAGTGTATTTCAAGTGTTTTGTTGTGTTGTAATGGTGTATAACTTGAAGATCAATTTTCCTTGGAGGATCAGAAGATTTCTTAGAAAGAAGTTGTGTTAACCAAACAGTGGCAGTTGGTTATTTAAGAAGGGTAGCTGTTTGATGACCAAAGAAGGTTCTGGTTCTGTTCATATATTGGAGCTTGTGGTGGAAGCCCTAAGTTGCTTATGGAAGATTACCTTCTTTTGGAGATGTATTTGATCAAGCTGGTGGAGTTGTGTTCTCTGAAGATCTTCAGTTGGATTACTAGGCAGTAGTAAGTCCAGTTGTTTGAATTTTTGAACATTTAAGATCAAGGAGAATGTTTCAGTTTTGCTGCTATTATGTTTGAAGTAAATATGATGTACTTCTACAAGAAGATTCTTACCGCCTCTAAAGGAAATACAAATATGCTCGAAATCTATAGGAAGATCCCTGTCGCCACCTAAGATAATACAAATACGTTGGACTTCCACATGAAGATCCTAGTCGCCTTTCAAGGAAAATACAAACATATTAGATTTCCACAAGAATATCCTTGCCGCTCTTAGGGGTAATACAAATGGTCTACACAATAAGGGAAACCTCATATAAGTGCCTCTCTAGAAGGACTTAGCACCCCATCAGACATGAACAATGCATAATCTCGCCTGAAGGACTTTGAGTCCATCAAATAGGCTCATCTAAATGCCTCAGATAAGGGACAAAGAATCTCCCTAGACGAGGTTCAACCTAAGGTATTGCCTAAGAGACTTTACCAAAGTTTTTCTTGAGAGACTTAACTTAAAGTTCTTGCATAAGGGTCTCGACCAAAGTTTTTCCTGAGAGACTCAACACCTCGCCTGAGGGACTTAGTGCTCAATCAGACAAGATCAATGCATAATCTCGCCTAAATGACTTAGAGCCCCATCAGATAGGCTCATATAAACACCTCACTTGAGGGAATTAGAGTCTCCTCATACAAGGTTTAGCCTAAGGTCTTACTTAAGGGACTTGACCAAAATCTGGCCAGGAATACTTACCTTAAAAGTCTTGCTTGAGAGCCTCGACTGAAGTCTTGCTAAGAGACTAAATGCCTCGCTTGGGAGACTTAGAACCTCCTTAGACAAGGTTCATCCTAAGGCCTATCCTAAGGGACTTGACCAAAGTTTGGCCTGAGAGACTTAACTTAAAAGTCTTGTTTGAGGATCTCGACCGAAGTCTTGCTCGAGAGACTAAACACCTCACGTTAGAGATTTAGAACCTCCTAAGACGAGGTTCAACATAAGGTCTCACCTAAGGGGCTTGACCACATTATAGCTCAAGAGATTTAACTTAAAAGTCTTGCCTCCAGGTCTCGACCAATGTATTTCTCGAGGACTCAACGCCTCGTTTGAGGGACTTAACATAGGCTTAATGCACAATCTCATCTGAAGGACTAAGCATCCCATCAAGCAAGCTCGTCTAAACGCCTTGCCTTAAGGACATAGAATCTTCTGAAACGAGATTCAACCTAAGGTCTTGTCTAAGGGACTTGACCAAAGTCCTCCCTAAGAAACTTAACTTAAAATTATTTCCCGAGGGCCTCGATCAAAGTCTTGCCCAAAAGAGTAAACTCCTTTCCTGGGAGACTTAGAATCTCCTCGGATGAGGTTCAGCCTAAGGTCTCACCTAACTGACTTGACAAAAGTATGACCCGAGAGACTTAAACTTAGAAGTCTTGTTTAAGGGTCTCGACCGAAGTCTTGTCCGAGAGACTCAATGCCTCGCCTGAGGGACTCAGGGTACCATCAAACAAGCTCAATGTATTACTCAACTTGAGGAACTGATGAGCAATTAAATCACTTCGTCCTTTATCAAGCCTCTGGGCTTTAAGTATTGTGTAGTGATATATTTGTAAAACTGCCCTAAGGCGAGGGAATTGTGGCCGCCAGGAAGGGACGACACCCTTCTGCCTCCCAGAATCAAGGGCAACCTCACCTTTAATGAACCTTACTCGCCCCGTCATGATAAACATGGAAAAAGACGCGTCTCGACTAAATTGCGTCTTTTTTAAAAAGTATGAGATTCAACGATTTATTACTATGACTAATAATATTGTTGTTATTAAAGGTTTAATATTAATGTTCTGTGTATTAATTTATCAAAATATTAATGTTCTTCTTAATGTTATTCTTGTTGGAATTGAAGGTTTAACTGAATTAGTAATAAATATAGTTTTTATTGAGAGTAAAATGGGTACTTTTGTTGGACATGGTACATCCAAATTTAAAACAAAGTATATAAACATATTTGACAATATTAATTTTAACTTATCTCAAATTACCTATCTACAATTTTATTGACTTAAACACTAGAGTGATATTTTTACAATTTTTATCGACTCTGCCACACCTGAAAGCTTTTTCCCTCATCACCATGTTTTTCTCGTTTCACCTTGGAGACAACTATAATGGTAAGATCACATCAAGTCTTGGTATATTCTATATGGTATATTCTACATGGTATATCTTTAAATTTCAATAATAACAAAAGGTTAAAGTGATGCGCCTAGAGGTTAGAGTTAAGTGACAAAATGAAACCAAATCTCAATTCCTAGTGCCAAAATTATTATGCCCGAGATTATAATTAGTTTAATTAAGAAAGTGTACAAGATTCTTTACTTTAATTAAATATTAGTGTAAAGACTTAAAAAGTGCACCATTATTTGAAGGGTAGGACCCTAAAAAAAACAGAACTTAATCATTTGTCTTAGTCTAAATTTTCTCCAATTAACCGACTTTGTCAGGATTATAATGAATTAATGAAATTAAGAGAATATACACACACATAATTACACCAAATTAGTGGACAATCTTGAAGCATTGACAGATCTGATTCTTAGTCCTATGTGTTTGTTTTATAAACTATATAACTTTAATATAAGAACTGAGATCTTGATTTAAAAAGTTGGATTATAATACCAAGGAAGGTGAAGAGAAAACAGGTAAATATTGTGGTAGTTTTCATAACATGTCACATTCAAATCACTGTATTGAAGGCTATGTAGTGTTGTCAAGCTCAACTCTGCAAGAATTGAACATCTTGCTGAGATTGGTCTATTACACTTTGCAATATTTAATTAATCATGTATAAATATTAAAAGATGATAAAACAACCGAGTCCGTTTCATTGAATATGTCTGTTTTGTTCGTAACTTTACTTTTTTACATTATAAATTTAAGTTTTAGGTCTGTATCTTCAATTATGTTTGTCCCGTTCTACTTTATTTTTTGCGGAGTAAACTTAAACATGATGGATATGCCTGTTTGTCACCTCTAAATATGATTAATTCAAAATGAGAGATTATTTGTTAAATTAGTCTTAGACATTATTTTCAGTACGATGAAAATCCATATGGGCAGTCTACATGTGGTTTTATTGTTGTGATTAATTTTACTAACTAGCTAATGACATAACATGTGCATCCTTGTTAATCTCATTCAGAAAATGTCAGTTATATATGTGGTAAAATATAGCCATATAATTTAGGTTTTAATTACGAGTAGGGTTCAACTCTTTCACAAGACAGCCTCCCTAAAATTGACTAGTAACTACTTCTATATCTATATTTAATGATCGCTTAATATATTTACATGTTTTCTTCAAATACAGAATTTTGACCATGATACTACTAGTGTGTGGTACGAACCTTGGTTGCTAAAAGATTCTTTATGCCACCTTGTGTCGTTTGTCCATTCAAGACATTAACCT
The DNA here is from genome assembly GCA_963859935.3 of Lathyrus sativus. NCBI lineage: Eukaryota > Viridiplantae > Streptophyta > Magnoliopsida > Fabales > Fabaceae > Lathyrus > Lathyrus sativus. Next base: position 94,720,282 of record OZ012738.1, on the reverse strand, counting down.
TCAAATCAAATATATTATTACTAATGAGAGAGGTAACCTCAAATTAGAATTTCAGAAATCAAACCTCTCCTGGTGAACAATGTTAATGATAATTGGATCTATAGTTATTGTAGCTCAAGTGTTTATTCAACAAAGTTAGCATAGTTGATTAGAACAAAAAGTGAAAGAAGAAAGGATAAAGAAGAAAAAAGAAAAAGGATTAAGATAAATTGTTTACTATTCACTTTCTCATTTAAGATTTATAAATGATTACAAATGAATATCACAATTGGTCTCACTCAACAACCTGGGTGATCTATCCTATTTATAGACTAACTAACTAACATACAAGAAATAGCTTCGACTACAATATGTAACCGTTCGACTTCATGTTTGTCTCCCGTCGAAACACATGAAAGCTATTCCTCGATAGAGATAGAGTTCGATCCAAAATCTCACAAATCTTCACCTTTGATCTAACTCTACAAACAACCGGGAATAAATTAGCTTTCATCATGCAGCTTTATCAACTGCATACAATGGAAAAACTTGCAACTTGGCAAAGTCTTGGTGATCATATCAACAACATTGTCATCAGTCAAAACCTTCAGCATGCTAGATTATCTCTCTGACTTAGTGCAACCTCACATCAATGTGCTTTATTCACTCATGATGGGTTGAGTTCTTTGACAGGTGTATTGTACTTTGACTATCACATTTAACAGTGATACTTCGACCTTGAAGTTTCATCTCCTTTGCAAAACCTTCAAGTCAAAATGCTTCTTTCACAGCTTCAGTGAGGGCAATATATTCTGCTTCAGTGGTTGATAAGGCAACAACCTTCTAAAGTGTTGTTTTCCAACTTATTGTTGTGTCGAACATAGTGAACGCACATCCAGAAATAGACTTTTTGGAATCCATACAACCTGCATAATCAGAGTTGATAAACCCTTCAATTTCAACTTTGTTATCATCACCACAGGCTACACCATAAATCAAGACTTTTTTCAGAGACCCATTTATGTACATGAGAATCCATTTTACAGCTTTCCAGTGTGCCTTTCTAAGATTGGCTATATACCTACTTACAAGGCTCACACCATACGTTATATCTGGCCTCGTATAAACCATAACATACATTAAAGAACCTACCACACTAGCATATGGAATACTACTCATATAGATTCTTTAAGCTTCAGTACTCAGACTTTGAGTAGTACTAAGCTTAAATTGAGGATTTATTGGAGTCACAACAGGATTTGAATTCGACATACCAAACTTGTCGAGAAGCTTCCGTAGGTATGTCACTTGAGATAAACTTCGAATGCTTTCTATTTCTCCAGATGTCAATCCTAAGAATCCTGGTGGTAGCTCCTAAATCCTTCATTTCGAACTCCTTGCTGAGTTCAGCCTTCACCTCCATTACATCCTCGACACTATTGCTAGCTATGAGGATATCATCCAATAAAGAAACAAAATAACGAGTTTCTAGGTCAAAATTTGAAGTAAACACAGTGGTCGAACTAGCTCCTAGTGAAACCAATGTGTGCCATGAACTTTTCGAATCTCCTTTTCCATTGTTGAGAAGATTACTTCAGGCCATACAAAGACCTATTCAACTTGCACACATAATCTTCCTTATTCTTTTCTGCATACCCTTCAGGTTGACGCATCAGGATCGTTTCGTCTAGATCACCATACAAAAATGGTGTCTTCACGTCCATTTGCTAAAGTTCCAAGTCGAACTTCGCCACTATGGCCAATAACATTCTAATGGATCTATGATTTACAATAGGTGAGAAAACATCATTGAAGTCGACACTTTCTTTATGAGTTTGAAAATACACTTACAACTAGAAACCAATTTTGCCTTAAAGCGCTTCGACATCACTTCTTCGATTCCTTTCTTGACTTTGAAAATACACTTACAACTGACTAACCTTGCTCCTACAGGTTTCTCAATCAGTTCCCAAGTGTTATTATCATGAAGATATTTCATCTCGTCATCCATAGCCTTTCACCATTCAATCTTGTTTTGACTCCTCATAGCTTCCTTGTAGTCTCTTGGTTCTTCCTTAAGTACCTCACTTGCAGAGATTAAGGAAAAAGCTATAAGATCTGCATAACCAAGTCTCTTAGGTGGCTTGATGACTCTTCTCGACCTATCTCTTTCCAGTAGGTAGTCATCGATAGTTTTCTCAGTCTCTTCAGCATCTTGCTTTTCTTCTTCTTTGACTTTATTTGGGTTATGCACTTCAGCATCACTATGCTCCACCTCAGTAGGAATCTCTACCTGTTCCAGCTCTTTTTCAGAGATTTCTGCACTTCGACCAGCGTCACCAGTTTTCTTGAACGCCATTTCGACTTCATTGAAAACTACATCACAACTTGTGATACATCTTTTGTGACCTGGTTCTAGGCACCACAACCTATAACCCTTGACTCCCTCAGGATATCCAAGGAACATACATCTCAGAGCTCTAGGTTCGACATTGTCTTGCCTTGTGTGAGAATAAGCTAAACAACCAAATACTCTCAGTTTATCGAGAACTGGTGGCTGACTCGACCAAACTTTTTCAGGTGTCTTCATTCCCAAGGCAGTCGAGAGATGTCTATTTATCAGATAAGTTGTTGTCAAAACAGCCTCCACCCTAAACACCTTCTTCAATCCAACACTAACCAACCTGCATTTAACCCTTTCAAGGATTGTTCGATTGAATTTCTCAATTAAGCCATTTTGTTGAGGAGTACCTGCTACAGTCTTATGCCTTGCAATCCCCAAATCAACACAGTAACTCTCAAAAGCTTCATTTCAGAACTCAAGGCCATTGTCGTTTCTCAACCTCTTAACCTTTCTATCAGTTTGAGTTTCGACAAGAACCTTCCAACTTTTGAAATTCTCAAAAGTTTCATCCTTAGTCTTCTAAATGAATACCCATAATTTTCTGGAATAATCATCAACTATGGATAGAAAATACCTTGTACCTGCGTGTGAAGGATTCCTTGCAGGACCCCAAAGATCAACATGGATGTAACCAAGGGATCCATGTGTTCTTTTACCTTTGTTAAACTTCACTCTACAGGATTTGCTAAATACACAAGATTCAAAAAATTCCAACTTCTCGACTTTGTCACCATCTAGCAGGTTCTGTTTCACTAGTTCGATCAGGCCTCTTTCACTGACATGGCCCAATCTCATGTGCCATAATTCTATCTTCGACACCGGTTTCGTGTAAAATCTGCTGAACTAATTACAACCTCAGCCTCAAGGGTATACAAGTCTTATTTCTTCACGCCTCTCAAGACTTCCTTCGACCCCTTCATGACTTTCAGGATACCTTGGTCTCCTTTGAAGATATATCCTTTCTTGTCGAATTCACCAAGAGAAATCAAATTCCTCTTAAGTTTAGGTACATGCCTAACCCTAGTCAATAGCCTTATTGACTCATCATGAAGCTTGAATCTTATAGATCCAATACCTGCAATCTTGAAAGCTTTATTGTTTCTCAAAAGCACTGATCCACCATCTTGATCACATAATTCTTCAAACACATTCTTGTTTGGAGTCATATACCAAGTACATCCAGAATCCAAAATCCATTCTTTTCAAGAGTTACAGCTCGATACCACAAGGACATCAGATGATCCATAATCATCTTGCACAATAGTTGCATTGCCATTGTCCTTACCTCCATGATTATTCAGGTGCTTAGGGAACATATTTCTTATGTGACCCTCCTTCTTACAGTGATAACACTTAATTCCAGAAATGTCACCACCATAAGACTTCTGCTGCGTTTTACCTTTCTTCTTGTCGAACCTACCATTTCTCTTCAAGGACTTCCCCTTCACAGAAAACCCTTCGCCAATTGATGATGATAGTTTCTGCTCCTTTCTTTTGTTGAAATCCTTCGACTACAAGGCTGCTTGAACTTCTTCAAAGATCAGAGACTCTCTTCCATACAAGAGGGTTTCTTTGAAGTGAGCATGTGACTTAGGTAAAGAGAATAATAATAACAACGATTGATCTTCATCATTGATGGTAACATCAATATTTTCAAGATCAAGAATAAGCTTGCTGAATATACCCAGCTGCTCCGTCAATGCTTTATCTTCATCTTGAATGAATACAAAGCTTTCTTCAAGTACAAACGATTCACCAAGGACTTTGTCATATACATTCCTTCGAGTTTCAGCAAAACACCAGCTGCCGCCGTCTCCTTCAAAACCTGCCCGAGAACCTTATCACCAAGACTCAGAATAATTGTGATGTGGGATTTCTCGATCACCGTTGTATTTTCCTTCTTCTTCAATGCAGCATCCATGGAATTTTCTCCCTTTAACGCTTCTAGCAAACCCTGTTGAACAAAAAGGGCTCACATCTTCAAATGCCATAAACCGAAGTCATTAACTCCGGTGAACTTCTCAACTTCAAACTTTATTGACGGCATCTTCTCCAATGCTCACTGCATCAGTTTGTTGTGATCACAAATGATGTCTTTCAACAATAAAGATTGAGAAACAGAGCTCCTGAGTGAATAATGAAACAGTTAGAACAAAGAGATAAAGAAGAGAGGATAAAGAAGAAATAAGAAGAAGGATTAGAGCAAATTATTTACTATTCACTTTCCCATTTAGGGTTTATAACTTATTAAAAATGAATATCACAACTGACCTCACTCAACAACCTAAGTGATCTAGCCTATTTATAGACTAACTAGCTAACTTACAATACAAGCTAACTAAACAATTGGATCCTTAACATAAGGCCCAATTCGACATAATAAGTCAATAATATATATATTTCGACATTACATACTAGAACTAGCTTCGACTACAATATGTAACCCTTCGATATCAGCATGTGACCCAGCTTCGACTTCATGCTTGTCTCTTGTCAAAACACATGAAAGTTATTCCTCGACAAAGCTAGAGTTCGAACCAAAATCTCACAAAATTAATTGTGGGTCCTAAGTTTAGTTTTCTTGGGGGAAGATAACTTGATTTTCATATGGTATCCTGACAACATTGACAAATTTGGATTGTGATACCCATTACCATGTGTGTCATTTGGTGTGGTAGATATGAAAAAACCTTTGATGATAACAATATGAATTCCATGGCTTCTAATCAAAGCTATGAATAATGATATTACTCAAGATTTCAAAGGCATGCATATAAAGTTTACTAAGATTCAATCTTGCCTTATTACTTGGAAAAGAGGGTAATCAAGTTAACATATCTTTAATATGGATGACTGTGTTCAAACTAACCCGTGGTAGACAGGCTTTGGTGACATGATAAGATACTCCAATGGAGAATTTGTGCATGACTTTTATGGTAATATTGGTTACTCAAATATTCTTCATGTGAAAATTTTGGCATTGATGGGAACATTTGAAAGACATCGTGTGTTATACACAATCCATACATGCTATTTACCTGGTAAAACATTAAACATGTATATGTTTCCACTCATCACTATGGAAATAAGATAGCCACTATTGTCGTTACTGCGAAAAAAAGGGGCAGCAAAGACAGAAGAGTCGCCACCGTTCATTATTTATCCCAGAAAGAGGGAAAGGAAACGATTAGAAAACAACTTACGAAAAGGGAGAAGACAGGTCATCGCAACTAAATCTTGGGTTCGGGAGTCGGTTACACAAGGGAAAGGTATGAGCACCCCTCACGTCCGTTGTACTCAACGGGATCCATGTTTGTTGTCTATCTAAAAGGGTATTAAACTATAAGGAAGGTCACAGGGACAAAAGAAAAGAAAAGAGACTCGATAGAGCATCACCGCTCTATGCCTACGTATTCCCTCGTGCAATGGGAAATTCAGAGTCAACGTAGTTCGGAAAACTACGGGTGAAAGGTGGGGAAGGTTGCTCGCCAAGACATCGCCGTCTTGTGCCTACGTATCCTTATCTGGTATGAGAAATTAGAGCAAATGTAGTTCGGGCTGACACGACCACAGGTTGGTTCAAGCATTTTACTTGAGCAGGGTTAAACCTTAGTTCTAGCAGTTAGGTGTATGCTGCTCGACCATTGGAGACTTAGGCGTTACCTGTTTGCGGTAGAACCAAGAGTTAACAACACTCTCTTTATGAAAATGATTTTCCATTAATCCCGAATGATAAAAAAAGTTTGAAGTTTGTTTTTGAGTCTTTTATGAAGAAGAAGTGAATTGAATTATGTTTGTAATTCATGTTGCACTAAAGACTATGACTTAGGAGCAAATATGTTGCATATCACCCAAAGGGCATACGCTAAACACTCTAGACAATTGAGAGGAGGCCCCCCAATCATCATTTCGCAAATGCTTAAGGCTCGTAGCGTACAACACTCATTATCCTTTATTACATGTTTTGAAGAAGTTTTGAGATGAGAAGAGAAGACACAAACTCTAAAGGGGAACTAACTCAACCCTAATATTATCATGCATTATGCTCCTAATGTTGGGATTAAAAGGGGAGAAACTATTCTAATGTTATCATGCTTGGATTGAACACTTAATGTCTATCTTACCCCGATTGAATTGGGATAAGCACCCTAAGGGATCATGGCAAAAACCAAGAAAACACCAAGCGAATCAATCACAAATAGAAAATGAAATGCAAAATAAATGATGCAAGGATGAGATGAAATAGGAGAAGCAAACTCCTACGACCATTACCATAGATCATCAAAGAAAAGTGGGAGGAAAAAAGTGTGGGACAGCAGCCACCACAAGCACATCTCAACCAAGCTTTCTTCAAACTTAAGTAAATGTAAATGATCGTCACTTTGAACCACATCCATAAGCATGCATTCAAGTGGTAATCGAACAACGCGTGTCAAAGAAATCATGATTGAACAATTAAGAACAACGACATGTATCCAAAACAACTCACTCCCAATGCATCATATTGATCCATGAAGATTCAAAGTGAGTGAGCACCAAAACAAACTTGAAAAACAACAAATATGACATTCTGGTTCAGTGTTAATCGATTAACACATATGGTTAACCGATTAACCAGTTAAAAATGTTTGAAAATTTGAAAATTCGCACTGGTTAATCGACTAACCAGTTTGAACTGCAACTGGTTAACCAATTAACACTGTACCAGAAGCATAAAACAGCAGCTCAAAAGCACTTTTCAGCAATTAATCACTTATGCAAACATCCACATGATCTCATCATCAATTATGCATGAAATTAAACAAGAAATCAATGATCCAATCAACATATGAACACATTTTAACAGCAAGATCACAATTCACATGAATCAAACCAACCAAAAGTCAATCAAAAATGAAGATCCACATTAAATATGCAAAATAAGCTCAAAATAGCAACGAATCTAGAATTCCAACCTACGAAGCGGAGAAATTGCTTCGGTTAATGTTGATTCAACTCCAACTGAGCAGATCCAAGCAAGAAATCCAGAAATTCTTCGAGATCCAAGTGAGTTCTTGTAGTAGTAATGAAGATCCACCAAAATTAAGCCAAAATAATCCAAATAATCTCTTCTAGGTCTACTTCAAAATTCAGATCCACACTAGCACGAAATTTAAATGGAGAATTGGAGATGATAAGGATGATAGATGAAGGTTTTAGCTCTAGAATTCAATAATTCCAATGGAGAATCAATGAATTCAAGGTGAGAAGAGCTTTAATGGAGTTTGGGAATGGAAAAGTTGAGAGCAAAATTCAAAGAGAGTATGAATTCTGAAATGAAATGGAAATTATCAAGATTCTTTTTTTGAGGTTTGGAGTAAATCATTTAAATACCCCTTAGGTTAGGATCCAAATGTGGCTTGGATTGTGGTTTGTGAAAATTGGGATGAAATTAGGAATGGGAAATTGGAGGGAATTGGAATTAATTTGAAAATTAACCAAAATTTGAAGTGGTTCTAGATCCTTCCTTTGGTGTAAAATCAGATTCACAAGTGATCAAAATGGACCCCAAAGTGACTTCACTTGGAAATTCACGTACAGAGGCAAAATTTTCCCGGTTAATCGGTTAACCATTTGGGTTAATCGATTAACACCCTTGAAAATTTGAATTTGGCCTGATTTTGCCTTGGTCAATCGGTTAACCAATGGTGTTAATCGATTAACACCTTGAAAATTTGAATTCTGGCGCCTTTTGGATGGAAATCTGCCCATTTGCCCGTTTTCAACCGTTCTGAGTTCTGTTAAGCCTCTAAAACTTACTCTTGAATATTATCACTGTGGGAATACTTGAGATAACATGAATGATGTCTCCTGAACTGAAACTTATCCTGCAAAACAAAATAAAATCGACCGCTCGATCGCCGGGCAAAATAAATGTCAGAGCCAATGCTCGTTGTTCAGCCACAATAATACCTTGACCCCCTGTCTCAAGAGCAAATGCTATGCTATGCAAAAATGAAAATGAAACACAAGCCAAGTGCAAGAAACGATTAGTCAAATTTTGGGGTACAACAACTGCCCCTATTCAAACGACTTGGACATGAATGAGTGAAAAGCAAACGACTTTCAAACAATCAAGGTAGAAGACGGTTGAATACCAAAGAACCCGGAAATTTTCCAACCGCAGAAATAGAACTGCAAACTTGTTATTGGAAACAAAATCTCCGAAAATAACTGACTGATAGTTGCAACAGCAACAAGCTGACTGATTTCCAATTAAAACATCGACACGCAGTCAGAAGAAACATCTGCTAACTAAAAACAGGCATCGAACCCGAAGGCCGGCTCAACACACAGTTGAGAACATCTGATTTCATCATCATCAGGCATTCGCTAAAAAGTAAGCATCGAACCCTCAGGCCGGATCACCACGCGCTTGAGATCATCTGCTATTCAAAGTAGGCATTCACTAAATAAAAGCGAGCATCGAACCCTCAGGCCGGATCAACATGCAGTTGAGATCATCTGCTATTCAAAACAGGCATTCAAATAAAAGCGAGCATCGAACCCTCAGGTCGGATCAACACGCGGTTGATATCATCTACTATTCAATGCAGGCATTCGCTAAATAAAAGCGAGCATCAAACCCTTAGGTCGGATCAACACACAGTTGAGATCATCTGCTATTCAAAGAAGGCATTCGCTAAATAAAAGTGAGCATCGAACCCTCAGGCCGGATCAACACGCAGTTGATATGTGAATCTAACAACAATTCACAAGAGAACCCCGTTGGGGAAAGAGAAACTTAAACGAGCAACTCTGTTAGGAAGCACATGATAAGATGAACACATCTATCAAAATATTTCTCCATGGTCTGGATACCACACAAGCAAAGGAAAGTAACAACATCTGTCGGGGTCTGGATACCACGCGGGCAAAGGAAATCATCATCTGTTGGAGATACACCTGAAAACAAAGAGGAACCAACCTGGCCTATGTTCCAAATGCATATGTTTAAATATGGCGTAATACTCCATACGAAATAGAAATGTTACGCGTTTCTGAGAATGCTATGCATGAATGCAAAATGCAATGGAACTGAATCAGTAAAATAAATGCTGAAGACACAAAGGCAACTCCACCGGGGAGAAACGGAACATGCCAATTACGATTGGACTTATGCTGGGAAAATAAGCCCTGGATGGCTTCCTGGAAAAGGGTAATACTGTTTTGACGAGAACAAGATCCACTCAGCTGGGGATCCCAATCAAAACCTATTGAGGAAAATGCCCTTAACGGCCTTCCAGAATACCACTCTTCCGGGGAATAGACGACTCGGCTGAGGAAAGACATCCAAACATTGGAATCAAACCTACTCTACTAGGGAAATCAAAGACTCTGCAGGGGATAACAATCGACCACTAAGGTTAGATCTCGCTCTACTAGGGAAATCAGCCTTGAACAGCCTCCTAGAACACCGAAGTCCTTATAGGGCACAAAACACACATCTGGGAATAACTGCGCTCTGCTGAAGATCAAAATCCAACCTACTGGGGATTACTCAACTGGGGAAACACCACTTCTGCTGACTTTGCTGAGGAAGGGTAAACTCTAACGACTTCTCTGGGGAATTAGCAATAAGGGAAACAACATCCACCTCTGCTTGGGGATTAAGTCAGCAGCTTAAACTCTGAGGGATACAAAGTCACATATTCAGACTCTGTGGGGAAACAAAAATTCTGAATTTTCTCCCTTATTGGGAAAAAGTTCCATACCTGCCTGGTGGAGAAAAATCCAGTCGCGACTCGCTGGGGAGTACGGCGTACCTACCGTATACTGGGGATAAGTGCACACACCTAACCTGCATGGGGGATATCAATTTCAACCCTCTAGGGATGACTTTATTCTACCGAATAAGTCAATTTTATACTGCGGGGAACTAAATGCACACAGACAAACTGCTGGAGATAAGTGTACACACTCAACCGTACACTCAACCTGCATATCCTTCTGTGGAAAGTAGACCTTTGTTGAAAAATGAGATGCCTTTGGATTGCTGAGACTAGACGCATAAACTCCACCTGTTGGGGATGAATGAGTCTCAACTGCACATCTCCTTTCTGTGGTGACATCACTGGGGATATGGTGATCCTACCGGGGATATACCTCAGACAAATTGCCCCAAGGGTAACGGCCCTGTAAAATGAACAAACAAACAAGATATCCTGCACAAAGGAAACTATCTCGGTCATCATCCGTGACATTGTTCAAATAAATCAAAGTTTTAATGATTCTCTGCAAAGCCTGCAAGTTTATGTAAGCACAATTTTATCAAAACACCGGGCGTTTTTTTCGCAAACAAAACAGTAAAGGCTAAAGCAAGGCAAAAAAATTACTGAATAATATATGTTTATTGACAAATGGCCTGTAAATAGGTAGATTTTACAACAGATGTAACCCCTGAAAAGAGGAAGTTGCGCAAAAATTTACAAAAATGCACAAAAATATACAAAATGTCGGCAATGTGGCACAGACAAACACCATGAGTTGATCCATCTATGACTCGCCTGACTTTGATGCTTCTCCGATGCTTCGTCCTCTGAAGAAATTGATTCGGATGAAACGGCCCTTAGGTCCTCCCTCAATCCACTAAGCACTAAAAATCAAAACGATGACCGCAGTCATTTGCTTTCCAATCCCTAACGTTTGCCTGAATCGCCCTTTCGGGTTTTCAATTCACCAAGATACCCATTTTTTGCTGAAGTCGCCTTTTCAGGTTTTCAACTTTGCGGGTTTACATCCTTTCCTTTTTTATCCCTAATTTTTTCCCGAACCCATTCTTGTTATGGTTCACCGGGATGTCCCATTTTTTTCCTGGATATTCTTTTTCTTTCCAGCGGGTCTCTTTAAGCAAAGTATTTTTTAACTACGTCTGCGTTCACAAGGGATGTGAAATCTTCACCATCCATGGTTAACAACAACAAGGCTCCTCCAGAGAAAACCTTTCGCGCGACATATGGACCTTCATAATTGGGAGTCCATTTGCCTCTGTGATCCGTTTATGGAGGGAGAATCTTCTTCAACACTAGATCGCCAGTCTGAAAGCTTCGAGGGCGCACCTTCTTATCAAAATCTTTCTTCATCCTACTCTGATATAGTCGGCCATATGCAATGGATGCTAGCCTCTTCTCGTCTATCAGGATGAGCTGATTCAATCTGTTTCTTACCCATTCTGCCTCATCAAGCTTGACATCGACCAGAACTCTCAAAGAAGGAATCTTGACTTCCAATGATAGGACAACTTCCATACCATACACCAGCGAGAAAGGGGTTTCCCCAATTGAAGTACGTATCGAAGTACGATATCCATGCAAAGCAAAGGGCAACATCTCATGCCAATCCTTTAGGTTACCACTATCTTCTTAATGTTCTTATTGGCTACCTCAACAACGTCATTCATCTTCGGACAATAGGGAGATGAGTTATGATGCTCAATCTTGAAACTCTGGCACAGTTCCTTCATCGTCTTGTTATTCAAGTTTGAACCATTATCAGTAATGATTCGTTCAGGCACTCCGTATCGACAGATGATGTCCTTCTTGATAAACCGGGCTACCACTTGTCGGGTGACATTGGCATAGGAAGCTGCTTCAACCCACTTAGTGAAATAATCAATTGTCACTAAGATGAAGCGATGTCCATTGGATGCGGTCGGCTCGATCTTGCCAATCATATCAATGCCCCACATGTAAAAGGGCCAAGGAGATGCCATGACGTTCAAATGACCTGGCAACACATGAATCTTATCAGCATAAATCTGACATTTATGGCATTTCTTGCATACTTGAAGCAATCAGACTCCATAGTCAACCAATAATACCCTACTCGCAGCAGCTTTTGAGACATGGCATGTCCGCCGGCATGTGTACCAAAGGCACCTTCGTGGACCTCTTCCATAAGCAGGCTAGCTTCTTTTCCATCCACGCACCTCAATAGTACCAAGTCATAATTCCTCATGTAGAGTACACCATCTTGGTTCAGATAAAAGTTTCCAGATAACCTCCTCAAAGTCTTCTTATCCCGGCTCGACGCCCCTGATGGATACTCTTGGTTCTCGAGAAAATTCTGGATATCGTAAAACCATGGCTTGCCATCAAAAGCTTCTTCTATAGCAAATACAAACGCCGACCTATCAAGGTGCGAGATGACTATTCTTGGAGCATCATTCCAATAGTTCACCTTGTACACCGAGGATAACGTCTTCAGAGCATTTGCCATCTGGTTCTCCGCTCTTGGCACATGGTGAAACTCTACACGATCAAAGAAAGGAAACAACCTCCTGGCGTAATTCATGTAAGGAATCAGATTAGGCTGCCGAGTCTCCCACTCTCCTTTGATTTGATTTACAACTAAAGCTGAATCACCATAGATATCAAGGTCTTTAATTCTAAAATCAATTGCTTCTTTAATACCCATGATACAGGCTTCATATTCCGCTTCATTGTTGGTGCAAGGAAACGTTAACCTAGTAGTGAATGGTATATGAGACCCATGGGGAGTCATGATGATTGCCCCAATTCCACTATCGTAAGAGTTAACAGCACCATCAAATATCATCTGCCATTGGGAGCCAAGCTCAGGACCTTTGTCAGGCAATGGTTCAGCACAATCCTTGATCTTCAGAAACATGATGTCTTCGTCTGGAAACTCAAATTTCATCGATTTATAGTCATTAATCGGTTGTTCAGCAAGATACTCTGACAAAACACTCCCCTTAATAGCCTTCTGGGAAACATACTGAATATCGTATTTTGTCAGGACCATCTTCCACCTGGCAATCCTCCCCGAAAGTGCTTGCTTTTCAAAGACGTACTTAATCGGATCCATCTTCGAAATCAACATGGTTGTATGATTTAGCATATACTGTCTCAAACGTTGGGCAGCCCAAGCAAGTGCGCAACATGTTTTCTCCAACATTGAGTACCTGGACTCACAATTTGTGAACGTTTTACTCAAGTAGTATATGGCATGCTCTTTTCTTCCAGTCTCGTCGTGTTGACCGAGAACACAACCCATGTTGTTCTCAAGAACCATTAAATACATTATCAATGGTCTTCCAGCTACTGGAGGTATCAGTATCGGAGGCTCCTGCAAATACTCTTTTATTTTCTCAAACGCCCTTTGGCAATTTTCGTTCCAGACGACCTCTTGATCTTTCTTTAATAATTTGAACATGGGTTCACATGTGGCTATGAGATGAGATATGAACCTAGCAATGTAGTTCAATCTACCCAAGAAACCATGAACCTCTTTCTCTGTTTTCGGCGCTGGCATATCTTGAATTGCTTTTATCTTTGCAAGATCGACCTCGATTCCTTTTTCACTGACAATGAACCCCAGCAACTTTCCTGACCGTACACCAAAAGTGCACTTGTTCATATTCAATCTCAATTTCCTTAGCCTCTCAAACAGCTTCAACAGGTTAACCAGATGTTCCTCCTCCGTTTGTGACTTCGCAATCATGTCATCAACATAGACCTTGATCTCATGATGAATTATATCATGAAAGAGAATCACCATTGCCCGCTGATAGGTTGCCCCTGCGTTTTTCAACCCAAAAGGCATTACCTTATAACAGAAAGTCCCCCACGGCGTGATAAACGTTGTTTTCTCCATATCCTCTGGTGCCATCTTAATCTGATTATATCCGGAAAAACCGTCCATGAAGGAAAACATAGAATATTGTGCAGTATTATCAACCAATACATCAATGTGAGGGAGCGGGAAATCATCTTTCGGGACCGCTTTATTCAAATCTCTATAATCAACACACATCTGTACCTTACCATCCTTCTTAGGTACCGGTACGATATTAGTGACCCACAAAGGGTAATTTGTTACGGCGAGGAATCCTGCGTCCAATTGCTTCTGGACTTCCTCCTTGATTTTTACCGCCATATATGGTCTAGTTCGCATGAGCTTCTACTTGACTGGAAGACACTCTTCACACAAAGGTAAGCGATGAACCACAATGTCTGTGTCAAGCCCGGGCATGTCTTCGTATGACCAAGCAAAAATATCCTTATATTCTCAGAGCATTTCAACCAATCTTTGCTTGACATCACTCTGCAATGCGGCCCCTATCCAGACTTCGTTCTTAGCTTCCGCAGTATCCAAGTTGACGACCTCAATTTCCTCTTGATGAGGCAGAATGACTTTCTCTTCTTGTTTCAGCAGCCTGGCTAGCTCTTCAGGTAGGCCTTCGTCTTCCTCAATCTCTTCTTTAGCATGAAATATCAGATTATCAAACTCAAAGCGAGTCATAGACGATTCTTGAGCGGTGTCATCTGCAATGTGAAACCTGCAATGATGATGATTTAATGCTTAAAATGATATGCAAACAAGCACAAACCATATTGCCATTTTATTGTTAAAATAAAACATGAAAGACAAGGATCACAATATTTGAATGCAGAAAAACGCCCTTTAATTAATTGATAAAAAGATTGTTCAAACATAAACAATTAGGCCCTGAAGACAAAGACCACTATGTTTCGGGTAGAACATAGGGCTATACAATAATCATGAAAATAAATCATTACTCTTCTTTCGTCACTTGGATGACTTCCTCAACAGTCCAGTTGTTTAGGCCTTGACCAGGAGTACATGGACGAATCCATGCATCCATGTCGCAATCGCTGTCACCTTCTTCATCAGATACATCATTGATCCTCTCAAAAATTACCCCACCGCTGGTAAACTGGACAGGCCCCTTGTAGCGTGATGCGCTCTGTGAGGATGATGATGGGTTGTATCCTAGTCCGAATTTGTCCTGCTTGTTAGGGATATTCAGCACTTGGCCCCAACCTTGCGACGCTCCTGATTTCGCAACTGCCTGTGCTTATTTGAAGGAGGGCATGGCCATTTCCGGCGCTTTGCTCATAGCTGGTGTTTTATCCTTGATTTGTATAGTTTCAAAAGCCTGACACAAATTTTCGTGGATCTCGCTGTCCACTTCGACATATTTGAATGAAGACAAATGACTAATCATTATATCTTCTTCCCCACAAACAGTGACAACACTGCCATCCACCATGTATTTCAACTTTTAGTGCAGCGTTGACGTTATAGCGCCTGCCTAATGGATCCATGGACTTCCAAGCAGACAACTATAAGCCGGCTGAATATCCATGATATAGAACACAATGTCAAACACTTCAGGACCAACCTGGATTGACAACGTCAAATCCCCAAACACGGACCTTCTAGTCCCATCAAAAGCCCGTACGACCAAGTCACTTGGAGTACACATTATACCTCGGGTATCCAACTTCATCAGCGCCTTCTTGGGTAACACATTCAGTGATGACCCAGTATCCACAAGTACGTGTGACAACACGACCCCTCAGCATTCAATGGATATGTGCAGCGCACAATTATGACTCCGTCCTTTGGGCGTCAAGTCCAGATCAGTAAAGCCCAGCCCGTTTCCAGCATTAATGTGTGCCACGACTCCTTCGAGGTGATTCACAGATATCTCCTGTGGCACATATGTTGTATTCAGGATTCTTAGAAGAGCATTTCTGTGTGCCTTCGAGCACAACAATAATGACAGAATGGAGATCTTGGACGGAGTTTGTTGTAAGTGATCTACAATCTTGTAATCACTCTTCTTTATCAAGCGCATGAACTCCTCCGCATCCTTCAACAAGGACTCTTTCTCACCAGCTTGAGAGGTCTCTTCAACCACTGCTTTATCTTTACCCTTGTCATATTTTTCAACAACCACTTCGGGAGACGAAAACACTCTTCCACTCCAGGTAATTCCACCAGCTCCTACCAAGTTATCCACGGAATCCGAAGGTGAACCTTTCAATTCCTGCTTCTGCCCGTTACAATAGACTTCGGCTCCGTAACTCCAAGGAATTGCCTTAGTGCTCTCATATGATACAGGACCATCTTGGGTAATATTGATGGTTGGCGGCCTCGGAGGCGCAGAAATAGTGATAGTCTTATATGTAATCGAGATTGTAGCAACCTCATGCCTCTCTTCAGCCATTATTTCCTCATTCTTCTTCTCTGAAACTCTATAAAATTGCAAGGTACCCTCATTCATCAGCTTCCGAACATGATTCTTCAGCTTCTCACACCTCTCAGGACGGATCAAACATTCAGCACAAGCCTTATCACAACCCGAAAATACCCATCCACTCAATAACTTGTCCTTTACAAACCTCAGCGACGTCTTCAACTCATCGACATCCGATACTAAATTCAAACTCTCACCTTCAATAATGGCATTGACTCCAGCTGCCCCATGATTAGGCATGGGATTCTGCACGACATTGGGCGCGTCGTGAGAAAATTTTATGGCTTTGTTGTCTACAAGGTCCTGAACCTTATGCTTAAATGCTTTACAGTTGTCAATATTGTGGCCTAGAGCACCATAATGAAACTCACACCGAGCATTGGCATCATATCTGAGAGGTGGAACACCAGTCAAAGGAGCCAGAGTCCTTTTCTGTACCAACTATAATTGCATTAAGTGTTAAAGCAACTGGGAATATGGCATCGGTGGCGCATCAAACTGCTTGTTTACTGCCCTGCCCCAATCCTGAAATCTGCGAGGAGCATAGTTTTGTTGCTACTATTATGGTTGTGGTACCGCTGGAATGGTGATACTTGCAACCTGAAGTTGCTGCTGACGGTATTGTTGAGATCGACGCTGATTTCTGTTTCTACCCCGAGAACTAGATATTGTGTTAGTTTCCCCTTCTCGCTTTTTACTACCAAAATTTTTTCTGTTTCCTCCTCCCGCTGAGGATCCTTCACCAGCTTGAATCTTACCCAACTTGATTCCGTTCTCGACTCTCTCCCCTGTAATGATCAGATCAGAAAAACTCCCCAACATGTTGCCAATAAGCTTCTCATAATAAACCTCCGGTAACGTGGCAACAAACATATCTATCAACTCCCTCTCCACCATGGAAGGTTGTACTCTAGCCGCCAATTCACGCCACTTCTGGGCGTACTCCTTAAAGCATTCATTATTCTTTTGAGATAAATTCTACAATTGGACCCTGTTCGGCGCAAGGTCGCTGTTGTATTGGTAATGCTTAACAAATGCCTCAGCCAAATCCCTCCAATTCTTGATATTGACTGGCTCTAAGCTCATGTACCCCTCTAGAGACGGACCAGAGAGAATGTCCTGGAAAAAGTGCATAAGCAACTTTTCATCATCAGAATAGGCGGACATCTTGCGATAGTAGGAACGAAGATGAACCCTAGGACAAGTAGTGCCTTTGTATTTATCAAAATCAGGAACTTTGAACTTCAAAGGAAATTTCAAATCTGGGATCAGCCCCAAATTTGTCATATCTAACCCCATAGAGTTCCGATTCTCGTAACTTCGCATCCTCTCCTCGATCATCTTAAACTTCCTCTCTACATCGGAGGGCAAACCGGTGTTAAGATCCCTCATAGAAAACACATCATCCTGCTCGTCCTGTTCCCACTGCGGGCCAGTGTTCTCGTGTATAGCATACGTCGTTTCAGAACCATGAACATTACCTCCACCTACATTAACTTCGCCCGGAGGGATAACAACTGTAGGCATAGTATTAGCGCGTGAAGTTTCAGTATCATTACGAGGAGGATTAGCAGCAGTCCCACCATGTAGCATGCCGCTTCCATTAACTCGAGCAATTAACGGATGCACCAAGGTCCTCAGCTGTTCCTGGACATTTGCAACTCCTTGCATCATGTCCATGAACTGAGCCATCCTGTCACGGAACTCCAGAAGTTCATCTTGAATCTGTTCCATAATCTTACGTTGATTCCTTCGAGTAGCGTAACGATGAGTCGTCTGGTTGTCAATCCTGAAACAAACTGAACAAACCACTGAGATAAGGTCAACGGTCCCGGAGCACCTGCTATGCAAAGATGCTAAATGATGCAAAATGCAAACATGTATATATGCGTTAGGGACATTTCCCCATCGATTCTAGTTCCGACAACAAGACAATAGGAAGCCAACAGATAAGCATAGAGCAAAACTCCTCATACATAAAATGAGAGCCCAAAAGGCAATGTACAAGCACATCAATGAGTACAAGGGAATCAAAATGACCTCAGCCAACAGATTTGGTGATGGTCAATATACATCATAACAACAAACTACAAAAAGAATAAAGCCTCAAGTGCGACAACGAGCCCGAAAATCTTCCAACAGCTCCTTTGTCTCTGGATGGTCGGTCTGGCCTGACAAGCAACCCCTGGATGAGCAACTCTCGCCGGCTAATAGTGGTCTACAAACCTTGAGCATAATCCTCCCAGGCACCTTCACCAAAGACTTCATCGAGCTTGCATCTCTTCGCACCAGCTCTTGACTTGTAATCATCCAACGTTGCAAGAGCTTCATTCAGTCTGCAGTTGCTTTCACGCCGGAGTGAGGATTCAGCTTCAATCTTCTCATCTTTCACTTTGAGTTGGGTCTTCAACTTAGCAATCTATTGTCTTAGTCCATCCTCTTACTCCTTGTTGTTGGTTAGGATGGCATTCCACTGGTCATTAAACTTTGAGATCTCCAGATATGCTTTGTCCAGATCTTTCTTCTTGGAAGTAAAAACATCATTGATGCTCTTCAAATCTAAGCCCAAATGCTCTCGAGCGCAAATCTCTTTGGTAAGATCTATACCTAGCTTGTTCAGCAATTCAGTTTGCTTATTAGACGAATAAGCAGCTTGGTTTTTCTCGCTTCGAACCTGAATAATCTCTTTTTCCAACCCTTCATTTTCCTTGTGCAACTCCTCCTTCTTGAACTATAACTGATTATACCTCCAGATATTAACAGTAGTAGGCTCCTCGATCATCAAAGGATATAAAGGCTCACAAGGTGGAAAAGGCATCAACAATCTCTCAGCTCTCTCCTGAATCCAAGTCACATAAGGATCATAAGCTCTACTGTTGCTCTTACCCAAAGAAGTTTTCCCTCTACAGTGAATCTTGTTCCAAGCTTTCTCAACTTTGGTCAGGGTCTCATTCTTAAGAAAGCCAGTGAAATACAGAAATTCCTGTATTTCCTCTTCTCTCGGAGGTTCCCTCAGAGCATACCCAAATTCCCTCACTGCAAGGGCTAGGTTGTAGTTAATACCTCCTTTCCTTCCAATAAACGGGACATTAGGAAAACCACCACAACTATAGATAATCTCTATACCCAATTGATCTCTATCAAACCATATGATGTTCTCAGAAGTCAATCCCATCAATCTCTCTGACCACTCTAAGGTGCCTGCAGTATCAACAAAAGGACCGGACTTGGGAAGGTGACTCACAAACCACCTGTATAAAAAAGGTACGCAACAAGACACATTCTTCCCTCTCCGATTCTCATTCTTGTAATGCATATAATGATAAACATCTCCCAGAAGCGTAGGCACATGATTCCCCGAAGCAAAGATGTGGAAAGCGTCCAAATCTACAAAATCTGGAATATTAGGAAACAACATGATACCATAAATGCACAGAGCTAAGATGGCATTAAAAACAATCCAGCAACCCTCTTTCGCAAAGTGTTGAGCTCTAGCAACCAGAAAAGGTAATGGAAATCCAGGCATTCCATTTCTCTTAACCAACTTTCCTTTTAGCTCAGAAGCATCCAGATGAAGAGCCTTAGCAAGCCTAGCCAGATCAGGCTCCACTTTAGTGTGATAAAAAGGCATCTGGTCTAAGATAGGAACTCCTAGCAACATAGAGAACTCCTCCAAAGTAGGCACTAACACATAACCCAGAAGAGTGAAACACCTCAAATATGGCTCATAAAACTGAAGCAGAGTGTGAAGATCTCCTAATTCAAACACAGAGGCTTTGCATACGCAACCCAAGAGCTTCCCATGAGACTTCTTGAAATATTCCATCACAGTACGATCAACAACAGAAATCAACCTGTACAGAGATCCTATATCAGGAGTAGGAAAATTGTATACAACAGTATTATTTAAACTAGGCTCCATGTCATAAATGGTCTGAGATCACTAAAATCGAGAGGAAAATATACACCTGCAACATAAATACATGTCAATGAAAATGCAAAATTAAAATGCAAATGCAAATGCAACAGAGGATCAAGATTGTTGTATCGTTGACTGAGAAGAATCAGCGTTTTGCTTTGGTGAGAACATAACACCTCACCGATATAAGGACCCATTGTGTCAAGGATCAAAAATTCACACTGACGAGAAAATCGGGTAGGTTGAAGGTCAAAGTTTCCTGCACAACCCTTCCCGCTCACAGGTATGAACCTATCTCTGATAAGGCACAGTATTCTATGCGGTCGTCAGCCTCACGGACTTTCGAGAAACAATGATACGTTCACCATTTCTGGTTTGACATCATAGTCTAAAGAAGCCGCCTCACTTAGCTGACTTCCAAATGATTGGTCTCCAGAGTCGACAACTTCCAGATCCAACATCCCGTTCCTGACCAGCAAGATGAGATGTCTTCAAATAAAGTAAAATGATATATACAATGCTGGAAAGTAAAATGCACATGCAGATAAAGTAAAACATATATATACACAGCCAAAGATAAACAAACAAGTGCTAGGATTGACTCACATAGGGGATGAGAAGGGTCCCCAGCAGAGTCGCCAGCTGTTGCTACTGCGAAAAAAGGGTCGGCAAAGATAGAAGAGTCGCCACCGTTCGTTATTTATCCTAGAAAGAAGGAAAGGAAATGATCAGAAAAAAACCTACGAAAAAGGAGAAGACAGGTCATCGCAACCAAATCTTGGGTTCAAGAGTCGGTTATGCAAGGGGAAGGTATGAGCACCCCTCACGTCCGTTGTACTCAACGAGATCCACGCTTGTTGTGTATCTAAAAGGGTGTTAAACTATAAGGAAGGTCACAGGGACAAAAGAAAAGAAAAGAGACTCTATAGAGCATCGCCGCTCTATGCCTACGTATTCCCTTGTGCAATGGGAAAGTCAGAGTCAACGTAGTTCGGAAAACTACGGGTGAAAGGTGGGGGAGGTTGCTCGCCAAGACATCACCATCTTGTGCCTACGTGTCCTCACCTGGTATGAGAAATCAGAGCAAACATAGTTCGGGCTGACACGACCACAGGTTGGTTCAAGTATTTTACCTGAGTAGGGTTAAACCTTAGTTCTAGCAGTTAGGTGTATGTTGCTCGACCATTGGAGACTTAGGCATTACCTGTTTGCGGTAGAACCAAGAGTTAACAACACTCTCTTTATGAAAATGATTTTCCATTAATCCCGAAGGATAAAAAAAAGTTTGAAGTTTTTTTTTAGTCTTTTATGAAGAAGAAGTGAATTGAATTGTGTTTGTAATTCAAGTTGCACTAAAGACTATGACTTAGGAGCGAATTCGTCGCATATCGCCTGTTGCACCCCAAAATTTGACCAACCGGTTCCCATATCTGGTTTATATTTCGACGCATTTTGCATTCGCACTCGCATACCGCATACATTTGATTTTTCAGCCATTTTTTTATTTTATCGGGAATACAGCCTCCCCTGGCGTTTCAGGCAGTTCAGGCCAGCTCGAATAAGTGTATTTTGAGAATTTGTGCGCTTCCCGGTGTTTTCAGCTCACGCTGCTATTTTTTAGAACATCTGAGTGTCCGAGTTTACCGTTTATTTCGCTTTGGTCTCGCGTTCTTTTTAATTGAATTAATAGAGTTTTAATAGCTTTTTAGTTTAATAGAATAATATAGATAGTAAATAGAATTAATAGATTTTTTCTAGAGTATTAAATAGAGTTTTTAGGATATTAGAGTAATAGATTCTTATTTTTTTTAAATAGAACGATATAGTTTTTAGACTTTAATAGATTTCTATGAGAATATTAGATATTAGTTTAATAGATTTTTAGATTTGTTAGTTTTAATATAGAATTTAAATAGAATTTTAGAATATAGATTTAAATTGAGTTGATTTTAATAGATTTTCTTTAGAACTTATTAGAGTTCATTAGATTAGATTAGTGAAGAATTAGCTTTATTAATTAGTTTCTATTAATGTCCATTTTCGTCTTAATTAGGGTCAGATTTACATTAGTCTTCATTAATTCATCTTCATTTTCGTTTTAGTCCATTAAATTCATCATTAGTCAAGTTAATGGGCCAAGTGCCCAAATTCTGGAAGCCCAGGTCCAAACTCACTGCCACATGTCCCTATATAGAACCCTCCACGTTTCTTCTTCTCTCTCTTCCACGTTTTCCATTACCACCTCACTTTTCATTCACTCAGAATCCGCCACATCATTTTTCCATTCATAGTTTCTTGACACCTCATTTTTTTCACTAAGTCCCCAAGCTCTGCATGCGAGCCACGTAACCAAGCCACTACGCCACGTTTCTCTCTTCCCTCTACATGCAAGCTCCATGCGTCCACTCCACACCCTCTCTGCTTGCATGAGTGACACCTGCACTCCACTCAATCCCTTCACTGGCCGGCCATGCAGCCGCCGCAACGGTCACCGGTAACCGTCGTCGGAGTTCCCAAACTCGCCGGAAACTGCGTTCTTCACCAGAAAACTCACTCAAACTCATCATCAACAGATTTTCATGTTTTTTTCAGATCTTCATAGATATGTTCATCACCGGAAAGTTCATCAAGATCTTCATATCAATATACAAAATATCTTCATGATCATCAAGATCTTCATCGTAACCGTTTTCCAGATCTTCGAAGATCATCATCCATTCATCGATCTGGACCTGCATTCATCAGTTATCTCCAGGCTCATCAATATCTTCAACGTTCTTCATGCGTTCATCCGGTCTTCGTCTAAATTGCCAGAAGCTCTCCAATTTTTCTAGTCTTCATCCGTTTTCAGAAATCACTTTCCAGATCTTCATCAGGATCTTCAACCGTCTATCAATAATCTTCATGAGATTTCCAGAATTTCATCGTTCATTCACTCCACTATAACAATCAACATCAAATCTTCAGGAGCCTTCATAATCTTCATCGAGTTCATCAATTGCTTTTTCCAGAAATTGTTATCGCTCATCATCAGATCCTTCAGGATCCACAGTTCTTCAACAATGTCCACATCTAGATCTTCCTGAGATTTACAGAATCGGCATTGATTGTTCATCATCAAGAACATTCAATAAGAAACTCATCCACGAAGCTTCGTCAACTTTTGTAGATCTTTGTCATCAACACCAAACGATTCACCAGTTTCTTCATAGCGTTTTCTTCCAGAAAATCTACAAACAATCGGTATCTCCTTGAGCTCCCCAGATCCACTTCAAGAATCTCCAAGAACGGTATTCATCTTCAACTTCATCTCCAAAAATATTCAACCATGTCCTTCATTATGCCTTCAAGAAGTTCTTCAAAAAACTTCATCAGCGACTACCGGTCCTCAAGATTGTCAAAGGACGAACGAGTCATTTCCAGAGGATGTGCATTATTGTTTTTGTAGTTGTTTGTTTTGATTCATTTATTTTGTGAGATGTAAAACAAGACGATGTTTGAGTATGATAGAAAATGAATGGAGAGAATCTGAGAGATTTTGAGACTGGGAGAGAGAGAATCAGAGGTGGTGAAACGAGAGAGAAGGAGATGTTACAGCGCAGGTGAACAGTGAATTGGGAATGAAGGAGAAGGATTAGGGTTTGAGTCGTGAGAAGGGAGAGACACGTGGCTGAGAGTTGGGTTTGGGCCTCCAAGCCCATCGTTTTTTTTCTGGTCCATACCTCTGTTTCATGTTTACACCCCCTTTTCCATTTTCACCCTCCCCCTGCACTTTTATTTTCTTTTAATCTTTTTTTAATGCATTTAATTGTAATGCTATTTAGGACTAGTTTAATATTTTGTTTAGAATATTATAATTCATAGAATAAAATTTTTAGGTATATTTTCTTTTAGGAATTTAATTTCTTTTAAAGAAGATTTAGGATTTAGTTTAATTTCTTTTAAAGGATAGAATTAAATTTAGTTTTAATTTTCTTTTAGGATATTACTTTTAATTCATATTTTAGTATAGGAATTTACCTTGTAATTTTTAATTGCATACTCTTGTAATATTTTCTTTTTAGGATATAGTTTCCAGTAGAATTTAATTGCCATATTTTAGGAGTAGGCTATTATTTC
Organism: Lathyrus sativus; assembly: GCA_963859935.3. Taxonomy (NCBI): domain Eukaryota; kingdom Viridiplantae; phylum Streptophyta; class Magnoliopsida; order Fabales; family Fabaceae; genus Lathyrus; species Lathyrus sativus. The sequence goes on along the minus strand of OZ012738.1, from coordinate 94,695,793 downwards.
CATTTTGTGTTGGATTTCTCTCCTATTTTCTTTTCTATCCGATTTTATTCTTCGATTTTATTTTTGGCTGGCCGTGTGACACGATTCAATTGGAGAATGATTTTCGATATCATTTCTCTATCTTGTCTTTGACACGGATATCAATACGCTACCTCTTAGAGTTCGATTTCTCGTATAAGTCGAACCATGATGGTCTAAACGTTATATTGGTTCTTATTCGAGCGTCCTCATCAAGGATCCAGAGAGGAGAAGATTGGAATGGAGCTTGCGCGCATGTCAGGAGCCAACAGAGCCGCTTCGTTCAACATCATCATCTTATTCAAGTCTTCAGGCAACCGTCGAGTGTTGTGAGTTGCATCGCTAGATACGTAGGAAATGACAGTTGAGGAGTTTCTTCTCAATCGTCTAGGATGTCTAGTATTGTACCCTTTGGGTGACATGCGACGCATTCGCTCCTACGTCTTAGGTTCTTGTGTGTGTGTCCCGGGTTCCTTCCCGTTTAGGCGTAAGCCTGCTTCCTCTTTGTTCTCGCCCCCGTGCGATCGAAACCCATTTTCTCTCGCGTTCAGGCGATCGAGACCCCTTCTCTTGCCCCCGTGCAATCGAGACTCGTTTTCCCGTCGAACTACGTTTGCTCTGATCTCTCGTACCAGACGAGAGTACGTAGGCATAGGATGCGATATCCTAGCGAGCTCCCTTTTACCTTCTTCCCGTTTCCCTATTTGCTGTAGTTGGCTGAACTACAGCTGCTCTAATTTCTCATACCGAATGAGAATATGTAGGCATAGGATGCGATATCCTAGCGAACACACTAACAACTAACCTCTCTGTTCTCTCGCTGTCGTGCGATCGAGACTTTCCCGCTGACGACTGATGTTTCTTTTTCTCTTGCCCTTGTGCATTTGAGACTAGACTGTAGTTCTAGTTCCCGTAGGTCCCCGCACCTTTCAAGCCAGCTTAATCTCTCACTCCTGTGTGATCAAGAACGCCCCGTCTAGCCGTAGTTAGCCTGAACTACGTAAGCTCTGATCTTTCATGCTGTGTGGAAGTACGTAGGCACGAGATGTGATATCTCGGCGAGCCAATTCCCCGTAGTTTCCCGAACTACGATGACTCTGACTTTCTCTCTTGAGAATACGTAGGCATAGAGTGTGATGCTCTATCGAGTCAGTTTCTTTCTGTTTAGCCTTAGCAGCCGTAGATAGATTGTTTTTGCATCCTTTAGACAAACCAACAAGCGTGGATCCCGTCGAGTACGACGGACGTGAGGGGTGCTAATACCTTCCCCTTGCGTAACCGACTCCCGAATCCAGGATTTGGTTGCGATGACCATTCCTTTCCCGTCTTTGCGGTAGGTTTACTTTGAGCGTTTCCTTTCCCTTCTTGTGGGATAAATAACACATGGTGGCGATTCTTCTGTTTAGCCGGCGCCAATTTTCGCAGTAGCGACAGCTGGCGACTCTGCTGGGGATGACTCGTCCCCTATGCGAGTCAATCCTAGCGCTTGTTTGCTCGTCTTTGGATGTTTACCTTTTGTGTGTTGTATATTACTGTATTTACAGTTTTCGCACCTTGCTATTATCTGTTGCTATTGTGCTGTTGTGGGGAGGGGAGCGCTGATGAGTGAAAAGCCAGACCCAGACTTGAGTGTACCTAGCATTAGTTGTGGAAATTAGTGGGCGTGTGCTTGCTTTGCAGGCACTAGTGTCTCATGAAATCCACGCTCAGACGAGGTTCTCCCGGTTGACTTCTTTTTCAACCCTTTAGGTTGAGGGGGTTGTTGGTTTGGAGGATTGTCGACTCTGGGGACCGATCATTTGGAATTCAGCTAAGTGAGGCCGCTTCAAGAGATGATGATGCCACACCTTTTGGGTATCGTATCATCGTTCTTGAAAGTCTGTGACGCTGATGACCGCATAGGATGCCGAACCTGTGTCAGTTTAGGTCCATACCCGTGAGTGGGAGGGTTTTTTGCAGGAAACTTGACTTCCAGCCTACCCGGTATTTTGGTTTTCTCTCTTCAGAGCGAACGTACTTAGTCAGCAGCGCAACAGTATTCAGAGATTTGTGGGGGCTGTGATCCCGTGTTTGCTGCCTATTGCATTACATTTGCATAAACATTGTTGCATCATGTTGCATAAGCATTCTCCAGCTAGCCAGAGCTCTTATCTAGTTGTTGTTTTGATTCTGAAGGTGATTATCTGGCGTGGCCTGAGCAACTGTTGATTGTTAGAGGACGACCAAGGGGTTGAAGTAGATTTGAGCAGAATCAAGTAGTGAAGTCAGTTGAAGGTTATTGGTAGCTATGTCTAAGAGCCACTTCCAGTGTCGTAACACCTTGATGGGTTTCACTATGACGAAAAATCCTCTGTATGGCTCTATGTCTGTGGAAGACCTTCCGCAAGTGAACAACGTTACTGCAGACCAATTTGTGCAACCTCCGGTTAGGGACCGAGATCGACGTGAGAAGTTCGTTGGCCGAAATGAACGCCCTCCTCTTATTAACAGTCAAGGTGTTGTTTTCCCTATGGAGAATATTCGAAGAGAGATCCCGGTAGCCAGGACTGAAGACCCGAGAGCTCTTGAGTATGCTAGAAGGCTCCGAGTGTTGGAATAAGGAGTCAAAGCCTTGAAAGTTAAAGACGCTGTCAACCTCAATGCTGCAGACATGTGTTTGGTTCCTGGCCTGGTATTGCCTCCTAAGTTCAGAGCGCCGAGATTTGAGAAGTACAAAGGAGATAGCTGTCCGAAGCAACATTTGGTGATGTTCTGCCGAAGAATGACTTCGTTTGTGCAAAATGACAAGTTGATGATTCACTGCTTTCAAGATAGTCTGACTGGGGCATCTCTGAGTTGGTATATGCAGTTAGAGAGTAATCAGATCCGATCATGGGTGGATTTAGCCATAGCTTTTCTGAAACAGTACGATTATAACCTAGAGATGGCTCCTAGTCGCATGCAGTTGCAGGAATTATCTCTAGAGAACAATGAACCCTTCAGGAAGTATGTTCAGAGATGGAGAGAATTTGCTGCCAGAGTGCACCCACCGCTTCTAGACCGAGAGTTAATGGGCATGTTTGTAGACTCCCTGGAGAGCCCGTACTTCGAAAGAATGCTTGGAAATGTGCCAAATTTCTCTGAATTGGCAAGATTAGGAGAACACATCGAGCATGCCGTAAAAATTGGGAAAATTCAGATTGTTTCGGGCGGTCAGGCTAGTGAAATTGAATCTCTCTGTAGCTACCAAACTGAAGAAGGAGTTGTGATCAATGCAATCATGCCAGATGTTGAGTATCCTCGAGATGAATCGGTGAAATCTGTTGGTTCTTCATCTTCTGTGTCTTGTTATACGGGACAGACAATTGCGCCTAGGGCACCATATCCAGAACTTTATGTCGCTTCTCTTGCAAATTAGCGAACTCGTGGCCGAGGTTATCAGAATTAGCGCACAAATCAGAACAGGCCTCGTAACAACTTGGAACGGAGGAATGCTCCTTCTCATATAGTGCCTGTGCCGTATAGCCATATTCTACCATCTTTGATCCAGAATTCTTTGGTGGAACCTAAAGCTCTTAAGCCTGTGCCAGAACCTTACCCTCCCGGGTACAATCCCCACGCTCAGTATGGTTACCATGGTGGATCTCCAGGGCATTCAACTGAAGATTGTAAAGCTTTTCAGGCAAAAGTACAACAGTTGATCGACCAAGAGTGCATTTCCTTTAGAGAAGGAATTCTGGTGGTTCATGATAATTTCTCAGCTGCCTAAGCTCGTAGATGCAGAGGTTTATTTGCAAGAAGCCAGCGGTCCAGACAGGCAGGCGTCCTCAGCATTGGCAGTCCTCAGACTTTTATCATTTGCATTTGTAGTTTCTTTTCTGTTAGTTGCTACTTGCTGTTAAACATGGTTTGTTTCGAATGGTAATATTGATAAAGTGACTATGCATTTTTCTGAATTAATCATGTCGTTGTCACTCATTTATTGCACTGCATCGACACTTGCATTTTTTACTCCACTTTATCACTTTGATTAGCAAAGATTGGAAGGAGGATGACGAAACTGAATACTCATAACCGATGATCGTATGCTTTCAGATCAAACCTTGCCGATGACGTACAAGGCATTGTTTCAAATCCCCTAAACACTGGAGATATAAGGAGTTAGTCCCTTGTTAACCACTTTGAGCCAAGAAGTAGAAGTTTTTTCGGACTTTTAAACCCTCACATCTTAACCCGGGGCAGGGTAGTTGTCAGTTAGCTTGACCGAGCGTTCAAGTCTTATAGAGGAGTGTTGCCTTTCGAGGACCAATCACATCTTATTTTTCCCCAGAGGTCGCACCTCATCAACCACAATGGTTAAATCTCACCGATCAGGGGTGAAACAGTTACAATCCTTTCGGAGCAATCAAAACAACCAGTGTCGCACGACTTGTTCCAAGAAAAAGAAAAAAAGGAAAAAAGAGAGCCCGCTAAGTAAAAAGAAAATGAAAAAGATGGAAAGCTAATACTTAGGCAAAAATCAGGGCATCCCGCTGGACTTCAAAATAAAAAATCGAAAAGAACTCAAAAGGAGTCAGTCTAGGCAAAAATTAGGGAATCAAAAGAATGAAAAAGAAAGGATATAAAAAGAAAAATCCTCGAACAAGGACAAAGTCGTGTAGGTACAGACACCGAAAGCGAAAAAGGAGTAACTGTCACTCTGAAAACCATTGTTTCCAATATTCAACATATCTCTCGAAGAGGCGAGCGCTTGAGCCAAGTTAACTGAACTTTAGGATCGGAGATCATCACGTAGAAGGGCTGGGTACAAATCATAATTGGATCCTAATATCCCTTGTTTCACGAACCGTGAACCCGACCACGATACAACCCTTAAAAGACCTAATTGAGGTAGGGTTTGTTCTGAAAGCGCATTACGATAAGGTTGAGTAACCTGACTCCTTCTTGATTTGCTAGTCATATCCTTGTCGTATTTTTTTTCACTGATCAAATCAGCACTACGTTTGAACTCTGGTTCATTCGTCACTCACTATCATGACACGTAAATGAGTGACAGCACAATTTTTTCAAAATCTGCATGAATACTGCATTAAAATTACCATTCGGGAATAAAAAATTTTATTTGCAGGTCAGTAGTTGACAGGAAGGAAATTCCAACAGGGAATAATCGAATAGGACTGAATAATTCAGCAGTCTGGATCAGAATGGTGTATGTTGTGAAACCCTGTAAATCTGGGGCATTGACTTCAGAATCGGTTGATTATGGGACAGTTTACTTGAGAAGCAGTTGATCAGAAGTGAATCTTCTCGAGAACTAATCAGGGGCCGTTATCCAGAATGTTGTGATTTGAGGATAGATCCTTCCATTGTGTGATCAGATCATGTTAAGTCGCTTCTATGTTGATAGTTGTTTAATTGAGGATGAATCTTTTCGTCGTATAGAGGTCGGGGCAAGCCATCTCAAGGTCGTATTGTAGCAAGCTGCTTTATGCTCATAGTGAGTTTCCCAAGAGTCGGGTTGGTGCAAGTTGAGTTGCACTGGGGAAAGTTGTTCAAGCAAGTTTGTTCACCCTAACAAGAGTTAAGTATCGGGGAATCGTGTCATTACCCTCATCAAATAACCTGAACCTTTGAAAAGGCCTTGCCATCATTGGATCATTATCCTATAGTTTAAACCTGTTACTTGACAGAACCTTGTAACCTTGTCATTTCCAAAGCCCAGTTCTCGCCTGGCAAACCAGTAACCAGTTCTCGCCTGGTCCTGCCTTTCCGTAAATACCAGTTCTCGTCTGGTACCCGTTATTTTTCAACCAGTTATTGTCTGGCCAACCTTTCCGTAAACATCAGTTCTCGTCTGGTGTATGTTAGCTTTCAACTAGCCCCGTCTGGTCACCGTCTCTTTAACCTATTTGTTGCATCAGTTCTCGTCTGGTGCATGTCAGCTTCCAAACCAGCCCCGTCTGGTCATCCTTTCCCTAACCTATCATCCGATCATCCTCGTCTGATGTTCCAACCGTAAATCCATTCTTGTCCGATAACCTAGCCTATTTTTCTATCAGTTCTCGCCTGGTAGTCCATCTTTGAATGCTAGCCTCGTCTAGTATTTTCCCTTTAAAACCATTTTGTTAATAACCTATTTTCATCCGTAAACCAGAAAAGCCTAAAAATACCCGACACGATAATTCCTAGTGACTCACATGGTGTCATGTTCCCTGATGCAAAGCTCGATTGATATTGGTTTCCCGATTAATGTAAAATCAGGATTACTCTCCTCAGCAAATAGAAGTCACGTATTGTCCCCGAAATAGTTGAGATCGCAGTTATTCCTCCTCAGAATAGGATCAGGAGTATCCTCAGCAGGTCAGAATGGATATCCCTGACAGCAGGGGCATTCTCAGTAGTGAGCTATGCACAATTAACCCCGGTTTAGTTAAGCCCCATAGAGTACAATCAGGTTGTCAAGGGTTTAGAAAGAGCATCCCCGTGCAGGACCGTCCTTCCCTCCTCCAGCAGGTTGTCATTCCTCCGTCAGGTTGATCATCCTCTACAGAGTTCGTAACGATGAGTTGTGAGCCATCCCTCAGCAGGATTGTTTCTTCCCCATGGAAGTTGGTCTCACTTTTCCAGCATTGATTTTGCTGAGATGATTCTATATACCCGGTACTCCTCAGTGGAGTTGACGTTGCCTTCGGCATTTATTTTGCCAAGCGGCTTTAGACCCGGTGTTCTCTGGCAGCTTGAGCTTGCATTTGCACTTGCATATATCGTCATATTTGCATATATACAAACACATAGCATCTTCAAGCCGTATGAGGCATTGCATCTATACAAACACATAGCATCTCCATGTCGTATGGGGCATTGCATCATTTTCAAACATGTGCATTTCGAAACACAAATCAGATTGGTTAACCTTTTGCTTTTAGGCGTGTTTCCTCAGCAGGAGTCTGGAGTTCTAGCTCAGATCTATTACCCGGTATTCGAGGTCTCGCCGTGAGACGTGTGATGATATGGTTCACCTTACTATTTTCCCCACAGAGTTGCTTGTTGAAGTTTCTCTTATCCGGCCATCGAAGTATTTTCTTCAAGCTTGCTGTTCCGTCAGCGTCACAGGGTTTCATAATCAAAATTTCAGGAGTTGTCGCCTGTTGTCGAAATAGGTGCCTGGCATTTAATTTCAGAGCATCCCCAGTGGGTTTGGCTACTGCAAAGATAAGGCGGAGCTATTGTCCAGTATGATTGACAGAATTGAATTCCTATTGGGTGGAAGAGTTCTATCCCCAGTGAAGCCGCCATGATTTCGTCGTGTTGACAAAATATTATCCCCAGTAGAGTCCTCCTCAAAGTTGTTGACACGTCAGCGCTGGAAGGTTTATGGGTTGGGACTGATAGAGTTAGCTACTGCAGAGATAGGCCGAGAAACTGTATTCAGAGTGTTTTCCCGTATGGATAGGCGGATGAGGTTTCCTGTGTTTAGGCAGATGATGTTCCCGTATGGATAGGGGGATGAAGTTTCCTGTGTTTAGGCAGATGATCTTCCCGTATGGATAGGCGGATGAAGTTTCCTGTGTGTAGACAGAAATGTTTCCCCAGCGAAAGCGCCAGGAGTTTTCCGGAATGTGGAGTCCCGACATGGACAAAATTGATTACTCTTCGTGGACCATTTATCCCCAACAGATATCTTCCTTCGTATCGGCAAAATGGGTGTCCTGACGTGGACAAGTTTATAGTTCTTTGTGATGACAAGATGCACGAGTCCTAACGGGGACAAATTTATCTTTCTTCGTGTTGGCGAGGCGTGAGTCCTGACGTGGACAAGTTTTATTTCCTCAGCGGGTCGAAGATGTGAGTCCTGACATGGACAAATCAGGACGATGTATTCCTAAAAGTGAAAGTTTATTCCTAACGGGGAAAAGTTTATTCCTAACATGGATAGTTTATTCCTAACGTGGACGATTTATTCCTGACGTGGACAATTTATTCCTATGTTGATAGGATCCTCTCGTGCTGATGAAATACAGACGAGTCATCCCCAGCGAAGTCGCCGGGATTTTTCCGTGTTGACGGCAGGTGGAGTCCTGACGTGGACAAGTTTATGATGAGATTTCTTCGTGTTGACGAAACAAGCGTCCTAACATGGACCAAGTTCCATTCTTGTGTTGTTGAGATGTGAGTCCTGACGTGGACAGATTTGTGTTTATTCGTGATTTGATGAAATTTGGATCCAGATGTGGACAAGGTTACTCCTGTGACGACAAAATCGCTATTCGTGTTGACGAATTTATTTCTCTTCGGGTGCTGACAAGGTTAGTCCGGTTGTGGACAGAGGTGTTTTTTCAAAAATAGCTCAGTGCCTGTGGTGTCACGCAGGTGATGGATGTTGAAATCAAAATTTCATCAGACAATTGACCAGCTGTTGCCGTAACAACCACACTCAGTTTATTGGATGTTGCTTCTCAAGCAGTTTTGCAGTTTATCTCCATGGTTGGCAAATTTCAGGGTTTCTTTGGTATTCAATCGTCTCGTACCTCGATTGTTTGAAGGTCGTTCGCTCTTCACCCAGTCGGGTCCAAGCCGTTTAAATAGGGGCAGCTGTTGCACCCCAAAATTTGACCAACCGGTTCCCATATCTGGTTTATGTTTCGAAGCATTTTGCATTCGCACTCGCATACCGCATACATTGTATTTTTCAGCCATTTTTGATTTTATCGGGAATACAGCCTCCCCTGGCGTTTCAGGCAGTTCAGGCCAGCTCGAATAAGTGTATTTTGAGAATTTGTGCGCTTCCCGGTGTTTTCAGCTCACGCTGCTATTTTTGAGGACATCTGGGTGTCCGAGTTTACCATTTATTTTGCTTTGGTCTCGCGTTCTTTTTAATTGAATTAATAGAGTTTTAACAGCTTTTTAGTTTAATAGAATAATATAGATAGTAAATAGAATTAATAGATTTTTTCTAGAGTATTAAATAGAGTTTTTAGGATATTAGAGTAATAGATTCTAATTTTTTTTAAATAGAACGATATAGTTTTTAGACTTTAATAGATTTCTATGAGAATATTAGATATTAGTTTAATAGATTTTTAGATTTGTTAGTTTTAATATAGAATTTAAATAGAATTTTAGAATATAGATTTTAATTGAGTTGATTTTAATAGATTTTCTTTAGAACTTATTAGAGTTCATTAGATTAGATTAGTTAAGAATTATCTTTATTAATTAGTTTCCATTAATGTCCATTTTCGTCTTAATTAGGGTCAGATTTACATTATTCTTCATTAATTCATCTTCATTTTCGTTTTAGTCCATTAAATTCATCATTAGTCAAGTTAATGGGCCAAGTGTCCAAATTCTGGAAGCCCAGGTTCAAACTCACTGCCACATGTCCCTATATAGAACCCTTCACGTTTCTTCTTCTCTCTCTTCCACATTTTCCATTACCACCTCACTTTTCATTCACTCAGAATCCGCCACATCATTTTTTCATTCATAGTTTCTTGACACCTCATTTTTTCCACTAAGTCCCCAAGCTCTGCATGCGAGCCACGTAACCAAGCCACTACGCCACATTTCTCTCTTCCCTCTGCATGCAAGCTCCACGCGTCCACTCCACACCCTCTCTGCTTGCATGAGTGACACCTGCACTCCACTCAATCCCATCACCGGCCGGCCATACAGCCGCCGCAATGGTCACCGGTAACCGTCGTCGGAGTTCCTGAACTCGCCGGAAACTGCGTTCTTCACCAGAAAACTCACTCAAACTCATCATCAACGGATTTTCATGTTTTTTTTTCAGATCTTCATAGATATGTTCATCACCAGAAAGTTCATCAAGATCTTCATATCAATATACAAAATATCTTCATGATCATCAAGATCTTCATCGTAACCGTTTTCCAAATCTTCGAAGATCATCATCCATTCATCGATCTGGACCTGCATTCATCAGTTATCTCCAGGCTCATCAATATCTTCAACGTTCTTCATGCGTTCATCCGGTCTTCGTCCAAATTGCCAGAAGCTCCCCAATTTTTCCAGTCTTCATCTGTTTTCAGAAATCACTTTCCAGATCTTCATCAGGGTCTTCAACCATCTATCAATAATCTTCATGAGATTTCCAGAATTTCATCGTTCATTCACTCCACAAGAACAATCAACATCAAATCTTCAGGAGCCTTCATAATCTTCATCGAGTTCATCGATTGCTTTTTCCAGAAATTGTTATCGCTCATCATCAGATCCTTCAGGATCCACAATTCTTCAACAATGTCCACATATAGATCTTCCTGAGATTTACAGAATCGGCATTGATTGTTCATCATCAAGAACATTCAACAAGAAACTCATCCACGAAGCTTCGTCAACTTTTGTAGATCTTCGTCATTAACACCAAATGATTCACCAGTTTCTTCATAGCGTTTTCTTCCAGAAAATCTACAAACAATCGGTATCTCCTTGAGCTCCCCAGATCCACTTCAAGAATCTCCAAGAACGGTATTCATCTTCAACTTCATCTCCAAAAATCTCCAACCATCTCCTTCATTACGCCTTCAAGAAGTTCTTCAAAAAGCTTCATCAGCGACTACCGGTCCTCAAGAATGTCAAAGGACGAACGAGTCATTTCCAGAGGATGTGCATTATTGTTTTTGTAGTTGTTTGTTTTGATTCATTTATTTTGTGAGATGTAAAACAAGACGATGTTTGAGTATGATAGAAAATGAATGGAGAGAATCTGAGAGATTTTGAGACTGGGAGAGAGAGAATCAGAGGTGGTGAAACAAGAGAGAAGGAGATGTTACGGCGCAGGTGAACAATGAATTGGGAATGAAGGAGAAGGATTAGGGTTTGAGTCGTGAGAAGGGAGAGACACGTGGCTGAGAGTTGGGTTTGGGCCTCCAAGCCCATTGGTTTTTTTTCTGGTTCACACCTCTGTTTCATGTTTACACCCCCTTTTCCATTTTCACCCTCCCCCTGCACTTTTATTTTCTTTTAATCTTTTTTTAATGCATTTAATTGTAATGCTATTTAGGACTAGTTTAATATTTTGTTTAGAATATTATAATTCATAGAATAAAATTTTTAGGTATATTTTCTTTTAGGAATTTAATTTCTTTTAAAGAAGATTTAGGATTTAGTTTAATTTCTTTTAAAGGATAGAATTAAATTTAGTTTTAATTTTCTTTTAGGATATTACTTTTAATTCATATTTTAGTATAGGAATTTACCTTGTAATTTTTAATTGCATACTCTTGTAATATTTTCTTTTTAGGATATAGTTTCCGGTAGAATTTAATTGCCATATTTTAGGAGTAGGCTATTATTTCCATTTTGTGTTGGAATTCTCTCCTATTTTCTTTTCTATCCGATTTTATTCTTCGATTTTATTTTTGGCTGGCCGTGTGACACGATTCAATTGGAGAATGATTTTCGATATCATTTCTCTATCTTGTCTTTGACACAGATATCAATACACTACCTCTTAGAGTTTGATTTCTCGTATAAGTCGAACCATGATGGTCTAAGCGTTACATTGGTTCTGATTCGAGCGTCCTCATCAATGATCCAGAGAGGAGAAGATTGGAATGGAGCTTGTGCGCATGTCAGGAGCCAACAGAGCCGCTTTGTTCAACATCATCATCTTATTCAAGTCTTCAGGCAACCGTCGAGTGTTGTGAGCTGCATCGCTAGATACGTAGGAAATGACAGTTGAGGAGTTTCTTCTCAATCGTCTAGGATGTCTAGTATGGTACCCTTTGGGTGACATGCGACGCATTCGCTCCTACGTCTTAGGTTCTTGCGTGTGTGTCCCGAGTTCCTTCCCGTTTAGGCGTAAGCCTGCTTCCTCTTTGTTCTCGCCCCCGTGCGATCGAAACCCATTTTCTCTCGCATTCAGGCGATCGAGACCCCTTCTCTTGCCCCCGTGCAATCGAGACTCGTTTTCCCGTCGAACTACATTTGCTCTGATCTCTCGTACCAGACGCGAGTACGTAGGCATAGGATGCGATATCCTAGCGAGCTCCCTTTTACCTTCTTCCCGTTTCCCTGTTTGCTGTAGTTGGCTGAACTACAGCTGCTCTGATTTCTCATACCGAATGAGAATATGTAGGCATAGGATGCGATATCCTAGCGAACACACTAACAACTAACCTCTTTGTTCTCTCGCTGCCGTACGATCGAGACTTTCCCGTTGACGACTGATGTTTCCTTTTCTCTTACCCTTGCGCATTTGAGACTAGACCGTAGTTCTAGTTCCCGTAGGTCCCCGCACCTTTCAAGCCAGCTTAATCTCTCACTCCTGTGTGATCGAGAACGCCTCGTCTAGCTGTAGTTAGCTTGAACTACATAAGCTCTGATCTTTCATGCTGTGTGGAAGTACGTAGGCACGGGATGCGATATCTCGGCGAGCCAATTCCCCGTAGTTTCCCGAACTACGATGACTCTGACTTTCTCTCTTGAGAATACGTAGGCATAGAGTGTGATGCTCTATCGAGTCAGTTTCTTTCCGTTTAGCCTTAGCAGCCGTAGATAGATTGTTTTTGCATCCTTTAGACAAACCAACAAGCGTGGATCCCGTCGAGTACGATGGACGTGAGGGGTGCTAATACCTTCCCCTTGCGTAACCGATTCCCGAATCCAGGATTTGGTTGCGATGACCATTGCTTTCCCGTCTTTTGCGGTAGGTTTACTTCGAGCGTTTCCTTTCCCTCCTTGTGGGATAAATAACGCACGGTGGCGACTCTTCTGTTTAGCCGGCGCCGATTTTCGCAGTAGCGACATCGCCCAAAGGGCATATGCTAAACACTCTAGACAATTGAGAGGAGGCCCTTAATCATCATTTCCCAAATGCTTAAGGCTCGTAGCGTACAATACTATTTATCCTTTATTACATGTTTTGAAGAAGTTTTGAGATGAGAAGAGAAGACACAAACTCTAAAGGGGAACTAACTCAACCCTAATGTTATCATGCATTATGCTTCTAATGTTGGGATTAAAAGGGGATAAACTATCATAATGTTACCATGCTTGGATTGAACACTTAATGTCTATCTTACTCCGATTGAATTGGGATAAGCACCCTAAGGGATCATTGCAAAAACCAAGAAAACACCAAGCGAATCAATCACAAATAGAAAATGAAATGAAAACATGAAATGCAAAACAAATGATGCAAGGATGAGATGAAATGGGAGAAGAGAACTCCTACGACCATTACCATCGATCATCGAACAAAAGTGGGAGTAAAAAGGTGTGGGACAGCAACCACCATAAGCACATGTCAACCAAGCTTTCTTCAAACTTAAGTAAATGAAAATGATCATCACTTTGAACCACATCCATAAGCATGCATTCAAGTGGAAATCGAACAACGCGTGTCGAAGAAATCATGATTGAACATTCGAGAACAAAAACATGTATCTAAAATAACTCACTCCCAATGCATCATATTGATCCATGAAGATTCAAAGTGAGTGAGCACCAAAACAAACTTGAAAAACAACAAATATGACATTCTGGTTCAGTGTTAATCGGTTAACACATATAGTTAACCGATTAACCAGTTAAAAATGTTTGAAATTTTGAAAAATCGCACTGTTAATCAATTAACCAGTTTGAACTGCAACAGGTTAACCAATTAACACTATACCAGAAGCAGAAAACAGCAGCTCAAAAGCACTTTTCAGCAATTAATCACTTATGCAAACATCCACATGATCTCATCATCAATTATACACGAAATTAAACCAGAAATCAGTGATCCAATCAACATGTGAACACATTTTAACAGCAAGATCACAATTCACATGAATCAAATCAACCAAAAGTCAATCAAAAATGAAGATCCACATTGAATATGCAAAATAAGCTCAAAATAGCAATGGATCTAGAATTCCAACCTACGAAGCAGAGAATTGCTTCGGTTGATGTTGATTCAACTTCAACTGAGCAGATCCAAGCAAGAAATTCATAAATTCTTTGAGATGCAAGTGAGTTCTTGTAGTAGTAATGAAGATCCACTAAAATAAAGGCAAAATAATCCAAATAAGCTCTTCTAGATCCACTTCAAAATTCAGATCCACACTAGCACGAAATTTGAATGGAGAATTGGAGATGATAAGGATGATATATGAAGGTTTTAGCTCTAGAATTCAATGATTTCAATGGAGAATCAATGAGTTCAAGGTGAGAAGAGCTTTAATGGAGTTTGGGAATGGAAAAGTTGAGAGCAAAATTCGAAGAGAGTATGAATTCTGAAATGAAATTGAAATTATCAAGATTCTTTTTTTGAGGTTTGGAGTAAATCATTTAAATACCTCTTAGGTTAGGATCCAAATATGGCTTGGAGTGTGGTTTGTGAAAATTGGAATGGGATTAGGAATGGGAAATTGGAGGGAATTTGAATTAATTTGAAAATTAACCAAAATTTGAAGTAGTTCTAGATCCTTCCTTTGGTGTAAAATCAGATTCACAAGTGATCAAAGTGGACTCCAAAGTGACTTCACTTGGAAATTCACGTACAGAGGCAAAATTTGCCTTGGTTAATCGGTTAACCATTTGAGTTAATCGATTAAAACCCTTGAAAATTTGAATTTGGCCTGATTTTGCCTTGGTTAATCGGTTAACCAATGGTGTTAACCGATTAACACCTTGAAATTCTGAATTCTAGCGCCTTTTGGAGGGAAATTTGCCCATTTGCTCGTTTTCAACCGTTATGAGCTCTGTTAAGCCTCTAAAACTTGCTCTTGAATATTATCACTATGAGAATGCTTGAGATAGCCTGAATGCTGCCTCTTGAACTGAAAATTATCCTGCAAAACAAAATAAAATCGACCGCTCGATCGCCGGGAAAAATAAATGTCGGAGCCAATGCTCGTTGTTCAGCCACAACAATACCTTGATCCCCTATCTCAAGAGCAAATGCTATTAAAAAGTACATGATTAAAGATTGAACATTCTAACTTTGTCACACTCTTAAAAAGGAGAATATATGTGTTGATTATTTAGACAAACTTGGAACAATGTCTACTAGTGATACTATGATGATTATTCTTTATTCTCTTACGGATATTCGTTTTTGCTTACCGTGAACAACATGGAGGTTGCTTATCATTGTGGCCAATAACTTTTTTCTTCTTAATTTTTTTCTCATGTAACAAAAAAAAAACTAAAAAACAAAAATATAAAAATTAAAAAATATTAATAGTTTCGAACTAATAAAAACATGAAATGTCATAACTTTATATCTCTATGATTAAATATGACATTGAGAATGATAAAATCTTTGTCATGTTAATTATTATTATCTCCTTCAACATTGTAACCTCCTTCAACTTGAAAATTCGGTGTCAAATTTTTCATCGCCTAATTAAATAAAAAATAAGTGGATTGTAAATTGGATTATTTCATTTTTCAATCATATAAATACAAATCAATGATATTTTACAATGGAGCTGGGGACTAAAGGTTTTACTGTGGGACCGACAACCCTCAAATTTGTTTCAAGTAAAGTGGTCAAAAATAAGAATGGTCACAACTTTATAAGTCTATCGAATTACTTAACTGCAAGTATACAGTCTATCGTGTAGTTTTAAAAGATATCAAACTCACATTGATTAATAAGCAATCTACTGTTATCTATTGATACTGTATAAAGCTATGACATTTGAATTTTTGGATTTGGCGAAACTAAAACTAAAATTAAAACTAAAATAGGATTTAAGAAATATATCAGACAAGAGAGACCGAAATGTGATTTTTGTGCACCTTGGAGACTCTGTAATTCATTGGCGTTAGTTTATGATTAAACTGCTTTTAGTAGAAAATACCAATTTAAAAACTCCACCTCACACTCTCGCGCTATTGATTAAAGCTACAGTCTCTGACCATGAGACTTTACTCTCGCTCACCCATTTCAATCAAAAAGTGTTTTTTTGAAAACTAAGTAAGTCATAATTGATACCTAAAATGCTCTTGCTGAATTTAGGATCAATGCCCAATTTTCACTATATGGTTCAATCTTCACACTCTCGCGCTATCGGCTCGAACCTTTATTTATTTTCACTCTCGTGCAAAACCATTTGAATTAAAATTTAAAATTAAAACCAGAAGAGAAATTTATGAAAAGTTAACGCCAATTTTATTACTGAGTCCCGTCAGAACGATGGTTCTCACATATCGGACTAAAAAAGGTTTAGCCGAACATGCTTTGAAACTTAAACATAGAAATCATGGTAATTAAATTTAAGGACAACATGATAGATAAATTAAAATGCGACAAATGGAAATATAAAGCAATGGTATAAGAACTTGTAAAAACATGAATTAAATTTGGAATACTTCGAGTACAATGGATGAAAATAAAATAGACTTCAATGATTCCGGCAAGATTATGATCCAAGCATACAATAACAAAACTTAATACTAATGGTGTGATAACCTCTCAATATAAGATATTATCACTTTGAATGTAAATATATGCTTAAAACTAAAATGACAGAGCTTCCGTGCATAAACTTGGATGCCTAAAACCTATGAAAAATAGTCATATATAGAGGTATAATGTTAATAACTGCCTTCCAATTCATGAAGAAGTCATGTAGAAAAATTAGGGAAGTGGGGAAGAATGAGTCAAATTATGATTTCACGTTTTGATGATTCTGCGCGTCCATGGCGAACGCCATGAGGTCCATGGTGAAAGCCATGGGCTTAAGTTGGATCTGGCGTGGCTGAGGTGTATGGCAAATGCCATGAGGTGATGGTGAACGCCATACATCAGAAAACAACAAATTCTGCCAAAAACTCCCTTTCTCTTGCTCTTTTCATTGTTTTCTTGCAAAGATACTCTATACTCGACAAATACATGAAATGCAAACAAAACACAACATAATAGTACAAAAACATGATAAAACAAAAAGTTATTAGCATGTGAATTAGGTCATAATATACAATACGTTTTCACGTTATCAAACTCCCCTACACTTAAACTTTTGCTTGTCCTTAAGAAAACTATTACACATAAGAAAAAAACTTGTGAAACTTGCAGCGGCAATATCGGGACTCATGAAAAACAATGCATACGGATAGTCATTCTAGGCTATAAACTCCACTTTGGCTAAAATTGTTTCGAGAGGTACTCGCTTACACACTAAGGACATCGTAGGAACACAATTCCATAGTTGTGTATTCCAAAGCCTCCATCCTATACAAATCAATCTAAATCATGTCATTATACCTATGCCTAACTCACTCATTTGTCTTTTATCCCTTTTCATTCTAGCGCAATCACATTAAGTCTGTTATCCTTACACATTCATGGTAGTAGCTTGTTAGTGTTTATGATCTCATTTTTTTTATTGCACGTAAGCATAAGCATCAACAAATAAAAGAATTTGCATTTTTGGGCTAAGTGATCGGATGATAATCACCTAACTTAGAAGGAACATTTCTTTTTATTCATTTTTTCTTTTTAAATTTATTTTAAAATCTGAGATCATACACTTATTTGCATCAACTTCCTACTTAGTGTGTGCTTAGGATGATATTGACTGCTCAATAAACTACTTAAGGACTAATAAAGGGGTGAGAACTTAAGGCTACGACATAACAAGTACTCAAATCGTTCTCCATAATCGGGGGACTTAAGGTATTAGAACAATATTGATTTTGTGGATTTTCCCAAGTATCCACAATATACCCTAAACTTCATTTATAGCCTAAAACTTTCATAAGGTGCACTGAATTTCAAAGTCAAATTTTTTGTTATGGCTCAAGAAAAGAGAAAATTAACAAACAAGGAAAGCCACGCATAAACGACTCAACAACACATGCAAATGACTTGACAAAATACTGAAAACAAATGAAATTCTAAAAACATAAAATAAACTAAGAAAGGGAAATCTAACTAGAAAGCAAATAAAGATAAAGCGATAAAAACTCCTCCCACACTTGAACCAAACATTATCCTCAATATTTTAATACAAGATGGAAAAAGGAGTAAAGGAACCTGAAGGGTGAGCTCAGTAGTAGCCTCGCCCTAGCCCTCATCGATATCCGCCTCTACCAAGATGAGGATGTGGCACTCCCACGTGCTGCATATACTTTAGCAAATTTGTCATCCCACACGTGTTAGACGGTGGCAATGATCTAGAAGAGGGGGTTAAATAGATCACTAATTTTTAACAAAAATCTGTGCTTAAAAATTGTTTCAAAAAAGTGGGGAAGTGGCCGTAGATTTTTAATCGTCTAAACGAACTGTTATTGGTAAGATAAGATATACGTAGCCGATATGGAATGAAATTGATGAGATGAACAAATCAATAATTTTCACAATCAATTATCCAAATTAATACCACTTTGAATCAACCAATTTCCAATGAAATATTAAGGTAAAATTAAATTGACAAATTCACGAACAGTTTGTGTGTGATCATATGTCAAACACTTGGTGTGCCCAACACCCTAAGTTCAATTTCTTATGAAATGATAGTGCATAATTTTTAGCAATTATAATTAAAATGATTGCAATGAGTTTTCAAAACAGTTTTTCAGCACTACACTACAACAAAAAATTACTGAACAATTGATATCACACAAATGTTAACAACACAAAGTAAAAAGATAGAGAAAGAGAGAAAGACACCCGATTTGTTTAGGCAATTCCCCTTTCGTCCTTGCTTCGGGTACATCTACCCCCAATTCTAAAACTAGAATTAAGATATGTATAATATCAAGTTGAAAAGTTTTGTATAAGAGAAGTTATAGCCACCACACACTCAAGCCTAATTGTTGATGTTAATTCTATTCACTTCTCTCCCCTTGATTCTAGCCAAATCAAGAACATCAAACTCTTCGATCAAACCTTTGGTTACTGCTACTCACTTGAATCTTCAAGTCTTTCACTCAGCTGATTTTGATTGCAAGACGTTCGACCCTAAATCTTTCGAGACAATCCTTCAGTTACCGTTCTTGCTTGACTGAACCCACCATTCCTCAAGCCTTTCGCTCAGCTGAATCTGTGACGCAAAGATTTGAGCAAAAACTCCCAAATCCTCAAGATCTTAAAGGACAAAACCCCAATGGTTTTATTCAAGAAAAAACCCACTAAAATTTCAACCTAAACAGCAATATAGAAATCCTAAGTTTGAACGTTATCACCTCGACAATGCAAAGACCAACAAAAATAATTATGTGTAATTGTTGAAGAATGTAAGTGTGAGAATGAATATGATGAGCAAATTCCATGTATATTTTCACTTTTCTTGTTGGTTGACATACAAAAGATGACGCATATGAATATATATGAGACTAAGACCACATAACTGAATTAACAGCTTTTGAAACACAAAGAATCAGAAACATATGCTTAAGAGAGCGAGAGGTCGATCTCAGCACTCTATGAGTTGACCTGAACACTCCAAATGCAAATCTGAGCAAAAATTCAAGCCATGTGTTGACCTGAACTAAGCCATGCATAGATGGAAGGATACCCGAGAGCAGAGAATTATTTTTCTTTTAGTATGCGTCGACCTCGGCACATTTGTCGGTCAACGCAAGGACACTGGAGAGCAAAAATGTATTTATCCAATAGTGTGTGTCGACCTCCACACATCTGTTAGTCGATGCAAAGACACCATAATGCTACAAACACATTTTTATAAGTTTTTGAGTCATCCTAAAGCCCTGTAGAGTTAATCTAAGGTATCCATTGCACAATTTTCATATATGGGTTGGTCCTATATGTATAAAAACACATATGTGGATTATTATATGCATACTAAAGGATGAATGCAATCTAAGACACGATGATATCGTCCAAAGTGAACAAGTACGAGATATTACTAGTTTTGACATCATTAAAACAAAGCACTAAGGAACCTTGATCTCACATGCTCCCCCTTTTTGATGATGGCAAAACCTTTCACATATTGAGTATTTTGTGAAGCATTCTCCCCCTGACTTTATGCATCTCTCTTTGTAAAATTCTGAGCTTTCTTTTGCATTCTTCCCCTTTGATAACATCAAAAAGAGTGAAGCAAGAGGTCATTTGTAATCACATCATATTCATATGTGTGCAATCATACTCTTTTCAACATTCACATATAATGTTGTTAATGCAAGACTTATAGAATTGAATAAGACATGAAACATAAAGAAACAAACTTAATGCATTACACATCAAAAATAGTTCATGATAAGTTTTAAGTCAACAAAATAGCAAAACAAAAAGCAAAACGAACATACAACAAAATGCTAAATGAAATGCACAACCCCAACACAACTCAATAATCTACGGTCTTCTCCCTCTATATGGGTGACCTCTCCCTCTGAAGGAATAATCCTGATTTGGTGCTCTTTACTCATCTTGTTGTTCACTGAAGTCAAGCACAGTCTTGTTGAGCATATTGAAGCTAATGGAAAGAGATTGATGTTGCATCAAACCTACGTAAAATTGTGGAAGCAAACAAATCAAAATTATCACTTTAAACTTAAATCTGACCCAGCATAGCTATAAACCTTTCTTCTTGAAGAGTTGCAAAATTCTATTGTTGAATCTGCATATTCCGCAACATCTCAAGGACTTCAAAATTATTTGGTTGATATTGAGGTGGAGACTGAGGCATATAAGATATGCCTTAGTGAGTCCAACAAGTGTGTTGCCATTCTCCCCAGCCTTGGTTAGCGTAAGGATCCTGCACAGGTGAATCACCTAACCAATCACCATTATCATGACCATCAACGGGATGATAAGTCTCCATATGATGAGCTTCCTTATCCTCCTCTTGGTCTTCCTCTTCATCCTCATCTAAATTCTGAATCCTTGCACCTGAGGCTTTTCTCTTGACCATATACATTTGCTCTTGACGATATCAAAGGTAGCCCATCAAAGTCATGGTCTTTTGGCTAAATTCTTGACCACTCGTAATGGAGATGTATTTGATATCTTGAAAAAAATCCTGACATGATCAAGGACACTTTAAATGAATGAACCATAGCATAAAGTTGTCCCTTTACCTGATTCCTTCACAGCAAAAATTTGACTAGCAATGTAGTATGGCCAGTGAACTCTTTTCTTATTCTTGAGAAAATAGACCAAGTGCACTTCGAATTGGTCAACTCTTGAATATCTTCCCTTCATAGGATGAAGAATATGGCCTTCGTTCGTTGTCTGGGTGATCCTAACTTATAGTTAGTAGCCTCTTTCTCACAGCTTTCAGTTACACTTTCCAGTTATCCCAACTTTTGGTTGGTACTCGCTGTTTTTAGGTCCACCTTTGGCTGAAAATCACTTTATACCATGTGTATCCCCGCAGGTTGCAAATTTATGGGTTCTTTTAGTATTCAATCACCTTTTACCTTGAATGTTTAAAGGTGGTCACTTTTCATCCCTTCAGGTCCAAGCTGTTTGAATAGGGGCAGCTGTAGCACCCCAAATTTTGGCCATCATTTTTCTTATATCTTGGCTTATGTTTCATACCATTTTGCATTAACATTTATACATAGCATTGATCTTAGACAGGGGATCAAGGTATCTTATCCAAAAATCGAGATCTCAAGATCAACTTTGTGGCAATCTCAAGTCATAAGGTCTCCATCATCACCAAGGCATGTTAATCAACCACTAGGATCAAGAACACAAGCATTGGTTCTCCTCCTCCTATCTCATGGATAACTGACTAGAGTTTTGGTTCAAAGAAGATTTGTGGTTAGTTCTTTGGGTGAGACATGATTCTAAAGCTGAACACACACCTTGAGGATTCCCTACATGGATTATGTGCCATCACAAGAGCCTCAGTTAGTGGGATTGGTTTTAGGTTCTCATCTGGTCAACAAAAGTCAACTGTGATTCAATTAGGTCAAAATCTTGAATCTCAATGTCAACCAAGGGCATGATAAGTGTTTTTAAGTAATTTCATGTGTTTTTGGAACAAAAATAATCAAGGAGAAACATAAAATCAAGAGTTTGACTAAATTAGGCTTTTGGTGGAAAATTTTCTAAGTGTGAAAAACCCTATTTCTAGCCATCTTGCAACTTCCATAACTTTCTCATTTTTGGTCCAATGAAGGCAAACTAGCTATCAAATTGAAGAGGAAATCATGAATTACAATTTTATGGAAGAAAGTATGTCCAAAAGATTCATGGTTTAGGAGATATGATGATTCAAAGTTTGAAAAAGAAAAGAGATTATGACATTTCTACACTTAGAAATTTTTCTAAGTATAGAAATTCAGTTTCAAATGCCTACTTTCAAGCCCATTTTTCATGGTGATACAAGCTTCATTTGAATTTTCCTACAACATGAAAGTTGTAGAGCATCTTTTAAGATTTATTTTGAGTACTAGATCATGTCCATTGGATGTGTAAAGCTCAAGTTATGATGCTCGCAAATCAAGGTTCCAAAGATGTTAAGTTTGGCAAGTTGTTAGACAAATTTTTCAACCAAATTTCCAAGGCATTTTTCACTAAGTTATTGATCCCAATTGAACTTTCCCATAACATGAAAGTTAAATATCACTCTTCAAATTGGGTCAAAAATCTCCAAGTTATGTAACTTGAAAGTGAGGTCTCAATGATGTGAAAAGGCTCATGACTTAGAATTTTTCTAAGTCATCTTTGACGGTTGTCAAGACATGAACTTTGAGTCATTTTTCATAATCATAAAAGGTTTATTTCATTACATCAACATAGAACTTGTTCCTTGCACTTCAAACTTTTTCTCAAGCATAAGAACTCTTGAAATGGATTCATATTCATCAAGTTAGGGATATTCAAGTAATGAAATATGAACATGAAAGATTATACATAATGTCACAAACATTCTTGGAAAATTTTGATATGGTCATGCAGCTCTCTTTTTCTCATCAAACACCATATGCATTTGTCACATGTTATGGTCACAAACATTACCCAATTAAGCTAGACAAGTCATGTACCATGTGTATTATTTTTTAGCCATTTTTGCTATAAGAAGAAAACCTCAAAACTTGCACAATAATTTGTTCCTTCTACTCCTTTATTCTAAATACCAAAACCATATCAAAACCACACAAAAACCACCTCACCAAGTGCCATAACCCGCGCCACTTTCTTTTCATTTTCAAACTTTTCACCAAGTGTTACCATCAGTTTTTACCACTATAACTCTTTTCTCACGTGCCAACCATCATATTTAAGCCTCTAAACTCTAATGAGAAGAGCAATCAGCCTCATTGTGTGAAAATCAGAACCAAGGAAGCTTTTTCTCTCTCTCAAAATTTTCCAGTTTCAAAACTCACATTTTCTATAAGTTTTCATCTTTCCTTGCCTTATTCATCATCCTCAAGGTTCTAAAGAGCTTGGACAAGGGATTTCTAAGGTGGTTTGAGCAAGAACAAGGTGCAGTAACACCCTCAACTAGGTATTTTTCTCCAACTCGTTTCTCTCATTCTAGAAGCTTTATAGGCTCATTACTGGTTGCATCTGGAGCCCTACACATTATAGGTCATGTTTGCATTGATCTTGTGTTGGTTTGAGTAAGTTTCAGAAATCATGTGTTTTTTTCATGCCAAGTTTTCATTGTGTTAGAGCTCTTAAAAATGAAAATGGAGGCTACATTCTTAATCAGCATGAAAAATCCTTGATAATAGTGACTTGTTTTGCTCGATTTGGTGAGGTTTTGTTTCAGCTCCAGTAGGGTCAATCCGAAGAAGACGACCGGAGCCCTAGCTCTGGCATCTAGTGTGTTATTATGTTGAATACTTGACTTTGCTGAGGTGGGCACTACGTGGAGCCTACGTGGTGATGACATGGATAAGTGACCTGTGTGCATGGCTCTTTTCTTTTCATTTTTGTTTCTGAAGTTGAACTGGTCTTAGTCCCTTTTGATATTCACACCCCACTTTTTTTAATCCCAATGTGTTGATACTTGACTCATGTTTCTTCTGTTTTACTAGCCATTCCCCCTCTTTTATTTCTTCTTTTTATTTCATTCTTTTCGCTCTTTTTCATATGATTTTATTTTTAATACTTCCATTTTTAAAAAAAAAAATCAACAAAAAAAAAATACTTTTTTGACCTTCAGCATCTTTTTCAATTTTTCAATTTTTTTATTTTCATTTTTATTTTATTTTAATATTTTATTTTGAATTAATGGTGTAGTGTGTTTTATTTGACCTGGTTAGAAACATGACTTCAATTCTTACCATTTCCAATTGAATTTTGACTCAATCTTTTACACACACTCAGACACATTATTGAGCTATGTTTAAATATTGGTTGGATGCTTTAATGATCTCATTTTTCTTGATTTTCATTTAGTTTTATTTGGCCCTTGATTCTTACTCGATTAGTTATTTGCTTTGCCTTGTTTGATGCATTTGATGATGCTCTATCGCCATTATTGTTTTGATGCTTTGCCATATGATTCACAACACATTTGGCATGAGTTTGAGAATTTATTTGAATTTTATTTGCTCTTGTTTCTATTTTTTGTTGGTGCATCAAGTTGTTGCTACTTTGACCATGTTTTGTGTATGACTTGACCTAGTCTTTGGAGTTTGTTTCTTGGATGATTCAATGGATGTTTGATGGTTCTTGTATGCTCTAATTGACATGTTTGAGGTTCTGATTTTCATATATGAATGTTGATTGCATGACCATTTTATCCCATATGCTTCACATGATCATTTGCTTCCTTCATGGGTTAACTTAAGAGATGTTTGCTTGACTCTTATACTTCAACTTGAGTTTGCCTCTTCTTGAATTTGATTGTTGATTTGATTGTTAATTTGATTTTGGGCATACATATCATATGAGTTTGTTTCTGACTTTGATGAATTTAAACTTGATCATTTGTAATCTTTTTGAGTACCTCTTTTCTTTGAGAATGACTTTGGTGTTTGAACTTGTTCTAGATGCATGTCTTGATTTCAAACCTTGATTTTCCTTTTGTGTGTTCATGAGTGGATCTTTGACTTTACATTCATGTTTATGCTTCTTCCCACACTTGGTTTCTTTCCCTTATTTCATGTCTCTTTCTTTGAGGTTGTGTCTTGCATGCTTGTTTTGTGTAACATTGGATTTGTTTATAAATGTGATGCATGACTTAATAATTTTTACTTCTTCTTTGATCATTGACATAATGTGGATGTGGTGTAATTTTTCTACTTCCCTACTTTGTTTTCCATATCATTTGACTTTGTCCCACTTTGTTTGATGATTAATGATGCCTATTGTTAGACATTGAGTTATTTGTGTGTGTTTCGGCACTTTGTTTTGCCACTTTGCTTGAACCTCTAATCTTTGAGTGTGGCTTGGCATATATGCATTATTATTTCACTTTGACATTATGTTGGTGTATAATTTATATGTGATTGAGTTTAATGTTTACTTTTGTGTTTGTCTTGTCACTTGAGTTGAACTTCCTTGAGAAGTTGCTTGTTGTTGTTTCTTCTCCTCCATCTCTTTCTTCTTTTTATCTTTATTTTGCCTTGAGACTTGTTTAAGTCTTGAGTTTTGTTTTTATTTGTGATTGAATTTGATAGTGTTTACTTGTGTTTGCTCACATGATCTCTTAGGATTCCTAGTCCCTCTGTTTAGGATGGGAGTAGGAGAGACATTAGGCTTTCAATCCTTTGTATGATAACAATTAGGATAGTCCCTTCATCTCAACTTTAGGTCCACCATTTGTATGATAATATTAAGTAGACTTCCTGTTTTATCCCAACTTTAGGACCACTTTGTATGATAATATTAGGGTTTTTAGTTTCTCTTTAGTGTTTTCTTTTGTATCTTCTTTTCTCATCTCAAACGTTCTAAGACACTTAATAAAGAATGATAAACTTTGTGCGCCATGAGTCTTAAGTACATGGGAAGTGATGAGTGGAGGGTTTCTCCTCACTTGTCTAGAGTTTTTAGTGTATGCCCTTTGGGCAATATACGATGCATTTGTTCTTATGTCATGGTCTTTAGTGCAACGTGAATCTCAAACCACTTCAATTCGCTTCTTTAAAACTCTTGAACCAAATTCAAACCTTTTTATCCTTCGGGATTGTCTCAAATCATTTTTCAGAAAGGAATATGTTATTTTTCCATTCTACCACAAACAGGCATCGACCCTAACTGTGGAAAGGGGAACTTAGCGTCACTCATAAAAAAACACTTAACCAACCAGTGGTCTAGTCACCTAAACTACGTTTGCTCTGATTTCTCATACTAGATGAGGATACGTAGGCACAAGAAGGCGATGTCTTGGCGAGAAACTTTCCCCCCTTCACCCATAATTTTCCGAACTACGTTGACTCTGACTTTCCCATTGCACGAGGGAATACGTAGGCATAGGGTGGCGATGTCCTATTGAGTCTCCTTTTTCTTTTCCCTCCCTCATTTAGCAGTAGCTTTTAGATAACTCACCCTTTGATTAGACAACAAGCATGGATCCCGTTGAGTACAACGGACGTGATGGGTGCTCTTACCTTCCTCTTGCGTAACCGACTCCCGAATCCAAGATTTCGTTGTCACGACCTTGTCTTCTCCTTTCTCTTAGGTTTTCTTCAATCATTTTCTTTCCCTCTCTTCGAGATAAATAATGTTTGGTGGCGACTCTTCTGTTTGTTTCCGCCGGCCCTTTTCGCAATTGCGACAAAATCATAAAAATATTTAAGCATGGATACAAGAGGATAATCATGTATAAGTCAAAACATTACTTATAACAAAGTTTAAAGATCAACATGAATAAATAATAACAATATTTAAGCATGGGACATGTATAGTCAAAACATTACTTATAACAAAGATCAAAGGATCAAGATGCATAAATCATAACAATATTTAAGCATGGAATATGTATAAGTCAAAACATTAATTATAACAAAGGATCAAGATCGACATGCATAAATCATAATAATATTCAAGCATGGAACATGTCAAGTAGAGGTAATAATCAAAACAACTTGAACATGTGTGTAAACAATCATGTGATTTATGGTGAAACATGTTAGACAAGTAGGTAACAACCAAACATGCAAAAGGGATTCAATCATGGACTGGCAAACAATAATGAGAAACATATCAAATAGGATTCATGTATATTTGAACATGCTTCAAAGTGAAACAACAAGTGTATGGGAACACATAAGGTAAGGTAACAACCAAGGTTTTGAGATATGCATTCAAACATACATTCGTATGTGAAAAAAACTTGAAAAAGGTAACAACCATCATGTAACAACAAGAGTGGGAAAATTCACACATCAAGTAAGGTTCATACAAGCAAGGGGTAGATTTATACAAACAAGATGCACAAGGAGAATCAAGAGAATCAATCAAAAGAAACCTCATAAAAACCCTAAAGAAGCATCATACTTTGAATATACACAAATGGAAGGAAAATTATTCTTTTTGGAAATTTATTGATACAAATGAAAAATAGGCATTGTCATAGTCAAAATGCAAAAAGAATGGCATCAAAATGATAAAAATAAAAGAAGTTATGATTAAATCAAATTGTAATAGAAAACATGAAAATAAGTGATAAAAATATAAGGAAATGCATCCCATGGGGCTTGAACCCACGCATCTAGAGTCACTACCCAAAACCTTAGCCATCTGGCCTGCGCGTGTATTGTGAAATACAAGTGGAAACAGAACAACATATGCTAAATAACAATTAAATCATAAAAATGAACAAAAGGGTTGATCCGCTGGATCGAACCCAAGTTTGGCAAGGCAAAGGGTACAAGAAAGTGCATGGTAAACCACTGGAGTGGTGATACATCCATTGTATCACCCCCGCCAAATAAAATATAAGGTAAACAATGACCTAAAGCCTTCCCAAATGCACCATGGCTGGCTGGGCAAGGTTAAAATAGCTGCTTTGTAAGATAATCTATAGTTTTCTCAATTCTCCATAAAAATGAATAATCTAAAGATCAAAATCACTCCAAAATTCACAAGGAATTCAATGGTGCAGTTGGTTTTATCAAAAATTGCTTCTATTTTAAAAACCGATAACAACATTAAAATAACACTAACTTTGCAATTTCAACAACACAGTCTTATTCAAACAATATTAGCATGCAAATAAAGTTTCAACACAACACATAGGGTATATGGAACATGTTTAAACATAAGGAACATCAAAGGAAAGCATGGTGTGCAAAAGTACCATGTTCTAGTAAACTTACCTCTTGAAGCTCAAAATCAAATTTCAAGATAGCTGCTACAGATGCCAAGTAATGCTTTAGACACTTCCAATGAACCTTTAGAAAGTTGTTAGGATGCCTGGAAGCAAAGGAAAATCAACAGGATTGAAAGTGCTTCCTTCTTACAATATATCAAGGATGTCAAAAAGTGAAGCTCAAGTAAATGCAGTTACAGTTAGGAGGTCAAGTTTGGAATAGCTTAGGGATGTTCTATAGGGTGTTTTTTAAATATTGGAGTGTTTGGAAATGGTTAGAATGAAGACTTGGCTTTGAAAATGCAGAAAGTCAAAGATTTTTGGATTGAGGATTGACTTTTTGATTTTTGAGGTTTTGGATCAATGTGGTGGTTTGAACACCATTAGGAGGTGTTTTGTGGTTTGTGTGAATGATTATATTAGAGGTTTTGTGACTATAAAGTATTTTGGATGAGTTTTTGCAAGATGAAGGTTTTTGGTTTCAAGTGGTGGCTTGAAGACCAATTCTGATATGGGAGGATTTTGAGACGCTTTTAGGTGTGTTTTCTCTCCTTTTTGTTCCTCTCATTTTGCCTCAAGTGCACCTATATTTATAGGGCAAGGTTGGAGGTCAGATTTGTAACTTGTTGTAACTTGGTAGTTTTCAAAGTTTGGTTGAATTCCAACTTAAGGTTTTGATAGTTCTTATGGTTCCAAAGAAAAGTACCTTGAAATCTTGAGTCGTTGGGATATTGCTTTTGACTTTGAAATGGCTTGAGTGCATAAAGGATAGGTTAGAGGCTCAAGAAACTGATTTTGTGGAAAGGCCATGCTTTATGCAAATGGAAGTCATACATTTATGCCAAAACTTCCATAAATGGTATGAAACTTGAATCATGGCTCAATCCTATGTGTAATGACTTCAAAGGTGACTCAAACTTCTGATCTTAAGTATATATGCAAGTTTCAAGGTTGTCCCTCAAAGGATCTTTCAGATTTACTTGATCTTGCAAGTGGTTATTGGTAAGAAAATGACTTAGAAATCAAGCTTCGGACCTGTCGCTACGCAAAAAATGACACAGAGTCGCCACTGAATTTTATTTATCCCAATGAGGAAAAGGGAAATAGCGATAAAACCTTTAGGAGAAGAGCATGGTCATCGCAACCAAGTCTTAGGGTTCGGGAGTCAGTTATGCGAGGGGAAGGTATTAGCACCCCCTCGCATCCATCGTACTCGATGGGAACCTTCTAGGTTATTTAGCGTGAATGGGTGTTTTAGTCTAAAAATTTGCTTGTTTTAGGAAAAGAGGGGTTGGTTCCTTTATTTTAATGCTCGCTAAGGATTGTGGACCTTGTGCCTACGTATCCTCACTTAAAAGAAGTGAAGAATCAGAGCTCTGTAGTTTGGAGGCTTGTGAAATAGTTGTTTGTTGGTTGATTTTATACCTTGAAAAAAGGGTTTTTGGATTGATTCCCTAAGGCGAAAAATAGTTTGATGAGTTGGTGTTATTTTTAGGTTTTTGAAGTGAAATTTTTCTTGATTAGGATTACATAAAAAGACTTTGGATAGAGATGAATGTTTCGAATAACCAAGTCGAGCGCCTTGTATCCAAAACATTCGGAATGAGTGTAGGAGGGTTCCATTCTCATTCTTTCTCCACCACTTCAAAGTCCATGATATATAACCCTAATCCTATGTTTATTGTCTTTTTTTGGATTTTTATGAGAAAAAGGATCACTTGATGTTGGATCAAGTTTTATTGTTTGTAAAAATATATTTGAAGTGATGCGAACAAGGTCGATGGCGGACGCACTAGGCGGACGACTTACGTGGTTGAAAATGGCTCGATAAAATCAAGAGTTTACTTTTGAAAATGGTTTTTTGGCAACAAAGGTCATAAATGACCATAACTACATTCACATACAAAAATCATACAATCACATGAGGTTAGTCGGCAAAAAATCAAGATATGCAAAAAAAACGGCACGAAAAAACAGGGGCCTGACACGGCTGTCAGAAGGTGCATACAACATGGGCTTTTGAGGCAAGACAGGGGTATGACACTTCCGGCCGTGTCGTGTGACACGGCCCGTGTCAGAAGGTCTGGGAGATACGCTGCATGAAAACTCAAACAGCGGGCTGACACGGCCGCTCGTGTCGTGTGACACGGCCCGTGTCAGCCTTACTGGGTAAAAAAATGAACTTTTTCTTTGTTTTTCTTTCTTTCTTGTGGTTCTTAAAAAAGGGTTTCTTGGTCCCCCTTGGGACCTTACACAAAGTACATAACACAAACACACTTAACAACTATAATAAATGACGAGTGCAAAATATAAAGAGAGGAAAGTTTGAAGAAATGGATACCAAAGAGTTGTCCCCCTTCTTGCAAAACCTTCACTGATTTTGGCTGGATGTTCTCTTCACTTTTCACTCTATGTTTTGAAGGTACTTCTCCTCAAAGGTTCTCTTGTGTTTCTATGGAACTCTCTTGATTTTTGTTGGTTTTCTTTCTCTCCATTTTTCTGGTTTTTAGGGTTTTTTGCTCTCTCTATTTTTCTGGTTTTCAATGTGTAGTGAATAATGTGAATGTGTAATGACTCCCCCTTTTGTTTACAGCCCCTTCCCTTCTTATCTCTGCCATATAGGGTTTTCCTTTCTCTCAATGTATCAGATTTTTTCATGGAGAAATGTTTCTTGCCACCTTTTCTCATGTCACTCTCTTTCTTTCCATTTCCATGTATGTTACTATGCTGCATTTTTCTGCACTACTTTCTCATGCTGTCTTTTTTCTGTTGCACTTTGTATCTTGCACCCATTCTGTTGGCTTGTGTTTTGACAGCTCTTGTGGTCAATGCTACTACCCTTTTGACAGCATTTTGAAAAATCTGATATTTAGTATGTAAATGCATCATTGTGGGTTCATTTCCTTGGTCTTGTGACATGTGATGGTCTTATGATATAATGCAAATTGTCACTTCTTGCATGGGGCTGTTTTGGATCCCCTTCAAATTGCCCATGATTAAGCAAACATAGTCTTAATCTTGACATGTTCCAATGTTGAGTTAGCTCTTAAATATTTTCTTTGGATGTTTGCAAGCATAACGTTGGACATGTAAACTTGTTGGGGCATGAAGGGTACCCTAGCATGAAATTAATTAGAAGCTTGAATTAAGACTAGAAGTAGCTTAATTTTCTAAGTATTACCAAGACCTTGAAACTTTATAACAAATGTGACACTTTTGCAAATGTCATGAAATTTCTCTTTGTAATATTCTTGAATCTAGTCTT
This sequence comes from Lathyrus sativus, assembly GCA_963859935.3. Lineage (NCBI taxonomy): Eukaryota > Viridiplantae > Streptophyta > Magnoliopsida > Fabales > Fabaceae > Lathyrus > Lathyrus sativus. Next base: position 94,664,383 of record OZ012738.1, on the reverse strand, counting down.
GAATTCATGAATCTTGAACTTTGAATGATGGATTCCCTTATGCCATTATTTAAAATGAAGTTTTGAATTATGCACTTGTGATCTTTACTCATGCTTTGCAAATTTGAACTACACTTGACCAAGAATTTGAAACAAAATTGGGTGAAGCAAACTTGAATTTGGGCTTGCATTTCATGTTCATTAGGAATATTTATCTTTAATATCCCAATATTTTTCAAGTAACTTCTTCTTGAAGTAATCTACATGAGTAGACTTTCCAACTTAGATCAAACCTTAGGTGATGAACCTTTTCTTCCATGTATTCCATGATAGGCAATTTATCTTATTTGAAATGTAAAATAACAAATCAAACCAATCCGTACCTTGTGAACCCACATGCTCGATATGCAATAGAACGATGTATGATATGACGAATGTAGGGTATAAAGGCTAAAGGTGAAAATGAGGGTGTGACAGGACCCCAACTTCCTTTCTTCGAAACTCCTATCTCACAAATGCTATGAAGGATTTCTTATACTTTTTGGAAAGCCCCAAACATTTTCTACAACTTTCATGTTTTGAGAACTCCTTGAATCTTAAGGGTTCTTGGTGAAAATTGGCCTTGAAGTTGACTGAAAATTTGAGTAACAAAGTTGTCTTGGAAAATTCTAAGTGTTTTTGAAATTCTCCCAAACTTTGAAGCTTCATAACTCAAAATCTAAGAATCTTTTGCTCATAGGTCACACACTTTTGTATTAAATGAGGATATCTATATATTGATCTTTAGAAATCACAAAATGGATGTGTGGATGGAAGTTATGACCTTTCAAAGTTGGCACCAAAACTAGGGTTTTTCCACACTTAGAAAAAAAATCCATGTTTTCTTTTTTTGGAAGAAACCTCTCAAATCTTGATTTCTCTTGATCAAAATTATGGATTGAACATATCTTGATGAAATATGACATGGATTCTCGAATTTGAACCAAAAATCCAAAAAGTCAAAGAGTTGACTTCGTCAGATGAATTCAACTGTGTGATCTTCAATGAAATTGCATCTTGAGACTTCTCAAACACCATAAGTAGACTTCAATGATATGTACGAACATATTAAATCATGTCCCAAGGCTTGGGATCATGCTTTGATCAAAATTCAAAGGCACAGTTGACTTTTTTGATAAAAATCCTAATTTGGGGCCAGATAAAATTAGGCTTCAATTGACTTATAGTGAGATAAATTAACACTTGATTCTTATTGAATATAAGCTCCTTGAATGTATGGGAACCTTGATTTGGTGATGATCAATCCAAAACATTGTCTGATCAAGTAATAATCCTTTTGATTCCACAGGTGCAAAACCCTAATTCAGATGAATTTAACAACAACAAATTTGAAACAAGGTTATGGTTAGGAAATAATGCTTGATGCTCCTAGAATGGTAATTAAATATATGGGTCAAAATTTTGGGTATGACACCAGGGAAGGTGTGTGATTGGATTCATCAACAACTCTGAACTATCACTGCAACAACTTATTTTAACTTATTAATTATCGGTTCTTTAGGGTGTTTACTCCTAAGTCCTTAGTGAGAAAACTTTTAATCGTGGAACCTGATTCCTATGTCCATAGAGAATTAAATATGAAATTAATCATTCTAATATCAAGAATATTCTAGTTTCTATAGGGTATCCTTAGTCCTAGGCGATATCTAATATAGAATAATCTAAATAAAAGCATTAATAATGATGGTCCAACCTAATCGTTAACTGTAAATCAAACTCATTTATCTGACAGGGCATGCATTAAGATAGAAAAAGATTAAATCAATTATGGAAAAAGAGATTGGTATTGCAATAATAATATCAGAGTCATTACAGATCCAAATCATGGACACCAAATAGCATTGTGGGTTTAGCTAGTCATAATGTTTGATTAAAAGAAAATACAAGATGTAGATAAATATTAGGATGAAAGTGGATCCACAATCGCTTCCAATCATGAAAATCTGCCCTTCACCAAAGCCTCTGTGTTCTCCAATTTCTCTCTGTAATTTTTTGTCATTCCAAGAAGTCCTCAAATAAAATCCAAAAACCGCTTAAATAAAAAATATCTCCCCTTATTTTATATTCCCTTAATGAATCAGATTTAATTTCCCGATAAAATCATGTCTATAATAGTCAAATCAACAATCAGTGCCAAATCTCGTTGAAAAAGGAAAGAAATGAAATCTCCTCGCATGTCTGACACGGTCAGTAGCATGTGCTACGGGTGGCCGTAGTGTCAGCTACGGCCAGTAGCATGTACTACGGGTGCCTATAGAAGACCACTGGAGTAGGTTTTCACATTGCAGAGATTGGGGGCTCTGTCTACTGTAGCACCCCAAAATTTGCCAATCTTATTTTCTTATATCTTGACTTATGTTTCATACCATATTGCATTAACACTTTTACATATCATTGATCCTAGACAGTGGATCAAGGTATCTTATCCAACAATCAAGGGATCAAGATCAAATTTGTGGAAATCTCAAGTCATAAGGTCTCCATCATCATCAAGGCATGTTAATCAACCATTTGGATCAAGGACACAAGCATTGGTTCTCCTCTTCCTATCTCTTGGATAACTGGCTAGGGTTTTGGTTCAAGAAAGGTTTGTAGTTAGTTCTTTAGGCAAGACATGATTCCCAAGCTCAACATACACCTTATGGGTCCCCCTACATGTGTTATATGCCATCACAAGCCAACACAAGAGCCTCAGTCATTGGGATTGGTCTTAGGATTTCATCTGGTCAACAAAAGTCAATTGTGGTTCAAAGGGGTCTAAATCTTGAATCTCAAGTAAATTAAGGGTATGATAGTTGTGTTTAAGTGATTTCATGTGTTTGGAACAAGAAAAATCAAGAGGAAATTTAAAATCAGGAGATTGGGTGAATTAGAGTTTTGATAGAAATTTTTTCTGTGTGAAAAATCCTAATTCTGGCCATTTTGCAACCTCCATAACTTTCTCATTTTTTATTCAATGAGGGCAGACTAGCTATCAAAATGAAGAGGACATCATGAACTACAAGTTTGTAGAATAAAGTATGTCCAAAAGATTCATGTTTTAGGAGATATGATGATTCAAAGTTTGGGAAAAAGAGATTATGACATTTCTACACTTAGAAAATTTTCTAAGTATAGAAATTCAGTTTCATGTGCCTACTTTCAAGTCCAGTTTTTAGGGTGATACAAGTTTCATTTGAACTTTTCTACAAAATGAAAGTTGTAGAACATCTTCCAAGAGTTCTTTTGAGTACTAGATCATGTCCATTAGATGTGTAAGGCTTGAGTTATGATGCTCCTGTTAGCTCTCATTTTCGACGCCAGCAAAATCAGAATTATCTCAAGTCAAAGTGTTATTTTCAAAACATAAGAAGGCTTCGACCCAGCTTTGGTGAAGCCTGAGTCGAAGAGAGGTTGGGAAAATTTCTAAGAAAATGCTAAGTGTTGGAAAGGCCTTCGACCAAGGCAAAGCTGGAAGAAGTGTGTGGCAGTTACTATTAAGACTAGAGGGAATTCCTAATATTTGACTTTCAAAGTGGTAGTGGGCGAACGTGGGAACTGTTGAAGTTGAGGAAAAAGCGCCAAAGACACGTTTTGAGGCAATAGCCGTCTCTTAGTAATTTTTTTAGAATTATAAATAGGAGTGATTTCCATAGAATAAGGGGTGGTCATTCGTCTGGTACAAGTCACTCCAAATCACTCAAAGTATCCGCGTGTAGAGAAACGAGTTAGCGAGAATGTACGTGATGCAACACCATCCCCTTTCGTTAATGCAATTTACATATCTTTACCATTTGTATGTTGTTGTTTATTTTGCATTTTCTTTTGCATGTTATCATTTAACTTTCATCTTTTATGTTTAACTACCTTTCCCTGTCTTTCTTGAAACTTTATTTTCATCTACACTTTATGTTGTTTATCTTTCTGCACTTTATCTTAACCTGTAATTTAACCTTCTGCACCTTCCTTTAAACTTGTCATTTTCAAAGTCCTTTTAATTGCTTTCGACAATTACTTTCCTGCACTTTTACGTTCTCGTTTTACTTTCGACGGTGCATACATTTACATTACTGTCTTTAATTCCAAAGTCATTTACATTACTGTCTTTAAATTCAAAGTCACTCACATCATTGTCTTTAATTTAAAAGCCTTTTACATTATTGCCTTTAATTTCAAAGTTGTTTACATTATTGCCTTTAACTTTTGACGCACTAAGAATTTCCAAGTTATTTTTTCTTTACAAGTCTTTCATAGTCGAACGTGGAGTTCAAATTAGGTTTTTCTTTCAAACTTAGAACATGTCTTAGGATTTGTTTGGTCGATCCTGCGAGCTACTCAATCATACCCAAGATTGATAGGCCAGCGGTTGTTTACCAAATTTCACAGTAAACAGCTCCCAAATCAAGGTCTTAAAGATGTCAAGTTTGGAAAGTTGTTAGACAGATTTTTCAACCAAGTTTCCACAGCATGTTTCACTTAGTTCTTGATATCAAATGGATTTTCCCACAACATGAAAGTTGAAGATTGTTCTTCAAGCTTTCCATCCATTACTAGAAATCCTCCGTTGGGTTCATGTAGCTCAAGTTATGGTTCTCCAAAGTTTTTGTCATTAAGTTGCTAAAATGATTTCATAACTTAAAAAATTTCTTCATGGTGAAGGGTAGATTTAGGTGCACGGATTCAAGCTTTAGTTTCACATGATTCTACACCAAATTTCTACTTGCAATCAACATGAAAGCTGCTGATATCTCTTCATACTTTTAGTAGAGCTCAATTTCTCATCATTTGGACATATACTCACCATGCTAAGGTCATTCAAAGTGATCACCACCATGAGCTACTCTTGCAAATTACATGCATACATCACCTTCCCAGAATGGCTAGACAGGTCCATATTCTCATGTGTACCATTGGACACTTTTGTCAAAGTTTGGAATTGGAGAAAACTACTCAACACACCCTCACAAAACCAAAACTCGTGCCCTCTATTTTTCTGCCAATAGTCCTAAAAACCAACCACATGGGCCTTCAAAACTTGTCTTAACCCACCATATTTAAGCAATGTAAACCCTAAAAAATGAAGCAGCCATCATTACACAAAAGAATCAGAGTTGAAAAAATCTCTCTTTGCTCAGAATTTTCTCTTCTTCGAATCTCTTCATACAAGGCTTTTGTCCATGTTTTCTCACCACCATTGTCATATGTAAAGCAAGAGGAAGCTAAGGAGGAAGTTTGACAATGGTTTAAAGCAAGCCCAAGAGCTGCATATTTTCCTTTAGGAGGTAACTTTCCTTTTCTTTTTTTCCCCATTTTAGACACTTACTAGGACTCATGTTGGCGCATCTAAAGTCCTCCAATGGTGGAGGCAATGTTTGCATAGATTTCATGTTGGTTTGTTCAACTTTCAGTTTGCTTATTGTGAGGCAAAGCCTCATATATAGATGTGTTCGTTTCGATGATGTCAAAACTTAGCTCTATAGAAGAATATATGTTAGTCGTTAGCACCATGTTGCATTTGCATGTCTTGTTTCTCATAATTCAAATGCTCGCATAAAATATCACGGTTGTTGCATATAGATTGTCAAGAATATGTGTCAGATGAGTTTGACTTTGTTGGTGTCGTTTTCCATATCATAGATGTCATCAAAAGTGTTGAAAAATATGAAAATAGGAATTTTTGACAGTTTCAGGGCTTTGAGTCGACCAAAGACCTGCTCCGGTCGACTCACACTGTAAGTCAGTTTTATGTATTTGCTTCAAGTAGGCTCGCATCAACCCACTAGCCGACTCATACTGTAAGCATTTTAATTTGTCTAAAAATGCATTATATGCATCGACGCATACCTTGCTCCGGTCGGCGCATGGTTCTGTGTTTTGCACAAGTTTACAATCGGGTCAGCTCAGGTCGACCCTCTCTTCTACATAGGTCGACTGCTCGTTGTTTTATGTCAATTTTTTTATTATGTCAACTGTCTTTGTGAAGTGGTTTTGGTTGTTATGACAATTTTGTTTGGTATATAAGTTCAGTTGATATTTTCACTTCATAACATTGAGAAAAACAAGAAAAGTGAAATAGGTGTCGATTCGGTTCTCATCATCTTCAATCTCTTCATTGCATTCCACAATAATTACACATAATCATCTTTGTTGTCTATTGTGCATTAAAAGGTGATAATGTCCAAAGTCGATGATTGGTTTATCTGGTTTGGGTTGAGGAAACGACAGGTTTTTCTTGAATAAAACCACTAGGGGTTTATCCTCCAAGATTCTCTGAATTTGGGGGGTTTTGCACGATACGTCTTATCACATATTCAGCCGAGTGAAGGTAACGGAAGAGATGGAGGTTCCGTCGATTCAGTAATGGTAAACGGAGGATTGTGAGTGAGAGTTTCGAGTTTGACACACGGGTGATTGAAATCAGACGGGCCAGATTTTGATGACTGAAGGTTGTTCAAAGATAGTGCCGCAATCAGAGGTTTATTCACAACTGTCGAAGTACTTGATTCGACTCGAATCAAGGGGCAAGAAGAAATATGATCTACAACAACAATAATGTTCATTTGTTTCATGGCTATTCGCTTCTTGTATAAACTTTCAATAACAGGTTATATCTATATATTAACAGGTCTCAATTCTATTATTAGAATTAAGGGCAGACGTACCCCGAGCGAGGAAGACGGGGGAACCGCCTCAACAAGTCGTGTGTCTTTTTCGTTTCGATTATATTGCTTAATATTTGTGTTATTTCGTGCAAAAAATTATATCAATCTAGGTCCGGTTTGAGTAGTGCTAAACTAATTTCTGAACCTAGTACAATCATTGATTGTAAGAGGAAACTTGAGTAATTCACTCTCAAAACAGAACTCACTTGTAGTGCTCTGCACTCCAAGTGTTTGATAAATTGTCTGAACTAAAAGTCTTGTGTGCTGTCATTTCATTGTGTTAATATTTTTAAGGCATTGGAACTAGTCACACCATATAGTGAGTTGAATCAAATTCATAGTGTGATTAACGTAGTAATTCTCATAACTTGTTATCGGATTCCATAGGCTTAACGCATATCCAGTTTTCTAGTAACCGTTCGTTTTAAACGTGTATAGTTACTCGGCCGCTTCCGCAATTAAAAAAATTTTGAAAACCATTTTTATTGGTAGCGCCGACTCTTTTAAGCAAGCGATCTTTTCAACCCCTCTTAGATCTGCACCATCGTCTAACACTTATCATTTCTTTATGTTGAGTTTTCCTTATGATAAAGTGTGCTTTTTTAATTTTTAATGGTGGATTCTTAATCTACGTGAGAAATGGTGCAAGTTGATGTCAAGTTTTTTTTTATTTCGTGTGGTGTTAAGGTTGCTCCACCGGAGACTCACCAGAGAAGACGACCGGAGCCCTATCTCTGGCGTCTGAGGCGACTTGCCCATGTGGTTGGTTTGACTGGCTGACTTTCTTGCGTGGAACATGAGTTGGATTAGTGAGACATTGCGTTTCACCCTTAGCTCTGTTTTGTTTTTTGATCCTGAGGCGTTTTAGACTGGGCCTTCCCATTTTCGCTTTCCCCACCACCCCTTTTTGAGCCAAATGTGTGTTTAACTTGATTCCAGTTTAATGGTTAATTGCTTATGCACCCCCATGACCCATGTTCTTCTTTTTTATTTCATTTTCTTGTAATTTTCAATTTGATTCTTATTTTAATTGTTAAATTCATTTTTAAAATAAACAAAAATGGGTTTCTATTTATTCAACATCTTAACTTAATTTTCAAATTTTTTTTAATGATAATTTTCCTATTTTTTTTGTATTTATTTTGTGAAGTGGTTTTACATGTTTGTCCTTTGTTAAGGTTTAGGTTCTTGATGCTTTATGCTTGCATATTTGATCCAATCTTTTGGTTTTGTTTTGACATGTCATTGATGGATGTTTGGATGTTGGTTTTGTGCTTTGGTGTGGAATTTTTATTTGTTTCTTAATTGGTTTTTAATAGCCATTGATGCATGCTCGATTCTTGTGATATGTTTACCTTGATGAGTTGAGTTGATGATGCATTTATGCAATTCTTGTTTGGATATTTTGCACACTTTGTCTTAAGAGATATAACATTAGATAGATCCTCTTGTTGAGTTTTGTTAGGTTATTTCCCTATTTTTGATTGATACCTAATTGTGGTTTAGTTTGGATTGTATATGCATGATATTTGACCTAGTTTTGATTCATTTGGTATACTTGTGCTTGAGTGAAGCTTGAGATGACTTATTAATGTGATAATTGATCGCGACTTTCTATGTCTAATACAACCTAACTGCAAGTGCACAGTTTATCGCGTAGTAATAATAGATATCGATCCCACAGGGACTCGTAACCAAACTAGTGTTCTTGGGAGTTACTATGTTTATCTAGGTAGAATATGTTCAAGGGAATAAGATTGTCACTAAAGGGAAACTAAGACTGTTACTTAGATTATAATTAATTGAACCGATATGCAGTAATTGTGTTCTTCAGGGATTCGACAAGTTACCGGTGTATGAAATAATTTTCAGAATTTATTAAAGCAGAAAATGGTGATTTGAAGACTCTCGCCTCACGATGGTTATTGACGCCAATCATAATTCTAAGGGCCAAACGTACACTTTCGTATCCCATTCGGGGTTTAAATTATTTTTTGGAAATCTCTAAGTTCTAATTCATTTTAAAGTGCTTTCGCTGTTATTAAAATGAATGACTAGTGTTTACTATCTGATCTTACCGCAGCTTTCGCTTGTTGGTTCGTGTCTTAACTAATTTCCCACTTTCGTGGCAAAACTACTTTTAAATGAGTTCTCGCTTTCGCAACGAAGTTTATTCAGTAAATTAATTTTAAACACTCAGACCATAAATTACTTTTGAAAAGATAATTTTCAACCAGTTATTATCAAATCCCTTTCGAATTATTACTACATATCGATTACTTAAATTTAGCTAGACATGGATTTGGGAAAGGTAAAACATAAATGAAAATAATAAATAACAGCATGCATCATAATAAAACTGGAATTACGATTGAAATGAGAAACCTGTAAATATTCCAATTGGCCTTTGGGCAGATCCTCCACAGATGTTGGCAGGATTCTGGTCTTTATGCCAATTTGATCGTACAACGGAAATAAAAATTACAGAAGGAATAAAAGGAAAGCAGAAAAAGAAAAGGAGAAACAAATAAGAATATTAAACTGGAAAGGTTTGCTCTGGAAATAAATTTGGCAGCACTTCGTTGTATGAATGCGGCTCCCTTTCTGAGGTCCCCTTCTTCCCCTTTTATAGAAATGGAATTCTAACGGTTATAATTGGAGAGGGTGGACTTTGAGGCAGAAAAATTAGGGAGTAGTGGTCCACTATTTGGGACTTGGAACTGCTTCTTTAACGTGCAATTGAAGTGGGGTGTTTTTGCCTGCATGACGGTCGTCACAAGGTGTGACGGTCGTCATGGAGCTGTGACGGTCGTCACAGCAGCAAAATCAGCATTCTGCGCTTTTCATGATGTTTTCATCCTTTTTTCGTCCATATTTCATCTGAGATTGCTTCTTTTCTTCATATTGCCTTGTTTAGACGTGATCGTTAAATACCTGCAAAACATCAGACAAATAACACGGAAATAACCCGAAATCGGATCGAAAACAATTAAGCTTTAGTTGAATTATGCATCAAAATATATATACGATTTCGTGTTATCAAACTCCCCTAAGCTTGAATCTTTGCTTGTCCTCAAGTAAAACATGAAAAAGTCGGCAAGTACGAGGCAGCTTCTTCGTTCGCAGAGTTGGGAAAAACCGGGATTCTTGGTAAGAACAAAACGAGTACCATGACGACACTGGACTACAAGTCTTCGGAGGTCTCCTTCTTATGCAAACCGGTCCCAGTCATGCTACTGTAACTTGGTGTCAAGGTTCTCGCGGCAAGTTCACCCTGTTTGTTCTAGCGCAATCACATTAAGCCCGTTGTCTATACACTTTCATGGCAAGTCGACCTGTTAGTGAATATGATCTCATTTCTGTTTTTGATCTTCTTCATTGATCATAAGCTTATGTCATTGATTTTTCAATGAGTTTTCGTGCCGTTGGGCTAAATGCTCGGGTGAGGAGCACCTAACTTAGAAGGAAACGTGTCTTTATAGTTTTGGGCTATCTAGCTTTCTTTTCATGATTTTTCATCTTTTTGGATATCATACACTTATTTGCATCGGTCGCTCGCTTAGAAGTGTTTAGGATGGTGTTGACTGCTAGTATAAACTACTTGGGGCTGAGTTTGCGTAGATACTTGAGACTTTGGTACACGTAGGTAGTGAAACCGACTTGCATAAACCGGAGATCTAAGGTGTCAGGACGGTACTGGTTTTGTTAGAACTGTCGTTTCCTCGGAGTTTCAAAACTTGGTTTGAACTCGGGTGCATTCTCGTGGTGCTTTTGCTTTTGAGGAACGAACGAAAAATTTTTGTTTACGTTGAATAACGTGGGGATGTTTGTGTAACGGAAAAAGGATATATAAACGAGCTTTATTTGCTAAAAATAGAAAATGTTTAAATAGAAATTACGAAATTCAAAGTACAATGGAATGGAAATAAACGCTTCACTCCCACACTATCTCAATCAGTGTCCCCACTGATTTGGAAGCATGCGAGAGGGAGGTACAACTGAAATGAAAGTACAAATAAACTGGAAATATAGTAAACAAATAAGGAAAATGGATAACTAATCACGTCCGCTGCCTCGGTCACGTCCGCGCTGGCGTCCTCTGGCTCTGGCAAGGGCGACTCGGTCCTCATAACTCATAGCTCCGGTGTGGTAGAAGGTGTCCCGGAGTCCTTCGACCTGCAAAGTCAGATTCGCCAGGTTCTCAGTAATGGTTGCTTGGCCGGTTTGAAGTTGTTGCATTTGAGTCCGATGCCAAGCTTCGAACTGGTCTGCTCGCTGATTCTGCTGCTACAGCATAGCGAGTATCTGGGCCTGCTGGTCGAGAAAGCGGTGGAGGTCCTCTTCTGTGTAGTCGGGCACTGGATGATGGCGGCGGCGGCGAGAGGATGTACCTTCAGAAGGAGGAGGCTGCGATGCCTCCGGTTGCTCGGACCTGTCCAACTCAGCTTGGATTTCATCGTCAGAACCTTGGGTGTGGTCCTAAGTAGGAACAGCGGCAGCAGGAGGGGCAGTGAGGTCAAATAACCAGTTGGTACGATCCTCTGGGTGTGTCCGGGTGCGTGATGGAAGGATGCTGCTTCGGACGGTTTTGCCACGCACTACCGGATGGTACTTGCCGTCAGCTCTGGAGCGGATAAGGTGAGAGGCTCTGCAGTGGTCGGTGTCAAGGAACACCGAGGGGATGGAATGGAGGTGCTGGAGGCGGTCGCCAAGGTTCAGCCCAAGTGCAATGGCAGTGACAATCCCGCCAAAGTAAAATGGCTTCGAGCCACGGTTGCAGTTGGCCTGAATGTGAGCCAGCAGGAACGGAGCGGCGTTGATAGGTTCGTTGTTGAAGACGCAATGGAGGAAGAAAAGCTCTTTCAAGTTCACCTTATGGTTGCTGTCCCTGGCGAAGATTGTGTTGCTCAATGCTCTGTGAAAGTACCGGATGGTTGGGTTATGGATATGCGTGGCGTGCAGAGAGTCCCAACCATCGGCATTGATTCCGGTCAACTGGTACCACAGCGCGAAAGCTTCGTGCTGGAACTGATCGGTGAGGCGGCGGTGAGCATTGTCGCCTCGAGGTAGCTGTAAGATGGCGGCAATCTGGTTTTGGTTCACCTGATAGTTTGTGCCGAACATCCGGAAACATGCGGCACCGGAGTGTTGGCTGAGGTCGCCGCTGGATATGACGTAGGTAAACAAACTCAAGAACTCGAGAGTGAGTTGTTCGTATGTTGGCAGTGGATTGGTGCAGAGATTTCAGATGCCGACTCTTTGAAGCATCCAAGTTACGCCTTCAAGGAGTCTGAGCTCCGTAAGCGACGGAATGTGTAGATAATGAGTCGGCTGGAGCGACCTTTGATGGAATGCGATGTAGTTTACCCGCTGTCTTTCGCCTAAGTCAGCTTCGCTGAAGACAATGTTACTGATGTCCGGGGTTTTGGTATTTCTCGCCATTGTTGGAAGATTGAGAGGGTTCTGAAGATTGGGGTTGTTCTGCGAAGTGGGAAAAATTGACAGAAGTGTGGTAGGAAGTTGAGATTGGAGTTGAAATATATGGTGCAATGTGGGGAAGACGAAAAATTTGAGTGGGGTGAGGGTGCTGATGATTGGAAGTTGAAATGAGGGTAGTGGGAGAGAAAATGCAACCCCTGTTATATCAGATAGCAGTTTTGGGTTCGTGACGGTCGTCACGTATGTGTGACGGTCGTCACCCGCGTGACGCTCGTCAGGATCCTGTGACGGTCGTCACAGTAGCAAAATCTGCAGAACGCAGAATTTTGCTCTGAGGGCGTTCTTGCAGTGACTTTTAGGCTTAGTATTGATATGGAAATGTATTATAGCAGCCAACAAACAAAGAGTAACGTAAAAACAGAATAATTGAATAAAGACTATAATTGAAATAACATGAAATTGAAATGATTGTATGTAGTACATAAAAAAAAGGTAATAATGCGAAAAATCCAAATGATTAAACGAAACTAAACTAAACCAAACTAAACTAAATCTGATGCTAAAACTAGTATCTAGTCTTTTCGTGCCTTCAACTCATCGAACTTCCGTGCGTAGTAGTCGAGCTGGTCACAGACTAAGTCCATGAAGACTACCAGTTCACTGTGTATGCCTGCGATGTCATCTTTTACAGTAGTCAGAGCTGCATCAACGTTGTCCAATCAGAGTAGAACAGTATCCATTTTGTCGGTGGTCTCCTCAGGGATAGGCTCGGGATAGGTGTTGTAGTGCGGAGGAGTCATAGGGTCTACTTCAGCTTCTGATACAGCATCCTCATAGTACATATAGTCGTGTGCCTCAGAGATGTGGTCACTGTCATACATATAGTTCTGTGGTGTTGACTGAGGTGAAGGAGGTCCCATAGGCTCATCCAATTCATAAAGCCAGTTGTCCTTGTTATGGATACTTGTCATCTGATGATCAGGCAGTGTGAATAGCTGGACAGGTTTTTCATTAATGAGGTACTCATAAGGTCCAGGCCCCATAGTTCCTAAAATGTGCCTGTTGAAGCAGAATTGTATGTTCATGGGTCAGATGGTGCCAAAACGAGTGCTTGCATTTAAGTGGAATCTAAGGCCGAGCTCGTGGGCAATCATTGTCATGAGGCCTCCTATAAGAATAGGTATCTGTGGTTCCTGAGTGAGGCGTTTGAAAGATCTCATCATGAAAGGCACTGCATTTACTGTACGTCCCTGAGAAGCACAGAACATGATGAATAACTCCTCTTTAGATACTGTAGTAATATTTTCTTCTTTCCCAAACAGGGTGTGAGCTAGTATCTTATGGAAGTATCTGAAAGCTGGGTTATGAATATCATCATTATACATTCTGTCTAGTTCAGGGTGATAGTCGCCTGTGATTCTACCCCAGAATTGGTCGAGTTCAAAATCAAGATCGTCATCTTCTGCACTGATGAACACATGCGGTCCGTTAGGAAATCCTAGGAGGTTAGCTAGTGACATCCGGCTATGGGTTTGGTCCATTCCAAACATTCGAAAGGTAATCAGCTCTGTGTTGGATCCAAAACCATAGTTGGGTATGTATCTGAAAGAACTAAGGAATTCATAGGTAAGATCCTTATAGGTAGCAAAACGTGTTTTCAAAGCAGTGTTCTCCCAACCCAGTTGATTGAACAGGTATTGAATGCTATCTGTGATTCCTAGTTTATCCATGGTAGACTTATCATAATACAGCGTTAAGGCGATTTCTCTTTCAGTTAGTGCTGCAAATCTTGCCTTTTGAGCTAGTCCTCGAAAATGAACCTTTGTGAAGTCGTACTCGGCCATACTCGCAGGTAATTCGGAGAAAACAGAAGGAATGTTTTGAAGACTTTAAAAATCCTGAAAAGTTTAAAACAGGAGTTTGAAGTCAGGATTTTTAAAAATAAAAAGCGGTAGAAACAAAAGACAAAAGAGAAAAATAAAATAAAAATAAAAATATGAAAACAAACGAAAGTAGAAAGTAGTAGTAATTATAAGTTTAGAATTTTTGTTGGATTTTCAAAGTAAAATTTTAAAGAAAAATGAAATACAATAACGAGGGAAATTGGGTTGCCTCCCAGTAAGCGCTGTTTTTAACGTCTAAAGCCTGACGATAGCTTGGTGAGAAGCTATTCGGGTGTTTGAGCTGGAAGCTCAAGCAATGTTATATTGCATACTTGAGGGCTGGTTTCGTTCTTATTATAATGTTTTAGACGTTGCCCGTTTATGATAAACGGTGCATTCGTCTTATCGGTAATTTCAACAGCTCCACTCTGAAGTACTTTAGTCACTTCATAAGGTCCAGACCACCTAGATTTTAGTTTACCTGGGAAGAGTTTTAATCTTGAATTAAATAACAATACGATGTCTCCCACACTGAATTGTTTCTTGACTGAACGTTTATCATGCCACTTTTTAGTTCGTTCTTTGTAGATACGGGCATTTCGTAAGCGTCTAATCGAAGTTCTTCCAATTCGTGTAAGTTCAAGATTCGCTTTTCTCCTGCCTCGGTGTAATTGAAATTGAGTGTCTTAATGGCCCAGAAGGCCTTGTGCTCTAATTCTACAGGGAGATGGCAGGATTTACCGTAAACTAATTTGTAGGGTACCTATTGGTGTCTTAAAAGTGGTCCTATAAGCCCATAAAGCTTCTTGTAGCTTTGACGACCAATCTTTCCTTGAGGTAGTGACAGTCTTTTCCAATATCTGTTTTATTTCTCTGTTCGAGACCTCTACTTGTCCGCTAGTTTGCGGATGATAAGGTGTAGCTACTCGGTGTCGGACTCCATATTTAGAGAGAAGTTTATCAAATATTCGCGATATGAAGTGAGATCAGTCGTCACTAATGACGAGTCTGGGTACACCGAATCTAGGAAAGATTGTGTTTTTGAAGAGTTTGATTACTACTCGTACGTCGTTTGTTGGAGCAGCAATGGCTTCTATCCATTTAGACACATACTCTACAGTGACGAGTATGTAGTTATTACCAAAAGAAGGTGGGAATGGTCCCATGAAATCTATTCCCCATACGTCAAAGATTTCTACCTCTAAGATTCCTTTCTGAGGCATTTCATCGCGTCGTGAGATGTTGCTAGTTCGTTGGCATCGATCACATTTTAGCACAGCGATGTGAACGTCTTTCCAGAGGTTAGGCCAGAATAAGTCGGCTTGAAGAATCTGAGCGCATGTCTTGGATGTACTAGCATGACCACCATATGGTGCTGAATGGCATTGGGAAATGATATTTTCTACTTCTTCCTCTGGGACACAGCGACGGTATATGTTGTCGGCCCCTCTCTTGAAGAGTAGAGGTTCGTCCCAATAATAATGTTTCAGATCGTGGAAGAATTTCTTCTTTTGCTGATAAGTGAGATCCGGTGGAAGCACGCCTGCTGCGAGGTAATTAACGATGTCAGCATAGCAAGGTAATGTGACTTGGGCATAGACGGCTTCTATGGCTTTTTCGAATTCTTGATCTTCCGAGATTGAGTTGGGTATGTCACTTTCTAATTCGGCTATCAGACGTTCGTACGGGAAATCATCGTTTATCGGTACTGGTTCGTGTCTGATGCCTTCTATTCGGGATAAGTGATCTGCAACAACGTTCTCGGTTCCTTTCTTATCTTTGATTTCTAAGTCAAACTCTTGTAATAACAGGATTCATCTCAATAGTCTTGGTTTGGCATCCTTTTTGCTTATTAGGTACCTAATAGCAGCGTGGTCTGTGTATATGATAATTTTTGCTCCTACTAAGTAAGAATGGAATTTGTCAAGCGCAAATATAACTGCTAGAAGTTCCTTCTCTGTGGTAGCGTAGTTCATTTGGGCAAGATCTAAGGTTCTACTGGCATAGTAGATGACATGGAATTTCTTGTCCTTCCTTTGTCCTAGAACTGCGCCTACGGCATAATCACTCGCATCGCACATGATTTTGAACGGTAGTCGCCAATCAGGTGGTTGCATAATCGGTGCGGTGATAAGGGCTGATTTTAATGTTTCGAATGCTTTTAGACAGTCGTCGTCAAAGACGAACTCAACATCTTTCATCAACAGGCCGGTCAAAGGTTTTGTGATTTTTGAAAAATCTTTTATAAATCTTCTGTAGAAACCGGCATGTCCTAGAAAACTCTGTATTTCTCGTACGGATTTTGGAGGTTGGAGATCTTTTATAATCTCTATTTTAGCTTTGTCGACCTCAATTCCTTTATCTGATATGACATGTCCTAGAACTATTCCTTGTCGAACCATAAAATGGCATTTTTCCCAATTTAGTACGAGGTTCACTTTTACACATCGTTCTAATACCATTTCTAAGTTTTGTAGGCATCCTTCGAAGCTTTGTCCACATACCGAGAAATCGTCCATAAATACTTCCATGATGCCGTCTATGAAATCTGCGAAGATTGCCATCATGCATCTTTGGAAGGTTGTTGGAGCATTACAGAGTCCGAATGGCATTCGGCGGTAAGCAAAAGTACCATAAGGATAGGTGAATGTAGTCTTTTCTTGGTCATCAGGATGAATGGGAATTTGGAAAAATCTTGAATAACCATCTAGATAGCAGAAATATGAATGTTTAGCTAATCTTTCCAACATTTGGTCTATGAAGGGTAACGGGAAGTGATCTTTTTGTGTGGCTTTGTTAAGCTTCCTATAATCAATGCACATCCTGCTTCCAGTCACGACTCTTTTTGTTATTGATTCGCCTTTTTCGTTTTTAACTACTGTGACTCCTCCTTTCTTTGGTACGACATGAACTGGGCTAACCCATTCACTATCGGAGATCGGATAGATGATTCCTGCATCTAGCAATTTCTTTACTTCATCTCTGACTACAGTGCTTAGGATGGGGTTCAGTCTTCTCTGATGCTCTCTAGAGGTTTTAGAGTCTTCCTCTATTGTAATTCGATGCATACATATTGAAGGGCTTATACCTTTTAGATCACTTATGTTATAGCCTAACGCGGTGGGGTACTTCTTTAGGACTTCTAATAGCTTTTCAGTTTCTGGTTGTCCTAAGTCGGCGTTGACTATCACTGGTCTTTTTAGTTCATCGTCTAGAAATTCATATCTAAGGTTTTTGGGTAGTGTTTTAAGTTCTAAAGATGGGTTCTTTGGACCTGGCATGTGGTTTGGGGTCAGTGTTAAGCTTTCGCTTAGGCTGTCGTCTTTATACGGTTTACGCCAATCATCGTCTTCAGAAATATCGGGTATTTGAATCTTTATTATTTCTGAATACGTGGTCTCTTCATTTTCAAGTTCTCTTATGCATTCGTCAATTTCATCTACTAAATAGCAGGTATCGTCTATGGCTGGTGCTTGTAAGAACTTGGTGAGAATGAACTCTATCTTTTCTTCTCCTACTTCGAATGTTAGCCTTCCTTTCTTCACGTCTATAATAGCTCCGGCTGTAGCTAGGAATGGTCTTCCTAGGATAATTGGGGTTACAGTGTCCTCCTTGATGTCCATGATTATGAAGTCGGTTGGAATGTAGAATTGTCCTATGCGTACTGGAACGTTTTCCAGTATTCCGACGGGGTATTTTACTGATCGGTCAGCTAATTGAACGGACATTTTGGTTGGTCTGAGGTCTCCCATATTCAGCTTTTTGCATATAGATAAAGGCATAACACTGATACTGGCTCCTAAATCGCATAGAGCTTTGTCTATTACGAACTTTCCTATGACGCAGGGTATGGAGAAACTACCTGGGTCTTTTAATTTAGGAGGCATGCGGTTTTGAATAATAGCGCTACACTCTGCAGTAAGTGTAACTGTTTTGTTATCCTCGATCTTTCTCTTATTCGACAGGATTTCTTTGAGAAATTTAGCGTATGACGGCATTTGAGTTATCGCTTCTGTAAAAGGAATAGTAATATTCAGCTGTTTAAGGAGCTCTACAAATTTCTTAAACTGTCCTGAAGTTTTGGAGTTTATTAGTCTTTGAGGATAAGGAATAGGTGGTTTATATGGCGATGGAGGTGCTTGAGTTTTTTCACTTGCGGTATCCTCCTTCTCGTCGTCTTCCTTCTTTTCTAACTCGGATTCCTTTTCTGCTTGTTCAGTTGGTTTTTGTTGCATGGCTGAGTTTTCGGTCCTCGGATCGATCGGTTCGTCCAATTCTTTTCCACTTCTTAGTATTACAGCATTTGCTTGGCCTTTTGGATTCTGTTCGGGTTGTCCAGGAAATGTGCCAGCGGGTGCGGCAGCAGAGGCTTGTTGTTGAGCCACTTGTGATATCTGTGTTTCTAACATTTTATTGTGGGTGGCTAAAGCGTCTACTTTTCCGGTCAACTGTTTAATTTGCTCGCTAGTGTGTATGTTTTGATTCAGGAATTCTTTGTTTGTTTGAGCTTGAGTAGCTATGAATTTTTCCATCATCAACTCGAGATTTGATTTCCTAGGTGCAGTCTGAGCAGCAGCTGGTTTCTGATATCCTGGCGGAGCAGTAGGCATTTGCAATGCATTTTCGCTTTTGTAAGAAAAGTTTGGATGATTTCGCCAACCTGGGTTGTAGGTATTTGCGTAAGGATTTCCTTGAGCATAATTTACCTGGTCTGGTGGAATTCCGGCTAGCAATGGGCATTCGGGTGCATTATGAGTGGTGCTTCCGCATAACTCGCAATTTGGAGTTACGGCAGCGACGGTTGCAGTGGGGTTAACGGTCAGACTATCAATCTTCTGTGCTAGAGCATCTACTTTAGCGTTGAACTTTTCAAGACTGTTGATCTCGTACATCCCACCTTTCGATGTGGTTTTCTCTGTTGGAGTGCGTTCACCTCCCCATTGGCAATGGTTTTGAGACATGTTTTCGATTAATTGATAGGCTTCGTCGTATGGCTTATCCATAAGTGCACCGCCCGCGGCGGCGTCTATTGTCAATCTAGTATTGTATAAAAGCCCATTATAAAAAGTATGGATTGTCACCCAGTCTTCTAGACCGTGGTGAGGACATGTTCTCATCATATCTTTGAATCGTTCCCATGCTTCGTAAAGAGATTCAGTATCTTTTTGTCGAAATCCGTTGATTTGAGCTCTAAGCATAGCAGTTTTGCTTGGCGGAAAATATCTCGCTAAGAAGACGTTCTTCAATTGTTCCCACGTCGTAACGGAGTTGGATGGTAATGATTGCAACCATGTCCACGCTCTGTCTCTAAGAGAGAATGGGAAAAGACGAAGTCTTATCGCGTCTGGAGTTACTCCATTTGCTTTCACTGTGTCCGCGTATTGTACAAACTTCGTTAGATGTTCGTTCGGGTCCTCAGTTGCGTTTCCTGAGAATTGGTTTTGTTGTACAGCTGACAGCAATGATGGTTTCAGCTTAAAATCATTTCGGGTAATAGCTGGGGCAGCAATGCTACTTCTAGGCTCCATCTGAGAGGGTGTAGCGTATGCCTTCAGCGGTTTGTTTGGAGGTCCTTCAGCCATGTTTGGTTCTTCTTCAGATTTGGGATGGGAGTGAGAGGATCGGGAATGTTATGTTTGAGTTGGTACTCAATGATTCGGCTTCTTAGATGTAAGAAGCGTTCTAGTTCTGCGACTGAAGGTTTCAAGATATCGCCTTGTGGGCGATTACTTGGCATACAATCGACAACACTAGTAAAGGAAAAATGAGAATTGTTAACCTAGTCTATACGGTGTAACAGAAGGTTACACTATTGACTAAACGGGTCCCCGGCAACGGCGCCAAAAACTTGATCGCGACTTTCTATGTCTAATACAACCTAACTGCAAGTGCACAGTCTATCGCGTAGTAATAATAGATATCGATCCCACAGGGACTCGTAATCAAACTAGTGTTCTTGGGAGTTACTATGTTTAGCTAGGTAGAATATGTTCAAGGGAATAAGATTGTCACTAAAGGGAAACTAAGATTGTTACTTAGATTATAATTAATTGAACCGATATGCAGTACTTGTGTTCTTCAGGGATTCGACAAGTTACCGGTGTATGAAATAATTTTCAGAATTTATTTAAGCAGAAAATGGTGATTTGAAGACTCTCGCCTCACGATGGTTATTGACGCTAATCATAATTCTAAGGGCCAAACATACACTTTCGTATCCCATTCGGGGTTTAAATTATTTTTTGGAAATCTCTAAGTTCTAATTCATTTTAAAGTGCTTTCGCTGTTATTAAAATGAATGACTAGTGTTTACTATCTGATCTTACCGCAACTTTCGCTTGTTGGTTTGTGTCTTAACTAATTTCCCACTTTCGTGGCAAAACTACTTTTAAATGAGTTCTCGCTTTCGCGACGAAGTTTATTCAGTAAATTAATTTTAAACACTCAGACCATAAATTACTTTTGAAAAGATAATTTTCAGCCAGTTATTATCAAATCCCTTTCGAATTATTACTACATATCGATTACTTAAATTTAGCTAGACATGGATTTGGGAAAGGTAAAACATAAATGAAAATAATAAATAACAGCATGCATCATAATAAAACTGGAATTACGATTGAAATGAGAAACCTGTAAATATTCCAATTGGCCTTTGGGCAGATCCTCCACAGATGTTGGCAGGATTCTGGTCTTTATGCCAATTTGATCATACAACGGAAATAAAAATTACTGAAGGAATAAAAGGAAAGCAGAAAAAGAAAAGGAGAAACAAATAAGAATATTAAACTGGAAAGGTTTGCTCTGGAAATAAATTTGGCAGCACTTCGTTGTATGAATGTGGCTCCCTTTCTGAGGTCCCCTTCTTCCCCTTTTATAGAAATGGAATTCTAACGGTTATAATTGGAGAGGGTGGACTTTGAGGCAGAAAAATCAGGGAGTAGTGGTCCACTATTTGGGACTTGGAACTGCTTCTTTAACGTGCAATTGAAGTGGGGCGTTTTTGCCTGCATGACGGTCGTCACAAGGTGTGACGGTCGTCACCCGTGTGACGGTCGTCATGGAGCTGTGACGGTCGTCACAGCAGCAAAATCAGCATTCTGCGCTTTTCATGATGTTTTCATCCTTTTTTCGTCCATGTTTCATCTGAGATTGCTTCTTTTCTTCATATTGCCTTGTTTAGACGTGATCGTTAAATACCTGCAAAACATCAGACAAATAACACGGAAATAACCCGAAATCGGATCGAAAACAGTTAAGCTTTAGTTGAATTATGCATCAAAATATATATACGATTTTGTGTTATCAATAATTTGCTATTTTAACTTGTTTTGAGCTTTGGTTTCACTCTCATTTGATTATTTTTCAATTAATGTTGGAATTCTAAAGTTGGTGGTGTGTTGAGCATGATATTTGTTTGTTCTTGTGACCTAGTTTCTTGAGCTTACTCATTTGTGTGATCCTTTGATCTTCATGACTCTTGTGTGAATTGATTGACTTGTGTGAGATTTTGACCTACATGCTTTGATATATATTTCATGATCATTTGTCTCTCTTCACTTCTCATGACAATTTGTTCCTTTTGAAGTTGATGTTGAATGATGCTTACCTAGTTGTTGATGCATGCTTTAAACATGATGCTTGGTGTTTCATTCTTAATCTTTTGAGTTTGATTTGAATTGACATTTTCATGTATGCTACTGCCCCATCCTAGTTTCATACCCTAATTAGAAATGTTTGATCTTTTGAAGTGTGTTTTACAGGAGCTAGTTGTTTCCATTTGTTTGGATAATAATGAGATGTATGCTTGACACTCTTGTGTTCATTTTCTAATATTTTGATTGAGTAGAATATGATATGTTATTGCTAATTCCCCACCTTATTTATCATTTCATTTTATTTCATTTCCCTTTGCTTGATGATTGATTACACTTCTTGTTGGACTTTAAGTCATGTGTGTGTGTCTTGGTGTTTTATTTTTGCCAATTTATTTTGAGTACTAATCTTTGAGTATGGTTTGGCATGTATGCATTAACTTGATGTTTATGATTCTTTATATGATTGAGATCAATGTTTGCTTGGTTCCTTTTGCCTTTGAACTTTCATGTTTTTTCATAGATTTGCATCTTTTTTTTCATTCTTCTTCCCCTCATTTCTCTTTCTTTTCATGAGAAGTGGTTAAGTCTTGTTTTTGTTTTCATCTGTGATTGAATTGGACAGTGTTTACTTGTGTTTGCTCACATGATCCCTTAGAATTCCTAGTCCATCTATTTAAGATGGGAGTAGGAGAGACATTAGGCTTTCAATCCTTTGTATGATAACATTTAGGTAGAATTCCCTTTCATCCTAACCTTAGGACCATCTTGTATGATAACATTAGAAGTTCCAATTTCGCTTTAGTGTTTCCCTTGTGTCGTCTCTTCTCACCTTAAATATTACAAGGCACTTAATAAAGAAATATGAACATTGTGCACCACGAGCTTTAAGCACATGGGGAATGATGAGTAGGGGGTTTCTCCTTACTCGACTATCGTGTTTAGTGTATGCCCTTTGGGCGATATGTGACGCATTCGCTCCTATGTCATAGCCTTTAGTGCAACGTGAATCTAAAACCACTTCAATTCACTTCTCTAAAATTCTTAAACCAAATTCAAACCTTTTTATCCTTTGGGATTTTTCTTCAAACTCATTTTCAGAAAATAGTACGTTATTTTTTTTTGTTCTACCGCAAACAGGCATCGACCCTAACTGTTGGAATGGGAACTTAACGTCACTCATAAAAAACACTTAATCAATCAGTAGTCTAGTTTACCCAAACTATGTTTGCTCTGATTTCTCATATTAGATGAGGATACGTAGGCACAAGATGACGATGTCTTGGCGAGCAACCTTCCCCCCATCACCCGTAGTTTTCTGAACTACGTTGACTCTGACTTTCCCATTGCACGAGAGAATATGTAGGCATAGGGCGGTGATGTCCTATCGAGCCTCCTTTTTCTTTTCCCTCCCTCGTTTAACAGTAGCTTTTAGATAACTCACCATTTGATTAGACAATAAGTGTGGATCCCATTGAGTACAATAGACGTGAGGGGTTTTCATACCTTCCCATTGCGTAACCGACTCCTGAAACCAAGATTTGGTTGCGATGGCCTTGTCTTTTCCCTTTCATTTATGTTTTCTTCGATTGTTTCCTTTCCTTCTCTTTGGGATGAATAACACTCGGTGGCGACTCTTCTGTTTGTTTCCGCCGACCCCTTTTTCACAGTTGCGACAGCTGGCAACTCTGCTGGGGGCACTGGTTCCCTATGCGAGTCTATCCTAGTGCTTGTGTGTTTTATATTTTTAGGTGTGTATATTTGTGTATATGTATGTTGTAATTGTATGTTTTTTGTTATATATCATTACATTTGCATTTTATTTTCCACACTTTATCATTGTTATCATATTATATTACGGTTGTGCGTTGGGTGGGTTATTCTATGAGAGATAAGCCCAATACCCAGGCTTGAGTATACACATAGGATTGGAATGGAGATTAGTGTGGACTTGTATGGCATCTTGCCACGTAAGAGTCTACATGAAATTCGTGTCCAGACGAGGTTTTCATTGAAGACATCCTATCCTCTTCATCTTGGACAGTTGAGGGGATGTTGGATCTGAAAGCTAATGACTCTGGAGACTGTTCATTGGGAAGTCAGTTGAGACCTCCTTGATTGAGCATGATGTCAAACCAGAAATGACGATCGTATCATTGCTTCTCGACCTGAGAGTCTGTGATGCTGACGACCTGCATAAGATGTCGTACTTTTCAAGACTAGAACCTACCTGTCAGAGGGATGGGGTTTTGCAGGATAATTTAACCTCCAACCAACCCGGTTTTATGGTTTTCTTATCAGAGCAGACCTTTGACCTCGGATACTGTGATTTTTTTATTATAGTTTATGGGTTTTCTTATTGGAGCAAAAATGTGGTTAGCAACACAACAGTTCTTGATACCTTGATCCCTGTCTGCATTTGCATATCCATAGTGCAGGTGTGTATGTTCTCAGGTTCTCGTCTTCCCTTTGATTCTAGTGAAATTCGGGTATGCAGATCACATGTGTTCCAAGAACATTGATCTCTGCTCAACAAGGATGAGGACAGATCATGGCCAATTTAAATTTCTTTAAATTGTCCCAATGTCACGACCTCTGTTGTGACATCTGCAGTCTGACATACTATTTATCTAACCATTTAAAGTACAGAATTGTAAATGCAGAAAGATAAATAACACAGTAATTGTTCACCCAGTTCGGTATCAACAACACCTACATCTGGGGGCTACCAAGCCAGGAAGGAAATCCACTATTAGCAGAATTAATTTAGAGTTAAACCTCCATTTTACACTCCTCACTTAATCTCTACCCAATGCAACTTCAGCCTAGAGACACTCTAGTACCTGAGTATACCCATTCACTTCCCCTCAATCACACAACTGTGATTTCAATCAATTACAAAAACAGTATAAAGAGACACTTCATACACACCTTGATCTTGCTTCACAGCTTTGATCAAGGAACTCACACACTCTTGCTTCACAGCTTCGAATGAGACACAGCCTAGAATCTACCTAACCAAAACAATCATCCACCAGACAATTGCTTGGATTACAAGTATTCCTAAACAGACTTTACAAGTGAAGACTGTAACCCGGTGAACTGACTTTAAACAATGTTGCGGATAGCAAGAGTCGCCACCGACTTTTATTTTATCCATAAGGAAAGGTTATAAAAGAACAGGAAAGACCTTAGAGAATATTTTGGGTCCGGGGGGTAGGTTATGAAAAGGGAAGGTATTAGCATCCTTTTCATCCATGGTTATCCATGGGCTCTTAGGTACTTAAGCTCACTTTTGAATTGTTTTGAAATTGTAGTGTGTGAATAGAAAATTTTCAGAATAGTTAATAAATAATCCATGTAAGGATGTGTTAAGAACTTGTTTGAAAACTTGTTGAAAATTTGTTTAAGTGCGAAACAATTTTGAAGTGAGCAAACACCTAGGAGTAACCTACCCTAATGTTTAAAGGTCTTTCTTATTCTTCATTCTTTCCTTTAGTAAGACTATCCCTACTATAATGGAGTAGGTAGTCCTTACTTTGGATGTTAAGGGACATGTGAGGGACAATTTGACTTTGAAGGCCATTGTGGGATGTAATAAGCACATATAAGGGACCATCATCATTTTTCGAAAGGGACTCGATTCGTAAAGGCAACCATAAGGGACTTTGATGATTTTTCTATTTGAAGGACTTGCTTTATACACCCCACTTAACCATTATTCGTAGGCAACTTGAGGGATATCCTTAGGAAGTGAGACGGCGATTAAAATCGACTTACGTGTGTGACGTGTTTATTTTAATTATCTTTATTTAAAAGTGATCTAAATTTATTTTAATATTACATACATGTTGTTACACTCCCTAATTACTAACCATAATAATAATTAAATAATTAAACAACTTTACATCCAAGAAACAATTACAAAATAATAAGCAAAATAATTAAATAGCAAAGATAAATAAAATATAAATAAGCAATAATAAATAATAAAGGGGGTTAATTCTAAGTTTACTCGGCAAGACATCGCATCTTGTGCCTACGTATCCTTACGGGAGTGGAATCAGAGTAATCGTAGTTCCCCTCAATAGGGAGGTTAGAAACTTCTTGACTGTGGTCAAGGTCTCAAGGGGAATAAACGCATCTTAAGGACACGCTTACGTGGAGTGTAGAAACTCCAAATCTCTACGTTGAAATGTTAAGTTGTAATTAGGGTTAAATTAGGGATTCCACGGCGGGAAACCCTAAAATGAGCGCGGCGGCTCTTTGACCTAATGCTAAGGGTAAAATTGTAATTTTGCCTGCGGCGAGGCATTTGTGAAAATTAGGGTTTGTAGTTTGTAGTTTTGAGGATTTGAAATTGAATGTGTGAAGTTTTACGGACTATTGGCGCGGCGGCCAAACAGTTAGACCTAACCTTCGGATGTGTGCAATGTGACAGAAATAATAGTAAACGCGTGAGATAATTGAATCATGCAAACAGAGAGATAATGTCATAATTTAAACCATGCAAGCAGAAATTTAAAGGCAGAATTTAAAGAGCGATTGTTAAGTTCGCGAGGTTACATGAGAGGAGCAGATACAATATGATAATGAAATTTGAATTGAACAATAATAAAATAAAATGAATAACGGTTCTAGTTATTATTTTAAAAAAAAGATTTTAGTTATTATTTTAAATTTATCTAAAAAAAAGTTTTTCTTAAAAATAATAGGTTTTCATATTAATTTGGAAAAGATGTTAATGTTATTTATTTTAAAAAATAGATTTTTATATTATAACAAATTTTAATAAATTAATGATAACAATAATAATAATAATGGTAATAATAATGATAATAATGATAATAATAATAAATAATGATAATAATAATAATAATAATAATAATAATAATAATAATAATAATAAAGCAATAATGAATTTTAAATGTGCCAAATAACCCAACAATGTTGCTAACGCAGAAATGCGCTCATCGCAACCAGATCTAAATCGGACGAAACAAAATTTATCGCAAAGAAAAAGAAATTAAGCAAAAAATAGTATTATTGCTCACACAAAAATGCGATCATCGCAACCAGATCGAACTAACACAAATGTCACGCGTCATGCACACAAATGTGCAAACATCGTATCGACATAATTCGATCAAAAATCTTATATATATAAACTCTAACAATTTAAAAATCATATATATATAAACGTAACAGTAATAGATAAAGAAAAAGAAATAACGGTAATAGATGAAGAAAAAGAAATAACGGTAAAAGATGAAGAAAAAGAAACAACAGTAATAGATGAAGGAAAAGAAATAACGGTAAACGATGAAGAAAAAGAAACAATAGTAATGGATGAAGAAGAAAACTAAATAACGGCAAACGGCACTCACTCCTCTTAGGTTTTTTTCGTTCTCCCTTTTTTTCCAACAAGGCAACACATGTATATATAGGGAACAAATTAGGGTTAACACCAAATTGTCAATAATGTCCCTAAAGCCCATTTTAAAGCCCAAACTAAATAATTAGTTAAAAAAAAATAAAATTTAAATAATTTAAAATAATTAAAATAAACTTAAAATAAAAACTAATAATCCTATTGATTCCTAAAATAAAAAATATTATAAAAAGAACAAAATTTTTTTCAATATTTTTTATTTTATGATTTTTTGGATATTTTTATGAATAATTTAGAAAAAAGTGAAAAAAATAATATTTTAAAAAATGATTTAATTAAAATACGAAAATAATAATTAAATAATAATAAAAAACTATTTTTGTTATTTTTTTAATGAAAGATAGAAAAATTTAGAGTAAAAATAATAAAAAACAAAAAAAATGACAAAGGTGAGATTCGAACTCTCAACCTCTCACACTCATAACTCCTTACACATGTCCTCCTGCCAATTGTGCCATTTTTACTTTTTAGAAAAAAAATGCATGCCATATGATATTTACCTGCAAAAAGTCAAACGACTACACAAATTTGTTAGTAATTGATTAAATGCAATGAAATGCGACGACAAATCTTAGGGCAAAATTTGGGGTATTACAGTTATTATGATAATATTTCTCACCCAACCTCTCTTTGATGTTGGCAAAAAAAAAAAAATCATGAAGTTTGACTTTGGTTTGACCTCAGTTTGACCTTTTAACTGCATTGACTGCTTTTGACTCATCTGATCATCTGACTGAGCAAACTTTTGAGAAAAGTCTTGAAACTTGACATGGGGGTTCTTATACACATATAAGATGTTATGAAGCTCACTTGAAGTCTTGGAAGTCCATTTAGCCTGATTAAAGTCAAAACCCTAGTTTTGGATGCACTGCTTAGGAGGTGCATTGTCTGAGGGAATTGTCAACTCTTCTGACCAATTGTGAATTTTGTGAACCTTGTGAACCTTCTTGGAACACAAAGTCTTGTATTGTGAGGGCAAATTTTGGGGTGCAACAGCTGCCCCTGTTCAATTTTCTGAAACCTGAGGGGTTAGATTGGTATATTTGCCAGTCGTAACCTGGAAGGTTGAAGGGGATTGAACACAAAAGCCCAAAAATTTGCACTCACCAGTGCATGGAGTGATATTGATGGTTGGTTGAACATGATTGAGTGGGCTTAAAGATGCCACTAGGGGAAAGTTCTTCAGTAGTATAATGAGAACTGTCAGGAGTCTGGAGTAATACTGATGTAACAGCATGTCTTCATGAGGATAGAGCAATCAATAATGATAACCCTAAAGCAGTCTTGAAGTGATAAATCTGACCTCAGGAGGATAGAGCAATCAATAGCTCTAAAGCAGTCTTGAAGTAATAATGGCTTCAGGAGGATAGAGCAATCAATAGCTCTAAAGCAGTCTTGAAGTAATAGAATGGCTTCAGTAGGATAGAGCAATCAACAGCTCTAAAGCAGTCTTGAAATAATAATGTGATATGTCTTCAGGAGGATAGAGCAATCAATAGCTCTAAAGCAGTCTTGAAGTAATGATTTCAGGAGGATAGAGCAATGGATAGCTCTAAAGCAGTCTTGAAATAATAATGTAATTTCAGGAGGATAGAGCAATGGATAACTCTAAAGCAGTCTTGAAATAATTAGATGGCTTCAGGAGGATAGAGCAATGAATAGCTCTAAAGCAGTCTTGAAGTAGTAATATGACCTCATGAGGATAGAGCAATGAATAGCTCTAAAGCAGTCTTGAAGTAATAGGATGATTTCAGGAGGATAGAGCAATCAGTAGCTCTAAAGCAGTCTTGAAGTCATGAGAGGCTATCAGGAGGATAAAATAACCCTGAGGTTACAATAAAGCAGTCCCAAAGTAATAAGAAGCTCATCAGGAGGATAAAGTAACCCTGAGGTTACAATAAAGCAGTCCCAAAGATCATAAGATTGTTTGTTGGATAATTAACCTGAAAACAAGGTAGCATTCTGTACAACAACATTAGTTTATGCTTTATGTATGCATGTATGACATGATGCACTTAGGTAATGTACTATAGACATATATGTTATGGTATGATGTAAATGATGTATGTATGCTATGACACTGCTGGAAGTGTCTGGATATCCTTGTATAACAACCGCTGGCCAAGGAAAATAAATCCCGATTCGTTGTTGAAGAATATATAACCCTCCATCTGCTGGGGATAACAAGGTATAGATAACCTCCCGTTGTTGGGGATAACAAGGTATAGATAACCTCCCGTTGTTGGGGATAGTAGGGTATAGATAACCTTCGTTTTCGTTTGATAGTAGGATAAGTATAACATCCCGTCTTCGTTCATCGTGCCCTTATTGGAAAGTAATTTCCCGTATATCCGTATGAGGATAAAAGAGATGGATATAAATTCCAGGGGAGATTAGACTTTGTGAAAATGGCTTAGTCCTACTGATGGTTTGTAACTGTCTTGTAAAGATGAACTGGCGAAGCTTCGTTGAAATCCTGCCCTCGTTCGTCCTTAGTAAATACTATTACTGCATTTTCATGCATTTCTGGTAAACATCAATCATATTAAAAGCATACCTGCATTTCTGGTAAACATCAATCATATTCAAAGGCATACATACATTCAAACACAACCAATGGACGTTTCGCTTATGTAAATAGGGTAAAAGTAAATCTGGATTCAAAAGATGGAGTTTATTTATATCAAAAGTGACCCATACACGGGTAAGTTTGTACAAGGAGACATAAACCCTAGTAAGAGAATTTTGTCATGAAGTTTTACAAAAAGAATCAGCTATGTGGGAAATAATCCTATTGAGTTTCAATTCTACTATTGCCACTCAAGTATCTCATCTTCTTGCTGTTGAGACGGAAACGATTGGATTGAGCTTTATCTGTTTGAGCTTGAGTAAGTAGTACAACTGGTTGCAGTTTCATGAGTGATCCAAACGAGACATAGTCATACGCTTTAATCCCTAACTTTTGCCTGGATTGCCCTTTCAGGTTTTCAATCCACCGGGATACCCTTTTTTACCCAAGCCGCCTTTTTAGGTTTTCGACTTGCCGGGTGTACATCTTTTTATATATATATCCCTAATTTTTGCCCAAACCCTTTTGGTTTGCCGGGATGCCCTTATTTTTGCCTAGGCCTGTCAACCTAGCGGGTCTCTTTTTATGCGTAGTATTTTTTAACTATGTCTGCGTTTACAGGTTGTGGGAAGTCTTCACCATCCATTGTAGGCAGTATCATGGCACCTCCTGAGAACACTGTCTTGACTACAAATGGTCCCTCATATGTTGGAGTCCACTTGCCCCTAGGATCACCCTGTGGTAATATGATACGCTTGATTACCAAGTCACCAGCCTGATATACCTTTGGCTTAACCTTCTTGTTAAAAGCTTTGATCATCCGTTTCTGGTACATCTGGCCATGACAAACTGCTGCTAACCTTTTCTCATCAATCAAATTTATCTGGTCAAGTCGAGTCTGAATCCACTCATCTTCATCCAAGCCTGCATCCTTCATAATTCTCAAGGAACTGAATCTTCATATCAATAGCAACTTGCATACCCATGATACATGCCTCATACTCAGCCATGTTATTGGTACAATAGAAACAAAGTCTGGCAGTAATCGGGGTATGACAACCTTCAGGGGAACTAATCACAACACCAACACCATTACCATGTGCATTGGAGGCACCATCAAAAACCATAGTCCATCGGGATCCTTGTTCAGGTCTGTCATATTGTCCAGGTTCTTTGGTAACAGACATAATGTCTTCATCGGGGAACTCAAAATTCATTGACTGGTAATCATCTACTGCTTGATGAGCCAAATGATCAGCGACAACACTCCCCTTAATGGCCTTCTGAGTAGTATACTGTATATCATATTCCGTCAATATCATTTGCCATCTTGCAATTCTTCCGGAAAGAGCAGGTTTCTCAAATATGTACTTGATTGGATCCATCTTCGAAATCAACAAGGTAGTATGGGTCAACATATACTGTCTTAGTCGGCGAGCAGCCCATGCCAAAGCGCAGCAAGTTTTCTCGAGCAGTGAGTATCTTGTTTCACAGTCGGTAAACTTTTTGCTAAGGTAGTATATTGCCTGCTCTTTTCGACCAGACTCGTCATGTTGCCCCAATACACACCCCATTGAGTTGTCTAATACTGTTAAATACATAATCAAGGGTCTTCCATCAACTGGTGGCATTAAAATTGGAGGTTCTAGCAAATATCTCTTGATTTCATCAAAGGCAGTCTGGCACTCATCATTCCATTCCATCATCTGATCTTTCTTCAACAACTTGAAGATTGGCTCACAGATGGTAGTTAATTGGGAAATAAATCTTGCAATGTAGTTCAATCGTCCCAAGAAACCTCTAACCTCCTTCTCAGTACGGGGAGCTGGCATCTCTCGTATAGCTTTCACTTTTGCAGGATCCACTTCGATACCTTTTCCACTGACAATGAAACCCAGGAGCTTTCCAGATCTAACTCCAAAAGTACACTTGTTTGGATTTAACCTCAACCTGTATTTCTTCAACCTCTCAAACAACTTGTGCAGATGATCAAGATGTTGTTCTTCATTCTGAGACCTGGCTATCATATCATCCACATATACCTCTATCTCATGATGAATCATATCATGAAACAAAGCCACCATAGCACGCTGATATGTTGCCCCTGCATTCTTCAAACCAAATGGCATTACCTTATAGCAAAAGGTGCCCCACTGTGTCACAAATGTAGTCTTCTCCATATCTTCAGGTGCCATCTTGATTTGATTGTAACCAGAGAAACCATCCATAAAAGAGAATACCTTATGCTGAGCAGTGTTGTCTACCAGAATATCAATATGAGGAAGTGGAAAGTCATCTTTAGGGCTAGCCTTGTTCAGATCTCTGTAGTCTACACACATACGTACCTTACCATCTTTCTTAGGAACTGGTACCACATTTGCAACCCATTGAGGATAAGAAGTTACGGCCAAGAACCCTGCATTGAACTGTTTCATTACCTCTGCTTTGATCTTTTCTGACATTTCAGGACGCATACGACGAACCTTCTGCTTCTTTGGACGACAATCTTCTTTCACTGGCAAACGGTGAACCACAATGTCTGTATCCAACCCTGGCATATCTTCATAAGACCAAGCAAAGATCTCCACATAGTCACGTAGCATCTGAATCAACCTGCTCTTGACACTGTCCTCTAAATCAGCCCCTATCTTGACCTCTTTTCTGTTTTCTTCAGTTCCCAGATTCACAACTTCGACTGGCTCTTCATGTGGCTGTATAGCTTTCTCTTCTTGTTGTAACAACCTAGCAAGCTCTACAGGTATTTCACAATCGTCCTCGTTTCCGTCTTCAGTTTGATAGATCGGATTCTCGAAATTGTAATTGGCAATAGTAGAACTGTTATCAACTGGATCCAGAGTGGATGAGGATCTGCATTTTAGTGACATGGGTGTGTGTAAGAACACATAGCTGATAAAGCAAAAATAAAAGAAAAAGAAAGACAAGGAACACAATATTTACGAAAACGAAACGTCCACTGATTTTATTGAATGAAGTATGCAAATGAAATGACAACCCGTAACAAGCACACCATTGTGCCCCGGGTAAGGCACATGGCTTGAAAGTTTTAATTGTTCCAGAAATTATAAATTTAAAAACATAACACAGTAATAGTATTTACTCCTGACTAAAGGAGATAGGGATAACATCTTCAGCTTTCCAATTATTGAGTCCAGCACCCACAGTAGGAAAAATCCATGCCTCC
The DNA here is from genome assembly GCA_963859935.3 of Lathyrus sativus. Lineage (NCBI taxonomy): Eukaryota > Viridiplantae > Streptophyta > Magnoliopsida > Fabales > Fabaceae > Lathyrus > Lathyrus sativus. The sequence continues at coordinate 94,631,563 of OZ012738.1, read as the reverse complement.
AAGTTGTAGTCTTCATCTTGATCTCCCACAGCATTGATAACCCCTTGATTGGTGATACGAACAGCACGGTCACGACGGACAGCCTTCTGGGACTCTTCTTCCACCACAACTTTTGCATCATTGAGGGAGGCCATTGCCATTGTTGGAGGGTTTCTGATGACCACAGGAACCTTCTTCACAGCAGGAGGAGTCACACAATCTTTAACAACCCAGGGAACCACTTCAAATGACTGACATGGAGTTTCAATGTATTCACCTTCTACTTCCAGATACTTGAAAGTGTTTACATGGCTGACAAAGTATTCTTCCTCTCCAAAGACAGTAACAACTTTTCCATTCACCGGATATCTCAACTTTTGATGTAATGTGGAGGTCACATCACCTGCCCCATGGATCCAGGGACGACCAAGCAGACATGAGTACGAAGGACGAATATCCATCACATAGAATGTAGCAGTGAACACCTGAGAGCCAACCTTGATTGGAAGATCAATTTCCCCATGCACTACTCTTCTAGAACCATCAAAAGCCTTTACCACAATATTACTGGGCTTCAATACCGTATCTTCAGGACTCAGCTTGTTCAGGACTTCCTTAGGCAACACATTCAGAGAGGAACCATTGTCTATCAGCACATGAGACAGGGTAGTGCCTCTGCATTCAATTGAAATATGCAAGGCCCTGTTATGATCCCTCTTGGCAGGGGTCAAGTCAGCATCAGAAAATCCTAACCCGTTGTCATAGGTCAGGTGAGCAACACAATTCTCAAACTGGTCCACAGAAATTGCACTGGGTACATGAGCCATCTTTAGAAACTTGATTAATGACTTGGCATGAGCCTCAAAACATAATAACAGGGAGAGCATAGAAATCTTTGAGGGAGTATGCCCCAGCTGATCAACAATATCATAATCACTCTTGCGAATGATTTTCAATACTTCTTCCATCTGCTTAGAGAGGTCATCAACAGCTGGCACATCAGTAGATACAGGCTCAATAACAGGACCCTTGCCCCGAGCATCAGTGGTGGAAGTAACAGCAGGAGTAACTGCACTCTTAGAAGCAACTGGAGGAGAGAAGACTCTTCCACTACGAGTGATCTTGCTAGATCCAGCAATATTATCAATGTCAACAGGCATATCAGGTAAAGGCTCCTGCTTGACACCATGGATGTAAACATCAGACCCATAGTGCCAAGGCACAGCTTTGTCAGATGTATAAGGAATAGGACCAGGAGTGGTAATGATCAGAGGAGCTACTCTGGCTTCAGCAACAACTTTCACAGGACCTTCAGCAGTAATCTTGATTGGGCCCTGATGAGTGATTTTAATGGGACCCTTTGAAGTGATTCTTAGTGGTACTTTGTCAACCATGTCAACCTCTTCAATCTTCTTACCCTGAGTCAGATGATCCACCATACTTTCTACAGATGCTGGTCTTCTTTCAAACACTATAGTATATTTATCCATGAGACGTTGAATCCCATCTCTCAAAATGAAGCAACTATCCGGCTTATAGGTACAATATAGACAATCTTCATGACAACCTGGAAAGATCCCAGCTTGTACTAACCTCTTTTTGATAACAGACAATGGTGTGCTCAACTCCATAACTGAATAGACATGCAGATCTTCATCAACATCTTCATCAATGGCGTTGACAGTCTTCTCGTGATTTGGCATTGGAGCTGTAATCACATTTGGAGTACCTGGTGGATCAAACTCAATTTCTCCAGCATCAATCATATCCTGAATTTTGTTCTTCAAGACCCAGCAGTTATTAGTATCATGTCCTGGACAGTTTGAATGATATGCACATCGTGCATTGGGATTGTACTTGGGAGAGGTAACATTGGGATTCTGAGGAGCCTCCCTCAGGGTAATAAGTTCAGCTTTCAACAAGTGTTGCAATGCCTGAGCCATTGACATGTTGATCTTCGTGAATTGTCTTCTAGCCCTCTGTTGGTTGCCTTGAGGCTGCTCTGTTGTTGCAGGAGTTGGATTTGAAATATGAACTGCACTAACAGACTGATGCCTTCTGTTACGATCAGGCTGACCATACACAGCATTAGATTCTTTCTTCCCAGTGGGAGGCTTCTTTGCAGCACCTGATGAAGAAGTGCCCACTTGGATCTTACCATTCTTGATACCATTCTCTACTCGCTCTCCTGTCATGATCAACTCAGTGAAGCCAGATGATGAGCTTCCAATGAGATGACTGTAAAACGGACCATTCAGCGTACACATGAACATATCAACCAACTCCCTATCAGTCAAAGGGGGTTGAACTCTTCCAGCTAAGTCTCTCCACTTCTGAGCATACTCCTTAAGGCTTTCTTTGGCACCCATAGACATGCTTTGAAGCTGCATGCGAGTGGGGGCTAAGTCAGCATTGTATTGATACTGCTTGTAGAAAGCTTCAGCAAGGTCATTCCAATCTCTGATGTTGACACTCTCCAACTGATAATACCACTCTAGCTGAGCTCCAGATAAACTCTCTTGAAAGAAATGGATCCACAACTTTTTATCAGCAGTGTGGGGTTGCATTCTTCTGACATAAGACCTCAGATGCAATTTGGGACAAGAGACCCCATCATAGACAACAAATGTAGGAACTTTGAACCCAATGGGTATGACCACCCCAGATATCAAGCTCAAATCCTCAAAATCCAGCCCAGATGATTTCTGTAATTCCATAGCATCCATTCTATCCACCAGCATCTTGAATTTGTCTTCGTTAGGCTCATGGTAGTAGTTAGCCTCAGAATCAGAGTCCCCCATAGTGTTGTGGAGACTGCCTCTCTCCTGCTCAGATTCTTCAGATTCATAGTCTTCAACATGTTCCTTGGTCTTGACAGGACCTTTGAACCTTCTTCCCATGTTGAGCAACCCAGCAGACCTTCTAGCCTTCTTAGTCTTCTTGGCCAGCAGTGTCTTCAATTCATCCTGCCCCTTGGATAGGTTCAGGATCAGCTCTTGGAACTGTGCATTCTGTGCCTGGAGATCCTTAACTGATTGTTCAAGAGCCATTGCTGAAATAAACAGCGAGAAGATGAGAAACCTGTGCACAATTATAAACCTGTGATGCAATGATATGGGAATGCATATGCAATGTTTTCAAGGACCGCAGGATTTAAATTTGTTTAAACAAACAAGAAAGTAACTTTTTATTAGTAATAACTTGTTTTGACTTTTAGGCTTACAAAAAATGAAAACGAAATAAGTACAAAAGATGGGGTTTTAAGTCTCCCATGGACGTTTCCTCTTTGTGTTGAGGTATGAGTTGAGGTTTCGTTCCTCATGAAGTAGCTTTGTTAGCTCTAGGATCCTTGCTTGGCTTGCTTTGTAATGAGCCTCGAAAGTATCCCTTTGCTCTTTCAGTTGGATCCATGATCTCTGCAAGTCTTCCATATCAGTAGGCATGTCTGGGTGAAGGATGGTATAAGCTGTGTCTCCTTCAGCAACAGGTTCCATGGTAACTGGTAGGATGGCAGGATATGGCATCATGAGTGTCTGAGCACGAAATCGTACCCATCTGAGATAAGCCTCCATAGGAATGATGTACTTAGGCTCCAGTGTCTTGCTGTCAATCCTGTTTACCTTTCCCCAAGCTCGGATGAATCTCTGACGGTAACCCTGAAGATCGTTGTCGTAATCAAACACAATGCCCTGAATCAACATGTCATGTGGACCATCGCTCCGGGCGTAACCAAACTGTCGTAAAGCTAGAGATGGGTTGTAGGTGATGCCTCCTCTTATGCCTAGAAGTGGCACATTAGGAAACTCCCCACAACGGTCAATGATGGTGACATTCTCCATAGATCTGGAGCACCAATGGATGTCTGAGTGAGAAAGTTACATGATCCTCTTGGACCATCTGAACCCTTGCTCATTCTTCATTACTGAGTGAGGAAGGTGAGAAATAAACCACCTAGAAAGTAAAGGTATGCAGCACATCAAAGTTCCTCTTGCCCTTGTAGTACGGGTGTGAAGAGAATGTAGGATGTCTCCAAGTAAGGTAGGCACTGGATTGTGACTCAGGAATATGTTGATGGCATGAACGTCTATGAACTGATCAGGATTGGGGAACAACACTAAACCATAAATCAATAAGGCTAAGATCTCCTCAAAAGCATCGTAGCTCATAGCCTTCAAGAACATTTGAGCTTTATCCACTAATACCTTGGCAAGAATACCTTTAACTCCACTTCTCGTCTCTTGAACAATGTCAGACTTCTTCAGATGTAGAGCTGCAGCAATAACTTCTGGTTTAAGCTCCTTCTCTAAGCCTGTGAATGGCTTCTGATCAAGAACAGGTATACCCAGAAGCTTGGAGAACTCCTCCATGGTTGGAACCAGCTGATAATCAGGAAATGTAAAGCAATGGTGCTTAGGGTCAAAGAACTGAAACAGCACACTCATCATGTCTTCACTGAACCCTGAAGTAACTAGATCCAATAAGTGACCATGTCTCTTGTTGAACTGGGAATGATCAGGCACTAGGGAAACCAACTCCTTGAGCTTAGCAGGTATCCCTACAAAGTTGATCCTGATGGTGTTTCTACGAGCAGAAGCCATGACCTGCAACAAAGAACAAAGATAAATCCTTTGGTCCTTGAAATGGTTAGGGAAAATGATATGCTTATGATGCATGATGATGTCATGATGTCATGCTCAATCACAAACATGTGGCACACACAAACAAGTCACACCATAGCCCTAGGTTTAAAGGCTTGCATGAGGTTCAAAGGCAAGTACCCTCCCCTGAAGTTAGATGGTTCATCCTGTCCTACAAAAGTAACCAGGTTCTAAGGGATCTCAATATCATTGATCCTTCACAAGGGTGGTTGTTCAGAAGGCAACTTACTTGCCAACCAAAACCCTCCAAGTTTAAGATCTCAATGAGCGTAGTATCGAGTGTCAACCAACTTCAGTCTGCACCAAAGCCGGTTACCTCACTACTTTCTAAAGGCCAAGATGAGTTAACTAGGGTTCTAAAAGTCAGTTAGTGCATTGACAACATATGGCAGCCTCAATATTATCCTCAACTTGACTTAAGGAATATAAGCACCAACCAAGAAGTCGCACTAACTATGGCCACCAGATCAACCGTATCGATATACGTCGTACAGTTTCCTTGGTCTATTGCCATTTACCTAAGGTACACTAGATCCGGGTTAGGACCTTTCACACATAAGAGCACCCCAACAATATAATAATAAAGCAAACAAGGCAAACAATTTAAAGTGATCTTAATTCCTAAGGGTACCCCTCTTAAATAGTTCCCCAGCAGAGTCGCCAGTTCTGTAACCCGGTGAACTGACTTTAAACAATGTTGCGGATAGCAAGAGTCGCCACCGACTTTTATTTTATCCATAAGGAAAGGTTATAAAAGAACAGGAAAGACCTTAGAGAATATTTTGGGTCCTGGGGGTAGGTTATGAAAAGGGAAGGTATTAGCATCCTTTTCATCCATGGTTATCCATGGGCTCTTAGGTACTTAAGCTCACTTTTGAATTGTTTTGAAATTGTAGTGTGTGAATAGAAAATTTTCAGAATAGTTAATAAATAATCCATGTAAGGATGTGTTAAGAACTTGTTTGAAAACTTGTTGAAAATTTGTTTAAGTGCGAAACAATTTTGAAGTGAGCAAGCACCTAGGAGTAACCTACCCTAATGTTTAAAGGTCTTTCTTATTCTTCATTCTTTCCTTTAGTAAGACTATCCCTACTATAATGGAGTAGGTAGTCCTTACTTTGGATGTTAAGGGACATGTGAGGGACAATTTGACTTTGAAGGCCATTGTGGGATGTAATAAGCACATATAAGGGACCATCATCATTTTTCGAAAGGGACTCGATTCGTAAAGGCAACCATAAGGGACTTTGATGATTTTTCTATTTGAGGGACTTGCTTTATACACCCCACTTAACCATTATTCGTAGGCAACTTGAGGGATATCCTTAGGAAGTGAGACGGCGATTAAAATCGACTTACGTGTGTGACGTGTTTATTTTAATTATCTTTATTTAAAAGTGATCTAAATTTATTTTAATATTACATACATGTTGTTACACTCCCTAATTACTAACCATAATAATAATTAAATAATTAAACAACTTTACATCCAAGAAACAATTACAAAATAATAAGCAAAATAATTAAATAGCAAAGATAAATAAAATATAAATAAGCAATAATAAATAATAAAGGGGGTTAATTCTAAGTTTACTCGGCAAGACATCGCATCTTGTGCCTACGTATCCTTACGGGAGTGGAATCAGAGTAATCGTAGTTCCCCTCAATAGGGAGGTTAGAAACTTCTTGACTGTGGTCAAGGTCTCAAGGGGAATAAACGCATCTTAAGGACACGCTTACGTGGAGTGTAGAAACTCCAAATCTCTACGTTGAAATGTTAAGTTGTAATTAGGGTTAAATTAGGGATTCCACGGCGGGAAACCCTAAAATGAGCGCGGCGGCTCTTTGACCTAATGCTAAGGGTAAAATTGTAATTTTTCCTGCGGCGAGGCATTTGTGAAAATTAGGGTTTGTAGTTTGTAGTTTTGAGGATTTGAAATTGAATGTGTGAAGTTTTACGGACTATTGGCGCGGCGGCCAAACAGTTAGACCTAACCTTCGGATGTGTGCAATGTGACAGAAATAATAGTAAACGCGTGAGATAATTGAATCATGCAAACAGAGAGATAATGTCATAATTTAAACCATGCAAGCAGAAATTTAAAGGCAGAATTTAAAGAGCGATTGTTAAGTTCGCGAGGTTACATGAGAGGAGCAGATACAATATGATAATGAAATTTGAATTGAACAATAATAAAATAAAATGAATAACGGTTCTAGTTATTATTTTAAAAAAAAGATTTTAGTTATTATTTTAAATTTATCTAAAAAAAAGTTTTTCTTAAAAATAATAGGTTTTCATATTAATTTGGAAAAGATGTTAATGTTATTTATTTTAAAAAACAGATTTTTATATTATAACAAATTTTAATAAATTAATGATAACAATAATAATAATAATGGTAATAATAATGATAATAATGATAATAATAATAAATAATGATAATAATAATAATAATAATAATAATAAAGCAATAATGAATTTTAAATGTGCCAAATAACCCAACAATGTTGCTAACGCAGAAATGCGCTCATCGCAACCAGATCTAAATCGGACGAAACAAAATTTATCGCAAAGAAAAAGAAATTAAGCAAAAAATAGTATTATTGCTCACACAAAAATGCGATCATCGCAACCAGATCGAACTAACACAAATGTCACGCGTCATGCACACAAATGCGCAAACATCGTATCGACATAATTCGATCAAAAATCTTATATATATAAACTCTAACAATTTAAAAATCATATATATATATATATATATAAACGTAACAGTAATAGATAAAGAAAAAGAAATAACGGTAATAGATGAAGAAAAAGAAATAACGGTAAAAGATGAAGAAAAAGAAACAACAGTAATAGATGAAGGAAAAGAAATAACGGTAAACGATGAAGAAAAAGAAACAATAGTAATGGATGAAGAAGAAAACTAAATAACGGCAAACGGCACTCACTCCTCTTAGGTTTTTTTCGTTCTCCCCTTTTTTTCCAACAAGGCAACACATGTATATATAGGGAACAAATTAGGGTTAACACCAAATTGTCAATAATGTCCCTAAAGCCCATTTTAAAGCCCAAACTAAATAATTAGTTAAAAAAAATAAAATTTAAATAATTTAAAATAATTAAAATAAACTTAAAATAAAAACTAATAATCCTATTGATTCCTAAAATAAAAAATATTATAAAAAGAACAAAATTTTTTTCAATATTTTTTATTTTATGATTTTTTGGATATTTTTATGAATAATTTAGAAAAAAGTGAAAAAAATAATATTTTAAAAAATGATTTAATTAAAATACGAAAATAATAATTAAATAATAATAAAAAACTATTTTTGTTATTTTTTTAATGAAAGATAGAAAAATTTAGAGTAAAAATAATAAAAAACAAAAAAAATGACAAAGGTGAGATTCGAACTCTCAACCTCTCACACTCATAACTCCTTACACATGTCCTCCTGCCAATTGTGCCATTTTTACTTTTTAGAAAAAAAATGCATGCCATATGATATTTACCTGCAAAAAGTCAAACGACTACACAAATTTGTTAGTAATTGATTAAATGCAATGAAATGCGACGACAAATCTTAGGGCAAAATTTGGGGTATTACAGTTATTATGATAATATTTCTCACCCAACCTCTCTTTGATGTTGGCAAAAAAAAAAAAATCATGAAGTTTGACTTTGGTTTGACCTCAGTTTGACCTTTTAACTGCATTGACTGCTTTTGACTCATCTGATCATCTGACTGAGCAAACTTTTGAGAAAAGTCTTGAAACTTGACATGAGGGTTCTTATACACATATAAGATGTTATGAAGCTCACTTGAAGTCTTGGAAGTCCATTTAGCCTGATTAAAGTCAAAACCCTAGTTTTGGATGCACTGCTTAGGAGGTGCATTGTCTGAGGGAATTGTCAACTCTTCTGACCAATTGTGAATTTTGTGAACCTTGTGAACCTTCTTGGAACACAAAGTCTTGTATTGTGAGGGCAAATTTTGGGGTGCAACAAAGACTAGCCTTCTTCACTTACACATATGTCTACCTTAATGTATCAAAATATACAAAGGGTGACTTAGACACTAGGGACTCTCAACCCTAGACCTCTATTTTACACTCTGGTTTTTCTTGATGTGAGTGCTTGCTTTTCTTCTGCTTCTGCTCCTCCTTTATAAGTCGTGCAGACTGGGCTTAGGCTGTGCAGAAGTAACAAATATTAGTTTTAACAAAATAAAACTAATTTCCACAATTCAAGGTGTTGTCCAATTAGGTCATGGCATGGTCAGCATTGCCTTGAATCTCTCCTGATATAACTCAGGGGTCATAACAAGTCTTCCTGAAATCTAGCCTGAGATAACATAAAACCAACATGCCTGCACGACTGATGTCATACGATCAATGTCATGACATTCAGTATGACATCCACTCTTCTGCAGATTTTTCTTTACACCAGACCTGGCTTCACCCAATCTTCTGCAGAATAACATTAGAAACAAGTATATTAAAGTTTCCTAAAAGGTCTCCAAGATCCTTTTATGAATACCAATACAATTTGTTCTTGTTCCTAATAACTCTCCTTGACATATTTACTAATGAGGTATTTTCAACATGGTCTCATCAATCCAAACCAATTCTGTCAAGAGATATACACTAGCAGCTCCTTTTGTTGTCATGCAACGATGTCCTGCTTAAGACACATGACAACACACCTCACTCACTACCTGTGAGAAGCTTCATCACAACTTAACCTGTTGTGGCTGCACACCTCAACTTGTGAGGAACTTGGCTACTACCAACACATAGCAGTGCCTGTTGTGCCAGACAGCTATGTCATTACTTTGGTAATGACATCCATGACAGCAGTCCTTTCTTCAGCCTCTGGTAGCTCCTGCTTGCTCTTGTTGCACTCGACCTTGATGTCAGCCTCTGCTAGCTCCTGTTGCACATAGCTCCTGCTGCACCAGATGTAATGACATGACAGCAGTTCTGTCATCAGTAGCTCGTACTGCACATCGCTCCTGCTGCACCAGATGTAAACACATGCCAGCAGTTCTGTCATAAGCTCTTGTTAGCTCCTGCTGCACCAGAAGTCAACACATGACATCAGTTTTGTTATCAGTTCCTACTAGCTCCTGCTGCACCACTACTCCTGTTGTTTCTCACCCATTCAGCACGACATACACATTAAACCACTCCACAACAGTTCTTTCACCAGCTCCTGCTTAACATTAGCGATGTCATAATTATGGTAATGACATCCTGCTTAACATTAGTGCAGAGTCATGTTTTACCATAATTTAGCCAATCATAGAACCATGGACAATTCTATATCATAGAACCATGGAACTATCAATCTCCCCCTTTGGCAAATTTTGGCTAAAACAACTTATCAGGGCATTCAGTAGTAGTTTACACAAACTATCATGCTCCCCCTTGATAGTTGCATCCAGTATAGCAGCAACACTGCCTTTCCTCATCAGCAGCAGTAGTTTTTCCCAACCTCACTATCATGCTCCCCCTTGATAGTTGTAACAGATAACAGCCCTCAACAAGACTTAACTCCCCCTTGGTTTAGTCGAAAACTTTGACAACAACTAGAGTACTTATTCATACACAAGCTGCTTGACCTCTAATAAGGACTGTACCACTTCAGCAGATACACACCAGACAGGTACACATCTTCCTCTGTCAGCATAAACATTGCTCCCCCTGAAAGAGAGAACCCAAACACATGAAGAATTACTTCATCATCTTCACACAGGCAACTTTACGCCCCTTGATTCACAACCCATACTGGAGCAAATAGCATAGGCAGTTGCAGGATTCCTATCTGGAAGATTTCTCAAATTTCAGCTTTGACACAAAATCTCCAAGATATCAGAGTGAAAATCCTTCCATATGCGCAAGATCAAGGCTGATGGTGTCTTGATCTTCACCTTCACCAGTCATATAGTACTTGGATAGAGGCCCAAATACCTGACTTGATCCATTGTCACCTAATGACAGACCCAACAGGACTACCCTGTCATCTTCACCATGAGCTTGGAGCAATAACTCGATGTCACAACATCTTGTCTGACATTCTGCCTTTATCAAGTCCCAGATTTGTTTGAAACCACAAACAATCTTAACACATAATTGTACTCTTGCAGCAACAGATCCTGGATAGAAGTATAACTCTCCCATATCAATGGTAACTAGTGCACATGAATGGAAAATATAAGACGCATCTTCATGTCTTCAAGAACTCATTCTCTGTTCAACACACATGTTGAACGCATTCACTTACTGCTTGAACCACAAGTAGTACACCCATCAAACAGAAGCTCTCCCTTATCTTTGATAACAGCTGCTCCAAGGTCACCACTTTATCTCTCATGACCAACTCCATGCTCATACAGAGAGAAGGCACCAAACTGATTCACCTCTTCCTAAAGTTACTTGTAGCAGAAGAGACCACTTCTCCACAAGTATTCTGGCCTTAGGCTGAGTACAAGATAGACACCGCATATGGACTTTATCACATTAGAATGTACTCAATACCTTCACATCATACTTCAAGACAATCCTTTTACCTTATCATTCTCCCGTATAACAAGATAGAGTACTTCTTAGCCAAGAAGTGAATCACAAGTTCCACAAGAGATCTTCACATATCAGATGGTTCATATCACAGACACACCATCCAATGGTTCTTTATGTGCCCATACTGGACTTACTGCTGCCTAGTAATCCAACTGAAGATCTTCATAGCTCCACCAGCTTGATCAAATACCTCTCCACAAGAAGGTAATCTTCTATACACAGCTTAGGGTTTCTACCACAAGCTCCAATATATGAACAGAAACAGATCCTCCTTTGGTATTCAACCAATTACCCTTCTGCACATGAGTAATTAGTTACAAGCATGAACAGTCCCAGAACCTTCTGTGGTCTTCAAATAACTACCTTTCTGCACAAGAATAGATCTCTAAAGGCACACTACTTAAATAACCAAATGCCCCTGTTTGGTTATACAGCATTTTTCAGAGCTCTAGAAAGTCTGCTAATACACCAGGCCACTTTGATCTTCACATACTTCTTGCTCCAAAGCAAGGTATCTACTCCTTCACACAGCTCCCGCAAACTGCATGATATGAAGCATTAATTCCATTTATACCTGAGAAGATCAACTTTTCTTCAAATGATGTGCCACACCATCACTTGAGGCCTTGAAGTTTCTGCTTGATGTCACAACTTTGGTTAAGACATTCAGCTGGAGAGTTTAGGCTTTCATTCTGCCACTTAGAAGATTCTATTTGCTCAATTAGAACATAGGCTTGATATCCAGTTGGAGTAGACAACCTCAATCCTGCTTTGTTGTACTACAACAATTACCTTGAAGTGTATTTGCTTCATGAAACTCCTCTTTAGATAAATCAAACATGCCAAAGCTTGATTCTTTTAGGGAGGAAGGATCACACAAGTCTTCACAAAAGGATCCCCGCTTTCCTTAAGTATAGACTTCTTCAGAAAATTAAAGATAACTGCCACTTATCCTTGACCTCCAAGCTGAGCAAGGTCATATGATCTTATGCACTTAGATCAGAAATAAACTGACCTAAGCAGTGCTATCACCAACACCATCTTCTAGACAAGTTTCTTGCCAGGAAACTTTCTAGCTAACAGATCAGGTGCTTCTAGTAGAAACTAGAACACAACTGTTGCACTCCAATACTCGTATAGAGCAGATTGTCTTCATCTTCATTTCCATTAGCACTTCATTCTAGCCTTAGTTTCTTTCCAGGAAACTTTCACACCTGTTGCACTCCAATGGGCTGATTCAAGAGATTGTCTTCATGTCCACTTCCATCAGCACTACATTCTAGTCTTAGTTTCTTGTCAGGAAACCTACTAGAATAAGGTCAAATCCAGCTTTATCTTTATTGACCTAGTGATTCACTCCTAGAATCAACAGATTTCTAGAATGTTTCAACATCTGGTTGAACATCAGATCCTTGAAGTAAACCAAGCATATCAAGGGCCTGACACTTGTGCAATACTGATAGGTCAACTTGATCATCAACTAAGGATAATTCATTAAATATTTGAGAATACCTCAAACAGCAATGAATCTTAAATCCTTGTAACAGATCCTTCTCTGAACTTCATGGATAATCAGTTAAATACATGTGTAGACCACAAATAGCAATTGATCTTAAATCCACACATCTTCAGGAACACCAAGGCTTAAACATCAAGGCTGCCACCCTTGACTCAACCTCTCTATGACTTCCTCTGCTGATAGAATCCTTTGCAGGTCATGAGTGGTGAAAATAAATCACCTCCCACTATCTTCTCTAGCACAGCTTCCAGCAATCATACATCACACTGTATATGAGCCAGTTTTCTCCCAGGGGCATCAGAGTTCTTTTATTAGAGAAATATGCAGCGGAACCACCAAAAGAACATGCCATAAACAAGATGTCTGATCATTCATCAGGTCCTAGGAGAGAAGTAGTCACTCCTCCTTAGGCAGAACATACAGCAGGTCCTAGAAGCTCCTCTATCAGAGGGCACAACAGCAGATACAAGCTTCTCTTTAGCTCCATGAGCAGTAGCTCAAACATTTAGCAAGATCAACAACACAGCTACAGCTTTTCCTTGTTCCAAAACACCAGAAAGTATCTCCCAAGATCTCATCCAAAACAGACAGGATGCCTGCTCTAATACCAATTGAAATTCTGGTATGCATATCACATGTGTCCAAGAACATTGATCTCTGCTCAACAAGGATGAGGACAGACCATGGCCAATTTAAATTTCTTTAAATTGTCCCAATGTCATGGCCAATGTCACGACCTATGTTGTGACATCTGCAGTCTGACATACTATTTATCTAACCATTTAAAGTACAAAATTGTAAATGCAAAAAGATAAATAACACAGTAATTGTTCACCCAGTTTGGTATCAACAACACCTACATCTGGGGGCTACCAAGTCAGGAAGGAAATCCATTATTAGCATAATTAATTTAGAGTTAAACCTCCAGTTTACACTCCTCACTTAATCTCTACCCAATGCAACTTCAGCCTAGAGACACTCTAGTACCTGAGTATACCCACTCACTTCCCCTCAATCACACAACAGTAATTTCAAACAATTACAAAAACAGTATAAAGAGACACTTCATACACACCTTGATCTTGTTTCACAGCTTTGATCAAGGAACTCACACACTCTTGCTTCACAGCTTCGAGTGAGACACGGCCTAGAATCTATCTAACCAAAACAATCATTCACCAGACAATTGCTTGGATTACAAGTATTCCTAAACAGACTTTACAAGTGAAGACTAGCCTTCTTCACTTACACATATGTCTACCTCAATGTATCAAAAGATACAAAGGGTGACTTACACACAAGGGACTCTCAACCCTAGACCTCTATTTTACACTCTGGTTTTTCTTGATGTGAGTGCTTGCTTTTCTTCTGCTTCTGCTCCTTCTTTTATAGTCGTGGAACAGATTGTATTGGTATTCATAAAAGGATCTTGGAGACCTTTTAGGAAACTTTAATATACTTGTTTCTAATGTTATTCTGCAGAAGATTGGGTGAAGCCATCTGGTGTAAAGAAAAATCTGCAGAAGAGTGGATGTCATACTGAATGTCATGACATTGATCGTATAACATCAGTCGTGCAGGCATGTTGGTTTTCTGTTATCTCAGGCTAGATTTCAGGAAGACTTGTTATGACCCCTGAGTTATATCAGGAGAGATTCAAGGCAATGCTGACCATGCCATGACCTAATTGGACAGCACCTTGAATTGTGGAAATTAGTTTTAGTTTGTTGAAACTAATATTTGTTACTTCTGCACAGCCCAAGCCCAGTCTGCATGACATACACATTAAACCACTCCACAGCAGTTCTTTCACCAGCTTCTGCTTGCTTCTTTAGCAATGTCATAACTATGGTAATAACATCCTGCTTAACATTAGTGCAGAGTCATGTTTTACCATAATTTAGCCAATCATAGAACCATGGACAATTCTATATCATAGAACCATGGAACTATCATCTAGTAATCTGACCTGCTATCAATATGGAGCCTGAGTTGAAGAAGACCATCATCTACAAGTTTCTAGTGTCAGAGTTAGGACCTTTATTTGGTCTGATTTCTATGGCTGGTCTTGGAATTCTTGAAGATTTTAGAAAAGATTATGGGAGAATTCTGAGCCTTGTCTACAAAGTTATAAACTACGAACAAGGGGATATCCATGCTTTGTTACCGTTTTATAACCCTCCATTACGCTGCTTCACCATCCAGAATTATGTCCTTGTGCCTGCTTTGGAAGAGTTCGCTTTCATTTTGGGGATTTTGGTCCGAGATGAAGTGTCATTCTATCATACAGAACAAGAGTCTGGCCTGGAGAAATTTCCCAATGCTCTTTATTTGAGAAAGTCTGACTTGGTGGATAATTTGGTTCATAGAAATGGAATTTCCGACTTCACCTTATCTTTATTGGTGGGAAAAGCTCAGAAATATACGAAAGAAGGTAGTTGGGTAGTTTTCAACGCTGTCTTGGCTCTATGCATATATGGAATTGTATTGTTCCCTAATATACTGATTTCATTGACATGGATGCTTTCGGAATTTTTGTTTCAAAGAATCTGGTACCCACTCTTCTCGGAAACCTATATCACTCAGTGCACTATAAGAATGAAAAGAGGAGAGGGAAGATTGTTTCTTGTTGTACGTCGCTTTTCCACAAGTGGTTTATAGATCACCTTCCTCGTGTTAGAGCTTTTGTCGATACAAGGGTTACATATGAATGGTTAAAGAGGATTATGGGTTTAGATGTTAAAGATATCGTTTGGTTTAATCGATATCTGCTTGGCATGGAGATCATCTTTAGTTGTGGAAGCTTTCCCAATGTACCTCTGATAGGGAGAAAAGGGGGAATTAATTACAACCTTTCTCTTGCTGTTAGAAAATTTGGATACACTTTGAGAGGACCCCTGAAGAAGGAGGAAGTGCAGGAATCTCTGTACTTCATAGGCGTAGCTGACTATGATATTCTAGCAAGAATAGAGGAAGCATGGAGAAGAGTTCATAAGAAGGGAAAACTTTCTTTGGGCAAAGGTGATTGTAGAGCTTACGACCCCTACGTAGAATGGATTCAAAAAAGGGTGGAGAAGATTTTGTTTCCTTTTCCGGTTGAAGAACCCTTGTACTCGTTGATGGTTGGCATTCAGAGATACAATAAACTATGGGCAGAAAAGGAAGAATTTCGTAAAGAAAATGAAGAGCTGAAAAACGAATTCAGTCAACTAAAGAGTGATAAGAATGAAGTTGTTTACTTAGAAAAGTTAAATACAAAAGATTTTTCTAAGGTGGAAAAGGATTTAGTTGAAGAGATCCGAGTGCGAGGACGAGTTGGCCAAGATTTGAAAAGTACTGATAGTATCCTTAAGCATAAGAAGAAAGAACTAGATAAAGCTTACTTGGAAATATCTAAGTTCAATGATCAATGGAATGCTGCATTAACTGCTAACAATGGAAGGGAGGATGAACTTCATAGACAGATTGACAGATTGAAGATACAACTCAAAGTCAAAGATGAAGAAGTGTCAACAGAATCATCCCGCAGGTATGCGAGTGATCAGAAACTACAAGAAACCTTGTTAGCATTGGAGGAGCTCAAGGTGAGGGCAGAATTGAAGAAACCAAGACTTGAAGATGCCTTTGGAGAGGATGCTTGGGAGGACTATGTTCAAGGCTTGAAAGATGTTATCCGCAGAAGAGACCTTATCATACAGGAGTTGATTACAAGACCTGAACATCCAAACACAAAGGAGCTGCTAAAAGAAGTTCATAATCATCACAGGAGTGACAGTGGTTGAAGAAAGTTATCTAATACAGTATTCCAGTAGTATTTATTTCTTCCTTGTCCTATATTTTGGCCATCACCAGGTTTGTTGGATGGGGTCGTAGGATTGTATGCAGCTATATTTCCTCATAATGTTTTGTATATGTTGACTTTCATTCTCATTTTATTTATGAGAGAGGCTTGTAATTCTTCCATTCCTTTCTCCTGTTTTGTTATTTATTTGTGGAACTAGAATCAAGGGGAAGATCTCCCTGAATCACATAGCGGGTGTTCTTGGAGCCTTCAATCTTATCTCTGCTTGGTTTTCTTCAACAATTAATAGGATTGGAGATCCAGTATTCTATAAGTATTCTACAAGAGGGAATCAACAAAGAGTTATGAATCAAGTACAGCAGGAGATGCAGGAGGTCAAGGACAGAATGACATAGTTTATGGAGATGATACAAGGGGTAGCCAATGGACAAGAGCAATTGAGAAGTTTGGTCCAACCACTGATAGCACGGGTGGATGGTAATGGCGTTCTACATGGAGGGACTACTGCTATCCCTCCTCCAGTTGATGGCAATGTTCCTCAGGTCAACGATATTCCAACTGTAGTAATCAGGGAGGAATTCACATAGCTGGTACTGGAGGCAGTGTGGGCACTGTGCATAGAGCCGCAGGCCCCCATTGGGAAGAGGATGATTAAGAGGATGTATTTTCAATGACAGATTTGGATATGGGTTTCCCCATAGAAGCTGATAAGAGGTTTAAACTGCTTGAAGAAAAGATGAAAGCCTTGGAGAACCAAAATTCTTTGGGACTCGATATGTCGGATCTGGGGCTGGATCCAGGAGTCAGGATTTCCCCAAAGTTTAAAGTACTAGATTTAGATAAGTACAAAGGGACGACATGTCCTAGATTACACCTCAGGGCTTATTTTCAAAAAATGTCAACATACTCGGATGATGAGAAACTTTTGATGCATTTCTTTTAGGACAGTCTGTCGAGTCCTTCTTTGGAGTGGTATATGGGTCTAGAAAGGATGCATATAAGAAGCTAGAGAGAATTGGGAGAAGCATACGTACGTCACTATCAGTACGACAACTACTTGGTGCCTAATAGGGTACAATTGCAAAATTTGTCACAAAGGAATAATGAAGGTGTTATACCCCAAATTTTACCCTTAGATTATTAGGTTCTTTTCGCATCTCATATCATCCTGCATCGCATTTTAACTGATCGCTAACCAGTTTGTCCAGTCTATTGGTTTTTTTTACAGGAAAATCACGATGTATGCGATTTAATCTATGAAGGGCAAAAGAGATTTCTTTGAACTCAACAGTTACGTCAGATTTAAATTGTGCAAGATGATTAATTATCGAGTTCAGAGTTTAAAACGTCAAAGCTTGATCAAATAATTTTAATTGGATGAATTTAATCAGACGAATTTATTTAGATGAGTTTCATCAGAGGAATTTAGTCGATTGAATTTAATCGGATGATTTTGATCGGTAGAATGTAATCGAGCGAATTTAGTTGCTTGAGTGTAAGCGGGTGAATTTACGCGGAGAAATTTGATCAGGAATTAAATTCAGTTTAGTAAGAAAAATGGAATTTGTTTATTTAAATTCTATATTTTTTTATTACAATGTGCAAAGCCAATTACAATTCCAAATTATTTTCTAATTATTTTCGAATTTTTCGGACCCGACAATAATTTGTCCAATTAGTTTCCAAGAGAGAGAAAAGGTGATTTTTTTGAAAAAGTGCTTTTTGGAAAAGTGTTTATTTGGGAAAAGTGATTTTTTTTGTTTTAGTCAAACAAGACTTAAGACATCCAAAATCTATAGAACCAAAGTGGATATCCAAATCCACCAAGGAAAAATGGATATCCAAGTTCAGAAACAACTTTCCCAAAATCCTCGCCACCAAACGGGGTCAAAGCCAGTAGAAACAACTTTCCCAAAATTTTAGCAAAATAAGGTCAAAGAAATCAACTCAGCCATGAAAATTGCAACAACTAGCATGCCTAGGCCCAAGAAAACAAGTATTATATAAACAGCAGCCTCACCATCAGTTCAGGAAAAAAAGAAAAAGAAAATCCAGAAGGGGGAAGAAAAAGGGAAGTTCAATCAGCAGAAAAATAAGGAAAAAGAGGCGAAAAACAACCAACTCAAATCGCTTCAAACCTCGCGAAAAAGGTGAACAATTTTGATACTAACTGGTTTTTTTTCCGTTTACTTTGTGTTTTCAGAATCCTACCGGAAAGAGCAAGAATGGTGGGAGGAATGAACGAAAAGCTTCAAAAGAACAACAATGGAGAAGCTGCGCCGCCCATGCCTCAAAGAAGAAGAAGAAGGGTTATAAAAAACCTAGTAACAAATGCTCAACGTTTGACCGCCCCTCCCCCATTTTTATTTCAATTGCTTTATATTCTTTTTTCTTTTTCTTTATTTCATTATTTTATTATTATTATTAGTAGTATTATTTTATATTTTTATAGTTTAAGGAAATTAGATTCATTAAAACCATTCATTCATTTTTATTGTAACTTTATATTTTGGTTTAATTAGGTTGATAAAACCTTTCGTAAAGTTAAAACCTTTTTTATTATTTTTATTTTACAATTTAGTTTAATTAGGTTAAATTAAAACCTTTTTTAAGTTAAAACTATTTTTTAAAATTAAAATCTTTCTTAAACTAAAACTCTTTTTTTAAGATTGTTTTTTAAAAAAATCAAAACCCTTTGTTAAAATTAAAACCCTTTTTTAAAACCTTTTCTTAAAGTTAACTAGAAACCTTTTTTAAAAATTGATTTGAACATTTCTTTAAAATTCAACATTCCTCAATTGAAAAAACATTTTTTTGAAAAAATAAGATTTTTATTAATCCATTAAAATTAGGGAAAATTAAAAATTAACATTTTAAATTCAAACTCTTTTTTTGTAAATTCCTCATTTAGTGTTAAATCCCTTTCCTAAAATCGTCTAACGTTGCGCTTTCAATTTCACATTGAACCTTGCCGGTTATTCTCGTATAATTTTTATGTCGGTCCATTCATTGCTTTCTCAGTTGTACTATTATAATACTTCATTTTTCATATTTCATTTTATGATTGTAATTTACGCGAGGATATTGTCGCTTTGCAATTCCCTTACTTTCCTCATTTTATTTTCTTTGGGTTGTAATTTTTGCGAGGATATCGTCGTTGTGCAATTCCTTTACCGTTTTCGTACATTTCCCGTATTTTCATACTGCCGCTTAATCGTATTTTCATTATTTTATTTACCGTTAAATCCCTTCCGAAGGAATAAGTCTAGCCGTTTGACCACCGCGTCAATAGTCCTTTACCTTTGACTTTTTCACCGCTCAAAGCCTAATTGCATAGGTGTCCCGCCGCAGACCAAATTACCCTTTACCCTAGCATTAGGTTAAGGAGTCTCCGCACTCCGTTTTAGGTTTCCCTCCGTGGAATACCTAGTTTTATCCTTTTTAATTTAACTCTTTACAACGTAGAGATTGGAGTCACCGCACTCCACGTAAGCGCTTCCTTAAAAACGCTTATTCCCCATTGAAACCTTGACCACAGTCAAGAAGTTTCTAACCTCCCTTTCGAGGGGAACTACAATTACTCTGATTCCATCCCCTACCTCAAATACGTAGGCACAAGATGCGAATATTGGTGAGTAAACTTAGGACTAACCCTTAGGTCTCTCTGTCACTTTTAATCCTTAGCAATATACCCTTAAAACAGATAATAAAGTAAATAGTAAAATTTAAACAAAAGGTTCATGTATAGTACTACAGAAGTTTAGGATGCTAATACCTTCCCTAAGCTTAACCAACCTCTTACCTAGAGCTCTCCCTGCATTGTTTACGATGCAAAAATTAGGTTTTCCTTCATTTGACATTTTCCTTCGGATAAATCAAAGATCGGTTGTGAACTAAAGATGTGATTCAAATTAATTAATAATTTGATATCCTATTCTCACTGCAACAGAAAATGGCGACTTCACTGGGGACAGACGCGACGAGCAAACACACACTGAATCAGACAAGTTGAAGTGATTATCAGTTTATCTATAACAGACGGTTTAATCTAGGGCAGTTTACTTGAAGAATCCCCAGGCAGCTGTCCATCCTTCCTACCAAGGCCGTCCACTTTATACAGTTTAGAAGTGTGGCGGAGATGTGTTCAGTAGTAACATCTTTAGTTCCGAGCAGAATGACATTGATTTTCGTGTTGAGGAATCAGTTCTTCAGTCTTGTCATCTCACCAAAAGGGTCGAGCCTTATCGTCAGCATTGGCATTTGCATTTGATCATATATCATTTGTATAATTCATATCATGTGCATATCATAAGTGTTTCATCCTCATTTGCATTTATCCTGAGGTCGTGGTGTTAGTCATGTCTCACCTTGTGGTCAAAGTCCAACTCACTTGGCACATACCAACAGATTTTATCATGTATATCTAACGTTCTTCCAAATATGACATATTTCTTATCCGATTGTTTTTCCAAATATGTTTGTTCCTCTTACACCTAATACCACTCCCAGATATTGTGATTATACCTTTCATTCAAAGTCATTATTGGATGTCTGGTATCCTTTTATCCACTTCCATTCTTGGATGTCACCCTTATTTAGGTTTTCTCTCTCTGATGTTTTTCCAGATCGAGTCTTTGTTCTGATGTTCTTCCAGAACTTATCTGATGGTTTTCCAGATATCCCCTTTGATTCTGATGTTTTTCTGGAATCTGTCCGATGTTTTTGTGGATACGGTTCTCTCTGATGTTTTCCAGAGTGAGTTTTTGTTCTGTTGTTCTTCCATAACTTATCTGATGATTTTCTAGATATTCCCTTTGATTTTGAGGTCTTTCCAGAATCTATCCGATGTTTTTTCCGAATCTGTTTCTCCTTCTGATGTTTTTCTAGATTGAGTTTTGGTTCTGACGTTCTTCCAGGAATCCTTTGTTGCTTATCTGATATTCTTCCAGATATGCCTTCAAACTCATCCCGTACATTTAATGCTTCCCTAAATGTTTCGGATATACCTTCAGAGACTTGTCTTCATCTCATGCTCTTATAGATGTTTTCATTTTGTTTCTGGATGCAGCCCAGAGTTTATTCGATGTTTTTCCGAGTGTCTCTGGTGTGTTTCAGAGTTCATTCGATGTTCTTCCGAATGTTTCTGATGTTTGTTTCTCCCTGTATATTTTCCGATGATTCCTGAAGATCCTGCTCATCTCTTCGTTTAAAGGAATGTCCCGAAAACTCCAACACTTGTCGTTTACCTGATCCTACCACCGTGTGGATCCTGTGTTACCTTGTCATCTTAGAGTGTCAGCCGGTCATGCTTGAATCTTTTGTGAAATGTGATAATATGTGATAGGGACATCATGATCAAGCTCATATAGGAAATCAGTTTGATATAGGACTGTGCTACAAAGTTATTCCTTGTAGGAGGGTTTGATATTTTCATGATAGAATTTAAGAATGTTTTTAAACAACAAAGTTATTCCTTGTAAAATGAAGAAGAACAGAAGATTCGCAGTATGGAGAAGAAGCATAAGTTGTTACAATGGACACAAGTTTGAGAAGAAAGAGAAGTTGTTGCAATGAAGAAGGAGGTAATGTTGTAGTATAAAATGTCTTTTAGAAGTCCCACATTGATTTTTGTATAAGACATAAAATTGTTTATAAAACTGAAACAAATACAACAATTCAATTGTGGGTTAGAAAGATGGACCAAAGACATGAACCAATAACTAAAAGTCCAAAGAGTTCATTTAAAATTTTGATTAATTAATTATAAAAATTAATAATAAAATGTTAATCATTAATTAATTAATTAAAATAATATTAATAAGTTAATTATCATAGTCAATAGAAAAACTCTTAAATTAATTTTTTTAAAATGATCTAGCATTGACACGTCATCTTAGATAGTGTCACATCATTAAAAAAATTTAAAAATTGAAGAGGGGACTAAAATCAAACTCAAAACTTAAAAAATAGATTAAAATCGTAATTTTTAAAATGGAGAAATCAAAATCCAACAAAATATAAAATAAGGGGATCATAGTTGCAATTAAGTCTATAAAAAAATTATTTTTTTACTATTCATTTAGATTACTACCACGTGATTATGTGTCTTATTCTAGCCTTCTTAGTAGGTGAAGAGAGTGACTACTAATAATCCTAGAGTAGGTGACACATTAATACTTGTAGGAAGGGAAGAAAACAAACTACATGTGATTTTATCCTCTTGCATTTTTTCATCTTTTGAGGCAATTATTCTCTAGGATTTTAATTAGTAGAATTTCGCCAAACGTTGAAAGTGGATCCATATATGGTAATCCGTACATACTGATTTATTAAATACTTGTGCTAGTTATACATTATTTCAAATTAATAATAAGATAAAATCCACGAAATATTTTCGTATAAATATGATTTATCTTTTTATAATTGTTATTGCACAAACACAAATTTTAGAAGTGATTGTACTTTGACAGTGAAAGGACTTAAGTCAGTAAGAATAATCCAAGAATAACACAAGTCATTAGGGTGAAAGGGTGCCACCTAGACCACTAACACTTTTATTAAATATTTGATAAATCAAATATATTTTAGGAATATTGATGAACGGTTAATTTTTATAATTAATCTATAATTATAAATAATTCATATGTTATAATTAATTATTAAAATTAATTGTAATAATTCGTTTTTATTTTTGTTAAATAATTATAAATCAGTTATTAACCGATTATATTTATAATTAATTTTATTTTAAAATCATTTTTTTATAGAATACTTTGTTTAAAAAAATTATTTTTTATTTTAAGAAAAAATATTTATTTTCAAAAAAATTTTAATATTGAATTGTTTTTGTTTTAAGAAATATTTTTTTTATCTATGATAGCAAGAATTTAGTTCTATGTTATAGCAACAATTCAAAATAAAGCACTAAATTTTGAATTTTGTTTCAATTGTGTTAACATGAAACTCAGTTTGTTCGTAACATGAAACTATGTGTTAAGAACTGAATTTTGAATCTATGTTATAACAAAAAAATTTCAAAATAAAGCAACAATTTAAAATAAAGCAACTAAATTTTAAGCAACATGAAATTATTTTTTATTTTAAGAAATTTTTTTTAATAACAGTTTTTGTTTCAATTTTATTTTTTTATATATAAAATTTAATTAATTTGATTTTTATTTTGGATATGGATGTCCAAATTATGGATTTGGTTAAAATCATATTAATAATATATCAAAAATATGGATTTGCTTAAAACCATACTAATAATTAACCGGTTTTTAATAACTAGATTTAGATATGGATAATTTAAATAACCGGTTTATTTGAGCATCTCTACATATATCTTTATATTACATAATTTTAAAAATACTCTAAAATATATATATATATATATATATATATATATATATATATATATATATATATATATATATATATATATATATATATATATATATATATATATATATATATATATATATATATATATATATATATATATATATATATATATATATATATATATATATATATATATATATATATATATATATATATATATATATATATATATATATATATATATATATATATATATATATATATATATATATATATATATATATATATATATATATATATATATATATATATATATATATATATATATATATATATATATATATATATATATATATATATATATATATATATATATATATATATATATATATATATATATATATATATATATATATATTGATCTGGTCCTGATCAGGAGGAATCACGGACTGGCCACACACCGTTGGGCTATTATCTGTTTGCCGGGGTGAGAACGAGGAGGGGGGGTGTACCTGCAAAGCACTCCGACGCCCAAGTAAGAAGTTGGACAGAGAGGAAGCAATAGTACAGAAAAGGGGGCCAGAAGAGTTCCCTGACCCTCTTGAGGAAGAGGGTATTTATAGGGAGACCCCAGCGCTGGGCCAACGGTCATTCGAGGTGGGCCGGACGACCAGGCCCAACCCTAATGACTGCTAGGGCTTACGTGGCGTAGTGAAGACCAGGACATGGTCTTCGCCCTAGTTCAACCGCTCCTAGGTTTCCGGAAAGTGGGTTTGACCTGCTCTTTCGGAGGTGGGCGGTTGGCCGATGACGTGTCCCCGCGGAGGGGAGCACATGGAGAACGTGCGCCGAGCACGTTATTCTCCCGCGGAGGGAGCCCGGGTAGTCTTGCGCGTCCGGCGTGACGGACGACAAAAGGGATGCGGTGCGATGGCTTGTGCCCGGCGGACGGTCCTGCTCGTCCGAAGGGGCGCGTGCCAGGTGTGCCCAGTTCGCCTGTTGGGCCGTATTTGGTATTGGGCCTGCCGAGGTGAGGCCCATACCGGAACAGGAGCCCCCCAAGTCGAAGCTCTGGGGAAGAGCGAGGACTTAAGGTCGTCATGTCTGGAGCGGGGACCCGTGCGAAGGGCTCCGGTCGTCGGTAGAACGGGGAGGAGGCAGATGAAGGGACGCGACTGTCAGGTTGCCTCCACGTGTCTTGCGTTAAGCGGTCGTAGGGGCGGCTAACCTATGTCATTAATGAGCCTAGGGTCGCTTCGAGTCTCGCGCCGGGTTATAAATATGGCGGTCCCCGCTCATTCTGTTACTTTTCTCCCTGTTGATCTTTCATCGTCTCTGCTCGTCCGCCGATCAACGCCGTGCCATTCGCTTTTTTTCTTCCGTCCGCCGCCGTTACAAGTGAGTTCCTCTTTTCCCTCTCTTTTATTTCCGTCGTCTAACTGGGACGTGTGGTCGGGGCGCGATGAACGCCCCGAGGAGGGATGCGAGTTCCGCCGCGTCTGGCGAGTTTTCCGATGGATGTCCCGGGGACGGTAGGCTAGTTCCGATGAATGCCCCGAGGACAGGAGCTTTTTCTGATGAATGCCCCGAGGACGGGGGCTTTTCTCCGATGAATGCCCCGAGGACGGGGGCTTTTTCTGATGACTGCTCCGGGGAGAAGTATCTTCTCCGACGGCCGTCCCGAAGGGGCTGAGGGGTCGTTCTTCGATCCCCGAGGAGGGTAGACGGGGAGCGAATGTCTGCTCGTCGCCCCTCGGCCTTTGTCGCCCTTTCACTTGACTTGCGGTGGAAGGGTGGATTTGATCCTGGCTATCGAATTCACCGATGTCCTCTGCTTTCAGGTGTAGATGTCGGCTCTGGTGCCGGGGATAATGGTTGAAGATAATGAACCCGAGGTCCCGGAGTATGACGACGGGCGTATCTCCTCGCCCGAGGAGTGGGCGGCCGAGGAGCCACTTACCATCCCCTCTTGTTTTGTGGTCGACCCGTCCGACGTGTACGCCACGGTCGAGGACACGCCGCTAGGAGAGACGCAGCACTGGCAGGTATATCGCCCGAAAGAGCACCACCGGATCTGTTCGCGCTATGGGCGGAAGATGTTCCCGATGTACGAATTTTATTTTAAAGAAGCTCGGCTCCGGTTACCGTTTTCTGCCTTCCATCTGGGGCTTTTTGACTGGCTGCGTCTTGCCCCGTCTCAGCTGCACCCAAACGCTTTGGCCTTCATCCGGGCTTTCGAGGTGGTGTGTTTCTACCTCTCGGTGGAGCCGACGGTGCCGTTATTTTTCCGCATCTTTCATTTGCAGCGGCAGACGGTGCGAGGTCGTCACGGATGGGTCTCTTTCAAACAATCGACCAAAATTTTCAAAGCGTATAGCGATTCTGTAAAAGACTTCAAAGGTCGGTTCTACCTCGTCAAACCGATCACGCAGCATGGTTCGGACACTCTCTTTGACGAGGGCGAGCGCACGGTAGATGGCCAGCGGTTCCGTGCGTGGCTTCCCAAGATACATCTACTGTGGACCTCGGAGCATTTCAGCCGAGGGACGGATAGGTATATCGTCCGGGCGGGGACCCTCGAGGAGAAGGACATGGCCGCTTATTTGAAAATAATTGCTTTTGTGCGGTCACTCCCTCCGTCGAAGCTGGTGACGCCCGATGGTCGGTACATCCTTGACGCCCAGGGGAACATACGCACCAAGAAGCGTTTGATAAATACCAAGACTTTGCTCGGCTGCGCGACCGGGGCGGCCGCTCTGGATTATCTAGGTAGGGATGTTCGTTTTCCCTCGTGGTCGGGGTTTTTGGTCGTCACTAACCTATTTCTTTGTTTTTGCAGCGAATATGTCTACTGTCGACGAGCGGGTGAAGCAGTTGCGTGCTGCCAGGAGTGCCGGGATCCCGAGGACGAGGGTGAGTCAGCTGGTCGGTCAGGAGGTCGCAACGCACGGGGGTCAAACTTCGTCCTCGTCGCCTCAAGAGAGCCAATCTCCTGTGTCTCAAGGAATATCGAAGAGGCAAAGGTCCGAGGAGCCTCGGGTGGTGGATCTGACGGTCGGCGCCGTCGAGGAAGGTTATGTTGTCCCTCCCTGCCACCAGCACCCGGGCTATTTTCATGGTGCCCGTTCCCCCACTGTTTCCGCCGGGGAGGTGAAGGCTGTTCGCCAGGCTGATCGGGAGGCCCGTCGGCGTGTCCTGGCTGAGGACTTGGCCGCGATGATGCGGACGTTTACGACGGCTCTCGTGCTGAACGAGGAGGGCTGCTTCGCTGCTGAGCTGTCCAAACTGCAAGGGGATCTCACTTTCACGCAGTCGCGGTTGGCCAAGCTCACTGAGGAGTTGGAGAAGAGCCAGAAGGATGCTGCCGAGGAGCGGAAACGGGCAGAGGGTGCTGAGGGGAAGGTGACTTTGCTGGAGGAGAAGCTGGGGGCAGCGACGGCCGAGGTGCAGGCGCTGAAGGTTCGTACGGAGGTTTTGGACAGCGCTGTTCGTCCAGCCGAGGACGAGACTGATGGGGATCGGCGTTTGATTACTCGTGCTGACTTGATCGCCCGTATTCGGGTGTTGGAGAGCGATTTTCTGGAAGCCGTTGAGGTCGGGTTCAAGAATGCGGTCGAGCAGATTCAGGTCGCCAACCCTGGTGTCGAGCTGGTCGTGGACGGGATAGGGCCGTACCACGAGATTGTTGACAGGAGGGTGATCGATCCTTATTTTGTTATCCCCGAGGAGGAAACCGTGGCTGCTGACCGAGCGGACGAGGAAGCATAGGTTGCCGGGCCTGCGTGCTCGTTGTTTTTGTGGCCTGCGTGCCGGTGTTTATCTTTTGCTTTGGGCCTGCGTGCTCGTTTTTGTACTATTGACTACTGGGCTGGTGCCCGCTTTTGTTAAATATATTTATCATGGATTTTCTAAGTGTGCGCTCGTTATTTGCATGTTGTTTTATGCTCGTTTTTCGTATTTGTTCGAATGCCTTTGATGTGTATGACATTTCTTGTAGATTTTCTAAGTGTTCGCTCGGTGTGTTTAGCTCGACAATTTGTTACCGGTAGTGTAGGGGACTGGCCGGTTTGGCCGGGGATGTAGCCGGGCCGTTTCGGGGGTAGTTTTCCCCGGGGCGTGGACGGCCCATCGCGAGCTGGGTGTCCTGCCTGTTTTGGTACGGCGGCGAGGAGCCTCGGTCGAGGTATTCCCTGCCGAGCAAGGCCTTCTGCCCGCGCACACGAGAGGCAGGGCTTGCTTTCTTTGGTCGTTGGTGGACGCGGGGGTGTGCGGTGGTACCATGTCGCCCCCCCAGTGGTCGGGACGATGGGTCGTCGCGGGCAATGTGTTAACTGTAGTATCGCTTAAGCTTCGCGGCGTTCCATGGTCGAGCTAATTGTTCACCGTGCAGGTTTTCGAGGTAATAGGCCCCATGCTCCGTTTTGTCCCGGACTCGGTACGGGCCTTCCCAGTTCGCCGCCAGTTTGCCCTCGTGGGAGTCTTTCTGGTTTCTGCGTAGAACTAAGTCGCCAGTTTGAAAATCGCGTTTTATGACTTTGTGGTTATGGCGAAGTGCGACTTGTTGCTTCAGCCGGGCTTCTCGGAGGGCTGCTCCTGCGCGGATTTCTTCGACGAGGTCGAGCTCTTCTCGGAGGGAGCCATCGTTGTCGTCGGTGTCCAGGGGAGCTTCCGTTCGTCTGGACGGTTCGCGGATTTCGACCGGTATCACGGCCTCGGTTCCGTACGTGAGGCGAAATGGGGTCTCCCCTGTGGTTGAGTGAGGAGTAGTACGGTATGCCCAGAGGACGCTGTGGAGTTCTTCGACCCATGCTCGTTTGGCGTCTCCGAGGCGTCGTCTGAGTCCTCTGAGTATAACTCTGTTCGCCGACTCCGCCTGGCCGTTCGTCTGAGGATGTTCGACCGAGGCGAAGTGATGTTTGGTCCCGGGGTTGGTGACGAAGTCGCGGAAGTTTTTGTCTGTAAATTGTGTGTCGTTGTCGGTGACGATGGCGAGTGGTACCCCGAACCTGGCGAGGATGTTGCGTTTGTAGAATCGGAGTATGTTGTGGGCGGTGATTTTGGCCAGAGCTTCAGCCTCGATCCACTTGGTGAAGTAGTCGACTCCCACGATGAGGTACTTGTTCTGGTATGAACCGAGGGGGAAGGGTCCGAGGATATCCAGCCCCCACCAGGCGAACGGCCATGGAGATGAGAGGGAGGCGAGGTCGGTTGGGGGGGCGAGGTGCATGTCTCCGTGTCGTTGACACTTATCGCACCGCTTGACGTGCTCTTTCGCGTCGGACTGCATTGACGGCCAGTAGTAGCCCGCGCGTAGGGCCTTGCGCGCCAGGGATCTGCCGCCGAGGTGCTGTGCGTTGATACCTTCGTGGATTTCTTCTAGAACGGCCGTACTCTGGGATTTGTCTATGCATTTGAGGAGTGGGATTGCGAAGCCTCGGCGGTACAGTCGTCCCTCGAGGAGGACGTACGAGCAGGCCCGTCGTTTCGTTGCGTTGGCCTCGCTAGAGCTGGCCGGCAGACGGCCGGTGCTGAGGTAGGTGTGGAGGGGGGTCATCCAGCAGTCCGCGTCTCCAATGGCGTTGATGTCAAGGGGTGTGGTGGTCGGGCTGGTACTTGGTTGGGACAAGATTTCTTGAATGACCGATTTGTGACCGCCTCGTTTCTTGGTGCTTGCTAGTTTGGAGAGGATGTCGGCGCGGGCGTTCTGCTCCCGAGGAACGTGCTGAATTTCTGCTGAGTCGAACCCTCGTAGTTTTTCATTGATGAGCGCGAGGTATCCGGCGAGGGTGTCATTTTTTGCTTGATATTCGCCTCGGACTTGCGAAGCGACCAGCTGGGAATCCGTGTAGATTCGGATGTCCCTGGCTCCCAGGTCGGATGCTAGGCGAAGGCCGGCGAGAAATGCTTCGTACTCGGCCTGGTTGTTGGTCGTTGGGAAAGCTAGCGTGAGGGAGACTTCGATGACCGTACCCTCGTCGTTATCGAGGACGACGCCGGCGCCGCTTCCCGTAGAGTTGGAGGAGCCGTCCACAAAGATGGTCCAGAGGTGGTTCCCGGTGGTAGGGTCGGGGGGCGTGGTCATCTCGGCGACGAAGTCAGCCAAAGCTTGAGCCTTGATGGCGTGCCTGCTCTCGTATGTGATGTCGAACTCGGAGAGCTCTAGCGACCATTTCAGCATGCGCCCAGCCATGTCGGGGCGGCCGAGTAGCTGGCGGATGGGTTGGTCGGTGCGGAGCACGATGGTGTGCGCTAGAAAATAATGTCGGAGTCGGCATGCCGCTGTTACGAGGGCCAGGGCGACTTTCTCGATCAGCTGGTATCGGGCCTCCGGGCCGTGGAGGGCTTTACTAGTAAAGTAAATGGGCTTTTGTCCTTCCTCGACTTCGCTCACGAGGACTGCGCTGACGGCTTCGTTAGAGACGGCCAGATACAAATACAGGGTTTCGTCCGTCGCGGGGCGCGTCAGTACTGGCGGTTCGGAGAGGACGCGTTTGAGGTGGCGAAGGGCTTTCTCACATTCGTCCGTCCATTCGAACTTGGTCTCTTTCCTGAGCAGTTTGAAGAACGGGAGGGCGTGTTGGGCCGATCTCGCGATGAATCGCGAGAGGGAGGCTAGCACGCCGTTGAGGGACTGGATGGCACGCTTCGTGGTCGGCGTGGTTATATTGGAGAAGGCGTGGCATTTGTCCGGATTGGCTTCGATCCCCCGTTCGGTCAAGTAGTAGCCGAGGAATTTACCGGCGCAGACGCCGAAAGTGCATTTCTCCGGGTTAAAACGCATGCGACATGATCTCGCGGTCTTGAAGACCTTCTGGAGGTGTGCTGCGTGGTCGTCTTCCGCGCCGAATTTGACGATCATGTCGTCCATATATACTTCGAGCATGTCCCCGATTTCGTCGCGGAAGACGTGGTTCATCATCCGTTGGTACGTGGCCCCGGCGTTTTTGAGGCCGAAGGGCATCACGTTGTAATAGTAATTGCCCGATGCTGTCATGAAGGCCGTGGCCTGTTTGTCGTGTTCGGCCATCGGGATCTGGTTGTATCCCGAGTATGCGTCCATGAAGGACAAGAGTTTGAAGCCCGCCGAGTTGTCGACGAGCTTGTCGATATTGGGGAGGGGGTAGGCGTCCTTAGGACATGCCCGGTTGAGGTCAGTGTAGTCAACGCACATGCGCCATTTTCCATTATTCTTTTTAACAAGTACAACGTTGGACAGCCAGGTGGAATACCGGGCTTCCGAAATAAAATTTGCCTCTAAGAGGTCTTTTACAGCTTGTTCGGCTGCTGCCGATTTTTCGGGGGACTGGCGGCGTCGGCGTTGTACCACGGCCTTTGCGGTCGGGCTGATGGACAGCTGGTGGCAGGCGACCTCAGGGTCGAGTCCCGGCATTTCCGCGGCGCTCCAGGCGAAGAGGTCGGCGTTCTCGCGGAGGCAGGCTTGGAGCTGTCGTTTCGCGAGGTCGGGGAGTCCTGCGCCTACCCTCACGGTTCTGGTCGTGTCGTCCCCGAGGGGAATGAGCTCGAATTCGCCATCCGGGATGGGGCGCGCTGGATGCGGGGGCTGCTCGTTGGCTTCGTTAGTCTTTTTCTTGTCGAGCTCGTCGGTGAAGCGACTGTCGAGCTCAACTGATCCGACCAGCTCTGTTGGTTTGTCCTTTGGCGTGGCGCTTGGCGCTTTCTTTTTGGTCGGTGGAGCGATGGAGTTGAGGCCTTTCAGCGCGGCTTCGAAACACCTTCGGGCAGCTTCGATGTCGCCGTTGAGGGTGACCACGGCTCCCCTTCTCGTGTAATATTTCATCTTCAGGTGGACGGTGGAGGGTACCGCGGTGAGTTCTGCTATCGTCGTCCTGCCCAGGATGCAGTTATATAGGGACGGGCATTCGATGACTAAGAAGCGGACGTTGATGTCTCTGGCCGTTTCCTCTTCCCCAAAGGTGACTTTCAGTTCCACGTATCCCCAGGGTCTCGTCGTCGTCCCGTTGAACCCCTGGAGGTCGGAGCCCACGTAGGGCGAGAGGTTGGATTCGTTGAGCTGGAGAGTTGTGAACAAATGTGAGTACATTATGTCAACCGAGCTCCCTCCGTCGACGAGGAGGCGCCTGACGTCGAAGTTTGCCATTCGTGCACGTATGAGCAAGGGTATGTTGGAATTGGGAGATCCCCCGGGTAGTTCCTCGAGGTAGAATGTGATCGGGTTGGAGCGGCCTCGGAATCTGTCGAGCGTGCTCATCTTGCCGGAGTTGCCCGCGATGAGTTCGTCGAATTTCCTTTTCACAGATCCTATGGACAGACTCCTCGTAGCTCCATCAGAGATGACCATGGCTCTGGGGAAGTATTCCCATCGGCTGGTTGGTCGGATTGGCCCGTCGACTAAGCTGGGTGCTTCGGGGATGCCGAATCCTCTGTTTGCGAACCAATCCTCGGGGCGGCTGACGCACAGCGCGACCTGGAGTCTCTCGCCGTCCTCTGGGGAGGGGAGCTCCTCGATTTTCTTTGCCTCCGGAGCCTCCGACCTGGGTGGTTCACCTCCCCGGGTGTATCGCTTTAGGTGCCCGTCTTTGATTAGGATTTCGATCGCAT
This sequence comes from Lathyrus sativus, assembly GCA_963859935.3. Classification (NCBI taxonomy): domain Eukaryota; kingdom Viridiplantae; phylum Streptophyta; class Magnoliopsida; order Fabales; family Fabaceae; genus Lathyrus; species Lathyrus sativus. The sequence continues at coordinate 94,599,089 of OZ012738.1, read as the reverse complement.
CTTTGAGATGGATGCAGTCTTCCGTTACATGCCCGTGGGTCCTGTGGAACCGGCAGTACTTTGACTTGTCCACGTTGGGTTTGGGCGGCGTTGGTCGTGGAAAACGGACACCTCCCTGCACAAACTCGGTTTTAGCGCATTCGGCCAGTATGCGTTCGCGTGAAGCGACCAAGGCGGTGTACTCGGTGAACCTTCCTGCCGGGCCGCGTGACTCGCGCTGTTCGCGGGGTTCGCGGTGGCGGTCATCCCGACGGCGGTCCCCTCCTCGTCGGTGGCTCGAAGCTCCGTCGTCTCGGTGCCCGCGGGGGGCTTCTCTGTCTCGGGTGTCGCGAGCAGAGTTGGCCGCTTGTGTTTCCTCGAACCGGATGTAATGGGCGGCCCTGTCGAGGAAGTCTTGGAGGGACGTGGGCCGGTGTATGCCTACGGCCTCGTAGAATTTGGAGTCATGGCGCAGGCCTTGCTCCATTAAGTAGCGTTTCATTTCGTCGGAAGTCGTCACCTGTACGGCTTCCTGAGTAAACCTTTCGATGTATTTCCGAAGGGGTTCGTCGGGGCCTTGGATGATCGCCCCGAGGACTGCTTCCGTCTTCGGGTGACGCCGGGACGCTGTGAAGTGTTTGGAGAATAGGTCCTTCAAGACCCTCCACGATGTAACTGATTCGGGCTCCAGGCTTTTGTACCAGGTCATAGCGCCTTTCCTCAGAGTCGTCGGGAAGAGTCTGCATTTAATAGCTCCCCGGACATTACGGTAGTCGAGCATAGCCTCGATGTCTTCCAGATGATCGTCCGGGTCGGAGGTGCCGTCGTACGTTGACAGCGTCGGTGGCTTCTCCATTCCTTGGGGTATGGGGGCTGCCATGATCTCCGGGATAGTGGGGTGCGGTAGTCATCCTCGTCGCTGTGCGCCGGGGATCTCAGGGGAGATGAGCCGTTCGCGGTGTGTCCCGGGTTTCGGGTCCTCGATCTCCGGCCTGAGTTCCCGCCTCGGGGTTCCTCGGTTGGGGTCGCCGCGGCGTTCTGGTTCCTCCCGCGACCGTGCCTTGCCGGGGATCTGGTGCGCTCCCGTGTCGCTTGCGGTCGGCGTCTCTCCAGCCGCGGTCGGCGGTTCCTGAGTCGAGGTGAGGGGCTCCTCGAACCTCCGTTCTGGTCTTCCCGCTGGGGGTACCTCGGGGAGCCGCCGCGTTCTAATGCTCCAATTCTAGCGTTCTGTTGGGACAGCAGCTGGTTCGTCTGGTTGATGGCTGCAAAGAGAGCGGCTACCGTTGGGTCTGCTCCCGCCGGGATGGGAACGGGGTGGAATGCCGGCGGGCTCGGGGGGAGATGGTCGGCATGTAGGGGCCGTTCCTCGGACGATGGTGAGGCAGTTTGCCCGTCCCTTTCGTCGGCTTCATTCAGGCGTGCCGTTCCTACCTGCTTCCCGTTGGTGGCGGTGTTGAGCGCGAGATCGTGCGGAGTGTCATCGCGGCGTGGGCTGGCCATGACCGTGGAGGTTTGGTGAAACTTTTGGTTTTTCTGCTCGGAGTAACGGGGAAGTTTCAGTTTCCCACAGACGGCGCCACTGATCTGGTCCTGATCAGGAGGAATCACGGACTGGCCACACACCGTTGGGCTATTATCTGTTTGCCGGGGTGAGAACGAGGAGGGGGGGTGTACCTGCAAAGCACTCCGACGCCCAAGTAAGAAGTTGGACAGAGAGGAAGCAATAGTACAGAAAAGGGGGCCAGAAGAGTTCCCTGACCCTCTTGAGGAAGAGGGTATTTATAGGGAGACCCCAGCGCTGGGCCAACGGTCATTCGAGGTGGGCCGGACGACCAGGCCCAACCCTAATGACTGCTAGGGCTTACGTGGCGTAGTGAAGACCAGGACATGGTCTTCGCCCTAGTTCAACCGCTCCTAGGTTTCCGGAAAGTGGGTTTGACCTGCTCTTTCGGAGGTGGGCGGTTGGCCGATGACGTGTCCCCGCGGAGGGGAGCACATGGAGAACGTGCGCCGAGCACGTTATTCTCCCGCGGAGGGAGCCCGGGTAGTCTTGCGCGTCCGGCGTGACGGACGACAAAAGGGATGCGGTGCGATGGCTTGTGCCCGGCGGACGGTCCTGCTCGTCCGAAGGGGCGCGTGCCAGGTGTGCCCAGTTCGCCTGTTGGGCCGTATTTGGTATTGGGCCTGCCGAGGTGAGGCCCATACCGGAACATATATATATATATATATATATATATATATATATATATATATATATATATATATATATATATATATATATATATATATATATATATATATATATATATATATATATATATATATATATATATATATATATATATATATATATATATATATATATATATATATATATATATATATATATATATATATATATATATATATATATATATATATATATATATATATATATATATATATATATATATATATATATATATATATATATATATATATATATATATATATATATATTCAAAATTTATTTAATTTAAGGTTAATATCATTTTATCCTTTGTTATATAGACGAATTTTTGTTAAAACTCCTGTAAACTTTTTTTATTTATTTTAAAACTAACATTGTCATATAAAGATTTTTTTGTTTTAGACATGTAAAATTGTTTTTTTAATTAACTTTATCATATGAAAATTTTGTTTTTTTTACCCTATGATTCTAAAACTAACATTGCCATATAAAAATGCCTACTTGGCGCGTATTAAACCGTAACGAAATGAAATTAACGTATCACAATGATGAGATAACAAATCAATAAGTTTTTTAAAATTATTTTTCAACAATTTTAGACTTTGATAATCAATTTTCAATGAAATTAAGAAACAAAAATTGACTATGACGATTTGTCAAACACTTGGTATGCAATAAACACCAAACAAGTTTTTCCTTTGTGTTGTTAATATGAAAATCCAATTGCAAATTTATAGATTGCAATTATGTTAACAAAAACAATTTGAAATATTTCAATGCCGAAGGAATTATAAATATTTGGAAATTCACACATTAAATAAGTTCACAAAATGTAAAAACATTGTTTTTTATTTATTTTATGTGTAAAAATAAAAATGAAAGAAAGAGAGCGCAATTGAATGCAAAATTTATTTATTGATGATAAGTTCATGCTTTTAAAAGCAAAATGGCCCTACAACATGATCGATATGCCTTGGGCAGAGCATAAGATTTCAGGAAAACAAAAAAAAACAGGGAAATACTCTTCCACAAGAGTCACTTTAGGGATTTTCACAATGTTCCAGTTGTTTAGCGTTTGATTGGGTGTTCGTGTTGGATACACCATACACAGCTCTTCAGACACAACATCTTTAGTTTCCAGAAATATGACTTGACCATCATTGAAATGGCCTACACTAGTAAAAATCAATGGAGTTACAAGTCCTTTACCTCTGTCAGAGGTGTTCTTCACTTGCGCTTTATGCTTGCTAGTATAGCCTAGACCGGCACCATTTTTGTTTACTGGCAGTTCTAACACTCTGCCCCATCCCCGAGGGTGTCCTTCTTCAATAACCGTCTTTGCATCCTTCTATGTCACGGTCGAAGACGCAGGTTTTTCATGAATCATATCAATATTAATCACTTCAAAAGCTTGGAATGGAGTTTTGTGCACTTCTCCTTCCACCTCAACATATCGGAAAGAGGCTAAATGGCTTACGAGAACATCTTATTCCCCCTCAATGACAACCATTTGGTTGTTGATCATGAATTTGAGCCTTTGATGAAGAGTTGATGTCACGGCACCAGCTGAATAGATCCATGGTTGGCCGAGAAGACAACTGTAAGTGGGATATATATCCATCACATAGAATGTGATAATAAACGTGTGTGGTCCAATCTTAATTGGGAGGTCAACCTCACCAATGACAGTCCGCCTGGCTCCGTCAAAAGCCTTCATAATCGTCTGACTAGGCTTCATTGTAAGTCCTTCAATTGACAACTTGCATAACGGTTTTTTAGGTAACACATTCAGTGATGACCCAGTATCAAATAGAACTCGGGATAAAATAACATATACACACTCTAAAAAGATGTGCAAGACCTTATTATGATTCTTACCCTCAGGGGGTAATTCCCCGTCATTGAAACTCAGAATACGACCTGAAGCTATGTTTCCCACTACTTCTTCAAATTGCACCACAGATATTTCTTAAGGCACATGGGCGGCTTTCAAGAACTTCAAAAATGCTTCTTGGTGAGCTTTTGAACACATCAGCAGTGATAACATGGAGATCTTTGAGGGAGTTTGATTGAGTTGATCGATCACTTTGTAATCGCTTTTCTGTATAATCTTCAGAAACTCCTCTGCTTCTTCATTAGAAAAATTCTTCTACTTGGAAGACTGCCCCTGTTCAGCGGTAACTTGCTTTCCGACATCTTTGCTAGCAGTACCATCTTGTTAACGGGCGGTGATGTTGGTACAAAAACTCTACCACTCCTGGTGATGCCACCACTCCCAACAATTTTTTCCACTGTCTTCTTCTCTTCTAAGATATCATCTTCCATAACCTTCTGGCCATTAAGAAAGACAGTTTGTCTGTATACCCAAGGAACAACTTTTGTGCTCTCGTACGGAAACGGAACAGGAATTGAAATGACAAGCGGGTTCATCGAAGGTGGAGATATAGGTATTTCAATTGGATCATAAGGTATATCTAGAGGCTTTTTGTCTTGATCATAAGGAAGCACGAGTGATTCATCACATGGGATTTGTAAAGGAACATGAGTCTGACCATACACATTATCCCAGTCTTCTTCATCACAAGTATTTGTCAATGGAGTACAAGCTAGATCATTAGGAAGATTCCATGGTTCATCTTTATCATCGTATGGTATATCCAGTGCATCAAAAGGAATATCGAGGGTGACAACTTCTTCAGTTTTTGAAATTTTTTCTACCACAATCACACCTTGATCAATCAAACTTTGGATACCATTCTTCAGCTCAATACAGTCTTGAGGTTTAATCAAACAAATGTGATAGTATGTTGGACAACCAGGATAAATGTTCTTTAACAAGAGTTGCTCTTTAACAATAGAAAAAGGTGTCTTCATTTTGTCAATGTTTGAAATCAATTGAATCCCTCTAGAGCCTTCAATCATGTTTATGAAGTGATGATGAGAAGGCATGGGATTTGTCTTGATGTTGGGAGTATTTCGGGTAAAATTAATCACTTTCAAGTAAATGAGATCTGGAACAACATACTTTAGAGTTTTGCAATTTTCGATGCTATGGTCTGGAGCGCCATAATGGAACTCGCAGCGCGTGTTGGCATCATATCTAGGGGGAAGGACAACTGGAGGGTCACTCATTTCCCTTATTTGCATTAACCCTCCTTTCAAAAGGTATGGAAGTAACCTGGCATACATTGACGGGACTAGATCGAATATTTTCTTTGGCCTTCGTTGTCTTTGTTGGCCTTGGTACTGGTTCTGACGTGGTTGATATGGTTATTGTTGTCGAACTTGTTGTTGAGCCATAGGTTGGCTAGTAGGGATAAGAAGTGAATGTTGAGGAGTAACAGGAACAATGTGGTGATGAGCTTTTCCTTTTTCCATGGAAGTGGCACTAGCTTCTCCTTCTTTCTTCTTTATGAATCCTTGATATGCTTTCTTAAGTCCGCTCGAGGATCTACCAGTGTTTTGAATTTTCCCAGCCTTCATCAGGCTCTCCAATCTTTCACCGACCATAACAAGTTTGGAAAATATTGTAGAGGTGGTAGACACTAAGCGTTCAAGGATTGGACCTTGCAAAGTTCCCATGAAGATATCAGTTAATTCTTTTTCAAGCAATGGTGGTTGCACCCTTGCAGCTAAACCTCTCCATCTTTGCGCGAAGTCTTAGAAGGATTCACTAGGCTTCTTGGTCAGATTTTATAGCTGCATGTGGTTCAGAGCTATATCAGTATTGTATTGATAGTGCTTTACAAAAGCGTTTGCCAACTTTTTCCAATTCCTAACGTGAGAGCGTCCAAGTTGCATATACCACTCTAAGGAAGCCTCTGTCAGACTGTCTTGGAAGAAATGGATCAGAAGCTTCTCATCATCTGAGTAAGCGGCCATTTTCCTACAATAAGACCTGATGTGGGTCTTAAGACAACTATTATCCTTATACTTCTCAAAAGTTAGAATGGTGAACTTCGGAGGTATTTTGAATCCAGGTACAAGGCAGATCTCAGCAACGTCCAATCCTAAGACATCATGACCTTGCATTTCTCTAACGATTTCTTGCAAAGCGTTGAACTTTTCTTAAAGTCATTATTTTGTTGTCCATAAGCATCCACAACTGAATCCTCACGGGGACTGTAGAAGTCTTCATGGTCATCATAATGAACTGGGGGTGGAAGTGTACTGCCAGGAAGATGAACTACGCCACCGGGTGGAAGAACTGCGCCAACTAGAATGGGGATTGCACCACCTGGGGTCGGAACTGTGCCAACAGGAACTAGGATTGCACCATCTAGGGTTGGGACTGTGCCAGCAAGAATATGAGGGTTGTTAACATTTCTTTCTGCAACTTTCCTCATTTCCTCTTACCCTCTAGCCATATTTTGAATCACCTTCATCAGTTGAGTGATCTGAGCCCTCATGTTCTGCATCTCTTCCCTCATGGAAGTTTGATTTTGTTCCAGCTGGTCCATGAATCTTCTTTGATTATTTCTTGTGTTATAGGAGTGTCGAGAAGTCAGCTTGTCCTACTGCAGAAGGGCAAGTGGTTATGAGGTCGGGCTTTATGGAATGCAAAATGATGCGTATGTACATGCAATGCTTTAAATGATGCTCAAAAAGACTCTCGAGACCTCATGATTATCATCGGTATTATAGTAATGTGATCAAACAGTAAAATGCGCAAATTTGAAACCAAAAGCAACTATTCATTAACTTAAGGGAGGATCAAATACAAATGACTTAACCATTGTTCAATAAGCTGAGTATAAAAGTTTTTGAAACAAAAGAAGGACTAGACAACTAAAAAGTCTTCTTTCGAAGGCGTTCCTAAAGTTTCTTCGACTCAAACATGAATATACCAATCATCTGATCACAGAGCTAAATGAAGTGGTGGACTGAAGGGTGAATATCGTTTCTATCCAAATCTTGAATTGCGTTTTCCAATCTCCTTGGGATATCGCGAATCATGAGATTTTAATGCTCTACCATATCATTATACCTAGCACGATACATGTCTAGAGATATCTGACAATGACTGAGGGACTCCACATTAGTGTCCAACAATTAGTTGAGTTGAGCCTCCTTCTTGAGCCAATGTGAACTATCCATCTTCAAAGCTTCGAAGCGGTCCTCCAAAGAGTGGCCATTTCCTGAGCAATTTCCAACTCTGAGCACTTATTGTTCCATATATTATGAGTGACATATGAAACTCTTAATGCTTCTTCTTTGAGTTGACACTTGTCTTCAGCTAAAGTCAATGCACCTCTTAGTTGTTTCTCAAGATCATCAATATCAACTTCGAGTCTTTCCATAGTCCTCTTTTTTTCAGCAGAAGCTAGTTCACAAAAATGCCATGCTCTTTGTCGCTACTGCGAAAATTGGCGCCGGCTGACAGGAGAGTCGCCACCGTGCGTTATTTATCCCAACAGAGGGAAAGGAAACGCTCGAAGTAAACCTCGCAAAAACACGGGAAAAGGTATGGTCATCGCAACCAAAACCTGGATTCGGGAGTCGGTTACGCAAGGGGAAGGTATTAGCACCCCTCACGTCCGTCGTACTCGACGGGATCCACGCTTGGTGTTTATAAGGAAAAGGGTGTGTTTATCTATCTACGCTAATGGTCAGTCTGAAAAGAAAAGGAAAGGACAGGACTCGACAGAAAATACGCTGTTCTGGGCCTACGTACTCCCTCGTGCAATGGGAAAGTCAGAGTCAACGTAGTTCGACTACCTACGTCTAAACAGGGGGAAGGTTGCTCGCCAGGACATCGCGTCCTGTGCCTACGTACTTCCACACAGCATGGAAGATCAGAGCAAACGTAGTTCGACTAGCTACGGCTAGACTGGGGGTTCTCACACAGCAGTGAGAAGAATAAACTGGTTTTAAAGGTACGGGGACCTACAACTACGGTCTGGTCTCAAATGCACTCGGGCAAGAGAAAAGGGTAACTATCAGTCGTCAGCGGGAAAGTCTCGATCGCACAGCCGCGAGAGAACAAAAGGTTAGTTGTTAGTGTGCTCGCTAGGATATCGCATCCTATGCCTACATATTCTCGTCTGGTACGAGAAATCAGAGCAGCTGTAGTTCGGCTAACTACGACACGAGCTACTCAAGATCTCCTATTGCTGAGAAAGGGAAAAGACACCCTAAAACCATGGCTAAAAAGGGGAATCTACCTACTGTTATCATGCCTGGTTGACCATCCTAATGTCTATCATAACGACTCCGCAGCGGAGAAGTTAGAGCTCCTAAGGGATCATGGCAACAGGACTAAACAGCAAACAGGAATCAACTGCAAAGTAAAGAAATACTGGAAATATGCATGAATGCAACAACTAAACAATCAAGGCACAAAGGCCGCAAACCACAGAGGCAAGGGAGCTCATCTCTACCAAATACCAGCAAGCAAAGCCACTCAATAACAAACAAGCGGAAGGAGGACCACCTCAACTTCTCATGCACACAAAGCCTATTTCTAAGATGCACCTACCTCAGAAATATCTAGATGAACCCCTAAATCTAATGCAGCACAATACCACACAAGTCAAACAACACAAAGAGAAGGCGAACCAGCCTGACAAACCCCTATCCAAAACTTAAACCAAAACCCTGAGCAGGACCCCTAAACAAACCTGAAATAAACCCCTAAGCAAAGCCCTATGCAAAACCCTAATCAAATCTCTAAACAAAACCCTAAGCAAAACCCTAATCAGATCTCTAAGCAAAACCCTAAGCAAATATCTAAGCAGAGCCCTAAGCAAAACCCTACACAAGAGAAATCAATCCCATTCTTCAAGCTTCAAAACAAGCTTACCAAAGAAAGGGAGCTAAGCAGACAAACCCATAGTGCCTTCCTCAGGAAAGTACCAGGAGATTACCACTCAGGAATCATATCCCATGCGGCTCGACAACTGTGAACGGTTTACATTCCTCCTCAAGAGAAACTAAACTCACATGAAGGCTCCAGCATCATTGGATACTTGGGAAATCCTACCTGAACTAAGGGAACTAAGTGAACAGACCCATAGTGCCTTCCTCGGGAAAGTACTAGGAGGCTTCCACTTAGGAATCATATCCCATGTGGCTCAACAACTGCGATCGGTTTACATTCCTCCTCAGGAGAAATTAAACTCATATGAAAGCTCTGACATCATTGGATACTTAAGAAAGCCTAGATGAACTAAGGGAACTAAGTGAACAGACCCATAGTGCCTTCCTCAGGAAAGTACCAGGAGGCTTCCACTTAGGAATCATATCCCATGTGGCTCAACAACTGTGATCATTTTACATTCCTCCTCAGGAGAAACTAAACTCACATGAAGGCTCCAACATCATTGGATACTTGAGAAAGAGGTGAGAAGAAAGAATGAAAGTCATTCATAGTGCCTTCCTCAGGAAAGTACCATAAACTCCCTTCAAACTTCAGGATCTCAAACCTCACAAACAGAGAGCAAGCTCTTAGACTAGGCCTCAATCTATGCATCCTTGCAAGCTCCAACAAGACTCCATCCAGCCTCCATCTTCACGAAGAAACCACAGGCCCTCAAACCACAAGAAACTATCTCTGAAGTTCAACCACAGTTGAACTTCAAAGTCAGAAGCCTTCAAGACTTCTCCTATTCTCAGGCTCAGACAAAAAATAACAGAACACCTTATAAAAATCTACCAAAAATCTAGGGGAAACCTACATGGCTCTATGATCCCAAGATCAAATCTCAAAGCCTAAGTCAACTTCTAAGGCTACTAAACAATCCCTAATATATGAATGGTCAAGGGTTACCAACAAGTTGTGAGGTCTCTATTTTCTAACCCTAAAACAATATCAATCATCCTCTAAAAAATCTATGAAAAATCTATGGGGAACATGCATTAGTCTAGTATAACATACTAAAAAAACCAGAGCAAAATCCATTACCAAATGAGAGAACAAAAATCAACAAGGCAGACATATCCACAAAATACACTTCAAAATCAATAAACATGTAAAAAATGCAATTAAAATGAAAATGCATGATTAAACTAATGTTTTTGCATTATAAAATCCTAAATTGAATTATGAACATATAGAAAAAAGAATGGGATTATTTGATCAAATCTACTATTTTTAATGAAATTATTTCTAACATGATTCAAAACAAAGAAAATTAAAAAGAAAATAAAAAGGAACAAAACAGGGGGGTGCGAATAGTACTGATTCTTAGTTATTTCCCAACTGGGCTTATGCATGGGGGGTGCGCCCAGCAAAGGGCTTAAGCCCAGACCAAAATCATCTCTGTCTCTCACGCAGGGAGGGGGACAATGAGTAAACGGGGGAGTGCATCAGCAATTCACATTTGGGCTTGGCCCAACTGAAACCCTAATCCAACGTGACCAACTAACAAAACCTAAATCTCCTTCCCCAATTCTGATCACTGTTCACCTAAGGCAAACCCTAGCACGCCGTCGTCCTCCCCAGATCTCTCTGAACTCTCTCAAACATTCAAACCAAACTCTGAAACTTCTCAAACAAACACCTCACTCTCTCACAAGAATCTTCCGCTCAAGATCTAAACTCAACCTAAATGCTAAGTGAACCACAACGAAACCCTATATTCAACAATCAACGAAAAACCGTGAACAAGAGTCGAAGAATGACGCACCTGGCTTGAAGTACGAACGACGCCGTGAGTTCTTGAAGTTCGTTGAAGGACTTGAAGAAATTCTGGAGGATCTTGAAGAATCGCTTGAAGATCAACAATCTGGACGATGTTTGAAGACGATCTGGAAAATCTTGATCGTGGATGAGCGTTCTTGAACGCTCTGGGATTTGATGAAGGTCGATGGAGAATGAAGGTCTTGGCGTTTCTCTGGGAATCTTGATGAAGATCCTAGGAGTCACGATGAAGATCATACGCTGGAAAATCGTCCTTGGTGAGATGACGAAGATGAAGGTTGGAGTGCGTTCTGGAATTCTTTGAAGTTTCTCTGAAGATTGGTGGATAAATCTGGGCAGAATGATGAAGGTTTGAATGTGGTTTCCGGCGGAGTTTAAGTTTTCCGGTGAGGTATTGATGATGGTGGACGGAGGAGGAAGGGAGGAGAACGAAGCGTTTCTGGGGATTTTCTGCAAGTTTGCAGTTTCCGGTGAGGGACGGCGGCCGGAGGGCGTTAGGGTGGCCGGCGGTGAGGCGGTCAGGGCGTCTGCATGCCCGGCGGTGGGGTCCCGGTGAGGGTCTGTGGGGAGGACAAGTAGCAGGAGGCTGAGAGGGGAGAGGGGCACGTGTGGAGAGAGAGGGAGTAGTGGAATCCACGTGTGTGGCTGCTGAGTGTAGTGAATGGTGAGGTGGGTCCTCCTGAGTGCAACGTGTGGCACCATTTATATATGGACAAGTGTCATCAGCAATTCTGGACCAAAAACTGCACAAAAACGAATTGGACTTGATTGGGCTTCAAAAAATCACTCTTCCTGGGCCCAACGAAACTGTTACAATAAAACCCTAAAAAAAACTGAAACAAAACTGATTAATATGAAAGTGGATTAAAAACCTGATTAAGTCTAATTAAAACTAATTAAAGCCTAAACCTAATTAATGAAAATGATTAAACTACAATTAAAACTAAATGAAGATTAAACTATCCTAATTAAATCTAACAAATTCAATTAACCTAATTAAACCCTAATTAAATCTAAAAATGATTAAACTCTAACTAAACTCTATTAAACCAAATTAATTGCTAAACTCTACTAATTTCTACTTAAAAAAACTATTAAAATCCTATTAAAATCTATACCATTTATTAAAATTCTATTAAAATTCTATTTAATTTCTATTAAAATTCTATACTATTATTTAAAACTATTAAAATCTATTATTAATAAAAGAAAAAACTATATTTATTCTAAAAACAATTAAAAGCTATTTAAAATCTATTATATTCTACAAATGATTAAAAAAAACTATTAAATCTATTTAAAATTCTATAAAATTCTAAAAAAAGATTTAAACTATTAAAAAATGGTTAAAAAATCTATTTAAATCCTGAAAAATCTAAAAAGCCTATTTAAAGTCCACAAAAGGCTATAAAATCCTAAAAAAGCAAGCAGAGGCAAATAACCGGCATAAAAGAGAGCGCGAGCCCAGATCGAAAACATTAAACCCCGGGCATCAGAATATCCCAAAAACCACCATGTGAGCTGCAAACACCGAGAAGCGCACAATTTCCCGAAAATAAAACCCTGATTATCTAGACTGGATCTGACATATCTGGTAAATGAAACCCTAGCTGTAACCCTGATATCCTCTGTCTGTGCACAAATGTCCTGCGTCTGATTTGCGAATATGAATTTAAACCACGAGTCAGATAGGAGAATCGGTTGGTCAAATTTTAGGGTGCAACAGCTGCCCCTATTCAAGCGACTTGGACCTGAAGGGTTGAAGTGCGCTCAACCTTCAAACATTCAGAGGTACGAGACGGTTGAATACCAATAAAACCCGAAAATTTGCCAACCGTGAGAAAATACTGTAACACTGCTTGGGGAATAAAATCCAGAACCGAGTCCAGTCATTACGGCGACGAACTGATCAATCATCTGGTAAAGAACTCCCGGTTTGAATGCCAATTACCTGTGATATCCCAAATAACAAACCCGAGGGTTGCAACAAAACACCTGATCCTCTCACCTCGTCTTCTGATAGATAGGAAGAGAAGTATACTCACATCGTCTAAAGATAGACGGAAAGACACCCATCCCGAAGGAAAAAATCCAATACTCACATCGCCTAAGGATAGACGGAAAGACACCCAATATTCCTACTCACATCGTCTAAGGATAGACGGAAAGACACCCTGCTTCAAGGAAAACTTCGATACTCACATCGTCTAAGGATAGACGGAAAGATACCCAAATCCATACTCACATCGTCTAAGGATAGACGGGAAGATGCCCAAAATCCATACTCACCTCGTCTAAGGATAGACGGGAAGACACCCAAAATCTGAAGAAAACTTCAATACTCACATCGTCTAAGGATAGACGGAAAGACACCCATAATCTGAAGAAAACTTCAATACTCACATCGTCTAATGATAGACGGGAAGACACCCATATCGAAGGAACAAATCAATACTCACATCGCCTAATGATAGACGGGAAGACACCCCAAAATTCAATACTCACATCGTCTAAGGATAGACAGCAAGACACCCTGATCGAATACTCACATCGTCTAAGGATAGACGGAAAGACACCCAAAATTCAATACTCACATCGTCTAAGGATAGACGGGAAGACACCCTGATCGAATACTCACATCGTCTAAGGATAGACGGAAAGACACCCAAAATTCAATACTCACATCGTCTAAGGATAGACGGGAAGACACCCCAAAATTCAATACTCACATCGTCTAAGGATAGACGGGAAGACACCCATAATCGATACTCACATCGTCTAAGGATAGACGGGAAGACACCCTTATTGATACTCACGTCGCCTAAGGATAGACAGAAAGACACCCAAAATTTCGAAGGAACAAATTCAATACTCACATCGTCTAAGGATAGACGGAAAGACACCCATAATCGATACTCACATCGTCTAAGGATAGACGGGAAGACACCCATAATCCATCAATACTCACATCGTCTAAGGATAGACGGAAAGACACCCAAATCGAATACTCACATCGTCTAAGGATAGACGGGAAGACACCCTGATCCGTACTTACATCGTCTAATGATTGACGGGAAGACACCCTTCAATCCAATACTCACATCGTCTAAGGATAGACGGAAAGACACCCATAAACCGTACTCACATCGTCTAAGGATAGACGGAAAGACACCCTGCTTCAACTACTCACATCGTCTAAGGATAGACGGAAAGACACCCATAAACCGTACTCATATCGTCTAATGATAGACGAGAATACACCCAAAATCCATACTCACGTCGTCTAAAGATAGACGGGAAGACACCCATACGCATACTCACATCGTCTAAGGATAGACGGAAAGACACCCACGCACTTCAACACCATCCATCAAATTTCAGAATCCTTTCGTCTACGAGAATTGATGGAAAGATCAATATCGTTAAAGGGGCCACATCATCAGTAAGAACCGACGGGAAGAAAACCACCTTCAAATAGCCCTGTCGTCAATAAGAATCGACAATCAGGAAATCCCTCTTGAAATGTCATCTCATCCGACAAACAGAAAAAAAAACCCTATCCGAAAGATCGCTTTGAAACCCCTCAACATCTAAAGATAGCCGGAGAAGACTCGCTGGGGAGACACATCATCTGTATGATCTGACAATAAGAAACCCGCTGAAAACTCATCTGAAACTTCACATCGTCTACTGATAGACGGAAAGAAAACCAATTAGAGAAACCCCGTCTTGAAACCCACTGAAAAAATCACCTGAATCTTCACATCGTCTACTGCTAGACGGGAAGAAAAGCATTTGCTAAAGAAACCTTGTCTTGAAACCCCACTGAAAATCACCCAAAACTTCACATCGTCTACTGATAGACGGAAAGAAAACCACTATATTCGAACTCAAGACGTCTAATGATAGACGGAGAAATCCACTTATTGGGAGGCACACCTCGTCAATATGAATTGTCGGGAAGAAAAGTTTGTCGACCAGATGACTGATTGATCAAAGCATAATCGTCGTATGATCTGGAATACGAATAAACTGCTGAATTGTCTGAACACCGCTGCTGGATGAATACCCCTGAACTGATCACAGAGTAGTTCACGCGTCATATGAGGCTGATAGAAAAACTGGCTTATGCTTCGTATGCATATGCATATGTTTGAATCTTTCTATGACGTAATGCTCCATTCAGGATGGAAATGCTACGCATTTTGAAAATGAAATGCAAGTATGATGCAAATATGATGATATGCAACATGCTAATGCAGGCTCGAGCTGCTGGAGAAAGTCGGGTACAGAAAACCATTTCGGCAAAATAAATGCTGAAGACGAAGCCAACTCCGCTGGGGATAAACCGGATATCACAGAATTATTCCAGCAAAATAAATGCTGGAAGAGTGAAGTCAACTCCGCTGAGGAAATTGGGAACTTAACCACGCGCCTCGTTGAAGTAACACCCTGCTGGGGAATATAACTTTGTTGAGGAATAGCAGATGTACCAAGTATGATTGGACTTCTCTGGGGATAGTTCACCCGTGCCACTGAAAGAATTGGACCTTGCTGGAGAAAATAGCCGGAGTCTTCCTGTGTACTGATGACGATTGGATTTGAAAACTGATGCGCCGACACGGATGGGCCTCACAGTGATCACCAACATGGATTTGAGCTTTTAGGTTATCTGTGATGAGTCAGGTACAACTGACGCTGGAAAACATTCTTCCTGAACACACAGCTTTCTAATGGAAGAGTCAAGGGATAGTAACACGACTTCCCAACATTCGTCTCTCACTCGAAAAATTGACTAAATCTACTCGAATAACTCTGAATAACTCTGCCGATGCGGAGAAGAACAATCCTCTCGCTTCTGATATGTCCCAGCCTGCGGGACCTCTGTGGGGATAGTCCTCGAAAGGAAGTCTGCAAATTTGTTCCATGATGGTCTGATATGAAATGCCCCAGCATCCTAAACTTCGGAGAGATACTTCACATCAAATACTTCTCGAATAAAGAATAGCTTCTGCGCTCTTAAGATGGTCTACCCCTGACTGCAATGACCTCGCTCCTGATTATCTGATTCAGAGTAGTCCCTGACTACAAGATATTCACCGAATCTCAACCTGATTGCCCCAGGATAACTGACTTCAAAAGGCTGACCTGACTGGGGATCACAATAATAGCTTGCCCCCGCTCTCGGAACATTCGGGCGTTCCGCATTCTATCCTGTCCATACCCTCCATTGCAGAAAACTCTCCTGCTGTCAAGCGCTTACTCGCAAGTAAAACAAATTGTTCTGTGTAAAAGACATATTAATGCAACACATATGACAACTTTGACATCCAATCTGTTCACTGGGAAAAAGAAAAAAACAGTTTATGGCATATAATGCACAAAACATTTATCAAAAATATCGACATCAGTACCAACATGGTAAGAGGAAACCTTTTAGGAGTCAGAATCGACGCGACCTTTACCGAAGTATGCTTTCGAAATAACCTGCTTCAATTAGGACTTTTGAAGGTTATAACATGGTCAGGTTCACGGTTTTGAAAGAAAGGATAAAGGCTCGAAGTTTATTTTAACCCACCCATTCTCCTTGATGTTCTCCCATCCTACGTTCAGCTAATTCGACCTTAGCGCTCACCTCTCAGAGGCTGAAAGATAGGAGTGATAGTTCGAGAAGCTTTGAGTTTTTGGAGTGACGGCCACTCACTCTTCGTCTTTGACACTTGAGGTCACACGACTCGTATTTGATTTGAGGATTTTTCTTTTGTCATCCTTTCATCTTTTTTCTTATCCCTAACTTTTGCCTGGACTGACTCTTTTTGAGTTTCTTTTGGTTTTTTGAGTCCAGCGGGATGCCCTCATTTTTGCCTAAGTCATTTGCCTTGAAATTTTGACCTAGCGGGCTTTTGATTTCTTTTTTATCTTTTTCCTTTTGAACAAGTCGTGTGACACTGGTTGCCTGACTCTTTGGGGAATGATGTGATTGTTTCACTCCTAATGCTGAACCATTGTGGTTTCTTAGGCACGACCTCTAGAGGTGTGATTGATCCTCGAACGGACACTCCTTTTGCAATTTGGACGCTCGGTCAAATTAGCTAACACCTACCCTGCCCCAGGTTAAGATTGAGGGTTTTTTATTCACAGAAAGAAACTCCTACTACAAGGCTCAAAGGGGTTGACAAGGGATTATCTTCCTTATATCTCCGGTGTTTAGGGATTTGAAACAATGCCTGTACATCATCAGCAGGTTTTATTTCAAAAGCATACAATATCGGAAGTTGCACGTCGTTCATTTTCGTCATCCTCCCCAGATCCTTCTTAACCAAGCGTTGGCCACTTGTAAAAACAATTAGTGAACACGAATGGATTTAATCAAAACATGCATATTTATTCCATTATCATCTATTGAATGAAAACAACAAATTTTACAAACAAGATTGCAAATTGAACAGGAAAGAAACTACAAATGTAAAGAAATGACAAGATAAAACAAAGAAAAATGCCAGCTTCCGAGAACCGGGCTTTCACATTTGTTCTGCTGCTGAACCAGCTATCTTCATAATCAGTTATTAGAGGCAACCCGATGTTGTTCTGATCTGCTTTCAGCGACCCAAACAAATTATAGAGCCCCTCCTCCTCATTCAGATGATTTTGGGCCCTTCCTGCCCGAAGTTGATTGCCGCACTATCAAGTAGGTCCTGCACTTTGTGCTTGAAGGCCAGACAATCTTCAATGTTGTGCCCCTGTGCTTCTGAATGGAAATCACAACGCTCCTTGATATCATAACCTGCTGGAGGCCTACCTGTCAGCGGGGCTAACTTCCTCTTCTCAACCAACTGCAATCGTAGCAACACCTGAAGAAGTTCGGCATACGGCATCGGAGGCGCCTTAAATACCCTCAATGGCCTCTGATTTTGAGCTTTTCGCTGGTTGGGATGCTGCTGCCTTTTCCACTGTTGAGATCGTTGCTGTTGTCGCTGGTATCGGGTTGACTGTTGAACAACTTTCGTAGCAAATACAACATCGGTTTCTTGACTTTCACCGCACTGATCAAAGCACTCCTTGTGCTTAGCCATCTTCTTTCTCAGATCTGCCCCAGGAATAGGCAACAATTGTGGGCATGGAGATTCTGACACCATGGAATCTAGAATACGCTTCTGACCTACTGCAGCCTTAGCAACATCCATCATCTTAGCATCGACTGAGACAGGAGCAATACGCACAGCTACGCCGCTCGGCGTGAATTCAATATCCTTCGAGTCAATCAGGTCTTGAACATTGTGCTTAAAAGCATGACAACTTTCGATGTCATGTCCGAGTGCCCCAGAATGAAACTCACATTGCTTACTGGCATCGTACCCATAAGGAAACGCTCCAGTGGGTGGTTCCAACGTTCTCTTTTCAACCTTTTTGAACCTCAATAAAGTCTGCAAGAGCTCAGCATACATCGTAGGTGGCGCCTCGAATACCCTCTTTGGCTTTCCCTCCTGAATCCTCCGTTGAGCCGGGTGCATCTTTTGTTGCTGTTGCTCAGGTTCCACAGGCCCAGGTGGCACGAGCTCCTTCACTGCGGCTTCAAATAGCTGATCATCCCCCTTCCTAAGCACATTCTTGACAACCTCCATGATCAAGCTCATTTGGGTCTTCAGCTGACTATTTTCTTCTTTGAGTATTTTCTGCTCCAGACGCATCTCTTGCATGTCTCTCATCATCTGCCCCAGCTGGCTTCGGACTTCAATCAATTCAACCTGATTCTGTTCCATATCTCTGAAGGAATTCCTGCAACAAACTGGACGATGAGGAAATAAGGCCCACAGTTCTGATATACCTGTTAAACGATAATGCAACGCAGAAAGCAAACACATATTCATGACAAGACAAAGAGAAACTCAAGCTATAAACACCCAGACGATCATCTCCCACTCATGTACAACCAACAAAATCAGCACTTAAACACAAATGAGTACGAGTACAATGACCCCAGCCAACAATCCTGGCGGTGGTCAGCAAACGCTAGTGCACAAAAGCTAAATGGATCAGCAGAGAAACAGATGCGACACCCGGCACAGAAACCTCTAGAAACTTCTCCCCTATTCAACTGAACTCTCTGATTGACAATCTTCAGAGCACACACTTCCCGTGGAGTCTTCCATGACATTAACTAATGAACCCGCACAACTGGATGACGAAGAATCATTAATCTGAACAAAACCCTGAGGCGCGATGAAAATCCGGTTAGAGTCTAACAGATCCTGAACCTGGCTTCTAAGCACCTTACAATCATTTGTTGAATGCCCCTGTGCCCCAACATGGTACTCACAGCGGGCGCTGACATCAAAACCTGGAGGATACGGTGGAATCACTGGATTAGTCTCTTTCGGCACTATCAATCCACTTCTGACCAGATCTGGCAACAACTGACTGTATGACACTGGTAGCTGAGTAAACTGCCTTTCAGGTTTCCTCGGTCTTCGCTGGGCGTGCTGACGCGATCGACGACAGGATGACCGTTGACTTGAAGTGTCTGAAAACCGATCCTGAGATGCTAGAGATTCTGAGACGACGTCATTTCCTTCTTCCCACTCTTCTTGGGAACTGACAACTGACTCATTCTTATCAACTGGGATATAAGGAGCATCTCGAAGCTTTCCACTCTTGAGTCCTCTCTCAACAAGCTCTCCCATTCTCATTAGGCCCACAAACCTGGTGCAACCGAACAATTTGTCATAATAATGGCCATTCAGAGTACCCAAGAAGATGTCAACCATTTCTCTTTCCTGAAGCGGTGGTTGAACACTAGCAGCTAATTCTTTCCATCTTTGCACATACTCTCTGAATGATTCATTCTCCGCCTGAGATAATTCTTGCATATGTACGAGACTGGGAGCTAAATCCAGGTTGTAATCGTACTGCTTCATGAAAGCTCTGGCTAAATCCACCCATGATCAAATCTGATTACTCTCTAACTGCACATACCACCTCAAAGATGCCCCAGTCAGACTATACTGAAAGCAATGGATCATCAATTGGTCATTTCGCACAAACGAAGTCATTCTACGACAGAACATCATCAAATGTAGCTTCGGACAGCTAACTCCCGTGTACTTTTCAAATTCCGGCACTTTGAACTTGTAAGGCAACACCAGATCAGGGACCAAACACATGTCTGCAGCATTCAGGCTAACAGCATCTTTGAACTCCAAAGCTTTAACTCTTTCTTCCAATCCTTGGAGCCTTCTACCACTTTCAAGAGCTCTTGAGTTTACAGTCCTGGCTATTGGAATATATCTACGGGGATTCCTCTCAGGGAAAACAGCATCTTGATTGCTAACAGGAGGAGGACGTTCACTTCGGGCAACGAACTGCTCATGTCGATCTCGGTTCTCAACAGTAGGCTGCACAACTTGGTCTGCAGTAACGTTGTTTGCTTGCGGGAAGTCTTCCATAGAATCATACCGATGGTTGGACGCCATAGTAAACCCTGTCAAAGTGTCAGGATACTGGAGGTTGCCTTCAGACATAGCTACCAATTACCTGTAACTGACTATACTGCTTGATTCTGCTCAAATCTGCTTCAGCCCCTTGGTCGTCTTCAACACTTCACTCTTGCCTCGAACAATCCCTCAAGAATCACCCTCTGGTGAAAACAAAGGCTGGATAAGTGCTCTGGCCAGCTAGAGAAATGCTATGCAATATGATTTATGCAGACAGAAATACAAAAAATGCTAACGTGCATGTGTGCATTGGATGCAAATGGTAATGCAATAATGCAATATGATAAATGATGCAATCAGTGAACACAGGGGCTATGCTGTAGCCTGAGGAGGAACATCTCTGTGATATCAGGAACAGAAAACCACCACAGTCACCCGAACTTCATGACACTAACTATCATCTGATACTCAAAATACCAATCCCCGGGTAAGAAATCCATCTGAACCTCTATATCTGACGAGAAAACCATCTGATAATAGTATCAACCTCAAACAAGAAACCCATCTGAT
Organism: Lathyrus sativus; assembly: GCA_963859935.3. Classification (NCBI taxonomy): domain Eukaryota; kingdom Viridiplantae; phylum Streptophyta; class Magnoliopsida; order Fabales; family Fabaceae; genus Lathyrus; species Lathyrus sativus. The sequence goes on along the minus strand of OZ012738.1, from coordinate 94,578,238 downwards.
CCAAACATCACACCTGGAGATGAATCAAGAACATCGTCTGATAAATACTGAGTCATGGTTTCTGAAGGCCAGTTTTCCTGCAATAACCCAATCCCCCTCACAGGTATGATGAACCTAATCCACGGACAAAGGTACGGCATCCTATGCGGTCATCAGCGTCACAAACTTTCATGAGTGACGATACGATTCCCAGAAGGAGTGGCATCATCAAGTCATGAAGAGGCCTCACTAAGCTGACTTCCAAATGATCGGTCCCCAGAGTCGACAATCCTCACGTATGGACTCCCCTCAGATCCTCAGGACCGGAAAGGAGCACCTCTGCGAGAACCTCGTCTGAGCGCAGATTTCGTAGGGAACTGTGCCTGCTCAGCAGACAGGTTTGTCTACTACTCTCCACAACTATATCTAGGTGCATACTCAAGCCCAGGTCCGGCTTCTCACTCATGGTAACCTCCCTCTCCCACAGCAATAATCATAATAATATAGTGCTGAAAGTAAATGCGGAAAGGTAAAGGTGCAGGAAAGTAAAGTGCGGAAAGATAAAACACATATGCACAACACCCAACAAATAAACACCCAAGCGCTAGGATTGACTCGCGTAGGGGATGGGAAATGGTCCCAGCATAAGGGATGGGAAAAGTCCCTAGATGCTATAAGATCCCCAGCAGAGTCGCCAGCTATCGCTACTGCGAAAATCGGCGTTGGCTGACAGGAGAGTCGCCACCGTGCGTTATTTATCCCAACAGAGGGAAAGGAAACGCTCGAAGTAAACCTCGCAAAAACACGGGAAAAGGTATGGTCATCGCAACCAAAACCTGGATCCGGGAGTCGGTTACGCAAGGGGAAGGTATTAGCACCCCTCACGTCCGTCGTACTCGACGGGATCCACGCTTGGTGTTTATAAGTAAAAGGGTGTGTTTATCTATCTACGCTAATGGTCAGTCTGAAAAGAAAAGGAAAGGACGGGACTCGACAGAACATACGCTGTTCTGGGCCTACGTACTCCCTCGTGCAATGGGAAAGTCAGAGTCAACGTAGTTCGACTACCTACGTCTAAACAGGGGGAAGGTTGCTCGCCAGGACATCGCGTCCTGTGCCTACGTACTTCCACACAGCATGGAAGATCAGAGCAAACGTAGTTCGACTAACTACGGCTAGACTGGGGGTTCTCACACAGCAGTGAGAAGAATAAACTGGTTTTAAAGGTACGGGGACCTACAACTACGGTCTGGTCTCAAATGCACTCGGGCAAGAGAAAAGGGTAACTATCAGTCGTCAGCGGGAAAGTCTCGATCGCACAGCCGCGAGAGAACAAAAGGTTAGTTGTTAGTGTGCTCGCTAGGATATCGCATCCTATGCCTACATATTCTCGTCTGGTACGAGAAATCAGAGCAGCTGTAGTTCGGCTAACTACGACACGAGCTACTCAAGATCTCCTATTGCTGAGAAAGGGAAAAGACACCCTAAAACCATGGCTAAAAAGGGGAATTTACCTACTGTTATCATGCCTGGTTGACCATCCTAATGTCTATCATAACGACTCCGCAGCGGAGAAGTTAGAGCTCCTAAGGGATCATGGCAACAGGACTAAACAGCAAACAGGAATCAACTGCAAAGTAAAGAAATACTGGAAATATGCATGAATGCAACAACTAAACAATCAAGGCACAAAGGCCACAAACCACAGAGGCAAGGGAGCTCAGCTCTACCAAATACCAGCAAGCAAAGCCACTCAATAACAAACAAGTGGAAGGAGGACCACCTCAACTTCTCATGCACACAAAGCCTATTTCTAAGATGCACCTACCTCAGAAATATCTAGATGAACCCCTAAATCTAATGCAGCACAATACCACACAAGTCAAACAACACAAAGAGAAGGCGAACCAGCCTGACAAACCCCTATCCAAAACTTAAACCAAAACCCTGAGCAGGACCCCTAAACAAACCTGAAATAAACCCCTAAGCAAAGCCCTATGCAAAACCCTAATCAAATCTCTAAACAAAACCCTAAGCAAAACCCTAATCAGATCTCTAAGCAAAACCCTAAGCAAATATCTAAGCAGAGCCCTAAGCAAAACCCTACACAAGAGAAATCAATCCCATTCTTCAAGCTTCAAAACAAGCTTACCAAAGAAAGGGAGCTAAGCAGACAAACCCATAGTGCCTTCCTCAGGAAAGTACCAGGAGATTACCACTCAGGAATCATATCCCATGCGGCTCGACAACTGTGAACGGTTTACATTCCTCCTCAAGAGAAACTAAACTCACATGAAGGCTCCAGCATCATTGGATACTTGGGAAATCCTACCTGAACTAAGGGAACTAAGTGAACAGACCCATAGTGCCTTCCTCGGGAAAGTACTAGGAGGCTTCCACTTAGGAATCATATCCCATGTGGCTCAACAACTGCGATCGGTTTACATTCCTCCTCAGGAGAAATTAAACTCACATGAAGGCTCTGACATCATTGGATACTTAAGAAAGCCTAGATGAACTAAGGGAACTAAGTGAACAGACCCATAGTGCCTTCCTCAGGAAAGTACCAGGAGGCTTCCACTTAGGAATCATATCCCATGTGGCTCAACAACTGTGATCATTTTACATTCCTCCTCAGGAGAAACTAAACTCACATGAAGGCTCCAACATCATTGGATACTTGAGGAAGAGGTGAGAAGAAAGAATGAAAGTCATTCATAGTGCCTTCCTCAGGAAAGTACCATAAACTCCCTTCAAACTTCAGGATCTCAAACCTCACAAACAGAGAGCAAGCTCTTAGACTAGGCCTCAATCTATGCATCCTTGCAAGCTCCAACAAGACTCCATCCAGCCTCCATCTTCACGAAGAAACCACAGGCCCTCAAACCACAAGAAACTATCTCTGAAGTTCAACCACAGTTGAACTTCAAAGTCAGAAGCCTTCAAGACTTCTCCTATTCTCAGGCTCAGACAAAAAATAACAGAACACCTTATAAAAATCTACCAAAAATCTAGGGGAAACCTACATGGCTCTATGATCCCAAGATCAAATCTCAAAGCCTAAGTCAACTTCTAAGGCTACTAAACAATCCCTAATATATGAATGGTCAAGGGTTACCAACAAGTTGTGAGGTCTCTATTTTCTAACCCTAAAACAATATCAATCATCCTCTAAAAAATCTATGAAAAATCTATGGGGAACATGCATTAGTCTAGTATAACATACTAAAAAAACCAGAGCAAAATCCATTACCAAATGAGAGAACGAAAATCAACAAGGCAGACATATCCACAAAATACACTTCAAAATCAATAAACATGTAAAAAATGCAATTAAAATGAAAATGCATGATTAAACTAATGTTTTTGCATTATAAAATCCTAAATTGAATTATGAACATATAGAAAAAAGAATGGGATTATTTGATCAAATCTACTATTTTTAATGAAATTATTTCTAACATGATTCAAAACAAAGAAAATTAAAAAGAAAATAAAAAGGAACAAAACAGGGGGGTGCGAATAGTACTGATTCTTAGTTATTTCCCAACTGGGCTTATGCATGGGGGGTGCGCCCAGCAAAGGGCTTAAGCCCAGACCAAAATCATCTCTGCCTCTCACGCAGGGAGGGGGACAATGAGTAAACGGGGGAGTGCATCAGCAATTCACATTTGGGCTTGGCCCAACTGAAACCCTAATCCAACGTGACCAACTAACAAAACCTAAATCTCCTTCCCCAATTCTGATCACTGTTCACCTAAGGCAAACCCTAGCACGCCGTCGTCCTCCCCAGATCTCTCTGAACTCTCTCAAACATTCAAACCAAACTCTGAAACTTCTCAAACAAACACCTCACTCTCTCACAAGAATCTTCCGCTCAAGATCTAAACTCAACCTAAATGCTAAGTGAACCACAACGAAACCCTATATTCAACAATCAACGAAAAACCGTGAACAAGAGTCGAAGAATGACGCACCTGGCTTGAAGTACGAACGACGCCGTGAGTTCTTGAAGTTCGTTGAAGGACTTGAAGAAATTCTGGAGGATCTTGAAGAATCGCTTGAAGATCAACAATCTGGACGATGTTTGAAGACGATCTGGAAAATCTTGATCGTGGATGAGCGTTCTTGAACGCTCTGGGATTTGATGAAGGTCGATGGAGAATGAAGGTATTGGCATTTCTCTGGGAATCTTGATGAAGATCCTAGGAGTCACGATGAAGATCATACGCTGGAAAATCGTCCTTGGTGAGATGACGAAGATGAAGGTTGGAGTGCGTTCTGGAATTCTTTGAAGTTTCTCTGAAGATTGGTGGATAAATCTGGGCAGAATGATGAAGGTTTGAATGTGGTTTCCGGCGGAGTTTAAGTTTTCCGGTGAGGTATTGATGATGGTGGACGGAGGAGGAAGGGAGGAGAACGAAGCGTTTCTGGGGATTTTCTGCAAGTTTGCAGTTTCCGGTGAGGGACGGCGGCCGGAGGGCGTTAGGGTGGCCGGCGGTGAGGCGGTCAGGGCGTCTGCATGCCCGGCGGTGGGGTCCCGGTGAGGGTCTGTGGGGAGGACAAGTGGCAGGAGGCTGAGAGGGGAGAGGGGCACGTGTGGAGAGAGAGGGAGTAGTGGAATCCACGTGTGTGGCTGCTGAGTGTAGTGAATGGTGAGGTGGGTCCTCCTGAGTGCAACGTGTGGCACCATTTATATATGGACAAGTGTCATCAGCAATTCTGGACCAAAAACTGCACAAAAACGAATTGGACTTGATTGGGCTTCAAAAAATCACTCTTCCTGGGCCCAACGAAACTGTTACAATAAAACCCTAAAAAAAACTGATACAAAACTGATTAATATGAAAGTGGATTAAAAACCTGATTAAGTCTAATTAAAACTAATTAAAGCCTAAACCTAATTAATGAAAATGATTAAACTACAATTAAAACTAAATGAAGATTAAACTATCCTAATTAAATCTAACAAATTTAATTAACCTAATTAAACCCTAATTAAATCTAAAAATGATTAAACTCTAACTAAACTCTATTAAACCAAATTAATTGCTAAACTCTACTAATTTCTACTTAAAAAAACTATTAAAATCCTATTAAAATCTATACCATTTATTAAAATTCTATTAAAATTCTATTTAATTTCTATTAAAATTCTATACTATTATTTAAAACTATTAAAATCTATTATTAATAAAAGAAAAAACTATATTTATTCTAAAAACAATTAAAAGCTATTTAAAATCTATTATATTCTACAAATGATTAAAAAAAACTATTAAATCTATTTAAAATTCTATAAAATTCTAAAAAAAGATTTAAACTATTAAAAAATGGTTAAAAAATCTATTTAAATCCTGAAAAATCTAAAAAGCCTATTTAAAGTCCACAAAAGGCTATAAAATCCTAAAAAAGCAAGCAGAGGCAAATAACCGGCATAAAAGAGAGCGCGAGCCCAGATCGAAAACATTAAACCCCGGGCATCAGAATATCCCAAAAACCACCATGTGAGCTGCAAACACCGAGAAGCGCACAATTTCCCGAAAATAAAACCCTGATTATCTAGACTGGATCTGACATATCTGGTAAATGAAACCCTAGCTGTAACCCTGATATCCTATGTCTGTGCATAAATGTCCTGTGTCTGATTTGCGAATATGAATTTAAACCACGAGTCAGATAGGAGAATCGGTTGGTCAAATTTTAGGGTGCAACACTCTTTCACAAGATTCTTTGGCCTCTTTCAAGTGTTTTCGAAGAGTCTTCACTGACGCATCAGCCCCTTGAAAACCATTTTGATACATGATCCTCAAATTTGTTTCTAACTTCAACTTCTTGCTGCTTTCGGCTACTTGATCTTGCTCAACTTCCATCTTTCTTTTGAACTGGCCATTTTCCACACCTGCTTGGTGGATTTCAACTTGGAGATCTTGGTTTTCCTTAGTCAATTTTTCCACTACCAGCTTCAGCTTCTCATATTCTTCCATGGACACATGAGTGGGAACAGGAGGCTTCTCTTGCATGGGAGGTTCTGGAGGGAATGGTAACAACCTTTCTGCCTCTCTAGCCAACAACCATTTATTGTATGGTTCTTTAGCCACACCTTTTTTCTCCTTCAACTCCTTTCTTCCTTTTGTATGGACCTTGGTCCATGCCTTAGCAATTTTCCTGACAAATCCAAGATCTTCTGCTTTGTCGAGCAAGAAAAAGGTTTGGATCTTCTCTGCCTCGGGCGCATCCTCTATAGCATAACCCAATTGACGTAGTGCCATAACTGGGTTGTAGTTAATACAGCCCGCTCTTCTAGTCATAGGTACATTACAATATTCCCCACAACTGGAAATAATCTCCACATCATAATACTCATGGGAGTACCAAGCAATGTCGTCTGCTACCAAGGACATGATGCACCTCGACCATTTTAGTTTTTCCTTGTTCTCTACAAATGGCCCCACTTTTGGCAAATGAGAGACATACCACTTGAATAATAGATGAAAACAACATTGAACCATTCGTGTTTTCTTTTCACTCCTCCAATGAATAGAGTGGTAAGCGTCAGCGAGAAGGGTGGGAACATGATTCTTTTGAATGAAGAGAGTAATAACATCAATGTCTATGAAGTTATCTATATTTGGAAAGAGGACAATCCCATAGATTATCAAAGCGAGAGAGACACCAAACCTTTCCCAATCCTTGTCAGTCTTATAATGAACAGCCTTGTCAAGCAGAAACTTCATAGGGAAACCATGAGTGCCTCCTTTGTTGGCCAAACCAGCATCAACCTCTTCTTTAGTCATGTAGAGAGCAAGAGCAATAATAGGATATTTTGGCTCTTCCTCCAAACCGATGCAGATGGGTTGATCCTTAATCTTGATATTTAGCAGGTGGGAATATTCCTCAAGAGTAGGGGCCAACTAGTAATTTTGGAAAGTGAAACATTTGAGTGGGGCATCATAAAATTGTGCCATAGCAAACAGAGCCCAAACGTCTACACCAGAATAAATAAGGTCAAGTAACTTCCCATGTTCTCCTTGGAAGTTGATTTTGATATACTTTGGCACGTCAATCAGAAGGTCTTGGATGACTTCCAATTTTGGCTCTCTAAACTTCAAAGAGTTAGTGCTTCTCTTCTTTTAGTCAGTCATTTTTCAGCAATACCTGAGATGATCATAGTCTCTTAAGTCTCTTTATATGCAAAAATGTTATGCACTGTAATGCTTATGAATGCACACCAGAACAGGCTCGTAGCACAGGGATCATGGTCACAGTATCTGCAGGACAAACAAGGTATCTCTCACATCGGGTAGGCAATCTATTAGTTTACAATAGGGCATCCCAAAGGTTTTAAACAAAGTCCCACGCACTAACCCTAAAAAAATTTCCATCATAACGACGATTCGTAAGACAGTAATCCCTTCAAAGGATGAGCACAAAGTTATGTCTTAGTAAACTTTAGAATAGGGTTCTAAAAAGGTCCTCCGAATCACGGATTCCTAGGTCGGAAATAAAGACGACATTACAACTACTCGTAAGACATAATCATCCCAAAGGGGCCTCCTCTGAGCGGTGGAATTCAAACCAACTCAACGAGTCCTAGTCTCGCAAATCAGAAAGCAACCACCTCTTAGCTTAGTGTATACTGGAAAAGCTCAGGTAGAAAGCCTTTTTCCTCACAAACCATCCCCAATAAACCCAACAGATAAGAGAACAGAGCATAATAAAGAAACAAAAGCAAATAAATCACACATACAACAAACAAACTAGGTTTGGCTTGCTAGGCTTTCCCCAGCAGAGTCGCCAAGCTGTCGCTACTCAAAAAAATGCAACGACAAAGAGGCGAAAGTGTAAAGATAGAAGAGTCGCCATCAAACTTTATTCATCCCAAAAGGGGAAGGGAAAACATTGAGAAAACCCCAAGAAGGAAATGGATAAGATGATCTCGCAACCAAGAGAAAGGATTTGGAAGCCGGTTATGCGAAGGGAAGGTATTAGCACCCCTCACATCTATCTTACTCGATGGGAACCGTTTGTTTGTCTATGTGTGAGTATATTGCAAAAGGATATTGCTTTCTAAGAGTGTTCTAAGGGGATATAGAAGGATATGAAACAAAAATTGAGAGAAAAGAGGAGGTGGAAAGGGGAAGGAGACTCGGTAGGACTTCGCAGTCATATGCCTATGTATTCTTACCGGGTATGAGAAAGTCAGAGTCAACATAGTTCGGAGGACTACGGATAAAAAAGATGGAAGTGTGCTCGCCAAGGATTGGGGCCCTTGTGCCTACGTATCTTTACTTAAAAGGAGTAAAGAATCATAGCATCCGTAGTTCGGACTACGGTTTGTTGGTGTTTTTATATACGATGCCAACGTGCACATTCTAGCAATTAGGTGTATTGCAACTTGCTTGTGGAGTCTTAGGCGTTACCTGTTTGCGATAGAACGGACATAACATGTCCTTTTTTTGAAAAAAAAAAGTTTTCTCCATCAAGGCAATATGTCACATTTAGTTTGTGAAAGTTATTTTTAAAGGTGAAATAAGTCCTCGAATAGTAACCCCTTGCGGGTAGTACCCAATTCTTTATCTCGAAAGATTTATTGCGAAAATAGTGTCGCAAATATAGTCACGTCTTTGTAATGAAATATGAGTATCGAGACCACACACTCTAAAGTGAGTATCCTAATACTCGGAGAGGAAGAAATCTTCACTCAATCCTCTCTCTTTAGTTCAATACAAATAGAACATTATTCTCTTATTAAATATGTTTTGATTTTAAATGGTAAGTACTTTATGACAGTGAACCTTAAAGGTAATCTCAAGTACTTGTGATAGGACAAGACCTTCGCCTAACCATTCCATAACCATCCAATTTTATTAGGAAAAAGAAGTTCGAAAATGTACTTGGTACAAGACCGAGGTTTTAGACTCAAGGAAACAAAACAAATAGAGAAAAGGTTTTGAAAAGAACGGGTGGTGAATAGATCAAGGTAGGTTGATGGCGATACGCGAAGCAAACGACTTACAAAGGTAGAATACATACAAGGTTGGTGTGGGGTTAATGGAAAAGATAAGAAAAGAGAGTGAGATGAGAGAAACCCTAAGATGTAAACCAAATTAATGGGTTTTGAAAAAATAACTTGACATTGGATCAAGCCTTGTTTGTTATTTTTATTGGAAAGGTGTTATAATCCTAAGTTCATTTTATCTTTCTTAAACAACAAGCCAGCACAAATAATAAGTTAAAAGAACTAAGTTATTACATTGTAATGGGGAGAGGGAAACATAGTACCCACCAAGGGGGGAAGTGAGATGCAATGTATGAAAGAGTGGGAGAAATGTATCAATTATGAAAGGAAAGGACCATCAAGAACTCATCTCAAACAACCAAAGCAAAAGACACAGTCAAAGCAATTAGGATTAAAGAGACAAGTATGCAAGATAAAACATGCTTCACTTGAATCAAAGACAACAAGAGACATACAAAATAATACTCATACATATTCACATCATCTAAGAAAGCATAAAGAAGTCACACAACACAACTCAAGTAATTGGGCAAAGTCAAATAGTTAGGACACAAGCACATATGCCTTAAGAAATTAACCATATATTCATAAATGAACAAACCAAAGAAATATGGATCAATTAAGTTGAAAGACAATTGATGTCAGAACCTATATCACACCATGATCAACACATTTCAAAGATGAGAAAGGAGACACAAGAGCATTCACCATGAGTTAAGGAAATAATTAAGCATATGTAAACAAAATATCTCATAGAAGCAAAGCAACAATAGACAAGCTTATGCCATTAGAACATGTGAACATGATAGGTCAGAAGTAAACCCAAGCATTTAAAAGTGTATTCAACATCAAGACATCAAGTAAATTCAATGAGAATCAAACTTAAAACATGAGCAAAGAACTAGGCATGCATCATTCCTTATCAACCTTAAAAGAATTCAAGCAAAAGGATTCAAAAGTCAAGCTACACATAATGAACCAAGGTAAGTATGAAGCTTAGATATAGCCTTTCACATCAATTAAGATCATTAAACATTAAATGGGTTCATATAAGCACACAAATTCAAGAACTAGGTCAAAAGTAAGCATGCTTCATCTCTAAGCAACATCACAAGGAAACATCAATTCAAGGCACTTACATGATCAAAAAAATATGGGATCAAGGCTATATCTCATTCCAAAACATATAATAATGTGTGAGAAAAATATCCCTAAAATAATTGCACAAGTTCACCCTCAAAATAATTCAACAAGTTCAAGTAAGTTCAACAATCGAGCATGAACCAAGGCTCAATAAAACCAATTGGGAAACAATCAAGGAATGATCATCAAAGCATCAAAACCATATCCAAATACTCATAAATCAAGTGTCTAAACATGTGAGAAATATTGGCTCAAGAAGGTGGTCGAAAGGCCTCAAAACTACAAACCTTAGTTAGAGGGTAAATACGGAAAAGCAACTCACAAATAAAATCAGTTAAAAATTATAAAATAAAATGAAAAATAAAATAAAAATTATGAAAAATAACTCAACACATCAAGCAAACAGAAACATATTTTTGTTGATTTTTAAAAAGGTTTTAACAATTAAAAATAGGATCAAAATGAAAATGGAATAAAAATAAAATAAAAATGCAAAAATAAGGCAAAGGGGGTGAGAAAGCAATCCATAATGAACTGGAATGGTGTTACACGCGTTTGGGCCAGAAATTCATGGGGTGCATATAACAATTATGGTCAAGCCCAAACCAAATTAGAAACCAAGTCATAAAATAACGTCACGCAAGCAGCATTAAATGATGTGGCTGACACTCAGCGCCACATGGGCGCACACTTAGCAAGTCAAAGGTTCAAACCTCAAAGACACATCAGACGCCAGATCTAGGGCTCTATTCGTCTTCTCCGGTGACCTTCACCAGAGTTCTCTGAAAACTTCATCAAAATAACACAACAAAGACACCATCTCACTCGTTTTTCCACGTAGATCCCATTTCCACCATTGTCTTCCATGTTTAAGACCTCTAACACCATTAAAACCAAACACAAATTTTGCAACTTAAGTAAATAACAACAACATTTATGCTAATGTGTTCTACATGATCTCAGAGTTTGAAAAATAGAAGCAACAGGTTCAAACACATGTAAAATGCAAGTAAAACATAGTGAAGAAATTTTACCAAAATTAAAAGCTTGGGTACCCTTTAAAATTGCTCAAAACTTCCACAACCCTCTTCCTTTAGCTCCAAGAGTCCTCATGAACGAAAATGGAAACCAAAAATGAGAGACCAAGTGTTGGTCAGTGGTTACTCGAAGGGATGAATTTTTTATTAAGAGAGCTCTATGGTTTTTGTTCTGAGCACAATGAGCAGCCACCCCTAGGGTTTTTCTCTTTTTTAGATTATATAGTGAAGCTTGAGTGAGTGAAAGAAAAGTTACTGTGGTTAATGATTCTTGGTTAAGATTTATGTGAAAATTATGAAAATGTGGAGTGTACTAGGATTAGCATGAAATGTAAATCCTTTGGTGATGTTTTGTTGTTCTTTTGGTGGCTGCAAGGATGTGATATGGTAGAGTGAGTGGGGGGCATGTTTTGCAATAAATTCTTCCTTTCCTTGTATTAGAAAAACATGGTATATGGGGTGCATGATATGTAAGACTTTGTTGGCCCATTTGAGGAAAATTTTTATGGCATAAACTTGAGACCTATGCGTGAGAAAATGAAATAGGATGAGGCTGCATGACAGATTCACAAGGTGCCCAAGGATGATAGCAATATAGTAATCAACTTTGTACATATACAACTTAGTGATCTTTGGATCATTTGATGAGAAATTGGTATCAAACGAAAGTAGGAAGAGTGATGAACATATCTCATGTTGATTGCAACTTGAAGCAAGCCTTGTATGATCATGAAAAATGGTTTAAAAGTCAAGCCTTGAAATTTTCTCAAATGACTTAGAAAAATTCTAAGTCATGATCCTTTGTCATCATTGAAACCTTAACTATGATGCCACATATCTTGGGGAGTTTTGATCCAATGAGAGATTTCTGGTAATGGATGGAAAGCTTGAAGAATGATCTTCAACTTTTATATTGTGAGAAAATTCAATTGAAGTCAAGAACTTAGTGGAAAATATCTTGGAAGTTTGGTTGAAAAATCTATCTGACCACTTACCAATTTTGGCATCTTTGAAACCCTAAATAGGGAGCTTCATAACTTGAGTTCTACACATCCAATGGAGATGATTCAGTACTCAAAAGAAATCTTGGAAGATTCTCTACAACTTTCATGTTCAAGGAAAAATCATTTGAAGCATGAATCGTCATGTAAAATGGGCTTGAAAGTAGGTATCTCAAACTGGTTTTTCTATACTTTGAAAATTTTCTAAGTGTAGAAATGTCATAATCTCTTTTTTCCCAACTTTGAGTCATCATATCTCCTAAACCATGAACCTTTTGGATATGCTTCCTTCAAAAAAACTTGTAGTTCATGATGTCCTCTTTAAATTGATAGCTAGTTTGCATTCATTGGATCAAAAATGAGAAAGTTATGGAAGTTGCGAGATGACTAGAATTAGGGTTTTCTACACATAGAAAATTTTCCATCAAAACCCTAATTTAGTCAAAGATTTCATGTTTCTCTTTGATTATTTTTGTTCCAAACACATGAAATCACTTGAAAACATCTATCATGCCCTTGATTGACCTTGAGATCCAAGATCTTGACCTAATTGAATCACAGTTGACTTTTGTTGACCAGATGAAACCCTAGGATCATTTCCACTGACTGAGGCTCTTGTGATGGCTTGTGATGACACATAATCCATGTAGAGGACCCTCAAGGTGTGTGTTGAGTTTTATAATCATGTCTTGCCCAAAGAAACTAGCCAAAAATCTCATTTTGAATCAAAACCCTAGACAGTTATCCATGAGATAGGAGGAGAGGAATCAATGCTTGTGTTCTTGATTCAAGTGGTTGAGTGACATGCCTTGATGGTGATGGATAACTTGTGACTTGATATTGCCACAAAGTTGATCTTGAGCTCTTGATTGAGCTTTGAAGATGAATCTTTTCCCTTGATTGTTGGATAAGATACCTTATTCCTTATTTAAGATCAATGCTAGGTGTAAATGCTAATGCAAATGATAATGATATGGAGGTTAAGGGTTAGGGTGAAAAAGAGGGTGTGAAAGTAGTTACCAAGTACCTTCTCACTTAAGCACTAATGAAACTAAGACCAACAAATGAAGCTTCTTTGATAAAGTGAATTCATCACAACCCAAAGTGAACTCATCTTGAGAAGTATGATCATGTGACTTTCATTGGACTTGAATTACCACCATATAAATATTAATCCAATCTTCCACTCTTAATAAGCACAAAAGGAGATTAAAAGCACTAAACTTTGCATAAAGGTTATAGAACAAGTTGAGTTACAAAAACCCTAATTTGCAAAGGCCACAACTAAAACACAACAACTACTGAACACCAAACAAACAGTTAAACCTTGGGAAGGCTATCAAGAGAAAACCTAATTCTTTAAACTCCAAGCTCAAACTTATGACCCAAAGCTTTTTGGATTCGACGATAAAATGAGATGATATGATGCATGTATTATGCAAAAGGGTTAGGTTGAAAATAAGGGTATGACATTAACAACAACAACAACAACAATAACAACAACAACATCATCATCATCAACAACAACAACAACAGTAATGGAGAATAACAAGAACAACATTAATGGACCAAAGAAACAACAAGAACAAAAACAAGAATAATAACATACCGGAGAATAATAGTGCGGGAGTTTTTTCGTTCGCTGGGACTCCTTGGAGAACAAGTGTTCTTTCATTTGCTGGAGAAGAAGTGTTCTTTTGCTAGGGCTCGAGAAGTGAATGAGGTAGACACTAAGGAAATAAAAAATATAAAGAGAATAACAAGAACAAGAGTAATGGAGAATAAAAAGAACAACATTAATGGACCAAAGCAACAAAAGAGCAAAAATAACAATAATAACATACTGGAGAATAATGGTGAAAGAGTTTTTTCGTTCGTTAGGGCTTCTTGGAGAATAAGTGTTCTTTTGTTTGATAGAGAAGAAGTGTTATTTTTCTAGGGCTCGAGAAGTGAATGAGGTAGACACTGAGTGAGTAAAAATATAAAGAGTATATATCGTGATTATACTAAAAACCGAGGTAACATATCTGACGTAAAATTTTAAAAAAATAAAGGTGTCTTTTTGGTTCCAAAAAGAATAAAAAAATTACAGATTATTTATCTCGGTTTTCCTGAAAACTGAGGTAAAATATCCAATGTAAAATCTATAAAATTTAAAGGCACATTTTTGGTTCCATATAAAACATAAAACTGCAGGTGCTAGGAATCGAATCTCAAACCTTGTGTATATTGTTATGTCTCCTTTTAAAAGAACCGTGGTAACAAATTGATTTTTAAAAAAAACAAGGTGCTCCCTTTGCATACACCTTCGGTTTTATATTGTTCGGTGTGAAAGCTTCATCGTAAAAATCATTATTTGTTATAGGGTTTCATCGTAAAAATCATTATGTGGTTTTATTCGACAATATGTAGAATATAATGTTTATAATAATATTGCTAATGAGACACATGCAAAAAACAATTGGGAGAAGATAAAGTCCTTGTATGCCTCTAAATTAGGGAATAATAATTTGTTCTTGTTTAATAGCTTCATAAGTTTGAAAGATAAGGAAGAGATTTCTATTTCAGATCACTTGAGTGAATTTAAAGGGCTCCTTGATCATATGTCAGGAATGAGTATCAAATTTGGTGACAAACTTTTGGAGCTATTTCTATTGCTATCTTTACTAGAGTCTTGGGAGACGTTTCGGGTTTCTATCACAAGTTATACTCCAAAAGATGTTGTTTCTTTGGAAACGGCCAAGGGTTGTATTATTGATGAGAAGATGAAACGGAACACACATGGTTCTTCATCTCAATTCTAGGTACTTGTCACTGAAAACAGGGGGAGAAGCCATAAAAAGGAACCAAATGGTGGTAGAGAGAATATCATAAGAAACTCTAAGCCGCGATACAAGAATCTGGAGTGTCATTATTGTCACAAAATAGGACACGTATAGAAGTATTACTATTAGCGGAAAAGAGATAACAAAGGAAAGAAGGATAAGTCTAAACAAAGAGACTATGAATATTATGATGAAAATCATGTTACCACTACTACTAGTGATGATTTTATTATTCTTCGTGATTATGAGTCTGTTAATCTTGTATCAGACAAGAGCATGTGGATAATTGTCAGTGGTGCTACATTGCATGTTACACCAAGGAATGATTTCTTCACATTTTATATTTCTGGTGATTTTGGAGTATTGAAAATGGGTAACGATGGTGTATCTAAGGTAATTAGTGTTGGTATGTTTGCTTGCAAACCAACATGGGAATGCAATTGTTTCTTAGAGGTGTCAAACATGCTTCAAATGTTCCTTTTAATTTGATCTTTGTGCATATGCTATGTGATTGTGGTTATGACAATCACTTTAGTTATGAAAAGTAGAAATTCAACAAAGATAAACTGGGTTGTGGCTAGAGTGGAAAACTTTTCTAAATTTTATTAGACAAAAGTTTTGGTTGATAGGGACACTGTTGAATGCTATCAACATGGAAGCATCTCTGTGGCACCGAAAACTTAGTCATATTAGTGAAAAGAGGATAAATATTTTGGCTAAAAAGGATGTTCTTCCTGGATTAAAGAGTGCAGATTTGGTAAACAAACTAGAGTATCTTTCAAGAGACATCGTCCCTCAAGAAAGTCAAAGTTGTTTCAATTGGTACATTCTGATGTTTGTGGTCCACTAAAGGTAAAATTCTTTAGTGGTGCACTTTATTTTGTTATCTTTATTAATTATTACTCCAAAAACTTTGGGTTAATGCCTTGAAAAGAGTTACTGTGGTTGAAGAAATTTTTACAGGAAATTAATTTTATTCAAGACAAATATGTGTTATTTGTTGATAGTCAAAACGCCGTTCATTTTGGTAAGAATCCTACTTTTCATAATAAATCCAAACACAATGATGTGAGATATCATTGAGTACGTGATGTTTTGGAGACTAAGTTTAAAATAAATCTAAAATTTTTATTAATGTTTGTGAAATGATAAATAGATATGACATTGTTCGTCTGATATAAAAAAAATAGAATAAAATATATTTAATATTATTCATTAGTCTTTTTTGCTAAAAAAATAAAACGGAGTAAAATAGATCTAACAATCTTTCTACTCTTGTGCAAAAAAAGTGAATTAAAACACTGTAGATCTTTACCCTCATCATTTGTCCTTATGCAAAAAATATACCATAGTAAAATAAATCTGGCATTATTTGTTTGTCGTTGTATTAAAAAAAAAATAGTAAAATAGATCTAACACTTTTACTTGTCAATGTGTGAAAAAATAGTGGATTTAAAAATAGAGTAAATTCAATCAAATAATATCATTTTACTTTTTCATTTTAATCACTTAATTAATAATATAATTAACCTAAATAAATATAAAGAAATATAAAGAGAAAAAATATAAAATATTAAACGTTATATTTAAAAGAGAGTAATCATGTAAATAATTTATGAAGTGGATTATTATATATGTAATTGTTGTTAAGATTATATATTTGTAAAAAGTGATTTTAGCTTAGATGATAACTATAATTGATACAGTATCGTATTCAAACTCGTGATATTCCACTGGTATCAAATTACTTGATGTGACAGGTGGCAAACTACTTGATACGACAGATAGTGTGTAAACAAAACTGAAAGTGTTAGTGAGACTACTCAGTATCATTATCAGAGAGGAAGAAGACAACTCTTGTCACTTTGTAGCATGTCAACAAAACTACATTTACACTTATATATATTTATATTTTAAATTATTTATAAGTATATTTATACTTTAAATTAATTTTATTTTGAGTACGAATTTTTTTTTTGTCGACATATTATCCAAACAGATAAAATTGGTCGACATAGATTATTAATTATTTTCTATGATAAGGTTCACGAGAACTCGTTGCACGGGACTTTGCGTTTACCGACAGTCACAAGGTGCACCGCGCGCTCATGCTACATGGGAGCCGTACGATAATATTGTTTGACGTCATGCTTTTCAAATAAACCAGATTCTTATTTATTTTGTCTTCATCTTGATCGTGATTGAATTGTAACTATGTAAAAACAAAATTATTTTAACAATGAGTTGGGACCGCATCATTGGGGTTTCAACTTTCAAGGTATTATTTGTTTTGAATGTAAAAATTTACGAATTCGTTTTAAAATAAAAATCGTTTTGTTAAATTGGGATGTATAAATATTGTATATAAATTATTTTTAGTTTTTTTATTTTTAAAGTAATATGAAATTATTTTAGAATAATATTTTTTTAAAATTAAATACAAAATTAATTATGTTTTTAAATAACTTAGACCAACTCCAATGGGAGTTCTTAGAGTGGGTTTGTCAACATGACACTCATATTTGTTGTTTTCAAGATGGAAAAGTTCTTAAATATGCAACGGTTCTTCAATGGTTCTTATATTAAAATATTAATTTTATAATATAAAAACTATAATTTAATATAAAATTTTATTTATTATTTTAATTATCATTTTAATTAAAATTTAAATATTTAAATTATAATTTTAAATAAAATAAATTTAATATAAATAATATTTTTTAAATAAAGTGGTGGGACCCAATATGAATTCTTTAGAGTTGCATAATTGAAGTGAAAATTGAATGAGTTGCTTTTAAAGAGTGAGTCCCACAAATAACCTAAAAATGGGTTGCACCATTGGAGATGCTCTTACTAAAATAACGTAGTTTTAGAAGTGAAGAACGATGATGCGTCAAATGAAATGGTGCATCTCTTTACTATGTGTCATTTCGTATGACTCATTCATGTCCACCAAACCATTTCATATGACACATCCACATTGCATTCATACACATGCACCATATGAAATGACGCATCATCATTTTTTTTAATCATTTGTGTTTACGTCATTTCAAAGTGGCAACTACTACACAATCCTTCTATAAATACGACACCACCTTCTCTTCACTTTTTTCTGCACCAACTTCTCTTCATTACCTTATCTTCATTTTTCTCTGCACCACCTTCTCTTCATATTTCTCATTCCTTCCATTTTTCTGTTAAAATGACTTCCTCTTCTTCCTCTTCTTTCTCCTTATATCTCTATTAGGTTCAATATATCCACAAAAGAAATGCCAATTTAATTTTCTCGTCAGTCAAACCTCCAATGAAGATTCGCCTCTAGAATACACTGACGCTAGAACATCTTAACAAAAGTTTGATATGCTGGTTAGATGAAGACATTCCAGATGGTGAAAAGATAAGAAGAATTCAAAGGCTTGTTACCACGTTCAACCAAAATGGAGAAGTTTGTTTCTGGGAGAATGCTACAACTGACAATGATGTTCAAACGTTGATGTATAGTTCTCAAGAAATTGTCTTGATGGTTGTAATCGCTTAGTTATGTTGTTTAGCTGCTATATTTGTTTGCTTTGTTTTTTAATTGTTAAATTATTGTTAATTGTTGTTTTTCAATTATTATTGTTGAATTTTATGAAATTCATGGATTGAAAGTTGTTGTTGATATAAAGAGACACAATTACATTTAAAATTATGATGTTGTGCTTGATCCAACATTTGGACATTTTGTACGATTGTGCTCAGGCTGACTGCGCGAACTACATATTTACCATTTTTTTGTCGTATTCATCTTTGTTCGAATGCGCGTGCTATTAGAGCGGCCATATTTCTTTCTTCGCATATTTTCATTGTGCCAGACAATTTCGCCTTCATATGCAGGCAAATAGTCGTCATTTGTTATTACCTGAAAACTAGTGTTGTAGACATTGCATAGACTAATGACTTGCTAAACAACAGACATAAAGTTGGAAGGGTCCTGGCGAGCCTTTGAACATGCTGCTAAAGGCTTGAACTTTTCGCAGTCGCACCAACTTCTATCTAGTTCCACTCGGTAGCATCCCCTCGGCCTCCCTTCATTATGATCTACTGACTCAGTAACACTGAACCAACCTTTATACGGTCAAACACTGTGACCACATGTGTGTTAGCTTTGGCAACTTCGTCCTTAATGAATTTCATCAAACTATCACTGAACAGCTACCCAAATTGTAAGACAAAACTCCATTTTGAACGTCTGATATCAAAAAGTGCCCCGAGCCTAAAATATGTTTCCCTTACCAAAGCGATAATCGGTAGGTTTCGGATGCCCTTGAATACAGAGTTCTTTGATGCAACAAGATTTGTTGTCATGTGGCCCCATTGTTGACTATTATCGTATGCCCTGGTCCACTTCTCTAGTTGAATATTGTCGATCCATCTTAATGCATATGCGTTTGTCAATCTGATTTCTTCACGATAGTTTTTGAAGGATGGTTCTGTTAATGCATACCATGCATTCACAACCTTCTTCTGCAGCGTCTTGTCTTTGATCTCTCGCGTGAAATTTTGAGCGATATATCTAATCCAATAAACATGCGTTGAAGGAGGATCCTTCCAGCTGTTATCAAGATTCTTATATGAACTCTCAATTTATGGATGTCTGTTAGAAATCAAACATAAGTTAGGTTGGGGAGACACGTGTAATCGGAGATTTTTTAGGAAAAAACTCTAACCCCCAGCAGTCTCCCCTTCAACTAGAGCGAAGGCAATTGGAAAAATGTTGTTGTTGCCATCTTGTGCCACTTCCAAGACTAGCGTTCCTTTATATTTCTCATACAACCATGTTTCCATCAATTTGTATGACGGAGTATAACTGTACCTTTAAACGATATGCGATATTATGGTACTCACCTTCAAAGAAGGATTGTCGCTAATGACAAACAGAATTTCATTGCATATCAACTAAGAGTTGAGTTTGCGACGATCCTGCATCGGATTGGTGATTATACAAGTGTGCTCTAGGCCCATAGACCATATCTTCCAAGAATCGTTTCTCTTCCGGTAAGATGATGTCAATCGGAACAGGTACACCTCGTTGCGACAATAGATCTTATACAAAGTCGAATTTGTTCGGTCGACTCTATAGTGAGCTGATAATTCCATGTGATATTGTTTTATAGCTCAAACACAGTCTTCTTTTTTCAAAAATTGTCTCCCTCTTTTAATACTCCTTGTGTTTTCATATATGGATTGTAAAAAATATATGTTGATGGTTCATCTGCGCCCAAGTTCAGGCATGTCATGTGTTGAGGTGGACAATAAACATGACTAGCCAGTAATAGGTCTTCCTCATCGTCAGCAGTGGGATCGTTTATCATTTCATCAACCATTACCTCAGCTTCTTCGTCTACGACTTTGACTTCAGCTTATTCGTCAAAAGATTTGCAAAAAACTTGAGAATGATCAACAAGTTGAGACATTTGTTGTTATTGTAATATGATATAAAGCTCAATATCGTTGAAACCAGATTACTCATAACTGAGAAGCATATTATGAACATCTTCATCATCTCGAACCTTTAACTGAATTTTTTTGACTTGGTTGTCAGCAAAAAACATTGGATTCTTGTAGATGATCTAGCCCATTGGACCACACTGTAATTTCTTTTCTAATCTCGCTTTCAAATGGGAAAAATTTAATCGTCTGTTAATTGAAAATTGAATAACATTGGTATTTCAAAAATTGAAACCGGTTATGGTACAATCAAATATCTCACCATTGAGATGTGCACTGATCATGTATTATGGTGTTTGACCCATAAGAAATATTTTACAATACTGGTGTTTGGTAGAATTGTGGTGCAATATTTTAGTGTATTGGTGTATGATAGAATTATAGTGCAATAAAATGTTAGCTTCATGTGTATTAATAGACGTCTAGTTTCATGTAATCGAATTTTTAATATATTATTGTCTTGTCTCAATAATACATGTGTATTAATATTATTTTTAATATAAAATTTTTTATTTGTGTTTTTTAACTATACATGTGTCATACCCAAAATTTTACCTTTAAATTAGGAGGATCATTTCTCATTCCATCTCATTCTGCATTGCATTGTAACTACCTGCTAACCGGTTTGCCCAGTCTGTTGGTTTTTGCAGGAAAGTCCCGCTGTGTGCGATTTAATTTGTGAAGGGGCGAAAGGGTCATTAATTTGCAGTCGGCTGACAATTTAGGAAGCGAAGTCATCAGCAGGAACCCCTCGAACGATTAAGGTTTCAATCTCCGAGTCGTGCAATGCTTAGTTGAGAAAGGGTTGAATTTTACGGCGGTTTTAACGTCAAAGCTTAATCGAATAATTTTCAATGGATTGAATTTAATCGGACGATATTATTTGGACTTTTAATTGGATGAATTTGATCAGGTAGACTTAGTCGGGTAAATTGAATCAGTTGAATTTATGGATTTAAGCAGACGAAGTAAGTCGGACGAATTCATTCAGACGAATTTATTTGGAGGAGCTTAATCGAAAAAATTTAAATTAAATGAATTTAGTTGTTTGAGTTTATTTGGAGGAATTTAGTTGGATAAAGTTAATTAAATGAATTTGTTCGTTTAAGTTTAATTGGAGGAATTATTTGGAGATTGCAACCGGAGATTTTAATCGGAGAAATGTGATTGGAGAAATAATTTGAATTTATTCATTTAAATTCTATATTATTACCATATTACATTTATTACAATAGTACCAAAAATTATAATTACAAAAAGTGCTAAAAGTCCTAATTTTTCTAAGTTTGTCTCTACGCCCGACTCGTCGATCTTCGACTTTCCACTTTGCCGAAGCTGCAAAAAAATCAATAACAGATGAAAATAATATAATTAATTAAAATTGGTTTTTTCGGTTCAGATACCCTCAGTAAAAGCTCATCATCGGGTACGTCGGGAGGGCAACAACGACGAGGTCGTCGCCAGCTCCCGACTTTTTTTTCGACCTCGACGCAAGTCCGACAGTATTTGTTCTAATTTGTCCAGGAGAGAGAAAAAGTGATTTTTAAGAAAAGTGATTTTGAAAATAAGTGCTTTTGGAAAAAGCACTTATTCTAAAAAATGATTTTTCTTGCCAAACAAGTCACAAACAAATTTTCCAAAAGCTCTGCAAGAACAACGGATCAGACAAGATCCAATAACATTTCCACAACAACAATAAACCATAAAGTTCCTGAAAAAACTCCCACAAGAACGCAACAAATTCATCCAACAACCAAACCACAACACATCAGCCTAAGGAAAAGCCTCTAACACGCCACAAGTTCCTCAACCCAACCATCAAATTCACAATAACAGCAACAAGATCGCAACGTAAATCGCAACCACCGCAAAAGTGCCCAGGCCCAGAAAATAAACTGAAACAATATAAAATAAATTCATCATGGTTCATCAAAAGGGGGAGGATTTTCTGGAAAACCCAGCAAACCGGATCGGTGGTGGCGGAAACCCCAAGGCTTCGAACGCCAGCCAAGCAAAAACGGCGGACTAAAAGACGAAGCGACATTGTCATCGTCATCGTCTGTAACAAAAACTTCCGGCGAACCACACTCCGACGATAAAGAGAAGAAAAACCCAAAATCCACCATCGAATTCATCATCAGAAGAATAAGAAGAAGAGGCGAAATCAAGCGACGAAGAGGAGCCGCGAGCGAGTTCATCACAAGAACATCAACGAACAAGACGACATCACCGACCATCCACCGTGCGATTCCCTACGAACCCGTTAAGGGTGAGCAAATCTTCCTCACGGTTGTGTTTTTTTCTTTTCAGGTATCATATGCAGAGGAGAAGCATGACCAATGGGGAAAAAATTGAACGAAAAGCTTCAAGAAGCGTAACAATGGCCGCCGCCGCTCGGAGAAGATGAGAGGGTCAAAAACCCTAATGTCTCAGCCAACTCTCCCTCCCCTTTTTATTTCGTTTGTTTTCTTTTTTCTTATTATAATATTGTTTAATAGTAATTATTAAATATAGGTTAATAAACTATGTTACTTTTAAATTAAAACCTTTTAACAAAAAAATCATAATTAAAAAAAACTTAATTGTTCAAAGGAAATTGTTAGAATATTTTTTTTAAAAAAAACTTAACTTAAAACCTTTTTTAAAAACTTATTAAAACTTAATGAAAACAATTTTTCCTAAAAAGTTTAGAATTAAAACTTAAAAGAAAATTTAACAATAACCATTAAAAGAGAAAACTTAAAAATTAAAAATTATTTTTTCCACATTCAAACTCTTTTTATAAATTCTTCAACTAACTTTAAACTTTTCTTAAATTCTTCAACTAACATTTCGCTTCAGTTTCAAATTGAACTTTGCTCGTTTATTGCCCCGTTTATTTTCGTCTAACTTTCAATGCCCGTATTTCTCAGTTGTACAGTTTACTAATCCCACACTTTTCGCATTTCATTTTTTTGGAGTTTGTAACTTATGCGAGGCAATCGTCGCTTTTGTGTCATTATTATTTTTACATGTTTTTCCATATTTCAATACTGCCACTTGATAATTATTTTCATTGTATTAGTTACCGATAAGATCTCCTCCAAAGGAATAGGTCTAGCCGTTTGACTGTCGCGTCAATAGTCTTTACCTTTGACCCTTTCACCTTTCAAACCTAGATATTTCGAGTCGGCGTACTCATATTTTTAGGCGTCCCGCCGTGGACCACTTTACCCTTTACCCTAGCATTAGGATAAGGAGTCGCCGAACTCCATTTTTGGCGTCCCGCCGTGGAGAAGTTTTACCCTTTACCCTAGCATTAAGATAAGGATTCACCATACTCTGTATTAGGTTTCTCACCGTGGAATACCTATTTCACCTTTTTCAATTCAATTCAATTACAACGTAGCAATAGGAGTCGCCGCACTCCATGCAAGCGCTTCCTTAAGAACGCTTATTCCCCATTGAAACCTTGACCACAATCAAGAAGTTTCTCTTCCTCCCTTTCAAGGGGAACTACGATTACTCTGATTCCATCCCCTACCTCGGATACGTAGGCACAAGATGCGAGTCTTGGCGAGTAAACTTAGGACTAACCCTTAGGTCTTTCTTTTCACCTTCTAACCCTTAGCATTACCCTTAAGCAGATAATTAAAGCAAAATAAAAAGCATTAAACAAGAGGTTCCTGTAGAGTACTATAGAAGTTTAGGGTTCTAATATCTTCCCTAAGCTTAACCAACCCCCGAACCTTAGATCTCTCCCCGCATTGTGTTTACGATGCAAAATAGGTTTTTCCTTTCTTTGACCTTTCCTTCGGATAAATTAAAGAGCGGTTGTGAACTAAAGATTTGCGATTCAAATTAATTAATAATTTGATATCGTATTCTCACCACAACAAAAAATGGAGACTTCACTAGGGACCTCCTATCTTTTGAGGGTTACCCCTATCTTGTTTTCATGCTTATTTTTGCTTTATTATTTGCTTGTTTGTATATATCTCTGTTGTACCTTTCTTGGGGTATCCTTTGTTGTGAGATAAGTCCTATACCCGGACTTGAGTGAAATTATGATAGGAAGGTGATATATTCAACGAGGCTTATAGGGAGGTGAATCCCGACCAAGCTGACTTGAGAATCACCGCTCAGTTGAGGCCCTTTCGAAAATGGTTCTGTTGAACGAGTATTCGTGAAAACACTTACTATTTTCGATTGGAGCCTATGATACTGGGGATTGTAGTTACCTTAACCTCACTCTGGCCTTATATAGGACGTAGTGTGAGGACTATGAGGGAGTATTCCCGAAATGGTTGCTACGCGATACTACACTCAAAAGAGGTTCTCGTGAGAATATTATTAACCATCGAGTATTCAAAAAATTAATAATATCTGAAAGATGGACTGATGACTTTGGGAACTTTTTTAGAACCCTTGTTATGCAAGTACAACTAACCAATAGTACATACCTTTTTCGGAAGGGTAGACCTTGACTCCGCTCATTGCTCCTCTAACCTAGGACCTTTGTTTGCTTGTGTGTGTTTGTGCATTTCATCCATAAAGCATCATATCATTCCTAGTTTCAAGGAATTCAATTGTCCTTTGCAAATTCAAAAAGTCTTACATTTTAAAGTCAAAAACTTTTCCAGCTTTCCTAAAAAAAAGAACATTCGCAATCGACCGTTGAAGTTCTTGAAACCATTGCATTCTATTTGCATCTTTGCATGATCTATTGCATATCATATGTCTGTCCGGTAACTCATGTCCAGTTGTCTTTATCTTCCATTGTCCCTTTGAGTCGTTAAGCTGATTCCTCGACACGGATATCAGACTAGAGCTAACTATAGACACCATATGTCAGAACAAGAAACATATAATACGGAAATTCGAATGGAGATCGATGAGTTGAAATTAGGCATGACCAAGCTTACCGAGATGCTTTTAGTACTGATTTCCAGAGGAGAGCCACTGCAGAGGACTGTCATTCAGGAAGTTTCAAGTGTTGATTCACCTCCTGTTCAATTGCCACCGTCTACTTGGCCATAATTTGGTTTACCTCCTAACTACTCTCCACCTCTTGCATCTAAGGCTATGATTGGTCAAGCTGTCAGACCAGTCTTTCAAGGTCTCGTCCTTGCCGAGCCTAGACCTGTGGTCCACACTGTTAGCCAGACTGTCCAAGCTCCCTTTGAGAACCCTCCCTATGAGTACAACGCTGCCAGTGTTCAAGGGGATGACTAGGAAGATTTTATTGAGCCTGAGATTACCCGTGAACAGTTTCAGATCATAAATAAAAGACTCCAAGCTGTCGAGGGTACTGATTTCTTCAACGTAGATGCAGACAATATGTGCCTAGTTTCTGGTCTTGTTTTGCCTGCCAAATTCAAGACTCCTGAGTTTGTGAAGTATCAAGTTCACTCATGTCCAAGGGCCCATCTAGTCATGTACTTCTAAAAGATGGCAGCTTACACCAACAATCAGAAGTTGCTCATTCACTACTTTCAGGATAGTTTGAGTGGTGCTTCTCTAAAATGGTATATGAACTTAGAGCATAACAGCGTCTGTTGCTTCCAGGATCTCGCCAACGCTTTTATGAAGCAATACAAATACAATTTGGACATGGCTCCTGATCACCGTCAACTTCAAAATATGTCTCAGAGTGAAAGAGAGTCGTTCAAGGAATACGCTCAACGCTGGAGAGAGTTAGCTTCCCAGGTTGAACCCCCTATAGCAGAGAAGGAACTAACAGGAATGTTCATGGATACTTTGTCTCCTTTCTATTGGGAAAAGATGATTGGGAGTGTCTTTTCAAGCTTTACAGATCTGGTGAGTATTGGCCAAAGGTTAGAAGAGGGTTTGAAAAATGGTAAGGTATCCAAAGCTGCCGAATCTTCTAGTGGGGCAAAGAAATCCTATGGGAGTTTCCAGAAGAAGAAAGAGGATCAGACTAATGCTATCATGACTAAATCAAGAAGGCCTCGCCAGGGACCCCAGTCTGTTGATCATCATGTTGTTGCTGATGTTGCTACTCCAAAACCAGCTCAGACTCCTCAACATCCCGTCGTTAGACAGAACCAGTATCGAAATAGGAATCAATTTGATCCTATTCCCATGACTTTTACAGAACTATATCCTGACCTATTTCGATAAGGACTGATCACTATAAGGGCTTTACCACCTCCTCCTAATCCTCCTCCAGCTAGATTTAATGCCGATCTCTAGTGCGCTTTTCATGAGGGTGCCCTAGGCCACGACTTGGAGCATTGTTTTGCACTGAAAGCTAGAGTGCGTTAGTTGGTTAGAGTTGGAATACTTGATTTTGAGGATAGTCATCCAAACGTCCAAAGAAATTCTTTGCCAGTGCATCAAAAGTGAAGCTACGGCCTAACCCCAGCGGATTATTTTCCTAAATGCCAGTGTTTCAGACAGGAAGGCTCAGCTTTGTACTGATTTAGTCACTAGGCTTTTTGTTTCTTATTTGTTTGCACTTTCCTTATTTTGTTTAAGCTGTTTGCTTTTAATTAGTTTTTGTACTTTCATACCAATGAAATGAGCATTGCAACTTTCGATTTCAATTCATTTTATCTATTATCTTCACTTCGATGCTTTATCTTTCAAATTTTTACTTGTCCAAACTTTTGATTATGCAAATATTTGAGGGAGGATGATGAAAACGTTATACCCATAACTGATGTCAGTATGCTTTCAATCAAACTTTATTGAGGATGTAAGGCATTGTTTAAATCCCCAAACACTGGAGAAATAAGGAAGTTATTCCCTTGTCACCCCTTTGAGCCCAGAAATTGGAGTTTCTTTCTTTACAAAAAAAACCCGCAATCTTAACCTGGGGGATGGGTAGTTCTCAGTTAACTTGGTTATGTGTTCATACAATACACCTTTCATATAAAGGTAGTACTCACAAATTTTCCTTCGGGCACAACAAGTAAGTGTCGAAGATGTTTCCAAGTTAAAAGTCGATGATGGTTCACCGTGATCATTTAATCCAGGTAGTCACTTTCTTTCAAAAAAAAAATCAAAAGAAAAATCCCGCTAAGTCCAAACCTATGAAGAAGACTTAAGCAAAACTGGGGCATCCCGCTGACTGTAATCTTCGCAAGAAACAAGTCAGGAAAAATTTAGGGATAATAAAAAGAGGGGACCTTTAAATCTTTACCCTGAAAACCCTCAATGTCAAAACAACCAAATGTTGTAAGGAAGTAGTGACAGCCTTTTCAACAGGTCTATTAAACTTCTGAACCATCATCCTGGCTATCATTAGCGCAATTCCTAACCTATAGGAACCTGAACGCATAATATGAGTTAACTGAGCGTAGGACTGAAGATCATCACGAAGATTGGGTGGGAACAAATAAACTTTGAGCCTTTATCCTTTATTTTATAAACCGTGAACCAGGCCACGTTACAACCCTCAAAATACCTAACTGAAGCAAGGTTATTTTGAAAGCACAGTACAACAAGGTTGCGTAAACTGACTCCAAAAGATCTTTGCGAATCATTTATTTTGGCAATACACCTTTGTTTTAAACTTTGAGTGTCTTGAACCACCGTGTTCTGACAAATGACTCATTTGTTTTTTTCATCTTTCAAAAATAATTTTGATTTCAAAGGTTGCATGAACTTTTCATTACCGTGTTTGTATGAATATTTTTGTTTGCAAACTGGCTTTCTTCTAAGGAATTTTCAAACAATCGAGAAATTTGGTCAAGTGATCCTATCAAGGGCAAGTTCCTTTTACATCCTGTTGAAAATCAATCCAAGATTTTGTTCAAGGAAAGTTCTTCTCAGATTTTGGTTTATCCAGAAGATCTTTCAAGATTCATACTGAGGCAAACCTCCCAGGGGCATAGTAGCACAATCATCTACAGAATCAGACAAGCTGAAGTAATTATCAGTTCATCTATAACAGACGGTTTAATCTGGAGCAGTTTACTTGAAGGATCCTTAAGCAACTATACATTTTCCTAAAAGGATCCTCAACTTGACACAGTTTACCATTGTGGCAGAGATGTGTCCAGCAGTAGCATCTTTAGTCCCCAAGAAGAATGACAGTGATCTCCGTATTGAGGAATCAGTCTTCCAGTTTGGTCATCTCACCAGAAGAGTCGAGTCTTATCATCGGTATCTACATTTGCATTAAATCATATATCAGAGCATAATTCTTATACATATGCATATCATGAGTGTTTCATCCTCATTTAGATTTCTCCTGAGGTT
The DNA here is from genome assembly GCA_963859935.3 of Lathyrus sativus. Classification (NCBI taxonomy): domain Eukaryota; kingdom Viridiplantae; phylum Streptophyta; class Magnoliopsida; order Fabales; family Fabaceae; genus Lathyrus; species Lathyrus sativus. The sequence goes on along the minus strand of OZ012738.1, from coordinate 94,549,530 downwards.
GTGTTTTATCCATGTCTTACCTTGTGGTCAAAGTCCAACTCACTTGGCACCTACCAAACAGTTTTTGTCTTGGATTATCTGATGTTCTTCCAGATATAGCATTTCTAATCCAATGTTGTTCCGAATTTGTTTCTCTCTCTGATGTTGTTCCAGATTGAGTCTTTGTTCTGATGTTTTTCCAGAACTTATCTGATGGTTTTCCAGATATTCCTTTAATTCTGATATTTTTCCAGAGTTTATCCGATGTTTTTTCGGATTTATGTTTCCCTCTCTGATGTTTTTCCAGATGGAGTCTTTGTTCTGATGTTCTTCCAGAACTTATCTGATGGTTTTCCAGATATTTCTCTTGATTCTGATATTTTTCCAGAATCTATCCAATGTTTTTCCAGATCTGTTTCTCTTGACCGAGTCTTTGTTCTGATGTTCTTCCAGAGCTTATCTGATGGTTTTCCAGATATTCCTTTTGATTCTGATGTTTTTCCAGAATTCATCTGATGTTTTCCCGGATTCGTTTCTCTTTCTAATGTTTTTCCAGAATGAGTCTCTGTTCTGATGTTCTTTCAGAACTTATCTGATGGTTTTCCAAATATTCCTTTTGATTTTGATGTCTTTCCAGAATTTATCCGATGTTTTCCCAGATTTGTTTCTCTTTCTGATGTTTTTCCAGAGTGAGTATCTGTTATGATGTTCTTCCAGAACTTATCTGATGGTTTTCCAGATATTTCCCTTTGATTCTGATGGTTTTCCAGAATCTTTGCGATGTTTTTCCGGATACGTTTCTCTCTCTGATGTTTTTCCAGATGGAGTCTTTGTTCTGATGTTCTTCCAGAACTTATCTGATGGTTTCCCAGATATTCTCCCTCGATTATGATGGTTTTCCAGAATCTACTCGATGTTTTTTCGGATTTGTTTCTCTTTCTGATGTTTTTCCAGATTGAATGTTGGTTATGATGTTCTTCCAGATTTCCTTTGTTGCTTATCTGATGTTCTTCCAGATATGTCTCCAAACTCTTCCCGTACATCTAATGCTTTCCTAAGTGTTTCAAATATACCTTCAGAGACTTGTCTTCATCTCATGCTCCCATAGATGTTTCCATTTTGCCTCTGGATACAGCTCAGAGTTCATTCGATGTTTTTCCGAGTGTCTCTGGTGTGTTTCAGAGTTCATTCGATGTTCTTCCGGATGTTTCTGATGTTTTTTTCTCCCTGTATATTTTCCGACGATTCCTGAAGATCCCACTCGATCTATTCATTTAAAGGAGTATCCCGAAAACTCCAGCACTTGTCGCTTACCTGGTCCTACCGTCGTGTGGATCCTGTGTTACCCTATCATTCTAGAGTGCTAGCCGGTCATGCCTGAATCTGTTGCACAATTACTCTTGGATATTCCCTAGTGGAGGCCGTCTCGTCGGTGCCATCTCCATTGAGAATCCCATTCTTACTGTTTCATCCTAAAGTGACAGCTGGTCGCGCTTGCACCCGTTGGCCATCGCTTTAGAATTCCCCAGTGTCGTGCCGTTTCCCCAGTGCGTCGTATTCCCCAGTCTGGGTTGTTCGTCGTGTCGTCGCCATCCTTGCATTTTTCATTTTCATCATACGCATCATACTAGAATCATAACACTGCCAGCATTGTAGTTCATTTCGTGTTGTCCATAGCATTGCATAGCACTGCATCTAAGGGCAAAATTTTTGGTTATCTGTATTTAAATCCCTTTCACCATGAGTTCTCAAGTCTACGTCACTCAAATCATCTGGTGAAGCTATTTAAATAGGGGCAACGGTCATACCCTAAATTTTACCTTTAGATTAGTAGGATCATTTCGCATTCCATCTCATTCTGCATTGCATTGTAACTACCTGCTAACTGGTTTGCCCAGTCTGTTGGTTTTTGCAGGAAAGTCCCACTGTGTGCGATTTAATTTGTGAAGGGGAGAAAGGGTCATTAATTTTCAGTCGGCTGACAATTTAGGAAGTGGAGTCGTCAATAGGAACCCCTCGAATGATTAAGGTTTCAATCTCCGAGTCGTGCAATGCTTAGTTGAGAAAGGGTTGAATTTTACGGCGGTTTTAACGTCGAAGCTTAATCGAATAATTTTCAATGGATTGAATTTAATCGGATGATATTATTTGGACTTTTAATCGGATGAAGTTTATCAGGTAGACTTAGTTGGGTAAATTGAATCAGTTGAATTTATGGATTTAAGCAGACGAAGTAAGTCGGACGAATTCATTCAGACGAATTTATTTGGAGGAGCTTAATCGAATAAATTTAAATTAAATGAATTTATTTGTTTGAGTTTATTTGGAGGAAATTATCGGATAAAGTTAATTAAATGAATTTGTTCATTTAAGTTTAATCGGAGGAATTATTTGGAGATTGCAACCGAAGATTTTAATCGGAGAAATGTGATTGGAGAAATAATTTGAATTTATTCATTTAAATTCTATATTATTACAATATTACATTTATTACAATAGTACCAAAAATTATAATTACAAAAAGTGCTAAAAGTCCTAATGTTTCTAAGTTTGTCTCTACGCCCGATTCGTCGATCTTCGACTTTCGACTTTGCCGAACCCGCAAAACAATCAATAACAGATGAAAATAATAGAATTAATTAAAATTGGTTTTTCAGTTCTGATACCCTCAGTAAAAGCTCATCATCGGGTACGTCGGGAAGGCAACAACGACGAGGTCGTCGCCAGCTCCCGACTTATTTTTTTCGACCTCGGCACAAGTCCGACAGTATCTGTTCTAATTTGTCCAGGAGAGAGAAAAAGTGATTTTTAAGAAAAGTGATTTTGAAAATAAGTGCTTTTGGAAAAAACACTTATTCAAAAAAATGATTTTTCTTGCCAAACAGGTCACAAACGAATTTTCGAAAAGCTCTGCAAGAACAATGGATCAGACAAGATCCAATAACATTTCCACTGCAACAATAAACCATAAAGTTCCTGAAAAATCTCCCACAAGAACGCAACAAATTCATCCAACAACCAAACCACAACAAATCAACCTACGGAAAAGCCTCTAACACGCCACAAGTTCCTCAACCCAACCATCAAATTTGCAATAGCAGCAACAAGATCGCAACCAAAATCGCAACCACTGCAAAATTGTCTAGGCCCAGAAAATCAAACTGAAACAATATAAAATAAGTTCATCATGGTTCATCAAAAGGGGGAGGATTTTCTCGAAAACCCAGCAAACTGGATCGGCGGCGGCGGAAACCCCAAGGCTTCGAATGCCAGCCAAGCACAAACGGCAGACTCAGAGACGAAGCGACGTCGTCACCATCATCGTCTGTAACAAAAGCTTCCGGCGAACCACACTCCGACGATAAAGAGAAGAAAAACACAAAATCCACCATCGAATTCATAATCAGAAGAATAAGAAGAAGAGGCAAAATCAAGCGACAAAGAGGAGCCGCGAGCGAGTTCATCACAAGAACATCAACGAACAAGACGACATCATCAGCTATCTACCGTGCGATTCGCTACGAACCCGTTAAGGGTGAGAAAATCTTCCTCACGGTTGTGTTTTTTTTCTTTTCAGGTATCATATGCAGAGGAGAAGCATGACAAATGGGGAAAAAAGTGAACGAAAAGCTTCAAGAAGCGTAACAATGGCCGCCGCCGCTCGGAGAAGATGAGAGGGTCAAAAACCCTAATGTCACAGCCAACTCTCCCTTCCCCTTTTATTTCGTTTGTTTTCTTTTTTCATTTTATAATATTGTTTAATAGTAATTATTAAAAATAGGTTAGTAAACTATGTTAGTTTTAAATTAAAACCTTTTAACAAAAAAATCTATTTAAAAAAAACTTAATTGTTCAAAGGAAATTGTTAGAATATTTTTAAAAAAAACTTAACTTAAATCCTTTTTTAAAAACATATTAAAACTTAATGAAAACAATTTTTCCTAAAAAGTTTAGAATTAAAACTTAAAAGAAAATTTAACAATAACCATTAAAAGAGAAAACTTAAAAATTAAAAATTATTTTTTCCACATTCAAACTCTTTTTTATAAATTCTTCAACTAACTTTAAACTTTTCTTAAATTCTTCAACTAACATTTCGCTTTCGGTTTCGAATTGAACTTTGCCCGTTTATTGCCCCGTTTATTTTTGTCTAACTTTCAATGCCTGTATTTCTCAGTTGTACAATTTACTATTCCCGCACTTTTCGCATTTCATCTTTTTGGAGTTTGTAACTTATGCGAGGTGTAACAGCCCAATTTTAATTAATTATTTATTCATATTAATTAATTGATTTATTTGGATGATTTTAATTATTGGTAGATATTTTGAGAGAAGAAATATAATGGAAGGAAATAGAATAGAAAGACATATAAGGAAAGTGGAAGAAAGAGGAAATAATAGAAACACAAGAGAAAGAGAAGAGAAAGAAAGAGGAAGAGGAGAAAAAGAGAAGGAAAAAAAGGGGAAAAAGCTTGGAAAGCTCAAGAACAATTTCTAGCTTCGATTTAATCAAGGTAAGGGTGTGAAATTTCATTATCTTGTCAATGTGTATGATTATGTATGGATTGTTTGGATTGTTGGATGTTTTTCTCCATTTTCCATTTTAGGGCAGAAACGAGTTTAATCGGTAGAATCGATGTTTTAACAATTAAGATTGAGAATAAATGATGTAGATTAGTCGAGGATTGTTAGACTAAGACTAATGGAAATCGTTCGAATTGAATCGGGTGATTTTGGGAGTTTCGGAGAGTTTTGAACAGTTGGGGTTTTGAGCATCGCAGACGTTCGCTAGTACCTTTGTTAGGCGAGCAAGTCACGAGTGTTCGCTGTAGCGAGCTAGTAGTGAATGGTCCTAGACCTGGGCAGAATGAAGAAGACCCTCTTCGCTGGTAGTGAGCGAGGTAGCGAGGGGTTCGCTAGGCGAAGCCCCAACGAGTAGGTAGCGAAGCCTTACAGTAGCTTTTGTTTGCCTTCGTGAGCTTGTTCACTAGGCGAACAAGTAGCGAGTGTTCGCTAGGAACTCGCTAGGCGAGCAAGCTAGCGAGTGTGACAGCATTTTCATTTCCTTGTGTTTCCATTCAATGTTGATTTTTTGGTTCGATTGTGTTCAATCCTTATCGGAAATGAATAGTTTGTGTACTGTTGTGATATGTTATGTTGTGGGTAGCCGTATGGCGTGAATCCTAGATTGTGCAATATTGTGAATAATGCATGAGAACATATTGTGAATATGTATGCATTGCTTGAAAAATATGGTGATGGTATTGAATTGTGAATGCATATTGATTGTATGCAATATTGTGAATAATGCATGAGAACATATTGTGAATATGTGTGCATTGCTTGATAAATGTGATGATGTTGAAAGTATGAATACTTTGATATGATGTGTGAGTGTGCAATCATGTTATAATTCTTGTGTGATGAATTATTTGACTATTGTTGCACCCCAAAATTTGACCAACATTTATTACCCATCAAGTGTTTGAAGGTTGATACCTTTGTCAGAAAGCTCAAGAGATCCTCAGAGGAATTGGTTGAAACCAAGGTTGTGTGTCTCATAACTTGAGAGTTGTGGGAGCTCCTCAGATGATTCTGAGACTGTGAGGATAAACTTGAAGCTTTTAGAAAGCCTATGAGATGTCTTGAAAGCCATCATGAAGCCCAGAGAGGTCATTGTGCAAGAATTCAGAAGATTCAGCCATGAATGGTAGAATTAGGGTTTTGACTGGGTCAACCCTAGGTCAACTGAAGATTTGGAGAAGGTTGAGACCCAATCCAAAATCCATGTGATCATGGAATGATGTATTGGAGGGTTATAAGGATGATTCCTATACCAACTCATCATGATTGAGGAGTTTGAGAAGTTTTAAGCTAGGGTTTCTAAGGATTGTCAGTGTAAAATCCCCTAGTTTGATCCCTATCTTCCAGGCAGTTTTAGCTCAAGATGTGATTGTCATCTCATCTTCCCCCACAACATGAATGTTGTAGATATTGTTCTTAGATTTAATTTGAGTGGTAGAAGTCCCTGATAGGATTTGCAGAGCTCAAGTTATGGTTTTGACAAATTACAGGTCATCTGAGGTATGTGAATCTGGGTCCTTGAAAGTCACCCAACTTGCAGACAACTTTTGCCCTAGTAGGATGATTCCTATGATCTCTTGGTCAACATGAATGTTGAAGAGAATCTTCTTAGCTTTCTAGAGAGTACTATAGGTCCTTGATAGGATTTGTAGAACTCAACGTATGGCTTTGACAAGCCAAGGGCATTTTGGTCATTTGGAAGTTATAGGTCATTTCAAGCATGTGGCCATATCTCCTACTTCCAAGCTTCAAATGGAAAAACCTTCAACATAAAAGTTGCTTAGAATGATGTTTTAAGGCTAGTAGGGTGGTCATGAGATGTTGAAAAGGCTCATAGCAAAAAGTGATAAAAATGGCCTAAAAATGAGGCATAAGTTAATTCAAGTGAAATGGAAAATCATAAAATCCAAGCTATAAACCCTAACCATGTCATATGATAGGTCATTTTGACTCAAAAGGACATTTTGAGAACAATGGTTCAGCCACAATTTTGATTTGAGGCTTGAATCTTGGGGTTGCTTTGTAATTTTCTTGATTGCATAATGGCATACCAAACCAAAACAAGGAAAAGCTTAATGAATAAGGGAAATATGCATTGTATATTGTCCTAAATCTCATGTAAGGAGATATTCAAGTTGGTTGCAAGCATTATAGGGGTTTTTGTCATGATATATCATATGGTGAGAATGGAAATGCAAGTTATCATGTCATGAAACTTCAAGTTCTTACTAGATGGTTCTAGGAGATTCTAGACCTTTCTAAATCAGTCTATATATTGAATACAATCTCCATTAGGGAAAGGTTGGTGATTGTTGATGTTAATGGTGGTAGAGAATAGAGATTGAACCAAAATTCTCCATTTTGCAAATTGTATTGAAACTTCATCTTTCTCTTCATTACCCTTCCATTTTTCTACACAAATCTTCTCTACAAACATCCCTGAGTATGTTCATGCTAGCTTGAGGTTCCATTGTTGATGAATTGAAGGAGTTCCAAGTGAAGTTGCAAGGGAGCAAAAGGCATTGGATCTTGAGATACAAGCCATTTCCATCAAATCTTGTGCAAGCAGAGGATTGTTCATCACATAGGGACCATTCTTGAAGATCTACAAGGCTTGATTCGAAGCTTTTCAACACCTACCATTGCAAGAATCAAGGTAAGCAAAATCACTTCCACACTCTGATTTAGGCATGGCTAGGGTTAGTTCTTGTTGTAAAACCATTAGAGACCATTAGGTGATTCATTTGGATGAGTTTAAGACGAATTGGTGAGGTTTCATTCATGGTGGTTGATTCTTGAGGGAGCTGGAATGAGTGATTTAGTGGGTTATAATGCACGATTTTTGGCTAGTCTTAATCAGCATAACATAAGGATCAATTCTATATAAAGATTGCTGAGTTTGGTGAGGGTCAAAAACTGAAGAAAGTTTGAGTTCATGGAAGTATACCGTTCGATTTTGAGCATTTATGGTGTTTCAATGAAATCCAATGGCATGGTTGTGTTCTACGTGAAATTCTAGTCAAGATTGGTTTTTAGATCATGCAATTTGGTGGAATAACGAAGTCACACGAAGGAGGGAAAGTTTCATGCATGAAGCTTGTATTCTAATGGTTGCTGCAAACCCTAGATGAGCCAAGGAAGAAGACGACACCAGAATCGTTGGATGAGAGCAAGACCGGTTGACCAAACAACAATCCAATGGCCAGGATTTAAACGCGAATGGAGGGAAGAAACAGCAGCAAACGCTGCGTTTCATTAAAGCTCCTTGCTGGGCTTTGCGTGAATGTTGTTATTCCCACCCCCTGTCCAAGCCCAATCATAATTCATACTACAATTACCTGCTATATACACCGCTACTTTTATCTTTTTCTTTTAATTTTAATGTGTTTTTTCTGATTTGCATTGGGCCCAAGCGCTATGCTAGGCGCACCCCACCTTCTGGGCCCATCATCAATAACAACAGAATATTATTACTTTTCATACCCCGTGATTCATTTCTCTTATTAATTTTTCTCCAAATTTTTTCCAATCTTTAAAAATTCATATAAAAATGAAAAATCATTATTTTTTAATGAGACTTTTTTCCCATTTTCCATTTTTTGTCTAGAAAAATATAAAACCATAAAATAGCCATTTTATTTCATTTTTATATTTTTTGCATATTTTTACTTTTAATTGCTTTTTTAATTCTTTTAGTTGATGCATGATTTTGTAGATTTTAATTAGGGTAGTTCCATTAGGATTTTGAGTTCAATATTTTTAGGAGGATTAGATGAATGTTTTAGGTCCCCCCTGAATTAATGCCATATTTTTGTGATAATTTTTAGGGTAGTTTTAATTAGGTAGTTCTAGGTAGTATAGAATTTGATTAAAACTTCAATGTAGGTCAATAACAATTTTAGATTTAGGTTTTGTAGGGAAATTTAGTCTATGGGGAATATATGGGACTTAAGGGTAGTTATGTAGGGTCCCCTAGAATTTATATTAGGATTTAATAGAACAATATGCTATTTTTGGTTGATTTTTGAATTGAATGATTGTTTGTGTTGCCTTTAGGGCAAGTTTTGTTTAGTTTGCTTTGCTTTGGAGTTTTCCTTTGGTTTGAGGAGCTTGGTGTCTCTGTGTGGAGCATGGTGGAGCATACTAGAAGATTGGAAGAGGCATGGAGGAGCTTGGGAGCTTGCTCTTCTTCTTTTTGTTTTGTTTTAGGGTTAGGATTAGGGAAAGCTTAGATGTAGATGAATTCTTTCTCAAACATGGATAGTATCCTTCACATCCATTCCTCCCTATGATTCAAGGTCCTTCTAAGGTATACACCTCTCTCCTTTGGAGGGATAAGTGCTATACCTAGGAGGTAGAACTTTTGAGGGAACCCTTCACTTGATATTGAACCCTTATAGGTCACCTTTGGTGATCAAATAAGCAGTTCAATATCCCCCAGCTTATCCTGTAAGTGTTTCTCTCTGGCTTGAGTGTCTTGAGAGCTGTCAGAGCCTGAGCATGAAGATGAAGACTTCATTGAAGATTATTGAAGAGGATGAATCCTTGAAGACTGCCATTCCAGCTGGAGCTTGAAGAGCATGAAGATCAAGTTGATACTTGAAGATCCCTGAAGATAGTGAAGCCTGAAGGTGGAGCTGATCAAAGAAGCTGAAGCTTAAGGGAGAAGATGAGTTGAAACTCATGTTGTAGGGTTGAAACCTGGAAAGCAATTGATGATTGAAGTCTGAAGACTGAGTTGCTGCTGGAGGAGCTGAAGCTTTCTTCTATTTTCGTTTCTGTATTGTGTGTTTTGTTTGATTTGTCTGTTGCATTAGATTAAGTCCATCTAGAATAAGTAGAATCTAGGAGCATGATTGCATTAGAGGTTGAGTTGCTCCCTCTGCTTGTATTGTTATTGCGTGGCTTTGCTTGCGGGTATTCGGTAGAGCCCAGCTCCCTTGCCCATGTGGTCTGTTTGCCTGATGGCATTTCATTTCTTTTATCTGTATGATTGTAGTTTACTATTTATTGCTTGATAGCATGTTGTTTATTTTTCAGTATGATTACTGTTATTTCATGATTGGCTTGAGGTTGAGACGAGCTTGTGGAGGCTGAAGCCCCACACACACTTCCTCCCTCACTTGCATTGCATGCATTTTACTGTTAAGCTGATGCTTTGTCTGTTTTGGTGTATCATTGACATGATCCCTTAGGACTCTCATTTCCTTTGATAAGGATTTGATGATAGACTTTTAGGTTGAAACCTATGCATGACAACTTCTAGGAGTTCCCTGTTCAAACCTCAACCATAGGATGAATCCATGGCATGATAACAGTAGGACTTGATAGTCTCCCTCCTAGTTGGGCCTGTTCTCTTCTCATCTCAAAACAGTTCAAGATACAGTAATCATGAATGATTTCTTTCGTACGTTACGAGCCTTAAGCTATCTGAGAAAGGATCGTGGGAGAGCTTCTTTTCCACAGTCTGGATGTTTAGTATGGTACCCTTTGGATGACAGGCGACGCATTCACTCTCAGGTCATAGTCTCTAGTGCGGTTGAAATCACAAACACAATAAAAAACACCTCTTTCGTAAAAGACAGGAAATAAACCGTAGTTTCCTGAACTACGTGAGCTCTGATCTCTCATGCCTGTTGAGAGTACGTAGGCACAAGATGGCGAAGTCTTGGCGAGCTACCTTCCCCCATAACCCTTCGTAGGCCGAACTACGTTGACTCTGATTTCTCATTCTCTGATGAGAATACGTAGGCATAAAGCGCGACGCTTTGCCGAGTCATTTTTCTTTTCTTTTTCAGCCAGCCTTGATAGGTAGATAGAATAAAACCAACCCGTCCAAGTAAACAAACAAGCGAGGATCCCGTCGAGTACGACGGACGTGAGGGGTGCTAATACCTTCCCCTTGCGTAACCGACTCCCGAACCCAGACAACGGTTGCGACGACCTTGTCTTACCTTTTTTCGTCAGGTTTTTCCGATCGTTTCCTTTCCCGCTCTGAGGGATAAATAACGAAAGGTGGCGACTCTTCTGTCATGCCGGCACCTTATTTTCGCGCAAGCGACAGCTGGCGACTCTGCTGGGGAATCCAACGGTTCCCTGCGAGAGTCAATCCTACCGTTTGTGTGTTTACTTGTTGGGTTGCGTTTATTTATCACATTTTTACTTCTCGCACTTTATTTCCCGCATTTTATTTTCAGTATAATATGATTATTTGTGCTGTTGTGGGATGGGAGTTCTGATGAGTGAGAAGCCAGACCCAGGCTTGAGTGCACTATAGACTTAGAGTGGAAATTAGTGGGCGCGTGCTTGCTTTGCAGGCACTAGTGTCTCATGAAATCCACGCTCAGACGAGGTTCATCCGGTTGGCTTCACTTTCAACCCTTGGGGTTGAGACGGTTGCTGGTTTGGTGGATTGTCGACTCTGGGGACCGATCATTTGTGATTCAGCTAAGTGAGGCCTCTTCATGAGCTGGTGATGCCACACCTTCTGGGTATCGTATCACCCCTCTTGAAAGTCTGTGACGCTGATGAACGCATAGGATGTCGTACCTTGAGTCAGTTTAGGTCCATACCTGTGAGTGGGATTGGGTTTATTGCAGGAAACTCTGGCCTTCAGATTACCTGGTTTTCTTGACAGTGGATCAGTGTTGTTGGTACCAGGGTTTCTAAGTTGCAGATTTGTCTGTTCTTGATAGAGCAGGTTTTGATCAGAGGATCTTATCATCAGGTGTATGTTTGTTCTTGATAGAGCAGGTTTTGATCAAAGTATTGTCATCAGTGGTTTGTTCTTGATAGAGCAGATTTCTGGGGTCTAAAGATCTCATCAGCAGATGTTGTTTGTTCTTGATAGAGCAGATTTCTGGGGTCTGAAGATCTCATCAGCAGATGTGGTTTGTTCTTGATAGAGCAGATTTTGAGTGGGGTCTGAAGATCTCATCAGCAGCTGTATGTTGTTCTTGATAGGGCAGATTTTTGATTTGGGGCCTGAAGACTTCATCAGCAGATATTTCTTGATCATACATCCGAGGTCCTTATTATCAGACATTTGTTCTCGACAGAGCAGAATTTTGATCCTATATATATGGTCCTATCAGATGGTTGTTCTTAGCAGATCAGATCAATGGTCTTACACCGGGGTTTTCTTCTCGTCAGTAATTATTGATACAGAATCTCCGCAGCACCAATTACCTGGATATATTATTGCATGCCTGCATTTTGCATTAGTTTGCATGACATTTGCATTTCATTAACGTGTGTCTGTGTTGCAGGTACCGTTTCCCCAATCCAGGATTTCTTGCCTCCTATTGCATTGTTATGGCCTCTTTCGGGAAGACTGTTGCGTACAAGTTCCCGACCCCTGACGTGTCGAAGTTGACTGGTTTGATAGCTCTAGCAGGTGATTCTGTGAAGGATAAGTTCAGAAAATCTTATGGCCGGTTGCTCAGTTTGGTTTGCAAGCCTTCTACGTTCGAGCTGAATGGGTTACATGCTCTGTTGCAGTTCTATGACCCTCCACTGAGATGTTTCACTTTTCAGGACTTTGTTCTCGCGCCGACACTGGAAGAGTATGCTGATTTGCTGGATGTGCCTATCAAAAGGCAGATGCCTTTTGTCCACATGGATGCTGAGCCTGATCTGGCTGGTTTAGCTTCTTCACTTCATTTGGACGCCTCAGAGTTAGTAGTGACCAGTTGGAACAAGGTTCCCGGGTTCTCCTTGCAGTTTCTGGTAGCTAAGGCTCAGCAGTGTGCTAAGGACAGATGCTGGGACGCGTTCAGTGCCATCCTCGCTCTATGCATATATGGCATTATCCTGTTCCCCAACATGCCTGATTTTGTAGACTTTGATGCATTTCACATCTTTGCTTCAGGGAATCCAGTCCCTACTTTGATCGGAGATGTCTACCACTCAATCCATTACAAGAATGAGAACCGGAGAGGGAAGAATGTCTCATGCTGCGTACCATTGCTGTACAAATGGTTTGATAGTCATTTGCCCAAGAGGGGCTCTTTCGTCTTGTCTGCAGCCACAGCTGAGTGGCCTGAGCGTATGATGGGTTTATCTGCAGAAGATATTGATTGGTTCGATAGAGACAGGTTAGGTACTGAGGTGATCTTCAGTTGTAGTGGGTTTCCTAATGTACCTCTGATAGGTAGGAAGGGTTGCATCAACTACAATCCGTCGTTGCTAGTTTGTCAGTTCGCATATGCTTTGAAGACTCCGCCGAAGGAGGAAGAGGTACAGGAATCTCTGTACCTCACGGGTACTTTAGAGGGGGATTTGTTGTCCAAGCTTCAGCGTGCGTGGAACAGTATCAGCAAGAGAGGAAAGCCTTTATTGGGAAAGAGCAACAGTCAAGCCTACCCTCCTTATTCAGCATGGATCAGAGCCAGAGCCAACGCTATAGGGATGCCATTTCCTCATGCCAGACCAGAGAGTCCTCCACCAATCGAAGAGCCTACTACTGTGTCCATTCATCAGCATAACCAGGTATTAGCTGAGCGGGATGAATTGAGGCGGGCGAACGCAGAACTGGAGAAGGAGTTAGCTCAGCTTCGAAGTGAAAGGAATGAAGCCGTGCATGCTTTCAAAAAGCAAACGGAGTTGGTGAACCAGCTAGGTACAGACTTGGCAAAGCAGATAGCTAATCGCGAACGCTTGGGTCAAGACTTCAGGGCTGTTAATGACGTATTAGCTACGAAGAAGCAGCATTTGGACGAGGCATATCGGAGGATATCTAAGTTCGACCAGCACTGGAAGGCTTCCCTGGCCACCAGGAAGGAGCAAGAGGATAAACTGATGCTGCAGATCTCTAAGCTGGAAGCCGAGGTAAAGGACAGTGAGCGAAGGTTTGATGAAGAAACCGCCCGCAGGTACGCCGCCGAAGGCCAACTCAACAAAGCCCTTGCTAACCTGAAGGAGTGCAAGCTGAAGTTTGAGTCTAAGAAGCGGAAACTGGAAGATTTCTTCGGCGAAGGAGCATGGGAAAGTTCAGTTCAGGGACTTCAGTATACCATTGTGCAGAGGGAACTACTCATCAAAGGGTTGCTCACTTTGCCAGGTCATCCAGAGACGAAGGAGTTATTAGCAGAGTATCGCGCCCGTGGCCGTACTTGACTAGCTTGTATTCCTTTTGTTTTGATCTTTGTTGTATGCTGACCATCACCAGACTTGTTGGCTGAGGTCACGCTGTTGATTTGATTTGTACTCACTGATGCTATGTACTGCCTTGATAGGCTTTCCAGATATATATGAGATTGATGTTTCCATGATTGGGCTTGGACTTCTTCTTCTTATTATTATTATCAACACTGGCACTAAGGCACTAGGATCGGGGAAAATCTCCCAAGCACACAGACACACGCATGCATCTGCATGAAGCCTTTGCATGGCGTACATTTTGTTGTTTTTCCTAACCTTTAATGTTTACAGGTTTCTTCAGGTTTACAGGTTCCAAGCTGTTTCCGGTCTCCAGGATTGATCAGAGACTCATTCACCGTTATTCAACTCGAGCTAATCAGACAAGGATCATGGATCAAGTGCAGTCAGATGTTCAAGAGCTCCGTGAACGGATGGATCGTTTTATGGAACTGATGCAGGTAGTCGCTAATGGTCAAGACCAGCTCCGGACTTTGGTTCAACCTCTGATCTCCAGGGTTGATAGTAACGACATACTTCATGGCGGGGCTGTGCCTACTCCTCCTCCAGTTGATACTCCGCAGAATGTTGTTCCTGTTGCCGGGGGCAACGGCAGTGCTAATGGCAATGTGATGGCCAATATCGGACTCAATGCGACGGGCGTCGGCAATGGTGGTCTGGGAGCTAATGTCAACATTGGGCCGGTCAACGGTAATGCTGGCGTCGGAAATATGTTGGTGCCTCAACCGTGGCTTGAGGATCATCAGGATGATGTGTTTTCTCAAAGAGGTGCAGAAGCAGAGTTGAATGCTGAAGCGCGGCTCAGGTTCAAAGCACTGGAAGACAAAATGAGAGACATTGAGAATCAGAATACATTGGGCGTTGATATGTCCAAGCTGGGGTTAATCACTGATTTCAAGGTACCTCCTAAGTTCAAGGTGCCTGTCTTTGAGAAATATAAGGGCACTACTTGCCCTCGTGTCCACCTGCGATCGTACTATAGAAAGATGTCTGCCTATTCCGACGATGAGAAGTTGCTGATGCACTTCTTCCAAGGTAGTCTTTCTGGACCATCCCTCGAGTGGTATATGGGCTTGGAGCCCACTACCGTGCGCACCTGGAAAGATCTCGCTGAAGCGTTTGTCCTCCACTATCAGTACAATAGCGACTTAGCCCCCAACCGAGTCCAACTCCAGAACCTTTCGCAGAGAAATAATGAAGGCTTTAAGGAGTACGCCCAACAGTGGCGTGAGTTGGCTGCTCGGGTTCAACCGCCGATGGTTGAGCGCGAGCTCGTGCAGATGTTTGTTGCTACCCTTCCTGGGATCTACTATGAAAAGTTAGTCAGCGGTATGTCTGGGACGTTCTCGGCTCTCATCACTATGGGCGAGCACGTCGAGAAAGGTATCAAGATCGGAAAAATTCAAGGTGAATCATCCTCAGCTGGAGGAGGTGGAAAGAAACCTTATGCTGGTAAACGTCGAGAAGGGGATGCGAGCGCCGTCACCAACACTCGGAGAAAGGGCAAGGGCCCTCAATAGCAGATAGCCAGTATAAATATCCCAGCAGCTCCGCAGCAGCAGCAACAGCAACAGAATCAACAGGGATATAGAAAATACCATAATCGGGCTCCTTTGACAAACCGTCAGTTCGAAGCACCACCCATGTCGTATGCGCAACTCTTGCAGACTTTGCTTCAGCTTCAGTTAGTTCAGAAGAGGACGATGGCTCCCTTGACAGGGGCACCACCACCAGGGTATGACGCAAATGCCACTTGCGATTTCCATACAGGGGCATCAGGCCATACGATCGAGAACTGCAAAGCTTTTAAGCACAAGGTGCAGGACCTGGTGGATGCCAAGATTATTAATTTCTCCGATAATGTGCCCAATGTCACCAAAAATCCTATGCCTAATCATAGGGGAGGCGGAGTGAACGCCATTATCGAAGAAGAGAGTGCAGATTTGCTGACCGATGTCAAAGACTTAAGGACGCCGCTTAGTTTCGTCAAAGCTAAGTTGTTGAAGAAAGGGTTCTTTCCAGGATGCGGGGAGTTATGCATGGACTTTGCTACACATTCTGATGGGTGTGAGCAGCTGGTAGAAGGTATCCAAAGTCTGATGACTGAGGGTATTTTGCAGTTCAGCCGGAGGCCTGAAGGTGTATCAGGGGAGGTTATGTTAAAGCAGGCCGGTGAAGTCGCCACCATCACCATTCCTCGTCAACCTATTACTATTTCTGCGCCCCGACCGCCTACAATCACTATTACCAGAGCTGGGCCGATCCCATTCGAGAGCACTAACGCCGTTCCGTGGAATTATGGCGCCGAAGTCTATTGCAATGGTCAGAAGTTAGAGTTGGATCCGTATGGGTCGACCGTGCAGAATCTCGCAGGAGTCAGTAGTATTACCCGAAGCGGAAGAGTGTTTGCACTGACAGAGGTTGTGGCAGAGAAAGTGGTCAGAGCTGATGCTGCTGATAAGGGTAAAAGCAAAGCCGTCGAAGAGGTCCCGTGTGGGGTAGAGAAAGATTTGCTTGTCAAAGATGCCGAAGAGTTTATGCGGTTAATCAAGAAGAGCGACTACAAGATTGTAGACCATCTTCATCAGACTCCGTCAAAAATTTCTATTCTCAACCTGTTGCTGTGTTCTGAAGCGCACCGCAACGCGTTACTGAAGGTATTGAACGCTGCCTACGTACCGCAGGAGATATCAGTGAATCAACTAGAAGAGGTGGTAGCCCATGTTAATGCTGGCAATGGGCTACGTTTCACAGATTTAGAGCTGACGCCTAAAGGGAGAAATCACAACAGCGCCTTGCACATCTCGATAGAGTGCAGAGGCACAATCATGTCGCATGTCCTGGTGGACATGGGTTCGTCGCTTAATGTGCTTCCGAAGAAGGCATTAATGAAGTTGGACACTCGTGGATTGCTTTGCACCCCCAGTGATCTGGTGGTGAAAGCATTTGACGGAACTAAGCGCCACGTTTTCGGAGAGTTGACCCTGCCGATTCAAGTTGGTCCGGAAACGTTCGATACGGTTTTTTATATCATGGACATCATGCCTGCCTACAGTTGTCTCTTAGGTCGGCCATGGATCCATGCTGCTGGTGCCGTGACGTCCACGTTGCATCAAAAGCTCAAATATGCTGTCGGGGGAAGCATAGTAACCGTGTGTGGGGAGGAGGACATAATGGTTAGCCATTTGTCATCCTTTAAGTATGTTGAAATGGATGGCGAAATCCATGAAACTCTCTGCCAAGCATTTGAAGCCGTCAAGGTGAAAGAGGTAGCTCCTGTCGTCACAGAGAAGCAAGAGATGAATCTCTCCTTGTTCAAAGAAGCTCGGGCCGTCGTCGAAGTCGGTTCCACCCCAGGCTGGGGGCATATTTTGGAGATACCGATCAAGCAGGATAAGTTCGGATTAGGGTATTCTCCTGAAGCTGAAGCTTCATCTTCTTCGTCTAGCAGTTCGTCTCGTGGTAAGGGGCTGATCCTATTTACCAGTGGCGGAGTGATCTTCGAAAGCATCAACGCGGCGTCTGAAGACAGCGGGGATAGCGATTGTGATCTTGACGCTTGGATTCAGCCAAGCAAGTCGGGCGAGCGCCTCAACAATTGGACCATCAAGGAAATTATCCAGCTGACAAGTGAAGAGTAATGATTTACTTTTTACAATCATTGTACAACCCTATGTCCTACCCGGGGCATAATGGTTTTATTGTCAGGGCCTTGTTGGATTATGTACATGCATTTTGTTAATAAATCAAAGGCGTTTTCTTCGTACTCAAATATTGTGTTCTCTGTTATTCCTGTTTTATGTTTATTTTGAAAAACAAAAAAATGGCAACGGGGTTTGTGCTAACCTGCATATTCTTGTTTTAAACTTAACCCTTGTTATTGCAGGATCCACATAACAGACGACATCGACTCTGGACCCTCTACGGCTCACTACGACTTCGATTGCCCGATCTATCAAGCCGAGGATGAGATTGATGAAGACGAAGACCTTCCGGAAGAGTTGGTCCGCTTGTTGAGACAAGAGGAAAAGGTTATTCTGCCTCACGAGGAGGAGATTGAGATCGTAAATCTGGGTTCTGAAGAGCTCGTCAGAAATGTCAGAGTAGGGGCTGTGCTGCAGAGGAATGTCAAGCAGAGATTGGTCGAGATGCTTCGAGAGTATAGTGACGTCTTTGCTTGGTCATACGAAGATATGCCCGGACTTGACACGGACATCGTGGTCCACCGATTGCCGTTGCGAGAAGATTGCCCTCCAGTCAAGCAGAAGCTTAGGAGGACGAGACCAGATATGGCTGTAAAAATTAAAGAAGAAGTCCAGAAGCAGTTGGATGCAGGATTTCTAGCCGTCACCACTTACCCTCCGTGGATCGCCAACATAGTGCCTGTACCGAAGAAGGACGGTAAGGTACGCATGTGCGTCGATTATCGGGATTTGAATAGGGCGAACCCTAAAGATGATTTCCTGTTGCCTCATATCGATGTGTTGGTCGACAACACAGCCTAGTTCTCCGTGTTTTCGTTCATGGATGGCTTCTCCGGTTACAATCAGATCAAGATGGCGCCGGAGGACATGGAGAAAACGACGTTTATCACCCCCCGGGGAACATTTTGCTATAAGGTAATGCCCTTCGGTCTGAAGAGCGCAGGGGCCACTTACCAGCGAGCAATGGTAACTTTGTTTCATGATATGATTCATCATGAGATCGAGGTCTATGTTGATGACATGATTGCAAAGTCCCAAATGGAGGAGGAGCATCTGGTCAACTTATTGAAGCTTTTTCAGAGGCTTAGGAAATTCAGGCTGAGGCTGAATCCTAACAAGTGCACTTTCGGAGTGCGGTCCGGAAAGTTATTGGGGTTTATCATTAGTGAACGAGGTATCGAAGTTGTGTCGCTACTGCGAAAATCGGCGCCGGCTGAACAGAAGAGTCGCCACCGTGCGTTATTTATCCCAACGGAGGGAAAGGAAACGCTCAGAGTAAACCTACCGCAAAGACGGGAAAGGAATGGTCATCGCAACCAAATCCTAGATTCGGGAGTCGGTTACGCAAGGGGAAGGTATTAGCACCCCTCACGTCCGTCGTACTCGACGGGATCCACGCTTGTTTTCTGGTACGGATTGTTATTTCTATCTACTCTACAGGTCAGGGGTTAAAAGAAAATAAAATGACTCGGCAAAGTATCGCACTTTATGCCTACGTATTCCCGTCTGGAACGAGAAATCAGAGTCAACGTAGTTCGCCTACCTACGGGAAAGGAGGGGAATATTGCTCGCTAGGATATCACATCATATGCCTACGTACTTTCAAACAGCATGAAAGATCAAAGCAAACGTAGTTCGGGCCACGTACGACACCAGTCTGTTTTGATTGCTTTTATCTCCTTCTGAAAAAGGGTTTTCCTGATTAACAGTCCAAGCGGACAAAAATGACGTTTTGATGAGTTCACATTCTTTTATGGAAGAAGTGTCTTTTATTGTGTTTGAAATTTTATTGTGTTTTTCTGTTTGTTTTGAGAAATAAGAGACAGAACTCTAACCTATAGTTGCAAAGGGAATCAAACTAACCTAACGTTATCATGCATGGGTTAAGACCTAATGTCTATCATGTTCCTCTCTTGCGCAGAGAAAAACAGAGATCCTAAGGGAATAGACGGAAACAGAAACAATAGCTATATACAATAAAGCAGTAAAATGCATGGATGCAACAATACAAGCGAGGCAAGGGAGTCCCACTCAACCTCGAACCTAGAAAACAACAGGCAAAAGCGAACAAGATTCACTTTCAACCTAACAGGTTAAAGGCAAACAATACAGTCAGGGAAATTCAAACAATACATCAAAAAATTGAACAGCTGAAAGAAAACAGCCAACAGCAGGCTTCATCAACATCTGTCTTCAAGTCATCTTCAACCATCTACAGGCTCCAAGCAAGCATTAGTCTTCATCTTCAAGCCTTCAAGCA
The DNA here is from genome assembly GCA_963859935.3 of Lathyrus sativus. Classification (NCBI taxonomy): domain Eukaryota; kingdom Viridiplantae; phylum Streptophyta; class Magnoliopsida; order Fabales; family Fabaceae; genus Lathyrus; species Lathyrus sativus. The sequence goes on along the minus strand of OZ012738.1, from coordinate 94,529,844 downwards.
AGGTCTCTATCTTCAATCTTTCAGTGGCTTTTCTTCGAGTCTCACTCTCTAAGATGAGCAGCAGTCAACAAGATGCATGGGATGTTAAGCAGTCAATTGCCTACCAAGGGTGGCTCACTGACTGTTAACATGATACAAACAATTTTCTCTCAAAAGTTCTATCTTTTAAATACATTCACTAATCCTTCCAAAGGAAGGAGGTGGGTATTTAAAAGAGACTTTGAATCATAGAGAAAGAATGGAGGCAAACAAGACCTTCCATGTTTATGAAGCAAGTTTTCTACTCTAGAGCTCTGCCTAGCTCCTAGACCCTATAACCTTCAATAGCTGCCAGCAAGATACTCTTCATCAACTCTGGAAATTGGTCTTCATTCTCTTAATCTTCAATGGGCTTCATCAGCACAGTCTTCAGCTCAAACCCAAACCCCAAGCAAGCTCAATACCCCACACAGTCAAATAATATCCCTAGAGAGGGCACACCACACAATCAAGCAAATACAGGAAATATACTAGTAGTATTAATAGAATAGGGGAAGTCTAACATTTTCTAAGGGATCTATTACTTACCCACAATACCCCTATATTCCCATAATTTAATTTGTCCTAAAGAAAACCCAAAAGAAATTTGTTTTGTTAAACCTACATTATATTCACAACCCTAAATGATTAGCCTAATGTTTTCTAACTAAACTACCTAAAATAAATCCTAAAAAATTGGTATAAAAATCAAGGGGGCACCTAGTATATGTATCTAATTATACTAAAAAAATTGGCCTAAAAAGATTATGAGAAGCACCTAAAAGAAATTCTACAAATACTATGTACAAATTAAAACCATTTAAAAACAATTAAAATGTAAAATATAAGCAAAAATAGAAAAAATAGTTAAACTATTATTTTTTAATCATTTTAATTTTCTTCAAGTCAATTCTAAACTATTTCAAAAAATCTCATGTCAAAATTCTTATTTTTTTGATTTATTATGAATTTTATAAAATGGTAAAACAAAATGAATTAAAATAAAAATGAAATAGAAGCCAGGGGGTGCAAGCAGCAAGGGCGCCCAGTTCAAATGCTTCATGGGCCCAAAACCTGGGGGTGCGCGTAGCAAATGGTTAAGCCTAGAATCTAAAACAAAAAACAAATCAGAAAATCAAAGAAAAAAAATAATGTGCGCGGTGTAAATAGCAGGGAGATTCAGTTTAATTTGTTGGGCCTGGTGATGTGGGGGTGCGAATACGAATCATTCAATTAAAGCCCAACCTGACTATTAATGAAACGCTGAGTTTCATTAAACTCAGCTTCCCTCCATTCCTCAATTAAATGTGAGCCATTGGATGCGAGTCTTGGTCAAAATTCTGTGAATGATCCAACGCCTCTGAACTCGTCTTCTCCAAATGACCTAGGGTTTCTACCATGAATGCCATGAACAAGCTTGCATGAACCAAGCTTCAACACACTCATACAACTTCGTTTCTCCATGAAATTCAAATCCATAAAAAGCAAAAATGCTCTATTTCTCGAGCAGAATACAACCATGCTAATAATTCTCACTGAAACCAACTGAATCAAGAAACCCGATGGTACACTTCCATGGATACTCAAACTTCCAACTTCTTCTTTCTTCAATTTCTTGCCATCAAAATACTCACCTTGTATCACTGATTAACCTAAGCTAAACCACATGAATTAAAACCTCCTATTCTTCTAGCTCTAGATCCAAACAGTTGGTGTGCTCACATATCAACCTCCACCAAATTCAGTCAAAATCTCCAGAATTATTCATCTAACTACCTAGGTCATTCTTATCCTAACCAACCTACATCATGCTAACTAAATTAAGCCAATTCAAAGAGATCACTAACCTGGTGCAAAACTGAAAACAGATGGGGAGATCCTTGGATTCACAGCTAGCAATGCTCTAGACTTGATCAATGGCTATGGATCTTGGTTCTGTATGCACTTGTGCTTGCTCAAAGGCTTTGGATTCTTGTAACCAATTCTTTTTTCAATTTGAATGATGAACTTGCAACACACGATTCCTGCACCAATACACTTGGATCTTGCTTGCAATGTGATCTATGATGAATATGGAGTATGATAGGATCAAGAACTTTGCAGAATGATGAAGAATTGATAGAATTTGGATGAATTTGCAAAAATGCAAAATGGAGTGAAACTAGGTGTTTTGGATCAAAATGGAGTGTAACCCTGCATTGAAGGAGCTCTAGGGTTTATATAGATGCCCATGGAAACATCTAGAAATTGCTGGAAGCTTCTTGTACACAAATCCCTTGTGATTTGGCATATGTCACTTTAATCATAAGCAAACCATGATAACTTTCAAACTTTGAACTAAACTCAAAAATACACTATTGCCAATGTTCTCAAAACATTCTTTCCAATCAAAATGACCTATAATTTCATCCCATTTGGACATGTTATGAGAAATTCCCAAAAAATGGCTTTTTAATGACTTAAATCATGCCTTAATTAGGTCATTTTTGCAAATATGAGCTACACCCACTTTCAAACCTCCATGACCACTTTTCTAGACTCAAAATGTCATTTGGAACAACTTTGATGTTGTGAAATTTTTCATTTGAAGCTTCCTTGTATGCATTTTAGGCATATGCTTGAAATGACCTGTAATTCTCAAATGACCAAAATACCCTTTGCTTGCCAAGGTCATAAGTAGAGTTCCACAAATCAGATGAAGGCATACCATACCTTTACAGAAATCTAAGATCATTAGGAACAACTCTCATGTTGACCATAAATCCATTTGAAAGCTCCTTGAGGGGTAAGAGTTGCTTGGAAGACAAGTAACTTTCATAGACAAAATTTCAGATGCCTCAGGTGACCTGTAACTTGCAAGAACCATAACTTGAGTTCTATAAATCTCCTTGATGTCTTCCACCACTCAAATTAAAGGTATTGAGATCCTCTACAAGTTTCATTTTGGCCAAGGATCCATTTGAAGCTTTCATTTTGAATTATTTGGCTTGGAAGTTTGACCTAAACCAGGGGATTTTACACAGAAACCCTAATTTAGAAACTTCTCTTCTTCTTGATTTCTCTTGATTTTTCCTTGGCACAACACCACATCCATATTTAAATTTCAAATGATGAACCCCACATCTTTCAAATAGACCTTGATGCCCTTCAATCAAGCATTTAACCTAGGGTTGACCCAGATGAAACCCTAGTTGACTGTCTTCAACTGCAGCTCTTGTAATCACATCAATGACTTGTCTCACTTTCAAAATGACCCTCTAGGTCTTCCATGATGTCTACATGCACTCCATGCTTTCAATTCATAGCTCACAACTTCCCTGATGATCTTCAAATACCCTCAAGATAGGAGATAGATCCACTGCTTGATCCACTGACTTCTTAGATTTCCATTTCTTTCTGATGACTTGGATAGGATTGAATTTGAATAGGAACCTCTTGATAGGCTCATAGAGATAAGAATAGTACTTGGTCCCTTGTTGGATGGCTTGCCCATGCTATGCTATGCAAATGAATAAACTATGTACATGCTCTAGTATGCAAATGATAAAGCCATGAAACATAAAATCAGGTGAAATAAGTTGGTCAAATTTTAGGGTGCAACAGCTGCCCCTATTCAAACTACTTGGACCCGACTGGGTGAAACGCCCGGAGCCTTCAAACATTCGAGGTATGAGACGGTTGAATACTAAGAACCCGGAAATTTGCCAACCGCAGAAATGAACTGCACGACTGTTTGGGGAACAAATCTGATTTCAATATTATCTTGTCAATACTGGAATGAACTTATCGACTTCACCGGGAGAAGTACTTCTGTCAACACAACATGACCCTGCCAACGATACAGGAAAATCACTCTGTCACCATTACAAAAAAAATAACACCGTCATCACTCCGTCACCACTGCGGGAAGATAATCTGAAAATAATAACAACACCGCCATCGCTACGGGTACTACTTTATCATTACTACAGGAAATGACTCAGCCATCACTACGGGTAATAACTCCTCCACCGTTACAGAAAGATAACACCGCCATCGCTACGGGTACTGACTCTGTTACCATTACAGAAAAATAACACCGCCATCGCTACGGGAAGATAACACCGCCACCACTGCGGGAAGATAACTCCGCCACCACTGCGGGAAATAGCTCCGTCACCACTACAGGAAGATAACTCCGTCACCACTACGGGAAAATAACTCCATCACCACTACGGGAAGATAACTCCGTCACCACTACGGGAAGATAACTCCGTCACCACTACGGGAACATAACTCCGCCACCACTGCGGGAAATAACTCCGTCATCACTACGGGAACATAACTCCGCCACCACTGCGGGAAGATAACTCCGTCACCACTATGGGAAGATAACTCCGCCACCACTACGGGAAAATAGCTCCATCACCACTACGGGAAGATAACTCCGTCACCACTACGGGAACATAACTCCGCCACCACTGCGGGAAGATAACTCCGTCACCACTACGGGAACATAACTCCGTCACCACTACGGGAAGATAACTCCGTCACCACTACGGGAAATAACTCCCTCATCACTACGGGAAAATAACTCCGTCACCACTACGGGAACATAACCTACGGGAAAATAACTCCGCCACCACTGCGGGAAATAACTCCGATACAACTTTTCTGCCTATCTTTGCAGCAGCTAACTCCATCAATCACATGGGTAACGCAATATGAGTCTAGTCTTCCAATTTTCAGTGCTGACATGGCAGCAAATCTGAGAAGGACTCTACTGGGGATTTTCTGAATCCACACTGCCAGACAACCTCCAAAAGTCGATTCACGAAATCTTTTGATATTGGCTTAACAACAATCTTGAAGAAATACCCCGCTGGAGGGGTAAGAGAAACTTTAAACAAGCAACTCTGTGGGGAATAATGCCACGATTGACATTATCATTACATGTCTCACGCCGAGATCTTGAATGTTTGGCAATTAATTTGAGCAAGAGCTCTCTCTACCTGCATGGGAAACAATGCTTGAAAACAAACGGTCAACCAATCTAGTTTATGTTTCAACATGCATATGTTTGACAATGGCGCAATGCTCCATTCGACATGGAAATGCTACGCATTTTTATTTGGTAGATGCAAATATGACACTATATGCCAATGCAAATGCAGACTCGAATTGCTGGGATACAAAAAACCGCTTCAGCAAAATAAATGCTGAAGATAGGGCCAACTCCGCTGGGGGTAACCGGGCGTTACAGAATTATTCCAGCAAAATAAATGCTGGAAGAGTGAATCCCGCTTCGCTGAGGAATAACTGAATGCGCCAATCAGGATTGGACTTTTTGCTGGGGAGTGAACAGGTATCACAAAGTATTCCGGCAAAACAAATGCCAGGACACACGGCCAACTCTGCTGGGGAGAGTCCTAATCTTTGAGTTCCACTGGGAGGAAAGAAAATACTTGCTGGAAAGAGAACTCCGCTGGGGACGAAACGATTCTCTTGGGGAAAATCAACTGACTCCGCTGGGGGAGAGTAAATGACCCTACTGGGAAGGGTAAACTGTCTAAGTGCCGCTCACAAGTTGGAAATATTAATCTTCTGAGGCTAAACCACTCTGCTCGGGATGGGGAATCATGTTGGGGGACACCGCACTGTCTGAATACTGCCTTTGATCTCGGAATCGCCAATTCCGCTGAGGGTGGACGACCCTGCTGGAGAGTGTCCTTCGGATAAGCTGCGACTAGTTGGGGAATTTGATCCTTCTTTAGTAAGGAACATTGTCATCTCAGAAGCGCGACCTGCGTGGGGATCGGGTCTTTTGTTACAAGCTTCCGGTCAATACTGCAATCTTTTGATCGTCCACTTCATATGACTACAAACCCTGTAACACCACAAACAAGACAAGACAGGTCTATGCAACCAAATCTATTCAGGTTAGTGTTAGTGACATTATTTTCAGTTAATTCAAAGTTTTAGCAACTATTGGCAAGGGCCAGCGATGTTATACACTTGCTAGTTTTATTAAACTTCGGCGTTGTCATGTACAAAACAGTAAAGAACCAGCATCAAACATGTTTTATTGATAACGGGCCTCTGAATAGGCAAGGTTTTGTACACTGGATGCAACTCCTGAAAAGAGGAAGTTACGCACACACACATATACATATATGCACAAGAAGCATAAATAAAATACAAAACAATATTTGTATACATGTCGGCAACGGGATGCAGACGATCATCATGAGCTGATCCTCCTATGACTCGCCCGACTCTAATGCTTTCCCGGTATTCACACTTCCGAAGAGATTGTATTTGATGATCGACCCCTCAGGTACATCCTCCCGCACCAATGCTCCCTGCAGTATCAAATTCGGACCGCAGTCATTTGCTTTTCAAATCCCTAACTTTTGCGTGAACCGCCCTTTACGGGTTTTCAGTCCACCGGGATACCCTTTTTTGCCGAAGCCGCCCAGTGTAGGTTTTCAACTTCGCGGGTGTACATTTTTTCAATTTTATCCCTAATTTTTGCCCGAACCTTTCATTCTGTTTTTTGGTTCGCCAGGATGCCCCTTTTTTGCCTGGACTCTCTTTTTTCTGTCCAGCGGGTCAATTTCAAGCAAAGTATTTTTTAACTGCGTCCGAATTCACAGGCGACGTAAAGTCTTCACCGTCCATGGTGGACAACAATAAAGCCCCTCCTGAAAAGACTTTTCTGACAACGTATGGCCCTTCGTAGTTGGGGGTCCACTTGCCCCTGTGATCTGCCTGTGGCGGGAGAATCCTTTTCAGCACAAGGTCGCCCGTCTGAAAGCTCCGAGGATGTATCTTCTTATCATATGCTTTCTTCATTCGGCTCTAGTACAAACGACCGTATGCTAGAGAAGCTAGCCTCTTCTCATCCATTAAACTCAGCTGGTTCAACCTGTCTTTCACCCATTCTGCCTCGTCTAGTTGGACATCTCGTAGTACTCTTAGGGAAGGAATCTCGACTTCCAATGGTAACACTGCTTCCATTCCATATACCAACGAGAACGGGGTTGCCCCGGTTGATGTGCGTACCGTCGTACGATAACCGTGCAAAACGAAAGTAGCATCTCGTGCCAATCCTTATAGGTCACCACCATCTTCTGAACAATCTTCTTTATATTCTTATTGGCCGCTTCAACAGCGCCATTCATCTTGGGTCGGTAAGGGGAGGAGTTATGATGCTCGATCTTAAAATTCTGACACAGCTCCTTCATCATTTTGTTATTCAGGTTTGAACCGTTGTCGGTAATTATCCGCTCGGGGATTCCATATCTGCAAATGATATCTCTCTTGATAAACCTGGCTACCACCTGCTTAGTCACATTTGCGTAAGATGCCGCTTCCACCCATTTGGTGAAATAATCGATTGCTACTAGAATGAACCGATGTCCATTAGAAGCCGTCGGCTCGATCTTTCCAATCATATCGATTCCCCACATCGAGAATGGCCATGGCGATGACATCACGTTCAGAGGACTCAGAGGCACATGGATCTTATCTGCATAGATTTGGCACTTGTGACACCTCTTCGCAAACTTGAAACAATCAGTTTCCATAGTCAGCCAATAGTAACCTGCCCGCAGCAGCTTCCTCGTCATAGCATGCCCACCAGCATGCGTACCAAATGTACCCTCATGTATTTTCTCTATGAGCAGCTTCGCCTCTTTCTCATCTACACAATGTAGTAGCACCAAGTCGTGATTTCGTCTATACAGGACACCGTCCGGATTCAGGTAGAAATTACCCGCCAATCTCCTGAGAGTCTTCTGATCGTGACTGGATGCCCCAGCCGGATACTCTTTATTTTTCAGGAAATTAAGGATATCGAAATACCACGGTTTATCATCAGATGCTTCGTCAATGGCAAACACGAAGGCAGGTCTGTCAAGCCGAGAGATAACAATTCTGGGAGCCTCATTCCAGAAGTTGACTTTGTACATGGAAGACAAAGTGGCCAGGGCGTTAGCCATCTGATTTTCTGCTCGCGGTACATGATGCAATTCAACCTTGTCAAAGAAAGGCAACAATCTCCTTGCGTAATTCATATACGGTATCAAATTAGGCTGACGTGTCTCCCATTCTCCTTTTATTTGATTCACTACCAGAGCTGAGTCTCCGTATACATCCAGATTTTTGATTCGCAAATCAATGGCTTCTTCAAGCCCCATGATGCAAGCTTCGTATTCGGCTTCATTATTGGTAACCGGAAAGGTCAATCGAGCGGTAAACGGGATGTGCGACCCGTGTGGAGTAGTGATGATTGCCCCTATTCCGCTACCGTAGGCGTTTACAGCTCCATCAAAGATCAACTTCCATTTGGAGCCCAATTCTGGTCCTTTGTCTGGCAACGGCTCTTCACAATCTTTCATCTTTAGGTACATGATATCCTCGTCAGGAAAATCAAACCTCATCGATTGGTAGTCCTCAATAGGCTGCTCTGCCAAGTACTCAGACAATACACTCCCCTTTATAGCCTTCTGCGAGACATACTGGATGTCATATTCGGTCAAAACCATCTGCCAACGGGCAATTCTCCCCGATAATGCCTGCTTTTCGAATACATATTTGATAGGATCCATCTTCGAGATGAGCATGGTTGTATGGTTCAGCATGTATTGCCTCAAATGCTTGGCGGCCCAGGCTAGCGCGCAACAAGTTTTTTCGAGCATCGAATATCGAGATTCACATTCTGTAAACTTCTTACTCAAGTAGTAGATCGCATGCTCTTTTCTTCCTGTCTCGTCGTGTTGACCGAGAACATAACCCATACTTCCCTCAAGAACTGTCAAATACATAATCAAGGGTCTCCCTGCCACTGGGGGTATCAAAATAGGAGGCTCCTGCAAATACTGCTTTATTTTATCGAACGCCTTTTGACAATTTTCATTCCATGTTACAGCCTGGTCTTTTTTCAACAGCTTGAATAATGGCTCACACGTAGCCGTTAGGTGAGATATGAACCGGGCGATGTAGTTCAACCTCCCTAAAAACCCGCGCACCTCTTTCTCTGTTCTAGGCGTCGGCATCTCTTGTATTGCTTTTATTTTTGCAGGATCAACCTCTATTCCTTTTTCGCTCACGATAAACCCCAGCAGTTTACCCGATCTCACCCCGAAGGTGCACTTGTTAGGGTTCAGTCTCAGCCTGAACTTCCTAAGCCTTTTGAATAACTTCATCAGATTCACCAAATGCTCTTCCTCCATCTGGGATTTGGCAATCATATCATCTACATAAACCTCGATCTCCTTATGCATCATATCATGAAAAAGAGTCGTCATTGCACGCTGATACGTTGCCCCAGCATTCTTCAATCTGAAGGGCATCACTTTGTAACAAAATGTTCCCCAGGGCGTTATGAAAGTAGTCTTCTCCATGTCTTCTGGTGCCATTTTGATCTGATTATAGCCCGAGAAGCCATCCATGAAGGAGAATATGGAGAATTGAGCAGTGTTGTCAACCAGCACATCGATGTGAGGAAGCGGAAAATCATCTTTCGGGCTCGCTTTGTTCAAATCACGGTAATCTACGCACATTCTCACTTTACCGTTTTTCTTTGGCACTGGTACAATGTTAGCGACCCATGAGGGATATTTTGTAACAGCTAGGAAACCAGCATCCCACTGCTTTTGAACCTCCTCCTTAATTTTCACTGCCATATCAGGTCTAGTTCTGCGAAGCTTTTGCTTGACCGGCGGGCATTCTTCTTTTAACGGCAGACGGTGTACAACCATATCTGTATCAAGCCCAGGCATGTCTTCATACGACCAAGCGAACACATCACTGTACTCTCTGAGCATTTCAACCAGTCTTCGCTTGACGTCGCTCTGCAACGCGACTCCTATACGGATGTTCTTTTCAACCCCTTCCGACCCCAGGTTAATAATTTCGATGACCTCCTCATGAGGCAGAATGACACGTTCTTCTTGCTTTACCAACCAAGACAATTCTTCAGGCACGTCGCCATCTTCAACAATCTCTTCTTCGGCCTGAATTACCGAGTGCTCAAAGTCGAGACAAGTCATAGGCGGTTCAATGATGTCATCTGAAAATATTATCCTGCAAAAGGAATGGTTAAATGCTTCAAAATGCGTATAAAGCGAATAACCACGTTGCCATTTTATTGTAAAACACAAAACAGGAAAAATAGAGATCGCAATATTTGTACATGAAAAAACGCCTTTTATTTAATGATTAAACAACGCAATGTACATAACAGCGCAGCCCTAAGCAAAATCACGATGCCTCGGGTAAGACACCAGATTGTTCAACAATCAAGAAAACAAAGTATTACTGTTTGTGAGTCACAGGAACAATCTCCTGAATAGACCAATTGCATAATCCTTGTCCTGGCACGCTCGGCTGAATCCAGGCGTCCATGTCGCAGTCACTGTCTCCTTCTTCAGAATCTGAAACAGCGTTGATGGCCTCGTGACACACTCCACTAGCGGTGATTGTTATCGGTCCTCTGAAGCGGGGTGCCCCAGCAGCAGGCGTTGATGACGACGGTTGATATCCCAGCCCAAATCTGTCCATCTTCACGGGAATATCCAGCACCTTGCCCCAGCCTTTTATCTCACCAGTCTTCACTAGAGCTTGAGCCTCCTTGTATGACGAGACAGCTACCTCTGACGCTTTACTCGGCCCGGGACCTTTGTCTTTGATGCGCAACCCTTCAAAGGCTTGACAGGGTGTTTCATGAATCTCGCCGTCGACTTCTACATACTTGAATGATGACAGATGGCTAACCAATATATCTTCTTCTCCACAGACCGTGACCACACTATCCCCTACCATGTATTTCAGCTTTTGGTGCAAGGTAGATGTGACTGCCCCAGCACCATGGATCCAGGGTCGTCCGAGAAGGCAGCTGTATGCTGGCTGGATGTCCATAATATAAAATTCAGTTGCGAAAACCTTCGGCCCCACCTGTAGAGGTAATGTTATGGATCCAAAGACTGTTCTTCGTGTACCATCAAATGCCCTGACCACCAAGTCACTAGGCGTACAAAGGATTCCTCTGATGTCCAATTTCATCATTGCTTTCTTAGGCAACACGTTTAAGGAAGATCCGGTATCTACCAGTACATGAGACATGACTGAGCCCCTACACTCAACTGAGACGTGCAACGCCATGTTATGCTCTCTCCCCTTCGGGGTCAAATCAAAGTCTGTAAATCCCAAGCTATGGCCTGCGTTCACATGCGCCAACACCCCCTCCAGCTGATTCACGGAAACATCTTGGGGTACGAAGGACGTATCCAGAACTTTCAGCAATGCATTTCTGTGAGCTTCGGAACATAATAGCAACGACAGTATGGATATCTTTGACGGCGTCTGTTGAAGGTGCTCAACAATCTTATAATCACTCTTACGAATAAGGCGCATGAACTCTTCCACATCCTTCGATGACGTTTCTTTTTCGTTCCTCTGCACCGGGACATTCTCATTCATCTTTCCTTTTCCTTTCGCCAGTCGTTCAGCCTCTACCTCAGGCGATATGAAGATTCTCCCACTTCTTGTCATCCCTCCGGTACCGACGACATTGTCTACAATCTCAACTGGCTGCTTACTAACATCAATTTTCACCCCATCACAGTATGCTTCCAACCCATAGGTCCAGGGGACTGCCTTAGTGCTCTCGTAAGGGATTGGTCCTGCCTTGGTGATAGTGATCGGCGGTCGCCTAGCTGGCGCCGTTATGGTTATTGTTTTTTGGGGAATCGTCACAGTAGCTACATCACTTCGCTTGTCTGCTAATACCTCTGCAGGTTCCTCAACTGCCGTTCGGTCAAATTGTAATGTGCCTCCATCTATTAAGGTCTGAATACCCTTCTTCAATTCAGCACACCCCCAGCTTGGGTCCAACACTCTAAACAATACTCGTCGCAGCCTGGATACACACCTCCTTGCAATAACCTTCTCTTTATCTCGCACAACGGTGTCTTTAGGTCATCAACATTCATAATCAAGTTCAAACCCTTCTCAGTTAAAATAGAATTTGCCCCATGGTTGGGCATGGGCTTTTGCACTATGTTCGGACCCGCCTGTCCAAAATTGATAGCCTTACTATCCAATAGATCCTGCACCACATGCTTGAACGCGTGGCAGCCCTCTATATCGTGGCCAAGAGCCCCGGAGTGGAATTCACAGTGCTTGCTTGCGTCAAAGCCGTACGGAGGAGTACCTGTTACTGGCGCCATAGTTCTCTTTTCCACCAAGTTCAAACCCAGTAACGTCTGTAGCAATTCTGCATACGTTGAAGGAGGCGTTTCAAACACCCTCCTTGGTTTGCCCCCCTGGATTCTGCGCTGAGCAGGATGTACCCCCTGTTGTGGCTGCCGTTGTTGTTGTTGCATTTGCTGTTGCTGAAATAGAATGGTAACACTTGCCACCTGCTGCGGCTGATTGTACTGGCTTCGACCTCTGCCCCGGCCTCGGCCTCGGCCCCCAAACACTGCACTTGCATCACCTTGACGGCGCCCACCGAAAGCCCTTCTGTTACTGCCAGCTGAATTGGATTCTTCAGCTTGGAATCTTCCCTGTTTAATGTTGCTTTCAATCTTCTCTCCCATCAGGATTAAGTCTGAGAAACTGCCTAAGGACGTGTGAAACAGCTTGTCATAAAACATACCAGTAAATGTTCCTATGAACATATCATTCATTTCTTTGTCCTCTAAAGGAGGATGAACTCGAGCATCCATGTCGCGCCATCTCTGTGCATACTCTTTAAAGCTCTCGCCCTTCTTCTGGGACAACCCCTGCAATTGGACCCGGTTGGGTGCCAAGTCACTGTTGTACTTATAGTGAGCCACAAACGCTTCAGCCAGCTGCTTCCATGTCTTTATCTGTGTTGGCTCCAACCCCATATACCATTCAAGGGAAGGACCAGACAAGCTATCTTGAAAGAAATGCATCAGCATCCTCTCATCGTTTGAATACGCCGACATCCTTCTGTAGTATGACCGCACGTGCACCTTTGGACAGGTGTCCCCCTTATATTTGTCGAATGTGGGAGCTTTGAATTTTATTGGTACCCTCAGGCCAGGAACTAGACCCATTGTAGTCATATCTAAGCCAACAACGCTTTGATTCACGACCCCCTTCATCTGCTCCTCGAGCATCTTGATTCTCTGAGAGTCATCCATAGGACCTTCGAAACCTCCACCGGAGAAAGCATCCTCTTGCTGATCTTCTAGCCAATTACCGTTCCCAGCTCCGTATCCGTCGTACCCGTTGTTGCGGCCAACTCTAGTCTGATTCATTACAGGGCCTCGCCCCCTGTTACCATACCCCGGAGCGACCCCAGCAGGTCCAAAAGACATTATCCCGACACCATTTCCATTTCCAAATCCGCCATAACCCTGATTAGTCATACCAAATCCGTCCTGTCTGAAGCCCTGAGCGTTGAAGCCGTACTTCCCAGCATGATCAAACCCCTGGTCATTGAAGCCGAATCCATTATTACCGAAGCCATTACCTCCCATATTATCACCCAGGTTGACATCTCCGAGCCAAACGTTGTTGACGCCAGTCTCGTTACCGATTCCAACGTTACCGTTCTCGGCAGCAGCGCCGTTGTTCACATTGACAGCAGGTATGTTTACTACAGGTGGGGCTACCGGTGTGGGGGTACCATCCCCGTGAATAGTGTCGACTCGCGCAGAATTATGGTCTTCATTTCCGTGCCCAGCATTTCTTACCAACAAAGGCTGCACCAAAGCTTGCAAATTCTCCTGGCCTTTCGCAATGGTCTCCATTATCTGCATGAATAGCGTCAGCTTCTCACGCATGTCCTGCATTTCATTCTGCATCTGATCCATAATTCTTCGGCAGTTGGTATGAGTGGAGTATCGATGCGGGCGCTGACCTTCAATCCTGAAAAGACCTGGTACAGTGCAGGAAATGAGATACCGTTCAATAATCACCTGTAATGCAATATGAATATGAATGCAATGCAATATGTGTCTGTGCGTTAGGGCGTATCATTCCCCGATTCTAGTGCGAATGTGCCAGTGCAGTGACAGTGACAACAATACGAAGATCGGAGCTGAATCATAGAACACCTCATATATTGCAGAGAAATCCATTAAGCCCAGAATACAATATCACTGAGTGTACAATAAGAAGGCATGACCTCAACCAACAATCCTGGTGATGGTCAGCACAAATGCAAATAAAGCATACACATTAATACATGAAATGGTCAAGTGCTCCCATAGGCCTGGTACTCCTCTAATAACTTCTTAGTCTCTGGATGACTTGGTCGGGTAAGCAGACCCTCAACAAGTAGATCTCTTCGCTTGAGAACACGTCGCAAATCACCAGCGGATTCTTCCCATGCCCCTTCTCCGAAGCGATCCTCTAGCTTCCGCTTCTGAGACACAGCTTCTTTCTTGCCTTCGATGGCCTTGTTCAATGCATTCTGGAGACTGTATCTTGCCATTACCTCTTCTTCATACTTCTTAGTGCTAGCCTTCAACTGTTCTTCGAGTTCAGAAATTTGCTGCTTCAATTTATCTTCCCTCTTTTTGTTGTTGGTTAGCGTAGCATTCCACGTTTTGTTACAAGAAGAGATTTCCCGGTGGGCGGCATCGAGTGCTTTCTTTTTGGACTCCAACATGCCATGAGAGCTTCTGAACTCTTTCCCCAGGCGTTCACGCTTCTTTTTCTCTTCGGTCAATTCAGCACCTAGCCTGTTTACTAACTCGATCTGCTGTTGGAAAGAATGCACAACCTTGTTTTTCTCACTACGCATCTGAGCCAGTTCCTTTTCTAACCCTTCATTGATCTTCATCAAGGCTTCTTTTTCTTTCACAACTCGCTCGTAGACCTCCATAGTAACAGTGGTTGGTTCCTCTACCGGAATGTGAACAGGGACTGGTGCAGCTGGAAATGGCATCAGTAACTGTCTTGCTCTCTCTTGGATCCAAACTTTGTATGGTACATAAGTCTGACAATCATTCTTCCCCAACAGTGGTTTCCCTCTTCTGTTGATACGCATCTAGGCGTGCTGAAGCTTGGCTAGTAACTCTCCATTCAAATCACCGGTGAAGTACAGAGATTCCTGTACTTCTTCCTCCCTAGGTGGGTTCTTCAACGCGTATCCAAACTGGCGAATGAACAGAGATGGGTTGTAATTGATACACCCTTTTCTTCCTATCAAAGGAACATTAGGATACCCAGAACAACTGAAAATAAGCTCAGACCCCAGCAAGTCTCGGTTAAACCACTCAATGTCTTCAGAAGATAGTCTCATCAGGCGCTCTGGCCAATCAATTGTGGTTGCACTATCTACAAAAGGTCCCTTCAGGGGGAGATGACTCTTAAACCACATGTTCAACAGCGGCACACAACAGTAAACAATCTTTCCTCTCCTATTTTCATTTTTGTAGTGCAATGAATGATAGATATCTCCAATCAAAGTGGGTACCGGGTTGCCAGCCGCAAACAGATGAAAAGCATCCAAGTCCACAAAATTGGGTAAGTTGGGAAACAGCACTATTTCGTAGATGCACAGAGCCAAGATAGCATTAAAGACTATCCAGCACCCGCTCTTGGCGTACTCTTGAGCTTTGCCAACCAGAAAATCAAGGGAGAAACCTGGAACCCCAAGCCAAGAAGTCACTAATAGTTCAGAAGCGTTCATGTGCAAGGCCTTAGCTAAATCCTCCCACTTGGGCTCAGCGGCTGAGTGAATAAAAGGAACCTTATTCTGTACTGGCAGCTCAATAAACTCTGCATACTCTTCCATGGTAGGCCCCAAAATAAAGTCAGCGAACGTAAAGCACCTCAAGACAGGGTCATAGAATTGCATCAAGGTGTACAGCCCATTCATCTCAACAGTAGTCGGCTTGCAGACCAGTCTCAACAATCTTCCATGAATCATCCTGAAACTTCTCCTAACCTCCTCATCAGCAAGGGACATCAGAACAAGTAGGGGAGTAATGTCAGGTGTGGGTAACTTGTACGCAACTGTCTTTCTCAAACCAGCCATGATCAATAAGCAGAAGTCCGGGCACTAGAATCAGGGAATATGCAAATGCACCTGCAGCACAGACACACGTTAATGAAATGCACATGGTAATGGTTATGCGAGCAATGCAATGCAAATAGATGCAACAGGGACCAAATGTCATGGCTGAGAAGCCTGAACCATATCAAAAGTCTCGGATAGACCCTCCAGAATTCCTCAAACCCTGGTCTTGGACAGACCCAATACAACGCTCCAACACTGGTCTCTGATAGACCCCATAATATAATCCTGACTGGTCTCTGATAGACCTCATATCATAACTCTGACTGGTCTCTGATAGACCTCACAACTGTCCATAAATACCCAGAATCTCAGATCAAGAAACAAACCGGTATCTGAAGGTCTAGTTACCTGCATAGCCCCGAACCCTCTCACAGGTAGGTTTCCTAGTAACTGACAATGGTATGGCATCCTATGCGGTCGTCGGTGTCACAGACTTTCAGGGTTGATGATACGATTCCCAGAAGGAGTGGCATCATCAAATCCTGAAGAGGCCTCACTTAGCCAACTTCCAAATGATCGGTTCCCGGAGTCGACAATCCAACTAACCAACAACCCCTTCGACCCAAAGGGTAGAAAAAGAAGTCAACCAGAAGAACCTCGTCCGAGTGTAGATTTTGTGGGACACTAATGCAAGCAAAGCCGGCACGCGCCCACTACTTTCTACTCTAATTCTAAGTGCACTCAAGCCCAGGTCCGGCTTATCTCTCAATCATAGAATCACCCATCACAAGCCCAAGACAGCAATAATAACAATAATATAATGCTGAAAGTAAATGACAGAAATATAAATCCATACAAAATCCTCGACGGGAAAACAAGCGCTAGGATTGACTCGCTTAAGGGACGTTGGACCCCCAGCAGAGTCGCCAGCTGTCGCTACTGCGAAAATCGGCGCCGGTTGAACAGAAGAGTCGCCACCGTGCGTTATTTATCCCAACGGAGGGAAAGGAAACGCTCAGAGTAAACCTACCGCAAAGACGGGAAAGGAATGGTCATCGCAACCAAATCCTGGATTCGGGAGTCGGTTACGCAAGGGAAAGGTATTAGCACCCCTCACGTCCGTCGTACTCGACGGGATCCACGCTTGTTTTCTAGTACGGATTGTTATTTCTATCTACTCTAGAGGTCAGGGGTTAAAAGAAAATAAAATGACTCGGCAAAGTATCGCACTTTATGCCTACGTATTCCCATCTAGAACGAGAAATCAGAGTCAACGTAGTTCGCCTACCTACGGGAAAGGAGGGGAATGTTGCTCGCTAGGATATCGCATCCTATGCCTATGTACTTTCAAACAGCATGAAAGATCAGAGAAAACGTAGTTCGGGCCACGTACGACACCAGTCTGTTTTGATTGCTTTTATCTCCTTCTGAAAAAGGGTTTTCCTGATTAACAGTCCAAGCGGACAAAAATGACGTTTTGATGAGTTCACATTCTTTTACGGAAGAAGTGTCTTTTATTGTGTTTGAAATTTTATTGTGTTTTTCTGTTTGTTTTGAGAAAGAAGAGACAGAACTCTAACCTATAGTTGCAAAGGGAATCAAACTAACCTAACGTTATCATGCATGGGTTAAGACCTAATGTCTATCATGTTCCTCTCTTGCGCAGAGAAAAACAGAGATCCTAAGGGAATAGACGGAAACAGAAACAATAGCTATATACAATAAAGCAGTAAAATGCATGGATGCAGCAATACAAGCGAGGCAAGGGAGTCCCACTCAACCTCGAACCTAGAAAACAACAGGCAAAAGCGAACAAGATTCACTTTCAACCTAACAGGTTAAAGGCAAACAATACAGTTAGGGAAATTCAAACAATACATCAAAAAATTGAACAGCTGAAAGAAAACAGCCAACATCAGGCTTCATCAACATCTGTCTTCAAGTCATCTTCAACCATCTACAAGCTCCAAGCAAGCATTAGTCTTCATCTTCAAGCCTTCAAGAAAGGTCTCTATCTTCAATCTTTCAGTGGCTTTTCTTCAAGTCTCACTCTCCAAGATGAGCAGCAGTCAACAAGATGCATGGGATGTTAAGCAGTCAATTGCCTACCAAGGGTGGCTCACTGACTGTTAACATGATACAGACAATTTTCTCTCAAAAGTTCTATCTTTTAAATACATTCACTAATCCTTCCAAAGGAAGGAGGTGGGTATTTAAAAGAGACTTTGAATCATAGAGAAAGAATGGAGGCAAACAAGACCTTCCATGTTTATGAAGCAAGTTTTCTACTCTAGAGCTCTGCCTAGCTCCTAGACCATATAACCTTCAATAGCTGCCAGCAAGATACTCTTCATCAACTCTGGAAATTGGTCTTCATTCTCTTAATCTTCAATGGGCTTCATCAGCACAGTCTTCAGCTCAAACCCAAACCCCAAGCAGGCCCAATACCCCACACAGTCAAATAATAACCCTAGAGAGGGCACACCACACAATCAAGCAAATACAAGAAATATACTAGTAGTATTAATAGAATATGGGAAGTCTAACATTTTCTAAGGGATCTATTACTTACCCACAATACCCCTATATTCCCATCATTTAATTTGTCCTAAAGAAAACCCAAAAGAAATTTGTTTTGTTAAACCTACATTATATTCACAACCCTAAATGATTAGCCTAATGTTTTCTAACTAAACTACCTAAAATAAATCCTAAAAAATTGGTATAAAAATCAAGGGGGCACCTAATATATGTATCTAATTATACTAAAAAAATTGGCCTAAAAAGATTATGAGAAGCACCTAAAAGAAATTCTACAAATACTATGTACAAATTAAAACCATTTAAAAACAATTAAAATGTAAAATATAAGCAAAAATAGAAAAAATAGTTAAACTATTATTTTTTAATCATTTTAATTTTCTTCAAGTCAATTCTAAACTATTGCAAAAAATCTCATGTCAAAATTCTTATTTTTTTATTTATTATGAATTTTATAAAATGGTAAAACAAAATGAATTAAAGTAAAAATGAAATAGAAGCCAGGGGGTGCAAGCAGCAAGGGCGCCCAGTTCAAATGCTTCATGGGCCCAAAACCTGGGGGTGCGCGTAGCAAATGGTTAAGCCCAAAATCTAAAACAAAAAACAAATCAGAAAATCAAAGAAAAAAAATAATGCGCGCGGTGTAAATAGCAGGGAGATTCAGTTTAATTTGTTGGGCCTGGTGATGTGGGGGTGCGAATACGAATCATTCAATTAAAGCCCAACCTGACTATTAATGAAACGCTGAGTTTCATTAAACTTAGCTTCCCTCCATTCCTCAATTAAATGTGAGCCATTGGATGCGAGTCTTGGTCAAAATTCTGTGAATGATCCAACGCCTCTGAACTCGTCTTCTCCAAATGACCTAGGGTTTCTACCATGAATGCCATGAACAAGCTTGCATGAACCAGGCTTCAACACACTCATACAACTTTGTTTCTCCATGAAATTCAAATCCATAAAAAGCAAAGATGCTCTATTTCTCGAGCATAATACAACCATGCTAATAATTCTCACTGAAACCAACTGAATCAAGAAACCCGATGGTACACTTCCATGGATACTCAAACTTCCAACTTCTTCTTTCTTCAATTTCTTGCCATCAAAATACTCACCTTGTATCACTTATTAACCTAAGCTAAACCACATGAATTAAAACCTCCTATTCTTCTAGCTCTAGATCCAAACAGTTGGTGTGCTCACATATCAACCTCCACCAAATTCAGTCAAAATCTCCAGAATTATTCATCTAACTACCTAGGTCATTCTTATCCTAACCAACCTACATCATGCTAACTAAATTAAGCCAATTCGAAGAGATCACTAACCTGGTGCAAAACTGAAAATAGATGGGGAGATCCTTGGATTCACAGCTAGCAATGCTCTAGACTTGATCAATGGCTATGGATCTTGGTTCTGTATGCACTTGTGCTTGCTCAAAGGCTTTGGATTCTTGTAACCAATTCTTTTTGCAATTTGAATGATGAACTTGCAACACACGATTCCTGCACCAATACACATGGATCTTGCTTGCAATGTGATCTATGATGAATATGGAGTATGATAGGATCAAGAACTTTGCAGAATGATGAAGAATTGATAGAATTTGGATGAATTTGCAAAAATGCAAAATGGAGTGAAACTAGGTGTTTTGGATCAAAATGGAGTGTAACCCTGCATTGAAGGAGCTCTAGGGTTTATATAGATGCCCATGGAAACATCTAGAAATTGCTGGAAGCTTCTTGTACACAAATCCCTTGTGATTTGGCATATGTCACTTTAATCATAAGCAAGCCATGATAACTCTCAAACTTTGAACTAAACTCAAAAATCCACTATTTCCAATGTTCTCAAAACATTATTTCAAATCAAAATGACCTATAATTTCATCCCATTTGGACATGTTATGAGAAATTCCCAAAAAATGGCTTTTTAATGACTTAAATCATGCCTTAATTAGGTCATTTTTGCAAATATGAGCTACACCCACTTTCAAACCTCCATGACCACTTTTCTAGACTCAAAATGTCATTTGGAACAACTTTGATGTTGTGAAATTTTTCATTTGAAGCTTCCTTGTATGAGTTTTAGGCATATGCTTGAAATGACCTGTAATTCTCAAATGACCAAAATACCCTTTGCTTGGCAAGGTCATAAGTAGAGTTCCACAAATCAGATGAAGGAATACCATATCTTTCCAGAAATCTAAGATCATGAGTAACAACTCTCATGTTGACCAGAAATCCATTTGAAAGCTCCTTGAGGGGTAAGAGTTGCTTGGAAGACAAGTAACTTTCACAGACAAAATTTCAGATGCCTCAGGTGACCTGTAACTTGCAAGAACCATAACTTGAGTTCTATAAATCTCATTGATGTCCTCCACCACTCAAATTAAAGGTATTGAGATCCTCTACAAGTTTCATTTTGGCCAAGGATCCATTTGAAGCTTGCATTTTGAATTATCTGGCTTGGAAGTTTGACCTAAACCAGGGGATTTTACACAGAAACCCTAATTTAGAAACTTCTCTTCTTCTTGATTTCTCTTGATTTTTCCTTGGCACAACACCACATCCATATTTACATGTCAAATGATGAACCCCACATCTTTCAAATAGACCTTGATGCCCTTCAATCAAGCATTTAACCTAGGGTTGACCTAGGGTTGACCCAGATGAAACCCTAGTTGACTGTCTTCAACTGCAGCTCTTGTAATCACATCAATGACTTGTCTTACTTTCAAAATGACCCTCTAGGTCTTCCATGATGTCTACATGCACTCCATGCTTTCAATTCATAGCTCACAACTTCCCTGATGATCTTCAAATACCCTCAAGATAGGAGATAGATCCACTGCTTGATCCACTGACTTCTTAGATTTCCATTTCTTTCTGATGACTTGGATAGGCTTGAATTTGAATAGGAACCTCTTGATAGGCTCATAGAGATAAGAATAGTACTTGGTCCCTTGTTGGATGGCTTGCCCATGCTATGCTATGCAAATGAATGAACTATGTACATGCTCTAGTATGCAAATGATAAAGCCATGAAACATAAAATCAGGTGAAATAAGTTGGTCAAATTTTAGGGTGCAACAAGTTGATCCTGCGAAAATAAAAGCCATTCAAGAAATGCCAGCGCCGAAAACAGAAAAAGAAGTTCGTGGTTTCTTGGGCCGAATAAACTACATTGCAAGGTTTATCTCTCAGCTCACGACCACTTGTGAACCGATGTTCAAGCTTTTAAAGAAAGATCAGGCGATTACTTGGAATGAGGATTGCCAGAAGGCATTCGATAAGATAAAGCAGTATCTTCAAGAACATCCAATCTTGATACCCCCAGTGGCTGGACGGCCATTAATCATGTACCTGACGGTTCTGGAGAATAGTATGGGGTGTGTTCTCAGTCAGCACGACGAGACGGGCAGAAAAGAGCATGCCATTTACTATTTGAGTAAAAAGTTCACTGAGTGTGAATCTCGATACTCGATGCTGGAGAAGACGTGTTGTGCACTAGCTTGGGCCGCCAAACGTCTGCGACAGTACATGCTCAACCACACCACTATGCTAATTTCGAAGATGGATCCGATCAAGTACGTCTTCGAGAAGCAGGCTCTTTCGGGCAGGATTGCCAGATGGCAAATGGTGTTAACGGAATATGATATTCAGTACGTCTCCCAGAAGGCCATCAAGGGAAGCGTATTGTCTGATTACCTTGCCGAACAGCCAATCGAGGACTACCAGCCGATGAAGTTTGAATTCCCTGACGAGGATATTATGTTTCTCAAAGCGAAGGATTGCGATGAGCCGTTGCCCGGCGAGGGGCCAGATAGGAAATCCTAGTGGAAGTTGATATTCGATGGAGCGGTTAATTCCTATGGAAGTGGCATCGGGGCTATCATCACGACTCCCCACGGAGCCCACATCCCGTTTACTGCGATACTGACGTTTCCAGTCACGAACAATGAGGCGGAGTATGAAGCATGCATTATGGGTCTAGAAGAGGCAATTGATTTGAGAATCAAGAATCTAGACGTGTATGGTGACTCAACGCTTGTGATCAACCAAATTAAAGGGGAGTGGGAAACTCGTCAAGCGAATTTGGTGTCGTATATGAATTATGCCAGGAGGCTGCTTCCGTTCTTCGATCGAGTGGAACTTCACCATATACCCAGAGCTGAAAATCAGATGGCTGACGCCTTAGCCACGTTGGCTTCAATGTATAAAGTCAATTTTTGGAATGAGGCTCCAAGAATTGTCCTTTCGCGTCTTGATAGACCAGCATTTGTCTTTGCAATCGAGGATGCCGCCGACGGCAAGCCATGGTTCCACGATATCCAGACTTTCCTTATGACTAAGGAGTATCCTGCGGGTGCGTCAACCCAGGATAAGAAGACTCTGAGGAGGCTGTCTGGAAACTTTTATCTCAATCCTGATGGAGTGTTGTATAAGAGAAACCACGATCTCGTGCTACTCAGATGTGTAGATGAGAAAGAGGCGAGTATGCTCATGGAAGAAGTCCATGAAGGCACATTTGGTACGCACGCCGGCGGGCATGCCATGACGAGAAAGATCCTGAGAGCAGGATACTACTGGCTGACGATGGAGTCGGATTGCTTCAGATTCGCGAAGAGATGTCATAAATGCCAGATTTATGCTGATAAATTTCATGTGCCACCGTGCCCGTTGAGTGTCATGTCCTCCCCGTGGCCGTTCTCCATGTGGGGCATCAACATGATAGGCAAGATCGAGCCCACTGCATCCAATGGTCATCGTTTCATTCTGGTAGCTATCGACTACTTCACCAAGTGGGTGGAGGCATCCTCGTACGCTAATGTGACCAAGCAGGTGGTGGCTAAATTCATAAATAGGGACATCATTTGTCGCTACGGAGTTCCCGAGCGGATCATTACTGATAATGGTTCGAATTTGAATAAAAAGATGATGAAGGAGTTGTGCCAGAGCTTCAAGATCGAACACCACAACTCATCTCCTTACCGACCAAAGATGAATGGCACCGTCGAAGCCGCCAACAAGAACATAAAGAAGATTGTTCAGAAGATGGTTGTGACGTACAAAGATTGGCACGAGATGCTGCCGTTTGCATTGCACGGTTATCGTACGACGGTCCGTACGTCTACCGGGGCAACTCCTTTCTCCTTGGTGTACGGTTTGGAGGCTGTCCTACCGTTAGAAGTGGAGATCCCTTCTTTGCGAGTTTTGGTTGATGTGAAGCTTGACGAGGCAGAATGGATTACGAATCGCTTGAACCAACTCAGCCTGATGGACGAGAAGAGGTTAGCATCGATTGCTTTGGTCGTCTGTACCAAAGCCGAATGAAGAAAGCTTATGATAAGAAGATGCGTCCTAGAAGCTTTCAGACGGGTGATCTCATCCTAAAGAAGATTCTTCCGCCACACTCCGATCACCGGGGCAAGTGGACTCCGAATTACGAAGGGCCGTATGTTGTCAGTAAGGTCTTCTCGGGAGGAGCTTTGTTGTTATCCACGATGGATGGTGAAGATTTTGCATCCCCGGTGAACGCGGACGCAGTTAAAAAATACTTTGCTTGAAAGAGACCCGCTGGACAAAAAAGAAAGAGTCCAGGCAAAAAAGGGGCATCCCGGCGAACCAAAAACAGAATAAAAGGTTCGGGCAAAAATTAGGGATATATTGAAAAAATGTACACCCGCGAAGTCGAAAACCTACACTGGGCGGCTTCGGCAAAAAAGGGTATCCCGGTGAACTGAAAACCCGTAAAGGGAGGTTCACGCAAAAGTTAGGGATTTGAATAAGCAAATGACTGCGTTCCGCGTGTGGACTTTCATTGTTTAGTGGTTTGGAGGACCTGAGGGCCGTTTATCTGAATCAATCTCTTCCGAAACTGAAGCGTCGGAGAAGTATCGAAGTCGAGTGGGTCTTAGAGGGATCAACTTATGGTGTTCGTTTACGCCTCGTTGCCGACATTTGTATATACTGATGTATATTTATGTTTTATTTTTGCGCGGCTTCCTCATTCCAGGAGCTTGCCTCTGTTGTAAAACATTTATACCCATTCAGGGGTTCATCATCAATAAAATGCATATTGTTCAGCAATTCTGTTTGCCTGTTTAGCATTTACCTGTTTTGTTTGCAAATGAAAACGCCGATGTTTTTGATAAAATGCGCATATATAAACTCACGGGCCTAGGCCCATTGATTGTTGAAATAATTAATTACCTGAATATTGTCACGAGATAATAACCTTGATAGGCCCCTTTGAGAAGGGTATCTTGTCTGTTTGTTTGTGTTGTTGCAGGTGTAGCACCTTCCAGACAGTGCGCCGTGCGCATCCCCGAAGCAGGGCGAGTCCTCCTTCTCCAACAGAGTTCAGTAGTCTCTCCTCTGCAGAGTCTGAACGCAAGGCCGTGAGCAGTGATATGTCTCCCCAAGCAGAGAGGATTCTCTCCCCAAGCAGACGCGTCCCGAAGGATCGCCATCTTCTCAGCTGAGTCACGCGCCGAAGCATGATTTCTCCCCCTGCACCGGGTCACAAGTGCAGGTTTTCGTAGGAAACTGTTCGTACACCGAAGTATGCAGTAACTGATGGTGCCAGACTGAAGTCCCCAGCGGAATTGAGACTCCCCACCAGAGTTGTATTCCCCCTCGAAGTCAGATGATTCCCTCTTCCCCAGTAAAGTGTTGGAACAGCTGATGCTGTATTCCTCTGCAGAGTCGTATTCTCTCCCGAAGTCGGATGATTCCTTCTTCCCCAGCGGAATTGAAATTCCTAATTAGAGTCATGCTCTCCATTGAAGTAGAATGATTTCTCTTTCCCCGGCTGAGTCCGCAACCCCCCCAAGAGAGCCGAATCCTTGGTAGCAGTTGGGACCATGAGTGGATTGTCCCTAGCAGAGTGTTGAACAGCCGATGCTGTATTCCCCCAGAGTCGTACTCTCTCCAGCAAAGCAGGATGATTTCTCCTTCCTCAGCCGAGTTTGCAGATACCCAAGAGAGCCGAGTCCTTGGAAAATGATCAGACCATGACTGGTCTTCCCTAGTGGAGTGTTGCAACTGAAGTTGTGTCCCCACGGAGTTCTTATCCCCAGAAGAGTAGCCGAGACGGCCATGCAGTTTATGCTCGCGATTGACATCGCTTTCTCTCAGCAGGTCCAGCTTCTCGTAGAGCTCCATTCCCCTGCAGTAATCAATTAAAGTTGTTTCCCCTGCGGCGATCAACTGAAGATCATTTCCCCAGACGGAGTCCAATTGATATTGGCGTGTTCACGCTCTCCTCAGCAGGATGATCCCTCTATCTAAGTAGTTCTTTCTCCTTGACAGGAGGAGCCCCCCTCGACATTTATTTTGCTGACGGGATCGCATCATCATGCATGACTGCATAGCATTTAGCATAAATGCATAGCATTTAGCATAAATGCATAACATTAAGCATAAACGCATAGCATTTCCACCGTGTGGAGCATGGCGCCGAAGCGTACGCATAATAAACATGATCTAGGTTATTACCGTTCTTGTTTTACAGGTGTTCCGCCGAAGGATCAGTTGCTCAGGATGATTCCTGACATTCTCCCCAACGAGGTCGTTTGCTTAAGATGATTCTTAAGACCCCGGTGTAATCCCCGAAGTCGCGTGCTCAAGATGATTCTTGAGATCCCCAGCGAAGTCTTCAGGTCAAGATGATTCTCGAATCCCTCAGCAGGGCCGTTTGCTTAAGATGATTCTTAAGACCCCAGTGCAGTCTCCAGAGTTGGTTGCTCAAATTGATACTTGAAGTCTCCAGCTAAGATCGCCCAGGATGGTTCCTAAAGCCCCAAGAGAGCCGAATCCTTGGAAGCTGCTCAAGTCGTGATTGGTTTGTTCCTAGCAATAGTTGCCCAGGATAATTCCTGGAATCCCCAACAGAATGTTTCTCTAGAATGGTTATCAGTTCAAGGTGATTCTTGAAGGTGCCCGGTGGAGTTATTTGTTCAAGATGATTCTTGAAGTCCTCAGCAGAGTTGATTCCTCCAGAATGATTTCTGGACCCCCGGAGCGGAGTTGCTTGGTAGTTCTCCAGATTCCGCAGCGGCGAAGCGTCATCCCCAGCAGGTTTTCCAACGGCGAAGTTAGAATCTCTCCTGAAGACTCCATGATTGAAGTCTGACCGTGTTAATGAAGCAGTATGATCGACTACGTATTACCGGTTACCGTGTGACCAATTCCCCAATGAAGTTTCTTCACCTTGACGACGAGGTCAGACGATCTGTGTTTTGACGGCGAGGTCAGATTAGGTTTGTTTCCGGCGGCGATGTTGGATGTTTGTTTTGACGGCGAGGTCAGATTATGTTTGTTTCCGGCGGCGATGTTGGATGTTTGTTTTGACGGCGAGGTCAGATTATGTTTGTTTCCGGCGGCGATGTTGGATGTGTGTTTTGACGGCGAGGTCAGGTTATGTCAGTTTTCGGCGGCGATGTTGGATGTTCGTTTTGACGGCGAGGTCAGGTTATGTCAGTTCTCCAGCGGCGATGTTGGATGTTCGTTTTGACGGCAAGGTCAGGTTATGTTGGTTTCCGGCGGCGATGTTGGATGTTCGTTTTGACGGCGAGGTCAGATTATGTTTGTTTCCAGCGGCGATGTTGGATGGTTGTCCGACGGTGATGTCAGACTCTTCAGTTCTCCAGCGGCGATGTTGGGTATTTTGGATCCGACGGCGAGGTCAGGTTATGTTTGTTTCCGGCGGCGAGGTTGGATGTTTGTTCGACGGCGATGTCAGACTCTTTAACTCCCAGCAGAGATTAGGTTGAGTACTCGACGGTGATGTCAGGTGTTTCCCAGATTATGCTAGTTTTCCAGCGACGATGTTGGATGTTTGGTCGACGGCGATGTCGAATATCTCTCAGAGTTATGCTTGTTTCTGGCGGCGATGTCAGTGGATTCATTCCTCCAACGACGATGTTGGATACTTCAGTTTTCCAGCGGCGATGTTGGGTATTTTGGTTGATCGACGGCGATGTCAGGTCAGACTTAGTTCTCCAGCGGCGATGTTGGGTATTTTGGTTGATCGACGGCGATGTCAGATTTAGTTCTCCAGTGGCGATGTTGGATATTTTGGTTCTCGACGGCGATGTCAGATTCTTCAGTCCTCCAGCGGCGATGTTGGATACTTCAGTTTTCCAACGGCGATGTTGGGTATTTTGGTTGATCGACGGCGATGTCAGGTCAGATTTAGTTTCCGGTGGCGATGTTGGATGTTTGTCTTGACGGCGATGTCAGGTGATTTGGTGTTCCAGCGGCGATGTTGGGTGTTCCTCAGAATTTTGTCTGCTTCTGACGGTGATGTCAGGTGGTTTAGTCTTCCAGCGGCGATGTTGGGTGTTTTGGTTGTCGGATGCCAATATCAGAAGAATTTAATGTGGATAACTGACGGCGATGTCAGATCAGTATTTCTCCAGATAGTTGTCGTGCAGCTATTATTCCAGTGTTCGAAGAGTTGAGCAGTTGGCAAATTTTCGGGTTTACCGATATTCAACCGTCTCGCACCTTGATTGACTGAGAGCCGTTCGCTTCTCACCCAGTCAGGTTCAAGCAGTTTGAATAGGGGCAGCTGTTGCACCCCAAAATTTGACCAACATTTATTTACCCATCAAGTGTTTGAAGGTTGATACCTTTGTCAGAAAGCTCAAGAGATCCTCAGAGGAATTGGTTGAAACCAAGGTTGTGTGTCTCATAACTTGAGAGTTGTGGGAGCTCCTCAGATGATTCTGAGACTGTGAGGATAGACTTGAAGCTTTGATAAAGCCTATGAGATGTCTTGAAAGCCATCATGAAGCCCAGAGAGGTCATTGTGCAAGAATTCAGAAGATTCAGCCATGAATGGTAGAATTAGGGTTTTGACTGGGTCAACCCTAGGTCAACTGAAGATTTTGAGAAGGTTGAGACCCAATCCAAAAGCCATGTGATCATGGAATGATGTATTGGAGGATTATAAGGATGATTCCTAGACCAACTCATCATGATTGAGGAGTTTGAGAAGTTTTAAGCTAGGGTTTCTAAGGATTGTCAGTGTAAAATCCCCTAGTTTGATCTCTATCTTCTAGGCAATTTTAGCTCAAGATGTGATTGTCATATCATCTTACCCACAACATGAATGTTGTAGATCTTGTTCTTAGCTTTAATTTGAGTGGTAGAAGTCCTTGATAGGATTTGCAGAGCTCAAGTTATGGTTTTGACAAATTACAGGTCATCTGAGGTATGTGAATCTGGGTCCTTGAAAGTCACCCAACTTGCAGACAACTTTTGCCCTAGTAGGATGATTCCTATGATCTCTTGGTCAAAATTAATGTTGAAGAGAATCTTCTTAGATTTCTAGAGAGTACTAGAAGTCCTTGATAGGATTTGTAGAACTCAACTTATGGCTTTGACAAGCCAAGGGCATTTTGGTCATTTGGAAGTTATAGGTCATTTCAAGCATGTGGCCATATCTCCTACTTCCAAGCTTCAAATGGAAAAACCTTCAACATAAAAGTTGCTTAGAATGATGTTTTAAGGCTAGTAGGGTGGTCATGAGATGTTGAAAACGCTCATAGCAAAAAGTGATAAAAATGGCCTAAAAATGAGGCATAAGTTAATTCAAGTGAAATGGAAAATCATAAAATCCAAGCTATAAACCCTAACCATGTCATATGATAGGTCATTTTGACTCCAAAGGACATTTTGAGAACAATGGTTCAGCCACAATTTTGATTTGAGGCTTGAATCTTGGGGTTGCTTTGTAATTTGCTTGATTGCATAATGGCATACCAAACCAAAACAAGGAAAAGCTTAATGAATAAGGGAAATATGCATTGTATATTGTCCTAAATCTCATGTAAGGAGATATTCAAGTTGGTTTCAAGCATTATAGGGGTTTTTGTCATGATATATCATATGGTGAGAATGGAAATGCAAGTTATCATGTCATGAAACTTCAAGTTCTTACTAGATGGTTCTAGGAGATTCTAGACCTTTCTAAATCAGTCTATATATTGAATACAATCTCCATTGGTGAAAGGTTGGTGATTGTTGATGTTAATGGTGGTAGAGAATAGAGATTGAATCAAAATTCTCCATTTTGCAAATTGTATTGAAACTTCATCTTTCTCTTCATTACCCTTCCATTTTTCTACACAAATCTTCTCTACAAACATCCCTGAGTATGTTCATGCTAGCTTGAGGTTCCATTGTTGATGAATTGAAGGAGTTCCAAGTGAAGTTGCAAGGGAGCAAAAGGCATTGGATCTTGAGATACAAGCCATTTCCATCAAATCTTGTGCAAGCAGAGGATTGTTCATCACCTAGGGACCATTCTTGAAGATCTACAAGGCTTGATTCGAAGCTTTTCAACACCTACCATTGCAAGAATCAAGGTAAGAAAAATCACTTCCACACTTTGATTTAGGCATGGCTAGGGTTAGTTCTTGTTGTAAAACCATTAGAGACCATTAGGTGATTCATTTGGATGAGTTTAAGACCAATTGGTGAGGTTTCATTCATGGTGGTTGATTCTTGAGGGAGTTGGAATGAGTGATTTAGTGGGTTATAATGCACGATTTTTGGCTAGTCTTAATCAGCATAACATAAGGATCAATTCTATATAAAGATTGCTGAGTTTGGTGAGGGTCAAAAACTGAAGAAAGTTTGAGTTCATGGAAGCATACCGTTCGGTTTGGAGGATTTATGGTGTTTCAATGAAATCCAATGGCATGGTTGTGTTCTACATGAAATTCTAGTCAAGATTGGTTTTTAGATCATGCAATTTGGTGGAATAACAAAGTCACACGAAGGAGGGAAAGTTTCATGCATGAAGCTTGTATTCTAATGGTTGCTGCAAACCCTAGATGAGCCAAGGAAGAAGACGACACCATAATCGTTGGATGAGAGCAAGACCGGTTGACCAAACAACGATCCAACGGCCAGGATTTAAACGCGAATGGAGGGAAGAAACAGCAGTAAACGCTGCGTTTCATTAAAGCTCCTTGCTGGGCTTTGCGTGAATGTTGTTATTCCCACCCCCTGTCCAAGCCCAATCATAATTCGTACTACAATTACCTGCTATATACACCGCTACTTTTATCTTTTTCTTTTAATTTTAATGTGTTTTTTCTGATTTGCATTGGGCCCAAGCGCTATGCTAGGCGCACCCCACCTTCTGGGCCCATCATCAATAACAACAGAATATTATTACTTTTCTTACCCCGTGATTCATTTCTCTTATTAATTTTTCTCCAAATTTTTTACAATCTTTAAAAATTCATATAAAAATGAAAAATCATTATTTTTTAATGAGACTTTTTTTCCCATTTTCCATTTTTTGTCTAGAAAAATATAAAACCATAAAATAGCCATTTTATTTCATTTTTATATTTGTTGCATATTTTTACTTTTAATTGCTTTTTTAATTCTTTTAGTTGATGCATGATTTTGTAGATTTTAATTAGGGTAGTTCCCTTAGGATTTTGAGTTCAATCTTTTTAGGAGGATTAGATGAATGTTTTAGGTCCCCCCTGAATTAATGCCATATTTTTGTGATAATTTTTAGGGTAGTTTTAATTAGGTAGTTCTAGGTAGTATAGAATTTGATTAAAACTTCAATGTAGGTCAATAACAATTTTAGATTTAGGTTTTGTAGGGCAATTTAGTCTATGGGGAATATATGGGACTTAAGGGTAGTTATGTAGGGTCCCCTAGCATTTATATTAGGATTTAATAGAACAATATGCTATTTTTGGTTGATTTTTGAATTGAATGATTGTTTGTGTTGCCTTTAGGGCAAGTTTTGTTTAGTTTGCTTTGCTTTGGAGTTTTCCTTTGGTTTGAGGAGCTTGGTGTCTCTGTGTGGAGCATGGTGGAGCATAATAGAAGATTGGAAGAGGCATGAAGGATCTTGGGAGCTTGCTCTTCTTCTTTTTGTTTTGTTTTAGGGTTAGGATT
The DNA here is from genome assembly GCA_963859935.3 of Lathyrus sativus. Classification (NCBI taxonomy): domain Eukaryota; kingdom Viridiplantae; phylum Streptophyta; class Magnoliopsida; order Fabales; family Fabaceae; genus Lathyrus; species Lathyrus sativus. The sequence continues at coordinate 94,498,353 of OZ012738.1, read as the reverse complement.
AGGGAAAGCTTAGATGTAGATGAATTCTTTCTCAAACATGGATAGTATCCTTCACATCCATTCCTCCCTATGATTCAAGGTCCTTCCAGGGTATACACCTATCTCCTTTGGAGGGATAAGTGCTATACCTAGGAGGTAGAACTTTTGAGGGAACCCTTCACTTGATATTGAACCCTTATAGGTCACCTTTGGTGATCAAATAAGCAGTTCAATATCCCCCAGCTTATCCTGTAAGTGATTCTCTCTGGCTTGAGTGTCTTGAGAGCTGTCAGAGCCTGAGCATGAAGATGAAGACTTCATTGAAGATTATTGAAGAGGATGAATCCTTGAAGACTGCCATTCCAGCTGGAGCTTGAAGAGCATGAAGATCAAGTTGATACTTGAAGATCCCTGAAGATAGTGAAGCCTGAAGGTGGAGCTGATCAAAGAAGCTAAAGCTTAAGGGAGAAGATGAGTTGAAACTCATGTTGTAGGGTTGAAACCTGGAAAGCAATTGATGATTGAAGTATGAAGACTGAGTCGCTGCTGGAGGAGCTGAAGCTTTCTTCTATTTTCTTTTCTGTATTGTGTGTTTTGTTTGATTTGTCTGTTGCATTAGATTAAGTCCATCTAGAATAAGTAGAATCTAGGAGCATGATTGCATTAGAGGTTGAGTTGCTCCCTCTGCTTGTATTATTATTGTGTGGCTTTGCTTGCGGGTATTCGGTAGAGCCCAGCTCCCTTGCCCATGTGGTCTGTTTGCCTGATGGCATTTCATTTCTTTTATCTGTATGATTGCAGTTTACTGTTTATTACTTGATAGCATGTTGTTTATTTTTCAGTATGATTACTGTTATTTCATGATTGGCTTGAGGTTGAGACGAGCTTGTGGAGGCTGAAGCCCCACACACACTTCCTCCCTCACTTGCATTGTATGCATTTTACTGTTAAGCTGATGCTTTGTCTGTTTTGGTGTATCATTGACATGATCCCTTAGGACTCTCATTTCCTTTGATAAGGATTTGATGATAGACTTTTAGGTTGAAACCTACGCATGACAACTTCTAGGAGTTCCCTGTTCAAACCTCAACCATAGGATGAATCCATGGCATGATAACAGTAGGACTTGATAGTCTCCCTCCTAGTTGGGCCTGTTCTCTTCTCATCTCAAAACAGTTCAAGATACAGTAATCATGAATGATTTCTTTCGTACGTTACGAGCCTTAAGCTATCTGAGAAAGGATCGTGGGAGAGCTTCTTTTCCACAGTCTGGATGTTTAGTATGGTACCCTTTGGGTGACAGGCGACACATTCACTCTCAGGTCAAGTCTCTAGTGCGGTTGAAATCACAAACACAATAAAAAACACCTCTTTCGTAAAAGACAGGAAATAAACCGTAGTTTCCCGAACTACGTGAGCTCTGATCTCTCATGCCTGTTGAGAGTACGTAGGCACAAGATGGCGAAGTCTTGGCGAGCTACCTTCCCCCATAACCCTTCGTACGCCGAACTACGTTGACTCTGATTTCTCATTCTCTGATGAGAATACGTAGGCATAAAGCGCGACGCTTTGCCGAGTCATTTTTCTTTTCTTTTTCAGCCAGCCTTGATAGGTAGATAGAATAAAACTAACCCGTCCAAGTAAACAAACAAGAGAGGATCCCGTCGAGTACGACGGACGTGAGGGGTGCTAATACCTTCCCCTTGCGTAACCGACTCCCGAACCCAGACAACGGTTGCGACGACCTTGTCTTACCTTTTTTCGTCAGGTTTTTCCGATCGTTTCCTTTCCCGCTCTGAGGGATAAATAACGAAAGGTGGCGACTCTTCTGTCATGCCGGCACCTTATTTTCGCGCAAGCGACAACTATGCATGGGATTAAGATGCGAGAACGGTCTTAAGTGCATAAGGTTGTTGATTGCATACGCATCATTTAGTCAAGAGGAAATGCTTGCTAGTTTCATGGAGACTAGTGACTTATCCCAAACCTATAAGGGTGGGTTTGAAAGCTTAGAGGACGGGCTTTTGTTGTTATCGGTCTAGGGGACGGATCCGGTTTAAATGTAAAAACTGAAAAATGATAACAAGTGTTGGTACCACATGGCATGAGTTGCATTGAGTTGCATCGAGTCACATGGCATAGATAACATTGTTATATGAAAGTATGCTTGTGTATGAATTGTTGAATTGAGGATTATGGATGTGTGCATGATGAAAGATGTTGGATGATTATCCATATTTGTTTATACATATATTGTGATGTATATGATGATGATAACGAATTGTGGTGAGAAATGCGAAATATGTGTATTCTATGCTTGTATATATATGATTATATGCATTGATTATTATGATAATATTTCTCACTCTTCTGATGTTTTATAATGCTCTATGAGGCATTGCAGATTAGGTTTACTGGATGTCTTTTGTGAAGTATAACTTCATTCTTTTGGTCGGTTAGCTCTGATATGTAGTACCGGGTAGTTAGGATTGTATAGCATTCTTTTGTGATACATTCGTATATGTATCTGTTGACAAATGTTTATGTAAACATGAATGATGTAGTGAATCAAGCTGGAGGATATGTATTTGTATGATTATATGTTTAAAATGATTCAATGTTTAGATTTTCCGCTTTTAATTCTAAATATTGAGATGTGGGTGTAAGGACTAAGTTCCTCTGTTGAAAGCTACCCTACTGTTGCATGTCTTTTATAGAGCAGGTGTTGTATGTTTCAATTTTGTGTATGATGTGACATGCCTCTTTTATACCATGTTTTAATTTTACTCTGATGAAATTTTAAAATGTGCTTAATTGATTTTACTTGATTATTTGGGGGTGTAGAAGGGGTTGTTACATTAAGTGGTATCAGAGCAGGTCGGCCAGTTGGCCAAGTTGTTAATGTGTTTACTCCCTGTATATATATGATTGTGTGTGTAACACTATCGATATTGTTGGTTCTTATGAGTTCTGTTGTTGGGATTTAGAACAATGGTCGCCGGTAGGAATGATGAAGCGATTTCTGAGGCTTTGACGAGGTTGGTTGGGGCGATTGGACAGAATCCTTAAGCCAATGTGAATGTTGGAAATAACGCTGATGGTGAGTTTCGTGCTTTGGGAAGGTTTCAAAGGAACAATCCGCCAATTTTTAAGGGAACCCATGAACCTGACAAAGCACAAGTATGGCTGAAAGCAATTGAGAAGGTCTTTCAAGTCATGAACTGTTCGAATGCACAGAGGGTGCAGTTTGGCACTCATATGCTTGAAAAGGAAGCTGAGGACTGGTGGGGTAATACTCGCCAAAGGTTTGAAGAAGATGAGGTTGTGGTTACGTGGGATGTTTTTAGGGGGACCTTTCTGGAGAAGTATTTTCCAGAAGATGTGCGTGGTAAGAAGGAAATTGAATTCCTTGAGCTGAAGCAGGGTAACTCAACTGTAGTCGAGTATGCGGAAAAGTTTGAGGAATTGATTAAGTTTTGTCCTCATTACAACACTGCTAATGCTGAGAGATCCAAGTGTCTTAAGTTTGTGAATGGGTTGAGACCTGAAATCAAGCAAGTCGTTGGTTATCAGGAAATTAGGCGATTTTCTGAGTTGGTGAACAAGAGCAGAATCTATGATGAAGACAGTAGAGCTCAATCTAGTCATTATAAAAGTTTAAATGACAAGAAAGGAAAATGTCAATTTAGAGGGAAGCCGTATGTGACTCCTGCGGATAAGGGGAAACAGAAAACTGGTTACGGCAAGAAGCCGAGTGGGGGAGGAGTTTCCACTCCGGTGAGATGTTATAGATGCGGTGAAGAAGGACACCGTGCTCCTGAGTGCAAAAGTGTGGAGCAGAAATGTTACAAGTGTGGCAAGCCAGGACACAAAGCTATGGAGTGCAGAAGCGGTGCGAGTGTGACTTGATACAAATATGGTTAGCAAGGGCACATTAGTACCAAGTGTGACAAGCCAAAGAAGACTCAATGTAATGGGAAAGTGTTTGCTCTATCAGGATCGGAGACTGCTAGTGAAGATCGGTTGATCCGAGGTACGTGCTTCATTAATGATATACCTTTGATCGCTATAATTGATACTGGAGCTACACATTCTTTTATTTCCTTTGATTGTGTTAAGAGGTTAAATCTTGAGTTGTCTGTTATGAGTGGTGGTATGGTTATTGATACTCCTGCTATGGGTCCGGTAACTACCCCGTATGTGTGTTTGAATTATCCATTGAGTATTTTTGGTAAAGACTTCGGAGTTGATTTAGTGTGTCTTCACTTAGATCAACTTGAGGTTATACTTGGGATGAATTGGTTGGAATTCAATCGTGTCTATATTAACTATTTTGACAAAACGGTTATTTTTCCTGAACCTGGGGATGAAAGAGACTTGTTATGACTGCTAAGAAAGTGAAGGAATCAATGCAAGATGGTGCGAAGGTGTTTATGTTGATGGCAACTTTGAACATTGGTGAAAATGGAGCAATGGATGCGTTACCAATTGTCTGTGATTTTCCGGAAGTTTTTCCTGATGAGATAAGAGATTTACCGCCGGAACGAGAAATGAAGTTTGTGATCGACTTAATTCCTGGAACTAGTCTGATATCGATGGCTCCATATCGTATGTCCGCATCGGAATTGAAGGTGTTAGTTCCATGGTTCTATGATATAGAATTGTCCATGGTTCCATGATTGGCTAAATTGTTGTAAAACAAGATTCTGCACTAATGTTAAGCAGGATGTCATTACCATAGTTATGACATCACTAAAGGAGCAAGCAGGAGCTGGTGAAAGAATTGCTGACATGGATGTCATTACCAAAGTAATGACATATGAATAACAGAACTGCTGTCATGAGTTGAAAACTGGTGCAGCAGGAGCTAACAAAAGCAGATGACATAACTGGTGTCATGGATGCAGCAGAAGCTAGCAGAGGCTGACATCAAGGTCGAGTGCAGCAAGAGCAAGCAAGAGCCAGCAGAGGCTGAAGAAAGGATAGCTATCATGGATGTCATTACTAAAGTAATGACATAGCTGTCTCATAGCTGTCTGGCACAACAGGCACTACTATAACAAGCAAGAGCTAGTAGAGGCTGAAGAAAGGACAGCTGTCATAGATGTCATTACCAAAGTAATGACATAGCTGTCTGGCACAACAGGCACTGTTATGGGTTAGCAGTAGCCTAGTTCCTCACAGGCAGTGTGAGGTGTGCAACCACAATAGTGTGAGTTGTGGTGTGTTGTCATGTGTTTTAAGCAAGACCTAGTTGCAAGACATAATTGCATGACAACAGAAGGAGCTTCCAGTGTATATCTCTTGACAAAACTGGTTTGGATTGATGAGATCATGTTGAAAATACCTCATAAGTAAATATGTCAAGGATATGGATTAGGAACAAGAACAAATTGTATTGGTATTCATAAAAGGATCTTGGAGACCTTTTAGGAAACTTGAATATACTTGTTCCTAATATTATTCTGCAGAAGATTGGAGAAACCATGACTGTCATGATGAAGATTCTGCAGAAGTGTTCAGCAGAGCAAGCTGGTTAGCTAAGAGTGAGCAAAAGTTGAATGTCATACTGAATGTCATGACATGGATCGTATGACATCAGACGGGCTGAGTTTTTTTGTCTGTTATGATACCTGATTTATATCAGGCTAAATATCAGGAAACATGTTATGACTTCTGAGTTATCTCAGGAGAGATTCAAGGCAATGCTGACCATATCATGACCTAATTGGACAACACTTTGAATTGTGGAAGTTAGTTTTGATTTATTAAAACTAATATGTGTTACTTCTGCACAGCCCAAGCCCAGTCTGCACGACTATAAAAGGAGGAGCGAAAGCATAAGAAAATCAAGCACTCACATCAAGAAAAACCAGAGTGTAAAATAAAGGTCTAGGGTTGAGAGTTCCTTGTGTGTAAGTCACCCTTTGCATTGTATGATGCATTGTGATAGACATAATTGTAAGTGAAGAGGGTTGTTCTTCACGTGCAAAGTCTGTTTAGGAATACTTGTAATCCAAGAAATTGTCTGGTGGATGATTGTTTTGGTTAGGTAGATTCTAGGATGTGTCTCACTCGAAGCTGTGAAGCAAGAGTGTGTGAGTTCCTTGATCAAAGCTGTGAAGCAAGATCAAGGTATGTATGGAGTGTCTCTTCATACTATTTTTGTAATTGTTTGATATCACTGTTGTATGATAGTAGGGGAGTGAGTGGGTATACTTAAGTACTAGAGTGTCTCTAGGCTGAAGTGTCATTGGCTAGAGATTAAGTGAGAAGTTCAAATTGGAGGTTTGGCTTTGAGTTGATTCTACTAATAGTGAATTTCCTTCCTGGCTTGGTAGCCCCCAAATGTAGGTGTTGTTAATACCGAATTGGGTGAACAATTACGGTGTTATTTATCTTTCTGCATTTACAATTCTGTAAGTTAAATGGTTAGATAAATAGTATGACAGACTGCAGATGTCACAACAGAGGTTGTGACATTGGTCATGACATTGGGACAATTTAGAGAAATTTAAATTGGTCATGATCTGTCCTCGTCCTTGTTGAGCAGAGATCAATGTTCTTGGAACACATGTGATATGCATACTAGAATTTCAATTGGTATCAGAGCAGGCATCCTGTCTGTTCTGGATGAGATCTTGGGAGATACTTTCTGGTGGTTAAACAAGGAAAAGCTGCAGCTAATTTGATGATCTTGTTGAGCTACAGATTATGGAGTGAAGGAGTCCATGCATCTGCTGCTGTGCCCTCTGATATAGGAGCTTTATGACCAGCTGTATGTTATGCCAAAGGAAGAGTGGCTACTTCTATCCTATGGCCTGTTGGATGATCAGACATCTTGTGTAGGGCATGTTCTTTTAGTGGTTCCGCTGCATATTTCTCTGATAAAAGAACTCTGATGCCCCTGGAAGAAGATTGTCCTATATTCAGTTTGATGCATGACTGTGGCAGTTGTGTAGATGATTGGAAGATGGTGCCTGTAGCTATGGTTGGTTGTGTGCCTGGACTGTTCTGTTGTGGTCTCAATATATTGGAAGCTATGGAGAGAAGATAGTGGGAGGTGATTTATTTTCACCACTCATGACTTGCAAGGATTCTATCAGCAGAAGAAGACATAGGCAGGTTAAGTCAAGGATGTCAGTCTTGGTCTTCCATGAAGTTCAGAGAAGGATCTGTTACAAGGATTTAAGATTCATTGCTATGTGAGATACTCTCAAATATTTAATGAATTATCCTTAGTTGATGATCAAGTTGACCTATCAGTGTTGCACAAGTGTCAGGCCCTTGATATGCTTGGTTTATTCAAGGATCTGATGTTCAACCAGATGTTGAGACATCCAATCAGCAGAGATTGTGCAGAATTCTATTGATTCAAGGAGTGAAGCACAGGTACCCTACGAATGTGTGGTAGGATCTGACCTTATTCTAGTAGGGTTCCTAACAAGAAACTAAGGCTATAATGGAGTGCTGATGGGCATGTAGATGAAGACAATCTGCTCTATAAGAGTATTGGAGTGCAGAAGTTGTGTTCTAGTTTCTATTAGAAGCACCTGATCTATTAGCTAGAAAGTTTCCTGGCAAGAAACTTTTCTAGAAGATGGTGGTGGTGATAGCACTGCTTAGGTCAGTTTATTTCTGATCTAAGTGCATAGGAGCATGTGACCTTTCTCAGCTTGGAGGTCAAGGATAAGTGGCAGTTATCTTTGATTTTCTGAAGAAGTTTATACTTAAGGAAAGCGGGAATCCTTTTGTAAAGACTTGTGTGATCCTTCCTCCCTAAAAGAATCAAGCTTTGGCATGTTTGGTGTCTCTAAAGAGGAGCTTCATGAAGCAAATGCACTTCAAGGTACTTGTTGTGGTATAACAAAGCAGGATTGAGGTTGTCTACTTCAACTGGTTATCAAGCCTATGTACTCTAGATCTGATTGAGTGAAGAGAATCTTCCAAGTGGCAGAATGAAAGCCTGAACTTTCATTGAAGGATTTGGCGGGATATTATCGGAAATTCAATTTTTGAGATTAGAAGTTTTCTTGGTTTGGCGGGATATTATCGGAAATTCATTGAAGGATTTGCCAAGTTATCTTTACCATTGACGCAGTTGACTAGGAAAAGTCAAGATTTTGTTTGGGATGCAAAGTGTGAAGAGAGTTTTCAAGAGCTTAAGAGAAGATTGACGAGAGCCCCTGCTTTGATTTTGCCGAATCCGGAAGAACCGTTTGTTGTGTATTGTGATGCTTCTTTGATGGGTTTAGGAGTTGCGTTGATGCAAGATAAACAAGTTGTAGCTTATGCCTCGAGGCAACTCAAAGTGCATGAGAGGAATTATCCGACGCATGACCTAGAGTTGGCCGTCGTTGTATTTGTGATGAAGCTTTGGAGGCATTATTTGTTTGGTTCGAGATTTGAGGTATTTAGTGATTATAAGAGTTTGAAGTATCTCCTCAATCAGAAAGAATTGAATGCAAGGCAGAGGAGATGGTTGAAACTTCTGAAGGATTATGATTTTGGTTTGAATTACCATCTGGGTAAAGCGAATGTGGTAGTTGATGCACTGAGTAGGAAATCGTTGCATATGTCGATGATGATGGTGAAAGAGTTGGAAATAATTGAGCAATTTTGCAATTTGAACTTAGTGTGTGAGAGGACTTCTTACGGAGTGAAGCTTTGCATGCTAAAGCTTACTAGTGGTATTCTTTACGAGATTATAGAAGGATAGAAATATGATTTGAGTTTAGTTGATCGATTGACTTTGATCAATCAAGGTCAAGGTGGTGATTTTCGGATTGATGAAAATGGTATCATGAGGTGTCGTGATAAAGTTTGTGTTCCTGATGTTATTGAGCTGAAGAAGAGTATTCTTGAAGAAGGGCATCGTAGTGGATTGAGTATTCATCCGGGTGCTACTAAGATGTATCAAGATTTGAGGAAAAAATTTTGGTGGCCTCGTATAAAGAAGGATATTGTCGAGTTTGGGTATTCTGGTTTAACTTGTCAAAAGTCAAAGATTGAACATCAGAAACCGTCGGGTTTGATGCAACCGTTTTTTATTCCTGAGTGGAAATGGGATAGCATTTCCATGGATTTTGTGTCTGTTTTACCGAGGACGCCGAGTAATTTTGAAGCTATTTGGGTTATTGTAGATAGATTGACCAAATCTGCTCACTTTATTCCCGTTGGAGAAATTGGCAAACCTGTACATTGAAAGGATTGTCAGTTTGCATGGTATTCCGTCTAGCATTGTGTCAGATAGAGATCCGAGGTTTACTTCGAGATTTTGGGAGAGTTTGCAAAGTGCTTTGGGTACGAAGTTGCGTTTGAGTTCAGCTTATTATCCGCAGAATGATGGTCAGACTGAGAGAACGATTCGGTCACTTGAGGATCTTTTGAGAGCTTATGTATTGAATAAGGGAGGAGCTTGGGATAGCTACTTACCTTTGATTGAATTTACTTACAACAACAATTTTCATTCAAGTATTGGTATGGCACCGTTGGAGGCATTGTACGGTAGACGGTGTAGGACGCCATTGTGTTGGTATGAGTCAGGAGAGAGTTCTGTGGTTGGACCCAAGATAGTCCAGCAGACTACCGATAAGATTAAGATGATTAAAGAGAATATGAGGATTTCTAAGAGCCGTCAAAAGAGTTATCATGACAAGAGGAGGAAAAAACTTGAATTTCAGGAAGGGGATCACGTGTTTCTTCGGGTTACTCCTATGACTGGTGTTGGTAGGGCATTGAAGTCGGGTAAGTTGACGCCGTGTTTCATTGGTCCTTATCAGATTTTGCAGAAGATATGAGAGGTAGCCTATTGGGTTGCTTTACCGTCGTCGCTTGCTAATCTCCATGACGTGTTCCATGTATCTCAGTTGAGGAAGCACATTGCGGATCCGTCTCATGTAGTCCAAGTAGATGATGTGCAGGTGAGAGATAACCTGACTGTGGAGACATCACCTATGCGGATAGAGGATCGGGAGTTGAAGCAACTTCGAGGCAAAGAGATTGCTTTGGTGAAGGTCGCTTGGGGAGGATCGGCTGGTGGAAATGTGACTTGGGAACTTGAGAGTCAGATGAGGGAGTCTTATCCAGAGTTGTTTGAAACAGGTAACATTTTCGAGGACGAAAATTTCTAAAGTGGGGGAGGGTTGTAACAGCCCAATTTTAATTAATTAATTATTCATATTAATTAATTGATTTATTTGGATGATTTTAATTATTGATAGATATTTTGAGAGAAGAAATATAATGGAAGGAAATATAATAGAAATATATATAAGGAAAGTGGAAGAAAGAGGAAAGAATAGAAACACAAGAGAACGAGAAGAGAAAGAAAGAGGAAGAGGAGAAAAAGAGAAGGAAAAAAAAGGGGAAAAAGCTTGGGAAGCTCAAGAACAATTTCTAGCTTCGATTTAATCAAGGTAAGGGTATGAAATATCATTATCTTGTCAATGTGTACAATTATGTATGGATTGTTTGGATTGTTGGATGTTTTTCTCCATTTTCCATTTTAGGGCAGAAACGAGTTTAATCGGTAGAATCGATGTTTTAACGGTTAAGATTGAGAATAAATGGTGTAGATTAGTCGAGGATTGTTAGACTAAGACTACTGGAAATCATTGGAATTGAATCGGGTGATTTTGGGAGTTTCTAAGAGTTTTGGACAGTTGGGGTTTTGAGCATCGCAGACGTTCGCTAGCACCTTCGCTAGGCGAGCAAGTCGCGAGTGTTCGCTGTAGCGAGTTAGTAGTGAATGGTCCCAGACCTGGGCAGAATGGAGAAGACCCTCTTCGCTGGTAACGAGCAAGGTAGCGTGGGGTTCGCTAGGTGAAGCCCCAGGGAGTAGGTAGTGAAGCCTTACAGTAGCTTCTGTTTGCCTTCGTGAGCTTGTTCGCTAGGCGAACAAGTAGCGAGTGTTCGCTAGGAACTCGCTAGGCGAGTAAGCTAGCGAGTGTGACAGCATTTTCATTTCCTTGTGTTTCCATCCAATGTTGATTGTTTGGTTCGATTGTGTTCAATCCTTATCGGAAATGAATAGTTTGTGTACTGTTGTGATATGTTATATTGTGGGTAGCCGTATGGCGTGAATCTTAGATTGTGCAATATTGTGAATAATGCATGAGAACATATTGTGAATATGTGTGCATTGCTTGAAAAATGTGGTGATGGTATTGAATTGTGAATGCATATTGATTGTATGCAATATTGTGAATAATGCATGAGAACATATTGTGAATATGTGTGCATTGCTTGATAAATGTGATGATGTTGAAAGTATGAATACTTTGATATGATGTGTGAGTGTGCAATCATGTTATAATTCTTATGTGATGAATTATTTGACTATGCATGGGATTAAGATGCGAGAACGGTCTTAAGTGCATAAGGTTGTTGATTGCATATGCATCATTTAGTCAAGAGGAAATGCTTGCTAGTTTCGTGGAGACTAGTGACTTTTCCCAAACCTATAAGGGTGGGTTTGAAAGCTTAGAGGATGGGCTTTTGTTGTTATCGGTCTAGGGGACGGACCCGGTTTAAATGTAAAAACCGAAAAATGATAACAAGTGTTGGTACCACATGGCATGAGTTGCATTGAGTTACATCGAGTCACATGGCATAGATATCATTGTTATATGAAAGTATGCTTGTGTATGAATTGTTGAATTGAGGATTATGGATGTGTGCATGATGAAACATGTTGGGTGATTATCCATATTTGTTTATACATATATTGTGATGTATATGATGATGATAACGAATTGTGGTGAGAAATGCGGAATATGTGTATTCTATGCTTGTATATATATGATTATATGCATTGATTATTATGATAATATTTCTCACTCTTCTGCTGTTTTATAATGCTCTATGAGGCATTGTAGATTAGGTTTGCTGGAGGTCTTTTGTGAAGTATAGCTACATTCTTTTGGTCGGTTAGCTCTGATATGTAGTACGGGGTAGTTAGGATTTGTTGCACCCCAAAATTTGCCCAACCTTTTCTAACCTAGGTTTATGTTTCAACTGCATAGTCATTTGCATTAGCATCATGTACATAGTGTATTCATCTGTATTACATAGCATAAGCAAGCTAATATTAATCAGGGGATCAAGTATCATTCTTATCCCAAGAGGCATATTCAAGGGTTTCATTCATATTCAAGACTACTCAGGTCATCAGGGAAGAATTTGAGCTTTGGAGAGTTGCCAGGTTGATCAGTGAATCCTCTCCTATCTTGAGGCTAGTTGGGGATCATCAGAGGAAGTGTGAGCTATGAGCCAAGAGCATGAGGTGTGTATGGATGTTATGAAGAGCCTAGATGATCATTTTGGAGAAGAACCAAGTCATTGGAATGATTGCAAGAGCCTTAGTTGAAGTCAGTCAACTAGGGTTTTATCTAGGTCAATCCTAGGTCAAAGACTTGTTTTGAAGGGCATCAGGAATCATTTGAAGAATGTGGGATTCATTATTTGCTATATGGATATGGATATGATGTTGTGCTAAAGAAAAATCAAGAGGAGTCAAGGAGAAGAGGAGTTACCAAATTAGGGTTTCAGTGTAAAATCCCCTGATTTAGGTCCAACTTCAAAGCAGTGTAACTCAAGATGAAAGCTTCATATGAATTATTGGTCCACATGGAACTTGTAGAGTATCTTCATAGCTTTAATTTGAGTGGTGGAAGTCATCAAGATGATTTATAGAACTCAAGTTATAGCTCTTTCAAGTTACAGGTGATCTGAGGGCACTGAAATTTGTCTGTGAAAGTTGTCTGTCTTCCAAGCAACTTTTGACCTTCAAGGAGATTTCAAATGGATTTCTGGCCAACATGAGAGTTGTTACTTATTGTCTTAGATTTCTATTAAGGTATGGTATGCCTTCATATGATTTGTGGAACTCTACTTATGGTCTTGGCAAGAAAAGGGTATTTTGGTCATCTGAGGATTAGAGGTCATTCTTAGCCTATGCCTAAAACTCATACAAGGAAGCTTCAAATGAAAAACTTCACAACATCAAAGTTTCTCAAAATGCCATTTTAAGTCTATAAAATAAGTCATGGAAGTTTGGAAATGCATAGAACAAGACTTGATAAAAGTTGGTGGAAAATGACCTAAAAAAGGCATATAACTTGAAAAAGTTCAAGTTGGAAAATGGTTTGAGAGATCCACAAATCCAAAATGGGTCATCCAATATACCAAAGTGATTCCAAACATCATTTTAAAGACATTGGTTCAGCCACTTTTTTGAGTTAGGGCTTGAAAATTGGACTTGCTTTGTAAGGTTGTTTCTTGCATCATAAGGCACCCTTGCAAAATTCAACATAATGAAAGGAAAGGCTTGTTTTTTCACACATACATTCTCAATATCTCATGTAAGGAGATTTTAACACAAATATGAAAGGGATGCAAGCATGATATGAGATGTTTCAAAGTATCATCACATGAGAATTTCCATGAATTTTCCACCACATTCTAGAATCCTCTAAGATCAATCTAGAAACTTCTAGATCTGTCCATCATCCTCTATATATTGAGTGTGAATCATTGGTGCAAGGGGTTGGTGAAAAGAGAGAAAAGAGAGAGTGATATACCATTTTCTCCATTTTTGCAAATCAATCTCAAACTCCATTTTCTTCTTCATCTCCATTGAATTCTTCTCCACAAATCAATTCTCTGGATCATACTGAATACATACATATAGATTGGAGTGGCCATTGATGAATGTTTGAAGGTGTGGCTTCAAAATTGCAAGTGAAGCAAGTTGGATCCAAACTTACAATCTAAGCACTGTCCATCCAAGATCTTGCAAACAGAAAGGTTCTCATCCATTGAAGATCATTTGTGATAAGTTTCAAGCATTGGATTGGAGTGTAACTGCACTTGCCATCACCATTTTTCAGGTTTGCAAAAGCTCTCGAATCTCTTTATTTATGCAGTACTAGATGGAATGGTTAGGGTAAACATGATTAGAGACCTTAGGTGATTGATTCCTGAGAATTAGAGAGAGTTCTATGAGGTTCCATAACAGGGTGATGATTCTTTGATGATCAAGATTAGGCTGGATATTGAATTATAATGATCGTGTAATAGCTTGTGGATATCAGTGAAACATGGAGAGTGCATTGGTGCCACCAGAAGTTGGAATTGTTAGGATTGATCTCAGTGCAATTTGGTTGAACCCATGCATTCATGCTTTCTGTTTGTGAGATATAGGAGGTTTTAATGGAAATTATGCGTGTAATCGTGTTCCTGGGAAAGAATAGATCAATTTTGGTTTTGGAATTTTTGAATTTCATTGTGAATTGAGAGAGCACGATGAGCTTGATTTCGTGCATGGAAGCTGTAAAATTCTGAAACCCTAATGTCATTTTGGGACGATGACTCGTGGCCGTTAGATGAGGTTGGACTGGGTTGACTGGGAAGCTCATTGTATGGATGATGTTTAAAGCTGAGAAACGGAGGGAAATCCAAACGTGAAACGATGCGTTTCACTTAAACGCAATTCTGGGCCTAAATCCAAGAGTGCTATCCCCACCCCCCCCATATGGAAGCCCAATGAATTTTAACTAGAATTGATTGCTAAAGGCACCGTGGTTTTAATTTTTTTCTTTTATTTTTCAATTGATTTTCTGAAGCGTACTGGGCCTAATGCATTTGTTATTCGCGCCCCCATTTCCCTGGCCCATCAAGATAATAACTGGGCGCGTCTGCTTATAACACCCCCTCCCCATTTAATTCATGTTTTGTGATTTTTATTTTCTTTAATTTTCTTTGATCTTTAAAAATCCATATAAAATTGAAAAAAGCTTGTTTTTAAGTGGTTCTTTTTGTGGTAGATCAATAATTTTGTTAAGAAAAATAATAAATAATAAAAATGGCATTTTATTTTGTTTTAATATTTTTTGTGTATTTTTCCTTTAAATAGCTTTTTAATGGATTTAGTTTGGTACTTAAATTTGTTGATTTTTATTCTAATAGTTCCCCTTAGATTTAGGGTTCATTCTTTGTAGGGTGATTAGCATAGGACTGTAACTTGTATATAGGATTTAATTCATATTTTTAGGATTAAATTTTTAGGTGATTTGATTAGGTGAGATTAGAGTGATGAAAATTAGGGTGTTAAGTGAGCATAGGTGAGATAGATTAATTCTTTTAGGAATTTTTGATTTGATTTTGGGGTATGTGACTATAGGGGTTATGGGTAGATGATAGATCCCTTAGAAAATATTAGGATTCCCCTACTGCTATTAGTATATTGCTTATATTTGATTGACTGTGTGGTGTGCCCTCTTTAGGGTTATCATTTTGTCTGTGTGGGGTATTGGGTTTGTTTGGGGCTTGGGGTTTGGAGCTGAAGACTGTGATGATGAGGCCCATTTGAAGATCAGAGAATGAAGAGAATGAAGACCAACTTCCAGGGTGATGAGGAGTATCTCTTGCTGGCAGCTGTTGAAGTTTGTAGGATCTAGGAGTTAGGCAGAGCTCTAGAGTAGCAAACTTGATTCTCAAACATGGAAGGTCTTGATTGCCTCCATCCTTCTCTGTGATGCAGAGTCTCTCTAAGACACTCACCCCTTCCTTTGGAAGGCTTGGTGCTAATGTCTAAGGGATAGAACTCTTGAGAGAAATATCCTATGTGTTGATAGCAGTATGTTTGCCACCCTTGGTGGTCAACTAACTGCTTAACACCCAGTTCATTCCTGTGATTGATTCCTCAGCTTGGAGATTAGGCCTTGAAGAAAAGCCATTGAAGCTGTGAAGATTAAAGACTGATGTCTGCTTGAAGCCTGAAGATGGTTGTTGATGCTGATGAAGATTGCTTTGCTGTTTAACTTTTGCTGTTTTAATTTTTGATGTATTGTGTGAGTTTCCCGGACTGTATTGTTTGATGTTTAACTTGTTGGGTTGAAAGTGAATTCTGTTCACTTTTGCCTATTGTTTTCTAGGTTCGAGGTTGAGTGGGACTCCCTTGCCTCGCTTGTATTGTTGCATCCATGCATTTTACTGCTTTATTGTATATATCTGCTGTTTCTGTTTCCGTCTATTCCCTTAGGATCTCTGTTTCTCTCTGCGCAAGAGAGGAGCATGATAGACATTAGGAGTTAACCCATGCATGATAATATTAGGGTAGATTTTATCCCCTTTTAACCCTAGGATTTGTAGAGTGTCATCTCTTCTTCCTTAAAACAACAGAAAAACATTAATAAAGGTTATAACAGAAGTTAATTCATTTCTTCCGTCAAAAGATTTGAACAAACATCAACCTTTTTGCAATAAGAAAACCCTTGTTTAAGGTGAGATTTTTCATAAAAGACACTTGAACAGCTCGTGTCGTGCGTAGCCCGAACTACGTTTGCTCTGATCTTCCATGCAGTGTGGAAGTACGTAGGCATAGGATGCGATATCCTAGCGAGCAACCTTCCCACCTTCACCCGTAGTTAGGCGAACTACGTTGACTCTGATTTCTCGTTCCAGACGGGAATACGTAGGCATAAAGTGCGATGCTTTGCCGAGTCATGTTTTCTTTTCTTTTCAGACCTCATCCTTTAGTTTAGATAGAAGTGTAATCCGTACAAACCAAACAAGCGTGGATCCCATCGAGTACAATGGACGTGAGGGGTGCTAATACCTTCCCCTTGCGTAACCGACTCCCGAACCCAGGTTTTGGTTGCGACGACCATACGTTTCCCGTTTTTGCAAGGTTTACTTCGAGCGTTTCCTTTCCCTCCGTTGGGATAAATAACGCATGGTGGCGACTCTTCTGTCAGCCGGCGCCGATTTTCGCAGTAGCGACAGCTGGCGACTCTGCTGGGGATCCAACGTCCCCTGGCTGCTAAGGACTGTGATAGTTCCTTATGCATTTGGGATCCAACGTCCCTTAAGAGAGTCAATCCTAGCGCTTGTTTTCCCGTCGAGGATTTTGTATGGATTTACATTTCTGTATTTACATTTCAGCATTTTATTATTATTATTATTGCTGTATTGTAGGGTGTGACGGGTGTTCTATGATTGAGAGATAAGCCGGACCTGGGCTTGAGTGCACCTAGACTTAGAGTAGAGATTAGTGTGCGCGCACGTGCTTTGCATGTCCTAGTGTCCCGCGAAATCTACACTCAGACGAGGTTCTTTTGGTTGGCCTCCTTTCCTGCCCTTTGGGTGGCTCGGGTTGCTGGTTAGTTGGATTGTCGACTCTGGGATCCGATCATTTGGAAGTTGGCTAAGTGAGGCCTCTTCAGGATTTGATGATGCCACTCCTTCTGGGAATCGTATCATCAACCCTGAAAGTCTGTGACGCCGACGACCGCATAGGATGCCATACCTTTGTCAGTTACTAGGACATCCACCTGTGAGAGGGTTTGGGGTTATGCAGGTAACTAGACCTTCAGATACCGGTTATTTCTTGATCAGAGATCCTGGGTATTTATGGATGGTTTGAGGTCTGTCAGAGACCAGTTGGAGTTATGATTTGAGTTCTATCAGAGACCAGTCAGAGTTATGGTTTGAGGTCTGTCAGAGACCAGTTGGAGTTATGTTATGGGTCTATCAGAGACCAATGTTGGAGCTTTGTATTAGGTCTATCTGAGACCAGGGTTGATAAGTATTGGAGGGTCTATTTGAGACTTTTGACATGGTTCAGGCTTCTCAGCTATAGCACTTGGTCCCTGTTGCATGTTGCTTGCATTGCATTATTTGCATAATCATTATCATTGCATCCCATTAACGTGTGTCTGTGCTGCAGGTGCATTTGCATATTCCCTGGTTCTAGTGTCTGGACTTCTGAGTATCGATCATGGCTGGTTTGAGGATGACAGTTTCCTATAAGCTACCTATCCCTGATATTGCTCCCCTCTTGGGCCTGATTTCTCTTGCTGATGAGGATGTCCGTAGAAGTTTCAGGCAGAGTTATGGACGGCTGTTGAGTCTGGTTCGCAAATCCACTGACGATGAATTGAATGGGCTGTATACGCTGATGCAATTCTATGACCCGGCTTTGAGGTTTCACATTTGCTGGCTTCATTTTGGGGCCTACCATGGAGGAGTATGTGGAGTTTACTGAGCTGCCAGTTCAGAACGCAGTTCCTTTTATCCATTATGCCGCTGAGCCCAAGTTAGAGGATTTAGCTAAGGCCTTGCATATGAATGCTTCTGAGTTGTTGATGACTTCTTGGCGAGGGGTTCCAAGTTTCTCTCTCCAGTTTCTGGTTGGTAAGGCTCAAGAGTACGCCAAGAATGGGTGTTGGGTGGTCTTTAACGCTATTTTGGCTCTATGCATTTACGGGATAGTGTTGTTTCCCAACTTCCCAAACTTCGTGGACATGGATGCGTTTCATCTGTTTGCTGCTGGCAACCCAGTACCTACAATGATCGGGGACTTTTACCATTCGATGCACTACAGGAATGAGAACAGGAGAGGCAAGAACGTCTCTTGTTGCGTGCCTTTGCTGTATATGTGGTTTAAGAGCCATCTTCCCCTGAAGGGACCTTTTGTGGATAGTGCGACTATAGCCGAATGGCCAGAGCGTATGATGAGGTTGTCTTCTGAAGACATTGAGTGGTTTGACCGAGACTTGTTGGGGTCTGAGCTCATTTTCAGCTGTTCTGGGTATCCTAATGTTCCGTTGATAGGGAGAAAAGGGTGCATCAACTACAACCCATCTTTGTTTGTCCGCCAGTTTGGATATGCGTTGAAGAACCCACCTCAGGAGGAAGAAGTACAGGAATCTCTGTACTTCACCGGGGATTTGAGTGGAGAGTTACTAGCCAAGCTTCGGCATGCCTGGATGCGTATTAACAGAAAGGGGAAACCGCTATTGGGGAAGAGTGATTGCCAGGCATATGCACCCTACAAAGTTTGGATCCAGGGGAGAGCCAGACAGATATTGATGCCATTTCCAGCTGCGCCGGTCCCTGTTCATATTCCGGTGGAAGAGCCAACCACTGTCACTATGGAGGTCTACGAGCAAGTTGTGAAAGAAAAGGAAGCCTTGATGAAGATTAATGAAGAGTTAGAGAATGAGCTAGCTCAGATGACGAGTGAGAAGAATAAGGCCGTACGTTCTTTCCAACAGCAGATCGAACTAGTAAACAAGCTAGGCGCTGAGTTGACTGAGGAGAAAAAGAAGAGCGAACGTCTGGGTCAAGAGTTCAGAAGCTCCCACGACATGCTGGAGTCTAAAAAGAAGGCACTCGACGCCGCTCACCGAGAAATCTCTTCTTGTAATAAGACATGGAATGCTACGCTCACCAACAATAAAAAGAGGGAAGATAAATTGAAGCAGCAAATTTCTGACCTCGAAGAGCAGTTGAAGGCTAGCATTGAGAAACATGAAGAAGAGGTAATGGCCAGATATAGTCTCCAGAAAGCACTGAACAAAGCCATCGAAGGCAGGAACGAAGCTGTGTCTCAGAAGCGGAAGTTAGAGGATCGCTTCGGAGCAGGGGCATGGGAGGAAACTGCTGGTGACGTGCGACGCGTTCTCAAGAGAAGAAACCAGCTTGTTGAGGGTCTGCTTACCCGACCAAGTCATCCAGAGACCAAGAAGTTAATAGAAGAGTACCGGGCTCATGGGAGTACTTGATCATTTCATGTATTAGCTTGTATGCTTTATTTGCATTTGTGCTGACCATCACCAGGATTGTTGGCTGAGGTCATGCCTTCTTATTGTATACTCAGTGACATTGTATTCTGGGATTTCTCTGCAATATATGAGGTTTCTATGATTCGGCTCCAATCACTGTATTGCTAGCACTGCCACTGCACTGGCACACTCACACTAGAATCGGGGAATGATAATCCCTAATGCACAGACACACGTTGCATTTTGCATACATACTCATATTGCATTGCAGGTTTGTGATTCATGTATCTTATCTCCTGCATCTTTAATTCAGGTATTTTCAGGATTGTAGAAAAACGGGTCCACCGTTACTCTACAAGGATCAACCAGAAGAAGATCATGGACAACGTGCAGAGTGAAATGCAAGAGATGCGTGACAGGATGGCCCTGCTCATGCAAACCATGGAGACTATCGCCAAAGGACAAGAGCAGCTGCAGAATCTGGTTCAACCAATAGTCGCACGGGCTGAAAACAACGGGACACCGCATGGTGAGAACATTGCTGCTTCTCCCCGAGTCGAGAATCGTCAAAGTGCTGATGTTTTTGCCCGTAACCGGTTTGAATGTTGGAGAAACTGGTCCTGTAGGTGGAGGTGGGAACACCGGTAATATGAACGCCAATGCAGATACTGCTGGGGTATTTGTGGGTAATGTCAACCAGGGTTTCAATGGGGGCGTTGAGAATGTCGGAATGAATGGTATTAATGGTAATCAGGGCTTCAATGGTGTGAATATGAGATATGGCAGCATGGCTGGCGCCAAGGCTGGGTTTGGTGGCTATGGTAATCTTGGATATGGAACTGGTGCATACAACACCCAAGAGATGGGTAATCTGAGGTATGACCCCAGGTACGTCCAAACGGGTCCGGGCCGTGATGCCGATTATGTTGGATATGATGCAGTGCCTCGCTGGGAGGATCGCCAGGAGGATGTGTTCTCTGGTCAGAACAAAGGCTATGAAAGAGCCAGGGATGACAACCATCGGATGAGATTGCTAGAAGAGAAGGTGAACGGGTTGGCCAGCCAGAATGCTCTCGGGCTGGATATGTCAAATATGGGGTTAGTCCCAGGGTTGAGGGTCTCGCTGAAATTCAAAGCGCCGTCATTTGATAAGTACAAAGGGGATACATGCCCTAGGGTGCATGTGCGCGTATTTTACAGGCGCATGTCTGTGTATTCTGAGGATGAAAAGATGCTAATGCACTTCTTCCAGGATAGCCTGTCAGGGCCATCGCTGGAGTGGTACATGAGCTTAGAGCCTACTCAGATCAGGAGTTGGAAAGAGCTGGCAGAGGCTTTTGTTCGACATTATCAATATAATAGTGATCTCGCCCCTAACCGAGTCCAGCTGCAAAGCATGTCTCAAAAGTCTAGCAAGAGCTTTAAAGAATACGCCCAGAGATGGCGAGATTTGGCTGCTAGGGTGCAACCTCCAATGGTGGAGCGCGAAATGATGGATATGTTCATAGGAACTTTCTCTGGAATGTACTATGACCGTTTGCTTAACTTTTCGATGAGTACTTTCTCTGAGTTAATTTTGATGGGGGAGCGCATTGAAAACGGGGTAAAGATTGGTAAAATTCAAGCGGGTGAGTCTGGTTCTGCAGGAGGTAATAAGAAGACGTTTGGGGGTAAAAGGCAGGGCGATACCAATGCTGTATACAGTGCTCGACGAAAGAATAAAAGTCAGAACTGGCGTCAGCAGTCGCAAGTTGCAAGTGTAACCATTCCAGGGCCTTCTCAGCAGTAGAGACAACAACCACAGCAGCAGGCTTAGCAGCAGCCTAATAATAATCAGCGCAGACTTCAGAACCCACGACCGAGGAGAGTATTCGAGGTACCGCCGGTATCATATGCAGAACTCCTTCAAACTTTGTTGAAATTGCAGCTAGTCGAGAAGAGGACCTTGACACCACCAACTGGCCAGCCACCAGTCAGATATGATGTTAATGAGCATTGTGACTTCCATTCGGGTGCACCAGGGCACAATATTGAGAATTGCCTAGCTTTCAAGCATAAAGTACAGGATTTGCTTGATAGTACGGCTATTAATTTCGGGAAGGAAGGTCCCAATATCACGCAGCAGCCAATGCCCAAGCATGGTGGGGCTGGGGCCAATGCAATCATGATAGATGATGAGTTGAACTTGGTTTCAGAAGTGAGCGAGCTGAAAACCCCTTTGAGTTACGTAAAGCAGCGTTTATTGAAAGGAGGCGTCTATCCCGGTTGCAGTGAAGAGTGTGTTGACTGTTTGATTCAACCCGGGGGCTGTGAGAAGTTGAAAAGGGGAGTTCAAGGTTTGATTGATGAAGGAACTTTGCAGTTTGACAGGGCTGTGGGGCGAGAGGAGTCTGTTGAGACAGAATCTGAGAAAGAGTGTAGGGAGATTGCTACGGTCACCATGTCATACCCTAAATTTGTCCTACCCATTTTTCAATTATTTTCACTGTTCGACTTTGTTTTATATCTTACGTTGTCTAATTTGTTTCTTGTTATTTGGACACGTGGCATCTCGCGATTGGTCGTTTTTTTTATTTATTCTTTTTGATCAATTAAAGCGTGACACGTGTCCTAAATTTTTGTGTGAATATTATCTTATTTCCATTTCTTAACTTTTCTCTTTCTTTTAAGTAATAATAATATTTTGTATATATATTAGATTATTTATGTTAATTAAGTTTATATCAATTTATTTGTACAATATTAATTTTTCTTATAGTTTTATCAATTTGCTTGTTATAATTAATAGTTAGTATTGTTAATTTTAATTAGTAGTTAATTTGTTTATTTAAAAAAAAAACAAACAAACAAAGCAAGAATATTGGAATTAAGGTCTGGTTCTCATGAGGCCCATCGTGGGGGCCCATTGGAGAGGCTGAGGGAAAGCATCCGCTGGTTATAAAGGGAAGGGGGAAATTGATGCAAAGAAACCCTAAACTACTGTTCACTAAAATCAGCCGCCGAAGAAACCTTCTTATCCCTTCTTCTCAAACCCTAAACGCCGCACCCTCATAAAAACCCTAACGGCCGCCGACCAACCCTACCTTTCTTCGCCCTCATCGTTTCTCCCCTTTCTTTCGGCCGTCTTTCACCACCAGAATCCAACCCTTTTTTTCTCCTCCGTCACTCTTTCGTACAACCCTCGCTCACGGATTCATCAACAGCAGAAGCGCCAAGCTCTGCAACACGACCCAACCATCAACTACAAGCACGAAGGCGCGAGTTAATTTCTTTCACAAAGCTTGTCAATCCTGCATCTTCGTCACCAGATTTGAAGCAACGTCAGCCAATGAATCAGCCGCGACGACCTCTTATGACAACAAATCAATAATCTCGTTTGCGTGTTGGTTGGTGTTTATCCTTTCTGAACTGATGTCTCTATTCGATTGTTGTTGGTAATGTTGTTGTGTATTTGATATTTGATTCTTGATTTTGTCTCAGTTGGGTGTGAGAATAAAATTCTGGTTTTTTTTATTTTTTTGGGTTTCCCAGTCAATATATTAGAAAGCTGCAGTGAATGTATGAAATTACTGATGCTATGGTTTTTTTTTCATTCAAAAGTATGATTATGCTCTGTTGAGGATGGTTTTTACGGTGCTGTTTTGTTCTGTTCTTGACCATCAGCCGGTTTTGTTGAGGTACTATTCTTATCATGATTCTTGTATAAGTTTGATTAAAGAAGACAGTGGTTCCCCTGTAAAATCAAGTGTATAGTTTGTTGTTTATTTGAGTCATATGATATACTAACTCATGATGGATGTACTGTTTTTTTTAGTTATGAATAAAATACAAATTCTTTGGTGTTCTGATCTAATTTCGTGGTTTTAATGCATCGTTTTGGTTACCGACAAACTTGTTAATCGACTCAGCAACATGGTTGTCATATTTGTTCGCGGTATTTCGGAGTTGGTTTCGATTTTGCAGCATTACGTTAATGTTAAGTTTATGCATCAGATGTAAACAATGCAGGGTGTCATATCCATTGATTATTCGGATTCAGTTTCGGTCCATATTCGTGGGTTTTGTTTTTTCTGTCACAACATTATAAACTCATTTGTTTTGAACCATACTGCAGGTATATGTTTTCCTGTAATAAAATCTGTTGTCTCATGCTTGTTTTGGTTTAAATATATTGTTAGCTTCTTTTCGATAATGATAGTTGTGGATTTCGACACTCTGATGCTTGCCTTTTATGCTTTTGATTACGCACCCATGCTGGTGTCAATCGGTTCCTGCTTGAGTTTTCGTTAGTGATAACGTTTGCCTTGTGCTTACTTCAAACACTGTCTTTACGATGCATACGCTGCTATAATATCTATGATACAGTTTTTCTCTGCTGGATCTAATTTGTTTTGTGAAGGGTGCATTGTACGGCCGAGGCCACTTCGAGGTTGTTTGATTTTCCTGTTAGTTTGCTGTTGTGAAATGTGTTCGCAGGGATGTTGCTGGCATGATTGTGTTCCTGTCATGGGAAGCACACTGGTTACAGCACGTGGAAGAATTAATACTTGGATCCCGCAGCAGAAGGTCGAGTAAACGCGACATGGATTCGTAGAACAACACCATTGGCAACAGGAGGAAAGGTATCGATTACACCGCTGCAGGCTCGAGGTGTCATTGTTTTAGCTCAGGACAAGTTCAGTATCCGGAGTCGACGTCGGTAAATCTTTGAATCTCTTTTTGGTTTGAACGTATATCAGCACCTGTTTAGGCTGGATTGTTATTGATGATCCAATGTATTGATCATTGTTTTTAAGACATTTCGTGTTTGGTTTATTGTTCTAAAACTCCGCCAAATATCCGACGTGACGTCGTAAATATTTGGATTGTTCTGTCATGGTTTAATGTTAAGCATATCTTAGAGTTTTATTGTATGACTTTTTAGTTTTGTCACAATATCAGCATATAAGCTGCATAATTTAAATGGTTGTCATTTTATTAAAATCACAGTACTGTATGCCCTGGTATATTGATTCAAAGAGTTTTATAATCAAAAATCGGTATCGTGTTTTTTTTTACGACTCGGTAACATTTGGATTTGATAACTCTGCGTTTTGTTATAGCCTGTTGGAAATCCCAAAGGATTGCTACTACTGCATTTTGTTGTTGAAATTAGGATGGTATCAGCTTTGTTTTGTGAGCCTCATGTTACTTAAAATAATTATGTTTTTAAAATAGTTCAGGACCTGATTATAGCATCGTTATAGGGGGTTACATTTGGTTTGCTATGAGGGTAGTTTTTCAACTTAAATAATTAATTTAATTCATCTTTTAACAAATCATTTTTTAAGACAAAATAAAATAAACAATTTCAATAAGTTATTCAAACCTTTAGTTTTATTTCAACTTCAATTAAATATTTTTCAAGGTGATTAAATAAAACCTTTTTTTTATCAATTTACAAAAATAAACTTTTAAGATCTAGCATCTTTTGAGTTTTTTTTTAATGAATACTATTGGGGCGTACGCCTTGGGTAGTAACATTTAACCTTTTGTTTCAAAACGCATCTTCTAATCATATAGACAAAGAAATGTCATTTGAGTCCGGCATTCGATATTTATTTTCTCTACAAGATTGCTATTTAAATTTAATATCATTATCTAATAATGCTAATTTATCATTGACCTGTCAATTAAATTCTTGAAATCCAGCCTTTCTTGGATTTTTGGATGATCATTAGCGAGGTGTACACCTTAAATAATGTATTATTCAACTTTTTGTTTTAAATACACTATTTCGAGCAAAAATATATTATAGGAGTCTAGCACTCTGTGTAATATATTCATTGTTTATTCAAACAATATTTCTTAAATTAAATCAAAACCATCCTCAAAAAATAATAATTTTTCTAAATCTTCATTCAAATTATTTTCTAATCAAATCGTGAGAAACTAAGTTTTTGAAGTCTAGCACTTCTTGAATTTTTTGGATAGTCATTACTAAGGTGTACACCTTAAGTAGTGTATTATTCAACCTCCCATTTTCAAAAATTACATTTTTCTAACAAAGAAATGTCATGAGAATTTGGCATTCTTTGTGATATTTCCTTTGAGCATTCTCCAAATGAAAAAGGTGTCGTCGAGATCTAGCATTTCGATAATACCCCATTTAATTGGTTGTGAGGCCCGCGTCTCATTTATCAAATAATTGTCATTTTTCTCATTTTTTAAATCCAATCTCACGCCCTCACATCTCGTACCTTAAACTATTTTCATACCCCGTTTCACTTCAAATCATTTTCCAAACTATTTTCTTTCCGATCCAAACTTCGAAAGAAGGAGATTCTTGGAGTCTAGCATTCCCTGAATTTTCGAGTGAATAGCTCTCGAAGCACGCCCTTTGGGTTGTTATTCACTCAACCTTTCGCCTTTTTCAAACTCAAACATCTTCCAACGTTCTCTTAAGTCGAGTACTCGTACGCATTCGCGACCCACATTTCGCACACATTCACAATTCCTCGTGGCCTCGATATTAGGAGCACCCTCAGGGACTAATATCGTTTCTCACAACCTTAACCCTTGACACGTCGTCAAGCCGGTTCCATCTTCAATCAAATCCTCGACTCGTCGTCGAGCCAGTTCAAAACAATTTCCTTTTGGCCTCGCATGCCATTCTTCGATTCAATCCTTTTTTAACTTACGAAAGAGGGGTATTCTTAGAATCTAGCATTCTTTGAATATTCGAACGAGTAACTCTTGGGCGCGCCCCCGAGTTGTTATTAGTTCATTCTTTCGTTTTCAAAACATCCAACTCTTATCTTCAACTCATTCAACCCAATTTCCGAAAGAACTGAGTTCTTGGGATCTCGCATTCCTTGAATTCTTGAGTGACAAGCTCTTGAGGCACGCCCTTAGGTTGTTTGTCAGTCACTCTTTCGTCTCTCAACTCAACGTCAAACCAATTCAAACCTCATCTTTTCGTGGTTGTTACCACGAACTACGGACGCTCTGATTCTTTATTCATTTTTGAATATAAGATACGTAGGCACAAGATTGCGATAATCTTGGCGAGCACACTTCTATCCATCTCCCATTTCCCCCCATCTCTTCCCGTAGTCGAACTACGACGCTCTGATTTCTCATTCTCGTCCGAATGAGCATACGTAGGCACAAGGGGCCCAATCCTTGGCGAGCACCCTATCTTCTAACCACCCACCTCTCCTTAGCGTCTTTAACCTTTTACCCTACCAATTCTACCTTTAGTATCGAGAAGAAAACCAGTAAACCTAAACAACACTCCCCACAATTACCTTAAGAGGTTCCCGTCGAGTACGACGGACGTGAGGGATGCTAATACCTTCCCCTCACGTAACCGACTCCCGAACCCGGAACTTGGTTGCGACAGCCCTGTTCCTATCCTTTCGTTTTTAAGAGGTTTTCTCGATATTTTCCTCTCCCGTTTATTTCGGGAAAAATAAAGTTCGGTGGCGACTCTGTCGAACCGCAATTTTCCGCGCCTTTCGCGCGAGGGTCGTATTTCCGAAATGTCTCCGTGATTTTTCGAGGTGCGACAGGTGGCGACTCTGCTGGGGACGCATTGCTCCATGCAAAGAGAGAGTCAATCCTATCTTTTGGTTTGTGAGGAGTGTTTGACTTTTATTTGTTTTCTTTTTGTATTCGTTCTCTTGTGGTTTTTATTTGTGCTTGTTATCTGGGCCTGTTGGTTACGGGGATGACATCATGAGTAAAGCTCTACACCCGAGCTTTGGTAAAAGCAGAGAGAACACATAGTTTAGAATTGGTAGTCGAGTAGTGTTAGTCTCCGAGGACTCGCTCCTTGTGGGCCTAGCATGAAAGCTCCTCCAGAGGAGACCTATTCGTAGATCTTGTTGTAACACAGCTAGCCTGTCGCACGACTTGATTAATGAAGGGTCCGTGATTCTGGGAACCTTTTGTTAGCACCAGTTCCGATATTGGTGGTCGTGTAGTGTTAGTCTCCAAGGACTCGCTCCTTGTGTGCCTAGCACGAGGACCCCGCTCAGGAGAGACCTTATCGTCATTATCGTCGTAATGCAGCCAGCCTGTTGCGTGACGCTAATACGACTAGTGTCCGTGATCCTGGGAACCAAACGTAGAAACCATCCCGTGAGTGGGTTTATGGGTAGAGTGTCTAGATCTTCCCATATAGGATTTACCTGTCAACTTTCCTTTGAGCAGGAATTATGGTTACTTATCTATCGCAGTTACCAGCTTCAGGAGTTGTTGGAACTATGATCCTGTGATCCTGGATCTTGTATCTTGCATTGCATCTTGCATATCATTTGCATTGCATTTCATATGTTGTGCATTTTGCATTGCCAGTCCTTCAACAGAATCTTATGTCTCCGCTCCTTCTTCTCCAGTAAATCAAGCTGATTCCTCGACACCAGTACGCAGCTAGAGCCAATACTAGACGATCAATGGAGCAGATTCGGCAAGAACAAATTGCTATCAGGAAGGAGCTGGAATCTCTCAACAGGAAGATGGATCAGATCTTCGAAGCCCTCTCCATAACTGGAAAGGAATCAGAACAGCAGACCGTTCAACGGCCGCGTCAGCAAAATCAACACAGGACATGGAAGCCGGAGAGAGTATTCGATAGTCTTCCAATAACATATGCAGATATCTTTGCTCAATTAATGGAACAAAAGGCTATCGTCCCAAGAGATCTAGCTCCCCCAACTATCCTTCCTGCTGATTATGACGCGAATGCTCATTGTGAGTTCCATAAGGGCGCTCCAGGTCACAACATTGAGAACTGCAGGGCTTTCAAGCACAAAGTTCAAGACCTGATTGACAACGAAGCTCTCACCTTTGATGGGAAGTATCTCAACGACATCAACAACTCTATGCCACCAGCCAACTAGTGCTAACATCAGACCAAATCTAGTCAAGTCAAGTTCACCCCGAAGAAGGCAGTCATGATGCCATTTCATATTTCACTTTCCTTATGTTTTGTCTTTGTTTGTTTAAGTATTGTATGCTTTGAACAATTGCCATTCGTATTTGGTTTTCATTAATGTAGCGTTTATGCATGTTTTGAATTAGTTATGTCGTATTCACTCATTTCTACTTATCACCGACAAATTTATTCACTCCACTCTATTCACTGTTGTTTATCATGATTTGAGGGAGGATGATGAAAACGAGATACCCATAATTGCAAATCGTATGCTTTCAGACCGAATCTCGTCAATGATGTACAGGCATTGCTTCAATTCCCCAAAACACCGGAGATATAAGGAGTTAATCCCTAGTGAACTACTTTGAGCCTAGAAGTAGCAGTTTCCTTCGGATATTCAAACCCTTACACTCAACCTGGGGCAGGGTAGTGTTCAGTTAATCCAATTCCACACTCGAATCAACAAGCAAAATCCAGAAGACGGTTGTTCATCAATGACCCATGCTATGGCAGTCCCAACAAAATCAAAAAAATCAAAAGCCAGCTAAGTCAGACACCTTAGAGGGGACTTAGGCAAAATCAAGGCAATCCCGATGGATCTGACAAACGAAGTCAATCCATGCAAAAGTTAGGGATCAAGACAAAGCAAAAGAGGACCCTGAAACCCTCAACAAAAATAAAATAAGATTCAGTGGCCACCCAAATCAAAAGGTCACTAACATCCTTCAATACAAAACAAGGTGACTGCCGCGTCGAGCAAACCTTGAACCATCAAGCTTACACCGTCAAGACAAGTGTAGTATTAACTGAGCGTAGGACTGGAGATCATTACGAAGGAGGGGTGGGTATAAATCATATTTTGAGCCTAATATCCTTTGTTTCATAACCGTGAACCAGACCACGTTACGACCCTTGAAAGACCTAATTGAGACGAGGTTTATTCTGAAAGCATGTCATCGCAAGGTTGCGTAACCTGACTCCTTACATGATTGTTAATCGTTAACATTGGTGCAAACATCTTTTCGCACCAATCAAACAGCACAACGTCTGGGCTAGCGGTCCATTCGCCTCACTATCACGACACTTCAATAAAACGATACTCTTTCAAACTTGCATCGAACTTTGCATTAATTATTACCATTTATGAATGTACAATTATATCTGCAAATCAGTGCTAGGTATTAAAAGACACTCCAGCAAGGGGCAGTCGAGGAGAAACTTGACTTTCAGTAGCGTACACGAAGCAAGATAATTTCAGAACCCACAGGCTGGGGCAAAGTATTCAACAGCTCGAGCAGGGGCAAGTCATCCGAGTTTAACTTCCATGTGCCAGAACTGGTTAAGCTGGGGCAGACCATTACCATGTTCAGACTGGGGCAAGACCAGGTCGTCCTGACCATCAAACAGAGTTGCAACCTTCTCTGAAGCAAATTCATAATCACCAAGTACCCGGACTTGGGGCATCCAGAGCATCATCTTCCGCTTCAATCATGGCATCTTCAATAAGCTGCGTGTCGAGGAAGTCAATCCCTCCCACCACCCGAAGTCCAATCCGCATTGGCAACTACCCAAAGCCCACTACGCTGGCGTCTCCACCTGCATTTCTAAACACCTGTCTGCATCATACGCATTGCATTCATTGTTATAAGCATTTTACACCATTTTGCATAACCAGTCATATCATACTTCCCCAGCTCTTGCGTATCCGCGCGTCAGCATTTGCATTTGAACTTCCACTCATATGGAACATCATATCATACATGCAAGTCAAGGTCCAGGATCAATCCCGAAGATTTCCAAGACCATCGATCGCCCAGTCAGGGGCATCTTCCGCAAGATGATGGGTTTGTCCCACGATTTTCAAGAGCTTCAAAGCAATCACCAGCCCAGGCAGGGGCAATCTTCCACAATTGGGTGTTTCTCCCATTAAATTCGAAGTTATTCAAAGCAAGATTCAGCCCAGTCAGGGGCATCTTTTTCAATACCATGGGCGTCCCCTGTGAAGAATTTCAACCTCGTGGTCGATCAAATATGCAAATCAACATTCGGCCCAGCCAGGGGCATACCATTCAAGACCGTGGGAGTTCTCCGCGAAGTCGTTCAACCTTTTGTTGGGCAAATCCAAGAAGTTCAAAGCAAGATCCAACCCGAACGGGGGCATCTTCAACAAGACCATGAGCGTCCCTCATGAAGTTGTTCAACCTTTTGTTGAGCAAGACAAGGCATCAAGACAAATTCAGCCCAGTCAGGGGTATCCTCTTCAGAATTCATGGGCGTAACCATGAAATCGTTTCAGCAAATTATGATTTCCAAGCAAAAACGGTGGGCGTACCCCGTCGACTCATTTCAAATTCAATATTCCTCTCAGGGGTTCCCCAGTGAGTTGTACCCAGCAAGCGGGACCGTTGTCAATTGCCTTACTATCATCCTTTTGGTGATAGTCGAACTCCGTCAGTTCAACCTAGCCTGCATCCTTTTGATGTTGGTAAACTTCAAATCTGTGTTGTCCTATCATCCTTTTGGTGATAACGACTATGTTCGTTTGTGTCTCGCTCCATCATCCTTTTGATGGAGGGGTCTATCATGGTCATTAGTGATAGATTGTGTTTATTTGTGTTTCGCTCCATCATCCTTTTGATGGAGGGGTCTATCATGGTCATTAGTGATAGATTGTGTTTATTTGTGTTTCACTCCGTCTTCCTTTTGATGGAGGGGTCTATCATGGTCATTAGTGATAGATTGTGTTTATTTGCGTTTCGCTCTGTCTTCCTTTTGATGGAGGGGTCTATCATGGTCATTAGTGATAGATTGTGTTTATTTGTGTTTCACTCCGTCTTCCTTTTGATGGAGGGGTCTATCATGGTCATTAGTGATAGATTTTGTTTATTTGTGTTTCACTCCGTCTTCCTTTTGATGGAGGGGTCTATCATGGTCATTAGTGATAAATTGTGTTTATTTGCGTTTCGCTCCGTCTTCCTTTTGATGGAGGGGTCTATCATGGTCATTAGTGATAGATTGTGTTTATTTGTGTTTCGCTCCATCATCCTTTTGATGGAAGGGTCTATCATGGTCATTAGTGATAGATTGTGTTTATTTGTGTTTCACTCCGTCTTCCTTTTGATGGAGGGGTCTATCATGGTCATTAGTGATAGATTGTGTTTATTTGCGTTTCGCTCCGTCTTCCTTTTGATGGAGGGGTCTATCATGGTCATTAGTGATAGATTGTGTTTATTTGTGTTTCACTCCGTCTTCCTTTTGATGGAGGGGTCTATCATGGTCATTAGTGATAGATTTTGTTTATTTGTGTTTCACTCCGTCTTCCTTTTGATGGAGGGGTCTATCATGGTCATTAGTGATAGATTGTGTTTATTTGCGTTTCGCTCCGTCTTCCTTTTGATGGAGGGGTCTATCATGGTCATTAGTGATAGATTGTGTTTATTTGTGTTTCACTCCGTCTTCCTTTTGATGGAGGGGTCTATCATGGTCATTAGTGATAGATTTTGTTTATTTGTGTTTCACTCCGTCTTCCTTTTGATGGAGGGGTCTATCATGGTCATTAGTGATAGATTGTGTTTATTTGCGTTTCGCTCCGTCTTCCTTTTGATGGAGGGGTCTATCATGGTCATTAGTGATAGATTGTGTTTATTTGTGTTTCGCTCCATCATCCTTTTGATGGAAGGGTCTATCATGGTCATTAGTGATAGATTGTGTTTATTTGTGTTTCACTCCGTCTTCCTTTTGATGGAGGGGTCTATCATGGTCATTAGTGATAGATTGTGTTTATTTGCGTTTCGCTCCGTCTTCCTTTTGATGGAGGGGTCTATCATGGTCATTAGTGATAGATTGTGTTTATTTGTGTTTCACTCCGTCTTCCTTTTGATGGAGGGGTCTATCATGGTCATTAGTGATAGATTGTGTTTATTTGTGTTTCACTCCATCTTCCTTTTGATGGAGGGGTCTATCATGGTCATTAGTGATAGATTGTGCATTTTGTTTTGTGTTTCGCTCCGCCATCCTTTTGATGGAGGGGTCTATCATGGTCATTAATGATAGATTGTGCGATTTGCGTTGTGTTCCACTCTGTCTTCCTTTTGATGGAGGGGTCTATCATGGTCATTAATGATAGATTGTGCGATTCGTTTTGTGGTTTCGCCCCTGTCATCCTTTTGGTGAGGGTCTATCATGGTCATTAATGATAGGTTGTGCGATATTTGTTTGGCGTGTGTCTCGCTCCGTCATTCTTTTGGTGGGGGGTCTATCATGGTCATTAGTGATAGATTGTGCGAATTTTGTTTATCTCGCTCCGTCATCCTTTTGGTGGGGGATCTATCATGGTCATTAATGATAGATTGTGCGATGCGTTTCGCTCTGTCACCCTTTTGATGGCGGTGGCCGTGTGTGTTTTGTCCCATCATCCTTTTGGTGATGACGACTTGTGCCAGTTGACTCAGAGGTTTACATTTATTCAGTATTTCAAGCACCTCTCTTTCTTTCGGACAAATTCAGGGTCTTTTTATATCTAATGGACTTCTATCTCAGGAATGTGAACACCAGTGCAGTTTATCTTCCTAGATTTAAGCCCTTTAGATAGGGGCATCTGTCATACCCTAAATTTGTCCTACCCATTTTTCAATTATTTTCACTGTTCGACTTTGTTTTATATCTTACGTTGTCTAATTTGTTTCTTGTTATTTGGACACGTGGCATCTCGCGATTGGTCGTTTTTTTAATTTATTCTTTTTGATCAATTAAAGCGTGACACGTGTCCTAAATTTTTGTGTGAATATTATCTTATTTCCATTTCTTAACTTTTCTCTTTCTTTTAAGTAATAATAATATTTTGTATGTATATTAGATTATTTATGTTAATTAAGTTTATATCAATTTATTTGTACAATATTAATTTTTCTTATAGTTTTATCAATTTGCTTGTTATAATTAATAGTTAGTATTGTTAATTTTAATTAGTAGTTAATTTGTTTATTTAAAAAAAAAACAAACAAACAAAGCAAGAATATTGGAATTAAGGTCTGGTTCTCATGAGGCCCATCGTGGGGGCCCATTGGAGAGGCTGAGGGAAAGCATCCGCTGGTTATAAAGGGAAGGGGGAAATTGATGCAAAGAAACCCTAAACTACTGTTCACTAAAATCAGCCGCCGAAGAAACCTTCTTATCCCTTCTTCTCAAACCCTAAACGCCGCACCCTCATAAAAACCCTAACGGCCGCCGACCAACCCTACCTTTCTTCGCCCTCATCGTTTCTCCCCTTTCTTTCGGCCGTCTTTCACCACCAGAATCCAACCCTTTTTTTCTCCTCCGTCACTCTTTCGTACAACCCTCGCTCACGGATTCATCAACAGCAGAAGCGCCAAGCTCTGCAACACGACCCAACCATCAACTACAAGCACGAAGGCGCGAGTTAATTTCTTTCACAAAGCTTGTCAATCCTGCATCTTCGTCACCAGATTTGAAGCAACGTCAGCCAATGAATCAGCCGCGACGACCTCTTATGACAACAAATCAATAATCTCGTTTGCGTGTTGGTTGGTGTTTATCCTTTCTGAACTGATGTCTCTATTCGATTGTTGTTGGTAATGTTGTTGTGTATTTGATATTTGATTCTTGATTTTGTCTCAGTTGGGTGTGAGAATAAAATTCTGGTTTTTTTTTATTTTTTTGGGTTTCCCAGTCAATATATTAGAAAGCTGCAGTGAATGTATGAAATTACTGATGCTATGGTTTTTTTTTCATTCAAAAGTATGATTATGCTCTGTTGAGGATGGTTTTTACGGTGCTGTTTTGTTCTGTTCTTGACCATCAGCCGGTTTTGTTGAGGTACTATTCTTATCATGATTCTTGTATAAGTTTGATTAAAGAAGACAGTGGTTCCCCTGTAAAATCAAGTGTATAGTTTGTTGTTTATTTGAGTCATATGATATACTAACTCATGATGGATGTACTGTTTTTTTTAGTTATGAATAAAATACAAATTCTTTGGTGTTCTGATCTAATTTCGTGGTTTTAATGCATCGTTTTGGTTACCGACAAACTTGTTAATCGACTCAGCAACATGGTTGTCATATTTGTTCGCGGTATTTCGGAGTTGGTTTCGATTTTGCAGCATTACGTTAATGTTAAGTTTATGCATCAGATGTAAACAATGCAGGGTGTCATATCCATTGATTATTCGGATTCAGTTTCGGTCCATATTCGTGGGTTTTGTTTTTTCTGTCACAACATTATAAACTCATTTGTTTTGAACCATACTGCAGGTATATGTTTTCCTGTAATAAAATCTGTTGTCTCATGCTTGTTTTGGTTTAAATATATTGTTAGCTTCTTTTCGATAATGATAGTTGTGGATTTCGACACTCTGATGCTTGCCTTTTATGCTTTTGATTACGCACCCATGCTGGTGTCAATCGGTTCCTGCTTGAGTTTTCGTTAGTGATAACGTTTGCCTTGTGCTTACTTCAAACACTGTCTTTACGATGCATACGCTGCTATAATATCTATGATACAGTTTTTCTCTGCTGGATCTAATTTGTTTTGTGAAGGGTGCATTGTACGGCCGAGGCCACTTCGAGGTTGTTTGATTTTCCTGTTAGTTTGCTGTTGTGAAATGTGTTCGCAGGGATGTTGCTGGCATGATTGTGTTCCTGTCATGGGAAGCACACTGGTTACAGCACGTGGAAGAATTAATACTTGGATCCCGCAGCAGAAGGTCGAGTAAACGCGACATGGATTCGTAGAACAACACCATTGGCAACAGGAGGAAAGGTATCGATTACACCGCTGCAGGCTCGAGGTGTCATTGTTTTAGCTCAGGACAAGTTCAGTATCCGGAGTCGACGTCGGTAAATCTTTGAATCTCTTTTTGGTTTGAACGTATATCAGCACCTGTTTAGGCTGGATTGTTATTGATGATCCAATGTATTGATCATTGTTTTTAAGACATTTCGTGTTTGGTTTATTGTTCTAAAACTCCGCCAAATATCCGACGTGACGTCGTAAATATTTGGATTGTTCTGTCATGGTTTAATGTTAAGCATATCTTAGAGTTTTATTGTATGACTTTTTAGTTTTGTCACAATATCAGCATATAAGCTGCATAATTTAAATGGTTGTCATTTTATTAAAATCACAGTACTGTATGCCCTGGTATATTGATTCAAAGAGTTTTATAATCAAAAATCGGTATCGTGTTTTTTTTTTACGACTCGGTAACATTTGGATTTGATAACTCTGCGTTTTGTTATAGCCTGTTGGAAATCCCAAAGGATTGCTACTACTGCATTTTGTTGTTGAAATTAGGATGGTATCAGCTTTGTTTTGTGAGCCTCATGTTACTTAAAATAATTATGTTTTTAAAATAGTTCAGGACCTGATTATAGCATCGTTATAGGGGGTTACATTTGGTTTGCTATGAGGGTAGTTTTTCAACTTAAATAATTAATTTAATTCATCTTTTAACAAATCATTTTTTAAGACAAAATAAAATAAACAATTTCAATAAGTTATTCAAACCTTTAGTTTTATTTCAACTTCAATTAAATATTTTTCAAGGTGATTAAATAAAACCTTTTTTTTATCAATTTACAAATATAAACTTTTAAGATCTAGCATCTTTTGAGTTTTTTTTGAATGAATACTATTGGGG
The DNA here is from genome assembly GCA_963859935.3 of Lathyrus sativus. Classification (NCBI taxonomy): domain Eukaryota; kingdom Viridiplantae; phylum Streptophyta; class Magnoliopsida; order Fabales; family Fabaceae; genus Lathyrus; species Lathyrus sativus. The sequence goes on along the minus strand of OZ012738.1, from coordinate 94,462,223 downwards.
CGTACGCCTTGGGTAGTAACATTTAACCTTTTGTTTCAAAACGCATCTTCTAATCATATAGACAAAGAAATGTCATTTGAGTCCGGCATTCGATATTTATTTTCTCTACAAGATTGCTATTTAAATTTAATATCATTATCTAATAATGCTAATTTATCATTGACCTGTCAATTAAATTCTTGAAATCCAGCCTTTCTTGGATTTTTGGATGATCATTAGCGAGGTGTACACCTTAAATAATGTATTATTCAACTTTTTGTTTTAAATACACTATTTCGAGCAAAAATATATTATAGGAGTCTAGCACTCTGTGTAATATATTCATTGTTTATTCAAACAATATTTCTTAAATTAAATCAAAACCATCCTCAAAAAATAATAATTTTTCTAAATCTTCATTCAAATTATTTTCTAATCAAATCGTGAGAAACTAAGTTTTTGAAGTCTAGCACTTCTTGAATTTTTTGGATAGTCATTACTAAGGTGTACACCTTAAGTAGTGTATTATTCAACCTCCCATTTTCAAAAATTACATTTTTCTAACAAAGAAATGTCATGAGAATTTGGCATTCTTTGTGATATTTCCTTTGAGCATTCTCCAAATGAAAAAGGTGTCGTCGAGATCTAGCATTTCGATAATACCCCATTTAATTGGTTGTGAGGCCCGCGTCTCATTTATCAAATAATTGTCATTTTTCTCATTTTTTAAATCCAATCTCACGCCCTCACATCTCGTACCTTAAACTATTTTCATACCCCGTTTCACTTCAAATCATTTTCCAAACTATTTTCTTTCCGATCCAAACTTCGAAAGAAGGAGATTCTTGGAGTCTAGCATTCCCTGAATTTTTGAGTGAATAGCTCTCGAAGCACGCCCTTTGGGTTGTTATTCACTCAACCTTTCGCCTTTTTCAAACTCAAACATCTTCCAACGTTCTTTTAAGTCGAGTACTCGTACGCATTCGCGACCCACATTTCGCACACATTCACAATTCCTCGTGGCCTCGATATTAGGAGCACCCTCAGGGACTAATATCGTTTCTCACAACCTTAACCCTTGACACGTCGTCAAGCCGGTTCCATCTTCAATCAAATCCTCGACTCGTCGTCGAGCCAGTTCAAAACAATTTCCTTTTGGCCTCGCATGCCATTCTTCGATTCAATCCTTTTTTAACTTACGAAAGAGGGGTATTCTTAGAATCTAGCATTCTTTGAATATTCGAACGAGTAACTCTTGGGCGCGCCCCCGAGTTGTTATTAGTTCATTCTTTCGTTTTCAAAACATCCAACTCTTATCTTCAACTCATTCAACCCAATTTCCGAAAGAACTGAGTTCTTGGGATCTCGCATTCCTTGAATTCTTGAGTGACAAGCTCTTGAGGCACGCCCTTAGGTTGTTTGTCAGTCACTCTTTCGTCTCTCAACTCAACGTCAAACCAATTCAAACCTCATCTTTTCGTGGTTGTTACCACGAACTACGGACGCTCTGATTCTTTATTCATTTTTGAATATAAGATACGTAGGCACAAGATTGCGATAATCTTGGCGAGCACACTTCTATCCATCTCCCATTTCCCCCCATCTCTTCCCGTAGTCGAACTACGACGCTCTGATTTCTCATTCTCGTCCGAATGAGCATACGTAGGCACAAGGGGCCCAATCCTTGGCGAGCACCCTATCTTCTAACCACCCACCTCTCCTTAGCGTCTTTAACCTTTTACCCTACCAATTCTACCTTTAGTATCGAGAAGAAAACCAGTAAACCTAAACAACACTCCCCACAATTACCTTAAGAGGTTCCCGTCGAGTACGACGGACGTGAGGGGTGCTAATACCTTCCCCTCACGTAACCGACTCCCGAACCCGGAACTTGGTTGCGACAGCCCTGTTCCTATCCTTTCGTTTTTAAGAGGTTTTCTCGATATTTTCCTCTCCCGTTTATTTCGGGAAAAATAAAGTTCGGTGGCGACTCTGTCGAACCGCAATTTTCCGCGCCTTTCGCGCGAGGGTCGTATTTCCGAAATGTCTCCGTGATTTTTCGAGGTGCGACACACCATTCCGTTCAAATCGGTGACAATTTCGGCATCATCAAAAAGGCCGACCATTACTATTACCAACGCTAAGCCAGCCCCTTTTGAAAGCACAAAAGCAGTCCCGTGGAGTTATGGTGCTGAGGTGTATTGCAATGGGGAAAAGATTGACTTGAATGATCCGCCAGCGGGATCCGTGGATAACGTCGTGGGAGCGGGTGGTATAACCCGGAGCGGGAGAATTTTCACTTCACCTGAGGTCGAAGCAGAGAGGCTGGCCAGGGGTAAGAACAAAGTTGTTGAGGGGGAATCTTCGGGGAGTAAGGAGAAAGAGCCGATAACCAAAGATGTGGAAGAATACATGAGGTTGATCCGCAAAAGTGATTACAAGATTATAGATCACCTGCAGCAGACCTCGTCTAAGATCTCCATATTATCGCTGTTGTTGTGCTCAGAGGCGCATAGAAATGCCCTGTTGAAGGTACTTGAGACATCCTTCGTGCCACAAGAGATTTCAGTTAATCAACTGGAGGGAGTTATAGCACATGTCAACGCTGGGCATGGTCTGGGATTCACAGATTTCGACTTAACGCCTCGAGGGCGTGATCATAATAATGCTTTGCACATCTCTATCGAATGCCGGGGCACTGTTCTATCCCATGTGCTGGTGGACACTGGGTCCTCGTTGAATGTGTTACCAAAGAAAGCCCTGTTGAAATTAGATACCCGTGGGTTGTTGTGCACACCAAGTGATTTGGTAGTAAGGGCCTTTGACGGGACAAGGAGGTCAGTATTCGGGTCGATAACGTTACCCATTCAGGTAGGTCCGAAGGTGTTTGATACAGTGTTTTACATCATGGACATACAGCCCGCATATCGCTGTTTGATCGAGAGACCTTGGATCCATGCTGCTGGGGCAGTAACTTCTACGCTCCATCAGAAGCTGAAATATATGGTCGAGGGGAGTATTATGACGGTGTGTGGCGAAGAGGATATCTTAGTCAGTCATTTGTCTTCTTTCAAGTACGTGGAGGTAGAGGGAGAAATTCATGAAACGCTGTGTCAAGCGTTCGAAGGGGTGAAGGTTACAGAAGAAGCTCCATTAAAGAGTGAAGGGCAAGAGGTGGCCGTCTCCTCATATAAAGAAGCCAAGGCGTTGGTACAAGCAGGAGAGACTCAGAAGTGGGGGCAGATTCTGGACATCCCGGTGAAGCAGGATAAGTATGGCTTGGGGTACCGCCCATCTCCCTCGCAAAGTGCGCCTAAGTACAAGGGACCTGTCGTGTTCACGTCCGGAGGAGTTAGCTTTGAAAGGATTAATGTCGTGTCTGATACGGAGGAAGCGGATAGTGATTGCGACATGGACTCATGGATTCGACCCAGCACGCCGGGGCAAGACCTATGCAACTGGTCCATCCAGGACGTCATCCAAGTCACCAAACAGTAATGCATTGTTTTTTCAATCATTGTATGATCACATGCCTTGCCCGGGGCATCGTTGATCTTGTCTTAGGGCCTAACTGTTTACCTGTATGTTTGCATATTCAATAAATGACGGCGTTTTTTACATTCAAATGTTGCGATCCTTTTCTTTCTGTTTTTTATTTTATCTTTCAATAAAATGGCAGCGCGGTTATGCATTTTGATTATACATCATTTTTGAAGCACTTAACCGTTTCCCTCGCAGGATTCATGAATTTTCAGATGACACCGACCAAAAACTTCCTATGACTCGTTTAGACTTCGAGCATCCGATCTTCCAAGCTGAGGAGGAGATTGTGGAGGATAATGACTTACCAGAAGAGCTTAGTCGGTTATTGAAGCAAGAGGAGAGAGTCATTCTGCCTCACCAAGAAGAGATTGATATTGTCAACTTGGGGTCTGAAGAATGCGTCAGGAATATCCGTATAAGGGCCGCATTGCAAGAGGATATCAAGCGAGAGCTTATCGAGATGCTGCGTGAATACAGTGATATATTTGCTTGGTCCTACGAGGACATGCCGGGTTTGGACACTGACATGGTTGTTCATCGTCTGCCGTTGAAAGAGGATTGCCCGCCCGTGAAGCAGAAACTCAGAAGGACTCGTCCTGACATGGCTGTAAAGGTAAAGGAAGAGGTGCAGAAGCAATGGGATGTTGGGTTCCTGGCTGTTACCACTTATCCAACTTGGGTTGCTAATATCGTGCCTGTGCCGAAGAAAGATGGCAAGGTTCAGATGTGTGTTGATTATAGGGATCTAAACAAAGCGAGTCCGAAGGATGATTTCCCGCTACCGCATATTGACGTGCTAGTTGACAACACGGCTCAGTTTTCAGTATTCTCCTTCATGGACGGATTATCGGGGTACAACCAGATCAAAATGGCTCCGTAGGATATGGAAAAAATGACCTTTATCACCCCGTGGGGAACCTTCTGCTACAAGGTGATGCCCTTTGGTTTGAAGAATGTTGGGGCAACGTACCAGCGGGCCATGACAACGCTTTTTCACGACATGATGCACAGAGAGATTGAGGTGTATGTCGATGACATGATAGCCAAGTCTCAAACAGAGGAAGAACATCTGGTTAATCTGCTAAAGTTGTTCAAGAGGCTGAGGAAGTTCAGGCTGAGGATGAATCCTAATAAATGTACCTTCGGAGTGAGATCCGGGAAGCTATTGGGGTTCGTTGTGAGCAAGAAAGGAATCGAGGTCGATCCTGCAAAAATAAAAGCAATTCAAGAAATGCCAGCACCGAGAACAGAAAAAGAAGTCCGGGGATTCTTAGGGAGGTTGAATTACATTGCTAGGTTCATCTCTCACCTAACGACCACGTGTGAACCATTATTCAAGATGTTAAAGAAAGATCAAGCGGTGGTCTGGAACGACAATTGCCAAAGGGAATTTGAAAAGATAAAAGAATACTTGCAGGAACCTCCGGTGTTGATACCCCCAGTAGTGGGACGACCACTGATTATGTACCTGACGGTTCTGGAGAACAGTATGGGTTGTGTTCTCGGTCAACATGACGAGACAGGGCGGAAAGAGCATGCAATTTATTACTTGAGTAAAAAGTTCACAGATTGTGAATCTCGATACTCTATGCTCGAAAAGACGTGTTGTGCATTGGCGTGGGCTGCCAAACGTCTAAGACAGTACATGCTGAATCATACAACCATGCTGATATCGAAGATGGATCCGATCAAATATGTGTTTGAGAAACAAGCGCTCTCTGGAAGGATTGCTAGATGGCAGATGGTATTGACAGAATACGATATCCAGTATGTTTCCCAGAAGGCCATTAAGGGAAGTGTTCTGTCCGAATATCTCGCCGAACAGCCAATTGATGATTATCAGCCTATGAAGTTTGAGTTTCCTGATGAGGACATAATGTACTTAAAAGCTAAAGATTGTGATGAGTCGTTGCCTGGTGAGGGTCCTGAGCGGAGTTCCCAGTGGCAATTGATTTTTGATGGGGCTGTCAATTCGTACGGTAGCGGGATCGGGGCAATCATTACAACTCCCCACGGGTCGTACATCCCGTTCACAACCAGATTGACTTTTTCAGTGACGAATAACGAAGCCGAGTATGAAGCTTGCATTATGGGGTTAGAGGAGGCTATCGATATGAGGATTAAGAACCTGGATGTATATGGGGATCCAACGTTGGTTGTGAATCAGATTAAGGGAGAGTGGGAGACGCGCCAACCTAATCTGGTACCGTACATGAATTATGCGAGAAGGTTGCTACCTTTCTTTGATAGGGTGGAGTTCCATCATGTACCTCGGGCGGAGAATCAAATGGCAGACGCCCTTGCGACGTTATCCTCGATGTATAAAGTCAACCGTTGGAACGAGGCTCCCAGCATTGTCATCTCTCGCCTTGATAGGCCGGCCTTTGTGTTTGCAGTTGATGAAGCATCTGACGGTAGACCCTGGTACTTCGACATACAGAATTTCCTGAAGAATAAGGAGTATCCGACTGGGGAATCCAGTCATGATCAAAAGACTCTAAGGAGATTAGCAGGCAACTTCTATCTGAATCCCGACGGCGTTTTGTATAGAAGGAACCACGATTTGGTACTCCTCCGGTGTGTAGACAAGAAGGAAGCCAACTTGCTCATGGAAGAAGTCCATGAAGGAACTTTTGGTACACATGCTGGTGGGCATGCTATGACCCGAAAGTTGTTGCGAGCAGGGTATTATTGGTTGACGATGGAGATGGACTGTTTCAAGTTTGCCAAGCGGTGTCACAAGTGCCAGATCTATGCTGATAAGATCCATGTGCCACCCAGTCCACTGAACGTTATGGCTTCTCCGTGGCCATTCTCCATGTGGGGAATTGATATGATCGGAAAGATTGAGCCTACTGCTTCTAATGGGAATCGCTTCATTCTGGTCGCGATCGATTACTTCACCAAGTGGGTGGAAGCAGCATCGTACGCCAATGTAACGAAGCAGGTGGTGGCCAGATTTATCAAGAGAGATATAATCTGCAGATACGGTATTCCTAAGCGGATCATTACTGATAATGGTTCGAATTTGAACAACAAGATGATGAGGGATATTTGTCGGGATTTCAAGATCGAGCATCATAATTCATCTCCCTACAGACCCAAGATGAATGGCGCTGTTGAAGCGGCCAACAAGAACATAAAGAAAATTGTTCAGAAGATGGTGGTAACGTATAAGGATTGGCATGAGATGTTGCCATTCGCTTTGCACGGTTATCGTACTACAGTGCGTACATCAACCGGGGCAACACCGTTCTCACTAGTATATGGCATGGAGGCTGTCCTGCCATTGGAGGTTGAGATACCATCTTTGAGGGTTTTGCTTGATGTTAAGCTGGATGAGGCAGAATGGGCGAGAAGTAGATTGAATCAGCTGAGCTTGATAGATGAGAAAAGACTGGCATCCATTGCACACGGTAGGCTGTATCAGAGCCGGATGAAGAAAGCGTTCGACAAGAAGATTCGACCTTGAAGCTTTCAGACGGGTGATCTTGTGTTGAAGAAGATTCTCCCACCGCAATCAGATCACAGGGGCAAATGGACTCCTAATTACGAAGGTCCATATGTCGTGAGAAAGGTCTTCTCCGGAGGAGCCTTATTGTTATCCACCATGGATGGTGAAGACTTTTCATCCCCTGTGAACTCGGACGCAGTTAAAAAATACTTTGCTTAAAATTGACCCGCTGGACAGTAAAAAGAGAGTCCAGGCAAAAATGGAGCATCCTGGCGAACCAAAAAAACAGAACAAAAAGGTTCGGGCAAAAGTTAGGGATAAAATTGAAAAAATGTACACCCGCGAAGTTGAAAACCTACACTGGGCGGCTTCGGCAAAAAAGGGTATCCCGGTGAATCGAAAACCCGCAAAGGGCGATTCACGCAAAAGTTAGGGATTTGAGAAGCAAATGACTGCGGTCTAAGTTTGATTGTTAACGGTTTGGGAGCATCTGGGGGTCAATTATCCAAAGCAATTTCTTTCGAAGACAGAGATCGGGGAAGCGTCAGAGTCCGACGAGTCATAGGAGGATCGGTTCATGGTGTTCGTCTGTAACACGTTGCCGACATGTGTACAAATTTTATTCGGTATATTTGTATACTTCTGCAATTTGTTTGTGTGTGACTACCTCTTTTCAGGAGTTGCATCCGATGTACAAATATTGCCTATTCTCAGGCCGTTATCAATAAAGTGTTTTATTCAGTGCAGTGTGTGACTTTGGTTTTAATTTTTTACAGTTTTGTTTGTAAAAAACGCCGATGTTTTTGATAAACTTACATGCGTGTAACCAGGCGGGCCTCGGCCGATGATTGTTAAAACCAAAAATTACCTGAATGGTTGTTGTGGGTGATTACCAAGATGTATCTTTTTGCATAGATTGCCTTGTGTTTGCTTGTGGGCTTTTGCAGGTATTCGAAAGCTCGCAAAGTTCCCCGCCAGAGTCCATGGCAGGCTGGTACCCTTTCCAGAGGTTGAATGTTGTGACTTTCCCCGGTGAAGTCGCCCCAGGCAAGATTGAGTGTTGTCTCCCCAGGAGAGCGGAGATGGCGTCAAAGGAAAAGATCAATGTATCTTCAGCTCAGAATTAACTTATCAAGCAGAGCAGAGTTCCCCCCGGTGAAGGTCGAGACGGATGTGATTAACTCCCCAGAGAGTCCTTGTGCAGTGCAAATCAGAGTGTGTAGTTCAATCCCCAGCTCAGTGATAGCAGGAGCCCCACAAGAGTGTGATCAGGTGGTTGGAGCTGCTGAAAGGAGTTTTCCCGAGCACGATTGTCCTTTCTTTCCCCAGCAAGTTGCTCTTCCTCGTCAGGAGGATTGTCCTCAGCAGATTTTGGAGTTTTGAGTTTGTGAGCTATCTTCTCAGTAGGAGGGTTATCCCCAGCGGAGTTAGTTCATCTTTCCAACATTTATTTTGTTGGAAGCGTATCGGTAGTATTCCGGTCATCCCCAGCGGATCCAGTGTGTCTTCAGCATTTATTTTGCTGAAGTAACTCTTTGCATAAGCATGCATCATGAGCCTTTGCATTTTACATGAGCACGTAGCATTTCCATGCGGTATGGAAGCATTACGTCATTATCAAGCGTTGCATTGTTGAAACATAAACCAGGTGATTACCTCTTCAGTTTCAGATATGTTGTTCCCTGCCGATAAGTGAAATCGTGGTTTCAGGAAGATGTTAATTTGTGGTCAAGGTATGCAATAATCGTATTTTGTACCAGCTACGGGGTTCTTATAGCAAGGCACGCAGTGATCGTGTGGATTTTGAGATGTTGATTTGTGGCCCAAGTACGCGGTGATCGTGTTGGTGCCAGATATGGGGTTCGTGTTGTGTGACACGCAGTGATCGTGTTGATCCTAGTATGTGTATCTGTGGTCGAGTGGCGCAGTGATCGTATTCGTCCTGATCTAAGAAGATTGTTTTGTAAGGCACGCAGGGATCGTGTTCATCCAGCTTTGTTGGTCGATATGCGCAGTGATCGTATTCGTCTGTTATACAGTGGTTGGGGATTGACACGCAGTGATCGTGTTCATCCAGTTTTGTTGGTCGGTATGCGCAGTGATCGTATTCGTCCATTATACGGTTTGATTATGGGGTGAGGCACGCAGTGAACGTGTTCATCTGGTTGTTGGTGGCCGAAGTACGCAGTGATCGTATTCGTCCCATGTTGAAGTTGTGTCACAGCATGCAGGGATCGTGTTTCCTCCAGTCAAGAGGGTCGTGACATGAAGCACGTAGTGATCGTGTTCACCCAATGTATGGTTAGAGTATGCAGTGATCGTATTCGTCCAGTTATGTGGGTTAGTCGAGACACACAGCATGCAGTGATCGTGTTTTCTCCAATCAAGAGGATCGTGGCTCAGAACGCGCAGTGATCGTGTTCAAACACGCAGTGATCGTGTTCAAGATACGCAGTGATCGTATTCATACAGCATGCAGTGATCGTGTTGATAGTACCATGGGAACTTGTGATGCGGAGCGCGCAGTGATCGTGGTTATCGTATCAGTTAGGGTTTGTTGGTCGATATGCGTAGTGATCGTATTCGTCCTATTATAGCACACGCAGTGATCGTGTTCATCATATTGGTGGTTGAAGTACGCAGTGAACGTGTTCGCCTCTTCTATGTGGGTTTATTCCGTCTGGCACGCAGTGATCGTGTTTACCTCATCCGGTCGGATTTATGGTCGAAGTAATTTTGGTTGTAACGCAACATGCAGTGATCGTGTTTGTCCCATTATGTGATTTTGTTTGTGGTATCAAGGCGCGCAGTGATCGTGTTTTCTTCTGTCAAAAGAGTTGTGGTGTAGAATACACAGTGATCGTGTTTATCTTGTTACAGAGGATTGTTGTGCCAGACACGCAGTGATCATGTTCGTCAGGTCATATTCCCCTAGCAGAGTTGCTTGGTCAAGCATTTCTCTTGCTCCCCAGCCGAGTCCTTTCTCAGAGTGCTGTGGAAATGGCATGTTGCAGATTTTGGGTGGTTACCCGCAGTTCCCTCAGTAGAGACGTAATCCCCAGCGGGGTGGTCTTCAACGAGATACTTGGTTAAGTTCTTCATAGTCCCCGGCCGGGTATTCTTCGACAAGTCGCTTGGTTAAGTTGCTTGTATTCCCCCAGCTGAGTCGTTCTCAGGTTGTTGTGGTATCAGCGTTAGAAGGTGGTAATACAGATTTTTCAGGTGGTTACCCGTAATTCCCCAACAGAGTTATGTTCTCCAGCAGGGTGTTACTTCAATGGGTCGCTTGGTTAAGTCCCTCATAGTCCCCAGCAGGGAGCTTGCCACAGGAGTTGTTTGGTTCCTCGTATTTTTCAATAAGGTTATTCTCGTCAGGGTATTTGGTTAAGTTCCCAATTTCTCCAGCAGGGTGTTACTTCAATGGGTCGCTTGGTTAAGTCCCTCATAGTCCCCAGCAGGGAGCTTGCCACAGGAGTTGTTTGGTTCCTCGTATTTTTCAATAAGGTTATTCTCGTCAGGGTATTTGGTTAAGTTCCCAATTTCTCCAGCAGGTGTTTGACAGCGGTTGTCAGAGTCGTCCCCTCAGAGTTGCTTAGTTAAGTTTCTCATTTCCCCGCAGAGTCGGTTGTTCATGTCTTCGAACATTGCCCCTCTTGTTTAAGCGTTTGCTCGTTTCCTCAGGATACGAAAGGTTGATCAGTGAAGTCAACATGACAAGTGAAGTCAATATTCTCCCGCTGGTTAGCGTGTGCTTGGTTGATAAGTGAGATCAACAGAGGTTGATAAGTGAGATCAACAGAGGTTGATAAGTGACATCAACAATTTCTCGTTTAGTGGTGTTTGCTCATTTCTTCGGAATGGAGTGGTCTGCAGACAACATCAGATTATTTGACAGATGGATGGCTAGTTATTGCCGTGACAACAGAAGTCATTTCCCTGAAGGGTCTTCTCCAAGCAGTAGTTGTATGCGCAATTTATTTTTGCGGTTGGCAAATTTCCGGGTTCTTTCGTATTCAATCGTCTCGTACCTCGAATGTCTGAAGGCTGCGTGCTCTTCATCCAGTCGGGTCCAAGCCGCTTGAATAGGGGCAGCTGTTGCACCCCAAAATTTGCCCAACCTTTTCTAACCTAGGTTTATGTTTCAACTGCATAGTCATTTGCATTAGCATCATGTACATAGTGTATTCATCTGCATTGCATAGCATAAGCAAGCTAATATTAATCAGGGGATCAAGTATCATTCTTATCTCAAGAGGCATATTCAAGGGTTTCATTCATATTCAAGACTACTCAGGTCATCAGGGAAGAATTTGAGCTTTGGAGAGTTGCCAGGTTGATCAGTGAATCCTCTCCTATCTTGAGGCTAGTTGGGGATCATCAGAGGAAGTGTGAGCTATGAGCCAAGAGCATGAGGTGTGTGTGGATGTTATGAAGAGCCTAGATGATCATTTTGGAGAAGAACCAAGTCATTGGAATGATTGCAAGAGCCTCAGTTGAAGTCAGTCAACTAGGGTTTTATCTAGGTCAATCCTAGGTCAAAGACTTGTTTTGAAGGGCATCAGGAATCATTTTAAGAATGTGTGATTCATTATTTGCTATATGGATATGTATATGATGTTGTGCTAAAGAAAAATCAAGAGGAGTCAAGGAGAAGAGTAGTTACCAAATTAGGGTTTCAGTGTAAAATCCCCTGATTTAGGTCCAATTCAAAGCAGTGTAACTCAAGATGCAAGCTTCATATGAATTCTTGGTCCACATGGAACTTGTAGAGTATCTTCATAGCTTTAATTTGAGTGGTGGATGTCATCAAGATGATTTATATAACTCAAGTTATAGCTCTTGCAAGTTACAGGTCATCTGAGGGCACTGAAATTTGTCTGTGAAAGTTGTCTGTCTTCCAAGCAACTTTTGACCTTCAAGGAGATTTCAAATGGATTCCTGGCCAACATGAGAGTTGTTCCTTATTGTCTTAGCTTTCTATGAAGGTATGGTATGCCTTCATATTATTTGTGGAACTCTACTTATGGTCTTGGCAAGCAAAGGGTATTTTGGTCATCTGAGGATTACAGGTCATTCTTAGCCTATGCCTAAAACTCATACAAGGAAGCTTCAAATGAAACACTTCACAACATAAAAGTTTCTCAAAATGCCATTTTAAGTCTAGAAAAGAAGTCATGGAAGTTTGTAAATGCATAGAACAAGACTTGATAAAAGTTGGTGGAAAATGACCTAAAAAAGGCATATAACTTGAAAAAGTTCAAGTTGGAAAATGGTTTGAGAGATCCACAAATCCAAAATGGGTCATCCAATATACCAAATTTATTCCAAACATCATTTTAAAGACATTGGTTCAGCCACTTTTTTGAGTTAGGGCTTAAAAATTGGACTTGCTTTGTAAGGTTGTTTCTTGCATCATAAGGCACCCTTGCAAAATTCAACATAATGAAAGGAAAGGCTTGTTTTTTCACACATACATTCTCAATATCTCATTTAAGGAGATTTTAACACAAATATGAAAGGGATGCAAGCATGATATGAGATGTTTCAAAGTATCATCACATGAGAATTTCCATGAATTTCCCACCACATTCTAGAATCCTCTAAGATCAATCTAGAAACTTCTAGATCTGTCCATCATCCTCTATATATTGAGTGTGAATCATTGGTGCAAGGGGTTGGTGAAAAGAGAGAAAAGAGAGAGTAATATACCATTTTCTCCATTTTTGCAAATCAATCTCAAACTCCATTTTCTTCTTCATCTCCATTGAATTCTTCTCCACAAATCAATTCTCTGGATCATACTGAATACATACATATAGATTGGAGTGGCCATTGATGAATGTTTGAAGGTATGGCTTCAAAATTGCAAGTGAAGCAAGTTGGATCCAAACTTACAATCTAAGCACTGTCCATCCAAGATCTTGCAAACAGAAAGGTTCTCATCCATTGAAGATCATTTGTGATAAGTTTCAAGCATTGGATTGGAGTGTAACTGCACTTGCCATCACCATTTTTCAGGTTTGCAAAAGCTCTCGAATCTCTTTATTTATGCAGTACTAGATGGAATGGTTAGGGTAAACATGATTAGAGACCTTAGGTGATTGATTCCTGAGAATTAGAGAGAGTTCTATGAGGTTCCATAACAGGGTGATGATTCTTTGATGATCAAGATTAGGCTGGATATTGAATTATAATGATCGTGTAATAGCTTGTGGATATCAGTGAAACATGGAGAGTGCATTGGTGCCACCAGAAGTTGGAATTGTTAGGATTGATCTCAGTGCAATTTGGTTGAACCCATGCATTCATGCTTTCTGTTTGTGAGATATAGGAGGTTTTAATGGAAATTATGCGTGTAATCGTGTTCCTGGGAAAGAATAGATCAATTTTGGTTTTGGAATTTTTTAATTTCATTGTGAATTGAGAGAGCACGATGAGCTTGATTTCGTGCATGGAAGCTGTAAAATTCTGAAACCCTAATGTCATTTTGGGACGATGACTCGTGGCCGTTAGATGAGGTTGGACTGGGTTGACTGGGAAGCTCATCGTATGGCTGATGTTTAAAGCTGAGAAACGGAGGGAAATCCAAATGTGAAACGATGCGTTTCACTTAAACGCAATTCTGGGCCTAAATCCAAGAGTGCTATCCCCACCCCCCATATGGAAGCCCAATGAATTTTAACTGGAATTGATTGCTAAAGGCACCGTGGTTTTAATTTTTTTTCTTTTATTTTTCAATTGATTTTCTGAAGCGTACTGGGCCTAATGCATTTGTTATTCGTGCCCCCATTTCCCTGGCCCATCAAGATAATAATTGGGCGCGTCTGCTTATAACACCCCCTCCCCATTTAATTCATGTTTTGTGATTTTTATTTTCTTTAATTTTCTTTGATCTTTAAAAATCCATATAAAATTGAAAAAAGCTTGTTTTTAAGTGGTTCTTTTTGTGGTAGATCAATAATTTTGTTAAGAAAAATAATAAATAATAAAAATGGCATTTTATTTTGTTTTGATATTTTTTGTGTATTTTTCCTTTAAATAGCTTTTTAATGGATTTAGTTTGGTACTTAAATTTGTTGATTTTTATTCTAATAGTTCCCCTTAGATTTAGGGTTCATTCTTTTTAGGGTGATTAGCATAGGACTGTAACTTGTATATAGGATTTAATTCATATTTTTAGGATTAAATTTTTAGGTGATTTGATTAGGTGAGATTAGAGTGATGAAAATTAGGGTGTTAAGTGAGCATAGGTGAGATAGATTAATTCTTTTAGGAATTTTTTATTTGATTTTGGGGTATGTGACTATAGGGGTTATGGGTAGATGATAGATCCCTTAGAAAATATTAGGATTCCCCTACTGCTATTAGTATATTGCTTATATTTGATTGACTGTGTGGTGTGCCCTCTTTAGGGTTATCATTTTGTCTGTGTGGGGTATTGGGTTTGTTTGGGGCTTGGGGTTTGGAGCTGAAGACTGTGATGATGAGGCCCATTTGAAGATCAGAGAATGAAGAGAATGAAGACCAACTTCCAGGGTGATGAGGAGTATCTCTTGCTGGCAGCTGTTGAAGTTTGTAGGATCTAGGAGTTAGGCAGAGCTCTAGAGTAGCAAACTTGATTCTCAAACATGGAAGGTCTTGATTGCCTCCATTCTTCTCTGTGATGCAGAGTCTCTCTAAGACACTCACCCCCTTCCTTTGGAAGGCTTGGTGCTAATGTCTAAGGGATAGAACTCTTGAGAGAAATATCCTATGTGTTGATAGCAGTATGTTTGCCACCCTTGGTGGTCAACTAACTGCTTAACACCCAGTTCATTCCTGTGATTGATTCCTCAGCTTGGAGATTAGGCCTTGAAGAAAAGCCATTGAAGCTGTGAAGATTAAAGACTGATGTCTGCTTGAAGCCTGAAGATGGTTGCTGATGCTGATGAAGATTGCTTTGCTGTTTAACTTTTGCTGTTTTAATTTTTGATGTATTGTGTGAGTTTCCCGGACTGTATTGTTTGTTGTTTAACTTGTTGGGTTGAAAGTGAATTCTGTTCACTTTTGCCTATTGTTTTCTAGGTTCGAGGTTGAGTGGGACTCCCTTGCCTCGCTTGTATTGTTGCATCCATGCATTTTACTGCTTTATTGTATATATCTGCTGTTTCTGTTTCCGTCTATTCCCTTAGGATCTCTGTTTCTCTCTGCGCAAGAGAGGAGCATGATAGACATTAGGAGTTAACCCATGCATGATAACATTAGGGTAGATTTTATCCCCTTTTAACCCTAGGATTTGTAGAGTGTCATCTCTTCTTCCTTAAAACAACAGAAAAACATTAATAAAGGTTATAACAGAAGTTAATTCATTTCTTCCGTCAAAAGATTTGAACAAACATCAACCTTTTTGCAATAAGAAAACCCTTGTTTAAGGTGAGATTTTTCATAAAAGACACTTGAACAGCTCGTGTCGTGCGTAGCCCGAACTACGTTTGCTCTGATCTTCCATGCAGTGTGGAAGTACGTAGGCATAGGATGCGATATCCTAGCGAGCAACCTTCCCACCTTCACCCGTAGTTAGGCGAACTACGTTGACTCTGATTTCTCGTTCCAGATGGGAATACGTAGGCATAAAGTGCGATGCTTTGCCGAGTCATGTTTTCTTTTCTTTTCAGACCTCATCCTTTAGTTTAGATAGAAGTGTAATCCGTACAAACCAAACAAGCGTGGATCCCATCGAGTACGATGGACGTGAGGGGTGCTAATACCTTCCCCTTGCGTAACCGACTCCCGAACCCAGGTTTTGGTTGCGACGACCATACCTTTCCCGTTTTTGCGAGGTTTACTTCGAGCGTTTCCTTTCCCTCCGTTGGGATAAATAACGCACGGTGGCGACTCTTCTGTCAGCCGGCGTCAATTTTCGCAGTAGCGACAGGATTGTATAGCATTCTTTTGTGATACATTCGTATATGTATCTGCTGACAAATGTTTATGTAAACATGAATGATGTGGTGAATCAAGCTGGACGATATGTATTTGTATGATTATATGTTTAAAATGATTCAATGTTTAGATTTTACGCTTTTAATTCTAAATATTGAGATGTGGGTGTAAGGACTAAGTTCCTCTGTTGAAAGCTATCCCACTGTTGCATGTCTTTTATAGAGCAGGTGTTGTATGTTTCAATTTTGTGTATGATGTGACATGCCTCTTTTATACCATGTTTTAATTTTACTCTGATGAAATTTTAAAATGTGTTTAATTGATTTTACTTGATTATTTGGGGGTGTAGAAGGGGGTGTTACACGAGGCAATCGTCGCTTTTGTGTCGTTATTATTCTTACATGCTTTTCCATATTTCAATACTGCTGCTTGATAATTATTTTCATTGTATTAGTTACCGATAAGATACCCTCTGAAGGAATAGGTCTAGCCGTTTGACCGTCGCGTCAATAGTCTTTACCTTTGACCCTTTCACCTTTCAAACCTAGATATTTCGAGTCGCCGTACTCATATTCTTAGGCGTCCCGTCGTGGACCACTTTACCCTTTACCCTAGCATTAGGATAAGGAGTCGCCGCACTCCATTTTAGGCATCCCTCCGTGGACAAGTTTTACCCTTTACCCTAGCATTAGGATAAGGAGTCTCCGCACTCCGTATTAGGCTTCCCGCTGTGGAATACCTTTTTCACTCTTTTCAATTTAATTCAATTACAACGTAGCAATAGGAGTCGTCGCACTCCATGCAAGCGCTTCCTTAAGAAAACTTATTCCCTATTGAAACCTTGACCACAGTCAAGACGTTTCTCTTTCTCCCTTTCGAGGGGAACTACGATTACTCTGATTCCATCCCCTACCTCGGATACGTAGGCACAAGATGCGAGTCTTGGCGAGTAAACTTAGGAATAACCCTTAGGTCTTTCTTTTCACCTTCTAACCCTTAGCATTACCCTTAAGCAGATAATTAAAGTGAAATAGCAAGCATTAAACAAGAGGTTCCTATAGAGTACTACAAAAGTTTATGGTGTTAATACCTTCCCTAAGCTAAACCAACCCCCGAACCTTACATCTCTCCCCGTATTGTGTTTACGATGCAAAATAGGTTTTTCCTTTCTTTGACCTTTGCTTCAGATAAATTAAAGACCGGTTGTGAACTAAAGATTTGCGATTCATATTAATTAATAATTTGATATCCTATTCTCACTGCAACAACATGCATTAGTCTTGTCTCAATTATACATTGCTTTAGTCTTGTCTCAATTATATCTTCTTACACTATTGTCTTACATTCATTACTAAGATTCACATGTCTCCAAGATTCACATGTAACATGCCTACAAGATAGTATTGTTTCCTACTTTTATAAGATATCACATGTGGTAAAGAGATTCACATGCATTTGTAAGAGATGCTTGTAATAGATGCCCTACACGATGTAAGAGATGCCTTACACAATGATTCCTCTCATGCAAAAGAGAGAATGCGCCATTTCATTTGGCTCACCTTCTTAGTTTCAAAACATGCGCCATATGGTATGGTGTGTATGTATAATTGAGACAAATCACACGCCATATAGTATGGCACATATATACAATAAGCCATGCAAACCCTAACCTACTAACCTAATGCATGAAGAGAGGACTTGCACTATAAATATGCCTTACCAATTCCATTTCCTCCTTACAACTTTCACCAAGCAATATTCTCTGTTAATCCACACAAATTCCATTTTCTCTTTACAACCTACCATCATGCCAAGCCATATCTATAACTAAATAATGTCTCTCTTGACTATGGGCGGTGAACACAGAGGAACAACTGAGACTATTGTAGTATTTGTAAGTTTTTTGGTTTATTTGCTTTGTCTCCCCTTAATTATTTATTTACATATATGGTTTCATTAAGAGTATGGTTGCATCTCTTCATAGTTCTTTCTAACTTAGTTTCTTTATATCTTTTGTTGGGATGTAATGAGCTTTCGATATCGTGTACATGACTATATACCACACGACCCAATCATACAACTGTACCTTTCATCATGCAGTTTTAGTCATTTAATAAACATCACTTCCTACTCGGTTGATGCCAAATTTATTCTAGCTTTTCTAGAACAATGGAGACCAGAAGCCCACACATTTCACCTTTCATTCGATGAATGCACCATCACATTAGAAGATGAGTATATGTTGTTGGGCCTACGCATTGATGGTAAGACTATTAACAACAAAGTTGGGGTTAATAACCAAATTTGCAAAGATTTGTTGGGTGGTCCTCTTTGTGAAGAGACAAATTTGACACAACGTACAGGTCAACACAGGGGTCAAGGTATAAATTTAAAATACCTTAGAGAATATTATAACAACATCACATTAGACGACGAATTCACCGAGTATGATAAGATAATTAAAACTTGGTGTTATATTATGATTTTATTTGGATATTTTTTTATTTCCTGAAAGTACTGGATATACGGTAAATATTATGTATTTGTCGTTGTTATGCAACATTCATAATGTAGGCACTTATAGTTGGAGTTCAGCTGTTTTGCCCCATCTATATAGTGCCTTGTGTAAAAATGCAAAAAAAAAAGATACTTGTACGTTTTATGGTTGTTGTAACACCCCATTTAAATATTTAGCCATTTTGTGATTTTATTCGTATGATTATATTTAACATTGGTTTAGTTGAGTGTATTGGTGTAAGGGTGAGTGTGAGAGCTTAGTGTAATGAGCTAATTAAAATTTAATCTTAGAATAGTATTTATAATAATAATGATATAAATGATGAGATGTTCCATTATTATTATTATTATTATTATTATTATTATTATTATTATTATTATTATTATTATTATTATTATTATTATTATTAGGATTATTATTATTAAAATTATAGAAAATAAACCATAATTAGAGAGAGGTGGGGAAATAGGAGTTAGAATATCAGTTACACGTGAAAAGAGAAATGAGAGAAGAAAGAAGCAGAGTTATGGCAAGGGAGAATATTAAGGTTCCACCATTGTTAGAAAGCTCAAGCTTGTAATTAAGGTAAGGGGGAATGGGTTCATTAATGGTGACTAGAACATGAAAGGGTAGTGAAGGTTTCTTTCCCTCTTAGGATTTCTACATATTTCCATGTGCATTCTTCTTCCTTCTTGCTTAAATTCGTATTTGTGAAAATGTTGTTGTGAAATCGTGTTTTGGGTACTATTCTGATATGAATTTCATGTAAATTGTGTGTTGTTATTGCTATGTATACCATGAGAACAGGTCTGGAAATTATGGGGTTTTAGGTGGTTAACGAAAATGGGCTTCAAATTGTATACAATTTTGATAAATGATAGATTAATGAAGTAGAGTAGAGACTTTAGGATTATACTGGCATTGATGTTGTTTTGGGTCAGAAATAGGAGCTTGAAAGTGCTCCAATGGGTGAAAAATTATACTGATGCAAAAATGGGTTTTTCTCTGTACAGACTTGCCATACGCGAATGCCAGGGGGGCATACGCGTATAAGGGACGTTCCCCGGGGCTAACGAGTATGATATGTGCTCTGTCCCCATGGCCAACACGGACCTCTGCTGATATGCGTATGGGACGCGTGTGGGAGTGAGCAGTACGTGTATGGGATAACCATTATGTGTACGGAATGTTCTTGGAGGGTTTTGAAGGGAAATCGTCTCTAGTCATACGCGTAAGGCCTGTGGCAATACGTGTATGAGGGTTGGGCATCTGGGGCCCTTCACATAGCATACACAGAGTTGGGGCGAGGAAGTGAGGCCATACGCATGTGAGGAAGTGGGGCTTGTGTTGGAATTTTTCTGTTTTCAAGATTTCTTTTTCGATTTCACGTGCGATGCAATTCCTCGTGGTTCATAAGACTAAAATGACATAATTGGACATAGGGGAACTGGTAATGATAATAAATACGGTAAAACATGGAATTTATGTGTGGTTTTCTTTGCATTTGTGTAATTGATGCTTGTGGTGCTAAGATTGTTGTTATGTGGACAGTCTTGTACAGAGGTGGTAATTCTAGAGAGAATTACGGTGACTATGTGGCTCACGTGGGATCATAGTGGATCATGTGTTATCCATTAATGATAATTATATTATGCATAATTATATGGCATGCATTCATGTTGTGTCATATAGAGATGAGCCTAGGTGGGAATCCATGATGGGTGCCTAGTCTCATCCGGACTTCATGTGGGAGTCGAGTGAAGATAAGTTGTAGTTTAAAGGAACGTATACGACTTATCCAGATTATGACGGGAATTGGGTTCAAAAAGTAAACTGTATCGATTGTGTTGGTACCGCTTGCATGGTGTAGTGTCAGTCGAGTCACATTGCATATATGTATTGAATGTGGGTTGAGTATGTCGAGTATTGATGTGGCACTTATATGTGAGTTATGAATGTTTGATTGGTATGAGTTGTGTGAATTACTACTCCTTAGCATGTGATTTTCATCGTATAATTATTGAATGTAATTCTCACCCCTTTTCTGTTGTTGTGTCTGTGCTCCTTGGGGAGTACAGTGAATCAGGTACCTGAGTAGTGCTTGAAGCATGTGTTGCTATTGATCGAGTCTTAGAAGTCTCTCTGATACATAACACGGGAAGGATGTGGATTTCGTTATTCTTTATATTATTTTCTATTTGTTACGTATCTTGATTTTGTTTAATGATGTTGAACCACAAATTTTGTGGAATTTGATGTAATTGGAGCCTTAGTGCTGAACTATTTGAATATTCTGCTGTTTAACTAACTTATTTTTATGAGGAAATAAGATATGAAATGACTTGATACTTCATGAGATTTTACGTTGATGTGGCATCCTACGTGTGTAACTCTGATTTTTCCGCAAACTATTTTCGTATTTTTATTTATTAATTGGATGGGGAGAGTAGGGTGTTACAGTTGGTGTCAGAGCAGGTTGGTCTGTCCAGCCAGTGTTGTAGTAGAGTCTGACTATAGAGTGAATATAGTCATATAATTCTTTTAACATGTATTGTTGGTGTTGAACAGTATGGTGGGTAGGAATGATGTTGCAATTGCTGCTGCATTACAGGTTGTTGCGCAGGCGGTGCAAAATAATAATCAGAATGTTGGGGATGTCGAGTTCCGTAATTTAGAGAAGTTCCAAAATGACAGGTCGGCTAAGTTCGAGTGTAGGTACGACTCGGATGTCGTGCAAAAGTGGCAGAAAGACATTGAGAATATCTTCAGAGTCACGGGATGCACCAAAGCTTAGAAGGTGCAGTTTGGCACTCATATGTTGACTGAGAAAGCTGAAAATTGGTGGGATAACACCCGTCAAAGTTTGGAAACTGCTGGTAGTCATATTACTTGGACGGTGTTCAAGGCTGAGTTTCTGGAGCGGTATTTTCCAGAAGACATTCGCGATAAAAAGGATATCGAATTTCTGGAATTGAGGCGGGGAAACTCGACAGTCTCAAAATATGTGGCCAAGTTGGAGGAAATGATTAAGTATTATCCTCATTACAATACTGATGCTGTTATGAGTTCGAAATGTATCAAGTTTGAGAACATGTTGCGTCCCGAGATCAAGCAAGGTATCGACTATCATAAAATCAGATATTTTCCTGAGTTGGTGAATATGTGTAGGATTTATGATGAAGATAACAGGGCTCGGTTTGCTCACTACAAGACCCTGACTGGTAAAAGAGGTAAGCAGAGGTACGGGGGTACGCCTTACAGTGCTCTGGCTGATAAAGGGAAGCATAAAGTTGTTGTTGACAAGAAGCCAAGTGGGGGAGGAAATTCTTCCAACCCTATCAAATGTTTCATTTGTGGTGGCATGCGTTACCGTGCTAATGAGTGTCATAATGAGGTGAAGAAATGTTTTAAATGCACGAAGTCAGGTCATGTTGTGGAAGATTGTTGGAACAATATACCTACTTATTATAACTGTGGTAAAAAGGGTCACATTAGCACCCACTGTCAGAAGCCGAAGAAGTCGCAGACCAGTGGGAAGGTATTCGCACTAATAGGGGCTCAGCCTACCAGTGAGGATCGTTTGGTCAGAGGTACTTGTTATATCCATAATACTCCTTTGATTGCTATCATTGATATGGGTGTGACCCACTCATTTATTTATGTTGATTGTGTGAAGAAACTAGGACTTGTGCCGTCTACTTTGAGTAGGGGGATGTTGATTGATACTCCATCTATTGGGTCGATAACTACTTCTTTAGTATGCTTGAATTCTCTAGTGTCAATCTTTGGTAAAGACTTCGGAGTGGATTTGATTTTCTTACCACTCAGTGATCTGGATGTTATTTTAGGAATGAACTAGCTAGAGAGAAATTATGTTTATATCGACTGTTATAGGAAGAGGTTGTTATTTCTTACCCCGGAAGAGGAAGAGTTGGCTAATCTTATATCTACCAAAGAATTAAGAATCTTGTTGGAGGATGAAGCTAAAATGTTTGCGGTGTTTGCCTCATTGTCGGTTGCAGGCAAGTCATCGATTAATGAATTACCTATAGTGAGAGAGTTTCCAAAAGTGTTTCCAGACGATACTTCGGAGTTGCCTCAGGAAAGAGAGGTAGAATTTGCAATTGATCTTGTCCTGGTACCAGACCGATATCTATGGCACCATATAGGATGTCAGCATCCAAATTAGCAGAGTTGAAATCTCAACTAGGAGAATTGCTTGATAAGAAGTTTATTAGACCCAGCGTGTCACCGTGGGGAGCTTCAGTGTTATTGGTTAAGAAGAAGGATGGTAGTATGCGATTGTGTATTGATTATTATCGGTTGAATAAAGTGGCCATCAAAAACAAATATCCGCTTCCAAGGATTGATGATCTAAAGGATCAACTTGTGGGAGCTCGTGTTTTTAGCAAGATTGATTTGAGATCAGGTTATCACCAAATTTGAGTGAAGGAGGATGATATTCAGAAAATGGCTTTCAGGACTCGATATGGACATTATGAATATGTTATGATGTCGTTCGGAGTGTCCAATGCATCAGGCGTATTCATGGATTACATGAATTATATCTTTCATGCCTACTTAGATTAGTTTGTTGTAGCCTTCATTGATGACATTTTGATTTATTCCAAGTCGGAAAGGGGTCATGCAGAACATCTGAGGATTGTGTTGTAAGTGTTGAAAGGTAACAAGTTATTTGTGAAGCTTTCAAAATGTGAGTTCTGGCTGCACGAGGTGAGTTTTCTGGGACATGTTATTTCTAGTGATGGCATAGCAGTGGATCCATACAAAGTGAGTGTTGTACTTCAATGGGAACCTCTAAAATCAGTGACGGGGATTAGGAATTTCTTGGGTTTGGTAGGTTATTACCGCAGGTTCATTGAAGGGTTTTCTAATTTGGCCCTTCCTCTGACTCAGTTGACTAGAAAAGGTCAAGCCTTTGTATGGGATATCTTGTGTGAAGAGAGTTAACAAGAATTGAAGAAGAGGTTGACTACGGTGCCAATATTGATTCTACCAAATCCGAATGAACCTTTTATGGTATATTGTGATGCGTCTACAATGGGATTAGGCGGGGTATTGATGCAGGATGGTAAGGTTGTGGCACATGCCTCACGACAACTGAAGGTGCATAAAAGGAATTATCCTACTCACGATCTTGAGTTAGCTGGAGTGGTTTTTGTGTTGAAATTTTGGAGACATTACTTGTATGGGTCAAGGTTAGAGGTGTTTAGTGATCATAAGAGCCTGAAATATTTATTCGACCAAAAAGAATTGAATATGAGACAGAGAAGGTGGTTGGAGTTTTTGAAGGACTGTGATTTTAGCTTGAGTTACCATCCAGGTAAAGCTAATGTCGTAGCGGATGCTTTAAGTCGAAAGACGATTCACATGTCAACATTGATGATTAAGAAGTTGGACTTTATTGAACAGTTTATAGACTTCAGTATGGTTTGCGAACTGACTCATGAGAGTGTGATAATAGGTATGCTAAAAGTTAATAATGAATTCCTTAATGAAGTTAGAAAGAGTCAGAAAATTGATTTGAAGCTGGTGGATTTGATGACCACAGGAGGGTCGGATACAAAAGATGACTTTAAGGTAGATGATTTTGGTGTGTTGAAGTTTTTAGGCAGAATTTGTGTGCCGGATAATCCTGAGCTGAGGAAAATGATCTTGGAGGAGAGCTACAGGAGTAGCTTGAGTGTTCATCCAGGAGCTACGAAAATGTATTAGGATCTTAAGAAATTGTTTTGGTGGTCAGGTATGAAGAAAGATGTAGCTCGATTTGTGTATGCTTGGTTGACTTGCCAGAAGTCAAAAGTGGAATATTAGAAACCTTCCAGTTTGATACAACCAATAGAAATACCAGAGTGGAAATGGGATAGTATCGCAATGGACTTTTTAACTGGTTTATTGAATACAGCGAGAGGCTCTGATGCTATTTTGGTGATTGTGGATAGACTGACAAAATTGACACATTTTATTACGATTAACATCAGTTTTCCTTTGTCAAAGTTAGCAGAGATTTATATCAGAATAATAGTGAAGTTGCACGGGGTTCCATTGAGCATAGTGTCTGATAGATACCCGAGGTTTACTTCTGGGTTTTGGAAGAGCTTGCAGGAGGCTTTGATTTCTAGTTTGAAGTTGAGTTCTGCTTGTCATCCGCAGTTGGATGGACAATTTGAGAGGACTATTCAGTCATTGGAAGAATTGTTGAGGGCTTGTATACTCAAGCAGAGAGGTGCTTGGGATACCCATTTACAGTTGATTGAATTTCATACAATAACAGTTACCATTCTAGTACTGGAATGACGCCTTTTGAAGCGTTGTATGGTAGGAGGTGTAGGACACCTTTATGCTGGTATGAGTCGGGTGAGAGCATTGTACTTGGACCCGAAATTGTGAAACAGACTATTGAGATAACCCATATGATTAGGGAGAAGATGAAAGCATTTCAGAGTAGACAGAAAAGCTATCATGATAGTAGGAGGGAATATTTGAAGTTTAGCAAGGGCGACCATGTGTTTCTAAAGGCCAGTCTTGTGACCAGTGTTGGTCGTGAGCTGAAATCAAAGAAGCTGGATCCTAAGTTCATTGGACCGTATCATATTTTACAGAGAGTTGGAGCTGTTGCGTATAGAGTGGCGCTGCCACCCAAAATTTTAAATTTACATGATGTCTTTCATGTGTCGCAACTTCGGAAATACATTCCTGATCCATCCCATGTTCTTTGGAGGGATGAAGTGCATATTCAGGATAATCTTACCGTGGAGATGATGTCGATAAGGATTGAGGATCGCAAGATGAAACAATTAAGAGGAAAAGACATTCCTTTAGTGAGAAGAGCTTGAGAAGGAGCTGTTGGAGGAAGTGTGACCTGAGAATTGGAGAGCAAGATGCGGGAGTTGTATCCGGAATTGTTCTCACTAGGTACATTTTTGAAGACGAAAATATTTTAAGTTGGGGAGGGTTGTAACACCCCATTTAAATATTTATTCATTTTGTGATTGTATTTGTATGATTATTTTTGGCATTGGTTTAGTTGAGGGTATGGGTGTAAGGGTGAGTGTGAGAGCTTAGTGTAATGAGCTAATTAAAATTTAATCTTAGAATAATATTGTAATAATAATGATATAAATGATGAGATGTTCCATTATTATTATTATTAATGATATTATTATTATTATTAGGATTATTATTATTAAAGTTATAGAGAATAAACCATAATTAGATAGAGTTGAGGAAATAGGAGTTAGAATATCAGTTACACGTGAAAAGAGAAAGGAGAGAAGAAAGAAGCATAGCTAAGACAAGAGAGAAGATTAAGGTCCCACCATTGTTAGAAGGCTCAAGCTTAGAATTAAGCTAAGGGGAAGAATGAGTTTATTAATGGTAACTAGAACATGAGAGGGTAGTGAGGGTTTCTTTCCCTCTTAGGATTTCTGCGTATTTCCATGTACATTCTTCTTCCTTCTTGCTTAAATTCGTATATGTGCAATTGTTGTTGTGAAATTGTGTTTTGGATATTGTTCTGATATGAATTTCGTGTAAATTGTGTGTTGTTGTTGCTGTGTATACCATGAGAACAAATCTGGAAATTATGGAGTCTTGGAGGGTTAATGAAAATGGGTTTCAAATTGTAGAAAATTTGGATAAATGATAGATTAATGAAGTAGAGTAGAGACTTTAGGATTATACTGGTATTGATGTTGTTTTGCGTCAAAAATAGGAGCTTGAAAGTGCTCCAATTGGGGAAATCGCACTGATGTAAAAATGGGTTTTTCTCTGTGCAGACTGGCCATACGCGTGTGTCTTGGGGCCATACGCGTATGGGGGACGTTCCCAGGGGCTTACGCGTATGATATGTTCCCTGTTCCCATGGCCAACACGGCCCTCTACTGATACGCATATGGGACGCGTATGGGAGTAGGCAGTAAGCGTATGGGATAGCCATTACGCGTACGAGATGTTCTTGGAGGGTTTTGAAGGGAAATCGCCTCTGGTCATACACATAAGGCCTGTGGCAATACGCGTATGAGGTTTGGGTATTTGGGGCTATAGACATAGCATACGTAGGTCTGGGGCGAGGAAGTGAGGCCATACGCGTATGGGGCAGGGTCATATGTGTATGGACAGACATGTGTTAGAAATTTTCCATTTTCGCAATTTCTTTCCCGATTTCACGTGCGATGCGATTCCTCGTGGTTCATAAGAATAAATTGATGTAATTGGACATAGGGGAACCGGTAATGATAGTAAATATGGTAAAACATGGCATTTTTGTGTGGTTCTCTTTGTGTTTGTGTAGTTTATTCTTGTGGTGCTAAGATTTTTGTTAAGTGGACAGTCTTGTACAAAGGTGGTAATTCCAGAGAAAATTATGGTAAGTATGTGTCTCACGTGTGATCATGGTGGATCATGTGTTATGCATTAATAATAATTATATTATGTGAAATTCTGGTATGCAGATCTCTTATGTCCCAAGAACATTGATCTCTGATCAACAAGGACGAGGACAGACCATGACCAATTTAATTTCTTTAAATTGTACCAATGTCATGACCAACGTCATGACGTCTGTTGTAGCATCAGCAGACAGACAAACTATTTATATAAACATTTAAATTGTGCAGAATTGTAAATGCTGAAAGATAAATAACACAATGAATTGTTTACCCAGTTCGGTGCAACCTCACCTACATCTGGGGGCTTCCAAGCCAGGAAGGAAATCCACTATTAGCAGAATCAACTCAGAGTTAAACTCCCTCGTTTACAACTCCTCACTTAATCTCTACCTAATGCAATTTCTGCCTAGAGACCACTAGACAAGAGTATACCCACTCACTCCCCCACAATCACAACAGTGATATACAATTCAATACAAAAGATAGACTTTAGAAGACACTCTTCAAAGTCACAATACTTGATTTTGCTTAACAGCTTCAATCAAGGACAATGAACACAACAGTTCATACACACTAACCAAAGCAATTATACAGCATACAATTGCTTGGCACACAAGGAATCCTAAGACTCCTACACACGTGAAGAATCACTGCATACCACAGAATTCTCCACTCACAAAACAAACGTGAAGAGCAACACTCTTCACTCACAAATATGTCTACCACAATGTATCAAAAGATACAAAGGGTGACTTACAAAGACACACACAAGGGACTCTCAAAACCCTAGACCTTTATTTTATACTCAAGTTTTTCTTGATGTGAGTGCTTAATTTTCCCTTGCTTTTGCGCCTCCTTTTATAGCAATGCAGACTGGGCTTGGGCTCGTCACAAGTAACAAACTTTAGGTTTAACCAAGTTAAACCACTTTCCATAATTCAAGGTGCTGTCAAATTAGGTCACAGAAGCTTCATGTTATGTCCAGCCCTGACTAGAATCTCACCTGAGATAACTGAGGAGCCATAACAGGTTTCCTGAATTCTAGCCTGAGATATCTCAAGTAAAATACCAGCAAACTAAAATTGCACGCCTGATGTCATACGATCAATGTTACAACATCCTGTCATGACATCCAACTTACTTGACTCTTAGCTGACCAAACTCCCCCTGCTGAACACTCCTGCAGAATCTTCTTCACAATAATAGAAACAAGCATATTATAGTTTCCTAAAAAGTCTCAAAGATCCTTTTTATGAACACCAATTAAATCTGCACTTTGTTCCTAATGAATCACTTTGGCATGCACATACTAATGAGGTATATCCAAAACACTTCTGTCAAGTGATAAAACAGCAGAACCTGCTGTACCAGACATCGATGTCATGACATTCAGTATGACATCCATGACAGCAGTTCTGTCATCAGCTCCTGCTACCTCCTGCTGCCCCAGACAGCGATGTCATGACATTGGTAATGACATCTTGTTTAAAACACATGACAACAATACTGTCATCAGCTCCTGCTGCACCAGACAGCGATGTCATGACATTGGTGATCACATCCTGTTTAAAACACATGACAGCAGCACTGTCATGACAGCAGATGGATGTCATAACATTCAGCTTGGCATCAGTGCAGAATCATGTTTTACCAAAATTTAGCCAATCATAGAACCATGGACAATCATGGAACTAACATTATGCA
This sequence comes from Lathyrus sativus, assembly GCA_963859935.3. Taxonomy (NCBI): domain Eukaryota; kingdom Viridiplantae; phylum Streptophyta; class Magnoliopsida; order Fabales; family Fabaceae; genus Lathyrus; species Lathyrus sativus. The sequence goes on along the minus strand of OZ012738.1, from coordinate 94,433,692 downwards.
TAATTTTATGTCATGCATTCATGTCGTGTCATGTGGAGATGAGCCTAGGTGGAAATCCATGATGGGTTCCTAGTCTTGTCTAGACTCCATGTGGGAGTCGAGTGGATATAAGTTGTAGTTCAGAAGAATGCACACGACTTATCCGGATTTCGACAGGAATCGAGTTCAAAGAGTAAACTGTATGTACTGTATTGGTACTGCATGCATGGTGTAGTTTCATTCGAGTCACATTGCATATATGTATGATTCAATGCAGGCTAAATATGTCGAGTGTTGGTGTGGCACTTGTATGTGCGTTATGAATGTTTGATTGGTGTGAGGTGTGTGAATTACTACTCTTTATCATGTGATTTTCACCTGTTTAATTATTGCATATAATTCTCACCCCTTTTCTGTTATTGTGCCAGTGCTCCTTGGGGAGTACAGAGAATCAGTTACCTGAGTAGTGCTTGGAGCATATGTTGTTATTGATCGAGTCTTAGGATTCGCTCTGATACGTAACATGGGAAGGATGGGGATTTCGTTATTCTTTATGTTATTTTCTATTTGTTATGTATCTTGATTTTGTTTAATGATATTGAACCCACGGAATTTGTGGAGTTTGTTGTAATTGGAGCCTTAGTGCTGAACTATTTGAATATTCCGTTGTTTAATTAATTTATTTTTATAAGGAAATAAGATATGAAGTGACTTGATACTTCATGAGATTTTACGTTGATGTGGCATCCTACGTGTGTAACTCTGATTTTTCTGCAAAGTATTTTTGTATTTTTATTTATTAATTGGATGGAGAGAGTAGGGTGTTACAGTTGCGCCTTTCTATTTCAAGCATGGGGTTGGTCAAGAATGCCAACACTCGCTCCGGTAAACCCGAATTCATACACATTCCCCTACGCAAACAAGTTTAATTTAAAATATCAATCATGTATACTTTGATAAAAGGTTTATTTGTAACTAATTATTTTTCTCACTTTTTATTTAGGTGGTCATTTCTGGGAATGAATTACCAACGATGTCCCAGAAATGCAATAATCTTGTATCACAGTCTTTTAGACCACATTGGACCGAGTGATGTAATTTATTCTAAACTACTATAAATTTGGCTATAAAATTAACACGCTACAATTATTCTCATTATGTATTTTTATTATGCAGTTTGTCCAGAGACCGTATCTGGGCCTCGACCATCAGCCTAACCCCGATGATCTTATAGTCTGGACAGCTAAAATATCAATCATTTGGTTCACTACAGTGGAGATGCACCAAAGTGATCGAGTGAAACTGCAGTTCGACATGCAACAAGATAGTCCAGTGGATCCGACATGTTTGAGAGACTAACATCAATTGAGAGTAGATACGCAATGGGTGTCGCTACTGCGAAAATCGGCGTCGGCTGAACAGAAGAGTCGCCACCGTGCGTTATTTATCCCAAAGGAGGGGAAAGGAAACGCTCGAGGTAAACCTACCGCAAAACGGGGAAAGGAATGGTCATCGCAACCAAAACCTGGATTCGGGAGTCGGTTACGCAAGGGGAAGGTATTAGCACCCCTCACATCCGTCGTACTCGACGGGATCCACGCTTGTTTTCTGGTACGGATTGTTATTCTATCTATTCTACAGGTCAGGGGTTAAAAGAAAAGAAAATGACTCGGCAAAGTATCGCACTTTATGCCTACGTATTCCCGTCTGGAACGAGAAATCAGAGTCAACGTAGTTCGCCTACCTACGGGAAAGGAGGGGAAGGTTGCTCGCTAGGATATCGCATCCTATGCCTACGTACTTTCATACAGCATGAAAGATCAGAGCAAACGTAGTTCGGGCCACGCACGACACAAGTCTGTCTTGATTGTTTTTATCTCCTTCTGAAAAAGGGTTTTTCTGATTACGCGTCCAAGCGGACAAAAATGACATTTTGATGAGTTCACATTCTTTTACGGAAGAAGTGTCTTTTATTGTGTTTGAAATATTTATTGTGTTTTTCTGTTTGTTTTGAGAAAAAAGAGACAGAACTCTAACCTACGGTTGCAAAGGGAATCAAACTAACCTAATGTTATCATGCATGGGTTAAGACCTAATGTCTATCATGTTCCTCTCTTGCGCAGAGAGAAACAGAGATCCTAAGGGATAAACGGAAACAGAAACAATAGCATATATACAATAAAGCAGTAAAATATGCATGAATGCAGCAATACAAGCGAGGCAAGGGAGTCCCACTCAACCTCGAACCTAGAAAACAATAGGCAAAAGCGAACAAAATTCGCTTTCAACCTAACAGATTGAATGGCAAACAATACAGTCAGGGAAATTCAAACAATACATCAAAAGTTATAAACAGCAAAAATAAACGGCAAATAGCAATCTTCATCAACATCTGTCTTCAAGTCATCTTCAACCATCTACAAGCTTCAAGCAAGCATCAGTCTTCATCTTCACATCCTTCAAGCAAGGTCTCTATCTTCAATCTTTCAGGGCTTTTCTTCAAGTCTCACTCTCCAAGATGAACAGCAGTTAATAAGATGAACTGGAATGTTAAACAGTTAGTTGACCACCAAAGGTGGCAAAGAGACTGTTACCAACATGTAGAATGTTTCTCTCAAGAGTTCTATCTCTTAGACACTGTCACCAAGCCTTCCAAAGGAAGGGGGTGAATGTACTAGAGAGACTCTGCATCATAGAGAGGGATGGAGGCAAACAAGACCTTCCATGTTTATGAAGCAAGTTTCTACTTTAAGCTCTACTTAGCTCCTAATGCCTATAACCTTCATCTGCTATAAGCAGGCTGCAATCTTCATCAACTCTTGAACTGGGTCTTCATTCCTTTTGTCTTCAATGGCTTCATCAACAAAATCTTCAGCTCAAACCCAAACCCCAAGCAGGCCCAATACCCCACATAATCAAACAATAACCCTAGAAAGGGCACACCACACAATCAATCAATTACAAGAATATACTAATAGTATTTATATAATAGGGGAAGTCTAGCATTTTCTAAGAGATCTATCACTTACCCATAATACCCCTATAGTCCCATCTTCTACTTTGTCCTAAAACCCAAAAAGAAATTTGTTTTGTTATACCTATATTATATTCACAACCCTAATTCACTATCCTAATAGTTTCTAACTAAACTACCTAAAATAAATCCTAAAAAATTGGTATAAAAATCAGGGGGGCACCTAATATCCATATCTAGTTGTACTAAAAAGAATGGGATGAAAATCCTAAAAGAAACTCTCAAACTAAATTCAACAAATAGTAGTACAAACCAAAAGAATTAAAAAAAACTATTAAATGTAAAAATATGCAAAAAATATGAAAATGAAGTAAAATGACAATTTTATGTTTTCATATTTTTCTTGACAGAAAGTAGAAAATGGGAAAAAAAAAGTCTCATTAAAAAATAATGTTTTTTCAATTTTTTATGAATTTTTAAAGTTTGAAGAAATTTGGAGTAAAATTTAATATGGAAATGAATGAGGGGTGCAAGAAAGAAATAAAATGCAGTTGAATTGGATGGGCCCAGAACATGGGGGGGTGCGCCTAGCATGGCGCGCCTGGGCCCAGCAGAATTCAGAAAATTAAAATAAAAATGAAAATACGCGCGGTGCAAATAGCAGGTTTCATAGTGCAATGCGATTGGGCTTCAGAATGGGGGGTGGGGAAAGCATTTCTCGCTAAGCCCATGAAGACTTCATTAAGCAAAACGTTGTGTTTTGCTGCAGCCCATCTCCCTCCAATTTCGTGTGTGAATGTTGGTCGTTCGATGGTCTCCAAGTCAACCGGTCTTGCATGCAATCAATGGTCTAGATTGTATATTCTTCCTTGGAACACTTAGGGTTTCATAACTCCATGAAAATACAACTCCATGCATGAAACTTCATCACCTTTGTTCTCTCTCATTTCTCCATCAAATGCCATGATCCAAGAACCAATTTTGTATAGAATTTTACGTAGAATCCAACTGTGCCAATGGTTTGCATTAAAACTCTCTCTATCATCCTACCCGAACAGTACAACACCATGGATCCAAACTTTCTTCAATTTTCAAACATCACAAAACTCAACAATCTTTATATAGAATTAATCCCTATGCCATGCTGATTAAAACCAACCAAAATTCGTGCATTATCATCCATTAAATAGTGTGTTCTACCTCCATCAAGAATCAACCTCCATTAATGAAACCTCACTAATTGGTCTTAAACTCATCCAAATGAATCACCTAATGGTCTCTAATGGTTTTACAACAAGAATCAATCCTAGCCATGCCTAAATCAAAGTGTGGGAAAGATTTTGCATACGTTGACCCTTGCAATGGTAGGTGTTGAAAAGCTTCGAATCAATCCTTGTAGATCTTCAAGAATGGTCTCTAGGTGATGAATAATACTCTGCTTGCACAAGATTTGATGGAGATGGCTTGTATCTTCAGATCCAATCCCTTTTGCTCTCTTGCAACTTCACTTGGAAAGCTCCAATTCTTCAACAATGGAGCCCTACTCTAGCATGAACATGTTCAGGGAGGTTTGTAGTGATGATTTGTGGAAGAAAATGGAAGGGTAATGAAGAGAAAAATGAAGTTTCAATACAATTTGCAAATGGAAAATTTTTGGTTCAATTTCTATTCTCTACCACCATTAACATCAACAATCACCAACCTTTCACCAATGGAGATTGAAATCAATATATAGACTGATTTAGAAGGGTCTAGAATCATCTAGATCAATCTAGTAGAAACTTGAACTTTCATGAAGTGATATTTTGCATTTCACTTCCCACCACATGAGATATCATGACAAAAACCCTTACAACTTGAGTAATTATCTTCATTTTCTCCTTAAGTGGTATTTTGGACAAGATACAAAGCTTAAACACCTTGTTTATGAAGCTTTTCCTTGTTTTGGTTTGATATGCCATTATGCAAGCAAGACTTTTACAAAGCAACCCCAAGATTTAAGCCTCAAATCAAAATTGTGGCTGAACCATTGTTGTTAAAATGTCCTTGGGAGTCAAAATGACCTATCATATGCCATGGTTTGGATTTGGAACTTGGATTTTAGGATTTTCCATTTCACTTGAATTAACTTATGTCTCATTTTTAGGTCATTTTTATCACTTTTTGCTATGAGCCTTTCCAACATCTCATGACCACCCTACTAACCTTAAAACATCATTATAAGAAACTTTGATGTTGAAGGTTTTTCCATTTAAAGCTTGGAAATATGAGATATGGCCATATGCTTGAAATGACCTATAATTTCCAAATGACCAAAATGACCTTTGCTTGCCAAAGTCATAAGTAGAGTTCCACAAATCAGATGAAGGCATACTATACCTTTATAGAAATCTAGGATCATTAGGAACAACTTTCATGTTGGCCAGAAATCCATTTGAAAGCTCCTTTAGGGGTAAAAGTTGCTTGGAAGGCAAGTAACTTTCACAGACAAATTTCAGTGTCCTCAGATGACCTGTAACTTGCAAGAACCATAACTTGAGTTCTATAAATCTCCTTGATGCCTTCCACCACTCAAATTAAAGGTATTGAGATACTCTACAAGTTTCATGTTGGCCAAGGATCCATTTGAGACTTGCATTTTGAATTATCTTGCTGGGAAGTTTGCCCTAAATCAGGGGATTTTACACAGAAACCCTAATCCAAAAACTTCTCTTCTTCTTGATTTCTCTTGATTTCTCCTTGGCAAAAAACCACATCCATATTTACATGTCAAATGAGGCATCCCACATCTTTCAAACAGGCCTTGATGCCCTTCAATCAAGCATTTGACTCAGGGTTGACCCAGGGTGGACCCAAATGAATCCCTAGTTGACTGTCTTCAACTGCAGCTCTTGTAATCACACCAATGACTTGTCTCACTTTCAAAATGACCCTCTAGGTATTCCATGATGTCTATATACCCTCCATGACCTCAATTCACAGCTCACAACTTCTTTGATGATCTTCAAATACCCTCAAGATAGGAGATAGATCCACTGCTTGGTCCACTAACTTCTCAGATTTCAATTTCTTTCTGATGACTTGGATGTGCTTGAATTTGAATAATACCCTCTTGATATGCTCATAAAGATAAGAATTGCATTTGGTCCCTTGTTGGATGGCTTGCCCATGTTATGCTATGCAGACGAATGAATTATGTACATGACCTAATATGCAAATGCTAAAGCTATGGGACATAAAACCAGGTGAAATAAGTTGAGCAAATTTTAGGGTGCAACAGCTGCCCCTATTCAAGCGACTTGGACCCGACTGGGTGAAGCGCGAAAGACCTTCAAACATTCGAGGTACGAGACGGTTGAATACTAAGAACCCAGAAATTTGCCAACTGCAGAAGTAACTGCACCACTGTTTAGGGAACAAATCTGATTTCAATATTATCTTGTCAATACTGGAATGAACTTATTGTCTTCACTGGGAGAAGTACTTCTGTCAACAAACCATGACCCTGCCACTGATACAGGAGAATCACTCTGCCATCACTATGAGAAATCACTCTGCCACCACTGCGGGAAAATCACTCCGCCACCATTGCGGGAAAATTTTGTCACTATTATAGAAAAATAACACCGCCATCGTTACGGGTACTAACTCTGCCGAATACAGGAAAATAACTCCGTCACCATTACGGGAAATACTCTGTCAAATACAGGAAAATAACTCCGCCTCTGCTACGGGAAATACTCTGTCAAATACAGGAAAATAACTCCGTCACTGCTACGGGAAATACTCTGCCAAATACAGGAAAATAACTCCGTCTCTGCTACGGGTAAACACTCTGTCAAATACAGGAAAATAACTCCGTCTTTGCTACGGGAAATACTCTGCCAAATACAGGAAAATAACTCCGCCTCTGCTACGGGTAAACACTCTGTTAAATACAGGAAAATATCTCCGCCTCTGCTACGGGTAATACTCTGTCGAATACAGGAAAATAACTCCGCCTCTGCTACGGGAAATACTCTGTCAAATACAGGAAAATAACTCCGCCTTTGCTACGGGAAAACACTCTGCCAAATACAGGAAAATAACTCCGCCTCTGCTACGGGTAAACACTCTGTCAAATACAGGAAAATAACTTCGTCTTTGCTACGGGAAATACTCTGCCAAATACAGGAAAATAACTCCGCCTCTGCTACGGGTAAACACTCTGTCAAATACAGGAAAATATCTCCGCCTCTGCTACGGGTAATACTCTGTCAAATACAGGAAAATAACTCCGCCTTTGCTACGGGCAAACACTCTGCCAAATACAGGAAAATAACTCCGCCTCTGCTACGGGTAAACACTCTGTCAAATACAGGAAAATATCTCTGCCTCTGCTACGGGACGACACTCTGTCAAATACAGGAAAATAACTCCGCCTTTGCTACGGGTGAACACTCTGTCGAATACAGGAAAATAACTCCGCCTCTGCTACGGGTAGATACTCTGTCAAATACAGGAAAAATAACTCCGCCTCTGCTACGGGAAATACTCTGTCAAATACAGGAAAATAACTCCGCCTTTGCTATGGGCAATACTCTGTCAAATACAGGAAAATAACTCCGCCTTTGCTACGGGCAAACACTCTGTCAAATACAGGAAAATATCTCCGCCTCTGCTACGGGTAATACTCTGTCGAATACAGGAAAATAACTCCGCCTCTGCTACGGGAAATACTCTGTCAAATACAGGAAAATAACTCCGCCTTTGCTACGGGCAAATACTCTGCCAAATACAGGAAAATAACTCCGCCTTTGCTACGGGCAAATACTCTGCCAAATACAGGAAAATAACTCCGCCTTTGCTACGGGTAAACTCTGATACAGCTTTTCTGCCTATCTTTGCAGCAGCTAGCTCCATCAATCACATGGGTAACACAATATGAGTCTAGTCTTCCAATTTTCAGTGCTGATATGGCAGCAAATCTGAGAAGGCTTCTACTGGGGATTTTTTGAATCCACACTACCAGACACCTATTTTAACATAAGCGGCGACTTCCAAAAGTCGATTCACGAAATCTTTTGCTGCTCACAACAACAACCTTGAAGAAATACTCCGCTGGAGGGGTAAGGGAAACTTAAACAAGCAACTCTGTGGGGAACAATGCCAAAACTGACATTATCATTACACATCTCACGCCGAGATCCTGAATGTTTGGTAATTAATTTGAGCAAGAGCTCTCTCCTCCTGCAAGGGAAACAATACTTGAAAACAAAAGGTTAACCAACCTGGTTTATGTTTCAAAATGCATATGTTTGATAATGGCGTAATGCTCCATTCGACATGGAAATGCTACACATTTTTATTTGGTAGGTGCAAATATGACATTATATGCCAATGCAGATGCAAGCTCGAACTGCTAGGATACAGAAAACCGCTTCAGCAAAATAAATGCTGAAGACATGCCAACTCTGCTGGGGGTAACCGGGCGTTACAGAATTATTCCAGCAAAATAAATGTTGGCAGAGTGAAGCCCGCTTCGCTGAGGAATAACTGAACGCGCCAATCATGATTGGACTTCTGCTGGAGAGTGAACGGGTATCACACGGTACTCCGACAAAATAAATGCCAGGGCACACAACCAACTCTGCCGGGGAGAGTCTTAATCTTCGAGTTCCACTGGGAGGAAAGAAAACACTTGCTGGAAAGAGAACTCCGCTGGGGACGAAACGACTCTCTTGGGGAAAATTAACGGACTCCGCTGGGGGAGAGTAAATGACCCTACTGGGAAGGGTAGACTGTCTGGGTACAGCTCACAAGTTGGAAATATTAATCTTCCGAGGCTAAACCACTCTGCTCGAGATAGGGGAATCCTCTTCGGGGGACACCACACTGTCTGAATACAGCCTTTGATCTTGGAATCGTTAATTCTGCTGAGGGTGAACGACTTTGCTGGAGAATGTCCCTCGGATAAGCTACGACTAGCTGGGGAATTTGATCCTTCTTTGGTAAGGAACATTGTTATCTTGGAAGCGCGACTTGCATGGAGATTCACTTCACATAACGATCAAGTTTTTTCGTTACAAGCTTCTGGTTAGGACTCTTCGATCTCTGTACCCTGACGGTTAGATCTGAATTGTTTCTGTACGTCAAACCCCAAAAGAATGTCCCAACAACATCTTTTGTTTTTAGGGTGTTCTGCCCCGGTCTTGCGATAATCTTTTGCCCCTGATCGACTGATTCGTGGAGCAGTGCCCATAGCTGCAAGAGATTTGCCAAATCTCGACCTAATTGCCCCAGATGAACTGATTCTTGAATGTACGACTTTAATGGGGATAAACGAACGTGCCAAATATGGTTGGACTTCTGTACATCCGTGGTGGGTCATACACGCCTGATGCTGGACAATATCCTGTCTGAATTCACGGCTTCTAGTAGAAGGGTCACGATTTCCCGCCATTCGTCTCAAACTTGAATATTGGATGAATCCGCTCCAGTAGCTCTGAGTAACTCTGATGTAGAAGAACAGTTCTTTCGCCTCTGTTATGCCCCGGCCTGCAGGAACCTCTGTGGGATAGTCTGAAAATCTGTACCCTGACGGTTTAATATGAACTGCCCCAGTATTCTGAACTTCCGCGAGATACTTCGAATCGAACGCCTCTCGAATAAAGAATAATCCCAACACTCTTGGGATGGCATGCCCCTGTCTGCAATGACTTTGCCTAAAACCCACTCTGAACCGAAAGCACCTTGCTACAATACGACCTTGCGGTGGCTTACCCCGGTGTTTCCCTTAACTCAACAACTATCCACACCGTGACTTGCCCCTGAACGAGCGTTGAGCGACTTAACCTGCCCTGATCAAACATAGCATTCTGGATAGCTGCCCCTGATTGGCTCTCGAGAAGATTCGCTTCTGATCAACCGCTTCTCAAGTAAACTGCCCCATAATCAACTGATGCTTCGGGACTTTTCCTCAGACTAATTGATTCCGAACTCACTGGAAGTCGATGCCCCTGATTCACAGGGTTCCACAACATACACCATTCTGCTCCAGACTGTTGAATTATTCAATCCCGTTCGATTATTCCCTGTTGGAATTTCTTTCCTGTCAACTACTAACCTGCAAGTAAAATTGTTCAGTCCTGAATGGTAATTTTAATGTAGTGTTCATGCAAATTTTGAAAAAAATGTGCTGTCACTCATTTACGTGTCATGATTGTGAGTGACGAATGAACCAAAATTCAAACGTAGTGCTTACGTGGTCATTGAAAAATACAACAAGGATATGATTAGCAAGTCAATAAGGAGTCAGGTTACTCAACCTTATCGTAATGCGCTTTCAGAATAAACCCTGCCTCAATTAGGTCTTTTAAGGGTTGTATCGTGGTCGGGTTCACCGTTCGTGAAACAAAGGATATTTGGCTCAAATTCTGTTTTGTACCCACCCCTTCTACGTGATGATCTCCGATCCTAAAGTTCAGTTAACCTGGCTCGAGCGCTCGCCTCTTCGAGAGGTATGTTGAATGGTGAGAACCATAGTTAAGGAACTCACAAGGTTTTTCGGAGTGACAGTTACTCCTTTCTCGTTTTCGGTGTTTGTATACACGACTTTATTCTTCGCTGGGGATCTATTTTTTTCTATCCCTTCTTTTTCATTCTTTTTTTTTATTCCCTAATTTTTGCCTGGACTGACTCCTTTTGAGTTCTTTTCGATTTTTTCGTTTGAAGTCCAGCGGGATGCCCTAATTTTTGCCTAAGTATTAGCTTTCCAGCTTTTTCTTTTTTTCTTTTTACTTAGCGGCTTTCTTTTTTTTTTTTTTTTCTTGGAACAAAGTCGTGTGACACTGATTGTCTTAGTTGCTTCGAAAAGATGGTAACTGTCTCACTCCTGGTTGGTGAGGTTTAACCATGGTGGTTGGCGAGATGCGACCTCTTGAGAGGTATAGACTGATTTGTCCTCGAAAGGCACCACTCCTCTGTAAGATTTGAACGCTCGGTCAAGCTAACTGACAACTACCCTGCCCCGGGTTAAGATGTGAGGGTTAAAAAGTCCGAAAAACTTCTACTTCCTGGCTCGAAATGGTTAACAAGGGACTAACTCCTTATATCTCCAGTGTTTAGGGGATTTGAAACAATGCCTTGTACGTCATCGGCAAGGTTTTATCTGAAAGCATACGATCATCGGTTACGAGTATTCAGTTTCGTCATCCTCCCTCAAATTGTTGCTAATCATAGTGATAAAGTGGAGTAAATAAAATGCAAGTGTCAATGCAATGCAATAAATGAGCGACAGCGACATGATTAATTCAGAAAAATGCATAGTCATTTTACCAATCTTACCATTCGAAACAAACAATGTTTAATAGCAAGTAGTAACTAACAGAAAAGAAACTACAAATGCAAATGATAAAAAGTCCGAGGACTGCCAATGCTGAGGGTGCCCGCCTGTCTGGACCACTGGCTTCTTGAAAAGGATCCTCTGAGTCTACGAGCTTAGCTAGCTGAGAGGTTGGCATGAACAAACAAAACTCCTTCTGGAAAGGAAATGTACTCTTGGTCGATCAACTGTTGTACTTTTGCCTAAAAAGCTTTGCAATCTTCCGTCGAATGTCCGGGGGAGCCACCATGGTAACCACACTGAACGTGGGGATTGTACCCAGGAGGGTAAGGTTCTGGAACTGGCTTAAGAGCTTTAGGTTCCACCAAAGAACTCTGGATCAAAGATGGTAGCAGCTGGCTATACGGCATAAGCACTGGGTGAGAAGGAGCTTTCCTTCGTTCCAAATTGTTGCGAGGTCGATTCTGATTCTGACGCTGATTCTGATAACCTCGGCCGCGAGTTTGCTGATTAGCATGAGGAGCGACATAAAGTTCCCGATGGGATGCCCTAGGCACAATTGTCTGTCCAGAATAACAAGACACAGAAGATACTGACCGCTGAGAAAACGGAGACCCAACAGATTTTACCGATTCGACTTGAGGATACCCCACATCATTCCTGATTGCATTGACCACAATTCCTTCTTCAGTTTGAAAGCTATAGAAAGATTCTGTTTCGCTAGCCTGACCGCTTGAAACATTCTGGATTCTTCCACCATACTCGATGCGCTCTCCTGCCTTTACCAATTCAGAGAAATTTGGGGCAACTCCAAGCATTCTTTCGAGGTACGGGCTCTCCAGGGAGTGTACAAACATGCTCATTAACTCTCGGTCTAGGAGCGGCGGCTTCACTCTGGCAGCAAATTCTCTCCATCTCTGAACATACTTCCTGAAAGGTTCATCGTTCCTTTGAGACAATTCTTGCAACTGCATGCGACTAGGAGCCTCATCAAGATTGTAGTCATACTGCTTTAGGAAAGCATCGGCTAAATCCGCCCATGATCGGATCTGATCACTCTCTAACTGCATATACCAACTCAGAAATGCCCCAGTCAGACTATCTTGAAAGCAGTGAATCATCAGCTTGTCGTTAGGCACAAACGAAGTCATTCTCCGGCAGAACATAACCAAATGTAGCTTCGGACAGCTATCCCCTTTGTACTTCTCGAAATTGGGCGCTTTGAACTTTGGAGGCAATACAAGACCTGGCACTAAACACATGCTCGCAGCATTCAGATCAAAAGTGTTCTTATTCACCAAGGCAGCAATCTGGTCTTCCAACGTCTGAAGTCTTCCCATATACTCAGCAGTCAGTGGGTTCTGAATATCAACCTGTGGAACAACTCTCGGAGGTGGCAAAATCCTTGGAGAATCTGGCGTAGAGAAAGTGAAATTTTGATACTCGGAGTCATTGAGAAAATATGAACCTCTGACAGGGGTTTGCACAGGCTGAGCCACATTGTTCATCTGAGCTCTTTGACCATTGTTATCTCCTCTATGCATAGCTGTGATGTCTTCCCTGATCTGACTCACCTGATGTTTCAACAATTCGAACTCCGCCCGAGTAATAACCAAGTTCTGCTCTTCTGAAGCCATGATCTATCCCAATACTAACTCAAGTCCAATGCGAATGTCGGGGAATCAACTGATGAAGCAGACAGAAACGGGTAAGCTCCCTGTTCCGGATGAGGATGAATATGCAAAATGAAATGCAAATGCAAACAGTCATGCAAAAATGCAAAATGCACACACAAGGGACCAAGTGCCCCTGGCTGAGAAGAATCCACCATACTGGTCTTAGTCAGACCCATAACACTGCTTGAACCTGGTGTCAGCAAACCAAAATAATGCTCGAACCTGGTCTTCAACAGACCCTGTAAAGCTGCCTTCACATATCACTGAATCTCAAACAAGGAAACCGGTAATCTGGAAGTCAAGTTACCTGCATAGCCCTAAACCCTCTCACAGGTAGTTGTCCTAGTAACTGACAATGGTATGGCATCCTATGCGGTCGTCGGCGTCACAGACTTTCAGGGTTGATGATACGATTCCCAGAAGGAGTGGCATCATCAAATCCTGAAGAGGCCTCACTTAGCCAACTTCCAAATGATCGGTTCCCAGAGTCGACAATCCAACTAACCAGCAACCCGAGCCACCCAAAGGGCAGGACAGGAGGCCAACCAGAAGAACCTCGTCTGAGTGTGGATTTCGCGGTACACTAGGACATGCAAAGCACATGCGCGCCCACTACTTTCCACTCTAATTCTAGGTGCACTCAAGCCCAGGTCCGACTTATCTCTCAATCATAGAACACCCGTCACACCCCAATACAGCAATAATAACAATAATATAATGTTGAAAGTAGAATACAGAAAAAGTAAATCCATACAAAATCCTCGACGGGAAAACAAGCGTTAGGATTGACTCGCTTAAGGGACATTGGATCCCAAATGCATAAGGAACTATCGCAGTCCTTAGCAGCCAGGGGACGTTGGATCCCCAGCAGAGTCGCCAGCTGTCGCTACTGCGAAAATCGGCGCCGGCTGAACAGAAGAGTCGCCACCGTGCGTTATTTATCCCAAATGAGGGGAAAGGAAACGCTCGAGGTAAACCTACCGCAAAACGGGGAAAGGAATGGTCATCGCAACCAAAACCTGGATTCGGGAGTCGGTTACGCAAGGGGAAGGTATTAGCACCCCTCACGTCCGTCGTACTCGACGGGATCCACGCTTGTTTTCTGGTACGTATTGTTATTCTATCTATTCTACAGGTCAGGGGTTAAAAGAAAAGAAAATGACTCGGCAAAGTATCGCACTTTATGCCTACGTATTCCCGTCTGGAACGAGAAATCAGAGTCAACGTAGTTCGCCTACCTACGGGAAAGGAGGGGAAGGTTGCTCGCTAGGATATCGCATCCTATGCCTACGTACTTTCATACAGCATGAAAGATCAGAGGAAACGTAGTTCGGGCCACGCACGACACAAGTCTGTCTTGATTGTTTTCATCTCCTTCTGAAAAAGGGTTTTTCTGATTACGCGTCCAAGCGGACAAAAATGACGTTTTGATGAGTTCACATTCTTTTACGGAAGAAGTGTCTTTTATTGTGTTTGAAATATTTATTGTGTTTTTCTGTTTGTTTTGAGAAAAAAGAGACAGAACTCTAACCTACAGTTGCAAAGGGAATCAAACTAACCTAATGTTATCATGCATGGGTTAAGACCTAATGTCTATCATGTTCCTCTCTTGCGCAGAGAGAAACAGAGATCCTAAGGGATAAACGGAAACAGAAACAATAGCATATATACAATAAAGCAGTAAAATATGCATGAATGCAACAATACAAGCGAGGCAAGGGAGTCCCACTCAACCTCGAACCTAGAAAACAACAGGCAAAAGCGAACAAAATTCGCTTTCAACCTAACAGATTGAATGGCAAACAATACAGTCAGGGAAATCCAAACAATACATCAAAAATTATAAACAGCAAAAATAAACGGCAAACAGCAATCTTCATCAACATCTGTCTTCAAGTCATCTTCAACCATCTACAAGCTTCAAGCAAGCATCAGTCTTCATCTTCACAGCCTTCAAGCAAGGTCTTTATCTTCAATCTTTCAGGGCTTTTCTTCAAGTCTCACTCTCCAAGATGAACAGCAGTTAATAAGATGAACTGGAATGTTAAACAGTTAGTTGACCACCAAAGGTGGCAAACAGATTGTTACCAACATGTAGAATGTTTCTCTCAAGAGTTCTATCTCTTAGACACTGTCACCAAGCCTTCCAAAGGAAGGGGGTGAATGTACTAGAGAGACTCTGCATCATAGAGAGGGATGGAGGCAAACAAGACCTTCCATGTTTATGAAGCAAGTTTCTACTTTAAGCTCTACCTAGCTCCTAATGCTTATAACCTTCATCTGCTACAAGCAGGCTGCAATCTTCATCAACTCTTGAACTGGGTCTTCATTCCTTTTGTCTTCAATGGCTTCATCAACAAAATCTTCAGCTCAAACCCAAACTCCAAGCAGGCCCAATACCCCACATAATCAAACAATAACCCTAGAAAGGGCACACCACACAATCAATCAATTACAACAATATACTAATAGTATTTATATAATAGGGGAAGTCTAGCATTTTCTAAGGGATCTATCACTTACCCATAATACCCCTATAGTCCCATCTTCTACTTTGTCCTAAAACCCAAAAAGAAATTTGTTTTGTTATACCTATATTATATTCACAACCCTAATTGACTATCCTAATAGTTTCTAACTAAACTACCTAAAATAAATCCTAAAAAATTGGTATAAAAATCAGGGGGGCACCTAATATCCATATCTAGTTGTACTAAAAAGAATGGGATGAAAATCCTAAAAGAAACTCTCAAACTAAATTCAACAAATAGTAGTACAAACCAAAAGAATTAAAAAAACTATTAAATGTAAAAATATGCAAAAAATATGAAAATGAAGTAAAATGACAATTTTATGTTTTCATATTTTTCTTGACAGAAAGTAGAAAATGGGAAAAAAAAAAGTCTCATTAAAAAATAATGTTTTTTCAATTTTTTATGAATTTTTAAAGTTTGAAGAAATTTGGAGTAAAATTTAATATGGAAATGAATGAGGGGTGCAAGAAAGAAATAAAATGCAGTTGAATTGGATGGGCCCAGAACATGGGGGGTGCGCCTAGCATGGCGCGCCTGGGCCCAGCAGAATTCAGAAAATTAAAATAAAAATGAAAATACGCGCGGTGCAAATAGCAGGTTTCATAGTGCAATGCGATTGGGCTTCAGAATGGGGGGTGGGGAAAGCATTTCTCGCTAAGCCCATGAAGACTTCATTAAGCAAAACGCTGCGTTTTGCTGCAGCCCATCTCCCTCCAATTTCGTGTGTGAATGTTGGTCGTTCGATGGTCTCCAAGTCAACCGGTCTTGCATGCAATCAATGGTCTAGATTGTATCTTCTTCCTTGGAACACTTAGGGTTTCATAACTCCATGAAAATACAACTCCATGCATGAAACTTCATCACCTTTGTTCTCTCTCATTTCTCCATCAAATGCCATGATCCAAGAACCAATTTTGTATAGAATTTTACGTAGAATCCAACTGTGCCAATGGTTTGCATTAAAACTCTCTCTATCATCCTACCCGAACAGTACAACACCATGGATCCAAACTTTCTTCAATTTTCAAACATCACAAAACTCAACAATCTTTATATAGAATTAATCCCTATGCCATGCTGATTAAAACCAACCAAAATTCGTGCATTATCATCCATTAAATAGTGTGTTCTACCTCCATCAAGAATCAACCTCCATTAATGAAACCTCACTAATTGGTCTTAAACTCATCCAAATGAATCACCTAATGGTCTCTAATGGTTTTACAACAAAAATCAATCCTAGCCATGCCTAAATCAAAGTGTGGGAAAGATTTTGCATACGTTGACCCTTGCAATGGTAGGTGTTGAAAAGCTTCGAATCAATCCTTGTAGATCTTCAAGAATGGTCTCTAGGTGATGAATAATACTCTGCTTGCACAAGATTTGATGGAGATGGCTTGTATCTTCAGATCCAATCCCTTTTGCTCTCTTGCAACTTCACTTGGAAAGCTCCAATTCTTCAACAATGGAACCCTACTCTAGCATGAACATGTTCAGGGAGGTTTGTAGTGATGATTTGTGGAAGAAAATGGAAGGGTAATGAAGAGAAAAATGAAGTTTCAATACAATTTGCAAATGGAAAATTTTTGGTTCAATTTCTATTCTCTACCACCATTAACATCAACAATCACCAACCTTTCACCAATGGAGATTGAAATCAATATATAGACTGATTTAGAAGGGTCTAGAATCATCTAGATCAATCTAGTAGAAACTTGAACTTTCATGAAGTGATATTTTGCATTTCACTTCCCACCACATGAGATATCATGACAAAAACCCTTACAACTTGAGTAATTATCTTCATTTTCTCCTTAATTGGTATTTTGGACAAGATACAAAGCTTAAACACCTTGTTTATGAAGCTTTTCCTTGTTTTGGTTTGATATGCCATTATGCAAGCAAGACTTTTACAAAGCAACCCCAAGATTTAAGCCTCAAATCAAAATTGTGGCTGAACCATTGTTGTTAAAATGTCCTTGGGAGTCAAAATGACCTATCATATGCCATGGTTTGGATTTGGAACTTGGATTTTAGGATTTTCCATTTCACTTGAATTAACTTATGTCTCATTTTTAGGCCATTTTTATCACTTTTTGCTATGAGCCTTTCCAACATCTCATGACCACCCTACTAGACTTAAAACATCATTCTAAGCAACTTTGATGTTGAAGGTTTTTCCATTTGAAGCTTGGAAGTATGAGATATGGCCATATGCTTGAAATGACCTATAATTTCCAAATGACCAAAATGCCCTTTGCTTGCCAAAGTCATAAGTAGAGTTCCACAAATCAGATGAAGGCATACTATACCTTTATAGAAATCTAGGATCATTAGGAACAACTTTCATGTTGGCCAGAAATCCATTTGAAAGCTCCTTGAGGGGTAAATGTTGCTTGGAAGGCAAGTAACTTTCACAGACAAATTTCAGTGTCCTCAGATGACCTGTAACTTGCAAGAACCATAACTTGAGTTCTATAAATCTCCTTGATGCCTTCCACCACTCAAATTAAAGGTCTTGAGATACTCTACAAGTTTCATGTTGGCCAAGGATCCATTTGAGACTTGAATTTTGAATTATCTTGCTGGGAAGTTTGCCCTAAATCAGGGGATTTTACACAGAAACCCTAATCCAGAAACTTCTCTTCTTCTTTATTTCTCTTGATTTCTCCTTGGCACAACACCACATCCATATTTACATGTCAAATGAGGCATCCCACATCTTTCAAACAGGCCTTGATGCCCTTCAATCAAGCATTTGACTCAGGGTTGACCCAGGGTGGACCCAGATGAAACCCTAGTTGACTGTCTTCAACTGCAGCTCTTGTAATCACACCAATGACTTGTCTCACTTTAAAAATGACCCTCTAGGTCTTCCATGATGTATATATACCCTCCATGACCTCAATTCACAGCTCACAACTTCTTTGATGATCTTCAAATACCCTCAAGATAGGAGATAGATCCACTGCTTGGTCCACTAACTTCTCAGATTTCAATTTCTTTCTGATGACTTGGATGTGCTTGAATTTGAATAATACCCTCTTGATATGCTCATAAAGATAAGAATTTCATTTGGTCCCTTGTTGGATGGCTTGCCCATGCTATGCTATGCAGACGAATGAATTATGTACATGACCTAATATGCAAATGCTAAAGCTATGGGACATAAAACCAGGTGAAATAAGTTGAGCAAATTTTAGGGTGCAACAATGGGGTTATGATAATTGGAGAGACTTTTCTAAAGAGATGTATTGACATTGGAAAAATCAACATCGCCACATCTTAAACGAGCCTGTCGTGGAAGGGGCTAGACCAAGTCATCAATATATGATTTGTTTTAGGTCGTTTACAACACAACAGTTTATGTCTGAGCTGACATATTTGATAGATCTACGCCAACATACTTCGTCGTCATACACACAACAACAAACACATGCCCAATAACCAACCCCGCACCACATCCAACAACAATATCTACCCACCCAATCCTAACTACCCACCTCACACCATCGACATGCCATGTACACCGAACCATCAAACTTCCAAACCCGCAACCCATTCATGCCACCCATCCAAACACAATAACAAGAGTCTGACCCTTATCGCCAACATCCATACACCGGTACCACATATTCTTATAGCTCCGATGACTCATTCGACTCTACCCCATCCCACCATAGCCCTCCACAAATGAACATATAGACATCCCACCACCAAAACACCCAACCACTATTTGACTACCTTACCGTACAACAGTCATTGCATCGTTTTCAAAACGATTCAATGTACAAATTTGGCCAACCATGTCATCCTCACCTAACCCAACCACTGTGACCAAAGTTCAAAAACATGGGCACGAACTAAATTACGACAGCACCATTGGCAGCACCCTTCAGCTATTGGGGACAGATGATTGAAAATATGTCAAATACGTTGGGACCCTCGCACCAAATACCTTTTCCGCAGGCCAATACGCAAAGACCACAAACACCTCAACAAAATCGTGGTAGACCTTGGAGGCATGCTAATGCGTCGGGATGTGGAACCAGGAGACGTTTTGATCGGCTCAGATATTTATTTTTTATTCTATTATTGTAATCTTTAATGTATTTTAATAATATTTTTATTTTTTTTCTATTTGTTTTTATTTTTTTCTAAATTTTTAACCTATTTTAAATTAATTTTCCTAATTTATATATATATATATATATATATATATATATATATATATATATATATATATATATATATATATATATATATATATATATATATATATATATATATATATATATACATATATATATATATATATATATATATATATATATATATATATATATATATATATATATATATGTATGTGTAGACAAATCAAATGGTGCCTACACCAATACCCTAATTTGGAGTGCATGCCCATATCAAATGGTGCATGAGCTCACTCTTTCTGCATATGCTCCAATTGAATGGCCCCCCTTTATTTTGGTTTTCTGAAACTACGCTATTTTGGTAAATAAATTTAAAAAGATGTTATTTTGGTATTTAAATTAAATAAATAGGCTATTTAAAAAATCATTATTTTAATCAATTTGAAATAACTTTTCTTAGTTGAGGTTAAGGGGCATGATATAAACTTTGAGTTCTACACATACATGCGTAGGCCTGGGGCGAGGAAGTGAGGCCATACGCATATGGGTCAAGGTCATATGCGTATAGGCAGGCCTGTGTTAGAATTTTTCCATTTTCGCGATTTCGCGTGCGATGCGATTCCTCGTGGTTCATAAGACTAAAATGACGTAATTGGACATAGGTGAACCGATAATGATAGTAAATCTAGTAAAACATGGCATTTTTGTGTGGTTTTCTTTGTGTTTGTGTAATTGATGCTTGTGGTGCTAAGATTGTTGTTATGTGGACAGTCTTGTGCATAGGTGGTAATTCCAGAGAAAATTACGGTAAGTATGTGTCTCACGTGTGATCATGGTGGATCATGTGTTATGCATTAATGATAATTATATTATGCATAATTGTATGTCATGCATTCATGTCGTGTCATGTGGAGATGAGCCTAGGTAGAAATCCATGATGGGTGCCTAGTCTTGTCCAGACTCCATGTGGGAGCCGAGTGGAGATAAGTTGTAGTTCAGACTCCATGTGAGATGTGGAACCAGGAGACATTTTGATCGGGTCGGATATTGGTTTTTTATTCTATTGTTGTAATCTTTAATGTATTTTAATAATGTTTTTATTTTTTTTCTATTTGTTTTTATTTTTTTCTAAATTTTTAACCTATTTTAAATTAATTTTCCTAATGAAAAAAAAAAAAATATATATATATATATATATATATATATATATATATATATATATATATATATATATATATATATATATATATATATATATATATATATATATATATATATATATATATATATATATATATATATATATATATATATATATATATATATATATATATATATATAAGGAGGATGCGCCATTTGATATGGCGCATGCACTCTAAATTAGGGAATTGGTGTAGGCACCATTTGATTTGTCTACACCTATATGTATGTCCCAAATCAAATGGCACATGAGCTCACTCTTTCTACATATGCTCCAATTGAAATGACACCCCCTTATTTTGGTGTTCTAAAACTACGATATTTTGGTAAATAAATTTAAAAAAAAATGTTATTTTGGTATTTAAATTGAATAAATAGGCTATTTAAAAAAATCATTATTTTAATCAATTTGAAATATTTTTTCTTAATTGAGGTTAAGGGGCATGATATAAACTTTGAGTTCTCACAAACAAAGGCAATGTTGCGATCGATCTCAAATTTAAGTCATAACGATTATGAGATATTGTCCGCTTTAAGTGTGAAAAATCTCAGATTTCTATCCTTAAAAAAATGTGTCTGGTTGGAATTCAAGAGTTGCTTTTGCATAATCAACTAAGTTATTTCATCATATGTAATAATTTGAAATATGTGAAATATACTTCTTTTTAGATTCAAAGTAGAGATAGAAGTTGTTCTTGCAATTTTTTTTCCAAAAAACAAAGTTTTAATTAAAACTCATATTTTTCATTTGTACGATTTATTTTGCTCTGTGGGATGACAAGACTATTTGAAATAATCAAAGATATCGATGACAGAAAAAAGTTTAAAATTTTGCGGTCAAAGTCCACAACAAATGGATTGTTCTATCTAACAACAAGGATCACTTGATATAATTTTAATTGATAAAAATGTAAGGAAAAGTTATACTCCCTCCATCTCACAATAGGTGTCCTCTTTGAGATTTTCACACTTTCTAAAATAACGATTAGTTGTGTTAATTTCAATGATAAAATGAATGTTATTTACTAAAACAACATTATTAATAATATGTAGTGGAGTAGTTATATGAATTAAAATACAATAAATAAGAATAAGTTAGTGGAATAAAATAAAAAATATTATATTGATATTCTAAAGGGGCGGATAGTTTAAGACAAATAAAAATAAAAAAGCAGACACTTATTGTTTGACGGAGAAAATATCTATTTTTTTATTATCTTTTATATTGTATCTACCACTTCTTTAAACCTTTTTATTGGAGAATAAACAAAAATGTGTGCATGAATCATAGAAAACAGATGTTATCAATCAATATTGATATTCTAATATCATTATAGATGCTTCCTGTTTGTTGTATTATTTCCTTTATTAACATGCCAGTTGTTAATACTTATGCGTAGGCTTGATTTATGTGCACCTTCTTCTTTTGTATATCTCTTAGGTTCTATATATGTTCAGTTGTAAATCATTTGTAGACACTTAAAAAAAATACAAATCTTTTTTCATTATGGCACCAGAGCATGTTGATCTTGGAAAGTCCTAACCTGAGAAGAATCATACCTCTGATGAAGGAAAAAGTCTAGTTGCTTTCACCCCAACTTCACCATAATATCTCAGTCCTTTAGATAATTCGTGAACACCTCTAGTTGCATCCATCCTCAAGGGAGAAAATCACCGAACATGGGCACATTAGATGAAGACGGCACTTTAAGCAAAAAATAAAGTTAGGGTTCATTGATGGAACAATCACAAAACCAGGAAAGAAAACAGAAAACTACCTAAATTGGGAAAAGACTACTTCATTGGTGATGGCTTGGATCATAAACGCTACTGATATGAAATTACATGGCAACATATCTCACACAACAACATCTTGATGGAAGAAGAACACATCAAAGCTAAGATGGAGAAAGTGAATATAAGACAGATCAAGGAACAACTTTTCACTAATATTCAGGAAGCAAGCCGAAAAGAGATGGATTTGGACAAAAGTGTGATCATTATTAAAAGGACGGACATGTCAAAGCCAGGTGTTTTGTGATAATCGTGTATCGTTCAAACTGGGATACTCGCAGCACACAATGATGGAATACAAGTAAAGAGGAAATCTGGCAGCACATACAACACATGCTTCTAAAAACGATGGAAATATGGCGAATAAAGGTGACGCTCTACATGGAATGCTGATGAAGAATGTGGAATCATCATCTTTTGCTTGCATGACTAGTAATGGAGATATCCAATGGATCTTAGATATTATATAGTGGTCCATCTTGTAACACTCTAAATCCCAACTCTTTAGTTGTAAAATAATGGGAACAATTTTCTCAAAAACGTTGTCACATTTTCTCAACATACATCCTTCTCAAGTAAAAACATAAAATTGCAACGGAATTCAAAATATTCAAAATCACTTTAATTATCTCAAAGTAGAAAATAATACATTTAAATAAATAATCCAAAAACTCATAACATAAAGTAGAAATAGGTAACTCATCCCAATGTTACACTATTAGAGTGACATGTGAAAACCACAATAAATTTGAAAGTTGTAAATAACGTAGAAGAACATTACGCCATCCTTCAACTCAACAACAACTAAGGATCTTCTACCTGAGTATCTATATCATAAGGGTAAAGAATAACACAGAAACAAACAGGGGGTGAGAATACATTCAAAAATGTTTTTGGTGCATAAAAGAGCAAAAGATATCACACTCAATCGTTAAACATATGAATCATCCACAACAATCTTCAATGATAAGTGCAGTTGTGTATACAATGCAATCAACTCTTCTACTCCAATTCATGTGGTACTAAATTTTGGATATTAGAGTTATGTTACTAATTTAATCCACTCACTACTGATTCTTGTCTAAACATAGTGTCTATCAGTTTTTTTGGTAAACAATTACGAGTTTGAAAGTCTGTGAGATTAACTCGAAAAATCTCCAAAGTAATTTTTGTAAATAACTTGTGTGAACAGACATGCATGTGAGTTGAATGCAGTCACCATATAAATAATAACAGCGTAGAAAAAGACTTTAAATGAAGTCAATTATGATAAATGATAAGGTAAAATGTAATAAATGTAATAAAAGACTTTAAACAATAACGGCGTTGATATCATATTTTTCGATACTCGTCTGTATTGATTCACAACCCTCGTCCGTGTTGATCTACTCATTTCAATACTCGTCTGTAACTCTCAACACTCATCCGTGTTGACACCATCTTTTCCAATACTCGTCTGTATTGTTTTTCAACACTCGTTCGTGTTGGTACTTCCTTCGTCAATACTCGTCTGTATTGACTCTCAACACTCGTTTGTGTTGACACCATCTTTTACAATAGTTGTTTGTATTTCTATCCAAAACTAGTTTGTGTTGGTACTCCCTTTTATTAATAATCGTTCGTATTGGTTCTCAATGTTCGTCGATGTTGACACTCCTTTTTCAATACTCGTCTATATTACTCCTCAACACTCGTCCATGTTGACACACCTCTTTTTCAACTCGTCTGTATTGATTCTCAATACTCGTCCGTGTTGACACTCTCTTTTTCAATACACGTTCGTATTTATTCTCAACACTCGTCCATGTTGACATTCTCTCGTTAGTACTCATTCATATTTGATTTTTCAATACTCGTTCGTCCATATTGATTCTCAACACTCGTCCATGTTGACACATCTATTTTTCAATAATCATCTGCATTGATTCTCAACACCCGTCCGTGTTGACACCCTCTTTTTTAATACTCGTCTGTATTGATTCTCAACACTTGTCCGTGTTGACATTTTCTCTTCAGTACTCGTCTGTATTGATTTCTAACACCCGTCTGTGTTGATACTTTCTTTTTCAATACTCGTCTGTATTGCTTTTCAGCACTCGTCTGTGTTGACATTCCTTTTTTCAATAATCATCTGTATTGATTCTCAACACTCGTCCATGTTGACACATCTCTTTTTCAATACTTGTCTATATTGATTCTCAACACTCGTCTGTGTTGACACCTTATTCTTCAATACTTGTCTATATTGATTCTCAACACTCATCTGTGTTGCCATTCCCTCTTCAGTACTCGTCCGTATTTATTTTCAACACTTGTCCGTGTTGATCTTACCTTTTTAGTACTCTTCTATGTTGATCTCCAACACTCGTCTGTGTTGGCCTTTCATTTCCAACACTTTTTCGTGTTGATATTGCCTTTTCCATACTCGTATATATTGATCCCCAACACTCGTTTGTATTGGACTTTTATTTCCAACACTCGTTTGTGTTGGTATTTCCTTTCTTAATACTCGTCCGTATTGCTTCCCGACACTCGTCCGTGTTGATACTCTCTTTTCAAAATCCATCCGTATGAATTTTCACCACTCGTCTGTGTTGACATTACCTTTTTCAATACTCTTCCGTACTGATTCCCAACATCCACCCATGATAATCTTACCTTTTCAACACTCGTCCGCATTGATTTCCAACACTCGTTTGTGTCGATCACTTTTCAACACTCGGCCATGCCGACATAGTTTCCCCAATGAAGATTTTAGTCAATCTCCAGTAGATAAACCTACAAACATTTGTTTGCCAGTACCTTTCCCAAATGGACAAATCCTTAATACACTTAACTCATATTCCCTCAATTCTCAGCAGACAAATTTTTGCATACTCTTGTATTTAATTTTCTTCTATCTCGAATGTCCAAATTGTCGTCATTCTTACATTCAGGTCCAAGATGATTAAATAGGGGAAGCTGTCATACCCCAAGATTTGCCCTCTTTTTTCCAATTTTGTCTAGCTCACCGCTCATTTCATCTGCATATTCACATGCTGTAATCATCCACCATAACACATTTATTTACAAACTGGATCCTCAAATGAGCATCATTGATTCAAAAGGTCTTGCTTATGATATAAAGTTAGTGGGTTAAACTTATGTTATGTCTTGACTATTTTGGCCCAACGGTGATATTTGGTTCATTCCTTACAGATCAATATCCACGAAACCCTAATTTTTGGATCTTTGGTACCTATGAATCTTTGGGTAGCATTTTGGTTTTAAGTGTGATCAGGGATTGCAAGTATGACTGATCAATCATGGAAGTTGAATTTTGACTGGTCAATCTCTTTATGGGGCTTTGGCTATTACATTAGTCCACTTTTAGTTTGGTTTGGATTCAAGTCATGCTTTGTGGTTCAATCAAGATTGATATCCAAGATTTCAAGATTCATAGTCAAGACTCAGGGTTCATTTCATTTCAAAGGTTCATTATTTTCCAACATACAAATTCAAGGTCCAAGTTCATTCAAAGTCAAGTATTTAAGTGCAAACTTGAAGGGAAAGGTTACTTTTCTTATAACGCAAGACATACACCATTCAAGGATCATTGTTTTCATTACAAAACCTTCAACATTTCATTACAAAATCAAACTTACAACTTTTGGCCTACAATTGACTGTGATCAACTGTTGACTTTTTTGTCAACTTGTCAACTAACTAAAAATCATTACCCTAATTCCTATCCTACTTGTTCCACAAGCCATCCTGATGTTTGATGCTTGAGTCTCCAAAACCTTCAAGACATCATGATCTTTTATGTTTGTCCAAAACATCTCCTTGTCCTATGCCAACTTTGGCCCTTGTCTTCATGAACCATGTCTCGACTTCATGGCCAAAGCTGCACCGTCTAAGACCTGCAACAATAACACAAACTATGCAAAAAAGAAACATGTCACCAAAGCATCCACAAAGGTCATACACACTTACACAACCATTCAAACTACCATAGCCTCGAATGGCATCCAATGCAATGCAATGAAGTACCTATGCAAACTAATGCATCAGGTCAGTCCAAAGGAAGCATATATATTTGCAACACAAAGGGCAGCCCTAACACAAAAGCAGTGATACAAATTACAATGCAAAGAGCTCAAATACCACGCTCATTCCAATTCAACTCAACATACTAACCTTCAACCAATTCATAACAGTTAACAAATACTCACAATCACATAACTAACTTTAACATAATCAACAACAATTTATTAGCATCTAACAGGCTAGTATTAACTCAAATTAACAATAACTAACTTAATGTCAGTAATAGAGTTTTTCACACTTAACAGAATTTTCAATTAACTAAGGGATTCCACAACAGAAATTTAACACCACAATTACACAACTAACTTCGAACCATACGCTAAGCTAACTAGATTCATTCATAAACAAACTAGTTTTTTAGCACTTGCAGTGGATCAATGTAGTAGTCGAGTGGAAGCTAACAACTTGCCAAACCATTTGATTAAGCAAAGCATAACAGATGAGTTCTGTTGAAGGCTGGTTTTGTTTATGAGTGATCTTGGAAGTGATGTGTGAATCAATTGTGACCAAGGCCTTAGTACAACATTGTGTTCTTTTTGTTGATATCTGTTCGGCCAGACATGTTTGGGCCAAGCCGTTTTTCCATCCACACACCCTACATAGCCTATTCACTCCCTCTGTATAGCACAACTGTAGCGTTGGGCTCAGTGGCCTCTTGGCCCACTAGCCCTCCTTGGCATACCTCTTGCAATGATGCACCCCCTAGATTTCTTGTTTTTATTTCCTTCTTTTTATTAAATGTTCAATTTCCTCTTTTTTTTCTTCTTTTAATGCATTCTTATGTGAATCACTTAGAATAATTAGGAATTAATATGATCTTGATTAGTGTTTAATTCACTTTTTTTGATAAATTTTAGAAATTAATCACTATTTTATTAAGAATTAATCAATAATTTTTTAAGATTAGCTTTCAACTAATTTCTAATCAATAACATGTCATGCTCCATGGGTTCTAGGCTAATTTTAGAATTAGAAGCATGCTCTGACTTTTTTATTAGGGTTTTCGGTCATTGATTTATTGTGCATGTTTTTTCAACTGATCTCATCCTAATTGATTAAGTTGATCAAAGTTATTTCGATCAACTAAATCATTTGATTGTGCTTATTTCATTTGTCTAAGTCAAGCGATCAGAAGTCTCTTGATCACTTGACAAGACTAATCCTCTGTGTTGGAGCTGCTTTGAGTCTCTCAAGACTTCACATTCAAGTCAATATAAGTCAGACAGACATTGCAGACATACTAGATTACCGTTCAAGCACAACAAAGGTTCTTCTTCAATACTTGTCAGTTTTGACGCAAATTGTGCGCCACTAGCCTTAAGCAATGGAGAATGATGAAAGGGATTATTCCTACCCTTATCTAGAGTACCTTTGTGTATGGGGCATAGGCCTTAGCTATTCAGATTATTTGTCTTTATTCATAGACTTTAGTGCCATTCAAGTCCACTAACTGACAAGTCTCCTCCCCACATTCAACAAACAACACTTCAACAATCAACTCTGCAACACACCGATTGGTTTAAGCACCACTGTTATTTTTTCTTCCCAATTTAAACACCATTCCTACTCTCTTGGTTTAAACATCACTCCTACTCTCTTGGTTTAAAACCACTTCTACTCTCTTGGTTTAAACACCACTTTTCCAGTTTAAACATCATTTTTTTTCGGCTTAAACACCGCTTCCTTGGTTTAAACACCACTTTTTCGGTTTAAACATCTCTTAATTGGTTTAAACACCACTTTTTCGATTTAAACACCACTTTTTCGGTTCAAATACCATTTTTCCGGTTTAAACACCACTTCCTTGGTTTAAACACCACTTTTTTGGTTTAAACACCACTTTCTTGGTTTAAACACCACTTTTTCGGTTTAAACACCACTTTTTTGATTTAAACACCGCTTCTTTGGTTTATACACCACTTTTTCGGTTTAAACACCACTTTTCCGATTTAAACACTGCTTCCTTGGTTTAAATACCACTTTTCCGATTTAAACATTGCTTCCTTTGTTTAAACACTACTTTTCTAGTTTAAACGCTGCTTCCTTGGTTTAAAGACCACTTTTCCGGTTTAAACACTACTTTTTTGAATTAAACACCACTTTTTCGGTTTAAACACTGCTTCTTTGGTTTAACACCACTTTTCTGATTTAAACATCGTTTATTTAGTTTAAACATCATTTTTCCGGTTTAAACACCTCTTTTTTTGTTTAAATACCATTTTTCCGGTTTAAACACAACTTCTTTTTTTTGTTTAAACATCGCTTCTTTGTTTTAAACACCACTTTTCCGTTTTAAAAACCGCTTCTTTGGTTTAAACACCATTTTTTTCAATTTAAACACCACTTATTTGGTTTAAACACCGCTTCCTTAGTTTAAACACCAAATTTTCAGTTTAAACACCATTTTTCCAGTTTAAACACTGCTTATTTGGTGTAAACATCACTTTTCCGGTTTAAACACCACTTCTTTGGTTTAAACACCACTTTCCTGGTTTAAACACCACCTTAATTGCTCATTGGTTTAAACACCACATTTTCTCCTATTTAATTTAAACATCACATTTATTACCTCTTTGGTTTAAACACAACTTTCTTCTCTCTTTTGGTTTAAACACCACTTTTATCTCTTCTTTGGTTTAAACACCATTTTTATCATTTATCTAGTGTTAACACCAATTTTATTTCTTCTCTAATTTAAACACTGCTACCTAGTTTAAACACCACTTTTATCTCTCCTTTAGTTTAAACACCACTTTCACCACTCTCTTGATTTAAACACCGTCCATTTGGTTTAAACACCACTCTTATTACTTCTTTGGTTTAAACATCACTTTTATTTCTGTTTGGTTTAAACACCATTTTCATCTCCTGTTCAATTTAAACACCACTTTTATCACTTCTAAACACCTTTATTCATACTCTTGGTTTAAACACCACTTTTATTTTCCTTTTTAGTTCCACGAACTACGTAGCTCTGATTTTTTCATTGTACCATCAGGATAGTAGGCACGAGGGCCCCAATCCTCCGCGAGCACACTAATTTAAACCTTTTTTCCCCTTTCACAAGTAATCTTTATATAGTAACACCCATTCACCCAGAAAACAAGTAAAACGGTTCCCGTTAAGTACACCAAATGTGAGGGATGCTAATATCTTTCCCTCGCATAACCGACTCCCTTACTCATTTCTCTTTCCTTTGGATTTTATCGATATTTTTCCTTTCTTTTTAGAATAAATAAAGTTTGATGGCGACTATGTTGTATCATCGAGCGTGCGATGCGCTAGGGTATTTTTCGCGACATGCCAAGTAAAGCCAAAGGAGAAAGGACCATGATGGAAAGTTGTTGGGAGCTTCAGGCTAAGGTTCACTACGATTTCCATGTCCCCGCCGCGACCCTAGTTGCCGCAAAAGCGACAGTGGTTTCCGAGGTGGCAGTTGTTATGGACATGCTGAGAGGTGTCTTCATAAAGTCGATGTTGAGTGGTGTGCATGGAAGCATAAGAAGCGATGCTTTTCATTTTAGCCATATCGACTTCTTCCAAAATGAGCACGGAACAAGCCTGATAGAATGCATGAATGTGGTTTCTTTGGCAAATAAAGATGGCAACATTAGGGTAAGTTTCTAGAATACCAGATATCAGTTGAAGAACCAGACGGTGATTGTTGATGCAAGAGCCGACATTCCTCAATTGGTCAGAGAGCATCTTAAGATGATAACAGTAAGCAGAGCCATTATAAAAATTCTTCATGTGAGTCTTAGAGAATTCTTGCTCAAGGGCGACATCAAGAGTATTCAAATTGTCTTGAAAATTTTCAGCCAAACTATTCCAAGCTGCCATAGCAGTGGTGTCTGGTTCCAAGATAGGGGTCAGTGGGTTAGTGGAAATTGTGGAATATATTCATTGAAGGAAGGTATAGTTAAAGGTGGTCAAATGTTCATACTCGACACTAGAGGTATATGTCGGTGATGTCTTGTCCTTAGAGGGTATAATAAGATGTAGAACCTGATGAGAGCGGGCATAGATGCGGAAAAGCTCAGCCTAAGTGCCACATTGGTCTTTCTCCATCTCAAGAACAATAGAAATATGATTCTTAGTATTTGAAATAGTGAGGGTAGGATAAAACTCTGGTTTGGAAATTGGCGATGAGGAAATGGAGTGTGTCACCTTGCTGAAATCATGACTAAAAGAAGTGGTGTTTCTGTTATTGGGGTAATTGCCACTGCGATCAGACTCAGGCATTGCGTGAGAAAAGGGAGTGCACGGACAAAGGATGCAGGAGCGAAGAAATGAATGACGACGCAAATAAGATTGACGTGTGTGATGTTATCAGCCTGAAGAGGGTGATCATGTTGTTTTGTGTGCGGTGGCGTATGAGAAAACGTGACAACAGGCTAGGCGGCGCTCGGGGGCGATAAGCTGGGCGACACGATGGGGGAAGGGTGCGGAGACTGTAAGCTGGATGGTGCGATGGAAAGAGGTGTGCATCTCTGTTTTACGTGTGGGGGCTTGAGAAAGAGAAAAAGATATGGACTGATTATAGTCATACCATATAAAATAATGAAATGTTTGTGTTTTCTCATTTATCTTTATATATATATATATATATATATATATATATATATATATATATATATATATATATATATATATATATATATATATATATATATATATATATATATATATATATATATATATATATATATATATATATATATATATATATATATATATATATATATATATATATATATATATATATATATATATATATATATATATATATATATATATATATATATATATATATATATATATATATATATATATATATATATATATATATATATATATATATATATATATATATATATATATATATATATATATATATATATATATATATATATATATATATATATATATATATATATATATATATATATATATATATATATATATATATATATATATATATATATATATATATATATATATATATATATATATATATATATATATATATATATATATATATATATATATATATATATATATATATATATATATATATATATATATATATATATATATATATATATATATATATATATATATATATATATATATATATATATATATATATATATATATATATATATATATATATATATATATATATATATATATATATATATATATATATATATATATATATATATATATATATATATATATATATATATATATATATATATATATATATATATATATATATATATATATATATATATATATATATATATATATATATATATATATATATATATATATATATATATATATATATATATATATATATATATATATATATATATATATATATATATATATATATATATATAATCTTAAATCTATTATCTAATTATGATACATTATGACAAATTATGACACAAAATTTTATTATATCAATGTCCATATTAAATTTAGAATTTATAACTTTAACAAAATAAAAACAAAAAATTCAAATAAAATAGTGGTCCGCACCAAGTATCAAAAAGGGTGGGAGAAAAGTTTTTCTTATCCCATCAATTTTTCTAATTGCAGCACCTCATTTTCTAATTTTAAATTATATATAAAAGAGATTAATTACTATGTATTATTTGTGTAAACATTGTCAATTCATCACCATCATTCATTTATATTACTTTATAAATAATAGAAATAAAAGTCAAACTCTTTAAAACATTCAACGTCTATAATTAATCGAAGGTGTAAAATCATTTTACATTATCAGTTTTTTTAAAATTAAATTCTATATAAAATACTTGATTAAACTTTTGTAAAAAAAAATAGATATCACGTGATTTAAACTTTTGTAAATAAAAACTTCTGAATTTAAAAATATATCTACCAAATGTCAAATTCACATCCGCACACAACAATAAAATAAACTTTAGATTAATGAAAAAATAATTTTGCTGGGCATTCAATTTGCATCTAGTATATACACATTAGCAAATTGGATACTATAGAAACACACACTTTAGTGTTCACAAGTGCATTCTTCTTTCTTTTTCATTTCCATTGTTTAAGTGTTGTAGCATCTTTCTATCAGATGGAATTCTATCTTTTTATTTTCCTTGTGACTGACTAATGCAACAGAATCAATCCCACTGTCTACTAGCCGGACCCCGTCTAAAGCCAAAGCAAAAGTCTCTATGAATTTTGAAGTTATCCTGAATATGGTCAGTTTGAGGATCACCAAATGCATGTATACCTCAGTCCCTTGGTGGAAGACATGTTAAAGATGATTCATACTTTCAATGAAGACAACTAGAGTGTTGATCATCTAGTGAAGCTGCTACACCTCCATGTCAAATTTTCTTAGATATTACTGATAACATGACTGAGGAAGCTTTAATACAGATCAGTCTGATTTAGTGAATCAACATTAACTTATAATGATTACTTCATATGTTAAGTTGTTTTGTGACATTTTGGACATCATGACATGTTGTATGATGGTACATTTTACAATTTGTACCAACACATGACAAAATAATAATGGATCAAATATCTTCATATAAACAACAAAAGCCATCTACTACATCTAAGGATCAAACCATAATCTAATTCATTAAAGAGACACCAACTACATACTCATTTTTCAATACTACTTCAATCCAAAAAGTATAAATCCAATGTTACTTGAAGAAATTATTCGGCATTGTGGTCTCTTTCAAGAATATCACCTCGAAAACAAAGTTTAATCCTTCGTTTAAATCATCATCTAATTAAAAGTGTATAATGAGGTATTTGGTGCAAAATGTTCAATGTTCTATGACTAAACAAGGAAGAAAAATATAAACTATTGTCTCGATGTCTACACTTTTTTAGAACTATCAAAACATGCATTTTAAATATCATGAAAGAATAAATCAAAATATTTACAATGTATCCCAATTGGGGATGTTAGCAGAAGCTTCATTCACCATCTTTACCAGAGTCACCTGACAATTTTATAACAAGCAAAAACAAAGGCTAGTTAATAATGCATTATATCATGATTTTGCTTCAATTATAAAAGTAAGGGCCCTATAAAAGACTCGTTGGGAAAAAAAGTCGGTATCGCAAGAATGAGTTTGGCCTAATATAAGAGTTTATTATGGTATCAAAGATTATTGATTCGGGCCACCTACCAAGCGCAATAGCAATTGTGTGACAAAGTGTATTGGAAAAATAAAACAAGTTTTACATAGATTAAAATTTATATAAAGTGGCCCCTCTCACATTTACAAGCCGGTTTTGTAGGAATGAGTCAGATCTGTATAAAAACCGAAGACTAACACACTTCTCTATGCTGGAATAGCACAATGACATAAGGGATTAAGCTTAGGGGAAAATACCATAATGACATGAGGTATCAAGCTTAGCTAAAAATAATGGACAAGATGAAATGGAGCGACACTAAGAAGAAAGGGCTGAAAATGATAAGCATTAAAAGATGTCTGAAGAACACTTAAAATTGAAGGCTATTGATTTTTTTTATTTGATAAGTGGAGGCTATGGTGGTTAAAGCAACAAAAGTATGAAAGTAAGAACAAAGAGAAAGGTTTATATTACTTCAACCCAAAACTGCAGCATGAAAGAGATCTCTCAGTGGAAACAGTGTTATAATTTGACAGCCAAATACAATATAAATGACAATAATAACAATCATTTTTTGCTAAGTGTGATAAGCTATGTGGATAAAAAAATACTAGCATAATGTCCTGTCATGAATAAAATTTAATAACGGGTCATTGGACTTCTAATCTGGTTGCGGCCCCTCTACAAAACACTGCAATGTGCAGTGGCTGTGGGGGATCTAAGTCCGCTTCGTTTTGGACACTTCTATGTGATCTCCCCACACATGTTCAAACCACTTATGACAAAACATCACCATCTCTTTCCTAATAGGCGTCATTCCAACTTCTTTTCTAATGCTTTCATACCTGTTCCTATCATGTCTTGTGTGACCACAAATCCAACATACATTTTTATTCTTATCTTTATTGAACTAACTTACTTATTGCCTCTTTATCACGCAACATTTACTCTTGCATATCATTGGAAGTTATATTAATGTGGTAAAATTTCCTTTATGCTTGAATACTCTCTTTGATCCTATTTATAAGAAAAAAATTTACTTTTTAAATACATTGATAACTAATGTATCTGAACAATATATAGATCAGATACATAGTCTATTCAATAAATTTAAAAAGTATTTTTTTCTTATAAATAAGACCCGAGAGAGTACTTTTCTATCACAAATTACGTTAGAAGCATTCTTTGATTTTGCATTGGGCCGACCAATAGGCCCAAAAAGGCACAGAGGATCAATATTGGGAGAATGCAAAACAAGGCGAAGGGTGGATGGATTCTATGACTCGCATCACTCAGATCGGCTCATTCGCAAAACTCATCCTCATCATCCAGACAAGGGGTGTTCGCGGGCCGGTTTGATTTGGTTTTGAGAGAATCCGATGCCCAAACCGATCAAAAATATATGGATTGGTTTGGATTGGATTTTCACGTTTTTTAGATAAAGCCCAAATCGAACCAAACCGAGAAATAACGGGTTGGTTTGAGTTGAATTGATCGGATACATTAAAAACAAATATGCAAAAATATTTTTAAAAATTTTTGTTATTTACATCAACTAATTTTTTATAATAATATTAATTTTTTAATTTTTTTCATTTCTGCATATAGGTTGCAAAAATCACAATGTCGTTTCATTTTTCAACTTCTTAAAGTTGAATATCTTATACTATTTTTCATGAGAATGATCTAAACTATATGAATTAATATAGTTGGTTCGGGTAGACGGGCTCGCTGGTAGAATTTCGGAAATACGTTTCCCAAACCAATTAAAATCGGATTTCATTGGTTTGGTTCGGTTTTTGCCCGACTAAGAAAACGCCCGACCCAAATATCATGGTTTGATTTGGATTCAGTTTGGTTTGGATTTTCCCAAACCAAATACTATGGTTTGGTTTGGATTCCGGTTTGGTTCGGATTTGTCCGAACCAATGAACACTCCTAATCCAGACCCATCTGACAGTCATCCGCATCTTACGCTCACACTCACATTCAGTTGCCATCTAGTAACTCTTCTATTTAAAGGAGTTAACACGCCATTTCTTAGGTACGAACTCAATTTCCCAGTTGCACTACACTTCTCACTCTCTTATTGACTTGGATGTTGGAGTTATTGACTTAATTTTCCAGTTGCACTACACTTCTCACTCTCTTATTGACTTGGACGTTGAAGTGCTAACCTTGAAGGTCAGCCCCTCTCCACCGCATCAAAACTTTGAACCGCCGCAGTTTCACTCCAGTTCAACCTCTCCGATCATCATTTAATTCCAAAGCAGAACAGTTTTCATTCACCTTTCTCAAATATAGTGTTTTACATCTCACTCAATCTCTGTCTTAAACTATGAGATTTGTAATATGATTTGTTCTTCAATTTTATCTCTTAAATAGTATTATTTGCCTCTAATTTACATTTCATTTCATGTACTCCATTTTACTAATAATGCTAATTTACATTTCATGTCCATTTTACAAATTATACTTAACTGAAAGTGGGGTGCTTAATTAGCTAATTGTTATAACAAACAGATAATTTTTGTAGAACAAACCACATTTGCAAAAAGGCAATGCCTTGGGGTCAGTTTGATGAACACTGAGACACAGCAATGCAGAAAAGCTTCAGACAAATCCTTTAAAGGAGAGATAACACAGCTTTTTATCATGTGCGCTGTCTGAAGATTAATAACTAAGAAGCGCAGACACATACACCAGACACGACACACGTTCACACCAGTAAAAATTTGAAAAAATAAATAAATTGAACGTAATCACATGTATCGGTTTTGCCATAAACGGATTTGTTCAATAGTGTTGGTTTATAATCTCTTAGGTTTAATTTTATGTTACTTACATTTATGATTAATACCATCCAAATAAGATGAATTTCGTAAATAAACTAGCAAGCTGTAGACATACCACACTTTCAGGAACACCTGGAGGAGGTAAAGGCAAGTTTCTTGGTGGGGGTCTTTCTAAATGTGACCTTTTGTCAAATCGCCACTCGCCAATTTTACCGTAAGTCAATTCACCCTGAGTATTATGAAGCAATATTAAGAGTAGTACCAAAAGAGACACGTAACCTACACCATACCAAGTAGCTAGTGTATACAATAAAAGTTTGTATCTGCTAAAGCAAAGTTTCATGGCACAGAAGCTTTCGGGAGATCAGTTGTGTTCATTGAGGATAACCATAAGGAATATTCAAAGTAGCTAGTGTTTACAAGGAATGTTCAAAGACCATGATTTTGCAGTTCAAAGATTAGGAGAAATAATGTACCTTTAAACTGTAGTCACACCCATAAGTATAATGAATAATGAACCTATTGTAAGTTTCGAGATCCCACGGTGGCTGAAAGGTAACATACAAGAAAAGTAAAATCAGAGTTGGATATGAATAACATAAACAAAATACAACAGCAAGAGCTATATGTATACAATGTTATATCAAACCTGTAGCATGAAGTCTTTCCGTAGAATATGTTTCACATCATGCAGGGCAGATGCAACAGCATAAGCATACCTTGGTTCAAGAATACAGAACACCGCATCAGCATCAAAATATCAATAATATTTTAAGAAAATAAAGAATCTGCAGCATATGTTTGTTAATTGGCAAGCCATACATTTCTAACACCCAACCAAACTCTTTATCGGTCTCTGGATCCTCTTTCATATCCAATGAAACATTCATCCATGTGGGAGCAATTTTTGAAATCAAATCCTGAAAAAGAAAAAGTGCACCCCTCACTAAGTGAGCAAAAAGTATTTACATGCTCGGTCCTATCGAACCAACATATTCACAAGATTCAGGGTACAGTGAAATAGAAGTCTATATCGAATGTATTGGCATTAAGATCTTTCAACTTAACAAGCTATAATCATTGGCACATATACAGATATAAACACCAGACACGTCAATTATATGGACACATCGACACCTAATAATTTGAGAAAGTGTGATCATTAATCTCATGGCTTCCAATATGGACCGAGTTTGATTCTTTTTGACACTGCAATATGCACTGAGTTAAAAAGCACAAAATTCCAATATGCCATAAGGGTTAAAAATCTTCTAAAATTCTAGCAGGAATCAAGCACCTGTAACCATTAACAACCCTCGGCCTTTGTGTGTCGTGTCAATGCCTGACATTGGACATGTGCCTAACACTAGATACCCTTTAATATGAGGTGTCACTGCTACATAGATAACGGGTGCACCAGTAACCAATAGAATTAGTAACCCAGAACAATATTAAATACAGGGGATGTCTACTCTACCATCGAGAACAAGTATTGATTCAATTCAATTAAATAGAAATTTCCGTGAGATTCTACCTTTCTGATAATTACAGGAGAATTGCCAATCGGATCAATATTTGTAACCGGTCCCTTTTCCTCAGGGTAATATTTCCTTACTATTTTTTCGTTCTCCTCCGGCTTAATATAAAAAAATGGAAAAGCAGCTGGATGTGCTCCATATGCCAGATTGGGAAGAGGGCGTACAAATATGTGATCAGGTTCTGCCATTAAAATATATCTGCATCAAAAGCACAGAAACTAAGTGAACTTATACTATTGTCAAACAAATAAAAAGAAGATCACTTAGGATAAGAGATCTAACTCTTCCTCTATTTTGGCCGTTTGCAGCCACTGAACAAAAGCCCATGGTCTATTCAGAACGACATATCCCTGCAAAAATTAAGCAATGTGTCGGAAATTATATAAATTGTATTCACTGCTGAAAAAACAAAAAATCCAAACAGGTCATAAGCTATATTGATAAACTCTCCAAAATAGTTTCACAACTGTCTATATCAGTAGATAAACTCATATAAGCTAATCCAAACAGGTCATAGTTTTAACAGCAACTACAATACTATTTATTCAATATGCCAGAAAACAATACAGAAATAACGATAAAACATATAAGAGTATAACTGAAAGTCATAGTAACAAGCCTCACCCGGTCTAGACCTTTCGGAAGAGGATTAACAACAAAAGTAGGAATTTCATCCATCAAGTTGTCAGCCTTTCCAGAATGCAAAATTCTAGTGAATCCTCCCATCTCTGACCCGGGTAAACTCCTTTGTTTCTTATACCAGTAATACATGATGCGGCATTGCCATTTGCTGTACATAGCATCGGTAGCCGTTAGCGCAATATGAAACGGTACTTTAGATGTTTTTCGGTTCTTCACATGTTCAGGCATCTCGATAATAGGGTCAAAAAACAATCCACCATCCTCGGTAGCTACACTTTCTAACGATCCATAGTGGATTATCATTGTGACCAAATTGTATGTAGCAAAGGAAGAACCAAGAACCAAACATATTACAAGTAATGGTGAAGCTCGTCCCATGGTCTTCCAATCACAAGAGAGATATCAAAATATCATGTGCCTGAACCTTCCTCAGTTCTCAATAGAACAACAAACAAACACTCAGATCTGTGAAAAAACAAATTTCTCATTTTAATATAAGAACTATAAAAACCGATGAATATTCTTCTGTGCATCCAATAACCAAAACTAAAAGTTAAACATGTAATCAAAGTGCACAACACGAAAAACAGATTAGTTTTGCAACACTCTCCGTGTAAACCTTTTTACACCGTTAACCAATCACAAATTGCTTTTTGTATGAGGTAGATATGATTAAAACAGAATAGTCATTCCCGGATAGCGGCGCGGGGCCGCCGACACCAAAAGTAGGATAGCGGGATAGAGTGCAGCGGGATGACCGCTCTATTTGATCACTTTTTGGACAAACTACATATAGTAATAATTAAAGACAGATATTTAATGTAAAATTAAACAAATAACTCAACTCATAAAATATTCATAAATCAAAGCACACAAGCACACATGACTCTTGAAGTGCATAATCGACTGTGAAGGAAGGTTAAGGTTGAGTTTCAATTCAAACTTGATTGAAAACCCCAAAATTACCCCTAAAACGTCAAAAATTTGAAGGGGTAACTATGGTTTTTTAGAGAGGATAAGGATAGATGGCCAGAAACCGCTCTGCTCCACTATCCCTCTATTTACCCTATGGCGGTTGCTAAAGCTCTTCCCATAGCGGGTGGCTTCCACTCTGCTCCGCTATAGCGGGATAGCGCTGCTATTGACTACTCTAGATTAAAGTCGAATGCTTTAATGATCTAACGATTGTGATGGACTGAATATAAGAAATTTAAATTGTTAGTACATACAAATTAAATCCTAAGAAAGATAGAATCAAATTTTGAAATGAATCCATCAATTGAATTGTACCAAGATGCAATAACATTAACAACTAAAGTGCAATATGATTCTAATCAACTATTTCATCAAATTAAATACCTATAAAAAGTCAACCATTCATAGCATCAAACATAAACCATAAAATCAATTTATGATTCCTAGGGAGAAAATAGAGAGAAGAAGAATGAAACACAACACACACACACTAGTGAAGTAGATAAGAAAAAACCAAACTTTAAGATAAGAATCTTAATGAAACCGTGAAAATGAAGAAAATACACGTCAGTAAAAAAAAATTCACATCATGGTAAACACTGCAAAAAAAGAAAACATTTAATTAACACAATCATTATGCATAGAAATTAACAAACAAAAACACATGGGAACAAGATTCTCTATTTTGTTACAAATCGTGATTCCCATTTCCTTCATTTCCAATACTGTTATGAAGAAAAAAATTGAAACAACACAGCAAAGAGTAAAGAATGCATGATGAATTGAAGGGGAATAGATCAAATTACAGTAAGCAACAATGGAGGCTTCGAATAAAATAGGTCAACGCCAAATTGAAGGAAGTGAGAGGGTAATATGAAGAAATGGTGTGAAGGAAAAGACAAAAGACAGGTAGGAATGGAGATAAGAATGCAAAGTCAAAGAAATAGTTAGAGAGAGAGAGAGAGAGAGAGAGAGAGGAAGAGAGAGAAAGAGAACCGTTGCTTGTGATGGATCGGAGAGACGGAGAGTGAAGTGTGAGAGTTGTAATGTGTTTGTTCTCCGACGGCGATGACGACGGAGGTAACACGGCGGCGAGATCTTTTAACTTAATTATACTATTTCGCTAAGATGATTCTGTTATGTTGTAGGAGTGTTAATTAGGATCTAATTCATAGTAAAAAAAATAAAAATTGTCTAATTCCAAGAAATTACTTGTCCAAAATATTTTAATAAAATATTATTTTCATTCTTATTTACTATTATTATGAAAGTCATTTTTGTACTAAATATGGTCCATCTTGGTACCATTTTTGAGAGATCTAGATACGTTAATCGATAGATATTAAAATATTAAATAATTTATTGAGTTTTGAAACAAGATATAAATAGATTATGGGTGATGTTAATTGTGCTCTAAGGGCACAGGTTAAAAACTAAATATAAAAATATTTTTTTGAAATTTGTGTATTATTTTTTTCAAAAATTTATAATTAATTCTTTTATTACTTTTTTCAATACAGATTTTCTATTTATAGATTTTTTAACATGTGCCCTTAAAGCACAAGTTAACATTATCCAAAAACTACTTCAAATTTAATTTTTACTCTAAAACTATTCTATTCTAATTTCAAATTTAATTAATATTAACAAATTTAATTTTCTAAATTAATCTAATCTAATTCAAAATCTATTAATTAACTCAAATTCTTAATTAAAATTATAATTTCTAAAACTAATTAAATAACTAAAACTCTAACTTTAAACTCTATATTCTAATAAAAAAACTATTCCAAATTCTATATCTAAATTAACAATCTATTTTCTACTTAAAACAAAATCTAACTATTTCTATAAAAAAATTCTAAACTATTTAAAATAAAAAGATTAATTTTAAAGTTAAAATATAAGTTCTAGTTTCTAAAAAAAAACATATATTTCTAACAATCTAATATTCTATTCTAATTTCTAAAACTATTAAAATTCTAATAAAATCTATTTTTTTTAAATTCTATTTAATTAATAACTCTAATCCTAAATTTTAATTAATATTCTAATATAATTCATAATTAAAATTAATATTAAAAATATTATATTAACATATCATAAAAAAATATAATTATGAAACAAAAAATATTGATAAATAAATACAAAAACAAATGCCACGTGACATGCTCTTATTGGGCTAAAAAATGAAAATGTTTATTTTTGCTGAAAAATATGATACGCTGTATAAGCGAGGTAAATTAAAAGCAAAGTCGGGCAAATGAAAATTTTGAAAAAGGTAGGACAAATTTGGGGTATGACAGCTGGCTGTTGGCGCCTCTATTTGAATTTGAAATCTTGTGTTGTCTCGTTTTCATTTGTCCATGCGTATGACTCATCGCCACCTCATTTAATGAGGACAGCGTGGTGTTTGGTTTTGTCCAGACTTTGGTTTGGGCTCAAATTATTTTACTATCTGCACACCCACGTTTCTGGGCTCAAACGTGGTAACACATGGTTCAGTTCACTTGCTTTTTGCCTGTTACACCCCTCCTTGTTTTATTTTCTTTTTTATTTCATTTTATTTCTAGTTTCTATTTTATTTATTTAAAAATAGTTCTTTAATTCATAAAATTCCCAAAAAATATTTTCTTGACAGTTTGATATGTTATTTATTTTTTCCATATTTTTATTTTATTTTTCATTTTATTTTATCATTTTATTTGAATTTTACAAAGTCATAAGTTTTATGGTGTATACCCTATTTTGATCTTGACCATTTGCCTTCAATTTTAAATCCCCTATAACCATTGCTTCTCCCTCATTTAGGTGAGGTATTGAGGCATTTTTGAGGGTGAATTTGATTAGTCAATGATCATTTTTATGAGGTTTTGCTTTGACTTTTATTGACTCTCGATAAACCCTCGATAAGGTGGAGCACCCTTAACAATGGAATTGTTTGGTGATGCCTTGAGGTGAGTTTCATTTTGAAACTTTGGCTTCTGTTTTCCTTTGGTCTTAGCTACTTTGTGTAATTTATTTGGTATTTATTGAACAATCCTTCCATTTTTAATGAACCTTGCAAGTCAAGTCACTTTTGAAGGTGTTCATACAAGATAGCTTGACCTAGTTTCTTCGGGAAATGATTCCTAATGATCCCATATGCATCTTATGAGTGTTGTTACATGTTCATAACATGATCAAGGGGCTGGTTTTCCATTTGTTAGGTCATACATGTGTTTAACTTGCTTCACAAGCTACCTAGAAGTTAGGCATTTCCACTTTGTTTCTAAGTGTTGAATTGGTGATGAAACTTTGTTTCCACCACTTGCCATGACTTGGTTGATGTTTGTACTTTATTTTTAACTTTGATTTGGGTCATTTACATTGTGCTCCACTTCTGCCCTTTAGGGTTTGATCATCATTCAAGATGATTTGATTCATTTTTCATACTTTGAGTTTGCCTTGAATGATGTTTTGTTTCTTGCCTTGTTTTGCTTCTTTCTCTTACATGGTCAACTTGTGTGGTTTGGTTGAGATGCTTTGTATGTTTCTTGCTGCCCAAGCCTATTTCTCCCACCTCCCTTTTGATCATGGCTTTTTGGTCTTGCTTTGTGTTTAACTTTGGTTATAGTGATTGATGTTTGAA
This sequence comes from Lathyrus sativus, assembly GCA_963859935.3. Lineage (NCBI taxonomy): Eukaryota > Viridiplantae > Streptophyta > Magnoliopsida > Fabales > Fabaceae > Lathyrus > Lathyrus sativus. Next base: position 94,390,236 of record OZ012738.1, on the reverse strand, counting down.
TGGTTGTAGGAGTTGTAACTTCTCCCATTTCATCTCACTCTTTTGGACTTGTTTAAGTCCTTTCGTTTGAACCTTTTGCTTCATCTTTGTTGCATCTTTTGAGTCTTGCATTTCTTCTTTGCATCTTACATCTCATGTTTGCATTGCCTTTGACTTGTTTAAGTCAACTTCCTTTCATTTTTCATTTCATCTGTGAGTGAATTATCTGTTGCTTACTTGGCCTCTTACCTTGATCCCCTTAGGATTCCTAGTCCCTCTGTTTAAGATGCGAGTAGGAGAGACATTAGGTGTTCAATCCTTTGCATGACAATATTAGGATAGTTTCTTCCCTTTATCCTAACTTTAGAAGCATTGTGTATGATAACATTAGGGTCCAGTTTCCCCTTAGTCTGTGTCTTTCTCTTCTCATCTCCTAAACACTTCAAAACATCTAATAAAGGATAACATGTGTTGTACGCTACAAGCCTTAAGTACTTGCGAAATGATGGTTGGGGGACTCCTCTCAACTGTCTAGAGTGTTTAGCGTATGCCCTTTGGGCGATATGCGACGCATTCATTCACAAGTCATAGTCTTTAGTGCAACATGAGTTACAAACATAACTCAATTCACTTCTTGTTTAAAAAAACACAAAAACTAAAACATCAAACCTTTTTATCCTTCGGGATTAATTGAAAACCATTTTCAGAAAGAGTGTGTTAACTCTTGGTTCTACCGCAAACAGGTAACGCCTAAGTCTCCAATGGTCGAGCAGCAATACACCTAACTGTTAAAACGAAGGTTTAACCCTACTCAGTTAAAACACTTGAACCAATATGTGGTCGTGTCAGTACGGACTATGTTTGCTCTGATTTCTCATACCAGACGAGGATACGTAGGCACAAGACGACAATGTCTTGGCGAACAACCTCCCCCCATCACCCGTAGTTTTCTGAACTACGTTGACTCTGACTTTCCCATTGCACGAGGGAATACGTAGGCGTAGAGCCGCGATGCTTTATCGAGTCTCTTTTCTTTTTTCCTGTCCCTGTGAGCCTGTAGCTTAGATAATTTAACGCCCTTTTAGATAGACAACAAGCGTGGATCTCGTTGAGTACAACAGATGTGAGGGGTGCTCATACCTTCCCATTGCATAACCGACTCCAGAACTTAAGATTTGGTTGTGATGACCTGTCTTTTCCCTTTTTCGTAGGTTTTCTCTGATCGTTTCCTTTCCCTCTCTTTGGGATAAATAACGAACGGCGGCGACTCTTTTGTCCTTGCCGGCCCCTCTTCACAGCGATGCGACACATATACCACAAGGTGTTCTTTGACGCATTTATATTCTCTCGTGATCTGTTTAATCACTAGTCCAGAGTCGCCCCTTATTTCAACTCTCTTGGCACTCAGATCTTTAAGGATATTGAGGCCAGTGATTAAGGCTTCATATCCTACCTCATTATTGGAACATTTTTCATCGACCCTACACTTAAACTTAGTAGGAATATCGTGTTGGGATATTATCAAGATCCAAATACCTTATCCATTCTTATGATTTGACCCGTCGAAGTATAACTTCCAAGAATCAATGTCGACCATCCACAAAGTCGATTCGACTATCGCGTGGTCGACAATGAAGTATGCCACTATTTGACCTTTCATTGCCCTTAGAGGGACATATGTCAAGGAGAATTCAGTTAACGCTGGTGTCCACTTCCCAATTCGACTATGCATAATGGGTTTAGACAACATATGTCTAATAACATCAAAATGCGATAAAACGTAAGCCTCAACTGGTTTGATATATTGCTTTAATTTCATACAGGAAAAGTACAAGCATAGGCACAACTTTTCAATCATAGTGTACCTAGTTTCAGCATTTATTAACATTCGACTAAGGTAATAAATGGGTCTTTCAACGCCACAATCATCCTCTTGTGCTAACATGCTTCCTATGGTTGTGTCTGACGCAATAATGTACAACTTCATGCTCTTATTCATGCTAGGCGACAATAAAATGGGAGGCCTTGTGATGTATTCTTTGATGGTGTCGAAAGCCTCTTACTGCTTCTGTCCCTAGTGAAAATCACTTTCCTTCTTGGCCTTGAGCAATGGCGAGAGCACCTCCGTCTTGCCACTTAGATTTGATATAAACCTTCTCAAGAAGTTTATCTTCCCCAACAAAGACTGGAGTTGTTTCTTCGTTGAATGAAGCTTGAGATCCAAAATTTTCTTGGTCTTGTTTTGGTTGATCTCGATGCCTTTTTTGTGGACTACAAATCTTAGGAAGTCCCTGCATGTACACCAAAAGCACATTTTAGTGGATTCATTTTTAATCCATATTTTCTTATTCTTTCAAATGAACATCGAAGGTGGTCTAAGTGATCATTCTCCGATGAGGATTTTATGACAATGTCATCAATGTACACCTGCATGAAATTTTCAATAAAATCATGAAATATAGCCTTCATGGCCCTTTGATAAGTTGCCCTAGTGTTTTTTAAACCAAATGGCATTACAATCCATTCGTATGTTCCTAAGGCCCTAGGGCATCAGAATGCAGTTTTAAGAACATCATATTTGGCTATGAGAATTTGATTATAACCGGAGTACCCATCGAGCATACTCAAATATTCGAAACCTGCAACCGAATCAACCAGCATTTCTGCTACAAACATTGAATACTCATCTTTTGGGGTAGTGTTGTTCAGGTCCTTGAAATCTATACAGACTCGCAGAGTCCCATTCTTCTTGATAACATGCACTATATTCGCTATCCATTCGATGTACCTTGCAGTTCTGATGAGCCGGATTTTGAGCAGTCTCTTGATCTCCTGCTTATTTTTAAAGTGATCTCTAGAGAGAATCGTCGCAGTTGCTATTTTACAGCCCTTTTCCTGGCTGAACTGGCAGTTGGTGCTCCACTACACTCCAACTCAGCCCAGGAATTTTGCCATAATCCCAAACAAAGCAATATTTGTATTCTTTCAATACCTCAATCAACTTGGCCTTTATCTTCGACCCAATCTTAACACTCACATAAGTAGGTCTTTTTTTATCCTATCTCCTAAGTCAATCTCTTCGAGTGGGTCTTGCGTTTGCATTCTCAGCAGCTCACTGGATGGATCTTTCTCAAACCCCAAAGATTCATTATCATGGAGGCAATCAAACCTCCGGCTTTCTAAAGTTGTTGTTTAGCCTTGTCGGCCAGTTAACTGTGCATTGTTATCGGTTTCACTAGCCACGTTTTGTCATTTTTCTGCTTCTAGTGTTGACTTTCTCTTGTTTTCAGCCAAATAGGCTGAAATTCGAGTCAAGCTCTCTGACTCAGTGGTCATTTTCATCAACTGTTGGCCACCCTGTGGGTGGAAGTCCTTTTGTAGGCTTCATTTTTTTGTTAGCAGCATCCCAAATAAATCCATAATCAGGATCCAAATTTAGGACGTGACCCGTGTCGACAGACGTATAAGACCCTGATCCATCATCACAAGGTGCCATATTTGCTAGGTGTTGGTCAAAAGATTTCTTCGTACCCTCCGTCTATGAACACTTTGTTGACGGATACTCCATCGATCTTTTCTTTTATGAGTAGCAACTTTAAATGGTACACCATCTCAGGACCGACTCTTTCAAACATGGTCATTTGTTCTTCCACCACGCCATTGTTCATCACATAATAACATAGTGTCTTATCTTCCGTAGTCTCATCTGGCACAAAATCTTCTTCTGCTTCAGAGACTTCCGACACCCTATCATATTTTTCCAGTAGTATTGACACGATGCCGCATTTTACGACGAAATCCTCACCGTATGTCTCATCATTGGTTTCATCATACATGTCCTCATCGAAATCGCCTTTTGGGGATGAGGTATATTGCTCATTTGACTGGGGAGTGTACTCTGGTTCTTTCTCATCCGACTGGGGAGTGTGTCACACCCTCATTTTCATCCTAGCCCTTTATATCATACATTTATCATATCATCCATCATACCATGGTGCTTACCAAGCATGTGGATTTTCCAGGAAAGGACATGGAAGTTATATTTGTTTTAAGACAAGGATTGGATTGGTTAAATGGTCATTAATCCAATTATGATAAGAACTTGACTTAATCTGAGTCAATAAAGAAAGGTTGTTGTGTATTCTTGCCAGTTATTTCTATCACGGTCCTTGCTGAAGACAAGTTCATTATCTTAGGGTTTCCCTCAGTTGCTTGTATCACAGGTTTTGCTTTGTTGGTTTTATCAAGTCAAGGTGTGTCTTGCTTCTTAAGCTATGAATTAGGATCTCATCAATATATCAGATAGGATTTGTTATTTTCTTGAATGCGAGATTCAATTAGAGATTGAGATTCTTTGACTAAGGTGGCACATAGGATAAGTTTATGGGAGCATGTGCGTTACTGTTTCAATCACTTGTTACTTGTAAGTTTGACAAGTATTCATTGTGATGAAATATGCATTCAAGTTTGGCGTGAATTCAACATTTTCAAGAGATCAAGTAATATGATTCAAGGTATCGGTATATAGATTTCGTATGGTGTCAAGGATTTCAAGGATCGAAATAGGAAAGTTTATTCATGTGGATTTCTTCAAGGAGAATTTACTTGAAAAAAGTTAAGGAATTCAAATTCAATGTTCCTAATGCACAAGTATCACAAGGCACAATTTAAGATTTCTTCAACTAACATCTTTTCAAGATCCATTTTCAAATGGTGTTCAAGTTTACATGGCATGATCACAAAATGAGTTCAAGATACATGGATAATATCTTTTTGAATAAAGTTGCCTCAAAGCCTTTTCTTTTGAAATGGTCATTCATATTAGTTACTTGGAATTTAAGTTATTAGTTTATTCAAATACAAAAGGGATCAAAAGTTTCACAAAGAAAAATTTGAAAATAGAAAGACTACATCTCAAAATTCCTAGTTCTAATTTTGCAATGCCTAAAAGAAAAATTTCCTTCTTTCTTCACGCCAAATTCGCGTCCCCCATGCCTAACCTCTTTGACCAAAACTTCATGACTTCCTTCACCTTCAAGTATCTCTGTGCCACAGCCTGTTCACCTATAAAACAAAGATGCGGCCAATTTAAATAACTCGCATTACAAATCCAAACCATCACATTCAAACCATGTTCATTCAACATTAATATCATTTTCATATTCACTCACCCATATTCAAAACAATTGACCATATCATTACATAACATGTATTTTACCAAGTCCATTCCAAATCATAAATTCAAGTCCACACTACACCTTTCATAAAGTCATTTGTCAAAAAACATCGCATAATCCAATCCACACCAAAATTCAACATTTTACACTTTATCATAATTACACTCATACATTAAAACCAAATTTTATTGTATACCAAAAGTCCCCATATGAATAATTTCAGAAAGGATTGTCCAATTTCAAGTTATCAAATGGAAGGAATATCAAGAAAATATCAGCACATAACAAGAAATTCACACTAAGACAAGGTGCTGTAAAAAAGGATCATGATAGCTCACCACATTAAGTGTTCAATTTGAAAGAGACAGGCCTGTAAAAAACTCGACAGTAAAAGAGCAAAATGCAATAGAGTTACAACAGCAAGTACCACATACATTTTTCACTATTTTGGCAAAACAAATTATGAACTCAAGAAAGTGACAACAGACACTCCTAAAGTGAAGATTCTGCATCATTTTCAAACATCCAAAATCCTAATTCTCCAATACAAAAAGACATTTTTCATTCAACAAAAAAGGAAGAAATTGGATGAAAAAACAGGGCCTCCATAAAAAAATGATTTTAGCAATAGCAAAAAAAAACAGAAATAGCCACAAGATTTCAAACTCATCAGAAGAATCAAAACCAATACCATGAGAAACTCAGGGAAATAATCCAACCACTAAAAAAACTTAGTTTTAACAGAGAAAACTGAAAACCAAAAGAAACTGATTCGCTGAGAAAAGATAGCGTGAAGAACATACCTGAGGAGGAAACGATTCCGCTTTTTCGCAGATATGTTTGTTTAAAAAAAACACGTTGGAATTTGGTGTGGAGACGGCTGCTAGGTTATGTTCCAATGTCCTTTGCTTTGCTGACTAGAACCGGGTTGATCTGACCTGTCTCTTTCCACCAGTCCGCCCCAATTGTCTCCATGGGCCCATTTCCCTTTTGTGATGGCCCATTCCTTTTTAGAGTTGTTTGTTTTATTTTATTATAATATTAAAAAAAGAACAACACATAACATTAGATTTAGGACTAATAATTTAATCTTTAGTTTAGTAGTTTAATTTTTAGTTTTTTGCATTTAATTAGAGATTTTAATATTAGGATTTTTATGTTTGATTTTAGGGTTAGATATTTTGGTTAGTAGCCTTTAGTTTTTAGTATTGAAAAATGAACAAAAAATAAAAGTTAAAATACAAAAATTTTAGTTCTTAGGATTAAGTTTGAGGTTTGAGATTTTCGTGAAGAGTCCATTGGATTTCATGTGTGGCTTAAGCGTGACATTGAGTTGTTATTTGAGATTTGAGATCTTGAATCGCAAAGTGGCTACCGTTGCATCGCTTGTGATCTTTAGGACTTGTTTTTTACAATTCATTCTTTATTTCTCGCATAACATTTGTACTTTTTCATGTATCCCTCTCTCGTTTGGTGTACTTTATTATTTTGTTTTCCGTGGTTTCGCTAGTTAGAAGCCTTAAGAATTAAGACCAAAACCAAAAAGCATTCTTGATCCACTTATCAAGCCATACCCAAAACTTGTAAGTTGATTGTCTTGTGCATCACCACCAACCTTGTTCGCATCACTTCAAACTCTTTTCTCAATAAACTTGGAAGGTTGTAGAGTGGTTAGGCGAATGCCTTTTCCTATCCCGAGTGCTTAACATTACCTTTAGGGTTCACTGTCATAAAGTACTTACCATTCAAAATCAAAACATCTTTAATAAAAGAATAAGGTTCTCTTTGTGCTGAACTAAAGAGAGGGGATTGAGTGAAGACTTCTTTCTCTCCGAGTATTAGGATACTCACTTTAGAGTGCGCGGTCTTGATACTCGTCTTTCAATACGAAGACGCGACTATATTCGTCACACCATTTTCACAATAAATCTTTTGGGATAAAGAATTGGGTACTACCCGCAAGGGGTTACTATCCGAAGACTTATTTCACCCTTAAAACCAATTGTCAACAAATCAAATGTGGCATCTTTCCTTGATGGCGAAAACTATTTCTTTAAAAAAAAAAATAAGTTACATCCGTTCTATCGCAAATAGGTAACGCCTAAGACTCCACAAGCGAGCTATAATAAACCTAAATGCTAGAATGTGTACGTTCGTATCGTCTATAAAAAACACCAACAAACCGTAGTCCGAGCTACGGACGCTATGATTCTTCAATTATTTTAAGTGAAGATACATAGGTACAAGGGACCCAATCCTTGGAAAGCACACTTCCATCTTTTTATCCGTATTCCTCTGAACTACGTTAACTTTGACTTTCTCACACTTGTTGAGAATACGTAGACATAGGATTGTGAGGTCCTACCGAGTCTCCTTCCCTCTTTTCCACCTTCTCTTTTATCTCTATTCTTATTTCATACCCTTATCTATCCCCCTTAGAACACTCTTAGAAAGCAATATCCTTTAGCAAATACCCTTACACATAGACAAGCAAATGGTTCCCATCGAGTACGATGGATGTGACGGGTGCTAACACCTTCCCCTCGCATAACCGGCTTCCGAACCCTTTCTCTTGGTTGCGAGACCATCTTATCCATTTCCTTCTTGGGGTTTTCTCGATGTTTTCCTTTCCCTTTTTGGGATGAATAAAGTTTGATGGCGACTCTTTTGTTCTTCCACTTTCACTTCTCCGTCGTTGCATTTTTTCGAGTAGCGACAGAGTGTAATCTGGTTCTTTCTTGTTCTCGGCCCCAGATGTGTACTTCGAACTCTGGGTTGATACCACACCCTTCTCTCCTAAAGCTTGCACAGTTACTGCCGTAGTTTGATTCGTCACGATTTTCTCCTTCTCGATCCACCTTGCCTTTAGGTATTTCCTTTTCAGTCCAGAGGTTCCCACAAGCTTCAATTTTGAAGTCAAAGCCTCTTTGGAAGCCTTGTTATTTCATTGATACCGCCTCCACTGGGTCCTTGTCATATGATTCTTCCCTTTGTAGTTGGGGGAAACCACATAGCCTCTAGGTTCAGTCCTCTTGTCGAAGACCTTTGCCTCCTTCTCTAGACCCAACATCTTCCATTTTGGCCTCTTGCTCCCCTTCTGGCTCATGGGTGCCACCCACTCGTTCTTTGAAGTGTTTGATGGTGGCACAAAAGTTGTGGGTCGCGCCTGCTGGAACAACTTCCTGTATTCTTTGTTTTGACAAGGAGCATCATTCTGGTCGAACTCAAACCTTGGGATTGGTGGCTTACTATCTTGCAGTGCCACTTTCTTACCCACTTCATACTTCTTAGCAACCTTTTCATCAAAGACGGCGTTGCATCTCAAACATAACACAACCTTCGACTCGCTCACCCTGCATTGCTCTTGGAAATCCGCCAGACTTTCTCCAGCTTGAGGGTAAACTTCCTTGAGCTTCTCCCCAGGCTTCTTGTCAAGAAAATCAGTAGTCTCGACCATCATACATTCAAAAGCTTCAATTGTTAAGTGCTCGTTGAGACCCTCAGTAGTATCATCCATCATGTTGTCATACAACTCATAGTATAAGGCTTCTTCGACCTTTATAGGGTCTGTGTCAACTTGCATCTTTGGCCTTTCGCCAAATTGAAGTCGACCTTCCTTCAAAGCTTTCTGCACCAAATCCCTAAAAAGAACACATTAAAATGTCTTATGACCAAGGAAATTATGAAATTTACAAAATTCTCTTTTATTCTTTTGTTCTAAAGGGGGATCTTTTGCCTCAAGAGGGACGATAATTTGTCTATCTTTAACTAATAAATCAAATATTTTGTCGCACTTGGATACATCAAAAGTATACGTTTTCGTGACGTATTTATCTGTTTTTTTAGTTTCGACAAGATTTCTTCCATTTGATGGTTTTAATAAGTTACATGTGTATGGAGGCCCTGGCTTGAGTTCAACCATGTTAACCTCGCTTTCGCCGACGAGCTCCTCATTGTTAGAAAAGTATTCGTCAGCGGCCACGTATGAAACTTTCCCTTTCTTGTGGTATCCGTTAGCCTGGGTGTTTTCATTTTTTAAACGTTCGACCTGTCAGACCCTATCAGCTAGCTGTGCCATATCTCTAGGATATTGCATGTCTAAATTTTTCCTGATTGAATAGTTTAGGCCGCCAACCTCCATCTCGACTAGCTCATGTTCAGGGACTTGCGTGAAACACCGTGCTTTCAAAAGTCTAAACCTGTTAAGATATTGGTCAACCGACTCTGTGGCCTTTCATTTGACACTGGCTAACTCTTTTAGACTAATTTTTTATTGTCCCGTGTAAAACTGTTCATGAAACAACCTTTCTAATTGTGCCCAAGTATGGACAAACTGTGGGGGGTAACATGGTAAACCAAGTAAACACATTCTTTTTTAGGGAACTTGGGAAATACTTCATTTTCAAGTCCTCGTTGTTTGCTATGTCACCAGCTTCAGTTTGATATCTGGCAACATGTTTGACGATGGACTCTTTGGTCTCTCTGACAAGTTTGGTGAACCTTGGAACCTTCCATCCCCTAGGCAGCTCTGTTTGCAAAACAAAGTCTAGTAGTGGGGACGTATATATTGGCCGTCGAAGACCTGGGTTCACTCCATTGTGAACCATAACCCGTTCCACCATAGCTTCTAAGTTTGGTTCGCCAACCATGGCTTCGTGCCGAACCTGTCTGACCACATAGTCTGGGTCTTGGTTTCTATGAACTAAAACAACGGGAGACCTTTGGGCCACCCTAGGTGTGTGTTCCACCTTACAGGGTTGCACGTCAATTGTTTCGTCAAAGGATTCGTCTTGTCGAATTGGCGTCTCCGGTTAAGGTGGAGGCGACTGCCGACCTGAGGCCCTAGGAGTCCCTAAGAAATCACCTACCGATTGTCACACCCTCATTTTCACCTTTAGCCTTTATACCTTACATTCACCATATCATTCATCGTTCTATTACATATCGAGCATGTGGGTTCATAAGGTACGGATTGGGTCGATTTGTTATTTTTCATTTCAAATGAGATAACTTGTCTATCTTGGACTACATGGAGGAAAAGGTTCATCACCTAAGGTTTGATCTAAGTTGGAAAATCTATTCATCTAGATTTCTTCAGGGAGAAGTTACTTGAAAAAAAAATTAGGATATTCAAAATATATTCCTAATGAACATGAAATTCAAGGCCAAATTCAAGATTGTTTCATCCAATTTTGTTTCAAATTCTTGATCAAGTGGAGTCCAAATTTGCAAAGCATGAGTCAAGATCACAAGTCCATAATTCAAGACTTCATCCATTTCAAGTTTGATGGTTCTAGGGGAATCCATCATGAATTCATGAATTAGAGGCAAGAATATTACCAAGAGAAATTTTGATGACATTACAAGAATGTTATTTGTTGCAAGATTTCCAACTCTAAGTAATGTTTAGAAATTAATTTATTTCTAATATTCATTCAAGTCTCTAATCAAATTCATGTTATGGTAATGCCACACCAAGTCCACATTATGCTTACAAACATCCAAGAAATATGCAAGAATTAAATCAAGATTGGAATGTTTTCAGACCAAGATTATACATGTTTAATCATGGCAAAACAATCCCATGCAAGAGGTGACAAATTTCTTCATGTCACAAGATCACATGTCACAAGACAAAGGGAATAACATGTAACAATGCTTCTACATATCAGAATTTTCAAAATGATGTCAAAGGTGGTAGCATTGACCACAAGAGCTGTCCAAGCACAAGCCAACAAAATGGGTGCAAGGCACAATGTGCTGCAGAAAAAACAGCATAGGCAAAGTGCAACAGCAAAAATGCAGCATAGCTCTTGCATGGAAATGGAAAGAAAGAGAGTGACATGAGGAAATGTGGTAAGAGACACTACTCCATGAAAAATCTGATATGTGGGAAGAGGAGAAAACCCTAGAGGGAAGAGATAAGAAGGAGGGGGCTGTAAACAAAGATTCATTCACTCTACACACATCCAACATTCACACACATTGCAAAAACCAGAAAAATAGAGAGAGCAAGAGAAACCTTAAAAAACCAGAAAAAGAGAGTGACGTAGAAGCACAAGAGGACCATTGAGAAGCAGAACCTTCACAACATAGAGTGAAGAGTGGAGAACACCTTCAACAAAAATCAGTGGAGGACTTGCAAGAAAGATAGAAAGCTCTTGGGTATCCATTTCAAACCTTTCTCTCTTTACTTTTTGCTTTTATATTCATTTTACCTCCTCTTTTATATGTTGTTGTACTGAGTATATCATGTAAGATTCTAAGGGGACCAAAAAAACAACTTTTGAGAACCAATAGAAAGGAAAGAAAACCATAAAAGACAGCAAAAAAATAGCAAATATCACATTTTTCGCTTCAGGTCGCGGCGCGACCCATGTTTGCGGCGCGAACATGCCAAAATCAGAATGAAAACTTTCTCAGTTTGCTGCGCGAACACCCTTCGCGGCGTGAACTTGCAAAAATCAGAATGTTCACTTTTCTCAGTTCGCGGCGCGAACTGATCAGTTTTTTTTTTTTTGGACCCGTTTTTTTTTTTTTGCATGTCTCAATTTTTTTAGCCGACTAACTCCATATGTTTGTACGATTTTAGTGTGAATATTGCTTTTTGTCTTTGTTGACTTTTGATTCCATAACCATTTTCAAAAACAAACTCTCGATTTTATTGAGCCATTTTCGACCATGTAAGTCGGCCGCCTTGTGCTTCCGCCATCGACCTTGTTCGTATCACCTCAAATACTTTTACAAACAATAATCTTTGATCCAACATCAAGCGATCCTTTTTCTTATAAACAATCCAAAACACAATAAAATATACGATTAGAATTATGCACCATGAACTTTAAAGTGGTGGAGAAGGAATGAGAATGGAGTCCTCCTACACTCATTCCGAATGTTTTGAATACAAGGTGCTCGACTTGGTTATTCGAGACATTCATCTCTATCTAAAGTCTTTTGTATAATCCTAGTCAAGAATAAATTCTTCCCAAAGAAAAATATAAAAATGACATCAACTCATCAAACTATTTTTCGCCTTAGGGCATCAATCCGAAAACCCTTTTTCAAGGTATAAAATCAACCAACAAACAACTATTTCATAAGCCTCCGAACTACGGAGCTCTGATTCTTCACTTCTTTTAAGTGAGGATACGTAGGCACAAGGGCCACAATCCTTGGCGAGCATTAAAATAAATAAACCAATCCCTCTTTTCCTTAAGCAAGCAAACTCTTAATAAAAACACTCATTCACGCTAAACAACCTAGGAGGTTCCCATCGAGTACGATGGATGCGAGGGGGTGTTAACACCTTCCCCTTGCATAACCGACTCCCGAACCCTAAGACTTGGTTGCGATGACCATGCTCTTTTACCAAAGGTTTTATCGCTATTTCCCTTTCCCTCCTTGGGATAAATAAAATCTGGTGGCGACTCTGTGTCATTTTTCGCGTAGCGACAGCTGGCGACTATGCTGGGGACATTTTTCTAAGCGAGTCAAGCCTAACCTAGGTTGTTTTTGCGTGTTTGGGTTCTTTCCTTTTTGCTTGTTTATCGCTTTCCTTGTTTTTTTCAATTGTATCTCACCGTGTTTGGTTTCATTGGTTCTTGGTATGGATTGAAAACTTTGGTGGAAAACCTTGAGGGAAAGACTCTATACCCGAGTCTAGAGTGTTAAAATTGAGATAGGAGAGGTTGAGTAGTATGGGCTTCCGAGATGCTCATCTCGTGATAGTCGATACGAGAACCTCGCTTAGAGTAGATTCATTTGAGAATGATGAGAACCGTCAAGCTCTTGGTGTGTTTGATCAACGTTTTCTCAAGAATCCATTACTCTAAGGACCTTCTAGAACCCTAAACCTTTGGCCAACTAAGATTGATGGTCACGTAGTATGGGTCCTCGAGAAGCTCTTCTCGTGTGGATCGATACGAAGACCTCGTTCAGAAAAGACTTTCTTGATGGAGTTGTTGCCTGGCATTGACTGACATACGTAACAAACAGTCAAGAAAGTCCATGACTCTGAAATCCTTGTCGAGAACCCAATGTCGATGTGTCTTGTAGTATGGGCCCCTGAGAAGTTCTTCTCATGTGGGTCGATACGAGGACCTCACCCAAAAGAGATTCATGTGATGGAGTCATCCTCCGACATATTCATGTCATGTATGATGAACAGTCATGTGAATCCATGACTTTGGGATCCCTTTTATACCCTAGATCACACCTTGTGAGAACCTTTTCCATAAAGCAGACAGTATTGACCATATCCATACCACAGACTTATGAACCCATATGCTCGAATTCTGCATCCGTTCATACATACATACTTCATAAAAAAAACAAGGCTCTTAGTGTCTTGTTCTTGTTGCAGATATAAGCATTTTTTAGAAGCAGTCATGATGAATGTGAATTTAGGAACAATGAAGCTAAACAAGAAGACCGACAGAAAGAGCACTTTCACTTTCAAATACAAAGATCCTTCAATCGATAGTCTAAAAGCTCTAAGTGCCAAGATCACTCCCATCAAGCACAACAAATTTCACTCTTCTTATGGGAGAATTTTGGATCTGTTGACAGAGAGGGTGGAGTTTGAAGCCCTCACAACCTTGGCTCAGTACTATGACACGTCTTTCTGTTGTTTCACCTTCGCCGATTTTCAGATAGCTCCTACTTTGGAGGAATTTGAGAAGATTTTGAACCTCTACATCAAAGATCGCAATCCTTTTTCCAAACTCGAAGAAGAGTTCACTTTGAAGAAAGTGGCCTCTGCCTTAGGGATTCCCACATCAGATGTGATAGCCAATTGGGCACCCAAAGGAGCTAGGGGTTTCTCGAGGAAATTCTTGGAAGAACAAGCGTGGAAGTATGCCAAGGAAGAGAAATGGGAAATATGTGGTTCAATTCTAGCACTCTTAGTCTATGGAATTGTGATGTTTCCAAATGGGGAAAATTTTGTGGACCAAGTAGCTGTGGAAATCTTCTTGACCAAGAACCCTGTGCCTTTCCTCTTAGGTGACTTCTACCACACACTCCATACAAGACATACAAAAGGAGGTGGAATGTTCCTTTGTTGCGCCCCACTCCTGCATAAGTGGCTAAGGACCCACATGCCCGAAAAAGGTCCTTTTGTTTCCAAGGAACTCTCATGGCCTCAAAGATTCGCTTCATTCACCGCTAGTTCCATCTCATGGTACAAGAGGGAATAGGAAACCAAAGATATTATCTTTTCTTGTGGAGAATTTCCCAACGTGCCTCTTGTGGGGACGCGAGGTTGCATCAATTACAACCCGGTGTTACTCAAGAGACAGTTTGGACACTCCATGGATGGCCCTCCTAAGGAAGAAGATTTGGTGCCATTCCTTGTCAATACGGCCGATCCAAGTGATTCGTCTGTATGAAGAGCAACAAGAGCATGGGTAAACATCCAAAGAAGCAATCCAGACAATGGGCGGAAGAACATCCTTGCTCGTGAACCTTATGTCAAATGGGTGAAAGAGAGAGTGAAAGAGGTCAAATTACCTTTTATCTTTGATGCATCTGTTTTCCCATCTCATCCTGAACCCGAGCTTATCTTACCCGAAGATATGGAGAAACTTAAGGCTAAGATCCAAGAACTTGAAGATGAGAACACTCAGCTTCGAATTCGACTCAACGAGACTAAGCAGAAAAGCGAAGCTTGGGAAGACAAAAGCAAAGAGTTGAAAGAAAAGTTCGAGGATAGCAAGAAAAGGGCTAGGGAAGAGAAAGGAAAGAAAGAATGGGTCGGTGGAGCTCTCAAAAATGCCAACGCCGACTTGGATCACCAAAATGAAAAATTGGACCAAGTGTGGCGAAAGGTCAGAGACTTAGAAAATGATGTGAGAATAGTCGCCCAGATGAAGAAAGATGAAAGGGAAAACTTTGAAGCTCAGATTCACAAGTTGAAAGGCATTATGAAAGGCTGCGAAGATCAATTAGCTCGTGAGCTATTGGAAAAGGAGAATGCGCAGCGAGACTTCGTGCAAGCAGAGTACCAGTTGGGTAGAGCTATCGAAGAAATCCGAAGACTGAAAGATGGAATATATGATGAACTATATCTAGAGTTGAAGGACAGCTGCCACTATTGTGAAGAAAGTTGTCGTCAGGCAGAAGCTGCGGTACTTCAGAGAGATGACGTCATCCATGATCTCCAAATTCTCTATGAGGAGTGGAAGGACAAATTCATAAACTTGGCGGGATTCTCCAACTTTGTGCTTCAGCAGATCCCTGAAAGATTGAAGGTAGCCGATCAAGTGATGACTCCTGAAAACACTCTTGTCCCTGTGTTCGACTTTGTGAAGTTTTGCAAGGAAACAATGGGGGAACTTGTTACAGATTTAGAGGCTGTTCGCAGAGCCCAAGGAGTCACATTTAGAGTCGATTTGTAATTTGCTTAAGAAGTGTATCTTTTGTATTTTGTATTTGAACTTGGCTTCGAGCCTTAATGAAATGAGAGTTTGTTCTATTATGTCTCTTCTGATTAATTGCAATGGAAAATGTTTATATTCTCAACAATAACTAACAAGGTTACTAAGAGCTTTGCGCATAACATTATTCATATGCATTCCATACCACCATGTCGCATTTCATAAAAACAAAACCAAAAACTTACAAAAACTTGACCTCCATTCGCAGTAAACAAGCTGACTTCCCAACATCCCTACTACACTCGTGGCAAGCAAAGGTTACTAATGGATGAAATTGAGCAAACTCAAGCCGCTTTCAGAGACGAGATGACCCACATGAAGACTCAGATGGGCCAGTTGATGGAAGTCATCCAGGCTATGGCTAAAGGACAAGAAGAGTTGAAGCAAGCTATGGAGAGAAACGCTGCCAACACTCCAGTCCCTACTACTGTAGGCTCAACTCCCACTCCTGACAATGTCATTCCTACTCCTACAAATGCAATCCCCGTTCCTGGTGGCACGATCCCTACTCCTGCTGGCGCAGGTGAAATCCCTATTCCTCGTAGTGGTATGACTACCCCTCAAATCCACTTTGACGATCACGAAGGTTTCTACAACTCTCACAATGACTTGGCTGCAGACGGTTCTGGAGCACCAACTACTGACTTGGAAAAGAAGGTACTCGCCTTGCAAGAGACGGTCAAAGGACTACAAGGCCCAAGCACTTTTGGGTTAGAGGCTGCGGATATGTGTTTGGTACCCAGTGTTAAGATTCCGCTCAAGTTCAAAGTCCCCGACTTTGAAAAATACAAAGGGACAAGTTGTCCCCGAACTCACATCCGATCTTATTGTAGGAAGATGGCTGCCTACTCTGATGATGAAAAAATACTAATGCATTTCTTTCAAGATAGCCTCAGTGGAGCTTCCCTTGAATGGTACATGCAGTTAGAAGGTACACACATCAAGACTTGGAAAGAGTTAGCCGAGGCATTTCTAAAACACTACCAATACAACTCTGATATGGTGCCTAATCGCACACAACTCTAAGGCTTGACCTAGAAATCTGGTGAAGCATTCAAGGATTATGCTCAAAGGTGGAGGGACTTAGCTGCTAGAGTCCAGCCTCCTCTTCTTGAAAGAGAATTGACCGATATGTTCATGGGGACTCTTCAAGGTCCTTTCCTAGAACGTTTGGCGGGATGCACATCTACTGTATTCTCAGATTTAGTGATGGCTGGTGAGAGGATAGAGAATATGATAAAGATTGGAAAGATTCAAATTGCTGATGGAGCTTCTAAGAAGCCCTACCAAGGTTTTGCAAGGAAAAGGGAAGGCGAAACAAGCGCCGCTTTGATGGATAAGGGGAAGGCCAAAGCATACCAAGGCTCTTATCATCATGTGGCCGCTGTTACTCCAAATCAACCTCTCTCCATACCCGCAAGTCAACCGGCTGTTCAAGCTCCCTATCAACAACAACGTCAAAACTATTATCAAGGTCCGCCAAGATAAAGGAGACCTGAGAAAAAATTTGATCCTATTCCTACAACGTACGCTAGGTTGCTTCCGCTCTTGCTTAGAGGTTCATTGGTGCAGTTGAGAGAAATGAAGGCTCCCCCAGCTGTTCTACCTCCCAGCTATGATACAAATGCCCGTTGTGAATTCCATTCTGGAGCTCCCGGACATAACATTGAAAACTGCAAAACTTTGAAATACGTGGTACAAGATCTCATTGATTCAAAAGCTATCAATTTCACCAAGAACCCTCCCAACGTGACTAAAAATCCAATGTCGCACCATGCCACAAACATGGTTGAAGAATCTAAAGGAAAGAAGTTGGTATCAGAAGTTGATAAAATGAAGACCCCATTTGCTGTTGTTAAAGAACAATTGTTAATGAAGAAAATTGTCCCAGGATGTACCGAGGATTGCCAACACTGTTTGAAAGATCCCCAAAACTGTCATGAATTGAAGATGGGTATCCAAAATTTGTTAGATCAAGGTGTCATATTGATAGAACAGATGTCTAGTGCTGAAGAAGTGGCCACTCTTGATATTCCCTATGATCCAATGGAGTTTGCTTACAATGAAGAACTGTTGAACAATTTGTATGGTCAAAACCGTGTACCTTTGACAATTCCGTACGATGAAGATTGGTATCCTACCCAAGTTCCACTACAAATCCCGTATGATGTTACACCGCTGACAATTCCATGTGACCAGCCTCGTGCGCCCTTGGAAATCCCATGTGATTATGATTGGCATTCTGTTCAGACCCCATACAATCAAGTTCGTGAACCGTTGCAAATACCATATGACCAAGTAGAGATTCCATTGTCTCCACCATCACTTGCTCCATTAGTGATATCTACACCTGCTCCTTTCCCTTTTGAGAGCACCAAGGCTGTCCCTTGGAAATATGAGCCAACTGTTTACATTAATGGGCAGAAGGTGGAAGAGGATGCTGTGAAAGTTGATAATTCTGTAGAGAACATGGTTGGGACCGGTGGAATAACCAGAAGTGGGAGAATTTTTGCGCCCGTACCACCAGCAAACGGTACAAGTGAAAAGCAGCCAATGATTGAGCAGGGGAAGACTTCTACTCAAAAAAGGAGTTCCAATGAAGATGTCGAAGAATTCTTATGAATCATTTGAAAAAGCGATTACAAGGTGGTGGACCCGCTCAACCAAACACCTTCAAAGATTTCCATGTTGTCATTGCTAATGTGCTCTCCTGCCCATCAGGAGTCATTGATCAAGTTCTTGAAGACTGCTCATGTTCCTCAAGAAATATCCATTGTACAATTTGAAGGAGTGGTATCGAACATTTCCTCCGCACATATTCTGAGCTTTAATGAGGGAGAGTTGCCCCCGAGGGGAAGAACCATAATAAGGCTTTTCACATCTCCATTGAATATGTTGATGTTGTGTTATCGAGAGTATTGGTAGATACTGGGTGATAAAGGTGAGAAAATACTTAGAAGGGGGGGTTGAATAAGTATGACAAATAATCAAAGATTCAAACACAATTATTTTTATCCTGGTTCGTTGAACTCAACTACTCCAGTCCACCCTCTCAAGAGTGATTTGCCTTTCTCAGTCAAGGACTTAATCTACTATTTAATCAAGCAGATTACAATAGTAACACCTAAGAACAACTATTCTTAGTCTTCTCAAGAGCTACTGATCCCAACTGGATCCTCTTAAGGAAACCTTTTACAATCAATGTAAAACTATTACAAGAGTAAGAATGCTTCTAAAAAGCTATTATCACAACTGTGATATTTCTCTTAAGTTTAAGAACAATGTTACAACAAATAGAATATAAGAGCTTTTGAGAGATTAACTTTGATAAGTGATTTTTGCAAGAAATTCGTCTCATGAAGAAGATGGAGTGGACTTCTTTATATAGGCACTTAGATCCATGAAGTCTTCTCAACGTTGGAGGCTGTGCTGAAAAAGCCTGGTGCCTTTTGTCTTTACGTTGGAGGATGTGCTGAAAAAGCCTGGTGCCTTTTGTCTTCACGTTGCAGAAACTTTCCTTAGAATGGAATGCACAGATAAAACCTTTTTGTCTGTGTTCTTGTGTCTAGCATAAAAGAGGAAAAAGCTGTTGAGATATGCCAACAGACATATTCAAATCTTCTTCACTAAGTAAGTTCAGATATCAACATCAGAGTCTGGATCTTCATAATCTCCAGAGTAGAGATCTTATGGATCTTCAGAGTCTTGGGATGTTCTTCAGATTATGCTGAATCAGAGTATATGCAGCTTGTGTGCTTGAGCGTGTAGTTCTGTCAGAGCAGAGTCTTCTATATCAGATTCTCAATACTATGCAGCGCAGTATCTTCAGAGTCTTCTGATGATTAAGCTTCTGAAATCTAAGAGTCTTCTATTATTTAGAGGCTTCTGCTTCAGAATCTTCAGTAGACAACACTCAGATTCTTCTGGAGACAGCATTCAGATCTTCATTTAAGATGCTCTTGAACCTTTGAAGCCTTTCATAATATCATTGTTCAGATCCAAATTTGCTCTTTAAGAATATTTTCTTTAGTACCTGTAGCAAACAGTCTAGAATAAATTTAGAGTATATAATTCTTGAATACACAATTCATACGTGTTATCATCAAAACATAGAGATATTACTAAGAAACAATTTGTGTTCTTACAATCTCCCCCTTTTTGATGATGACAAAACATGATAAATTTTGTTCAATAAAAAGTATGAATTATAACTCCCCCTGAGATTAACAATCTCCCCCTGAAATGAATACTCTAATAGAAGAAAACACTTCCCTTTTTGATTAAGTATATTTCAGATTCAAAGCCTGATACAAGAGATTTGACTTTCAGAATCAAATCTTGATGCCAGATAATTATGACTTCCTTCAGTCAGAGCACCTGGTTATCATCTTGCTTGAATTATCTTTCAGAGTAAAGGTATCAGAGTAAGATATCAGAGTTGATTGAATACTCAAATTTGCTTTGGAAGATCAGGTTCTGGTTGGAGAAGTCTCAGGGTAACTTCAATGAATTATGTCAGATATATCAATGTAATCTAAAAGACTTAAATTCAAAGTAAGTTAATAAAATGTTTGAATTTCAGTTTTAGTAATTGCTTATAGGTTGAACAATCAGATTCTCTTTTTCTCCCCCTTTTTGTCATAATCAAAAAGATTTTTAAAGACATAAAGATACAGAAGAAAAGAAGCATATAGAAGCAAAAACATCAACTTTCATTTAAACAGATCAGAGTTCACAATCAAATAGAGTCACAAAAGAACAGATAGATGCCAAAAAGCATAACAAAATAATAAGAAAACAACAGAAGCAATAACATGTGCAAAAACATCAAATAAAACTAAGTCTGGCGTGAGGCAATAAGGGTCAGAAGCTCTGTCATTTTGGCAGTTGACTCTTCTTGCTTAAACATCCAGGTCTTGATCTCATCAGTTGTCTTCTCTTGCTTTACCATCCAATCTTTTATTTCCTTGACATCATTCACAAGCTCTGTGACCACATATGAAGAAGAAGCAGATGCAGTAGCAGCAGTGTTCTTGTCAGACTAGTTCTCTTCAGAAGCTTGTTCAACCAATTCAGATGCAGGAACCTCTGGAGGAGCAGCTTCTAGAAGCAACACAGGAGGAGGAGGAGGAATGTTCATCAGAGTTATCTTGATTAACTCAGCAAACTGAGTCTTTGCAAGCTTAGAACATTTAGCTCTAACTTTTAAAGCAGCTTTGTTGAACATCCAGATGAAACGTTTCCAAGAAGCATTTGAAACAGCCGGATCCAAATTTGATAAGCACACTTCCTTAACACGAGCATACTCAAAATCTATTTCCTTCTTGAATATTTCAAACATAGTATTAACACATGATCCTAGATCTGACTGTTCAGAGGGTTTAGGATTAGGAGTGTTAACATGAGTAGGTTCAGATGGTGTAGGTTCAGATGGTTGTTATTGAGGTGGTGTTGGTTGAGATGTTTGGGTGTCAGACTGAGGGAGTTCAGTTGGTTGAGGAATGGTTTGTGTTTCAGATAGATGGGTTTCAAATGGTTGAGGGATGGTTTGGGTTTCAGATAGATAAGTTTCAGATGGTTGAGGGATGGTTATCTGAGGTGGGGAGTTGGGAGGAGTATGAAACATAGAAATGTTAACGTGTTCCTTCATAGCAATGTTAGAACGAGCTTGTTTGAGAGACTCTGGTTCAAAATCAGATGATTCAAAATCAGATGATTCACAATCAGAAGATTTTTCTGAGTGAACAGATGTTGAAGAAATGGTAATGGATTGATTTAGGGGTTGGATATCCAGAATATCTTCAGAAAGATTTGAATCTTCTGGTGGAGCTGGTTGTTCAGAGTGTTCAGATTGAACAGTCTCTAGCTGGTTTGGTTATGAGATGATTATATCTGGTTGGGGAATTTTTGGTTGTGGATTTTCTGGTTGTGGAATTTTTGGTTGTGGAATTTTTGGTGAAGTAGGTTGAGGGGGTTCAGATGTAGTATGAGGTTGGGGGTCAGAGGTTGTTGGTATAGTAGATGGTTGTAAATGTACTGGGGGAGATGAAGGTGGTTCAGATGAAAGGTTTGCAGATGGTTGGGGTTTAGAAGTTCTATATATAAAGGTTGGAGATGGAAGGGGTGAATGAACAGCAGGGGTAAGATCAGATGTTAATACCTGATGAATAGTGTCTCTTATCTCTTCCAGAGTAGCATCTCTAGGATTGATTCTGACTTTCTTTACTCCTTTCTTCTTCTTCCTTGGAACTTCAGATTCTTTCCTTTTTTTCTGAACATAGCCTTCTTCAGCTTTTCTCTTACTACGCCTTTCCTTCATCAGATTGGGCAATTCTTCTCCTTGTTTCTGAACAAGGTTAGCAGGTAGAGGAATTCCATTCTTCAGACAATCTGCAATGTAAGCCCAGACAATACCTTTTGGTTCATCTGCGCTAAACATTGGAAAATCTTCTATTGGTATCCTTCTGCCATTGACCTCCTCAGAGTTTATCTTCCTTAGTTTACCATTCAGCTCTGAAATGATCTTCATTCTTTTCAGAGTAAGTCCGTTTATCTCAGATCCAATGATGTAGAACAGATCCTCTGTTATTTTTGCATCTGTCAGATGCTTCACCAACTGATTCTCTATAAGGATGTCTGAAATAAGTCTTCCCAGAGGTATCCAAGTTCTAACTTTCCCAGCTTTAGCTCTGACCTCTTCTCTAGTCTCTTTGACATGAGTCAGAAGATGACTGAAAATCAGATAGGGCAGACCCACCTTAATATTCTTGCTGATGCAGTACATGAAGTACAAATGCTCTGTACTCACATAGTCTGGTGAGTTGGATGACTTTCTGTGAAAGATTGTACTCATAAATATCTTCGCCCAGATCCTATAGATAGGTTTCAGATCTTTAACCTTGCTTGTTTGTGTTCCAGATACAATAATCTCTTCATACACCTTAGCCATATCAATACGTGCAGAGGCTAGCTTTGTAACACCATCAGATTCTTTATAACTAAACAGCTGCCTGATCAGTTTCTCAGTGATCACTATCTCCTTCCCAAGGACAGATGAGTGAATGAACTTAGGACCAACATGAGCGTGAATCCAGAACTCCTTCACAAGAGTTGGGTACACAAGACCCATCAGTCTATCAAAATACTTCTCCCAGCCTTGAGCTTTAATGGCAGTTGTTAGGTCAAACCCATTTTCTTCTATTGATTCAAGATCAATGAAACTCTTGCACAGAACCTCAAGATCCACAACTGGAGTAAATAGAGTGCGTACTGGTTTCTTGTACATTATATTTTTGTTGGAGATTTCAGCAGCTTTTGATGAAGAAGCCATTGATGAAGATGAAGATTTTGATTTGGGTTTAGGGTTTTGGTAGAGGTTGAAGAGTAAGCAAAAATGCATAAGTGTAGTGAGTGTGAAAACAGTGTGATAGGTGGTATTTATAGAAAACCAAAAAATCAAACATTGGGCACATCAATAGACACATACGCACGTTTACACATAGCATTTAATGAAAATAATCATTTCAATTTAAAGATATGACAAATGGGGGGAAATCCAAGAAAAATGAGATTTTCAAAGCAGTACCTCAAACGTCAATTCAGTAGAGCACTCCATCTTTTCAGATTCTGAGTGACACGTGTTTGCTTTTATGTGCATCTGATGTCTCTCAAGAAATGAAACATTTCCAACTTTCAGATCTTCTGAGTTTGTTAGTTCAGAGTTTCACACAAATAAATCAATCAAAGATAAATGAATAAATAATCAGATGAAATACTTCAGATCTTTAAACATTTTGCATCTGATAAGTTGCCTCTGATAAATATTACTCTAGACAAAAATCCATACAAATATTTTTCAGAATGAACTTAAACCTATCTTCAGCAAGGGGTTTTGTGAAAATATCAGCCCATTGATGATCTGTATCAACAAAAGCTAGATTTATTACACCCTTCTGAACATAGTCTCTGATGAAGTGATGTTTAATTTCTATATGTTTAGCCTTAGAGTGTAAGATTGCATTTTTTGACAAACATATAGCAGAAGTATTATCACAAAAGATAGAAAGATTACTCTCATAGATCTGATAGTCTTCTAGCTGACTCTTCATCCAGAGCATTTGCGTTCAACATCCAGCAGCAGCAATGTATTCTGCCTCTGTAGTTGATAGTGCAATAGTGGGTTACTTCTTGCTGTACCATGAGATCAGATGACTTCCAAGAAACTGACAGCTTCCAGAAGTGCTTTTACGTTCAACTCTGTCTCCAGCATAATCAGCATCACAGAATCCAACTAATGAAAATTCATCAGATCTTCTCTGTAGAGTTTCTGATCTACCTTCTTACTTACCTCTTCCTTACCAAGAGTGCTTGTAGGGTGCATTGGAGTCTTTGCCATCTTACTATCAACCATGTTGAACTTCTTCAGAAGCTCTTTAACATATTTGGTCTGATGTATGTAGGTGCTTTATGGAGTCTGGTTGACTTGGATTCCCAAAAAGAATCTCAATTCTCCCATCATGCTCATCTCAAACTCTGCCTGCATACATTTAGCAAACTCCTTTCCAAGCATAATATTTGTTGATCCAAAAATAATATCATCTACATATATTTGACAAATCAACAGATCTTTCTTAAGAGTTTTACAGAATAAAGTTGTATCCACTTTTCCTCTGATAAAATTTTTCTTCAGAAGGAAATTGCTCAACCTTTCATACCAAGCTCTGGGAGCTTGTTTTAAACCATAAAGAGATTTCTTTAGTTTAAAAACATGATCTGGAAAGTTTTCACTTTCAAAACCAAGAGGTTGGTGGACATATACTTCCTCTTCTATAATACCATTAAGAAAGGCACTTTTAACATTCGTCTGATATAGAGTGATGTTATTCTGTGCAGCAAAAGAAATAAGTAAACGTATAGACTCTAACATGGCAACAGGAGCATAAGTCTCTGTATAGTCAATTCCTTCTTGCTGACTGTAACCTTGAGCAACCAGCCTTGCCTTATTCCTTTCAACTTCTCCCTTTTCATTCAACTTATTCCTGAAGACCCATTTTGTTCCAATAATGTTGAATCCTTTAGGTCTAGGAACCAGATCCCAAACTTCATTTCTGGTGAATTGATTTAGCTCTTCTTGCATGGCAATAATCCATTCATTATCTTTTAGAGCCTCATCCATAGATGTTGGTTCAATTATTGACACTAAGCCAAACAATGAAGATTCAGATGTTCTGAGATAGGATCTTGTCCTGATTGGATCATCTTTCTTTTCAATAATCACATCTTCTGGGTGAGATGCCTTGATTCTGGAAGAAGATCCTCTGACATTTGATCTTTCAGAAATGTGTAAGTTGTCCAATTGAGAAGATAAGGGAATAGCATCTGGAGTTGCTTCAGATTCCTTCTCTTTAGCCTTTTCTGCCTCTGAGCCTTCAGAGTCTGTGAGAATCACTTCTCTATCTGCAGAACTTTCAAACTGCTTTGGCTTTTCAGAGCCAAGCTTATCATCAAATCTTACATGAATAGATTCTTCCATAATCTGTGTTTCAGTATTGAATACTCTGTAGCCTTTAGAGCGTTCAGAATAACCAAGCATGAAACACTTCTGTGCTTTGGAATCAAACTTGTTAAGATTCTCTTTAGTGTTAAGTATATAACAAGTACACCCAAAAGGATGAAAATAAGAAATGTTAGGCCTTCTGTTCTTCCACAGTTCATATGGAGTCTTCTCCAGAAGAGGTCTTACAGACACTCTGTTCTGAATGTAACAAGATGTGTTAATTGCTTCTGCCCAAAAGTGTTTTGCCAGATTTGTCTCGTTGATCATGGTTCTGGCCATTTCTTGTAGAGTTCTGTTTTTCCTCTCTACAAATCCATTTTGTTGTGGAGTTCTAGGACAGAAAAAATCATGAGCAATGCCATGTTCAGAAAAATATTTTTCAAAATGTTTATTTTCAAATTCGCCACCATGATCACTTCTGACTTTAATAATTTTAACATCTTTCTCATTCTGGACTTGTTTGCAGAAGTCAAAGAACACAGAATGTGACTCATCCTTGTGTTTTAAGAACTTTACCCATGTCCATTTACTATAGTCATCAACAATGACTAATCCATACTTCTTGCCTCTGATGGATGCAGTTTTCACTGGTCCAAACAGATCAATATGAAGTAATTCTAGTGGTTTGGAAGTAGAAACAACATTTTTTGATTTAAAAGATGATTTTGAAAACTTCCCTTTTTGGCATGCTTCACAAAGAGCATCTGAGGTGAACTTCAGATTAGGAAGTCCTCTGACAAGATTAAGTTTATTAATCTGAGATATACATCTCATATTAATATGGCCCAATCTTCTGTGCCAGACCCATTGTTCTTCATTAACAGACAAGAGGCGTTTAACATTCTGAACTTTAAGTTCTGAAAGATTTATTTTATAAATGTTGTTTTTCCTCTTACCACTAAATAGGATAGAGCCATCCTTTTGACTAATAGCTTTACAACATTTTTGATTAAAGGTAATATCATAACCATTGTCACTTAATTGACTTATGGACAATAAGTTATGCTTTAAGCCTTCAACAAGTAAAACATTAGTTATAGAGGGAAGTTTACCATTTCCAATAGTGCCAGATCCAATGATCTTGCCTTTCTGGTTCTCTCCAAACTTCACGTCACCTCCAGATCTAAGTTCCAGGCTTTGGAACATAGACCTTTCTCCTGTCATGTGTCGTGAGCATCCAGAGTCCAGGTACCATGACTGGCGTCCTGACCTTGCTGCTGAGAACATCTGCAACAGGGATTATTTTGCTCTTAGGTACCCAGATCTTCTTGGGTCCTTTAGGGTTAGTTGGTTTGTAGGTTTGTCTAAACTTCTGTTTTTCAACATAATGTTTATTCTGACTTGCCTTGGGTTTAAACACATAAGTATTCTTCTCAGAGCTTATGTGTTTAATGTCATTTAAGTGACCAAACTTAAATTGAGAGTACAAAGGTGTCTTCTTGATGAAGAGTTTGTCAACAGATTTTGGATTACTTCCAGAGGAAGATTCATATCCAATACCTCTTCTGTTGTTCCCACTAACACCATAGATCATAGAAGCCATCTTGCTTCTGTCTATGCTTTTAGTAAGGAATCTCTGAAAGCTAGAGTCATATTTTTCTAAAATGTTTTCACATGACTTAGTCTCAGATTCAGATTCTTGTTGAGCTATTTCAAAGTCATTTTTGATTTTCAGATTAATTTCTTTTTGCTCAACAAGTTCTGTCTTCAGAAGATCAATCTCAGATTCAAGACTGCTTTTCAGCTTCTTGTATTTGAGCTTAATATTGTTATAACTTTTCAGAACTTCTGATAATACTTTGATAAGTTCTTCTTTAGTAAGTTTAGCCATTACCTCTTCAGCGTCAGAGTCAGATTCAGAATCAGATTCAGATCCTGAAGTTCCTTCCTCCTGATCTTCTATGTCTGCCATCAGTGCAACATTAGCACATTCTTCTTCTGATTCAGAAGATGATTCAGATTCATCTGAGTCATCCCATGTTGCCATCAGAACCTTCTTCTTTTTGTCAAACTTCTTCTTGGGTTTTTCTCTTTGAAGTTTGGGGCAATCATTCTTGTAATGCCCAGGTTCTTTGCACTCATAGCATACAACTTCTTTCTTGCCAGATCTTCTGTGCCCAGAAGATTCCTTTCTATGATCAGATTTTCTAAAGTTGTTGAACTTCTTTCCTTTGTGCTTCCAGAGTTTGTTGATCCTTCTGGACAGCATGGATAATTCATCTTCTTCTTCAGAAGAAGATTCTTCAGAGCTTTCTTCAATAACATGCAAAGCTTTAGCAGATTTATTAGATTTTAAAGCAATAGATTTACCTTTCTCTTTCTTTTGAGGTTCATCTTCCTCAAGCTCAATTTCATGGCTCCTCAGTGAGCTGATGAGTTCTTCTAAAGAGATCTTGTTCAGATCTTTAGCCATCTTCAAGGCAGTCACCATTGGTCTCCATCTGGTAGGTAGACTTCTGATGATTTTCTTTACATGATCTGATGTGGAGTATTGTCGCTACAGCGAAAATCGGCGCCGGCTGACAGAAGAGTCGCCACCGTGCGTTATTTATCCCAACGGAGGGAAAGGAAACGCTCGAAGTAAACCTCGCAAAAAAACGGGAAAGGCATGGTCGTCGCAACCAAAATTTGGATTCGGGAGTCGGTTACGCAAGGGGAAGGTATTAGCACCCCTCACGTCCGTCGTACTCGACGGGATCCACGCTTGCTTGGGTTGTCTAAAGGATGCAAAAACAATCTATCTACGGCTGCTAAATCTAAACGGAAGGGAATTGACTCGATAGAGCATCACACTCTATGCCTACGTATTCTCAAGAGAGAAAGTCAGAGTCAACGTAGTTCGGCGAACTACAGGGAATTGGGCTCGCCAAGACTTCGCGTCTTGTACCTACGTACTTCCACACGGCATGGAAGATCAAAGCTTACGTAGTTTAGGCTAACTACGGCTAGGCTGGGTGCTCTCACACAGGAGTGAGATATTAAACTGGTTTTAAAGGTACGGGAACCTATGGGAAACTACGGTCTGGTCTCAAATGCACTCGGGCAAGAGAAAAGGGATAACATCAGTAGTCAGCGGGATAGTCTCGATCGCACAGCAGCGAGAGAACAAAAATTAGTTGTTAGTGTGCTCGCTAGGATATCGCATCCTATGCCTACATATTCTCGTCTGGTACGAGAAATCAGAGCAGCTGTAGTTCGGCTACTTTCGGGACCACAGCTCAAATCTCGTTTTATTAATATTCTGAAAAATGGTTACAATGATGGAGAACTGAAAAATAAACTCCTAAAAACCCTATCCTATTCATCATGAAAAAATCAAATGGAAAATAGTCCCCTAACAAGTGGACCTTTGAAAAACTATCTCTAAAAGTGTAAAAAGTCCCCTAACAAATGGACTTCTAAAACTACCTCTAAAAGGTAAAATAAACTCTATGAAAAAAAGTCCTAAAAGAATTGAAGTGGAGCTGAATATTTTTATCTTCTTTTTCTCAATATTTCTTTTCTCTTTTCTTTTCCAAAATATTTTTTTTCTCAATCCTTTTCATTTTCACACTTTCTTTTTCACTATTCTTTTTCAAATATTCTTTTATTCATTTCTTTTTTTCAATATTCTTTTTCAAATATATTTTTTTTCACTCTTTTTCTTTTCCTCTTTTTCAATATTCTTTTTATTATTTTTTTCATATAAAATCTACACAAATGAAAATAAAGAAAATAATAAAAAAAAACAAAAAGGAAAAACAAGGGGGTGCAGCCAGCCCAACCCAGGGGTGAGGCAGCAAAAACAATTCTAAACTGGGCCCAACCCAAAGCACCAATTCAGAAAAAAAAAGGAACCCAAGGGGGGGGGGGGTAAATGAAAACGGAGGTGCAACTGGTAATTACGGATTGGGCTTGGCCCAAACAGACCAAACAAAAACGAAACCGAAGGGGTGAACACAAAAATGGGGGTGTGCATGGATCTGAAGGCTAATGGGCCCGACCCACTCCTTCTTCCTCTTTCCACTCTCATCTCTCCCTTTCTGAAACCCTAGACCCTTTCTTCTCCCTCTTTGCGCCGCCCACCTCACCTCCGCTCAACCTTCTTTCTCTCACCGTCCCTCCTATCTCCATTCATCATCATCACTCTCTCAATCTTCCTTCCCTTTCGCTTCACCTAACTCTTGTCCAAAGCTTGTAAACAGAAATGAATTACCACACAAACCCTACAAATTAACACAGTCGGGAAACAACTCCATCGTTGAAGGTCTCGAAGTTTGACGTTGCTGGAGATTTGGAAAACGATTACGGTGTGATGATAAAGGTTCAGATGGAGAGTTCTTGAAGGTTTTGCGTTGGATATCTATGGATCTTGTTCATGGAAGATGAAGATGCATGATGAAACACGGTCGATCTGGAAATCTCAGGAAGCTTCTGGAGAGATCTTGAACGCGATGGAGTATTCTTGAGGTCTTCGGTTGATGATTCTTCAGGGATCTTGACGAAGATGGTGAAGAAGTTTCTTGGAGTTGATGAATTGCTGGGAAGGTTGAAGGAGATCTGGAGATTGATGAATTGCTGGGAAGGTTGAAGGAGATCTGGAGATTGATGATGACGAACATTCTTGAGGAAGTTCTGGAAACGGTATGAACACTGAGAAGATCTTGATGAAGATCGTTGAATTTCTGGAGGATCAACGAAGAACATGTGAAGTTCTTGATGAAGATTGTTGCAGCTTTCTGGAAATATTGGTGAAGGATGATGAACGATGGAGGCTGATGAAGATCATGATGATTGTATGAAGAATCTGGAAAAAAAAAGATGAACGGATGAAGGTTCTATGAATTTTCCGGCGGAATTCAAGAGGTTTTCGGTGAGTTTTGAGTGGCTTGATTTCGCCGGTGAGTGCCTCCGGTGAGTTTGCATGCGGTTGATATGGTTATGCCACCTCAAGGGGTAACGTGGCGGGCATGCGGAGAGAGAGTGTGCATGAATGCCATGCAGAGGGTTACGTGTGAGTTCGGAGTGGAATGGAATTGTGATGTGGCCGTGTGAGAGTGAATGGGAAAAGTGAGGTGGTAGCCTTGGATTTGCACGCGTGGCGCCCTACTTATAGCGACACATGGCATGGAATTCTAGACAAAAACGGGACAAAATGGACTGAAAGATAAACTGGGCCTCCACCATGAAACTGGCCCAACGAAAATGGCATGACAAAACCCAAAAAACTGGATTAAAATGGACTAATTAACTAATCTGAATGGATTAAATGGACTTATTAACATGGTTAATGGAAAGATTAAACTCAATTAAAAACTGAAAACCTAATTAACTAATTAAAACCTGACTTACTCCAATTAATTTTAAATGACTCAATTAACTAAATGAAAACTCAATTAACTCTAATTAAAGTCTAACTAAATGATTAAAATCTAATTAAACCAAAAATGAAGCATTAACTATTAAATCTATACTAATCACTAGACTAATGGAAAACCTTTATACTAATAAAACTCTAATGATCTCTAATAATCTAAAAAAAACTCTAATAATTCTCTATTTAAAATTTTATTAAATTTCTATTAAATCTCTAATAAAACCTATATTACTTATTTAAAAGAAAATCTATTATTCTATTAAAACTATTAAAAAAACTATTAAAACCTATTAAAAACTCTATAAAATTCTAAAACTGATTTAAAGCTATTAAAAATATTAAAAAATCTATTAATATTCTATATTATTCTAAAATGATTAAAAAAAATCTATTAAAACCCTAATAATATCTAATAAAGTCCGGAAAATCCTAATAATTCCCAAAGGAACAAAAATAGTACAAAACCACAAATAACACTGCGAGAGCGTAACAAAATAGCCGGTAAAAATCAATGGACACCGAAGTATCTCTAAAAACAACAGCACGAGCTGAAAACACCGGGAATAGCACGACTTCCCAAAAATACGATTCTACCTATCTAAACTGATTAAAAAACACCTGAAACGCGAGACGAGGGCTGTGATCCCGATAAAATCAATACAACTGAAAAAATGCACTGTATGCGATATGCAGATGCGAATGCGGTCATGCATCGAAACATAGAGCCAGATACGGGACCCGGTTGGTCAAATTTTAGGGTGCAACAAGTATCCCTTGTCCAGAACTTTTAGACCAGTTGTGAGGATCTGAAATCTAGAAAACATAGTTTCTATATTTTCAGATTCTTCCATTTTGAACGCTTCATACTTTTGTATAAGCGCCAGAGCCTTGGTCTCCTTCACTTGAGAATTTCCCTCATGAGTCATTTTAAGTGACTCAAACATTCCATGAGCTGTTTCTCTGTTAGTAATCTTTTCATACTCAGTATGAGAGATTGCATTAAGCAATATTGTCCTAGCCTTATGGTAATTTTTGAAATCCTTCTTCTGGGCTTCTGTCATTGATTTTCTATCAATTTTCTTGCCATCCTCATTTGTAGGATGTTCATAGCCATCAATGACCAAGTCCCATAAATCAGCATCATAACCAAGGAAGAAACTTTCTATCCTGTCCTTCCAGTAATCAAATTTCTCTCCATCAAACATAGGAGGCTTTGTGCTGATTCTATCCCCTTCATATTTGTTACAATTGGATGTAGAAGCATCACCCATAATGATAAACAAATATATATCAAAGTAACTTTTCTCACTGGATCTTTACTGACACGGTTAAGTGGTAGCACACGCAGAACCGGAGCTCTGATGCCAATTGAAGGTGAGAAAATACTTAGAAGGGGGGTTGAATAAGTATGACAAATAATCAAAGATTCAAACACAGTTATTTTTATCCTGGTTCGTTGAACTCAACTACTCCAGTCCACCCTCTCAAGAGTGATTTGCCTTTCTCAGTCAAGGACTTAATCCACTATTTAATCAAGCAGATTACAATAGTAACACCTAAGAACAACTGTTCTTAGTCCTCTCAAGAACTACTGATCCCAACTGGATCCTCTTAAGGAAACCTTTTACAATCAATGTAAAACTATTACAAGATTAAGAATGCTTCTAAAAAGCTATTATCACAACTGTGATATTTCTCTTAAGTTTAATAACAATGTTACAGCAAATAGAATATAAGAGCTTTTGAGAGATTAGCTTTGATAAGTGATTTTTGCAAGAAATTCGTCTCATGAAGAAGATGGAGTGGACTTCTTTATATAGGCACTTAGATCCATGAAGTCTTCTCAATGTTGGAGGCTGTGCTGAAAAAGCCTGGTGCCTTTTGTCTTTACGTTGGAGGCTGTGCTGAAAAAGCCTGGTGCCTTTTGTCTTCACGTTGCAGAAACTTTCCTTAGAATGGAATACACAGATAAAACCTTTTTGTCTATGTTCTTGTGTCTAGCATAAAAGAGGAAAGAGCTGTTGAGATATGCCAACAGACATATTCAAATCTTCTTCACTAAGTAAGTTCAGCTATCAACATCAGAGTCTGGATCTTCAGAATCTCCAGAGTAGAGATCTTCTGGATCTTCAGAGTCTTGGGATGTTCTTCAGATTATGCTGAATCAGAGTATATGCAGCTTGTGTGCTTGAGCGTGTAGTTCTGTCAGAGCAGAGTCTTCAATATCATATTCTCAATACTATGCAGCGCAGTATCTTCAGAGTCTTCTGATGACTAAGCTTCTAAACTCTCAGAGTCGTCTATTCTTTAGAGGCTTCTGCTTCAGAATCTCCAGTAGACAACACTCAGATTCTTCTGGAGTCAACGTTCATATCTTCATTTAAGATGCTCTTGAACCTTTGAAGCCTTTCATAATATCATTGTTCATATCCAAATTTGCTCTTTAAGAATATTTTCTTTAGTACCTGTAGCAAACAGTCTAGAACAAATTTAGAGTATATAATTCTTGAATACACAATTCATAAGTGTTATCATCAAAACATAGAGATATTACTAAGAAACAATCTGTGTTCTTACAGGTCATCCTTAAATGTTTTACCAAAGAATTCATTGGCCAAGCTGACCATTGAAGGATTAATGACGAAACCCAGTTCAGTGATAGTGAAAGCTTTCGATGGGGCAAGAAGGACCGTGATAGGGGAAGTTGATCTCCCCATCAAAATAGGACCTCACACTTTCATTATCACATTCTATGTGATGGATATCTACCCGGCGTACAGTTGCCTACTAGGTCGTCCATGGATTCATGCGGCCGGTGCTGTAACGTCCACTCTTCACCAAAGGCTAAAGTTCATGGTCAATAACCAACTTGTCATCGTCGAGGGAGAGGAGGATATGCTAGTAAGCCATCTGTCTTCATTCCGTTATATTGAAGTGGGAGGGAAGTTCATGAGACCCCTTTTCAAGCGTTTGATGTGATAAGTGTAGAAACGATCCCTGCTAAGAAGGAGGAAAAGAAATCAGAAAAGGCAGGACCCCCCATGATTACTTGGAAGGACGCAAGGACCGTAATTGAGGCCGGTCACCCCGAAGGTTGGGGAAGAGTGTTGGAGCTACCCATCAACAAAAACAGAACTGGTTTGGGTTACCCAGGCAATCACAAAGATCAGCAACAGACAACCATTGACAAGGGCAAAAGGTTCATTTCTCCACTTGCCTTTGTTAGTGGTGGGCATATGGTGGATGATCAGGTGGCCGTTGTGGAAGCTGAAGATGATGCATTAAAGGAAGTCTGCATGGTGTACCCAAAGGCACCAAAACAACAACTCAACAATTGGACTGTTACAGAAATACCGGAGATCACCCTTGTCGAAGAGTAATTTTTCCTTGTTCTGCTTTCAAATCCTATGCTCTGCCCAAGGCATAAGGATTATTTTGTAGGGCCCCCATGTTTTCAAATAATGTTTATCATGAATGAAATTAACCTCTTTGCATTCAATTGTGTTCCCTGTCTTTCTTTTTTACTTTTTGCATAAATAAATGGCAATGTTTTCTTGCATGTTTCTTTTCCATCTCCTGAAAATAAAGCATAAAATCACCAATCATGCAAATCCACCCCGTATTCCATTGATAACGATACTGCTACGGTTCTATATGACTTTGATAATCCAATCTACCACGCCGACGAGGATTGTGAAGAAGATTGTGAACTCCCCGATGAGTTAGCCAGACTATTGAAGCAGGAATCAAAGATCATCCAGCCGCATCAAGAGTCATTGGAAGTTTTCAATCTTGGAACCGAAGAGGACTGGAAAGAGGTCAAGATAGGCGCTGCCCTAGAAGACGGTGTAAAGAGAAGACTGATCGAGCTCCTACGCGTGTATGCAGATGTGTTTGCCTGGTCATACCAAGACATGCCCGGATTGGATTCAGACATCGTGGTGCACAAATTGCCGCTCAAGGAAGATTGTCCGCCGGTAAAGCAGAAGATGAGACGAACTCGACCTGACATGGCCCTGAAGATTAAGGAGGAAGTACAAAAGCAGCGATGCCGGATTCTTGGCAGTATCAAAATACCCTAAATGGGTCACCAACATTGTACCTGTGCCTAAAAAAGGAGGTAAGGTGCGGATGTGCGTTGACTACAGAGACCTAAATAGAGTCAGCCCAAAAGATGATTTTCCACTGCCACACATTGATGTGTTAGTGGATAATACGACCCAATTCTCTGTCTTCTCTTTCATGGATGGTTTTTCCGGATACAACCAAATCAAAATGGCTCTAGAGGATATGAAGAAGACTACCTTCATTACCCCTTGGGGAACCTTCTGCTATAAGGTTATGCCATTTGGTCTGAAGAATGCTGGCGCGACATATCAACGAGCAATGGTAACTCTCTTTCATGACATGATACATAAAGAGATTGAATGCTATGTAGACGATATGATCGCAAAATCCCAAACTGAAGAGGAACATCTCATCCACTTGGAAAAGTTGCTTTCTAGGCTAAGAAAGTTCAGGCTAAGGCTCAATCCGAACAAATGTACCTTTGGGGTAAGATCTGGTAAATTACTAGGTTTTATCGTGAGCCAAAAAGGGATTGAAGTCGATCCTGACAAAGTAAAATCTATCCAAGATATGCCAGCTCCAAGAACCGAGAAGGAGGTTCGTGGTTTCTTAGGGAGATTAAACTACATTGCCAAATTCATATCTCACCTAACAGCCACCTGTGAGCCTATATTCAAGCTTCTTCGCAAAGATCAAGAAATCGTGTGGAATAAAAATTGCCAAAAAGCATTTGAGAAAATAAAAGAATATCTGCAAGAGCCATCGATTTTGATGCCTCCCGTGTCAGGAAGACCTCTCATCATGTACTTGACCGTTCTGGAAGGGTCCATGGGATGCGTGTCGGGGCAGCATGACGAAACAGGTAGAAAGGAGCATGCTATCTACTACCTAAGCAAAAAGTTTACTGACTGTGAAACGAGATACTCAGTGTTGGAGAAGACCTGTTGTGCACTCGCATGGGCTGCCAAGCGCTTAAGGCAGTATATGTTGACCCATACCACATTGCTGATATCAAAAATGGATCCAGTCAAGTACATCTTCGAGAAGCCTGCTCTCACCGGACGAGTAGCCCGTTGGCAAATGGTACTGACAGAATGTGACATCCAATACGTCTCGCAAAAAGCTATCAAAGGGAGTGTGTTATCTGACTACCTTGCCCACCAACCTGTGGAAGATTACCAGCCCATGCGTTTTGACTTCCCTGACGAAGACATCATGTTTGTCAGAGACTACGAAACACCAGGCCCAGACGAAGGACCCGAACCAGGATCGCGATGGATGCTCATGTTCGATGGTGCCGCAAATGCTCAAGGCAATGGGATAGGGGAAATCCTCACCTCTCCTATCGGTTTCCACATTCCGTTCACCGCAAGATTATGTTTCGAATGCACCAACAATATGGTAGAATATGAAGCATGTATCTTCGGGATTGAAGCCGCTATTGACCATAGAATCAAGATTCTGGAAGTGTATGGAGACTCAGCTCTAGTCATCAGCCAAGTCAGAGGCGACTGGGAAGCATGTGACAGCAAATTAGTGTCGTATCGGGATCACGTCTTAAAGTTGATCCCATACTTCGATGAGATTACTTTCAATCACATTCCTAGAGAAAGCAATCAATTGGCAGACGCTCTTGCCACGTTGTCATCCATGTTCAAAGTTAAATGGAAAAATGAGGCACCCTCTATCCGTATTGAATATCTTGATGAGCCTGCCCACTGTCTGGAAGAAGAGTTAGCAACCGATGATCAACCTTGGTTCTATGATATCAAAAGATATCTAGAAAAGAAAGAGTATCCAAAAAATGTTTCCATCACAGACAAGAAGTATTTAAGAAGGCTTTCGTCCAAATTCTTCTTAAGTGGAGATGTGCTTTACAAGCGAAACTATGACTCGGTCTTGCTCAGATGCGTGGATAGACACGAAGCTGACCGGATCATAAACGAAATCCATAAAGGTTCTTTTGGTACACATTCCAATGGACACACGATGGTCAAGAAGATTTTGAGAGCTGGTTATTACTGGTTGACAATGGAAACTGATTGCTATCGTCACGTGCAAACATGCCACAAATGCCAAATCTATGCAGATAGGATACATGTGCCGCCAGTTCCTCTGAATGTCTTGACATCGCCTTGGCCTTTCGCCATGTGGGGCATAGATGTGATCGGACGCATTGAGCCAACTGCTTCAAACGGTCATCGTTTCATCTTAGTGGCCATTGATTACTTTACTAAATGGGTGGAAGCCGCATCTTATGCCAATGTCACCAAACAAGTGGTCACTCGCTTCATCAAAAAGGAAATCATTTGTCGTTATGGGGTCCCAAACAAAATCATTACTGACAATGGTTCAAACCTCAATAACAAGATGATGAAGGAATTGTGTGAAAGTTTCAAGGTCGAGCACCACAATTCGTCACCGTATCGCCCGAAGATGAACGGCGCCGTTGAAGCAGCGAACAAAAATATCAAGAAGATTGTTCAGAAAATGGTGAAAACATATAAAGATTGGCATGAAATGCTACCAATCCTTTGCATGGCTATCGCACTTCAGTGCGCACTTCTACTGGGGCAACTCCATTTTCTCTTGTGTATGGCATGGATGCGGTACTCCCTGTTGAGGTAGAAGTCCCTTCCCTGAGAATTCTGACTGATGTCAAGCTTGACGAAGCAGAATGGGTGCAGGCGAGATTTGATCAACTTAATCTTATTGATGAAAAGCGCATGGCAGCCATATGCCATGGCCAGCTTTACCAAAAACGGTTGAAAGGGGCGTTTGACAAGAAAGTTCGCCCTCGAGATTTCAAAGTGGGAGACTTGGTATTGAGAAAGATTCTGCCAATCCACACAGACCCAAGGGGCAAATGGACACCTAACTATGAGGGTCCATATGTTGTAAAGAAGGTTTTCTCCGGAGGGTCCTTGATATTATCCAACATGGATGGTGAAGATCTGTCATCTCCTGTAAACGCAGACGCAGTCAAAAAATACTACGCTTGAAAGCAAATTCGGTGGACAATAAAATGAAAAGTCCAGGCAGAAGTTAGGGTTAAAATGAAAAATAACACCCGATAAGTTGAAAACCCTTAGGGGAAACTTAGGCAAAAAAAGGGTATCCCGGTAGACTGAAAACCCGAAAGGGTGGTCTAGGCAAAAGTTAGGGACCTAAAAAAGAAAAGACTGAGGTCTGCGAAAAGTCTGTGAGCTCATCATCAGAATAAAGAGAACTACACATGAGGAAGATCAATCCATCCACCTTCCTCAGAGGCAATGTACGAGAAGCTTCAAGGCCATAGGGATCATAGCAGAATCGGAACTCAATGGAAATCCGATCCTTTTTCACATTACCACTGTGCTTTTTATCAAATTTTTTGCAATTACCTCTTTTAGGAATTGTATCCTTATGTAAAATTACCCATTTATGGGTCACTTTATCATCAATAAAAATCTCTTTCATCAATTCGTGTGTCACATTTATTTTCTTCTATGTTTGCAAAAATTGGAATTTTCATTCTTAATAAATATTGCATTGAAAATTGTGGGATAACGATAATAATAACAAAAGAAAGCATAAAGTTGCTCTTCGACCTAGGTGTATAAAGGGTAGAAGCGATCTCTAGCAGGCGCAAGTGTACCCTAAGCATCGTCTGATCATAAAGTTCGTCGGGGACTTGAGCAAATCAGGGGCAACCTGACTGGCCAGCACAGCTTGTCTGATAAGACCATCTGGAGATGATCCAAATTTCGTCACGAGGATGGTGGGAAGTCAAACTCGACACCCCAAATCAAAGCCCAATCACTTGGCATAAATTATCACCCCTAACCTTCACGTTCTTACGTCCCTGAAATTTTTTGCATACATACTGCATCATTACATGTGCTTAGCCGGTCGTTCTCAAAGATACAAATTTCCTGTGGACATTCTAGTAGGATACTTTTGGAGTGTTTATCCATTCACTTACCTTTTGTAAGTTCTTTTGAGCCTTACATGAGATTGTCTTATCACCTTACCTTTCGTAAGGGATTTCATTGCCTTTTGCGTGAAATCTTTTCCCTTCGCTTCCCTTTTGTAAGCGTTTCTCGCTGTCTTTTACATGCGACAAAACTTTGTTTTGGGTATCTTCGACCTATTTGGACGCTTGATGCCTATGTGGGCAAGAACTGAATGGTCGCCATACTTAAGGAATATCATCTCCGTCGTTGTGCCTGTGAGATCAAATGATGTTCTAATACCCTATGAAATTTCCTCTACCTTTTGTAGGAGGATGGTTATTGCCCTCAACTTACTTTTTGTGAGTCTTTTCTAAATACCTGCCTTGCCTTTTGCAACAGATTCAACTTACCTTTAACAAGACCTCTCGTACCTTTTGTACAGGTTCTTGTCAGCTTACCTTTCGTAGGTATCCTGTCTACCTTTTGTAGAAGGAACATTTTCTCTTAACCTTTTGTTCAGGAATATTTTCTATTTTTCACAGAAGAAAATACGATCATCCTCTCCCGAGGGAGTTTCCTATCTACCTTTTGTAGAAGGAATATTTCTCCTAACCTTTTGTTCAGGAATCCTCTCTACCTTTTGTAGAAGGAACATTTTCTCCTAACCTTTTGTTCAGGAATCCTCTCTACCTTTTGTGGAAGGAACATTTTCTCCTAACCTTTTGTTCTGGAGTCCTTTCTGCCGTGACAGAAGGAAATGTGATCTCATTCTCCCAAGGGAGTCTCCTCTGCATAATGTAGAAGGAGTTATTTTGTCTCCAAACCGTTTGTTTTGGAGTCCTCTCTACCTTTTGTAGAAGGAATATTTCTCCTAACCTTTTGTTCTGGAGTCCTCTCTACCTTTTGTAGAAGGAATATTTTTCTCCTAACCTTTTGTTCGGGAGTCCTCCTTGCCTTTTGTAAGAGGAAAACCATTTTTCTAGAGTCCTTTCCCCCTTTCGTGGAAGGAATATCTCATAATCCCTCATTTTCCGAGTCCTCTCTACCTTACGCAAAAGGAATATCTCATTACGTTTATTTTTAGAATCCTCTCTACCTTTTGTAGAAGGAATATCTCGTAGTCTTTTTATTTCAGAGTCCTCTCTATCTTTCATAGAAGGAATATCTCACAGTCGTTTTATTTTAGAGTCCTCTCTACCTTTCGTAGAAGGAATATCTCATAATCCCTTATTTTTAGAGTCCTTTCTACCTTTTGTAGAAGGAGTATCTCACAGTCATTTATTTTCGAGTCCTCTCTATCTTTTGTAGAAGGAATATCTCCTAGCCAATTTTTGATTCCCTATTATGAGACAGCTCTTTGACTTTTTGCAGAAGGAGTTTTAGATAACTTGTTTGTAGTATAACTTATCCTCTTGGAATTCTACAGGAGTCCTCCTCTTCCGGATGGCAAAGCATTCATGTTCATTCCGCATTGCATCTCAAACATATCACCATACCCCCCTTAACCCTTGTTCGCTAACATACATATTCTTTAAATCATCTCATTGACTGTCTACTTTCACCCCACACCTCTCCAGTTGAAAATCTCGGGTATTCTAGTATTTAATTCTCTTCTACCATGAATGTCCGAGCACCTTTATCCTCCAGACATTCAGGTCCAAGAGGATTAAATAGGGGCAGCTGTCACACCCTTATTTTCACCTTTAGCCTTTATACCCTACATTCACCATATCATTCATCGTTCTATTACATATCGAGCACGTGGGTTCATAAGGTACAGATTGGGTCGATTTGTTATTTTTCATTTCAAATGAGATAACTTGTCTATCTTGGACTACATGGAGGAAAAGGTTCATTGTAACACCCCCTTTCTATACCCCCAAATTAATCAAATAAATCAATTAGGCGCTTAGAAAATTTATTTCATCAGAGTTTAATTAAAACATGGTATAAAAGAGGCGCATCACATTATCATGAAATTAAACACATACGATACCTGCTCAAAATAGATATGCAACAATGGGTAACCCACATCTCAATATTTAGAATAAAAGCGGAAACATCTAAATATTGAATCAATCACATTCATAAACGTATATACGACCATCAGTTAATTCATGCTTTACAACATATCCACAACAGATACATACACATATGTATCACAAAAGAATCAAACCAAAATAGCTTCAAAAGAGCCTAAAGCTTCCCAACTACCCAGATGTTACATATCAGAGCCATTGACCAAAAAGAATGAAGACATCGCTTCACAAAAAGAACCTCCAGCTTCCTACTCTGCAATGCCTCATAGAGCATTATAAAACAGCAGAAGGGTGAGAAACAATATCATAACAGTTAATGCATAAAATTGTATATATACATATACTCATAATTATACGAGTTATACTCAAATTATGTTCTCACCACATTAAGCATATACAATTAATCATGCTTCTAAACTTGCTCATAAACATTCACTATATGTTCCTCCAAACAATCATATATAACATACACAGTTATATTCATTCAACTAATGCATCATACACAGATGACTCATGCAACTCATAGAGACCGACACACGACTCTATGCAGATGCAAATGCGGTACCGACTCATTTCAACAGATTCTCTAAGGAATCGAGTATTCAGCAGATTCTCCACGGAATCAAGTACTCAGCAGATTCTCCATGGAATCAAATATTCATCAGATTCTCCACGGAATCGAATATTCAGCAGATTCTCCACGGAATCAAGTACTCAGCAGATTCTCCACGGAATCAAATACTCTTACCAATCCTCCAAGGGATTACATGTTATGACCGATTCTCCGAGGAATCACACAATGAAACCGATTCTCCAAGGAATCTAATGTAACCATCGTATCATACGAGGTTCTGCAAATCCTCCGAGGGATCAATCAACACACAAATGCATACTAAGATGCTTCACAATGCAAATCCTCCGAGGGATCATTCGACACAGAATGCATACTATGTTCATAAACATACTCATTACATTTATCACATACATCGCATATATCTATCATACATTCACATTATGCACCATTTCACACATGGTTTACACACATATTAGCCTATCAATGCGTTTCCATTCAATTCAAGCAAATACACAAGATTATCAAACGTTCAAGATTCACCATTGGCTCTACAATCTAGGATTCACGCCTTTCGACCACCCACAGCACGACATGTCAAAACAGTTCACACATCAATCATTCATATAGGCATTAATCATAATTAAATCAACCAAACATCATGCTATGAACAAAACAGCAAAACAAATAACACTGTCATGTTCGCCAACCTTCGCCTGGCGAAGCCACGCAGCGAATGCTCGCTGGCCTTCGCCTGGCGAACTTCCCAGCGAAGTCCACTGGG
Source organism: Lathyrus sativus (assembly GCA_963859935.3). Lineage (NCBI taxonomy): Eukaryota > Viridiplantae > Streptophyta > Magnoliopsida > Fabales > Fabaceae > Lathyrus > Lathyrus sativus. Next base: position 94,348,335 of record OZ012738.1, on the reverse strand, counting down.
AGTAATTCTGGAATTACTCGCTGAGGCTCGCTACACACTCGCCTGGCGAACCTTCACCAACTCACCTCGCCTGGCGAACTTGCCAGCGAATACAGGGTGTTAGCTTCTGACTTGCTTCGCTACAGCTCGCTGGGCTTCGCCTGGCGAAGCTTCGCTGCCATTCGCCTGGCGAGCCTGCGAAGACAGAACTTCCATGGCTGTCTCAAGAGCCCAAACTCCACAAAATCAACCGATTAAATTCAAACCAGTCTCAGTGGCACAACCTAACCATCACCCGACTAAACTACATCATCTAATCCGAGTTCTAACCGATTAAAACCTCATTCTACTCACAAAACCAACTTCTAAACTAAGTGGAAAAAGAGTAGAAACCCTACACAATCCAAACACATACACATACAATCATACACATTAAAGAGATGATAGAGTTTCACACCCTTACCGATCGATTGCAAGCTTTGGTGATGATCCCTTGATGATTCTAGGTTTTCCTCTCCACTTTCTCTTCTCTTTCTCTTCTCCTCTTTTCTTTCTCTTGTTTTTCTTCTTATGTTACTATCTTTCTTTCTTTTCCTCTCTTATTTTATTTCTATCTCTATTTCTTTCCTCTCAAATTCTTTCCAACACTTACCAATCAATTCTCACACTAAATTGCTAAATGTCTAAAATGCCCTTTTTACTCTAATTCCCCGAAAACTCTCCGAATCGGTAAAAATAGATAAAATAAGCAAACACCACATAATAATATATAATTTCTCAATTTAAAACAAACATCAATTAAATAAATTAAAAGACTCAACAATTAATGGGAATTCAGAATCGGGGCGTTACAACTCTCCCCCACTTTAGAAATTTTCGTCCTCGAAAATATTACCTTATTCAAACAACTCCGGATGCGACTCTCGCATCTTGCTCTCCAATTCCCAAGTCATGTTGCCTTCCGCGGCACCTCCCCAGGACACTTTCACAAGCGCAATATCCTTGCCTCTTAGTTTCTTAACTTCGCGGTCCAAAATACTAACCGGTAAAACTTCAACTGTAAGGTTATCTCTTACTTCAACTTCATCCATTGGGATAACATGTGACGGATCCGGAACATACTTCTGAAGTTGCGAGACATGGAATACATCATGCAAATTCGAAAGGTTCGGAGGCAACGCCACACGATAAGCCACAACACCAACTCGTGCGACAACCTGATACGGACCAATAAAACGAGAAGTCAACTTTCTCGACTTCAAAGCACGACCCACACCCGCAACCGGTGTAACTCTTAAAAATACATGGTCGCCCTCTAGAAACTCGAGATCCTTTCTCCTTTTATCATGATAACTTTTCTGTCTACTCTGAGAAGCTCTCATCTTTTCCCGAATAAATTTCACCTTTTCCGTCGTTTGCTGTACCATTTCCGGACCAACTACCGACTTTTCACCTGTCTCATGCCAACACAGAGGTGTTCGACATCTCCGACCATATAAAGCCTCAAATGGCGCCATACCAATACTCGAATGGAAACTGTTATTATAGGTGAACTCAATCAACGCTAAATAACCGTCCCACACACCACCTTGCTCAAGTACACAAGCGCGCAACAAGTCTTCTAACGATTGAATCGTCCTCTCGGTTTAACCATCTGTTTGCGGATGATATGCCGAACTCAATCTCAACTTAGAACCCAAGGCACCTTGCAAACTCTCCCAAAATCTTGAAGTAAATCTAGGATCTCTATCCGACACAATACTCTTAGGAACTCCATGAAGCTTCACAATAGTGCCAACATAAATCTCGGCCAACCTTTCCAAAGAATAAGTAATATCAATCGGAATAAAGTGAGCCGATTTAGTAAGCCTATCAACAATCACCCAAATAGCATTATGTCCTCTTTGCGTATTCGGCAATCCCGTAACAAAATCCATCGATATACTATCCCATTTCCATTCCGGAATATCCAACGGTTGCATCAATCCACTAGGCTTCTGATGCTCCACCTTAGACTTCTGGCAAGTCAAACACGAGTACACAAAACGAGCAACATCGCTTTTCAATCCATACCACCAAAAGATCTTCTTCAAATCCTGATACATCTTATTCGCTCCCGGATGAATACTTAAGTTACTCCGATGTCCCTCTTCCAATATCATCTTTTTCAAATCCGCATCATCGGGAATACAAATATGGCCTCGAAACCTCAAAACTCCTAATTCATCAACTTTGAAATCTTCATTTCCATTCGTCATCAAATCCACAAATTTCAAATCCAACTTTTGCTTTTCACATACCGTAGCAAGGAAATCATTCGTGACATGCAACATACCAAGCTTCACACTACTCGGCGTTAACTCACAAACCAAACTCAAATCTCTAAAGTTCTCCAAGAGTTCCCACTCTCTAACCATCAAAGTAAACACGTGCAACGACTTCCGACTTAAGGCATCGGCTACCACATTCGCCTTACCCGGATGATAATTTAAACCAAAATCATAGTCCTTCAAAAGTTCTAGCCATCTCCTTTGCCTCATATTCAATTCTTTTTGATCAAACAAATACTTCAAACTCTTGTGATCGCTAAAAACTTCAAATCTTGCACCATAAAGATAGTGCCTCCAAATTTTCAAAACGAACACTACGACCACTAACTCCAAATCATGAGTAGGATAATTCTTTTCATGCACTCTCAACTGCCTAGAAGCATACGCCACGACCTTCCCATCTTGCATCAATACACCACCCAATCCTGATAAAGAAGCATCGCAATAAACCACAAAAGGTTCCGTAGGATTCGGCAAAATCAAAACTGGCGCTGTCGTTAACCTTCTCTTTAATTCCATGAAACTCTCTTCACAATTAACATCCCAAATAAAAGCCTTTCCTTTACAAGTCAACTGCGTTAACGGAAGTGCTAACTTTGAAAATCCTTCGATAAACCTCCGGTAGTAACCGGCCAAGCCCAAAAAGCTTCGAATTTCCGTAACTGATCTTGGAGTCTCCCATTGCATTACTGCATCGATCTTGGATGGATCCACACTAATACCATTGCCGGAAATAATATGTCCAAGAAAACTCACCTCCGACAACCAAAACTCACACTTAGACAACTTTGCATACAACTTCTTCTCTTTCAAAATCCGCAACACAATCCTTAAATGTTCTTCGTGTTCCTCTCGAGACTTAGAATAAATCAAAATGTCATCGATAAACACTACCACAAAACGATCTAACTGCTTGTGGAAGATACGGTTCATATATTCCATGAAAACACCCGGCGCGTTAGAAACTCCGAATGGCATCACCGTAAACTCATAGTGACCATATCGTGTTCTAAAAGCCGTCTTCGAAATATCTTCTTCCTTAACCCGAATCTGGTGATAACCGGATCTCAAATCAATCTTACTAAAAACACGGGCTCCAACCAATTGATCCATCAAATCATCAATTCTTGGAAGCGGATACTTGTTCTTAATTGTCACCTTATTCAACTGCCGATAATCAATACACAATCGCATACTACCATCCTTCTTCTTTACCAACAATACCGGCGCACCCCAAGGAGAAACACTTGGTCTTACAAATCTCTTATCCAACAAATCATTCAACTGCTTCTTCAATTCCACCAACTCCGATGCCGACATCCGATACGGGGCCATCGAAATCGGTCTAGTACCCGGAACTAGATCAATAGAAAATTCAACCTCTCTCTTTGGCGGCACATCCGCAACATCTTCCAGAAACACTTCAGGAAATTCACAAACCACAGGAAACACGTCGAGCTCAACTTTGCTCTCCACCGACAACGATGCAAACAAACCAAACAACTGAGCTTCGTCCGCTAAAAGTTTCTTCAACTCTTTAGTGGAAAGAAAACTCTCGTTTTCACCATCTTCCAAAGAAGGAAACCTTACGAACTTGTGATAGCAATCCAGATGAACTCTATTAAATTGCAACCAGTTCATACCCAAGATTACGTCCAAACCATCCAACGGCAAACACACTAAATCCATAACGAAGTCCTTACCATACATGGTCAAAGGACAACTTGCGCACACCAAAGAAGTAGTTACCGACCCCGAAGCGGGAGTCCCAATAACCATACCACTACTCAAAGAAACCATACACAAATCCAACCGCTTAGCACACGCAAGAGAAATGAACGAGTGAGTCGCTCCAGTATCAATAATAGCAACTAAAGGCATATCATTAATAAAGCATGTACCTTTAATCAAACGATCTGCCGCATTAGTAGCGTCTGAACCTGCTAATGCGAAAACTTTTCCGCCCGCCTGAGCTTGCTTCGGTTTGGTACAATTCGGGCTAATGTGACCCACCTCGCCACAATTAAAACACTTCACAGCATTCTTTCTACACTCTGCTGCATCATGTCCAAGGAGTCCACAGTTGGAACACTTCGCCTTGAACTTTCCACAATCATAAGACTTGTGGCCCATCACGCCACACTTAAAACATTTGATCGCACCGGAACCTCCTCCGGGTCTCCTATCAAAGTTTCCCCTATGTTTGCCCTTATCAGCAGGCGTCACATAAGGTCTGCTTCGTACTTGCTGCTTCCCTCTCCTCTCGCTCAAACCCTTATAATGAGTAGAACGAGCTCTACTGTCTTCTTCATAAATCCTACAGCACTCGGTCAAATCCGAAAATCTTCGTATCCTTTGATAACCCACCGCTTGCTTTATCTCAGGACGCAAGCCATTCTCATACTTGATACATTTGGAAAATTCCGCCGTAACCGCATCATAGTGAGGGTGAAACTTCACTAACTCAGTAAACTTAGCGGTGTAGTCCACCACCGACATATTACCTTGTTTCAACTCCAGAAATTCCATTTTTCTCTTCCCTTTAACGCTTTCGGGATAATACTTCCTTAGAAACTCAGTACGAAATAAATCCCACGTAATCTCCTCATCGTCGACCTCAAGAACTTGCCTCACGCTGACCCACCAGTCATCAGCCTCTTCTCTCAGCATGTGAGTCCCTAGTCTCACCTTGTTCCCTTCAGCACAATCCATCACCCTAAAGATCCTCTCAATTTCCTTTAACCATATCTGAGCACCATCCGGATCAAATCTCCCTTTGAACACTGGTGGTTGGTTCTTCCTGAACTCATCATTCGCATTCACGTTAGGTGCACCCTGCACAGCTCTGGCCATAGCCTCTAACGCCGCTGCCATAGCATTGTCATTACGACCTGCCATATTCTGAGGATTCCCAAAAATAACAACAAGGTTAAACAACCGTTCAACCAACACAACAACAAGACAGACACGACTGACTCAACACTGGCTATGATACCACTTAATGTAACACCCCCTTTCTATACCCCCAAATTAATCAAATAAATCAATTAGGCGCTTAGAAAATTTATTTCATCAGAGTTTAATTAAAACATGGTATAAAAGAGGCGCATCACATTATCATGAAATTAAACACATACGATACCTGCTCAAAATAGATATGCAACAATGGGTAACCCACATCTCAATATTTAGAATAAAAGCGGAAACATCCAAATATTGAATCAATCACATTCATAAACGTATATACAACCATCAGTTAATTCATGCTTTACAACATATCCACAGCAGATACATACACATATGTATCACAAAAGAATCAAACCAAAATAGCTTCAAAAGAGCCTAAAGCTTCCCAACTACCCAGATGTTACATATCAGAGCCATTGACCAAAAAGAATGAAGACATCGCTTCACAAAAAGAACCTCCAGCTTCCTACTCTGCAATGCCTCATAGAGCATTATAAAACAGCAGAAGGGTGAGAAACAATATCATAACAGTTAATGCATAAAATTGTATATATACATATACTCATAATTATACGAGTTATACTCAAATTATGTTCTCACCACATTAAGCATATACAATTAATCATGCTTCTAAACTTGCTCATAAACATTCACTATATGTTTCTCCAAACAATCATATATAACATACACAGTTATATTCATTCAACTAATGCATCATACACAGATGACTCATGCAACTCATAGAGACCGACACACGACTCTATGCAGATGCAAATGCGGTACCGACTCATTTCAACAGATTCTCTAAGGAATCGAGTATTCAACAGATTCTCCACGGAATCAAGTACTCAGCAGATTCTCCACGGAATCAAATATTCATCAGATTCTCCACGGAATCGAATATTCAGCAGATTCTCCACGGAATCAAGTACTCAGCAGATTCTCCATGGAATCAAATACTCTTACCAATCCTCCAAGGGATTACATGTTATGACTGATTCTCCGAGGAATCACACAATGTAACCGATTCTCCAAGGAATCTAATGTAACCATCGTATCATACGAGGTTCTGCAAATCCTCCGAGGGATCAATCAACACACAAATGCATACTAAGATGCTTCACAATGCAAATCCTCCAAGGGATCATTCGACACAGAATGCATACTATGTTCACAAACATACTCATTACATTTATCACATACATCGCATATATCTATCATGCATTCACATTATGCACCATTTCACACAAGGTTTACACACATATTAGCCTATCAATGCGTTTCCATTCAATTCAAGCAAATACACAAGATTATCAAACGTTCAAGATTCACCATTGGCTCTACAATCTAGGATTCACGCCTTTCGGCCACCCACAGCACGACATGTCAAAACAGTTCACACATAAATCATTCGTATAGGCATTAATCATAATTGAATCAACCAAACATCATGCTATGAACAAAACAGCAAAACAAATAACACTGTCATGTTCGCCAACCTTTGCCTGGCGAAGCCACGCAGGGAATGCTCGCTGGCCTTCGCCTGGCGAACTTCCCAGCGAAGTCCACTGGGAGTAATTCTGGAATTACTCGCTGAGGCTCGCTACGCACTCGCCTGGCGAACCTTCGCCAACTCACCTCGCCTGGCGAACTTGCCGGCGAATACATGGTGTTAGCTTCTGACTTGCTTCGCTACAGCTCGCTGGGCTTCGCCTGGCGAAGCTTCGCTGCCATTCGCCTGGCGAGCCTGCGAAGACAGAACTTCCATGGCTGTCTCAAGAGCCCAAACTCCACAAAATCAACCGATTAAATCCAAACCAGTCTCAGTGGCACAACCCAACCATCACCCGACTAAACTACATCGTCTAATCCGAGTTCTAACCGATTAAAACCTCATTCTACTCACAAAACCAACTTCTAACCTAAGTGGAAAAAGAGTAGAAACCCTATACAATCCAAACACATACACATACAATCATACACATTAAAGAGATGATAGAGTTTCACACCCTTACCGATCGATTGCAAGCTTTGGTGATGATCCCTTGATGATTCTAGGTTTTCCTCTCCACTTTCTCTTCTCTTTCTCTTCTCCTCTTTTCTTTCTCTTATTTTTCTTCTTATGTTACTATCTTTCTTTCTTTTCCTCTCTTATTCTATTTCTATCTCTATTTCTTTCCTCTCAAATTCTTTCCAACACTTACCAATCAATTCTCACACTAAATTGCTAAATGTCTAAAATGCCCTTTTTACTCTAATTCCCCGAAAACTCCCCGAATCGGTAAAAATAATAAAATAAGCAAACACCACATAATAATATATAATTTCTCAATTTAAAACAAACATCAATTAAATAAATTAAAAGACTCAACAATTAATGGGAATTCAGAATCGGGGCGTTACATTCATCACCTAAGGTTTGATCTAAGTTGGAAAATCTATTCATCTAGATTTCTTCAGGGAGAAGTTACTTGAAAAAAAATATTAGGATATTCAAAATATATTCCTAATGAACATGAAATTCAAGGCCAAATTCAAGATTGTTTCATCCAATTTTGTTTCAAATTCTTGATCAAGTGGAGTCCAAATTTGCAAAGTATGAGTCAAGATCACAAGTCCATAATTCAAGACTTCATCCATTTCAAGTTTGATGGTTCTAGGGGAATCCATCATGAATTCATGAATTAGAGGCAAGAATATTACCAAGAGAAATTTTAATGACATTACAAGAATGTTATTTGTTGCAAGATTTCCAACTCTAAGTAATGTTTAGAAATTAATTTATTTCTAATCTTCATTCAAGTCTCTAATCAAATTCATGTTATGGTAATGCCATACCAAGTCCACATTATACTTACAAACATCCAAGAAATATGCAAGAATTAAATCAAGATTGGAATGTTTTAAGACCAAGATTATGCATGTTTAATCATGGCAAAACAGTCCCATGCAAGAGGTGACAAATTTCTTCATGTCACAAGATCACATGTCACAAGACAAAGGGAATAACATGTGACAATGCTTCTACATATCAGAATTTTCAAAATGTTGTCAAAGGTGGTAGCATTGACCACAAGAGCTGTCCAAGCACAAGCCAACAAAATGGGTGCAAGGCACAATGTGCTGCAGAAAAAACATCATAGGCAAAGTGCAACAGCAAAAATGCAGCATAGCTCTTGCATGGAAATGGAAAGAAAGAGAGTGACATGAGGAAATATGGTAAGAGACACTACTCCATGAAAAATCTGATATGTGGGAAGAAGAGAAAACCCTAGAGGGAAGAGATAAGAAGGAGGGGGCTGTAAACAAAGATTCATTCACTCTACACACATCTAACATTCACACACATTGCAAAAACCAGAAAAATAGAGAGAGCAAGAGAAACCTCAAAAAACCAGAAAAAGAGAGTGACATAGAAGCACAAGAGGACCATTGAGAAGCAGAACCTTCACAACATAGAGTTAAGAGTGGAGAACACCTCCAACAAAAATCAATGGAGGACTTGCAAGAAATATAGAAAGCTCTTGGGTATCCATTTCAAACCTTTCTCTCTTTACTTTTTGCTTTTATATTCATTTTACCTCCTCTTTTATATGTTGTTGTACTGAGTATATCATGTAAGATTCTAAGGGGACCAAAAAAACCACTTTTGAGAACCAATAGAAAGGAAAGAAAACCATAAAAGACAGCAAAAAAATAGCAAATATCACATTTTTCGCTTCAGGTCGCGGCGCGGACATGCCAAAATCAGAATGAAAACTTTCTCAGTTTGCGGCGCGAACTTGCAAAAATCAGAATGTTCACTTTTCTCAGTTCACGGCGCGAACTGATCAGTTTTTTTTTTTTTTTTTTGTACCCGTTTTTTTTTGTTGCATGTCTCAATTTTTTTTAGACGACTAACTCCATATGTTTGTACGATTTTAGTGTGAATATTGCTTTTTGTCTTTGTTGACTTTTGATTGCATAACCATTTTCAAAAACAAACTCTCGATTTTATCGAGCCATTTTCGACCATGTAAGTCGGCCGCCTTGTGCGTCCGCCATCGACCTTGTTCGTATCACCTCAAATACTTTTACAAACAATAAATCTTGATCCAACATCAAGTGATCCTTTTTCTTATAAACAATCTAAAACACAATAAAATATACGATTAGAATTATGCACCATGAACTTTAAAGTGGTGGAGAAGGAATGAGAATGGAGTCCTCCTACACTCATTCCGAATGTTTTGAATACAAGGTGCTCGACTTGGTTATTCAAGACATTCATCTCTATCTAAAGTCTTTTGTATAATCCTAGTCAAGAATAAATTCTTCCCAAAGAAAAATCTAAAAATAACATCAACTCATCAAACTATTTTTCGCCTTAGGGCATCAATCCGAAAACCCTTTTTCAAGGTATAAAATCAACCAACAAACAACTATTTCATAAGCCTCCGAACTACGGAGCTCTGATTCTTCACTTCTTTTAAGTGAGGATACGTAGGCACAAAGGCCACAATCCTTGGCGAGCATTAAAATAAATAAACCAACCCCTCTTTTCCTTAAGCAAGCAAACTCTTAATAAAAACACCCATTCACGCTAAACAACCTAGGAGGTTCCCATCGAGTACGATGGATGCGAGAGGGTGCTAATACATTCCCCTCGCATAACCGACTCCCGAACCCTAAGACTTGGTTGCGATGACCATGCTCTTTTATCAAAGGTTTTATCGCTATTTCCCTTTCCCTCCTTGGGATAAATAAAATCCGAAGGCGACTCTGTATCATTTTTCGCGTAGCGACACCCATGTCATCTGAGTCGCAAATTTTTGGTAACTCTAGGTCGAATCTTGTATTAATGGTCTTAATATGGTGCCCATTTGCTGGGTCAACATATGAACCATTTTGTGATTACTTTCATCCATCTGTTGTCTCATAACGGCGACAGAACTTGAGGTGAAAGTTAGAATTGAATGTGACAGTAGACTAAACCTATGGGGCCTAGTAACTTGGTTCGCCAAAGGCCCTAATCCTTGATACAGTGAGAAAGCTGACGATGAACTTTCTCCAAAGATTGGGCCACTATGATGTAAGCTCGACACGAACTTTGTCGGCATCCCAAAGGCTCGAGGCGTGGTCATTGTAAAACTAGGCACATACTGCCCCCAGTCCCTGTCATCATAGGCCTATGTTCAGGTTGTCGTGGTGTCACGACAGACCCACTATGTGCAGTTGAAATCGCAGATATAGTGTGTTACGGTGAGAATAAGATATCAAACTATTAATTAGTTTGAATCACATCTTTAGTTCACAACCGATCTTTGATTTATCCGAAGGAAAAGGTCAAAAGAAGGAAAACCTAATTTTTGCATCATAAACAATACAGGGAGAGATCTAGGTAAGGGGTTGGTTAAGCTTAGGGAAGGTATTAGCACCCTAAACTTCTGTAGTACTCTACAGGAACCTTTTGTTTACTATTACTATTTTGCCTTAATTATTTGCTTTAAGGTATATGCTAAGGGTTAGAAGGTGAAAGAAAAACCTAAAGGTTAGTCCTAAGTTTACTCGCCAAGATTCGCATCTTGTGCCTACGTATTCGAGGTAGGGGATGAAATCATAGTAATCGTAGTTCCCCTCGAAAGGGAGGTTAGAAACTTGTTGACTGTGGTCAAGGTTTCAATGGGGAATAAGCGTTCTTAAGGAAGTGTTTACGTGGAGTGCGGAGACTCCTATTTCTATGTTATAAATTTGAATGGAAAGGTAAACTAGGTATTCCATGGCGGGAAACCCTAAAATGGAGTGCGACGACTCCTTGACCTAATGCTAGGGTAAAGGGTATTTTTGTCCATGGCGGGACGCCTATGCAATTAGGGTTTGAAATGGTCAAAGGTGAGGACTATTGACGCGGCGGTCAAACGACTGGACCTATTCCTTCGGAGGGTTTGACGGTAAATAATGTCATGCAAAATAATTACGGCGATAGTATGAAAGTATGGAAAAGTGTGAAAACAGTAAGAGGAATGCACTACGGCGATATACTCGCGTAAATTACAACCATAAAAAATGCAAGAATAAAACATGATACAAGCGACGATTGCCTCACAGAAATTACAACGCAAAAATAAAAAGTGAAAAATAAAGGATTAATAACTGTACAAACGGGAAGAACGAAAGGACGACATAAAAGTTAAACGAAATTAAACGGGGCAAGGTTAGGGATCAAGTTTAGAGTAAATTACAACTTAGAAATAAATGGATAAAAATATGAAAAAGTTATTAAAGGGAATAATGTTATAATTTAACTTACAATGTTAGATTCATATAAAGTTTTAGAATTTAAATAGGATTTTTAAAAGAAATTTAAGTTAGGAAAAAAATGTAATTGTTAAATTAAAAAAGTTACGTTTCATTTTTCTTAAGAAAGGTTAATTTTAACAATAAAATGTTAGATTCTTATTTTATTTACAAAATTGATTTTAATCATTAAATATTAGATTCATATTTTTAAAAAAAGTATTATATTTAGTAAAAAAGATTTTTTTTTAGAAAAATGGTTAAATATATTTTAAAGATTAAAGTTTAAAATTTAAAAAGAATCAAGAGTTTTAATTTCCAAAAAAAAAGGTTTAGTTTCATTTTATTAAAAAGATTTTTTTTTATAAATAAAACTGTTTTAATCCTTTGATTAAAGAATTTTTTTTTACTGTTTTACTTACCTACAGTCTTTTTTTATAGGATTTAATGAAAACCTTAATTCTAATTACTAGACTCAAATATCTTACAATGTAATAATAAAATAAGCTAAAATAAATAAAAAAAATAAAAAAAATGAAAAGAAAAAGAAATAAGCAAAACGAATAAAAAGGGGAGGGGTTGTTGATGCGCTTGTGTGCAACTAGGGTTTCTTTGAAACCCTTCTTCTTCCTTGGAGGGGCGCGACGACCATTGTTATTGCTTGAACTTCTCCGCTTCCTTTGCATGGCGTCTTCATTCGCTTGTTGCCTTGCTGTAACAACCTCTCTTCTTTTCTCCTCTTCATAATCTCTGCAACAAACAACAAAAATCATGTTAAACAGAGTTGCTCACCTTTGATTGAGTTTGGAGCGGTTCTAGAATGGGGATGATGATGAGAACTTTAACTTCTCTGAATCTGGTTGTGGTGATTTCTCTGATCCTTCTTTTCCTTCACACGAACTTGCTAGTTCTTGATGATAATGATGATGATCCTTTTATGGATCTTCTGAATCTGGGTTTCGTTGCCTCCGTTCTTCTGATGATGATGGTGATGAACTTATGGGTTTTCTTTCATTGATGAACCCGTCCCTTTTTATGATTTCTGACGGTTATCTTATATTACCCCTTTTTCTGGGCATGGGCCTTGCGCTTGATGATATACTTGTGTTGCTGATCTGGTGGAGTATTTTCTGGAAATCTTGTTGCTGTTCACTGCTTCATGAATTTGTGGCTGTTATTTTGGCTGAAGTTTTGGCTTGATTTTTGGATTTTGGAACTCGTTTGTTGTTACGAATTTCACGACGGGTTTTGCGAAAGTGTGGCTTGCTTGCGTTTTCCAGGATGGTTGCGTTGTTTCTGCTGAAATTTTGGCTTGCGTGGCTTGTTGTTTCGCGTTTACCCGGGAGGAGTTTGACTTGTTTGATCCATTTGGGTTTAGAATTCATTTGGGAAATTTGTTTATCCTCTGTTTGGCACAAATCATTTTTTTGCGAGAAAAAGTGCTTTTTTAAGAAGCACTTTTCAAAATCACTTTTTCGCGAATCACTTTTTCCCACTTTCTCTCTCTGGCTGGAAACTTAGAACAGATATTGCCTGGTCCGGGCCGGAGTCGAGAAAATAAGTCGGGAGTTGGTGTCGACTTTGTCTTTATTGCCCTCCCGGCATACCCGATGATGAGTTCTAACTGAGGGTATCAGATTGAAAAAAAATCAATTTTCTAACCATTAAAAATTGTTGCTCTATTGTTGGTTTTTTCTTTGTAGGTTCGAAAAAGTCAAAGTCGAAGAATCGGAAGCGAAGACAATTGTAGGAAAAATAGGACTTTTTAAGAATTAGGCATAAAAATTTGTAACTTGTAATTTTCTTCTGTAACATTGTAATAAAATGAATAAATTCAAATTATTTTTCCCATCAACTTCTCCAATTAAAAAACTCCAAATAATTCCTCCGATTAGAATCTCCGAATAACTCATCCGATAAAACTTAAACGAATAAATTCATTTAATTAAATATATCCGACTAAATTTCTTCAGACTAATCCCAACTTGTCCGATTAAATTCAAATGACTAACTTCTTCCGATTAACCTCATCCAAATAAATCAAATTGATTAAATTCCTCCACTTAGATTTATCCGATTTTCAACTCCAAACCCGACAACTAATCATTTGAATAATTGAAATTTGACGTAACTGAGTTCAAACAATCAGCTTGCAAATTAATTCGTATCTGATAATAAAACCGGTGAACACGACCTTGAACGGATAAGCAGAGAAATTCAATTAAACGGCGAAACGAACTGTCTTCCGCATTGACAATTCAAATTACATCTCGAATGATTTAACTCGGTAACCTGAACCAGCTCAACTAGCAGTCATGATCAAAACAACAGACATTCATTATAAATTCAACACGCACCGAAATCCACTGTTCACCTAAAATCGAATGGTAGGTAGCAGGAAGCAGGAAAGCGTGCGTCTGTCAAAATAAATTCCAAAAAGCACATTCTCGCACCGATTTAACCTGAATCCACTGATATCTCAACGCCTTCAGCCCCATATGGTTTCAACATCAACTTCATGAATTATCGGCAGGCTTCATATTAATGACCATTTTGCCCTTTGCCAATTAAAGAGCGCACATTGTGATTTTTCTTGCACAACCAACAGACTGAGCAAACCGGTTAGCGGTTAGATGAAATGCCATGTAGAATGAGATGAAAATGCAAAATGAAACGACTAATCTAAAGGAAAAAATTTGGGGTATTACACAGTGCCGACGCCAACATCGGTTGTTTATGTCACAACTGTATTTCCCTCCGAAGACGGATCTTCGTTTGGACGTGGTATCACCATCTTACCACTACGTAAATGCATACAGACTAACCAACGGGTCCCACATGGTGTCCCAATTTGTTCGCATGAAGTTTTTGCGCGAACATCCTCTAGCCTTCTAATGCAGGTTTACTTGCGGGACCGGCCAAACGAGTTCCATAATTATCTGGTCGAGTCTATGTGATGTTGGTAGAATGGTTTCGTTTAGAATAAATTTGAAACAAACTTGCAGAAAAAAGTGGACACTAATTGAATAACAAACAAAATAAACAAGAAAAAAGGTAAGATATCTTAAAGTTTGGTAATGTAATTTTTTTAAAAAGGAAATGTGGACGTTATCATACATTTTAAAAGAGTGAACTCTTTTCTCTTAACGCTTGGTACTCGGAGTGTATTTCCCTCACAATGTTACAAAATGCGCCCCTTTATAATGAAAATGGGCATTGCTTTAAATAGGAAAAGAAATAACTACTTGTTCTCTTCATGTTGGTCTTAGTGGTGCCACGTGTCCCTCCACTATTTTTGTAACTTCCCCACATTCTCAGCTTTTCAAATTTCTTCCCGCTCAAAGGTTCTCATTCTTTATGCTGGTTTCCTTGACCATCAGTCGACACCTTCGATAAACTGCCTTGAGTCGACTCATAACACCTCTTCTTTTAGCGTCAACTTGCATCGTTTCCCTCACCATGTTTCCTAGCATATCGACCAACATGTTAGATTTTATGTCAACTCCTCTCAGTCGAAATCTTCCAGCCAACAAAGGTATAATAAACTAATGATATTTAAATCAATTTTATAATTTATTAATGGATACGGGTATCCGCGGGCACGAGTATCATTAAGCCTGCATCCATATCCATTAATAAACGAGTATTTAAATATCCATTTATTTTATCCGTGGATATTTCTTAAGTTACTCACCTCATATTCGTGACAGATTTTATCTGCGGATATCCGCATGTACGAGTTTTTTTTGCCATCCCTAGCCCTACCATGGCAGATCTATAATATTTGGATTTCACCATAAATAATTCAAATCCCCACTAGCTTTATCCTAACGAAAAACCCTCACTGATTATTGTCACTCATCTTCTCGATCACACAAACTATAACTCTCGGTCTCACGCTATGAAGGTAGCCTTAGTTTCCAAGAACAAACTTTGATTTGTTGATGGTACTTTTCTCCCTCCTGCTACTGGAAATGCCCTTTTCGATCCTTGGATTCATTTCAACAACATAGTGCTCTCTTGGATTCAATGTTCCATCTCTGAAAACACTGTCCAATCAATTTTATGGATCGACAACACTCATGCAGTTTGGAAGAATTTGGAGAACCATTTTTCTCAAGGAGACATATTTAAGATTTCAGACCTTCAAGATGAACTCATACACCTCTATCAAGGATCTTTGGATGTTTCCACTTATTTCACAAAGTTGACCTCTCTATGGGAACAAATTGATTCACTCAGACCCGCTTGTGACTGTGCTGTGTTATCCCTTGCACTTGCAGTGATGTTTTTGATCCTTTAAAATACATAGATTAGGATCGAGTTCTCAAATTCTTGAAAGGTCTTAGTCAATCCTTCTCAATAGTTCATTGTTAAATTCTACTCATTGATCCTCTTCCATCTATAGACAAAACCTTCTCCATGATTCTTGGTCAAGAACGTCACATCAACACACCTTCTCCTTCTGGTCCACCTGTAATGGCCATGAATTTATGTCCTTCTACCAATCCCGGGGGAGCTGTGGCTCTCATTCCTATCACGGTCGAGGTCATGCTAGTATAGGTCATGGTTCATCTTCAGACTGTGTCTATACTCACTATGGCCACACTAATCACACCACGTCACATGTTTCATTAATCATGAATACCCACATGGATATCATTATAAAAGTCCAAAACCTTCCATCAATAATATAAAATTTTCCACCCCCGTTGAACCTTATTCTGATTCTTCCCACAAAGGCCCACACTTCTTAGCCACCATTTAAACCCAATACAACCATATTCCGCAACTTCTTCATCAACAATCCTCATATACATCTTCTAACACACTTGAAGTTGTCTTACCTCACATCAACTCGATTTCCACTTCTCTTGATGGTAAGCCACATGTATACTCGGTAATTGATACAGGTGTTACTCATCATATAACTCCTACTTTGAACAATTTTATTTCTTATTCTTATGTTTCCCTTATTAATATGAAGTTACCTAATGGTAACCGTATCTTGACTAACATTTTTGGGATTGTTTTCTTGTCTAAAGCCTTAACCTTAATTGATGTTTATTATATTCCTATCTTCAATGCTAATTTAATTTCGGCCTCCAAGCTTATTGATTCTTCACTTTGTCATATAACCTTTACTAACAAGCAATGCATTATTTTACAGAAAGATTCAAAGATTCCGATTGGTATAACTGATAGGCATGGTGATCTTTATGTCCTCGCAGCTGAGGCCATTCTCTCCAAACTCCATTTTCCATTTACTTGTAATTCTATGCTTATTGTTTCTTCTACTACTTGACATATGAGATTAGGCCATCCTTCTCTTTTTGTTCACAAACCACTGGCTTCTCTATTTCTTACTATTCAACACAACTTCAATAAAAATTTACCTTGCCACTTATATCACTTAGCTAAGCATAAAAGATTGTATTATAATGATAGTACTAGTTCTACCTTTCATGCCTTTGATCTTTTACATGCAGACATTTGGGGTCCTTACTCGACCCCTCTATCACTAATCGTCGATATTTCCTTACCTTAGTTGATGATTATACTAGATTCACCTGGGTTATTTTTATGACCCATAAGAGTGAAGCCAGAAAACATTTAGTCAACTTTCTTTCTTTCATTTGCACTCAAATTTTGACCAATTTAAAATGTCTTCGCCTTGATAATGGCCCAGTGTTTTTAATGCATGACTTTTACAAATCAAAAGGTATTTTACACCAACGAACATGTGTTGAATGCCCTAAAAAAATGGTGTTGTTTAGTGCAAACATCAACGCATTCTCAATGTTGCAAGATCCATATTTGTCAATCTCATATACCTAAAACCTTTTGGCATCTTTCCATCACTCATGTTGTGCATATTATCAACCGTTTGCCTCCTTTAAATAACAACGCTCCTTATTACATATTGTTTAAAACTCACCCTGATTATGACACTTTTAAATCTTTTGGGTGTTTCGCTCATGCTTCCACCCTTCAATATAATCGAAGCAAATTTGATCCTCGATCTAAAGCTTGTGTTTTTCTAGGTTATGGGAAAGGAACCAAAGGTTATTTTTTATATGACTTGGCTACTAATATTTTTATGGTTTCTAGGAATACTGTTTTTTTATGAATCATGCTTTCCTTTCATGACTTCCCATGACCATAACCCCCTCCGTCCCATCTCACCATGATAATTCTGACCTTGAACAAATTTCTACAACCACACCCACTCCAACAAACCCTCATACAACACCACCTCACACCAATCTTACTCACCTGATTCACCATGCTCCTCCCATTCAGAATTCCGACACCACTACCTATCTTCTTTCTAATCCCACTACCACCATAAAATCTATTCGTACCAGTAAGAAACCTTCTTACTTATCCGATTACCATTACAATCTTATGCATACTCAACCCTTTCCCGATTCCCCTTCCTCCACTATAGCATTTCCATTGTCCTCGGTTTTTACCTATGAGAATTGTAACACTACATACCAAAAATGTTTGCCTATCCCTCTCTTCCACATCCTAACCAACAACCTTCACACAAGCAAGTAAACATGATTGTTGGCTCAAGGCCATGAAATCTGAAATTCAAGCCCTTGAGCACACTAATACTTGGACCATTATAGACCATCTTCCAGACAAGACTCCAATATGATGTAAGTGGGTCTACAAAATTAAATATCTCGTTGATGGCTCTATTGACATATATAAGGCTCACTTAGTAGCCAAGGGTTACACTCAAATGGAAGATGTTGACTATTTCGACACTTTTTCTCCGGTCACCAAACTGACCACTATAAGAACTATCCTTGCGTTGGATTCGATTAAAATTTGACATCTAGAGCAACTAGATGTCAATAACACCATTCTTCATGGGAATTTAAACGAAGAAGTCCATATGTCCATTCCTAAAGGATATCTTATTCCTTTTTTCCCTCATCAAAATTAAAGTTTGTAAACTCAATACAAGTATTTATTACCTTAACCAAGCCACCAGACACTATTGATATTCCAAACTATTTGACTTGTTAATTTCTCTTGGATATGTCCATTTTAACGCTGACCATTCATTATTTGCTAAATCATGCGATTCTTATTTTACCACTTTAATAGTGTATGTAAACGATATTGTTTTAACAGATAATCACCACATAAATACAAACTGTCAAATGTTACTTACATGTCTGAAAAGTGATGATATCTATGCTAAAAGTTTAACGAGCAGAATGGAAAAACGAAAACAAATAATGAAACAACTAGAAATAAGAACAAGAGGCAGAAAAATAAAAACAAATAGAAAAAAGACTACATATGTATATAATAATTATCGTGGAGAATATTAAAGCGAGAGTTTGAGTGTATTTGTACTAAAATTATGATGGAGAATCTGAATCAATGTAATAATATGGAGTTATTAGAATTGTTGTTGCTTTTGAAATTGAAATTATAAATATGACATAATTGTTTATCAAACAATATTAAGTTTTTGAATAAAATTATAAATAAATATATTAGTATTATGAGAAAATAGATAATGTATTGTATTAATTTTTTTTATACTATTAACCAATGACGATTATATATTCTAATAAGTCAAATTGAAATTTTTTAAAATAATAAAAAGATATATTTATATTGGATGACAGTATAAATTTATTTATAATTTCAATGCATTAGCATTAGACTTTAATATTAATTATATGTAAATATAAATATAACTAGTACAATAGCATTAAACCTTAATATTAATTGTATGTAAATATAAATATAAGTAAAAGTAATTATATGAAACAAATTAAAACTCCTCTTATATATAATCTATGGGTAATGCTAACTTGTGCATTAAAGGCACATGTTAAGAAATCCATAAATAGAAAATTTGTATTGGAAAAAGTAATAAAAAAATTATGTATAAACTTTTAATAAAAACAATACACAAGTTTCAAGAAAACATTTCTACATTTAGTTTTTAACATGTGCCCCTAGGACACAAGTTAGCATTACCCTTAAATTAATTAATAAAGTATACTTTTTAATATTTAAAATATTATTTGATAATAATTTTGAAATATATTTTTTAAAAGAATAGAGTTTCTTTTAAAAAATATCTAATTAAATAAAATTGATTTAAAAATATCTTTTGTAAATTTTAATTTGTGTGAAAAACATTTAGGAAATCAAAAGATGGAACAACCACAACTCAAGACGTACGTCTCGAAAGCGGTTATCCAAGGATTCAAAGGGTGCTAGACCCCAAAAATCCACTACTTTCATTATTTGATTAAAAAAATAATTAGTTGTCTTAAATTAAGAGAGAAGTAAATTAGTATTTCAAATTCAATTGATTAAAAAGGTATAGGAAAACTGTTCTGGACTAGGCCCCGGGCTGAACTATGCTGGCCCAACCCAATAATGTTCCACCAGGCCCTGCCCGGTCCGAGCTACCGCGTCGGGCACAAGATCCCCGACATGCTAGAATGATCTCCCCGCGGAGGAGAACCGTCCCAACCACGCCGGGCAAGTGAATCGCCCGCGCGATCAAGCACCACCCTCCATGGGCGGTATTCCCCATGCCGTCGAGCAAGACCCCATAGCTCTCCCGCGCCCACGTGTGCTCCCCTCCTCGGGGAGAACAACGTGCCTCTGAGGAACCTTGCGAGCCTCCTTCCACGGGAAGAACGACGTGTCCCTCACACGTTCTCCACGTGCTCCCCTCCGCGGGGACACGTCACCTAACCAACTGCCCACCTCCGAAAGAGCAGGTCAAACCCACTTTCCGGAGATCACGGGACAGTTGGACTAGGGCGAAGACCACGTTCTGGTCTTCACTACGCCACGTAAGCCCAGCAGTCACCTGGGTTGGGCCTGGCAATCCAGCCCAACGCAAGTGACCGTTGGCCCAGCGCTGAGGTCTCCTTATAAATACCCTCTTCCTTAAGAGGGTCAGGTAATTCACTTCTTACCCATTTTCTGTACTTTGCTCTCACTCTGTCCAACTCCTTACTTTGGCATCAGAGTGTTTTGCAGGTACACCCCCTTCTCCTCCTCATCACCGGTGAACAGGCAGCAGTCCAACAGTGTGTGGCCACCCCGTGATCCCCTTCTGATCAGGTCAGATCAGTGGCGCCGTCTGTGGGAACAGAAACTTCCCCGTTACTTCGAGCAGAAAACCAAAGTTTCACCAGCACTCCACGATCATGGCTAGCCCACACCACGACGATACCATGCACGACTTCGTGCTCAACGCCGCCGCCAACGGAAGCAAGCAGATGGAGACGTCACGTCCAGCGGAGACAGACGAGAGAGACGGCCATACTACTTCTCCATCATCCGCAGAACTGCTGCGCCAGGCTGACCACCGGCCCCCGAGCCCAGCGGTGTTCCAACCCGTTCCTATCCCAACGGGAGCGGACCCAACGGTGACCGCCCTCTTTGTGGCCATCAACCAGACGAACCAGCTGCTGTTTCAGCAGAACGCACGAATTGGAGCGCTGGAGCGGGAAGGCCCCCCGAGGTCCCCTCCGCGGGGAGACCAGAATGGAGGCTCGAGGAGTCCCTCACCTCAACCCAGAAATCGCCGAACTTGGCTGGAGAGGCCCCAAACAGAAGTGGTGCGAGAGCGCACCAGATCCCCAGCGAGACAAGTTCGCGGGAGACGGCTGAACACTTTGGCGGTCCTGGCCAGAAACCCGCGCGTCGAACCCTCGGTCAGGAGGCCGAGGACCCGAAACCAGGTGCCTATCCTAAACGGCTCATCTCCTCCCTAGTCGCCCGCCCTCAGCGACGAAGACGACTACCGGACTCCGTTGTCCCGGGAAATCATGGCCGCCCCCATTCCCCACGGGATGGAGAAGCCCCCGACGTTATCGACGTACGACGGCACATCCGACCCAGATGATCACTTGGAAGACATCGAGGCCATGCTCGATTACCGAAACGTCCGAGGAGCTATCAAGTGCAGGTTATTCCCGACGACCCTGAGGAAAGGTGCCATGACGTGGTACAAAAGTCTGGAGCCCGAATCGGTCACATCGTGGAGAGTCCTGAAGGACCTGTTCTCAAAACACTTCACAGCGTCCCGACGCCATCCGAAGACGGAGGCCGTCCTCGGGGCAATAATCCAATCCCCCGACGAATCTCTCCGAAAGTACATTGAAAGATTCACCCGGGAAGCAGTGCAGGTAACGACGTCAGATGAGATGAAGCGCTACCTAATGGAACAGGGTCTACGCCACGACTCCAAGTTCTATGAGGCCGTAGGCATACACCGGCCAGCCTCCCTACAGGATTTCCTCGACAGAGCAGCGCATTATATCCGATTCGAGGAAACCCAAGCAGCCAACTCCGCACGAGACACCCGAGACAGGGAGGCCCCCCGCGGGAACCGAGATGACGGAGCCTCGAGCCATCGGCGGGGAGGTGATCGTCGTCGGGAAGATCGCCCTCGCGAACAACGCGAACAACGCGGCCCTTCCGGCCGATTCACGAAATACACGGCCTTAGTCGCTTCCCGCGAGCGCATACTGGTCGAATGCGCCAAAATCGAATTTATCCAGGGAGGTATCCGTTTCCCCCGGCCGACGCCCCCCAAACCCAATGTGGACAAATCGAAATACTGCCGATTCCACAGGAGCCACGGGCACGTGACGAAGACTGCATCCATCTCAAGGACGCGATCAAAATCCTGATTAAAGACGACCACCTAAAGAGATACACCCGAGGGGGTGAGGCCCCGAGGCAAGAGGCCCCCCGAGACCAAGAAAATCGAAGAACTCCCCTCTTCTGATGGTGACAACAGACTCCAGGTCGCGCTGTGTGTCAGCCGCCCAGAGGACTGGTTCGCGGATAGAGAGTTCGGCCTCCCCGAAGGCCCCGACCTACCCAGTGAGCCAGTCCGGCCAACCAGCCGGTGGGAATACTTCACCAGAGCCATGGTCATCTCGGGTGGCGCCACAAGGAGCATGTCCATAGGATCAGTGAAAAGAAGGTTCGACGAGCTTTTCACAAGCAACCCCGGAAAAATGAGCACGCTCGAAAGATTCCGCGGTCGATCCAATCCGATCACATTCTACCTCGAGGAACTCCCTGGGGGATCCCCCAACTCTAACATTCCCCTGCTCATAAGGGCGCGGATGGCGAACTTCGACGTCAGGCGCATCCTCGTCGACGGAGGCAGCTCGGTGGACATCATGTACACCCACCTCTTCACGACCCTCCAACTCGACGAATCCAACCTTTCCCCCTACGTAGGCTCCGACCTCCAGGGGTTCAACGGGACGACGACGAGACCTTGGGGGTACGTGGAGCTGAAAGTCACTTTCGGAGAAGAGGAAACGGCCAAGGAAATCAACACCTGTTTCTTAGTCATCGAGTTCCCATCCCTCTACAACTACATCCTGGGCAGGACAACGATAGCAGAGCTCATCGCGGTACCCTCCATCGTCCACTTGAAGATGAAGTACTACACGAAACGGGGGGCCGTGGTGACCCTTAACGGAGACATCGAGGCCACCCGGAGGTGCTTCGAGGCCACGCTGAAAGGGTTGGACACCATCGCTCCAACAACCAAGAAGGCGACCCCAATCGTAGCGCCGAAGAGCGAACCAAAGGAGCTGGTCGGAGCCGTGGACCTCGACAGCCGCTTCACCGAGGAGAGCAATCACAAAACAAGGATCAACGAAGCCAACGAGCAGCCCGCCCACCCGACACGCCCCATCCCGGACGGAGAATTCGAGATCATCACCCTCGGGGAAGACAAGGGCAGAACCGTGAAGATCGGCGTCGGACTCCCAGACTTGGCGAAAAGACAGCTGCAAGCCTGCCTCTGCGAGAACGCCGACCTCTTCGCACGGAGTGCCGCAGAAATGCCCAGACTCGACCCCGAGGTCGCTTGCCACTAGCTGTCCATCAGCCCGACCGCGAAGGCCGTAGTTCAACATAGGCGTAGACAGTCCCCCGAAAAGTCGGCAGCAGCCGAGAACGCTGTAAAAGACCTCCTAGAGGAAAATTTTATTTCGGAAGCCCGGTATTCAACCTGGCTGTCCAATGTTGTACTCGTTAAAAAGAATAATGGAAAATGGTGCATGTGTGTTGATTATACCGATCTCAACCGGGCATGTCCTAAGGACGCCTACCCCCTCCCCAACATCGACAAACTCGTCGACAACTCTGCGGGCTTCAGGCTCTTATCCTTCATGGACGCATACTCGGGGTACAACCAAATCCCGATGGCCGAGCACGATAAACAGAGCACGACCTTCATGACGGTGTCAGGCAACTATTACTACAACGTAATGCCCTCCGGCCTAAAGAACACCGACGCGACATACCAACGGATGATGAACAGTGTCTTCCAGGGCAAAATCGGCGACATGCTCGAAGTATACATGGACGACATGATCGTCAAATCTTGCACGGAAGTCGACCACACGACCCACCTCAGGAAGGTCTTTGATACCGCGAGGACATGCCGAATGCGCTTCAACCCAGAGAAATGCACCTTCGGTGTCCGCGCAGGAAAGTTCCTCGGTTACTACCTGACCGAGCGTGGGATCAAGGCCAATCTGGACAAATGCCACGCCTTTTCGGAAATCACCACACCCACCACGAAGAAGTCCATCCAATCCCTCAACGGCGTGCTCGCCTCACTTTCCCGGTTCATCGCGAAATCCGCCCAACACGCCCTCCCCTTTTTCAAACTACTCAGGAAGGAGACCACGTTCGAATGGACAGAGGAATGCGAGCAAGCCCTCCGCCACCTCAAACGCTTCTTGTCTGAACCACCGGTGCTGACACGTCTCGTGATGGGCGAAACCCTATACCTATATCTGGCCGTGGCTAACGAAGTCGTCAGCGCTGTCCTCATCAGAGAAACCGAGGAGGGCCAAAAACCAATCTACTTCACGAGCAAAGCCCTTCACGGTCCCGAAGTCCGATACCAGCTGATCGAGAAAGTCTCCCTAGCCCTCATCACCGCAGCGTGACGGCTCCGACATTACTTCCTCGTACACACCGTCGTGCTCCGCACCGATCAGCCCATCCGCGCATCTCCTCGGTCGACCCGATATGGCTGGACGCATGCTGAAATGGTCGTTAGAACTATCTGAGTTCGACATCATCTACGAAGGCCGGAACGCCATCAAAGCTTAAGCCCTGGCCGACTTCGTCGTCGAGATGACCTCTTCACCCGACCCCACCACCGGGAGCCACATCTGGACCATTTTTGTAGACGGCTCCTCCAACTCCACGGGAAGCGGTGCCGGCATCATCCTCGACAACAACGAGGGCACCCTCATCGAGGTCTCCCTCACGCTGGCCTTCCCGACGACTAACAACCAAGCCGAGTATGAAGCGTTCCTGGCCGGACTTCGCGTGACATCAGACCTCGGGGCCAGAGACATCCGAATCTACACAGATTCCCAACTCGTCGCTTCGCAAGTACGAGGAGAATATCAAGCAAAAAACGACAACCTCGTCGAGTACTTAGCACTTATCACCGAAAAACTGCAAAGTTTCGACTCCGCGGAGATTCAGCACGTCCCGCGCGAGCAGAACACCCGTGCCGATATCCTATCCAAGTTGGCGAGCACCAAAAAGCGAGGAGGCCACAAGTCGGTCATCCAAGAAGTCTTATCGCAACCGAGCACCAAAGTGACCACCGCCCCGCTCGACATCAACGCCATCGGAGATACCGACTGCTGGATGAAACCACTACACATATACCTCAGCACCGGCCACCTACCAGCCGACTCTAAAGAGGCAAGCACAACCAAGCGACGAGCCTGCTCGTACGTCCTCCTCGAAGGCAAACTATATCGCCGAGGCTTCGTGATCCCACTCCTCAAATGCATCGATAACTCCCATAACGCATCCGTCCTAGAGGAAATCTACGAGGGCATCAACGCGCAGCACCTCGGAGGACGGTCCCTGGCGAGAAAGGCTCTACGAGCAGGCTACTACTGGCCCTCGATGCAAACGGACGCGAAGGAACACGTCAAACGATGTGACAAATGCCAAAGACACGGGGACATGCACCTCGCCCCACCAACCGAACTCAAATCCCTCTCCTCCCCGTGGCCATTCGATTGGTGGGGGTTGGACATCCTCAGGCCCTTCACCCTGGGGTCCTATTAGAACAAGTACCTCATCGTGGGCGTAGACTACTTCACCAAGTGGATTGAAGCCGAAGCCCTGGCCAAAATCATGGCCCACAATATACTCAGATTCTATAAACGAAACATCCTCGCAAGATTCGGGGTCCCGCTCGCCATCGTCACCGACAACGCCACACAGTTCATGGACAAAAACTTCCGCGACTTCGTCACCAAGCTCGGAACCAAACACCACTTCACCTCGGTCGAGCACCCTCAGACAAACGGCCAGGCAGAATCCGCGAATAGGGTCATCCTCAGGGGACTCAAGTGACGACTCGGTGACGCAAAGCGAGCATGGGTCGAGGAGCTCCACAGCATCCTCTGGGCATACCACACCACTCCTCACTCAACCACGGGGGAAACCCCATTCCGCCTCACGTATGGAACCGAAGCCGTGATACCGGTTGAGATACACGAGCCATCTAGACAAACTGAAGCTCCCCTCGACAACGACGACAACGACGCCTTACGTGAAGAGCTCGACCTCGTCGAAGAGATTCGGTCAGGAGCATCCCTCCGAGAAGCCCGACTGAAACAGCAAGTAGCACTTCGCCACGACAACAAAGTCCTCAAACGCGACTTCCAAGTCGGCGACTTAGTTCTGCGCTGAAACCAGAAAGACTCACACGAGGGAAAACTGGCTGCGAATTAGGAAGGCCCCTACCGTGTCCGCGACAAGACGGAGCACGGGGCCTATTACCTCGAAAAACTGTACGGGGAACAACTAGCTCGACCATGGAACGCCGCGAAACTTAAGCAGTACTACAGTTAACCACTGCCTGCGACGACCCATCGTCACGACCACTAGGGGGGGGGGGGGGGGGGGCGACATGGTACCACCGCACCTCCTCGCGTCTACTAACGACCAGAGAAAAGCAAGCCCTGCCTCTTGTGTGCGCAGGCAGAAGGCCTTGCTCGGGGGAACACCTCCACCGAGATTCCCCACCACCGTACCAAAACCGGTAGGACGCCCAGCTCGCGATGGGACGTCCACGCCACGGGGAGAACTACCCCCGAACCGGTCAGGCAAAAACGCCGGCCAAACCGGCCAGTTCCCTTCACCACCGGTAACAAGCTTTGTCGAGCTACCACCCCGGACAGACCCAAAGGCATACTAACACATGCATATCAAACATATAACTCAAGCATACAAATACGTGCAGAAATAAAACGTGCATAAACAACATGCAAAAACGAGGCGCACACTTAGACAATTTTCAAAATATATTAATCAAAAGCGGGCACCAGCCCAGTAGTCAACATTATACAAACAAGGGCGCACAGAACCGACAAAGAAAACAACGAAATACAAAACATGGCACGCAGGCCGAAATACGCGGGCACGCAGGCCCGAGACCAATCTAAACTCCCTCCTCTCCATCAGCTCCAGCCTCCACGCCATGGACGACGGTGCCAGCCTCCTCGGCGCTGGGGTCAACCACCTGGCCATCAACTATCTCATGAAAAGGGCCAATCTCGTCCTCAACGAAGGCGACCCCGGAGTTCACCACCCTGAGCTGAGCAACAGCGCTGTTGAAACCCGCAACAAAACCATCCAGGCAGTCCCCTTCCAGCACGCGTATCCTGGCGAGCAGATCAACCCGGGTAACCAGCAGTCGGTCGTCGTCAGTCTCATCATCACTGGGAAAGAGATCGCCCTCGAGCTCCGCCACCCGAGCTTTCGACGCCCGCAGCTCCTCCTCGGCAACCTTCAGCTTCTCCTCAACGCCACTGCATCTTTTGCGCTCGAGGTCAACTTCCCCCCGAACCTTCTCCAGCTCGCCAGTCAGCTGAGTCACTTTCCCTCGGCTTGCCTCCAAATCCTCGGCTGCCTTGTTCAGACGGGACTGCGCGAACGTGAGATCCCCTTGCAGCTTCGACAGTTTCACGGCCGAGCAGCTCTCTTTGCTCAGAACCATCGCCGTGGTGAAAGTCCGCATCAACGCAGCCAAATCCTCAGTCAGGACCTGCCTCCTCGTTGCACGGTCAGCGCCTAGGATCGCCTTCACCTGCCCCGCCGGAATGCTGGGCGACCTAGCCCCATGGAAGTAGCCGGGATGCTGGTGACAGGGAGCGATGGGGTAACCCTCCTCGGAAGATTCCGCCGATAAATCGACCACGGGCGTATCCTCCTGAACTCTCGCTCTCTTCGGAACCCCTTGGGAAGTAGGCGACTGGCTGCCGGTCGGGGACGCCGACGACCCCCTTCCATCTTGCTCTGTAGAAGACTGTCCGGCCAACTGAGCCACCCGCGTCTTCGGAGGGGCAGCAACCCTCGACATGCGCAGCTTCTTCACTCGCTCCTCGACCGAAGCCATGTTCCCTGCACGACAAAAGAAAACTAGTCAGTAAAAAGCTAAGGATATCAGGTCGAAAGGGAACGAGGCGGCCACCACCTAGGTAACGCAGAGCGTCCTCCTCCGAGGCACACTCGAGCAGAGCCTTTGTGTTGATCAGCCTCACCGTCTCCCGAATGTTCCGTAACTGTCGAGGATATACTGGCCGTCAGGGGTGACCAGCTTCGACGGTGGTAAGTTTCGCACGAAAGAAACTATCTTCATATAACTGGCCATATCCTCCTCATCAAGCGTCCCCGCCCGCACGATGTACCCACCTGTTCCCCGAGAATAATGGTCCAGGGACCACTCCACGTGCACCCGGGGCAGCATGACGGCCTCACGACGACCATCCACTATCCTCTCCCGTTCCGAATATAACAAGCGGACCCCTTCGTGCGTAATAGGGCTGACCACGAAAAAATGACTCTTGAAATCTCGGACGGAATCCATGTACGTCCTAAAAAGCCTGTCCGACTGCTTGAATGACACCCAACCATGCCGACCTCCCACCGACTGCCGCTGCAGATGGAAAATACGAAAGAACAGCGGCAGCGTGACGTCGACCTGGAGGTATTGGCACACGAGCTCGAAGGCTCGAATAAAAGCTAGGGCATTAGGGTACAGTTGTGACGGGGCCAGCCTAAGCCAGTCGAAGAGGCCTAGATGAAAGTCCGAAAAAGGCAACCTGAGCCTAGCCTCTTTGAAGTAAAACTCGTACATCGGAAAGCGCATCCGCCCGTATTTCGAGCAAATCCGATGACCTGGCCGGGGGCGATAGACTTGCCAGTTTTGAGGATCCCCCTCTTCCCGGTCTTCCACGGTGGCGTAGGCCCCCGTTGGATCAGAAGCAAAGCAGGAGGGCGTGGTGAGGGGATCCTCGGCCACCCAGTCTGCGATCGGAACGACGCGCTCGTCAAAATAGGGAACGTCCGTCTCATTATCCTCGGCCATTGTGCCCAAGATGAGCGTAGTCATTAAAACACCTGAAAAGCAGAAGGTAATGGTGAATTCGATGACAGAGATCAAATTCACCCTTCCACCACAAGTCAAGTGAAAGGGCGACGAGGACTTCCCGAGCATCGTTCCCGGTGGGTCTGCCCTAACCTACTACCTCCCTGGTTCCATATGACCCGAACTGCAAACCCACCTCGGAGGCATCCGTCGAAATAGATGTCGCTCCCCGGGACATTCATCGGAGTAAAAAAGCGCTCCCCGGGGCATTCATCGGAAAAAGCTACCCTCCCCGGGACATTCATCGGAAAAGACTTCCGTCCCCAGGGCACTCATCGGATCTAGCGCTTCTCCCCGGGACATTCATAATAAAAACCCTAAAAAACCCTCGAGAACAGCGGAGATTTCGCCGCTCCTCGGGGCATTCAATCGGCCCCGGCCACGCTCAAGAGACAAACAAGAAAAGCAAGAGAAAAAGAAAGGGAAAACTTACTATGGTAAAATCGGCGACGGAGAACGCGACGGCGGCAACGGCGGAGATATCGGACGGTGGCGGATCAACAGGCTGGAAATTTGAGAATCAGAGGGAGAAAAGTGAGAAATGAGCAGGGGCCCACTCATTTATACCCCTGCACGGGACTCGAAGCTTCGCTAGACACTTGAGTACCCTACGGTAGCCGCCCTAGCAACCACCCAAAACGCGACACGTGGCGGAAGCAGACAGACACGTCTCTTCACCTCTCCCCGCCAATACCCGCCTTCGTGCCCGGCCGACCGACGATAATAAACGCGCGTCTTCGCACGGGGGAGACTTTTCCCGGACCGATCCACTTCCCCGAAACGACGTCATCAAGTCCTCACTCCCATCCTCGGAGCAACGACTCGGGGGGCTCCTGTTCTGGACTGGGCCCCAGGCTAAACTATGCTGGCCTAACCCAATAATGTTCCATCAGGCCCTGCCCGGTCCGAGCTACTGCGTCGGGCACAAGATCCCTGACATGCTAGAATGATCTCCCCGCGGAGGAGAACCGTCCCAACCACGCCGGGCAAGTGAATCGCCCGCGCGACCAAGCACCGCCCTCCGCGGGCGGTATTCCCCATGCCGTCAAGCAAGACTCCATAGCTCTCCCGCGCCCACGTGTGCTCCCTTCCTCGGGGAGAACAACGTGCCTCTGGGGAACCTTGCGAGCCCCCTTCCGCGGGCAGAACGTCGTGTCCCTCCCACGTTCTCCACGTGCTCCCCTCCGCGGGGACACGTCACCTAACCAACTGCCCACCTCCGAAAGAGCATGTCAAACCCACTTTCCGGAGATCACGGGACAGTTGGACTAGGGCGAAGACCAAGTTCTGGTCTTCACTACGCCACGTAAGCCCTAGCAGTCACCTGGGTTGGGCCTGGCAATCCAGCCCAACGCAAGTGACCGTTGGCCCAGCGCTGGGGTCTCCCTATAAATACCCTCTTCCTTAAGAGGGTCAGGTAATTCACTTCTTACCCATTTTTTGTACTTTGCTCTCACTCTGTCCAACTCCTTACTTTGGCATCAGAGTGTTTTGCAGGTACACCCCCTTCTCCTCCTCATCACCGGTGAATAGGTAGCAGTCCAACAGCGTGTGGCCAGCCTGTGATCCCCTTCTGATCAGGTCAGATCAACAAATGAATTGAGATTCTTAAGGCCATTATTATAATTAAAATTTTAATCAAAATTGACATTTAACTAAAATCAAAGTTAAGACTAAAGAACCAAATACATAAATCTAAAATTTTGAATTTTTAAACTTAATCAAAAAGTTAGTCAAATCATGGATAAAAATTAATTGGGAGTAGGATCAAGATTTAATCCCCAAACTTACTTCTAGAAAATTATAATTCAAAATTAAATGCTATTAAAATAAAAAATTTGATTAATCTTCCAAATCGAATGAATTGCCAAAAAGGCTTTACCTCTAGTTCATGAGAATCCAGATTAGTATTCAAAGGATCAGCAACAACATCTTGAAGCAAGCGGAATCCAAAAACAAATAGTGTAACATATGCTTGACTAAATGCTGCTAGTAGTCATCAACATCAACATGACTTCGACAAACGATGACAAATGCTAAACAAATCGGCGACACATATTCATCATAGAAATTTGATTTCGACATAATAGATATAAACAGTAGCAACACAAATTATTAATCAATATCATCCCTAACACAATAAACTCAGATTGCAAGTTGAAACAGGATAACTAGTATGTCGTAGCAGTTATGCAATATAGTCGGTCGGAAATCAAAATGAATATCATAGCAGCAAAATTGAAACGATATCACTCTTTAATCCCCATGCTACCAAAATACTTACAAAAATCTATGTACGAAACTAAACAGAACAGCAGACAAATTTGAATTTATCAATACAAATAACGGCAACATAAATCCGTAAATTGTTACGACATTTACCAATCCAACCTTGAACCCAGTTTGAATTCTAACGTCAATGATGAAGAAAAAAAAGATATTGATTTTGACAGAAAAAATCAAACAGACAACAGTGGCTCAATGTAAAAGAATTAACAATCATAATCAAAACATCAAAATATCCACTAGCACAATCAATAACACTTGGAAGTTACCGTTACGCGGTGGTTTGTCGTCGTCGAATCGAAACAAAATTGTTGTAGTTCGTAGTCTCGTTGTGGTTGTGGTTATGAATTATCGGCGATGGAAAGTGAAATAGTGACAGAATAAATGAATTAGATACAAAGAAGATGCCGACAATTAGATCTTCGTCTCAAACAGTGCAGAACAACGGTGTCGAGATTGCTCCATGAACTGTCGATGCTGTCGCCGGAAACGATTACTGAGCTCTGAGTTGTTCGCTGCATAGAAATCATATTATTGTGGATCTTGGTAAATTGCAAGCTATTGTTGTTGCAATTTCTGTCGAGTCCAAGTCATTGTCGGCGTCGTCTTACGTCGTTTTGCATCGCATCTTTGGAACATTGTGAGTGGGTTTTTTCCGAAACCCAAATGCTTGAAGTTGTTGCGGCAAGGATGAAGGGTGGATCCACCGGCGAGATTGTGGTTGCGGTTTGATGGTGGTGGGGGTTTACGATGGTGTTAGCGGAAAAATGGATGATGGTAAAGGGTGAAAACAAAACGGAGGGTTGTGGTTTTGGTGAAGGGAAAGATGATGGTGATTTGAGAGAAAGAGAGACGATGGGAAGAGTTGAGGGTTCAAGGTGAGTGAAGGTGATGATTTACGGTGGAGAAGAAAGATACAAGGTGATGTTTGTTGCGATGGTGAGGGAGGAACGGTGAGGGTGGAGTTGAAGGAAGAAGAAAGATTATGGCGGAGGGTGTTGTGAAGGCGGCGGCTAGGGTGGATCCGTGTCGGAACAAAAGGGGTTTTAAGCTTGGTTTCTCATAGAAAAGGAGAGGACGGCGACAGAAACAAGTGGTTCTTACAAAGGTGGATGTGGTTAGTGGCTCATGGGCGGTGAGTTTGTGATGATCAAGACGGAGGCCAGGTCTCCTTCAAGAAGGAGATGAACAGTCTGTTTTATATCCACCATTTCTGTCCTTTTTTTCTTTTTTCTTTATTTTTTATTGGATAATGCTAACTTGTGCCCTAGGAGCACATGTTAAGAACTAAATGTAAAATTTTTTTTGGAACTTGTGTATTGTTTTTATCAAAAATTTATAATTAACTCTTTTATTGCTTTTTCCAATACAAATTTTCTATTTATAGATTTCTTAACATGTGCCCTTAGGGCACAAGTTAACATTACCTTTAATTTAAAACCGTTTTTCTAAGATATTAATTATTTCTCAAAATAATTTTCAAAATAAATTCTCGATTCATCGAGCTATTTTCTACCTTTGATCACCATACACAACATTTTAAAGCTTAATCCTGGGCTTCCTTACAGTGACACCTATTTGATCAATTATTTCTAGTTGGTCACTCGGAAGACTAGTCCACTTTGCTAGTGCACACGTTTAAAACTCAAATTCAAACCTCGACTCACCTCGAATAATTTTTTTCTTCAAAATAAACTACTCTTTTCGATTAAATAATGTAGATATCTAACTCTTGTGGTCTAGCACTTCTTGAGTTCTCGAAGGATTTCTCTTAAGGTGCACGCCTTGGATTGTGATCCTTACGATCTTATATTTTTAGAATACTAATACGCGACCTCCTATAGTTTGAATTCCCTTATAAGTCGAGCTACAATGGTTTAGCGTTACATTGGACCCGATTCCATTCACTTTGACCCTTTTGAGCTGTATTTTAAAATATCATCACCAAGGATCAAAGAGGAGGAGCTTGGAACTAAAGCTTGCACGCAATTTCATGGGTCAACAGAACCACTCTGTTCGGTAACTTTCCTTACTCTCACTCTTACATTTCTAGAATCCCTAGCGCCTAATCTAAGTACGCTAACCCATTCAAATCATTTTTCTAGCTAAATTGCGAACGAATTGAGTTCTTGGAGTCTTGCACTCCTTGAATTCTTGAGTGACAACTATTGAGGCATACGCCTCGAGTAGCGTGGCATTCGAACTTTTGTTCGTAAAACACTTCCCCTAATTATTTGGACAAGTACATTCACTGTCTAACAAATGTATTTCATAATTAATGGAATGAAAAAGGTGTCGTTGAGATCTAGCATTCCAACAATATCCCGACTAATTGGTTACGAGGTTGACGTCTCGCTTATTGAATAGTCGTCATTCCTCTTAAAATATTCAAATCCGTTTAACTTTCTTTCTCACCCCCGTGCGACACGATTCGATTGGAGAATGATCCTCAATATAATTTCTCTATCTTGTCCATAGCACGGATATTAACTACGCGACCTCCTATACTTTGACTTACCTTATAAGTCGAGCTACGATGGTTTAGCGTCATATTGGGCCCGATCCAATTCACTTTGACCCTTTCGAGCCGTATTTCAAAACATCATCATCAAGGATCAAAGAGGAGGAGCTTGGAACGAGAGCTTGCACGCAATTTCAAGGGTCAACGGAACTACTCTGTTCGGTAACTTTCCTTACTTTTAATCTTACATTTCTAGAATACCTAGCGCGCCTAATCCGAACACGCAAACCTTTTCATATCATTTTCCTAATCAAATTACAAAAAAATTGAGTTCTTGGAGTCTTGCACTCCTTGAATTCTTGAGTGACAACTATTGAGGCATACGCCTCGAGTAGCGTGTCATTCACCCTTTCGTTCCTAAAACACTCCCTTAATTACTTGGACAAGTACATTCACTATCCAACAAACATATTTCATAATTAATGGAATGAAAAAGGTATCATTGGGATCTAGCATTCCAACGATATCCTGATTAGTTGATTACGAGGCCGACGTCTCGCTTATCGAATAGTCGTCATTCCTCTTAAATTTTTTCAACCCGTCTAACCTCATTCCTCATCCTCGTGCAATCGAGTCTAAACCCTAGTACGTGTCTAAGCCGTACGTCAAAATTCAAATTATTTTCTTAATTAAATTACGAAAGAATAGAGTTCTTGGAGTCTCGCACTCCTTGAATTCTTGAGTAACCACTCTTGGGGCGTATGCTTTAGGTTGTGGGTTGCTCGACCTTTCGTCTATAAAATACTTCTCCTAATTATGTGGACAAATATCTCCATTGTCCATTCAAATACAATTTCATAATTAATTGAATGAAAAGGTGTCGTTGGGATCTAGCATTCCAATGATATCCCGACTAATTGGTTGCGAGACTGACGTCTCGTTTATCGAGTAGTCGTCATTCTCCCTTAAAATATTCAACCATTCCGACTCTTTTTCTCGCCCCCGTGCGATTGAATCTTTTCAAACACTAAATTCCTTGCCCTCGTGTGATTTCCAACCCAAACACCTTTTCCTAAAGAACTTTGTTTAGTCCCTTCTTCTGCGCATAACAAACTCGTGCTTCAGCCTCCCCTAGCGAGCAGACAAGCAAACGTTTAGCAGTTAGAATGCGACCTAAACACTCGTTCATTTTCCAAACCTTTTACTGTAGTTAGTCGAACTACGGTTTCTCTGATTTCTCATTTATCAATGAGAATACGTAGGTACAAGATTGCGATGATCTTGGCGCGCACATTTACCACAATTCCCTCTTTTTTTCCCGTAGTCCCACGAACTACGAATGCTCTGATTTTCCACTTCTTTCAAGTGAAGATATGTAGGCACAAATGCCCCAATCCTTGGCGAGCACCCTGTCTATAAACCAACCACTTCCCCCTATAGGAGAATCTTTAGAAGAAAACAAACAAGTGTAGCTAACTTTACTCTCGAATCGAATCAAGAGGTTCCCATTGAGTACAACAGACGTAGAGGGTGCTAATACCTTCACTTTGCGTAATCGACTCCTGAACCTAGAATATTTGTCGCGATGACCATGTTCTTATCTATTTAAAGGTTTTATCGATATTTTCCTATTCCTTCCTTGGAATGAATAAATTTCGGTGGCGACTCTGTTTGAACTTTTTTCTGCGTCCATCGCAAGGATCGTATTTTTGGAGGTACGATACCAACTCAGCTCATCTCTTACCTCCAGACGCTGGAACCCTAGTTTCGGTCGTCTTCTCTAGCGAGAAGCCACCGGAGTTGGACCAAACATGCTCAGAAATGGAGGAAAATAGTACCCCTCGACTCCAAATTTCATGAGGGTTCCAAATCCAAGCTCATATTTTAAAAATAAAGTCATCTTCATGGAGTTTTGAAGGCAAATAGTTGAGATGTCAACAAACAAAACTTCATGAAACTCAAACAAAATAACATGAAAACAATGCCTACATAAGTAGGATTTCAGATGTACTCAGTATACCCCTAGAATTTGCCTAAAATGATGGGAAAAAGTTCAAGAAAGTACCTAGTGGAGTATGTCCACTGCTTCTTCTACGCTTGTTGAAACACCACCAAAGGTTGCAAAATAACTCCTTATGACTTGAGAGAGATGAAGTTGTGCTTAAATGGCCTTGTAAACTCTTCTAAACCTCCAAACAAGTTTGAGCAATTGAGGATCAAAGTGCTCACAGTTGGTTTCTTTTGCTAACAGATGGTAGAGGAGGTTATGGTGATGATGATTTGAGAAGAAACTTGCTGAAATGCTCAAAGGGTTGTATGTTTCGAAAGAAAAACTAGAGGAAACAAAAATGACAAGTTCTAAAATTTCACACAAATGAGTCTCTCTCCCTTTGCTAGGGTTTTATCTTAGCTTATATATGAATTGAAAATGAAATTTGAGGTTTTTACTATGGTGAAAAACCAAGGGATCAGATGCTGCAATCAAATGGAAAGTTTGGTTCAATGGTGAATGATGTGCCTCACACGAGTGCCTTATATTTGTGGCTGTTTTGTTTGAGTGGAAATGAGAAACCAGATGGACTGTTTGATGGTCAGACCAAGGGCTACTTGTCCTTTCGTTCTTTGGGCAAGAAAATTCAAAATCAATCCATCATGGTACATGCTTGATTGGTCTTGTTTTGGCAATGTTTGGAGTGCAAAGTTTGTCATTTTATGCGCATGGAATGAGAATGGGATAATGCTGCAAGGCTGCAATGAGAAACATGCCAAAATCACATAAGGATTATGCCTTGAAATACTTTCCAAACCACCATCTTTGGATCATTGAAGCTTGATGCATAAGGCTCCACTTGATTGTAACTTGGGCTCTAACGAAAGATTGCATGGAAAGGAACAACTTTGATGTTGACGGAAGTTTGATTTGGATTTTGGAAGATCATGGAAAATGAGGTTGAAAGTCATGACATGAAATCTACCTTGAGATAACTTAGAAAAATTTCTAAGTTATGAGTTTGATCCACTTGAAACCTCAACTTTGA
Organism: Lathyrus sativus; assembly: GCA_963859935.3. Classification (NCBI taxonomy): domain Eukaryota; kingdom Viridiplantae; phylum Streptophyta; class Magnoliopsida; order Fabales; family Fabaceae; genus Lathyrus; species Lathyrus sativus. Next base: position 94,311,483 of record OZ012738.1, on the reverse strand, counting down.
ACTTTCATATCTTGAGCTTCAAACATCACATGAGAACTTCTAGTAATGGATGGAAAGCTTGGAACAAGATCTACAACTCTCATGTGGGACAAAATTCCAATTGAAAACAAGAACTTGATGAAAATTGGCTTGGAAAGTGGGTTCAAAAATCTGTCCAAACTTGCCAAATTTGAGGTCATTGAAAACCCTAACTTTGATTCATCATAACTTGAGCTTCAAGCATTACATGATGATGAATTGGTACTCAAAAGAAAGCTCAGTAAAATGTGGAACAAGTTTGATGTTGGACAAAAGTTCATTTGGAACCTTGATCATGCGGAAAAATGGCTTGGAAAGTGGCTGGTTTACACATGAGACCTTCCATAAATGGAAAGTTTCTAAAACCCTAATTTTCCAAAAGTGGCAAGTTTCACACTTCTGGATTTTTTATGATTCCTTTGGCATTTCTTGGTCAAATTTCACCCATTGGTCATATTGAACTTGAGGAACATTATCTTGACCTTAAAAAGTCAGGAGTTGACTTTTTCCTTGCACGATTGACTTTTACCCCAAATCTCCTAATTTGCAATTGAATGACCAATTGGAGTCCTTCTGGTTGAAATTGATGATCAATCTTATGCTTCTAAACACCTTAGGACATATGAAGGATCATGGAAACAAGTTTTTCTCCAAGGAATAAGTCTAGACTGATCATATCTGAAACCCTAATTTCATGTTCTTTGCATAGCCTTTTTGCAGATGAATTGAATGACTATTCCAACTCCACAACAACCTCTAAGGTACTCAACAAACCTCTATCCCATGCTCACACCAATGATAAGACCTTAGGGACTCTTGACAAATCCCCTGGTGATTCTCAGACAAGGAGCCATAACACACCTCTCCTCTCAAGGAGCTTTGACAACTTCATAATGATTCCACACACTTAATGACCTCTACCAATGCCCTTGATTGAACTTGAAGCCAATAAGACTCTCTTCTTGGATGGGACACAAACAATCTTGACCCCTTGTAAGAACAATTCTATGCAAATGCAAGATGCTAAAATAGAAATGAAACTTAAGCCAAGCAAGAAAAAGGTTGGTCAAATTTTGGGGTACAACAACTGCCCCTATTCAAACAACTTGGACCTGAAAGGATGAAAAGCGAACGGTTTTCAAACATTCAAGGTAAAAGGTGGTTGAATACCAAAGAACCCGGAAATTTTCCAACCGCAAAACAAAACTGATAAACTCTGTTGGGGAAGAGGCAAAGATAAGATGAACACATCCATTGAAGATCACAATCTGTCGGGGTCTGGATACCGCACAGTCGAGAGAAAATTTTGTAATCTGCCAGGGTCTGGATACCATATAGGCAAGATAAACCATCAGCCGGGGTCTGGATACCACACATGCTCAGGAATCAAATAGTGTAAGCTAGGGTCTAGATACCGCTCAAGCTTAAAGGGATAAAATGATATTAACCGGGGTCTAGATATCGCACGGGTTAGAGGAAACATCATGGTCTGCCGGGTCTGGATACTGTAACACGCCACTTCCCCAAATTAAATAAAATACAATTATTTCAAATAAACATCAGAGTTTCCCCTCACAAGTGGGATATCACATCAAATAGTTCAACATAAATCTTCATCAGTTGGTTTTCTAAAATAAACAGCGGAAATAATCATTAATGCAATATTCTCGGCCATCCGCCCAATTTACATAAAATTATTCATTAATAAGTTCACCAAATATGATACGTCACAGGAGTAAAGCAAGTTCAACATAAAACAAATAAACACCCAAGTCCCATGCTACGTATCAGAGGATCCTAAGACTCGAATCGCACACCACTATCCAAGCTAGCTAAGTACCTGGATTATCTATACCTCCGAAGAAGCACAGACCACAACAACAACAAAGGGGTGAGAAAACATGATCAAAATTATCGGTAATAAGATACATGAAATAAAGGTAGCAATCATATAAAATATCACCCAACATGCATCAACCACGACCTACTGTCCAATCATCAAACACAACACACAATAATGGAAATATGCAACTCAACACCATGCATGCGGTACCGACTCATTGGTTCATTCAATCGAACCCCAGATAGATCACATACACCCCTCCTTGGAAATGATCTATCCCCACCATTCTCCACAAAGGAGTACGGATGAATCACATACACTTCTCCTGAGCAACGATTTCATTCCACCATTCTCCACAAAGGAGTACGGATGAATCACATACACTCCTCCTGAGCAATGATTCATCCCACCAAAACACTATGATATGCACGACACCAAATGTACAATAAATAACTTAAGCACGCTACGTGCACACGATCCTACTGATCACATTACCATACACAACCAATAAATTCAAGCACACTAAGTGCACACGATCCTCCTGATCACATCACCATACATCATATATACATATATAACACACCAATTAATCATGTTAATTAAATTAAATATTATGGGGCATTCACATCCCACACTAAGTATGCACTCTTCACCATTACACACCATCCCTATACTCATCATGACCAAAGGGGTCCTACACCACAAGATCACCGTTGCATGGAAACAACAAATTAAAACAAGTTCTGTCACGCTCGCTGGCCTACTCGCTTAGCGAGTCCCTAGCGAATGTTCGCTACCTGCTCGCCTAGTGAGTCCCTAGCGAATGCTCGCTACCTGCTCGCCTAGCGAACCTGCTAGCGAGCGTCTGCATACTCAATATCCTCAACTATCCCAAAATGTCACTTTGATTAATTCCAAACCTATCATTCTTCATCTGCCTTCCATCCTATCAGTACTACAACTAATATACACTATTCGAATAATCATTCCTTAATTTTTCTCTCCAGAACCGATACTCATGTTCATCCCAATACCACAGGGTTACACATAACCTCACCAGAATTACAACTCTGCTACACAAAATCTCACCATTCACATAACAGCATATGCACAAATTCATCATAACAGCAACAATCATAAACATATTAACAATACCAATCATATTCATCATATCCCTATGGGGTTAAGGAATCCCCTCTACCCAATTCATGTAAAATACCAATCCCAATCAGTTTCTCCCCCCTTACCTCGATTAATTGCTCATATTGTTGAAGAACTCTGAAGAATGGGTAGCCCTAGCCTTGCTTCTCTTCCTCCTTGCTCTTTTCCTTACTCTTTTCTCTCCACTAGTTTTATCGTGAAATTCTAACTCCTCTTTACCCCAAAATCCTTCTTATATTTCTAAATCCTTATTTTACTTATTCCATCCACTAATAATACAAATAGTAATAATAATAATAATAATAATATTAATATTACTACTAATTATTAAATTATCATCATTATTAATTATATCATCTTAATATTAAACTCTATAGCTTATTAAATAATCTCTATAAATTAAGGACACCCACCAACGCGCTCAGACACACCCCCACACAAGGACACACCAAAATAAAATAACACCAAAAAGACTAAATAATTAAAATGGGTGTTACAACTCTCCCCCACTTTAATTATTTTCGTCCTCGAAAATTACCTGATGGAAACAATTCCGTATACGCTTCTCGCATCCTGCTTTCCAATTCCCAGGTCACACTGCCTCCTGCAGCACCTCCCCAAACCACTTTCACCAAAGATATCTCCTTCCCTCGGAGTTGTTTCATCTTACGATCTTCGATCCTCAACGGCATCGTCTCAAAGGTAAGATTCTCCCGGACTTGAACTTCATCTCTCTGAATCACATGAGATGGATCCGAGACATACTTTCAAAGTTGCGACACGTGAAAAACGTCATGCAAATTCGACAATTCAGGCGGCAATGCCACCCTATAAGCTACAACACCAATTCTCTGTAAAACCTGATATGGTCCAATAAACTTAGGATCCAACTTCTTGGACTTCAACGCACGACCCACACCAGTCACTGGGTTAACTCTTAGGAACACGTGATCGCCTTCACTGAATTCCAATTCTTTTCTTCAGTTATCATGATAACTTTTCTGCCTACTCTGAGACGCTTTCATCTTTTCACGAATCATCTAAATTATCTCAGTAGTTTGTTGCACAATTTCTGGTCCCAATACCACATTCTCACCTGTTTCATACCAACACAAAGGAGTTCTGCATCTTCTACCATATAAAGCTTCAAACGGTGCCATTCCGATACTAGAATGGTAATTATTATTGTACGTGAACTCAATCAACGGTAATTGAGTATCCCACGCACCACCCTTTTCCAACACACAAGCTCTTAGCAAATCCTCTAGCGACTGAATAGTCCTCTCTGACTGACCATCGGTTTGCGGATGGTAAGCTGAACTCAGCTTTAACTTAGTACCCAAAGCTTCCTGTAAATTCCTCCAAAATTATGAAGTAAACCTCAGATCTCTATCTGACACAATACTCGACGGAACACCATGTAGTTTCACAATTACCCGAATATAAATCTCTGCCAGCTTCACTAACAGAAGACTGATATTAATCGGCACAAAATGTGCAGACTTCGTAAGTCGATCCACAATTACCCAAATAACATCAAATCCTCTCGCCGTATTCGGAAAACCCGTAACAAAATCCATGGTTATACAATCCCATTTCCAAACCGGAACTTCCAACGGTTGCATAAATCCAGAGGGTCTCTGATGTTCCACTTTCGGCTTCTAACATATCAAACAGGCGTAAACAAATTGAGCTATATCTCTTTTCATACCGGACCACCAAAATAACTTCTTTAAATCGTGGTACATCTTCGTAGCTCCCGGATGGATACTCAAACTACTACGATGTCCTTCACTCAGAATTGACTTTTTCAGTTCATCATTATCCGGCACACAAATCCTGCCTCTGAATCTCAACACACCTGTACTATCCAACTCAAAATCACTATCGGAGTCACTTCCTACTCCAGGCATCAAATCCACTAACTTCACATCTAGCTTTTGGTTTTCTCTAATCATATCCAAGAAATCATTGTTCACTTGCAACTTGCCCAACATCACACCATCTGCCGTAGTCTTACAAACCATGCTCAAATCTCTGAACTGCTCAATTAGTTCCATTTCCTTCACCATCAAAGCCGACATATGAATCATTTTCCTATTCAAAGCATCGACTACTACATTCGCCTTTCCTGGATGATAACTCAAGCTGAAATCGTAGTCCTTCAAGAATTCCAACCATCTTCTCTGTCTCATATTTAGCTCTTTCTGATCGAACATATACTTCAAACTTTTATGGTCACTGAACACCTCAAATCTCGAACCATACAAATAGTGCCTCTAGATCTTTAACACGAAAACTATCGCAGCCAATTCAAGGTCATGAGTAGGGTAATTCCTTTCATGCACCCTCAATTGCCACGAAGCATATGCCACCACCTTACCATTCAGCATAAGAACTCTGCCTAATCCCATCTTAAACGCATCACAGTACACCGCAAAAGGTTCACTCAGAGTCGGTAACACTAACACCGATGCCGTAGTCAACTTCTTCTTCAGTTCTTCAAAGCTTTCTTCACAAGCAGCATCCCACACAAAAACTTGATCCTTTCTCGTCAACTGAGTCAATGGCAATGCCAAATTAGAAAACCCCTCAATAAACCTTCGGTAATATCCTGCCAAACCCAAAAAGCTTCTAATCTCCGTCGATGTCTTCGGTGGTTCCCACTACAACACTGCACTCACTTTCGATGGGTCCACCGCTATACCATCACCGGATATTACATGCCCCAAGAAACTCACCGTCATCATCCAGAACTCATACTTTGATAGTTTAGCAAACAACTTATTATCTTTCAGCACCTGCAATGCAATTCTCAAATGTCCTGCATGCTCTTCATCAGACTTAGAGTAAATTAGTATGTTGTCAATAAACACAACAATAAACTGATCCAAATAAGAATGGAAGATTCGATTCATATACTCCATAAACACTCTCGGCGCATTAGTCACTCCAAAAGGCATTACAACATATTTGTAATGTCCATATCTGGTTCTAAATGCCATCTTCTGAATATCACCTTCTTTCACTCTGATCTGATGGTAACCCGACCTCAAGTCAATTTTACTGAACACACAAGCTCCCACCAATTGATCCATCAAATCATCAATCCTTGGAAGAGGATATTTATTCTTAATGGTCACTTTATTCAACTGACGGTAATCGATGCACAGACGCATACTACCATCCTTCTTCTTTACCAACAACACTGGAGCTCCCCACGGCGACACACTCGGTCTGATAAACTTTATATCCAACAATTCTCCAATATGAGATTTCAATTCAGCCAATTCCACTGCCGACATCCTGTACGACACCATAGATATAAGCCTTGTACCAGGAACAAGATCAATGCTAAATTCAACTTCTCTTGTCGGAGGTAATTCTGTAATATCATCAGGGAACACTTCGGGAAATTCATTCACCACTGCCAACTCTTTCATTGACATCTTGCTGTCAACAGATAATGATGCAAATAAAGCAAACATCTTAGCTTCGTCCTCCAACAAGGTACTCAATTCCTTATTAGACAAGGAATCTGCCAATGCTTCCTCTTCTGGAGTAAGGAATAACAACACCTTTCGAAAACAATCGATGTAGACTCGGTTGAACTCCAACAAGTTCATACCTAGAATAACATCCAAATTACCAAGTGGCAGACAAATCAGATCCACTCCAAAGTCTCTGCCGAAAATCGTCAGTGGACACTTCAAACACACCAAGGAAGTAGTCACTGAACCAATAGAGGGAGTTTCAATGGTCATCCGTCGCTCAAGGGTAGACGACACCAATCCTACTCTCTTCACACAATCAACAAAAATGAACGAGTGGGTTGCACCCGTGTTAACAATAGCAGTCAAAGGAATATTATTGATGAAACAAGTACCTTTGATAGAACGCTCCTCACTGGCAGATTGAGTTCCTACCACAACAAATACTTTACTGCTGGCCTGAGACTTCTTCGGCTTCTCGCAATGCATACTGATATGACCTTTCTTACCACAGTTATAACATGTAGGCATATTGGCTCTGCAATCAGCTATCACATGGCCTGGCTTACCACACTTGAAACACTTCTTCACCTTATTAGGACAATCATTAGCACGATGACCCGCGCCACCGCACCAGAAACATTTCAAATCAGCAAATACTCTCCCTTCTCAGGGCTTCTTATCAATAGCAACCTTGTGTTTTCCCTTATCAGCAAGAACACTGTAAGGAGTACCACCAAATCTCTGCTTACCTCGATGGTCATTCACAACCTTATAATGTGCAATCCTGGCCCTGTTATCATTATCATAAATCCTGCTTCTGCTTACTAGCTGTCGCTACAACGAAAATAAGGCGCCGGCAAAACATAAGAGTCGCCACCTTTCGTTATTTATACCTCAGAGCGGGAAAGAAAACGATCAGAAAAACCTGACGAAACGGTATAAGACAAGGTCATCGCAACCATTGTCTGGGTTCGGGAGTCGGTTACGCAAGGGGAAGGTATTAGCACCCCCATCGTACTCGATGGGATCCACACTTGTTTGTTGTCTGGACGGTTTGTTAATCTAATCTACCTATCAAGGCTGGCTTAAAACAAAACAAAAGAAAAGAAAAAGAGGACTCGACAAAGCATCGTGCTTTGGGCCTACGTATTCTCATCAGAGAAAATCAGAGTTGACGTAGTTCGGCTAACTACGGGTTACGGGGAAGGTGGCTCGCCAATACGTCAGTATTGTGCCTACGTACTCTCAACAGGTATGAGAGATCAGAGCTTACGTAGTTCGGGATAATACGGATTACGGGAGTTCAGATTCATCTGTTTTATTGAGTAGGGTTAACAAACAGTTCCAGCAGTTGGATGTACGCAGCTCGACCCTTGGAGACTTAGGCGTTACCGCTTGCGGTAGAACTGGGAGTTAACGATACTCTTTTCTTCAGAAAAGCTTTCCTTTGAATTACGGGCCCACGGGGCAAAAAAGGTTTGAGGTTTGTTTTCTGTCTTTTATGGAAGAACTGTTTTTTATGGATGTTTGCAACTAATATCGCACTAGAGACTATGACCTGAGAGTGAATGCGTCGCATGTCACCCAAAGGGTGCCATACTAAACATCCAAGTTGTCGAAAAGAAACTCTCCGACAACCCTTTATCAGATAGCTTAAGGCTCGTAACGTACGACATCAGTTAACCTTTATTACTGTATTTTAATTTGTTTTGAGATGAGAAGAGAACAGGCTCAACTAAAGGGAGACTATCAAGTCCTAATGTTGTCATGCCAAGGATTCATCCTATGGTTGAGGTTTGAAACAGGGAACTCCAAGAAGTTATCATGCATAGGTTTCAACCTAAAGTTCTATCATCACTTCCTTATCAAAGGAAATGAGATTCCTATGGGATCATATCAATGATAAACAGAAACGAGTAAAGCATCAGCTCAAACAGTAAACAGTAAACGATTGTAAAATGCATGCAATGCAAGTGAGGGAGGAAATGTGTGTGGGGCAGCAGCCTCCACAAGCTCATCTCAACCTCAAGCCATATATGAATAACTGCAATCATACAGAAAGAACATGCTATCAAGCAAAATATAACTGCAATCATACAGAAGAAGTAAAATGCTATCAAGCAAATCACAAACCACATAGGCAAGGGAGCGAAGCTCTACCGAATACCAGCAAGCAAAGCCATACAGTAAAAATACAAGCAGAGGGAGCAACTCAACCTCTAATGCAATCATGCTCCTAGGTTAACACAATCTAAGTATGAACTTATTCTAATGCATCAAGCAAGTCAAACAAGTCACATCAATACAGTTGCACAGAAAGCAAACAGACAGGAAAAGAAACAGATCAACAGCTCCCACAGCCTCACAACAAAGCAATCCTCTGACAGCAGCTCAGTCCTCAGTCTTCAACTGCTCTTCAAGGCCATCATCTCCAATAGCAAGTATCAACTTGCTTCTTCTTCTTCAAGCCTCAGCTCCAAAGCAAACCCCACCTTCAGGCTTCACTCCTAATATCAAGTATCAACTTGTTCCTTCAGGGACTTAATGCATTAAACTCACAAGTATCAGCTTGCTTCTTCCTTAAGCTTCAGCTTCTTCATTCCATCTCCAATGGATTCCTCTCACAAGTATCAACTTATTCTTCTCCTTCCTCAAGCTTCAGCTCTTTCTTCAATCTCAATTTGATCTTCTTCACACAAGTATAAACTTGTTCTTCTTGATCTTCAAGCTCCAGCTCCAAAGGTAGTCTTCAAACACAGAGAAGTATCAACTTCTAGCCTTCAATCTTCTTCAAGCAAGGAACTCCATCCTCTAGAAAGGGAGAAAGATTCATCTAACAAGAGCAAAGTTTGGATGATTGACAGCAGAGTGAAGACCAAAGGTCACCACTAAGCATCCTATCATCAGAGAAAGGGACCCTCAAAGGTTCTACCAACTTGTAAAGAGCCACACATCCTACCAAAGGAGGGATGAGGCCTTTACAAGGGGACCTTACATCATAGGGAAGAATGGAAGTGATCAACATCTTCCATGTTTATGAAGGAAGAGAATCTATCTAGAAGCTCTGCCTACAAACCCTAACCTTAACACCTAATCAATACTACACCAAAAGAAGGGAAGATCTTCACATCCAAACTTCTTTCAAGCACTCCAATGCATCTTCAACTTGCCTTCATCCTCAACCAAGAGCAAGAGAGACAAAACCCTAATCTAAGGGAACTAAAGAAGTCATTCTAGTTGAATTAGTGCATTAGAATCATCCAAAGTTAGCACCTAAACTAAAATCAAACTAAAATAGAAAACTACATTATAAATTCCTACAAAAATTCCTAAGGGACCCTAATTCAATCATGAATCTACCATACAAAATTCAGAGGTTGAATCATCCACAAGTTCTAGATATAAAACCTAAATCATAAGGTATTAACCATAAACCCTAAAAATGGAGCTCCTAAAGTTTCAACCTAAAAATACCACTTACATTCATCACAAAAATATGATAAAAATATAAGGGGAACATGCATATCTATGCTAGCTACACACAAAAAATCAAGGCAAGAATCATCATCAAATGCTCAAACCAAATTCAACAAAACAAGGTATCAACCATGGCCATTTTAATATCAATTAAAATTCAACAAATGCTAATAAACTCAAAAATGCATGAAATATTAATATTTTTTATCTAAAAAAAACTAGATTCCATCATGAATCAATGGAAAAAAGAATGGAGTTAATTGAGTTATTTTTCAATTTTTTATGGATTATTTACTAAACCACATGAAATGAAGAAATTAAAAGAAATTGATAAACTCAGCGTGGCAAATAGCAAATGAAACCAGTTCAAATCAAAGGTTGGGCCAGAAAGGGGGTGCAGATACTAAAGAGCTACTAAGCCCAATTATCAATCAGAAATTAATACGAAAATAAAATGAAAATGATAAAACTTGGTACAAATAGCAACTAAAAACAGTGTAAAACTCAAGTGGGCCTCAAACAGGGTTGTGAGTATCAAAGTTGCACTAAGCCCACCCAAATACTTAAATGAAATGCAGCGTTGAAGCTGCTTACAGACTCCTTCACAAAATTAAAACAACTCGTGGCCTTTGGATCCTCCCCTGGTCAAAGTCTTGCTCAACATCTAACGGCTATCTAGTCGTCTTCTTCATTCAAACTGTTTGGAGGGAAAAAAACCATGGAAGTTCAGAACCAAGAACTCATCTTCTCCAAACCGTATTCCTTCAAAACTCCATCAAAACTCTCACTTGAATACACTAATCCACTCCATTTTTTCCACTGAATCTAACCATGCTAATCAATAACATTGAAACTCCTCCTAACTCAAATCACGATGAAATTTTCAGAAACCACTCAAGAATCAAACATCACCAAACTCCAAATTATTAGGCCTAATCTCATCACCACCTAACACTGAGTTGATTCCACTATCAAACTAAGCCTAACTCTCAAAAATCATCAAGATACACTCAAGAACAGGAATCAGGTCATCCTACTTATTGCCTCTAAATCAATCCAATTGTTACCAAAAAGCTTCCTACACCAATCTACATTGCATCTAACCTAACAAATCCTATTGATTATGCTTAAATTAAGCCGTACGATGAAAAGTACATACCTACAAATTCTTGATGAACAGAATGGTAAAATCTTCAAATCAACCCTCAGTAATCTCCAGATTCCTTCACTAGCATCCAATCAACCTTCTGTATGCAATGAAATGAGCTGAAACTTCGTGGATCTTTGAATTCAATTCTGAGTTGCAAGCTTCAAACTCCAATTGCCAACTCACGATTCTTCCACAGTTTTGCCTTGAATTTGATCTGGAATCAATCACCAACACAAATGGAAGCTACTGAGATCAAGAACTTGGATTGAAATGGCCTCAATTGATGTAACCGATTTTGATTTGCAATGTGCAAATTCAAAATGAAACCTCTCTCTTCTCTCTCAATTCTCACCAACCAGTGCTCTGAATCACTTCATATGCTTATATAGACCATGACTGAACACTCTAGAAAGTTCTGGATCAATCTAATGAGAAGTTCAATATCTCATCTCTTTTGAAAATTCAATCTCATGGTACACTCATAACAGTTCTTGCAGCAGCTTGTATTCACTATGCTTTGTGTTCAAATTATCCTTAGATGACATTTTGGATGTGTTGGAATGAGTTAGCACCTTGATCTTAATCCCATGTATAGTTTGACATATGTAACTTAAGTCTTAAGTAACTAAATGCAACTCTTTGAATGGGACCTCAAATGAAAAAACCAACATTGCCATTGTTTTTAAAATGCATTTTACAATCAAAATGACCTATAATTTTGTCTCATTTGGTCACCAAATGAATTATGTGAATTTTTGACCATTAAATCCTTTTAATTCTTCCTTTTTCAAAATTTCTTGAACCAAGTTTCTCCTTGAGCCATTTCAATGCCTCCTTGATGCATGGTCAATGTTAAAACCCCATTTTGAGCAACTTTCTAGTTGAACAAAACTTCATTTGAGGCCTCTAAGTTGGTGAAAATGGCCTATGATCACAAATGACCTATAATCACCAAATGTCCAAAATACCCTTGACTTGTCAAAGCCATAACTTGAGTTCTACAAATCCTATCAAGGACTTCTAGTACTATCTAGAAATCTAAGAGGATAATGAACAACATTCATGTTGACCAAAAGTTCATAGGAATCATCCTTCTAGGGCAAAAGTTCCATGCAAGTTGGGTAACTTTCAAGCTCCAAATTCACATGCCTCAGATGACTTGTAACTTGTCAAAGTCATAACTTGAGTTCTACAAATCCTATCAAGGACTTCTAGCACTCAAATTAAAGCTAAGACCATGCTCTACAACAATCATGTTGGGGGAAAGATGATATGACAATCACATCTTGAGCTAAATTGCCTTGAAGATAGGGGTCAAACTAGGGGATTTTACACTGTCAAGCCTTAGAGACCCTAGCTTGAAACTTCTCAAACTCTTCAATCATGATGAGTTGACTTTGGAATCATCCTTATAAAATCTCAATGTATCAATCCATGATCACATGGCTCTTGAATTAGGTCTCAACCTCCTTCAAATCCTCAGTTGACTTAGGGTTGACCCAGTCAAACCCTAACTGCACCATTCATGGCTGAGGCTTCTTAATCTTGCACAATGACCTGTCTAGGCCTCAAAGTGATCTTCAACACTTCACATGAGCTCTCTCAAGACCTCAAGTCCATCCTCATGGCTTCAGAATCATCTGAGGGCTCTCCACAACTCTCAAGTTAGGAGGCACACCTTCTTGGTTTCAACCAATCTTTCTGAGGATCCTCTAACTTCTCTGACAAGGATATCAACCCTTGGGCACTTGAATAACCTTCTTAGCTAGCTTCAAACTCTTGTGTAGCCTTTGATTGGTAATCATACCTCTTTATCTCCTGCATACATGTCAATGAAATGCAAATGATAATGCTAATGTGAATGAAATGAAACACAAGCTAGGTAAAGAAATATTGGGCAAATTTTGGGGTGCAACACCAACTCAGGATAATTCCTGATCTTCTGACAAGCGATCCCCAGCTTGACTTCCAGACGCAGCCCATTTTCAAACTTCAAACACTTGGAAGTCATTGCCTCCTCAGTATTGTAATAAGGACAATACTGCACCAGCTCTTCAAACTTAGCAGCATACTCTGCTACAGTCAGATTACCCTGCTTCAGCTCCAGAAACTCTATCTTCTTAGCACTCCGTATATCTTCCGGGAAATACTTTCCCAGAAAACCAGTTCGAACCACATCCCAAGTAATCGCAGTTCTTGCAGTCTCTAATCTCTGGCGACTGTTGTCCCACCAAGCCTCAGCTTCTCCTTCCAGCATGTGAGTACCAAACTTCAATTTTTTCTCATCACTACAACCCATTGTTCTTAAAATTTTCTCAATTGCCTTCAGCCACTTCTGTGCAGCTTCAGGATCTAGAATTCCTCCTTCAAACGTCAGTGGCTTGTTATTCTGAAACTGTGTCAAATCGCTAAATTGCACACCCGCAGCTTGATTCTGGTTAGCAACCACCAGCACCATCGCTTGCATAGCAACGACCAAAGCAACATCGTTCCTTCCTGCCATACTGCTCTACAATAACAACACCAGGTTAAAAGGTACACAATCTCTATCTTACGGACAGACTCAACTACTACACTGGCCGGACGGACCGACCTGCTTTGATACCAATTGTAACACCCCACTTCCCCAAATTAAATAAAATACAATTATTTCAAATAAACATCAGAGTTTCCCCTCACAAGTGGGATATCACATCAAATAGTTCAACATAAATCTTCATCAGTTGGTTTTCCAAAATAAACAGCGGAAATAATCATTAATCCAATATTCTCGGCCATCCGCCCAATTTACATAAAATTATTCATTAATAAGTTCACCAAATATGATACGTCACAGTGTAACCCGGTGAACTGACTTTAAACAATGTTGCGGATAGCAAGAGTCGCCACCGACTTTTATTTTATCCATAAGGAAAGGTTATAAAAGAACAGGAAAGACCTTAGAGAATATTTTGGGTCCGGGGGGTAGGTTATGAAAAGGGAAGGTGTTAGCACCCTTTTCATCCATGGTTATCCATGGGCTCTTAGGTACTTAAGCTCACTTTTGAATTGTTTTGAAAGTGTAGTGTGTGAATAGAAAATTTTCAGAATAGTTAATAAATAATCCATGTAAGGATGTGTTAAGAACTTGTTTGAAAACTCGTTGAAAATTTGTTTAAGTGTGAAACAGTTTTGAAGTGAGCAAGTATCTAGGAGTAGCCTACCCTAATGTTTTAAGGTCTTTCTTATTCTTTATCCTTTCCTTAGTAAGACTATCCCTACTATAATGGAGTAGGTAGTCCTTACTTTGGATGTTAAGGGACATGTGAGGGACAATTGGATTTTTGAAGGCCATTGTGGGGTGTAATAAGCAAACTGGAGGGACTATCATCATTTTTCGAAAGGGACTCGATTCGTAAAGGCAACCATAAGGGACTTTGATGATTTTCTTTTTGAAGGACTTGCTTTATACACCCCACTTAACCAATATTCATAGGCAACTTGAGGGATATCCTTAGGAAGTGAGACGGCGATTAAAATCGACTTACGTGTGTGACGTGTTTATTTTAATTATCTTTATTTAAAAGTGATCTAAATTTATTTTAATATTACATACAGGTTGTTACACTCCCTAATTACTAACCATAATAATAATTAACTAATTAAACAACTTTACATCCAAGAAACAATTACAAAATAATAAGCAAAATAATTAAATAGCAAAGATAAATAAAATATAAATAAGCAATAATAAATAATAAAGGGGGTTAATTCTAAGTTTACTCGGCAAGACATCGCATCTTGTGCCTACGTATCCTTACGGGAGTGGAATCAGAGTAATCGTAGTTCCCCTCAAAAGGGAGGTTAGAAACGTCTTGACTGTGGCCAAGGTTTCAATGGGAATAAACGTATCTTAGGGACACGCTTACCTGGAGTGTAGAAACTCCAAATCTCTACGTTGAAAATTGTGAAGTGAATTAGGGTTAGGTTAGGTTAGGGATTCCGCGGCGGGAAACCCTAAAATGAGCGCGGCGGCTCTTTGACCTAATGCTAGGGGTAAAATTGTAATCTTGCCTGCGGCGAGGCATTTGTGAAAATTAGGGTTTGTAGTTTGTAGTTTTGAGGATTTGAAATTGAATGTGTGAAGTTTTACGGACTATTGGCGCGGGGGCCAAACAGTTAGACCTAACCTTCAGATGTGTGCAATGTGACAGAAATAATGGTAAACGCGTGAGATAATTGAATCATGCAAACAGAGAGATAATGTCATAATTTAAACCATGCAAGCAGAAATTTAAAGGCAGAATTTAAAGAGCGATTGTTAAGTTCGCGAGGTTACATGAGAGGAGCAGATACAATATGATAATGAAATTTGAATTGAACAATAATAAAATAAAATAAATAACGGTTCTAGTTATTATTTTAAAAAAAAAAGATTTTAGTTATTATTTTAAATTTATCTAAAAAAAAAAAGTTTGTCTTAAAAATAATAGGTTTTCATATTAATTTGGAAAAGATGTTAATGTTATTTATTTTAAAAAACAGATTTTTATATTATAACAAGTTTTAATAAATTAATGATAACAATAATAATAATAATGGTAATAATAATGATAATAATGATAATAATAATAAATAATGATAATAATAATACTAATAATAATAATAATAATAATAATAATAATAATAATAATAATAATAATAATAATAATAAAGCAATAATGAATTTTAAATGTGCCAAATAACCCAACAATGTTGCTAACGCAGAAATGCGCTCATCGCAACCAGATCTAAATCGGACGAAACAAAATTTATCGCAAAGAAAAAGAAATTAAGCAAAAAATAGTATTATTGCTCACACAAAAATGCGATCATCGCAACCAGATCGAACTAACACAAATGTCACGCGTCATGCACACAAATGTGCAAACATCGTATCGACATAATTCGATCAAAAATTAATCTTATATATACAAACTCTAACAATTTAAAAATTATATATATATAAACGTAACAGTAATAGATAAAGAAAAAGAAATAACGGTAATAGATGAAGAAAAAAAATAACGGTAAAAGATGAAGAAAAAGAAACAACAGTAATAGATGAAGGAAAAGAAATAACGGTAAACGATGAAGAAAAAGAAACAATAGTAATGGATGAAGAAGAAAACTAAATAACGGCAAACGGCACTCACTCCTCTTAGGTTTTTTTCATTCTCCCCTTTTTTCCAACAAGGCAACACATGTATATATAGGGAACAAATTAGGGTTAACACCGAATTGTCAATAATGTCCCTAAAGCCCATTTTAAAGCCCAAACTAAATAATTAGTTAAGAAAAAATAAAATTTAAATAATTTAAAATAATTAAAATAAACTTAAAATAAAAACTAATAATCCTATTGATTCCTAAAATAAAAAATATTATAAAAAGAACAAAATTGTTTTCAATATTTTTTTATTTTATGATTTTTTGGATATTTTTATGAATAATTTAGAAAAAAGTGAAGAAAATAATATTTTAAAAAATGATTTAATTAAAATACGAAAATAATAATTAAACAATAATAAAAAACTATTTTTTTTATTTTTTTAATGAAAGATAGAAAAATTTAGAGTAAAAATAATAAAAAACAAAAAAAATGACAAAGGTGAGATTCGAACTCTCAACCTCTCACACTCATAACTCCTTACACATGTCCTCCTGCCAATTGTGCCATTTTTACTTTTTAGAAAAAAAATGCATGCCATATGATATTTACCTGCAAAAGTCAAACGACTACACAAATTTGTTAGTAATTGATTAAATGCAATGAAATGCGACGACAAATCTTAGGGCAAAATTTGGGGTATTACAGTTATTATGATAATATTTCTCACCCAACCTCTCTTTGATGTTGGCAAAAAAAAAAATCATGAAGTTTGACTTTGGTTTGACCACAGTTGACCTCAGTTTGACCTTTTAACTGCATTGACTGCTTTTGACTTATCTGATCATCTGACTGAGCAAACTTTTGAGAAAAGTCTTGAAACTTGACATGGGGGTTCTTATACACATATAAGATGTTATGAAGCTCACTTGAAGTCTTGGAAGTCCATTTAGCCTGATTAAAGTCAAAACCCTAGTTTTGGATGCACTGCTTAGGAGGTGCATTGTCTGAGGGAATTGTCAACTCTTCTGACCAATTGTGAATTTTGTGAACCTTGTGAACCTTCTTGGAACACAAAGTCTTGTATTGTGAGGGCAAATTTTGGGGTGCAACACACAGGAGTAAAGCAAATTCAACATAAAACAAATAAACACCCAAGTCTCGTGCTACGTATCAGAGCATCCTAAGACTCGACTCGCACACCACTATCCAAGCTAGCTTGTACCTCCGAAGAAGCACAGACCACAACAACAACAAAGGGGTGAGAAAACATGATCAAAATTATCGGTAATAAGATACATGAAATAAAGGTAGCAATCATATAAAATATCACCCAACATGCATCAACCACGACCTACTGTCCAATCATCAAACACAACACACAATAATGGAAATATGCAACTCAACACCATGCATGCGGTACCGACTCATTGGTTCATTCAATCGAACCCCGAATAGATCACATACACCCCTCCTTGGAAATGATCTATCCCCACCATTCTCCACAAAGGAGTACAGATGAATCGCATACACTCCTCCTGAGCAACGATTTCATCCCACCATTTTCCACAAAGGAGTACAGATGAATCACATACACTCCTCCTGAGCAATGATTCATCCCACCAAAACACTATGATATGCACGACACCAAATGCACAATAAATAAATCAAGCACGCTGCGTGCACACGATCCTACTGATCACATTACCATACACAACCAATAAATTCAAGCACACTAAGTGCACACGATCCTCCTGATCACATCACCATACATCATATATACATATATAACACACCAATTAATCATGTTAATTAAATTAAATATTATGGGGCATTCACATCCCACACTAAGTATGCACTCTTCACCATTACACACCATCCCTATACTCATCATGACCAAAGGGGTCCTACACCACAAGATCACCGTTGCATGGAAACAACAAATTAAAACAAGTTCTGTCACGCTCGCTGGCCTACTCGCTTAGCGAGTCCCTAGCGGACGTTCGCTACCTGCTCGCCTAGCGAGTCCCTAGCGAATGCTCGCTACCTGCTCGCCTAGTGAACCTGCTAGCGAGCGTCTGTGTACTCAAAATCCTCAAATGTCCCAAAATGTCACTTTGATTAATTCCAAACCTATCATTCTTCATCTGCCTTCCATCCTATCAGTACTACAACTAATATACACTATTCGAATCATTATTCCTTAATTTTTCTCTCCAGAATCAATACTCATGTTCATCCCAATACCACAGGGTTACACATAACCTCACCATAATTACAACTCTGCTACACAGAATCTCACTATTCACATAACAGCATATGCACAAATTCATCATAACAACAACAATCATAAACATATTAACAATACCAATCATATTCATCATATCCCTATGGGGTTAAGGAATCCCCTCTACCCAATTCATGTAAAATACCAATCCCAATCAGTTTCTCCCCCCTTACCTCGATTAATTGCTCAGATTGTTGAAGAACTCTGAAGAATGGGTAGCCCTAGCCATGCTTCTCTTCCTCCTTGATCTTTTGCTTACTCTTTTCTCTCCACTGGTTTTATCGTGAAATTCTAACTCCTTTTTACCCCAAAACCCTTCTTATATTTCTAAATCCTTATTTTACTTATTCCATCCACTAATAATACAAATAATAATAATAATATTAATATTACTACGAATTATTAAATTATCATCATTATTAATTAAATTATCTTAATATTAAACTTTATAGCTTATTAAATAATCCCTATAAATTAAGGACACCCACCAATGCGCTCAGGCACACCCCCACATAAGGACACACCAAAATAAAATAACACCAAAAAGACTAAATAATTAAAATGGGTGTTACAGATACCGCACAGGAAAATAAATCAATGGCCAGGGTCTGGATACCACACGGGCTTGAGTTAATAAAAACCAGTGAAAGCCGGGGTCTGGATACCGCACAAGCAAAATAAATCAATGGTCGGGGTCTGGATACCGCACGAACTTGAGTCAATAAAAACCGGTGAAAGTCGGGGTCTGGATACCGAACAGGCTTGAGCCAATATAACCGGTGAAAGTCGGGGTCTGGATACCACACAGGCTTACTGAAATAAACCGGAGGAAGCCGGGGTCTGGATACCACACGAGCTTGCTGAAATGAACCGGAGGAAGCCGGGGTCTAGATACCACACATGCATGAAATAACTGGAGGAAGTCGGGGTCTGGATACCACACAGGCTTGAAATAACCGGAGGAAGCCAGTGTCTAGATACCACATATGCTTGAAATAACCGGAGGAAGCCGGTGTCTCGATACCACAAAGGCTTGAAACAACCGGAAGAAGCCGGGGTCTGGATACCACACAGGCTTGAAATAACCGGAAGAAGTCGGGGTCTGGATACCACACAGGCTTGAAATAATCGGAAGAAGCCGGGGTCTGGATACTACACAGGCTTGAAATAACCGGAAGAAGCTGAGGTCTGGATACCATAAAGGCTTGAAATAACCGGAAGAAGCCAGGGTCTGGATACCACACAGGCTAAAGAAACATATCATCTGTAGCCAGGGTCTGGATACCACGCCGACTAATGAAAGCACCTGTGAGATCCGGGGTCTGGATACCGCACGGGCTAAAGGAATATATCCGTAATATGAGCACATCTGTCAATAACTCTTGCCGAGATCTGGATACCACACAGGCTTGAGAAAACACCATAATTTGTCGAGGTCTGGATACCGCACAGGCAAAAGAAAAACACTATCACTAACCAGGGTCTGGATACCACGCCGACTAATGACATAAACGCTAGCTAGGGTGTGAATACAACACATGCTAATGGAATAATCCGGTGTGAGCCGGGGTCTGAATACCACACGGGCTCAAGAAATATATCGGTATCACCTGGGGTCTGGATACCACACGGGCTGATGAAAACCGCTGTTAGCCGGGGTCTAGATACCACGCAGGCTAAAAAGATAAACCATCGTCTGTCGGAGATACACCTGAAAGCAAGAGGTAACAACCTGGCTTATGTTTCGAATGCACGTGTTTGAAAATGGCGTAATGCTCCATATAAAATGGAAATGCTACGCGTTTAGGAGGATGCTATGTACAATGCAAAATGTAAAGGAACCACTCCAGCAAAATAAACACTGAAGAGACAGAGCCAACTCTGCTGGGGATGACCGTGTGCCAAGTATAATTGGACTTTTGCTGGGAGAAACAAGCCGTACATGGCTTCCTGAAGGAGAAACCTCTTGGGTAAACTATTCTGCTAAGAATAAGATCTGCTCTGCTAAGGATCACAAAATCAACTCTGTTGAGGAAAATGCCTTGAATGGCCTTCCAGAATACCACTCTTCTGGGGAAACAAATCCGCTCTACTGGGGAAATCAGCCCTGGATGGCCTTTCAAACTACGACTCTAATGGGGAAGTAAAGCAAACTGCGGGGACTTACTCCATTCTGCCGGAGATTCTGCTCTGCTGGCAATTTGAGTCCACTCTGCTAGGGATAACGAAGAAGTTTTATTGGGAAGACATCTCAAACTTTCTGCTGAGGATGGAAAATAACAATTTTCCGAGTTAATCCGAAGCTGCGGGGAATGAAACATTCCACTGACTTTGCTGGGAATCCGCGGGGATGAGAATTAACTGGGGAAATATCCCGAAGGAAACTCACTCTGACGAGTACCAATGACCAACTGGATTCTGCTACAGACCACAACTCTGCTGGGGATCGCCCAATGAGAGAATCAACATCTACCTCTGCTTGGGGAAATGAGCAATAAACTCAACAATATCAACCTCTGTTCAGGGAATTGAGTCAGTATCACAGACTCTATGGGGAAACAACATTTAACTCATCCCACTGCTGGGGGAATAGTCCCAAATACCTGCTAGGGATAACCACAACCTCAACTTGCTGAGGAGAAACTAGTCATAATCTGCTGGGGATATCTTTCTGGAATGACCTCAAGAATGAGGGTCCTGCAACAAATACAAAAAATGTATCTTGTATATAACAAGCGCTATCTCGGTTGTTGTTCATGACATCGTTCAAGTGAATCAAAGTTTTAATCATGGTTAGCAGAGCCCACAAGTTTATGTATGCATAGTTTTATCAAAAACATCAGACGTCTTTTACAAACAAAATGGTAAAAAGCTAAAACAAGGACAAAAGCTTTATGAATAATATATTTCATTGATGAATGGCCTGTAAATAGGAAAATTTACAACAGATGCAACTCCTGAAAAGAGAAAGTTGCGCAAGAAATATACAAAAATGCACAGGAATATACAAAATATCAACAATAT
Source organism: Lathyrus sativus (assembly GCA_963859935.3). Taxonomy (NCBI): domain Eukaryota; kingdom Viridiplantae; phylum Streptophyta; class Magnoliopsida; order Fabales; family Fabaceae; genus Lathyrus; species Lathyrus sativus. The sequence continues at coordinate 94,289,901 of OZ012738.1, read as the reverse complement.
GGTGCAGACAACCACCATGTAACGACTCAACTATGACTCGCATGACTTCAATGCTTCTCCGATGCTTCATTTTCTGAAGAGATTGACTTGAACGGTAAACCCTCGGGTTCTCCCAGAATCCATTATGCTCTGAAGATCAATATGCAGACCGCAGTCATTTACTTTTCAAATCCCTAACTTTTTCCTGAATCACCCATGCAGGTTTTCAATTCACCAGGATACCCATTTTTGCCAAAGTCGCCTTTTCATGTTTTCAACTTTATGGGTTTACATCTTTTCTTTTTATCCCTAACTTTTTCCCGAACCCATTCTTTTATGGTTCGTCGGGATGCCCCATTTTTTCCTGGATTTTCTTTTCTTTCAAGCGGGTCTACTTAAGCAAAGTATTTTTTATTGCGTCTGCATTTACAGGGGATGTGAAATCTTCACCATCCATAGTTGACAGTAGTAAGGCTCCTCCGGAGAAGACTTTCCTTACAACATACGGACCTTCGTAGTTAGGAATCCATTTGCCCCCGTGATTTGTCTGTGGAGGGAGAATCTGCTTCAACACTAAGTCACCTGCCTGAAAGCTTCATGGACACATCTTCTTATCAAAAGCCTTTTTTATCCTGCTCTGATACAACCGACCATATGCAATAGATGCCAGCCTCTTCTTGTTCATCAGGTTGAGCTGATTTAATCTGTTTCTCACCCATTCTACCTCATCCAATTTGACATCAACCAAAACTCTCAAAGAAGGAATCTCGACTTCTAATGGAAGGACAACTTCCATACACCAACGAGAAAGGAGTTGCCCCAGTTGACGTAGGTACCGAAGTACGATATCCATGTAATGCAAAGGGCAACATCTCGTGCCAATCTTTGTAGGTCACAACCATCTTCTGCATTATCTTCTTTATGTTCTTATTGGTCGCTTCCACAATGCCATTCATCTTCGGACGATAGGGAGAAGAATTGTGGTGCTCAATTTTGAAACTCTGGCAAAATTCCTTCATCATCTTGTTGTTCAAATTTGAACAATTATTAGTAATGATTCTCTCAGGCACTCCATAACGACATATGATTTCCTTCTTGATAAACCGGGCTACGACTTGTTTGGTGATATTGGCATAGGAAGCTGCTTCAACCCACTTAGTGAAATAGTCAATTGCCACTAAGATGAAGTGATGTCCATTGGATGTGGTCGGCTCGATCTTGCCAATCATATCAATGCTCCATATGGAAAAGGAACAAGGGGACGCCATGACATTCAAAGGATTCGGCGGTACATGAATCTTGTCGGCATAAATTTGGCATTTATGGCATTTCTTTGCATACTTGAAGCAATCAGATTCCATAGTTAACCAGTAATATCCTGCCCTCAATAGCTTTCGAGACATGCCATGCTCGCCTGCATGTGTACCAAAGGCGCCTTCGTAGACCTCTTCTATAAGCAAACTTGCTTCTTTTTCGTCCACGCATCTTAGCAGCACTAAGTCAAAATTCCTCCGATAAAGTACACCATCTTGGTTCAGATAGAAATTCTCAGCCAACCTCCTCAAGGTCTTCTTATCCCGGCTCGATGCCCCAGGCGGATACTCTTGATTCTTGAGAAAGTTCTGGATGTCATAATACCATGGCTTCCCATCTGAAGCTTCTTCTATTGTAAATACAAAAGTCGGCCTGTCAAGGCGTGAGATGACAATTCTCAGAGCATCATTCCAAAAATTCACCTTATACATTGTGGATAATGTAGACAAGGCATCTGCCATCTGATTCTCCGCTCTTGGCACATGATGAAACTCTACTCTATCAAAGAAGGGCAACAACCTCTTGGCATAGTTCATATAAGGGATCAGATTAGGCTGGCGAGTCTCCTATTCTCCTTTGATCTGATTGACCACCAAAGCTGAATCACCATAAATATCAAGGTTCTTGATTCTCAAATCAATCGCTTCTTCGATACCCATGATACATGCTTCATATTTGGCTTCGTTGTTGGTGCAAGGAAATATCAACCTGGTATAAAATGGTATGTGAGAACCATGGGGAGTTGTAATGATTGCCCCAATTCCTCTGCTCGTAGGCGTTAACAGCACCGTCAAAGATCATTTGCCATTGAGAGCTCTTCTCGGGACCTTCATCGGGTAATGGCTCATCGCAGTCCTTCATCTTCAAGAACATAATATCCTCATCAGGAAATTTAAACTTCATTGGTTGATAATCGTCAATTGGTTGTTCTACGAGATATTCTGACAGAACACTCCCCTTAATGGCCTTCTGGGAGACATATTGAATGTCGTATTCTGTCAGAACCATCTGCCACCTGGAAATCTTTCCTGAAAGTGCTTGCTTCTCAAAAACATACTTAATTGGATCCATCTTTTAAATTAACATGGTTGTGTGGTTTAGCATGTACTGCCTTAGGCGTTTGGCAGCCCAAGCAAGTGTGCAACAAGTCTTTTCCAACATTGAGTATCTGGACTCACAATCTGTGAACTTTTTACTTAAGTAGTAAATGACATGCTCTTTTCTTCCTATCTCATCGTGTTGACCGAGAACACAACCCATGGAATTCTCAAGAATTGTTAAGTACATTATCAACGGTCTTCCAGCCATTGGGGGCATCAGTATTGGAGGTTCCTGCAAATACTCTTTTATTTTCTCGAATGCCCTTTGGCAATTTTCGTTCCAGACGATCGCTGATCTTTCTTATACAGTTTAAACATTGGTTCACAAGTGGCTGTGAGGTGAGATATGAAACTCGTAATGTAGTTCAATCTACTCAGGAAACCACGAACCTCTTTCTCCGTCTTCGGCGTTGGCATTTCTTGAATTGCTTTTATTTTCGCAGGATCAACCTCAATACCTTTCTCACTGACAATGAACCCCAACAGCTTTCCTGACCGTACACCAAAAGTGCACTTGTTCGTATTTAACCTTAGTTTGAACTTCCTCAACCTCTAAAATAGCTTCCGAAGATTCACCAGATGTTCCACCTCCATCTGTGACTTCGCAATCATATCATCAAAATAAACCTCGATCTCATGATGAATCATATCATGAAAGATAGTCACCATTGCCCGTTGATAAGTTGCCCCTGCGTTCTTCAACCCAAAAGGCATCACCTTATAGCAAAGCGTTCCCCACGGTGTGATAAACGTTGTTTTCTCCATGTCCTCCGGTGCCATCTTAATCTGATTGTATCCGGAGAAACCGTCCATGAAAGAGAACACTGAATACTGTGCAGTATTATCAACAAGCACGTCGATGTGGGGGAGCGGGAAATCGTCTTTCGGACTTGCTTTGTTTAGATCACAGTAATCTACACACATTCGTACCTTACCATCCTTCTTAGGCACAGGCACAATGTTAGCGATCCATGGAGGGTAATTTGTCACGGCAAGAAACCCGACGTCCAATTGTCTCTGGACCTCTTCTTTGATCTTCACCGCCATATCCGACCTGGTTCTTCTTAACTTCTGCTTAACAGGTGGACACTCTTCACGAAGAGGCAAGCGATGAACTACAATATCTGTATCGAGTCCGGGAATATCTTCATATGACCAAGCAAAAACATCTTTATACTCTCGGAGCAATTCTACCAGTCTTTGTTTGACATCATCCTCTAAGGCAGCCTCTATTCTGACCTCCTTCTTAGCCTCTTCTATACCCAGGTTGACGACTTCAACCTCTTCTTGATGAGGTAGAATGACCTTCTCCTCTTGTCTTAATAACCTGGAGAGCTCTTCAGGCAGGTCTTCGTCTTCTTCAATCTCTTCTTCCGCTTGAAAGATCGGATTATCAAAGTCATACCGAGTCATAGACGAGTCTGAGTCGGTGGCATCTGCAATGTGAAACCTGCAATGATGATGATTTAATGCTTAAATGATATGCAAATAAACACAAACCACATTGCCATTTTATTGTTAGAATAAAAAACAAGAGAAAAAAGGATCACAAAAATTTGGATGCAAAGACGCCTTTTGATTAATGACAAAATGATTGTTCAAACATAAAAGATAAGGCCCTACAAACAAAGACCGCTATGCTCCGGGCAGAACATAGGGTTGTACATAATTTAAAACAAAGTAGTTACTCTTCATGAGTCACTTGGATAGCTTCTTTAATGGTCCAATTGTTCAAACTCTGGCCAGGAATACATGGTCGGATCCATGCATCCATATCGCAGTCGCTGTCTCCTTCCTCGTCAGACACGACATTGATTCGCTCAAATATGAGCCCACCACTGGTGAATTGGACTTGTCCCTTGTAGCACAGAGCACTCTGTGAAGAAGATGAAAATAGGTTGTACCCCAGTCCAAACTTGTCTTGTTTATTAGGGACACTCACAACTTGCCCCCACCCCTGGGATGATCCCGACTTCACCACGACTTGTGATTCCTTGAAAGATGACATAACAACTTCTAACACTCTGGCCTCAACTGGCGCCTTCTCCTTGATCTGAACGGTTTCAAAAGCTTGGCATAGCGTTTCATGAATCTCTTGGTCTACCTCCACATACTTAAACGAGGAAAGATGGCTCACCATGATATCCTCCTCACCGCAAACGGTGACAATGTTACCATCCACCATGTACTTCAGTTTCTGGTGTAGAGTTGACATCACAGCTCCCACCGAATGGATCCAAGGTCGTCCCAAAAGACAATTATATGCCGGCTGGATATCCATTATGTAGAAAACGACATTGAAAACTTCTGGACCAACTTGGATTGGAAGAGTCACTTCTCCAAAAACGGACCTTCTTGTCCCATCAAAAGCTCGTACGACCAAATCACTTGGGGTACAGATTACTCCCTGTGTGTCAAACTTCATCAGAGCTTTCTTGGACAACACGTTAAGTGAAAACCCAGTGTCCACCAGCACATGCGACAGTATAGCCCCTCTGCACTCAGTGGAGATATGCAGGGCGTGATTATGGTCTCTTCCTTTGGGAGTCAAATCAAGATCTCTAAATCCTAGCCCATTCCCAGTGTTAACATGTGCCACGACTCCTTCAAGTTGATTCATAGAGATTTCCTGTGGTACATAAGCATTATTCAGAATCCTCAGCAAGGCATTCTGATGTGCCTTAGAGCACAATAACAGTGATAAGATGGAAATCTTCGATGGAGTTTGTTGCAAATGGTCCACAATCTTATAGTCACTTTTCCTGATTAGACGCATAAATTCTTCTGCATCTTTCAACAAAGTTTCTTTCTCACCACGCTGAGAACTCTCTTCAACTACAACCTTCCCTTTACCCTTATCCGATTTTTCAGCATTCACTTTTAGTGGTGCAAACACCCTCCCACTTCTAGTTACTCCACCGACTCCTACCAAATTATCAACAGAATCAAGCGACAAACTCTTCAGCTCCTACTTTTGACCATTGCAGAAGACCTCGGCCCCATAGTTCCATAGGATCGCCTTAGTGCTTTCGTAGGGTACAGGTTCCGACTTAGTAATTATGATAGTGGGTGGCCTCGGAGGCGCAGAAATGTTGATTGTTTTGTAAAGAATGGAGATGGTGGCCACCTCATCCTTCTCTTCATCGATTACCCTTTCGTCGTTCTTTCCAATGATCCTATCAAACTGTAGTATACCTTCATCCATCATACGCTGCATATAATTTTTCAGACTCTTACGTCCCTCAGGATAAGCTACACAATCTTCACAATCTCTTCCACAACTAGGGAACACTCCACCCTCTAACAACTTGCTCTTCACAAAACTCAAAGGAGTTTTCAGCTCTTCCACATCAGACACCAGATTCAAACCTTCTTCCACAATAATAACATTCACCCCAGCCGCTCCATGATTAGGCATGGGATTCTGGACAACATTGGGCACATCATGCGTGAAATTGATAGTTTTACTGTCGATAAGGTCTTATACCTTGTGCTTGAAGGCTTTACAATTATCAATGTGATGACCGAGCGCACCTGAGTGGAAGTCACACTGGGCATTATCATCATATCCTGGAGGCGGTGGGCCAGTCAAAGGTGCTAACGTCCTTTTCTGTACTAACTGCAGCTGCATCAAATGTTGTAGTAATTGTGCATAAGGCATTGGCGGTGCGTCAAAGTGCCTGTTCACTGTCCTTCTGCAATCCTGGAATGGCCGAGGCGCATAGTTCTGTTGCTGTTGTTGTTGCTACTATGGACGTGGTTGCTGTTGCTGAGGTTGTACTGCTTGGATAGCAATACTTGCCACTTGAGGTTGTTATTGATAGTATTGTTGATGTTGACGCTGATTTTGGTTCCTATTCCGGTTCTTGAAACGCGACACTGCATTTATTTCATTTTCTCTTTTCTTGGTACCAAATTTCTTCTTCCCTCCCCTAAATGAGGGTCCTTCTCCTGCCTATATCTTCCCCAACTTTATGCCATTTTCAACTCTTTCGCCTATAATGATCAAATCCGAAAAGCTGCCTGATCGATAAAATAACAAGTGTACTATTTTTATCGATGTAGTAATAAAGGAAAATTTCTCGAGTATCGATCTCGGGGACTGCGTAGGAATCAACAGTGATTTTATGATTCAAAGGAACAAAAATGACTTGGTTTTTTTTGTAGAAAGTTATAAAAATTAGTACTGGAAAAATAACGGTTTAAAGTAATTATAAGAACAATGTTAGGGAAGTGGATAAATTGCTAGTAAAGACCTGAAAGAATTATTCTGAGATACTTGCCTCCAACCTTAATTTAAGTCAAATTTCAAAATCAGTTTTCCTTAATGAAAAACCCTTTGATAATTTTCCTACGCACTAATTCCTTAGTTGCACATAAAAATTATCAAGCAATAGTCTGACATAAGAAACACGTTGTTACAGGGTATCCCCATTCCTAGGCAATATCAACCATAATATTATTTTGCAAAAGCATTAGGTTGACTTTCCAGACCTAAACCTAATCGTCAATCAAATTCCATTTTCCAATACGAATTCGCATTAAGATCGTTACAAAACAAAAGATATAAGGTGAACAACATAAATCTCATAGAATAATCCCAACAAAGGTCAATACATTGCAATTTAGGACCACCCCCTAACAAATGGGGGTTTAGCCACTCATGTTCTTAATCAAAACAAATACACTTAAAAATAAAAGGGAGAAAGTCATTACAATAGAGACTGGTGTCCTTGGATCATCAATTGCTTCCACTTTTGATCGATCCTTCTTCTCCAGAAATCTCCTTCTCAAATGTTAAAACTAGATCCAAAATTCAAAAGTCAAAAAAGTCTTAGCCAAAGTGCGGCTAATATATCCAAATTCAAATTACATCACGAAATGCCTAAAATTCCCTTCGAGACAACTCAGCCAGCATAAAAACAAGATAAAAAATAAATTTTCTTTCAGTGGCCCTGACACGGGCCGTGTCAGGCTGCTGCACAAGGGGGCGTGCTCTTCCTCTTCAGGGGCTGCAACACGGGTACCCGTGTTGCACGTCTGTTCTGCCATTTTCCTCTTCAAACTTGGCCATGTCCTTCCATCCATGACCCTCCTGACACGGGCCGTGTCAGGCGACACGGGCACCCGTGTCAGACCTCTAATTTCCACTTCTTCGGCGGTCTTTGTTCCCGAAACGGCACGGATATTGGATCACCACTTCCTGCTGAAAACACACTAAAAACAACCAAATCAAACGCACCAGCGACTTAAAATGATACAAACCTCAAAATAAGAATTTCTCAAAGACGACTGAAAATAATGATTAAAACATGAACAAAAGACTCGAAAACGGACGAAACATTGAAAAACAAATGACAAACACAGTTTGAAATACACAACTAAAACCCACTGATCAAACTCCCCCGAACTTGAACTTTTTCTTAACCTCAAGCAAAAATCTCTCCAAACAACTTTTTATTGCACAAACGAACCGTCTCAAGAACAGCGAGTTATGATGATGATACTCATATGTGAGTTTCTCGTTCCAAGTCACTCGAGGATTAGTCTCAGCACTACTCACACCAACACTACACCGCAGCGAAACCTCGGACCTCAATCTCCCTATCGGTAACCTCTCCGACTATGCTTTGGACTTAAGTCTTCTTTAGATCAACCTCACACACACGATTCTTATAGATTAAGCCCGACTGTCTAGATAAACTACTGGGGGAGTACTTCTCAGATCATAGTACTGTGGTACAAATCTACACGTCGGACTCGTTCCTTACTAGGGAAACTCAGGGTGTTTGCACTTTACCTACATCTCAGGATTATTCCAATTTCCTCCTCAAGGTTCTTTTCACTGAGCACTCTATATACTTTCTCATCATTTCACTCGCAAAACGGCTCAACCACATTGCTATCAGAATTAATTTTTATCAGCTCAAATTCGGGGTGTTTTCACTATGGAACTTCAATCATGCTTTCAAACTGACAACCACCACACGAACATACACTCAAACTAAATGACCTAATAAAGAAAAACAAAAACACATAAATAAATACCCCCACACTAGAACTCAAAAGTGTCCCCACTGTTGACGCACTAGTAGATGAGATGACTCACAAAGCTCATTATTGAGGAGGTTGGTTCCGCAGCGTCATCTGCCGCATCCACTCGTGCATCTCCCCAATCAACCTTCCTTGGCGGATCTGCTCGTTTCCTTGCCGCGTCTGCTCCTCCCCTTGCCTCGTCTACTCGTTCCGGAGATAACGTACCTCATTCTCCATCCAATCCCACTCTTTCTTTGTTAAGTTCTAAGACCCCGACTCATGATGGGGAGAGACTCTAGGAGTAGGTACATGGACTTCTTCCGTCCGATCTCCTTCCTCATCATCAGTACCTGCATAATCATCAAATTGCTCTTCATCGTCCTGCATCGGGTTCTCATATAACCAATTATTTACATTTTGAATGCTAATAAAATCAGGAGCAGGTAAAGCTAGGAGGTGACTATTACGGCTTACCAACGAGTAATAATCATTAAAGACTTGTATTATACCTTGGACGGTGAGGGTAGCTAAGTCAATCTTAGTTTTACCTACGACCGTACGTTCCTCCATCAGGAGAGGACCGTACCCCAAGTGGTCCGCAATCTGAGTTATCATCCCTCCCACACTTATTTCGCCTGAAGCTGTGTTTGCAACACGCTTCAAATGGTCAGCTACAAAGGCAGCTACATTTATCAGCTCCTGGTTGGCCATGCCATACAACAAGTATAACTCCTTCTGCATCGCCACCCCTGTACTGTCACCCCTGCCAAACAGTGTATATGCCAGCCCTTTTTGCGTATACCTGAAACAAGGGTTATGAATGTAGGAGGCCTTTGCCGCCTTCGCAACATAATCGGATTTTTCTGTAATGGCTCTCCAAAAATCTCCTGCACTAAAATTACCCGGAGGTGCTCCAGGCCCAAAACTGGGGAGCTTCAGAACATCTCTCAATTCAGCTACCGTCAGACTGTGATCGGTATTAAACAGACAAAATCTCAGAGTACCATAATATTCCTCCTCAGTACCTGTCCAACTATGCTTAAGCTAAAATTCTAAAGTGCTCAGAAATTCAAATGTTATGCGCTCATAGGTCGGCGCTTCGAATTGCATAAACTCAAAAGCATATCCTTCCTTCACAAAAAACATTCCTCTTATCGCTGTGGTCACTTCTACGGTAATCTAAAAAACATTCCACTTTATCGTTGGGCTTAATCTATAAGAATCGTGTGTGCGAGGTTGATCTAAATAAAAGAGTAGTATTTGTCGCAACTGTGAAAAACACCTGGAAGAAAACAGAAGAGTCACCACCTTTCGTTATTTATCCCAAAGAGAGGGAAAGGAAACGATCGGAAAAACCTGACGAAAAGGGAAAAGACGAGCTCATCGCAACCAAGTCTGGATTCGGGAGTCGGTTACGCAAGGGGAAGGTATTAGCACCCCTCACGTCCGTCGTACTCGACGGGATTCATGCTTTGTTGTGTATCTAAAAGGGTGGGTTGAAACTATCTACGCTAATGGTCAAGGGACAAAAGAAAAAGAAAGGAGAGACTTGGCAGAGCATCGCCGCTCCGTGCCTACATATTCCCTCGTGCAATGGGAAAGTCAGAGTCAACTTAGTTCGGCTAACTAAGGGTGAAAGGGGGAAGATTACTCGCCAAGACATCGCGTCTTGTGCCTACGTACTTTCATCTGGTATGAAAGATCTGAGCAAACATAGTTCGGGCTAAAAAGACCCCAGGTTGGTTCAAACGTTTTTAGGCCCGAGTAGGGTTAACAAGTAGTTCTAGCAGTTGGTGTATGCATCTCGACCATTGGAGGCTTAGGCGTTACCGTTTGCGGTAGAACTAAAAGTTAACAACACTCTTTTATCTGAAAATATTTTCCTTGATTAAAAACCCCAAAGGGTGAAAAAGATTTGAATTTGATTTGTAACTCATGTTGCACTAAAGGCTATGACCTAGGAGCGAATGCGTCACATATCACCCAAAGGGTGTACACTAAACACTCTAGGCCATTGAGAGGAAGCCCCCCAATCACCATTTCCCAAGTAGCTTAAGGCTCGTAGCATACAACACTTGTCATTCTTTATTAGGTGTTTTATGAGTGTTTAAAGATGAGAAGAGAAGAAAGGACCACTAATGGGAGACTAATTCAATCCTAAAAGTTATCATGCAAAGTGGACTTAGAGTTGGGATACAAAAGGAAACTACCTAATGTTATCATGCATGGTTAAGCACCTAATGTATATCATAACCTCAAGAGGTTAGAGAACTTATGGGGAGCATGGAAAAGAAAAGCAAAAGAAGAAGAAAAAGAAAGAACATAAAAATGCAAGAATGTAAACATAGAATGCACAAGTAGGATGAAAGTGAGGGAGGAAATATGTGTAGGGCAGTAGCCTCCACAAGCTCATCTCAACCTCAAGAATGCATATAAGAATGCAAAATAAATAAGAGAGAAAGGAATGCACAAAGATGAGACCAAACAACAAGAAGAAACCACACAAAAATGCACCAAAAGTGGGATGAAATGACCTAAGTCAAACAACATCAACCAGACGTGCCAAAAGCCAAATCAAATGAAAGGAAAGGAAGCTCAAAACAAAAGTGAGGATGGGAGGCTATATGAGGACAACAAGGGACTCATAATATGCACTCAACCATAGGCATCACAAACAAAGTGCAAAAGAAAGCACAAAGGAGTCCTCATGGATTCATCATTTTAGGTATGCTTCAAATACCTCCAAAGGAGGGACCAAGCCACATTAAATGATACTCCAAGGTCATGGGACAGAATGGGATATGAGAGAAGAGAATTCAAAAGCAAAAGCAATCACATCATAAAAGAAAACAAGCTTATACACAAAAGAATGCAAGCATGTCACAAATGGAAACCCTAAATAGAAGCATCAAAAGAAACACACAAATGAACAAGCAAAACACAATATCATGACCTAAAATTGAGCAACTAGTAACCTTAACATGTTAGCAACATTAATCAAAAGGAATCAAAGGCTCAAAGGATCCATCAAAGTCATATCCAAGGCAAACTAGGTCAATGTGTATGTATGAACCTCCCATTGGGGTAACTTGACTTGCAAGTCACCTCAAAATTAGGAAAATGATTAAAAAATAACCAAATAAAATGCACAAAGTCCATAAACATGTTGGCAAATAGAGGCCAAGAAATCACAATCAAAATCAATTCACAACACCACCAAAGAAATTAATTCACAAGGGTGCCCCATTGTGAATGAGGATTGTCGAGGGTCAAATGAAATGCAATCAAAGTCAACCCAAAAGTCAACCAAACAGGGGAAAAATGGTCCTCAAACATTTATCAACTCATCATGGATATGAGGATTGATTTTCAGTCATTGGATCAAAAGGAGATGGAAGAAACAAATCAAAAACAAACACATGTTAAGAATTAATCCAAACAAAATACCTCCAATTAATAATTCGTTTTTTAAATGAAAAATCATCCAAAAAAATAAAATAAAAATTCTAAAAATAAATGGACATTCCAAATTGCCCAGAAAATATTTTTGGGGAATTTTATTAATTGGAGAACTATTTTATTTTGAATTAATTCTAAACAGTCACAAAAATAAAAAGAAAAGAAAATACAAAGAAAAAGAAAAAACAAGTGGTGCAGAAAGTAAACAAAACAAGTGTAAAAAATGGGCTCAGGCGTGCAGGGGGTGTGGCTAGTAACAAAGCCCAAGTCCAATCAAATCAGTCAACCAAACAAGACTCAATCTCAGCCATCCAAAGCAATTACCAGTCAAACAATCCATGGGTCCAAAACATGACACGCGTGCACTTCAGAATAAAATAAAAACCAAATAAACCACAACCACAAGATTAAGTCCAGGTCAAACAATCAAACGGTGGAGGTTCAAATCAGCGAAACGCACCATTTCACTTAAAGGGAAGTCAATCCCTGAAACTAAATCAAAGCCATCGGATGAAACCTAAGTCAAGCAATCCAAAGGCCATCAGGCTGCCACGCAATCAAAAACTTCCCAACACAAAATGAAAATGAATCATGACCATCAGATCTGGTCACAGTCAACTAAACAACATGGATCCAACGAACATAAATGAGCCACATATCATCTTCTTCATTTAAACATGGAAATAGGAGGGAAAACCAGACGGTGGTCGGATTCCCTCCGGTCATCTTCTCCGGTCACGATGAACAGTGGTAACTCAAAAAAGTTCATGAAACACAAAATTTCTTACACCAATCGATTCCTCATGCTTCATACAATTCAAATCCAAGGTTTATTTTAATTTTCAGTCCATGTACAAGCCAAATCAAAGACAAACAGTTTGGAGCTCAAATCACAAATCATCACCAATGCCAGTCAATTTTAGTTAGAATTAATCTACACATCTCCTAGGTCATTATCATGCAAAAATGGCATTCAATTGGATCACAAACAGAGAGGAAAATTGAATTGAAGGTTACCTAGTGAAGAGCTTCCACTGAGCCTTCAAACCTTGATGAAACTTGCTGGAAATAAACTAGAATCACTCCACAATCCTCCCTGAAGCTTTAGATGTGCGTGATTTGCCTTGAATCTTGATGAATCTCCAAATTCGAATTTCACTTTTCCCTCACTTTCTCCAACTGATTTCTCTCTCAATTTTCATTCAAAATTCATTATGATGATTTGTTCATGATCCTGAAGTTATATATGATGGATATGGGAGGAAATGAGGCCCAATTACAGTTTGCTTAAGTCCAATTGAAATTCAATTTTCCTTGTATTGTAAGCTTCATTTTCACGAGCCAAACTGATGCAAAATGCCTTGGTTTTCATTTAAAATCATTGTTGGGAACTTAATTTGATCATGTGGATGAGATTCAGCCCTTGGTTTGATCAAATGGTGGAAATTGGTTTGTCAATTTTCAATCAAAGTTGCCATTGAACTACTCATGAAAATGGCACCAAAACTGAAATCCAATATTTGCATCTTGTTCCTTATATATTTGGTAATCAAAATATGTATAAACATGACTTGTTTTGGGTCAAAATCAAATAATTGCCATTTCCCCCTTTTAAGCTTTCTTCATGAAGAAGTCTCACATTAATTTTCCAATCCAAGCTTCAATCATGACATGAGATGGTTTGGTGATGAAATTAGGACCATTTGGAGCAAGTTTCATGTTGAGAAATGTTTCATTTGAAGTGTGCAAGATAGTGAAATGGACCTATAATGAAAATGACCTGTAATCCGGCTTTCCCAAAATACCCCTGCCTGGCAAGCTTCATAACTTGAGTTCTATAAATTAGATGAAGGACTTCTAGTACTCTTTGGAAAGCTAAGATCATGAGGAACAACTTTCATGTTTTGGTCAAAGTGAGGAGAAACATCCTTCTAGGTCAAAAGTGTCTTGGAAGTTGGTTGACGTTTGTTGACCAAAATCACATTCATCTGAGGACCTGTAACTTGTCAGCATCATAACGTGAGTTCTAGAAATCAGATGAAAGACTTCTAGTACTTAAAAGAAATATAGAAACATTCTCTACAAGTTTCATGTTGGGGTCAAGATGATATGAGACTTGTATCTTGAGATATGTGGTCTTGAAGTTAGGCACTAAATAGGGGATTTTACACTGAGAACCCTAATTTAGCAACTTGTCACACTCTTGATTCTTCTTGAATTGATCTTGAAATGATATACTAGACATCTCAACACAACATTCCATGATCATAAAGACTGGGAATTGAGTTTTAATCTCCTTCAATTTCAAAGTTGACTGAGAGTTGACCAGATGAAAACCCTAACTGCAACACCTTTAGCTGTGGCTTCTTACACATGACACAACAACTTGAATAAACTCCAACATGGATCTCAAAGCCTTCAATGATCTTCCTCAACATCCCATATTCATAATCATGAATTTACAATCCTCTGATGATCTTCAACTGGTCTCCAAGTTAGGAGCTGATCCACATACACCCATCAATTCTTTCACAAAACTTTGACCACTTCTTGGTGACTTGATGACCACTCATGCTTGGGTAAAACCCCTTGCTTATGCTCAACACTCTTGGTGACCTTCTCTTGCCATGCACAACCTCTTGATCCCCTTCTAAATGAACACTACTATGCAATGCAAATGCTAGAAGCAAATGAAATCAAACATAAACCAAGTTAAGAAAAGGTTAGGCAAATTTTGGGGTGCAACAGCTGCCCCTATTCAAGCGACTGGGACCTGACTGGGTGAAAAGCGAACGACTTTCAGACAATCAAGGTACAGAATGGTTGAATACCAACAAACCCGGAAATTTGCCAATACGCAGTCAGAAGAATACATGACCTCGTCGTTAAACATTTGCACTAATTTGGAAAAGCACTTGACCTCGCCGTCAAATACCAACATCAATTTTGAAAGAAAAATATATCCCTGACTTTGCCGTCAGACGCCTAACTTCGCCACCAAGCGTCAGCATTAATTTCCGTGAACCTCTGGCATCACTGCTAATTCGGAGAAACATCTGACCTCGTCGTCAGTTATCCATATTAAGTTCCTCTGACATTGCCGTCAGGCATAGACATTATGTCTATAAAAAAATTTGACATCGCCGTCAATCTTTTACCTCAAGTCGGTAAAATAGCTAATATCGCTGTTAGCCCTCTGTTAAATAAAAACAGACATCGAATCCAAAGATACGATCCTTTGACATCGCCGCCAGGTCATCGTAAATAAAAGCGAGTGACAAATCTGAAGATCAAGTCCACACAGAATATCTGACATCGCTGCCAGGCATCTACTGAATTGATACACCTCTGATATCGCCATCAAAAACCTTGTCGGGGATAAAACAACCTGACCTCGCTGTCTGGTATTCACGCAGTTAAGAAAACTCTAACATCATCGTCAGTAATTTGCTAAATAAAAGCAAAATTTGAACCCAAAAGGTAAAGACATTTGACATCGCCGCCAGGCACCTGTGGGGATAAAAGAACTCTGACATCGCCGCCAAACAACGTAAATCTAATGAAACAACCGACATCGCCGCCAGACAACCTCAAAGTTGATAAACATCTGACATTGCCGCCAGAAGACCAAAACATCCGACATCGCCGCCGGAAAACCAAATCATCTGACATCGCCGCCAGAAAACCAAAACATCCAACATCACCGCCAGAAACCAAAAAATAGATAACGTTCTGACATCACCGTCAGAAAACCACACATCTGATAAGAGAACCTGACCTCGCCGCCAAATAGCCACAAATCTGTGAAACCTCTGACCTCGCCGTCAGTAAAAGTAGAAACATCTGACATCGTCGTCAAATAATCACACTTCTGGTAAACATCTGACATCACCGTCAGATAATCACAAAGTAGAATAAACATCTGACATCGCCGCCAAATAAACACCATGCTGATAAAACATCTGACATCGCCGCCAGAAAAACGTTTGACATCGCCGCCAAACAAAACCCAATATTGAGAAAATACCTGGCATCGCTGCCCGAACACCACAGAGTAAACAAAGATCTGACATCGCCGTCAGTAAACTACAAAATCTGAGAAACATCTGACATCACCGTCAGGATCTGTAAATTTGAGGAACATCTGACATTGTCGTCAGGCATTTGTAGGGGATAAAATTTTTTGCACCGGACCCGCAGATAAGGGTATTCTGACATCGCCGCCAGGCCTTCGCTAAATAAAAGCGGACATTAAGAGTCATACAAAGTTATAATCATCCAATGATAACAATCACAAGGAAACTCCGATGGGGAAATAACATAAGTCAGGGTTTAGCTACCACACTGGCCCAGATATCAACCAATTGCGAGATACACCTGAAATAGAGAGATAACAACCTGTTTTATGTTTCACATGCATATGTTTGAGAATGGAGTAATGCTCCATACGAAATGGAAATGCTACGCGTTTGGGTAGATGCTATGCACGCATGTAGATGCAACAGAACTGAATCAACAAAATAAATGCTAGAGAAACCACCCTGCTGGGGAAATAACCTACTCATGCTAATAACAATTGGACTTATACCGAGGAAACGGGCCTTCGCTGACCTCCTGCAAATAAAATGTCGGGGTAACAACATTCCTCCATCCTGCTGGGAATTACTCAACTGAAAGCGAATCTACCTGGGATATATCTCACTCAATGGGGAGAAAATCCAATCACAACTCACTAGGGAGTGCAATACTAACATGCACCAAATGCTGAGGGAAAGCGTACACGCTACCTTCTCACTTAAACTGCATACAAACTCTTCTGGGGATAGAGATGTCAATTCCGCTTGCTGGGGAAACAGACTCTGGCTGGAGATAAGACGAATTTCATCCACACCTCTTTTTCCCAAGGGTAACGACCCTGCAAAACTGAACCAACAGACCAGATACCCTACGCAAATGGAACTATCTCAGTCATCATTCGTGACGTTGTTCAATTAATTCAAAGTTTTAACAATTATTGGCCAAGGCCTGTAAGTTTATGCATGTACAAGTTTATCAAAACATTGGGCGTTTTTCACACACAAAATAGTAAAAGTTAAAACAAAACAAACGAGATACTGAATAGTATATATTTATTGATAGATGACATGTAAATAGGCAAAGTTTTACAACAGATGCAACCCCTGAAAAGATGAAGCTGCGCAAAAACAATACAGATATGCACAGAAATATACAAAAGTGTACAGAAATGTCGGCAATGTGGCACAGACAAACACCATGAGCTGTTTGAGAGTCATATGAGGGAGTCTTATCCAGAGTTGTTTGAATCGGGTAACATTTTCGAGGACGAAAATTCCTAAAGTGGGGGAGGGTTGTAACAACCCAATTTTCAATAATTAATTAATTATATTAATTAATTGATTTATTTGGGTGATTTTAATTATTGGAATTATTGGTAGATAATTGAGAGGAGAAATATAATGGAAGGAAATAGAATGGAAAGAATATAAGGAAAAGTGGAAAGAAAAGGAAAAGATAGAAACATAAGAGAAAAAGAAGAGAAAGAAAGGAGAATAGGAGAAAAGAGAAGGAAGAAAGGGAGAAACTTGGAAAGCTCAAGAACAACTTCCAACTTTCGATTAATCAAGGTAAGGGTGTGAAATGTTGTTATTATATCAATGTTTATGATTATGTATGATTGGTTTGGATTGTTGGATGTTTTCTACATTTTCCATTTTAGGGCAGAAAGAGGTTTAATCGGTAGAAATTGAGTTTTGAACGGTTAGAATCAGAAATAAATGGCGTAGTTTAGTCGGGTAATGTTGGACTGAGACTATTGGAACTGATTGGAATTAAATCGGTTGATTTTGAGATGATTTGGCGATTTTGGACTGTTTGGGGTTCTGAGTTTGCAGATTTGCTAGCGTTCGCTAAGCGAGCAGAAGCGAAGGTTCGCTAGGCGAAGCCCAACGAGTGGGTAGCGAACCATTACAGTAGCCAAGATCAGCCTTCGCTGGCGTGTTCGCCAGGAGAAGGAGGTGGCGAGTGGGTTCGCCAGGCGAAACCCAATGAATGAGGTAGCGAACACTTCTAGTAGCTACTGCCTGCCTTCGCCAGCGAGTTCGCCAGGCGAGTGAAGCAGCGAGCATTCGCTAAATGCTTCACCAGGCGAAGGTCATCGAGTGTGACAACACCTTATTTTTACTCCTTGTATTTTCCATCCAATGTTGATTGTTTGGTTCGATTGTGTTCAATCCTTATCTGTAATGAATAGTTTGTGTACTATTTTCATAAGATGTGCTGTGGGTAGCCGTATGGCGTGAATCCTAGATTGTGAAATTGATTATGAAATGTGGCCTTTTGGAATTTATAATGCATGAGAACATATTGTGAATATGTGTGCATTGCTTGAATAATGTGGTGATGGTATTAAATTGTGAATGCATATTGATTGTATGTGAAGAATGCATGAGAACATATTGTGAATATGTGTGCATTGCTTGATAAATGTAGTGATGGTGTTGAAAGTATGAATGCTTTGATATGATGTGTGAGTGTGCAATCATTGTTATAACTCTTGTGTGATGAATTATTGATAATGCATGGGATTAAGATGCGATAACGGTCTTAAGTGCATTTTTTGGTTGATTGCATACGCATCATTTAGTCAAGAGTCAATGCTTGCTAGTTTCGTGGAGACTAGTGACTTGTCCCAAACCTAGAAGGGTGGGTTTGAAAGCTTAGAGGACGGGCTTTTGTTGTTATCGTTCTAGGGGACGGACCCAGTTTAATGTAAAAACTGAAAAATGATAACAAGTGCTGGTACCACATTGCATGAGTTGCATTGAGTCACATGGCATAGAGATAAATGTTGTGTGAATGTATGCATATGTGTATGTTATGTGAATTGATGAGGATTATGGATGTGTGCATGATAAATATGCTTGATGATCATTCCATATTTGTTTATATATACATATATTGTGATGTATATGATGATGATAATGAATTGTGGTGAGAAATGTGGAATATGTGTATTCTATGCTTGTGTATATGTATGTGATTATATGCATTAATTATTATGATAATACTTCTCACCCTTCTGCTGTTTTATAATGCTCTATGAGGCATTGCAGATTAGGTTTGCTGGAGGTCTTTTGTGAAGTATAGCTTCATTCTTTTGGTCGGTTAGCTCTGATATGTAGCACCGGGTAGTTAGGCTTGTATAGCATTCTTTTGAGATACATTTATATATGTAACTGATGACAAATGTTTATGTAAACATGAATGATGTGGTGAATTAAACTGAATGATATGTATTTACATGATTAGTATGTTCAAACTGATCCAATATTTAGATTTTCTGCTTTTAATTCTAAATATTAAAATGTGGGTGTAGGGACTAAGTTTTTCTGTTGTAACTACCCCACTGTTGCATGTCTTTTATCGAGAAGGTGTTGTATATTAATTTCGTGATGATGTGACATACCTTTTTTTATACCATGTTTTATTTATACTCTGATGAAATTTTAATAAGTGATAAATGATTTATTTGTTCATTTAGGGGTATAGAAAAGGGGTATTACATTAGTGGTATCAGAGCAGGTCGGTCAGTTGACCAAGTTGTTAATGTGTTCATTCCCTTATGCATTTGGTATGTGTGTGTAGCACTATCAATATGTTTGTTCTAACGAGTATTTGTTGTGGGAATCAAGAACAATGGTTGCAGGTAGGAATGATGAAGCGATTGCGGAGGCGTTGACGAGGTTGGCTGGAGCGATTGGGCAGAATCCTCAAGCTAATGTGAATGTTGGAAATAACGTTGATGATGAGTTTCATGCTTTGGGAAGGTTTCAAAGGAACAATCCGCCAATTTCAAGGGAACCCATGAACCTGACAAAGCACAAGTATGACTGAAAGCGATTGAGAAGATCTTTCGAGTCATGAACTGTTCGGATGCGCAGAGGGTGCAGTTTGGCACTCATATGATTGAAGAGGAAGCTGAGGACTGGTGGGGTAATACTCGCCAAAGGTTTGAAGAGGATAAGATTGTGGTTACTTGGGATGTTTTTAGAGAGGCATTTCTGGAGAAGTATTTTCCAGAAGATGTGCGTGGTAAGAAGGAAATTGAATTCCTTGAGCTGAAGCAGGGTAACTCAACTGTAGCCGAGTATGCGACAAGATTTGAGGAATTGATTAAGTTTTGTCCTCATTACAACACTGCTAATGCTGAGAGATCCAAATGTCTCAAGTTTGTGAATGGTTTGAGGTCTGAAATCAAGCAAGCCGTTGGTTATCAGGAAATTAGGCGATTTTCTGAGTTGGTGAACAAGAGTAGAATTTACGATGAAGATAGTAGGGCTCGGTCTAGTCACTACAAGAGTTTAAATGATAAGAAAGGAAAAGGTCAATTCAGAGGAAAGCCGTATGTGACTCCTGTAGATAAGGGGAAACATAAAGCTGGTTACAATAAGAAGCCAAGTGGGGGAGGAGTTTCCACTCTGGTGAGATGTTATAGATGCGGTGAAGAAGGACACCATGCTCCTGAGTGCAAAAGTGGGGAGCAGAAATGTTTCAAGTGTGGCAAGCCAGGCCACAAAGCTCTTGAGTGTCGAAGCGGTGCGAATGTGACTTGCTACAACTGTGGTGAGCAAGGACACATTAGTACCAAGTGTGATAAGCCAAAGAAGACTCAACGGAATGGGAAAATGTTTGCTCTATCAGGATCAGAGACTGCTAGTGAAGATCGTTTGATTCGAGGTACATGCTTCATTAATGGTATACCTTTGATCGCTATAATTGATACTGGAGCTACACATTCTTTTATTTTCTTTGATTGTGTTAGGAGATTAAATCTTGAGTTATCGATTATGAGTGGTGGTATCATTATTGATACTCCTGCTATGGGTTTGGTGACTACCCCGTATGTGTGTTTGAATTGTCCGTTGAGTATTTTTGGTAAAGACTTTGGAGTTGATTTAGTGTGTCTTCACTTAGATCAACTTGATGTTATTCTTGGGATGAATTGATTGGAATTCAATCGTGTCTATATTAACTGTTTTGACAAAACGGTTATCTTTCCTGAACCTGAAGATGAAGGGGATTTGTTTATGACTGCTAAGCAAGTGAAGGAATCAACGCAAGATGGTGCGAAGGTATTTATGTTAATGGCAACTTTGAGCATTGGTGAGAGTGAAACAGTTGATGCTTTACCAATTGTCCGTGACTTTCCGGAAGTTTTTCCCGAGGAGATGATAGATTTATCGCCGGAACGAGAAGTGGAGTTTACGATCGACTTAATTCCTAGAACTAGTCCGATATCGATGGCTCCATATCGTATGTCCGCATCGGAATTGAAAGAGTTGAAGAGTCAACTTGAAGATTTACTTGATAAAAGGTTTATTCGTCCGAGTGTGTCACTGTGGGGTGCACCAGTGTTGTTTGTTAAGAAGAAAGAAGGTTCTATGAGACTCTGTGTGGATTACAGACAATTGAACAAGGTGACTATCAAGAATAAGTATCCACTTCCGAGGATTGATGATTTGATGGATCAGTTGGTTGGTGCAAGTGTGTTCAGTAAGATAGATTTGAGATCTGGGTATCATCAGATTCGTGTGAAGGCTAAGGATATTCAGAAGACTGCTTTTAGAATGAGGTATGGACATTATGAGTATTCTGTGATGCCATTTGGTGTGACTAATGCACCAGGTGTATTTATGGAATACATGAATAGGATTTTCCATCCTTATTTGGACAAGTTTGTGGTGGTGTTCATTGATGATATTTTGATTTATTCGAAGAGTGAAGAAGAACATGCCGAGCATCTGAGGATTGTGTTATCTGTATTGAAAGAGAAGCAGTTATATGCTAAACTTTCTAAGTGCGAATTTTGGTTGAAGGAAGTGAGTTTCCTTGGTCATGTGATTTCAAGTAGAGGTGTTGCAGTTGATCCGTCGAAGGTTGAAGCGGTATCGCAGTGGGAGACTCCGAAATCAGTTTTTGAGATTAGAAGTTTTCTTGGTTTGGCGGGATATTATCAGAAATTCATTGAAGGATTTGCCAAGTTATCGTTACCATTGACGCAGTTGACTAGGAAAGGCCATGCTTTTGTTTGGGATGCAAAGTGGGAAGGAAGTTTTCAAGAGCTTAAGAGAAGATTGACGACAGCTCCTGTTTTGATTTAGCCGAATCCGGCAGAACTGTTTGTTGTGTATTGTGATGCTTCTTTGATGGGTCTGGGAGGTGTGTTGATGCAAAATAAATAAGTTGCAGCTTATGCTTCGAGGCAACTCAAAGTGCATGAGAAGAATTATCTGACGCACGACCTAGAGTTGGCCGCCGTTGTATTTGTGCTGAAGCTTTGGAGGCATTATTTGTTTGGTTCGAGATTTGAGGTATTTAGTAATCATAAGATTTTGAAATATCTCTTTGATCAGAAAGAATTGAATGCAAGGCAGAGGAGATGGTTGGAACTTCTGAAGGATTATGATTTTGGTTTGAATTACCATCTGGGTAAAGCGAATATGGTGGCTGATGCATTGAGTAGGAAATCGTTGCATATATCGATAATGATGGTAAAAGAGTTGGAATTGATTGAGCAATTTCGTGATTTGAGTTTGGTGTGTGAGAAGACTTATTACGGAGTTAAGCTTGGTATGTTAAAGCTTACTAGTGGTATTCTTGACGAGATTCAAGAAGGACATAAATCTTATTTGAGTTTAGTTGATCGGTTGACTTTGATCAATCAAGGTCACGGTGGTGATTTTCAGATTGATGAAAATGGTATCATGAGGTGTCGCGATAGAGTTTGTGTTCCTGATGTTATTGAGCTGAAGAAGAGTATTCTTGAAGAAGGACATCGTAGTGGATTGATTATTCATCTGGGTGCTACTAAGATGTATCAAGATTTGAGGAAAGTGTTTTAGTGGCCTCGTATAAAGAAGGATATTGCCGAGTTTGTGTATTCTTGTTTGACTTGTCAAAAGTCAAAGATTGAGCATCAGAAACCGTCGGGTTTGATGAAACCGTTATTTATTCCTGAGTGGAAATGGGATAGCATATCTATGGATTTTGTGTCTGGATTACCGAGGATGCCAAGTAATTTTGAAGCTATTTGGGTTATTGTGGATAGATTGACCAAATCTGCTCACTTTATTCCTATGCGAATGGATTACCCGTTGGAGAGATTGGCAAAGCTGTACATTGAGAGGATTGTCAGTTTGCATGGTATTCCGTCTAGAATTGTGTCAGATAGAGATCCGAGGTTTACTTCGATATTTTGGGAGAGTTTGCAAAGTACTTTGGGTACGAGGTTGCGTTTGAGTTCAGCTTATCATCCGCAGACCGATGGTCATACAGAGAGGACGATTCAATCACTTGAAGATCTTTTGAGAGCTTGTGTGTTGGAGAAGGGAGGAGCTTGGGATAGCTACTTACCTTTGATTGAATTTACTTACAACAACAGTTTTCATTTGAGTATTGGTATGGCACCATTTGAAGCATTGTATGGTAGACGGTGTAGGACACCATTGTGTTGGTATGAGTCGGGAGAGAGTTCCGTGGTTGGACCCGAGATAGTCCAGCAGACTACCGATAAGATTAAGATGATTCAAGAGAAGATGAGGATTTCTCAGAGTCGTCAAAAGAGTTATCATGACAAGAGGAGGAAAACACTTGAATTTCAGGAGGGAGATCACGTGTTTCTTCGGGTTACTCCTATGACTGGTGTTGGTAGGGCATTGAAGTCGCGTAAGTTAACGTTGCGCTTCATTGGTCCTTATCAGATTTTATAGAGGATAGGAGAGGTAGTCTATCGTGTTGCTTTACCACCGTCGCTTGCTAACCTCCATGACGTGTTCCATGTATCTCAGTTGAGGAAATACATTGGGGACCCGTCTCATGTAGTCCAAGTAGATGATGTGCAGGTGAGAGATAACCTGACTGTAGAGACATCACCTATGCAGATAGAGGGTCGAGAGTTGAGGCAACTTCGAGGTAAAGAGATTGCTTTGGTGAAGGTCGCTTGGGGAGAACCGGCTGGTGGAAATGTGACTTGGGAACTTGAGAGTCAGATGAGGGAGTCTTATCCAGAGTTGTTTGAATCAGGTAACATTTTCGAGGAAGAAAATTCCTAAAGTGGAGGAGGGTTGTAATAGCCCAATTTTCAATAATTAATTATTTATATTAATTAATTGATTTATTTGGGTGATTTTAATTATTGGAATTATTGGTAGATAATTGAGAGGAGAAATATAATGGAAGGAAATAGAATGGAAAGAATATAAGGAAAAGTGGAAAGAAAAGGAAAAGATAGAAACATAAGAGAAAAAGAAGAGAAAGAAAGGAGAAGAGGAGAAAAGAGAAGGAAGAAAGGGAAAAACTTGGAAAGCTCAAGAACAACTTCCAACTTTCGATTAATCAAGGTAAGGGTGTGAAATGTTGTTATTCTATCAATGTTTATGATTATGTATGATTGGTTTGGATTGTTGGATGTTTTCTACATTTTCCATTTTAGGGCAGAAAGAGGTTTAATCGGTAGAAATTGAGTTTTGAACGGTTAGAATCAGAAATAAATGGCGTAGTTTATTCGGGTAATATTGGACTGAGACTATTGGAACTGATTGGAATTAAATCGGTTGATTTTGAGATGATTTGGCGATTTTGGACTGTTTGGGGTTCTGAGTTCGCAGATTTGCTAGCGTTCGCTAAGCGAGCAGAAGCGAAGGTTCGCTAGGCGAAGCCCAACGAGTGGGTAGCGAACCATTACAGTAGCCAAGATCAGCCTCCGCTGGTGTGTTCTCCAGGAAAAGGAAGTGGCGAGAGGGTTCGCCAGGCGAAACCCAGCGAATGAGGTAGCGAACACTTCCAGTAGCTATTGCCTACCTTCGCCAGCGAGTTCGCCAGGCGAGTGAAGCAGCGAGCATTTACTAAATGCTTCACCAGGCGAAGGTCAGCGAGTGTGACAACACCTTATTTTTACTCCTTGTGTTTTCCATCCAATGTTGATTGTTTGGTTCGATTGTGTTCAATCCTTATCTTTAATGAATAGTTTGTGTACTATTGTGATAAGATGTGTTGTGGGTAGCCGTATAGCGTGAATCTTAGATTATGAAATTGATTATGAAATGTGGCCTTTTGGAATTTATAATGCATGAGAACATATTGTGAAATATGTGTGCATTTTTTTAATAATGTGGTGATGGTATTGAATTGTGAATGCATATTAATTGTATGTGAAGAATGAATGAGAATATATTGTGAATATGTGTGCATTGCTTGATAAATGTAGTGATGGTGTTGAAAGTATGAATGCTTTGATATGATGTGTGAGTGTGCAAACATTGTTATAATTCTTGTGTGATGAATTATTGATAATGCATGGGATTAAGATGCGAGAACGGTCTTAAGTGCATTTGTTGGTTGATTGCATACGCATCATTTAGTCAAGAAGCAATGCTTGCTAGTTTCGTGGAGACTAGTGACTTGTCCCAAACCTAGAAGGGTGGGTTTGAAAGCTTAGAGGACGGGTTTTTGTTGTTATCGGTCTAGGGGACGGACCCTGTAACGCCCATTTTTAATTATCTAGTTTTTCCTGTATTTTTGTGTTGTTGCGTTTCGGCTTGTTTGTGGGGGTGCGTTCGAGTATGATGAGGTTTAGGCCTTAAGTTGGAATTTATCGGATATATCGGACTATAAGAATAATAATAATATTATTATTAACGGAAAATGATAATTAATAAATAATAGTGATAATAGTAATATTGTTATTATTAATATTATTATTATTATTATTATTAGTGTTAATACATTAATATGATTGTTAATATAATTGGAATTAAGAGAATTATAAGATTAATTGAGTAAGGGTAGAAGTGGAATAAGTAAATAAGGGTATTTTGGAGTTGGAAGAAAAGAAATAGAAGGGGAACGCGTGAAAGAGAAGGAAGTAGAATACGAGCAAGAGAGGAGAGGAGAACTTGAGCAATCGGAAGAAGAGGAAGCTAAGGATTTCCGGTTGGAGCAAGAATTCAACTTCTGCACTGGAATTCGAGGTAAGGGGGGGGGGAGAAACTGATCAAAACGGTAGATAGCATGAATATTAGGTAGTAGGGATTTCCCCCTAATCCCATGATTTTGTTGTGCATGTTGTTGTTCATATGATTGTGATGCCAATTCTGTTTGTGATGATTCGATTGCATGTTGAGAGTTTGAGCTGTTAGGGAGAATTGAGGTTCCGAGCAAACTGCCATTGTTGTGCCGGAACTGAGCAAATGTCAGAATTGGGAGTTTTATCGGGTAGGAACCAGAATGTTTGGTGTAGCCTTGTTGTAAGTTGCTATATTGGTATAGTGCAGGCTTTCGTGGAATTTAATTGGGTGGTATCAGAGTGGGAGTTGATTCTGAACTGTGTTTTTTCTCAAAAATCGCAGACACTCGCTGGCTCTTCGCCAGGCGAGTGCACAACAAGCCTTCGCTAGACCGTCGCTGAGCGAGGAGGGTAGTGAACGAAAACAGAATGTCCCAGGTGACTTTGCTGGGAAGTTTGCTGAGCGAACTTGCAGCGAGCATTCGCTGGGCGATGGGTCAGCAAGCATGACAGTATTTTGGTAGCTATGTTGTGCTGTTCCGTTCTTGTGCCGTTTAAATCTGTTGGTTGTGGGTGACTCTGAGAGTTAGCAGGGCACTGCTGTGAGTGTGTATGTGATACGAGAGTGTGTTTTCTCGAGGTAATTGTATAATTGAATATGAGAATGATATGTATTATGTGTACATGAGTTTTGGCGTGAATTACTCGAAATATAGTATGTGGTGCATGAGATGCATGATGATGTGATATGTGTATTATGTGCAGCATATGTGCTTGCATTTGTTGTGGTGTCATGGTGTTGTGTATGACATGTGAAGGGGTTGATCATTTGCTCGGAGGGGCAAGTGAGACATACTCAGGACTCCGTAAGGGAGGGTGAAGGGGTTGATCATACTGCTCGGAGGGGCGTATGAAATAAACTCAGGCTCCGAAAAGGAGTGGATGCAGGGGTTAATCATTTGCTCGGAGGGGCAAGTGAGACATACTCAGGACTCCGTAAGGGAGGGTGAAGGGGTTGATCATATTGCTCAGAGGGGCATATGAGATATACTCAGTGATGGGATAGATCGTTGCCTAGAGTGGCTTGTGTGATCTATCCGGGTTCGATGATGAACTGAGAGTCGGTACCACATTGCATGTGTTGAGTTGCATGAGTCGCATAGTCGTGTGCATGGTTATGGTGGTGTGGGACCGTAGGTCCGAATTGATGCATGTGGATTATTATGGAGTGTGTTTACTGCCTTTATACTCATGCTTACTATTGCCTTTATGTTTTGTTCGTAATTTCTCACCCCTTTTGTCTTTGTTGTGAACTGTGCTTCTCCGGAAGTACAGATGTTTCAGGTGCTAGCTAGATTGTTCTGTGGCGAGTCATAGGGATGCTCTGATACGTAACACCGGGGTTTTTGGGAGTTTTCGTGTTTTATGATATTCGTGTGCCCCAGTGGCGTATCTCTTTTATGATATGTTTGATGGATCTTTTGGCGTGTATTTGTACATGATATGTGTTTTGGACAGACAGTCGAGGGTGATGTACATGACATTGTACGATGTTGATATGAATATATATATATGATGAAGTTTTATTCTTTTTCCGCTGTTTACACATTGTTAAATTATTTTTTATGGAAGTATTTGGCTGGTTTTCTTCTGTGACATCCCGATGTGTTGGTGTAATACTCTGATATTCATCTATTTTCTCTTGGATTTATTTGTTTTGGGGTCGGGGTGTTACAATCTGGTATCAGAGCAGGTCGGTCCATCCGGCCAATGTTGTTGTCGCGTCTGTCTGTAGGATAGAGCTTAGTTTTTTTTCTGTTAATCCGTTGTTGTTGTTCTTAAGCAGTATGGCAGGAAGGAACAACGCCACGTTGGCTGCGGCCATGCAAGCAATGGCGCAGGTAGTGGCTAATCAGAACCACGCTGCAGGAGCGCAATTCAGAGACTTGGCGCAGTTTCAGAGCAACAAGCCGCCAACGTTTCAAGGAGGGATTCTAGATCCGGAAGCGGCGCAGAAGTGGTTGAAAGCGATAAAGAAGATTTTTCGGACTATGGGATGCAGTGACGAGCAGAAGGTGAGATTTGGCACTCACATGTTAGAAGGAGAAGCTGAAGCATGGTGGGACAACAGCCGCCAAAGGTTGGAAACTGCAGGAACTCCTATTACCTGGGATGTGGTTCGCACTGGTTTTCTAGAGAAGTATTTCCCTGAAGATATCAGAAGTGCTAAAGAGATAGAATTTTTGGAGCTGAAGCAGGGAAATATGACGGTGGCGGAGTATGCCGCTAAGTTCGAGGAATTGGTACAGTATTGTCCCCACTACAATACTGATGGAGCGATGACCTCCAAATGTTTGAAGTTCGAGAATGGATTGCGTCCAAAAATGAAGATGGGAATAGCTTGTCAGAAGATCAGGGATTATCCTGAGCTGATAAGCAGAAGCCGGATTTATGACAATGATAACCGGGCGATGATTGCACATTACAAAGCCGATAATGACCGTAAGGGTAAGCAAAGGTTCAGAGGAACTCCTTACAGTGTTCCTACTGGTAAGGGGAAGTTCAAGGGTGCTAGTGATAAGAAGCCGAGAGAAGGAAGAGCGTTTGCCGGAGGGAAGTGTTTTCAGTGTGGTGACTCGGGCCATCGTGTTGCTGATTGTCCTTTTGAAGAGAAAAAGTGTTTCAAGTGTGGCAAGTCAGGCCACATGGTAGCTAATTGTTGAGTCGCCATGCCTACCTGCTACAACTGTGGTGAGAAAGGCCACATCAGTGCTCATTGTGGGAAGCCAAAGTCGACTCAGGTGCCTCAGACCAGCGGCAAAGTGTTTGCAGTAGTGGGAACTCAAGCTACTGGTGATGATCGTTCTATTCGAGGTACTTGTTTCATCAATAATATTCCCTTGTTTGCTATGATTGATACGAGTGCTACCCACTTGTTCATTTCTATTGATTGTGTGGAGAAGTTAGGATTGGTGCCGACTACTCTCGAGCGGCGGATGACTATTGAGACTCCCTCCATTGGTTCAGTGACTACTTCTTTGGTCTGTTTGAAGTGTCCGCTGACTATTTTTGGTAGAGATTTCAGAGTGGATCTGGTTTGCTTGCCTCTTGGTAAGTTAGATGTTATTCTGGGTATGAACTGTTTGGAGTTCAACCGAGTTTACATCGATTGTTTCCGGAAGGTGTTGTTGTTTCTTTCTCCAGAAGAGGAAGCAGTAGCAAATTCCTTGTCCTGTAAGGAATTGAGGATTTTGTTGGAAGACGAAGGGAAAACGTTTGCTTTATTTGCAACATTATCTGTGGACAGCAAAGCATCGTTAGAAGAGTTGGCTGTAGTAAGGGAATTTCCTGAGGTGTTTCCTGAGGATATTACCGAGTTGCCTCCAGAGAGAGAGGTTGAGTTTAGTATTGATTTGGTACCCGGTACGAAGCCTATTTCTATGGCGCCGTACAGGATGTCGGCAGTAGAGTTGGTGGAGCTGAAATCTCAGATTGGAGAGTTGCTGGATAGGAAATTTATCAGGCCTAGTGTGTCGCCGTGGGGAGCTCCAGTGTTGTTGATAAAGAAGAAGGACGGTAGTATGCGTCTGTGCATCGATTACCATCAGCTAAACAAGGTGACCATCAAGAACAAGTATCCTTTACCAAGGATTGATTATTTGATGGATCAGTTGGTGGGAGCTCGCATGTTTAGTAAGATCGACTTGAGTTCAGGTTACCATCAGATTAGAGTGAAGAAAGGTGATATTCAGAAGACGGCGTTTAGAACTCGGTATGGGCATTATGAATATGCAGTGATGCCTTTTGGAGTGTCGAATGCGCCGGGAGGGTTCATGAAATATATGAACAAGATCTTCCACTCTTATTTAGATCAGTTTGTTGTTGTATTCATTGACGACATACTGATTTATTCTAAGTCTGAGGAGGAGCATGCTAAGCATTTGAGAATTGCCTTGCAAGTGCTTAAGGATAACAAGCTGTTTGCGAAGCTGTCGAAGTGTGAGTTCTGGTTGTCGACGGTGAGTTTCTTGGGGCATGTGATTTCTGGTGATGGTATATCGGTTGATCTATCTAAGGTGAGTGCGGTGTTGCAATGGGAACCGCCCAGGACAGTGTCAGAGGTTAGAAGCTTTTTGGGTTTGGCAGGATATTATAAGAGGTTTATTGAAGGGTTTTCTACCTTAGCATTACTGTTGACTCAGTTGACGAGGAAAAATCAAGCTTTTGTGTGGGATGTTGCTTGTGAAGAAAGTTTTTTGGAATTGAAGAAGAGATTGACTACGGCACCGGTGTTAGTGTTTCCGACTTCGAGCAAACTGTTTGTGGTGTATTGTGACGCGTCTAAGATGGGCTTAGGCTGGGTTCTTATGCAGAATGGCAAAGTGGTGGCCTATGCTTCGCGGCAATTGAGGGTGCATGAGCGGAATTATCCCACTCATGATCTTGAGTTGGCTGCGGTTGTATTTGTGTTGAAAATTTGGAGACACTACTTGTATGGTTCGAGATTCGGGGTGTTCAGCGACCATAAGAGTCTGAAGTATTTGTTTGACCAGAAAGAGCTGAATATGAGGCAGAGGAAATGGTTGGAGTTCTTGAAAGATTATGACTTTGGCCTAAGTTATTATCCCGGAAAGGCTAATGTAGTAGCCGATGCTTTGAGCAGGAAAGCGATCCATATGTCAGCTATGATGGTGAAAGAGATGGAGCTTATTGAGCAGTTCAGAGATTTGAGCATGGTTTGCGAGATTTCGACGGATAGTGTGATGTTGGGTAAGTTGCAAGTGAACAATGATTTCGTGGATATGATTAAGGAAGGTCAGAAGTTGGACGTAAACCTTGTGGATTTGATGTCTAAAGTGGGAAGAGATTCCGATGGTGATTTCGCATTGGACGGTGCCAGTGTGTTGAGGTTTCGGGGCAGAATTTGTGTGTCGGATAACGAAGAGTTGAAGAGGTCTATTCCGAGTGAAGGACATCGTAGTGGGTTGAGTATTCACCCGGGATCTACGAAGATGTACCATGATTTGAAGAAGATGTTTTGGTGGTCAGGAATGAAGAGGGAAATAGCTCAATTTGTTTATGCTTGTTTGACGTGCCAGGAAGCGAAAGTAGAGCATCAGAAGCCTAGTGGTTATATGCAACCGTTAGAGATTCCAGTTTGGAAGTGGGATTGCATCAGTATGGATTTTGTTACAGGATTGCCGAGTACGGCGAGAGGTTTTGATGCCATTTGGGTGATTGTGGATCGGCTTACGAAATCTGCACATTTCGTACCGATCAATATCAGTTTTCCGTTGGAGTAGCTGGCAGAGATCTATGTTCGGGTAATTATGAAACTGCATGGTGTGCCGTCGAGCATTGTGTCAGATAGAGATCTGAGGTTTACTTTCGAGTTTTGGAAACGTTTGCAAAGAGCTTTGGGTACCGAGTTGAGGCTGAGTTCAGCATAACATCCACAGACTGATGGTCAGTCGGAGAGGACTATCCAGACTCTGGAAGATTTGTTGCGGGCTTGTGTGTTGGAAAGAGGTGGTGCGTGGGATACTCATTTGCCATTGATTGAGTTCACGTAAAACAACAGTTACCATTCCAGTATCGGGATGGCTCCATTTGAGGCTCTTTATGGTAGGAGGTGCAGAACTCCTCTGTATTGGTATGAGACAGGTGATAATGTGGTTTTGGGACCAGAGATTGTGCAGCAGACTACTGAGACAGTTCAAATGATCCGTGAGAAGATGAAAGCGTCACAGGATAGACAGAAGAGTTATTATGATAACAAAAGGAAAAGGGTGGAATTTAGTGAAGGTGATCACATGTTCTTAAGGGTTAATCCGGTGACCGGTGTAGGTCGTGCGTTAAAGTCCAAGAAGTTGGATCCGAAGTTCATTGGACCGTATCAGATTTTGCAGAAGATTGGTGTTGTGGCGTATAGGGTGGCGTTGCTGCCTGAGCTTTCGAACTTGCATGACGTGTTCTATGTGTCGCAACTTCGGAAGTACGTCTGAGACCCTTCTCATGTGATACCGAGAGACGAAGTGCAGGTCCGAGAGAACCTTACCGTGGAAGCGATGCCGTTGCGGATTGAGGATCGCAAGACGAAGAGACTCAGAGGAAAGGAGATACCTTTAGTGAGAGTAGCTTGGGGAGGCGCTGCGGGAGGCAGTGTGACCTGGGAGCTGGAGAGTAGGATGCGGGATGCGTATCCAGAATTGTTTCCATCAGGTATTTTCGAGGACGAAAATAATTAAAGTGGGGGAGAGTTGTAACGCCCATTTTTAATTATCTAGTTTTTCCTGTATTTTTGTGTTGTTGCGTTTCGGCTTGTTTGTGGGGGTGCGTTCGAGTATGATGAGGTTTAGGCCTTAAGTTGGAATTTATCGGATATATCGGACCATAAGAATAATAATAATATTATTATTAACGGAAAATGATAATTAATAAATAATAGTGATAATAGTAATATTGTTATTATTAATATTATTATTATTATTATTATTATTATTATTATTATTATTATTATTAGTGTTAATACATTAATATTATTGTTAATATAATTGGAATTAAGATAATTATAAGATTAATTGAGTAAGGGTAGAAGTGGAATAAGTAAATAAGGGTATTTTGGAGTTGGAAGAAAAGAAATAGAAGGGGAACGCGTGAAAGAGAAGGAAGGAGAATACGAGCAAGAGAGGAGAGGAGAACTTGAGCAATCGGAAGAAGAGGAAGCTAAGGATTTCCGGTTGGAGCAAGAATTCAACTTCTGTGCTGGAATTCGAGGTAAGGGGAGGGGGGGAGAAACTGATCAAAACGGTAGATAGCATGAATATTAGGTAGTAGGGATTTTCCCCTAATCCCATGATTTTGTTGTGCATGTTGTTGTTCATATGATTGTTATGCCAATTCTGTTTGTGATGATTCGATTGCATGTTGAGAGTTTGAGCTGTTAGGGAGAATTGAGGTTCCGAGCAAACTGCCATTGTTGTGCCGGAACTGAGCAAATGTCAGAATTAGGGGTTTTATCGGGTAGGAACCAGAATGTTTGGTGTAGCCTTGTTGTAAGTTGCTATACTGGTATAGTGCAGGCTTTCGTGGAATTTAATCGGGTGGTATCGGAGTGGGAGCTGATTCTGAACTGTGATTTTTCTCAAAAATCGCAGACACTCACTGGCTCTTCGCCAGGCGAGTGCACAACGAGCCTTCGCTAGGTCGTCGCTGAGCGAGGAGGGTAGCGAACGAAAACAGAATGTCCTAGGTGACTTCGCTGGGCAGTTCGCTGAGCGAACTTGCAGCGAGCATTCGCTGGTGCTTCGCTGGGCGATGGGTCAACGAGCATGATAGTATTTTGGTAGCTATGTTGTGTTGTTCCGTTCTTGTGCCGTTTAAATCTGTTGGTTGTGGGTGACTCTGAGAGTTAGCAGGGCCCTGCTGTGAGTGTGTATGTGATACGAGAGTGTGTTTTCTCGAGGTAATTGTATAATTGAATATGAGAATGATATGTATTATGTGTACATGAGTTTTGGCATGAATTACTTGAAATATAGTATGTGGTGCATGAGATGCATGATGATGTGATATGTGTATTATGTGCAACATGTGTGCTTGCATTTGTTGTGGTGTCATGGTGTTGTGCATGGCATGTGAAGGGGTTGATCATTTGCTCGGAGGGGCAAGTGAGACATACTCAGTACTCCGTAAGGGAGGGTGAATGGGTTGATCATACTGCTCGGAGGGGCGTATGAAATAAACTCAGGCTCCGAAAAGGAGTGGATGCAGGGGTTGATCATTTGCTCGGAGGGGCAAGTGAGACATACTCAGGACTCCGTAAGGGAGGGTGAAGGGGTTGATCATATTGCTCGAAGGGGCATATGAGATATACTCAGTGATGGGATAGATCATTTCCTAGAGTGGCTTGTGTGATCTATCCGGGTTCGATGATGAACCGAGAGTCTGTACCGCATTGCATATGTTGAGTTGCATGAGTCGCATAGTCGTGTGCATGGTTATGGTGGTGTGGCACCGTAGGTCCGAATTGATGCATGTGGATTATTGTGGAGTGTGTTTACTGCCATTATACTCATGCTTACTATTGCCTTTATGTTTTGTTCGTAATTTCTCACCCCTTTTGTCTTTGTTGTGAACTGTGCTTCTCCGGAAGTACAGATGTTTCAGGTGCTAGCTAGATTGTTCTGTGGCGAGTCATAGGGATGCTCTGATACGTAACACTGGGGTTTTTGGGAGTTTTCGTGTTTTATGATATTCGTGTGCCCCAGTGGCGTATCTCTTTTATGATATGTTTGATGGATCATTTGGCGTGTATTTGTACATGATATGTGTTTTGGACAGACAGTCGAGGGTGATGTACATGACATTGTACGATGTTGATATGAATATATATATATATATATATATATATATATATATATATATATATATATATATATATATATATATATATATATATATATATATATATATATATATATATATATATATATATATATATATATATATATATATATATATATATATATATATATATATATATATATATATATATATATATATATATATATATATATATATATATATATATATATATATATATATATATATATATATATATATATGATGAAGTTTTATTCTTTTTCCGCTGTTTACGCATTGTTAAATTATTTTTTATGGAAGTATTTGGCTGGTTTTCTTCTGTGACATCCCGATGTGTTGGTGTAATACTCTGATATTCATCTATTTTCTCTTGGATTTATTTGTTTTGGGGTCGGGGTGTTACAGACCCGGTTTAATGTAAAAACCGAAAAATGATAACAAGTGTTGGTACCACATGGCATGAGTTGCATTGAGTTACATTGAATCACATGGCATAGAGATAAATGTTGTGTGGATGTATGCATATGTGTATGTTATGTGAATTGATGAGGATTATGGATGTGTGCATGATAAATATGCTTGATGATCATTCCATATTTGTTTATATATACATATATTGTGATGTATATGATGATGATAATGAATTATGGTGAGAAATGTGGAATATGTGTATTCTATGCTTGTCTATATGTATGTGATTATATGCATTGATTATTATGATAATATTTCTCACCCTTCTACTGTTTTATAATGCTCTATGAGGCATTGCAGATTAGGTTTGCTGGAGGTCTTTTGTGAAGTATAGCTTCATTCTTTTGGTCGGTTAGCTCTGATATGTAGCACCGGGTAGTTAGGCTTGTATAGCATTCTTTTGAGATACATTTGTATATGTATCTGATGACAAATGTTTATGTAAACATGAATGATATGGTGAATCAAACTGAATGATATGTATTTACACGATTGGTATGTTCAAACTGATCCAATGTTTAGATTTTCCGCTTTTAATTCTAAATATTGAAATGTGGGTGTAGGTGTCGCTACTGCGAAAAAAGAGGCCGACAATGACTAACAGAGTCGCCACTCATCGTTATTTATCCCAAGGAAGGGAAAGGAAACGATCGGAAAAAACCTGACGAAAATGGGAAAAGACGAGGTCATCGCAACCAAGTCCTAGGTTCGGGAGTCGGTTACGCAAGGGGAAGGTATAAGCACCCCTCACGTCCGTCGTACTCGACAGGATCCACGCATGTGTTGTCTCTCTAAAAAAGGGTGTGTAAACTATCTACGCTAAAGGCTTATGGACAAAAGAAAAATAAAAGGACTGACTCGGCAGAGCATCGCCGCTCTGTGCCTATGTACTCCCTCGTGCAATGGGAAAGTCAGAGTCAACGTAGTTCGCCTAACTACGGCTAAAGAAGGGGGATGGTTGCTCGCTAAGACGTCGCGTCTTATGCCTACGTACTTTCATCTGGTATGAAAGATCATAGCAAACGTAGTTCGGGCTAACGAGAACACAGGTTGTTCAAAAGTTTTACCCGAGTAGGGTTAACAAACAGTTCTAGCAGTTGGTGTATGCAGCTCGACCATTGGAGACTTAGGCGTTACCGTTTACGATAGGACTGAAAGTTAACAACACTCTTGTTTATGAAAAAAATTTCCTGATTAAGACCCCAAGGGGTGAAAAAGGTTTGAAGTGTTTTTGTGTTTTTTAAGAAGAAGTGTTTTGAATTAGAGTGTTCATAACGTATGTTGTAACAAAGTCTAAAACCTAGGATCGAATGCGTCGCATATCGTCCTAAGGACGTATACTAAACACTCTAGGCAATTGAGAGGTAACCACTCAATCACCATTTCCCAAGTATAAGGCTCATGGCACAACATTCATTATATTTATTAAGTGAATTGAAGTTGTTTGAAGATGATAAGAGAAAGGGACAAACTAGAGGGGGACTAGACCAAACCCTAAAAGTTGTCATGCAAAGTGCACCTAAAGTTGGGATTACAAAAGGGAAACCTCTACCTAATGTTATCATGCATGGTTAGAACCCTAATGTCTATCATAACCTCTCTTGAACAAAATAGGTTAGAAATCCTAAGGGAAGGAAGACAAAAGAAGAAGAAGAAACAATAAAAAAGACAATGCAAATGAAGGATGCAAACACAAATGAATAAGGAAGAACACATAGAATGAAAGTGGGAGGAAATCATGTGTGGGGCAGTAGCCACCACAAGCTCATCTCAACCAAGCATGCATATGAAGATGCAAAGAGAAAAGGGAGAGAGATGCATAAAAAACAAGTAACATAAACAATGAGAAAAAGTCCTCATGGATTCATTACTTTAGGTAAACTTCAAGTTCCTCCTGAGGGACCAAGCAACCTTAAATAACATTCCAAAGTCATAGGACAGAATGGAAGATGAGGAGAGAGTGCACAAATGCAAAAGCAAACATAACACAAGAGAAAGTAAGCATATGCACAAAGGAAAGGCAAGAAAGCTCCACATAGAAACCACAATCAAAAGATTCAAAAGATGAACACAAATGAGCAAGTAAAAAGAAGTGTCATGACCTAAAATTGAACCAAAAGCATCCTTAACATGTTAGCAACATTAATTACAAGGAATTGGAATCTCAAAGGATCCAAAAGTGTCATATCCAAGTCAAACTAGGTCAAGATGTGTGTAGGAACCTCCCTTGGAGATGACTTGACTTGCAAGTCAACTCAAAATTAGGAAAAAGGTTCAACAAATCTCAAATAAAATGCACAAGACAACCGTACAAGTTGGCAAATAGAAGCCAAAGGCACAAGGCCAATATCCCCTCAAAGCACCATCAAAAGAAAATTGAATTCAAGATGTACCACTTTGAAATGGGAAAATTGAGGGTCAAATGGCAAGCATCAAAAGTCAACCCTAAAGTCAACCAACCAGAGGCAAAATGGTCCTAAAAAATTGTTCAACCCATTGTTGCGGTGAGAATCGTGATACCAAGCTATTGATTAACTTGAATCTTAATTCTTAAATTACAACCGAACTTTAATTTATCCAAAGGAAAGGTCTAAAGAAAGAAAAACCCTTTTCGCGATGTAACAACAACGCTAAGAGATTCGGGGATCGGGGGTTGGTTATGCATAGGGTAGGTATTTCACATCCTAAACATCTGTAGTACTCTACAAGAACCTTTTGTTTGTTTGCATGCTAAGTTTGGTAAATGTTTGCTATGGATTGGGATTGGGTAAAGGTGTAGGTTAAAACCTAAAGATAGTTTCTAAGTTTGCTCGCAAAGACGTCGCGTCCGCTGCCTACGTATCCTAACTAGGATAGAATCAGAGCAATCATAGTTCACCTCACTAGGATTGAAGAACACTTGATTATGATCAAGGTTCCAAGGGTGACAAACATAACAATGTTTGTGTAGAGTTTATCCAAACTCTCTAGATCTACATTGAACACTCAAGAAAGGGGGGTAAGTAATCATATCCATGATTCTTACATAGAGTTAACCAAACTCTATCCTAAATTTCTATGTTGTAAGCCCAATTGGTTCTATCCAGACCAAAAGGTGGGGGAAGGGGGAAGGTTGCTCGTCAAGATATCGCATCTTGTGCCTACGTGTTCTCATTGTCCAATGAGAAATCAGAGCGGTCGTAGTTCAGGCCCGAACTACAGAATAAGGATCTATTGGTTCTTTCTAGACCAAAAGAGGGGGGAGGTTCTATCCAGACCTATGAGTTTAAATTCTATTGGTTCTATCCAGACCAAAAGGGGGGGGGGGGAGGTTCTATCCAGACCTGTGAGTTTAAATCCTATTGGTTCTATCCAGACCAAAAGGAGGGGAAGGTTCTATCCAGACCTATGATGTTTAAATCCTATTGGTTCTATCCAGACCAAAAGGGGGAGAAGGTTCTATCCAAACCTATGAGTGTAAATCCTATTGGTTCTATCTAGACCAAAAGGAGGGGAAGGTTCTATCCACACCTATGAGTGTATCTTATTGGTTCTATCCAGACCAAAAGGAGGGGAAGGTTTTATCCAGACCTATGATGTTTAAATCCTATTGGTTCTATCCAGACCAAAAGGGGGAGAAGGTTCTATTCAGACCTATGAGTGTAAATCCTATTGGTTCTATCCAGAAGGTTCTATCCAGACCTATGAGGGTATCCTATTGGTTCTATCCAGACCAAAAGAAGGGGAAGGTTCTATCCAGACCTATGAGGGTATCCTATTAGTTCTATCCAGACCAAAAGGGGGAAGGTTCTATCCAGACCTATGATGTTTAAATCCTATTGGTTCTATCCAGACCAAAAGGGGGAGAAGGTTATATCCAGACCTATGAGTGTAAATCCTATTGGTTCTATCCAGACCAAAAGGAGGGGAAGGTTCTATCTAGAACTATGAGGGTATCCTATTAGTTCTATCCAGACCAAAAGGGGGAAGGTTCTATCCAGACCTATGATGTTTAAATCCTATTGGTTCTATCCTGACCAAAAGGGGGAGAAGGTTATATCCAGACCTATGAGTGTAAATCCTATTGGTTCTATCCAGACCAAAAGGAGGGGAAGGTTCTATCCAGACCTATGAGTTTAATGAGCTATCTATGACCCAAGGGTCAATAGAGAGACTTTCCTTTGGAAGGAAAAAGATGACACAACTTGGATGAGAACTAAAGAGTTCCATCACTTGGGGAAAGTAAACTTAACAAAGCATAAACATTCACACATGATGAATATAAGGGATATGGTTATAACCAAGAATGATCAAGCATATTATAATAAGCAAGGATCTAAATTAGGATGAATGGTTACAACCAAAGCAAGCATTTAAGATATTACAATATCAGGCAAAGATTTCAATCACGATAAATGGTCACAACCAAAGCAAGTATTACAATATTAATGATTTCAACTAAGACAGATGGTCACAACCAAGAAAAAATCTTAACAAAGATGGGGAAACATCGTAACAAAGATGGAAAGGGATCTTAACAAATGTGACAACATATCTTAACAAAGATTGGAAAAGATGAAAGTTACAACCGTGTAAACAAATCACAATTTAAAAGTAAACATGTTATAATTTCAAGATATATCAAGCGTAACAACAATATGTATTTGATGACAATCAAACACAAGTAAATTAGTTTAACCTCATAATTTAGGAGGAATCTAAAATAAGATTATAGTGACAACCAAAGGAGAGTACCCAAGCATATTAACTAACATGGGATGCAAGAAATCTCACAAGAAGAACAAGCATATTTAAAAGGAAATTACCAACAAGTAAGATGACGATCTCAAAAAAAGGGACAAATTTCTACATAGGCAAAAGATAACCCAATTAATAATAACAAACAATATTTTTACACCACATGAAAGTAGACATTAAAACAAACACATTGCAAAAAGAATGGATCAAAAAGGGTGAAAAATGAGAGAGTTATGAATATTTGAAGATTTGATGAATTATGACAATAAAACAAATAAAAACAAGCAAATATAAAATAAAAGGAAAAGGGCCACGTTGGGAGTTGAACCCAGGCCCCTTAGTTTGCAAACTCAAGGCACCAACCACTAGGCCACCTGCACGTGTGTGATCAGGGAAAGGAAAAGATAGAGAAAAAATAATGAAACTTGGTAAAAGAAATAAAATGCCAAAAGGTGTCCCAACCAGGGATCGAACCAAGGACCATGGACGAGATGAGTGACTTAAGGCGCATGCTTCTACCACTGGGGTGGCTATACATCCATTGATGTAGCCACCCCCATAAGTATATATGGCGTGCTTTGTGAATTTTCTGGGCAAAACCAAAGAACCAAAACCAAGACATTTTTCAAAATGCGTTTTGATGCTAACTTACTTAAATCTTAATGGATTTCAGTAAACTTTAGATCAAACTTGGGTAGAATTGAACAAGGATCATGATGGTACAGCTGGTTTTTGAAGATCACACATAAAAAATGAAACACGATGGCAGTTGCAAATTTGGTGATTGAAATGCATTTTGATGATCATAAACTGGATCAGTGGAGGACAGTGTGATTAAACAGCATGAGCAATACATAAACATGATATTGAGAGTGTTCTAACAAGAAACTAATTCAAAACAACCCTGGTTCAAAAAGTGGCACATGAATTGCTATGATAAACATACAATGCAACAACATCCAAAACAAGCAAAAGGTGTAACAACTGACATGCTCTTGGCACAAATATGAGACCTAGCATAAAAATGCCTATATCATTCATTTAAACACCAACTCTAATGCAAGTTTACAAACTTAGGACAATGGTAACATAAAAGAGCACAAGTGTTTTTCAAAACAGTTTTGACAGCTATGGTATGCAAACATGGTTCAGATGCAAAGAAGATCTCACGTTGACAAACAACACATACACACATCACAAATATAGAGAAGGATGAGTTATCACTCTGAGATTAAGCATACTGCAAGCATACAAGATTTTCGTATGTGGTCATGACAGTTTTGGCTCAAAATGCAATTAAGTAGTGAAATGCAAATGTAGGTAATCTTAGACCAAATCAAACATCTATACACATTGGAATCAAACATATGAGTGAGTTACAACTCTAAAATCATGTATACACAAACAGAAAAAACAACTTGAGTATGCTGTGGCAGATTTGGTGGATAAGTGTGATTTGGAAGGTGAAATGTGAAAACAAGCCAGGACAACACAAGTGACCAATGTGCACACACTAGAAATGTCATCATGAAAGTGTTTTAGGTTCAAGTAAGAGCATGTATCAAGTAGAATGAAAATTGGTATATTGGTGCAAAAGTTAAAAAATCTGCCTAGGCATACATTCACCACAACAGGGCAATTTTAAAGCAATGACTTATTTCATGAAAAAGAGGTTATACACACATTATGATGATGCTAACAGATGAGATGCAACTCAGAAAAGGAGTGAAATCTTTACCAAGACAGAAATTAGCATTTGAAGCTCATGTCATACAAGAACAATAATTTGAACATACAATAAGCCATAACCATGACAGTTGGAGAAAATGAGATCATGCACAAGTTTTAAATGGATATGATAAATATTTAATGCACACAAATCATGTAAACAATGCTTGGAACAGAATATGAGATGTTGACCTCATGATATTTTGAATAATGCAACAGTTTTGAGGCATGATATGGCAAATTGAACACTTAGGCAAATTTTGAGCATAACAACAACATACACATTCTTGAAATTGATAAGCAAATGAGTTCACAACTTCAAATTAGTCAAAAAAACTCATTAAATAAAAAATGACATATTGAACCAAATTGGACAGCAAAATCAAACATGTCTCACAAGACAACCCTAATGACTAAGCTCCAAACTCCTCACATCTTCACCAACACAAGAATTATGAACAAAATCAAACATTGACCAAAGACTTAAGACATAGCAAGCATAACCACTTAGAAACCACCTCATAACAATGATAGGCAAGACAAACATGAAATCATCATAATGAAAACAAAAGGCCACATTGACTCACACATAATCAAGGGCAAGGGGGATCTATGAGCAACTTACAAGTTATCTACACATCCTAATAGTGAGCTAGGTTTATAGTTCTAGGGCAAGCACCACTTTTTCAAGGTTGGATCCTAAATCTACCAAATGACCAAAAACTCACAAATAAGTCTAACATGATAATAGGGCACAAACTTGCAACCTATCATCCATATACCATTTACAAATGACAATATATTTGACAAGGTAAGCAATATGATCATAAAACTAGGATTCTTGACAAAGAAGCACAATAGGGAAGCCATGATATGTTTTCACACAAATCACCATAAAATGACAATACATGACAATGTATGATTTATAGATGGTTAGAATACCAGATATCTCTTGTTGACCAGCCTTGAACAAGCTAAGAAGCTTAGAAACCCAGAGATACTCCCTCC
This sequence comes from Lathyrus sativus, assembly GCA_963859935.3. Lineage (NCBI taxonomy): Eukaryota > Viridiplantae > Streptophyta > Magnoliopsida > Fabales > Fabaceae > Lathyrus > Lathyrus sativus. The sequence continues at coordinate 94,247,601 of OZ012738.1, read as the reverse complement.
TTTGTAATGATATGAAGCTTACTTCCTTTTGAAGCAACCAAACCAAAATTCAAGACAGTTGAAGCTAGGTGATTCCCAGTTGATTTTCAATGCTTTGGACAGTTGTAATATGACATATGTGAGGTGTGTGGATGGTTAGGAAAGCAAGAACAAGCCTATGCAAGGATTTGGCAAGTTTTGAGTGTGGTGGTCAAACTTTCTTAGTGTGAAAGTTGACTTTTGCAAAATGGTATTTTTGAGAGGTTTGAAGGTATAGACACCTTCTATACTATATTTAGGGATTGCGTGGATGATTTTTAGAGGTTTAGAACTGATGGAACTGGTCTTGAGCAGAGTTTTGCTCAAGACAGCTTTTTGGTGAAAATGGAAATTTTGAGATTTTTGAAATTCTTGAGGAATGAGAGGAGAATGAGAGTTGTGCTTTCTCTGTTTTTTTTGAGGTTGCTCTGGTGTCTAAACTCATGGAAGAGACCTATATTTATATCCAAAACAAGAGTGAGGGAAGCCTTGGTATTTTACCCCTTTTGGAGGGATTTTCATGAGATTTTTCAAGTGAATCTTGCAAAATCTTCTCCTATCAGCTCCATAGTTCAAAGGAGATCAGAAAACTCAAGTGGAGATGGACATGAAGTGACTGAGATGATCTATGAAGGTAGGGTGAGCCAACTTCACAGCCTTGGCATGAAAAGTTTCTCTCTCCTTCTTACACATTTGATTAAAATAATGCCAAGTTGCAACCTACCTCTCTCTCTCTCTCTCTCTCTCTCTCTCTCTCTCTCTCTCTCTCTCTCTCTCTCTCTCTCTCTCTCTCTCTCTCTCTCTCTCTCTCTCTCTCTCTCCAAACCTTACATTTTCTTCATTTTGTTTCCTCTACACATCTGAATATTGTATTGAATCATGATCCAAGGGCTGAGGAGATCTCAAGTTGTGAAAAACTGATTTTTGGGAAGTGTTGGAGTGTGGTTTCAAGTGTTGACAGCCCTAACTTCCATAGTGCATAACTCCCTGCTCACACATGCTATTGAGGATTTCTACCATAATTTGGAAAGCCCTTAAATAGATCTATAACTTTCATATTTTTGGAATTTCCAAATTCTTTATGGAACTAGGTTGAAAAACCCCTCCAAGTTGCTGAAAAAACCACTTAAAAAGGCTAAATTACTAAGAATTTTTTTAAGTTATTTACCTTCCTAAAATGAATCTTGTCATAACTCCAATTCTATGCATTTTTTGATCATGGACCACTTTGAGGCTTTTGTAGGATTTGTCAAGAGCTTTTCAATGAGCTTTGAACCATTTCATTTGGATGTGTGATTGAGGAGTTATGGTCTTGCCCCTTTCGAAACCCTAATTCCCGATTTTTGCAATTACTTCTTAATCCTTGATCCAATGGTCATGAAATTTTATGGGGAGGTGTAATATGATATAAGGAACATTTTTTATTCACACCTTGAAGTCAAATTCCTTATTGTTGAAGAGTTGACTTTTCGGTCAAACGTTCGATCAATCGGTGACTACCGAGTCGACTGTCGATGATCCGGACATCCTGAGGACTTGAAACTCTTTGAATGGAATTTAATAAGCCATAAGAGCTTAATGGATCAAAATCCCACCATTGAAATACTCTTTAAACCAAAGGTCAAACTATAGTTGACTTTTCCTGATCGGAAAACCCTAATCGGGCGTCTTGAACTACACTGTTCTCAATTTTCGGGTGACCACCTCAAATTAAATCCATACTTGATCCAATGTTGTATTCTTGATGATGTGGAGACTTATTTGAAGTTGAATCAATCCAAAACATTGATTGATCAGACCACTAAAATCTCGATTTTGACGGTACGGAACCCTAATTCATCTGCATCTTAACAAAGATAAACTTGAAATGGGTTAAGGTTAGTTAATCAAATGAACATGATCCTACAATGATGATGAGGATCTAAGGGGTCAAAATTTGGGGTGCAACACCCATCAAGAGTATGAGGAAAATTTTTCATTCATTGGACCAAAGGAGAAAAGGAGAAACAATTAAAAGAAAACAAAATGTCAGAATTTAATTCAAATAAACCTCTCCAACTAAATAATTCCTTGTTAAATGAAAAATAAAATAAAAATATCATAAAATAAAAAACAAGTCAAAATGACCAAAACATATTTTTGGTGAATTTTTATTAGTTGGAGAATATTTTAAATGAATTAAATTGAAAAAGAACAAATTAGAAAAAAGAAATGAAAATAAAATAATTAACTAAATGCGTGGTGCAAAAAGTAAACAAATACATTCAGAAAGTTGGATTGGGCCAAGAGGGGGGGTCTGAATAGCACATGAGGCCCATGTGCTTGCAAAAATTCAGAAAAACAAACAGGTTGTGTGTGTGCTGGCCAACAGGTGTGCACAATGGTCCAACAGCCTGAAGCGTCTGATCAAAATTAGTATGATCATGTGGTCCACATCATGCCAACAAATTAATGAATTTTCAAAAGTAATTGGGTGCTACACGGTCAAAGCAAGTTCACGTGTTTCTTAATCCAAAGGTCACAAATGCAGGTCAACAAAATCAAACGGCCACGTGTTGTCTTCAACCTATGAAAAGTCAACAAAACCATGTGAATAACCAGTCCGCCGGAGCAAACACTCCGATCGTCTTCTTCATATTTCCTGCTGCCACAAACAGTGAATGAAACAACACAACATGCTATACTCCACCAAATCCAATGAAGTTTATATGGAAACTCATCTACGGATCAAGGGGAATCCAAATCTATCATTGGTTTGGTCTAAAACCTCAAGATGAAAGCAAATCGCAAACAACAAGCTCACGACTCAAAAATTCAAAGTTCACGAAACTTAACCAAATCTGCCCAGAAATGTTCTACAACTCACAAGGAGTTCAAAACCACATCTCATTTGCTCTGAAAGCTCAAAAATAAGTCAAAATTCCAACAACAAGAAAAATGCATCATCCATTCTCCTAAAATTGACCTTGTAAATCCAAGGCCATTTCCCGCGTTCACATGCCCAACGACCCCTTCAAGCTGATTCACTGATATTTCCTGACCTTACCTTGCTTCTCATATCCATTCTCCTAATATTCTCTTATCCATTTCCTTTTAGGAACCTTCTGGGGTAGCACAGTCCCTCCTGTGGGGGGAATTTTTACACATCTCTTGAAGGAGCCAAACCTCTAGGGTTCTCCCAAATCTTTTTTAGTTGGTTGAGTGCCTGGGATAAGTTCCTGTGGACCTTACCTTGGCCTCCTAACTTTCAATTCCTTTCCTTAGGATAGAAGCCTTGTTTGAGTACTTGTGGAATGGATTCCTCATCTGTCATCAATCCTTGCCTTCATTCATGATTGAGTGGTGTGTTGCATTAGGATAGTTCATGTTTAGGATAGTCTAAGTGTAGGTGCATGACTGCATTAAGAGGTTGAGTGGGTCTCCCTCTGCTTGTTTGCCTTAAGGGTTGAGGTGGTCCTCCCCTTGCTTATGTGTTGTTTTTCTTTTTCTAATTGACGTATTTGCATATAGAGGTTGAGTCTGTCTCCCTCTGCTTGTCTGTTTTGACTGTTTTCTTTTTGCTTGATTGCTAAGAAGTTGAGTTTGTCTCCTTCTGCTTGTATTGTTGCATTGCATGCATTTTACTTACAATTATTTCTTTACAGTTATTATTTTGTCTGTTTCTGTATACCATTGCCATGTTCCCTTAGGAACTCTGACTTCTCTTATTCAAGAGAAGTTATGACAGACATTAGGGTTCTAACTATGCATGATAACATTAGGTAGCTCCCTCCTAACCTCAATCATAGGACCAACTTTGCATGACAACTTTAGGATTGGATTAGTTCCCCTTTAGTGCGTCCTTTCTCTTCCCATCTCAAAACAACAATAAAAAATGTAATAAAGGCAAGTTAGTACAAGCGCGTTACGAGCCTTAAGCTACTTGGGAAATGATAAAATTGAGCCGTCTCCTCTCAATCATCTAGGGTGTTTAGTATATGTCCTTTGGACGATATGCAACGCATTCGACGGGGTCACGGTTTTGCGGCACAAAAATTTGCACATCCCTTCCATATGTTATGAGGGAAGTCCGTGCAAAATATCGGCTCTAAATTCATTGCGTAGGTCCAATTTTCCATCGCTCATGTTGCCCCTTGAACGGAGGACCCGACGGGGTCGCGCTAACGGGATGCCCCGACGGGGTCACGGTTTTGCCGCACGAAAATTAGCACATCCCTTCCATATGTTATGAGGGAAGTCCGTGCAAAATATCGGCTCTAAATTCATTGCGTAGGCCCAAGTTTCCGTCGCTCACGTTGCCCCATGAACGGAGGCCCCGAAGGGGGCTCAAGGGAGGCCCTGACGGGGTCACGGTTTTGCCGCACGAAAATTTGCACATCCCTTCGATATGTTATGAGGGAGGTCCGTGCAAAATATCGGCTCTAAATTCATTGAGTAGGCCCAAGTTTCCGTCGCTCATGTTGCCCCTTGAATAGAGGCCCCGACGGGGTCGCGCTCACGGGAGGCCCCGACGGGATCACGGTTTGGCCGCAGGAAAATTTGCACATCCCTTCCATATGTTATGAGGGAAGTCCGTGCAAAATATCGGCTCTAAATTCTTTACGTAGGCCCATGTTTCCGTCGCTCACGTTGCCCCTTGAACGGAGGCCCAGACGGGGTCGTACTCACGGGAGGCCCCACGGGGTCACGGTTTTGCCACACGAAAATTTTCACATCCCTTCCATGTGTTATAAGGGAATTCCGTGCAAAATATCGGCTCTAAATTCATTGCGTAGGCCCAAGTTTCCGTCGCTCACGTTGCCCCATGAACGGAGGCCCCGAAGGGGTCGCGCTCACTGGAGGCCCCGACGGGGTCACGGTTTTTCCGCACGAAAATTTGCACATCCCTTCCATATGTTATGAGGGAGGACCGTGCAAAATATCTGCTCTAAATTAATTGCGTAGGCCCAAGTTTCCATCGCTCACATTGCCCCTTAAACGGAGGCCCCGACGGGGTCGCGCTCACGGGAGGCCCCGACGGGATCACGGTTTGGCCGCATGAAAATTTGCACATCCCTTCCATATGTTATGAGGGAAGTCCGTGCAAAATATCGGCTCTAAATTCATTACGTAGGCGCAAGTTTTCGTCGCTCACGTTGCCCCTTGAATGGAGGCCCCGACGGGGTCACGGTTTAGCCGCACGAAAATTTGCACATCCCTTCCATATGTTATGAAGGTAGTCCGTTCAAAATATCGGCTCTAAAATCTTTGCGTAGGCCCAAGTTTCCGTCGCTCACGTTGCCCTTTGAACGGAGGCCCCGACGTGGTCGCGCTCACGGGAGGCCCCTACGGGGTCACGATTTTTCCGCACAAAAATTAGCACATCCCTTCCATATGTTATGAGGGAAGTCCGTCCAAAATATCGGCTCTAAATTCATTGCGTAGGCCCATGTTTCCGTCGCTCACGTTGCCCTATGAACGGAGGCCCCGATGGGGTCGCGCTCACGGGAGGCCCCGACGGGGTAAGGGTTTTGCCGCACGAAATTTTGGACATCCCTTCCATATGTTTTGAGGGAGATCCGTGCAAAATATCGACTCAAATTCCTTGCGTAGGCCCAAGTTTTTGTCGCTCACGTTGCCCCTTGAACGGAGGCCCCGACGGGATAACTGTTTGGCCGCAGAAAAATTTGCACATCCGTTCCATATGTTATGAGGGAAGTCCGTGCAAAATATCGGCTCTAAATTCATTGCGTAGGCCCAAGTTTCTGTCACTCATGTTGCCCCTTGAACGGAGGCCCCAACGAGGTCGCGCTCACGGGAGGCCCCGACGGGGTCACGGTTTTTCCGCACGAAAATTAGCATATCCCTTCCATATGTTATGAGGGAAGTCCGTGAAAAATATCGGCTCTAAATTCATTGCGTAGACCCAAGTTTCCGTCGCTCACGTTGCCCCTTGAATGGAGGCCCCGACGAGGTCGCGCTCACGGGAGGCCCCGACGGGGTCACGGTTTGGCAGCACGAAAATTTGCACATCCCTTCCATATGTTTTGAGGGTAGTCCGTGCAAAATATCGGCTCTAAAATCTTTGCGTAGGCCCAAGTTTCCATCGCTCACGTTGCCCTTTGAACGGAGGCCCCGACGGGTTCGCGCTCACGAGAGGCCCCGACGGGGTCACGGTTCTGCCGCACGAAAATTAGCACATCCCTACCATATGTTATGAGGGAAGTCTGTGCAAAATATCGGCTCTAAATTCATTGTGTATGCCCATGTTTCCGTCGCTCAGGTTGCCCTATGAACGGAGGCCCCGATGGGGTCGCGCTCACGGGAGGCCCCGACGGGGTCACGGTTTTGCCGCACGAAATTTTGCACATCCCTTCCATATGTTTTGAGGGAGTTCCGTGCAAAATATCGGCTCTAAATTAATTGCGTAGGCCCATGTTTCCGTCGCTCACGTTGCCCCTTGAACGGAGGCCCCGACGGGGTCGCGCTCACAAGAGGCCCCGACGGGATCACGGTTTGGCCGCATGAAAATTTGCACATCCCTTCCATATTTTATGAGGGAAGTCCGTGCAAAATATCGGCTCTAAATTCATTGCGTAGGCCCAAGTTTCCGTCGCTCACGTTTCCCCTTGAACGGAGGCCCCGACGAGGTCGCGTTCACGGGAGGCCCCGACTGAATCACGGTTTGGCCGCACGAAAATTTTCACATCCCTTCCATATGTTATGAGGGTAGTCCGTGCAAAATATCGGCTCTAAAATCTTTACGTTGGCCCAAGTTTCCGTCGCTCACGTTGCCCTTTGAACGGAGGCCCCAACGAGGTCGCGCTCACGGGAGGCCCCGACGGGGTCACGGTTTTTCCGCATGAAAATTAGCATATCCCTTCCATATGTTATGAGGGAAGTCCGTGCAAAATATCGACTCTAAATTCATTGCGTAGGCCCATGTTTCCGTCGCTCACGTTGCCCCATGAACGGAGGCCCCGACAGGGTCACGGTTTTGCCGCACGAAAATTTGCACATCCCTTCGATATGTTATGAGGGAGGTCCGTGCAAAATATTGGCTCTAAATTCATTGCGTAGGCCCAAGTTTCCGTCGCTCACGTTGCCCCTTAAACGGAGGCCCCGACGGGGTCACGTTCACGGGAGGCCCTGAAGGGATCACAGTTTTGCCACAGGAAAATTTGCACATCCCTTTCATATGTTATGAGGGAAGTCCGTGCAAAATATTGGCTCTAAATTCTTTACGTAGGCCCATGTTTTCGTCGCTCACGTTGCCCCTTGAACGGAGGCCCTGACGGGGTAGCGCTCACGGAGGCCCCGACGGGGTCACGGTTCTGCCGCACGAAAATTTTCACATCCCTTCCATTTGTTATGAGGGAAGTCCGTGTAAAATATCGGCTCTAAATTCATTGCGTAGGCCCAAGTTTCCGTCGCTCACGTTGCCCCATGAACGAAGGCTCTGAAGGGGTCGCGCTCACGGGAGGCCCCGACGGGGTCACGGTTTTGCCGCACGAAATTTTGCACATCCCTTCCATATGTTTTGAGGGAGGTTCGTGCAAAATATCGGCTCAAATTCCTTGCGTAGGCCCAAGATTCTGTCGCTCACGTTGCCCCTTGAACGGAGGCCCCGACGGGGTCGCGCTCACGGGAGGCCCCGACGGGATCACGGTTTGGCCGCAAAAAAATTAGCACATCCCTTCCATATGTTATGAGGGAAGTCCGTGCAAAATATCGGCTCTAACTTCATTACGTAGGCCCAAGTTTCCGTCGCTCACGTTGCCCCTTGAACAGAGGCCCCAACGGGGTCGCGCTCACGGGAGGCCCCGACTGAATCACGGTTTGGCCGCACGAAAATTTGCACATCCGTTCCATATGTTATGAGGGAAGTCCGTGCAAAATATCGGCTCTAAATTCATTGCGTAGGCCCAAGTTTCTGTCACTCACGTTGCCCCTTGAACGGAGGCCCCAACGAGGTCGCGCTCACGGGAGGCCCTGACGGGGTCACGGTTTTTCCGCACGAAAATTAGCACATCCCTTCCATATGTTATGAGGGAAGTCCATGCAAAATATCGGCTCTAAATTCATTGCGTAGGCCCAAGTTTCCGTCGCTCACGTTGCCCCTTGAACAGAGGCCCCAACGGGGTCGCGCTCACGGGAGGCCCCGACTGAATCACGGTTTGGCCGCACGAAAATTTGCACATCCGTTCCATATGTTATGAGGGAAGTCCGTGCAAAATATCGGCTCTAAATTCATTGCGTAGGCCCAAGTTTCTGTCACTCACGTTGCCCCTTGAACGGAGGCCCCAACGAGGTCGCGCTCACGGGAGGCCCCGACGGGGTCACGGTTTTTCCGCACAAAAATTAGCATATCCCTTCCATATGTTATGACGGAAGTTCGTGCAAAATATCGGCTCTAAATTCATTGCGTAGGCCCAAGTTTCCGTCGCTCACGTTGCCCCATGAACGGAGGCCCCGACAGGGTCACGGTTTTGCCGCACGAAAATTTGCACATCCCTTCGATATGTTATGAGGGAGGTCCGTGCAAAATATTGGCTCTAAATTCATTGCGTAGGCCCAAGTTTCCGTCGCTCACGTTGCCCCTTAAACGGAGGCCCCGACGGGGTCGCGCTCACGGGAGGCCCTGAAGGGATCACAGTTTTGCCACAGGAAAATTTGCACATCCCTTTCATATGTTATGAGGGAAGTCCGTGCAAAATATTGGCTCTAAATTCTTTACGTAGGCCCATGTTTCCGTCTGTTGCGGTGGAAATAGGATCACAAACTATTAATGAGTTTGAATCGTAATTCAATTCACAACCGCTCTTTGATTTATCCGAAGGAAAAGGTCAAAAGAGGGAAAACCTATTTTTGCATCGTAAACACAATGCGGGGAAAGATCTAGGGTTCGGGGGTTGGTTAAATTTAGGGAAGGTATTAGCACCCTAAACTTCTGTAGTACTCTACAGGAACCTTTTGTTCAGATGTTTACTATTTGCTTTATTTATTTGCTTAAGGTATATATACAAAGGGATTACAAGTGAGAAAAGAGACCTAAGGGGTTAATTCTAAGTTTACTCGGCAAGACATCGCATCTTGTGCCTACGTATCCTTACGGGAGTGGAATCAGAGTAATCGTAGTTCCCCTCAAAAGGGAGGTTAGAGACTTCTTGACTGTGGTCAAGGTCTCAAGGGGAATAAACATGTCTTAAGGACACGCTTACGTGGAGTGTAGAAACTCCAAATCTCTACGTTGAAATGTTAAGTTGTAATTAGGGTTAAATTAGGGATTCCACGGCGGGAAACCCTAAAATGAGCGCGGCGGCTCTTTGACCTAATGCTAGGGGTAAAATTGTAATTTTGCCTGTGGCGAGGCATTTGTGAAGAGTTAGGGTTTGTAAGGTGAAAGGGTTTGAAGTTTTGAGGACTATTGGCGCGGCGGCCAAAAGCTAGACCTAACCTTCGGATGTGTGTAGTGTGACAGAAATATAGCCATGACAGTATGAGAAAATTAAATCATACATCGGCAGAAATTTAAATGCGAAGAGTAAACGCGATTATTATGTTCGCGAGATTACATATGAGAAGCAGTTACAATAATAATAAAACTTAAATAAAACACCACGCAATAGTGGTAAACATGAGCTGCAAATGATGAACACCGTTAGTAAACAAGGTTGGACAGTGATTGGACGAGTTAGGAGGAAAAGTGCAATATTGGAGGTTTTTGTTGTTTTAAAAAAAAAAGATGTTAAATGAATTTATATATAAAAAAGGAGTAATGTTAATTAGAAAAATACTTTAACTTTAATCTTAAAAAAAAAGGTTTTAACTTAGATATTTTTTTTAAAAAGATTTTTAAGTTATTTATTAAAACATTTATTTTTATTATAGGAAAAGAGGTTTTTTGATTTTATTATAAAAAAGGGTTTTAGAGTTTTTATTTATTTTAAAAAACAGTTTTTTTTTTATATTTACAAAAGAAAGGGTTTTTTTAAAAACAATTTTTAATTATAAAACAATTTAAAAACAAATAAAATAATTTTAAAAAACAAAATAAAAAAAATAAAACATAAAGGGGTTGGGCCGGTCATCACCTCCGGACCCAACCCAGTGGTTAGTCATAAGAAACAAATTTTTTAGGGTTTCCCCCCAGAGAACCTTCGCGGCGCCGTTTCCCTTTTCTTCTTCATCTCTCTCGCGTCTTTATTCTTCCTCGCGCCGTGAGTCTCTCATTTCCTGAAATAAAACATCAAAACTCATAATGAAACGTCCCGTTGCTTACATTTAACGCGAAATCGGCCGATGATGGCGTGGGCTGAGGCACAAAAACGAGAGATTGCCCGTCGTCTGGTTAAACGGCGTTGGTGGTCTCTCGTTCGAATCTTTCGTGACCGATGATGGATGATACACGGTGCGTTTGAACGATGACGACGATGTTCTTCGTCTGAGTTCGCGGCTTTCGTTCACGGCGCCTAGGGTTTGTTCGTTTGCGATCTCCGTTCTTCGTTAGGGTTTCGCTCCTGATCTCCTTCCTCTCTCAGGTTGTATCCTCCCTTTTATAACTTAACTTCTGGGCCTTGGATTTGCGTTACTCTGAGATTCGATTTTGTGTTGATATTATTTGATTTTGTTGTGATTTTCTCAGATACTGATTGGATTACGATTGGATACTCTATTCCTCTTTTAGGATTCGATTGGTATTTCGGTGAGATTAAATTTTATTTTTCTGGTATGAATTTGATACTGATTCGTTGATTGATGAGTTCCAATGGGATATGATTTGGTTCCATCTTATCCTATTTCCCCTTTTAGGATTTGATGGGTCTCTGATTTCCAGCTGATTCTTCTGACCCTGTTCGATTTAATAACCTGAACTGATTTTGTTTTGGTCTGCTTCAGGATTGACATCAAAATCTCTATTATTTTCTGATATGGTTTGCCTTCAGATTGGATTGATTGGCATCTGATATTAATTCACGGGATTTCTTGATGGTTTCATTTTGATTTGTTTCTATTTTTCCCAGATTCAATTTGATTTGATCATCTTTTGATTAGACTCTTGCAGATGTGAATTGGATTGCTTTTGGGGAATTTGGATACTGATTTGATTCCTGATGCGATTTTGTTTTGATTCAATCCTGACCATTGGCACTTACTTTTTCTTTTTCTTCTTTCAGGATGGACACTTTGCCTTGATCTTTGCCGCCGAGAAGGGTACATGGTAGTGATGAATTTTGTCTGAACCATTCGGAACAGGATACTACATCCTGGCTTCTGATCATATTGCTGCTTCTAATTGAATTGGTGATGGTGACTTGGGCTATGATGTTTATCCTGAACCATGTGTTTGACAATTTGTTTTTCCAATGTGCTTACATATTCAGCCTATGGTTATGTGCTGTGATTCGGTATAGTCCCTCACTCATGTATTGCTTGCCATTGCAACTGGTTCGGTTTTCGTGACGGTCTGATTTTTGAACATGCTGCTAAACCATGTTTGATGCTGTTGTGCTTCTTTGGAGCCTGCTGAACACTTTTCTGTCATGACAGATTTGTAGGACCTTTTCTTATGTCTTCTTGCGCATAAATCTGCCTTCTGATGCATTGTTTTGATGCAGTTCAGTCTGCATCTGGTGTTCTGTTTGCAATTTTGGCTTGCATTTCAATTCTCTGTTTGGACTTGGTTTTCATAACCTCACCTACTGGTTCAGGATTAATACTGCTCATGAATTGTTTATGTTTTGGGTTCCAAATTCTGAATCTGATATTGATGCGTTTGTGGCTTTTCAGGTGTTGGAAATTTCGGAACCAAAATGACTCAGACCATGCTGGCATCCGGGTCTGGGTTCAATGTTGCCTTATTCTCGTATCAGTTTTGAAAACCAATCGCGGCAAAACGAATCAGTCCCGCTTCTTTTATTACTTCTGTCTCTCGGATGTCCCGTAACGATAAGAACAGGTGTTACCTGATCTGACGCCCACGGCCCGGATCGGTAACGGGGGTAGGACGCAGCTTCGGTTGTGCCACTCCCGGCACTCGATGATGACGATGTTCTGAGAGTGTCAAAAACAACTTCTAACCTTTTTTTCTATATTGTTTGTTTTGCTTTGATGTGCAGGTTAGTCGAGATTCTGCGGCGAAGCTTAAAGACAGCATGAAGACCCTTAGATGTTCTTAGGATTTAGGATAGATAATGTAATCCCTTAGGATTTAGAACTTTAATGTATTTCCTTGTAACAGCACTTATAAAATGTGAAGCATTCCCCACTTCTTGTATGATGACATTTTTTATGAAATAAAATTCCCAAAATTTTGAATTTATTTATATTTTATTCTTAGTTAAAAAATATAAACATTTGTGAATAAATCCACAAGTATTTAATATTCATTAACACAGGCATAAAACATAAATACTCCGAAGTGGTGTTCTTATTCTCCCTCGTCTCGATTGTAATCCTCATCCCATCATCTGATTAAAATGTTAACCAACCATTTCATAACCAACACCTATGAGCACCGTAATCGCAACGTTTTCAGCATCAACAGTAACACTAATCGTAATTAAATTCCACTGACCAAACCGCTAAAATCTCAATATGATCAGAACTGGTGATAGGTAAATGCCTCAAAACCATAACGTATCAAATGCCTCAGATTTTTAATAACAGACCGTCTTCAAGGCATCGGTAGAATTTGTGTAAGATGACCAAAATACCCCTGGGACCCAATCTGCAAAACAAACACCTTCATAACTTGTTAGTGGTTAGCAAATGTACATGTGAGGCGATATGCGAAATGACTGACTAAATATAAGGGTAAAATTTGGGGTATTAAAGTTGCCCCTATTTAAATAGCTACACCGGACGATTTGAGTGACAGAGACTCGAGGAATCGTGGTGGAGAGATTTAAATATAGATAACCGAAAATTTTGCCCTTATATGCGACGATATGCAATGCTATGGACAAAACGGGAACGACTTAATGCAGATGATGCCATGAATATGATATGACGCGTATGCTGGAATAATGAATGCGAAAATGCTGCCGAACATGACGACACCGGGACAGACGCCAACGAGAAGAACTCACTGGGGAAAATGACACGCTGAGATACAGTACAACACTGGGGGACTCTAAAAATGATAGTCAACTGGTGCGAATGACCAATTGTCACATTTAGAAAAGGAACGAGATCCTCGAATGGATATGGTACCTATGAGACGGCCTCCACTGGGGAATCTAAAAATAAAACTGGATCACGTACGATTGTAAGATCGATTACAGAATGCTGGAGCATTGAGCAAAGAATAACATCCAAGCTTCTGTAAACTACCCCTCGTGACAGGATCAAACGGACTTTTCGGAACTCCGTAGCAAATATACAGGGTAAAGACTGACTGTATGCCAAAATAAATGGACTTTGATGGGAATTGCCCTGATAAGCTTCTCGAGGGAGAATTGTCACTTATCGTTGGAAAGGACTTATGTGCAAAAAAAAAAAGGATAAGCACTCAAATAAAGAGGCTGCTGCTTATCTGATAAATGAATCTTCTCGCATTTTAAGGTCGGCGCCTGGAATACGATTTTGATTCCTCTCTTACTGAAGGATAAATGTTCTCCTGAACATAAAAAGGGTAAACTGAATTTCCTCATACTTCAAAATCGTGCTCTCCTGAATATGATTCGGATAAAGGGTAAATGAAAATCTTCATACTTCAGAATCGTGCTCTCCTGAATATGAAACTGGCTGACTGGATTTACTCATACTTCAGAATCGTGCTCTCCTGAATATGAAACTGGATGACTGAATTTTTTCATATTTCAGAATCGTGATCTCCTGAATATGGAACTGGATGACTGAATTTACTCATACTTCAGAATCGTGATCTCCTGAATATGAAACTGGATGACTGAATTTTTTCATATTTCAGAATCGTGATCTCCTGAATATGAAACTGGATGACTGAATTTTTTCATATTTCAGAATCGTGCTCTCCTGAATATGATTTGGTTCAAACCTCTCTATACTTCAAGACGACAGGTAAATGGAAGCCCAACTGCTCCATGGAGATGGCCATTTGCTGCGAGTCATAACGAAGATAGGATTTGGCTTCTCAGGCGAGAAATGTCGCATACTGATGCTGTAAGATGTAAGATTGTAAAGCGTTGTAAAGTGTTGTAACATGTAGGATTGTAAAGTGTTGTACTGGTAGATTTTCCAGGCGTGAACTGGCGTATATCTGTAAATGATTGTAGTTGATTTTCTTGAAAGATAGTGCAAAATAAATGCACGTCCGGGTACAGTGATAAACTTCTCGGGCGAAAACAGTCGCGTATCTGCCATGGTATGGTGAAAACCTTTAGCTGGTGCAAAATAAATGCACGTCCGGTTGGGATTGACGACCGACAAGACTGAGGTTCCATATAGGATCGAGCTAGAAAGAAGACTGGTAAATAAGACTCCCTCGAGGGAAACGATCTCAAAGGGTAAATATCTTATCCTGGTAAGGAAAGATAGCTGAAGTAACCGTCATCCACGAGGATCGAGCTCCGTGGGGAAACTGGAAACAAGTAAGTATTTTATGCTTATGGCTGACAATCTATTTGGAGAGAATGGGCAAACCCCAGTTACTCGGCGGTAACGACCAATGATGGAGACACGATGAACCTGTGCATGTTATCGCGTATGTTAATGAATATGTTGATATGAATGTATGTTAATGTCTATGTAGTTAAATATGCAAGATGTTATGAAATGAGTATGTAATGAGTATGTAATGGATATGTAATGAATATGTAATGAATATGTAATGAAATAGGCATGTGATGCTTATGCCCTTGCGTATGCTGACGAAACAGACTAGAGACGAGACGAGAGATGAAATAAACATCTCGACGGAAAGACCCTGCGTTCCCGGCAATCAATACGTCCATCATGGGTAAGAAAGATCAATGGTAGAACCAAATCTGGTTTTAAAGTTCTGAATTCTCTGGGGAGAAGGTAATCTGCTTGGGTGCACAGTATCACGTCTTCACATGGGGAGAAGAAAACCTGAGGGGCACTTTTAAGTTACCCCAAGAAGAAGTTGTCAGCTTATAGTCTCTCTGGGGACTATCACTGGGCAATGGTTTGAAAGTGTTTCTGCAATAATGATATTTCCGGGGAATGAAGAGATCCTGTCGGAATTTCCACTAGTCAAAGTAATTTATTACATTTCAAATTTGTTGTTTTTGAAAAACAATTCTGAAAAATCTACAATGCACCTTTCATTTTCAAATTTTAAGAATAAACGCATTTTGCATAACAATAGAAAATAAAGAGCAATGCACCAAGGAATGTAAGTAACGAGATGGTATCTTTTATTAAAGGGTGGCTGCTTGCTGAAGGCATAGCTCCACAGATGATTATGTTTTGAAATTGGCAACATGGGAAAAGGTTACATTGAATCCAATGACACCTACTGACACTAATAACTAAGACTAATCCAGAATCCTGCTTTGGGCAAGGATGAAGGAACTGAAACATGGCTCTCATGCGGAAAGTGTGTTCGAGATGATCAGTGTCCTCTGATGCAATGAAATGCCTTTGTCCCTAACTTTTGCCTGGACCGCCCTCTCGGGTTTTCAATCCACCGGGACGCTCTTTTTTGCCTAAGCCGCCCTTTCGGGTTTTCAACTTAGCGAGCTTTTTATTATTACTTCTTTTTTTCAACCCTTACTTTTGCCTAAGTCGCCTTTTGCAGGTTTTCGACTTAGCGGGTCTTTAGGCATAATATTTTCGGACTGCATCAGAATTCACGGGGTGTGCTAGTTCTTCACCATCCATTGTCGTAAGTATCATAGACCCTCCGGAGAAAACGGTCTTTACAACAAACGGGCCTTCATAATTGGGCATCCACTTTCCACGCATATCTTTGTGTACTGGCAAGATCTTTTTGAGTACGAGCTCTCCTTGACGGAACTCACGGATACGGATCTTCTTATCAAACGCTCTCTTCATCCGTTTCTGATATAATTGCCCATGGCACATGGCTGTCAAGCGCTTCTCGTCAATGAGATTCAACTGATCCAATCTGTCCTGAACCCACTCAGCTTCCTCAAGTTCAGCTTCCATTAACACTCTTAAAGAAGGTATCTCTACTTCGATGGGGAGCACGGAGTCCATTCCATACACCAATGAGAAAGGTGTTGCCCCTGTCGAAGTTCTTACTGAGGTTCTGTATCCATGCAACGCAAACGGTAACATCTCATGCCAATCTTTGTAAGTCACAACCATCTTTTGCAGGATCTTCTTGATATTCTTATTCGCAGCTTCAACGGTCCCATTCATCTTAGGACGGTACGGAGAAGAGTTATGGTGAGTGATCTTGAAACTATCACACAGCTCTTTCATAGTCTTGTTGTTCAGATTGGTGCCATTGTCAGTTATTATCCGGCTTGGGATTCCATAACGGCAGATGATTTCTTTCCTGATGAAGCGGGCAACCACTTGCTTGGTCACGTTGGTGTAGGAGGCAGCCTCTACCCACTTGGTGAAATAATCTATAGCAACGAGGATAAAACGATGACCATTAGAAGCCTTCGGCTCGATTGCCCCAATCATGTCAATGCCCCACATAGAGAACGGCCATGGTGAAGACAAAACATTCAACGGTGACGGAGGTGCATGCATTTTATCAGCATAAATTTGGCACTTATGGCATTTTCTAGCGTATTGGATGCAGTCGGCTTCCATGGTTAACCAGTAATACCCAGCCCTTAACATCTTCTTGGACATAGCATAACCATTGGCATGGGTTCCGAAGGTCCCCTCATGAATTTCCTGTAGTAACATGTCCGCTTCCCGTTTATCAACACATCTGAGCAGGACCATGTCGTGATTTCTCTTGTATAGCACACCGTTACTGATAAAGAATTTGGACGCCAATCTTCTCAATGTCTTTTTGTCCAGGCCAGTAGCGCTATCGGGATACTCTTGCTTGACGAGATAGTTCTTGATATCATGAAACCAAGGCTTTTCATCCACCTCAACTTCTTCGACCATCTGACAATAAGCGGGCTCAACCTTGCGCTCAATATGGATAAGAGGTGCTTCATTAACGAATTTAACTTTCCACATAGATGCTAACATGGCTAAAGCATCAGCTACGTGATTCTCGGATCTAGGAACATGCTCGAATTCTATCTCGTCGAAATGCTTGATCAGCTCAATAATGTAGTCCTTATAAGGGATCAGCTTCTCATTCTTCGTTTCCCATTTGCCTTGTACCTGGTAAATAACCAAGGCTGAGTCACCACTTACTTTAAGAAGTTTGATTCGGAGGTGAACCGCCGCTTCGAGGCCAAGAATACATGCTTCATACTCTGCGACGTTATTAGTACACTCAAAGTCCAACCTTGCTGTAAATGGTGTGAATCCACCCTTCGGGTTCATCAAAACGGCGCCTATACCATGCCCATTGAAATTCGAGGAACCATCAAACATCATCCTCCACCAAAGACCTAGTTCTGGACCTTCGCTCAGATCTGGCTCTTCACAATCTCTTTTAATCAACAAAATATCCTCATCGGGAAAATCGAGCTTAAGAGGTTCATAATCTTCAACTGGCTGGTCTGCAAGGTAATCAGATAAGATACTACCCTTAATCGCCTTCTGGGGTACATACTGGATGTCATATTCGGATAACAACATGTGCCAACGGGCTAGCCTCCCGGTTTGAGCAGGTTTTTCAAAAATATACTTGATCGGATCCATTTTAGAAATCAATAACGTGGTATGACAGACCATATACTGCCGAAGGCGCTTAGCGGCCCATGCCAATGCACAACAAGTTTTCTCTAATGGTGAGTATCTGTTTTCGCAATCGGTAAACTTCTTGCTCAGGTAATAAATTGCATGTTCCTTTTTCCCAGTCTCATCATGTTGTCCAAGCACACAACCCATAGACTTCTCGAGAACAGTAAGGTACATAAACAACGGTCTTCCAGGTACGGGCGGGATCAGAATAGGGGGATCTTGCAAATAACCCTTAATCTTCTCGAACGCTTTCTGACAATCAGGGTTCCACTCAACTGTCTGCCCCTTACAAAGCAACTTGAATATCGGCTCACAAGTAGCGGTCATATTAAAGATAAACCTGGAAATGTAATTCAGACGTCCCAGAAAACCCCTAACTTGCGTCTCGGTTCGCGGAGCCGGCATATCTTGAATGGCTCGGACTTTGTCAGGATCCACCTCAACCCCTCGCTGGCTAACAATGAAACCAAGCAATTTTCCGGATCTGACACCGAAGGTACATTTTGCAGGATTCAATTTCAACTGATATTTCCTGAGTCGTTCAAACAGCTTCACCAAATGGTCTAAATGCTCCTCTTCACTCTGAGATTTGGCTATCATATCGTCCAAATACACCTCAATTTCTTTGTGCATCATATCATGAAAAAGAGTGGTCATAGCACGTTGGTAAGTTGCCCCTGCATTCTTTAAACCGAAGGGCATGACTTTGTAGCAGAAGGTTCCCCAAGGAGTAATGAAAGTAGTCTTCTCTCGATCATCGGGATCCATCTTGATCTGATTATAGCCGGAGAAACCATCCATAAATGAGAACAACGCAAAACTGGCCGTATTGTCTACCAGTGTGTCAATATGTGGCAGTGGGAAGTCGTCTTTCGGACTCGCCTTGTTCAGATCCCTGTAGTCTACACACATCCTAACTTTACCGTCCTTCTTAGGCACTGGCACGATGTTGGCAACCCAATCTGGATATTTTGCGACTGCCAAGAAACCTGCATCTAACTGCTTTTTAACCTCATCTCGAATCTTCAAAGCCATATCGGGTCTCGTTCTTCGGAGTTTCTGCTTGATAGGTGGACAATCTGGCTTAAGTGGCAACTTGTGAACAACAATATCTGTGTTCAGGCCCGGCATATCTTGATACGACCATGCAAACACATCAATATACTCTTTTAACAACTCAATCAACCTCGGCCTAATCTCCGTCCCAAGCATTGCACCAATCTTGACCTCTTTCTTGCTCTCATCTGTACCGAGATTAATTAGGTCCACTTGCTCTTTATACGGTTGAAGCTCTGTGTACTCGTACTCAATCAATCTTGTCAGTTCAGCGGGTACTTCAAAATCTTCTTCACCCTCGTCCTCAGCTTGATTGATGGGTGCATCCCAGTCAGGAGTGTCAGTAAAGTCATTGGATCCAACAAAGTTTACGATGTCTCTGCATGATGGAAAGCTTACTTAATTAAAATGCTCAAAGATATGCAAGGTAAGAAATGCTGTTTTTTTTATTATTATTTTTTTGAAAAAAGTTGCCAATTTCATTTTTAAAGGTGAAAACGAAAAACGCAAATGAACAAAGTGGAATCGAACAAAATGTTTTTATTAATATCTTTTCAGAAATGAAAGGTGGCCCAATAAAAGACCCTATAGCCTTGGGCAGAGCTACGGATTTTTATTTGAAAATGTAAATGAAACTTTTAAAAACAATTACTTCGACAAGGGAAAGATAACAGGGATCTCTACAGCCTCCCAGTTGTTCAAAACTGCATCACCCTTAAACACCAGGTTGCTCAGCTCTTCATTTTCCTCACAGTCGCTGATGGCATTGACTTGGAAACCTCCGCTGACAAATACCTCTTGGATAACCTTAGGACGCCCTTCGACAGTTGTGGCAGCTCCATTCTGAATTGGTTTGTAACCCAACCCAGAGCGATCAGTCTTGGTCTTGACATCGATTACCTCTCCCCAACCTTCAGGAATGCCCCTGTCAGTTGTTGATTTGGTACTCTTCAAAGATGCAAAAGATGGATTACCCTGACCCACTGTCTCTTCGACTTCCAGCAGAACAGCATTGGCGATCTCAAGTGCTTGAAAGGAGATTTCTAAAGCATTCTCATCGGCCTCGATGTAACGGAAAGAGGACAGGTTACTGACCATCAGATCCTCCTCACTGTGTATAATAACCAACTTTCCATCGATCACGAATTTCATCTTTTGATGTAACGTTGAGGTCACTGCCCCAGCGGCATGGATCCACGGCCTTCCAAGTAAACAACTGTAATTGGGATTAATGTCCATGACTTGAAACGTGATATTAAAAACTTGCGGACCGATCAGGATAGGTAGCTCAACCTCCCCCATTACCGATCGACGAGAGCCATCGAAAGCCTTGACAACCAAAGGTGTAGGTTTCAGCGCAGTCTCTTTACAAGCCAACCTATCAAGAACCCTCTTGGGTAGAACATTCAGAGAAGAGCCGGTGTCTACTAGCACTCTCGCTAAATTGTCCTCCTGACATTTTACCGATATATGTAAAGCACGATTATGGTTCGGACCCTCCTTTGGTAACTCTTCATTGCTGAAACTGAGGGTGTTACAGGCGGTCAAATTGGCAATCACACTATCAAACCGACTGGTGCTAATATCTTGATCCACATGTGCTTGAGTCAAAACCTTCTGCAAGGCCATCCTATGAGCGGGTGAACTCATCAACAGAGATAAAATCGAAATCTTGGAAGGAGTCTGATGAAGTTGGTCGATAACTTTATAGTCACTTTTCTTGATGATCCTCAAAAATTCGGCATCTTCGTCATTCGTGACGGCTCCTTTACCTTTGTCTTTGGCAGGCATCGGGGTACTAGTCGTTTCCTTAGGTGGGACCTCATTGGAATGGGGAGTATACACACGGCCACTGCGAGTCATCCTGCTTACCTCTGCGATATTGGTCACCGTGCCCTTAACCTCTTCATTTGGAATAACTTTCCCGGACTCCTTGTCAATCATCGTCACGTCATATTTCCAAGGCACAGCTTTAGGATCACTGAAAGGAAACGGACTCGGTCTTCGAATAACTATAGGCTTAGGCTGATTCACTTCAGGGATATACGACCTCGGTATATCGAACACGATGTTGGCGGAGCCTGCCCCTGATAAGTTAAACACTGGTACCTTACCCTTTGATTCAGGCTGATGGAAGACAGGCTCAACCACAGCGACTACATCCTTCTTGGCTTGGCTTGTCACTTGTAAAACACCCTCATTAATTAACCTCTGAACATCATTCCGAACCAACATGCAACCCTTAATGCTGGCTTCACAACTTACGCATGCAACGTGGGAAGTATCTACTAAACCAGCTTCAAACAGTTTCGAATGGAACATCTTGAGAGGAGTCTTAATCTGTTCAACGTCAAGGGCATAACCTTTCCCCGAATCAACACTAACGGCATTGACACTCTCATGGTTAGGAAAAGGGTTCTTCTTAACATTTGGTTGAGGATCTTCAAATGACAAAATCTTCCTTTCCAATAGATCCCTGACAATATTTTTGAGAGCATAACAATTCTCCAGATCATGACCAGGCGCACCCTCATGAAATAAACAATGAGCGGCGGCGTTGTAATTAGCGGGTAATGGATTAGGAGGCGGACCCAAAGCCCGAGTGGTGATGAGCCCCTGCTTGACCAAAGAGGGATACAACTCGGTAAAAGTCATTGGAATCGGCGGACAAGGTTTATACGTTCTTCTGTTCGGCATATTCTGGCGAGGAGCCGGACTCTTTGGCTGTTGAGGAGCAGGAGCGTTGGGTGCCTGCAGGTAGTTGGCAGGAGGCGGATAAACAGGAGGTTGTTGCATAGGTTGATACATGGGAACCTGTTGATTGAAAGAAGGTGTAATAGCCGCCACATAGGGTTGTTGAGCATATTGGACTGGGTACCCTTGAGGTTGAGCATAACCTTGCGGATGTCGATAAAAGCGTTCTCTTGGTCTACCAGAGGATATAGCATTAGTCTCACCCTCCTTCTTTTTCTGGGAGCTATACGGAGGTTTCTTCGGCTGATCCTTAGAAGCACCATGATTATTTGTCATTTTACCACTTTTCATACCCAATTCAATCTTGACACCCACAACAACGATGTCGGAGAAATTTGAAGTCACACTGCCCACCATTCTCTCGTAAAATTCTGGACGAACCGTGTCGACAAACCAATCAGCTAACTCTTTTTCGGACAAAGGAGGTTCTACCTGTGAAGCAGTCTCTCTCCACCTTTGGGCATATTCTTTGAATGACTCGGAATTCTTTTGTGACATACTCAGCAACTGTCTTCTGTCAGGGGCCAGGTCCATATTATACTTGTAGTGTTTGATGAAAGCGTCAGATAAATCTTGAAAGCTCTTAACGCGAGACTGGTCTAAAGTTAAATACCACTTGGAGGAAGCACCCTTCAAGCTATCTTGGAAGCAATGAATCATCAGTTTATCATTCTCAACATGGGCAGCCATTTTGCGATAATACATGATCAAATGACTCTTAGGACAGGTGGCACCTTCATAACGATCGAAGTTCGGAGTTTTGAACTTCGGGGGAATAACCAAACCTGAGACCAAACAAACATCCCTTGCAGCAGTCCCAAAAATTTGATCACCCTCTACCTTTTTCAATCTCTGGACGATAGTGTTTACTTCCTCACGAAGCTTATCATGTTTCTCATAACCCTCAACATTCTCATCAAGATTATCAAAAACTGTCTCATTGAAGTACGGTTGCGCACGAGTGTGTACAACAGGTGGTGCAAAGATAGGAGCCCCCCTAGAAACTTCAGAAAACAAAGGCACGGCCTGCTGAACAGGTTGATTAATCGGAACAGCGGCTTGAGGAGGCACAAAACCGGGAGCAAGACCATAAGGTGGGTCCCTTGCTACGGTCACACTTGGTGGAGGGTCCACAGTAACGCCGGTAATCTCAGAAACAACAGTGGGCTGGGTATCCATCTTAGCATTCATGACATGTAACAATTCCATCATACGCCCCATACCCCCTCGAAGGTCTTCAAGTTCATTGCTAAGGCGATCAATCTCTTTTGCCTGATCCTCCATTCTTTTCCGAGTTTGAGCTCTGGTGTTGTATTGGTGCCGAGAACTCAGGGTGACGAAACTGGAAGGTGAGAGAACCGAGTGTGAGAAATCGGGAGACACATGCAATGCAAAAAAGTAAATGATGCTAAAATGTGGATGAAGATTTCATGGAATTCAGACTTTTACGAATGTCGTGGGGTACCAAGGAAATCTTTTTCTTGTTTTTTCATTTTATTTTTTATTTATGGTATCCCGCGATATCCATGAATGATATTTGAACTCCATGAAATACAATGCAATGAGATGCTTTATGGATGCAATGCATGAAAACACACAAAGTCCTAGGTTAAAGGAACGTGAGCGGAGTCAAGGTCTACCCATCCCAAAAGGAGTGTACTATAGGTTAGTTGTACCTGCCGAACAAGGTTCTACAAAGTGCCCAAAGTCATCAGCCCATCTTTCGGATATTATCGACCTTCCGACTGACTCGGGGGTTAATAATATTCTCAAGAGAACCTCTTTTGAGTGTAGTATCGCGTAGCAACCATTGTAGGACTACTCTCACATAGTTCCCGCACTACGTCCTAAATAAGGCCAAAGTGGTGTTAAGGTACTACGGTCCTCAATATCACAGACTCCAATCGACCATGGAAAAAGTTTTCGCGATTACTCGTTCAACCGAACCATTTTCGAAAGGGTCTCAACTGAGCGGAGATTCTCGAATCAGCTTGGTCGGGATTCACTCCCTATAAGCCTCATCGAATATATCCCCATCCTATAATAATGTCACTAGTCCGGGCGTAGGACTTATCTCACAACACAAGGAACTGTCCCAAACCAGAGCACAAATATATACATGCAAATGAAACAAATAGTAATAAATATGAACAAATTAGGGATAACCCTCAAAAGTTTAGAAGACTCCCCAGTGAAGTCGCCATTTTCTGTTGCGGTGGAAATAGGATCACAAACTATTAATGAGTTTGAATCGCAATTCAATTCACAACCGCTCTTTGATTTATCCGAAGGAAAAGGTCAAAAGAGGGAAAACCTATTTTTGCATCGTAAACACAATGCGGGGAAAGATCTAGGGTTCGGGGGTTGGTTAAATTTAGGGAAGGTATTAGCACCCTAAACTTCTGTAGTACTCTACAGGAACCTTTTGTTCAGATGTTTACTATTTGCTTTATTTATTTGCTTAAGGTATATATACAAAGGGATTACAAGTGAGAAAAGAGACCTAAGGGGTTAATTCTAAGTTTACTCGGCAAGACATCGCATCTTGTGCCTACGTATCCTTACGGGAGTGGAATCAGAGTAATCGTAGTTCCCCTCAAAAGGGAGGTTAGAGACTTCTTGACTGTGGTCAAGGTCTCAAGGGGAATAAACATGTCTTAAGGACACGCTTACGTGGAGTGTAGAAACTCCAAATCTCTACGTTGAAATGTTAAGTTGTAATTAGGGTTAAATTAGGGATTCCACGGCGGGAAACCCTAAAATGAGCGCGGCGGCTCTTTGACCTAATGCTAGGGGTAAAATTGTAATTTTGCCTGTGGCGAGGCATTTGTGAAGAGTTAGGGTTTGTAAGGTGAAAGGGTTTGAAGTTTTGAGGACTATTGGCGCGGCGGCCAAAAGCTAGACCTAACCTTCGGATGTGTGTAGTGTGACATAAATATAGCCATGACAGTATGAGAAAATTAAATCATACATCGGCAGAAATTTAAATGCGAAGAGTAAACGCGATTATTATGTTCGCGAGATTACATATGAGAAGCAGTTACAATAATAATAAAACTTAAATAAAACACCACGCAATAGTGGTAAACATGAGCTGCAAATGATGAACACCGTTAGTAAACAAGGTTGGACAGTGATTGGACGAGTTAGGAGGAAAAGTGCAATATTGGAGGTTTTTGTTGTTTTAAAAAAAAAAGATGTTAAATGAATTTATATATAAAAAATGAGTAATGTTAATTAGAAAAATACTTTAACTTTAATCTTAAAAAAAAAGGTTTTAACTTAGATATTTTTTTTAAAAAGATTTTTAAGTTATTTATTAAAACATTTATTTTTATTATAGGAAAAGAGGTTTTTTGATTTTATTATAAAAAAGGGTTTTAGAGTTTTTATTTATTTTAAAAAACAGTTTTTTTTTTATATTTACAAAAGAAAGGGTTTTTTTAAAAACAATTTTTAATTATAAAACAATTTAAAAACAAATAAAATAATTTTAAAAAACAAAATAAAAAAAATAAAACATAAAGGGGTTGGGCCGGTCATCACCTCCGGACCCAACCCAGTGGTTAGTCATAAGAAACAAATTTTTTAGGGTTTCCCCCCAGAGAACCTTCGCGGCGCCGTTTCCCTTTTCTTCTTCATCTCTCTCGCGTCTTTCTTCTTCCTCGCGCCGTGAGTCTCTCATTTCCTGAAATAAAACATCAAAACTCATAATGAAACGTCCCGTTGCTTACATTTAACGCGAAATCGGCCGATGATGGCGTGGGCTGAGGCACAAAAACGAGAGATTGCCCGTCGTCTGGTTAAACGGCGTTGGTGGTCTCTCGTTCGAATCTTTCGTGACCGATGATGGATGATACACGGTGCGTTTGAACGATGACGACGATGTTCTTCGTCTGAGTTCGCGGCTTTCGTTCACGGCGCCTAGGGTTTGTTCGTTTGCGATCTCCGTTCTTCGTTAGGGTTTCGCTCCTGATCTCCTTCCTCTCTCAGGTTGTATCCTCCCTTTTATAACTTAACTTCTGGGCCTTGGATTTGCGTTACTCTGAGATTCGATTTTGTGTTGATATTATTTGATTTTGTTGTGATTTTCTCAGATACTGATTGGATTACGATTGGATACTCTATTCCTCTTTTAGGATTCGATTGGTATTTCGGTGAGATTAAATTTCATTTTTCTGGTATGAATTTGATACTGATTCGTTGATTGATGAGTTCCAATGGGATATGATTTGGTTCCATCTGATCCTATTTCCCCTTTTAGGATTTGATGGGTCTCTGATTTCCAGCTGATTCTTCTGACCCTGTTCGATTTAATAACCTGAACTGATTTTGTTTTAGTCTGCTTCAGGATTGACATCAAAATCTCTATTATTTTCTGATATGGTTTGCCTTCAGATTGGATTGATTGGCATCTGATATTAATTCACGGGATTTCTTGATGGTTTCATTTTGATTTGTTTCTATTTTTCCCAGATTCAATTTGATTTGATCATCTTTTGATTAGACTCTTGCAGATGTGAATTGGATTGCTTTTGGGGAATTTGGATACTGATTTGATTCCTGATGCGATTTTGTTTTGATTCAATCCTGACCATTGGCACTTACTTTTTCTTTTTCTTCTTTCAGGATGGACACTTTGCCTTGATCTTTGCCGCCGAGAAGGGTACATGGTAGTGATGAATTTTGTCTGAACCATTCGGAACAGGATACTACATCCTGGCTTCTGATCATATTGCTGCTTCTAATTGAATTGGTGATGGTGACTTGGGCTATGATGTTTATCCTGAACCATGTGTTTGACAATTTGTTTTTCCAATGTGCTTACATATTCAGCCTATGGTTATGTGCTGTGATTCGGTATAGTCCCTCACTCATGTATTGCTTGCCATTGCAACTGGTTCGGTTTTCGTGACGGTCTGATTTTTGAACATGCTGCTAAACCATGTTTGATGCTGTTGTGCTTCTTTGGAGCCTGCTGAACACTTTTCTGTCATGACAGATTTGTAGGACCTTTTCTTATGTCTTCTTGCGCATAAATCTGCCTTCTGATGCATTGTTTTGATGCAGTTCAGTCTG
The DNA here is from genome assembly GCA_963859935.3 of Lathyrus sativus. NCBI lineage: Eukaryota > Viridiplantae > Streptophyta > Magnoliopsida > Fabales > Fabaceae > Lathyrus > Lathyrus sativus. Next base: position 94,220,916 of record OZ012738.1, on the reverse strand, counting down.
CATCTGGTGTTCTGTTTGCAATTTTGGCTTGCATTTCAATTCTCTGTTTGGACTTGGTTTTCATAACCTCACCTACTGGTTCAGGATTAATACTGCTCATGAATTGTTTATGTTTTGGGTTCCAAATTCTGAATCTGATATTGATGCGTTTGTGGCTTTTCAGGTGTTGGAAATTTCGGAACCAAAATGACTCAGACCATGCCGGCATCCGGGTCTGGGTTCAATGTTGCCTTATTCTCGTATCAGTTTTGAAAACCAATCGCGGCAAAACGAATCAGTCCCGCTTCTTTTATTACTTCTGTCTCTCGGATGTCCCGTAACGATAAGAACAGGTGTTACCTGATCTGACGCCCACGGCGCGGATCGGTAACGGGGGTAGGACGCAGCTTCGGTTGTGCCACTCCCGGCACTCGATGATGACGATGTTCTGAGAGTGTCAAAAACAACTTCTAACCTTTTTTTCTATATTGTTTGTTTTGCTTTGATGTGCAGGTTAGTCGAGATTCTGCGGCGAAGCTTAAAGACAGCATGAAGACCCTTAGATGTTCTTAGGATTTAGGATAGATAATGTAATCCCTTAGGATTTAGAACTTTAATGTATTTCCTTGTAACAGCACTTATAAAATGTGAAGCATTCCCCACTTCTTGTATGATGACATTTTTTATGAAATAAAATTCCCAAAATTTTGAATTTATTTATATTTTATTCTTAGTTAAAAAATATAAACATTTGTGAATAAATCCACAAGTATTTAATATTCATTAACACAGGCATAAAACATAAATACTCCGAAGTGGTGTTCTTATTCGCCCTCGTCTCGATTGTAATCCTCATCCCATCATCTGATTAAAATGTTAACCAACCATTTCATAACCAACACCTATGAGCACCGTAATCGCAACGTTTTCAGCATCAACAGTAACACTAATCGTAATTAAATTCCACTGACCAAACCGCTAAAATCTCAATATGATCAGAACTGGTGATAGGTAAATGCCTCAAAACCATAACGTATCAAATGCCTCAGATTTTTAATAACAGACCGTCTTCAAGGCATCGGTAGAATTTGTGTAAGATGACCAAAATACCCCTGGGACCCAATCTGCAAAACAAACACCTTCATAACTTGTTAGTGGTTAGCAAATGTACATGTGAGGCGATATGCGAAATGACTGACTAAATATAAGGGTAAAATTTGGGGTATTACAGTTGCCCCTATTTAAATAGCTACACCGGACGATTTGAGTGACAGAGACTCGAGGAATCGTGGTGGAGAGATTTAAATATAGATAACCGAAAATTTTGCCCTTATATGCGACGATATGCAATGCTATGGACAAAACGGGAACGACTTAATGCAGATGATGCCATGAATATGATATGACGCGTATGCTGGAATAATGAATGCGAAAATGCTGCCGAACATGACGACACCGGGACAGACGCCAACGAGAAGAACTCACTGGGGAAAATGACACGCTGAGATACAGTACAACACTGGGGGACTCTAAAAATGATAGTCAACTGGTGCGAATGACCAATTGTCACATTTAGAAAAGGAACGAGATCCTCGAATGGATATGGTACCTATGAGACGGCCTCCACTGGGGAATCTAAAAATAAAACTGGATCACGTACGATTGTAAGATCGATTACAGAATGCTGGAGCATTGAGCAAAGAATAACATCCAAGCTTCTGTAAACTACCCCTCGTGACAGGATCAAACGGACTTTTCGGAACTCCGTAGCAAATATACAGGGTAAAGACCGACTGTATGCCAAAATAAATGGACTTTGATGGGAATTGCCCTGATAAGCTTCTCGAGGGAGAATTGTCACTTATCGTTGGAAAGGACTTATGTGCAAAAAAAAAAAAGGATAAGCACTCAAATAAAGAGGCTGCTGCTTATCTGATAAATGAATCTTCTCGCATTTTAAGGTCGGCGCCTGGAATACGATTTTGATTCCTCTCTTACTGAAGGATAAATGTTCTCCTGAACATAAAAAGGGTAAACTGAATTTCCTCATACTTCAGAATCGTGCTCTCCTGAATATGATTCGGATAAAGGGTAAATGAAAATCTTCATACTTCAGAATCGTGCTCTCCTGAATATGAAACTGGCTGACTGGATTTACTCATACTTCAGAATCGTGCTCTCCTGAATATGAAACAGGATGACTGAATTTTTTCATATTTCAGAATCGTGATCTCCTGAATATGGAACTGGATGACTGAATTTACTCATACTTCAGAATCGTGATCTCCTGAATATGAAACTGGATGACTGAATTTTTTCATATTTCAGAATCGTGATCTCCTGAATATGAAACTGGATGACTGATTTTTTTCATATTTCAGAATCGTGCTCTCCTGAATATGATTTGGTTCAAACCTCTCTATACTTCAAGACGACAGGTAAATGGAAGCCCAACTGCTCCATGGAGATGGCCATTTGCTGCGAGTCATAACGAAGATAGGATTTGGCTTCTCAGGCGAGAAATGTCGCATACTGATGCTGTAAGATGTAAGATTGTAAAGCGTTGTAAAGTGTTGTAACATGTAGGATTGTAAAGTGTTGTACTGGTAGATTTTCCAGGCGTGAACTGGCGTATATCTGTAAATGATTGTAGTTGATTTTCTTGAAAGATAGTGCAAAATAAATGCACGTCCGGGTACAGTGATAAACTTCTCGGGCGAAAACAGTCGCGTATCTGCCATGGTATGGTGAAAACCTTTAGCTGGTGCAAAATAAATGCACGTCCGGTTGGGATTGACGACCGACAAGACTGAGGTTCCATCTAGGATCGAGCTAGAAAGAAGACTGGTAAATAAGACTCCCTCGAGGGAAACGATCTCGAAGGGTAAATATCTTATCCTGGTAAGGAAAGATAGCTGAAGTAACCGTCATCCACGAGGATCGAGCTCCGTGGGGAAACTGGAAACAAGTAAGTATTTTATGCTTATGGCTGACAATCTATTTGGAGAGAATGGGCAAACCCCAGTTACTCGGCGGTAACGACCAATGATGGAGACACGATGAACCTGTGCATGTTATCGCGTATGTTAATGAATATGTTGATATGAATGTATGTTAATGTCTATGTAGTTAAATATGCAAGATGTTATGAAATGAGTATGTAATGAGTATGTAATGGATATGTAATGAATATGTAATGAATATGTAATGAAATAGGCATGTGATGCTTATGCCCTTGCGTATGCTGACGAAACAGACTAGAGACGAGACGAGAGATGAAATAAACATCTCGACGGAAAGACCCTGCGTTCCCGGCAATCAATACGTCCATCATGGGTAAGAAAGATCAATGGTAGAACCAAATCTGGTTTTAAAGTTCTGAATTCTCTGGGGAGAAGGTAATCTGCTTGGGTGCACAGTATCACGTCTTCACATGGGGAGAAGAAAACCTGAGGGGCACTTTTAAGTTACCCCAAGAAGAAGTTGTCAGCTTATAGTCTCTCTGGGGACTATCACTGGGCAATGGTTTGAAAGTGTTTCTGCAATAATGATATTTCTGGGGAATGAAGAGATCCTGTCGGAATTTCCACTAGTCAAAGTAATTTATTACATTTCAAATTTGTTGTTTTTGAAAAACAATTCTGAAAAATCTACAATGCACCTTTCATTTTCAAATTTTAAGAATAAACGCATTTTGCATAACAATAGAAAATAAAGAGCAATGCACCAAGGAATGTAAGTAACGAGATGGTATCTTTTATTAAAGGGTGGCTGCTTGCTGAAGGCATAGCTCCACAGATGATTATGTTTTGAAATTGGCAACATGGGAAAAGGTTACATTGAATCCAATGACACCTACTGACACTAATAACTAAGACTAATCCAGAATCCTGCTTTGGGCAAGGATGAAGGAACTGAAACATGGCTCTCATGCGGAAAGTGTGTTCGAGATGATCAGTGTCCTCTGATGCAATGAAATGCCTTTGTCCCTAACTTTTGCCTGGACCGCCCTCTCGGGTTTTCAATCCACCGGGACGCTCTTTTTTGCCTAAGCCGCCCTTTCGGGTTTTCAACTTAGCGAGCTTTTTATTATTACTTCTTTTTTTCAACCCTTACTTTTGCCTAAGTCGCCTTTTGCAGGTTTTCGACTTAGCGGGTCTTTAGGCATAATATTTTCGGACTGCATCAGAATTCACGGGGTGTGCTAGTTCTTCACCATCCATTGTCGTAAGTATCATAGACCCTCCGGAGAAAACGGTCTTTACAACAAACGGGCCTTCATAATTGGGCATCCACTTTCCACGCATATCTTTGTGTACTGGCAAGATCTTTTTGAGTACGAGCTCTCCTTGACGGAACTCACGGATACGGATCTTCTTATCAAACGCTCTCTTCATCCGTTTCTGATATAATTGCCCATGGCACATGGCTGTCAAGCGCTTCTCGTCAATGAGATTCAACTGATCCAATCTGTCCTGAACCCACTCAGCTTCCTCAAGTTCAGCTTCCATTAACACTCTTAAAGAAGGTATCTCTACTTCGATGGGGAGCACGGCGTCCATTCCATACACCAATGAGAAAGGTGTTGCCCCTGTCGAAGTTCTTACTGAGGTTCTGTATCCATGCAACGCAAACGGTAACATCTCATGCCAATCTTTGTAAGTCACAACCATCTTTTGCAGGATCTTCTTGATATTCTTATTCGCAGCTTCAACGGCCCCATTCATCTTAGGACGGTACGGAGAAGAGTTATGGTGAGTGATCTTGAAACTATCACACAGCTCTTTCATAGTCTTGTTGTTCAGATTGGTGCCATTGTCAGTTATTATCCGGCTTGGGATTCCATAACGGCAGATGATTTCTTTCCTGATGAAGCGGGCAACCACTTGCTTGGTCACGTTGGTGTAGGAGGCAGCCTCTACCCACTTGGTGAAATAATCTATAGCAACGAGGATAAAACGATGACCATTAGAAGCCTTCGGCTCGATTGCCCCAATCATGTCAATGCCCCACATAGAGAACGGCCATGGTGAAGACAAAACATTCAACGGTGACGGAGGTGCATGCATTTTATCAGCATAAATTTGGCACTTATGGCATTTTCTAGCGTATTGGATGCAGTCGGCTTCCATGGTTAACCAGTAATACCCAGCCCTTAACATCTTCTTGGACATAGCATAACCATTGGCATGGGTTCCGAAGGTCCCCTCATGAATTTCCTGTAGTAACATGTCCGCTTCCCGTTTATCAACACATCTGAGCAGGACCATGTCGTGATTTCTCTTGTATAGCACACCGTTACTGATAAAGAATTTGGACGCCAATCTTCTCAATGTCTTTTTGTCCAGGCCAGTAGCGCTATCGGGATACTCTTGCTTGACGAGATAGTTCTTGATATCATGAAACCAAGGCTTTTCATCCACCTCAACTTCTTCGACCATCTGACAATAAGCGGGCTCAACCTTGCGCTCAATATGGATAAGAGGTGCTTCATTAACGAATTTAACTTTCCACATAGATGCTAACATGGCTAAAGCATCAGCTACGTGATTCTCGGATCTAGGAACATGCTCGAATTCTATCTCGTCGAAATGCTTGATCAGCTCAATAATGTAGTCCTTATAAGGGATCAGCTTCTCATTCTTCGTTTCCCATTTGCCTTGTACCTGGTAAATAACCAAGGCTGAGTCACCACTTACTTTAAGAAGTTTGATTCGGAGGTGAACCGCCGCTTCGAGGCCAAGAATACATGCTTCATACTCTGCGACGTTATTAGTACACTCAAAGTCCAACCTTGCTGTAAATGGTGTGAATCCACCCTTCGGGTTCATCAAAACGGCGCCTATACCATGCCCATTGAAATTCGAGGAACCATCAAACATCATCCTCCACCAAAGACCTGGTTCTGGACCTTCGCTCAGATCTGGCTCTTCACAATCTCTTTTAATCAACAAAATATCCTCATCGGGAAAATCGAGCTTAAGAGGTTCATAATCTTCAACTGGCTGGTCTGCAAGGTAATCAGATAAGATACTACCCTTAATCGCCTTCTGGGGTACATACTGGATGTCATATTCGGATAACAACATGTGCCAACGGGCTAGCCTCCCGGTTTGAGCAGGTTTTTCAAAAATATACTTGATCGGATCCATTTTAGAAATCAATAACGTGGTATGACAGACCATATACTGCCGAAGGCGCTTAGCGGCCCATGCCAATGCACAACAAGTTTTCTCTAATGGTGAGTATCTGTTTTCGCAATCGGTAAACTTCTTGCTCAGGTAATAAATTGCATGTTCCTTTTTCCCAGTCTCATCATGTTGTCCAAGCACACAACCCATAGACTTCTCGAGAACAGTAAGGTACATAAACAACGGTCTTCCAGGTACGGGCGGGATCAGAATAGGGGGATCTTGCAAATAACCCTTAATCTTCTCGAACGCTTTCTGACAATCAGGGTTCCACTCAACTGTCTGCCCCTTACAAAGCAACTTGAATATCGGCTCACAAGTAGCGGTCATATTAAAGATAAACCTGGAAATGTAATTCAGACGTCCCAGAAAACCCCTAACTTGCGTCTCGGTTCGCGGAGCCGGCATATCTTGAATGGCTCGGACTTTGTCAGGATCCACCTCAACCCCTTGCTGGCTAACAATGAAACCAAGCAATTTTCCGGATCTGACACCGAAGGTACATTTTGCAGGATTCAATTTCAACTGATATTTCCTGAGTCGTTCAAACAGCTTCACCAAATGGTCTAAATGCTCCTCTTCACTCTGAGATTTGGCTATCATATCGTCCAAATACACCTCAATTTCTTTGTGCATCATATCATGAAAAAGAGTGGTCATAGCACGTTGGTAAGTTGCCCCTGCATTCTTTAAACCGAAGGGCATGACTTTGTAGCAGAAGGTTCCCCAAGGAGTAATGAAAGTAGTCTTCTCTCGATCATCGGGATCCATCTTGATCTGATTATAGCCGGAGAAACCATCCATAAATGAGAACAACGCAAAACTGGCCGTATTGTCTACCAGTGTGTCAATATGTGGCAGTGGGAAGTCGTCTTTCGGACTCGCCTTGTTCAGATCCCTGTAGTCTACACACATCCTAACTTTACCGTCCTTCTTAGGCACTGGCACGATGTTGGCAACCCAATCTGGATATTTTGCGACTGCCAAGAAACCTGCATCTAACTGCTTTTTAACCTCATCTCGAATCTTCAAAGCCATATCGGGTCTCGTTCTTCGGAGTTTCTGCTTGATAGGTGGACAATCTGGCTTAAGTGGCAACTTGTGAACAACAATATCTGTGTTCAGGCCCGGCATATCTTGATACGACCATGCAAACACATCAATATACTCTTTTAACAACTCAATCAACCTCGGCCTAATCTCCGTCCCAAGCATTGCACCAATCTTGACCTCTTTCTTGCTCTCATCTGTACCGAGATTAATTAGGTCCACTTGCTCTTTATACGGTTGAAGCTCTGTGTACTCGTACTCAATCAATCTTGTCAGTTCAGCGGGTACTTCAAAATCTTCTTCACCCTCGTCCTCAGCTTGATTGATGGGTGCATCCCAGTCAGGAGTGTCAGTAAAGTCATTGGATCCAACAAAGTTTACGATGTCTCTGCATGATGGAAAGCTTACTTAATTAAAATGCTCAAAGATATGCAAGGTAAGAAATGCTGTTTTTTTTATTATTATTTTTTTGAAAAAAGTTGCCAATTTCATTTTTAAAGGTGAAAACGAAAAACGCAAATGAACAAAGTGGAATCGAACAAAATGCTTTTATTAATATCTTTTCAGAAATGAAAGGTGGCCCAATAAAAGACCCTATAGCCTTGGGCAGAGCTACGGATTTTTATTTGAAAATGTAAATGAAACTTTTAAAAACAATTACTTCGACAAGGGAAAGATAACAGGGATCTCTACAGCCTCCCAGTTGTTCAAAACTGCATCACCCTTAAACACCAGGTTGCTCAGCTCTTCATTTTCCTCACAGTCGCTGATGGCATTGACTTGGAAACCTCCGCTGACAAATACCTCTTGGATAACCTTAGGACGCCCTTCGACAGTTGTGGCAGCTCCATTCTGAATTGGTTTGTAACCCAACCCAGAGCGATCAGTCTTGGTCTTGACATCGATTACCTCTCCCCAACCTTCAGGAATGCCCCTGTCAGTTGTTGATTTGGTACTCTTCAAAGATGCAAAAGATGGATTACCCTGACCCACTGTCTCTTCGACTTCCAGCAGAACAGCATTGGCGATCTCAAGTGCTTGAAAGGAGATTTCTAAAGCATTCTCATCGGCCTCGATGTAACGGAAAGAGGACAGGTTACTGACCATCAGATCCTCCTCACCGTGTATAATAACCAACTTTCCATCGATCACGAATTTCATCTTTTGATGTAACGTTGAGGTCACTGCCCCAGCGGCATGGATCCACGGCCTTCCAAGTAAACAACTGTAATTGGGATTAATGTCCATGACTTGAAACGTGATATTAAAAACTTGCGGACCGATCAGGATAGGTAGCTCAACCTCCCCCATTACCGATCGACGAGAGCCATCGAAAGCCTTGACAACCAAAGGTGTAGGTTTCAGCGCAGTCTCTTTACAAGCCAACCTATCAAGAACCCTCTTGGGTAGAACATTCAGAGAAGAGCCGGTGTCTACTAGCACTCTCGCTAAATTGTCCTCCTGACATTTTACCGATATATGTAAAGCACGATTATGGTTCGGACCCTCCTTCGGTAACTCTTCATTGCTGAAACTGAGGGTGTTACAGGCGGTCAAATTGGCAATCACACTATCAAACCGACTGGTGCTAATATCTTGATCCACATGTGCTTGAGTCAAAACCTTCTGCAAGGCCATCCTATGAGCGGGTGAACTCATCAACAGAGATAAAATCGAAATCTTGGAAGGAGTCTGATGAAGTTGGTCGATAACTTTATAGTCACTTTTCTTGATGATCCTCAAAAATTCGGCATCTTCGTCATTCGTGACGGCTCCTTTACCTTTGTCTTTGGCAGGCATCGGGGTACTAGTCGTTTCCTTAGGTGGGACCTCATTGGAATGGGGAGTATACACACGGCCACTGCGAGTCATCCTGCTTACCTCTGCGATATTGGTCACCGTGCCCTTAACCTCTTCATTTGGAATAACTTTCCCGGACTCCTTGTCAATCATCGTCACGTCATATTTCCAAGGCACAGCTTTAGGATCACTGAAAGGAAACGGACTCGGTCTTCGAATAACTATAGGCTTAGGCTGATTCACTTCAGGGATATACGACCTCGGTATATCGAACACGAGGTTGGCGGAGCCTGCCCCTGATAAGTTAAACACTGGTACCTTACCCTTTGATTCAGGCTGATGGAAGACAGGCTCAACCACAGCGACTACATCCTTCTTGGCTTGGCTTGTCACTTGTAAAACACCCTCATTAATTAACCTCTGAACATCATTCCGAACCAACATGCAACCCTTAATGCTGGCTTCACAACTTACGCATGCAACGTGGGAAGTATCTACTAAACCAGCTTCAAACAGTTTCGAATGGAACATCTTGAGAGGAGTCTTAATCTGTTCAACGTCAAGGGCATAACCTTTCCCCGAATCAACACTAACGGCATTGACACTCTCATGGTTAGGAAAAGGGTTCTTCTTAACATTTGGTTGAGGATCTTCAAATGACAAAATCTTCCTTTCCAATAGATCCCTGACAATATTTTTGAGAGCATAACAATTCTCCAGATCATGACCAGGCGCACCCTCATGAAATAAACAATGAGTGGCGGCGTTGTAATTAGCGGGTAATGGATTAGGAGGCGGACCCAAAGCCCGAGTGGTGATGAGCCCCTGCTTGACCAAAGAGGGATACAACTCGGTAAAAGTCATTGGAATCGGCGGACAAGGTTTATACGTTCTTCTGTTCGGCATATTCTGGCGAGGAGCCGGACTCTTTGGCTGTTGAGGAGCAGGAGCGTTGGGTGCCTGCAGGTAGTTGGCAGGAGGCGGATAAACAGGAGGTTGTTGCATAGGTTGATACATGGGAACCTGTTGATTGAAAGAAGGTGTAATAGCCGCCACATAGGGTTGTTGAGCATATTGGACTGGGTACCCTTGAGGTTGAGCATAACCTTGCGGATGTCGATAAAAGCGTTCTCTTGGTCTACCAGAGGATATAGCATTAGTCTCACCCTCCTTCTTTTTCTGGGAGCTATACGGAGGTTTCTTCGGCTGATCCTTAGAAGCACCATGATTATTTGTCATTTTACCACTTTTCATACCCAATTCAATCTTGACACCCACAACAATGATGTCGGAGAAATTTGAAGTCACACTGCCCACCATTCTCTCGTAAAATTCTGGACGAACCGTGTCGACAAACCAATCAGCTAACTCTTTTTCGGACAAAGGAGGTTCTACCTGTGAAGCAGTCTCTCTCCACCTTTGGGCATATTCTTTGAATGACTCGGAATTCTTTTGTGACATACTCAGCAACTGTCTTCTGTCAGGGGCCAGGTCCATATTGTACTTGTAGTGTTTGATGAAAGCGTCAGATAAATCTTGAAAGCTCTTAACGCGAGACTGGTCTAAAGTTAAATACCACTTGGAGGAAGCACCCTTCAAGCTATCTTGGAAGCAATGAATCATCAGTTTATCATTCTCAACATGGGCAGCCATTTTGCGATAATACATGATCAAATGACTCTTAGGACAGGTGGCACCTTCATAACGATCGAAGTTCGGAGTTTTGAACTTCGGGGGAATAACCAAACCTGAGACCAAACAAACATCCCTTGCAGCAGTCCCAAAAATTTGATCACCCTCTACCTTTTTCAATCTCTGGACGATAGTGTTTACTTCCTCACGAAGCTTATCATGTTTCTCATAACCCTCAACATTCTCATCAAGATTATCAAAAACTGTCTCATTGAAGTACGGTTGCGCACGAGTGTGTACAACAGGTGGTGCAAAGATAGGAGCCCCCCTAGAAACTTCAGAAAACAAAGGCACGGCCTGCTGAACAGGTTGATTAATCGGAACAGCGGCTTGAGGAGGCACAAAACCGGGAGCAAGACCATAAGGTGGGTCCCTTGCTACGGTCACACTTGGTGGAGGGTCCACAGTAACGCCGGTAATCTCAGAAACAACAGTGGGCTGGGTATCCATCTTAGCATTCATGACATGTAACAATTCCATCATACGCCCCATACCCCCTCGAAGGTCTTCAAGTTCATTGCTAAGGCGATCAATCTCTTTTGCCTGATCCTCCATTCTTTTCCGAGTTTGAGCTCTGGTGTTGTATTGGTGCCGAGAACTCAGGGTGACGAAACTGGAAGGTGAGAGAACCGAGTGTGAGAAATCGGGAGACACATGCAATGCAAAAAAGTAAATGATGCTAAAATGTGGATGAAGATTTCATGGAATTCAGACTTTTACGAATGTCGTGGGGTACCAAGGAAATCTTTTTCTTGTTTTTTCATTTTATTTTTTATTTATGGTATCCCGCGATATCCATGAATGATATTTGAACTCCATGAAATACAATGCAATGAGATACTTTATGGATGCAATGCATGAAAACACACAAAGTCCTAGGTTAAAGGAACGTGAGCGGAGTCAAGGTCTACCCATCCTAAAAGGAGTGTACTATAGGTTAGTTGTACCTGCCGAACAAGGTTCTACAAAGTGCCCAAAGTCATCAGCCCATCTTTCGGATATTATCGACCTTCCGACTGACTCGGGGGTTAATAATATTCTCAAGAGAACCTCTTTTGAGTGTAGTATCGCGTAGCAACCATTGTAGGACTACTCCCACATAGTTCCCGCACTACGTCCTAAATAAGGCCAAAGTGGTGTTAAGGTACTACGGTCCTCAATATCACAGACTCCAATCGACCATGGAAAAAGTTTTCGCGATTACTCGTTCAACCGAACCATTTTCGAAAGGGTCTCAACTGAGCGGAGATTCTCGAATCAGCTTGGTCGGGATTCACTCCCTATAAGCCTCATCGAATATATCCCCATCCTATAATAATGTCACTAGTCCGGGCGTAGGACTTATCTCACAACACAAGGAACTGTCCCAAACCAGAGCACAAATATATACATGCAAATGAAACAAATAGTAATAAATATGAACAAATTAGGGATAACCCTCAAAAGTTTAGAAGACTCCCCAGTGAAGTCGCCATTTTCTGTTGCGGTGGAAATAGGATCACAAACTATTAATGAGTTTGAATCGCAATTCAATTCACAACCGCTCTTTGATTTATCCGAAGGAAAAGGTCAAAAGAGGGAAAACCTATTTTTGCATCGTAAACACAATGCGGGGAAAGATCTAGGGTTCGGGGGTTGGTTAAATTTAGGGAAGGTATTAGCACCCTAAACTTCTGTAGTACTCTACAGGAACCTTTTGTTCAGATGTTTACTATTTGCTTTATTTATTTGCTTAAGGTATATATACAAAGGGATTACAAGTGAGAAAAGAGACCTAAGGGGTTAATTCTAAGTTTACTCGGCAAGACATCGCATCTTGTGCCTACGTATCCTTACGGGAGTGGAATCAGAGTAATCGTAGTTCCCCTCAAAAGGGAGGTTAGAGACTTCTTGACTGTGGTCAAGGTCTCAAGGGGAATAAACATGTCTTAAGGACACGCTTACGTGGAGTGTAGAAACTCCAAATCTCTACGTTGAAATGTTAAGTTGTAATTAGGGTTAAATTAGGGATTCCACGGCGGGAAACCCTAAAATGAGCGCGGCGGCTCTTTGACCTAATGCTAGGGGTAAAATTGTAATTTTGCCTGTGGCGAGGCATTTGTGAAGAGTTAGGGTTTGTAAGGTGAAAGGGTTTGAAGTTTTGAGGACTATTGGCGCGGCGGCCAAAAGCTAGACCTAACCTTCGGATGTGTGTAGTGTGACATAAATATAGCCATGACAGTATGAGAAAATTAAATCATACATCGGCAGAAATTTAAATGCGAAGAGTAAACGCGATTATTATGTTCGCGAGATTACATATGAGAAGCAGTTACAATAATAATAAAACTTAAATAAAACACCACGCAATAGTGGTAAACATGAGCTGCAAATGATGAACACCGTTAGTAAACAAGGTTGGACAGTGATTGGACGAGTTAGGAGGAAAAGTGCAATATTGGAGGTTTTTGTTGTTTTAAAAAAAAAAGATGTTAAATGAATTTATATATAAAAAAGGAGTAATGTTAATTAGAAAAATACTTTAACTTTAATCTTAAAAAAAAAGGTTTTAACTTAGATATTTTTTTTAAAAAGATTTTTAAGTTATTTATTAAAACATTTATTTTTATTATAGGAAAAGAGGTTTTTTGATTTTATTATAAAAAAGGGTTTTAGAGTTTTTATTTATTTTAAAAAACAGTTTTTTTTTTATATTTACAAAAGAAAGGGTTTTTTTAAAAACAATTTTTAATTATAAAACAATTTAAAAACAAATAAAATAATTTTAAAAAACAAAATAAAAAAAATAAAACATAAAGGGGTTGGGCCGGTCATCACCTCCGGACCCAACCCAGTGGTTAGTCATAAGAAACAAATTTTTTAGGGTTTCCCCCCAGAGAACCTTCGCGGCGCCGTTTCCCTTTTCTTCTTCATCTCTCTCGCGTCTTTCTTCTTCCTCGCGCCGTGAGTCTCTCATTTCCTGAAATAAAACATCAAAACTCATAATGAAACGTCCCGTTGCTTACATTTAACGCGAAATCGGCCGATGATGGCGTGGGCTGAGGCACAAAAACGAGAGATTGCCCGTCGTCTGGTTAAACGGCGTTGGTGGTCTCTCGTTCGAATCTTTCGTGACCGATGATGGATGATACACGGTGCGTTTGAACGATGACGACGATGTTCTTCGTCTGAGTTCGCGGCTTTCGTTCACGGCGCCTAGGGTTTGTTCGTTTGCGATCTCCGTTCTTCGTTAGGGTTTCGCTCCTGATCTCCTTCCTCTCTCAGGTTGTATCCTCCCTTTTATAACTTAACTTCTGGGCCTTGGATTTGCGTTACTCTGAGATTCGATTTTGTGTTGATATTATTTGATTTTGTTGTGATTTTCTCAGATACTGATTGGATTACGATTGGATACTCTATTCCTCTTTTAGGATTCGATTGGTATTTCGGTGAGATTAAATTTCATTTTTCTGGTATGAATTTGATACTGATTCGTTGATTGATGAGTTCCAATGGGATATGATTTGGTTCCATCTGATCCTATTTCCCCTTTTAGGATTTGATGGGTCTCTGATTTCCAGCTGATTCTTCTGACCCTGTTCGATTTAATAACCTGAACTGATTTTGTTTTGGTCTGCTTCAGGATTGACATCAAAATCTCTATTATTTTCTGATATGGTTTGCCTTCAGATTGGATTGATTGGCATCTGATATTAATTCACGGGATTTCTTGATGGTTTCATTTTGATTTGTTTCTATTTTTCCCAGATTCAATTTGATTTGATCATCTTTTGATTAGACTCTTGCAGATGTGAATTGGATTGCTTTTGGGGAATTTGGATACTGATTTGATTCCTGATGCGATTTTGTTTTGATTCAATCCTGACCATTGGCACTTACTTTTTCTTTTTCTTCTTTCAGGATGGACACTTTGCCTTGATCTTTGCCGCCGAGAAGGGTACATGGTAGTGATGAATTTTGTCTGAACCATTCGGAACAGGATACTACATCCTGGCTTCTGATCATATTGCTGCTTCTAATTGAATTGGTGATGGTGACTTGGGCTATGATGTTTATCCTGAACCATGTGTTTGACAATTTGTTTTTCCAATGTGCTTACATATTCAGCCTATGGTTATGTGCTGTGATTCGGTATAGTCCCTCACTCATGTATTGCTTGCCATTGCAACTGGTTCGGTTTTCGTGACGGTCTGATTTTTGAACATGCTGCTAAACCATGTTTGATGCTGTTGTGCTTCTTTGGAGCCTGCTGAACACTTTTCTGTCATGACAGATTTGTAGGACCTTTTCTTATGTCTTCTTGCGCATAAATCTGCCTTCTGATGCATTGTTTTGATGCAGTTCAGTCTGCATCTGGTGTTCTGTTTGCAATTTTGGCTTGCATTTCAATTCTCTGTTTGGACTTGGTTTTCATAACCTCACCTACTGGTTCAGGATTAATACTGCTCATGAATTGTTTATGTTTTGGGTTCCAAATTCTGAATCTGATATTGATGCGTTTGTGGCTTTTCAGGTGTTGGAAATTTCGGAACCAAAATGACTCAGACCATGCCGGCATCCGGGTCTGGGTTCAATGTTGCCTTATTCTCGTATCAGTTTTGAAAACCAATCGCGGCAAAACGAATCAGTCCCGCTTCTTTTATTACTTCTGTCTCTCGGATGTCCCGTAACGATAAGAACAGGTGTTACCTGATCTGACGCCCACGGCGCGGATCGGTAACGGGGGTAGGACGCAGCTTCGGTTGTGCCACTCCCGGCACTCGATGATGACGATGTTCTGAGAGTGTCAAAAACAACTTCTAACCTTTTTTTCTATATTGTTTGTTTTGCTTTGATGTGCAGGTTAGTCGAGATTCTGCGGCGAAGCTTAAAGACAGCATGAAGACCCTTAGATGTTCTTAGGATTTAGGATAGATAATGTAATCCCTTAGGATTTAGAACTTTAATGTATTTCCTTGTAACAGCACTTATAAAATGTGAAGCATTCCCCACTTCTTGTATGATGACATTTTTTATGAAATAAAATTCCCAAAATTTTGAATTTATTTATATTTTATTCTTAGTTAAAAAATATAAACATTTGTGAATAAATCCACAAGTATTTAATATTCATTAACACAGGCATAAAACATAAATACTCCGAAGTGGTGTTCTTATTCGCCCTCGTCTCGATTGTAATCCTCATCCCATCATCTGATTAAAATGTTAACCAACCATTTCATAACCAACACCTATGAGCACCGTAATCGCAACGTTTTCAGCATCAACAGTAACACTAATCGTAATTAAATTCCACTGACCAAACCGCTAAAATCTCAATATGATCAGAACTGGTGATAGGTAAATGCCTCAAAACCATAACGTATCAAATGCCTCAGATTTTTAATAACAGACCGTCTTCAAGGCATCGGTAGAATTTGTGTAAGATGACCAAAATACCCCTGGGACCCAATCTGCAAAACAAACACCTTCATAACTTGTTAGTGGTTAGCAAATGTACATGTGAGGCGATATGCGAAATGACTGACTAAATATAAGGGTAAAATTTGGGGTATTACACCGTCGCTCACGTTGCCCCTTGAACGGAGGCCCTGACGGGGTAGCGCTCACGGAGGCCCCGACGGGGTCACGGTTCTGCCGCACGAAAATTTTCACATCCCTTCCATTTGTTATGAGGGAAGTCCGTGTAAAATATCGGCTCTAAATTCATTGTGTAGGCCCAAGTTTCCGTCGCTCACGTTGCCCCATGAACGAAGGCTCTGAAGGGGTCGCGCTCACGGGAGGCCCCGACGGGGTCACGGTTTTGTCGCACGAAATTTTGCACATCCCTTCCATATGTTTTGAGGGAGGTCCGTGCAAAATATCGGCTCAAATTCCTTGCGTAGGCCCAAGATTCTGTCGCTCACGTTGCCCCTTGAACGGAGGCCCCGACGGGGTCGCGCTCACGGGAGGCCCCGACGGGATCACGGTTTGGCCGCAAAAAAATTAGCACATCCCTTCCATATGTTATGAGGGAAGTCCGTGCAAAATATCGGCTCTAACTTCATTACGTAGGCCCAAGTTTCCGTCGCTCACGTTGCCCCTTGAACAGAGGCCCCAACGGGGTCGCGCTCACGGGAGGCCCCGACTGAATCACGGTTTGGCCGCACGAAAATTTGCACATCCGTTCCATATATTATGAGGGAAGTCCGTGCAAAATATCGGCTCTAAATTCATTGCGTAGGCCCAAGTTTCTGTCACTCACGTTGCCCCTTGAACGGAAGCCCCAACGAGGTCGCGCTCACGGGAGGCCCTTATAGGGTCACGGTTTTTCCGCACGAAAATTAGCACATCCCTTCCATATGTTATGAGGGAAGTCCATGCAAAATATCGGCTCTAAATTCATTGCGTAGGCCCAAGTTTCCGTCGCTCACGTTGCCCCATGAACGGAGGCCCCGACGGGGTCACGGTTTTGCCGCACGAAAATTTGCACATCCCTTTGATATGTTATGAGGGAGGTCCGTGCAAAATATTGGCTCTAAATTCATTGCGTAGGCCCAAGTTTCCGTCGCTCACGTTGCCCCTTAAACGGAGGCCCCGACGGGGTCGCGCTCACGGGAGGCCCTGAAGGGATCACAGTTTGGCCGCAGGAAAATTTGCACATCCCTTTCATATGTTATGAGGGAAGTCCGTGCAAAATATTGGCTCTAAATTCTTTACGTAGGCCCATGTTTCTGTCGCTCACGTTGCCCCTTGAACGGAGGCCCTGACGGGGCCGCGCTCACGGAGGCCCCGAAGGGGTCACGGTTCTGCCGCACGAAAATTTTCACATCCCTTCCATTTGTTATGAGGGAAGTCCGTGTAAAATATCGGCTCTAAATTCATTGCGTAGGCCCAAGTTTCCGTCGCTCACGTTGCCCCATGAACGAAGGCTCCGAAGGGGTCGCGCTCACGGGAGGCCCCGACGGGGTCACGGTTTTGCCGCACGAAATTTTGCACATCCCTTCCATATGTTTTGAGGGAGGTCCGTGCAAAATATCGGCTCAAATTCCTTGCGTAGGCCCAAGATTCTGTCACTCACGTTGCCCCTTGAACGGAGGCCCCAACGGGGTCGCGCTCACGGGAGGCCACGACGGGATCACGGTTTGGCCGCAGAAAAATTTGCACATCCCTTCCATATGTTATGAGGGAAGTCCGTGCAAAATATCGGCTCTAACTTCATTACGTAGGCCCAAGTTTCCGTCGCTCACGTTGCCCCTTGAACAGAGGCCCCAACGGGGTCGCGCTCACGGGAGGCCCCGACTGAACCACGGTTTGGCCGCACGAAAATTTTCAGATTCGTTCCATATATTATGAGGGAAGTCCGTGCAAAATATCGGCTCTAATTTCATTGCGTAGACCCAAGTTTCTGTCACTCACGTTGCCCCTGGAACGGAGGCCCCAACGAGGTCGTGCTCACGGGAGGCCCCGACGGGGTCACGGTTTTTCCGCACGAAATTTAGCACATCCCTTCCATATGTTATGATGGAAGTCCGTGCAAAATATCGGCTCTAAATTCATTGCGTAGGCCCAAGTTTCCGTCGCTCACGTTGCCCCATGAACGGAGGCCCCGACGGGGTCACGGTTTTGCCGCACGAAAATTTGCACATCCCTTCGATATGTTATGAGGGAGGTCCGTGCAAAATATTGGCTATAAATTCATTGCGTAGGCCCAAGTTTCCGTCGCTCACGTTGCCCCCTTAAACGGAGGCCCCGACGGGGTCGCGCTCACGGGAGGCCCTGAAGGGATCACAGTTTGGCCGCAGGAAAATTTGCACATCCCTTTCATATGTTATGAGGGAAGTCCGTGCAAAATATTGGCTTTAAATTCTTTACGTAGGCCCATGTTTCCGTCGCTCACGTTGCCCCTTGAACGGAGGACCTGACGGGGTCGCGCTCACGGAGGCCCCGACGGGGTCACGGTTTTGCCGCACGAAAATTTTCACATCCCTTCCATATGTTATGAGGGAAGTCCGTGTAAAATATCGGCTCTAAATTCATTGCGTAGGCCCAAGTTTCCGTCGCTCACGTTGCCCCATGAACGAAGGCTCAGAAGGGGTCGCGCTCACTGGAGGCCCCGACGGGGTCACAGTCTTTCCGCACGAAAATTTGCACATCCCTTCCATATGTTATGAGGGAGGTTCGTGCAAAATATCGGCTCTAAATTAATTGCGTAGGCCCATGTTTCCGTCGCTCACGTTGCCCCTTGAACGGAGGCCCCGACGGGGTCGCGCTCACAAGAGGCCCCGACGGGATCACGGTTTGGCCGCATGAAAATTTGCACATCCCTTCCATATTTTATGAGGGAAGTCCGTGCAAAATATCGGGTCTAAATTCATTGCGTAGGCCCAAGTTTCCGTCGCTCACGTTTCCCCTTGAACGGAGGCCCCGACGAGGTCGCGCTCACGGGATGCCCCGATGGGGTCACGGTTTGGCCGCACGAAAATTTTCACATCCCTTCCATATGTTATGAGGGTAGTCCGTGCAAAATATCGGCTCTAAAATCTTTACGTAGGCCCAAGTTTCCGTCGCTCACGTTGCCCTTTGAACGTAGGCCCTGACGGGGTCGCGCTCACGGGAGGCCCCGACGGGGTCACGTATTTACCGCACGAAAATTAGCACATCCCTTCCATATGTTATGAGGGAAGTCCGTGCAAAATATCGGCTCTAAATTCATTGCGTAGGCCCATGTTTCCGTCGCTCACGTTGCCCTATGAACGGAGGCCCCGATGGGGTCGCGCTCACAGGAGGCCCCGACAAGGTCACGGTTTTGCCGCACGAAAATTTGCACATCCCTTCCATATGTTATGAGGGAAGTCCGTGCAAAATATCGGCTCTAACTTCATTACGTAGGCCCAAGTTTCCGTCGCTCACGTTGCCCCTTGAACAGATGCCCCAACGGGGTCGCGCTCACGGGAGGCCCCTACTGAATCACGGTTTGGCCGCACGAAAATTTGCACATCCCTTCCATATGTTATGAGGGAAGTCCGTGCAAAACATCGGCTCTAAATTCATTGCGTAGGCTCAACTTTCTGTCACTCACGTTGCCCCTTGAACGGAGGCCCCGACGAGGCCGCGCTCACGCAGGCC
Source organism: Lathyrus sativus (assembly GCA_963859935.3). Classification (NCBI taxonomy): domain Eukaryota; kingdom Viridiplantae; phylum Streptophyta; class Magnoliopsida; order Fabales; family Fabaceae; genus Lathyrus; species Lathyrus sativus. Next base: position 94,201,096 of record OZ012738.1, on the reverse strand, counting down.
CCGACAGGGTCACGGTTTTGCCGCACGAAAATTAGCACATCCCTTCCATATGTTATGAGGGAAGTCCGTGCAAATAATCGGCTCTAAATTTATTGTGTAGGCCCAAGTTTCCGTCGCTCACGTTGCCCCATGAACGGAGGCCCCGACGGGGTCACGATTTTGCCGCACGAAAATTTGCACATCCCTTCGATATGTTATGAGGGAGGTCCGTGCAAAATATCGGCTCTAAATTCATTGCGTAGGCCCAAGTTTCCGTCGCTCACGTTGCACCTTAAACAGAGGCCCCGACGGGGTCGCGCTCACGGGAGGCCCTGACGGGATCACAGTTTGGCCGCAGGAAAATTTGCACATCCCTTTCATATGTTATGAGAGGAGTCCGTGCAAAATATTGGCTCTAAATTCTTTACGTAGGCCCATGTTTCCGTCGCTTACGTTGCCCCTTGAACGGAGGCCCCGACGGGGTCGCGCTCACGGAGGCCCTGACGGGGTCACGGTTTTGTCGCCCGAAAATTTGCACATCCCTTCCATATGTTATGAGGGATGTCCGTGCAAAATATCGGCTCTAAATTCATTGCGTAGGCCCAAGTTTCCGTCGTTCACGTTGCCCCATGAACGGAGGCCCCGAAGGGGTCACGCTCGCTGGAGGCCCCAACGGGGTCACGGTTTTGCCGCACGAAAATTTGCACATCCCTTCCATATGTTATGAGGGAGGTCCGTGCAAAATATGGGCTCTAAATTAATTGCATAGGCCCAAGTTTCCGTCGCTCACGTTGCCCCTTGAACGGAGGCCCCGACGGGGTCGCGCTCACGGAATGCCCTGACAGGATCACGGTTTGGCCGCACGAAAATTTGCACATCCCTTCCATATGTTATGAGGGAAGTCCGTGCAAAATATCGGGTCTAAATTCATTGCGTAGGCCCAAGTTTCCGTCGCTCACGTTGCCCCTTGAACGGAGGCCCCGACAAGGTCGCGCTCATGGGAGGCCCCGACGGGGTCACGGTTTGGCCGCACGAAAATTTGCACATACCTTCCATATGTTATGAGGGAAGTCCGTGCAAAATTTCGGCTCTAAAATCTTTGCGTAGGTCCAAGTTTCCGTCGCTCACGTTGCCCCATGAACGGAGGCCCCGACGGGGTCACGCTTTTGCCGCACGAAAATTAGCAAATCCCTTCCATATGTTATGAGGGAAGTTCGTGCAAAATATCGCCTCTAAATTCATTGCGTAGGCCCATGTTTCTGTCGCTCACTTTGCCCTATGAACGGAGGCCTCGAAGGGGTCACGCTCACGGGAGGCCCCGACGGGATCACGGTTTTTCCATACGAAAATTTAGACATCCCTTCCATATGTTTTGAGGGAGGTCTGTGCAAAATATTGTCTCAAATTCCTTGCGTAGGCCCAAGTTTCTGTTGCTCAGGTTGTACCTTGAACGGAGGCCCCGAAGGGGTCGCGCTAACGGGAGGCCTCGACGGGATCACGGTTTGGCCGCAGGAAAATTTGCACATCCCTTCCATATGTATGAGGTAAGTCCGTGCAAAATATCGGCTCTAAATTCATTACGTAGGCCCAAATTTCCGTCGCTCACGTTGCCCCTTGAACGGAGGCCCCGACGGGGTAACGCTCACGGGAAGCCTCGACGGGGTCACTATTTTGCCGCACGAAAATTTGCACATCCCTTCCATATGTTATGAGGGAAGTCCGTGCAAAATATCGGCTCTAAATTTATTGCGTAGGCCCAAGTTTCCATCTCTCACGTTGCCCCTTGAACGGAGGACCCGACGGGGTCGCGCTCACGGGATGACCTGACGGGGTCACGGTTTTGCTGCACGAAAATTAGCACATCCCTTCCATATGTTATGAAGGAAGTCCGTGCAAAATATTGGCTCTAAATTCATTGCGTAGGCCCAAGTTTCCGTCGCTCACGTTGCCCCATGAACGGAGGCCCCGAAGGGGTCGCGCTCACTAGAGGTCCCGACGGAGTCACGGTTTTGCCGCACGAAAATTTGCACATCCCTTCCATATGTTATGACGGAGGTCCGTGCAAAATATCGGTTCTTAATTAATTGCATAGGCCCAAACTTCCGTCGCTCACGTTGCCCCTTGAACGGAGGCCCCGACGGGGTCGCGCTCACGGGATGCCCTGACAGGATCACTGTTTGGCCGCACGAAAATTTGCACATCCCTTCCATATGTTATGAGGGAAGTCCGTGCAAAATATCCGCTCTAAATTCATTGCGTAGGCCAAGTTTCCGTCGCTCACATTGCCCCTTGAACGGAGGCACCGACGAGGTCGCGCTCACGGGAGGCCCCGACGGGGTCACGGTTTGGCCGCACGAAAATTTGCACATCCCTTCCATATGTTATGAGGGAAGTCCGTGCAAAATATCGGCTCTAAAATCTTTGCGTAGGTCCAAGTTTCCGTCGCTCACGTTGCCCCATTAACGGAGGCCCCGACGGGGTCACGGTTTTGTCGCACGAAAATTAGCGCATCCCTTACATATGTTATGAGGGAAGTCCGTGCAAAATATCGGCTCTAAATTCATTGTGTAGGCCCATGTTTCCGTCGCTCACGTTGCCCTATGAACGGAGGCCCATAAGGGGTCACGCTCACGGGAGGCCGCTACGGGGTCACAGTTTTTCCGCACGAAAATTTTCACATCCCTTCCATATGTTTTGAGGGAAGTATGTGCAAAATATCGTCTCAAATTCCTTTCGTAGGCCCAAGTTTCTGTCGCTCACGTTGCCGCTTTAACGGAGGCCCCGACGGGGTCGCGCTCACGGGAGGCCCCGACGGGATCACGGTTTGGCCGCAGGAAAATTTGCACATCCCTTCCATATGTTATGAGGTAAGTCCGTGCAAAATATCGGCTCTAAATTCATTACGTAGGCCCAAATTTCCGTCACTCACGTTGCCCCTTGAACGGAGGCCCCGACGGGGTCGCACTCACGGGAAGCCTCGACGGGGTCACGGTTTTGCCGCACGAAAATTTGCACATCCCTTCCATATGTTATGAGGGAAGTCCGTGCAAAATATCGGCTCTAAATTCATTGCATAGGCCCATGTTTCCGTCGCTCACGTTGCCCCATGAACGGAGGCCCCGAAGGGGGCTCACGGGAGGCCCCGACGGGGTCACGGTTTTGCCGCACGAAAATTTGCACATCCCTTCGATATGTTATGAGGGAGGTCCGTGAAAAATATTGGCTCTAAATTCATTGCGTAGGCCCAAGTTTCCGTCGCTCACGTTGCCCCTTGAACGGAGGCCCCGACAGGGTCGCGCTCACGGGAGGCCCTGACGGGATCACGGTTTGGCCGCACGAAAATTTGCACATCCCTTCCATATGTTACAGACAACCATAACAAACACTTCTTCCGTAAAAGATAGAAAACAAACTTCAAACCTTTTGCCCCGTGGGCCCATAACTCATGAAAAACGTTTCTAAAGAGTGTCGTTAACTTCTAGTTCTATCGCAAACAGTAATGCCTAAGTCTCCCAAGGTCGAGCTGCATACACCAAACTGCTGGAACTGTTTGTTAACCCTACTCGGAAAAACAAAGGAATTTGAACCCCCTCCCGTAATCCGTAGTAGCCCGAACTACGTTTGCTCTGATCTTTCATGCCGTGTGAAAGTACATAGGCACGAGATGCGATATCTTGGCGAGAAACCTTCCCCCGTAACCCGTAGTTAGGCAAACTACGTTGACTCTGATTTCTCGTTCCAGACGGGAATACGTAGGCATAGAACTGTTGTGTTCTGCCGAGTCATTTTCTTTTCTTTTCAGACCGGACTTTTAGCGTAGATAGATAAGTAAACCCGTCCGATAAACACAACAAGCATGGGTCCCATCGAGTACGATGGACGTGAGGGGTGCTAATACCTTTCCCTGGCGTAACCGACTCCCGAACCTAGACATGGTTGCGATGACCTTGTCTTATACCTTTTCGTCAGGTTTTTCCGATCGTTTCCTTTCCCGTTCTGTGGGATAAATAACAAACGGTGGCGAATCTCCTGTTTTTCCGGCACCTTATTTTTGCAGTAGCGACAGTTGGCGACTCTGCTGGGGACTCCAACGGTTCCCTATGCGAGTCAATCCTAGCGCTTGCGTGTTTACCTGTTGGGTTATGTGTATTTATCGCATTTTTACCTTCTGCATTTTATTTTCAGTATGATATTATTACTGTTGTGCTGTGGGAGGGATTTCACTTTGAGAGATAAGCCAGACCCAGGCTTGAGTATGTACATAGCTTTAGAAGCAAATTAGTGGTGAAACTGCATGTTAGGCATGCACTAGTTCCACGAAATCTACGCTCAGACGAGATTCTCTGAGATGATTTCCATTTCCAGCCCAGTGGGCTGTCGAAAGGATTTCATATCTAAGGATTGTCGACTCTGGGGACCGATCATTTGTGATTCAGTTGAGTGAGGCCGCTTCAAGAGATGATGATGCCACACCTTCCTGGGTATCGTATCATCGTTTCTGGAAAGTCTGTGACGCTGATGAACGCATAGGATGCCATACCTTGTCAGTGATTAGGTCCATACCTGTGAGCGGGGTCGGGTTATTGCAGGAAACCGTAACCTTCAGACAACCTGGTTTTCTTGGCAGTGAATCAGTATTGTTGGTATCAGTAGTCCCTTGTTATCAGAGTGTGTTATGTTCTTGCCACAATACAACACAACACTCTTGATCTCCTGCTGCATTTTGCATTTGCATTTACATTTTCATATTGCATTACATATAACACGTATCTGTGTTGCAGGTGTGCAGTTCCCTCTCGATTCTAGCAATCTTGTCCCTTCTGTATCCATCATGGAGCCCGCCTTGAGGAGAACTTTGGCTTATAAATTTCCTACTCCAGATATTACTACTCTGAGGGGTTTGATTTCTTTGCCTGGTAAAGAGGTGATGAGGGATTTCAGGGGAACCTATGGGAAGCTGCTCAGTGTTGTGTGCAAGCCATCTGTGTATGAGTTGAACGGACTTCAGACTCTGCTTCATTTTTATGATCCTCCGTTGCGTTGCTTCACGTTTCCAAGCTATGTGCTGGCCCCTACTTTGGAAGAGTTTTCTATCATATTGGAAATACCCATTCTTGCTCAGGTACCATTTTGTCCTATTGATCAGGAGCCGGATCTGGCTAGTATTGCTACAGCTTTGCATATTGAGGTTTCTGAGTTGAAAGGGAAAACAGCCAGGAGAAATGGAGCCTGGGGATTCCCATTACCTTTTCTAGCTGAGAAAGCCCGACACTTCGCCAAGAAGGAATGTTGGGTGGCATTCAAAGCTATTTTGGCATTGTGCATATATGGTATCATGTTATTCCCCAATATTCCAGATTTTGTGGATGTGGACGCCCTTCGTATTTTTGTCTTAAAGAATCCCATCCCTACCATGCTCGGAGACGTGTATCATTTGGTGCACTACAAGAACGAGAATAGAAGAGGCAAAGGTGTGTCCTGCTGTGCTTCACTATTTTACAGATGGTTTGTCACTCATTTACCTAAGGATGGTCCTTTTATAAAGACTGCAGAGACGAAGGAGTGGTCTGAGCGACTGATGAGTTTGTCTGCCGAAGATATTGACTAGTTTGATAGAGATCGCCTGGGGAGTGAAATCATTTACATTTGTGGGAACTTTCCTAATGTCCCTCTGGTGGGTAGGAAAGGCTGCATCAATTACAATCCGTCTATCGCTATCAGACAATTCGGGTATGCCTTGAGGGGCCCTCCTAAGGACGAAGAGGTACAGGAATCTCTGTACCTCACTGGTGCATTAGAAGGGGATGATTTGGTCAGATTTGAACATGCCTGGAACAACGTTCACCAAAAAGGAAAGACCTCATTGGGGGAAGAGCAATAATCAGGCTTATCCTCCTTATGTGGACTGGATTCATAGCAGAGCAGAAAAAGTGTTGATGCCTTTTCCTCCTGTCAAGCCGGACTGCCCTTCAGAGCCTACCATGATCGAAATCCAGAAGTATAATCAACTTCAAGCTAAGAATGAAGAGCTAATCAAAGCCAACAAAGAGCTGGAAAACGAGATCGCTCAACTTCGAAGAGAAAAGAACGAAGCCATACACACCTGCAAGAAGCAGACAGAGTTGATCAACCACCTGGGCGCTAGTTTGACCAAGGAGACTGATTCTAGGGAACGTCTTAGGTTGGACCTAAAGGCAGTGCACAGGGTGTTGACCACCAAGAAGCAGGAGATGGATAAGGCATACCCGAAGTTGAGCCAGTACGAGAAGTTGTGGAACAACACTTTGGCTAGCCACAAAGAGCGGGAAGAGAAACTGAAGCAACAGATAGCCCAGTTAGAAGCTCAGATTGAGGTCAAAACAAGGAGATAGAGGCTGAAGCCTCACTTCAACGAGACGTCCAATATAGGTTGGTTGAGACCAAGGTAAACCTAATGGATTGTCAACTCTGGACTGATGCTAAGAGGAGTAGGGTGGAAACCGTTCTGAAGAAGGTGTTTGTGGGAGTGTTGCACCCCAAAATTTGCCCTCACAATACAAGACTTTGTGTTCCAAGAAGGTTCACAAGGTTCACAAAATTCACAATTGGTCAGAAGAGTTGACAATTCCCTCAGACAATGCACCTCCTAAGCAGTGCATCCAAAACTAGGGTTTTGACCTTAATCAGGCTAAATGGACTTCCAAGACTTCAAGTGAGCTTCATAACATCTTATATGTGTATAAGAACCCCCATGTCAAGTTTCAAGACTTTTCTCAAAAGTTTGCTCAGTCAGATGATCAGATAAGTCAAAAGCAGTCAATGCAGTTAAAAGGTCAAACTGAGGTCAACTGTGGTCAAACCAAAGTCAAACTTCATGATTTTTTTTTGCCAACATCAAAGAGAGGTTGGGTGAGAAATATTATCATAATAACTGTAATACCCCAAATTTTGCCCTAAGATTTGTCGTCGCATTTCATTGCATTTAATCAATTACTAACAAATTTGTGTAGTCGTTTGACTTTTTGCAGGTAAATATCATATGGCATGCACTTTTTTTCTAAAAAGTAAAAATGGCACAATTGGCAGGAGGACATGTGTAAGGAGTTATGAGTGTGAGAGGTTGAGAGTTCGAATCTCACCTTTGGCACTTTTTGTTGTTTTTATTATTTTTACTCTAAATTTTTCTATCTTTCATTAAAAAAATAACAAAAATAGTTTTTTATTATTATTGAATTATTATTTTCGTATTTTAATTAAATCATTTTTTAAAATATTATTTTTTTCACTTTTTTCTAAATTATTCATAAAAATATCCAAAAAATCATAAAATAAAAAATATTGAAAAAAATTTTGTTCTTTTTATAATATTTTTTATTTTAGGAATCAATAGGATTATTAGTTTTTATTTTAAGTTTATTTTAATTATTTTAAATTATTTAAATTTTATTTTTTCTTAACTAATTATTTAGTTTGGGCTTTAAAATGGGCTTTAGGGACATTATTGACAATTTGGTGTTAACCCTAATTTGTTCCCTATATATACATGTGTTGCCTTGTTGGAAAAAAAAGGGGAGAATGAAAAAAACCTAAGAGGAGTGAGTGCCGTTTGCCGTTATTTAGTTTTCTTCTTCATCCATTACTATTGTTTCTTTTTCTTCATCGTTTACCGTTATTTCTTTTCCTTCATCTATTACTGTTGTTTCTTTTTCTTCATCTTTTACCGTTATTTCTTTTTCTTCAGCTATCACCGTTATTTCTTTTTCTTTATCTATTACTGTTACGTTTATATATATATAATTTTTAAATTGTTAGAGTTTATATATATAAGATTTTTGATCGAATTATGTCGATACGATGTTTGCACATTTGTGTGCATGACGCGTGACATTTGTGTTAGTTCGATCTGGTTGCGATGATCGCATTTTTGTGTGAGCAATAATACTATTTTTTGCTTAATTTCTTTTTCTTTGCGATAAATTTTGTTTCGTCCGATTTAGATCTGGTTGCGATGAGCGCATTTCTGCGTTAGCAACATTGTTGGGTTATTTGGCACATTTAAAATTCATTATTGCTTTATTATTATTATTATTATTATTATTATTATTATTATTATTATTATTATTATTATTATTATTATTATCATTATTTATTATTATTATCATTATTATCATTATTATTACCATTATTATTATTATTGTTATCATTAATTTATTAAAACTTGTTATAATATAAAAATCTGTTTTTTAAAATAAATAACATTAACATCTTTTCCAAATTAATATGAAAACCTATTATTTTTAAGAAAAACTTTTTTTTAGATAAATTTAAAATAATAACTAAAATCTTTTTTTTTATAATAACTAGAACCGTTATTTATTTTATTTTATTATTGTTCAATTCAAATTTCATTATCATATTGTATCTGCTCCTCTCATGTAACCTCGCGAACTTAACAATCGCTCTTTAAATTCTGCCTTTAAATTTCTGCTTGCATGGTTTAAATTATGACATTATCTCTCTGTTTGCAATTCAATTATCTCACGCGTTTACCATTATTTCTGTCACACTACACACTCATCCGAAGGTTAGGTCTAGCTTTTGACCGCCGTGTCAATAGTCCTCACCTTCAACCCTTACACCTTTTCAACCCTAAATTTTCACAAATGCCTCGCCGCAGGCAAAATTACAATTTTACCCCTAGCATTAGGTCAAAGAGCCGTCGCGCTCATTTTAGGGTTTCCCGCCGTGGAATCCCTAATTTAACCCTAATTACAACTTAACGATTCAGCGTAGAGATTTGGAGTTTCTACACTCCATGTAAGCGTGTCCTTAAGATGCGTTTATTCCCCTTGAGACCTTGACCACAGTCAAGAAGTCTCTAACCTCCCTTTTGAGGGGAACTACGATTACTCTGATTCCACTCCCGTAAGGATACGTAGGCACAAGATGCGATGTCTTGCCGAGTAAACTTAGAATTAACCCCCTTTATTATTTATTGCTTATTTATATTTTATTTATCTTTGCTATTTAATTATTTTGCTTATTATTTTGTAATTGTTTCTTGGATGTAAAGTTGTTTAATTATTTAATTATTATTATGGTTAGTAATTAGGGAGTGTAATAACCTGTATGTAATATTAAAATAAATTTAGATCACTTTTAAATAAAGATAATTAAAATAAACACGTCACACACGTAAGTCGATTTTAATCGCCGTCTCACTTCCTAAGGATATCCCTCAAGTTGCCTACGAATAATGGTTAAGTGGGGTGTATAAAGAAAGTCCCTCAAATAGAAAAATCATCAAAGTCCCTTATGGTTGCCTTTACAAATCGAGTCCCTTTCGAAAAATGATGATGGTCCCTTATATGTGCTTATTACATCCCACAATGGCCTTCAAAGTCAAATTGTCCCTCACATGTCCCTTAACATCCAAAGTAAGGACTACCTACTCCATTTTAGTAGGTATAGTCTTACTAAGGAAAGAATAAAGAATAAGAAAGACCTTTAAACATTAGGGTAGGTTACTCCTAGATACTTGCTCATTTCAAAACTTTTTCACACTTAAACAAATTTCCAACAAAATTTTCAAACAAGTTTTTTTTCACATCCATACACGGATTATTATTAAACTATTCTGAAATTTTTTGCTATTCACACACTACACTTTCAAAACAATTCAAAAGTGAGCTTAAGTACCTAAGAGCCCATGGATAACCATGGATGAAAAGGATGCTAATACCTTCCCTTTTCATAACCTACCCCCCGGACCCAAAATATTCTCTAAGGCCTTTCCTGTTCTTTTATAACCTTTCCTTATGGATAAAATAAAAGTCGGTGGCGACTCTTGCTATCCGCAACATTGTTTAAAGTCAGTTCTCCCACCGTGTTACAGAACTGGCGACTCTGCTGGGGATTTATTTAAGAGGGGTACCCTTAGGAATTAAGATCACTTTAAATTGTTTGCCTTGTTTGCTTTATTATTACATTGTTGGGGTGCTTTTATGTGTGAAAGGTCCTAACCCGGATCTAGTGTACCTTAGGTAAATGGCAATAGACCAAGGAAACTGTACGACGTATATCGATACGGTTGATCTGGTGGCCATAGTTAGTGCGACTTCTTGGTTGGTGCTTATATTCCTTAAGTCAAGTTGAGGATAATATTGAGGCTGCCATATGTTGTCAATGCACTAACTGACTTTTAGAACCCTAGTTAACTCATCTTGGCCTTTAGAAAGTAGTGAGGTAACCGGCTTTGGTGCAGACTGAAGTCGGTTGACACTCGATACTACGCTCATTGAGATCTTAAACTTGGAGGGTTTTGGTTGGCAAGTAAGTTGCCTTCTGAACAACCACCCTTGCGAAGGATCAATGATATTGAGATCCCTTAGAACCTGGTTACTTTTGTAGGACAGGATGAACCATCTAACTTCAGGGGAGGGTACTTGCCTTTGAACCTCATGCAAGCCTTTAAACCTAGGGCTATGGTGTGACTTGTTTGTGTGTGCCACATGTTTGTGATTGAGCATGACATCATGACATCATCATGCATCATAAGCATATCATTTTCCCTAACCATTTCAAGGACCAAAGGATTTATCTTTGTTCTTTGTTGCAGGTCATGGCTTCTGCTCGTAGAAACACCATCAGGATCAACTTTGTAGGGATACCTGCTAAGCTCAAGGAGTTGGTTTCCCTAGTGCCTGATCATTCCCAGTTCAACAAGAGACATGGTCACTTATTGGATCTAGTTACTTCAGGGTTCAGTGAAGACATGATGAGTGTGCTGTTTCAGTTCTTTGACCCTAAGCACCATTGCTTTACATTTCTTGATTATCAGTTAGTTCCAACCATGGAAGAGTTCTCTAAACTTCTGGGTATACCTGTTCTTGATCAGAAGCCATTCACAGGCTTAGAGAAGGAGCTTAAACCAGAAGTTATTGCTGCAACTCTACATCTGAAGAAGTCTGACATTGTTCTAGAGACGAGAAGTGGAGTTAAAGGTATTCTTGCCAAGGTATTAGTGGATAAAGCTCAAATGTTCTTGAAGGCTATGAGCTACGATGCTTTTGAGGAGATCTTAGCCTTATTGATTTATGGCTTAGTGTTGTTCCCCAATCCTGATCAGTTCATAGACGTTCATGCCATCAACATATTCCTGAGTCACAATCCAGTGCCTACCTTACTTGGAGACATCCTACATTCTCTTCACACCCGTACTACAAGGGCAAGAGGAACTTTGATGTGCTGCATACCTTTACTTTCTAGGTGGTTTATTTCTCACCTTCCTCGCTCAGTAATGAAGAATGAGCAAGGGTTCAGATGGTCCAAGAGGATCATGTCACTTTCTCACTCAGACATCCATTGGTGCTCCAGATCTATGGAGAATGTCACCATCATTGACCGTTGTGGGGAGTTTCCTAATGTACCACTTCTAGGCATAAGAGGAGGCATCACCTACAACCCATCTCTAGCTTTACGACAGTTTGGTTACGCCCGGAGCGATGGTCCACATGACATGTTGATTCAGGGCATTGTGTTTGACTACGACAACGATCTTCAGGGTTACCGTCAGAGATTCATCCGAGCTTGGGGAAAGGTAAACAGGATTGACAGCAAGACACTAGAGCCTAAGTACACTATTCCTATGGAGGCTTATCTCAGATGGGTACGATCTCGCGCTCAGACACTCATGATGCCATATCCTGCCGTCCTACCAGTTACCATGGAACCTGTTGCTGAAGGAGACACAACTTATACCATCCTTCACCCAGACATGCCTACTGATAAGGAAGACTTGCAGAGATCATGGATCCAACTGAAGGAGCAAAGGGATACTTTCGAGGGTCATTACAAAGCAAGCCAAGAAAAGATTCTGGAACTAACAAAGCAACTTCACGAGAAACGAAACCTCAACTCATACCTCAACACAAAGAGGAAACGTCCATGGGAGACTTAAAACCCCATCTTTTGTACTTATTTCGTTTTCATTTTTTGTAAAGCCTAAAAGGCAAAACAAGTTATTACTAATAAAAAGTTACTTTCTTGTTTGTTTAAGCAAATTTAAATCCTGCGGTCCTTGAAAACATTGCATATGCATTCCCATATCATTGCATCACAGGTTTATAATTGTGCACAGGTTTCTCATCTTCTCGCTGTTTATTTCAGCAATGGCTCTTGAACAATCAGTTAAGGATCTCCAGGCACAGAATGCACAGTTCCAAGAGCTGATCCTGAACCTATCCAAGGGGCAGGATGAATTGAAGACACTGCTGGCCAAGAAGACTAAGAAGGCTAGAAGGTCTGCTGGGTTGCTCAACATGGGAAGAAGGTTCAAAGGTCCTGTCAAGACCAAGGAACATGTTGAAGACTATGAATCTGAAGAATCTGAGCAGGAGAGAGGCAGTCTCCACAACACTATGGGGGACTCTGATTCTGAGGCTAACTACTACCATGAGCCTAACGAAGACAAATTCAAGATGCTGGTGGATAGAATGGATGCTATGGAATTACAGAAATCATCTGGGCTGGATTTTGAGGATTTGAGCTTGATATCTGGGGTGGTCATACCCATTGGGTTCAAAGTTCCTACATTTGTTGTCTATGATGGGGTCTCTTGTCCCAAATTGCATCTGAGGTCTTATGTCAGAATAATGCAACCCCACACTGCTGATAAAAAGTTATGGATCCATTTCTTTCAAGAGAGTTTATCTGGAGCTCAGCTAGAGTGGTATTGCCAGTTGGAGAGTGTCAACATCAGAGATTGGAATGACCTTGCTGAAGCTTTCTACAAGCAGTATCAATACAATGCTGACTTAGCCCCCACTCGCATGCAGCTTCAAAGCATGTCTATGGGTGCCAAAGAAAGCTTTAAGGAGTATGCTCAGAAGTGGAGAGACTTAGCTGGAAGAGTTCAACCTCCTTTGACTGATAGGGAGTTGGTTGATATGTTCATGTGTACGCTGAATGGTCCGTTTTACAGTCATCTCATTGGAAGCTCATCATCTGGCTTCACTGAGTTGATCATGACAGGAGAGCGAGTAGAGAATGGTATCAAGAGTGGTAAGATCCAAGTGGGCACTTCTTCATCAGGTGCTGCAAAGAAGCCTCCCACTGGGAAGAGAGAATCTAATGCTGTGTATGGTCAGCCTGATCGTAACAGAAGGCATCAGTCTGTTAGTGCAGTTCATATTTCAAATCCAACTCCTGCAACAACAGAGCAGCCTCAAGGCAACCAACAGAGGGCTAGAAGACAGTTCACGAAGATCAACATGTCAATGGCTCAGGCATTGCAACACTTGTTGAAGGCTGAACTTATTACCCTGAGGGAGGCTCCTCAGAATCCCAATGTTACCTCTCCCAAGTACAATCCCAATGCACGATGTGCATATCATTCAAACTGTCCAGGACATGATACTAATAACTGCTGGGTCTTGAAGAACAAAATTCAGGATATGATTGATGCTGGAGAAATTGAGTTTGATCCACCAGGTACTCCAAATGTGATTACAGCTCCAATGCCAAATCACGAGAAAACTGTCAACGCCATTGATGAAGATATTGATGAAGATCTGCATGTCTATTCAGTTATGGAGTTGAGCACACCATTGTCTGTTATCAAAAAGAGGTTAGTACAAGCTGGGACCTTTCCAGGTTGTCATGAAGATTGTCTATATTGTACCTATAAGCCGGATAGTTGCTTCATTTTGAGAGATGGGATTCAACGTCTCATGGATAAATATACTATAGTGTTTGAAAGAAGACCAGCATATGTAGAAAGTATGGTGGATCATCTGACTCAGGGTAAAAAGATTGAAGAGGTTGACATGGTTGACAAAGTACCACTAAGAATCACTTCAAAGGGTCCCATTAAAATCACTCATCAGGGCCCAATCAAGATTACTGCTGAAGGTCCTGTGAAAGTTGTCACTGAAGCCAGAGTAGCTCCTCTGATCATTACCACTCATGGTCCTATTCCTTATACATCTGACAAAGCTGTGCCTTGGCACTATGGGTCTGATGTTTACATCCATGGTGTCAAACAGGAGCCTTTACCTGATATGCCTGTTGACATTGATAATATTGCCGGATCTAGCAAGATCACTCGTAGTGGAAGAGTCTTCTCTCCTCCAGTTGCTTCTAAGAGTGCGGTTACTCCTGCTGTTACTTCCACCACTGATGCTCGGGGCAAGGGTCCTGTTATTGAGCCTGTATCTACTGATGTGCCAGCTGCTGATGACCTCTCTAAGCAGATGGAAGAAGTATTGAAAATCATTCGCAAGAGTGATTATGATATTGTTGATCAGCTGGGGCATACTCCCTCAAAGATTTCTATGCTCTCCCTGTTATTATGTTCTGAGGCTCATGCCAAGTCATTGATCAAGTTTCTAAAGATGGCTCATGTACCCAGTGCAATTTCTGTGGACCAGTTTGAGAATTGTGTTGCTCACCTGACCTATGGCAACGGGTTAGGATTTTCTGATGCTGACTTGACCCCTGCCAAGAGGGATCATAACAGGGCCTTGCGTATTTCAATTGAATGCAGGGGCACTACCCTGTCTCATGTGCTGATAGACAATGGTTCCTCTCTGAATGTGTTGCCTAAGGAAGTCCTGAACAAGCTGAGTCCTGAAGATACGGTATTGAAGCCCAGTAATATTGTGGTAAAGGCTTTTGATGGTTCTAGAAGAGTAGTGCATGGGGAAATTGATCTTCCAATCAAAGTTGGCTCTCAGGTGTTTACTGCTACATTCTCTGTGATGGATATTCGTCCTTCGTACTCATGTCTGCTTGGTCGTCCCTGGATCCAGGGGGCAGGTGCTGTGACCTCCACATTACATCAAAAGTTGAGATATCCGGTGAATGGAAAAGTTGTTACTGTCTTTGGAGAGGAAGAATACTTTGTCAGCCATGTAAACACTTTCAAGTATCTGGAAGTAGAAGGTGAATACATTGAAACTCCATGTCAGTCATTTGAAGTGGTTCCCTGGGATGTTAAGGATTGTGTGACTCCTCCTGCTGTGAAGAAGGTTCCTGTGGTCATCAGAAACCCTCCAACAATGGCAATGGCCTCCCTCAATGATGCAAAAGCTGTGGTGGAAGAAGAGTCCCAGAAGGCTGTTCGTCGTGCTCGTGCTGTTCGTATCACCAATCAAGGGGTTATCAATGCTGTGGGAGATCAAGATGAAGACCACAACTTGGAGGCATGGATTCTTCCTACTGTGGGTGCTGGACTCAATAATTGGACAGCTGAAGATGTTATCCCTATCTCCTTTAGTCAGGAGTAAATACTATTACTGTGTTATGTTTTTAAATTTATAATTTCTGGAACAATTAAAACTTTCAAGCCATGTGCCTTACCCGGGGCACAATGGTGTGCTTGTTACGGGTTGTCATCTCATTTGCATACTTCATTCGATAAAATCAGTGGACGTTTCGTTTTCGTAAATATTGTGTTCCTTGTCTTTCTTTTTCTTTTATTTTTGCTTTATCAGCTATGTGTTCTTACACACACCCACGTCACTAAAATGCCGATCCTCATCCACTCTGGATCCAATTGATAACAGTTCTACTATTGCCAATTACAATTTCGAGAATCCGATCTATCAAACTGAAGACGGAAACGAGGACGATTGTGAAATATCTGTAGGGCTTGCTAGGTTGTTACAACAAGAAGAGAAAGCTATACAGCCACATGAAGAGCCAGTCGAAGTTGTGAATCTGGGAACTGAAGAAAACAGAAAAGAGGTCCAGATAGGGGCTGATTTAGACAACACTGCTCAGCATAAGAATGCAGGGGCAACATATCAGCGTGCTATGGTGGCTTTGTTTCATGATATGATTCATCATGAGATAGAGGTATATGTGGATGATATGATAGCCAGGTCTCAGAATGAAGAACAACATCTTGATCATCTGCACAAGTTGTTTGAGAGGTTGAAGAAATACAGGTTGAGATTAAATCCAAACAAGTGTACTTTTGGAGTTAGATCTGGAAAGCTCCTGGGTTTCATTGTCAGTGGAAAAGGTATTGAAGTGGATCCTGCAAAAGTGAAAGCTATACGAGAGATGCCAGCTCCCCGTACTGAGAAGGAGGTTAGAGGTTTCTTGGGACTACATTGCAAGATTTATTTCCCAATTAACTACCATCTGTGAGCCAATCTTCAAGTTGTTGAAGAAAGATCAGGTGATGGAATGGAATGATGAGTGCCAGACTGCCTTTGATGAAATCAAGAGATATTTGCTAGAACCTCCAATTTTAATGCCACCAGTTGATGGAAGACCCTTGATTATGTATTTAACAGTATTAGACAACTCAATGGGGTGTGTATTGGGGCAACATGACGAGTCTGGTCGAAAAGAGCAGGCAATATACTACCTTAGCAAAAAGTTTACCGACTGTGAAACAAAATACTCACTGCTCGAGAAAACTTGCTGCGCTTTGGCACGGGCTGCTCGCCGACTAAGACAGTATATGTTGACCCATACTACCTTGTTGATTTCAAAGATGAATGGGGCAGTTGAAGCTGCTAATAAGAACATTAAGAAGATTGTACAGAAGATAACTGTTACTTACAAGGATTGGCACGAGATGTTACCATTTGCTCTGCATGGTTATCGTACTACAATACGTACTTCAACCGGGGCAACCCCATTCTCCTTGGTCTATGGTATGGAAGCAGTTCTGCCTATTGAAGTTCAGATCCCCTCCTTGAGAATTATGAAGGATGCAGGCTTGGATGAAGATGAGTGGATTCAGACTCGACTTGACCAGATAAATTTGATTGATGAGAAAAGGTTAGCAGCAGTTTGTCATGGCCAGATGTACCAGAAACGGATGATCAAAGCTTTTAACAAGAAGGTTAAGCCAAAGGTATATCAGGCTGGTGACTTGGTAATCAAGCGTATCATATTACCACAGGGTGATCCTAGGGGCAAGTGGACTCCAACATATGAGGGACCATTTGTAGTCAAGACAGTGTTCTCAGGAGGTGCCATGATATTGACTACAATGGATGGTGAAGACTTCCCACAACCTGTAAACGCAGACATAGTTAAAAAATACTACGCATAAAAAGAGACCCGCTAGGTTGACAGGCCTAGGCAAAAATAAGGGCATCCCGGCAAACCAAAAGGGTTTGGGCAAAAATTAGGGATATATATATAAAAAGATGTACACCCGGCAAGTCGAAAACCTGAAAAGGCGGCTTGGGCAAAAAAGGGTATCCCGGTGGATTGAAAACCTGAAAGGGCAATCCAGGCAAAAGTTAGGGATTAAAGCGTATGACTATGTCTCGTTTGGATCACTCATGAAACTGCAACCAGTTGTACTACTTACTCAAGCTCAAACAGATAAAGCTCAATCCAATCGTTTCCGTCTCAACAGCAAGAAGATGAGATACTTGAGGGGCAATAGTAGAATTGAAACTCAATAGGATTATTTCCCACATAGCTGATTCTTTTTGTAAAACTTCATGACAAAATTCTCTTACTAGGGTTTATGTCTCCTTGTACAAACTTACCCGTGTATGGGTCACTTTTGATATAAATAAATTCCATCTTTTGAATCCAGATTTACTTTTACCCTATTTACATAAGCGAAACGTCCATTGGTTGTGTTTGAATGTATGTATGCCTTTGAATATGATTGATGTTTACCAGAAATGCATGTATGCTTTTAATATGATTGATGTTTACCAGAAATGCATGAAAATGCAGTAATAGTATTTACTAAGGACGAACGAGGGAAGGATTTCAACGAAGCTTCGCCGGTTCATCTTTACAAGGCAGTTACAAACCATCAGTAGGACTAATCCATTTTCACAAAGTCTAATCTCCCCTGGAATTTATATCCATCTCTTTTATCCTCATACGGATATACGGGAAATTACTTTCCAATAAGGGCACGATGAACGAAGACGGGATGTTATACTTATCCTACTATCAAACGAAAACGAAGGTTATCTATACCCTACTGTCCCCAACAACGGGAGGTTATCTATACCTTGTTATCCCCAACAATGGGAGGTTATCTATACCTTGTTATCCCCAGCAGACGGAGGGTTATGTATTCTTCAACAACGAATCGGGATTTATTTTCCTTGGCCAGCAGTTGTTATACAAGGATATCCAGACACTTCCAGCAGTGTCATATCATACATGCATCATTTACATCATACCATAACATATATGTCTATAGTACATTACCTAAGTGCATCATGTCATACATGCATACATAAAGCATAAACTAATGTTGTTATACAGAATGCTACCTTGTTTTCAGGTTAATTATCCAACAAACAAGCTTATGATCTTTGGGACTGCTTTATTGTAACCTCAGGGTTACTTTATCCTCCTGATGAGCTTCTTATTACTTTGGGACTGCTTTATTGTAACCTCAGGGTTATTTTATCCTCCTGATAGCCTCTCATGACTTCAAGACTGCTTTAGAGCTACTGATTGCTCTATCCTCCTGAAATCATCCTATTACTTCAAGACTGCTTTAGAGCTATTCATTGCTCTATCCTCATGAGGTCATATTACTACTTCAAGACTGCTTTAGAGCTATTCATTGCTCTATCCTCCTGAAGCCATCTAATTATTTCAAGACTGCTTTAGAGTTATCCATTGCTCTATCCTCCTGAAATTACATTATTATTTCAAGACTGCTTTAGAGTATTCATTGCTCTATCCTCCTGAAATTACATTATTATTTCAAGACTGCTTTAGAGCTATCCATTGCTCTATCCTCCTGAAATCATTACTTCAAGACTGCTTTAGAGTTATTGATTGCTCTATCCTCCTGAACACATATCACATTATTATTTCAAGACTGCTTTAGAGCTATCCGTTGCTCTATCCTCCTGAAATCATTACTTCAAGACTGCTTTAGAGCTATTCATTGCTCTATCCTCCTGAAGCCATCTAATTATTTCAAGACTGCTTTAGAGTTATCCATTGCTCTATCCTCCTGAAATTACATTATTATTTCAAGACTGCTTTAGAGCTATCCGTTGCTCTATCCTCCTGAAATCATTACTTCAAGACTGCTTTAGAGCTATTGATTGCTCTATCCTCCTGAAGACATATCACATTATTATTTCAAGACTGCTTTAGAGCTATTCATTGCTCTATCCTCCTGAAATCATTACTTCAAGACTGCTTTAGAGCTATTCATTGCTCTATCCTCATGAGGTCATATTACTACTTCAAGACTGCTTTAGAGCTATTCATTGCTCTATCCTCCTGAAGCCATTATTATTTCAAGACTGCTGTAGAGCTATCCGTTGCTCTATCCTCCTGAAATCATTACTTCAAGACTGCTTTAGAGCTATTGATTGCTCTATCCTCCTGAAGACATATCACATTATTACTTCAAGACTGCTTTAGAGCTATTGATTGCTCTATCCTCCTGAAGACATATCACATTATTATTTCAAGACTGCTTTAGAGTTATCCATTGCTCTATCCTCCTGAAATTACATTATTATTTCAAGACTGCTTTAGAGCTATCCATTGCTCTATCCTCCTGAAATCATTACTTCAAGACTGCTTTAGAGCCATCCATTGCTCTATCCTCCTGAAATTACATTATTATTTCAAGACTGCTTTAGAGCTATCCATTGCTCTATCCTCCTGAAATCATTACTTCAAGACTGCTTTAGAGCTATTGATTGCTCTATCCTCCTGAAGACATATCACATTATTATTTCAAGACTGCTTTAGAGCTATTGATTGCTCTATCCTCCTGAAGCCATTATTACTTCAAGACTGCTTTAGAGCTATTGATTGCTCTATCCTCCTGAGGTCAGATCATCACTTCAAGACTGCTTTAGAGCTATTGATTGCTCTATCCTCCTGAAGACATATCACATTATTATTTCAAGACTGCTTTAGAGCTGTTGATTGCTCTATCCTCCTGAAGCCATTCTATTACTTCAAGACTGCTTTAGAGCTATTGATTTCTCTATCCTCCTGAAGCCATTATTACTTCAAGACTGCTTTAGAGCTATTGATTGCTCTATCCTTCTGAGGTCAGATTTATCACTTCAAGACTGCTTTAGGGTTATCATTATTGATTGCTCTATCCTCATGAAGACATGCTGTTACATCAGTATTACTCCAGACTCCTGACAGTTCTCATTATACTACTGAAGAACTTTCCCCTAGTGGCATCTTTAAGCCCACTCAATCATGTTCAACCAACCATCAATATCACTCCATGCACTGGTGAGTGCAAATTTTTGGGCTTTTGTGTTCAATCCCCTTCAACCTTCCAGGTTACGACTGGCAAATATACCAATCTAACCCCTCAGGTTTCAGAAAATTGAACAGGGGCAGCTGTTGCACCCCAAAATTTGCCCTCACAATACAAGACTTTGTGTTCTAAGAAGGTTCACAAGGTTCACAAAATTCACAATTGGTCAGAAGAGTTGACAATTCCCTCAGACAATGCACCTCCTAAGCAGTGCATCCAAAACTAGGGTTTTGACCTTAATCAGGCTAAATGGACTTCCAAGACTTCAAGTGAGCTTCATAACATCTTATATGTGTATAAGAACCCCCATGTCAAGTTTCAAGACTTTTCTCAAAAGTTTGCTCAGTCAGATGATCAGATAAGTCAAAAGCAGTCAATGCAGTTAAAAAGTCAAACTGAGGTCAACTGTGGTCAAACCAAAGTCAAACTTCATGATTTTTTTTTGCCAACATCAAAGAGAGGTTGGGTGAGAAATATTATCATAATAACTGTAATACCCCAAATTTTGCCCTAAGATTTGTCGTCGCATTTCATTGCATTTAATCAATTACTAACAAATTTGTGTAGTCGTTTGACTTTTTGCAGGTAAATATCATATGGCATGCACTTTTTTTCTAAAAAGTAAAAATGGCACAATTGGCAGGAGGACATGTGTAAGGAGTTATGAGTGTGAGAGGTTGAGAGTTTGAATCTCACCTTTGGCACTTTTTGTTGTTTTTATTATTTTTACTCTAAATTTTTCTATCTTTCATTAAAAAAATAACAAAAATAGTTTTTTATTATTATTTAATTATTATTTTCGTATTTTAATTAAATCATTTTTTAAAATATTATTTTTTTCACTTTTTTCTAAATTATTCATAAAAATATCCAAAAAATCATAAAATAAAAAATATTGAAAAAAATTTTGTTCTTTTTATAATATTTTTTATTTTAGGAATCAATAGGATTATTAGTTTTTATTTTAAGTTTATTTTAATTATTTTAAATTATTTAAATTTTATTTTTTCTTAACTAATTATTTAGTTTGGGCTTTAAAATGGGCTTTAGGGACATTATTGACAATTTGGTGTTAACCCTAATTTGTTCCCTATATATACATGTGTTGCCTTGTTGGAAAAAAAAGGGGAGAATGAAAAAAACCTAAGAGGAGTGAGTGCCGTTTGCCGTTATTTAGTTTTCTTCTTCATCCATTACTATTGTTTCTTTTTCTTCATCGTTTACCGTTATTTCTTTTCCTTCATCTATTACTGTTGTTTCTTTTTCTTCATCTTTTACCGTTATTTCTTTTTCTTCAGCTATCACCGTTATTTCTTTTTCTTTATCTATTACTGTTACGTTTATATATATATAATTTTTAAATTGTTAGAGTTTATATATATAAGATTTTTGATCGAATTATGTCGATACGATGTTTGCACATTTGTGTGCATGACGCGTGACATTTGTGTTAGTTCGATCTGGTTGCGATGATCGCATTTTTGTGTGAGCAATAATACTATTTTTTGCTTAATTTCTTTTTCTTTGCGATAAATTTTGTTTCGTCCGATTTAGATCTGGTTGCGATGAGCGCATTTCTGCGTTAGCAACATTGTTGGGTTATTTGGCACATTTAAAATTCATTATTGCTTTATTATTATTATTATTATTATTATTATTATTATTATTATTATTATTATTATTATTATTATTATCATTATTTATTATTATTATCATTATTATCATTATTATTACCATTATTATTATTATTGTTATCATTAATTTATTAAAACTTGTTATAATATAAAAATCTGTTTTTTAAAATAAATAACATTAACATCTTTTCCAAATTAATATGAAAACCTATTATTTTTAAGAAAAACTTTTTTTTAGATAAATTTAAAATAATAACTAAAATCTTTTTTTTTTATAATAACTAGAACCGTTATTTATTTTATTTTATTATTGTTCAATTCAAATTTCATTATCATATTGTATCTGCTCCTCTCATGTAACCTCGCGAACTTAACAATCGCTCTTTAAATTCTGCCTTTAAATTTCTGCTTGCATGGTTTAAATTATGACATTATCTCTCTGTTTGCAATTCAATTATCTCACGCGTTTACCATTATTTCTGTCACACTACACACTCATCCGAAGGTTAGGTCTAGCTTTTGACCGCCGTGTCAATAGTCCTCACCTTCAACCCTTACACCTTTTCAACCCTAAATTTTCACAAATGCCTCGCCGCAGGCAAAATTACAATTTTACCCCTAGCATTAGGTCAAAGAGCCGTCGCGCTCATTTTAGGGTTTCCCGCCGTGGAATCCCTAATTTAACCCTAATTACAACTTAACGATTCAGCGTAGAGATTTGGAGTTTCTACACTCCATGTAAGCGTGTCCTTAAGATGCGTTTATTCCCCTTGAGACCTTGACCACAGTCAAGAAGTCTCTAACCTCCCTTTTGAGGGGAACTACGATTACTCTGATTCCACTCCTGTAAGGATACGTAGGCACAAGATGCGATGTCTTGCCGAGTAAACTTAGAACTAACCCCCTTTATTATTTATTGCTTATTTATATTTTATTTATCTTTGCTATTTAATTATTTTGCTTATTATTTTGTAATTGTTTCTTGGATGTAAAGTTGTTTAATTATTTAATTATTATTATGGTTAGTAATTAGGGAGTGTAATAACCTGTATGTAATATTAAAATAAATTTAGATCACTTTTAAATAAAGATAATTAAAATAAACACGTCACACACGTAAGTCAATTTTAATCGCCGTCTCACTTCCTAAGGATATCCCTCAAGTTGCCTACGAATAATGGTTAAGTGGGGTGTATAAAGCAAGTCCCTCAAATAGAAAAATCATCAAAGTCCCTTATGGTTGCCTTTACAAATCGAGTCCCTTTCGAAAAATGATGATGGTCCCTTATATGTGCTTATTACATCCCACAATGGCCTTCAAAGTCAAATTGTCCCTCACATGTCCCTTAACATCCAAAGTAAGGACTACCTACTCCATTTTAGTAGGGATAGTCTTACTAAGGAAAGAATAAAGAATAAGAAAGACCTTTAAACATTAGGGTAGGTTACTCCTAGATACTTGCTCATTTCAAAACTTTTTCACACTTAAACAAATTTCCAACAAAATTTTCAAACAAGTTTTTTTCACATCCATACACGGATTATTATTAAACTATTCTGAAATTTTTTGCTATTCACACACTACACTTTCAAAACAATTCAAAAGTGAGCTTAAGTACCTAAGAGCCCATGGATAACCATGGATGAAAAGGATGCTAATACCTTCCCTTTTCATAACCTACCCCCCGGACCCAAAATATTCTCTAAGGTCTTTCCTGTTCTTTTATAACCTTTCCTTATGGATAAAATAAAAGTCGGTGGCGACTCTTGCTATCCGCAACATTGTTTAAAGTCAGTTCTCCCACCGTGTTACAGGGAGCAGTGCCGAGAACCTCCCAGATATCATCAGGCGGAGGGATCTGCTGATCCAGGGTCTGCTTGCCCAGCCTGATCATCCTGCTACGAAGAAGTTACTAGAGGATCTCTGTGCCCGTAGTCGCACTTGATTTCTTTGTATTTCTTTGTACCTTTTATGCATTGATACGCTAATCACCACCAGGCTTGTTGGTTGGGGTCATGCTTGTTGCTTCAGTTGTATTCAGTTGCTATTGTACGCTACCCACATGGGTTTTTCATATATATATATATATATGAGGGTTTCTTTCCATGATTGGACCGTAGACTTTATTTGTCTTGGATCTAGAATCAAGGGGGACTTCCTCCTAATTCATGGATACGTGTTTGCATTTGCATAAATCATTTGCATGACAGGTACCTTGAGTTGTTTCCTAACCCTCTGTTGATGCAGGTTTCAGGATTGCCGATCAGCGAATTCATCGCTACTCTATAAGAGGCAATTGCAAGAAATCTATGGATCAAATGCAAACTGAGATGCAGGAGATGTGCGACAGGATGACGCAATTCATGCAGGTTATGGAAACTGTGGCCAAGGGGCAAGAGCAGCTTCAGACTCTGGTGCAGCCTCTGATTGCACGGGTTGACAGTCATGGTGTGCTACATGGCGGAGTTGCTACTAATCCTTCTCAAGTCGGGACTCCTCAAGCAGGTGATGTTGTACCAGTGGTCGTCCTCAATACTACGGAGAACGGTAATGGAGCTGGGAATGAGAATGTATCTGGTAATGGTAACGGACATGTGGAAAACAACGGAAATGCTGGAGCTGGAAATGCTGGTTTTAACGTTGGAACGGGAAATGATGGTTTTAACGTTGGAACTGGGAATGCTGGTCTTGGTGTTGGTGCTGGAAACACTGGTGTAGGTATTGGTGGTGACAATCAGGGCTATGGCAATCAAGTCTATGGAAATCAGGGCTTTGGCAATGCAGGTTTTGGCAACGCAGGTAACAATCGTGTTGGGATAGGTGCCTACAACGCTGGTTTTGGACCGAGTGTTGCTAATTAGGGCTTTGATAATGTGGGGTATAGTCCCAGGTTCAATCAGAATGGCTTTGGTCCTAATGCTGCTTACGTCGGGTATGGTAATGGGGATTCTCATTGGGGC
Organism: Lathyrus sativus; assembly: GCA_963859935.3. Taxonomy (NCBI): domain Eukaryota; kingdom Viridiplantae; phylum Streptophyta; class Magnoliopsida; order Fabales; family Fabaceae; genus Lathyrus; species Lathyrus sativus. Next base: position 94,176,286 of record OZ012738.1, on the reverse strand, counting down.
GAGGATCGTCAAGAAGATACTTTCCCTCCGCCGGGAAGGGATCTTGAGATGCCTACAAACAATGACCGAAGGTTCAAGATGTTGGAGGAACAAGTGAGAGGTCTTGCCAATCAGAATTCCATGGGATTGGACATGGCTAATATGGGGTTAGTTCCTGGCTTGAGGGTGCCGCTCAAGTTCAAAGCGCCTTCTTTCGACAAGTATAAGGGGGATACTTTCCCAAGAGTTCATGTACGGTCTTATTATTGGAGAATGTCTGCTTATTCTGATGACGAAAAGATGCTGATGCATTTTTTCCAGGATAGCTTGTCTAGACCGTCATTGGAATGGTATATGGGGTTAGAGCCCACTCATATTGGTAGTTGGAAAGAGTTGGCGGAGGCCTTTGTAAGGCATTATCAATATAACAGCGACCTTGCGCCTAACAGGGTCCAACTCCAAAATCTTTCTCAGAAGAATGGCGAGAGTTTTAAAGAGTACGCCTAGAGGTGGCGTGAGCTTGCAGCTAGGGTACACCCACCCATGGTAGAGCGTGAGTTGGTGGATATTTTTGTGGGCACTTTCTCTGGTTTGTATTACGACAGGCTTTTCAATTGTACGACAGATAGTTTTTCTGATATGATACTCTTGGGAGAACGTATAGAGAACGACATCAAGATCGGTAAGATTCAAGCAGGAGAATCAATCTCAGCTGGAGGAGGGAAACAGGTCTTTGGAAATAAAAAGCAAGGAGACACTAATTCGGTATATAGTGCTCGGAAAAAAGATAGAAGTTAGAATTATCACAGGCAGCAGGTCGCTAGTGTGACAATTCCTGTACCTCAACAACAACAACAACAGCCGCAGCAGCAACATGGACAACAAAATTATACTCCACAAAGGTTCCAAGGTCGGGATAGGGCCGTGAAAAGAGTATTTGATGTGCCTCCATTACCGTATGCTCAGCTTCTTCGAACTCTATTACAATTGCAGCTTGTTAAGAAAAGGACGCTAGCTCCGCCGAAGGGCACGCCTCCTTTTGGTTATGATGCTAATGCACATTGTAAATTCCACTCCGGGGCACCCGATCATAACATAGATAATTGTCAAGCATTCAAGCATAAAGTGCAGGATTTGATAGATAGTAAAGCTATAAACTTTGGTAATGAGGGACCCAATGTTGAGAAAAATCCAATGCCGTCTCACGGATCTATAAAGGTGGGTGCTATCTTGGAAGATACCTGTCTGAATTTGGTTATGAATGTAGATGAATTAAAGACGCCTCTGGGTTGTGTAAAGAGCAGGTTGCTGAAAGGGGGAGTTTTCCCTGGTTGTGATGCAGATTGTGTTGACTGTTTAGCCCGACCTGAAGGGTGTGATAGTTTAAAGAGGTATTCAAGGTCTGATTGATGAAGGAACGCTGTAATTCGACCGTACTGCTGAAGAGAAGCCTGTTGAGGCAATAGCTGAAAAGCAGGGCAAAGTTGCAACGGTTACGATTCTGTTTAAGACTGTCACGATATCGGCGCCTCCCAAGCGGCTGACTATCACCATAACCAGAGCTGGACCCGTTCCATATGAAAGCACTAAAGCCATCCCTTGGAACTATGGGGCGGAGGTTTACTGCAATGGAGAAAATATTAACCTGGAAAGCCCACCGGTAGGGTCAGTTGATAACCTTGTGGGAGCGGGGGGGCATAACCCGTAGCGGTAGAATTTTCACGTCACCGGAGGTAGAAGCTGAGAGAATTGCCAAAGGTAAGGGTAAAGTCAATGAAGGAGGACCTTCTCAAGAGAAGGAAAAAGAGTCTTTGACTAAAGATGTGGAAGAATTTATGAGACTAATCCGGAAGAGTGATTATAAAATTGTTGATCATCTGTAGCAGACGCCTTCCAAGATCTTGATTTTGTCATTGTTGCTTTGTTCTGAAGCTCATCAGAACGCTTTGCTGAAAGCTCTTGACACTGCTTATATACCCCAAGATATATCCGTTAATAAGCTCGAAGGAGTGATTGCGCACGTGAACGCGGGGCACGGCCTTGGCTTTACAGATTTTGATTTAACACCCAAGGGCCACAACCATAACAGTGCGTTGCATATTTCAGTTGAGTGTAGGGGCACTGTTATGTCTCATGTCCTCGTTGACACTGGTTCATCCTTGAATGTGTTGCCCAAGAAGGCACTATTGAAGTTGGATACCCGAGGCATAATATGCACGCCAAGTGACTTGGTGGTGAGAGCTTTTGACGGGACTAGAAGGTTCGTATTTGGAGAATTGACTCTACCAGTCCAGGTTGGTCCAGAGGTGTTTGATACTGTGTTTTACATCATGGACATTCAGCCAGCTTATAGATGCTTGCTCGGACGACCTTGGATTCACTTTGCAGGGGCTGTAACGTCTACGTTGCACCAAAAGCTAAAATATATGGTCGGTGGCAGCATTGTCACCGTGTGTGGGAAGAAGATATCCTGGTAAGTCACCTGTCGTCATTCAAATATGTTGAAGTGGATGGGGAGATCCATGAGACATTGTGCCAAGCTTTTGAAGGGGTGCAGGTCAAAGACCAATCTCCTGTCATAAGCAAAGGGCCAGAGGTGGCTATGTCTTCGTACAGAGAAGCCCAAGCGGTAGTTCAGGCCGGGGAGACCAAAGGTTGGGGTCAAGTTCTGGAGATTCCTGTTAAGCAGGACAAGTTTGGCTTGGGATATCGCCCGTCGTCGTCATCTTCATCACAGAGCGCACCACAGTTCAAGGGGCCGATTGTGTTTACTCCAGGAGGAGTCAGTTTTGAAACGGTTAATGCTGTGTCAGACAGTGAAGATGGAGATAGCGACTGTGACATGGATTCATGGATCAAGCCCAGCGATCCAGGAGAAAGCCTATGCAACTGGTCTATTAAGGACTTTATTCAAGTGACAACGAAACAGTAATGCCTTGTTTTTTCGATTATTGTACAATCCTATGTCCTACCCGGGGCATAGTGATTTTATTTCAGGGCCTACTTTTTTATGTGTATGCTTTTCTTTAATCATCAAATAAAGGTGTTTTTCTCATGCAAATTTTTTGATCCTTGTTTTTCTATTTTATTTTTACCAATAAAATGGCAACGTGGTTGTATGCTTCGTTTGCATATCATTTGAAGCATTTAACCCTTTCTCTTGCAGGATCCATATTTCAGATGACACCGATCAAGAACTCCCTATGACTCGCTTCGACTTTGAGAACCCGATATTTCAAGCCGAGGAAGAGATTGTTGAGGATGACTACTTACCAGAAGAGCTGACTCAACTTTTGAGACAAGAAGAGAAAATCATTCTGCCTCATCAGGAGGAAATTGAGGTCGTCAATTTGGGTTCAGAAGAAGTTGTCAGGAATGTCCGGATAAGGGCTGCGCTGCAAAGCGATATCAAGCAAAGACTGATCGAGATGCTTCTAGAGTATAGTGACATCTTTTCTTGGTCTTATGATGATATGCCTGGGTTAGACACTGATATTGTGGTCCACCGCTTGCCATTGCATGAAGAATGGTCGCCGGTCAAGTAGAAGCTCAGAAGAACGAAACCAGATATGGCCATAAAGATTAAAGAGGAAGTACAGAAACAGTGGGACGCTGGTTTTCTAGCTGTTACAACTTACCCTCCTTGGGTCGCCAATATAGTACCTGTACCAAAGAAAGATGGTAAGGTACGGATGTGCGTTGACTATCGGGATATGAACAAGGAGAGCCCTAAGGATGACTTCCCGCTTCCTCATATTGACGTATTGGTCGACAATACTGCTCAATTCTCTGTGTTTTCCTTCATGGACAGCTTTTCAGGCTACAATCAAATTAAGATGGCGCCGGAGGATATGGAGAAAACAACTTTCATTACCCCGTGGGGAACGTTCTGTTACAAAGTGATGACCTTTGGTTTGAAGAATGCTGGGGCAACATATCAGCGTGCTATGACAACACTCTTTCATGACATGATGCATAAAGAGATTAAGGTCTATGTTGCCGATATGATTTCCAAATCCCAGACGGAGGAAGAGCATCTGGTGAATCTTCTGAAATTGTTTGAGAGGCTTAGGAAATTCAGGATGAGGCTGAATCCTAATAAGTGCACCTTCGGGGTGAGATCTGGAAAGCTATTGGGGTTCATTGTTAGTGAAAGAGGAATTGAGGTTGATCCTACGAAAATAAAAGCTATACAAGAAATGCCAGCGCCAAAAACAGAGAAAGTGGTTCGTGGCTTTTTGGGGAGGTTGAACTACATTGCCCGGTTCATATCTCATCTCACAGCCACGTGCGAGCCAATGTTTAAATTGTTGAAAAAGGACCAGGCAATTGTCTAGGATGAAAATTGTCAAAAGGCGTTTGAAAAAATAAAAGAGTACTTTGAGGAACCTCCGATATTGATACCTCCAGTAGTCGAAAGACCTTTAATCATGTACTTGACGGTTCTTGAGAACAATATGGGTTGTGTTCTCGGTCAACATGACGAGACTGGACGAAAAGAGCATGCGATCTATTATCTGAGTAAAAAGTTCACAGATTGTGAATCCCGTTACTTAATGCTCGAAAAGACGTGTTGCGCACTTGCTTGGGATGCCAAACGTCTTAGACAATACATGCTAAACCATATAACCATGCTGATTTCGAAGATGGATCCAATCAAATATGTCTTCGAAAAACAGGCGCTTTCAGGAAGGATTTCCCGATGGTAGATGGTACTAACAGAGTATGATATCCAGTATGTTTCGCAGAAGGCTATCAAAGGTAGCGTTCTGTCAGAGTACCTTGCCGAGCAGCCAATCGATGATTACCAGCCAATGAAGTTTGATTTTCCTGACGAGGATATTATGTACATGAAGATGAAAGACTGCGTGGAGTCGTTGTATGGTGAAGGTCCTGAGCGAAGTTCCCAATGGAAATTGATTTTTTACGGTGCTGTTAATTCATATGAAAGTGGAATTGGGGCAATCATTACTACTCCCCATGGGACGCACATCCCGTTCACCGCCATATTGACATTTCCAGTTACCAATAATGAGGCTGAATATGAGGCGTGTATCATGGGTCTCGAGGAGGCTATCAATTTGAGGATTAAAAATCTTGATGTGTATGGAGACTCCGCATTAGTCGTGAACTAGATCAAGGGAGAATGGGAGACTCGTCAGCCTAATATGATACCATACATGAATTATGCAAGGAGGTTGTTGCCTTTCTTTGACAGAGTAGAGTTTCACCATGTGCCGCGGGCGGAGAACCAGATGGCAGACGCTCTTACGATGTTGTCTTCAATGTACAAAGTTAACTTCTAGAATGAGGCTCCCAGGATAGTTATCTCTCGCCTTGATAGGCCCGCTTTCATATTCGCCATTGAGGAAGCTTCCGATGGCAAGCCGTGGTATTTTGATATCCAGAATTTCCTAAAGAACCAAGAGTATCTGAATGGGGCATCCAACCACGATAAGAATACTCTTAGGAGATTGGCTGGCAATTTCTACTTGAATCCAGATGGTGTTCTGTACCGGAGAAACCACGATTTGGTGCTATTGTGATGTGTGGATGAGAAAGAAGCTAATCTGCTTATGGAGGAGGTCCACGAGGGTACCTACGGCATGCACGCCGGCGGACATGCTATGTCTCGAAAGTTATTACGAGCAGGGTATTATTGGCTGACGATGGAAACAGATTGTTTCAAGTTTGCGAAGAAATGCCATAAATGTCAGATTTATGCAGACAAGATTCATGTGCCACCAAGCCCTTTGAATGTTATGGTGTCCCCGTGGCCTTTCTCCATGTGGGGCATTGATGTGATTGGTAAGATTGAGCCCACTGCCTCCAACGGACACCGGTTCATCTTGGTAGCTATCGATTACTTCACCAAATGGGTCAAAGCAGCGTCTTACGCTAATGTTACCAAGCAAGTAGTAGCCCAGTTTATCAAAAAGGACATCATCTGCAGATACGGAATTCTCGAAAGAATCATTACTGACAATGGTTCGAACTTGAATAATAAGATGATGAAGGAATTGTGCCAGAATTTCAAGATTGAGCATCATAACTCATCTCCCTATCGGCCCAAGATGAATGGCGTTGTCGAAGCGGTCAACAAGAACATCAAGAAGATCGTTCAGAAGATGGTTGTGACATACAAAGACTAGCATGAGATGTTGCCCTTCGCATTGCACGGTTATCGTACGATGGTACGCACATCAACCGGGGCAACACCTTTCTCACTGGTGTATGGTATGGAAGTTTTCCTACCATTAGAGGTTGAGATTCCTTCTTTGAGAGTTTTGCTCGATGTCCAACTTGATGAGGTAGAGTGGATAAGGAATACACTGAATCAGCTCAGTTTGATGGATGAGAAGAGACTTGCATCTATCGCATATGGTCGGTTATATCAGAGCCGGATGAAGAAATCTTTTGATAAGAAGGTGCGCCCTCGAAGCTTTCAGACGGGCGATCTTGTGCTGAAGAAGATTCTCCCGCCACAATCAGATCACAGGGGCAAATGGACTCCCAACTATGGAGGTCCATATGTTGTGCGAAAGGTCTTCTCCGGAGGAGCCTTATTGTTAACCACCATGGATGGCTTACATCCCCTGTGAACTCGGATGCAGTTAAAAAATACTTTGCTTAAAGAGACCCGCTGGAAAGAAAAAAGAAAGTCCAGGCAAAAATGGGGCATCCCAGCGAACTAGAAAAAAATAGAAAAAGGTTCAGGCCAAAATTAGGGACAAAATTGAAAAGATGTACGCCCACAAGGTCGAAAACCTGAAAAGGCGACTTCTGCAAAAAAGGGTATCCCGGTGAATTGAAAACCCGAAAGAGCGATTCAGGTAAAAGTTAGGGATTGAAAAAGCAAATGACTGCGGTCCAAGTTTGATACTGCATTGATTGGTTTAGGAGCACCTGAGGGTCGGTTATCCAAGTCAATCTCTTCCGAAGACGGAGTATCGGGAAAGCTTCGGAGTCAGGCGAGTCATAGGAGGATCAGCTCATGGTGTTTGTCTGTACCATATTACCGACATGTATACCAATTTCTTTGTACCTATGTACACATCTGTATTTGTTTTGTAGCTTCCTCTTTTCAGGAGTTGCATGCACTGTAAAAACTTTGCCTATTTATAGGCCTGTTATCAATAAACGCATATTATTCAGTACATGATGTTTGTTTTAACTTTTACTATTTTGTTTATGGAAAACACCGATGTTTTTGATAAACTTGCACGTGCATAAACTTGCAGGCCTCGGCCAATAATTGTTAAAACTTTGAATTAACTGAACAATTGTCACGGATATTGACCTGGATATTTCCTTTGGTATAGGATGTCTTGTTTTTGTTCATAGTTTACAGGGTCGGTACCTTCGAAGCAAATAGCCAAGGGATCGTGTTTCGCCAGTCAGCGTCCCTTAACGTAGGAGCAGGCTCTAGATGATCGTGTTCTTCCCCAGCAAATGGAAGTCGCATTTTTATCCCCAGAAGAGTTGGATGCGAGCTAGCAAGCGGTTAGGCAGTGATGTGCATCCCCAGCAGTGGTCGTGTGTACATTTAATTCCCAGTGAGGTCCTCACAGGGTACAACCAGGTTGTCAGTGGTTTGTAAGGATCATCCCCGTGCAGGACCGTCTTTTCTGTTCTCCAGTAGGTTGTCTTTCCTCTATTAGGTGGCTCATCCTTTGCAGAGTTCGTAACTCCGGATTTTTTAAGCTATCCCCAGCAAGATGGTTTCTTCCCCCAGCGGAAGTTTGGGTTTCGTTCCTCCAGCATTTATTTTGCTGGAGCGCCTCTTTGCATTTGCATCGTGCATAACATCTACCTCAAACGCGTAGCATTCCCATGCCGTATGGAGCATTACGCCATTTTTCAAATATATGCATTTTGAAACATGAGCCAGGTTGGTTACCTCTTTGTTGTCAAGTGTGTTTCCCTGCAGGTAATTGGAATTCTTGTTCAGGATGGTTTTCGAATATTCAAATTTTTGGCATGAGATATGTGATGATAACCTTCGTCCTATCATGTGTTCCCTCAACAGAGTTGCTTGGTTAAGTTTCTCTTCTTCCCCAGCGGAGTTTTCCTCAGATTGCTGTTATGTCAGCATTAAAAGATTTCATGATTAGACTTTGGAGTTGTTGCCCATTTTTGTTCAAGATGGGTGTCTGGCAGTTGACGTCAGAATTTCCCCATAGAGTTGCTTGTTCAAGTCTTCGGGTGCCCGATTCCGCGCTTTTTAGTGCGATGCCCGTTTCTGCGAAAATGGAAGGTCAATACCGTAATATTGACAATTCACACTTTTATTCAGTGTATGCCCGTTTCTGCGGAAATGGAAGGTCGATACAGAGATATTGACAATTCGCGCTTTTATTTAGTGTATGTCCGTTTCTGCGGAAATGGAAGGTCAGAGATATTGACAATTTACACTTTTATTTAGTGTATGCCCGTTTCTGCGGAAATGGAAGGTCAGAGATATTGACAGTTCACACTTTTATTTAGTGTATGCCCGTTTCTGCGGAAATGGAAGGTCAGAGATATTGACAGTTCACACTTTTATTTAGTGTATGCCCATTTCTGCGGAAATGGAAGGTCGATACCGTAATATTGACGATTCACACTTTTACTTAGTGTATGCCCGTTTCTGCGAAAATGGAAGGTCAGAGATATTGACAGTTCACACTTTTATTTAGTGTATGCCCATTTCTGCGGAAATGGAAGGTCAATACCATAATATTGACGATTCACACTTTTATTTAGTGTATGCCTGTTTCTGCGGAAATGGAAGGTCGATACCGCAATATTGATGATTCACACTTTTATTTAGTGTATCCCGTTTCTGCGGAAATGGAAGGTCAATACCGTAAGGTTGACAGTTCGCACTTTTATTCAGTGTATGCCCGTTTCTGCGGAAATGGAAGGTCAATACCATAATGTTGACAGTTCGCAATTTTATTTAGTGTATGCCCGTTTCAGCAGAAATGGAAGGTCGATACCGTTATATTGACAGTTCGCGCTTTTCTTTAGTGCATGCCCATTTCTTCGGAGATGGAAGGTCAAGGATAGTATTTCGATATGGTCCTGTGGCTCGGTTCCCGCTTATTGTAGCGTATATTTGAAGAGTGATTGTTGTTGATCTAGTATGTGGATTCAATGCCTGTGGCGTCACACAGGTGGTTGATGTTAAAATCAGGTTCTGTATCAGACGATTGATCAGTTGTTGCCGTGACAACCAGAATCAATTCTCTGGATATTTTTCCCCAAGCAATCATTGCAATTCGTTTCTTCGATTAGCAAATTTCCGGATTCTTTGGTATTCAACCGTCTTCTACCTTGATTGTCTGAAAGTCGTTCGCTTTTCATTCAGTCAAGTCCAAGTCTCTTGAATAGGGGCAGCTGTTGCACCCCAAAATTTGCCTAACCTTTTTCTTACTTGGCTTTTGTTTCATTGCATTAGCATATCATTGATCTAGCATTTGCATATCATAACATTGTTCATTTAGCAGGGGATCAAGTGTGGTTTATATCAAGAGGAGCCTATCTAGAGGTCTTATTCAAGCTTGAAAGGTCACCAAAGTCATCAGAAAGTGGGTTGTGTTCTTAAGAAGTTTGGATGCTAGTATGTGGTTCATCTCCTAACTTGGGGGCCAATTGAAGACCATCAGTGGGTTGTGAAGCCTTAATCAGGGATATGATATGTGGATAGAGTTCATGGAGTGCCTTGAGGGTCATGGTGGAGCTCAGTCAGGTCATTATGCTAGGTGTGAAGAGCCACAGTTAAGGGTATTGCAATTAGGGTTTTTGCCTGGTCAACCTTGAGTCAACTGTGCAATTGAAGAGGATCAAGACTCAATTCTAAGTCTTTGTGATCATGGAAGGTTGTGTTGAGATACATGAGGTGTTACTCCAAGGTCAATCCAAGAAGAATTCCAAGTGTGAGGAGTTGCTAAACTAGGGTTCTCAGGGTAAAATCCCCTATTTAGTGCCTAACTTCAAGACCACTTATCTCAAGATACAAGTTTCATCTCAAATTTTGACCAACATGGAACTTGTAGAGTATGTTCTTAGATTTAATTTGAATACTAGAAGTCCTTGATTGGATCTATAGAACTCAAGTTATGATCCAGACAAGTTACAGGTCATCAGATGAATATGAAATTTGTCTGCAAAAGTCAACCAACTTCCAAGGAACTTTTGACCTAGAAGGATGTTTGAATGGAAAAAACACCCTTTGATTAATAGATGAAACAATATTCAAACATAAACAAGACAAGCCCTGAAGTAACAAACCATTATGCTCCGGGTAGAACATAGTGTCGTACAATAATTGAAAAACAAAGCATTACTGTTCATTGGTCACTCGGACAAATTCCTCAATGGACCAGTTGCATAGATGCTGTCCTGGAATGCATGGCTTGATCCAGGCATCCATATCACAGTCACTGTCTCCAGCTTCATCGTCAGAAATGGCATTAATCCTCTCAAAGAAAACACCCCCGCTAGTAAACGTGATCGACCCTTTGAACTTTGGCGTGCTTTGTGAAAACGATGGGTGGTACCCCAGACCGAATTTGTCTTGCTTCTGAGGGATATCAATCACCTGCCCCCATCCTTGGGCTGAGCCAACTTGCACCACAGCCTGCGCTTCTTTGAAAGAAGACATAGCCACCTCAGGATCTTTCCTCACCACCGGAGATTTATCCTTCAACTGGACGGTTTCAAACGCTTGACACAGGGTCTCATGAATTTCCCCGTCTACCTCTACATACTTGAAAGAAGACAGGTGACTAACCGTGATGTCCTCTTCTCCACACACTGTTACAACACTGCCACCAACAATGTATTTCAACTTCTGATGCAGAGTCGATGTAACAGCCCCAGCTGAGTGGATCCATGGTCTGCCTAACAAACAACTATAAGCGGGATGAATGTCCATGATATAAAATACAGCGTCAAAAACTTCTGAGCCCACTTGGATAGGCAAAGTCAGCTCATCGAAGACAGACCTCCGAGTACCATCGAAAGCACGTACAACCAAATCACTTGGTGTACAGGTAATGTCCCTAGTATCCAGCTTCATAAGTGCTTTCTTCGGCAGCACATTCAAAGATGACCCTGTGTCAACAAGGACATGGGACATAACCACTCCTCTACTATCAACAGAAATGTGCAGCGCACAATTGTGGTTTCTGCCCCTCGGCGTTAAGTCTAGATTTGTAAATCCAAGGCCATTTCCCGCGTTTACATGCCCAACGACCCTTTCAATCTGATTCACTGATATTTCCTGAGCCACAAAAGCGGTACTCAACACTTTCATCAATGCATTCTTGTGAGCTTCGGAACTCAACAACAGCAATAATATTGAAAATTTGGAAGGTGTCTGTTGTAAGTGCTCGACTATCTTGTAGTCGCTTTTGCGTATCAGCCTCATGACTTCCTCCACGTCATTCTTTAAAGATTCTTTTTCACCAGACTGGGAAGTTTCTTCGATTACCATCTTACCCTTCCCTCTATCTGCTTTTTCAGCCACCACTTCGGGCTATGCCAAGACCCTGCCGCTTCGGGTGATTGCTCCTGCTCCCACAACATTCTCTGCTGACTCCACAGGAAAACTTTTCAAATCTATCTTTTGACCATTACAATACACCTCAGCCCCATAGTTCCATGGGACGACTTTGGTGCTTTCATAAGGAACAGGTCCTGCATTGGTAATAGTGATTGTTGGTGGTCTAGGAGGCACTGAGATAGTTATAGTCTTATATGGGATCGAGATCATAGTGACCTCATCCTTTTCCTCAATTACTTCCTCGACAAGTTTCTTTTCTGCGGTCCGTTCAAACTGCAACGTCCCCTCATCTATCATTCCTTGGATACACGTTCTCAAATCAACACATCCCTCAGGATGACTTAAACAATCAACACAATCCTCATTGCAGCCTGGGAATACACCTCCTCCCAGTAATTTGTCTTTCACAAACTTTAATGGAGTTTTTAGTTCATCAACATCTGTCACCAGATTCAACACCTCCTCCCTGAGAATTGCATTAACCCTAGCCTGTCCGTGATTCAACATGGGATTCTGCACCACATTGGGGACCTCATTAGAAAAATTGATCGCCTTGCTGTCAATCATATCTTGAACTTTATTTTTGAAGGCTTTACAATTGTCAATATTATGTCCGGGAGCACCCGAATGAAATTCATAGTGGGCATTTGCATCGTACCCAGGTGGAGGTTGTCCGATCAAATGAGCCATGGTCCTTTTCTGAATCAATTGAAGTTGTAGCAATACTTGCAGAAGTTGAGCGTATGGCATGGGAGGCGCATCAAAATGTTTATTCCCTGCTGCCCTGCCTTCATCTTGGTACCTTCTGTACCCCTGCTGATTTTGTTGACGTTGCTGATACTGTCTTTGCTGTTGTTGTTGTTGTGGCACATGAATAGTGACACTGGCAACTTGCTGTTGGTGATATTGGTTCTGTGGCCGACCCCTACCTCTTCCTCTGAAACTTGTTACTGAGCTAACATCATCTTCACGCTTCTTGTTCCCAAATATCTTCCTTCCTCCTCCAGCTAAGGGTACTTCGCCCGCCTGAATCTTTCCAAGCTTGATTCCGTTTTCCACCATTTCACCGATGATTATCAAGTCTGAAAAACTCCCTGACATACTGCTTATCAGTTTTTCATAGTACAACCCTGGTAAAGTAGCAACAAACATATCGATGAGCTCCCTTTCTACCATGGGTGGCTGTACTCTATCAGCAAGCTCTCGCCACCTCTGGGCGTAATCTTTAAAGCATTCGTTATTTCTTTGGGAAAGATTCTGCAGCTGGACTCTATTTGGTGCAAGATCACTGTTGTACTGATAGTTCCTTACAAAAGCTTCGGATAGTTCTTTCCAGCTGCAGACGTTAGTGGGCTCCAACCCCATGTACCACTCCAAAGAGGGGTTGGACAGGCTATCCTGGAAAAAGTGCATCAAGAGTTTTTCATCGTCCGAGTATGCAGACATCTTTCTATAGTATGAGCATAGATGAAACCTCGGGCAAGTAGTGCCTTTGTACTTATCGAAATCGGGCACTTTGAATTTGTGAGGCACTCTCAAGCCTGGGATCAGCCCCAGGTAAGACATATCCAGCCGCATGGAATTTTGGCATTCAAGCGATCTCACCTTCTCTTCAATCAATTGAATCCTTCTATCAGCCTCAGAAGATCCTACAACATTTACAAACCTTGGAGTAAATACATCCTCCTGCCTATCTTCATTCCATGTGTGATCCTTGCTACCATGTACAACACCTGTAGTGTCAAGGCCAAAGCCATTTCCATTTCCATTACCCCCATTAGCAAAGCCACCGTGATTAAGACCTGCAGTATTTCCAGCGCCGGCAGTGTGACCATCCCCTCCAGCAGTAGGGATGACTAAAGTTGGCATAGAATTATCCGCATGAGGAGTTTCTTTATGAGGAGGATTAGAAGCAATCCCACCATGTAACACCTCATCACTATCAACCCGCGCAATCAGAGGTTGCACCAAAGTCTGAAGTTGAGCCTGACCACTAGCAACCCCTTGCATGACCTCCATCAGCTGTGCCATACGATCTCTCATCTCTTGCATTTCTACCTGCATCTGATCCATCAGCCTTTTCCGGTTTCCTCTAGTACCGTAGCGGTGAGTTATCTGATCTACAATCCTGAAACACTAGTGTTGCACCCCAAAATTTTCCTAACCTTTTTCTTACTTGGCTTTTGTTTCATTGCATTAGCATATCATTGATCTAGAATTTGCATAGCATAGCATTGTTCATTTAGCAGGGGATCAAGTGTGGTTTATATCACGAGGAGCCTATCTAGAGGTCTTATTCAAGCTTGAGAGGTCACCAAAGTCATCAGAAAGTGGGTTGTGTTCTTGAGAAGTTTGGATGCTAGTATGTGATTCATCTCCTAACTTGGGGGCCAATTGAAGACCATCAGTGGGTTGTGAAGCCTTAATCAGGGATAGGATATATGGATAGAGTTCATGGAGTGCCTTGAGGGTCATGGTGGAGCTCAGTCAGGTCATTATGCTAGGTGTGAAGAGCCACATTTGAGGGTGTTGCAATTAGGGTTTTTGCCTGGTCAACCTTGAGTCAACTGTGCAATTGAAGAGGATCAAGACTTAATTCTAAGTCTTTGTGATCATGGAAGGTTGTGTTGAGATACATGAGGTGTTACTCCAAGGTCAATCCAAGAATAATTCCAAGTGTGAGGAGTTGCTAAACTAGGGTTCTCAGGGTAAAATCCCCTATTTAGTGCCTAACTTCAAGACCACTTATCTCAAGATACAAGTTTCATCTCAACTTTTGACCAACATGGAACTTGTAGAGCATGTTCTTAGCTTTAATTTAAGTACTAGAAGTCCTTGATTGGATCTATAGAACTCAAGTTATGATCCAGACAAGTTACAGGTCATCAGATGAATATGAATTTTGTCTGCAAAAGTCAACCAACTTCCAAGAAACTTTTAACCTAGAAGGATGTTTGAATGGAAAAAACACCCTTTGATTAATAGATGAAACAATATTCAAACATAAACAAGACAAGCCCTAAAATAACAAACCATTATGCTCCGGGTAGAACATAGGGTCGTACAATAATTGAAAAACAAAGCATTACTGTTAATTGGTCACTGGGACAAATTCCTCAATGGACCAGTTGCATAGGTTCTGTCCTGGAATGTATAGCTTGATCCAGGCATCCATATCGCAGTCACTGTCTCCAGCTTCATCATCAGAAATGACATTAATTCTCTCAAATAAAACACCCCCGCTAGTAAACGTGATCGGCCCCTTGAACTTTGGCGTGCTTTGTGAAAACGATGGGTGGTACCCCATACCGAATTTCTCTTGCTTCTGAGGGATATCAATCACCTGCCCCCATCCTTGGGCTGCGTCAGCTTGCACCACAGCCTGCGCTTCTTTGAAAGAAGACATAGCCACGTCAGGCTCTTTCCTCATCACCGGAGATTTATCCTTCAACTGGACGGTTTCAAACGCTTGACACAGGATCTCATGAATTTC
This sequence comes from Lathyrus sativus, assembly GCA_963859935.3. NCBI lineage: Eukaryota > Viridiplantae > Streptophyta > Magnoliopsida > Fabales > Fabaceae > Lathyrus > Lathyrus sativus. The sequence goes on along the minus strand of OZ012738.1, from coordinate 94,161,263 downwards.
CCCGTCTACCTCTACATACTTGAAAGAAGACAGGTGATTGGCCATGATGTCCTCTTCTCTACACACTGTTACAACACTGCCACCAACCATGTGTAGGTCATTTGGCATTATAGGTCATTTTCACTATCTTGCACACTCCAAATAAAGTTTTGTCCAACACAAAACTTGCTCAAAATGGGATATTAAGGTCAACCATGTATCCATGAGGCATTGATTTGGCTTAGGGCAAGACTTGGTTTGAAGAAATTTGACAAAGGGGAAATTAAAAGGCATTTAAGTTGAAAAATTCAAATTTAATCATGAGAGGTCAAGAAAATGCATATGGGTACTCATTTTGACTAGAAAAATCATTTGGAGCACTTTGGCATCATTGGATTTTCATTTTTAGGCTTACATCATGGCATTTCAAATTGTTACTTCATGGGTAAGTAACACATTCAATCTTGGCCCTTGGATGGAATTAAGCTTTCAATCCTGTCCATACACTCTCAACAGGCCACAAGCAAGTCATGTGGAGCTTCTTAGAGCTAGGAGCAGAGCTAATTTATGTACACTATGATTGAGTTTTTGAAGAAAATGTGAGAACTGGATATCTCAGTTTGGGCTTTCTTTGGGCCTCCAAATCACTCAATCCAATTCTATTTACGTTCAGAAAGAGATTCAGATCAATTTTGGTGATCATTTGGTGCAAGAATCAGTTATGGCAGTTTGAGTTTTCAAGAGCAAAACTGAAAATCGTGTTTCCATTTCAAGAGCATTTCAGAGCAAATCTTGGATCCTATCATCTTCAGCATAGATCATTGAAGAAATCTGCACAAGATTAGAGCAAGAGTCACACCATAACTGCCTCAATTTCAAGCTACAACTCAGGTTGGTAACTTTCACGATTGCACTAGTTCTAGGTTGATCTAGTTGAAATTGAAATGAGGTTAAACATTAGGAAGATGACTAGATCGTTTTAGGATAGAAATTGTAGAGTTTGATGATGATTCAAGGTGATGCACCATTTCTGTTGGAGTTCCTATAGGCCTGATCCTTGAGAGATATTTAGATTTGGATAGTACATGATGATCCTTGAACAATGAGGAAGAGATCTGTGGCTTTATTTCGAGGTTTGGTGATGATCCATGATTTGGCATATTTTCTGTTCTTGATCGTATTTGAGAATCCAGTGAGAATTAGGAGAAACTAATGTTGGATTTGGATTCAGGAGGAAAAAACAAGAAGATTGGTACAAGTTTCATTCAGTTTGGTTGAGGTTTGAGATTTTTCACTGTTTGCCTCGCCGGAGAAGACGATCGGAGGTCTTCTCCGGCCACCGCTGGTAATTCCCCCCCAAACCAGAATTTAAATGGAGACGATGAGTGAGGACCGTTAGATTAGGTTTGAGACTTGACTTTGTAAGCTGATCCAGTGATCCACGTTTAATCCCAAAAAGACGCAGCTTCATTAATGCGCTGGCATCACCTGGAACGTTGGATGTGTTGACAAAGTCCCTCAATCCTGCGCCTCTGACTTTTTCTTGAGTTTTATTTTATTTTAATTCATTTGTGATTTTCTTTTATTAGTTTCATCATTTTAAATTCATAATAAATTGGTTATTGGCCAGAAAATGTGAAAAAAATATGTGTGTATTCCTTATGGAATTTCTGATTTTCTGATACTTTTAGATTTTATTTTCATGCAATTTTCAATTTAATGTGATTTTTTGCATTTTCTTTAATTCTTTTATTTTTGCATAATTGCACCATTTGCTTTCTGATTTTTGTATTAGAGCTTGGTATAGAATTTAGACCTAGTCTTTTGCTGGCTGATTAGAGACACATTAAGGAGCTTGTGTGATTTTTAGGGTGATTTTTAGATAATTTTAAGTTCTGTTTGGGAGTAGGTTTTTAGAGGTTTCCCATCTTGAACCTTCATTTGATATCTCTTGGTTTAGGATTTCTTTAGTGACTTTAGAGGTTGAATTAGGCTCTGATCCTTTACCCTAGGTTCCCAACACCTTTAGGGTCCCTTAGAAAAATCCATAGATTTTTAGAAGTTGTTTTAGTATTTTAATTAGATTTAATGCTTAGGTTGCTTTTAGGGTACTTCTAGCATGGTGTTTCTCCTAGTTGAATCTCAGTAATGGCCATTAGATGATTCTAGGTCTCATATCCTTTCTTGATAGAATAGTGATTAGATAGATGCTTCTTTAGAGCTTTGAACCTTTAGTGTAGGTGATCCTTAGGAGGTAATCTTTGAGCTTCTTTAGAAGTGCAAGTAGGTAGATGATTCTTCCTATAGAGTTAGTTTCCCTCACAATTTTCCTTGCTTAATTGGAATCCTCCTTGTGAGCATGTTTCCTCCTGTGGAGGAATTCATTGCATTATCATAAAGGAGTTGAGTCTATGAAAGCTTTCTAAGGAAATGGAGTTGGTTGAGTGCCTATGGTAAGTTCCTGTGGACCTTACCTTGCTTCTCATCTCCATTCTCCTAATATTCTCTTATCCATTTCCTTTTAGGAACCTTCTTGGGGTAGCACAGTCCCTCCCGTGGGGGGAATTTTTGCACATCTCTTGAAGGAGCCAAACCTCTAGGGTTCTCCCAACTCTCTTTTAGTTGGTTGAGTGCCTGGGATAAGTTCCTGTGGACCTTACCTTGGCCTCCCAACTTTCAATTCCTTTCCTTAGGATAGAAGCCTTGTTTGAGTACTTGTGGAATGGATTCCTCATCTGTCATCAATCCTTGCCTTCATTCATGATTGAGTGGTGTGTTGCATTAGGATAGTTCATGTTTAGGATAGTCTAAGTGTAGGTGCATGACTGCATTAAGACGTCGAGTGGGTCTCCCTCTGCTTGTTTGCCTTAAGGGTTGAGGTGGTCCTCCCCTTGCTTGTGTGTTGTTTTTATTTTTCTAATTGACGTATTTGAATATAGAGGTTGAGTCTGTCTCCCTCTGCTTGTCTGTTTTGACTGTTTTCTTTTTGCTTGATTTCTAAGAAGTTGAGTTTGTCTCCTTCTGCTTGTATTGTTGCATTGCTTGCATTTTACTTACAGTTATTTCTTTACAGTTATTGCTTTGTCTGTTTCTATATACCATTGCCATGTTCCCTTAGGAACTCTGACTTCGCTTATTCAAGAGAAGTTATGACAGACATTAGGGTTCTAACTATGCATGATAACATTAGGTAGCTCCCTCCTAACCTCAATCATAGGACCAAATTTGCATGACAACTTTAGGATTGGATTAGTTCCCCTTTAGTGCATCCTTTCTCTTCATATCTCAAAACAACAGTAAAAAATGTAATAAAGGCAAGTTAGTACAAGCGCGTTACGAGCCTTAAGCTACTTGGGAAATGATAATTGAGCGGTCTCCTATCAATCATCTAGGGTGTTTAGTATATGTCCTTTGGACGATATGCAACTCATTTGCTCCTAAGTCATTGTCTCTAGTGCTGTACAAACTACAGACAACCATAACAAACACTTCTTCCGTAAAAGACAGAAAACAAACTTCAAACCTTTTGCCCCGTAGGCCCATAACTCAAGAAAAACTTTTCTAAAGAGTGTCGTTAACTCCCAGTTCTATCGCAAATGGTAATGCCTAAGTCTCCCAAGGTCGAGCTGCATACACCAAACTGCTGGAACTGTTTGTTAACCATACTCGGAAAAACAGAGGAATTTGAACCCCCTCCCGTAATCCGTAGTAGCCCGAACTACGTTTGCTCTGATCTTTCATGCCGTGTGAAAGTACGTAGGCACGAGATGCGATATCTCGACGAGCAACCTTCCCCCGTAACCCGTAGTTAGGCGAACTACGTTGACTCTGATTTCTCGTTCCAGACGGGAATATGTAGGCATAAAACTGTTGTGTTCTGCCGAGTCATTTTCTTTTCTTTTCAGACCAGACTTTTAGCGTAGATAGATAAATAAACCCATCCGATAAACACAACAAGCATGGATCCCATCGAGTACGATGGACGTGAGGGGTGCTAATACCTTTCCCTTACTTAACCGACTCCCGAACCCAGACATGGTTGCGATGACCTTGTCTTATACCTTTTCGTCAGGTTTTTCTAATTGTTTCCTTTCCTGTTCTGTGGGATAAATAACGAAAGGTGGCGACTCTCCTATTTTGCCGACACCTTATTTTCGCGGTAGCGACAACTAGTAGCACAAGAAACAAGATAAGGTTAACAGTTCCAATGCACCTGCAAATGCGAGAAACATGCTAAAATGCAAACATGTATATATGAAAACAGGGAAATTTCCCCCATGATTCTAGTTCCGGGATAACAACCAAGACGATGGAGAGCCCCACAGGCAAGCATAGAATAAAAACTCCTCATATATACAAACATAAGCCCACAGGTAAAGTATAAACAACAAATGAGTACAGATAGAAAAGGACCTCAACCAACAGGTCTGGTGATGGTCCATACAAAAGTCTACGCTATAGAATACAAAGAAACAAATCAAATTGGATGGCGAGACTGGAAATCCTTCAACAACGCCTGTGTATCCGGATGGTCTGGCCTATCGAGAAAACCATGTATGAGCAACTCCTGCTGACTGATAGTGGACTGAAGATCCTCGACCGAGTCCTCCTTCCCAACAACCTCCTCAAGTCTATGCCTCTTAGCATTAGCTTCCTCTTTATGCTCCTCCAAGGTTGCAAGCGCTTCATGTAGTTTGCAGTCACTATGTCTTCTGAGTGCAGCTTCCTTTGAGATCTCCTCATCTTTAGCTTTGAGCTGGGCCTTCTGTTTGATGATATGCGCCTTCAACTTGTCTTCACGCTGCTTGCTGGTGGACATGGCAGCGTTCCATTGAGCCTCAAACTTGGAAATCCGCAAATAGGCCTTGTTCAACTCTTCCTTCTTCGTGGCAAGAACACGGTAAGAAGCATTCAAATCTTGGCCTGTGCGCTCTCTGTCCTTAGTCTCCTGAGTCAAGTCTGTTCCCAACTTGTTCACCAATTTAGTTTTCTTTTTCAAAGAATACCTTACTTCGTTCCTTTCACTTCTGAGTTGAGCAATCCCATTCTCCAACTCTTCGTTTGTCTTCTGTAACTCTTCTTTTTCACGACATACCTGATTATACCTTTGGATGTCCATTGTAGTAGGCTCCTCAATCACGGGAGGACAAACAGGCTCCACTGGAGGATATGGCATCAAGAACTTCATGGCCCTCTCATGAATCCAAGCCACATAGGGGTCATAGGCCTGACTGTTACTCTTCCCTAGTAATGCTTTTCCTCTCCTATGGATACTTTTCCAAGCGCGCTCAAGTCTGATCAAATCATCACCCTTTAGCAAACCCGTGAGATACAGAGATTCCTGTATCTCTTCCTCTTTTGGAACGTCCCTGAGAGAAGGGTTATAGTTGACGCACCCTTTCCTTCCGACCAGGGGTACGTTCCTTTCCTCTCAACTAGCTTCCCCTTTAACTCTGTAGTGTCCAACTGTAATATAGTAGCGAGCAAAGCCATATCAGGCTCTGCTTCTGTGTGGACAAAAGGCATCTGATCACGGATAGACACTCCCAACATATCAGAATACTCTTCCAAAGTAGGAGCCAAAACAAAATCCGAAAAGACAAAGCATCTCAACTAGGCGTCGTAGAACTGCAAGAGAGTGTAGATACCACTGATCTCAAAGGGTGAGGGTTTGCAGACACATCTTGGCAATCTCCCATAATCTTGTCTAAACTGTTCCATCACATTCGCTTCAGCCATAACAATCAGACTCCTCAAAGAACTGACATCTGGGGTAGGAAACTTGTAAGCAACTGTCCTTTTCAAGGGCTCCATGTCAAGAACGAAGAACAAAACCACTAGAATCAGGAGGGAAATATACACCTGCATCATAAATACATGTTAATGAAGAGATGCAAATGAAAATGCAAATGCAAATGCAATAGAGGATCAAGCTTGTTGTGCTGTAGCTTGAGAAGAACCAGTGCTTCGCTTTAGTACCGACAAATCACTGACAAAAGGACCCCTTTGTACCATGAACACAGGTTCACACTGTCAAGAACTTGGTAGTCTGGAGGTCAAAGTTTCCTGCATAAGCCACCCACTCACAGGTATGGACCTATCCACTGACAAGGTTCGGCATCCTATGCGTTCATCAGCATCACAGACTTTCAAGAAATGATGATACGTTCACCATTTCTAGTTTGGCATCATCATCCCTTGAAGAGGCCTCACTTAGCTGAATCCCAAATGATCGGTCCCAAGAGTCGACAACCATCAAATCCAAATTCCAGTCGGATCCTAAGATCGGAAAGGAAATCGTCAAAGAGAATCTCGTCTGAGCGTGAATTTCGTAAGGAACTGTGTCTGCTAAGCAAACAGGTCCACCCACTAATCTCCACTACTAACACTAAGTTTGTACTCAAGCCCAGGTTAGGCTTATCACTCAATGGAACTCCCCTCCCCACAGCACAACAAGTATGATACAATGCGGAAAGTAAAATGCAGAAGTAAACAAAGATAAAACACATATATACACACACCCAAAAGAAAACACACAAGCGCTAGGATTGACTCGCATAGGGGATATTCTTGTCCCCAGCAGAGTCGCCAGCTGCCGCTACTGCGAAAAAAGAGGCTGGGAATGACTAACAGAGTCGCCACCTATCGTTATTTATCCCAAGGAAGGGAAAGGAAACGATCGGAAAAAACCTGACGAAAACGGGAAAAGACGAGGTCATCGCAACCAAGTCCTAGGTTCGGGAGTCGGTTACGCAAGGGGAAGGTATGAGCACCCCTCACGTCTGTAGTACTCGACGGGATTCACGCATGTGTTGTCTCTCTAAAAAAGGGTGTGTAAACTATCTACGCTATAGGCTTATGGACAAAAGAAAAAGAAAAGGACTGACTCGGCAGAGCATCGCCGCTCTGTGCCTACGTACTCCCTCGTGCAATGGGAAAGTCAGAGTCAACGTAGTTTGCCTAACTACGGATAAAGAAGGGGGAAGGTTGCTCGCTATGATGTCGTGTCTTATGCCTACGTACTTTCATCTGGTATGAAAGATCAGAGCAAACGTAGTTCAGGCTAACAAGAACACAGGCTGTTCAAAAGTTTTACCCGAGTAGGGTTAACAAACAGTTCTAGCAGTTGGTGTATGCAGCTCGACCATTGGAGACTTAGGCATTACCATTTGCGATAAGACTGAAAGTTGACAACACTCTTGTTTATGAATAAGTTTTCCTGATTAAGACCCCAAGGGGTGAAAAAGGTTTGAACTGTTTTTGTGTTTTTTAAGAAGAAGTGTTTTAACTTAGAGTGTTCATAATGTATGTTGTAACAAAGTCTAAAACCTAGGATCGAATGTGTCGCATATCGTCCTAAGGACGTATACTAAACATTCTAGGCAATTGAGAGGTAACCACTCAATCACCATTTCCCAAGTATAAGGCTCATGGCACAACATTCATTATATTTATTAAGTGAATTGAAGTTGTTTGAACATGAGAAGAGAAAGGGACAAACTAGAGGGGGACTAGACCAAACCCTAAAAGTTGTCATGCAAAGTGCACCTAAAGTTGGGATTACAAAAGGGAAACCTCTACCTAATGTTATCGTGCATGGTTATAACCCTAATGTCTATCATAACCTCTCTTGAACAAAAGAGGTTAGAAATCCTAAGGGAAGGAAGACAAAAGAAGAAGAAGAAACAATAAAAAAGACAATGCAAATGAAGGATGCAAACACAAATGCATAAGGAAGAACACATAGAATGAAAGTGGGAGGAAATCATGTGTGGGGCAGTAGCCACCACAAGCTCATCTCAACTAAACATGAATATGAAGATGAAAAGAGAAAAGGGAGAGAGATGCATAAAAAACAAGTAGCAAAAACAATGAGAAGAAGTCCTCATGGATTCATTACTTTAGGTAAACTTCAAGTTCCTCCTAAGGAGGGACCAAGCAACCTTAAATAACATTCCAAAGTCATAGGACAAAATGGAAGATGAGGAGAGAGTGCACAAATGCAAAAGCAAACATAACACAAGAGAAAGCAAGCATATGCACAAAGGAAAGACAAGAAAGCTCCACATAGAAACCACCATCAAAAGATTCAAAAGATGAACACAAATGAGCAAGTAAAAAGAAGTGTCATGACCTAAAATTGAACCAAAATCATCCTTAACATGTTAGCAACATGAATTACAAGGCATTGCAAGCTCAAAGGATCCAAAAGTGTCATATCCAAGTCAAACTAGGTCAAGATGTGTGTAGGAACCTCCCTTGGAGATGACTTGACTTGCAAGTCAACTCAAAATTAGGAAAAAGGTTCAAAAAATCCCAAATAAAATGCACAAGACAGCCATACAAGTTGGCAAATAGAAGCCAAATGCACAAGGCCAATATCCCCTCAAAGCACCATCAAAAGAAAATTGAATTCAAGATGTACCACGTTGAAATGGGAAAATCGAGGGTCAAAAGGCAAGCGTCAAAAGTCAACCCTAAAATCAACCAACCAGGGGCAAAATGGTCCTAAAAAATTGTTCAACGCATCAAGAGTATGAGGAATAATTTTCATTCATTGGACCAAAGGAGAAACAATTAAAAGAAAACAAAATGTCACAATTTAATTCAAATAAACCTCTCCAACTAAATAATTCCTTTTTAAATGAAAAATAAAATAAAAAAATAAAATAAAAATATCATAAAATAAAAAACAAGTCAAAATGAAAAAAACATATTTTTGGTGAATTTTTATTAGTTGGAGAATATTTTAAATGAATTAAATTGAACAAGAACAAATTAGAAAAAAGAAATGAAGATAAAATAATTAACTAAATGTGTGGTGCAGAAAGTAAACAAATGCAGTCAGAAAGTTGGATTGGGCCAAGAGGGGGGTCTAAATAGCACATGAGGCCCAGGCGCTTGCAAAAATTCAGAAAAACAAACAGGTTGTGTGTGTGCTGGCCAACAAGTGTGCACAATGGTCCAACAACCTGAAGCGTATGATCAAAATTAGTATGATCACGTGGTCCACATCGTGCCAGCAAATTAATGAATTTTCAAAAGTAATTGGGTGTTACACGGTCAAAGCAAGTTCACGTGTTTCTTAATCCAAAGGACACAAACGCAGGTCAACAAAATCAAACGGCCACAGGTTGTCTTCAACCTATGAAAAGTCAACAAAACCATGAGAATAACCAGTCCGCCGGAGCAAACACTCCGGTCGTCTTCTTCATATTTCCGGCCGCCACAAACAGTGAATGAAACAACACAACATGCTATACTCCACCAAATCCAATGAAGTTTATATGGAAACTCATGTACGGATCAAGGGGAATCCAAATCTATCATTGGTTTGGTCTAAAACCTCAAGATAAAAGCAAATCACAAACAACAAGCTCACGACTCAAAAATTCAAAGCTCACGAAACTTAACCAAATCTGCCCAGAAATGTTCTACAACTCACAAGGAGTTCAAAACCACATCTCATTTGCTTTGAAAGCTCAAGAATAAGTCAAAATTCCAACAACAAGAAAAATGCATCACACTGAAAACACACCAAATGCTAGTTCATTTTATCCATTATCAATCTACATTGTTTCTATGTCTCAAGAATGCAAAAATGGTGCAGAATCAAGGCTTAAAATGTGAGATATAGTGATTTCGAATTTACCTAGTGGAGCACTTCCACTGGGTCTTGTCTTGAGCTGAAACTCTGAACAAACCAACCAGAATCCTTCCAAATGCCTTGAGGAAGCTTTTAATCAACTCAATTTGGCTTGAAATTGGGTGTGGATCCAAAAACGATTTTCAATTTTTGCTCTCCCTTTCAACTTTCTATTTCAGCAAAACCTCCACAAAAAACCAGCTCTCTAGGTCTATAAAGTTTCCTTGTGTTATATATGTTGGGTTTGGATGAAAATGGAGCTCCAATTCAAGTCCTACATTCCAATTCACAAATTCATTTTTTTCCACTTTTTTAAGTTGCTATGCGCATGTTTTTCCACTGCACCAGCTTGGATTTTGATTCAAATCAACTGCAAATCACTTGAGCTGATCAAAAGGCTAAGATTTAAGGCTTGCTTTTGATCCTATGGTTGATTTCCAATTTGTTACTTCAAGAGGAAGAAACCATGAAAATAGCCAATTTAGAGACCCCAAATTTCTAATGTGAAAATGGAAATATCTTTGAATCATTATTTGCAATTAGAAAATGCACAAATTTGCCTTGAAAAAGTTCAAAATCCTTAAAATCTCAATTTCTCATTTCAAGCCTTTATGAAAAATTCAAACCCCAAATCTTCAATCCAAGCTCCCACCATGACAAAAGATGATTTGGTAATGCAAATGACCCTATTTGGAGCAAGTTTCATGTTGAAAATATTTCCATTTTAAGTGTGCAAGTTGGTGAAATGGACCTATAACTTTATGACCTGTAATCTTGCTTTCCCAAAATACCCGTGACTTGTAACTCTCATAACTTGAGTTCTACAAATCAGATGAAAGACTTCTAGTACATTTTGAAAAGCTAATATCATGCCCTACAACTTTCATGTTGGCCAAAAGTTGAGGAGAAACATCCTTCTAGGTCAAAAATGGCTTGGAAGTTGGTTGACTTTTGTTGACCAAAATCACATTCATCTGATGACCTGTAACTTGTCTAGATCATAACTTGAGTTCTACAAATCCAATCAAGGACTTCTAGTACTAAAAAGAAAGCTAAGAACATGATCTACAAGTTCCATGTTGGCAAAAAGTTGAGATGATACTTGTATCTTGAGGTAGGTGGTCTTGAAGTCAGGCACTAAATAGGGGATTTTACCCTGAGAACCCTAATTTAGTAACTTCTCACACTCCTTTTCCTTGATGAATTGATCTTGAAATGATATATTAGATACCTCAACACAACATCCCATGACCATAGAGATTTGGAATTTAGTTTCAACCTCCTTCAATTTCACAATTGACTGAGGATTTACCAGATGAAAACCCTAATTGCAACACTTTCAACTGTGGCTCTTCACACTTAGTATAAACACTTGGATAAGCTCCACAATGAACCTCAAGGCACTCAATGAGCTCTCTCAACATCTCATACCCATAATCATGCATTCACAATCTCCTGATGCTCTTCAGTTGGCCTCCAAGTTAGGAGCTGACCACACACATCCATCTATCCTTTCACGAGACAATGACCACTTCAAGATGTTCTGATGACCATTCAAGCTTGAGTAACAACCCTTGCTTAGGCTCAACCCTCTGAGAAGACCTCTCTTGCTATGCACAAACTCTTGATCCCCTGTAAAATGGAATATGCTATGCAATGCAAATGCTAAAACAAAATGAAATGGAATGAAACATAAACCAAGTTAAGAAAAGGTTGAGCAAATTTTGTGGTGCAACAGTAGGGACTAAGTTCCTCTATTATAACTACCCCATTGTTGCATGTCTTTTATCGAGCAGGTGTTGTATGTTAATTTCATGATGATGTGACATACCTTTTTGTTATACCATGTTTTATTTATACTCTGATGAAATTTTAATAAGTGATAAATGATTTATTTGTTCATTTGGGGGTATAGAAAGGGGGTGTTACAACTTGGGCATCTTTAAAAGAAGACATGGCCATCTCCGACGCTTTGCTCACAATGGGATATTTGTCTTTAATCTTGACTGTTTCAAAAGCCTGACAAAGGGTTTCATGTATTTCTCCGTCCACCTCGACGTACTTGAAGGATGATAAGTGACTGATCATTATATCCTCTTCTCCGCACACTGTAACAACACTACCGCCAACCATATACTTTAGCTTTTGATGCAGCGTGGAGTCACAACTCCTGCTGAATGGATCCATGGACGACCTAATAAACAACTGTAGGCTGGATGAATGTCCATAATGTAGAACACTGCATCAAACACTTCCGGTCCCACCTGAATGGGCAATGTCACTTCTCCGAACACAGACCTTTGGGTACCATCAAAAGCGCGCACCACCAAATCACTCAGTGTGCAAATCAATCCCTGCGTGTCCAACTTCATTATGGCTTTCTTTAGAAGTACGTTCAAGGATGATCCCGTATCCACAAGTACCTGAGACATAACAGCCCCTCGGCATTCTAATGATATGTGCAACGCAAAATTATGGTTTCTTCCCCTTGGCGTCAAATCCAAGTCTGTAAACCCCAAGCCGTTCCCTGCATTTACGTGTGCAACAACCCCTTCGAGTTAATTAACCAAAATTTCTTGTGGCACGTAAGCAGTATTCAGTATTCTCAACAGTGCATTCCTATGTGCTTCAAAACATAATAACAAAGACATGATAGATATCTTAGAAGGAGTTTGCTGCAAATGGTCGACTATCTTGTAGTCACTCTTTCGTATCAGCCTCATAAACTCTTCTGCATCCTTTAACAAATATTCCTTCTCTCCAGACTGAGAAGTTTCCTCTACCACTGGTCTCTTCCCCTTGTCAATCTTATCAATAACCACTTCAGGTGATGAAAAGACTCGGCCACTATGGGTAATTCGTCCTGCTCCCACAAGATTATCTACTGAATCCGCAGGGGGACCATTCAAATCTAGTTTCTGTCCGTTGCAATACACTTCAGCTCCGTAATTCCACGGAGTAGCTTTGGTTCTTTCAAACGGTACAGGACCTACTTTATTTATGGTTATCGTTGGTGGTTTTTGCGCATAAATGGCAACGGTCTTGTACGGAATGGAAATTGTTGCAATCTCATCCCTTTCCTCAGCCACCAACTCTTCAGGCTTTCTTTCAACAGACCGGTCAAACTGCAAGACTCCCCTATCCATCATATCTTGAATACATCCTTTCAACTGCCTACATCCCTCAGGATTAACCAGACACTCAGCATAATCTTCAGCACAACCTGGGAAAACACCCCCTCTCAACAATTTGGCTTTCACAAAGCTCAGTGGTGTCTTCAGCTTATTAACACGTGTTACCAAATCCAAAACATCCTCCTCGATAATTGCATTAACCCCAGCTTGCCCATGATTCGGCATAGGGTTCTGTACGACATTAGTGTCGCTACTGCGAAAATCGGCGCCGGCTGAATAGAAGAGTCGCCACCGTGCGTTATTTATCCCACGGGAGGGAAAGGAAACACTCAGAGTAAACCTCGCACAACATGGGAAAGGTATGGTCGTCGCAACCAAAATCTGGATTCGGGAGTCGGTTACGCAAGGGGAAGGTATTAGCACCCCTTACGTCCATCGTACTCGACGGGATCCACGCTTGTTTTCGGGTATGGATTGTTATTCTATCTACTCTACAGGTCAGGGGTTAAAAGAGAAAATAAAATGAAAATAAAAATGACTCGGCAAAGTATCGCACTTTATGCCTACGTATTCCCGCCTGGAACGAGAAATCAGAGTCAACGTAGTTCGCCTACCTACAGGAAAGGAGGGGAAGATTGCTCGCTAGGATATCGCATCCTATGCCTACGTACTTCCACACAGCATGGAAGATCAGAGCAAACGTAGTTCGGGCCACGTACGACACAAGTCTGTTTTGATTGTTTTTATTCCTTCTGAAAAAGGGTTTTTCTGATTAACAGTCCAAGCGGACAAAAATGACGTCTTGATGAGTTTACATTCTTTTACGGAAGAAGTGTCTTTTATTGTGTTTGAAATATTTATTGTGTTTTCTGTTTGTTTTGAGAAAGAAGAGATGCCACTCTAAAAACCTAGGGTTAAAAAGGGAATCAAAACTAACCTAATGTTATCATGCATGGGTTAAGACCTAGTGTCTATCATGCTCCTCTCTTGCACAGAGAGAAACAGAGATCCTAAGGGAATAGACAGCAACAGAAGCAATATCAGATATATACAGTAAAGCGGTAAAATGCATGGATGCAACAGTACAAGCGAGGCAAGGGAGTCCCACTCAACCTCGAACCTAGAAAACAATAGGCAAAAGTGAACAGGATTCACCTTCAACCCAACAGGGTAAACAGCAAACAATACAGTCCAGGAAAACCAATCAATACATCAGAAATAAAATACAGCAAAAATAAACAGCTACAGCAGCTCTGCATCAACATCTGGCTTCAAGTAATCTCCAATCATTCACAGGCTTCAACAGGCATTAATCTCCATCTTCATAGCCTTCAGGCAAGGGCTTTGATCATCTGTCTTATATCTGCAATGGCTTTTCTTCAAGTCTCAAGCTCCAGGATGAGCATCAGTCAACAAGAGGAGATGAATGTTAAACAGTAAATTGCCTACCAAAGGTGGCTCATTAATTGCTAACATTATGCAGACAGGTTTCTCTCAAAAGTTCTATCTTTCAAATATGTTCACTAATCCTTCCAAAGGAAGGAGGTGGATATTTGAAAAAGACTTTGAATCATAGAGAAAGGATAGAGGCAAACAAAGCCATCTATGTTTGAGAAGCAAGTTTTCTAATCTAGAGCTCTGCCTAGCTCCTAAACCCTAGTCTCCTCAGCAGCTGCTAGCAAGAACCTCCTCTCCAACTCTGGCAGTTGACCTTCAATCTATGGATCTCCAATGGTCTTCATCTCCTCCAGTCTTCATCTCTCCCAAGTCCCCAGACAATCCCAATACACAATCAATCAAGCAATAATCCCCAGAGGGAACACCACACCAGTTAATCAGATATACAGTACATTAATAGCAGTAGGGGAATCCTGACTTTTTCTAAGGGATCTAATAACTACCCTTAACCCCTATAGTCCCATAACTAAACTAGTCAAACCCTAAGTCCTGAGGGAAAAGAATCAAATCTCCTAAGTCATCACCCAAAACCCTAGTTTTATTCATGTCATTCACACCTAAGCTAAACACCTAAAATTAATTTCTAAAAATGGGAATTAAATTGTATCTACAAGTTTAATGTCTAAACTAAACAACCTAAAAAGAATGGACAAAAAATATTAAAGCATCTAATAGAACAAAAATTAACAAAATCATGCATGAAATGAAACTATTTAAAATGCTATTTATTTAGAAAATATGGGAAAAATATCAAATAAAAAATAAAATGCAATTTTTATTTTTTATAATTTCCTAGACATCCTAAAGAAAAATATGCAAAAAGAATGAATTAAAAATAATGATTTTTCTATTTGTTATGAATTTTTTAAAATGAATGAAAAAATGAAAAGAAAATAATAAAGAAAATAGAAAGAAATAGCCAGGGGGTGAGAATAGCAAGATATCCAAGTTCAGCGCGTTGGGCTTATTAAATTGGGGGGTGCGAATAGCTGTCTGAGCCCAATCCCCCCCAATTAATGAAACGCTGCGTTTCAATTTGAAACTTCCCTCCGTTTCTGAAATTAAATGGGAGCCACACGATGAGATGATTAAGTCAAATATTCTGGACGATCCAACGGCACACAGTCATCGTCCCCAATTGAGCTAGGGTTTGCAGAAAAACTCAGATTCCATGCACAACCTTCAAGCTCCTCATTCTCCCTCCACACGCCATGAAAACGCACGATACAAAAAGCAAAATTCATCCACTTCTTTCCCTCTACACATTCATGCCAATAGCTCATCCTAAAACTCAACCAATAAGGCAATTCGATAGGTGCAACAGGTCTGATCCATCATTTTCCAACTGATATTGATCCTCTCAATTCTCTCTGGAACTCATCCTAAACTAACCTACAACTCACCCTGATCATTTTAAGCACCTAATCCAAGATTGTCTCTCATAATTCTTGACATTCTAAGCTTCACCAGAATTGGTGCACCATGATCAATGTCCATGAAACTTGCTCAAACTTATCAAAATCAATCATCTCACTTCTCCTAACCAATCTATCCTAATAATTCCCTATAATTCTCATTAAATCATGTAATTCGAATGAAGTTACCAACCTGTTATGATGATGAAAACAGTTATGGAATACACTTGATCCAATGCTTGAAAGGATGGGAAACTGATCAGTGATCTTGGAGATGAGTTCTGTATGCAATCAAAGATGCTCCAAAGCTTTGAATCTCCTAGTTCCAAGGTTCTTGCACTTTGAATGATGATGATGAATAGCACGATTCCTTGCTCAATTTGCCAAATAAATGTGTGGATTCTGATCTTTGTGTGATGATGATGAAGATTGAATCAAGAATGTTGAAGTTTGGTGAGAAATTGATGGAGTTTGAGAAGCTTATGCAAGAATGGAAAATGAGTGAAAATGGAGGTTTTGAACAAAGTGGTAGCACCAACCCTTGCATGAATCAGCTTGCATGAATATATAGGTTGCATTAGAACCTCCTAGAAACTTGGAGAAGTTTCCCTTACACTTTTCCCTTTCAATTTGGATTATGTTACTTTCAATTCAAGCAACCATGGATAACTCACAAATTATGACCTAAGCTCAAAATTCCACTTTAGCCAATGTCTTTAAAATGCCCTTTCCATTCAAAATGACCTATAATTTTGCATCATTTGGCCAAGATATGAAAAATATCATTTTTTAAGCCATTTTCCTTCATTAAAATCAACAATTTTGAAACCTTGTGCTATGAGATTTTCCAATCTCTCATGGTCACTTTTCTAGACTCAAAATGTCATTTGGAGTAAGTTTGATGTTGTGAGTTTTTCCATTTGAGGCCTCCTTGTATGAGTTTTGGACATAGGTTAAAATGACCTGTAATTCACAAATGACCAAAATACCCTTTGCTTGCCAAGGCCATAAGTTGAGTTCCACACATCATATGAAGGCATACTATACCATTCTAGAAAGCTAAGACAATGAGGAACAATTCTTATGTTGACCAGAAATTCATTTGAAATCTCCTTGAGGGGTAAAACTAGCTTGGAAGTCAAGTCACTTTCACAGACAAAATTTCAGATACCTCAGATGACCTGTAACTTGCAAGGACCATAACTTGAGTTCTATAAATCTCCTTGATGTCTTCCACCACTAAAATTAAAGGTCTTGGGATCCTATACAATCTTCATGTTGACCAAGAATCCATTTGAAACTTGCATTTTGACTTATCTTGCTTGGAAATTTGACCTAAATTAGGGGATTTTACATAGAAACCCTAATTTAGAAACTCCTCTTCTCCTTGATTTCTCTTGAATTCTTCTTAGCATGACAACATATCCTCATTCTTCATGTCAAATGATGAACCCCACATCTCTCCAATAGCCTTTAATGCCTTTGAATCAATCAATTGGCCTAGGGTTGACCTAGGGTTGACCCAGATGAAACCCTAGTTGACTGTCTTCAACTGTAGCTCTTATGATCACATCAACAACTTGTTTTCTTCTCCAAATGACTTTTTAAGTCCTCCAAGATATCTAGATACTCTCCATGCCTTCAATTCACAGCTCACCATTTCTTTGTTGACCCTCAGATACCCTCAGATAGGAGATAAACTCAAGGCTTGATCTGCTGAACTCTTTGCTCTCAAATTCTTTTCTGATGACTTGAATGAGATGGAATAATAACCTCTTGATAGGCCTCTAGAGATGAGAATAATGCTTGATCCCCTGTTGAATGCCTTGCTATGCTTATGCTATGCAGATGGTTAGTCTATGTACATGACTCTATATGCAATGCTAATGACATTGAAACATAAACCAAGTGAATAAGGTTGGGCAAATTTTAGGGTGCAACAGCTGCCCCTATTCAAGCGGCTTGGACCCGATTGGGTGAAGAGCCCGGAGCCTTCAGACATTCGCGGTACGAGACGGTTGAATATTAGTCAAACCAGAAATTTGCCAACCGTAGAAATAAACTGCGCTCCTGCCTGGAGAACGACATTCATCAGCTGAATCTGACTGTTTGCAACCGCTCACTGATCCCGTAACGACCATGCTGGTAATTATCTTTATCGTCCTGGAAACGACTTTGTCATAACGGATTACTTGCTTGTCCACGTTAGGACTTTGTCTGTCATCAATACGAAGAAATCTCAACTAAAACCTGTCCACGTTAGGACTCCACTTGCTGTTAAACCAGAAAAATCCCGGCAATTCCGCTGGGGGGTATTCCAATAAATCGTCCACGTTAGGAATGGACTCTCCCACGTTAAGAGTAACACCTGTCCCCGTTAGGAATAACATCGTCCGTATTAGGAGCAACACCTGTCCACGCTAGGAACCATCTTTTCTGCATCTGTCCACGTCAGGACTAAACCTTTCATCTTTCCACGTCAGGAAGCACTCTTCTTTCCACATAAGGAGAACTATATCAAACTATCCACGTTAGGACCCCCAATACCACTCGACATGTCCGCGTCAGGACTCCAATCTTTCCGCGTAAGGAATACAACTTTGGTTCTGAACCTGTCCACGTTAGGACTCACCTTTCCCCATACAGGGTACATCATTCTTCCACGCCAGGGATCAACTTTTCTCGAATTCGTCCACGTAGGGACCCCAATCTCTCCATGTAAGGAAACCAACTCTTCCCGATCTATCCGCGTCATGACTACCTTCTTCCACGTAAGGAAGGCCATCTTAATCTGTCCACGTAAGGACTCCGCTCTTTCCACGTAAGGACTCTTCTTCGTATGAGTCCGTGTAAGGACTCAATCTTTTCCACGTAAGGGACACAATCTCCTTTCCCTGTAAGAAACCAATTTTTTTGATTTGTCCATGTAAGGACTTGAAGTTTCTCTTTCTCTTCCCCGTCAGGAATCAATCTTGATATGTCCGCGTGAAGACTCAATCTTTCTACGTAAGGAAACCCATTCTTTTCCACGTAAGGAATCTCATCTTTTTTCCTCGTAAGGAATAAATTCGTCTTTCCACGTAAGGAATACATCTTTCGTCTTGATTTGTCCGCGTCAGGACTCAGGCATCTTCGACCCACTGGGGAAATAAAACTTGTCCACGTCAGGACTCACGTCCTCGTCCGACCTGTCCACGTCAGGACCCACGCTTCATCAACACGAAGAAAGATAACTGCTGAGAGTAAATGGTCCACGTCAGGACACCAACACAAAGAGTAATCAATTTTTTTTGTCAACGTCATGACTCCACATTCCACCAATTCCGAGAGCCCGAATCTGTCCACTTTAGGACTACCACATCAACCCGATGAATAAATCCGTCCACGTTAGGACACCCACTTCTGAAGAAATCCCGTCACTATAGGGATAAATTGTCCACGTCAGGACTTAGTTCTACATTGATCCCAACCCACAAACTTCTTTAGCACTGACATGACAGCGACTTTGAAGCGGACTCTACTGGGGATATCTGGAAACCAAACTGCCGGATGCCTGTTCTGATGCCCGGAGGCCCCTTCTGAAATTCTGATTCATGAAACCCCTTGATGACAAATAACTCTGCCTGGGAATAAAGAGAAACTTATCCTGATAACTCTGTAGGGGAATACTGCCGAAACTGACATTATCATTGAATATCTCATGCCGAGATCTTGAGTGTTTGGTAGTTCATTTGAGCAAGAGCTATCTCCACCTGTTGGGATACAGGAACTGCTTCAGCAAAATAAATGCGGCAGATAATGCCAACTTCGCTGGGGATAGCCAGATGCTGCAGAATTATTCCAGCAAAATAAATGCTGGAAGGGTGAAGTCGACCCTGCTGGGAAATTAGGAACTTAAACCAAACGCCTTGTTGAAGTAGCACCCTGTTGGGGGATATAACTCTGCTGGGGGATAGCAGACGTGCACAGTACGATCGGACTTTCTGCTGGAGCGTGAACTGATATTACACGGCGTCCCGGACAAAATAAATGACAGGACCCTTCACCAACTCTGCTGGGGAGAGTCTTAATCTTCGAGTTCCACTGGGAGGAAAGAACACTTGCTGAAAAGAGAATTCCGCTAGGGATGGGATGATTCTCTTGGGAAAATCAACCGACTCCCCTGGGAGAGAGTAAATGACTCTGCGGGGAAAGGCGAACTGCCTGGATACAGCTCACCCCAGCCTTACAATCCTGGAATCGTCAATTCTGTTGAGAATAAGTGGCTTTGCTGGATAATCCTTTTTGCATAAACTACGACTAGCTGGAGAGTTCTATCCTTCTTCAGGAAGAACCTGCATGACCTGCGTGAGGGCTGGGTCTTTCGTTATTGCAATCTTTTGGTCATCTTCCTCGTACGGTTATGAAACCTGCAAGAACACAAACAAGACACGACAAGCCTATGCAACCAAATCAATTCAGGTTAGTGACGTTATTTTCAGTTAATCCAAAGCTTTAGCAACTGTTGGCAAGGGCCAGTGACGTTATACACACGCTAGTTTCATCAAACTTAGGCGTTAATCAAGCACAAAACAGTAAAGAACAGTGTCAAGTATTGAATAACGTATTTTTATTGATTGGGCCCCTGAATGGGCGGAGTTTTTGTACACGGGATGTAACTCCTGAAATGAGGAAGCTACACAAAGCAAATATACAAGTATACAAGTATGCACAAGAAGCATAAATATTGACAACTTAAATTGGTATACATGTCGGCAACAGGATGCAGATGAACACCACGAACTGCTCCCTCCATGACTCGCCCGACTCTAATGCTTTCCCGGTATCCCCACTTCTGAAGAGATTGTATCAGATAACTGACTCCTCAAATGTATTCTCCCGCATTGATGCTCATTGCAATATCAAATTCGGACCGCAGTCATTTGCTTTTCAAATCCCTAACTTTTGCGTGAACCGCCCTTTACGGGTTTTCAGTTCACCGGGATACCCTTTTTTGCCGAAGCCGCCCAGTGTAGGTTTTCAACTTCGCGGGTGTACATTTTTTCAATTTTATCCCTAACTTTTGCCCGAACCTTTCATTCTGTTTTTGATTCGCCAGGATGCCCCATTTTTGCCTGGACTCTCTTTTTTTTTGTCCAGCGGGTCAATTTCAAGCAAAGTATTTTTTAACTGCGTCCGAATTCACAGGCGACGTAAAGTCTTCACCATCCATGGTGGACAACAATAACGCTCCCCCTGAAAAGACTTTTCTGACAACGTATGGCCCTTCGTAGTTGGGGGTCCACTTGCCCCTATGATCTGCTTGTGGCGGGAGAATCCTTTTCAGCACAAGGTCGCCCGTCTGAAAGCTCCGAGGATGTATCTTCTTATCATATGCTTTCTTCATTCGGCTCTGGTACAAACGACCGTATGCTAGAGAAGCTAGCCTCTTCTCATCCATTAAACTCAGTTGGTTCAACCTGTCCTTCACCCATTCTGCCTCGTCTAGCTGAACATCTCGTAATACTCTCAGAGAAGGAATCTCGACTTCCAGTGGTAGCACTGCTTCCATTCCGTATACCAGCGAGAACGGGGTTGCCCCGGTTGATGTGCGTACCGTCGTACGATAACCGTGCAAAGCAAAAGGTAGCATCTCATGCCAATCCTTGTAGGTTACCACCATTTTCTGAACGATCTTCGTGATATTCTTATTGGCCGCCTCAACAGCGCCATTCATCTTGGGTCGGTAAGGGGAGGAGTTGTGATGTTCGATCTTGAAATTCTGACAGAGCTCCTTCATCATTTTGTTGTTCAGGTTTGAACCATTATCCGTGATTATCCGCTCGGGAATCCCATATCGGCAAATGATATCTCTCTTGATAAATCTGGCCACCACTTGCTTCGTTACATTTGCATAAGACGCCGCTTCCACCCACTTGGTGAAATAATCGATTGCTACTAAGATGAACCGATGCCCGTTAGAAGCTGTCGGCTCGATCTTTCCAATCATATCGATTCCCCACATCGAAAATGGCCAAGGTGATGACATCACATTTAGAGGACTCGGAGGCACATGGATCTTATCAGCATAGATTTGGCATTTGTGGCACTTCTTTGCGAACTTGAAACAATCAGTTTCCATCGTCAGCCAAAAGTAACCTGCCCTCAGCAGCTTTCTCGTCATAGCATGCCCACTCGCATGCGTACCAAAGGTACCTTCGTGTATTTCCTCCATGAGAAGCTTTGCCTCTTTTTCGTCTACACAACGCAACAACACCAAATCGTGGTTCCTTCTGTATAAGACGCCATCCGGATTCAAGTAGAAATTACCCGCTAATCTCCTGAGAGTCTTCTGATCTTGACTGGATGCCCCAGCCGGATACTCTTTATTCTTCAGGAAATTAAGGATATCAAAATACCATGGTTTGTCATCAGATGCTTCATCAATGGCAAATACATAAGCTGGCCTGTCAAGCCGAGAGATAATAATTCGGGGAGCTTCGTTCCAGAAGTTGACCTTGTACATGGAAGACAAAGTGGCCAGAGCGTCAGCCATTTGGTTCTCTGCCCGCGGTACGTGATGCAATTCAACCTTGTCGAAGAAGGGCAACAATCTCCTTGCATAGTTCATGTAATGTATCAAGTTGGGCTGACGTGTCTCCCATTCCCCTTTGATCTGATTCACCACCAGGGCTGAGTCTCCGTATACGTCCAGATTTTTGATTCGCAAATCAATGGCTTCTTCAAGCCCCATTATACAAGCTTCGTATTCGGCCTCATTATTAGTAACGGCAAAGGTCAATCGGGCCGTAAACGGGATGTGCGACCCGTGTGGCGTGGTGATGATTGCCCCTATTCCGCTACCGTAAGCATTCACAGCTCTGTCAAATATCATCTTCCATTTAGAACCCAACTCTGGCCCCTCGTCTGGCAACGGCTCCTCACAATCTTTCATCTTTAGGTACATGATATCCTCGTCAGGAAAATCAAACCTCATCGATTGGTACTCTTCAATAGGCTGCTCCGCCAGATACTCAGACAGCACACTCCCCTTTATAGCCTTCTGCGAGACGTATTGAATATCATATTCAGTCAAGACCATCTGCCAACGGGCAATTCTCCCTGACAACGCCTGCTTTTCAAACACATATTTGATAGGATCCATCTTCGAGATGAGCATGGTTGTATGATTCAGCATGTACTGCCTCAAACGCTTGGCGGCCCAGGCTAGCGCGCAACAAGTTTTCTCCAGCATTGAATATCGAGATTCACAATCTGTAAATTTCTTACTCACGTAATAGATTGCATGCTCTTTTCTCCCTGTCTCGTCATGTTGACCGAGAACACAACCCATGCTTCCCTCAAGAACCGTCAAATACATTATCAAGGGTCTACCTGCCACTGGGGGTATCAGAATGGGAGGCTCCTGCAAATACTGCTTTATTTAATCGAACGCCTTTTGACAATTTTCGTTCCACGTTACAGCTTGATCTTTCTTCAACAACTTGAATAATGGTTCACACGTGGCCGTTAGGTGAGATATGAACCGAGCAATGTAGTTCAACCTCCCTAAAAACCCGCGCACCTCTTTCTCTGTTTTAGGCGTCGGCATTTCTTGAATTGCTTTTATTTTAGCAGGATCGACCTCTATTCCTCTTTCGCTCACGATAAATCCCAGGAGCTTACCCGATCTCACCCCGAAGGTGCATTTGCTAGGGTTCAGTCTCAGCCTGAACTTCCTAAGCCTTTTAAATAGCTTCAGCAGATTCACCAGATGCTCTTCCTCCGTCTGGGATTTGGCAATCATATCGTCAACATAAACTTTGATCTCTTTATGCATCATATCATGGAAAAGAGTCGTCATCGCACGCTGATATGTTGCCCCAGCATTTTTCAAACCAAAGGGCATCACTTTGTAGCAAAATGTTCCCCAAGGCGTTATGAAAGTGGTCTTCTCCATATCCTCTGGCGCCATTTTAATCTGATTATAGCCTGAAAAGCCATCCATGAAGGAGAATACGGAGTATTGAGCAGTATTATCAACTAACACGTCAATGTGAGGAAGTGGAAAATCGTCTTTTGGGCTTGCTTTATTCAAATCTCGATAATCTACGCACATCCGAACCTTGCCATCTTTCTTTGGCACTGGTACGATGTTGGCAACCCATGAGGGATATTTTGTCACAGCCAGGAAACCAGCGTCCCATTGTTTTTGAACTTCCTCTTTGATCTTAATTGCCATATCTGGTCGAGTTCTGCGGAGCTTTTGTTTGACTGGCGGGCAATCTTCTTTCAGTGGCAGGCGATGCACAACCACGTCTGTATCGAGCCCCGGCATATCTTCATATGACCAAGCGAATACATCATTATACTCTCGGAGCATTTCAACCAGTCTTCGCTTGATATCACTCTGCAGTGCGGCTCCGATACGAATATTCTTCTCAACCCCTTCCGACCCCAAGTTGATAATTTCGATGACCTCATCATGAGGCAGAATGGCTCTTTCCTCGTGCTTCACTAACCAAGACAGTTCTTCAGGAACGTCGCTATCTTCGACAACCTCTTCTTCGGCCTGGAATACCGGGTGCTCAAAGTCGGGACGAGTCATAGGTGGTTCAAGGATGTCATCTGAAAATGTTATCCTGCAAAAGAATGGTTAAGTGCTTCAAAATGCGTATAAAGCGAACAACCACGTTGCCATTTTGTTGAAAAATATAAAACAAGAAAGACAGGGATTACAGTATTTGCACATGAAAAACGCCATTTATTTAATGATTAACACGCAATGTTCATAACAACACAGCCCTAAGCAAATCCTGATGCCCCGGGCAAGACATCAGTTTATTCAACAATTAATAAAGCAAAGTATTACTGTTTAAAAGTCACAGGAACAAATTCCTGAATAGACCAGTTGCACAGTCCTTGTCCTGGCGTGCTTGGCTGAATCCAGGCATCCATATCACAGTCGCTGTCTCCTTCGTCAGACTCCGAAGCAGCATTGACGGTTTCATGACATACTCCACTGGCAGAGATGGTGATTGGTCTTCTGAAACGGGGCGCTCCCACGGAAGGAGTTGATGACGACGGTTGGTATCCCAGCCCGAACCGGTCCATCTTTACAGGAATATCCAGCACTTTGCCCCAGCCCTTTGCTTCTCCTGCTTCTACCAGAGCTTGAGCTTCTTTATACGATGAGACGGCTATCTCCGACGCTTTGCTCGTCCCGGGACCTTTGTCCTTGATGCGCAAACCTTCGAACGCCTGGCAGGGCGTTTCGTGGATCTCTCCGTCGACCTCCACATATTTAAATGACGACAGATGGCTGACCAGGATGTCCTCTTCTCCGCATACAGTGACTACGCTGTCTCCGACCATATATTTCAACTTCTGATGCAGGGTGGACGTGACTGCCCCCGCCCCATGAATCCAGGGTCTTCCAAGCAAGCAACTGTACGCAGGCTGTATATCCATGATATAAAATTCAGTTGCAAACACCTTCGGCCCCACCTGTAGAGGCAATGTGATCGATCCAAAGACTGTTCTCCGCGTGCCATCAAACGCTCTGACTACCAAATCGCTGGGCGTACACAAAATTCCTCTAACATCCAGCTTCATCATCGCCTTCTTGGGCAGCACATTTAAAGACGATCCGGTGTCAACCAATACGTGTGACATTACTGATCCTCTACATTCGACAGATACGTGCAGCGCCATATTATGATTTCTCCCTTTCGGAGTCAAATCGAAGTCGGTAAAGCCCAAGTTGTGGCCTGCATTCACATGTGCCAGCACTCCTTCCAGCTGATTCACGGAGACGTCTTGGGGTACAAAAGAAGTATCCAGGACTTTCAGCAACGCATTTCTGTGGGCTTCCGAACACAACAGCAATGACATGATAGATATTTTGGACGACGTCTGCTGCAGATGCTCCACAATCTTATAATCACTTTTCCGAATCAAGCGCATGAACTCTTCTACGTCTTTCGATGCCGATTCTTTGTCACTTGCTTGCACTGGAACATTCTCAACCACTTTCCCTTTTCCCTTTGCTAATCTCTCAGCCTCCACTTCAGGGGATATAAAGATCCTACCACTCCTTGTCATACCTCCCGACCCAACAACATTATCCACAGTCTCGGCGGGCTGCTTATTAACATCAATTTTTATCCCGTCACAATACACCTCCAACCCATATGACCATGGGACTGCTTTCGTGCTCTTGTACGGGATTGGCCCGGCCTTAGTTATGGTGATCGGTGGTCGCTGAGCTGGTGCGGCGATAGTGATTGTCTTCCGAGGAATCGTCACAGTGGCCACATCAGTCTGACCATATGCTACTGCCCCTGCGGGCTCTTCAGTTGCTGCTTGGTCAAACTGCAATATACCTTCATCGATTAAAGCCTGAATGCCTTTCTTCAAATCATCACACCCCCCAGCTAGGGTCCAACAGTCTAAGCAATACTCGTTACATCCTGGGTAAACACCCCCTTGTAACAGCCGGCTCTTTATCTCGCTCAGCGGCGTCTTCAAATCATCGACATTCATAATCAGATTTAACCCTTCCTCAGTCAGAATGGCGTTAGCCCCATGATTAGGCATGGGTTTCTGCACTATATTCGGACCTGCCGTACCGAAGTTGATAGTCTTATTGTCCAAAAGATCCTGCACCACGTGCTTGAAAGCATGGCAACCTTCTATATCGTGGCCCGGGGCCCCAGAATGAAACTCACAGTGCCTGCTTGCGTCATAACCAAACGGGGGAGCTCCCGTTATCGGTGCCAGAGTTCTTTTCTCTACCAGGTTTAACCCCAACAATGTCTGCAACAAATCTGCATAGGTCGAGGGAGGCTTCTCAAACACTCTTCTCGGTTTACTACCCTGGAATCTTCGTTGAGCCTGCTGTGCCCCCTGCTGAGGCTGCTGCTGCTGTTGCATTGGCTGCTGCTGAACCGGTTGCTGTTGCTGGAGTGGTTGTTGTTGATACGGGATAGTAACACTCGCCACCTGCTGCGGCTGACGATATTGACCTCGTCCCCTGCCTCGGCCTCAGCCTCGGCCTCCAAATACTGCACTTGCCTCGCCCTGACGGCGCCCACCATAAGCTTTCCTATTACTGCCAGATGCAGTCGATTCCTCAGCCTGGAACTTTCCTTGCTTAATGTTACGTTCAATCTTTTCTCCCATCAGAATTAGGTCTGAAAAAATGGCCAGAGACGTGTGAAACAGCATATCATGAAACAGACCTTTGAATGTGCCGACAAACATGTCATTCATTTCCTTATCTTCTACAGGAGGACGGACCCTGGCAGCCATATCGCGCCACCTTTGCGCGTACTCTTTAAAGCTCTCCCCTTTCTTCTGCGACAGCCCTGCCAATTGGACCCGATTGGGCGCCAAATCGCTATTATACTTGTAGTGAGCTACAAATGCTTCTGCCAATTGCTTCCATGTCTTGATATCAGTTGGCTCCAACCCCATGTACCATTCTAGGGAAGGACCCGACAGACTATCTTGAAAGAAATGCATTAGCATTCTTTCATCAGTTGAGTATGCTGACATATTTCTGTAATAAGCTCGTACATGCACTTTTGGACATGTGTCTCCTTTGTACTTGTCAAACGCAGGAGCTTTGAATTTAATTGGCACCCTCAAGCCAGGTACCAGCCCCATTGTTTCCATGTCCAAACTCACAGCACTTTGGTTTAGGACTCCCCTCATCTGCTCTTCCAGCATTCTGATCTTCTGGGAGTCATCCATCGGCCCTTCGAAACCTCCTCCGGAGAAAGCGTCCTCCTGCTGATCTTCTTGCCACATACCGTTTCCAGCCCCATACCCATCATATCCATTATTACGTCCAGCTCTGGTCTGATTCATCCCCGGACCTCGGCCTCTGTTGCCGTACCCTTGAACACCTCCAGCAGGACCAAAAGCCATAAATCCAGTACCGTTTCCGTTTCCAAAGCCTCCGTAACCCTGGTTGTTCGCGCCATAACCATCTTGCCCAAAGCCTTGAGCATTAAAGCCATATTTCCCAGTGTTATCGAATCCTTGATCGTTGAACCCGAATCCAGCATTGACGAAGCCATTGCCTCCCGTATTATCTCCCATGTTGATATCACCAAGCCCAACGTTATGGACAGCAGTCTCATTCCCAACTCCGACGTTACCATTCACAGCAGCGGTAGCGTTGTTGACATTAGCAGCGGGTGTATTGACTACAGGTGGAGCCACTGGCGTTGGAGTGTCGTCTCCATGAACGGTATCGACCCGTACAGACTGATGATCCTCGTTGCCGTGACCAGCATTTCGAGCCAACAGAGGCTGGACCATGGCCTGCAAATTCTCCTGCCCTTTCGCAATAGCTTCCATGGTCTGCATAAAGAGAGCGAGCTTCTCGCGCACATCTTGCATCTCGTTCTGCATTTGATCCATGATTCTTCGACAGTTGGTGCGGGTAGAATAGCGGTGCGGGTGCTGATCTGCAATCCTGAAAAGTACCTGTTATGAGCAGGAAATAAGACACTTATTCAAAGATTACCTGTAATGCAATATGAATATGAATGCAATGCAATGTGTCTGTGCGTTAGGGAAATTCATTCCCCCAGTTCTAGTGTGAAGGTGCTAGTGCAGTGACAGTGTTGACAATAGGAATATCGGAGTTGAATCATAGAAAGCCTCATATATTGCTGAGAAAACCAGAATACAATGTCGCTGAGAGTACAAGGAAGGCATGACCTCAACCAACAATTCTGGTGATGGTCAGCACTATGCAAATAAAGCATACAAGTTACTCTATGAAATGATCAAATCCTCCCAAAAGTCTGGTACTCTTCTATCAACTTCTTGGTCTCTGGATGGCTTGGTCGATCAAGCAGCCCTTCAACAAGTTGGTTTCTCTTCTTAAGAACACGGCGCACGTCCTCAGCAGTTTCTTCCCATGTTGCTTCTCCGAAGCAATCTTCTAGCTTTCGCTTCTGAGACACCGCTTCATCTCTGGATTTGATTGCCTTGTTCAGTGCATGCTGGACACTATACCGGGTCATCACTTCCTCCTCACACTTCTTGATGCTAGACTTCAACTTCTCTTCGAGGTCGAAGATTTGCTGCTTCAGCTTATCTTCCCTCTTCTTATTGTTGGTGAGAGTAGCATTCCAAGTCTTATTGCAAGAGGAGATTTCTCGGTGTGCTGCGTCAAGCGCCTTCTTTTTGGCTTCCAGCATGTCATGGGAGCTTCTGAACTCTTGCCCCAGACGTTCACGCTTCTTCTTTTCCTCAGTCAACTCAGCCCCTAACCTGTTTAACAGCTCGATTTGTTGTTGGAAAGCATATACGGCCTTGTTTTTCTCACTGCGTACTTGAGCTAGCTCTTGCTCTAACCCTTCGTTGATCTTCACCAAGGCTTCCTTTTCCTTCACAACTTGCTCGTAGGCCTCCCTAGAAACAGTAGTTGGCTCTGCTACCGGAATAGGAACAAGGACTGGCGCATCTGGAAATGGCATCCGCAACTGACTCGCTCTTTCCTGGATCCAAACCCTGTAAGGCGCATAAGCCTGACAGTCATTCTTCCCTAGCAACGGCTTCCCTCTGCGGTTAATACGCGTCCAGGCATGTTGCAACTTGGCTAATAACTCCCCCTTCACGTCTCCGGTGAAGTACAGAGATTCCTGTACTTCCTCCTCCTGAGGTGGATTCTTCAGTGCATATCCGAACTGACGAATGAATAGAGAAGGGTTGTAGTTGATACACCCTTTCCTTCCTATCAGCGGCACATTAGGGTACCCAGAACAGCTGAAGATGAGCTCAGATCCCAACAGGTCTCGATCAAACCACACAACGTCTTTGGAATATAGCCTCATCAGGCGCTCTGACCAACTGGCTGAGGTTGCACTGTCCACAAATGGTCCCTTCATGGGGAGATGACTTTTGAACCACATATTCAATAGAGGAGCACAGCAGTAAACAACTTTTCCCCTTCGGTTTTCGTTCTTGTAATGCAATGAGTGGTAGAAGTCTCCGATCAACGTTGGCACTGGGTTGCCTGCAGCAAACAGATAGAAAGCATCCAGATCTACAAAGTTGGGCAAGTTAGGAAACAACACAATTCCATAAATGCATAAGGCCAAAATAGCGTTGAAAACCACCCAACAACCGTTCTTGGCATACTCCTGAGCTTTGCCAACCAAGAAATCAAGAGAGAAACCTGAAACCCCAAGCCAAGAAGTCAATAACAGTTCTGCAGCGTCCATATGCAAGGCTTTGGCTAAGTCCTCCAACTTGGGCTCAGCAGCAGAGTGAATAAAGGGAACCTTGTTCTGCACGGGAAGCTCAGTAAACTCCACATACTCCTCAATGGTAGGCCCTAGAATGAAATCAGCAAACGTAAAACATCTCAATGCGGGGTCATAGAACTGCATCAAGGTGTATAGCCCGTTCATCTCATCAGCAGTGGGCTTGCAGACTAATCTCAGTAATCTCCCATGACTCATTCTGAAGCTTCTCCTAACCTCCTCATCGGCAAGAGATATCAGACCAAGCAAAGAAGTAATATCAGGTGAAGTCAGCTTATACGCAACTGTCTTCCTCAAACTAGCCATAGTCAATACTCAGAAGTCTGGGCACTAGAACCGGGGAATATGCAAATGCACCTGCAGCACAGACACACGTTAGTGAAATGCAAGTGGTAATGGATATGCAGGCAATGCAATGCAAGTAACATGCAACAGGGACCAAAGCTGTAGCTGAATAGCCTGAACCCAATCAAGAAAGGTCTCAGATAGACCATCCAGAAGTCATCAAACCCTGGTCTCAGATAGACCTAAAACAAAGCTCCAATACTGGTCTCTGACAGACCTCAAACCATAACTCCCACTGGTCTCTGGTAGACCTCAAATCACATCTCCAATTGGTCTTTGACAGACCTCAGAACACTCCAACTGGTCTCTGACAGACCTCAGAACACATCTCCAAATGGTCTCTGACAGACCTCAGAACACTCCAACTGGTCTCTGACAGACCTCAGAACACATCTCCAAATGGTCTCTGACAGACCTCCTAACTCTCCATAAATACCCAGGATCTCTGATCAAGAAATAACCGGTAGTCTGAAGGTCTAGTTACCTGCATAACCCCAAACCCTCTCACAGGTGGATGTCCTAGTAACTGACAAAGGTATGGCATCCTATGCGGTCGTCGGCGTCACAGACTTTCAGGGTTGATGATACGATTCCCAGAAGGAGTGGCATCATCAAATCCTGAAGAGGCCTCACTTAGCCAACTTCCAAACGATCGGTCCCCGGAGTCGACAATTCAGCTGACCAACAACCCCTTCGACCCAAAGGGTAGAAAAAGAAGCCAACCAGAAGAACCTCGTCCGAGTGTAGATTTCATGAGACACTAATGCAAGCAAAGCCGGCACGCGCCCACTACTTTCTACTCTAATTCTAGGTGCACTCAAGCCCAGGTCCGGCTTATCTCTCAATATCAGAACACCCGTCACACCCCAAATACAGCAATAATAATCAACATACAAAGCTGAAGATACAAGGTTAAAAATATACAATAACTCCATACAAAATCCTCGACGGGAAAACAAGCGCTAGGATTGACTCTCTTAAGGGACGTTGAATCCCAAATGCATAAGAACCATCGCAGTTCTTAGCAGCCAGGGGACGTTGGGTCCCCAGCAGAGTCGCCAACTGTCGCTACTGCGAAAATCGGCGCCGGCTGAATAGAAGAGTCGCCACCGTGCGTTATTTATCCCACGGGAGGGAAAGGAAACGCTCAGAGTAAACCTCGCACAACATGGGAAAGGTATGGTCGTCGCAACCAAAATCTGGATTCGGGAGTCGGTTACGCAAGGGGAAGGTATTAGCACCCCTTACGTCCGTCGTACTCGACGGGATCCACGCTTGTTTTCGGGTATGGATTGTTATTCTATCTACTCTACAGGTCAGGGGTTAAAAGAGAAAATAAAATGAAAATAAAAATGACTCGGCAAAGTATCGCACTTTATGCCTACGTATTCCCGCCTGGAACGAGAAATCAGAGTCAACGTAGTTCGCCTACCTACAGGAAAGGAGGGGAAGATTTCTCGCTAGGATATCGCATCCTATGCCTACGTACTTCCACACAGCATGGAAGATCAGAGCAAACGTAGTTCGGGCCACGTACGACACAAGTCTGTTTTGATTGTTTTTATTCCTTCTGAAAAAGGGTTTTTCTGATTAACAGTCCAAGCGGACAAAAATGACGTCTTGATGAGTTCACATTCTTTTACGGAAGAAGTGTCTTTTATTGTGTTTGAAATATTTATTGTGTTTTCTGTTTGTTTTGAGAAAGAAGAGATGCCACTCTAAAAACCTAGGGTTAAAAAGGGAATCAAAACTAACCTAATGTTATCATGCATGGGTTAAGACCCAGTGTCTATCATGCTCCTCTCTTGCACAGAGAGAAACAGAGATCCTAAGGGAATAGACAGCAACAGAAGCAATATCAGATATATACAATAAAGCGGTAAAATGCATGGATGCAACAGTACAAGCGAGGCAAGGGAGTCCCACTCAACCTCGAACCTAGAAAACAATAGGCAAAAGTGAACAAGATTCACCTTCAACCCAACAGGGTAAACAACAAACAATACAGTCCAGGAAAACCAATCAATACATCAGAAATAAAATACAGCAAAAATAAACAGCTACAGCAGCTCTGCATCAACATCTGGCTTCAAGTAATCTCCAATCATTCACAGGCTTCAACAGGCATTAATCTCCATCTTCATAGCCTTCAGGCAAGGGCTTTGATCATCTGTCTTCTATCTGCAATGGCTTTTCTTCAAGTCTCAGGCTCCAGGATGAGCATCAGTCAACAAGAGGAGATGAATGTTAAACAGTAAATTGCCTACCAAAGGTGGCTCATTAATTGCTAACATTATGCAGACAGGTTTCTCTCAAAAGTTCTATCTTTCAAATATGTTCACTGATCCTTCCAAAGGAAGGAGGTGGATATTTGAAAAAGACTTTGAATCATAGAGAAAGGATAGAGGCAAACAAAGCCATCTATGTTTGAGAAGCAAGTTTTCTAATCTAGAGCTCTGCCTAGCTCCTAAACCCTAGTCTCCTCAGCAGCTGCTAGCAAGAACCTCCTCTCCAACTCTGGCAGTTGACCTTCAATCTATGGATCTCCAATGGTCTTCATCTCCTCCAGTCTTCAGCTCTCCCAAGTCCCCAGACAATCCCAATACCCAATCAATCAAGCAATAATCCCCAGAGGGCACACCACACCAGTTAATCAGATATACAGTACATTAATAGCAGTAGGGGAATCCTGACTTTTTCTAAGGGATCTAATAACTACCCTTAACCCCTATAGTCCCATAACTAAACTAGTCAAACCCTAAGTCCTGAGGGAAAAGAATCAAATCTCCTAAGTCATCACCCAAAACCCTAGTTTTATTCATGTCATTCACACCTAAGCTAAACACCTAAAATTAATTTCTAAAAATGGGAATTAAATTGTATCTACAAGTTTAATGTCTAAACTAAACAACCTAAAAAGAATGGACAAAAAATATTAAAGCATCTAATAGAACAAAAATTAACAAAATCATGCATGAAATGAAACTATTTAAAATGCTATTTATTTAGAAAATATGGGGAAAATATCAAATAAAAAATAAAATGCAATTTTTATTTTTTATAATTTCCTAGACATCCTAAAGAAAAATATGCAAAAAGAATGAATTAAAAATAATGATTTTTCTATTTGTTATGAATTTTTTAAAATGAATGAAAAAATGAAAAGAAAATAATAAAGAAAATAGAAAGAAATAGCCAGAGGGTGAGAATAGCAAGATATCCAAGTTCAGCGCGTTGGGCTTATTAAATTGGGGGGTGCGAATAGCTGTCTGAGCCCAATCCCCCCCAATTAATGAAACGCTGCGTTTCAATTTGAAACTTCCCTCCGTTTCTGAAATTAAATGGGAGCCACACGATGAGATGATTAAGTCAATATTCTGGACGATCCAACGACACACATTCATCGTCCCCAATTGAGCTAGGGTTTGCAGAAAAACTCAGATTCCATGCACAACCTTCAAGCTCCTCATTCTCCCTCCACACGCAATGAAAACGCACGATACAAAAAGCAAAATTCATCCACTTCTTTCCCTCTACACATTCATGCCAATAGCTCATCCTAAAACTCAACCAATAAGGCAATTCGATAGGTGCAACAGGTCTGATCCATCATTCTCCAACTGATATTGATCCTCTCAATTCTCTCTGGAACTCATCCTAAACTAACCCACAACTCACCCTGATCATTTTAAGCACCTAATCCAAGATTGTCTCTCATAATTCTTGACATTCTAAGCTTCACCAGAATTGGTGCACCATGATCAATGTCCATGAAACTTGCTCAAACTTATCAAAATCAATCATCTCACTTCTCCTAACCAATCTATCCTAATAATTCCCTATAATTCTCATTAAATCATGTAATTCGAATGAAGTTACCAACCTGTTATGATGATGAAAACAGTTATGGAATACACTTGATCCAATGCTTGAAAGGATGGGAAACTGATCAGTGATCTTGGAGATGAGTTCTGTATGCAATCAAAGATGCTCCAAAGCTTTGAATCTCCTAGTTCCAAGGTTCTTTCACTTTGAATGATGATGATGAATAGCACGATTCCTTGCTCAATTTGCCAAATAAATGTGTGGATTCTGATCTTTGTGTGATGATGATGAAGATTGAATCAAGAATGTTGAAGTTTGGTGAGAAATTGATGGAGTTTGAGAAGCTTATGCAAGAATGGAAAATGAGTGAAAATGGAGGTTTTGAACAAAGTGGTAGCACCAACCCTTGCATGAATCAGCTTGCATGAATATATAGGTTGCATTAGAACCTCCTAGAAACTTGGAGAAGTTTCCCTTACACTTTTCCCTTTCAATTTGGATTATGTTACTTTCAATTCAAGCAACCATGGATAACTCACAAATTATGACCTAAGCTCAAAATTCCACTTTAGCCAATGTCTTTAAAATGCCCTTTCCATTCAAAATGACCTATAATTTTGCATAATTTGGCCAAGATATGAAAAATATCATTTTTTAAGCCATTTTCCTTCATTAAAATCAACAATTTTGAAACCTTGTGCTATGAGATTTTCCAATCTCTCATGGTCACTTTTCTAGACTCAAAATGTCATTTGGAGTAAGTTTGATGTTGTGAGTTTTTCCATTTGAGGCCTCCTTGTATGAGTTTTGGACATAGGTTAAAATGACCTGTAATTCACAAATGACCAAAATACCCTTTGCTTGCCAAGGCCATAAGTTGAGTTCCACACATCATATGAAGGCATACTATACCATTCTAGAAAGCTAAGACAATGAGGAACAATTCTTATGTTGACCAGAAATTCATTTGAAATCTCCTTGAGGGGTAAAACTAGCTTGGAAGTCAAGTCACTTTCACAGACAAAATTTCAGATACCTCAGATGACCTGTAACTTGCAAGGACCATAACTTGAGTTCTATAAATCTCCTTGATGTCTTCCACCACTCAATATAAAGGTCTTGGGATCCTCTACAAGCTTCATGTTGACCAAGAATCCATTTGAAACTTGCATTTTGACTTATCTTGCTTGGAAATTTGACCTAAATTAGGGGATTTTACATAGAAACCCTAATTTAGAAACTCCTCTTCTCCTTGATTTCTCTTGAATTCTTCTTAGCATGACAACATATCCTCATTCTTCATGTCAAATGATGAACCCCACATCTCTCCAATAGCCTTTAATGCCTTTGAATCAATCAAATGGCCTAGGGTTGACCTAGGGTTGACCCAGATGAAACCCTAGTTGACTGTCTTCAACTGTAGCTCTTATGATCACATCAACAACTTGTTTTCTTCTCCAAATGACTTTTTAAGTCCTCCAAGATATCTAGATACTCTCCATGCCTTCAATTCACAGCTCACCATTTCTTTGTTGACCCTCAGATACCCTCAGATAGGAGATAAACTCAAGGCTTGATCTGCTGAACTCTTTGCTCTCAAATTCTTTTCTGATGACTTGAATGAGATGGAATTAGGATAATAACCTCTTGATAGGCCTCTAGAGATGAGAATAATGCTTGACCCCCTGTTGAATGCCTTGCTATGCTTATGTTATGCAGATGGTTAGTCTATGTACATGACTCTATATGCAAATGCTAATGACATTGAAACATAAACCAAGTGAATAAGGTTGGGCAAATTTTAGGGTGCAACAATTAGGAACATCATTGGAGAAGTTAATTGCTTTACTGTCAATCATGTCCTGCACCTTATGCTTAAAGGCTTTATAATTATCGATGTTATGCCCCGGGGTACCTGAATGAAACTCACAGTGAGCGTTTGTGTCATACCCGGGTGGAGGAGGCCCAGTCAGGGGAGCCATGGTCCTCTTTTGAATCAACTGCAGTTACAACAAAGCTTACAATAGCTGAGAATACGACATAGGAGGCGCATCAAAATGTCTATTCACTGCCGCCCAGCCTCGGTCCTGATATCTTCTATACCCCTGCTGATTCTGCTGCGGTTGTTGTTGTTGTTGCTGCTGAACTGCGGGAATTGTAAAACTGGCAGTCTGTTGTTGCTGACGATTCTGACCTCTACCTCTCCCTCGAGAGCTGGACACTGAGTTTGTATCTCCTTCTCGTTTTTTGTTACCGAAAACCTTTTTACCCCCTCCAGCTGAGGGCATTTCACCAACACTTATCTTCCCTAACTTGATACCATTTTCCACCCTCTCTCCGGTGATGATTAAGTCAGAGAAACTACCCGACATGCTACTAATGAGCTTCTCATAATAAACGCCTGGAAGAGTGGCGACAAACATATCAACAAGCTCACGTTCCACCATAGGCGGCTGTACCCTGGCTGCCAACTCTCGCCATCTTTAAGCATATTCTTCGAAACATTCATTGTTCTTTTGTGAAAGATTCTGAAGATGGACCCTGTTAGGAGAAAGGTCGTTATTGTATTGATAATGTTTCACAAAGGCCTCATCCAAATCCCTCCAACTACAGACATTCACCGGTTCCAGACTCATGTACCATTCCAATGAAGGATCAGACAAACTGTCCTGAAAGAAATGCATGAGCATTTCTCATCGTCTAAGTAGGCAGACATCTTACGGTAGTAGGACCTCAGATGAACTCTCGGGCAGGTGGTATCCTTGTATTTATCAAAGTCTGGGACTTTGAACTTCGGCGGCACTCTCAGGTCCGGGATCAGCCCCAGGTTAGTCATATCAAGGCCCATAGAGTTTTAGCTTTCAAGGGACTTCATTTTTTCTTCAATCATCTTAATCCTCTTATCAGCTTCGGAGGGTAACTCAGCAGCCACAACCCTCGGTGAGAACACATCCTCTTGCCTGTCTTCATTCCAGAGGTGATCAATATTACCATGTATAGCACAAGTGGTTTCAGGACCATAACCATTCCCATTAGCATTACCACCATTACCAAAACTAGTGTTGTTGAAACCTGCAGCATTACCGGCACCAGCAGCATTACCACTCTCTCCAGTAGTAGGGATGACCAAAGTAGGCATGGAGTTATCAGCTTTATGAGTCTCAACATATGGAGGGTTAGCAGCGTTACCACCATGTAACACACCGTTCCCATCAACACGTGCAATCAAGGGTTGCACTAGAGTACGGAGTTGCTCTTGTCCATTAGCCACTCCCTGCATTACCTCCATGAACTGGGACATCCGGTCTCTCATTTCCTGCATCTTTGCTTACCTATGCTCCATTACTCTCTTCTGATTTCCCCTAGTTGCGTACCGATGAGTCGTTAGATCGGCAATCCTGAAACACTAGTGAACCACAGAAAAATAAGATTAACAGTTCCTATGCACCTGCAATGCAAAAATGCAAAATGCAGACATGTATGTATGCAATAGGGAAATTTCCCCCTCGATTCTAGTTTCCGGGAGAAACACAACAATGGAGAACCCTATAGACAAGCATATAACAGAACCTCCTCGTATATAATCACAGGCCAACAGGCAATGTACAAGATACAACTGAGTATAATAAGGAAAAGACCTCAACCAACAAGCCTGGTGATGGTCAGCACAACAAGCAATAAGCAACAAACTACAACATAGATAAACATGATAGTCAAGCTGGATAACGAGCCCAGAAGTCCTCTAGCAACTTCAGCATCTCAGGATGATCTGGCCTAGCAAGTAGTCCCTGAATAAGCAACTCCTGCTGGCTAACAGTATGCTGTAGACTCTCAAAATGGTCTTCCCAAGCTCCTTCCCCAAAACACACCTCGAGCTTGCATCTCTTGGAATCAGCTCTCAACCTGAAATCCTTCAAGTCTGCAATAGCTTCATTCAACCTATACTCACTATCTTGTTTGAGTGATGCCTCTGCTGCAATCTCCTTGTCCTTTGCATTAAGCTGTGTCTTCAACTTGCTGATCTGTAGCTTTAACCTGTCTTCGCGCTCTTTGTTGTTGGTGAGCGTGGCATTCCATTGGTTATCGAACTTAGAAATCTTCAAGTAAGCTCTATCCAAATCTTTCTTCTTAGTAGCAAGAACACTATTAACGGACTTGAAATCCAAACCCAAACGCTCCTGAGAATTGGTTTCCTTAGTCAGATCCGTACCCAATTTGTTTACAAGCTCAATTTGTTTATTGAAAGAGTGAACAACATCAATCTTCTCACTTCGAAGCTGAATGATTTCTTTCTCCAATTCCTCCTTAGCTTTTATCAACTCTTCCTTCTCAAACAGTACCTGATTGTACTTCTGAATGTCTATGGTAGTGGGTTCCTCAATCATGAGAGGATACAGAGGTGCGACTGAAGGAAACGTCATCAAAAACTTCGCAACTCTATCATAAATCCAAGTCAGGTAAGGGTCATATGCTCGGTTATTACTCTTCCCCAATGAGGCTTTCCCCTTCCTGTGAATGTTGCTCCAAGAATACTCCAGTCTGCCTAAAGTCTCACCCTCCAATAAACCGGTGAGATACAGAGATTCCTATATCTCCTCTTCTTTGGGAGGATCCTTCAGTGCATATCCAAACTGACTGACCAATAAAGAAGGGTTATAATTGATGCAACCTTTCCTTCCGACCAAAGGGACGTTAGGAAATCCACTACAACTATAAATAACCTTTGTACCAAGCAGATCCCGGTCAAACCAAGTAATGTTCTCTGCAGATAGACCCATCAACCTCTCCGACCACTCTGATGTACCAGCGGTAGCAACAAACGGACCTGCCTTGGGCATATGGCTAGCAAACCATATGTACAACAAAGGAACACAACAAGCTACATTCTTTCCCCTTCGGTTCTCATTCGTATAGTGAACAGAATGATAAACATCTCCAAGAAGAGTAGGCACTGGATTTCCTGAAGCCAGAATATGGAATGCATCTAAATCCACAAAATCAGGAAGATTAGGAAACAATATGATGCCATAGGAACAAAGAGCAAGAATAACGCCAAATACAATCCAACAACCATCCTTAGCGAACTGCTTAGCCTTATCAACCAAGAAAACCAAAGGAAAGCCAGACACTCCATTCCACTTAGTCAAATTCCCCTCTAGCTCTGAAGCATCCAAGTGTAATACAACAGCTAGCTTAGCTAGATCAGGCTTAGCGTTAGTATGAACAAATGGCATTTGATCAAGAATGGGCAAGCCTAACAACATAGAATACTCCTCCAAGGTAGGCGCCCGGATATAGTCAGGGAAAACAAAACACCTCATATGTGGATCATAGAACTGCAGAAGAGCATAAAGACCATCCATCTCGTATACCGAAGGCTTGCAGACACATCTCAATAACCTCCCATAGGACTGTCTAAAGTCTTCCATCACCTTCTCATCATCCATGGAAATCAAACTCAGCAAAGAACTAACATCAGGAGCTGGAAGCTTGTAGGCCACTGTTCTCTTCATGGGTTCCATGTCAGCAATAAAGGAACAAGATCACTAGAATCGGAGAGGAAATATGCACCTGCAACATAAATACATGTTAATGAAATGCAGATGAAAATGAAAATGAAAATGCAAACAGGGGATCAAGACTGCTGTGTTGTTGGTCGAGAATAGCCAGCGCTCCGCTTTAGCAAGAACAAAGTACTGACAATAGGACCCACCGATATCAGGAACACAGATTCACACTGTAACGAATCATGTAATTTGAAAGCCAAGGTTTCCTGCACAACCCAATCCCTCTCACAGGTATGGACCTATCCACTGATAAGGTTCGGCATCCTATGCATTTGTCAGCGTCACAGACTTTCAAGAAATGATGATACGTTCACCATTTCTAATTTAGCATCATAATCTCTTGAAGAGGCCTCACTTAGCTGACTCACAAATGATCGGTCCCTAGAGTCGACAACCCTCAGATCCAAAATCCCTTCGAGCCCAAAGGGCCAGAAAAGAAATCGTCAAAGAGAATCTCGTCCGAGCGTGAATTTCATGGTGAACTAGTACGAGCAAAGCAAGCACATCCACCACGACTCTCCACTACTAAAGCTATGTCTATACTATAGCCTGGGTCTGGCTTATCTCTTGATGGAACATCCCCTCCCCACAGCACAACAATAATGATATATGATGCTGAAAATAAACGCGGGAAAGTAAAAATAAAACATATATACAACACCCAAAGATAAACAAACAAGCGCTAGGATTGACTCGCATAGGGAACCAGAGACCCCAGCAGAGTCGCCAGCTGTCGCAACTGCGAAAAACACCCGACGGAAAACAGAAGAGTCGCCACCTTTTGTTATTTATCCCAAATAGAGGGAAAGGAAACGATCGGAAAGACCTGACGAAAAGGGAAAAGACGAGGTCATTACAACCAAGTCTGGATTCGGGAGTCGGTTACGCAAGGGGAAGGTATTAGCACCCCTCACGTCCGTCGTACTCGACAGGATCCATGCTTTGTTGTCTATCTGAAAGGGTGTGTTGAAACTATCTACGCTAATGGTCAAGGGACAAAAGAAAAAGTAAAGAGAGACTCGGCAGAGCATCGCCGCTCTGTGCCTACGTATTCCCTCGTGCAATGGGAAAGTCAGAGTCAACTTAGTTCGGCTAACTACGAGTGAAAGGGGGAAGGTTGCTCGCCAAGACATCGCGTCTTGTGCCTACGTACTTTCATCTGGTATGAAAGATCAGAGCAAACATAGTTCGAGCTAAAAATACCACAGGTTGGTTCAAAAGTTTTTAGGCCCGAGTAGGGTTAACAAGTAGTTCTAGCAGTTGGTGTATGCAGCTCGACCATTGGAGACTTAGGCGTTACCGTTTGCGGTAGAACTAAAAGTTAACAACACTCTTTTATCTGAAAAGATTTTCCTTGATTAAAAACCCCAAAGGGTGAAAAAGGTTTGAAGTGTTTTTGTGTTTTTTAGAGAAGAAGTGTTTTGAGTTTGATTTGTAACTCATGTTGCACTAAAGACTATGACCTAGGAGCGAATGTGTCGCATATCACCCAAAGGGTGTACACTAAACACTCTAGGCCATTGAGAGGAAGCCCTCCAATCACCATTTCCCAAGTAGCTTAAGGCTCGTAGCGTACAACACTTGTCATTCTTTATTAGGTGTTTTATGAGTGTTTGATGATGAGAAGAGAAGAAAGGACCACTAATGGGAGACTAATTCAATCCTAAAAGTTATCATGCAAAGTGGACTTAGAGTTGGGATACAAAAGGAAACTGCCTAATGTTATCATGCATAGTTAAGCACCTAATGTATATCATAACCTCAAGAGGTTAGAGAACTTATGGGGAGCATGGCAATGAAAAGCAAAAGAAGAAGAAAAAGAAAGAACATAAAAATGCAAGAATGTAAACATAGAATGCACAAGTAGGATGAAAGTGAGGGAGGAAAT
This sequence comes from Lathyrus sativus, assembly GCA_963859935.3. Lineage (NCBI taxonomy): Eukaryota > Viridiplantae > Streptophyta > Magnoliopsida > Fabales > Fabaceae > Lathyrus > Lathyrus sativus. The sequence continues at coordinate 94,119,739 of OZ012738.1, read as the reverse complement.
ATGTGTGGGGCAGTAACCTCCACAAGCTCATCTCAACCTCAAGCATGCATATTGTTGCACCCCAAAATTTGACCAACCTTTTCTTAACTTGGTTTATGTTTCATTTCATTTTCTCCTAGCATTTGCATTGCATAACATTTTTCATTGAACAGGGGATCAAGAGGTTGTGCATAGGAAGAGGAGTCTACTCAGAGTGTTAAGCCTAAGCAAGGGGTGTTACTCAAGCATGGATGGTCATCAGGTCATCTAGAAGTGGTCAATGTTCTTTGAAAGGATTGATGGATGTATGTGGGTCAACTCCTAACATGAAGGCCAGTTGAAGATATTCAGAGGGTTGTGAATTCATGATTATGGATATAAGATGTTGGGAGATCTCATTGAGTGCTTTGAGAGCCATGTTGGAGCTTACTCAAGTTGTTGTATGATGTGGAAGAAGCCACAGTCAAGGTGTGTTATCTAGGGTTTTCATCTGGTTAATCCTCAATCAATTATGAAATCAAAGGAGATTAAGACTCAATTCCAAGTCTCTATGGTCATGGGATGTTGTGTTGAGATGTATAATATATCATTTCAAGATCAATTCATTAAGAATCAAGAGTGTAAGAAGTTGCTAAATTAGGATTCTCAGTGTAAAATTCCCTATTTAGTCCCCAACTTCAAGACCACCTTTCTCAAGATAGAAGTCTCATCTCATCTTGACCCCAACATGGAACTTGTAGAGCATGTTCTTATCTTTCTTTTGAGTACTAGAAGTCATTCATATTATTTCTAGAACTCAAGTTATGATGCTGGCAAGTTACAGGTCCTCAGATGAATGTGGTTTTGGTCAACAAAAGTCAACCAACTTCCGAGGCATTTTTGACCTAGAAGGATGTTTATCCTCAACTTTTGATGAACATGAAAGATGTTCCTCATGATCTTAGCTTTCCAAATAGTATTAGAAGTATTTCATATGATTTGTAGAACTCAAGTTATGAGGCTTGCAAGTCAGGGGTGTTTTAGGAAAGTAAGATTACATGTCATTTTATTATAGGTCCATTTCACTATCTTGCACACTTCTAATGAAAATATTTCCAACATCAAATATGCTCCAAATGGGGTCATTTGCTCAACCAAACATCAAGTTGTCATTAATTTGGTTTGAATTGAAGAATTGGTATGAAACTTTTCCATGAAGAAAGCTTAAAAGGGGGAAATGGCAATTACTTGATTCTTGATCATTTCAAGACATGTTTGTACATTTTTTGAGTCACAAGGATGTAGTAAACAAGATGAACACAATGAATTTCAATTTTGGTACCATTTTCATGTGGTTTTCATTTGCCATTTCAAGTGAAAAAGTTTCAATGCAATCTCCACCATGTGATCAATTCAAGGCTTAAATCCTATCCACATGATCAGAATAAGTTACCAGTAAGCATTTTGGATGAAAAAAAAGGAAATTGGGTGAGTTCTCACGTGTGCATGAGCATGGCAAAATGATTTTGGGCATTTTCAAAATTGGGACAATTCAGCCACAATTTGGCCTCCATCACATTACATATCCACCATATAAATTGTCCAGATAAAATTTGAGCAAGAAAAGAGGCATTTTTGTGACCTAGAAGCAAGAACACAGTTGGTTGAAGCAAGTGAAATTTCCAAATCGTGAGTCACTATTGAGCAATTTTCAAGCAGATTTGAAGCTTCATTCTTCTTCCTCAAGTGAAGTGGAGTGATCCTGGTTTATTTCCAGCAAGTTTCATCAAGGATTCAAGGCTCAGTGGAAGCTCTCCACTAGGTAACTTCAGATCAACTTTTCTCCCTGTATGTGATGTGATTGAACGCCGTTTTTGCATATTTGTGAACCTCTTGCATAGTAAAACGTTTATGTATATGTCTTGTTCTTGTTCTTGAACTTTTATGATTTGAGCTCCAAACTGTTTGGCTTTGATTTGCCTTGTTTATGACCATTTAGAGAAAATCAACCATGGATTCTTATTGTACTAAGTGAGACGTTTCGGTTGATGTAAAAAATTCTGAGAGTTGGCTAGGTAATTCACTTAAACCATGGCCTTTGGATCTGTTAAGATGGACGGATGAGATTAGGTATGAGACCCTTTTAATGAAACGCTGCGTTTGGCAGCTTTCATTGTGACCATTGGATCTGTGTTGGTTTGGGATGAGCGTGTGAGATCTATCCTTGGCCTGGCCATACCATACTGCGCATACCACTTGATTATTCTGATTTGGACTTGGTTTCCTTGCTTTTTACACCCCTGCAGCTGAGGCCCGTTGATTTGCACGCTTCTGGGCTGCTATTCACACTGCCCATTTATTTATTTTATTTTCTACTTTCTTTTTATTTTGTTTTGATGCTGTTTAGAATTAATTCAATTTAAAATACTTCCAACATTGATAAAATTCACAAAAAATATTTTCTGGATAGTTTGAGGTGTCTTTTATTTTTGGGATATTTTTATTTTATTTTTAAATTATTTTTCATTTAAAAAAAGAATTAATCAATGGGAAGTGTTTTATTTGACCTAATTCTTGACATGCTTTGTTCTTTGATTTGTTTCTCCTTCTCCTTTTTGATCCAATGACTAAAATTTAATTCTCATATCCATGACGAGTTGATTAAATTTTGAGGACCATTTTGCCCCTGTTGGTTGACTTTTATTGCATTTCCTTTGACCCTCGTCAATCCTTATTCACAATGGAACACCCTTGTGAATCAATTTCTTTGGTGGTGTTGTGAATTGATTTTGATTGTGTTCTTTTGGCCTCTATTTGCCAACATGTTTAAGTATCTTGTGCATTTTATTTGATCATTTTTGAACCATTTTTCTAATTTTGAGGAAACTTGCAAGTCAAGTTACCTCCAAGGGAGGTTCATACATGCACCTTGACCTTATTTGACCTGGATATGACATTTTCGGATCCTTTGAGCTCTCAATGCCTTTTTTTTCATGTTTCTAACATGTTAAGGATGATTTTTGTTCAATTTTAGGTTATGACATTGTTTCTTCCTTGTTCATTTGTTTGTTTTCTTTTGAGCTTTCAATTAGGGTTTCAATGTGAAGTATGCTTGCATTCCTTTGTGTTCTAGCTTGCATTTTCTTTTGGTGTGATTTGCTTTTGCTTTTGAGATTTCTTCTCCATATTTACCTTCTGTCCAATGACTTTGGAACCTCATTTAAGGTATCTTAGTCCCTCCTGAGGAGGTACTTGAAGTATACCTAAAATGATGGATCCTTGAGGACTATTTTGTACTTCTTTTGCACTTTGGTTGTGATGCTTATGGTTGAGTCCATATTATGAGGTCCTTGCTGCCCTCATTTGGTCTCCCATCCTCACTTGGTTTTAGGTTTGCTTTACCTTTCATTTGTGTTTGGTTTTTGCATCTTGGTTGATGTTGTTTGGTTTAGGCCATTTCATCCCACTTTTGGTGCATTTTTGTGTGGTTTGTTCTTGTTTGTTTGGTTCCTTCTTATGCATTTCTTCTCCTCTTTTCTTCTTTGTTTTGTCATATGCATGCTTGGTAGAGATGAGCTTGTAGAGGTTACTGCCCCACACTATTTTCCTCCCACTATCATTCTACTTGTGCATCTTATGTTTGCATTTTCATTTGCATGTTCTTTCTTCTTCTTCTGTTGCTTTTCTTTGCCATGTTCCCCATAAGTTCTCTAACCTCTTGAGGTTATGATAGACATTATGTGCTTAACCATGCATGATAACATTAGGTAGTTCCCTTTTGTATCCCAACTTTAAGTCCACTTTGCATGATAACTTTTAGGATTGATTAGTCTCCCATTAGTGTCCTTTCTTCTCTTCTCATCTTCAAACATTTATAAAACACTTAATAAAGAATGAAAAATGTTATACGCTACAAGCCTTAAGCTATTTGGGAAATGAGGATTGGGTGGTTGCCTCTCAATTGTCTAGAATGTTAGTATATGTCCTTTGGACGATATGCGACGCATTCGCTCCTGAATCATAGTCTTTAGTGCAACATGAGTTACAAATCAAGTTCTAAACACTTCTTCTATACAAAACACAAAAACACTTCAAACCTTTTTCATTCTTCAGGATTCTAATCAGGAAAATCTTTTCAGATAAAAGAGTTTCGTTAACTTTTAGTTCTACTGCAAATGGTAACGCTTAAGTCTCCAATGGTAGAGCTGCATACACCAATTGCTAGAACTACTTGGTAACCCTACTCGGGCCTAAAAAACTTTTGAACCAACCTGTGGTCCCTTTTAGCCCAAACTATGTTTGCTCCAATCTTTCATACTAGATGAAAGTACGTAGGCACAAGACGCGATGTCTTGGCGAGCAACCTTTCCCCTTTTCACCCGTAGTTAGTCGAACTACGTTGACTCTGACTTTCCCATTGCACGAGGGAGTACGTAGGCACAGAGCGGCGATGCTCTGCCGAGTCACTTCTCTTTTCTTTTTATTTTGTCCCTTGACCATTAGTGTAGATAGATCGATCACCTTTTTAGATAGACAACATAAGCATGGATCCCTTCGAGTACGATGGACGTGAGGGGTGCTAATACGTTCCCCTTGCGTAACCGACTCTCGAATCCAGGGCTTGGTTGCGATGACCTTGTCTTTCCCTTTTCTGTCAGGTTTTTTCCGATCGTTTCCTTTCCCTCTCTTTGGGATGAATAACGAAAGGTGGCGACTCTTCTGTTTCCGCCGGTTGTTTTTCGCAGTTGCGACAATTGGGGACTCTGCTGGGGACTCTGGTTCCCTATGCGAGTCAATCCTAACGCTTGTTTATTTATTTTTGGGTGTTGTATATATGTGCTTTATTTAGTTTTCCGCATTAATTTTTAGCATCATATATCATTATTGTTGTGCTGTGGGGAGGGAAGTTCCATTGAGTGATAAGTCGGACCTGGGCTTGAGTAAAAACATAGTATTAGAAGCGGAAAGTAATGGTGAACCTATATGTTAGACATGCACTAGTTCCCACGAAATCTGTGCTCAGACGAGATTCTCTTTGATGACTTTCTTTCCAGCCCAGTGGGCCGTTAAGAGAGTTTCATATCTGAGGGTTTTCGACTCTGGGGACCGATCATCTGTGATTCAGCTAAGTGAGGCCTCTTCGCGAGATGATGATGCCAAACCAGAAATGGTGAACGTATCATCATTTCTCGAAAGTCTGTGACGCTGATGAACGCATAGGATGCCAAACCTTGTCCGTGGATAGGTCCATACCTGTGAGAGGGATTGGGTTATGCAGGAAACCTTGGCTTTCAAAGTACCCGGTTCTTTACAGTGTGAATCTATTTACCAGTGGGTCCTATTATCGATGCTTTGTTCTTGCTAAGGTGGAGCGCTGGTTCTTCTCGATCAACAGCACAACAATCTTGATCCCTTGTTTTCATTTGTATGTGCATTTTCATATTGCATTTCATTAACATGTGTCTATGTTACAATGTATATTTCCTCTTCGATTCTGGTGATCTTATTCTCTTATTGCTGACATGGAGCCCTTGAGGAGGACCTTGGCCTACAAATTTCTGACACCTGATATTAGAGCTCTGCGAAGCTTGATTTCTTTAGCTGACAAGAAGGTTATGGAAGATTTTAGACAGTCCTATGGGAGGCTTTTGAGCGTTGTTTGTAAACCTTCTTTGGATGAGTTGAATGGCCTTCAGACGCTGCTGCAGTTCTATGATCCTCAGTTGCGACGCTTCACTTTTCAGAGTTATGTGCTAGCGCCAACGTTAGAGGAGTTCTCTGCACTACTAGGAGTTCCCATTCTTGACCAGATACCATTCTATCATACTGAGGGTGAGCCGAATCTGAATGAACTTGCTAAAGCTTTACATTTGGGTGCCTCTGAGTTGGAAGGGAAGGTAGCTAGTAGGAATGGAATGTTTGGGTTTCCATTACCTTTTCTTGTGGATAAGGCTTGACACTTTACTAAAGAAGGTTGTTGGTTGGTATTCAATGCTATCTTGGCTCTATGTATTTATGGCATTCTCTTGTTCCCGAATATTCCAGACTTCGTAGATGTGGATGCATGCCGTATCTTTGCTTCGAAGAATCCCATACCCATGCTGTTAGGTGATGTTTATCATTCCGTACATTATAAGAATGAGAACAGGAGAGGGAAAATTGTATCTTGCTGTGCACCTTTACTCTATATATGGTTCGTAAGCCACCTTCCCAAGACTGGCTCGTTCTCTGATACTGCGGGTACATCGGAATGGTCCGAGCGTTTGATGAGATTGTCTGCCGAAGACATTGTCTAGTTTGATAGGGATGTATTGGGCATCGAGATTATTTATAGTTGTGGAAGCTTTCCTAACGTCCCGCTGTCATACCCTAAATTTGTCCTACCCCTTTCGTAAATATTTTCGCATTTTTTGTTTCATGCCGTTTAGACACGTGTCCACCCGAAATTGGGCGTTTTTCAAATTCTTTTTCTTTTTGACCAATTAAAGCGTGACACGTGGCCTAAAAAAAAGGGCATTTTTGTGAATATTAATTCTTTTCTTAATTTCCTAAACTTTTTTCTTTTTAGATATTATTAATAATAATATTTTGTGCACATACATTGCTCTTTTATTTGTTAACATTAAATTTTGTAATTTTTTAATTTGTTTTATAAATATATTTGTTAATATCTGTTAATTTTATATTTATTAATATTTATGTATTTAAATAGTTGTTAATATTTTATTTTAGTTTTTAGTTATTATATGTTGTTAATATTTAGTAAAATTGTTAATAAAAAAAGAGAAGAGAATTTGAGTGCAGAAGCCCATTCCAGCGGCCCATTAGGGTTTAGTTTCGGCTTGTTATTAAAAGAGGGAAGAACCGATTGAAAGAAAAAAAAATGAAAACACTGTTCATCAGCCCCTTTTGAAAACCCTAAAATCAATTGAACGGTAGAACATCTTCCTCCCTCAAGCTACCTTCCTCCGCCGACATCTCAACCCACCGTCATCTTCTCCTTCGAGAACTCTCACCACCAAACTATGAAACCCCTCCGAAAACCCTTTCCCTTCCGAAAAAATCCCATCACCTTCCTCATAAAACCCTTGTCCGCCGCTCACTCTTCATCTCATCCCTCATTGAAACCTTCTTCTCTCCCAAACCTTCACCGTCGTCACAACCTTAACCTCAATAGTTTCCTCATTTCCGCGAAACCCCCTTCCTTAAACAATCCGCAAACCTCTTCCCTCACCAGAAAATCCTAAATCGCCAACTTCCAATCCCCTCTGAAACCCCTTCAATACCAGTACGATGCTCAAACTGCGGCGATGAGAACTATTTCAGGGTTATCCCGTGAAGATGCGTTGGTGAAACCCTCAGTAAGGACTTCATCTCGCTTTCGCAGCAACTCAGTTGCAGTTCCGAAACTTTCTCACAACAACGAGTCGTCGCCGGCTGTATACAGCAGCGGTCCTCAATCCATCATACGAAGTCAAGAATTCATTAAAAGGACGTGTGGTGAGTGCAACTAGGACGTGAATCCTTCTTGTTCGAGAACTTAGCTGTGGAGGCAGCTCGTGAGTTCCATTCAAATGCGATCGTCTTTGCGGTAATATCGGAGTCATTTCGTTATGCTTTGGTCTTATATTGAGGTTGTGATACGATAACAGCATGTAGTTGTATAGATTAATTATTTTTCCTCTTTCATTAAGATTACAGCTTCTATGTTGCTTTTTTTATTTTACCAGATTTCTATGTTCAAGTTTCTGTGTAGGTGACAATGGAACAATGCCCAGATCTTAATAATTTTGTTGATTCATATGCGTGCTTATCGATTTCATTCATGTAAAATTTTGATTTGAGGATTAAGTATCTGTTTGTATTTTCAACTTAGCTGATGAGGCTATTTTCGGTTCATATTTAAGAAAACGGTTACCTTATGGATTATTATTGAATGTTCTGAAGGTATTTCTCTTGGTTTCCTTATGTGTCTTTGCTAATATTCAATTCGTTTCTCGCGACAATACATGTTTAAGATTCAATGTCGCCAAAACGTTTTGTTTAATACTGTATTGTGTCCAATGGATTGATGTTGTAGTTAAAATTCCGTTTCAAATCTCACTATGATTGAATGCTTGATCTGTGTAGTTTGGTTCGATTGGGGTGTCGATTATATTGCATTTTGATACTACTTGCACTTTGGTTGAGGTTTGGAGTAATAAACTTATGTGGTTGCTGTTGGAATTTTTTTTTAAACATTGCAGTTCAGCATTCTGTTTAAGATTGATAGATGAGAAGTGCCTCTATGTTCATGTGTGTTGATATTAATTTATAAATTCATTCCAAGTCATGTAGTATGTACAATTTGATTGCTGTTTTTTTTTGTATTGAATTGTGTTGTTGAGAGACTTACGTTTATTAAATTAGTTTTGCTGTACCAAAATCATGATTAAGTGTATATTGTTCATCACTGTATTTTAGGTGTGTATTTATAATGTCATGGCAGCAGGGTCTGTTTTTCTTTATAAGACAAAGAGGTCTTATAAGTATTTTGGGATTTATAATACATGGCATTTATTCTTGGTTTGCTGTAAGGTATTTCATAATTCATGTTAATTGCCATTCTCGATTGTGCTTGCAAATGTCGACTGGAATTTGGGCTACGTGGTTGTAGTTGTTCAAGAATGAGTTTCTCATTAAATTAAAATGCTATTAACTTGTTTTTTTAAGCAGTTTATAATTATCTATAAGATTAATTTAGAATTCATACTCAAACCAATTTATTTTAATATACAACATATTTTTTTTCAAACTTATGTTCAAAATTTGAGTAATTATTTTTCTTAGATTCAATTTATTTTTGACATTAAAATTATTTCTTTAAAAATAAATCATGAAAAAAATAAACTCTTAGTCTAGCACTTCTCGAGTTTTTTTTGAATAAATACTATTGGGGCGTACGCCTTGGGTAGTGACATTCGACCTTTCGTTTCAAAATACGCCCTCTAATTATTTAGACAAGGAAATGCCATTGGGGTCTAGCATTCCACGTGATACTTTCATTGTTTGTTCAAACAATATTTCATAAATTAAATCAAAATCATTCCTCCATTTTTTGAGTATTTTATTTTATAAGATAATTTTGAAATAGATTTTCTTTTAAAGAGAAAAAAAAACTTTGAAGCAATAATATTTCTTAAGCATGTTTAATCAAATCATTTTTTAGTTAAATTACGAAAAAATTAAACTCTTGAAGTCTAGCACTTCTTGAGTTTTCGAATGAATATTATTGAGGTGTACACCTTAAATAATGTATTGTTCAACTTTTCGCTCTTCAAAAAATACTTTCTTTTTGAACGAAGAAATATCATAAGAATCTAGCATTCCGTGTGATATTTCCGTTTTACATCCAAACATTTTCGAATGAAAAAGGTGTTGTCGAGATCTAGCATCACGATAATACTCCGATTAATTGGTTGTGAGGCCGACGTCTCATTTACCAAATAATCGTCATTTTCAAATCCAATCTCGTGTTCCCACCTCTTGTACCGCAAACTCTTTCCATACCCTCGATTCAATTCAATTCTTCAAAATATTTTTCTCGATTAAAACTCCGAAAGAAGGAGGTTCTTGGAATCTAGCATTCTTTGAATCTTCGAGTGAATATTTCTCGAGGCACGCTCTTGAGTTATTATTCACTCAATCTTTTGATTTTTTTCAAAATACCTTTTTCGATTCAAACCTCGAAAGAAGGAGGTTCTTGGAATCTAGCATTCCTTGAATCTTCAAGTGAATAATTCTCGAGGCACACCCTTTGATTTGTTATTCACTCAACCTTTCGACTTTTTCAAACTCAAACATTTTTCAACGTTCTCCTAAGTCGAGTGCTCGTTTGCATTCGCAATCCACATTTCGCACACACCTCACAACCCCTTGTGGTCTCGATATTAGGGGCACCCTTAGGGACTAATGTCGTTTCTTACAATCTAACCCTTGACACGTCGTCAAGTCGGTTTCATTTTCAATCAAATCCTCGACACGTCGTCGAGCCATTTTCAAACCAACTTCCTTTGGCCTCGCATGCCATTTTTTCGATTCAATCTTTTCACAAACGTTTTTTAAAACTTACGAAAAAGGGGTATTCCTAGAATCTAGCATTCTTTGAATATTCGAATGAGTAACTCTTGGGCGCGCCTCCGACTTGTTATTAGTTCATTCTTTCGATTTCAAAAACATCCAACTCTTATCTTCAACTTATTCAACTTAATTTCCGAAAGAACTGAGTTCTTGGGATCTCGCATTCCTTGAATTCTTGAGTGACAAGCTCTTGAGGCTCGCTCTTGGGTTGCTTGTCAGTCACTCTTTCGTCTCTTTCTCAAACTTCCAACCTATTCAACCTCATCTTTTCGTGGTTGTTACCACGAACTACGACTGCTCTGATTCTTCATTCTCGTCCGAATGTAAGATACGTAGGCACAAGATTGCGATAATCTTGGCGAGCTACCTCCCATCTATTTCCCTGTATCCATTTCGTGGTTGTTACCACGAACTACGACTGCTCTGATTCTTCATTCTCGTCCGAATGTAAGATACGTAGGCACAAGATTGCGATAATCTTGGCGAGCTACCTCCCATCTATTTCCCCGTATCCATTTCGTGGTTGTTACCACGAACTACGAATGCTCTGATTCTTTATTCTCGTCCAAATGTAAGATACGTAGACACAAGATTGCGATAATATTGCGAGCTACCTTCTATCCATCCTCCCATTTCCTAGTATCCTTTTTGTGGTTGTTACCACGAACTACGACTGCTCTGATTCTTTATTCATTCTTGAATATAAGATACGTAGGCACAAGATTGCGATGATCTTGGCGAGCACACTTCTATCTTCCTCCATTATTCCGTCCAAACTTTCCCATCCTTTCCCGTAGTTGAACTACGACGCTCTGATTTCTCATTCTCGTCCGAATGAGCATACGTAGGCACAAGGGCCCCAATCCTTGGCGAGCACCCTATCCTCTAACCACCCATTTCCCACTAGCGTCTGTATCCTGTTAACCTACCAATTCACCTTATCAACGAGAAGAAAAGCAAATAAACCTAGACAACACTCTCCGCAAAATACCTTAAGAGGTTCCCATTGAGTACAACGGACGTGAGGGGTGCTAATACCTTCCCCTCGCGTAACCGACTCCCGAACCCGGAACATGGTTGTGATAGCCCTGTTCCTATCCTTTCGTTTCAAGAGGTTTTCTCGATATTTTCCTCTCCCGTTTATTCGGGAAAAATAAAGTTCGGTGGCGACTCTTTCGAACCGCATTTCCGCGCCTTTCGCGCGAGGGTCGCGTTCTCCGAAATGTCTCCGTGATTTTTCAAGGTGCGACAGCTGGCGACTCTGCTGGGGATTTGCTCCATGCAAAGAGAGAGTCGAGCCTATCTTTTGGTTTGTGAGGAGTGTTTGTTTGCTTTCCTTTTCGTTTATGTATTTGTTCTTTTGTAGATCTTATTTGTGCTTGTTATCTTGGCCTGTTGGTTCTTGGGGTGACGTCATGAGTAAGGCTCTACGCCCGAGCTTTGGTAAAAGCAGAGAGAAAATTTAGTTTAGAATTGGTAGTCGAGTAGTGTTAGTCACCAAGGATTCGCTCCTTGTGTGCCTAGCATGAAAGCTCCTCCAGAGGAGACCTATTCGTAGATCTTGTTGTAACACAGCTAGCCTATTGCACGACTTGATTAATGAAGGGTCCGTGATTCTGGGAACCTTTTGTTAGCACCAGTTCCGATATTGGTGGTCGTGTAGTGTTAGTCTCCAAGGACTCGCTCCTTGTGCGCCTAGCACGAGGACCCTTCTCAGGAGAGACCTTATCGTCATTATCGTCGTAATACAGCCAGCCTGTTGCGTGACGCTAATACGACTAGTATCCTTGATCCTGGGAACCAAACGTTGAAACCATCCTGTAAGTGGGTTTATGGGTAGAATGTTTAGATCTTCCAGTATAAGTTGTACCTATCAATTTTTATCGGAAATTATGGTTGTCTACCTGTTACAGTTACCAGCTTCGGGAGCTGTTTGAACTATGATCTTGTGATCCTGGATCTTGTATCTTGCATTGCATCTTGCATATCATTTGCATTGCATTTCATATGTTGTGCATTTTGCATTTCCAATCCTTCAGCAGAATCTCATGTCTCTGTTCCTTCTTCTCCAGTAAATCAAGCTGATTCCTCGACACCAGTACGCAACTAGAGCCAATACCAGACGAATGATGGAGCAGATTCAGTAGAAGCAAGCTGCCTTCAGGGAAGAGTTGGATTCTATGAAAGGAATGATCGACCAGATCCTTGAAGCCATCCTCGCGGCCAGGAGAGAGAAAGAACAGCATGAAGTCGCCACTGTCGTCAACAACAATGGTCAAGGACAAGGGTCTACTGCCATCCCTTTGGTTCCAATTCCAAATCCTCATGGGATGCCGTTGAACTTCAATAACACAGCCGAAGGAAACACTTCTCAGCCAATCCCAGTGCCTGGAGTTACTGTTGGAGCTATCCCGCAGGCTCAGCCTACTGTCGTGCAGATCCCAGCTCCCCATACTGAGGATACTCTGATGGATCATTATGACAATGTTCAGAACTATCATGCTGTTATCCCTATTTCCAGTCCTGTTGCCGCTCAGGATTCAGAAGCCATGAAGATGTGCCGAGATCTAGCCGAGAAACTCCGAGCCATGGAGGGGCATAACTCAAATTCTTTCAGTGCTTTGGAATTGTGCTTGGTGCCTGATGTTGTCATTCCTCCCAAGTTCAAGGTTCCCGAATTTTCGAAGTACAAAGGTCTCAGTTGCCCGAATATTCATCTGAAGATGTACTGTCGCAAGATGGCTGCTTATGCCAGATACGAAAAGCTCATGATCCATTGCTTCCAAGACAGCTTGTTTGGGGCATCACTCGAATGGTATATGCAGTTGGAACGTAACAGTGTGCGCACTTGGGCCGAGCTAGCCGATGCATTTGTCAAACAGTACAAATACAACACAGATCTCGCTCTAAATCGTACTCAGCTTCAGAGTATGACTCAGAAGGACAGCGAATCCTTCAAGGAGTACGCACAACGATGGAGAGAGATAGCCGCAAGGGTGCATCCACCTCTTGTTGACCGTGAACTAATTGACATCTTCATGGGTACTTTACAAGGCCAGTACTACGAAAAGCTGATCGGTAGTGTCTCCGCTGGATTCTCTGACTTGGTGATCGTCGGTGAGAGAATTGAAGAAGGGTTGAAGAGTGGGAAAATCCCGGGAGGCTCTAATAGCCAATCCAATGCCAAGAAGCCTTTCAACGGATACAAGAAGAATGAGGGCGAAACAAATGCCATCTCTTTGCAGAAAGGGCAAGCTTCTCAACAAGCTCCCGCTCCTATGCCTTATCAAGTCCCTTACTACCAGTATCCGTATGTTGCCGCCGTGCAATATGCTCCAATGCCTTATCAACCAGCTGTTCAAGCAGTTCAAGCTCAGATGCCACAGCAACAGGCTCCTCAGCAACAGGCCTACAACCAGCAAGGGTATCAGTATCCTCCTCAGCAACAGCAGATGCAAGCTGCTCAACAACAACAAGGTGCTCGCCAGCAGCGTCAGCAGAGAATACGGAGGCCAGATAGAGTTTTTGATCGCCTGCCAATGACATATGCTAGTATCTTTGCTCAGTTGATGGAGAAAAAGGCTATTGTTCCAAGAGATTTGGCTCCCCCAACTGTCATTCCTGCCGACTACAATGCAAATGCTCATTGTGAGTTTCATAAGGGTGCTCCAGGTCACACCATTGAGGACTGCAGAGCTTTCAAGCACATAATTCAAGACATGATCGATAGGGATGCTATCAACTTCAACGGAAAGTCTCCAAATGTCATCAACAATCCAATGCCGCCGAACAAATAGCGTTAATCAGATCAAATCCAGTTAAGTCAAAGTTCATTTCCCCGAAGAAGGCCGTCATGTTGCCATTTCATCTTACGCGTTTCTTATGTTTTGTCTTTGTTTTATTTAAGTATTGTATGCTTTGAACAATTTCCATTCGTATTTGGTTTTTATTAATGTATCGTTTATGCATGTTTTTTAATTAGTTATGTCGTATTCACTAATTTTCACTTATCACCGACACATTTATTCACTCCACTCTATTCACTGTTGTTTAGCATGATTTGAGGGAGGATGATGAAAACAAGATACCTATAATTGCAAACTGTATGCTTTCAGACCGAATCTCGCCAATGATGTACAGGCATTGCTTCAATTCCCCAAACACCGGAGATATAAGGAGTTAATCCCTAGTAAACCACTTCGAGCTTAGAAGTAGCAGTTTCCTTCGGATATTCAAACCTTTACACTCAACCTGGGGCAGGGTAGTGTTCAGTTAATCCAACTCCGCACTTGAATCAACAAAAACAAAATCCAGAAGACGGTTGTTCATCAATGACCCATGCTATGGCAGTCACAATCTTCCAACAAAATTCAAAAAAATCAGAAGCCTGCTAAGTCAAACACCTCAGAGGGGACTTAGGAAAAATTAAGGCAATCCCGATGGACTTGACAAGCAAAGTCAATCCATGCAAAAGTTAGGGAACAACAAAAACAAAAGCAAAAGAGGACCCCGAAACCCTCAGCAAAAACAAAATAAGATTCAGTGGTCACCCAAAAAGGGTCACTGGCATCCATCAAAATAAGGTGACTGTCATGTCGAGCAAACCTTGAACCATCAAGTTTATACTGTCAAGATAAATGCAAAATTAACTGAGCGTAGGACTGGAGATCATTAAGAAGAAGGGGTGGGTCCAAATCATACTTTGAGCCTAATATCCTTTGTTTCATAACCGCGAACCAGACCACGTTACAACCCTCGAAAGACCTAATTGAGGCGGGATTTACTCCGGAAGCATACTATCGCAAAGTTGCGTAACCTGACTCCTCACATGATTTCTAATCATCAGCATTGGTGTCATTTCTCTTGATATGTCTTTCACACCAATCAAATTAGCACAACGTCTGGGTTAGTAGTTCATTCGTCTCACACTTTCACGACACCTCAATAAATGACACTTTTTCTTAAATCTTGCATCGAACTTTTCATTAATATTATCATTTATGAATGTACAATTTTATTTGCAAATCAGTACTAGGTATTCAAAGGCACTCCAACAAGGGGCAATCGAGGAGGAATCTGACTTTCAATGGCGTACACGAAGTAAGAGTATTTCAAAGCCCACAGTCTGGGGAAAATCATTCAACAGCTCGAGCAGGGGCATATCATTACCATATTCAGACAGGGGGCAGGACCAAGTTTTCCTAATCATCAAGCAAAGTTGCAACCTTCTGTGAAGCAAATTCACAACAAATCACCAAGTACCCAGACTCGGGGCATATAGAGTATCTACGTCTGCTTCAATCATGGCATCTTCAATAAACTGCGTGTCGAGGAAGTCAATCCCTCCCACCACCCGAAGTCCAATCCATATTGGCAACTACTAGAGTCCACCGTGCTGACGTCTCCTTGCATTTCCAATTACTCGTCTGCAATCATGTGCATCGTACGCATTGCATTCGCTATCATAAGCATCTTGCATCATATGCATACCCAACCATATCATACTTCCCCAACTCTTGCATCTTCGCGCGTCAGCATTTGCATTTGCACTTCCACTCATATGGAATATCATTTATCATCCAGCATTCATATATGCAAGTCAAGGTCCAAGATCAATCTTGAAGATTTCCAATACCATCATCAGCCTGGTCAGGGGCATCTTCCACAAAGGTCGTGGATTTCTCCCACGAATTTCAGGAGCTTCATAGCAATCATCAACCCAGTCAGGGCAATCTTTTGCAATTGTGGGTTTCTCCCACAAAATTCGAAGTTATTCAAAGCAAGATTCAGCCCAATCAGGGGCATCTTTTCAAGACCATGGGCGTTTCCCATGATGTATTTCAATCTTATGGTTAATCAAATCTTCAAATCAACATTCAGCCCAGTCAGGGGCATACCATTCAAGACAGTGGGCGTTCCCCCCACAAAGTTGTTCAACCTTTTGGTGGGCAAATCCAAAGGCCTTAAGTGCAAGATTCAGCCTAGTCAGGGGCATCTTCAGCAAAACCGTGAGCGCTCCTCACGAAGTTGTTCAACCTTTTGTTGACCAAAACAAGACATATCAAGACAAACTCAGCCCAGTCAGGGGCATCCTCTTCAGAATTCATGGGCGTAACCATGAAATCATTTCAGCAAAACTATAATCTCCAAACAAAGACGGTGGGCGTACCCCGTTGACTCATTTCAATTCAATCTTCCTCTTGGGGGTTCCCCAATGAGTTGTACCCAGCAAGCGTGACCGTTGTCAATTGCCTTACTATCATCCTTTTGGTGATAGTCGAACTTCGTCAGTTCAACCTAGCCTGCATCCTTTTGGTGTCGGTAAACTTCAAATCTGTGTTGTCCTATCATCCTTTTTGGTGATAGCGACCTATGTGTGTGAGTTTCGCTCCGTCATCCTTTTGGTGGCGGGTCTGTCACTTGGATTGGTGTCAGATTGTGCGATAGTGTTTGTCCTATCATCCTTTTGGTGGTAGTGGCCGGTGTGAGTTTCGCTCCGTCATCCTTTTGGTGGGGGGTCTGTCACTTGGATTGGTGTCAGATTGTGCGATAGTGTTTGTCCTATCATCCTTTTGGTGGTAGTGGCCGGTGTAAGTTTCACTCCGTCATCGTTTTGGTGGGGGGGTCTGTCATTTGGATTGGTGACAGATTGTGCGATAGTGTTTGCCCTATCATCCTTTTGGTGGTAGTGGCCGGTGTGAGTTTCGCTCCGTCATCCTTTTGGTGGGGGGTCTGTCACTTGAATTAGTGTCAGATTGTGCGATGTTTGTTTGTGTTTTGCTCCGTCATCCTTTTGGTGGGGGGTCTATCATAATCATTTGTGATAGATTGTGCGATATTGTGTGGGTGTTTCGCTCTATCATCCTTTTGCTGGGGGGTCTATCACTTGAATTGGTGATAGATTGTGCAATATTGTTTGCCTGTGTTTGCCCTATCATCCTTTTGGTGGTAGTGACCGATGTGAGTTTTGCTCCATCATCCTTTTGGTGGGGGTTCTGTCACTTGGATTGGTAACAGATTGTGTGATAGTGTTTGCCCTATCATCCTTTTGGTGGTAGTGGCCGGTGTGAGTTTCGCTCCGTCATCCTTTTGGTGGGGGGTCTGTCACTTGGATTGGTGACAGATTGTGCGATAGTGTTTGCCCTATCATCCTTTTGGTGGTAGTGGCCGGTGTGAGCTTCGCTCCGTCATCCTTTTGGTGGGGGGTCTGTCACTTGAATTGGTGTCAGATTGTGCGATGTGTGTTGTGTTTCGCTCCGTCATCCTTTTGGTGGGGGATCTGTCACTTGGATTGGTGACAGATTGTGCGATACTGTTTGCCCTATCATCCTTTTGGTGGTAGTGGCCGGTGTGAGTGTCGCTCCATCATCCTTTTGGTGGGGGGTCTATCACTTGGATTGGTGACAGATTGTGTGATAGTGTTTGCCCTATCATCCTTTTGGTGGTAGTGGCCGGTGTGAGTTTTGCTCCGTCATCCTTTTGGTGGGGGGTCTATCATAATCATTTGTGATAGATTGTGCGATATTGTGTGTGTGTTTCGCTCCGTCATCCTTTTGGTGGGGGGTCTGTCACTTGAATTGGTGATAGATTGTGCGATATTGTTTGTCTGTGTTTCGCTCCGTCATTCTTTTGGTGGGGGGTCTATCATAATCATTTGTGATAGATTGTGCGATTTTGTGTGTGTGTTTCGCTCCGTCATCCTTTTGGTGGGGGGTCTGTCACTTGAATTAGTGTCAGATTGTGCGATGTTTGTCTGTGTTTCGCTCCGTCATCCTTTTGGTGGGGGGTCTATCATAATCATTTATGATAGATTGTGCGATATTGGGTGTGTGTTTCGCTCCGTCATCCTTTTGGTGGGGGGTCTGTCACTTGAATTGGTGATAGATTGTGCGATATTGTTTGTCTGTGTTTGCCCTATCATCCTTTTGGTGGTAGTGGCCGGTGTGAGTTTCGCTCCGTCATCCTTTTGGTGGGGAGTCTGTCACTTGGATTGGTGACAGATTGTGCGATAGTGTTTGCCCTATCATCCTTTTGGTGGTAGTGGCCGGTGTGAGTTTCCCTCCGTCATCCTTTTGGTGGGGGGTCTGTCACTTGGATTGGTGACAGATTGTGCGATAGTGTTTGCCCTATCATCCTTTTGGTGGTAGTGGCCGGTGTGAGTTTCGCTCCGTCATCCTTTTGGTGGGGGGTCTGTCACTTGGATTAGTGTCAGATTGTGTGATAGTGTTTGCCCTATCATCCTTTTGGTGGTAGTGGCCGGTGTGAGTTTCGCTCCGTCATCCTTTTGGTGGGGGGTCTGTCACTTGGATTGGTGATAGATTGTGTGATATTGTTTATGTGTGTTTCACTCCATCATCCTTTTGGTGGGGGGTCTGTCATGGTCATTAATGTCAGATTGTGCGATTGTACTTTGCTCTACCATCCTTTTGGTGGTAGTAGCCGGGTGTGTTTCATCTCATCATCCTTTTGATGATGACGACTTTTTGCCTATGATTCACAGTTTACTCAGAGGTTTACCTCATCCGGTATTTTCAACTCTCAAGCATCTCTTTTCCTTTCGAACAATTTCAGGGTCTTCTTTATATCTAATTGACTTCTACCTCAGGAAAACGAATGTTGTAGCAGTTCATTTCCCTAGGTTTAAGCCTATTAGATAGGGGCATCTGTCATACCCTAAATTTGTCCTACCCCTTTCGTAAATATTTTTGCATTTTTTGTTTCATGCCGTTTAGACACGTGTCCACCCGAAATTGGGCGTTTTTCAAATTCTTTTTCTTTTTGACCAATTAAAGCGTGACACGTGGCCTAAAAAAAAGGGCATTTTTGTGAATATTAATTCTTTTCTTAATTTCCTAAACTTTTTTCTTTTTAGATATTATTAATAATAATATTTTGTGCACATACATTGCTCTTTTATTTGTTAACATTAAATTTTGTAATTTTTTAGTTTGTTTTATATATATATTTGTTAATATCTGTTAATTTTATATTTATTAATATTTATGTATTTAACTAGTTGTTAATATTTTATTTTAGTTTTTAGTTATTATATGTTGTTAATATTTAGTAAAATTGTTAATAAAAAAAGAGAAGAGAATTTGAGTGCAGAAACCCATTCCAGCGGCCCATTAGGGTTTGGTTTCGGCTTGTTATTAAAAGAGGGAAGAACCGATTGAAAGAAAAGAAAACGAAAACACTGTTCATCAGCCCCTTTTGAAAACCCTAAAATCAATTGAACGGTAGAACATCTTCCTCCCTCAAGCTACCTTCCTCCGCCGACATCTCAACCCACCGTCATCTTCTCCTTCGAGAACTCTCACCACCAAACTGCGAAACCCCTCCGAAAACCCTTTCCCTTCCGAAAAAATCCCATCACCTTCCTCATAACACCCTTGTCCGCCGCTCACTCTTCATCTCATCCCTCATTGAAACCTTCTTCTCTCCCAAACCTTCACCGTCGTCACAACCTTAACCTCAATAGTTTCCTCATTTCCGCGAAACCCCCTTCCTTAAACAATCCGCAAACCTCTTCCCTCACCAGAAAATCCTAAATCGCCAACTTCCAATCCCCTCTGAAACCCCTTCAATATCGGTACGATGCTCAAACTGCGGTGATGAGAACTATTTCAGGGTTATCCCGTGAAGATGCGTTGGTGAAACCCTCAGTAAGGACTTCATCTCGTTTTCGCAGCAACTCAGTTGCAGTTCCGAAACTTTCTCACAACAACGAGTCGTCGCCGGCTGTATACAGCAGCGGTCCTCAATCCATCATACGAAGTCAAGAATTCATTAAAAGGACGTATGGTGAGTGTAACTAGGACGTGAATCCTTCTTGTTCGAGAACTTAGCTGTGGAGGCAGCTCGTGAGTCCCATTCAAATACGATCGTCTTTGCGGTAATTTTGGAGTCATTTCGTTATGCTTTGGTCTTGTATTGAGGTTGTGATACAATAACAGCATGTAGTTGTATAGATTAATTATTTTTCCTCTTTCACTAAGATTACAGCTTCTATGTTGCTTTTTTTATTTTACCAGATTTCTATGTTCAAGTTTCTGTGTAGGTGACAATGGAACAATGCCCAGATATTGATAATTTTGTTGATTCATATGCGTGCTTATCGATTTCATTCATGTAAAATTTTGATTTGAGGATTAAGTATCTGTTTGTATTTTCAACTTAGATGATGAGGCTATTTTCGGTTCATATTTAAGAAAACGTTTACCTTATGGATTATTATTGAATGTTCTGAAGGTATTTCTCTTGGTTTCCTTATGTGTCTCTGCTAATATTCAATTTGTTTCTCGCGACAATACATGTTTAAGATTCGATGTCGCCAAAATGTTTTGTTTAATACTGTATCGTGTCCAATGGATTGATGATGTAGTTAAAATTCCGTTTCAAATCTCACTATGATTGAATGCTTGATCTGTGTAGTTTGGTTCGATTGGGGTGTCGATTATATTGCATTTTGATACTGCTTGCACTTTGGTTGAGGTTTGGAGTAATAAAATTCTGTGGTTGCTGTTGGAATTTTTTTTTTAAACATTGCAGTTCAGCATTCTCTTTAAGATTGATAGATGAGAAGTGCCTCTATGTTCTTGTGTGTTGATATTAATTTATAAATTCATTCCAAGTCATGTAGTATGTACAATTTGATTGCTGTTTTTTTTGGTATTGAATTGTGTTGTTGAGAGACTTACGTTTATTAAATTAGTTTTGCTGTACCAAAATCATGATTAAGTGTATATTGTTCATCACTGTATTTTAGGTGTGTATTTATAATGTCATGGCAGCAGGGTCTGTTTTTCTTTACAAGACAAAGAGGTCTTATAAGTATTTTGGAATTTATAATACATGGCATTTATTCTTGGTTTGCTGTAAGGTATTTCATAATTCATGTTAATTGCCATTCTCGATTGTGGTTGCAAATGTCGACTGGAATTTGGGCTACGTGGTTGTAGTTGTTCAAGAATGAGTTTCTCATTAAATTAAAATGCTATTAACTTGTTTTTTAAGCAGTTTATAATTATCTATAAGATTAATTTATAATTCATACTCAAACCAATTTATTTTAATATACAACATATTTTTTTTCAAACTTATGTTCAAAATTTGAGTAATTATTTTTCTTAGATTCAATTTATTTTTGACATTAAAATTATTTCTTTAAAAATAAATCATGAAAAAAATAAACTCTTAGTCTAGCACTTCTCGAGTTTTTTTTTTGAATAAATACTATTGGGGCGTACGCCTTGGGTAGTGACATTCGACCTTTCGTTTCAAAATATGCCCTCTAATTATTTAGACAAGGAAATGCCATTGGGGTCTAACATTCCACATGATACTTTCATTGTTTATTCAAACAATATTTCATAAATTAAATCAAAATCTTTCCTCCATTTTTTGAGTATTTTATTTTATAAGATAATTTTGAAATAGATTTTCTTTTAAAGAGAAAAAAAAACTTTGAAGCAATAATATTTCTTAAGCATGTTTAATTAAATCATTTTTTAGTTAAATTACGAAAAAATTAAACTCTTGAAGTCTAGCACTTCTTGAGTTTTCGAATGAATATTATTGAGGTGTACACCTTAAATAATGTATTGTTCAACTTTTCGCTCTTCAAAAAATACTTTCTTTTTTAACGAAGAAATATCATAAGAATCTAGCATTCCGTGTGATATTTCCGTTTTACATCCAAACATTTTCGAATGAAAAAGGTGTTGTCGAGATCTAGCATCACGATAATACTCCGATTAATTGGTTGTGAGGCCAACGTCTCATTTACCAAATAATCGTCATTTTCAAATCTAATCTTGTGTTCCCACCTCTTGTACCACAAACTCTTTCCATACCCTCGATTCAATTCAATTCTTCAAAATATTTTTCTCGATTAAAACTCCGAAAGAAGGAGGTTCTTGGAATCTAGCATTCTTTGAATCTTCGAGTGAATAGTTCTCGAGGCACGCTCTTGAGTTATTATTCACTCAATCTTTTGATTTTTTTCAAAATACCTTTTTCGATTCAAACCTCGAAAAAAGGAGGTTATTGGAATCTAGCATTCCTTGAATCTTCGAGTGAATAATTCTCGAGGCACGCCCTTTGATTTGTTATTCACTCAACCTTTCGACTTTTTCAAACTCAAACATTTTCCAACGTTCTCCTAAGTCGAGTGCTCGTTCGCATTCGCAATCCACATTTTTCACACGCTTCACAACCCCTTGTGGTCTCGATATTAGGGGCACCCTTATGGACTAATGTCGTTTCTTACAATCTAACCCTTGACACGTCGTCAAGTCGGTTTAATTTTCAATCAAATCCTCGACACGTCGTCGAGCCATTTTCAAACCAACTTCCTTTGGCCTCGCATGCCATTTTTTCGATTCAATCTTTTCACAAACGTTTTTTAAAACTTACGAAAAAGGGGTATTCCTAGAATCTAGCATTCTTTGAATATTCGAATGAGTAACTCTTGGGCGCGCCTCCGACTTGTTATTAGTTCATTCTTTCGATTTCAAAAACATCCAACTCTTATCTTCAACTTATTCAACTTAATTTCCGAAAGAACTGAGTTCTTGGGATCTCGCATTCCTTGAATTCTTGAGTGACAAGCTCTTGAGGCGCGCTCTTGAGTTGCTTGTCAGTCACTCTTTCGTCTCTTTCTCAAACTTCCAACCTATTCAACCTCATCTTTTCGTGGTTGTTACCACGAACTACGACTGCTCTGATTCTTCATTCTCGTCCGAATGTAAGATACGTAGGCACAAGATTGCGATAATCTTGGCGAGCTACCTCCCATCTATTTCCCCGTATCCATTTCGTGGTTGTTACCACGAACTACGACTGCTCTGATTCTTCATTCTCGTCCGAATGTAAGATACGTAGGCACAAGATTGCGATAATCTTAGCGAGCTACCTCCCATCTATTTCCCCGTATCCATTTCGTGGTTGTTACCACGAACTACGACTGCTCTGATTCTTCATTCTCGTCCGAATGTAAGATACGTAGGCACAAGATTGCGATAATCTTGCGAGCTACCTTCTATCCATCCTCCCATTTCCTAGTATCCTTTTCGTGGTTGTTACCACGAACTACGACTGCTCTGATTCTTTATTCATTCTTGAATATAAGATACATAGGCACAAGATTGCGATGATCTTGGCGAGCACACTTCTATCTTCCTCCATTATTCCGTCCAAACTTTCCCATCCTTTCCCGTAGTTGAACTACGACGCTCTGATTTCCCATTCTCGTCCGAATGAGCATACGTAGGCACAAGGGCCCCAATCCTTGGCGAGCACCCTATCCTCTAACCACCCATTTCCCACTAGAGTCTGTATCCTGTTAACCTACCAATTCACCTTATCAACGAGAAGAAAAGAAAATAAACCTAGACAACACTCTCCGCAAAATACCTTAAGAGGTTCCCATTGAGTACAACGGGCGTGAGGGGTGCTAATACCTTCCCCTCGCGTAACCGACTCCCGAACCTGGAACATGGTTGCGACAGCCCTGTTCCTATCCTTTCGTTTCAAGAGGTTTTCTCGATATTTTCCTCTCCCGTTTATTCGGGAAAAATAAAGTTTGGTGGCGACTCTGTCGAACCGCATTTCCGCGCCTTTCGCGCAAGGGTCGCGTTCTCCGAAATGTCTCCGTGATTTTTCGAGGTGCGACACCCGCTGGTCGGAAGGAAGGGTTGCATAAACTATAACCCGTCCATTACAATCAGACAATTTGGGTATGCATTGAGAGGTCCTCCGAAAGATGAAGAGATACAGGAATCTCTGTATCTCACTGGTTTATTGGAGGGGGATACCTTAGCTAGAGTTGAACATGCCTGGAGTAATGTCCACAGAAGAGGGAAGGTTGCCTTGGGAAAGAGCAATAGTCGAGCATACGACCCCTATTTGGTTTGGATTCAGAGTAGAGCCAAGGAGCTGATGATGCCATACCCGTCTGCTAAGCCTATGGGCCCTCCTGAGATTGCATAACCCACTACAGTAGACATTCAAAAGTACAATCAGGTATTGTTGGAGAAGGAAGAATTGAGAAAATCTAATGAAAAATTGGAGAAAGAGATTATCCAGCTTCGAAGCGAGAAAATTTATGTTGTTCATTCCTTCAAGAAACAAACTGAGCTTGTGAACAAACTAGGTAATGATCTGACCAAGGTGACCGGTTCAAGGGAGCATCTGGGTTTGGATTTCAAGGTCGTCAATAGTGTTCTTGCTACTAAGAAGGAAGAGCTAGATAGAGCTTACTTGAGGATTTCCAAGTTTGAGAACCAATGGAATGCCACGCTCACCAACAACAAAGAGCGCGAAGACAGGTTAAAGCTTCAGATCAGCAAGTTGAAGGCGCAGCTCAATGCCAAAGATGGGGATATTGCAGCAGAAGAATCACTTAGACGAGATAGCGAGTACAGGTTGAACGAAGCGATTGCAAACTTGAAGGATCTCAGGTTGAGAGCTGATTCCAAGAGACGCAGGCTTGAGGCATGTTTTGGGGAAGAAGCTTTGGAAGACCATGTTGATAGTCTACAGCATACTGTTAGCCAGTAGGATTTTCTTATTCAGGGACTGCTTGCTAGGCCAGATCATCCTGAGACGCTAAAGTTGTTATAGGACTTCCGATCACGTCATCCTGCTTGACCGTCTTGTTTATTTCTATTGTAGTTTTTGCTGCTTATTTGTTGTATTGACCATCACCAGGCTTGTTGGTTGAGGTCTTTTCCTTATTGTACTCAGTTGTAGCTTGTACATTGCCTGTTGGCCTATGTTTATATACGAGGAGTTGCTATTCCATGCTTGTTCGTAGGGTTCTCCATTGTTGTGTTTTTCCTGGAAACTAGAATCGAGGGGGAAATTTCCCTGTTGCATACATACATGTCTGCATTTTAGCATTTTTCTCGCATTTGCAGGTGCACCGGAACTGTTAACCTTATTTCTCCTGTGGTTTACTAGTATTTCAGGATTGCTGACTTAATGAATCACCGGTACGCGACCAGGAGAAACCAGAAGAAAGTGATGGAGCAAATGCAAGCGGAAATGCAAGAGATGCGAGACCGTATGGCCCAGTTTATGGAAGTTATCCAAAGGAGTGGTCAATGGATAGGAGCAACTCCGGACTCTAGTGCAGCCCTTGATTGCACTTGTCGATGGAAACGGAGTGCTGCATGGTGGAGATGTTGTTAACCCTCCTCGTATTGAGACTCCTTGGGCTGACAATTCTATGCCTACCTTAGTCATCCCTACTGCTGGAGGGAGTGGTCACGCTGCTGGTGCTGGTAATGCGGCAGGTTTTAACAATGTTGGTTTTGCTAATGGGGGTAATGGTAATGGGAACAGTTATGGCTCTGACACCACGTGTGCTATACACGGTAACATGGACCATATCTGGAATGAAGATAGGCAAGAGGATGTGTTCTCGCCAAGAGTTATAGCTGCTGAATTACCCTCCGAAGCTGATAGGAGGATTAAGATGATTGAAGAGAAAATGAGGTCTCTTTAATGCCAAAACTCTATGGGGCTGGATATGGCTAACCTGGGGCTGATCCCGGACTTGAGAGTGCCACCAAAGTTCAAAGTCCTATACTTTGATAAATACAAGGGTACCACTTGCCCGAGGGTTCATCTGAGGTCCCATTATCGCAAGATGTCTGCCTACTCAAACGACGAGAAATTGCTCATGCATTTCTTCCAAGATAGTCTGTCTGGTCCCTCGTTAGAATGGTACATGAGCTTGGAGCCTGCAAATGTCCGTAGTTGGAGGGATTTGGCCGAAGCATTTGTGAGACATTATCAATACAATAGTGACCTTGCTCCCAACAGGGTCCAACTTCAAAACCTCTCACAAAAGAGCAATGAATGTTTCAAAGAATATGCTCAAAGATGGCGAGAGTTGGCAGCTAGGGTGCAGCCACCTATGGTAGAACGTGAGCTCGTGGATATGTTTTTCGCCACCCTGCCAGGCGTTTATTATGAAAAGCTCATTAGCAGCATGTTAGACAGCTTTTCTGACTTAATCTTCACCATGGAGAGGGTGGAGAATGGAATTAAGTTAGGAAAGATAAATGCCGGTGAGATGCCCTCGGCTGGAGGAAGCAAGAAGGTGTCCGGAAACAAAAGGCGAGAGGGAGATACTAACGCTGTATCCAGTTCACGTGGAAGAAATAGAGGTCAGAGTCGGCAGCATCAGTAGATTGCCAGCATCACAATCCCAACAGTTCAACAACCACAACAACAACAGCGTCAGCAACAACAACAACCGCAACAAAATCAGCAGGGGTACAGAAGATACCAAGATAGAGGTCGGGCAGCAAATAGCCATTTTGATGTGCCTCCCATGCCTTACTCTCAGTTATTGCAGGCTTTGTTACAGCTGCAATTGATTCAGAAAAGAACTTTGGCTCCCTTGACTGGGCCTCCTCCACACGAGTACGATGCAAATGCTCGCTGTGAGTTTCATTCGGGTGCCCCGGGACATAACATCGATAATTGTAAAGCCTTCAAGCATAAGGTGCAGGACATGATTGACAGTAAGGCGATTAACTTTTCTAATGATGTTCCTAATGTGGTACAAAGTCCCATGCCGAATCATGGACAAGCTGGGGTTAATACAATTATCGAGGAGGATGTCTTGGATTTGATAACGGATGTTGATGAGCTGAGGACACCCTTGAGCTTTGTGAAAGCCAGATTGCTGAAGGGGGGTGTTTTCCCAGGTTGTGTTGAGAATTGCACTGAGTGTCTGGTTAATCCTGAGGGAGGATGTGGATTGTTGAAAAGATGTATTCAGGAGATGATGGATATCAGAGTATTACAATTTGACCGGTCTGTTGAAAAAGAGCCTAAGGAGTTGGTGGCTGAAGAAAAGGATGAGATTGCAACAATCTCCATCCCGTACAAGACTGTTACCATCTATGCGCCAAAACCACCGATGATAACCATCACAAAAGTGGGTCTCGTGCCGTTTGAAAGCACCAAGGCCATTCCGTGGAACTACGGAGCCGAAGTGTATTGCAATGGACAGAAGATAGACTTGAATGATCCCCCTACAAATTCAAATGATAATCTTGTGGGAGCAGGAGGCATTACTCGCAGTGGTCGGGTCTTTTCATCGCCTGAAGTGCTTGTTGATAAGGTGGACAAGGGGAAAAGACTAGTGGTGGAGGAGACTTCTCAATATGGGGAGAAAGAATCTTTGTTGAAAGACACGGAGGAGTTTATGAGGCTGATTCGGAAAAGCGACTACAAGATAGTCGATCATTTGCAGCAAACTCCTTCCAAGATATCTATCTTGTCGTTGTTACTTTGCTCTGAGGCACATAGGAATACACTGTTGAGAATACTAAACACTGCTTACGTGCCACAAGAAATATCTGTTAATCAACTTGAGGGAGTTGTAGCGCACGTAAATGCAGGAAACGGCCTGGGTTTTACAGACTTGGATTTGACGCCAAAAGGCAGAAACCATAATTATGCGTTGCACATATCTTTAGAATTCCGAGGGGCTGTCATTACTCACGTGCTTGTGGATACGAGATCATCTTTAAACGTACTTCCGAAGAAAGCCCTAATGAAGTTAGATATGCAGGGGTTGATTTGCACACCAAGTGATTTGGTGGTGCGTGCGTTTGATGGAACCCGAAGATCTGTGTTTGGGGAGGTAACTTTGCCTATTCAGGTGGGACCCGAAGTCTTTGATGTAGTGTTTTACATCATGGATATCCAGCCGGCCTACAGTTGTTTACTAGGATGTCCATGGATTCATTCAGCGGGAGCTGTGACCTCCACGCTGCATCAAAAGTTGAAATACATAGTTGGCGGGAGTGTGTTACGGTATGTGGGGAGAAAGATATCATGGTCAGCCACTTATCATCCTTTAAGTATGTGGAAGTAGACGGAGAGATACATGAAACTCTTTGTTAGGCCTTCGAAGTAGTCAAGATTAAAGACAAGTCTCCTGTTGTGAGCAAAGTTCCGGAAGTGGCCATGTCTTTGTTTAAAGAGGCTTAAGCAGTGGTACAGACTAGGGCAATGCATGGATGGGGCCAAGTATTGGAGATTCCCCACAAGCAGGACAAGTTTGGTTTAGGGTACCGACCGTCATTCTCCTCTCCTTCAGCCTCATAGAGCTCGCCGCGCTATAAAGGACCCGTACAGTTCACTAAGGGGGGAGTTATCTTCGAGAGAATCAATGCTGTATCTGACGAAGGCGGAGACAATGATTGTGATATGGATGCATGAATCAAGTCGTGTATTCCGGGACAGAGCCTGCGCAACTGGTCAATTGAAGAATTCATTCAAGTGACGACAGAACAGTAATGCTTTGGTTTTCCAATTATTGTACTACCTTATGTTCTACTCGGAGTATAGTGGTATTTTATTTCAGGGCCTTATTGTTTATGTCTGAACATTGTTTATCAATTATTCAAAGGGCGTTTTCTAATTCAAATTTTGTGATCTCTATCTTTCTTATTTTTATTTTTCGCAATAAAATGGCAATGTGGTTTATACTTGTTTGCATATTGTCTGAAACATTTAACCATTTTTATTGCAGGACTCCTATTGCAGATGACACCGATTCAGAACCTCCTATGACTCGCTTCGACTTCGATCAACCAATATATCATGTTGAAGAAGAGATTGATGAGGATGAGGACCTGCCTGAAGAGCTAGCTAGACTCTTGAAATAAGAAGAGAAAATCATTCTGCCTCATCAGGAGGAAATCGAGGTTGTTAATCTGGGTTATGAAAAAGTTGTCAGAAATGTTCGGATAGGGGCTGCGCTACAGAGTGACATCAAGCAAAGACTGGTCGAGATGCTTCGAGAGTATAGCGACATCTTTGCTTGGTCGTACAAAGATATTCCCGGGCTTGATACTGACATAGTGGTTCATCGTTTGCCGTTGCGCGAGGAATGTCCGCCGGTCAAGCAGAAGCTTAGAAGGACAAGACCAGATATGGCTGTAAAAATCAAAGAAGAAGTCCAAAAGCAGATGGACGCTGGATTTTTAGCCGTAACCACTTACCCTCCGTAGGTCGCCAACATCGTACCTGTACCTAAGAAAGATGGTAAGGTACGAATGTGTGTAGATTACAGGGATTTGAATAAGGCGAGCCCAAAGGATGACTTCACGCTCCCTCACATTGACGTATTGGTTGACAATACTGCTCAATACTCCGTATTTTCCTTCATGGATGGTTTTTCGGGTTATAACCAGATAAAGATGGCACCGGAAGATATGGACAAGACGATGTTCATTACACCGTGGGGGACGTTTTGTTACAAGGTAATGCCTTTTGGGTTGAAAAATGCAGGGGCAACTTACCAGCGGGCTATGGTCACTTTGTTTCATGACATGATTCATCAGAAGATTGAGGTCTATGTTGATGACATGATAGCAAAGTCGCAAACGAAGGAGGAGCATCTGGTCAACTTATTGAAGCTGTTTAAGAGGCTCAGGAAGTTCAGATTGAGGTTGAATCCAAATAAGTGCACTTTTGGAGTTCGGTCCGGAAAGTTATGGGGTTCATTGTCAGTGAAAAAGGAATCGAGGTCGATCCTGCAAAGATAAAAGCCATACAAGACATGCCAGCGCCAAAAACAGAAAAGGAGGTCCGTGGTTTCCTGGGGAGATTGAACTACATTGCTCGGTTTATATCTCATCTCACAGCCACATGTGAACCAATGTTTAAATTGTTAAAAAAGGACCAGGCGGTCATCTGGAATGAAAATTGTCAAAAAGAATTTGATAAGATAAAAGAATACTTGCAGGAGCCTCCGATATTGATACCCCCAGTAGCTGGAAGGCCTTTAATCATGTACTTAACGGTTCTTGAGAACAGTATGGGTTGTGTTCTCGGTCAACACGACGAGACTGGAAGGAAAGAGCATGCGATCTATTATCTGAGTAAAAAGTTCACAGATTGTGAGTCTCGTTACTCAATGCTCGAGAAAACGTGTTGCGCACTTGCTTGGGCTCCCAAACGTTTGAGACAATATATGCTCAATCATACAACCATGTTGATTTTGAATATGGATCCGATCAAGTATGTCTTCGAAAAGCAAGCGCTCTCAGGAAGAATTGCCAGGTGGCAGATGGTACTGACAGAGTACGATATACAATACGTTTCCCAGAAAGCCATTAAAGGAAGTGTTTTGTCAGAATACCTTGCTGAGCAGCCAATCGAAGACTATCAACCAATGAAGTTTGAATTTCCTGACGAGGATATCATGTTCCTCAAAGCGAAAGATTATGAAGAGTCGTTTCCTGATGAAGGTCCAGAGAAGGGTTCTCAATGGCAGATGATATTCGACGGTGCTGTCAACTCATATGGTAGTAGAGTTGGGGCAATTATTACAACTCCTCATGGTAATCACATCCCGTTCACTGCCAGGTTGACATTCCCTTGCACTAACAATGAAGCTGAGTACGAAGCGTGTATCATGGGTCTGGAAGAGGCTATTGATTTGAGAATCAAGAATTTGGATGTATATGGAGATTCAATGCTAGTGGTTAATCAAATCATGGGAGAGCGGGAGACTCGTCAACCCAATCTAATTCCTTGCAAAGATTATGCAAGGAGATTGTTACCCTTCTTTGACAGGGTAGAGTTTCACCATGTGCCACGAGCAGAGAATCAGATGGCCGATGCTTTGGAAATGTTATCTTCGATATACAAAGTGAATTTTTGGAATGATGCTCCCAGAATAGTTATTTCTCGCCTGGATAGGCCCGCTTTCGTATTCGCCATTGACGAGGATGCTGATGGCAAGCCATAGTTTTACGATATACAGAACTTCCTCAAGAAGCAAGATTATCCACCAGGGGCTTCGGCTCAGGATAAGAAGACGCTGAGGAGGTTGTCTGGTAACTTCTATCTAAACCCAGATGGTGTGCTTTACAGAAGGAACCATGATTTGGTGTTGTTGAGGTGTGTGGATGAAAAGGAAGCATCATTGCTCATGGAAGAAGTTCACGAGGTTACTTTCGGTACACATGCTGGCGGGCATGCCATGTCTCGGAAACTCTTACGAGCAGGGTATTATTGGCTAACCATAGAGTCAGATTGTTTCAAATTTGCGAAGAAATGCCATAAATGCCAGATTTATGCAGATAAAATTCATGTACCGTCGTGCCCATTGAATGTTATGGCGTCTCCGTGGCCTTTCTCCATGTGGAGCATTGATATGATTGGCAAGATTGAGCCAACCGCGTCCAACGGTCATCGTTTCATCTTGATTGCCATTGACTACTTCACTAAATGGGTTGAAGCAGCCTCGTACGCTAATGTCACAAAGCAAGTCGTAGCCTGGTTCATAAAGAAGGACATCATCTACATATATGGAATAGCCGAGCGAATCATTACTAACAATGGTTCAAATCTGAACAACAAGATGATGAAGGAATTGTGCCAAAATTTCAAAATCGAGCATCACAACTCATCGCCCTATCGGCCGAAGATGAATGGTGCTGTTGAGGCGGCCAACAAGAATATTAAGAAGATAGTGCCAAAGATGGTTGTCACTTACAAATATTGGCATGAGATGTTGCCTTTTGCTCTTCACGGTTATCGTACGATGGTACGCACATCAATTGGGGCAACTCCTTTCTCGCTGGTTTATGGTATGGAAGCTGTCCTACCATTGGAGGTCGAGATTCCTTCTTTAAGAGTTATGGTTGACGTCAAGCTTGATGAGGCAGAATGGATAAAGAATAGATTGAATAAGCTTAGCTTGATGGATGAGAAGAGGCTAGCGTCTATCGCATACGGTCGGTTGTATCAGAGCTGGATGAAGAAATCTTACAACAAGAAGGTGCACCCTCGAAGCTTTCAGACGGGCGATCTTGTGTTGAAAAAGATTCTCCCACCGCAATCAGATCACAGGGGCAAATGGACTCCCAATTATGAAGGTCCAGATGTCGTTCGAAAGGTCTTCTCCAGAGGAGCCTTGTTGTTAGCCACCATGGATGGTGAGGATTTCACACCCCCTGTGAATGCAGACGCAGTTAAAAAATACTTTGCTTAAAAGAGACCCGCTGGACATAAAAAGAAAAGTCCATGCAAAAATGGGGCGTCCCGGCGAACCATAAAAAGGAAAATACGTTCGGGCAAAAATTAGGGATAAAAATGAAAAGATGTAAACCCGCAAAGTCGAAAACCCGAAAAGGCGACTTTGGCAAAAATGGGTATCCCGGTGGATCGAAAACCCAAAAGGGCGATTCAGGCAAAAGTTAGGGATTGAAAAAGCAAATGATTGCGGTCTGAGTTGGAATTTCATTGCTTAGTGGATATGGAGAACTTGAGGGTTGTTTATCCGAATCAATCTCTTCTAAAGACGAAGCGTCAGGAAAGAGTCAGGGTCAGGTGAGTCATAGAGGGATCAGCTCATGGTGTTTATCTGTGCCACGTTGCGGACATTTTTGTACACTTTTGTATATTTATATGCATATTTGTATTTGTTTTTGCGCAACTTCCTCTTTTCAGGGGTTGCATCTGTTGTAAAACTTTGCCTATTTATAGGCCATTTATCAATAAACATATACTATTCAGTATCTCGCTCGTTTTGTTTTAGCTTTTACTGTTTTATTTATGAAAAACGCCCAATGTTTTGATAAACTTGCACTTACATAAACTTGCAGGCCTTGGCCAATAATTGTTAAAACTTTGAATTAATTGAACAATGTCACAAATGATGACTAAGAGGGTTCTGATTGTGTAGGATATCTTGTCCGTTTGTTCAGTTTTGCAGGGTCGTTACCCTTGGGGCAAAAGGGTATGGATGAAGTTCGTCCTATCCCCAGCCTGAGTCTATTTCCCCAGTGAGTCAAGTTCGTACCTCTATCCCTAGTAGAGTTGTATGTAGTTTGAGTGAGCAAGTAGCGTGTACGCTTTCCTTCGGCAGTTGATGCACATGTTATCCCCGCAAGGTGCATGCTTGTATGCACTCCCCAGTAAGTGTGATTGGATTTTTCTTCCCACAGAGTAATTGGCAGCCTGGTTAGGTTCGTCCCCCGGCGGAGCAATCCCCAGAGGCCAGCAAGGGCCCGTTTCTCGGCATAAGTCCAATTGTTATTGGCATGAGCAAGTTTGTCCTCTATCCCCGGCAGAATCGTTGATTCGCCCAATAGGGTTATTTTTCTTGCCCCTACAGGGTGTTTTTTTCTGTATCTCTAGCATTTATTTTGCTGGTTCAGTTTCGTTGCATCTGCATGCGTGCATAGCATCTACTCAAATGCGTAGCATTTCCATTTCGTATGGAGCATTACACCATTTTCTAACATATGCATGTGAAGCATAAACCAAGTTGTTATCCTTTTGTTTCAGGTGTATCTTCGGAGGTTTGATCTTTTCCCTTGGTATCCAGTTCATGGAATTTTCCGGTAGCCCGCGCGGTATCCATACCCCGGCTCACGTTATTCCCTAGCAGTATCTTCGGATCTAAGCTGGTCATGATAAGTATTTATGATGAATTCTTTAGTCCGTCGAGTATCCAAACTCCGGTCCATTCCTAGTTGATGGGGTTTTCCTTTTTCTATTGAGTATCCAGACTCTGGTAAAGATGGTGGTGGTATCCAGACCACGATGATCGATATTATTGTGCTTTTTCCGTGAGTATCCAGACTCCGGTGAGGACAGTGTGGTGTTCAGTTTTTAATCGGTATATCTGTGATATTTTTCTTTTGTCCGGACTCCGGTCAATGTCATTGAGTATCCAGGCTCCGACAAATTTCTTATATATAATGCACTCCTTAGCCCTGTATGGTATCCAGACCATGGCAATTCGTGATGCAGCTCATCTTGTTCGTTGAGTATCCAGACTCCGTCAACTTGAAATGGTATGTTTTAGAACTTCAGCGAGTGTTTCTTCGTCCGTTGAGTATCTAGGCTCCGGCTTTTCCGTTGAGTATTCAAATTCCGTTAAATGTTCCATTCGTGATGCATTTTTTTCCGTCGAGTATCCAGACTCCAGTAAAGTAAGTTGGGTACCCAGACCTTGATAAGTCTTGTGGTTGTACTCCTTCTCCGTTGAATATCCAGATTCCGGTGAATTTCTGATCTGTGGCATTTTGCTTTGTCCATTGAGTATCCAGGCTCCGGTCAATTTCGTTGAACATCCAGGCTCCGGTTTATTTTCGTGGAGCATTCAGGCTCCGATTTAGTACGTGGAGTATCCAGACTCCGGCCGATTTCCAATATGTGGTAATTTGTCTTGTGCATTGAGTATCCAGACTCCGACAAATTTTCTGTGATTCCAATTTCGTTGAGTATCAATGCTCTGATAAATTTCCAATTTATGGTGTACGCTTTTGGTCCGTTGAGTATCTAGGCTCCGGTCAATCATCGTTGAGCGTTCAGGCTCCGGCTATTTCGTTGAGCATCCAGGCTCCGGTTTGTTTTCGTTGAGCGTCCAGGCTCCGGTTTTTTACGTTGAGCATCCAGGCTCCAGATTTTACATTGAGCGTTCAGGCTCCGGCAAATTTCATTGATTCATTTTGTTCGTTGAATATCCAGATTCCGGCAATTTGAAGTATTCCCTTTTTTATATGTTTTCCCCAAGCAGAGTTACTCGTTAAGTTTCTCTTTCCCCCAGCGGGGCATGTTTGTAATCAGAGGAATTACCTCCGGAGATTCTTGTTTGCAGCTTTATTTTCTGCGGTTGGCAAATTTCTGGGTTCTTTGGTATTCAACCGTCTTTTACCTGGATGGTGTGAAAGCCTTTCGCTTCTCACTCACTCAGGTTCAAGTCGTTTGAATAGGGGCAGCTGTTGCACCCCAAAATTTGACCAACCTTTTCTTAACTTGGTTTATGTTTCATTTCATTTTCTCCTAGCATTTGCATTGCATAGCATTTTTTATTGAACAGGGGGATCAAGAGGTTGTGCATAGCAAGAGGAGTCTACTCAGAGTGTTAAGCCTAAGCAAGGGGTGTTAGTCAAGCTTGGATGGTCATCAGGTCATCTAGAAGTGGTCAATGTTCTTTGAAAGGATTGATGTATGTATGTGGGTTAGCTTCTAACTTGGAGGCCAGTTGAAGATCATCAGAGGGTTGTGAATTCATGATTATGGATATAAGATGTTGGGAGAGCTTATTGAGTGCTTTGAGAGGCATGTTGGAGCTTATTCAAGTTGTTGTGTGATGTGGAAGAAGCCACAGTCAAGGTGTGGCATCTAGGGTTTTCATTTGGTTAATCCTCAGTCAATTATGAAATCAAAGGAGATTAAGACTCAATTCCAAGTCTCTATGGTCATGGATGTTGTGTTGAGATGTCTAATATATCATTTCAAGATCAATTCATCAAAAATCAAGAGTGTGAGAAGTTGCTAAATTAGGGTTCTCAGTGTAAAATTCCCTGTTTAGTCCCCAACTTCAAGACCACCTTTCTCAAGATAGAAGTCTCATCTCATCTTGATCCCAACATGGAACTTGTAGAGCATGTTCTTAGATTTCTTTTGAGTACTAGAAGTCATTCAGCTTATTTCTAGAACTCAAGTTATGATGCTGGCAAGTTACAGGTCCTCAGATGAATGTGGTTTTGGTCAACAAAAGTCAACCAACTTCCAAGCCATTTTTGACCTAGAAGGATGTTTCTCCTCAACTTTTGATGAACATGAAAGATGTTCCTCATGATCTTAGATTTCCAAAGATTACTATAAGTACTTCATATGATTTTTAGAAGTCAAGTTATGAGGCTTGCAAGTCAGGGGTGTTTTGGGAATGTAAGATTACAGGTCATTTTATTATAGGCCCATTTCACTATCTTGCACACTTCAAATGAAAATCATTCCAACATCAAATGTGCTCCAAATGGGTTCATTTGCTCAACCAAACATCAAGTTGTCATTAATTTGGTTTGAATTGAAGAATTGGTACGAAACTTTTCCATGAAGAAAGCTTAAAAGGGGGAAATGGCAATTACTTGATTCTTGATCATTTCAAGACATGTTTGTACATTTTTTGAGTCACAAGGATGTAGTAAACAAGATGCACACATTGAATTTCAATTTTGGTACCATTTTCATGTGGTTTTCATTTGCCATTTCAAGTGAAAAAGTTACAATGCAATCTCCACCATTTGATCAATTCAAGGCTTAAATCCTATCCACATGATCAGAATGAGTTACCAGTAAGCATTTTGGATAAAAAAACAAGGAAATTGGGTGAGTTCTCACGTGTGCATGAGCATGGCAAAATGATTTTGGGCATTTTCAAAATTGGGACAATTCAGCCACAATTGGGCCTCCATCACATTACATATCCATCATATAAATTGTCCAGATAAAATTTGAGCAAGAAAAGAGGCACTTTCGTGACCTAGAAGCAAGAACACAGTTGGTTGAAGCAAGTGAAAATTCCAAATCGTGAATCACTATTGAGCCATTTTCAAGCAGATTTGAAGCTTCATTCTTCTTCCTCAAGTGAAGTGGAGTGATTCTAGTTTATTTCCAGCAAGTTTCATCAAGGATTCAAGGCTCAGTGGAAGCTCTCCACTAGGTAACTTCAGATCAACTTTTCTCTCTGTATGTGATGTGATTGAATGCCATTTTTGCATATTTGTGAACCTCTTGCATAGTAGAACGTTTCTGTATATGTCTTGTTCTTGTTCTTGAACTTTTGTGATTTGAGCTCCAAACTGTTTGGCTTCGATTTGGATTGTTTATGACCATTTAGAGAAAATCAACCATGGATTCTTATTGTACTAAGTGAGGCGTTTCGATTGATGTAAAAAATTATGAGTTTCGTGATTAGTTTTACCCAGCCACTGTTCATGCTCGTCGGAGAAGATGACCGGAGCCACCGTGCTCCAGCCATCTGGTTTTCTTCTCCGTTTCCCTTGTTTAAAACCCAGATGTGTTATGGACCATTGGATATGTTTGGGCTCACTTAAGATGGACGTACAAGATGTAATCTGAGAGTTGACTAGGTTTTCCATTTAAAACACAACCGTTAGATTTGGTTGACTCATTTAGGTTGAGAGGCTGAGATTTGATCTGAGAGTTGGCTAGGTAATTCACTTAAACCATGGCCTTTGGATCTGTTAAGATGGACGGATGAGATTAGGTATGAGACCCTTTTAATAAAACGCTGTGTTTGGCAGCTTTCATTGTGACCATTGGATCTGTGTTGGTTTGGGATGAGCGCGTGAGATCTATCCTTGGCCTGGCCATACCATAGTGCGCATACCACTTGATTATTCTGATTTGGACTTGGGTTTCCTTGCTTTTTACACCCCCTGCAGCTGAGGCCCATTGATTTGCACGCTTCTGGGCTGCTATTCACACCGCCCATTTATTTATTTTATTTTCTATTTTCTTTTTATTTTGTTTTGATGCTGTTTAGAATTAATTCAATTTAAAATACTTCCAGCATTGATAAAATTCACAAAAAATATTTTCTGGATAATTTGAGGTGTCTTTTATTTTTGGGATATTTTTATTTTATTTTAGAATTATTTTTCATTTAAAAAAAGAATTAATCAATGGGAAGTGTTTTATTTGACCTAATTCTTGACATGCTTTGTTCTTTGATTTGTTTCTCCTTCTCCTTTTTGATCCAATGACTAAAATTTAATTCTCATATCCATGATGAGTTGATTAAATTTTAAGGACCATTTTCCCCCTGTTGGTTGACTTTTGGTTTGACATTTATTGCATTTCCTTTGACCCTCGTCAATCCTCATTCACAATGGAACACCCGTGTGAATCAATTTCTTTGGTGGTGTTGTGAATTGATTTTGATTGTGTTCTTTTGGACTCTGTTTGCCAACATGTTTAAGTACCTTGTGCATTTTATTTGATCATTTTTGAACCATTTTCCTAATTTTGAGGTAACTTGCAAATCAAGTTACCTCCAAGGGAGCTTCATACATGCACCTTGACCTTGTTTGACCTGGATATGACATTTTTGGATCCTTTTGAGCTCTCAATGCCTTTTGTTTCATGTTTCTAACATGTTAAGGATGATGTTTGTTCAATTTTAGGTCATGACATTGTTTCTTCCTTGTTCATTTGTTTGTTTTCTTTTGAGCTGTTAATTAGGGTTTCAATGTGAAGTATGCTTCCATTCCTTTGTGTTCTAGCTTGCATTTTATTTTGGTGTGATTTGATTTTGCTTATGAGCTTTCTTCTCCATCTTTAACTTCTATCCAATGACTTGGAACCTCATTTAAGGTATCTTAGTCCCTCCTGAGGAGGTACTTGAAGTATACCTAAAATGAAGGATCCTTGAGGACTATTTTGTGCTTCTTTTGCACTTTGGTTGTGATGCTTATGGTTGAGTACATATTATGAGGTCCTTGCTACCATCATTTAGTCTCCCATCCTCACTTGGTTTTAGGTTTTCTTTACCTTTCATTTGTGTTTGGTTTTTACATCTTGGTTGATGTTGTTTGGTTTAGGCCATTTCATCCCACTTTTGGTGCATTTTTGTGTGGTTTGTTCTTGTTTGTTTGGTTCCTTCTTATGCATTTCTTCTCCTCTTTTCTTCTTTGTTTTTTCATATGCATGCTTGGTTGAGATGAGCTTGTGGAGGCTACTTCCCCACACTATTTTCCTCCCACTATCATTCTACTTGTGCATCTTATGTTTGCATTTTCATTTGCATGTTCTTTCTTCTTCTTCTGTTGCTTTTCTTTGCCATGTTCCCCATAAGTTCTCTAACCTTTTGAGGTTATGATAGACATTAGTTGCTTAAACATGCATGATAACATTAGGTATTTCCGTTTTGTATCCCAACTTTAAGTCCACTTTGCATGATAACATTTAGGATTGATTAGTCTCCCATTAGTGTCCTTTCTTCTATTCTCATCTTCAAACATTCATAAAACACTTAATACAGAATGACAAATGTTGTACGCTACAAGCCTTAAGCTATTTGAGAAATGATGATTGGGTGGTTGCCTCTCAATTGTCTAGAATGTTAGTATATGTCCTTTGGACGATATGCGACGCATTCGCTCCTGAGTCATAGTATTTAGTGCAACATGAGTTACAAATCAAGTTCAAAACACTTCTTCTCTAAAAAACACAAAAACACTTCAAACCTTTTTCATCCTTCGGGATTCTAATCAGAGTGTCGTTAACTTTTAGTTCTACTGCAAACGGTAACGCCTAAGTCTCCAATGGTCGAGCTGCATACACCAACTGCTAGAACTACTTGGTAACCCTACTCAGGCCTAAAAAACTTTTGAACCAACCTGTGGTCCCTTTTAGCTCGAACTACGTTTGCTCTGATCTTTCATACCAGATGAAAGTACGTAGGCACAAGATGCGATGTCTTGGTGAGCAACCTTTCCCCTTTTCACCCGTAGTTAGTCGAACTACGTTGACTCTGACTTTCCCATTGCACGAGGGAGTATGTAGGCACAGAGCGACGATGCTCTGCCGAGTCACTTCTCTTTTCTTTTTCTTTTGTCCCTTGACCATTAGTGTAGATAGATTGATCACCCTTTTAGATAAACAACATAAGCGTGGATCCCATCGAGTACGATGGACGTGAGGGGTGCTAATACCTTCCCCTTGCGTAACCGACTCCCGAATCCAGGACTTGGTTGTGATGACCTTGTCTTTCCCTTTTCCGTCAGGTTTTTTCCGATCGTTTCCTTTCCCTCTCTTTGGGATAAATAACGAAAGGTGGCGACTCTTCTGTTTTCCGCCGGTTGTTTTTCGCAGTTGCAACACATATGAGAATGCAAAAGAAAGAAGAGAGAAAGGAATGCACAAAGATGAGACCAAACAACAAGAAGAAACCACACAAAAATGCACCAAAAGTGGGATGAAATGACCTAAGTCAAACAACATCAACCACAAGTGCCAAAAGCCAAATCAAATGAAAGGAAAGGAAGCTCAAAACAAAAGTGAGGATGGGAGGCTATATGAGGACAGCAAGGGACTCATAATATGCACTCAACCATAAGCATCACAAACAAAGTGCAAAAGAAAGCACAAAGGAGTCCTCATGGATTCATCATTTTAGGTATGCTTCAAATACCTCCAAAGGAGGGACCAAGCCACCTTAAATGATACTCCAAGGTCATGGGACAGAATGGGAGATGAGAGAAGAGAACTCAAAAGCAAAAGCAATCACATCATAAAAGAAAACAAGCTTATACACAAAAGAATGCAAGCATGTCACAAATGGAAGCATCAAAAGAAACACACAAATGAACAAGCAAAACACAATATCCTGACCTAAAATTGAGAAACCAGCAACCTTAACATGTTAGAAACATGAATCAAAAGTAATCAAAGGCTCAAAGGATCCATCAAAGTTGTATCCAAGGCAAACTAGGTCAATGTGTATGTATGAACCTCCCTTTGGGGTAACTTGACATGCAAGTGACCTCAAAATTAGGAAAATGATTCAAAAATAACCAAATAAAATGCACAAAGTCCATAAACATGTTGGCAAATAGAGGCCAAGAAATCACAATCAAAATCAATTCACAACACCACCAAAGAAATTGATTCACAAGGGTGTCCCATTGTGAATGAGGATTGTCGAGGGTCAAATGAAATGCAATCAAAGTCAACCCAAAAGTCAACCAAACAGGGGCAAAATGGTCCTAAAAAATTCATCAACTCATCATGGATATGAGGATTGATTTTCAATCATTGGATCAAAAGGAGATGGAAGAAACAAATCAAAAACAAACACATGTTAAGAATTAATCCAAACAAAATACCTCCAATTAATAATTCCTTTTATAAATGAAAAGTAATCCAAAAAAATAAAATAAAAATTCTAAAAATAAAAGGACATTTCAAATTGCCTAAAAAATATTTTTGGGGAGTTTTATTAATTGGAGAACTATTTTATTTTGAATTAATTCTAAACAGTCACATAAATAAAATGAAAAGACAATACAAAGAAAAAGAAAAAACACGTGGTGTAGAAAGTAAACAAAATAAGTGTAAAAAATGGGCTCATGCGTGCAGGGGTGTGGCTAGCAACAAAGCCCAAGTCCAATCAAATCAGTCAACCAAACAAGACTCAATCTCATCCATCCAAAGCAATTACCAGTCAAACAATCCATGGGTCCAAAACTTGACACGCGTGCACTTCAGAATAAAACAAAAACCAAATAAACCACAACCACAAGATTAAGTCCAGGTCAAACAATCAAACGGTGGAGATTCAAATCAGCGAAACACACCGTTTCACTTAAAGGGAAGTCAATCCCTGAAACCAAATCAAAGCCATCAGATGAAACCTAAGT
The DNA here is from genome assembly GCA_963859935.3 of Lathyrus sativus. Taxonomy (NCBI): domain Eukaryota; kingdom Viridiplantae; phylum Streptophyta; class Magnoliopsida; order Fabales; family Fabaceae; genus Lathyrus; species Lathyrus sativus. The sequence continues at coordinate 94,078,436 of OZ012738.1, read as the reverse complement.
CAAGCAATCCAAAGACCATCAGGCTGCCACGCAATCAAAAACTTCCCAGCACAAAATGAAAATGAATCGTGACCATCAGATCTGGTCATAGTCAACTAAACAACATGGATCCAACGAACATAAACGAGCCACATATCATCTTCTTCATTTAAACATGGAAATAAGAGGGAAAACCAGACGGTGGCCGGATTCCCTCCGGTCATCTTCTCCGGCCACGATGAACAGTGGCAACTCAAAAAAGTTCATGAAACACAAAATTTCTTACACCAATCGATTCCTCATGCTTCATACAATTCAAATCCAAGGTTTATTTTAATTTTCAATCCATTTACAAGCCAAATCGAAGACAAACAGTTTGGAGCTCAATTCACAAATCATCACCAATGCCAGTCAATTTTAGTTAGAATTAATCTACACATCTCCTAGGTCATTATCATGCAAAAATGGCATTCAATTGGATCAAAAATAGATAGGAAAATTGAATTGAAGGTTACCTAGTGGGAGCTTCCACTGAGCCTTCAAACCTTGATGAAACTTGCTGGAAATAAACCAGAATCACTCCACAATCCTCCGTGAAGCTTTAGATGTGCGTGATTTGCCTTGAATCTTGATGAATCTCCAAATTCGAATTTCACCTTTCCCTCACTTTCGTCAACTGTTTTCTCTCTCAATTTTCATCCAAAATTCGTTCTGATGATTTGTTCATGATCCTGAAGTTATATATGATGGATATGGGAGGAAATGAGGCCCAATTACAGTTTGCTTAAGTCCAATTGAAATTCAATTTTCCTTGTGTTGTAAGCTTCATTTTCATGATCCAAACTGCTACAAAATGCCTTGGTTTTCATTCAAAATCATTGTTGGGAACTTAATTTGATCATGTGAATGAGATTCAGCCCTTGGTTTGATCAAATGGTGGAAATTGGTTTGTCAATTTTTCAATCAAAGTTGCCATTGAACTACTCATGAAAATGGCACCAAAACTGAAATCCAATATTTACATCTTGTTCCTTATATATTTAGCACTCAAAATATGTATAAACATGACTTGTTTTGGGTCAAAATCAAATAATTGCCATTCCCCCCTTTTAAGCTTTCTTCATGAAGAAGTCTCACATCAATTTTCCAATCCAAGGTTCAATCATGACATGAGATGGTTTGGTGATGAAATTAGGACCATTTAGAGCAAGTTTCGTGTTGAGAAATGTTTCATTTGAAGTGTGCAAGATAGTGAAATGGACCTATAATGAAAATGACCTGTAATCTTGCTTTCCCAAAATACCACTGCCTTGCAAGCTTCATAACTTGAAATCTAAAAATTAGATGAAGGACTTCTAGTACTCTTTTGGAAAGATAAGATCACAAGCAACAACTTTCATATTTGGGTCAAAGTGAGGAGAAACATCATTCTAGGTCAAAAGTGGCTTGCAAGTTGGTTGACTTTTGTTAACCAAAATCACATTCATCTGAGGACCTGTAACTTGTCAGCATCATAACTTGAGTTATAGAAATCATATGAAAGACTTCTAGTACTCAAAATAAATCTAGAAACATGCTCTACAAGTTTCATGTTGGGGTCAAGATGAGATGAGACTTGTATCTTGAGATATGTGGGCTTGAAGTTAGGCACTAAACAAGGGATTTTACATTGAGAACCCTAATTTAGCAACTTCTCACACTCTTGATTCTTCTTGAATTGATATTGAAATGATATATTAGACATCTCAAAACAACATTCCATGATCACAAAGACTTGGAATTGAGTTTTAATCTCCTTCAATTTCAAAGTTGACTGAGAGTTGACCAGATGAAAACCCTAACTGCAACACCTTTAGCTGTGGCTTCTTACACATGACACAACAACTTGAATAAACTCCAACATGGCTCTCAAAGCCTTCAATGAGCTTCCTCAACATCCCATATCCATAATCATGAATTCAAAATCCTCTGATGATCTTCAACTGGCCTCCAAGTTAGGAGCTGATCCACATACACCCATCAATTCTTTCATAAAACTTTGACCACTTCTTGGTGACTTGATGACTACTCATGCTTGGGTAAAACCCCTTGCTTAGGCTCAACACTCTTGGTGACCTTCTCTTGCCATGCACAACCTCTTGATCCCCTGCTAAATGAACAATATTATGCAATGCAAATGCTAGAAGCAAATGAAATGAAACATAAACCAAGTTAAGAAAAGGTTAGGCAAATTTTGGGGTGCTACAGTATTGAGAAAAGGCACCGAAAAAAAGTGAAAATAAAGGCAATTAGACGACCAATCCTTCTAAGTTGGGTAACCCTCACCCGGTTATTCAGCCCAACAGCGGTCGAACCTGAAATTCGTCCCTGAGTGGACAAAGAAAATAACAGTGCTAGAAATTTTTTTGATCAATCTTGTGCATACGAGGAAAAATCATAAAAGCCTTAAAGTGATTGCCCGAATGAAAAGGGCTGAAAATCGAAAAATAAGACTTAAGTCCAAAGCATAGTCGAAGAGGTTACTAATAGGGAGATTGAGGTCCGTGGTTTCGCCGCGGTGTAGTGTTGGTGTGATACCTATGTTGACGGAGTAATGCTGAGACTAATCCCCGGGTGACTTGGAACGAGAAACTCACGTATGAGTATCATCATCGTAACTCTCTGTTCTTTCTTTTTATTCCTTGAGGGATAAGGGAGCTTGATCACCGGTTTCGGTTCTACCACTTTTTCTTTAGTTACCAGTGCTGGTGTTACCACTTCTTCTTCAACTACATCATTTTCTTTTATTTCTAGTTCCACTTCAATCATATGATCATTCAACTCGGTTCTTTTTCCTCCACTTCCTTAGATTTACCACTTCTTGTTATTACAACCTTAACTTGGTGGTGATCTTTAGGATTTGGTACTGTAGCACTTGGAAGTGTACCTGGCGCTTGAGAATTCGCAAGTTGTTGAGCAATCTGACTCATTTGAACTTCAAGACTTTTAATGGATGCGCCAGTATTCCTTAAATTGCTCCTTGTATCTTCTTGAAATTGTGAACTTTTGGCAGCCATCTTTTCAATGGCGACCTCCCAATCAGCTTTTCTGGGGGCTTGTTGTTGAGGTTGTTGATATTAAGGTTGGTATGGTGGCTACTGATATTGTTGCTGCTGTGGTTGGTATGGTTGTTGGCCTTGAATCGGTTTCTGCACATTTCCTTGCTGATATTTCCATGAGAAATTGGGGTGATTTTTCCAACCAGGATTATATGTGTTGGCATAAGGATTGTTTTTCCTTAACATATTAATTTGTTCCACCTGCTCTTGAGTTGCTACACAATGCACGGTAAAATGCGGTCCACCACATATTTCACAAGGTGGCGCTTGAACTGGTTTAACTTGTGCCACTGTCTGAGTTCCGATATTCATCTTTTTTAACCTTCTCTCTACCTCGGCGGTGATTTGATCCTCCATTTTAACAACCTGATTAGCCAGCTTCAAATCAATCTTACCCTCCGGTTGGTTCACAATGTGATCATACAACTCAAGATGCTCGTTGGCGGCAATTGCTTCTATGATCCTCTTGATACCAATGGCTGTTGAGAAGTTGGTTGAGCCACTGGCAGCAGTGTCTATAAGCAGTTTTGTCTTGAGTCTTAATTCATTCACAAAGTTCTACATCTGCTCAGTGGCATCCATGTTATGAGTAGGACATGCCGTCATACACCTCTTAAACCTCTTATATGCATCTCCTAGTGATTCCCCTTCTTTTTGTTTGAAGTTGACAATGTCATATCTTTTTCGAATAAACACGGAAGCAGGGAAATACTCGTTAAGGAACGCATTTTCCATCTCTTGCCATATTGTGATACTCCTAGCTGGAAGTGAGTAGAACCATTCTTCCGCATCATCAGTCAGTGTGAACGGAAACATAACAAGTCTCTTGGCCTCTTCGGAATGGCCTTCTATCTTCAAAGATATGGTAGTCGTTAGGAATCTCTGTAGATGCTTGTTTGCATCTTCATTGATTCTTCCTGCAAAAGGCTTGCTCTTCAACTGACGAATGGTGGAAGGATGTAGCTGAAAGTGTGCCACATTCACCGGTTCATTTACGATAGTCATCCGGTTTGGTTGAGCATTGGCCCCTCCATAGTCTCCCAAAAGTCTTTCAGGCTGAGGTGGATTCCCAACCATTTGAACAGTTTCTGGTGTTGTCTCCCTCTCTACTTCTGAATCACTATGCACAAGTACAACTTCTTCTCTTTCTAGCAACAGAACGTCGGAGCCTGAACTTGACCCTGCCAGTTTTTCAACTCTAGCTTTTATCAGTCTTTCATGTAGTGCTCGCTCTGGTTCGGTATTAAAAGAATATTTAGCTGAGGCCTGACCTCGCATACACAGTTAGACAAACGTTAGATATTTTAAGCACAGAGATAATACCGCAAAAAATTAAAAAATTTAGTCGCAGAGCAACAAAATTTCTTTTGAATCTTAAAAACAATGTTAATTTGGCAGTCCCCGGCAACGGCGCCAAAAACTTGATCGATAAAATAACAAGTATACTATTTTTACCGATGTAGTAATAAAGGAAAATTTCCCGAGTATCGATCTCGAGGACTGCGTAGGAATCAACAGTGATTTTATGATTCAAAGGAACAAAAATGACTTGGGTTTTTTTTGTAAAAAGTTATAAAAACTAGTACTGGAAAAATAACGGTTTAAAGTAATTATAAGAACAATGCTAGGGAAGTGGATAAATTGCTAGTAAAGACCTGAAAAAATTATTCTGAGATACTTGCCTCCAACCTTAATTTAAGTCAAATTTCAAAATCAGTTTTCCTTAATTCCTTAATGAAAAACCCTTTGATGATTTTCCTATGCACTAATTCCTTAGTTGCACATAAAAATTATCAAGCAATAGTCTGACATAAGAAACACGTTGTTACGGGGTATCCCCATTCCTAGGCAATATCAACCATAATATTATTTTGCAAAAGCATTAGGTTGACTTTCCATACCTAAACCTAATCGTCAATCAAATTCCATTTTCCAATACGAATTCGCATTAAGATCGTTGCGAAATAAAAGATATAAGGTGAACAACATAAATCTCATAGAATAATCCCAACAAAGGTCAAAACATTGCAATTTAGGACCACCCCCTAACAAATGGGGGTTTAGCCACTCATGTTCTTAATCAAAACAAATACACTTAAAAATAAAAGGGAGAAAGTCATTACAATAGGGACTGGTGTCCTTGGATCATCAATTGCTTCCGCTTTTGATCGATCCTTCTTCTCCAGAAATCTCCTTCTCAAATGTAAAAACTAGATCCAAAATTCAAAAGTAAAAAAAGTCTTAGCCAAAGTGCGGCTAATATATCCAAATTCAAATTACATCACGAAATGCCTAAAATTCCCTTCGAGACAACTCAGCCAGCATAAAAACAAGATAAAAAATAAATTTTCTTTCAGTGGCCATGACACGGGCCGTGTCATGGGACACGGGTGGCCGTGTCAGGCTGCTGCACAAGGGGGCGTGCTCTTCCTCTTCAAGGGCTGCAACACAGGCCGTGTTGTGTGACACAGGCACCCGTGTTGCACGTCTGTTCTTCCATTTTCCTCTTCAAACTTGGTCGTGTCCTTCCATCCATGACCCTCCTGACACGGGCCGTGTCAGGCGACACGGGCACCCGTGTCAGGCCTCTGATTTCCACTTCTTCGGCGGTCTTTGTCCCCGAAACAGCACGGATATTGGATCACCATTTCCTGCTGAAAATACACTAAAAACAACCAAATCAAATGCACTAGCGGCTTAAAATGATACATACCTCAAAATAAGACTGAAAATAATGATTAAAACATGAACAAAAGACTCGAAAACGGACGAAACATTGAAAAACAAATGACAAGCACAGTTTGAAATACACAACTAAAACCCACTGATCACTGTCAGACATATTGCCTATCAATTTCTCATAGTAAACTCCGGGCAATGTAGCCACAAACATATTGATAAGTTCTCTCTCCACCATGGGAGGTTGAACCCTCGCGGAAAGTTCATGCCACCTCTGGGCGTACTCCTCGAATCCTTCATTGTTCCGTTGCGAAAGGTTTTGCAACTGTACACGGTTTGGTTCCAAATGACTGTTATATTGATAATGTTTGACAAAAGCTTCTGCCAAATCTCTCCAACTTCTGATATTAACCGGCTCTAAACCCATATACCATTCTAAGGACGGACCTGACAGGCTATCTTGAAAAAAATGCATAAGTAACTTCTCATCATCGGAGTATGCTGACATTTTTCTGTAATAAGTGCAAAGATGCACCCTGGGACAGGTTGTCCCCTTATACTTTATCGAAATCTGGAACCTTGAACTTCGGAGGGATCCTCAGTCCCAGAATCAATCCCAAATTTGACATTGTCGCGGTGAAAATCAGATACCAAGCTATTGATTAGCTTGAATCTTAATTCATTACAACCGGTCTTTTATTTGTCCAAAGGAAAGGAAAAAGATCGAATTACCCACAATGCAATGCAAATGCAAAAGCTAGAGAGTTATAGGTTCGGGGGTTGGTTAAACTTAGGGAAGGTGCTAGCATCCTAAGTTACTGTAGTACTCTACAGGAACCTCTTGTTTTATGTTGTTTATTGCTAAGGGTTATCTGCTTAAAGGATAAAATACCTAATTGTTTAATTCTAAGTATACTCGGCAAGACGTGGCATCTTGTTCCTGTTAGAACACAGATTGGTGTTTCTTATATCTCTATGTTTTGATGATAACTCTTATGGAATTTTGTATTAAGAAAATATATACTCTAAATTTGTTCAAGTATTATTGTTTTAGGTATTAAATTAAATACTCTTAAAGAAGCAAAATACATAAGTACAAGCAACTACACAAGGCTCTGAAGCATCAGATGCAAGACAATCAGAAGACTCTGAAGCGCTGCCAGAAGAATCTGAAGCAGAAGCTGCAAAATGATCTGAAGCGTTTCTGAAAGAATTGTATAAAGAGTTCAAAGCTCTGATCATCTCAAACATTTAGCTCTGATCATCTCTAGTATTTGATTCCTCTTAAGCTTGTTACAAGTTCTGAAGTGCAGATTATGAAGACTTCATCCTGAAGGAAGCTTGTTGAAGAAGCTGTAAACTTGATTGGACATGGTGCTACTTCCAAAGTAACCAACGGCTATTTTGTCCAATGAAGAGACGTGGTGCTAATCCCAAAGCTTCTACAACCATACTTTTCCTGCAAGAAGCATGTCTCTGCCCATACCTTTTGGTGATGAAAAGTCTTATATTTCAATATAATACTCAGCTGTACATTATTCAAAGCACTTGGAAAAAGCTATAAAAGGAGAACTTCTACAACATTTAGATGCTGCTCAATTAGAAAGAAATATTGATACACACGCTTGAAGCATCAAAGTGAAAATCTCTCAAAGCTATTATTCATTTGTTCTTTCATAAAATTGTATAGTTTTATTTGTACTTAATCTTAAGTGTAAATATCACAGTTGTGATACAGCTTATTAGAAGCATTTAAACACTTATTTAGTTTACATTAATTTGTAAGAAGTTCCTTGAGAAGACCAAGGTGTGGTCAGTCGTTCTTGAGAAGACTAAGACAATTGTTCTTAGTGCTTGCTATTGTAATCAGTTGATTAATAGTGGATTAAGTCCTTGTGGAGAAAGGCAAATCATCTTTTATAAGGTGGACTGGAGTAGTTGAGTTCAATGAACCAGGATAAAAATCTTGAGTTGTTTTTATTGCCATATTATTTAAAACTCTTATTCAACCCCCCTTCTAAGTGTTTTTCTCACCTTTAATGCCTACATATCCTGACGGGAATGGAATCAGAGTATTTGTAGTTTCCCTAAAGGGTGTAAGGAAATATTTGACTGTGGTCAAAGTTCCTAAGGGATTAGGTTAGTTGATTGATTGGGTCTAGGAGAAAAGACGAGTTGTCATCTCGAGGGAGAGCACTCGACTTAACCACCACAACTTTGTAAGAAAATAGTCTTTGCATCGTCTTGAGAGAAGGGCTCAAACACTCGGAATTATCGACGAGTATGCCACTATCTCCCTCAAGCGGAAAAGTCCCTACATATCGATTGTATTATTATGGGGCAGGGGATTTATTCCTCGACCATCAAGATGACTAACATCTTATTCTCTAATTCTTTAAATAGTTGAATTGAGTTGATTAAGGATTGTTCATCTAAGTTGTAAAGATAAAAGACAAAGGTCTTCCTTATGAGGTAGGATCTAACTTAGAATGATCGACTTGAAAATGATCAAGGATCAAGTAAGGGAAAATGGTGCAAATGAAATGCATACGCACAAGTGTTAAGTTATGTGCAAATTCTTCCTTTGGACGTTATGCAATGCGATAAAATAAATACGGTAAATAGAAGCATACAAGCATATGAAAGTGCTAAAACATACAAGTGTGAGAGCCGTGCATAGTGAGTGGAATCGGAGCGGAGACGTAAGCATGCGTGTTGATTAAGTTGTGGGGGATTGATTTTAAGAAAAATGTTGTTAAAGGATAAATTAATTTACTAGCGAAAGTAAGGTTTATGGTTTAATGGAAATAAATCTAAATAAATAATTTATTAATTAAATAAATAAGTAGGTTTTCTTATTGAATAAAAAGTAGTTTTTTTGCTATTATTATTAATAAATAAATACAAATTATTTAAATTATGAAATGTTTTTTTGGTACTTAAATATTAAATAAATATTGATTGTAAATAAATAAAAAAAGTTATTAACTAGATAAATGATTGATTAATTAAAAAGTTATTAGTTAGAAACAAATTAATTAAAAAAAGGTTATTAATTCCTTTTAATTAGATAAATATATGGCTGATTAGAAAAAAAATTAATTAGGTTAATTAGTTAATTAAGAAAAGTGATGATTAAGTTATTAATGCAGATTTAAAGGGCTAATTGGTGATTAACTGGTGGTTAATGGGAGGTGGGGCAGATGATTGTGTGTGTCGGTGCAGGGAGTTCACCGTGGGTTTGCAAGGTGAGGCGATGGATCGTGATGAGGTTGTGATGAACAGTGATGATGGCGTGGGTGTGTGATAACGTGTGTGGGTGTGTGTACAGGATATAATATATAAAATTTACAAAAAAAACAAAAACCCTAGATCCCCATTTCTCCCCCCCCCCCCTTTTCGTTGTCCGATCCCTTTCCTCACTCTCCCAGCTCTCTTCACTTTCTCTCTTCCCATCTTCGCTATTCTTCTTCAGATTCTTTTTCTTTCTGCCTCGATTTCTCTGTCTAACTCCTTCGCCTCATCTCCTTGTTTTCTTCCACCCATTTCTCCTTCTTTCTGCACTACACAAATCAAACAAATAAAGGTTAAGAGTTAGCGAAAATCATCTCACGATTTAAGGTTGTTGCTGTCTTTTTGTTCGCAGGTTCGAAGATAGTGGTGTTCTCGTGATGGATGAAGGATTTGCGGCGATGAAGGCTTCGACAATAGTGGGCGGTTATTTCCGGCGGAGCTTTAAAGGAGATGAGTTTCTTTTATGATTCTTTGAGTTTACGATTTTGGGGTTTTCTATGGATGCCGTGGATGTTGGGTGTTGTGGCTTTTTGTTGAATGTTTGGGTTGATGAACCTTTTTCTCTTCATGTGCATGATTCCCTCTTATATAGCTTCACGACCCCTTTCTCTAATCAATTTCATGATTTTCCATTAAACTCTTATAAATTCATTTCCAAATTCGTGTGAACCTGTCTAGATTGGTTTTGGAAACTAATGAATTCGATTTGATCTTGCAGGGACAATGCGAGTGATATCCTGACCTTCCTTTTTGTTTTTCACCTTAAGAAACGAATCTTGGTTTTAATGGAATTGATTCTTGTTCTGATTTCGTAACATGGCTTGATGGCTACGATTTTCTGATCTTTTTCACCTTTCTCATGATTATGGTATTAATTAATACCATCTTGAAGTGATTCGCCTCTAGACTGAAGTTATGACATTCATCCCTTTCTTTTTAATTTAACATGTTTATTGCGTTGTTCTTTTGTTGGGAAAAGGAATCCCTCATATCTTTGGCTTTCCGACACTGAAAAGTAAGCAGCATCCGCTGGAGTCTTTGTAAGATTTTTTTTGTATGTGGTTTCTTCGGTTACAAACAAGCGGAATACCGCCATGGATGGGTATCTTCTAACAATTCATATTTCAAATTCAAGTTGTTATGGTTGGCCTAGTAACTCGCGTAACAGGCTGCTTATGTGAAGCTCTTGTTTCTTTTTGTAGGCAAATGTAGAGGTCATATAACGAAGCTGTTGTGGTTGCTGCTCTATTGCTTGCTTATTGTTGCACCCCAAAATTTGCCTAACCTTTTGCTTTACATAGCTTGTGTTTCATTGCATTCATTTTAGCATTATCATCTGCATTGCATTGACATGTGTGCAGGAGATCAAGAGGTATGACTACCAACAAAGGGCTACCAATGTTATGAAGCTATCTGAGAGTCCTTATTCAAGTATTCAAGGGTTGATATCCTCATCAAAGAAGTTAAAGATCCTTAGAGAGAGGGTTGAGGCTAAAAGTGTATGCCTCATAACTTGAAGGTTGTGAGAGGTCATCAGATGATTCTGAATCCATAGAGTTGGACTTGAAGCCTTGAGAGAGATCATGAGAGGTATTTAAAGTCAATTTTGAAGCCTAGACAGGTCAATATGCAAAGGATATGAAGCTACAACCAAGATTGGTGCAACTAGGGTTTCATCTGGTCAGCTCTAGGTCAACAGATGATTTGAAGAAGGTTGAGACCCAATTTCAAGGCCATGTGATCATGGATTGATGTATTAAGATGTCCAAGGGATGATTCCAAGGTCAACTTATCATGAATAAAGAGTGTAAGGAGTTCCTAGGCTAGGGTTTCTAAGTTTGATAGTGTAAAATCCCCTAGTTTAGTGCCTAACTTCAAGACCACATAACTCAAGATGTGATTTTCATCTCACCTTGACCCCAACATGATTGTTAAAGAGCATGATCATAGCTTTAATTTGAATACTATAAGTACTTGATAGGGTTTATAGAACTCAAGTTATGAGTCAGACAAGTTACAGGTCATCAGATGAATGTGAATTTGGAGCTTGAAAGTCAACCAACTTGCATGACATTTTTGACCTAGAAAGATGATTCTCATGAACATTTGACAAACATGAATGTTGCTCCTTATCTTCTTAGCTTTCTAAAAAGTACTAGAAGTCCATGATTGGGTTTGTAGAACTCAATATATGAGCTTTGCAAGACAAGGGTATTTTGGGAATTTGAGATTATAGGCCATTTTTGGTTATGGGTAAATTTCATCAACTTACACACCTCAAATGGAATTTTGTCCAACTTGAAAGTTGTTCAAAATGATGTTATTTATCCAACCATGCACCAAGAATCCATTTATATGGGTTAGAATGAGAAATGCTTGAAGAAAATTCATGAATGAATCATTAAAGGAAGCTTGAAAAGGGCTAATTCAAATCACTTCATTTTGAAACCAATTTGTCGCTTCCGCGAAAATAAGGTGCCGGCAAAATAGAAGAGTCGCCACCTTTCGTTATTTATCCCTCAGAGCAGGAAAGGAAACAATCAGAAAAACCTGACGAAAAGGTATAAGACAAGGTCATCGCACCCGTTGTCTGGGTTCGGGAGTCAGTTACGCAAGGGGAAGGTATTAGCACCCCTCATGTCCGTCCTACTCGACGGGATACATGCTTGTTGTGTTTACTGGACGGGTTGGTTTTATCTATCTACCTATCAAGGCTGGCTTAAACAGAAAAGAAAATGACTCGACAAAGCGTCGCACTTTATGCCTACGTATTCTCATCAGAGAAATGAGAAATCAGAGTCAACGTAGTTCGCCTAACTACGGGTTATGGGGGAAGGTGGCTCGCCAATACGTCAGTATTGTGCCTACGTACTCTCAACAGATATGAGAGATCAGAGCTTACGTAGTTCGGGATAATACGGATTACAGGGGTTCAGATTCATCTGTTTTATCGAGTAGGGTTAACAGACAGTTCCAGCAGTTTGGTGTATGCAGCTTTCTCGTCAGAGGCTTGTGCGTTACCGTTTGCGGTAGAACTGAGAGTTAACGACACTCTTTTCTTCAGAAAAGTTTCCTTTGACTTATGGGCCCACGGGGCAAAAAGGTTTGAAGTTTGTTTTCTGTCTTTTACGAAAGAACTGTTTTTTATGGTTGTTTGCAACTAGCATTGCACTAGAGACTATGACCGGAGAGTGAATGCGTCGCATGTCACCCAAGGGGTGCCATACTAAACATCCAGACTGTTGAAAAGAAACTCTCCAACAATCCTTTCTCAGATAGCTTAAGGCTCGTAACGTACGACGTCAGTTAACCTTTATTACTGTGTTTTAATATGTTTTGAGATGAGAAGAGAACAGGCTTAACTAAGGGGAGACTATCAAGTCCTAACAGTTGTCATGCCAAGGATTCATCCTATAGTTGAGGCTTGAAACAGGGAACTCCTAGAAGTTATCATGCATATGTTTCAACCTAAAGTTCTAATCATCACTTCCTTATCAAAAGAAGTGAGATTCCTAGGGGATCATGTCAATGATAAACAGAAACAGATAAAGCATCAACTTAAACAGTAAACAGTAAACGACTGTAAAATGCATGCAATGCAAGTGAGGGAGGAAATGTGTGTGGGGTGTCAGCCTCCACAAGCTCATCTCAACCTCAAGCCAGGTATGAATAGCTGCAATCATACAAAAGAAACAACATGCCATCAAGCAACATAGACTGCAATCATACAGAGGAAGTAAAATGCTATCAAGCAAATAACAAACCACATAGGCAAGGGAGCTGGGCTCTACCGAATACCCGCAAGCAAAGCCATACAGTAAAAATACAAGCAGAGGGAGCAACTCAACCTCTAGTGCAATCATGCTCCTAGCTTACATCAGTCTAGATATGGACTTATTCTAATGCATCAAGCAAGTCAAACAAGGCACATCAGTACAGAAAAGAAGACAGATCAACAACTCCTACAACTAAACCAACTTTGACAGCAGTCCAGTCATCAGACTTCAATTGCTCTCCAAGGCTATCCTCTTCACTAGCAAGTATCAACTTGCTTCTCTAAGCTTCCAACACATCAACATAAGTATCAACTTATCCTTCTTCTTCAAGCTTCAGCTCTAAGTAGACTCCACCTTCAGGCTTCAATCCCAATAGCAAGTATCAACTTGGTATTTCAGGCTCTCAATGTATCAAACACACAAGTATCAACTTGTTCTCTCAAGCTTCAGCTTTTTTCTTCAATCTCAAATTGAATCCTTTTTATACAAGTGTCAACTTGTTCTTCTTGATCTTTAAGCTTCAGCTGCAATGGCAATGCTCAAGGAATCATCCTCTTTTACATTCTTCAATGAAGTCCTCATCTTCAAACTCAAGTCCAACATCCTTCAAGATACTCAAACCAGAAGAAAATTGATTTAACAAAATGAGTGGAAATGATAAACAGCTTATTGACAACCAAAGGAAGCCTATAAGGGTTCATCATTATGAGAGACTGGTTCCCTCAAAGTTCTACTTCCCAGATAAAGCCACTTATCCCTCCAAAGGAGGGATGTGAATATCTTAGAAGGACTTTTAGTCATTGGGAGGAATGGAAGCACAAGATGCTTTCCATATTTGTGAAAGAAGTCATTCTAATTCTAAGGCTCTCCCTATGTTTCCTACCTCCTAAATCTTCATCAGACACCTTCAGGCACAAGCAACTCCAAGCTCCAAGCAACTTCACCTTGTCTTCAACTTGTCTTCAATCTTAACCAAAGGCAAACAAAGAAAAACCCTAATCTAAGGGAACCTAAGAGTTTAATCTAGTTGGATTAGTAAGTTAGGATCACCTAAAACCTAGTACTAAAGTTAATCCTAACTAAAATACTAAAACCAATTGTAAAATCCTACAAAAATAACTATGGGAACCTAGGTCAATCATGACTCTACCTTATTAATTCCAGAGATCAAATAATCAAATAAGACCTAGAAATAAATTCTATACTACAAGGTACTAAACCTAAACCCTAAAAGGAAGCACCTAAAGCTCAATCTAGAAAACACACCTACTTTCATCACAAAAATGTGAGAAAAACACTATGGGAGCATACATGTCTAAGCTAATCACACAAAAAAAATCAGCTCAAGAATCATCACCAATTAATCACACAAAATTCCACAAAATCAAGCATCAAACATAACTATTTTAATATCAATTAAAATATGAAAATTCCCATAAAATCAGAAAATGTATGAATTAAAAATATTTTTTATCTAAAAAATACTAGACTCAATCATGAATATAATGCAAAAAGAATGGGGTTAATTGGATTATTTCTCAATTTTTATATGATTTAATCAAGAACCATGTATAAAATGAAGAAATTAAAGAAAATCAAAAGAAAAAGATAAACACACGGTGCAGATAGTAAACACAATCAGTTCAATTCATGGATTGGGCCATCAGGAGGGGTGCCAGTAGAAAAACGCCTAAGCCCATATCACAATCAAAGATTAATATGGAAATATAAAGAAAGAGGAAAAAGTCACGGTGCAATAAGTAAGAGAATTCAGTGTAAAATGCAATGGGCCATCAATTGGGGGTGGGGATAGTTGTTTCAGACTTAAGCCCAATGCCACCGTTTAAATGAAACGGTGGGTTTCCATGTTCCTGAACCCTTCACAATCTGAGGACAAAGCTGGGCCGTGAGATCTTGTTTTGGGGTCAAAGAGTCTCGTTAATCCAAGGGTGTTAACATCATCATCTTCATTTGAACAATTCTGGAGGGAAGAACCTCCATTGAAACAGAGCTCTCATGCTCATCTTCATCACATTCGCATCTCACCAAATCTCCATCAAAATTCAAGATCTAAAACACTAAATCACTTTGAATTGAACACTGAATCTAACCCTAAACTTAGAATCTCTTGAAACTCAATCAAACTCAAAACACGATCAAATAAACAGAAATCACTCAATCCTTAAGCATCATCATTCTTGCAATTAAAAGGTTCAAAATGTCCGCCATGTTACACTGATCACTTCTTGCTATAACACTCACATGATATCTCAATATCCAACATGTTCTTGATCCAAACAGAAACTGTGTCATCTCATTGATCATCACCAAATCCTCTCTAAGTTTCCAGAAATGATCTCCTAACCACATACTACTAACCTAACCTAACAAACTAACTTAATTCTGCTTAATTTAAGGTGAGGGATGAAAGTTACCAACCTGTGGATTCTTGAATAACAGATGTAACAATTCTTCAATTCAACCCTTCTACTGCTCCAGAATCATTCAATGTACCAAGTTCTTGCTTCTGTATGCAAGATAATTGATGGAAAGTGCCTGTCACTTCAAACACGGTAGTGACTTGCAGGTGCTGAAATTCAATTGCTCATACACGATTCAGCCATGGATTTGCTTGGGATTTGCTATGGAAACACTCACACACATTCAAGAAAGTTGTTAGGATCAAAAGAAACGATCAAAATGGTGTGGAATGCTGAAACAGAATTCAAGTTGCAATGAACAATGTGAAGTTGCAAACTCTCTTCTCTCCCTCAATTCTCACCAACCTTCCACTTGAACCCCTTCTAATCAATATATAGATGATGTTGGACCTCTCTAGAATCTTCTGGAATCATCCAAGGAGATGTTGAATTTCTCATGTCATCAAAATACCATCTCATGCCATACTCACACCAATTCTGGTTTCACTTGTTGCAGCAGCTTGTTATGATCCCAAAATCTCTCCAAATGAGATATTAGATGTGTTACAATGCCTTGGAAGCTTGTGCATTGATCTCTCATGTGTTTTGCAAATGTTACTTAAGATGTAAGTAACTACTTTTCAAAGCAAGTCCACCAATTACACCTCAACTCAAAAATGTGGCTAAACCAAAGTTCTTAAAATACTTTTTAGAGTCAAAATGATATATTACATGCCTTGGTTTGGATGTGTAAATCAAAAATATCAATTTCCAACTTTGGTTTATTTAACTTATACCCTTATTTTAGGTCATTTTTGCAACTTTGAGCTACAAGCACTTCCAACATCTCATGACCTCTTTACTAGCCTTAAAACATCGTTTTGTACAAGTTTGATGTTGAACATTTTCCCATTTGAAGCTTGGAAATAGGAGTTATGGCCTTATGATTGAAATGACCTGTAATCTCCAAATGACCAAAATACCTTGAATTGTCAAAGCCATAACTTGAGTTCTACAAATCCTATCAAGGACTTCTAGTACTCTCTAGAAAGCTAAGAGAATAAGGAACAACATTCATGTTGACCAAAAGTTCATGGGAATCATCCTTCTAGGGTAAAAGTTTGATGCAAATTGGGTAACTTTCAAGCCCCCAAGTCCACAGACCTCAGATGACCTGTAACTTGTCAAAGTCATAACTTGAGTTCTACAAATCCTATCAAGGACTTCTAGCTCTCAAATTAAAGCTAATATCATGCTCTAAAACATTCATGTTGGGGGTAAGATGATATGACAATCACATCTTGAGCTAAACTTCCTTGAAGATAGGGGTCAAACTAGGGGATTTTACACTGTCAAGCCTTAGAAACCCTAGCTTGAAACTTCTCAAATTCTTCAATCATGATGAGTTGACCTTGGAATCATCCTTATAACATCTCAATGTATCAATCCATGATCACATGGCTCTTGAATCAAGTCTCAACCTTCTTCAAATCCTCAGTTGACTTAGGGTTGACCCAGTCAAACCCTAGTTGCACCACTCATGGCTGAGCCTTCTTAATCTTGCACAATGACCTGTCTAGGCCTCAAAGTGATCCTCAACACTTCTCATGAGCTCTCTCAAGACCTCAAGTCTAGCTTCATGGCCTCAGAATCATCTGAGGACTTCCCACAACTCTCAAGTTAGGAGACACACACACTAGGTTTCAACCATTCTCTCTGAGGATCTTTTAACTTCTCTAACAAGGATATCAACCCTTGAACACCTGAATAACCTTCTTAGCTAGCTTGAAACTCTTGTGTAGCTCTTGATTGGTAATCATACCTCTTGATCTCCTGCATACATGTCAATGGGATGCAAATGATAATGCTAATGTGAATGAAATGAAACATAAGCTAGGTAAAGAAATGTTGGGCAAATTTTGGGATGCAACAGCTGGCCCTATTCAAACGGCTTGGACCTGACTGGGTGAGAAGAGAACGTCTCTCAAACAATCAAGGTAAAAGACGGTTGAATACCAACAAACCCGGAAATTTGCCAACTGCACAAGTACACAGTACTCTGATGGGAACAAATCTTCGGACACTGAAATAATAGCTGCACGGCAACTAGCTGGAGAAATAATGATCTGCACCTTCGTTAGGATGATTCTCTGATTTATCTGATATCATTGCGTCCTCAAATCATCGAGGGATCACTGGTTACATGATAACTGATGATTTGCCAACCGTACAGGTAAACGGTACTTTGATTAGTAGGAACATCTTCGAAATTGAGCATGACAGTTGCACGCCAACTCTGCTGGGGAATTGGTCACACGGTAACCGGTAATGGATGGTTGATCATGCCGTCAGGCATTCTGCGTCATAGCAGAAGAATTCCTTATCGTCGCCTATGGACTCATCATATCGCTAGGAACGTCGACAACATCTTTGTCAGACTTCAACAGTAAGTCAATAAGGGATCACCGGTTACTCGGTAACTGGTGAAGGGCTACTCTCAAATCTCCGTCGGGATGATTATCAGATTTCGCTGCAGCTTCTTCCTCAAGTCATCAAGGGATCACGGGTCATTCAGCAACCGGCGATACATAGCTGATATTTCCATCAGGCATTCTGCGGCGCGGAAGCAGCAGGATTCCTCGGAACTCAGCCGGACTTCGTCAGTAAGTCGGGAATAAAATCCTCGGCCAATCATGAACCAATTGGGGATATCCAAACTCTTGCCATCGGGCACTCCACATCAGCTAAGAGAACTGCTTCGTCAATACGGTTGGACTTCAATCATCAAGTCTTCGAGGGAAGTTTCAACTTCGCTGCTCAGAAACCTGCTGGGGATGACACATCTCCGCTGGGGATTCTGGAGAACTATCAAGTCACTCTGCTTCGGGGTCCAGAAATCATTCTGGGTGAATCATCTCTGCTGAGGAAACCAAGAATCATTTTGAACAAATAACTTTGTGGGGACTTCAAGAATCATCCTGAACCAATAACTCTGCTGGAGATTTCAGGAATCATCCTGAGCAATCACTCTGTCAGGGACTCTAAGCGTCAACTTGAGCAACCAACTCTTTCGACTTCGCTGGGGATTTTAAGAATCATCTTAGGCAAGCGACTTTGTTGGGGAATTCAAGAATCATCTTGAGCAAACCATTCTGTGGAGGAACACCGATCTCAACCGGACTCCGCCTGGGGAAACAAACTTCAGTCGACTGCTGCAGGAGAACGAAGCTCTACGAGAACCCGGACCTGCTCTGGAAAGCAATGTCAATTGCAGAAATAAACTGCGCGGCCTTCGCGACTACTTCCTGGAGGTAACGACTCTGGCGGGGAAATACAGCATCAGTTATTCAACACTCTACTGGGGAAAACCAATCATGGCCCGAACTGCTTTCCAAGGACTCGGCTCTCTTGGGGAACTGCAAACTCGGCTGGGGGAAGGAAAGAATCATCCTGCCTACAGGGGAGAGTACAACTCTGTGGGGGAACCTCAATTCCGCCAGAGACTTCAGTCTGGAACTATTAATTGCTGCACACTTCAGTATGTGACTCAGCTGGGGAGATGACGACCCTTCGGGATGCATCTGATTGGGGAGAGAATCTTGTCTGCTTGGGGAAAACATATCAATGCTTAAAATCTCACGTTCAGACTCTGCGGAGAGAGGCTGCTGAACTTTGCTGGAGAAGAAGGAATCATCCTGCTTGGGGATGCATACGGCGTACCACCTGGTATATGCTGCACCTGCAACAATACAAACAAACAGACAAGATACCCTTCACAAAGGGACCTATCAAGGTTATCATCTTGTGACAATGTTCAAGTAATTCATTGTTTCAACAATCAGTGGCCTAGGCCAGTAGGTTTATGCATGCGCATTTTATCAAAAACATCGGCGTTCTTTTTCGCAAATAAAACAGATAAATGCTACACAGACAAACATAATTGCTGAATAGTATACATTTTATTGATAACGAACCCCTGAATGGGTAAAAATGTTTTACAACAGATGCAAGCTCCTGGAATGAGGAAGCTGCGCAAAAATAAAACATAAATATACATCAGTATATACACAAATGTCGGCAATGAGGCGTAGACGAACACCATGAGTTGATCCCTCTATGACCCACTCGACTTCGATACTTCTCCGACGCTTCAGCTTCAGAAGAGATTGATTCAGATAAATGGCCCTCAGGTCCTCCAAACCACTAAACAATGAAAGTCCACACGCGGAACACAGTCATTTGCTTCTTCAAATCCCTAACTTTTGCCTGAATCGCCCTTCTGGGTTTTCGATTCACCGGGATACCCTTTTTTGCCAAAGTCGCCCTTCCAGGTTTTCGACTTTGCGGGTGTACATTCTTTTCTGTATATCCCTAATTTTTGCCCGAACCCTTTTCCTTTTTTATGGTTCGCCGGGATGCCCCATTTTTGCCTGGATATTCTTTTTGTTTCCAGCGGATCATTCTTTAAGCAAAGTATTTTTTAACTGCGTCCGCGTTCACCGGGGATGCAAAATCTTCTCCATCCATCGTGGATAACAACAAAGCTCCTCCCGAGAATACCTTGCTGACGATGTACGAACCTTCGTAATTAGGAGTCCACTTGCCCCGGTGATCGGAGTGTGGAGGAAGAATCTTCTTCAGGACGAGATCACCCATCTGAAAGCTTCTAGGACGCACCTTCTTATCATAAGCTTTCTTCATTCGGCTTTGGTATAAACGACCATATGCAATCGATGCCAATCTCTTCTCATCCATCAGGCTGAGTTGGTTTAGTCAGTTCTTAATCCATTCCGCCTCGTCGAGTTTCACATCAACCAAAACTCGCAAAGAAGGGATCTCCACTTATAACGGTAGAAAAGCTTCTATACCGTACACTAAGGAGAAAGGAGTTGCCCCGGTTGACGTACGTACCGTGGTACGATAACCGTGCAGTGCAAATGGCAGCATCTCTTGCCAATCCTTGTAGGTCACAACCATCTTCTGAACAATCTTCTTGATGTTCTTGTTGGCCGCTTCAACGGCGCCATTCATCTTCGGCCGGTAAGGAGATGAGTTGTGGTGTTCAATCTTGAAACTCTGGCACAACTCCTTCATCATCTTGTTATTCAGATTCGAACCATTATCAGTAATGATCCGCTCGGGAATTCCGTAACGACAGATGATGTCCCTCTTTATGAATTTAGCCACCACCTACTTGGTCACATTAGCATATGAGGCTGCCTCCACCCACTTGGTGAAGTAGTCGATAGCTACTAGAACAAAGCGATGATCGTTAGATGCAGTGGGCTCGATCTTGCCTATCATGTCGATGCCCCACATGGAGAACAGCCACGGGGAGGACATGACATTTAACGGGCATGGCGGCACATGAACTTTATCAGCATAAATCTGGCATTTATGACATCTCTTCGTGAATTTAAAGCAATCCGACTCCATCGTCATCCAGTAGTATCCTGCTCTCAGGATCTTTCTCGTCATAGCGTGCCCGCCGGCGTGCGTACCAAATGTGCCTTCATGGACTTCCTCCATGAGCATACTCGCTTCTTTCTCATCTACACATCTGAGTAGCACGAGATCGTGGCTTCTTTTATACAAAACTCCATCAGGATTGAGATAAAAATTTCCAGCCAGCCTCCTCAGAGTCTTCTTATCCTGGATTGACGCTCCCGCAGGATACTCCTTAGTCATAAGGAAAGTCTGGATGTCATGGAACCATGGCTTGCCATCGGAGGCTTCCTTGATCGCAAAGACGAATGCAGGTCTATCAAGACGAGAAAGGACAATTCTTGGAGCTTCATTCCAAAAATTGACTTTATACATCGAAGCCAACATGGCTAAGGCGTCAGCCATCTGATTCTCGGCCCTGGGCACATGATGGAGTTCCACTCGATCAAAGAACGGAAGTAGCCTTCTGGCATAATTCATGTACGGTACCAAATTCAATTGACGAGTCTCCCACTCCCCTTTAATCTGGTTAATCACAAGCGCCGAGTCACCGTATACGTCTAGGTTCTTGATTCTCAAATCAATTGCCTCTTCTAGACCCATGATGCATGCTTCGTACTCCGCTTCATTATTGGTGACCGGAAACTTCAGTCTCGCAGTAAACGGGATGTGGGATCCGTGGGGAGTCGTGATGATTTCCCCAATGCCACTTCCATAAGAATTAACCGCCCCGTCAAATATCAATTTCCACTGAGATTTCCTATCTGGACCCTCGTCGGGCAACAGTTCGTCGCAATCCTTCGCTTTAAGAAACATGATATCCTCATCAGGGAATTCAAATTTCATCGGCTGATAATCCTCGATCGGCTGTTCGGCAAGGTATTCAGACAATACGCTTCCCTTGATAGCCTTCTGGGAAACGTACTGAATGTCATATTCCGTCAACACCATTTGCCATCTAGCAATCCTGCCCGAAAGTGCTTGCTTCTCGAAGACGTACTTGATTGGATCCATCTTCGAAATTATCAGGGTTGTGTGATTGAGCATGTACTGTCGTAAACGTTTGGCAGCCCAGGCTAGTGCACAACACGTCTTCTCCAACATCGAGTAACGAGATTCACAATCTGTGAACTTTTTACTCAAGTAGTAAATGGCATGCTCCTTTCTGCCCGTCTCGTCGTGATGACCGAGAACACACCCCATACTATTCTCAAGAACTGTCAAGTACATGATTAAGGGTCGTCCGGCCACTGGGGGTATCAAGATCGAAGGTTCCTATAGATACTGTTTTATCTTATCAAATGCCTTCTGGCAATCCTCGTTCCAGATAATCGCCTGATCTTTCTTTAGCAATTTGAACATCGGTTCACACGTGGCCGTGAGCTGAGAGATAAACCTTGCAATGTAGTTTATTCTGCCCAGGAAACCACGAACTTCTTTTTCTGTTTTTGGCGCTGGCATTTCTTGTATCGCTTTGATCTTTGCAGGATCAACCTCAATGCCTCTTTCGCTCACGATAAACCCCAGTAGTTTTCCAGTCCGTACTCCGAAAGTACACTTGTTAGGATTCAACCTCAACCTGAACTTCCTAAGCCTCTCAAAAAGCTTCAGCAAATTGACCAGATGCCCCTCCTCCGTTTGGGACTTCGCAATCATGTCATCAACGTAGACTTCAATCTCATGATGAATCATGTCATGAAACAAAGTAACCATTGCTCGTTGGTAAGTGGCCCCTGCGTTCTTCAGACCGAAAGGCATTACCTTGTAGCAAAATGTTCCCCAAGGTGTAATAAACGTAGTTTTCTCCATGTCCTCCGGTGCCATCTTGATCTGATTGTAGCCGGATAAGCCATCCATGAACGAAAACACGGAGAACTGAGCTGTATTGTCGACCAACACATCAATATGAGGGAGCGGGAAATCATCTTTAGGGCTTGCCCTATACAAATCCCGATAATCAACGCACATTCGTACCTTACCGTCCTTCTTCGGTACAAGCACTATGTTGGCGACCCACGGAGGGTAAGTAGTGACCGCTAAGAAGCCAGCATCAAGCTGCTTCTGCACTTCTTCTTTGATCTTAACGGCCATATCTGGTCGCGTCCTCCTAAGCTTCTGCTTAACGGGAGGACAATCTTCTTGCAGCAGCAAGTGGTGGACCACGATGTCAGTATCAAGTCCGGGCATATCTTCGTATGACCAAGCAAAGACGTCACTATACTCTCTTAGCATCTTGACCAATTTCTTCTTGACATCACTCTGCAATGCAGCCCCTATCCTGACGTTCCTGACACGTTCTTCAGAACCCAGATTCACAATCTCGATCTCTTTTTCATGAGGCAGAATAACTTTCTCTTCTTGTTTCAACAAGCGGGCCAACTCTTCGGGAAGGTCTTCGTCTTCATCAATCTCTTCTTTGGCTTGGTAGATCGGGCAATCGAAGTCGAAGTGAGCCGTAGAAGGTCCAGAGTCGATGTCATCTGCTATGTGGATCCTGCAATAACAAGGGTTAAGCTTAAAACAAGGATATGCAGGTTAGCACAAACCCCATTGCCATTTTATTGTTTTTCAAAACAAATATAAAACAGGAATAACAGAGATCACAACATTTGAATACGAAGAAAAACGCCTTTTGATTTATTGGTAAAATGCATGTACATAATCAAACGAGGCCTTGACAATAAAACCATTATGCCCCGGGTAGGACATAGGGTTGTACAATGATTGGAAAAAAGTAAATCATTACTCTTCGCTTATCATCTGGATGATATCCTTGACGGACCAGTTATTAAGGCTCTCGCCTGGCTGGATCCAAGAGTCTAGGTCACAGTCGCTATCTCTGCTGTCTTTAGACACTGCATTGATGCTTTCAAATATCACCCCGCCGCTGGTAAACTGGATCGGCCCTTTACCTCGCGACGCACTGCTAGAAGAGGAGGCTTCAGCCGCAGGAGAATATCCCAACCCAAACTTGTCTTGCTTGTTAGGTATCTCCAAAATTCGCCCCCAGCCTGGGGTAGATCCGGCTTGGACAACGGCTCGGGCTTCCTTGAAGGAAGAGAGAGTCATCTCTGGCTTTTCAGTGACTACAGGAGCTACGTCATTGACTTTAACAGCTTCGAACGCTTGGCATAGGGTTTCGTGGATTTCCCCATCCATCTCAACATACTTGAAGGACGACAAATGGCTCACCATTATGTCTTCCTCGCCACAAACAGTCACGATGCTACCTCCGACGGCATACTTGAGTTTCTGGTGCAACGTGGAGGTCACAGCACCCGCCGAATGGATCCATGGCCGGCCCAAGAGACAGCTGTAGGCAGGCATGATGTCCATAATGTAGAAAACTGCATCGAATGTTTCCGGCCCAACTTGGATTGGCAACGTCACTTCCCCAAAAACGTGCCGTTTGGTTCCATCGAACGCCTTCACCACCAGGTCACTAGGTGTGCAAATCACTCCGCGAGTATCTAACTTCATCAATGCTTTCTTCGGAAGAACATTGAGCGATGACCCTGTGTCCACCAACACGTGAGACATAATCATTCCCTTACACTCTATCGAGATGTGCAGGGCGCTATTGTGATCCCTTCCCTTCGGCGTCAGCTCTAGGTCAGTGAACCCTAACCCGTTTCCGGCATTCACTTGGGCTACGACCCCTTCTAACTGGTTTACCGATATTTCTTGCGGTACATATGCGGCGTTCAGCACCTTCAGCAGCACATTGCGGTGGGCCTCAGAACACAGCAACAGATTCAGGATTGAAATCTTCGAGGGTGTTTGATGAAGATGATCCACGGTCTTATAGTCACTCTTTTTAATCAACCTCATAAATTCCTCGGCGTCTTTAACAAGTAAATCTTTTTCTACCCCACGCGGGATCTCTTCGACGACTTTACTTTTCCCTTTATCAGTTGCATCAGCTCTGTCTGCTTTGTCCGCCACGACCTCAGGTGGTGCAAATACTCTTCTGCTGCGAGTGATTCCGCTAACGCCCACTAGGTTCTCCACAGACGAACCAAATGGTTCTAATTCCAACTTCTGTCCATTGCAGTAGACCTCTGCCCCGTAATGCCATGGGACAACATTAGTGCTTTCGAAAGGTATCGGCCCAGCTTTGGTGATGGTAATCGTAGGCAGCTTGGGTGCAGAAATAGTTATCGTCTGGCGAGGGATGGTGATGGTGGCAACCTCATCATCTTGCTTCAGCATTACCTCTCCCGATCCGCCTTCGGCCCTTCGGCTGAACTGCAGGATTCCTTCGGTCATCAGACTATGAATCCCCTCTATTAGCTGTTCACATCCATCAGGACTAGTCGCGCAACCCATACATAGCTCTTCACAACCCGGAAAGAAGCCCCTTTTCATCAGCTTAGCTTTAACGAAGCTAAGCGGTGTCTTCAGATCTCTGACGTCAGTCAGCAAATCCAGGCTCTCGTCTTCAATAATGGCATTTACTCCACCTCCCATATGATTCGACATAGGGTTCTTCGTGACGTTTGGCACATTATCTGAGAAATTGATGATCTTGGCATCCACCATGTCCTGCACCTTATGCTTGAAGGCTTTGCAATTCTCTATTGTGTGACCTGGTGCCCCTGAGTGAAACTCACAAGTCGCATTCGCATCATAACCTGGCGGAGGTGCCCCTGTCAAGGGAGCCAGGGTTCTCTTCTGGATTAACTGTAACTGAAGCAAAGTCTGTAACAGCTGCGCGTACGACATGGGCGGTGTCTCGAGGTGACGGCTCGACAGAGGTGCCCTATTCTGATACTTTCTGTACCCTTGTTGATTCGATTGCTGCTGCTGCTGCTGCTGTGACTGTTGAACTGCCGGGATAGTTATGCTGGCCACCTGTTGGTGAGGGCCTTTACCCTTCCTTCGAGCGTTGGACACAGCGCTCGTTTCTCCTTCCCTCCTTTTGCCACCATAAGGTTTCTTGCCTCCTCCAGCTGAGGACAGATCACCTTGAATTTTCCCCAGTTTGATCCCATTTTCAATGTGCTCACCCGTGATAATGAGATCTGAGAAGGTTCCGGACATACCGCTGACCAATTTCTCATAATAAACCCCTGGGAGGGTGGCTACGAACATTTGCACAAGCTCGCGTTCAACCATCGGCGGCTAAACCCTGGCTGCCAATTCACGCCACCGCTGGGCGTATTCCATGAACCCTTCGTTGTTCCTTTGCGACAGATTCTGCAATTGGACTCGGTTCGGAGCCAAGTCACTGTTATATTGGTAGTGGTGCACAAATGCTTCAGCAAGGTCCTTCCACGTGCGCACACTGGTAGGTTCCAGACTCATGTACCATTCGAGGGAGGGTCCGAATAGGCTGTCCTGAAAGAAGTGCATCAGCAACTTCTCGTCCTCAGAATGAGCCGACATTTTCCGGTAATATGATCTCAGGTGGACGCGAGGGCAAGTGGTGCCCTTGTACTTTTCAAAGTCAGGTACCTTGAACTTGGGAGGCCCCTTGAAATCAGCAATCAATCCCAACTTGGACATATTAACACCCAGGGTGTTCTGGTTCTCGATATTCCTCATCTTATCCTCGAGTGCCTTGAACCTTAGACGTGCTTCAGCAGTCAGCTCACCTTCGGCACCTCTCTGAGAGAACACATCGTCTTGACGGTCTTCTACACGGTTGAGGCCTGAACAGATTTCCAACACCCGCATTGCCATTGCCCAGCCCAACATTGACGTTAGCTTCAAAATTCCCATTACCGACGCCCGTCGCATTACCATTGAGTCCCATGTTAGCTATCACATTGTCGTTGGCACTGCCATTCCCCTCGGTCACGGGGACGCCATTCTGAGGAGTTTCAACAGGTGGAGGGGTAGGCACAGTCCCACCATGGAGTATGCCATTGCTATCAACCCTTGAAATCAGAGGCTGAACCAAGGTTCTGAGCTAATCCTGGCCATTGGCGACCGCTTGCATGAGCTCCATGAAGCGGTCCATTCTTTCGCAGAGTTCTTGAACATCAGTTTGCACTTGCTCCATGATTCTGGTTTGATTTGCTCTGGTCGGATAGCGGTGGATGGGTCTCTGATCAATCCTGGAACAACCTGAAACAACCCTGTAAAACACAAAAAGGGTTAGAAAAAAATGACACAGTGCTCGTTATGCAAATACTTCATGCAAATGCAAACGTGGGTCTGTGCGTTAGGGAGGTATCCCCCGATCCCAGTGCCTGAGTGCCAGTGCTGATAATAAGAAGTCCGAGTCCAGTCATGGAAATAACATCTCATATATATGAAGAAAGCCCATCAAGGCGGTACACAACGTCAGCGAGTACAAGATGAATCAATAGCATGACCTTAACCAACAAGCCTGGTGATGGTCAACATACAACAATGATCAAACAAAAGGAATACAAATAGTCAAGCACGGCCACGGGCGCGGAACTCTTCTAACAACCCCTTCGTTTCTGGATGATCAGGCCGAGTGAGTAACCCTTCGACAAGTAATTCTCTCTGCATAATGGTGTACTGAAGACCTTCGATCGAATCTTCCCATGCTCCTTCGTCGAAACAATCTTCTAGCTTCCGCTTCTTGGACTCAAACGTCAGTTTGCGCTCCTTCAGGTTAGCAAGAGCCCTGTTGAGCTGGCCTTCGGCGGCATATCTGCGAGCGGTTTCTTCATCAAACCTCTTCTCACTGGCCTTCACCTGGGCTTTCAGCTTGGAGATCTGTTGCATCAGCTTATCCTCCCGCTCTTTCCTATTGGCTAGGGTGGCCTTCCAATGCTGGTTAAACTTGGATATTCTCCGGTACGCTTCATCCAAGTGCTGCTTCTTAGTGGCCAGTACATCATTGACAGCTTTGAAGTCTCGACCCATGCGCTCGCACTCAGCTATCTGCTTAGTCAAATCCGTCCCCAACTGGTTCACCAGCTCTGTCTTCCTCTTGAAGGAATGAACGGCTTCGCTTCTCTCACTTCTGAGCTGAGCCAGTTCTTTCTCCAGTTCTTCATTTGCCCTCTTCAATTCATCTCGTTCAGCTAACACCCGATTATGCTGCTGAATAGGCACAGTGGTAGGCTCTTCGATCATTGAAGGGATTTCTAGCTTGGCAGGTGGGAACGACATCCCTATAGCATCTGCTCTGGCTCTGATCCACGTCACGTATGGAGCGTAGGCCTGGCTATTGCTCTTCCCCAGCAATGGTTTTCCCCTCTTACTGATACCATTCCAAGCGCGCTGAAGCTTAGATAACATATCCCCCTCTAGAAGACCAGTGAGGTACAGAGATTCCTGCACCACTTCATCCTTTGGCGGAGCTCTTAAAGCGTAGGCAAACTGTCGGACCAGCAGAGACGGATTATAGTTTATACAGCCCTTCCTGCCTATCAAAGGCACGTTCGGAAACCCGCTGCAGCTAAAGATAATCTCGGTACCCAACCTATTCCTGTCAAACCAGTCAATATCCTTCACTGATAGACTCATCAAACGCTCGGACCACTCAGCTGTGGCTGCAGACGAAGCAAAGGAACCCCTCTTGGGTAGGTGACTATCAAGCCATCTATAGAGTAGGGGCACACAGCACGAGACATTCTTACCCCTTCTGTTCTTGTTTTTGTAGTGGATGGAATGGTAGACATCTCCTATCAAGGTAGGGACTGGATTCCCTGAAGCAAAGATGTGGAAGGCGTCAAAGTCTACAAAATCGGGCATATTGGGGAACAGAATGATGCCATATATGCATAGAGCGAGAATGGCGTTGAACACGACCCAACATCCGTCTTTGGCGCACTGCTGAGCTTTTCCCACCAAGAACTGCAAGGAGAAACCGGGAACCTTGTTCCAACTAGACAAGACCAACTCGGAGGCATCCAGATGAAGTGACAGAGCTAGACTAGCCAGGTCAGGCTCAGCATCCATATGGACAAAAGGCATCTGACTCTTGATAGGCACACCTAACAAATCAACATACTCCTCTAGCGTGGGTGCGAGAACAAAGTCCTGGAAATTAAAGCATCTCAAGGGAGGATCGTAGAACTGCAGCAAGGCGTGCAACCCATTCAACTCAAACACAGAGGGTTTACGAGCCAAACTGAGCAGTTTACCGTAAGACTTTCTGAATTCATCTCTCACAGAATCGTATGCTAAAGCAATCAAACCAGTCAGCCGAACGACATCAGAAGCAGGGAGCTTGTAAGCCACGGTCTTCCTCAGAGAACCCATAATAGCACAATAGAAGGCAAGAAATCCTGAATCAGGGAAAACGGTACCTGCAACACAGACACACGTTAATGAAATGCAAATGAGTATGCAAAGCAATGTAAAATGCAATCATGCAGCAGGAGATCAAGACGACTGTGCTGTGGAGATTCTGTATCAACAGGACCATAATCCTGCTCTATCAAGAACAACCACTATATCTGATAAGAAGAAAACCCTGATATCGGCCCACAAATTTGCTCTGTCAAGAACAAACATCTGATAATAAGGACCTCTGATACAGGACCAAAACTCTGCTCTGTCAAGAACAAACATCTGATAATAAGGACCTCTGATACAGGACCATCAATCTGCTTTGTCAAGAACAAACATATGATAATAAGGACCTCTGATACAGGACCAAAACTCTGCTCTGTCAAGAACAAACATCTCTGAAGATAAGGTCCTCTGATACAGGCCCATAACTCTGCTCTGTCAAGAACAATCCTCTGATGATGAAAACCTCCGATACCAACAAAATTGATTCACTATCAAGAAAACCAGGTAGTCTGAAGGTCAAAGTTTCCTGCAACAAACCCAACCCTGCTCACAGGTATGGACCTAAACTGACTCAAGTTCGGCATCCTATGCGGTCATCAGCGTCACAGACATTCAAGAGAGGTGATACGATACCCAGAAGGTGTGGCATCGCCAGCTCATGAAGCGGCCTCACTCGGCTGAATCCCAAATGATCGGTCCCCAGAGTCGACAATCCTCCAAACCAACAACACCCTCAACCCAAAGGGTTGAAAAAGAAGTCAACCGGGAGAACCTCGTCTGAGCGTGGATTTCATGAGACACTAGTGCCTGCCAAGCAAGCACGCGCCCACTAATTTCCACAACTAATGTTATGTTCACTCAAGCCTGGGTCTGGCTTCTCACTCATCAGAATGCCCCTCCCACAACAGCACAAATAATCATATCATATTGAAAATAAAGTGCGGGAAATAAAAATGCGATAAATAAACACAACCCAACAAGTAATCATACAAGCGCTAGGATTGACTCTCGCAGGGACGTTGGATCCCCAGATTGACTCGCATAAGGGACGTTGGGTCCCCAACAGAGTCGCCAGCTGCTGGGGATGACCCAGGCAGCTAGGAAGAGAATCCAAGACAAAACTCGCTTAGAGAACCATCGTAGTCCCCAGCAGAGTGGCCAGCTGTCGCTTCCGCGAAAATAAGGTGCCGGCAAAACAGAAGAGTCTCCACCTTTCGTTATTTATCCCTCAGAGCGGGAAAGGAAACGATCGGAAAAACCTGAGGAAAAGGTATAAGACAAGGTCATCGCAACCGTTGTCTGGGTTCGGGAGTCGGTTACGCAAGGGGAAGGTATTAGCACCCCTCACGTCTGTCGTACTCGAAGGGATCCATGCTTGTTGTGTTTACTGGACGGGTTGGTTTTATCTATCTACCTATCAAGGCTGGCTTAAACAGAAAAGAAAATGACTCGGCAAAGCGTCGCACTTTATGCCTACGTATTCTCATCAGAGAAATGAAAAATCAGAGTCAACGTAGTTCGCCTAACTACGGGTTATGGGGGAAGGTGGCTCGCCATTACGTCAGTATTGTGCCTACGTACTCTCAACAGATATGAGAGATCAGAGCTTACGTAGTTCGGGATAATACGGATTACAGGGATTCAAATTCATCTGTTTTATCGAGTAGGGTTAACAGACAGTTCCAGCAGTTTAGTGTATGCAGCTTGCTCGTCAGAGGCTTGTGCGTTACCGTTTGCGGTAGAACTCAGAGTTAACGACACTCTTTTCTTCAGAAAAGTTTCCTTTGACTTATGGGCCCACGGGGCAAAAAGGTTTGAAGTTTGTTTTCTGTCTTTTACGAAAGAACTGTTTTTTATGGTTGTTTGCAACTAGCATCGCACTAGAGACTATGACCGGAGAGTGAATGCATCGCATGTCACCCAAGGGGTTCCATACTAAACATCCAGACTGTTGAAAAGAAACTCTCCAACAATCCTTTCTCGGATAGCTTAAGGCTCGTAACGTACGACGTCTGTTAACCTTTATTATTGTGTTTTAATATGTTTTGAGATGAGAAGAGAACAAGCTCAACTAAGGGGAGACTATCATGTCCTAACAGTTGTCATGCAAAGGATTCATCCTATAGTTGAGGCTTGAAACAGGGAACTCCTAGAAGTTATCATGCATAGGTTTCAACCTAAAGTTCTAATCATCACTTCCTTATCAAAGGAAGTGAGATTCCTAGGGGATCATGTCAATGATAAACAGAAACAGATAAGCATTAGCTTAAACAGTAAACAGTAAACGACTGTAAAATGCATGCAATGCAAGTGAAGGAGGAAATGTGTGTGGGGTGTCAGCCTCCACAAGCTCATCTCAACCTCAAGCCAGGTATGAATAACTGCAATCATACAGAAGAAACAACATGCCATCAAGCAACATAGACTGCAATCATACAGAGGAAGTAAAATGCTATCAAGCAAATAATAAACCACATAGGCAAGGGAGCTGGGCTCTACCGAATACCCGCAAGCAAAGCCATACAGTAAAAATACAAGTAGAGGGAGCAACTCAACCTCTAGTGCAATCATGCTCCTAGCTTACATCAGTCTAGAAATGGACTTATTCTAATGCATCAAGCAAGTCAAACAAGGCACATCAGTACAGAAAAGAAGACAGATCAACAGCTCCTACAACTAAACCAACTTTGACAGCAGTCCAGTCATCAGACTTCAATTGCTCTCCAAGGCTATCCTCTTCACTAGCAAGTATCAACTTGCTTCTCTAAGCTTCCAACACATCAACATAAGTATCAACTTATCCTTCTTCTTCAAGCTTCAGCTCTAAGTAGACTCCACCTCCAGGCTTCAATCCCAATAGCAAGTGTCAACTTGGTCTTTCAGGCTCTCAATGTATCAAACACACAAGTATCAACTTGTTCTCTCAAGCTTCAGCTTTTTTCTTCAAGCTTCATCTGCAATGGTAATGCTCAAGGAATCATCCTCTTCCACATTCTTCAATGAAGTCCTTATCTAAAAACTCAAGTCCAACATCCTTCAAGATACTCAAACCAGAAGAAAATTGATTTAACAGAATGAGTGGAAATGATAAACAGCTTATTGACAACCAAAGGAAGCCTATAAGGGTTCATCATTATGAGAGAATGGTTCCCTCAAAGTTCTACTTCCCAGATAAAGCCACTTATCCCTCCAAAGGAGGGATGTGAATATCTTAGAAGGACTTTTAGTCATTGGGAGGAATGGAAGCACAAGATGCTTTCCATATTTGTGAAAGAAGTCATTCTAATTCTAAGGCTCTCCCTATGTTTCCTACCTCCTAAATCTTCATCAAACACCTTCAGGCACAAGCAACTCCAAGCTCCAAGCAACTTCACCTTGTCTTCAACTTGTCTTCAATCTTAACCAAAGGCAAACAAAGCAAAACCCTAATCTAAGGGAACCTAAGAGTTTAATCTAGTTGGATTAGTAAGTTAGGATCACCTAAAACCTAGTACTAAAGTTAATCCTAACTAAAATACTAAAACCAATTGTAAAATCCTACAAAAATAACTATGGGAACCTAGGTCAATCATGACTCTACCATATTAATTCCAGAGATCAAATCATCAAATAAGACCTAGAAATAAATTCTACACTACAAGGTACTAAACCTAAACCCTAAAAGGAAGCACCTAAAGCTCAATCTAGAAAACACACCTACTTTCATCACAAAAATGTGAGAAACATACTATGGGAGCATACATGTCTAAGATAATCACACACAAAAAATCAGCTCAAGAATCATCACCAATTAATCACACAAAATTCCACAAAATCAAGCATCAAACATAACTATTTTAATATCAATTAAAATATGAAAATTCCCATAAAATCAGAAAATGCATGAAATAAAAATATTTTTTTTCTAAAAAATAATAGACTCAATCATGAGTATAATTCAAAAAGAATGGGGTTAATTGGATTATTTTTCAATTTTATATGATTTAATCAAGAACCATGTATAAAATGAAGAAATTAAAGAAAATCAAAAGAAAAAGATAAACACACGGTGCAGATAGTAAACACAATCAGTTCAATTCATGGATTGGGCCATCAGGGGGTGCCAGTAGAAAAATGCCTAAGCCCATATCACAATCAAAGATTAATATGGAAATAGAAAGAAAAAGGAAAAAGTCACGGTGCAATAAGTAAGAGAATTCAGTGTAAAATGCAATGGGCCATCAATTGGGGGTGGGGATAGTTGTTTCAGACTTAAGCCCAATGCCACCGTTTAAATGAAACGGTGCGTTTCCATGTTCCTGAACCCTTCATAATCTAAGGACAAAGCTGGGCCGTGAGATCTTGTTTTGGGGTCAAAGAGTCTCGTTAATCCATGGGTGTTAACATCATCATCTTCATTTGAACAATTCTGGAGGGAAGAACCTCCATTGAAACAGAGCTCTCATGCTCATCTTCATCACATTCGCATCTCACCAAATCTCCATCAAAATTCAAGATCTAAAACACTAAATCACTCTGAATTGAACACTGAATCTAACCCTAAACTTAGAATCTCTTGAAACTCAATCAAACTCAAAACACGATCAAAGAAACAGAAATCACTCAATCCTCAAGCATCACCATTCTTGCAATTAAAAGGTTCAAAATGTCCGCCATGTTACACTGATCACTTCTTGCTATAACACTCACATGATCTCTCAATATCCAACATGTTCTTGATCCAAACAGAAATTGTGTCATCTCATTGATCATCACCAAAGCCTCTCTAAGTTTCCAGAAATGATCTCCTAACCACATACTACTAATCTAACCTAACAAACTAACTTAATTCTGCTTAATTTAAGGTGAGGGATGAAAGTTACCAACCTGTGGATTCTTGAATAACAGATGTAGCAATTCTTCAATTCAACCCTTCTACTACTCCAGAATCATTCAATGTACCAAGTTCTTGCTTCTGTATGCAAGATAATTGATGGAAAGTGCCTGTCACTTCAA
Source organism: Lathyrus sativus (assembly GCA_963859935.3). Lineage (NCBI taxonomy): Eukaryota > Viridiplantae > Streptophyta > Magnoliopsida > Fabales > Fabaceae > Lathyrus > Lathyrus sativus. The sequence goes on along the minus strand of OZ012738.1, from coordinate 94,044,524 downwards.
ACCCGATAGTGACTTGCAGGTGCTGAAATTCAATTGCTCATACACGATTCAGCCATGGATTTGCTTGGGATTTGCTATGGAAACACTCACACACATTCAAGAAAGTTGTTAGGATCAAAAGAAAGGATCAAAATGGTGTGGAATGCTGAAACAGAATTCAAGTTGCAATGAACAATGTGAAGTTGCAAACTCTCTTCTCTCCCTCAATTCTCACCAACCTTCCACTTGAACCCCTTCTAATCAATATATAGATGATGTTGGACCTCTCTAGAATCTTCTGGAATTATCCAAGGAGATGTTGAATTTCTCATGTCATCAAAATACCATCTCATGCCATACTCACACCAATTCTGGTTTCACTTGTTGCAACAGCTTGTTATGATCCCAAAATCTCTCCAAATGAGATATTAAATGTGTTACAATGCCTTGGAAGCTTGTGCATTGATCTCTCATGTGTTTTGCAAATGTTACTTAAGATGTAAGTAACTACTTTTCAAAGCAAGTCCACCAATTACACCTCAACTCAAAAATGTGGCTAAACCAAAGTTCTTAAAATGCTTTTTAGATTCAAAATGATATATTACATGCCTTGGTTTGTATGTGTAAATCAAAAATATCAATTTCCAACTTTGATTTATTTAACTTATACCCTTATTTTAGGTCATTTTTGCAACTTTGAGCTACAAGCACTTCCAACATCTCATGACCTCTTTACTAGCCTTAAAACATCATTTTGTACAAGTTTGATGTTGAACATTTTCCCATTTGAAGCTTGGAAATAGGAGTTATGGCCTTATGATTGAAATGACCTGTAATCTCCAAATGACCAAAATACCCTTGATTTGTCAAAGCCATAACTTGAGTTCTACAAATCCTATCAAGGACTTCTAGTACTCTCTAGAAAGCTAAGAGAATAAGGAACAACATTCATTTTGACCAAAAGTTTATGGGAATCATCCTTCTAGGGTAAACGTTTGATGCAAGTTGGGTAACTTTCAAGCCCCCAAGTCCACAGACCTCAGATGACCTGTAACTTGTCAAAGTCATAACTTGAGTTCTACAAATCCTATCAAGGACTTATAGCTCTCAAATTAAAGCTAAGATCATGCTCTACAACATTCATGTTGGGGGTAAGATGAGATGAAAATCACATCTTGAGCTAAACTGCCTTGAAGATAGAGGTCAAACTAGGGGATTTTACACTATCAAGCCTTAGAAAACCTAGCTTGAAACTTCTCAAACTCTTCAATCATGATGAGTTGACCTTGGAATCATCCTTATAACATCTCAATGTATCAATCCATGATCACATGGCTCTTGAATCAAGTCTCAACCTTCTTCAAATCCTCAGTTGACTTAGGGTTGACCCAGTCAAACCCTAGCTGCACCACTCATGGCTGAGCCTTCTTAATCTTGCACAATGACCTGTCTAGGCCTCAAAGTGATCCTCAAAACTTCTCATGAGCTCTCTCAAGACCTCAAGTCTAGCTTCATGGCCTCAGAATCATCTGAGGACTTCCCACAACTCTCAAGTTAGGAGACACACACACTAGGTTTCAACCATTCTCTCTGAGGATCTTTTAACTTCTTTGACAAGGATATCAACCCTTGAACACCTGAATAACCTTTTTAGCTAGCTTCAAACTCTTGTGTAGCTCTTGATTGGTAATCATACCTCTTGATCTCCTGCATACATGTCAATGGGATGCAAATGATAATGCTAATGTGAATGAAATGAAACATAAGCTAGGTAAAGTAATGTTGGGCAAATTTTGGGATGCAACATAATTCATGTCATATTTGTGCTTGTTTTGAGTCCAATTGATGTTTTAAGAACATTGTAAAAATCAGAAATCAAGTTTGAAGTCATTTGCTATGCTAATTTCATGGTTTCTTCATCCTTAAGCAACATAATGAAAATCAACCATCCATTCATTTCCAAGGCCTCAATCCTATCCACATATCTTCCTTACATCATAATTAACCAGATTGGATCAATTTGCAAGCTGTTTGGCTCTGTTCTCACCATAACATAAAAGCTTCAAACATGGAAAATTGGATTTTGAATTGGGCTGCTATGGGCTCCAATTGGGCTTCTAATCACTCAATATCCATTGTATATAACCTCTGGGATGATTTCCAACTGCCATAACAGAATTTGGTGGAAGATAACAGAAAATTGAGTTAAGAAAAAGTGGAGAAAAGTGGAAATTCTATTTTGAAGATAGACCCATTTTCAGTCCAAATTATCGTTGCAAAAAGCTTCAGTGAGGTTCATTGATGGATTCTGGACGATTTGCTTGAAGCTTCATCCACAATTCAAGCCTCTGTCGAAGCTTATTAACAGGTTCTCATCTTTCATCCATGCGCTCCGTTCTTGATGAATTGCTATGTTATTTTCACATGATTGTGATCCTTAGAGTGCGTAGAACGTTTTAGGATTAGAATGGTTAAGTTTTGTGACAATTCTTGAAATGACACCTTAGGTTGTAGTTTGAATTTCTCCCTAAATATTGGATGAAAATGAAAATGAAACATGGAATATTGATGTAGGAAGTGAGAGGAAGAGATTAGTGCCTTCAATTTCGGCTTTTGTGAAAGTTGAGATTTCTTGAGAGATTCTTGGATGATCACAATTTCTGAGTTTTAATGGAGGAAAGTGAAAATAAATTATATATTTGGATTCTACACGAAAAATCACATAAGTTTGGTTCAAGAAAATCTAGTTTTGGTCAAGAAATGAAGAAGTTCCATTTTTGAACATTTGGAGAAGATGACCGGCGCAAGGCCGGCCACCCTCTGCACGTGGCAGCGCCACTGCGGGAGGCTTTCCCTCCGTTTCCAATTTAAATACCAGATCATTTCCTAGTCGTTGGATCGCTAAATTGGCTTGACTTTGTATCTCTCGCGAACGGCCATGATTAAATTTCACGATTTGGCTTTTCTCACATTTGATGAAACACTGAGTTTCATTAAAGAAACTCAGCTGGGCTTTTAATCCGTTTCGCTAACCGTACCCCCATCCCCATACGGCCCAAGCAAAATACACAGAAAAAAGTACTTCCTGCACCACCCTCCTTTTAATTCATTTTTCTTTATTTTCTTTTAATTACTTGTTTGTTTTTAATTCATAGAAAATAGAAATAATCGTTGGAAAATCTTGGAAAAAATCATGAATGTAGTTTAACCTGTTCTTTAATTTGTCACATTCTTTTATTTCAATTTTAATTCTTTTTTTCAATTAATTTTGTATTTTTCTTTTATGTGCTTTTCAATAAATAGAAATCATGCCATGTTAACTTCTAAATTTTTGTTTCCATATCAATGCTTGGATTTAATGTCTGATTTTTTGTATGATGAATGCTAATACATTGTAGAATATTGTAGAATTTTTCTTGCATTTTTCTTGTATGATGTCTTCTTTCCCCTGAGTGGTTTCTTTCCTGGGCTTTGCCCTATCCTCTTTCTTCAAGTCTTGATGAGGAGCCCTCTTGGGAGAGCCTAATCCTTCCTTTGGTTGGATTCTGTGCATTCCTCAAGAGGTTGAGCCTTGGATTGACATTCATCAATATAGTATATTCCTTTGGTTTATACTATCTTTCTCCTTCAAGTCTTGATGAGGATCCCTCTTGGGATAGCCTAATCCTTCCTTTGGTTGGATTCTGTGCATTCCTCAAGAGGTTGAGCCTTGGATTGACATTCATCAGTATGGTATATTCCTTTGGCTTATACTATCCCCCTCCTTCAAGTCTTGATGAGGAGCCCTCTTGGGAGAGCCTAATCCTTCCTTTGGTTGGATTCTGTGCATTCCTCAAGAGGTTGAGCCTTGGATCGACATTCATTGGCATGGTATATTACCTTGGTTTATACTGTCATCTATCTCCAAGTTCCTTTTCTTAGGATCCCTCTTGGGAGAGCCTAATCCTTCCTTTGGTTGGATTATGTGCATTCCTCAACAGGTTGAGCCTTTGATGGACATTCTGTGTTGATACACTTTAACCAGATACCTTAGATTGACATCTAGGACCAACACCCAGTTTCTCTGTCCTATTGACATAGGATCCCTCTTGGGAGAGCCTAATCCTTCCTTTGGTTGGATTCTGTGCATTCCTCAAGAGGTTGAGCCCATGATGGACTCTTGTATTGACACACATCCAACCTGATGTAGCCTGGGATGACCTCCCTGTTACTCATCTTGGTTACATTTCTCTTCCCTGTTTGATTGATTTTCTTGTTGCATTAGGACAGTCTCATGTTTAGAGTATTGTAGGCTAGGAGCATGACTGCATTGAAAGGTTGAGCTGAGCTCCCTTTGCTTGTTTGCTTTAGAGGTTGAGTTTCTCCCTCTGCTTGTATGTTATTTTCCCTTTTCTAACTGATGTGTCTGCATTGAGAGGTGGTCCTCCCTTTGCTGTGTGTGTTTTGTTTGTTCTCTTGGCTTGTTTGCTTAGAGGTTGAGTCTCTCCCTATGCTTGTATTGCTGCATTGCATTTGCATCTTTACTGTTTGCTTTTCTGTTTTATCTGCTTTAATGATTTTTGCAGTTCGTTTTCTGTTTCCCATTGACATGATCCCTTAGGACTCTCACTTCCTTGATAAAGAAGTGATGATAGACTTTTAGGTTGAAACCTTTGCATGATAACATCTAGGAGTTCCTTGTTTCAAACTCAACCATAGGATGAATCCATGGCATGACAACATTAGGAATCTTGATAGTCTCCCCTATAGAGTTCTTTCTCCTTCTCATCTCCAAAACAACAGTGAAATACGTAATAAAGGCAAGTTGGTACAGTGCGTTATGAGCCTTAAGCCACTTAGGAAATGATTGTTGAAGGGTCACTCTTCAACAGTCAGGATGTTTAGCCTGGCACCCTTAGGGTGACATGCGGCGCATTCACTCCTAAATCATAGTCTCTAGTGCAGTACGAACTACAAACATCCATAAAAAACACTTCTTCCATAAAAGACACAAAAACAAACATCAAACTTCCTTTTGCCCCGTGGGCTCCCCTTTAATCAGGAAAACATTTTCAGAAAAAGAGTGTCGTTAACTCTCAGTTCTACCGTAAACGGTAACGCACGAGTCTCCGACGAGCAAGCTGCATACACCAAACTGCTGGAACTGTTTGTTAACCCCAAGGTTGTCAAACTCGCGAGTCTACTCAGACTCGTTTAGGGTCTGTAAACTCGACTCACAAACTCGACTCTCAAACTCGTACGAGTCTATGGAAAATTAAAAATGACATTCAAAAGCCTATAATTTACACATATATGACACACTCCTGTGTTCTTAAACTTATAAATGCCTCTTATATGACACAAATGAAATACAACACTATTTAATTTTCCTTTTCTATTTTTCAACTTAAAATTCTACATGACATAAACCAAATTATTCACCTCTTTTTGATGCAACCTATTTCTTCTCTTTTTATGAATCTAAAAATTAAATAATAATTCAACTCAATGTTTCTAAAAATATTAAAATCAAGTCTATAAACAAACAAATAATAATTCATTGTCATTTCAAAGGAATTCTGATTATGTTTACAACTAGAAGAGCTATAAGTTAAGCTTAGAACACAGATTACAAACCTCTTTAATTATATAGCCATATCTCCATAGAAATCTCACTCTTCAGTAGGTAACATATCCTTCCTAAACTACTTTCTGCCATAAATCATAAAGTTTCTAAACTATTTTGTCACATGCAAATTGATACATATGCATTAGGATCATTAGACCTGATTGGACAATGGTGCATCACCTTTACACAAGATATCATACATAAGCATCAATTTGAATCATATAAGAAAATAATTACAAAATAATGGATTAATTTACGTCCATTGAGTACAACGAACGTGAGGGGTGCTAATACATTCCCCTTGCGTAACCGACTCCCGAACCCAGACTTGGTTGCGATGACCTTGTCTTATACCTTTTCGTCAGGTTTTTCCGATCGTTTACTTTTCCTTTCTGTGGGATAAATAACGAAAGGTGGCGACTCTTCTGTTTTGCCGACACCTTATTTTCGCAGTAGCGACAGCTGGCGACTCTGCTGGGGACAAAGTCCCCTGTGCGAGTCAATCCTAGCGCTTGCATGTTTATCTATTGAGTTTGCATTTATTTATCGCACTTTACTTTCCTACACTTTACTTTCAGTATAATATGATTATTTGCTGTGCTGTTGTAGGAGGGGGATTCTGATGAGCGATAAGCCAAAACCCAGGCTTTAGAGCATATACCTAGCATTAGAGTGGAGATTAGTGGTGGACCTATATGCTTAGCATGCACATGTTCCCATGAAATCCACGCTCAGACGAGATTCTCTTTGATGACTTCTCTTCTGGCCCTTAGGGCTCGACGGGAGGTTGGATCTGAGGGTTGTCGACTATGGGGACCGATCATTTGTGACTCAGCTAAGTGAGGCCTCTTCAGGGAGTGAAGATACCAAACCAGAAATGGTGAACGTATCATCATTTCGTGAAAGTCTGTGACGCTGGGAAACACATAGGATGCTGAACCTTGTCCGTGATTAGGTCCATACCTGTGAGCAGGGTCGGGTTATTGCAGGAAACCTTGACCTTCAGACAACCTGGTTTTCTTGACAGTGAATCAGTATTGTTGGTATCAGAGGGTTCTTATCATCAGAGATGTGTTTGTTCTTGACAGAGCAGAGTTTTGGTCTTCCCCAATCAACAATACACTCTTGATCTCTTGCAGCATACTAGCATTCTTGCATCGTGCATCTTGCATTTTTGCATCTCCATATGCATATCATTAACGTGTGTCTGTGTTGCAGGTGCATACTTCATCCCTGATTCTAGTGATCTTGCTTCCCTTTCCGTTATGGAGACTCTGAAGAGAACTATTGCATACAAATTTCCTACACCAGATGTTAGTACCATCCTGAGTTTGAAGACCCTGGCTGATGGGACAGTTTTGGCAAATTTCAGGCAGAAATATGGGAGGTTGTTGGAGTATGTTTGCAAGCCCTCCGCCCACGAGATTAGTGGTTTGTACACGTTGCTACAGTTTTATGAGGCTCCGCTGAGATGCTTTATGTTTCCCGACTTTGTTTTGGCCCCTACTCTGGAGGAGTATGATGACTTGATAGGCATTCCTGTTAAGGATCAAATGCCTTTTCACCATGTTGACACCGAGCCTAAGTTAGCTGACCTTGCAGCTATCTTGCATTTGGAGGAGACTGAATTGAGAAGAGAGTTCACTCGGAGAAACAAGATGTATGGCTTCCCTCTATCTTTTATGGTGGAAAAAGCTCAGAAGTTTGCTAAGAAAGGTCGTTGGGACGTGTTCAATGCTATTTTGGCTTTGTGCATATACGGGATTGTGTTGTTCCCGAATCTTCCTGACTTTGTAGATGTAGATGCTTTCTACTTGCTTGCCTCGGGGAATCCGGTTCCCACTTTGCTTGGTGATCTGTATCATTCTGTCAACTACAAGAATGAGAACAGGAGAGGGAAAATAGTGTCCTGCTGCACTCCTTTGTTATACATGTGGTTTGATAGCCACATGCCCAAGAGGGGTTCTTTCGTTTCTTTTGCCAACACAGTCGAGTGGTCTGAACGCCTGATGGCTTTATCAGCCGAAGACATCACCTGGTTTGACCGGGATACGCTTGGAAGTGAGATTGCTTATAGCTACAGTGGATTCCCTAATGTTCCGTTGATTAGACGTAAGGGATGTATTAACTATAACCCGGTCTTGCTAGTCAGACAGTTCGGGTACGCCTTGAGAGGTCCACCGAAGGATGAAGAGGTGCAGGAATCTCTGTACCTCAATGGGTTGCTTGATGGTGACATGCTGACCAAGCTGGGGCATGCTTGGACTAACATCCACAGACGAGGAAAAACACTGTTGGGTAAGAGCAACAGCCAGACTTATGAGCCTTATCGGGGTTGGGTTCAGGCTAGAGCAAAAGAATCTTTGATGCCATTTCCTCCAGTGGCTCCTCCAGCTCCCCTCATGAATGAGGAACCAACCACAGTGGACATCCAGAAGTATGAGCAGGTAGTGGCTGAAAAGGAAGAGTTGAAGAAGGTCAACGAGGAGTTGGAAAAATAACTTGTTCAACTTAGAAGTGAGAGGAACGAAGTTGTTTATTCCTTCAAAAAATAGACCGAGCTGGTGAACCTGCTAGGCACAGAGTTGACCAAATAGAGGGCTGAGCATGAATGCTTAGGTTTGGATTTCAAAGTTGTTAACAGTGTCCTTGCTACTAAAAAGCAAGAATTGGATAAGGCGTATCTGAAGATATCCAAATTCGAGACGTGGTGGAACAACGCTCTGACCAACCACAAAGAGCGAGAGGAGAAGCTGAAGCAACAAATAGCCAAGCTAGAGGTCTAGATTGAGATCAAGGACAAGAAGATCAAGGCCGAATCATCACTTCGACGAGATGTTCAGTACATACTGGTTGAAACCAAGGCAAACCTACAAGATTGTCAACTTAGAGCTGATGCTAAGAGGTGCAGAGTGGAAGACTGCTCTGGAGAAGGTGCTTGTGGAGACGTTGCCAAGGATCTCCAGGATACCATCAGGCAGAGGGATTTGTTGATCTGGGGTCTGCTCATCAAGCCTGGCCATCCCACTACGAAGAAGTTATTGGAAGATTTCCGTGCTCGTAGCCGCACTTGATTTTCTTGTATTTCTTTGTATCGTTTATGCATTGATATGCTGACCACCACTAGGCTTGTTGGTCAGGGTCACACTTGTTGCTTCAGTTGTATTTGATTATAGTTGTACGCTTCCCGCGTGGGTTTTTCAGATATATACGAGGTTTTCTTTCCATGATTGCATGTCAGACTTTATTTGTCTTTGAAACTAGAATCAGGGGGGATCTCTCCTTAGGCACCGACACACGTTTGCACTTACATAATCATCTTGCATGGCATGTGCCTCTGGCTTATTTACCTAACCCTCTGTTGATACAGGTTGTTTCAGGATTGATCGCAGGTTGACCCTGTCGCTACCGCGAAAATAAGGTGCCGGCAAAATAGGAGAGTCACCACCTTTCGTTATTTATGCCACAGAAAGGGAAAGGAAACGATCGGAAAAACCTGACGAAAAGGTATAAGACAAGGTCATCACAACCATGTATGGATTCGGGAGTCGGTTACGCAAGGGGAAGGTATTAGCACCATTCACGTCCATCGTACTCGATGGGATCCATGCTTGTTGTGTTTATCAGACGAGTTTATTTATCTATCTACGCTAAAAGTCTGGTCTGAAAAGAAAAGAAAATGACTCGGTAGAACACAACAGTTCTATGCCTACGTATTCCCGTCTGGAACGAGAAATCAGAGTCAACGTAGTTCGCCTAACTACGGGTTACGGGGGAAGGTTGCTCGCTGAGATATCGCATCTCGTGCCTACGTACTTTCACACGGCATGAAAGATCAGAGCAAACGTAGTTCGGGCTAACAGGGAACACATGTTTATTCAAAATGTTTTACCCGAGTAGGGTTAACAGACGGTTCTAGCAGTTGGTGTATGCAGCTCGCTCGTCGGAGACTTAGGCGTTTACCATTTGCGGTAGAACCGGGAGTTAACAAAACTCTCCTTATGAAAATGGTTTCCAAGGATTAAAGGTCCCAGAGGACAAAAGAAGGTTTGATCTTTGTTTTCTGTCTTTTACGGAAGAAGTGTTTTTTATGGATGTTTGCAACTAATATCACACTAGAGACTATGACCTGAGAGTGAATGTGTCGCATGTCACCCAAAGGGTACCATACTAAACATCCAAGCTGTTGAAAATAAACTCTCCAACAACCTTTTCTCAAGTAGCTTAAGGCTCGTAGCGTACGACATCAATTAACCTTTATTACTGTATTTTGATTTGTTTGAAGATGGGAAGAGAAAAGACGCACTAAAGGGGAACTAATCCAATCCTAAAGTTGTCATGCAAAGTTGATCCTAAGATTGAGGTTAGGAGGGAGCTACCTAATGTTATCATGCATGGTTAGAAACCTAATGTTTGTCATAACTTCTCTTGAATAAGAGAAGTCAGAGTTCCTAAGGGAACATGGCAATGGTATAAGGAAACAGACAAAGCAATAACTGTAAAGAAATAACTGTAAGTAAAATGCATGCAATGCAACAATACAAGCATAAGGAGACAAACTCAACTTCTTAGCAATCAAGCAAAAATAAAACAGTCAAAACAGACAAGTAGAGGGAGACAGACTCAACCTCTATATGCAAATACGTCAATTAGAAAAAGAAAAAAACAACACACAAGCAAGGGGAGGACCACCTCAACCCTTAAGGCAAACAAGCAGAGGGAGACCCACTCAACCTCTTAATACAGTCATGCACCTACACTTAGACTATCCTAAACATGAACCATCCTAATGAAACACACCACTCAATCATGAATGAAGGCAAGGATTGATGACAGATGAGGAATCCATTCCACAAGTACTCAAACAAGGCTTCTATCCTAAGGAAAGGAATTGAAAGTTGGGAGGCCAAGGTAAGGTCCACAGGAACTTATCACAGGCACTCAACCAACTAAAAGAGATTTGGGAGAACTCTAGAGGTTTGCCTTCTTCAAGAGATGTGCAAAAATTCCCCCCACAGGAGGGACTGTGCTACCCCAAGAAGGTTCCTTAAAGGAAATGGATAAGAGAATATTAGGATAATGGAGATGAGAAGCAAGGTAAGGTCCATAGGAACTTACCACAGGCACTTAACCAACTCCATTTCCTTAGAAAGCTTTCATATACTCAACTCCTTTATGATAATGCAATGAATTCCTCTACAGGAGGAAACATGCTCACAAGGAGGATTCCAATTAAGCAAGGAAAATTGTGAGGGAAACTAACCCTATATGAAGAATCATCCACCTACTTTCACTTCTAAAGAACCTCAAAGATTACCTCCTAAGGATCACCTACACTAAGGGTTCAAAGCTCTAAAGAAGCATCTATCTAATCACCATCCTATCAAGAAAGGATATGAGACCTAGAATCATCTAATGGCCATTACTGAGATTCAACTAGGAGAAACACCATGCTAGAAGTACCCTAAAAGTAACCTAAGCATTAAATCTAATTAAAATATTAAAACAACTTCTAAAAATCTATGGATTTTTCTAAGGGACACTAAAGGTGTTGGGAACCTAGGGTAAAAGGATCAGAGCCTAATTCAACCTCTAAAGTCACTAAAGAAATCTTAAACCAAGAGATATCAAATGAAGGTTCAAGATGGGAAACCTCTAAAAACCTACTCCAAAACAGAACTTAGAATTATCTAAAAATCAACCTAAAAATCACACAAGCTCCTTAATGTGTCTCTAATCAGCCAGCAAAAGACTAGGTCTAAATTCTATACCAAGCTCTAATACAAAAATCAGAAAGCAAATGGTGCAATTATGCAAAAATAAAAGAATTAAAGAAAATGAAAAAAATCACATTAAATTGAAAATTGCATGAAAATAAAATATAAAAGCACCAGAAAATCATAAATTCCATAAGGAATACACACATATTTTTTTCACATTTTTCTGACCAATAACCAATTTATTATGCATTTAAAATGATGAAACTAATAAAAGAAAATCACAAATGAATTAAAATAAAATAAAACTCAAGAAAAAGTAAGAGGCGCAGGATTGAGGGACTTTGTCAACACATCCAATGTTCCAGGTGATGCCAGCGTATTAATGAAGCTGCGTCGTTTTGGGATTAAACGTGGATCACTGGATCAGCTTACAAAGTCAAGTCTCAGACCGAATCTAACGGTCCTCACTCATCGTCTTCATTTAAATTCTGGTTTGGGTGGGGGGGGGGGGGGGGGAATTACCAGCGGTGGCCGGAGAAGACCTCCGATTGTCTTCTCCGGCGAGGCAAACAGTGAAATATCTCAAACCTCAACCAAACTGAATGAAACTTGTACCAATCTTCATGTTTTTTCCTCCTGAATCCAAATCCAACATTATTTTCTCCTAATTCTCACTGCATTCTCAAATCCGATCAAGAACAGAAAATATGCCAAATCATGGATCATCACCAAGCCTCAAAATAAAGCCACAGATCTCTTCCTCATTGTTCAAGGATCATCATGTACTATCCAAATCTGAATATCTTTCAAGGATCAGGCCTATAGGAACTCCAACAGAAATGGTGCATCACCTTGAATCATCATCAAACTCTACAATTCTTATCCTAAAACGATCTAGTCATCTTCCTAATGCTTAACCTCATTTCAATTTCAACTAGATCAACCTAGAACTAGTGCAATCGTGAAAGTTACAAACCTAAGTTGTAGCTTGAAATTGAGGCAATTATGGTGTGACTCTTGCTCCAATCTTGTGCAGATTTCTTCAATGATCTATGCTGAAGATAATAGGATCCAAGATTTGCTCGGAAATGCTCTTGAAATGGAAACACGATTTTTAGTTTTGCTCTTGAAAAATCAAACTGCCATAACTGATTCTTGCACCAAATGATCACCAAAATTGGTCTGAATCTCTTTTTGAACTTAAATAGAATTGGATTGAGTGATTTTAAGGCCCAAAGAAAGCCCAAACTGAGATATCCAATTCTCACATTTTCTTCAAAAACTCAATCATGGTGTACACGAATTAGCTCTGCTCCTAGCTCTAAGTAGCTCCACATGACTTGCTTGTGGCCTGTTGAGAGTGTATGGACAAGATTGAAAGCTTAATTCCATCCAAGGGCCAAGATTGAATGTGTTACTTACCCATGAAGTAACAAGTTGAAATGCCATGATGCAAGCCCCAAAATGAAATTCCAATGATGCCAAAGTGCTCCAAATGATTTTTCTAGTCAAAATGAGTACCCATATGCATTTTCTTGACCTCTCATGATTAAATTTGAACTTTTCAATTTAAATGCCTTTTAATTTCCCCTTTGTCGAATTTCTTCAAACCAAGTCTTGCCCTAAGCCAAATCAATGCCTCATGGATACATGGTTGACCTTAAAATCCCATTTTGAGCAAGTTTTGTATTGGAAAAAACTTTATTTGGAGTGTGCAAGATAGTGAAAATGACCTATAATGCCAAATGACCTATAATCTTACTTTCCCAAAATGCCCCTGTCTTGCAAAGCTCATAACTTGAGTTCCACAAATCAGAATGAGGACTTCTATAACAATTTGAAAAGCTAAGATCAAGCCCTAAAACTTTCATGTTGGCCAAAAGTTAAGGAGAAACATCCTTCTAGGTCAAAAGTTCCTTGTAAGTTGGTTGACTTTTGCAGACAAATTTCATATTCATCTGATGACATGTAACTTGTCTGGATCATAACTTGAGTTCTATAGATCCAATCAAGGACTTCTAGTACTCAAATTAAAGCTAAGAACATTCTCTACAAGTTCCATGTTGGTAAAAAGTTGAAATGAAACTTGTATCTTGAGATAAGTGGTCTTGAAGTTAGGCACTAAATAGGGGATTTTACCCTGAGAACCCTAGTTTAGCAAATCCTCACACTTGGAATTCTTCTTGGATTGACCTTGGAGTAACACCTCATGTATCTCAACACAACCTTCCATGATCACAAAGACTTAGAATTGAGTCTTGATCTTCTTCAATTGCACAGTTGACTCAAGGTTGACCAGACAAAAACCCTAATTGCAACACCCTCAACTATGGCTCTTCACACCTAGCATAATGACCTGACTGAGCTCCACCATGACCCTCAAGGCACTCCATGAACTCTATTCACATATCCTATCCCTGATTAAGGCTTCACAACCCACTATTGGTCTTCAATTGGCCCCCAAGTTAGGAGATGAACCACATACTAGCATCTAAACTTCTCAAGAACACAACCCACTTTCTAATGACTTTGGTGACCTCTCAAGCTTGAATAAGACCTCTAGATAGGCTCCTCTTGATATAAACCACACTTGATCCCCTGCTAAATGAACAATGTTATGCTATGCAAATGCTAGATCAATGATATGCTAATGCAATGAAACAAAAGCCAAGTAAGAAAAAGGTTAGGCAAATTTTGGAGTGCAACAGCTGCCCCTATTCAAGCGACTTGGACCTGACTGGATGAAAAGCGAACGGCTTTCAGAAAATCAAGGTAAAAGACGGTTGAATACCAAAGAACTCGAAAATTTGCTAATCGAAGAAACGAGCTGCAACGATTGCTTGGGGGAAAAATATCCAGAGAATTGATTCCGGTTGTCACGGCAACAACTGATCAATCGTCTGATACAGAACCTGATTTCAACATCAACCACCTGTGTGACGCCACATGCATTGAATCCACATACTAGATCAACAAAAATCACTCTTTGAATATACGCTACAATAAGCGGGCGCCGAGCCACAGGACCATATCGAAATACTATCCTTGACCTTCCATCTCCGAAGAAACGGGCATGCACTAAAGAAAAGCGCGAACTGTCAATATAACGGTATTGACCTTCCATTTCTGCTGAAACGGGCATACACTAAATAAAAGTGCGAACTGTCAACATTACGGTATTGACCTTCCATTTCTGTAGAAACGGACATACACTGAATAAAAGTGCGAACTGTCAACATTACGGTATTGACCTTCCATTTCCACAGAAACGGGCATACACTAAATAAATGTGTGAATCGTCAATATTACGGTATCGACCTTCCATTTCCGCAGAAACGGGCATACACTAAATAAAAGTGTGAATCGTCAGTATTACGGTATCTACCTTCCATTTCCGCAGAAACGGGCATACACTAAATAAAAGTGTGAACTGTCAATATCTCTGACCTTCCATTTCCACAGAAACGGGAATACACTAAATAAAAGTGTGAACTGTCAATATCTCTGACCTTCCATTTCCGCAGAAACGGGCATACACTAAATAAAAGTGTGAATTGTCAATATCTCTGACCTTCCATTTCCGCAGAAACGGGCATGCACTAAATAAAAGCGTGGATCGTCAATATCTCTGTATCGACCTTCCATTTCCGCAGAAACGGGCATACACTGAATAAAAGTGTGAATCGTCAATATTACGGTATTGACCTTCCATTTCTGCAGAAACGTGCATCGCACTAAAAAGCGCGGAATCGGGCATCCAGAGACTTGAACAAGCAACTTTGCGGGGAAATTCTGACGTCAACTGCCAGACATCCATCTTGAACAAAAATGGGCAACAACTCCAAAGTCTAATCATGAAATCTTTTAATGCTGACGTAACAGCAATCTGAGGAAAACTCTGCTGAGGAAGAAGAGAAACTTAACCAAGCAACTCTGATGAGGGAACACATGATAAGACGAACGTTATCATCACATATCTCATGCCAAAAATTTGAATATTCGAAAACCATCCTGAACAAGAATTCCAATTACCTGCAGGGAAACACACTTGACAACAAAGAGGTAACCAACCTGGCTCATGTTTCAAAATGCATATGTTTGAAAAATGGCGTAATGCTCCATATGGCATGGGAATGCTACGCGTTTGGGGTAGATGCTATGCATGATGCAAATGCATAGAGGCGCTCCAGCAAAATAAATGCTGGAGGAACGAAACCCAAACTTACGTTGGGGGAAGAAACCATCATGTTGGGTATAGCTTAACAAATCCGGAGTTACGAACTCTGCAGAGGATGAGCAACCTATTTGAGGAAAGACAACCTGCTGGAGAACAGAAAAGACAGTCCTGCGCGGGGATGATCCTTACAAACCACTGACAACCTGGTTGTACCCTGTGAGGACCTCACTGGGGATTAAATGTACACACGACCACTGCTGGGGATGCACATCACTGCCTAACCGCTTGCTAGCTTGCATCCAACTCTTCTGGGGATAAAAATGCGACTTCCATCTGCTGGGGAGGAACACGATCATCTAGAGCCTGCTCCTATGTTAAGGGACGCCGGCTGGGGAAACACGATCCCTTGGCTATTTGCTTCGAAGGTACCGACCCTGCAAACTATGAACAAAAACAAGACATCATATACCAAAGGAAATATCCAAGTCAATATCTGTGACAATTGTTCAGTTAATTCAAAGTTTTAACAATTATTGGCCGAGGCCTGCAAGTTTATGCACGTGCAAGTTTATCAAAAACATTGGCGTTTTCCACAAACAAAACAGTAAAAGTTAAAACAAACATCACGTACTGAATAGTATGCGTTTATTGATAACGGGCCTATAAATAGGCAAAGTTTTTACAGTGGACGTAACTCCTGAAAAGAGGAAGCTACAAAACAAATACATATGTATACATAGGTACAAAGAAATTGGTATACATGTCGACAATGTGGTAAACACAAACACCATGAGCTGATCCTCCTATGACTCGCCTGACTCCGACGCTTTCCCGATACTCCGTCTTCGGAAGAGATTGACTTGGATAACCGACCCTCAGGTGCTCCCAAACCACTAATCAATGCAGTATCAAACTCGGACCGCAATCATTTGCTTTTTCAATCCCTAACTTTTACCTGAATCGCCCTTTCGGGTTTTCAATTCACCGGGATACCCTTTTTTGCCGAAGTCGCCTTTTCAGGTTTTCGACTTCGCAGGCGTACATATTTTCAATTTTGTCCCTAATTTTGGCCCGAAACTTTTTCTATTTTTTTCTGGTTTGCCGGGATGCCCCATTTTTGCCTGGACTTTATTTTTTCTGTCTAGCGGGTCTCTTTAAGCAAAGTATTTTTTAACTGCGTCCGAGTTCCCAGGGGATGTAAAATCCTCGCCATCCATGATGGATAACAATAAGGCTCCTCTGGAGAAGACCTTTCGCACGACATATGGACCTTCATAGTTGGGAGTCCATTTTCCCCTGTGATCTGATTGTGGTGGGAGAATCTTCTTCAGCACAAGATTGCCCGTCTGAAAGCTTCGAGGGCGCACCTTCTTGTCAAAAGCTTTCTTTATCCGGCTCTGATATAACCGACCATATGCGATAGATGAAAGTCTCTTCTCATCCATTAAACTGAGTTGATTCAGTCTATTCCTTATCCACTCTGCCTCATCAAGTTGGACATCAAGCAAAACTCTCAAAGAAGGAATCTCAACCTCCAATGGTAGGACAACTTCCATACCATACACCAGTGAGAAAGGTGTTGCCCCGGTTGATGTGCATACCGTCGTACGATAACCGTGCAATGCGAAGGGCAACATCTTGTGCCAGTCTTTGTATGTCACAACCATCTTCTGAACGATCTTCTTGATGTTCTTGTTGGCCGCTTCGACAGCGCCATTCATCTTGGGCCGATAGGGAGATGAGTTATGATGCTCAATCTTGAAATTCTGGCACAATTCCTTCATCATCTTATTATTCAAGTTCGAACCATTGTCAGTAATGATTCTTTCGGGAATTCCGTATCTGCAGATGATGTCCTTTTTGATAAACCAGGCTACTACTTGCTTGGTAACATTAGCGTAAGACGCTGCTTCGACCCATTTGGTGAAGTAATCGATAGCTACCAAGATGAACCGGTGTCTGTTGGAGGCAGTGGGCTCAATCTTGCCAATCATATCAGTGCCCCACATGGAGAAAGGCCATGGGGACGCCATAACATTCAAAGGGCTTGGCGGCACATGAATCTTGTCTTCATAAATATGACATTTATGGCATTTCTTCGCAAACTTGAAACAATCTGTTTCCATCGTCAGCCAATAATACCCTGCTCGTAATAACTTTCGAGACATAGCATGTCCGCCGGCGTGCGTGCCGCAGGTACCCTCGTGGACCTCCTCCATAAGCAGATTAACTTCTTTCTCATCCACACATCACAATAGCACCAAATCATGGTTTCTTCGGTACAGAACACCATCTGGATTCAAGTAGAAATTGCCAGCCAATCTCCTAAGAGTATTCTTCTCGCGGCTGGATGCCCCAGTCGGATACTCTTGGTTCTTTAGGAAATTCTGGATATCAAAACACCACGGCTTACCATCGGAAGCTTCCTCAATGGCGAATATGAAAGCGGGCCTATCAAGGCGATAGATAACTATCCTGGGAGCTTCATTCCAGAAGTTAACTTTGTACATTGAAGACAACGTCACAAGAGCGTCTGCCATCTGGTTCTCCGCCCGCGGCACATGGTGAAACTCTACTCTGTCAAAGAAAGGCAACAACCTCCTTGCATAATTCATGTACGGTATCAGATTAGGCTGGCGAGTCTCCCATTCTCCCTTGATCTGGTTCACGACTAACGCGGAGTCTCCATACACATCAAGATTTTTAATCCTCAAATCGATAGCCTCCTCGAGACCCATGATACACGCCTCATATTCAGCCTCATTATTGGTAACTGGAAATGTCAATTTGGCGGTGAACGGGATGTGCGTCTCATGGGGAGTAGTAATGATTGCCCCAATTCCACTTCCATATGAATTAACAACACCGTCAAAAATCAATTGCCATTGGGAACTTCGCTCAGGACCTTCACCATGCAACGGCTCCTCGCAGTCTTTCATCTTCAGGTACATAATATCCTCATCAGGAAAATCAAACTTCATTGGCTGGTAATCATCGATTGGCTGCTCGGCAAGGTACTCTGACAAAACGCTACCTTTGATAGCCTTTTATGAAACATACTGGATATTGTACTCTGTCAGTACTATCTGCCATCGGGCAATCCTTCCTGAAAGCGCTTGTTCTTCGAAGACATATTTGATCGGATCCATCTTCGAAATCAGCATGGTTGTATGGTTTAGCATGTATTGTCTCAGACGTTTGGCAGCCCAAGCAAGTGCGCAACACGTCTTTTCGAGCATTGAGTAACGGGATTCACAATCTGTGAACTTTTTACTCAGATAATAGATCGCATGCTCTTTTCGTCCAGTCTCGTCATGTTGACCGCGAACACAACCCATGCTATTCTCAAGAACCGTCAAGTACATGATTAAGGGTCTTCCGGCTACTGGAGGTATCAACACCGGAGGTTCCTGCAAGTACTCTTTTATTTTTTCAAACGCCTTTTGACAATTTTCATCCCAGACAATTTCCTGGTCCTTTTTCAACAATTTAAACATTGGCTCGCACGTGGCTGTGAGATGAGATATGAATCGGGCAATGTAGTTCAACCTCCCCAAAAAGCCACGAACCTCTTTCTCTGTTTTTGGCGCTGGCATTTCTTGTGTAGCTTTTATTTTCGCAGGATCAACCTCAATTCCTCTTTCACTAACAATGAACCCCAATAGCTTTCCAGATCTCACTCCGAAGGTGCACTTATTAGGATTCAGCCTCAGCCTGAATTTCCTAAGCCTCTCAAACAATTTCAGAAGATTCACCAGATGCTCTTCCTCCGTCTGGGATTTGGCAATCATATCATCAACATAGACCTCAATCTCTTTATGCATCATGTCATAAAAGAGTGTCGTCATAGCACGCTGATATGTTGCCCCAACGTTCTTCAAACCAAAGGGCATCACTTTGTAGCAGAACGTTCCCCACGGGGTAATGAAAGTTGTTTTCTCCATATCCTCCGGCGCCATCTTAATTTGGTTGTAGCCCGAAAAGCCGTCCATGAAGGAAAACACAGAGAATTGAGCAGTATTGTCGACCAATACGTCAATATGAGGAAGCGAGAAGTCATCCTTAGGGCTCGCCTTGTTCAGATCCTGATAGTCAACGCACATCCATACCTTACCATCTTTCTTTGGTACAGGTACTATATTGGCGACCCAAGGAGGGTAAGTTGTAACAGCTAGAAAACCAGCGTCCCACTGTTTCTGTACTTCCTCTTTAATCTTTACGACCATATCTGGTTTCGTTCATCTGAGCTTCTGCTTGACCGGCGGACATTCTTCATGCAATGGCAAGCGGTGGACCACAATATCAGTGTCTAACCCAGGCATATCATCATAAGACCAAGCAAAGATGTCACTATACTCTCGAAGCATCTCGACCAGTCTTTGCTTGATATCGCTTTGCAGCGCAACCCCTATCCGGACATTCCTGACAACTTCTTCTGAACCCAAATTGACGACCTCAATTTCCTCCTAATGAGGCAAAATGATTTTCTCTTCTTGTCTCAAAAGTTGAGTCAGCTCTTCTGGTAAGTCGTCGTCCTCAACAATCTCTTCCTCGGCTTGAAATATCGGGTGCTCAAAGTCGAAGCGAGTCATAGGGAGTTCTTGATCGGTGTCATCTGAAATATAGATCCTGCAAGAGAAATGGTTAAATGCTTCAAATGATATGCAAACAAAGCATACAACCACGTTGCCATTTTATTGGTAAAAGTAAAATAGAAAAACAAGGATCACAAAATTTGCATGAGAAAAACGCCTTTATTTGATGATTAAAGCAAAGCATACACATAAACAAGTAGGCCCTGAAATGAAATCACTATGCCCCGAGTAGGACATAGGATTGTACAATAATAATAAAAAAAACAAGGCATTATTGTTTCGTTGTCACTTGAATAAAGTCCTGAATAGATCAGTTGCATAGGCTTTATCCTGGCTCGCTGGGCTTGATCCATGAATCCATGTCACAGTCTCTATCTCCATCTTCACTGTCAGACACAACATTAATCTTTCAAAATTGACTCCTCCCGGTGTAAACACAATCGGCCCCTTGAACTGTGGTACGCTCTGTGATGAAGATGACGACGACGGGCGTTATCCCAAGCCAAACTTGTCCTGCTTAACAGGAATCTCCAGAACTTGGCCCCAACTTTGGTCTCCCCGGCCTGAACTACCGCTTGGGCTTCTCTGTACGAAGACATAGCCACCTCTGGCCCTTTGCTTATGACAGGAGATTGGTCTTTGATCTGCACCCTTTCAAAAGCTTGGCACAATGTCTCATGGATCTCCCCAGCCACTTCGACATATTTGAATGACGACAGGTGACTTACCAGGATATCTTCTTCCCCACACACGATGACAATGCTGCCACCGACCATATATTTGAGCTTTTGGTGCAACGTAAACGTTACAGCCCCTGCAGAGTGAATCCAAGGTCGTCCGAGCAAGCAGCTATCAGCTGGCTGAATGTCCATGATGTAAAACACAGTATCAAACACCTCTGGACCAACCTGGACTGGTAGAGTCAATTCTCCAAATACAGACCTTCTAGTCCCGTCAAAAGCTCTCACCACCAAGTCACTTGGCGTGCATATTATGCCTCGGGTATCCAACTTCAACAATGCCTTTTTGGGCAACACATTCAAGGACGAATCAGTGTCAACGAGGACATGAGACACAACAGTGTCCCTACACTCAACTGAAATATGCAACACACTGTTGTGGTTACGGCCCCTGGGTGTTAAATCAAAATCTGTAAAGCCAAGGTCGTGCCCCGCGTTCACGTGTGTAATCACTCCTTCAAGCTGATTAACGGATATCTCCTAGGGTACATAAGCAGTGTCAAGAGCTTTCAGCAAAGCGTTCCGATGAGCTTCTGAACAAAGAAACAATGACAAAATCAAGATCTTGGAAGGCATCTGCTGCAGATGATCAACAATTTTATAATCACTCTTCCGGATTAGTCTCATAAATTCTTCCACATCTTTAGTTAAAGACTCTTTTTCCTTCTCTTGAGAAGGTCCTCCTTCATTGACTTTACCCTTCCCTTTGGCAATTCTCTCAGCTTCTACCTCCGGTGACGTGAAAATTCTACCGCTGCGGGTTATGCCCCCCGCTCCCACAAGGTTATCAACTGACCCTACCGGCGGGCTTTCTAGGTTAATCTTTTCTCCATTGCATTAAACCTCCGCCCCATAGTTCCAAGGGATGGCTTTAGTGCTTTCATATGGAACGGGTCCAGCTCTGGTTATGGTGATAGTCGACCGCTTGGGAGGCGCCGATATCGTGACAGTCTTAAACAGGATCATAACTGTTGCAGCTTCGCCCTGCTTTTTAGCTATTACCTCAACAGTCTCCTCTTCAGCAGTACGGTCGAATTGCAGGGTTCCTTCATCAATCAGACCTTGAATACCTCTTCTTAAACTATTACACCCCTTAGGTCGGGCTAAACAGTCAACACAATCTGCATCACAACCAGGGAAAACTCCCCCTTTCAGCAACCTGCTCTTTACACAACCCAGAGTCGTCTTTAATTCATCTACATTCATAACCAAATTCAGACTGGTATCTTCCAAGATAGCACCCACCTTTGCAGATCCGTGAGACGACATTGGATTTTTCTCAACATTGGGTGCCTTATTACCAAAGTTTATAGCTTTACTATCTATCAAATCATGCACTTTGTGCTTGAATGCTTGACAATTATCTATGCTATGACCGGGTGCCCCGGAGTGGAATTCACAATGTGCATTAGCATCATAACCAAAAGGAGGCGTGCCCTTCGGCGGAGCTAGCGTCCTTTTCTCAACAAGCTGCAATTGTAATAGAGCTTGAAGAAGCTGAGCATACGGTAATGGAGGCACATCAAATACTCTTTTCACGGCCCTATCCCGACCTTGGAACCTTTGCGGAGCAGAATTCTGTTGTCCCTGTTGTTGCTGCGGCTGTTGTTGTTGCTGTTGAGGTACAGGAATTGTCACACTGGTGACCTGCTGCCTGTGATAATTCTGACTTCTATCTTTTTTTCGAGCACTATATACTGAATTAGTGTCTCCTTGATTTTTATTTCCAAAGACCCGTTTCCCTCCTCCAGCCGAGGTTGATTCTCTTGCTTGAATCTTACCGATCTTGATGTCGTTCTCTATACGTTCTCCCAAGAGTATCATATCAGAAAAACTACCCGTCGTACAATTGAGAAGCCTGTCGTAATACAAATCAGAGAAAGTGCCCACAAAAAGATCCACGCACTCACGCTCTACCATGGGTAGGTGTACCCTAGCTGCAAGCTCACGCCACCTCTGGGCGTACTCTTTAAAACTCTCGCCATTCTTCTGAGAAAGATTTTGGAGTTGGACCCTGTTAGGCACAAGGTCGCTGTTATATTGATAATGCCTTACAAAGGCCTCCGCCAACTCTTTCCAGCTACCAATCTGAGTGGCCTCTAACCCCATATACCATTCCAATGACGGTCCAGACAAGCTATCCTGGAAAAAATGCATCAACATCTTTTCGTCATCAGAATAAGAAGACATTCTCCGATAATAAGACCATACATGAACTCTTGGGCAAGTATCCCCCTTATACTTGTCGAAAGTAGGCGCTTTGAACTTGAGCGGCACCCTCAAGCCAGGAACTAACCCCATATTAGACATGTCCAATCACATGGAATTCTGATTGGAAAGACCTCTCACTTGTTCCTCCAACATCTTGAACCTTCGATCATTGTCTGTAGGCATCTCAAGATCCCTGCCCGGCGGAGGGAAAGCATCTTCTTGAAGATCCTCGCCCCAATGAGAATCCCCATTATCATATCCGGCGTAAGCAGCATTAGGACCAAAGCCATTCTGATTGAACCTGGGATCATACCCCACATTACCAAAGCCCTGATTAGCAACACCCGGCCCAAAGCCAGCGTTGTAGGCACCTATCCCAACACCATTGTTACTTGTGTTGCCAAAACCTGCATTGCCAAATCCCTGATTGCCATAGGCTTGATTTCCATAGCCCTGATTGTCACCACCAATACCTACACCAGTGTTTCCAGCACCAACACCAAAACCAGCATTCCCAAATCCAACGTTAAAAACAGCATTTCCAGCTCCAGCGTTTCCGTTGGTTTCCACACGTCTGTTACCATTACCAGCTACATTTCCATTCCCAGCTCCATTACCGTTCTCCGTAGTATTGAAGACGACCACTGGTACAACATCACCCACTCGAGGAGTCCCTACTTGAGAAGGATTAGTAGTAACTCCACCATGTAGCACACCATGACCATCAACCCATGCAATCAGAGGCTGCACCAGAGTCTGAAGCTGCTCTTGCCCCTTGGCCACAGTTTCCATAACCTGCATGAATTGCGCCATCCTCTCGTGCATCTCCTGCATCTCAGTTTGCATTTGATCCATAGCTTTCTTGCAATTGCCTCTTGCAGAGTAGCGATGAATTTGCTGATCGACAATCCTGAAACCTGCATCAGCAGAGGGTTAGGAAACAACTCAAGGTACCCGTCATGCAAATGATTTATGCAAATGCAAACACGTATCCATGCATTAGGAGGAAGTCCCCCTCGATTCTAGCTCCAAGACAAATAAAGTTTATCGTCCAATCATGGAAAGAAACCCTCATATATATATGAAAAACCCACGTGGGTAGCATACAATAGCAACTGAATACAACTGAAACAACAAGCATGACCCCAACCAACAAGCCTGGTGGTGATCAGCGTATCAATGCATAAAAGGTACAGAGAAATACAAATAAATCAAGTGCGGCTACGGGGACGGAGATCCTCTAGTAACTTCTTCGTAGCGGGATGATCAGGCTAGGCGAGCAGACCCTGGATCAGCAGATCCCTCTTCCTGATGATATTTGGGAGGTTCTCGGCACTGCTCCCACAAACACCTTCTTCAGAATGGTTTTCCACCCTACTCCTCTTAGCATCAGCCCGGAGTTGACAATTCATTAGGTTTGCCTTGATCTCAATCAACCTATACTGGACGTCTCGTCGAAGTGAGGCTTCGGCCTCTATCTCCTTGTTTTTGACCTCAATCTGAGCTTCTAACTGGGCTATTTGTTGCTTCAGTTTCTCTTCCCGCTCTTTATGGCTAGCCAAAGTGTTGTTCCACAACTTCTTGTACTAGGTCAACTTCCGGTATGCCTTATCCAACTCCTGCTTCTTGGTGGTCAAAACCTCGTGCACTGCCTTTAGGTCCAACCCAAGACATTCCCTAGAATCAGTCTCCTTGGTCAAATTAGCGCCCAGGTGGTTGATCAACTCTGTCTGCTTCTTGCAGGTGTGTACGACTTCGTTCTTTTCTCTTCGAAGTTGAGCGATCTCGTTTTCCAGCTCTTCGTTGGCTTTGATTAGCTCTTCATTCTTAGCTTGAAGCTGATTATACTTCTGGATTTCGATCATGGTAGGCTCTGAAGGGCAGTCCGGCTTGACAGGAGGAAAAGGCATCAACACTTTTTCTGCTCTGCTATGAATCTAGTCCACATAAGGAGGATAAGCCTGATTATTGCTCTTCCCCAATGAGGTCTTTCCTTTTCGGTGAACGTTGTTCTAGGCATGTTCAAATCTGACCAAATCATCCCCTTCTAATGCACCAGTGAGGTACAGAGATTCCTATACCTCTTCGTCCTTAGGAGGGCCCCTCAAGGAATACCCGAACTGTCTGATAGCGATGGACGGATTGTAATTGATGAAACCTTTCCTACCCACCTGAGGGACATTAGGAAAGTTCCCCCAACTGTAAATGATTTCACTCCCCAGGCGATCTCTATCAAACCAGTCAATGTCTTCGGCAGACAAATTCATCAGTCGCTCAGACCACTCCTTCGTCTCTGCAGTCTTTATAAAAGGACCATCCTTAGGTAAATGAGTGACAAACCATCTGTAAAATAGTGAAGCACAGCAGGACACACCTTTGCCTCTTCTATTCTCGTTCTTGTAGTGCACCAAATGATACACGTCTTCAAGCAAGGTAGGGATGGGGTTCTTTGAGACGAAAATACGAAGGGCGTCCACATCCACAAAATCTGGAATATTGGGGAATAACATGAAACCATATATGCACAATGCCAAAATAGCTTTGAATGCCACCCAGCATTCCTTCTTGGCGAAGTGTCGGGCTTTCTCAGCTAGAAAAGGTAATGGGAATCCCCAGGCTCCATTTCTCCTGGTTGTTTTCCCTTTCAACTCAGAAACCTCAATATGCAAAGTTGTAGCAATACTAGCCAGATCCGACTCCTGATCAATAGGACAAAATGGTACCTGAGCAAGAATGGGTATTTCCAATATGACAGAAAACTCTTCCAAAGTAGGGGCCAGCACATAGCTTGGAAACGTGAAGCAACGCAACGGAGGATCATAAAAATGAAGCATAGTCTGAAGTCCATTCAACTCATACACAGATGGCTTGCACACAACACTGAGTAGCTTCCCATAGGTTCCCCTGAAATCCCTCATCACCTCCTTACCAGGAAAAGAAATCAAACCCCTCAGAGTAGTAATATCTGGAGTAGGAAATTTATAAGCCAAAGTTCTCCTCAAGGCGGGCTCCATGATGGACACAGAAGGGACAAGATTTCTAGAATCGAGAGGGAACTGCACACCTGCAACACAGATACGTGTTAAATGTAATGCAATATGAAAATGTAAATGCAAATGCAAAATGCAGCAGGAGATCAAGAGTGATGTGATGTGCTGTGTTGTGGCGAGAACATAACACACTCTGATAACAAGGGACTACTGATACGAACAATACTGATTCACTGCCAAGAAAACCAGGTTGTCTGAAGGTTACAAATTCCTGCAATAACCCAACCCCGCTCACAGGTATGGACCTAATCACTGACAAGGTATGGCATCCTATGCGTTCATCAGCATCACAGACTTTCAAGAAACGATGATACGATACCCAGGAAGGTGTGACATCATCATCTCTTAAAGCAGCCTCACTCAGCTGAATCACAAATGGTCGGTCCCCAGAGTCGACAATCCTTAGATTTGAAATCCTTTCGACGGCCCACTGGGCTGGAAATGGAAATCATCTTAGAGAATCTCGTCTGAGCGCAGATTTCGTGGGAACTAGTGCATGCCTAACATGCAGGTTCACCACTAATCTGCTTCTAAAGCTATATACATACTCAAGCCTGGGTCTGGCTTATCTCTCAAAGTGAAATCCCTCCCACAGCACAACAGTAATAATATCATACTGAAAATAAAATGCAGAAGGTAAAAATGCGATAAATACACACAACCAAACAGGTAAACACGCAAACGCTAGGATTGACTCGCATAGCGAACCGTTTGAGTCCCCAGCAGAGTCTCCAGCTGTCGCTACCGCGAAAATAAGGTGCCAGAAAAATAGGAGAGTCGCCACCTTTCGTTATTTATCCCACAGAAAGGGAAAGGAAACGATCGGAAAAACCTGACGAAAAGGTATAAGACAAGGTCATCGCAACCATGTCTGGGTTCGGGAGTCGGTTACGCAAGGGGAAGGTATTAGCACCCCTTACGTCCATCGTACTCGATGGGATCCACGCTTGTTGTGTTTATCGGACGAGTTTATTTATCTATCTACGCTAAAAGTCTGGTCTGAAAAGAAAAGAAAATGACTCGGCAGAACACAGCAGTTCTATGCCTACGTATTCCCGTCTGGAACGAGAAATCAGAGTCAACGCAGTTCGCCTAACTACGGGTTACAAGGGAAGGTTGCTCGCCAAGATATCGCATCTCGTGCCTACGTACTTTCACACGGCATGAAAGATTAGAGCAAACGTAGTTCGGGCTAACAGGGAACACAGGTTTTTTCAAAATGTTTTACCCGAGTAGGGTTAACAGAAGGTTCCAGCAGTTGGTGTATGCAGCTCGCTCATCGGAGACTTAGGCGTTTATCGTTTGCGGTAGAACCGGGAGTTAACAAAACTCTCCTTATGAAAATGGTTTCCAAGGATTAAAGGTACCAGAGGACAAAACAAGGTTTGATCTTTGTTTTCTGTCTTTTACGGAAGAAGTGTTTTTTATGGATGTTTGCAACTAATATCGCACTAGAGACTATGACCTGAGAGTGAATGCGTCGCATGTCACCCAAAGGGTACCATACTAAACATCCAAGATGTTGAAAAGAAACTCTCCAACAACCCGTTCTCAAGTAGCTTAAGGCTCGTAGCGTACGACATCAATTAACCTTTATTACTGTATTTTGATTTGTTTGAAGATGGGAAGAGAAAAGACGCACTAAAGGGGAACTAATCCAATCCTAAAGTTGTCATGCAAAGTTGATCCTAAGATTGAGGTTAGAAGGGAGCTACCTAATGATATCATGCATGGTTAGAAACCTAATGTCTATCATAACTTCTCTTGAATAAGAGAAGTCAGAGTTCCTAAGGGAACATGACAATGGTATACAGAAACAGACAAAGCAATAACTGTAAAGAAATAACTGTAAGTGAAATGCATGCAATGCAACAATACAAGCAAAAGGAGACAAACTCAACTTCTTAGCAATCAAGCAAAAAGAAAACAGTCAAAACATACAAGCAGAGGGAGACAGACTCAACCTCTATATGCAAATACGTCAATTAGAAAAAGAAAAACAACACACAAGCAAGGGGAGGACCACCTCAACTCTTAAGGCAAAAAAGCAGAGGGAGACCCACTCAACCTCTTAATGCATTCATGCACCTACATTTAGACTATCCTAAACATGAACTATCCTAATGCAACACACCACTCAATCATGAATGAAGGCAAGGATTGACGACAGATGAGGAATCCATTCCACAAGTACTCAAACAAGGCTTCTATCCTAAGGAAAGGAATTGAAAGTTGGGAGGACAAGGTAAGGTCCACAGGAACTTATCCAAGGCACTCAACCAACTAAAAGAGATTTGGGAGAACCCTAGAGGTTTGGTTCCTTCAAGAGATGTGCAAAAATTCCCCCCACAGGAGGGACTGTGCTACCCCAAGAAGGTTCCTAAAAGGAAATGGATAAGAGAATATTAGGAGAATGAAGATGAGAAGCAAGGTAAGGTCCATAGGAACTTACCACAGGCACTTAACCAACTCCATTTCCTTAGAAAGCTTTCATAGACTCAACTCCTTTATGATAATGCAATGAATTCCTCCACAGGAGGAAACATGCTCACAAGGAGGATTCCAATTAAGCAAGGAAAATTGTAAGGGAAACTAACCCTATAGGAAGAATCATCCACCTACTTGCACTTCTAAAGAACCTCAAATATTACCTCCTAAGGATCACCTACTCTAAGGGTTCAAAGCTCTAAAGAAGCATCTATCTAATCACCATTCTATCAAGAAAGGATATGAGACCTAGAATCATCTAATGGCCATTACTGAGATTCAACTAGGAGAAACACCATGCTAGAAGTACCCTAAAAGCAACCTAAGCATTAAATCTAATTAAAATACTAAAACAACTTCTAAAAATCTATGGATTTTTCTAAGGGACCCTAAAGGTGTTGGGAACCTAGGGTAAAAGGATCAGAGCCTAATTCAACCTCTAAAGTCACTAAAGAAATCCTAAACCAAGAGATATCAAATGAAGGTTCAAGATGGGAAACCTCTAAAAACCTACTCCAAAACAGAACTTAGAATTATCTAAAAATCACCCTAAAAATCACACAAGCTCCTTAATGTGTCTCTAATCAGCCAGCAAAAGACTAGGTCTAAATTCTATACCAAGCTCTAATACAAAAATCAGAAAGCAAATGGTGCAATTATGCAAAAATAAAAGAATTAAAGAAAATGCAAAAAATCACATTAAATTGAAAATTGCATGAAAATAAAATCTAAAAGCACCAGAAAATCAGAAATTCCATAAGGAATACACACATATTCTTTTTACATTTCTCTGACCAATAACCAATTTATTATGAATTTAAAATGATGAAACTAATAAAAGAAAATCACAAATGAATTAAAATAAAATAAAACTCAAGAAAAAGTCAGAGGCACAAGATTGAGGGACTTTGTCAACATATCCAACGTTCCAGGTGATGCCACCGCATTAATGAAGCTGCGTCGTTTTGGGATTAAACGTGGATCGCTGGATCAGCTTACAAAGTCAAGTCTCAGACCTAATCTAACGGTCCTCACTCATCGTCTCCATTTAAATTCTGGTTTGGGGGGGAATTACCAGCGGTGGCCGGAGAAGACCTCCGACCGTCTTCTCCGGCGAGGCAAACAGTGAAAATCTCAAACCTCAACCAAACTGAATGAAACTTGTACCAATCGTCTTATTTTTTCCTCCTGAATCCAAATCCAACATTATTTTCTCCTAATTCTCACTGGATTCTCAAATACGATCAAGAACAGAAAATATGCCAAATCATGGATCATTACCAAACCTCAAAATAAAGCCACATATATCTTCCTCATTGTTCAAGGATCATCATGTACTATCCAAATCTAAATATCTCTCAAGGATCAGGCCTATAGGAACTCCAACATAAATGGTGCATACCTTGAATCATCATCAAACTCTACAATTCCTATCCTAAAACGATCTAGTCATCTTCCTAATGCTTAACCTCATTTCAATTTCAACTAGATCAACCTAGAACTAGTGCAATCGTAAAAGTTACCAACCTGAGTTGTAGCTTGAAATTGAGGCAATTATGGTGTGACTCTTGCTCCAATCTTGTGCAGATTTCTTCAATGATCTATGCTGAAGATGATAGGATCCAAGATTTGCTCTGAAATGCTCTTGAAATGGAAACACGATTTTCAGTTTTTCTCTTGAAAACTCAAACTGCCATAACTGATTCTTGCACCAAATGATCACCAAAATTGATCTGAATCTCTTTCTGAACTTAAATAGAATTGGATTGAGTGATTTGGAGGCCCAAAGAAAGCTTAAACTGTGATATCCAATTCTCACATTTTCTTCAAAAACTCAATCATGGTGTACACGAATTAGCTCTGCTCCTAGCTCTAAGAAGCTCCACATGACTTGCTTGTGGCCTGTTGAGAGTGTATGGACAGGATTGAAAGCTTAATTCCATCCAAGGGCCAAGATTGAATGTATTACTTACCCATGAAGTAACAAGTTGAAATGCCATGATGCAAGCCTCAAAATGAAATTCCAATGATGCCAAAGTGCTCCAAATTATTTTTCTAGTCAAAATGAGTACCCATTTGCATTTTCTTGACCTCTCATGATTAAATTTGAAATTTTCAACTTAAATGCCTTTTAATTTCCCCTTTGTCAAGTTTCTTCAAACCAAGTCTTTCCCTAAGACAAATTAATGCCTCATGCATACATGGTTGACCTTAAAATCCAATTTTGAGCAAGTTTTGTGTTGGAAAAAATTTTATTTGGAGTGTGCAAGATAGTGAAAATGACCTATAATGCCAAATGACCTATAATCTTACTTTCCCAAAATGCCCCTGTCTTGCAAGGCTCATAACTTGAGTTCCAGAAATCAGAATGAGGACTTCTATAACAATTTGGAAAGCTAAGATCAATACCTACAACTTTCATGTTGGCTAAAAGTTGAGGAGAAACATCCTTCTAGGTAAAAGTTTCCTTGGAAGTTGGTTGACTTTTGCAGACAAATTTCATATTCATCTGATGACCTGTAACTTGTCTGGATCATAACTTGAGTTCTATAGATCCAACCAAGGACTTCTAGTACTCAAATTAAAGCTAAGAAAATTCTCGACACGTTCCATCTTGGTCAAAAGTTGAGATGAAACTTGTATCTTGAGATAAGTGGTCTTGAAGTTAGGTACTAAATAGGGGATTTTACCCTGAGAACCCTATTTTAGCAACTCCTCACACTTGGAATTCTTCTTAGATTGACCTTGGAGTAACACCTCATGTATCTCAACACAACCTTCCATGATCACAAAGACTTAGAATTGAGTCTTGATCCTCTTCAATTGCACAGTTGATTCAAGGTTGACCAGGAAAAAACCCTAATTGCAACACCCTCAACTGTGGCTCTTCACACCTAGCATAATGACCTGACTGAGCTCCACCATGACCCTCAAGGCACTCCATGAACTCTATCCACATATCCTATCCCTGATTAAGGCTTCACAACCCACTGATGGTCTTCAATTGACCCCCAAGTTAGGAGATGAACCACATACTAGCATCCAAACTTCTCAAGAACATAACCCACTTTCTGATGACTTTGGTGACCTCTCAAGCTTGAATAAGACCTCTAGATAGGCTCCTCTTGATATAAACCACACTTGATCCCCTGCTAAATGAATAGTGCTATGCTATGCAAATGCTAGATCAATGATATGCTAATGCAATGAAACAAAAGCCAAGTAAGAAAAAGGTTACGCAAATTTTGGGGTGCAACATACCCGAGCAATGGAACAAGTACAAGCGGAACTGAAGGACGTTCAGAGCCAGCTAGGGCAGTTCATGAAGGACATGCAAGCGTTGCACTGGAATCAAGAGGCGCTCAAAGAGGAGAATAACCAGCTGAAGAGTCAGGTGGGCCTGATGGCAGAAGTGTTAAAGAACATACTCAGAAGAGAATGTGAGCAAATGCCCGAAGCTGCAGCCGACATACTCGCTCCACAGGTGTCTGAAGAACCTGCACCAAGGCATGATAGGCCTAGAAGATCCTCTGCACAACTTGAAGCTCATAATTTTCCCCGTCAGCGACCACGTCTGGTTTCTCAAGACAACCCTAGAAGACATGGTCAAAAGATGAAACTATCTGACATAATCCTCAATCCAATCCCTTTGGATTATGCCCAGTTGGCGCAACTCTTGCTCCAACTTCAGTTGGTTAAACCTCGAACTTTGGCTCCATTGATTGGACAACTACCACCCGGCTGGGACGTAAACGCCCGTTGCGAATTCCACTCTGGAGCACCGGGGCACGATGTAACGAACTGTAAAGCTTTTAAGCATAAGGTTCAAGACTTGATTGATTCGAGAGCAATTGAATGCATGCGGGGCGGCACGAAAGCATCAGGCAAATTTATTCCTTGTTCTGCAAATGAGATGGATGTTCCCATTACCTCACCTGAAGTTGAGAAAGATCAGGAGTATATCATGCGGTCTTTGAAGTCTGAATCGCCTTGCCTGCAGATTTTTCCTGTTCCTAGATCGAGCTTAAGGATGAAAGCCCCTGAACAGGGAGAATCCTCACTAGTTCAGACCTCATCTCCAGATGTTTCTGCCGTTCAAAATCAGCAACCTCTTGCTCCATTGCAGCAAAACTATCGGAGCCCGAATCAGAGTCGACCTCACAACAACCGCTCTTCTGATTGAGTCTGAAGACTTCAAAGGGTCGCTCCCCTCAGCAGCAAATCAGTGTGAAAGCCCAGTCCCTAGAAGCTGGCAATCTGTATTTTATCATGACATTCCTTTACATTTGTAGTTTCTTTCCTGTTAGAATGCAAATTTCGTTTGTAAAGCATGTTGTTTTTTAATTGATATTGATAATGAAATAAATATGCATGTTTTGAACCAATCCATTCGTGTTCACTCTATTGCTTTCTTTTATTTCAAACGCTTGTTTAAGTGGAATCCGGGGAGGATGACGAAATCCAATGATGCGTAAGCTTCCGATGCTATGCTTTTTAATAAAAAACCTGTTGATGATGTACAGGCATTGTTTCAATCAACAAACACCGGAGATATAAGGAAGATAATCCCTTGTTAACCCCTTTGAGCATAGTAGTAGGAGTTTCTTTCTGAAGATGGAAAACCCTCAATCTTAACCTGGGGCAGGGTAGGTGTCAGTTAATTTGACCAAGCGTTCAAATTACAAAAGGAGTGTCCGTTCGAGGATCAATCACACCGCTATAGGTCGTACCTAAAAAAAATCATGATGGTTAAACTTGATCGATCAGGAGTGAAACAGTCACAATCTCTTTAACAAGTCAGACGAGCCGTTGTCATGCGATTTGTTCAAAAAAAAAAGAGAAAGAAAAGAATCGAAAAGGAAAAGCCCGCTAAGTCGAATCTTGCAAACAAGCGACTTAGGCAAAAATTAGGGTACCCCGCTAGACTTCAAAATTGAAGAAACTCTGAAGAGTTAGTCCAGGAAAAAGTTAGGGGAAAACGAAAAAACAAAAAGCGAAAAAGGATTACAAAAGAAAAATCCTCAAACAAGAACAAAATCGTGTGGCTCCGGACGCCGAAAGACGAAAAGAGAGTGATTGTCACTTCGAAAAGGGTGATCTCTTGAACTTCCACTCAACCTTTGAAAGGTGAACGCTAAGGTCGAATTAGCTGAACGTAGGATTGGAGAATATCAACGAGAATGGGTGGGTTAAAATGAACTTTGAGCCTGTATCCTTTCTTTCTTAAACCGTGAACCTAACCACGTTACAACCTTTAAAAGTCCTAATTGAAATAGGTTTGTTTCGAAAGCATACTTCGGTAAAGATCGCATCGGAACTGACTCCTAGATAGGATTCCCAGTACAGCATTGTATTAATGTTGACATGTTGATGAATGATTTCATACATTTTATGTCACAAAATGTTTTCCAGTGAACAGGAATGGATTTTGAAAACTCCCATATGCATTGCATTTGATATATCTTTTATGCATAACAACTTGCTTTACTAGCGAGTAAGCGCTTGACAGCAGGAAGGTTTCCATGATGGAAAGATTTGATTAGGATAGAATGTAGAACACCAGAATACTCCGGTGAACCGGGGCAAGCTATGTCAAACAATCACAGCATGGGAGTCATCCATCTAAAAGTCAGTTAATCTGGGGTAATCAGGTCGAGATTTGATGAATCTCTCGCAGCCAAGGGTACGTCTCCCCACAGAGTAGCCCATGAGGGGCAAATTCATGATAAGGCTGGGGCAGGCCACCCCGAGAGCGCTGAAGCTATCCTTTAACTTGAAGCACCTTTGTATGGTTCAAAGTGCTGAGGCCGTTCATGTCAAACCGCTAGCGTACAGAGATATCAGCTTTCCTTTCGAAAGGATGTTACGAAGATCCCATAGGCTAGGGCAAAAGCTGAAAGCGAAGGAACCGTTCCTCTCCATATCTGCAGAGTCTATCAAAAGTTGTTAAGATTCTGGGGCAAGCCATCTCGAGTTCGTTTCATGGCATGTTTTTCCATGCAGGATGATTCCTTCTTCCTCGGCAGGTTCAACTGTGTTTCCCCACAGAGTCTGAACGTGAGGCTGTGAGCATTGATGTGTCTCCCCGAACGAAGATAGATTCTCCCCAACCAGATGCATCCTAGGAAGGATCATCATTTCCCTAGCTGAGTCATTCGTAGAGGCGTATAGTCATTCCCAACAGTGGGTTAACATGCAGTTTTCTCGTAGAAGATTATCCGTGAGTGTTCAGCTCGATAGTTCAGACTGAAGTCCCCAACAGAGTTGAATTCCCCACAGAGTGGTGTTCTCCCCGGTAGGTAGGATTTATTCCAGCGCCTGGTTGCATATCCTCAGCCGAGTTTGTAGTTCTCCAAGAGAGCCGAGTTCTTGGAAGTCGTTCAAGCCATTATTGGTTCTCCCCAGCAGAGAGTATTGAATAGCGGTTGCTATAATTCCCCGTCGGAGTTTGTATCTCTAGGAAGATTATATCTGTGAAGGCCTTGTAGTTTATTTCTGCGATTGACATCGTTTCCTCGATAGTTTGTGGTCTATATACACAGTTGAGCAAGTGCAGGTTCTCGTAGAACTTTGTTTCCCAGTGGAAAGTCGTCTGAAGTCCGTTTCCCCAGGTTAAGTCCAATTGAGATTGGTGTGATTTCTTCTCCTCTGCAGGATGATTCCTTCTCCTTATCAGAATGGTTCTTTCTCTTTGACAGGAGGGCTTCCTTCAACATTTATTTTGCTGATCTGGTTCTGTAGCATTTTGCATGATTGCATAGCATCTACCCTAAACGCGTAGCATTTCCACCGTGTGGAGCAATACGCCATTGCCAAACATATGCATGTGAAATATGAGCTAGGTCATTACCGTTCTTGTGTGCAGGTGTTCCTCAGCAGAGTTGTTTGCTCAGGATGATTCTTGAAGTCCCCAGCGAAGTTGTTTGTTCAGGATGATTCTTGAATTCCTCAGCAGAATTTATTTGTCCAGGATGATTCCTGAATCCCCAAAGCAGAGTTACTTGATAGTTCTCCAGAATCCCCAGCGGAGATGTGTCATCCCCAATAGGTTTTAAACAGAGAAGTTGAAATTTCCTTTGAAGACTTGATGATTAAAGTCCGACAGCAGTGCCAAATTTTCCTGACTTACTGATGAAGTCCGACTATAATATCAAGAAGTTCTCCCAGCTGACGCGGAGTGCCTAACGGCAAAAGTTTATACATCCTTATGGGTTCATGATTGATTAAGGATTCTATTTACTGACTTACTGACGAAGTCCTACCGTGAAGTCAAAGAAGTTCTCCCAGCTGACGCGGAGTGCCTGACGACAAAAGTTTATACATCCTTATGGGTTCATGATTGACTAAGGGTTCTATTTCCTGAATTATTGATGAAGTCCGACTGTAATGTCGAAGGAGTTCCTCTAGCTAACGCAGAGTGCCTGACGGCAAAAGATAAGATATCCCTATTGGTTCATGATTGACTAAGGATCTTGTTTTCGACTTACGGACGAAGTCTGGTTGACGCCCGAGAACTTCCTTGAATGCCCGATGGCATAATTGACTTAAGTGTCAAATGTCCAGTGACCTGACGAGTCTAGAGGTGATGTTAAGGAGTTCTTGTGCTGTAACGCAGAATGCCCGACGACATAATTGACAATCCTTCACCAGTTACCGTGTAACCGGTGATCCCTTGATAACTTGAGGACGTAGATGATCATCCTGACGGAGATTTGAGATTTATCCTTCACCAGTTGTCGTGCAACTAGTGATCCCTTATTGACTTACTAACGAAGTCCGACAAAGATGTTGTCGAACATTCCTAGCGACCTGATGAGTCCATAGGTGATGATAAAGAATTCTTCTGCTGTGGCGCAGAATGCCCAACGACATTATCGACCATCCTTCACCAGTTACCGTGTAACCGGTGATCCCTTGATGACTTGAGGATGTAGTTCTACATTGAAATCAGATGATCATCCTGACGGAGATTTGAGATCAATCCTTCACCAGTTACCGTGTAACTGGTGATCCTTGATGACTTGAGGACGTAGTTCTACATTGAAATCAGATAATCATCCTGACAGAGATTTGAGATTTATCCTTCACCAGTTACCGTGTAACCGGTGATCCCTTGATGACTTGAGGACATAGTTCTACAGTGAATTCAGATGATCATCCTGACAGATATTTGAGATTTATCCTTCACCAGTTACCGTGTAACCGGTGATCCCTTGATGACTTGAGGATGTAGTTCTATAGTGAATTCAGATGATCATCCATACGGAGATTTAAGAGTAATCCTTCACCAGTTACCGTGTAACCGGTGATCCCTTGATGACTTGAGGAAGAAGTTCTACAGAGAAATCAGATGATCATCCTGACAGAGATTTGAAGTTAATCACTCACCAGTAAGTTGCCGTGCAACTGTCATTTCCGTTTCCGAAGATTTTGTCCCCATCAGCGTGTCATTTTCTGGTGCGGTTGGCAAATTTTCGGGTTTATCGGTATTCAACCGTCTTTTAACTTGATTGTTTGAGAGTCGTTCGCTTCTCACCCTGTCAGGTCCAAGCCGTTTGAATAGGGGCAGCTGTTGCACCCCAAAATTTTCCTAACCTTTTGCTTTACATAGCTTGTGTTTCATTGCATTCATTTTAGCATTATCATCTGCATTACATTGACATGTGTGCAGGAGATCAAGAGGTATGACTACCAACAAAGGGCTACCAAGGTTATGAAGCTATCTGAGAGTCCTTATTCAAGTATTCAAGGGTTGATATCCTCATCAAAGAAGTTAAAGATCCTCAGAGAGAGGGTTGAGGCTAAAAGTGTATGCCTCAAAACTTGAAGGTTGTGAGAGGTCATTAGATGATTCTGAATCTATAGAGTTAGACTTGAAGCCTTTAGAGAGCTCATAAGAGTATTTCAAGTCATTTTTGAAGCCTAGACAGGTCAATATGCAAAGGATATGAAGCTACAACCAAGATTGGTGCAACTAGGGTTTCATCTGGTCAACCCTAGGTCAACAGATGATTTGAAGAAGGTTGAGACCCAATTTCAAGGCCATGTGATTATGGATTGATGTATTAAGATGTCCAAGGGATGATTCTAAGGTCAAATCATCATGAATCAAGAGTGTGAGGAGTTCCTAGGCTAGGGTTTCTAAGCTTGACAGTGTAAAATCCCCTGGTTTAGTGCCTAACTTCAAGACCACATAACTCAAGATGTGATTTTCATATCACCTTTACCCTAACATGATTGTTGTAAAGCATGATCATAGCTTTAATTTCAGTACTATAAGTCCTTGATAGGGTCTATAGAACTCAAGTTATGAGTCAGACAAGTTACAGGTCATCAGATGAATGTGAATTTGGAGCTTGAAAGTCAACCAACTTGCATGACATTTTTGACCTAGAAAGATGATTCTCATGAACTTTTGGCCAACATTAATGTTTCTCCTTATCTTCTTAGCTTTCTAAAAAGTACTAGAAGTCCATGATTGGATTTGTAGAACTCAAGATATGAGCTTTGCAAGACAAGGGTATTTTGGGAATTTGAGATTATAGGCCATTTTTGGTTATGGGTAAATTTCATCAACTTACACACCTCAAATGGAATTTTGTCCAACTTGAAAGTTGTTCAAAATGATGTTATTTATCCAACCATGCACCAAGAATCCATTGATATGGGTTAGAATGAGAAATGCTTGAAGAAAATACATGAATGAATCATTAAAGGAAGCTTGAAAAGGGCTAATTCAAATCACTTCATTTTGAAACCAATTCATGTCATATTTGTGCTTGTTTTGAGTCCAATTGATGTTTTAAGAACATTGGAAAAATCAGAAATCAAATTGATGTCATTTGCTATGCCAATTTCATGGTTTCTTCATCCTTAAGCAACATAATGAAAATCAACCATCCATTCATTTCCAAGGCCTCAATCCTATCCACATATCTTCCTTACATCATAAGTAACTAGATTGGATCAATTTGCAAGCTGTTTCTCTTTGTTCTCAACATAACATAAAAGCTTCAAACATGGAAAATTGGATTTTGAATTGGGCTGCTATGGGCTCCAATTGGGCTTCTAATCACTCAATATCCATTGCATATAACCTCTGGGATGTTTTCCAACTGCCATAATAGAATTTGGTGGAAGATAATAGAAAATTGAGTTAAGAAAAAGTGGAGAAAAATGGAAATTCGATTTTGAAGATAGAGCCATTTTCAGTCCAAATTATCATTGCAAAAAGCTTCAGTGAGGTTTATTGGTGGATTCTGGACGATTTGCTTGAAGCTTCATCCACAATTCAAGCCTCTGTCGAAGCTTATTAACAGGTTCTCATCTTTCATCCATACGCTCTAGTCTTGATGAATTGCTATGTTATTTTCACATGATTGTGATCCTTAGAGTGCGTAGAACGTTTTAGGATTAGAATGGTTAAGTTTCGTGACAATTCTTGGAATGACACCTTAGGTTGTAGTTTGAATTTTTCCCTAAATATTGGATGAAAATGAAAAAGAAACATGGAATATTGATGTAGGAAGTGAGAGAAAGAGATTAATGCCTTCAATTTTGGAGGAAAGTGAGAGATTAGTGCCTTCAATTTTGGAGGAAAGAGATTAGTGTATTTCTTGAAAGTTGAGATTTCTTGAGAGATTCTTGGATGATCACGATTTCTGAGTTTTAATGGAGGAAAGTGAAAATAAATTATATATTTGGATTCTACATGAAAAATCACATAAGTTTGGTTCAAGAAAATCTAGTTTTGGTCAAGAAATGAAGAAGTTCCATTTTTGAACATTTAGAGAAGATGACCGGTGCAAGGCTGGCCACCGTCTGTGCGTGGCAGCGCCACCGCAGGAGGCTTTCCCTCCGTTTCCAATTTAAATACCAGATCATTTCCCAACCATTGGATCGCTAAATTGGCTTGACTTTGTATCTCGCGCGAACGACCATGATTAAATTTCACGATTTGGCTTTTTTCCCATTTGATAAAACGCTGAGTTTAATTAAAGAAACTCAGCTGGGCTTTTAATCCGTTTCGCTAACCGCACCCCCATCCCCACACGGCCCAAGCGAAATACACATAAATAAGTACTTCCTGCACCACCCTCCTTTTAATTCATTTTTCTTTATTTTCTTTTAATTACTTGTTTGTTTTTAATTCATAGAAAATAGAAATAATCGTTGGAAAATCTTGGAAAAAATCATGAATGTAATTTAACCTGTTCTTTAATTTGTCACATTTTTTATTGCAATTTTAATTCTTTTTTCAATTAATTTTGTATTTTTCTTTTATGTGCTTTTCAATAAATAGAAATCATGCCATGTTAACTTCTAGATTTTTGTTTCCATATCAATGCTTAGATTTAGTGTCTGATTTTTTGTATGATGAATGTTGATACATTGTAGAATATTGTAGAATTTTTCTTGCATTTTTTAGATGCATTTAGGTATAGGTTTGAGATATATTTCTAGGACCTTTCCCTTGTGGATTCCTTTGAGCATACCTTTAAGTGTAGAAATTGTTTAGGCCTTTTTGATTTAGGTCTTGGCCCTGGATTTTCTACCATGATTCCTTAACACACTTAGGAAGCCTTAGGATTTTTCCTAGCATTTTAGGATTGATTTTGGTATTTTACTTAGAATTTACAAGTTGATTGTTTTTAGGTGGATCCTAATTTAGCTTGCCTCATAGTTTAAGCTTTAAGGTGAACCTTAACAAACTTTAGGCTTCTAATTCCTTCTTGATAGAATAAAGCTTAGGTTGATACCTATTTAGAACAATTGTGAAACCTTGATAGAGCTTTTAACTCCATTTGGTTAGGTGATCCTTGTAGCTAGTCATTAGGGTTTCTTAGAAGTTTCTGTAATGTCTTCTTTCCCCTGTGTGGTTTCTTTCCTGGGCTTTGCCCTATCCTCTTTCTTCTAGTCTTGATGAGGAGCCCTCTTGGGATAGCCTAATCCTTCCTTTGGTTGGATTCTGTGCATTCCTCAAGAGGTTGAGCCTTGGATTGACATTCATCAGTATAGTATATTCCTTTGGTTTATACTATCTTTCTCCTTCAAGTCTTGATGAGGATCCCTCTTGGGAGAGCCTAATCCTTCCTTTGGTTGGATTCTGTGCATTCCTCAACAGGTTGAGCCTTGGATTGACATTCATCAGTATGGTATATTCCTTTGGTTTATACTATCTCCCTCCTTCAAGTCTTGATGAGGAGCCCTCTTGGGAGAGCCTAATCCTTCCTTTGGTTGGATTCTGTGCATTCCTCAAGAGGTTGAGCCTTGGATCGACATTTATTGGCATGGTATATTCCCTTGGTTTATAGTGTCATCTATCTCCAAGTCCCTTTTCTTAGGATCCCTCTTGGGAGAGCCTAATCCTTCCTTTGGTTGGATTATGTTCATTCCTCAACAGGTTGAGCCTCTGATGGACATTCTGTGTTGATACACTTTAACCAGATACCTTAGATTGACATCTAGGACCAACACCCAGTTTCTCTATCCTTTTAACGTCGACTGGCGCGAGTGTTGCACTGGTGATTCAGCTTGTCTGTGAAGATGAAGCAAGAGTGAGACCCTGGAATGCAAAGGACGATATGCTGATGCAAATGCAAATGCAGATGCAAGAATGAAAGGTTTTGCGGAACTTAAGTATTTATAAACGTCAAAGAATACCAGAGAAAAATCATTTTTTTATATATTTTTTATAAAGGGATTACAAGTGAATATTCTTAGAAGAGTCCTGACATAATAACTAAATAAAAGCTAATAAAGTCCTAAGGAAGTCTTGTATCATGCTTCTTGATCTGCTCCTCTGGCTGGACTTTCTTGAATATAAGTTTGTCCACGATCAGCTTCTAATTAATATTTTGATGGAGGAAAATAAATCCTTTATCTCTTTTCTTTTCTTGCTAAAAGTAAGGGAGAGATTTTCCGTTCACTTGGATCTTCAATGACAATGAAAGTTTCTTGTACTTGTCTTTGAGTTTTCTTGATCCTTCAATGTGAGTTCCCAATCTTCCTTAGGTCATCCAAGTTAGGACTCTTGAAAGAATATTTCAAAATTTTTTTTTGTAATCCATATTGGTTCTGTAATGTTTATAAATAACGTTCAATTCCATGA
Source organism: Lathyrus sativus (assembly GCA_963859935.3). Lineage (NCBI taxonomy): Eukaryota > Viridiplantae > Streptophyta > Magnoliopsida > Fabales > Fabaceae > Lathyrus > Lathyrus sativus. Next base: position 94,002,846 of record OZ012738.1, on the reverse strand, counting down.
AACCCCAATGCAGTATGATGCTTTATGAATGCAACAAACACAAGTAAGCACATAGAGACACAAAGACAAACAAACGGGAAACGTAGGTTTGCAACGAGCATGGAGCAAAGGGTATACCCATCCCCAAAAGGGTGTGGGCTAAAGGTTGATTGTACCTGCAGAACAAGGTTCTAAAATGGTTCCCAAAGTCATTAGTCCATCCTTCGAATATTATCAATTTCCCGACTAACTCGGTTGTTAATAATATTCTCAAGAGAACCTCTTTCGAGTGTAGCATCGCATAGCAACTATTTTGGGACTACTCCCTCATAGTCCTCGCACTACGTCCTAATAAAGGCCAAAGTGGGGTTAAAGGTAACTATGATCCTCAGTATCACAGGCTCCAATCGAAAATAGTGAATGTTTTCATGGCTAACTCGTTCAACAATACTGTTTTTGAGAGGGCCTCAAGTGAGCGGTGATTCTCAAGTCAGCTTGGTCAGGACTCAACTCCCTATAAGCCTCGTCGAATATATCACCTTTCTATCATAAGTTCACTCAAGTTCGGGTGTAGGACTTTGTCTCACCACTCAAGGATATCAACCCAAAAAGCAATAAAAACAAATATACAAATAGGCAAATAAGCAAATATACATAATAAACAAGTTAGGGAAACCCACTGAAGAATCCCCAGTGAAGTCACCATTTCTGTCGCGGTGAAAATCGAATACCAAGCTATTGATTAGCTTGAATCTTAATTCATTATAACCGGTCTTTTATTTGTCCAAATGAAGGGAAAAAGATCGATTTACCCACAATGCAATGCAAATGCAAAAGCTAGAGAGTTATAGGTTCGGGGGTTGGTTAAACTTAGGGAAGGTGCTAGCATCCTAAGTTTCTGTAGTACTCTACAGGAACCTCTTGTTTTATGTTGTTTATTGCTAAGGGTTATCTGCTTAAAGGATAAAAGACCTAATGGTTTAATTCTAAGTATACTCGCCAATACATCGCATCTTGTGCCTAAATATCTTGACGGAAATGAAATCAGAGTATTTGTAGTTCCCCTAAAGGGTGTAAGGAAATCTTTGACTGTGGTCAAAGTTCCTAAGGGATTAGGTTAGTTGATTGATTGGGTCTAGGAGATAATACGAGTTGTCATCTGGAGGGAGAGCACTCGACTTAACCATCACAACTTTGTAGGAAAATAGTCTTTGCATCATCTTGAGAGAAGGGCTCAAACACTTGGAATTATCGACGAGTATGCTACTATCTCCCTTAAGCGGAAAAGTCCCTACATATCAATTGTATTGTTATGGGGCAAGAGATTTATTCCTCGACCATCAAGATGGCTAACATCTTATTCTCTAATTGTTTGAATAGTTGAATTGAGTTGATTAAGGATTGTTCATCTAAGTTGTAAAGATAAAAGACAAAGCTCTTCCTTATGGGGTAGGATCTAACTTAGAATGATCGACTTGAAAATGATCAAGGATTAAGTAAGGGAAAATGGTGCAAATGAAATGCATACGCACAAGTGTTAAGTTATACGCAGATTCTTCCTTTGTACGTTATGCAATGCGATAAAATAAATACGGTAAATAGAAGAGTACAAGCATATGAAAGTGCTAAAACATACAAGTGTGAGAGTCGTGCATAGTGAGTGGAATCGAAGCGGAGACGTAAGCGTGCGCGTTGATTAAGTTGTGGGGGATTGATTTTAAGAAAAAGGTTGTTAAAGGATAAATTAATTTACTAGCGAAAATAAGGTTTATGGTTTGATTAGGTTTTGATGGAAATAAATCTAAATAAATAATTTATTAATTAAATAAATAAGTAGGTTTTCTTATTGAATAAAAAGTAGTTTTTTTTGCTATTATTATTAATAAATAAATATAAATTATTTAAATTATGAAATGTTTTTTTTGGTACTTAAATAATAAATAAATAATGATTGTAAATAAATAAAAAAGTTATTAACTAGATAAATGATTGATTAATTAAAAAGTTATTAGTTAGAAACAAATTAATTAAAAAAGGTTATTAATTCCTTTTAATTAGATAAATATGTGGCTGATTAGAAAAAAAATTAATTAGGCTAATTAATTAATTAAGAAAAGTGATGATTAAGTTATTAATGCAGATTTAAAGGGCTAATTGGTGATTAACTGGTGGTTAATGGGGAGTGGGGCGGATGATTGTGTGTGTGCTGGTGCAGGGAGTTCACCGTGGGTTTGTAAGGTGAGGCGATGGATCGTGATGAGGTTGCGATGAACGGTGACGATGGCGTGGGTGTGTGATAACGTGTGTGGGTGTCTGTACAGGATATAATATATAAAATTTACAAAAAAAAAACCCTAGATCCCCATTTCTCCCCCCCCCCCTTTTTGTCGTCTGATCCTTTTCCTCACTCTCCCAGCTCTCTTCACTTTCTCTCTTCCCATCTTCGCTCTTCTTCTTCAGATTCTTTTTCTTTCCGCCTCTATTTCTCCGTCTAACTCCTTCGCCTCATCTCCTTGTTTTCTTCCACCCATTTCTCCTTCTTCCTGCACTACACAAATCAAATAAATAAAGGTTAAGAGTTAGCCTAAAGCATCTAACGATTTAAGGTTGTTGCTGTCTTTTTGTCTGCAGGTTCAAAGATAGTGGTGGTCTCGTGATGGATGAAGGATTTGCGACGACGAAGGCTTCGACAATAATGGGCGGTTATTTCCGGCGGAGCTTTAAAGGAGATAAGTTTCTTTTATGATTCTTTGGGTTTACGATTTTGGGGTTTCCTATGGATGCCGTGGATGCTGGGTGTTGTGGCTTTTTGTTGAATGTTTGGGTTGATGAACCTTTTTCTCTTCATGTGCACGATTCCCTCTTATATAGCTTCACGGCCCGTTTCTCTAATCAATTTCATGATTTTCTGTTGAAATCTTATAAATTCATTTCTAAATTTGTGTGAACCTGTCTAGATTGGTTTTGGAAACTAATGGATTCAATTTGATCTTGCAGGGACAATGCGAGTGATATCCTGACCTTCCTTTTTGGTTTTCACCTTAAGAAATGAATCTTGGTTTTAATGGAATTGATTCTCGTTCTGATTTCGTAACATGGCTTGATGGCTACGATTTCCTTATCTTCTTCACCTTTCTCATGATTATGGTATTAATTAATACCATCTTGAAGTGATTCGCCTCTAGACTGAAGTTTGGACATTCATCCCTTTCTTTTTAATTTAATAGGTTTATTGCGTTGTTCTTTTGTTGGGAAAAGGAATCCCTCATGTCTTTGGCTTTCCGACACTGAAAAGTAAGCAACATCCGCTAGAGTCTTGGTAAGATTTTTTTTGTACGTGGTGTCTTCGGTTTCAAACACGCGGCCTGCCGCCATGGATGAGTATCTTCTAACAATTCATATTTCAAATTTAAGCTTTTATGGTTGGCCTAGTAACTCGCGTAATAGGCTGCTTATGTGAAGCTCTTGTTTCTTTTTGCAGGAAAATGTAGAGGTCATATAATGAAGCTGTTGTGGTCGCTGCTCTAGTTTCCTCCGCCCGGAGGGACAACCACTGTCAGGATAGCATCTGCGCGCGAAGTACCCGCGTCATTCGGAGGAGGAACAACAACAGTTCCACTGTGAAGGACCCCACTTCCGTCGACCCTTGCAATCAGAGGTTGGACCAGCGTCCTCAATTGTTCTTATCCATTGGCGACCCCTTGCATCAGGTCCATAAACTGGGCCATACAATCACGGAACTTCTGTAGCTCGTTTTGAATTTGATCCATAGCTTTTCGTTGATTTCCCCGCGTAGAATAGCGATGGATTGCTTGGTCTTCAATCTTGAAACAAACTAGTGGAGTAAACCACAGGAAGAAGGTCAATGGAATCGGGACACCTGAAATGCAATATGAAAAATGATGCAAAATGCAGACATACAAATATGTTTCAGGGAAATTCTCCCCTTGATTCTAGTTCCACGGGCATGATAGGAGGATGAAAAACCAACAGAGGTAGCCAGAAAAAGTCATCTCATAAATAAAATGAGGTGCACATTATCAATACACATTATAGAGGATATACAACAAAGTCAACACGACCTCATCCAACAATCCTGGTGATGGTCGGAATACAACATAACAATGAATAAGAGAAACTACGTCAGATACGGAATCGAGTCTGGAACTCTTCTAGTAACTCCTTTGTGTCCGGATGATCAAGTCTGTCAATCAGTCCCTGAATAAGCAGATCCCTCTTGTTGATGGTGGCTTGCAGACCTTGAACATAGTCTTCCCAAGCATCCTCCCCAAAGGCATCTTCAAGTATGGGTTTCTTCAAGTCTACTCTCAACTTGTATTCTTCCAACGTTGCAAGAGCTTCGCGGAGTTTATGGTCGCTTTCACATTGGCGCAAGGATTCTCCTGGAGTTTTCTCAATTCTGACTCGAAGCTGAGTTTTCAAACTGTCAATCTGCTAATGAAGTTTATCTTCTCTCTCTTTGTTGTTAGTTAGGATAGCATTCCATTGGGGGTTGAACTTTGACATCTCTAAATGTGATTTCTCTAACTCCTTCTTCTTACCTTTGAGAACATCAGTAACACTCTTCAAATATCGGCCTACTCGTTCTCGAGCACTAATTTCTTTATTCAGTTCTCTGCCCATCTTATTCACTGTCTCCTTCTGCGTCTTGGATAAGTGAGTGGCCTGATTCTTCTCACTCATAAGCTGGATAATCTCCTTCTCCAATTCTTCATTCCCCTTGCGTAGTACTTATTTTTCAACCCAAAGTTGATTGTACTTCTGAATATCAACCGTCGTTGGTTCTTCAACTACCACGGGGTACAGAGGTTCTTTGATTGGAAAAGGTAACAATAGTCTGTCAACTCTCTCTTGAATCCATTCCATGTATGGTCCATATGCTCTGCAATCACTCTTGCCTAAAGAAAGCTTTCCTCTACGATGAATGCTATTCCAAGCCTGTTGCAAACTAGTTAGAGTAACAGCATCAACTAAGCCAGTGAAATACAGAGATTCCTGTACTTCATCCTTCTTCAAAGGTTCTCTTAAAGCGTAGCCAAATTGCCTGATGGCGAGAGTTGCATTGTAGTTAATGCCACCTTTGCTCCCAATCAAAGGAACATTGGGAAAATCTCTGCAGCTGTAAATAAGATCCCTACCCAGGAGGTCTCTGCTGAACCACACAATATCTTCCAAGGTCAAACCCATGAGGCTCTCTGGCCAACCAACTGTACTAGTTGCATCAATAAAGGTCCAGACTTGGGCAGATGCAAAATAAACCATCTGTAAAGTAGCAGAGTGCAACAAGAAGCGCTCCTCCCTCGTCTGTTCTCATTCTTGTAGTGCATAGAATGGTAGACATCACCTAGAAGGGTTGGCACAGGGTTCTTGGAAACAAAGATGTAGAAAGCATCCAAATCAACAAAATCAGGTACATTGGGAAATAACACTATCCCATAGATGCAGACCGCCAAGACTGAATTAAAGATAACCTAACATCCTTCCTTTGCAAAGTGTTGATCCTTTCCTATTAAGAATAACAAAGGAAAACCAAGTACCCCACTCCTCCGTATCATATTTATCTCTAGCTCAGAAACATCCAAGTGCATAGCATTGGCTAGCTTGGATAGGTTAGGCTCATCTTCAGAATGCACAAAAAGCATCTCTTCCAAGAACGAGATTCCCAACAACTGAACAAACTCCTCCAAAGTAGACAACAAAATATATCCAGGGAATGTGAAACAACGCAGTTAAGGATAATAAAACTGCAGCAATGTGTGGATACCTTCCAAATCAAATTTAGAGACTTTGCAGACAAGGCTTAAAATCCTCCCATATTCCTTTTTGAAATCATTCATAACTCCATGTTCAACCATAGAAATGAGGCTCATCAGAGGTCCTATGTATGGTATTGGGAACTTGTAAACAACAGCTTTCTTGAAACCACGCTCCATGATGACAGTGGATCAGATTACTAGAATCAAAGAGGGAATATACGCCTGAAACACAGATACATGCAAATGTTAGGATGCAAATGAGTATGCAAATGCAACAGGAGATCAAGATTGTTGTCCTGCTGACTGAGATGAACCAGCGCTCCGCTTTGGCGAGAAATAACGCAGCATTGACACAAGGAACCCCACTGTATCAAAGATCAAAAAGTCCACATTGACAAGAAAACCGGGTAGGTTGAAGGTCAAAGTTTCCTGCATACCCTACCCAACTCACAGGTATGAACCTATCTCTGACAAGGTCTGGCATCCTATACGGTTGTCAGTTTCACAGACTTTCGAGAAACGATGATACTTGTGGAAAATCAGAGCATTCGTAGTTCGTGGGACTACGGGAAAAAGAGGGGATTGTGCTCGCCAAGATCATCGCAATCTTGTGCCTACGTATTCTCATTGATAAATGAGAAATCAGAGCAGCCGTAGTTCGGCTAACTACGGATGCTCTGATTTTCCACTTCTTACAAGTGAAGATACGTAGGCACAAGGGCCCCAATCCTTGGCGAGCACCCTATCCTATAACCATCCATTCCCCCTATAGGAGAAATCTTTAGAAGAAAAAAATAAGCGTAGTTAACTTTACTCTCGAATCGAATCAAGAGGTTCCCATTGAGTACAACGGACATAGAGGGTGCTAATACCTTCCCTTTATATAATCGACTCCCGAACCTAGAATATGGTTGCGATGACCATGTTCTTATCTCCTTAAAGGTTTTATCAATATTTTCCTATTCCATCCTTGGAATGAATAAAGTTCGGTGGCGACTCTGTTCGAACAGTATTTTCCGCGTCCATCGCGAGGATCGTATTTTTCGAGGTACGACAGATGGTGACTCTGCTGGGGAGAAATCTTCAACAAACTCTCTAAGATAACCTCTGCTTGGGGAGCCACCAGAGCAATAGTTGCTGAGGATTATCATCATCAACTGCATGGTTGAAGAATGACTTGCTGGGGAGTAGAATTCCTTGAACTCATGGGGTAATAACTCTTTTCAGATTCATACTGCCAACTTCACTGAAAGACTGGCCAAGATGCTTGCAAACTGATCCTGGATCCTGTTACATTGTTATGTAATGCAATGTTTTATGATGCCTAAGCATGCAACTAAGACGCAACTACTAAGGAGTGCAAGATGCGAATGCAAATGATATGCTAATGCTTGATATGATTATGATATGATGCTATATGTCGTGCTTATGATAATGATCGGGTATGCTGGGGATAAAATCCTATCGGGGACATCACTAGGGATTGGATTTGGTAGTTGCCAAATGGTTTGGACTTTTGGTTATTGAGAATGTCAACGAGGATGGACTTTTAGTGGTTGCCAATGAAGACTGGACTTTTAGGGTGAATTTAAGGCGCCAATTGGAGTGGCTTTTTGATGTTGCCAATAAAAGATTGGGCTTTTTGTGGGGTAGTGAGAGGATTAGACTACTCGACATCCCAGATTTAGATACTCCATAACGACCGGGGGAATTGATTGCCCCAGTTTAGCCCTTGAACTCGATGCTGGGGGGAATCACGTCATATAAACCCTTTAGAAAGGCAAAGCTTTTCATGATGACAAGCTTGGGCAGCTGACGACTAATTCAATGCTTCTACCTGTTGATATTTTTCTTGGAGACCATCTATTTTCCCCAATATCTTCGAACATCAAAACAAGTTCTATACCTTGTCAAAAGTTATATTTTTATTTTTTAGCTGAAGTTTCGAACACAAATTATCAAAATAAAATTAATTTGCAAACAATCAAATAAAGTAAAAGAGTGAGCACAATTTAATTGAGAAATCTCTCTTTATATTGATTTGACCCTTGAATGGGTAAATATACAAAGATGTAATCCCTTAATGAGGTGATTACAGTGCAAGAAAAACATAATGGCAAAAATTAGAGTTTCTTTGAGTTTTGACACTGCTATAGTCCCTATGACTTTGGAAGTCTTCAGCACCTTGCTTCATAGAAAAAATGGTCGGATCAATCATGTCTCTTGATAATGTACTAGGGTCAAGTGATCATGCATAATGGATACTTTGCCTTGTAATTTTCCCCCTAACTTTTGCCTGGATCTCCCTTTCGGGTTTTTAATCCACCGGGACGCCCTTTTTTGCCTGAGCCTCCCTTTCGGGTTTTCAACTCAGCGGGCCTATTCTTATTTTATCCCTAATTTTTGCCTGAACCGGGATAGCCAATTTTTCCTAAGTCGCCCTTTCAGGTTTTCGACTTAGCGGCTCTACTATTCCACTTTTTTAGGCAAAGTATCGTTTGACCAAATCTGCATTCACTGGATAAGGTAACTCCTCCCCATCCATGGTTGCGAGCTTTAGGGCACCACCAGAGAATGCTTCTGTTACCACATATGGGCCTTCATATTTTGGCGTCCATTTGCCCCTAGATTCATTATACATAGCCATGATCCTCTTGAGTACTAAGTCTCCTTGTGCGAATGTCCTGGGATGCACTCTTTTGTCGAAGGCTCTCTTCATTCTTCTCTGATAAAGCTGGTCGTGGCATATGGCTGTCAAGCGCTTTTCCTCAATGAGATTAAGTTCTTCAAACCTCGTCTTTACCCATTCGGCTTCATCAAGTTGAGCTTCCATTAAAACCCTCAGCGAAGGGATTTCGACCTCTATTGGGAGAACTGCCTCCATGCCATAAACCAACGAGTAGGGAGTTGCCCCTGTTGAAGTTTGTACCGAAGTACGGTAGCCGTGCAGTGCGAAGGGTAACATTTAGTGCCAATCTTTGTACGTGACCACCATCTTCTGGATGATTTTCTTGATATTTTTATTGGCTGATTCCACGGCTCCATTCATTTTGGGTCTATATGGTGTCGAGTTATGGTGTTCTATTTTAAAACTGGCGCACAACTCGTCCATCATTTTTTTGTTGAGATTCGACCCATTGTCGGTGATGATACGGTTGGGCACTCCATATCTGCATATAATGTTGTGTTTCAAGAAGCGAGCGACTACTTGCTTAGTAACGTTGGTATATGAAGCAGCTTCAACCCACTTGGTGAAATAGTCTATAGCCACAAGTATGAAGCGATGTCCGTTTGAAGCTTTTGGTTCAATCATCCCAATCATATATATTCCCCACATGGAGAAGGGCCATGGTGAGGTTAAGACGTTCAATGGAGCGGTGGGTACATGAATCTTATCAGAGTATATTTGGCACTTGTGACAAGTTCGGGCATGATGATAACAATCCGCTTCCATGGTAAGCCAATAATAGCCCGCCCTCAATATTTTCTTTGCCATGGTATGTCCATTCACATGAGTTCCAAAGCAGCCCTCATGAATGTCCTTTAGAATTTTTTCAGCTTCACGTTTCTCCACACATCTAAGCAAGACAATGTCATAGTTGCGCTTGTACAATACATTTCCGTTGAGGAAGAAATTGGATTCCAATCTTCGCAAAGTTCTTTTGTCGATACCCAGAGCTCCTTCGGGATATTCGTGCTTTTCAAGATATCTCTTTATATCATAAAACCACGACTTTTCATCTACATCTTTATCAGCAGTCAGGCAGTGTGCGGGCTCTTCAAAACGTCGTAAATCAATAGACGGTCTATGATTAGGCCATATCAACTTGTACATGGATGCCAGAGTTGTCAAAGCGTCAGCCATTTGATTTTCTTCTCGAGGTACGTGAGCAAAAGTGATATCATCAAATCGGGGAAGCAATTTGGTCACATAATCCCGGTACGGAATTAAATTTTCATGCTTTGTATCCAAATCGCCTCTTATCTGATAAATTACCAGAGCAGAATCTCCCAACACATCGAGAGTTTTGATTCTCAAGTTAATGGCCTCTTCTAGCCCTAGTATACATGCCTCGTACTCCGCTATATTGTTAGTGCACGGGAAGTAGAGTTTGACCGTAAACAGCAAATGAAAATTTTTGGGAGATGTAATCACTGCCCCAATTCTGTGTCCATAAGAGTTAGAAGCACCATCGAACATAAGAGTCCATCGCTCCCCTGGTTCTGGCCCTGGCTCCTTGTAATCTTTTTCCATCATGATATCCTCGTTTGGAAAGTCGAATCTCAACGGCTGATAATCTTCCACGGGTTGGTGGGTCAAATGGTCCGCTAGCATACTGCCTTTGATAGCCTTCTGAGCGACATACTGGATGTCGTATTCAGACTAAAGCATTTGCCATCGGGCTATCCTACCGGTAAGAGCAGGTTTCTCAAAGATGTACTTGACTGGATCCATCTTGGAGATTAAGTATGTGGTGTGTGTCAGCATATATTGTCTGAGGCGTCCAGCAGCCCATGCAAGTGCACAACAAGTTTTCTCAAGCAAAGAGTATCTAGTCTCACAGTCGTTAAACTTTTTGCTGAGATAGTATATAGCATGCTCTTTCTTGCATGAATCATCTTGTTGTCCTAATATGCAACCCATGGATTCTTCTAGCACAGTTAAGTACATAATGAGCGGCCTTCCAGGAACTGGTGCATTCAAGATCGGTGGTTCTTGCAAATATTCTTTGATTGCATCAAATGCCCCTTGGCATTCATCATTCCATACAACCGGCTGATCTTTCCTGAGTAACTTAAAAATTGGCTTGCAAGTGGCTGTGAGATGTGATATAAATCTTGCGATATAATTCAACCTCCCTAGAAATCCACAGACCTCCTTTTCGGTCTTTGGTGCAGGCATGTCCTGAATCACCCTTACTTTATCAGGATCCACCTCAATCCCTCTCTGGCTTACGATAAAGCCCAACAACTTTCCAGACCGCACCCCAAACGTACATTTGTTGGGATTAAGTCTCAACTTGAACTTCCTCAGTCTGGCGAACAACTTTTCCAAATTAACCAAATGTTCATCTTCAACGTACACTTCGATCTCTTTATGAATCATATCATGAAAGAGTGTTACCATTGCACGTTGGTACGTTGCCCCAGCATTCTTCAACCCAAATGGCATTACCTTGTAACAGAATGTTCCCCATGGTGTAATGAACGTGGTCTTTTACATGTCATCTGGATCCATCTTAATTTGATTGTAACCAGAGAATCCATCCATGAAGGAAAAAATGGAGAACTGAGTCGTATTATCTACCAACACATCAATATGAGGCAATGGAAAATCATCTTTAGGACTTGCTCTGTTTAAGTCACGGTAATCCACACACATACGGACCTTTCCATCCTTCTTCGGCACTGGAACGATATTTGTAACCCATTGCGGATATTTGGCCACTGCTAAGAATCCTGCATCGAATTGTTTTCGGACTTCATCACGGATTTTCAGAGCCATATCAGGACGGGTTCTTCTCAACTTCTGCTTGACGGCATGACACTCTTCTTTGAGTGACAACTTGTGTACAACGATGTTCGTATCTAGACTAGGCATGTCCTGATACGACCATGCGAATACATCAGCATATTCTCGAAGGATCCCTACCAACTTTACCTTGACTGTATCCTGAAGAGACGCGCCAACCCTTATCTCCCTTTTATTTTCTTCTGAACCTAGGTTGATAATCTCGACATCCTCTTTATGCGGCATAATGACCTTCTCTTCTTGCTGCAGCAACCTAGCCAATTCGTTGGGGAGCTCATCCTCGTCTTCCTCATCCGCTCGATATATTGGACAATCAAAATCATAGAGGCCTATAGCAGTGTCAATATCAAGGACCTCGGTAGTGTCTCTGCATGTTTATGATTTATGCAGCTTATTTAGGAAAGTGAGTGCGTGAAAGAAGTGCCATTAATTATGAAAAATTAGAAAAGAAAATGAGCAAAAGAATTGAATGCAAATCAAAATTTATTCACGTGAAACATGTTTCGAAACATCAGGAGGCCCGATACAAAGCTCTACTACGCCTTGGGTAGAGCGTAGGGTTTTGAAAATTAATTAAAACTTTACTTTTGAAGAGGGAAGAATTGGGGTATTTCGATTGTCTTCCAGTTCTTCAATTCTTCACCAGGTTCAGCCTGTCGGATCTAGCTTGCGGAGACTTCTTTGTCATCAGCCTCATCTTCAATTACCATGGCGGAGGTATGATCGAAGATATGCCCGACGCTCTTGAAAACTTCTGCTACAGGAGGAATTTGCTTCTTGTCACGTGCAACCGTCACTGTGTTGGACGAAGGATGGTATCCTAGCCCAAACTTGTCGAACTTTTCAGCCACTTCCACCATCTTGCCCCAACCTTAGGCGTTCCCTTCATCTACAATCATCTTAGCCTCTTCATAAGAGGCCATTGCTGATCTTGAACTCTGACTATCTGAAATTCGCTGCACCGCTAATGTATTCACCATTTCAAATGACTGAAAAGGCATTTCCATCATTTCCCCTTCAACTTCAATGTACCTGAAGGACGTCAAGTGGCTTACCAAGATATCCTCCTCTCCTCCAATCTGAACTACCTTATCATTACTGACAAATTTTAGCTTCTGGTGAAGGGTGGAGGTAACAGCTCCTGCATAATGAATCCAAGGTCTTCCTAATAAACAGCTGTACCCTGGATAGATATCCATTACTTGGAAAGTAATAGTGAAGACATTTGGTCTGATTTTTATTGGCAAGTCCACATCGCCAATCACAGCACGCCTAGAGCCATCGAAAGCTTTGACTACCAAACCACTCGGCTTCATGCTAACTCCTTTTACTGGCATTCTCTCCAGGGTGATCTTAGGAAGCACATTTAAAGAGGAACCTGTATCCACTAAGACTCGGGATATCAATGTGTCCTGACACTTGATTGAAATATGGAGAGCTTTATTGTGATTTCTTTTCTCTGCAATCAGGTCATCATCATTAAACCCAAGAAAATTTCCGGTTGTTACGCTAGCTATCACATCATCGAACTGGGCTACAGTGATGTCTTTAGCAATATGCGCGGCGCTCAACACCTTCATTAAAGATAACCTGTGGGCCTCTGAACTAAGTAACAACGAGAGCATGGAAATTCTGGCTGGAGTCTGGTTTAATTGATCAATCACTTTGTAATCACTTTTTCTGATGATCTTCAAAAACTCCTCAGCTTCCTTCGGCGTAACCGTTGCCTTTGGTGATGATACCTCAACAGGTGGCTCAACACTTGGCAGTTCAACTGTAGCTTTTTCTTTATTCCTAGCTGGCATTTCCACTGGTTTGGCGGCAAATAAACGACCGCTACGGGTCATCCCACTAGGCCCAGCAACTGCATCGCATTTGGCAGCGTCATACTCAATCACTAGTCTCTCTGGCCTTTGTTTAAAAACTTTGGGCTCAGATTCATTGACAGAATACTCTATTACCACCGGAGCTGGTCGTGCTGCTTTTTGTCTATTAACGTCATCTTCATGATATTGCATAATCACGGGTGCTGGTCGGGCGAGCCTCTATTGAAAGGCTTCCGAAGGATCATACTGCAAGACTACTGGCGCTGGTCGAAGTCGCCTTGTTGGATAAGCACTTGTTTCATCATACTGAATATCAATAGCAGACACGTTCGAATCTCTTTGTTCTATTTGTATTATCCCATGTTCTATGAACCTTTGTAAATGTCTTTTCACCACTTCGTCAGTCAAATTCTCCTCTTCTTCTTGGGGAATCATCCCACTTCTCTTCAATTGTTCTCTAATAACGGCCATCGGAGTACGAACATCTTCAACATTTGTAATTAGTCTCAAACCACTACTTTCTTCCACAACAATGACAGAAGGACCTCCATGTTTAGGTAACGGATCTTTCATAATATTGGCACCTCTAGGTGTAAAAGTGAGATCTTTGGACTCTATCAAGTCTTGCACCCTGTTCTGAAACGCATAGAAGTTGTCTATGGAGTGTCTAGGGGCTCCCTTATGGAACTCACAATGAGCATTGGCATCGTACCCAGGAGGATATGGAAAGATTGCCGGACGTAAATCTCGCAATGTTAAGTGTCCACTCTGATTTAACTGAGCAAAAATCTGTCCATATGACATAGGCAACGGGTCAAGTTGTCTTCTTGGCTGTCTCGGCCTTTGCTGTCTCTGAGCCGGAGCATTCTGATATTCCGGTGGAGGAACTCTCTGATAATTCTGTTGTTGATTCTGTTGTTGAGCTGGTTGTTGGTAGGGAGCTTGGGCTACTGCAGCTACTTGTTGATACTGGATATCCACCGGAGCTCTGCCCCTTTGTCCTCTCATCACGACATTAGCCTCATCTTCCCTTTTCTTCATAAAAGGCTTTCTTCCTCCATTCATTGGGACTGCAGCCTTGTTCTTTTTCAAAGTGCTCTCGATTCTTTCACCTACTGACACCACTTCAGCAAAGTTAGGGAAACTGGACCCAAGCATGCGATCCAAGTACTGAGGTTGTAGAGTTCCCATAAACATGTCAGTTAACTCCTTAGTCAGCAATGGTGGTTGAACACGGGCAGCCAATTCCCTCCACCTTTGGGCATACTCTTTAAATGACTCATTGTTACGTTGAGTCATATCTTGCAGCTGCGTGCGATTCGGTGCCAAATCAGTATTATACTGATAATGTTGTGAAAACGCATCTGCTAGATCTCTCCACGTACTGATTTGACCTTTCTCTAACTGCATATACCATTCCAATGATGCCCCACTGAGGCTATCTTGGAAGTAATGTATTAAGATCAAGTCGTTATTAATGTGAGCTGCCATCTTGCGACAGTACGCTCTTAGATGGGTTTTGGGGCAGCTGACCCCCTTGTACTTCTCAAAGTCTGGGACTTTGAATTTCTTCGGTATCACCAATCCCGGAACTAGGCACATGTCAACAGCATCCAACCCTGGAGTCTTTTTGATTTCTAATGATTTGATTTTCTCTTCAACAGTTCGTAGTCTATCTGCAGCAAGGTCATTAGTAACCCCCATATTGTGTTGAGGAGGAGGTGGTGGAGGTTGGTAAAAAGCATCATATTGTTCATCCATGTCTGCTTCAGAGCCCTGATGCGCGGATGTGGAACGGTCGACAAGGTCCACGTGGGGAGTTTTAACAATCCCAGAAGTGCCTATATTGTCAGCCACCTTCTTGGCATTAGCAAAAGTCTCATCATTGTTTTCTTTTTGGGCTAACGTCAGCATTGTCTCCAACAGCTGGTCCATCTTCATCTTGAGAGCGTCAATGTCACCCCTCATGGTGTTCTGAGTCTCTTCCATTTGTTCAAGCGTCATTCGAAAGTTGCGCCTGGTCTCGTAGCGATGTCGAGTAGTCAGCTTTCAAATGCTGGAGGTAGAAAGGAAAAGTCCGATGAGTTGTAATGTCGGACGAAGGTGCAAAAATGCTTATGTTTATGCTTATGATTATGATTGCATTTTATTTTTTTAGGGAAGCATTTATACCAACGGTTATTTATCAATTATTCAAACAGCACAAGAACAAATAAATTAAAAAAAAGACTACTCCTCATTCATTCAAATTGTTCCAACATAAACAGAGTACAATCCATCCAGGAATATAAATTTGCGAAAAATAATATAAAAACAAAGAAAACTTCAAGCTTCATTTCTTCTTGCTTCGCGCTCCTTGAGCTCTTCCTTGAATCTTGCCAGCATTTCCTTACACACACATATGAACTCATAAATAGCCGGAGCGGTAGAGTCATCTATAGCCTCCATAGCATCTCTATGTTTCCATATCAGATCTTTGGCCATCCAGTTACAAAATTCCACCAACCCATTTAGCTTGTTGTGGTATGCGTCTCGGTTATCCTTCATGATGTGAATGGATTGCTCATATGTCGCAACATCATGAGCTAACTGGTCTCTTGCAGCAGACCAAATTGCTTGGTCTTCCTTGATAGCTCCTATCTGATTCTCCTGATACTTAATAAACTTCTTGAGCCCATCCATGTCAACACATATCTTACGCCAGTCTTCTGGTTTAACCCAAGATGAGTTTAGGGCTTCTTCCTTGAGTTGACGTTCTCTATCTTTGTCAGCTCTTGATTGACGTAGTGCAGCACCAAGTGTCTTGATTTCAGCTCCTAATGTCTCCCTGATCTCCTTATTCTGTTTAGTGGCTAGAAGATACCACTGTTCATTCTCTCGCCATTTTCTATGTGCGTGCTCCAGCTGCTCTTTGAGGGATTCTAAACAACTGTCAGCCTGGTTGATACATACTTTGGTCCTTTTCCTTTTACCCTTTTCTTCATTAATTTTGCTTCCCATCTCTTCAATTCGCTTATCCTTTCTCTCGATCTCATACCTCATGTGATTCTTTTCATTGGTCACATTTTGAAACTTGACTTGTAAATCTTCGTTTTCTTTCCCTAACTGGGCTATCTTGACTCTCATCTCTTCCACTTCTTCGACTGATACGGGTACCGGTTGCGGAGTGGTGAGTTTAGGAGGTGCCTCAATAGAAAAGGGGAGCTTAACTATTTTGACCCTCTCTAGAACCCACTGCCGAAAAGGCGTCCTGGCCACACCATCCCTTCTTCTCAAATCTGATCCTTTAGTATGAACTTTCTGCCAAGATCGTACAATCTGACAGAGAAGTGAGGGATCCTTGGCACCTCTCTCATGGAGGATCATTTCCTCTAGTTCTTTGTCTTCAGGTTTCCCTAACATTGGGTACTCCAATTATCGTATAGATAGTATAGGGTTATAGCTTATACAACCTTTTGATCCGATCAATGGTACGTTGCAAAAACTACCACAACTCATGATGATTTCACTTACTTCCAACTTGTTCGGGTACCAGGTGATGTTCTTTTCAGAGGTAGATACTAGAAATTGAGCCCATTCCCCACTGTTCAAAATAGGGACGGTGGCGTGACGTTTGAGTACGTGAGAAGTGAGCCATTTGTAGAGAATAAGGAGACAAAATGTCAACACTGAACCCTTTCTTTCATGGGAAGGTGTAAAGTGTAGAAAACATCAGCCAAGAGAGGGTGTACCAGGCTTTGCTCCTTCTTCCAAACGGCCCAAAACACGCTGACAGCTGCAGAATCAACGAAATCTTCGAAAGTGGGAAACAATACTAGCCCATAGATGAGGAGAGCCAATACATTCACCAAAGCATACCATTGTTTGTTCTTTAACATCTTAATTGCTTCTTTCTCCAGTACAATGCTTCTAAAGCCAAAGAAATCTTCTCTTTTCTTCCAACCAGCTTTGGCTGTTGAAATTGAAATTTTGAGAGCATCGGCCAATTCTTCCACTTCTGGAGTCTGCCCTATCATAGTATAAGGTGCCCTACCCTTGACCGGGAAACCTAGGAACCCCTCAAACTCTTCAATAGCAGGTGTTAAGTAGAAATCTTGAAATAAGAAGCTTCTCATTTGCGGATCATAAAATTGTGCCAAAGCCGTAATAGCAGGGACCTGTACTTCAATCATTAGCAGATCGGTCACCTGGCCAAACCTTCCTATCAGAGTCTTCTTGAAGATGGTAGGCATTTATTTCAAACAGTTCATGACCACACTAACATCAGGTTTGAGTGCCTTAAGCTGAATAGTCTTTCTCTTTTCTGAACTTGCGGCCATTTTGTGAATGTATTTCAACCTGTCAATATAAATGCTTCCCTGAAAATAAAAACTAGTGTAAGTTATGATGCATATGTAAATGTTTATGAATGCAACAGTGTGGGATCCAGGCTATCACAAGTATCTCCCACCCACCTAATAGGTATAAAGATAGTTTTAGATTCTTTACCCAAAATGACCCACTCACGGGATAGTTTCCACGTTGAAGGACGGGGTTCTCAAGGTCATAGATACCAATGATACCACTGTCACACAACAGGCGAGCTGCATTACGACGGTAATACCAAAGATCTCTCGAGAGAGGAGTCTTCATGTCAGGCCCACGAGAAGCGAGTCCTCGGTGACCAACACTACACGACTACCAATATAGAAACTGGTTCTAAGAGCGGTTCCCATAGTCATGGACCCTTCATGAATCAAATCGTGCAACAGGCTAGCTGCGTTACGATAAGATCTACGAAAAGGTCTATTCTGGAGGAGCTTTCATGCTAGGCACACAAGGAGCGAGTCCTTGGGGACTAACACTAATTACTACCAATTCTAAACTATGTTTTCTCTCTTCTTTTTCCAAAGCTCGGGTGTAGAGCTTTACTTGAGATATTTTCCCGGAATCCAACAAGCAAATGTAATACGTAACACATAATAGAAAGAGAAAGTAATAAATAAACAACAGGAGAACATAAGCACAAAGGAAAACAGGGGAACATAAGCACACAGAAAACAGTTAAGAAAAGGTCAACACTCTCAAATCGAGTCAAGTTAGGCTTGACTCTCTCTTGCATAGGGAAATGCGATGTCCCCAGCAGAGTCGCCATCTCTCGTACCACGAAAAATACGATCCTCGCGATGGACGCGGAAAATACTGTTCGAACAAAGTCGCCACTGAACTTTATTCATTCCAAGGATGGAATAGGAAAATATCGATAAAACCTTTAAGGAGATAAGAACATGGTCATCGCAACCACATTCTAGGTTCGGGAGTCGATTACATAAAGGGAAGGTATTAGCACCCTCTATGTCCGTTGTACTCAACGGGAACCTCTTGATTCGATCGAGAGTAAAGTTAACTACGCTTATTTGTTTTCTTCTAAAGATTTCTCCTATAGAGGGAATGGATGGTTATAGGATAGGGTGCTCGCCAAGGATTGGGGCCCTTGTGCCTACGTATCTTCACTTGTAAGAAGTGGAAAATCAGAGCATTCGTAGTTCGTGGGACTACGGGAAAAGAGGGGATTGTCCTCGCCAAGATCATCGCAATCTTGTGCCTACGTATTCTCATTGATAAATGAGAAATCAGAGCAGCCGTAGTTCGGCTAACTACGGTAAAAGGGTTTGGCATGTGAACGAGTGTTTTGGTCGCATTCTAACTGCTAAACATTGGCTTGTCTGCTCGCTAGGGGAGGCTGAAGCTCGAGTTTATTATGCGCGAAAGAATGAACTAAACAATGTTCTTTGTAAAAGTATTTAGGTTGGAGATCGCACGAGGGCGAGGAATTAGGTTTATCGTATTGCATGTTTTGGTTAGAGGATATATTTGAATAGGTTTAAGGTTTCAATTGCACGGGGGCCAGAAAGAGGAGTTTGATTAGGTTATTTGATGGAGAATGACGATTATTCGATAAACGAGCCGTCAGCCTCGCAATTAATTAATCGGGATATTATTGGAATGCTAGATCCCAATAACACCTTTTCATTCAAATAATTACGGAATATGTTTGAGAAAGTTTCAATCGCACGAGGGTGAAAGAAGAGAGTTGGATTGAATATTTTAAGGGAGAATGACGACTACTCGATAAACGAGACGTCGGCCTTGCAATCAATTAATCGGGATATTATTAGAATGCTAGATCCCAACAACACCTTTTTCATTCAATTAATTATGAAATTGTATTTGAATGGACAATAACGATGTTTGTCCAAATAGTTAGGGCATGTATTTTATAGACGAAAGGTCGAGCAAGCCCCCAACCTAAAGCGTACGCCCCAAGAGTGGTTACTCAAGAATTCAAGGAATGCGAGACTCCAAGAACTCAATTCTTTCGTAATTTAGATAAGAAAAATAATTTGAATTGAACCGTTTAGACGCGTATTAGGGTTTGAATTGAATAAGAGGAACAAGGTTAGACGAGTTGTGTGTTTAGGAGGAATGATGACTATTCAATAGATGAGACGTCGGCCTCGTACCCAATTAGTCGGGATATCGTTGGAATGCTAGATCCCAACGACACCTTTTTCATTCCATTAATTATGAAATATGTTTGTTGGACAGTGAATATACTTGTCCAAATAATTACGAGAAATGTTTTAGGAATGAAAGTTTGAACGACACTCTACTCATGGTGTACGCCTCAATAGTGGTCATTCTCAAGTTCAAGGAATGCGCGACTCCAAGAACTTGATACTTTCATAATTTAATTTAAGAAAATAATTTGGATTTGACGTAGGTGGGTTAAAATAGGGTAGGCCTATTGTTCGAATTAGGGTTTACCTACTTTGAAGGGTTTAAGCAAGAATTGGAGAGTTTTATCGATGAAAGACGAAGAGATCACAACTCAAGGCGTGCACCTCGAGAGCGATCACTTAAGGACCCAAAGAGTGCTAGACTCCAAAGATCCACCACTTTCATATAATTTTGAAAAAAAAGATTTTTTTTATTTATTTTAATAAAATATTTTGAATTTAATAGAAGAAAGATAAGAAACAAGTTGATAAAATTCTAAAAAAAGGGTTTAAGTAAAACTATATTGCATATATTAATTATTATAATTTATAGATAAAATCTCAAAAAAGAAATTTAATAATATCATGAATAATATACTTCAATAATATCATTAATAATATCAATAATAATTTAAATTATATACAATTAATTTTCAAGATAGGACCCTATTAAATTCTACTAAAATTAGTTAAACCAAATAATCAGTAATCAAATAGTCCCAATGGCCTTATCCAAAACTGACCCGCGGCGGAATTAAAAGTCAGCCAAGATTCCTAACGTTCACATACCTTCTTGATAGAAACACTATGTTTCGTTTCTCACACAGAAGAATAAAGAAACAACAATAAATGTATTCTGCCTATCAAATGCCAGCTAGTGGTCTAACAAACATACATGTGCAACCGTTGGGATTTCCAAGATTTTTTTTAAACAAAACTAATAAGAAGAGAAAAGAAAAAGAATTAAAACCATCAGGACAAATGAACTCCCTCCACCAGAATACTCACCCGCTTCACTCTTTCTCCCTCCTCTGTTTTCAAACGAAAAAACACTCCATCTCCTCACTCTCTCTCGATTCACTATCAACCTTCTTCTTCTTATTCCCAAATCACATCCCAAAAATCCCTAAATCTAAACCCCTAACTTCACGCGGAAATCACACAACAAGCATACAAACATTAAATAAAATGTTACAGACAAAGTGTCGTGCGTCAAAACCCACTTTCAACCGAAGCTTACTACCCCTCTTCCAAACATTATCGTAAGTTTCATACGATTTACAAATATGTGGAAAAAAAAGGTTTCGAACAGACATCAACAATATTTAACAAGGGATAAAGAGAAAGAAAGAGGACGTACTAAATCGGAAAACGACGATGACTTCTAACGGATTCTTCAGGTATGACTCTTTTTGTTTTCTACACCAGTTCCAATCCTTCCTCGACCTGCTACTGCTTTGCTGCTGCGAAATTAGTGTGGCTGAAGGATAAATAGATCGATTCAAATGAGTCTCAATGTGAGACTCAGTGAACCCTAGGTTGTGAGCTTTGGGTGAGAGTATAGAGGGATATTTCAGCAGAGTTTCAGTAGGTTTTTTTTCCTTTTGCCAATGAGTGGAGTGGTTTTTATAGGGAATTTTTAGGGTTTTTGATACGTGTGAAAATTTGAAATTTACTGAAGGAAATGCTTTGTATCGTGTGAGGTAGGACGATGAGGTGCATTTTGGTGGTACAATTCTGTTAGGTGCTAATACCACGATTTCTGATTCTCTGGGATATGAGTGATAGTGACTTTTGTGTTTTGTCTGTAGTGAGCTCCAAAATATCTTTTTACTGAGTTTTTTTACTGTGAGCATTTAGAGATTTTCACCGTGCTGATGTGGCTTTTTTTTACTCAAAATGAACTCTGACTTTGGCTCTTTATTCTTGACTACACACTAATCTCAATTATTTAAATTTCTTTCAACATCTACTTGTGACCTCTGCTTGCTTTGCTCTGATCTTTATGGGGTTGTTTTTTCTCTCGTGGCAGGGCTTGAATTTGGAGATTTGGTCATGAAGGCAAGCACACGGACCGTAGCTCAATATATGTGATAGTTTGATGGCATGAATTAACCTATAGACAACTTTAAGGAACTTGACAATTTGTTCACAAATTTGGCGTGAGAGCAATGTTGAGAGATTCGAGGATGACTTGCAGCCTTCTGTTAGCTCTAGAGGCGATACTCTTCTTCAATTTCCTACTTGTTTCAATGTTGTCCAGATGAACTCGGGTATTCCACTGTAGTGACTTGGTTCTATTTATCATGAAATTTGGTGTCGCGCGTAAGGTTTCATAATACTGTTTTAACATTATTTCGCAGATATTTGGTTATAGAACGTTGGGGTTAAATGTAACACCCCACTTCCCAAATTAAATAAAATATAAACATTATAAATAAACATCAGAGTTTTCCCCAAAATAGTGGGATATCACATCACCAAATTTTTATAAAAATACTTTATTATTATAATTCACAAAAAAAAAAAGTGATACGTCACAGGATTACAACAAGTTTGACATAAAACAATTAAAACACCCATATCCCGTGTTACGTATCAGAGCATCCTAGACTCGACTGGCACACCACCATCCAAGCTATCTAAGTACCTGGATTATCTGTACTTCCGGAGAAGCACAGACACAACAACAACCAAGGGGTGAGAAAACATGATCAAAAATATATTGGTAATGTAATACATGTAAACAAGGCAGTAAAACACACCAACACACCAATATTCACCCCAACAACTCCATATAACGAACCTACTGTTCAAATTACAATATAACATATTATAATGCAAATATGCAACTCAACACCATGCATGCGGTACCGACTCATTGGTTCATTCAATCGAACCTGGATAGATCACTTACGCTCCTCCTGAGACATGATCTATCCCCCACCATTCTCCACCAAGGAGTACGGATGAATCACTTACGCTCCTCCTGAGACATGATTCATCCCACCAAAACACCATGATATGCACACACCAATGCATAACTATCATATTTAGGCACACTAAGTGCACACGATCCTCCTGATCATATCATCATACATCAATGCATATATGTGTAGATATATTACACCAACACCATATAAATCAATCAGATAGTAAATAAATTCATACTATAACACCATATATAACCACATCCCAACACCCGGGAACACACGATCCTACTGATCACTACATACATATACGTTAACCAATTGTTCACCAACAATATCAAGGAAAACGAGTACCATCACCAAGTAAACAAGTTCATACTTTATCACCAAGATATAAACACGTCCCACCACTCGGGAATACATGATCCTACTGATCACTACACCATGCTCCGCATGATTCATACACCAACTAATTATCCATTTAAATAATTAGTAACGGAAATCACATACTATCACCGAGTACTCACTCTATAACACTCAATCATCTCCCCTATAATCAACAAAGTCCAAGGGCACTACACTCTTAGCGCACACAGTATAACAGCATAGAAAAACCCCATTCTACTACGCTCGCTACACCCTCGCTAGGCGAGCTCCCAGCGAATTCTCGCTACTTGTTCGCTTAGCGAACCTCCTCGCGAAGGCAAACAGAATCTACTAGACTCACTCGCTACCTCACTCGCTAGGCGAGCACCTAGCGAACGCTCGCTGCCTTCTCGCTAAGCGAAGTGCTAGCGAGTTGCCTGCGACTTCTCAAGTTCTCACAGTTCAGAATTCTCACTCTTCTCTGATTCAAGCCTATTCTATAACATCCACTTCCTATACTATCCGTATTACGACCAATGCATATTAGGCTTATCAATCTTCCTATAATTCTACTCCAGATCAACATTACGGCACACTACCGACACTTTAGAGTTACTCTGAACCTTACTCAAACCAAACCAACACCAACAGTCAATCAACAATGGCAACATCAAACATCCGTACATCATCATATACATATTATTCCAAAGTCATCACTTAAACAATCTATCGACACATCAAAAAGGTCACACAGAACTTCCCTAAAACCGTAAACCCAACCTATACGCCAAATTAACCAAAAACAACAATTCACCAACACTCAACATATTTCAATCCATCAACATCAACATAACTCAACAATCAATAGCATGTCAATATAAAACTTCATCAACGATACATTCCTACGGGGTTAAGGAATCCCCACTACCCTATACATGTATATACCATTCCCAATCAAGTTTCTCCCCCCTTACCTTGTTAATCGGTTGATCGATGAAATTCTTCCTGGATTTGGTCTCTTGGCCTCCTCTTTTATTTCCGTTCTTCGTTCCCTTTTTCCTTCGTTCTTCTCACTTCTCTCGTTCTTTCCTCTTCTCTCTTTCTATCGCTCTTTCTCTCTTCCATCTTTCTATCGTGTTATTTTCTCTAATACTTCCCCCATCCCTTCATATTCTATTTTCCTTTTTATTTCCTATCCCAATAATAATAATAACTAATAAAAATAATATAATAATAATAATAATAATAATAACTAATAAAAATAACATAATAATAATAATAATAATAATAATAATAATAATAATATTATTATTATTATTATTATTATTATTATCACACCAATTTCTCACGATCTATGGTAATCCCTTTTCTCTCTATTCCAACTTTTCTAATATCTCCTTGCTACCCCTTCATATTTTCTTCCTCACGGTTTCTATCATGACTTTTCATATTTCCATTCTAACTTCCCAATAACCCTTCCACCTCTTATTTTACTTATTTCAACCACTAATATTCCCAATAATAATTCTAATATAATAATTATAATAATCATTATAATAATAATAATAATAATATAATATAATACTATTATAATATTATAGTAATATTCAACATAATAATAATAATAGCAATACACCCAACAATAATTATAATTATAATAATAATAATACTAATGATAATAATAACAATTATATTAATACTAATAATAAAATAATATGAATAATAATAATCTTAATATTAATAATACTAATATAATATTACTAATATTAATAATACTAATCATAATAATACTATTAATAATAATAATAATAATATTATTATTATCTCACCAAAATAATAATAATAATAATAATAATAGTAATAATATTATTATCTCACCAAAATAATAATAATATTAATAATACTAATAAATATAATAATATGTAATAATAATACCCCCACCAATATTACTATTATTCATTATATTATCATATTCACACCAAAAATCATAATAATATAATAACTATATTAATAATAATATTATATTTTCCATATTAATAATATTACTACAAATATTAATAATAATCATAAATATAATAATAATAATAATAATAATATTAATACCACCACCAATATTACTATTATTTCTTATATTATTATAAACTCACCAAATTACCACCAATGATCTCCCATCTCAGGGACACCCACCAAACATCATCAAATACACCCTACCAAAGGGCACATCAACATATAATATTTAAAATAATAATAAAATGACTAAATAATTAAAATGGGTGTTACAACTCTCCCCCACTTTAATTATTTTCGTCCTCGAAAATTATCTGATGGAAATAATTCCGGATACGCTCCCCGCATCTTTTATTCCAATTCTCAGGTCACACTGCCTTCTGCAGCACCTCCCCATACTACTTTCACCAAAGATATCTCCTCCCTTCGGAGTTGTTCCTCGCTCGCCAAAACGAACTAGCAATGCCTCAACAATCGGAATATTTTTCACTTGTACATTATCCACCTGGTTCAATGTACTTTCTCGACTAAGACACATGAAACATATCATGCCAATTCACAGCGACAACAGAAAAACAGTCTAACATGTTACTCCTCCCATGCCTCCGCTGCGCCACTCTGATACAACTACAGAACACGTGCGAACTTCTGAGATTTCGAAGCTCGACCAACACCAGTCACCGGCGTGACCCTCAAAATACATATTGCCTCGGATCCTCTCGATCTTCTCAGCCATCTCAAGCATAATCTTCAAGTCTGAGTACAACACTCTCACTCGAT
This sequence comes from Lathyrus sativus, assembly GCA_963859935.3. Classification (NCBI taxonomy): domain Eukaryota; kingdom Viridiplantae; phylum Streptophyta; class Magnoliopsida; order Fabales; family Fabaceae; genus Lathyrus; species Lathyrus sativus. The sequence goes on along the minus strand of OZ012738.1, from coordinate 93,977,109 downwards.
TTATTTCAACACAGGAGAGTCCTACACTCCCTATCTCACCAAGCCACATATAGTGCCATTCCGACACTAGGATGGTAACCGTTATTATAGGTAACTCAATCAACGATAATTAATCATCCCACGCTCCACCTTGATCCGACACCCAAGCTCTCACCAATTCTCTACAGACTCAATAGTCCTCTCTGACTGACCACCAGTTTGCGGATGATAGGTCGAACTCAACTTCAACTTAGTACCCGAAGCTTCCTGTAAGCCCTTCCAAAATCTCAATATAAACCTCAAATTTCCATCTAACACAATATTCGTCAGTATCTCATCCAACTTCACCACTTTCTCAATATGCATCTCGTATATCCTCAACACGGAATAGTTAATCCACTCCTAACAATTCAAATTAAAATTATGTCTTTACAAATTCTTTGGAAATCTCAACACCAATTTCGTGAAAATACTACCTGATTTCCACTCTAGAATATTTAACGACTACATCAGACTCAACAGTCTCTGATGTTCACTCTTCGAATTCCGACAATTCTAACTAGCATATTCCACCTCTCCTTATCCATGGTCTCAAAAACAATCTACTCAAGTTCGGTTACTTCTTCATAGCACCGAGATGGATACTCCATCTACCTCAATGTATTTCTTCACGAGTACTCCTACTCCCTTCAACAACATCTGATATACATACTCTATCATAACACCTCGTGGTATTATTTCCACAAACCCGACAATCCACTCTTCGACTCTAATTTATCAATTTCAACTAATTCACTATTCAACCCAGATTTCTGACTTTCTCGATTCTTCTCAAGGATATCACTAGTCAGATCTTAATAATAAAAGCTTAACTCCATAAGAAGTATCCTTACTCACAAAACGCATATTATGAAATTTCTCAATCAGTTCTAACTCTTTTCACCATCATCTTCGGTATATGCAAATATTTCTAACTCACTGCATCATCTACCATGTCCGCTTTACCCGAATGGTAATTCAACTCGAAGTCGTACTCTTTTCGAAGTCCCAATTATTTCCTATGCCTCATATTTGTCTTATTCAAATTAAACAAACACCTTAAACTCTTAAGATCACCAAACATCTCCGATCTCAGTCTGAACTTTTGAAGACTCCGACTCCAGTACAATGACAATAGTAACCAACTCTAAATCACTGGTCGGATGATTTCTCTTATACACTTCAAGTTGCCTTTTGCATAATTGAAACTCGCTGAAGTTGTCTTTAGCAAATCCCCTAATTATATCAACAAGCATCACAAACACCACAATTAGTTCTATCGGATTCGGCAGAACTTTCCTTACGGAAGTATATCACCGCTCTTTTTCCAACACTGATAACTCTAGTTCCTTATGCTCAACATAATCCTCTATACGCTTCGAATACCTTAAAATATCATTTATTAACACAACCATTGCCTTATATAAATAATTAAAGAAGATCCCATGCCAAGTGGACAAACAAGTTGTGAGTTATAGCGGGAACACATACCGTACCGCCCGTCCTTACCACAAAATTCAAACACACTTCATCAATAAATAGCTTAAATCTATCTCAATACTTCACCATCTCATAGATAATTTGAATAGCTTTCCAACGCTTCGAACCGCGCGTCATTCCGAGTTACGGTTCTCCCGTTACGGCAAAAACACCAGAATAACATTTTCTGCCCAGGACCCCTTCGCCAGGCGAACACCGCAGCGAATATGGACGTTCGCCAGTATGCTCGCCAGGCGAACATGACAGTCCCAAAATCCTCTTTTCGACCGTTACCCGACTTCCGAGTGTCCGATTTCGATTCCGTAAAAAGCTGCGATCTCGGAATTTAACGTACAACAACAATTTTATACTTAGGAAGCCATCCAACACATTTTAAATCTATGAATAATTTAAAACTCAATTACTTCCAATCTCAACAACAGATCTTTGAGCCTCCTAATACGATAGAACTTTTTACCTTCGTCCCATCCACCACAAGAACTCTACTCGAGATCACATGACCAAGGGACTCACATCCCTCGATCAATTGTTCCATCAAATCATTAACTCTTGGAAGCGAACACCTATCCTTGATAGTCACCCTGTTCACTTATCTATAGTTCACCCAAAGCTTCACAAAACCTTCTATCTGTCTAACCAACAAAATTGGTGCACATTACGGTAGCACACTCAAACAAAATAACCTCTCTCCTAGAAGGTCTTCAAGTTGACTCTTCAACTTCTCCAATCCCAACGAAAACACACCATATGGAGTCACTAATATCGGACTCGTTCCAACAACAAAGTCAACGTGTGAGCTTTACTTCACACTCCGATAGTAAATCACCTACCTCATCCGGAAACCTCCGGCAATCGCAATTAATTGACAAATCCCAATTTTTCTCACTTTCCTTCTCATTCCAAGTTTCAGTCAAAATAGACACTTCAACACCGTCTTACGCCAAATTCCTCAAAATAATCCCTTAAGCACTTAGCTTAACTCAAGACTATACACTGCTCACGCCACCCAAGCTTGCAAGATACGTCTATCCCATCCAACACAATCCCGTCCACTATTAACAAGAGATTAAGGGTGATCAGTTCCTCAATTTGTTAATAGACAGCCGAAATCATGATGGGGTACAAACCATCTTTACCAAACTATAATATCACTCCTCAACACACTAAGCCACCACACTGTAGCTTTTCGGAGAAATACAACTTCTCCCCCACTGGAATCATTCCACTTCTACCAATGAAGTTAACCAACAACATGTACCGACAGTGTTTTTACACACATGTCGCATACCAGGAAACAATAACACTAGACAACATTGGCCGGACGGACCGACCTGCTCTGATACCAATTGTAACACCCCACTTCCCAAATTAAATAAAACATAAACATTATAAATAAACATCAGAGTTTTCCCCAAAATAGTGGGATATCACATCACCAAATTTTTATAAAAATACTTTATTATTATAATTCACAAAAAAAAAAGTGATACGTCACAGGATTACAACAAGTTTGACATAAAACAATTAAAACACCCATATCCCGTGTTACGTATCAGAGCATCCTAGACTCGACTGGCACACCACCATCCAAGCTATCTAAGTACCTGGATTATCTGTACTTCCGGAGAAGCACAGACACAACAACAACCAAGGGGTGAGAAAACATGATCAAAAATATATTGGTAATGTAATACATGTAAACAAGGTAGTAAAACACACCAACACACCAATATTCACCCCAACAACTCCATATAACGAACCTACTGTTCAAATTACAATATAACATATTATAATGCAAATATGCAACTCAACACCATGCATGCGGTACCGACTCATTGGTTCATTCAATCGAACCTGGATAGATCACTTACGCTCCTCCTGAGACATGATCTATCCCCCACCATTCTCCACCAAGGAGTACGGATGAATCACTTACGCTCCTCCTGAGACATGATTCATCCCACCAAAACACCATGATATGCACACACCAATGCATAACTATCATATTTAGGCACACTAAGTGCACACGATCCTCCTGATCATATCATCATACATCAATGCATATATGTGTAGATATATTACACCAACACCATATAAATCAATCAGATAGTAAATAAATTCATACTATAACACCATATATAACCACATCCCAACACCCGGGAACACACGATCCTACTGATCACTACATACATATACGTTAACCAATTGTTCACCAACAATATCAAGGAAAACGAGTACCATCACCAAGTAAACAAGTTCATACTTTATCACCAAGATATAAACACGTCCCACCACTCGGGAATACATGATCCTACTGATCACTACACCATGCTCCGCATGATTCATACACCAACTAATTATCCATTTAAATAATTAGTAACGGAAATCACATACTATCACCGAGTACTCACTCTATAACACTCAATCATCTCCCCTATAATCAACAAAGTCCAAGGGCACTACACTCTTAGCGCACACAGTATAACAGCATAGAAAAACCCCATTCTGCTACGCTCGCTACACCCTCGCTAGGCGAGCTCCCAGCGAATGCTCGCTACCTGTTCGCTTAGCGAACCTCCTCGCGAAGGCAAACAGAATCTACTAGACTCACTCGCTACCTCACTCGCTAGGCGAGCACCTAGCGAACGCTCGCTGCCTTCTCGCTAAGCGAAGTGCTAGCGAGTTGCCTGCGACTTCTCAAGTTCTCACAGTTCAGAATTCTCACTCTTCTCTGATTCAAGCCTATTCTATAACATCCACTTCCTATACTATCCGTATTACGACCAATGCATATTAGGCTTATCAATCTTCCTATAATTCTACTCCAGATCAACATTACGGCACACTACCGACACTTTAGAGTTACTCTGAACCTTACTCAAACCAAACCAACACCAACAGTCAATCAACAATGGCAACATCAAACATCCGTACATCATCATATACATATTATTTCAAAGTCATCACTTAAACAATCTATCGACACATCAAAAAGGTCACACAGAACTTCCCTAAAACCGTAAACCCAACCTATACGCCAAATTAACCAAAAACAACAATTCACCAACACTCAACATATTTCAATCCATCAACATCAACATAACTCAACAATCAATAGCATGTCAATATAAAACTTCATCAACGATACATTCCTACGGGGTTAAGGAATCCCCACTACCCTATACATGTATATACCATTCCCAATCAAGTTTCTCCCCCCTTACCTTGTTAATCGGTTGATCGATGAAATTCTTCCTGGATTTGGTCTCTTGGCCTCCTCTTTTATTTCCGTTCTTCGTTCCCTTTTTCCTTCGTTCTTCTCACTTCTCTCGTTCTTTCCTCTTCTCTCTTTCTATCGCTCTTTCTCTCTTCCATCTTTCTATCGTGTTATTTTCTCTAATACTTCCCCCATCCCTTCATATTCTATTTTCCTTTTTATTTCCTATCCCAATAATAATAATAACTAATAAAAATAATAATATAATAATAATAATAATAATAACTAATAAAAATAACATAATAATAATAATAATAATAATAATAATAATAATAATAATAATAATAATAATATTATTATTATTATTATTATTATTATTATTATTATTATTATTATTATCACACCAATTTCTCACGATCTATGGTAATCCCTTTTCTCTCTATTCCAACTTTTCTAATATCTCCTTGCTACCCCTTCATATTTTCTTCCTCACGGTTTCTATCATGACTTTTCATATTTCCATTCTAACTTCCCAATAACCCTTCCACCTCTTATTTTACTTATTTCAACCACTAATATTCCCAATAATAATTCTAATATAATAATTATAATAATCATTATAATAATAATAATAATAATATAATATAATACTATTATAATATTATAGTAATATTCAACATAATAATAATAATAACAATACACCCAACAATAATTTTAATTATAATAATAATAATACTAATGATAATAATAACAATTATATTAATACTAATAATAAAATAATATGAATAATAATAATCTTAATATTAATAATACTAATATAATATTACTAATATTAATAATACTAATCATAATAATACTATTAATAATAATAATAATAATAATATTATTATCTCACCAAAATAATAATAATAATAATAATAGTAATAATATTATTATCTCACCAAAATAATAATAATATTAATAATACTAATAAATATAATAATATATAATAATAATACCCCCACCAATATTACTATTATTCATTATATTATCATATTCACACCAAAAATCATAATAATATAATAACTATATTAATAATAATATTATATTCTCCATATTAATAATATTACTACAAATATTAATAATAATCATAAATATAATAATAATAATAATATTAATATTAATACCACCACCAATATTACTATTATTTCTTATATTATTTTAAACTCACCAAATTACCACCAATGATCTCCCATCTCAGGGACACCCACCAAACATCATCAAATACACCCTACCAAAGGGCACATCAACATATAATATTTAAAATAATAATAAAATGACTAAATAATTAAAATGGGTGTTACATTAAACGCCCTTGAGTCATGCATATCTCTGATGGCGAAACCTGGCATACAGAATTTCCATATACCTGTGTTTCATTGCTTGGATTCACCTCACCGGAGTCACATTGTCTATCTATCATGTCAGGATGGAACGGATCACAGAGAAGTGGCATCAAGGGACCAGATTGACTGTAATACATTGGCGTGAAATTGGGCGCAAAGTTGATGTTAGAAACATTGGTAATAACTTGATTCACCAAGTTTACTAGTTCAGAAGTCACTTCTTTGCTTCTTAACAAAGTTACTTGAGTTGTGGCGTTGTCGACACAGGGCAGAATGCCATCTAAAGCTGTATTTGCAGTAGGATATTGGATCCACTCATTCATCGCTACACAAGCATCTGCTGTAATGTTGTGGAGAATAAGGAACAAGCCACATAATATAAGGGTACCAGTAACAAGAAACCATCAGAATCTAATAGATCTTGAATGTTGTCTGAATTCTCCTTTGTTTTATCAGAAATTGTGCCAGCAGAAGCGTTGATATCTGTTTCTGCCTCATCGATATCATTTTGAACATTCACCGGGAGAAAAACACGGTCGATTCCAACCTGCTTAGTTTGAGCAAGGAAATTAGAAACATTCCTTAGTTTATCCATAGTAGAATCAGCTTGATATACCACATACTGCAATGTTGATGTCGTGCTGCGATGAAAACTACCTTGGCCAAAATATAGAACCGTACATCCAATCATTGTTGTAATTGCGAACAATATGAGAAGAATAAGGGAAAATGTGTAGCAGGTCGGAGAATAACCATAAGGCTCGGATTTACGACAAAAGTAACAAACAATGAGAAGTAATAAACGGAAGCCAAAGCCTAAGAACCAGATTGCTGCAATGCCGAATACAAGAACTGTTGTATATGTCATTGAAGCCCAACAGTGGTGGTCACTGATGTTCCATCCATTTGTGTACTCATTGAAACCATCTAAAGGATCTTTTCTTCTGGTTCTCTCTGCTGCTATTGTTCTGCGCCTGACATGAATTCACTAGTTTTACAGGTGGTGGAAACGTGAGGTAACATAGGTTTCGCTGAAGATGGATGAAGAACTGGTGGAACTTATAAGCTATTGTATTCTGTTTGTTCTTGATTTTCGTAGGTTATGATGGTGACTCGAAGACGAAGTGGAAAGCTGGAAAGCTTGGCAGTGTGAAGCCAAAGATTATCAATCAATGTGAAAGATGCACAATGAAAACAACAACCAGGAAGCTTAAGTTTCAGGTACTCCACTATCCTAAACTATGTTCTCAAATTTGCACCTTCATCTTCTTCTATGTGTGTGTTTCCGTTCTCGAATGCTTTCTCTGTTACTTTCTCTTTTCAAATTCAAATTCCATTTGTGTAATTGTCTGGAAGGATGGTTCCCTTTCAATTTTTGCTAGTCCATTGGAGTAAGGATGAGCTAATGCCTCTTCAGCAGTAGGCTGGTCTTTTGGATCAAAGGCAAGCGACCTTTCTAGTAGACGTAGTGATAAAGGTTCTGCGTTGGGAAATTTTTGGGCAAATGGTACAGGCTATTTTCCTCATACTTGTTAAGTATCTTCTGTACCTGTTAACTCTATGTTGTCCTGTTGCTTGACTGATCTGTAGCATATAGTCCATATATTTTGATTTAGGTACTTATTTGTTAGGCAGAAGCAGTTGGCTGCTTTCACAGAAGAAGTATTGTATTGATTATTATGCTAGCTCTTTTCTCCCTTTGAGAAATTCCAGTAGTTGCATTGATCTATATAGTATCGTGATGCATGGGTTTGTCTTGCAGGTATTGTCAACCCTTGGACATGTACAAGTAGTATCTGACTGCTGAAATGAGATGCAATACATGTTGGCGAGAAGTAGAAGGGCGGGACCGTCATCGGCTGACGAGATGCATCCAATTGAAGCTGCAGATGAGATGTTGGAATAGGTTGTTGAAGTTCTATGAAAGTTTCGGCACAATGGCAGCCGGTAGTTTCCTTGGAATCTCCATTAGTTATTAATTATCGCGTCGTCGCCGTTAAAGCTTTGTGAAGGTCTCAGATATTTGGAGCGGTTCCTTTTGTTGGTTGGCTTAAGTACAAGGGCGTATTTGAAATCATCAATTGCTTCTTTGTAGTAGCCTAACATCTCTCAAGTTGTACCTCTGTGAAAGTAGGCCTTCACATTCTTTTTGTCAAAACTTATTGTTGTTGTACAATCTTCCTCAGCTTGAAGATAACTGCCCAGTTCTAGATACGCTTGAGCCCTGTTACTATGGTATGTTGCGTTATTGCCGCAAAGTTTAATAGCTTCGGTATAAAATCCAATGGCTTTCTGCCACTGCTTATCTTTGTAGGCTTGATTTCCCTTTTCTTTTGCAGTCTCAGTGGATTTTTCCTTGCTAACAACACTTTTTGATGATTTACTTGAGGCAGCAATATCAGCCTGCTCTTGGAGAACTGTATACATGGTCTTAAGAGTGTCAAGCAAAAAAGCGATCACCACCATGCCGAGCTATCAAAGACACTGAAACAAGATTCTTGTCATAAAATCCCAATGGTATTGTGACCTGACAGCAACCTGATATGCTAGCAATACTTAGCAGGCTCAATGCACGACTCTAATAAAAAGGAGATAGGATCTCCTTTCCTCCTAATTTAGGAGGAGGATCAGCTACAGTAGGGATCACCAAAACTCCTTCGTCCTTCAATAGTGAGTTTACAGCAACACGCAACTCGCTTCTAACAGATTTAGAGTTTTCGATCTCTACTTTGGACGCCTCAAACTTTTCATTCAACTGTGCTGAAACAGCTGGATAAAGATCAGGTTTTACTATGTTCATCCACTCATTATGTGTATGTTCAAATTCATGTCTTTGTAGCTTATTCTGCAGAGCATTTTCGGTTTGTGTAATATAGGATTAATGACATATTTTCATCCTAAAAGAAGTTTCGACCTAACACGTGCAGGTGGGGGCAACCGGTAAAATCCAAGGTGAAATGCTGCTTTTAATGGAAAGGCGAAATGAACTTCAAGCTAGACGTATCCTGTCGTACAACAGAATTCACGCCCTTCATATGGATTGATGAGGTCATAGTTGCTAAAGGCGGCGCAACCGTTTACTTTGAATTCTCTTCAACTGCAGCTATTAGGCGTGCTTCATTATGTAGCGACCAAACATCATGAAAAAGCAGCGAATATGCCGAAGGGGTGTCTTAGTGAGATGATTCTGGTGACGACGACATTGCTGAGGAATTAATCAAGATCTCAAACCAGGATATGGATGCTGTCATTGGATTTTCTTCGAGCTAAAACCAGGTGCCATCTTTTTGCAGCTGCCATACTTGTAGCATGTGCGATAATGTAGGTTTTGGAATGATGTAATCACCTTATGAAAAACTTGTTAAGTCATGACTTTCACGAATTTTATCTCAAATTTTGAAGGTGATCTTATTTGTGAACCTCATCACCACTTCATGTATGAATAATACACTATTGTTTAGAATTCGGAACTTCCGCAAAGCATGTGAGAATGAGTTTGCTTGGGTATATTTTAAGTCTGTATTTCTTCATGTATTGTATCGATGCAGCTGGGCTAAATCTCTATGAAAAGGTCTTTGTGCTTTCATTATTTTTGACTGGAAAGGACTCGTATATGTCTTGACATGTGACTTATTTTTGTAGGGTGCAATGACGGTGACAACCGTTTTTTTGAAAGGAAGCACGGTGTGGGCATGACATATAAAGTCTTGGCTCACGTTTAGTTTCCTGGAATGATTTATTAAAGTCTTGGGCTCACAAGTATCAAAGTGTCTTCATAATGTAAACTTTGAGTGGATTATTATACACTTTTATCATTTAGGTCTCTTTGTACCATAAGGCTTGTGTGATATGTACTCATTCTGAGTTTTCCCTTTGTATGCAACCATGATCTTGTAATTCTACTTGTTTAGTAAAAGTATGATTAATGATTATGATTTTTTTACTTCCTGATCCCATTTAGATAAACATGGCTTTGTAGTACTGATGATGTATGGGATTAATCAAAATGATATGCAATATCCTAAATGCCATTTGATAGCAAACTTCTGCGGTTTGGCTTAAACGTAATAATACACATCCACTTGGTCATGTTGTGGTTCAGAAAATAACACATTTACGCATGGCTTGAGCCGTTCCTTGCAATTACGGCTCATCTTGACAACCTTTAATAACTTGCAAATGACTTGGCATGTTCTAGCACAAACTCAGTACAAATTTGCTCATAACTTGAAACCACATGCAACTCACTGAAAATTTCCAATGGCTGGCCCAAGTTAAATAACCTGACTAATTTGGATTTTATGAGTCATCTTGAAACACAGTCCATCACCAAACCAAATACCTATTGTAAATGCCTTTCCTTGACTTAGCTATGAAATCATGCATCCATTTTCGCCTATGGGCATCATGGCTCAAAAGATAGAAATTATGATCTCACGATTTACAACAACGTCTCCACTTATGACTTGAAATATTACCTCGAAACACCAACAACTTCTTGTTTGAACATCCAAAATATCCATATTTATGAGATTGGCCCTGATGCTAATGGATTTGTATAATATGGGCGATCCATTCCTCAAACACATTATACTGTAAGCCTTTGAATTGAATCGAAATATCTTCTAGACTATTTACATCCAGATTCTAATTTAATTATGACTTGAAATTTGCAAGTCAAACCTAAGTTTGTCACAAACTGATGACTTGAAATTTGCTAGCTAAATCTAAGTTTGTCACAAACTGATTTTCTAATTCAATTATGTTTTGGAATTGGCAAGCTAAATCTAAGTTTGTCACAAACTGAATTAGAATCCAAATATAGCTCGACGTTTGCAATCAAATCGAACAAAGCCTGAGGCTAAATCGACCGTGTCTTATCATGTGAGGTACCTTTGGACAACTTGAATTAAATGCATACAAGGTACTTATTTAAAGAGAAGTCTTGGAGAGTCGTGGCCAGAAGTCGTGAAGCAGTAAAACATTCATTAAATACTGAAGTAGGACAAATTTGGGGTATGACAGAATGATGAAAACAAGTTTGGACAGAGGTTTGGCAGATTTTGAGTATAAGGTCAAACTTGCTTGGTTTGAAGGTTGACTTTTGGGAGAATGGTGTTTTTGAGTGGTTTAAGAGTATGAACACCTTCTGCGCAACATTTATGGATTGTGCATATGGTTTTTGGTGATTTGGAATGTGTGGAAATGAGTTTGGGAGGCCAACTGCCCAAGATAGATTTTGAAGAAAACTTGAGATTTTGAAAATGAGGCAAGTAAGAAATGAATGAGAGCTGTGGTTTTCTCTTGGTTCTAAGAGTGCTCTGGTGTGGAAATGACATAGAGGGGACCTCTATTTATAGAAAAATGAAGGGTGAAGATAGATTTGTAACTTTGCACTTTTGGAGGGATTTTGAAAAAGGTAACCCTTGGCTTGAGGTTTGTTGCAACTGCATACATCACTCTCTTGGCTCAATGTGAGGAGAAAATCAAGTGGAATGAGATACATGAGATGAATGAATAGGGAATAGAGTGCAGATGTCAAAAAGTTTCTCTTTCCTCTCTTGAACTCTTTGATTATTTTAATGCCACTTGCTTGCAACTTGCTATTCCTTCAAATCCTTCACTTCTTTTGCATTTTCCTTCACTATACTCTCTAAGTATCAGATACAAACATGATCCAAGGGCTGAGAATAGCTCAAGTGGTCAAAGGATGAGTTTGTGACAAATTGACAATGTGGGACTCAAGTGTTAAAACACCATCTCGTTTAATTCATAACTCTCAGTTCATAAGGGCTATGGAGGAGTTCTACTATATTTTGGAAAGCCCTAATGTAGCTCTACAACTTTCATGCTTTCATGAGTTTCATATTCCCAAAGGAACTTGCCCAAAAAACCTCTCAAAGTTGCTGAAAAACAAGCCTAAAAGTGAAATTTTTCTAAGTTACTTTTCCCTCTTGTAATGAATTTGGTCATAACTCCAAATCTATGAATTTTCTGATCATGGACCACTTTGGGACTTTTGTAGGAATTGTCAAGAGCTTTCCCATGAGCTTTGAATCAACTCAAATGGATGTGTGGTTAAGGAGTTATGGTCTTGCCCCTTTCAAAACCCTAATTCCCGACTTTTGCGATTACTCCTCAATACCTAATCCAATGGTCATGAAATTTTATGGGTAGGTGCAATATGTCATTAGGAACATTTTTTATTCACATCTTGAGGTCAAATTCCTTATGAATGAAGAGTTGACTTTTCGGTCAACCGAACGATCGATCGGTGGCTACCGAGTCGACTGTTGATGCTCTGGCCCTTTTGAGGCCTTGAAACTTCTTGGGTAGACTTTAAAATGCCATATTAACTTTATGGATCATGATCCCACCATTATAACACCTTTTAAATCAAAAGTCATATCACAGTTAACTTTTCTTGCTCGAAAACCCTAATCGGGTGCCCTGAACTGCACTGTTCTTGATCCTCGGGTGACAACCTCAAATTGGATTCATACTTGATCCAATGAACTATATTTGATGATGTGGATACCCATCTCCATGAGAACCAATCCAAAGCGTTGACTGATCAACCCTCGAAACCTCGATTTCGGCTGTATGGAACCCTGATTCATGTGACTTGACAAAGACAACTTGAAATGGGTTAAGGTTAGATAATCAAAGTATGATCCTACAATGATGATGAAGATATAAGGGGTCAAAATTTGGGGCATGACAGTTGCCCCTATTTAAATATCTTTCACTAGATGGCAGTGAGAGATGACAATCCTCGCAGAATCGTAGTGAAAGGTATTTAAAATATAGCAAACCAAAAATTTTGTCCCTTAGATCAGATGGTCTGCAAAAGTACAAATGTGAATATGCCATGAATCTAGATGATGCTTTATGATGCTTGAATACAAGACAGATGCAGACACACGAGCAAAGATAAAAGAACGGCAATACAACGAGTAACTACTCATGGGGGGACCCACACACTGGGGAAAGATCCAAGGCAAAACAAACAAAATAGTTCAAACGTGACTAAAGATGCTGCTCAGGGGAATCTTTCACACAGGGGACGCAAACTCCAACAGGGAAGACAAAACTTCATTGGGGAAAAGGAGACAACAATCCGCTGGGGGAAGAAGGCAATCCTCCACCGGGGAAACGAAAGAAAAGAGACACAAACCTCACTAGAGATAATCAGATGAGGAATTTCCTATAACGAAGAGTTCGAACGGAATCTTCAGGGAAAGAACAGAAACAAGACTAGACGCACCGGGGATGCCAGTATCCACTAGATCTCTGAGACTCGAATGGGAAAGCAACGCTTTGCTGGGAGCACTGGTGATGACCAAAACAACAAACAATTTCAAGGGGTGCTAGTTTCTACTAGACTTACAGGGGGTGATGGTGATGACCAAACCAAATAATTGGGAACTCCGAATTGCACTGATACAATACAGGACTCCGGCTGGGGAAATTGGTAACAACCAACTCTCGGTACTAATAACGATTAGCTTTCAAGTAGAGCCAGTAACCACTGGACTTTTAAAAGATATGGTGACGACCAAACCAACGATACCAATTGTGATTGGATTTTAAGCAGTGCCAGTTACCACTGGTCTTTCAAGAGATATGGTGACGACCAAACCAAAGATACCAATAACGATTGGATTTTAAACAGTGCCATTTACCACCGGACTTCCAAAATATATGGTGACGACCAAAACAACAATACCAATAACAATTGGATTTTAAACAGTGCCAGTTACCACTGGACTTTCAAAAGAACTGCCAATTATCGTTGGACTTTAAAGAAACTGCCAATTACCATTGGACTTTAAATAATGGGGATCGCTAGTAACGACTAGACTTCAAGGAGAGAAACTGGTGACGACCAGACAAACGATATCAGTAACAACATGGGGACACCCAAAGGTACTAGTAACGACTAGAATCAAGTGGGATATAGGTGACGAACAAACCACAAACAGGATCAGTAACAACTGAAGTAGAGAAATTGGTGACGACCAACACCTTAAAAGGACATAGGATGCCCAAAGAATAACAAGCAAGACTACTGGTAACAAAGTTGTCTGTAGATTCTTTTGGGAAATAAACCCACTTCGCTTGGGGAATAAGGCTTCAGGGAAGCTGGCCAGAATTGACAATGTAACTCTAAATAGATACTCAGAATGCTTCTATTGAGGATGAGTCCACCATCACAAGAACATATCTCGTAAAGAAACCTAGGGAGAGGGTCTTCAATCTTGGTAACTACACACGACCGAATGAGCAGCCTAACAAATCAATTCAACTGAAGTTCAATGGGAGATGTATTGAGATTGCACATCAAAACTTCTGCCACGTTTAAGACTTTCGAGAGGTATGATTTCCACTGAATCTTTCCGTGAGCCAAAGTATTTTATGTTTTGTTAATCTTCAAAAGTTATTTTTAAACTCGAACCTAGTGCTTTCAAAATTATCATTGATTTAATAAACGATATTTTGCATAACAAAGGAAACACAGAAAAATGGTAAATTGCAAAAGAATGGCCAAAAACTGATTTCATTTAAGAATGGAAGTTTGTCAATGACAAAACTCCATGGAACTTTTACAATTGAAAATGGAAACATGGAAAAGGTTACATTGAATCCGCTGACAATCTACCCCTAGAGACTAAGACTTTCCAAAACCTTGCTTCTGACAAGAACGGTTGAAATGAATTTCTTGTAAAATCTTCCGCATAGGTGACAATCCATATGACGCAATGAAACGCCTTTGTCCCTAACTTTTGCCTGGATTGCCCTTTCAGGTTTTCAATCCACCGGGACACTTTTTTTTGCCTAAGCCGCCCTTTCGGATTTTCAACTTAGCGAGCTCATCATTTTTATCTCATCCCTAACTTTTGCCTGGACCTCCTTCATAGGTTATGATCCAGCGGGATACCCATTATTGCATAAGCCGCCCTTGCAGGTTTTCGACTTATCGGGTTCTTTAGGCGTAATATTTTTGTACTGCATCAGAATTCACCGGATGTGTAAGCTGTTCTCCATCCATTGTTGTGAGAATTAACGAGCCCCCTGAGAAGACTATTTTTACAACAAATGGGCCATCATAATTGGGCATCCATTTTCCCCGTGCATCTTTTGTGAACTGGCAAAATCTTTTTGAGTACAAGCTCCCCTTCTCGGAATTCTCGGATACGAACCTTCTTGTCAAAAGCTCTCTTGATCCTTTTTAGATATAACTGACCGTGACATACCGCAAACATGCGCTTTTCGTCAATAAGGTTCAACTAATCAAATCTTTCCCTCACCCATTCAGCTTCTTCAAGCTCGGTTTCCATAATGACTCTTAAGGAAGATATCTCAACCTCAATAGGAAGTACTGCATCCATCCCATACACCAAGGAAAAAGGGGTTGCCCCTGTTGAAGTTCGAACGGACGTTCTATACCCATGCAAGGCAAATGGCAGCATCTCATGCCAATCTTTATATGTTTTCACCATCTTTCACAAAATCTTCTTGATGTTCTTATTCGCAGCTTCGACCGCTCCATTCATTTTGGGACGATAAGGAGAAGAATTGTGATGTTCAATTTTGAAGTCACCACACAACTCTTTCATGGTTTTATTCAGATTGGTACCGTTATCTGTTATGATTCGGCTTGGGATTCTGTATTGACAGATAATTTCCTTTTTGACAAAACGGGCCACCACTTGTCGAGTAACATTGGCGTAGGATGCAACTCCAACCCATTTGGTGAAGTAATCAATAGCGACCAGAATGAATCGGTGTCCGTTAGAAGCTTTTGATTCGATTTCCCCAATCATGTCAATGCCCCACATAGAGAACGACCACGGTGATGTCAACACATTTAACAATGTTGGAGGCACATGCATCTTATCCGCGTAAATTTGGCATTTGTGACATTTCCTGGCATATTGAATATAGTCAGTTTCCAAAGTCAACCAGTAATACCCAACCCTCAAAATCTTTTTGGACATGGCATACCCATTGACATGAGTGCCAAATGTTCCTTCATGAATATCTTGCATTAACAAATCTGCTTCTCGTGTGTCGACACATCTAAGCAGGACCATATCATGATTTCTTTTATAGAGCACATCATTACTGAGAAAGAACTTAGATGCCAACCTTCTCAAGGTTTTCTTGTCAAGTGACGTGGCATCAACAGGATACTTTTGCTTTAACAGATAATTCTTTATGTCGCAGAACCATGGCTTGTTGTCAATTCCTTCTTCAACCATCTGACAGTAGGAAGGCTCAGTCTTGCGTTCAATTCGAATGAGAGTAGCATCATTAAGATACCTGACTTTCCACATTGAGGCTAACATGGCTAGAGCATCGGCAATATGATTTTCAGATCTCGAAACATGCTTGAAAGTGATCTCATCAAATTATTCAATCATTTCAACGATGTAGGCTTTGTAAGGGATCGAATTCTCATTAATAGTCTCCCATTCACCTGTAACTTGATAAATAACCAAAGCTGAATCTTCGCTTACTTCGAGAAGTTTGATTCTTAGGTCAATAGTTGCTTCGAGGCCGAGAATGCATGCTTCATATTCGGCAATATTATTTGTACATTCAAAGTCTAACCTTGCTGTAAATGGGGTATAACCACCTTCTGGATTCATCAGAACGGCGCCTACGCCATGCCCACTGTAATTTGAGGAACCATCAAACATCATTTTCCACCAAAGACCCGGCTCAAGACCTTCATCAGGATCTGGCTCTTCGTAATCTTTTACCAACATAATATCCTCGTCCGGCAAATCAAACTTGAGAGACTCGTAATCTTCAACTGGATGATCTGCAAGATAATTTGATAAGACACTGCCTTTGATAGACTTCTGGGCCACATACTGGATGTCATATTCTGATAACAACATATGCCAATGGGCGAGTCTTCCTGTCTGAGCGGGCTTCTCAAAAAAGTAGTATGAAAAATCATGTACTGCCTCAACCGTCTGGCAGAACATGCCAAAGCACAACAAGTTTTCTCTAAAAGTGAATATCGGCTCTCATAGTCGGTGAATTTCTTGCTCAAATAATAGATGGCGTGTTCCTTTCTCCGAACTCATCCTGCTGACCTAACATGCAGCCCATTGAATTCTCGAGTACTGTTAAATACATAAAAATAGGTCTTCCCAGAACAGGAGGTATTAAGATCGGAGGCTCTTGAAGATAGCCCTTAATCTTATCAAAAGCTTGTTGGCAATCTGAATTCCAAACAACTGTCTGATCCTTTCGTAACAATTTCAAAATGGGCTCGCAAGTAAGAGTCATATTAGAGATAAATCTGGATATATAGTTCAGTCTTCCAAGAAAACCTCTGACTTGTTTCTCAGTTTGCGGAGCCGGCATATCTTGAATGGCTCGAACTTTATCTAGATCGACCTCAATTCCTCGGTGACTAACAATGAAACCAAGTAATTTCCCAAATCTCACTCCAAAAGTACATTTGGTTGGATTTAGTCTCAACCGATATTTTCTGAGTCTCTCGAACAACTTCAACAGATGATTCAAATGGTTTTCCTCACTCTAATATTTGGCGATCATATCATCAACATACACTTCTATCTCCTTATGCATCATGTCATGAAAAAAAGTCACCAAGGCTCTTTGATAAGTGGCACCAGCATTCTTCAAACCAAAAGGCATGACTTTATAACAGTAAGTTCTCCAAGGAGTGATAAAAGTAGTCTTTTCCATATCATCTGGATCCATCTTGATTTGGTTATATCTGGAGAAATCGTCCATAAATGAGAAAACTGCAAAGCGAGCCGTATTATCCACCAATGTATCAATATGCGGCAAAGGGAAATCATCTTTCAGACTGGCCTTATTCAGATCCCTATAATCCACACACATTATGACCTCCATCTTTCTTCGGTACAGGTACAATATTGGCCACCCACTCAGGGTACTTGGATACTGCCAAGAAACCTGCATCAATCTGTTTTTTCACTTCGTCTCGAATCTTAAGAGCCATATCAGGTCTAGTTCTTCAGAGCTTTTGTTTGACTAGCGTGCATTCTGGTCGGAGCGGTAACTTGTGGACCACTATGTCTGTGTCCAAACCTGGCATATCTTGATATGACCAAGCAAATACATCCACATACTCTTTTAAAAGCTTCACCAATCGCTGCTTGACCTCTGTCCCAAGTGTTGCCCCAATCTTGACATCTTTCCTGTCTTCTTCGGTGCCAAGATTAATAACATCTACCTGCTCCTTGTGAGGTTGAAACTCTGGGTGCTCGTAACATGCCATCTTTGCCAGTTCATCAGGGATCTCAAAATCTTCGTCCTCATCTTTGGCTTGGTATATTGGCGAGTCAAAGTTAGGAGGGAAAGCAAAGTCAATGGATTCGACAGGTTTTGGGGTATCACTGCATGTTGGAATGGATTAATTTATTAAAACACACACAAGGACAAATGCAGCAAGAAGAAAAATGTTTTGATGATTTTTTAGAGATTGCCATCTTCTTTTTAAACATGGAAACAAAAACAATTAAGGAAACAAACAACAAAGGATTTAACAAAATAGTTCATTAATCATAATATTCTTGAAAGCACGGGGCCCTTACAAAATGCATCCTATAGCCTTGGGCACGAGCATGGAGGTTTAAAGATAAAAAACAACAACAAGTAAAGAAAAACAAGCAAATTACTTCGACACAGGAAAGATCACGGGAATCTCAACAGCCTCCCAATTGCCTAAAGCAGCTTCACAATGATATACCAAATGTTCAATATCCTCGTCTTCAAAATCTTCTCCCACGGCATTGACTTGGAATCCTCCACTGATGAACACCTCTTGGATAGTCTTCGGACGTCCTTCGGTGTGTGTTGACGCTTCGACATGAGTTAGTTTGTAACCCAACCCTTAGCGACCTAGTCTTGCCTTCACTTCAATAACCTCTCCCCAACCTGCAGGAGTACCCTCTTCCAATGTAGACTTGATGCTCTGAGCGGATGCAAAAGATGGACCACTCTATGCCACTGTATCTTCTATCATCACCGTGTTAGCTATTTCAAGCGCTTGGAATGAAGTTTCCAACGCATCCTCATCTGCCTCAATATATCTGAATGACGATAAATTACTCACCATCAAGTCTTCTTCGCCATGCACAATTACCAGTTTATCGTTTACAACAAATTTCATCCTTTGATGCAAAGTGGAATTCACTGCCCCTGCTGCGTGAATCCAAGGCCGTCCCAACAAACATCTGTAAGCCGGGTTAATGTCCATTACCTGAAATCTGATTTCGAACACTTGAGGGCCTATCATAATTGGTAATTCCACTTCCCCCAAAACCGTTCTTCTTGAACCATCAAAAGCCTTCACAATTAACGACGTCGACTTCATATCTGCCCCTGCATATGCTAACTTTGCGAGCGATCTTTTGGGCAACACATTCAATGAAGATCCAGTATCAACCAAAACTCGCGCCAACGTGTCCTCTTGGCATTTGATAGATACGTGCAAAGCACGATTATGATTACGTCCTCCTCTTGGCAACTCTTCATCAATGAAACTCAGAGTATTGCAGGCTGTAATATTGGCTATCACCGAATCAAATTGGCCAGGGGTTATATCCTTCGTCACATGTGCTTGCATTAACACCTTTTGCAGAGCCTCCCTATGGGCGGGGGAATTCATCAGGAGAGACAAAATTGATATTTTTGTGGGGGTCTGATGAAGCTGATCAACAACCTTGTAATCGGTTTTTCGGATTATTCTTAAAAACTCTTCAGCATCTTCTTCTGTGATGGGTATTTCTTTGTCTTTGGTCGTCACGGCAGGGGTAACCTCCTTTGGAGCAACTACTGTTATCTTGGGTTGATATATGCGACCACTACGGATCATCTTGCTCGTTCCTGCAATATTTGTCACATCAACTTGGTCATCCTCTACCTTCTCATTCTGAATAATCTTCCCAGATCTCTGGTCTATCACAACCATATCATACTTCCACGGGACTGCCTTTGTATTCTCAAAAGGAAACGATCTCAGCTTTTGAATAACAACTGGTCGAGGCTGATCAATAGCGGATTTGTCAAAAACAGGCTTCACATTTTTGCTGATCATATTGAATACAGGGACTTTCTCACTTTTCCTTGGTAGATTGAAAACAGGCTCAACCACCAAAACTTCCTCCTTCTTTACCTTGATACCTGCTTGCAATAATCCATCATCAATCAAACTTTGCACATCTTTTTGTACCACACCACACCCTCTAGGATTAACAGAACACTCTTCACAGTCACTATGGCTACCTTTAATCAGTCCTGCTTTCAACAATTTCTCATGAAGTGCCCTCAACGGGGTCTTGATTTCTGACACGTCGCAAACTAACCTTTCATCTGAAGCTTCTTTTACAGCATTAACTCCTCCATGATTTGGCAATGGGTTACTTTTAACATTAGGCGGCACATCATCAAAAGACAAAATCTTCTTCTCTATGAGCTCCCTGAGAATATGTTTCAAGGCAAGACACCCCTCTAAGTCATGGCCGGCAGCACCTTCATGAAAGGCACAATGAGCATTTGGATTGTAATGAGGTGATGAAGTGTCTGAGGGTGTATTCAATGATCGCGTTGTTACTAACCCTTGTTGCACCAAAGCCGGGTACAACTCTGTATAAGTCGTTAGTATCTGAGGGAACAGAGGCCTCGTTGCTGGTCTTCGATTTTGTAAATTTTGCCTTGGTGCCTGAGCCCTGGGCTGCTGATATTGCTGATAGGGTGGAGCGTTGGGCGCTCGTTGATACCCTTGTTGTTGAACTGGTTGATACATGGGTGCTGGTTGCACTGTCTGATAACTCGGAATAGGGTGATTGAAAGCAGGCATTATAGCTGCCACATATGGTTGTTGAGCATACTGTACTAGATACATCGGTTGTTGTGTCAGATTTTGCTGAGGTTGCTGAACATAGCCTTGCGGAGACTGCTGAACATAACCCTGTGGAGGCCGTTGATATCGTTGGTAGGGCTGCTTCCAAGTCTGATTCCTTTTCCCTACTGTTATGGCGTTTGCTTCTCCCTCCTTCTTTTTATGAAAATTACCACTGAACTTCTTAACATTGTTGTTGTTGGAACCAGTGGAACTACTAGTCATTTTACCATTCTTCAATCCCAATTCCACTCTCACCCCTACAACCACTATATCGGAGAAACTTGATGTTACACTGCTAATCATCTTCTCATAAAATTCTGATCTTACCGTATCCACAAACCAATTTGTTAACTCTTTCTCATTCAAAGGAGGTTCTACCTGAGAGGCAGTCTCCCTCCATCGTTGTGCATACTCTTTGAACGATTCAGAACTCTTTTGTGTCATACTCAGAAATTGTCTTCTGTCAGGGGCCAAATCCATATTGTATTTGTAATGCTTTATGAAAGCATCAGCCAAGTCTTGGAAACTGTGAATGCTAGACTGATCTAAACTCAAATACCACTTAACAGGGGCTCCTTTCAAGCTATCCTGGAAACAATTGATCATCGGCTTATCATCTTCTACATGTGCAGCCATTCTTCGGTAATACATGATCAAATGCGTCCGAGGACAAGTAGCACCGGTGTACTGATCAAAGTTGGGGATTTTGAATTTTGGCGGAATCACCAATCCAGACACTAAACACATGTCTCTGGCATCAGTACCAAAGATGTCATTCCTTTCCATTGCTCTAACCTTCCTCCCTATAGTTTCTACACTCTCCTTCAATTTATCATGTCGTCCATTTCCTTCTTCAGACCCATCAGGAATTTCAAACACTTGCGGATGGCTATGAAAAACAGGGCGCACTTGAGTTTGGACAGAGGCGGGAGTATAAGTCGGAACCGCTCGGGGAATTTCTGCCCCTAGAGGAACTGATTGTTAACTGACTGGTAGCGGAGGTACAAAACCTGGTATTAACCCATATGGGGGAATACTTGCAACAGTGACTGCCGTTGGGATCGGCTCCACAACTACGTTAGTGATCTCAGAAACTACAGTGGCCTGAGTGTCCATTTTTTCATTGATGACTTGTAAGACTTCCATGATTCGTCCTAAGCTTCTTCGTAAATCTTCAAGTTCGTTGTCAACCCTATCCAGAGCCAAATTGTGTTCTTCCATTCTTTGACGAGCTTGGGCTCCTGTGTTGTATTGATGGCGAGGATTCAGTATGATTCTGGAGATAAGACAGCGAGATGAGACACAACATAGGAAATGCACATGAAACACTATGGGTGCAGATGCAAAATGCAAAATTAATCATTCAAGGAATCCAAAGAAATATTTGCAAAAATTATAACAATGGGGAAATAAAGAAAATTCAAAGTCTTCATAGATTAATAACTGAGAGTCTTACAACAACAATTCGAAATTGAAACACAAATCTCCAATACAGATACATGATAAAACAACAGAAAATAAACAGATCCTAGATATTCTAGCTGGAGGGTCCCTCGTCTTCTGGTTGAATCTTCTTTCCACTTTGATGGATTAACTCTTGAAGCTCTTCCTTCTCTTGCATAACTTTGAAATACTTATCTCTCCAAGCTTTTCTTTCTTTTTCAGCTTTTGCCAGGGCAGCTTTCAATTCTTCCACAAGAGTAAGTTTTGTTGAGTCAGGCTCAAAGCGGGTATAGAACATCTTCAATGCTGCTTCTCTCACCCATGATAAGTAGGATTCTAAAACAGCAGTGTTAGGGTAATCCAAAGCAGTCATTCCCCTTGTGTGGATGTGACGCCAAGTATACATAGTCCGAGCATTGTAGGCTGGATCCTTCCCTTCTTCAATGTAGAAACTTCTCAAAAGAACTGGGTTTGGTTCATTCTTCATTGGGTGTCCCAACTGGCGAAGAGATAAAACGGGGTTATAGCTAATGCAACCATCAATGATGATAAGTGGTACATTTGGGAAATCCCCACAGCTCTGAATCATGGCAATCCCCCCATACATAGGGTTATACCACTTAATATCTGAATGTTTGAGCAACAACAACTTCTCTGTCCATGAGAGTCCATTCTGCATATCCCCGAGTGCTGGAAGCCTTGGCAAGTGCGAAATAAACCACTTGTATAGAAGAACGGTGCAACACTCAATCTGTCCGATTCCATGACGGCTTCTGCGATGGATGGAAAAATACACATCAGCCAACAAAGTAGGTACGCGATTTTTGATTAAGAAAAGGTTGACTGCATTCACGTCCACAAAATCATCAGCAGTCGGAAACAGGAAAAGTCCATAAATTAGCAAAGCCAGAATGGCCTCAAATGCTTCAGAATTCTTTGACTCGACATAACATTGAGCTTTTTCATACAGGAACATAGCTGGAAATCCGTATAGCCCTCCCTTAGCAATCATATGAGATCGTACTTCATTCACCTCCAAGTGTGCGGCTTCTGTAATTGCTTTTTCGCTAGGAGTCCCTTCTCTTCCAGAAAATGGTCTAGGAATGACGCCTAATCCTATCAGGGCAGAATATTCTTCCAAGGTTGGCAGCAACTGGTAATCTGGAAACATGAAACAATGATAAGTCGAATCGTAAAATTGCGCGAGCGCTGCCAACATCTCTTCATCCACTTGAACTTCTAGTAAAGACAACATATTCCCATACTTCTCTCTGAACGCCTCAGGGTCTTCTACTAAACCTCCCAGTTTCTTTAGGTTTTCCAAATTTGGGCTTCGGAACACAATCTCTGCCTTCTTTCTAGAATCCATCCTATAATATCTGCAAAACAATCTTTAGTTACTTGAATGATTAATAAATATGAATGCGAATGCACAAGGTATCGTGGAACTCAGATTCTGTAAACATCAGAAAACATCATAGACTTAATTTCATTGGATTTACAAAATTTTAGTACATCTTACAAAAGTCTTAAACAGAAAGCTAAATAAAAGATAACAAAAGTCCTAAGAAGGTTCTCCTAACAGCCTCAAATTGAGCTTCTCAATCTCCTTTTCCATCTGGGCCTTCTCAAGGATGAGCTTATCCACGATCAACTTCCACGGAGTCGACTAAGGACTAGAAGAAAATAAATCTTCTTGCGCCTTTCTCTTCTTGCATGAGAGTACTTCTTCATTCTTCAACTCTAATTGCTTCTGGAGCTCTGCGTTCTCTTCAACAACCACTTGGTACTTGTGCTTCCAAGAATCTTCGGCTTGTCGCGCCTTGCTCAAGGTGATCCTTAGCTTCTCCTCCTCAGACATGAAGATCAAGGTATGCTCCTCCTTTAAAGCCGTGTGTTCTTGTCGTGAATAGGGCATCTTCAACTCGATGGCTCTCTTTCGAACCCATTGAAGATAAGGTTCCAAAGAGACACAATTAGGTTTTCCCAAGTCTTTCTTTCCCTTTTTGTGCAAATGACCCCAGGCTTTTAGAATCTTCTCTTTCTGCTCCTGACTATTACCCTCTTCTTTGAAGAAAATATTTTCCACATGAACACTGTTGGGCTTGTCTTTTAAGGGATACCCCAACTGTCGACGAGCAAGGACTGGGTTGTAACTGATTCCTCCATTAGCACCAAGAAGAGGTACATTACCAAAATCTCCACAGCTATCAATGATCATTATCCCATCATATTCACGGTTGTGCCAATCAATATCAGAGTGCATGAGAGCCATAATATTTTGTGACCACCACCCCTTCTTCGGATCCCAAAAGGCGTGAGCTTTAGGCAAGTGTGAAATAAACCACTTGTATAATAAAGGAGCACAGCAAGTGATCATCCCTCCCTTATGGAAATTTCTAAGATGAACAGAGTGATACGCGTCTGCTAGCAGAGTAGGTACAGGGTTTTTCTTTAAGAAGATCTTAATGGCATTGAGATCTACAAAGTTCTCAAAGCTAGGAAACAGAAAGATACCATAAATGAGCAAGACAAGGATAGCCTCGAATGCATCCATTCTCAAATGATCTGCGTAGTACTGAGCCTTTTCGACCAAAAATTCTGCACTCAACCCAAAAACTCCTCCTTTTGTAGTCATGTTCTTTTGAATATCGACCAACCCCAAACGCATAGCTTTGGAAATATCTTGTTCCTTAGGGTCCTTCTCCATGATCGGAAAAGGAGAATTTTCAAGAATGGGCAACCCAACCAACTGAGAGTATTCTTCTAGCGTGGGCACTAGCTGATAATTGGGGAAAGTGAAACAACGGTAGAGCGGATCATAAAACTGGAGAAGCGTAGAAAGAAGTCCACTATCCACTTTTATCTTCAATAGTAACAACAACTTCCCATACCTACTCTGGAAACCCTCTGGATTTGTCACCAAGGTACCCAACCTTCTTAGGTCATCTAGCTTAAAACCTTTGTAAGTGTACTTCAATGTTTTCTTTCTTTCACCATCCATAGCGACCTCTGATGTTTACAAACAAAAAGAATCTGAGTTCCATGATACCTTATGATATGATGTTTATGAATGCAAAAATGCACAAACAAAGGCAAAAGCAAAGATAACACATGTGCACAACAACACAAGCCTAGGTTTAAAGGACAAGCGTGGATCCAAGGTCTACCCATCCCCTAAAGGTGTGTACTTGGGATTTCAAACCTGTAGAGCAGGGTTCTAAACGGTCCTCAGAGTCATCAACCCATCTTTCGGATATTATCAACTTCCCAAATTACTTGGTAATTGATAATATTCTTAAGAGAGTCTCGTCCAAGTGTAGTATCACGTATCAACTATTTCGGAAATACTTCCTTATAGCCATCGCACTACGTCCTAGTAAGGCCAAAGTGGGGTAGAATGTACTCTAAAAGTCCACAGTGTCATGGGCTCCTTCGTCGAAAGTAGCATTGTTTTCACGAATACTCGATCAACAATACTAAACTCTCAAGAGGGCCTACACTGATCGGTGGTTTCTCAAGTTAGCTTGGTCGGGAATCAACTCCCTATAAGCCTCCTTGAATATACCACCATCCTATCATAATTGCACTCAAGTCCGGGTATAGGACCGTCTCA
The DNA here is from genome assembly GCA_963859935.3 of Lathyrus sativus. Classification (NCBI taxonomy): domain Eukaryota; kingdom Viridiplantae; phylum Streptophyta; class Magnoliopsida; order Fabales; family Fabaceae; genus Lathyrus; species Lathyrus sativus. The sequence continues at coordinate 93,951,010 of OZ012738.1, read as the reverse complement.
CCACTCAAAAGTCCCAATATCTAACACACAGACAAATATATACATCTTAAGCAAATATTCACAAACATAGCATTTAATCAAACAAAATAGGCTAAACCCTCAAGTTTAAGAATCCCCAGTGAAGTCGCCATTTCTGTTGCAGTGAGAATCGTGATACCAAGCTATTGATTAACTTGAATCTTTTAATTCTTTGAATTCACAACCGAACTTTAATTTATCCGAAGGAAAGGTCTAAAGAGAGAAAGAACCTTTTGTGCGATGTAACAACAACGCTAAGAGATTCGGGGATCGAGGGTTGGTTATGCATAGGGTAGGTATTTCACATCCTAAACATCTGTAGTACTCTACAGGAACCTTTTATTTGTTTGTATGCTAAGTTTGCTAAGTGTTTGCTATGGATTGGATAAAAGATGTAGGTTAAAACCTAAGGATATATACACTAAGTTTGCTCGCAAAGATATCGCATCTTTTGCCTACGTATCCTAACTAGGATAGAATCAGAGCAATCGTATTTCACCTTGCTAGGTTTGAAGAACACTTGATTACGATCAAGGTTCAAAGGGGGACAAACATAACAATGTTTGTGTAGAGTTTAAGGAAACTCTCTAAATCTAAGTTGAACACTCAAGAAAGAGAAGTAAGTAATCATGACAATGATTCTTACATAGAGTTAACAAACTCTATCCTAAGTTCTAATTTAAAAGAGCACTCATAACACAGGGTAGGCTTTTTAGACTTAAGCAAAGTCTAAAGGACAGGTTCTAACTTAACTAAGTGTAGATGACTTGACAAAGTCGAGGGGGGTGATGAGCTATCTATGACCCAAAGGTCAACAGAGAGACTTTCCTTTGGAAGGAGAAAAAAGGAGGCAACTTGGATAAGAACTAAAGAGTTCCATCACTTGGGGAAACTAAACTTAACAAAGCAGGATGAATACAAGAAACATGGTTATGATTAAACATATACAAGCATGTTACAACAAGCAAGTACATCAAATTATGTGAATGGTTACCACCAAAGCATGCAAGCGTATGACAATAGGTAAGCAAAGATGAGTTCTCACAAGACTCAATGAAAGATGAAGACTTAAGCATATCTTGACAAAGATGAAGGTAACGACTAATGCAAATAAGTCAAACATGGGGATATCACATGGAAAGTAAATGAATCAATCATCATGCTTACAAGCAACAAGTAATTACAATTACATCATGGGTTTGACAAACATAGGGCTCATATTAATCACCACAACAAACAGGAAACGAAGGAATCAATGTTTTGAAACGATTAGGAGGGTAAAAAACCCTAAAAAGAAATATGAGCATTTTTTAATGCAAAATTGTTTTTACAAATAAGAAATATAGAATGTTAATGCACCACATAAAAATATATTCAAATACAAGACCAATGCAAAAAGAACCGATCAAAAATAGTAAACGATGAGAAAGTTACGATTTTGCGAATTTTAACAATTAAAATGAGAAAACAAAAGCAATTAGTGATAAAAAGGAGGGTGGGGCGCCTGGTGGGTGTTGAACCCATCACACTTTGAATAACAATTAAAAATCATGCCAACTGGGCTAGGGCGCGCGTTTGTGAATGGAATGGAAGAAAACACAAAAATAATTAAAACATGGCAAAGTAGAAAAAATAGCCAAATGGGTTGATCTCCACTGTGGATCGAACCCAGGACAAGTAGGTACAAGGCGCATGAGAAGGTGAGAGTTTAACCACTGGGGTGGCGATACATCCGGTTATTTTGCCACCCCTAAAATTTAAATAATTAACTAAACATAAAAACCCGGGCAAGGCAACAAGCATGAAAAGCAAACAAAACATGGATACGACAACATCGTAACTTCATCAATACTCAACCAAATGCCACAAAATTTTAGTCTATCTTGAGTGAAATTTCATGAGGAATTCATTGGTGATCTCAGTTTCTTAATATGATGCATATATTTTGAAATTCGAATACAAATGCAATTTGAAGCTTAAAAATGCATTATGGAAACCAAGGATCAAACCAAGTGCTTTTAAACCTATGTAATGGCTCAAGCAACATTCAAATATGTGAATTAAGGGTTCTAGGTGCCAAGGCCAAACAGAAACAACTTTAAACAAGGAACTGGTGTGTGAATGGTAGTGTGAAGCTTAGAAAATGCAATTTGAATGGCACAGCTCAGAACAGCAAGAAATATGAACATGTGAAGGTATGCACAACTCATAAATGCATAAACCAATGATTCTGATGCAAAAAATTAAACCAAATCAAGTCCAATCAAAAAATGACATGTCAATTGCAAAGAATGCCTTGAAAGTGCATGATGATGGTCATAGTTCAACATAAGAGGAATCATGATCAAATGAAAGTGTGAACATCTTATAAACACGTTATCTAATGATCCTAAATGCCTAGATCAAACAGAAACAGTTCCAAATCAAAAGTTGTCATGTAAATTGCAAAACATGCTTGGCATGCAAAGTGTTAACTCCAGATCATGACAGAAAGAATTGATGATGTGTGATGATATGCACAAGTCACAAATACTATGTTCATGGGATTAGGATGTAAAAATATGCAGTGATGGCCTCAAGCAAAAAACTGGTGTATGACTGTTAGTGATTTCAAAAACATGCTTGTGGTTTGTATTGGAAAAAGTGTAGAAAGAATGATGTAGCCTAAATACTTATCATACATAACATGATTCATGCATACTCAAGAACCCAAACATGATGCAAGGATTGATCAATGTAACTTCAAGCAAAATCTGGTATATGATATGGCAGTTGGACTTGAGACAACATATGCATGACACAAACATTCAAACAATGATTAAGCAAATTCAAGACAGGTTCTAAACATGACCTACAAAGCATTTGAAACATACATGGAAAGATGGATACATGTTTATCACATTTGGCAACACAAACAGCAAAAGGTCATGTCAATTGAAAACAGTTTCTACACAAAACAGTCCTAACTTCACAAAGACTTCAAACTCATAGCATACAAATCTCATGCTGACAGTAATTGGTGCAAGATGAACAGGAGGATGTCAAACACATTGGCTACCTCATTCTTATGTTAACAAACATGGACCAAGCCTCAAGCAGAAATTTCAAGACAAAACAAATGTGCATTTATCATGGCAAGCCTCGAATTTCAAAGTGTACATCTTGTGATGGTTACAAATATTTGACAGCAATAAAAGTATCATGAATCAAAACAGGTTTTAACAGTCATATGGATCATTCCAATTTTTTTATCAAGTTCAACAAGGTTACCACCTAATAGCAAGACAAGCATGGCAATACCAAACAACCAACAGTTCCCTCTTCAAAATAGTTGAGATGCATAAAGATCATAGCATGAAACATTGGCAGTCAAGTCTAAAATAGGTAGGCACATATTTTAATCATGGCATATGCACCGTTTTCACATAAAGACACAACAATAAGGCATTGGATTTGAGAAAGGCATATCAGTTGCAAATTGTACATTTGAAAGCATAAACAGAAAGTTGCAATTCCAAATCAAACCTAGTTACAAGACCTCAAACACAACATGAATAGAACCTAAGGGATCCTAGTCCAAAATGGTCAACAAAGGATCAAAGTTAAGTGAGGCTGCACTGACCTCCCAAGCTGTTTTGCAGCAGAACCAACATAAGACAAATGAACTTGTGATAACAACCAACAAAAACTCATGACAAAAATGAAACTTAATATCTATAAGACATAATCATCAAGGCAATGGCAATCCAAGGCAATTACATGCTCAAAACAGTTGGCATAATACAAACTGTAAGATTTTCTCATAGATTACATTTTGCAATTAAACACAATACACACTAAGCACATCAATCATGTTCATGACAAAATGAAAGGATCGTGACCACTAACCTTTTGTAGACCTTCACACAAGCTTGTTGTAGTATGGAATACCTTGAAAATATTTCAGATGCTGTCTAACCAGAATTTTGATGAAAACAGCTTTCTTGCACTTGAAGGAAATATGAAGAACTTGTGACAAATCTCAAAATAAACGAGGATGAGGTTGCTTTATGTTATGGAAAGTTGAGGCATCATATTTTGAAGGTGTATGGATGGTTAGAATGATGAAAACAAGTTTGGACAGAGGTTTGGCAGATTTTGAGTATAAGGTAAACTTGCTTGGTTTGAAGGTTGACTTTTGGGAGAATGGTGTTTTTGAGTGTTTTAAGAGTATGAACACCTTATGTACAACATTTATGGATTGTGCAGATGGTTTTTGGTGGTTTGGAATGTGTGGAAATGAGTATGGGAGGCCAACTGCCCAAGACAGATTTTGAAGAAAACTTGAGATTTTGAAAATGAGGCAAGTAAGAAATGAATGAGAGTTGTGGTTTTCTCTTGGTTCTAAGAGTGCTCTGGTGTGGAAATGACATAGAGGGGGCCTCTATTTATAGAAAAATGAAGGGTGAGGACAGATTTGTAACTTTTCCCTCTTGTAATGAATTTGGTCATAACTCCAAATCTATGCATTTTCTGATCATGGACCAATTTGGGACTTTTGTAGGACTTGTCAAGAGCTTTCCCATGAGCTTTGAACCAACTCAATTGGATGTGTGGTTAAGGAGTTATGGTCTTGCCCCTTTCAAAACCCTAATTCCCAACTTTTGTGATTACTCCTCAATCCCTGATCCAATGGTCATAAAATTTTATGGGTAGGTGCAATATGTCATTAGGAACATTTTTGATTCACATCTTGAGGTCAAATTCCTTATGAATGAAGAGTAGACTTTTCGGTCAACCGAACGATCGATCGGTGGCTACCGAGTCGACTATTGATGCTCCGACCCTTTTGAGGCCTTGAAACTTCTTGAGTAGACTTTACCAAGCCATATGAACTTTATGGATCATGATCCCACCATTCTAACACCTTTTAAATCAAAAGTCAAACCACAGTTGACTTTTCCTGCTAGAAAACCCTAATCGGGTGCCCTGAACTGCACTGTTCTTCATCCTCAGGTGACCACCTCAAATTGGATTCATATTTGATCCAATGAACTATATTTGATGATATGGAGACCCATCTCCATGAGAACCAATCCAAAGCATTGAGTGATCAACCCTCGAAACCTCGATTTCGGCTGTATGGATCCCTGATTCCTGTGACTTGACAAAGACAACTTGAAATGGGTTAAGGTTAGATAATCAAATGAGTATGACCCTAAAATGATGATGAAGATCTAAGGGGTCAAAATTTGGGGTATGACAACTGTAAAATAGGGTTTTTAGACAAGCATATAGCAGAAGTATTATCGCAGAAGATGGAAATGTTACTCTCATGTATCTGATAGTCTTCTAGTTGAATTTTCATCCAGAGCATCGGAGTGCTACATCCAGCAGTAGCAATGTATTCTGCTTCTATTGTTGAAAGCGCAATTGTGGGTTGCTTCTTGCTGAACCAAGAGATCAGATGACTTCCCAGAAACTGGCAGCTTCCAGAAGTACTTTTATGTTCTACTCTGTCTCCAGCATAGTCAGCGTCACAAAATCCTACTAGTTTGTTATCTTCAGATCTTGTGTAACATAAACCCACATTAGTAGTACCTTTCAGATACCTCAAAATCCTCTTAACAGCTGTTAAGTGAGATTCTCTAGGATCTGATTGGAATCTAGCACACAGACAAACACTAAATAGAATATCAGGTCTAGAAGAAGTCAAATACAGAAGAGATCCAATCATACCTCTGTAGAGCTTTTGATCTACCTTCTTGCTTACCTCTTCTTTTCCAAGAGTGCTTGTAGGATGCATTGGAGTTTTAGCCAACTTACTTTCAGTCATATTAAACTTCTTTAGAAGCTCCTTCACATACTTAGTCTGATGTATGTAGGTGCCTGCTGGAGTTTGATTGACTTGGATTCCCAGAAAGAATCTGAGTTCTCCCATCATGCTCATCTCGAATTCTGCCTGCATAGATTGAGCAAACTTGTTTCCAAGCGTAATATTGGTAGTTCCAAATATAATATCATTAACATAAATATGACAGACTAAAATGTCTTTCTTAATGGATTTATGAAAGAGAGTAGTGTCCACTTTTCCTCTGATAAAGTTATTTTCTAGAAGGAAATTACCCAGCCTCTCATACCAAGCTCTGGGAGCTTGTTTTAAACCATAGAGTGATTTCTTATGTTTGAAAACATGTTCTGGAAATTTTTCATTTTCAAAACCAGGAGGTTGATGAACATAAACCTCCTCTTCTATAAAACCATTTAAGAAGGCACTTTTAACATCCATCTGATACAGAGTGATGTTATTCTGTGCAGCAAAAGAAATAAGCAAGTGAATAGATTCTAACCTTGCCATAAGAGCATAAGTCTCTATGTAATCTATACCTTCTTGCTGACTGTATCCTTGAGCCACCAGCCTAGCCTTATTTCTGATCACTTCTCCTTGCTCGTTCATCTTGTTTCTGAAGACCCATTTAGTTCCAATGATATTAAATCCTTTTGGTCTTGGAACCAGATCCCAAACGTCATTCCTTGTGAATTGGTTAATCTCCTCTTGCATGGCAAGTATCCAATCATTGTCTAGCAGAGCTTCATCCACAGAGGTTGGTTCAATGATTGACACTAGACCAAATAATGATGTTCCAGATGATCTGAGAAAGGATCTTGTTCTGATAGGGTCATACTTCTTTCCAATGATCATCTCTTCTGGATGAGAGGATTTGATTCTGGATGATCCTTTAACAGTTGGTTCTTCAGAAATGTTCAAGTTGTTCATCTGAGCAGCCAAGGGAGTAGCATCTGGCGTTGCTTCTGGTTCTTTCACTTGAGCTTTGTCAGCCTCTGAGTCTTTAGAGTCTGTGAGAAGCACTTCTCTATCTGCAGAAATTTTCAAGCTGCTTTGGCTTTTGATTGCCAAGCTTATCATCAAATCTAACATGAATTGATTCCTCTACAATCTGTGTCTCAGTATTGTATACTTTGTAGCCTTTAGAGCGTTTAGAATATCCAAGCATGAAACACTCTTATAGTTCCAGAGCCAATTATCTTGCCCTTCTGGTTCCCTCCAAACTTCACATCACCTCCAGATATAAGCTCCAGGCTTTGGAACATAGACCTTCTTCCCGTAATGTGACGCGAGCAACCAGAGTCTAGGTACCATGATTGATGTTTCAACTTTGCTGCTAAGGATGTCTCCTTAGAATCTGATTCTGATCCAGATTCAGCAGCTTCTTCGCGGTCCTCCACGTCAGCCATTAGTGCTACATTAGCACACTCATCTTCTGATTCTGATGAAGATTCAGAAGCATCTGAATCATCCCACGTGGCCATTAAGACTTTCTTCTTCTTTTCAAACTTCCTTCTAGGTTTCTCCTTCAGAAGTTTAGGACATTCATTTTTATAGTGGCCAGGCTCCTTGCACTCATAGCACACTATATCTTTCTTTCCATATTTCTTATTCCAGAAGAGTCACCATGCTGATAAGATCTTTTGAAGTTTCTGAACTTCTTTTGTTTGTGCTTCCAGAGTTGATTAATCCTCTTGGACAGCAAAGACAGTTCATCCTCTTCTTCTGAAGATTCTTCAGAAATTTCTTCAATAACCTACAAAGCTTTAGAAGATTTATTAGATTTTAAAGCAACTGACTTACCTTTCTTCTGAGGCTCGTCTTCCTCCAGCTCAATCTCGTGACTCCTTAAGGAACTGATCAGTTCCTCCAACGTGATCTTATTCAGATCCTTTGCAAGCTTCAGAGTTGTCACCATTGAGACAACCCATCAGTTAGGATCTGAAATCTTGAGAACATAGTTTCCACAAATTCAGACTCCTCCATCTTGAAGGCTTCGTATTTCTGGATGAGCGCCAGAGCCTTGGTCTCTTTTACTTGGGAGTTTCCTTCATGCGTCATCTTCAAAGATTCAAACATATCAAATGTTGTTTCTCTGTTTGTGATCTTCTCATACTCAGTATGAGATATAGCATTTAATAGAATGGTTCTTGCTTTATGATGATTCCTGAATTCTTTCTTCTGAGCTTTAGTCATTGACTTTCTGTCAATCTTTTTGCCATCCCCATCAGTGGGGTGAACATAACCATCAATAACCAAATCCCAAAGGTCAGCATCATAGCCTAGAAAGAAACTTTCTATTCTATCTTTCCAATAATCAAACTTCTCACCATCACACATGGGAGGTTTGGTGCTGATTCTATCTCTATCTTCATATTTGTTGTTGGAAGTTGAAGTTGAAGCTTCAGCCATAATATCAAAGATAATAATCAAACCAAAGTTTTTCCCAACTAGATATCTCTTTCACTGTTAAGTGATAGCACTACAGAGCCGAAGCTCTGATACCAACTGAAGGTGAGAAAAACACTTAGAAATGGGGGAGTTTGAATAAAGGTTTTTAAAAACAAATTGGAAGATAGAAAATAACAAGATATTTTTATCCTGGTTCGTTTGAACTCAAACTACTCCAGTCCACCCTACCAAGGTGATTTGCCTTTCTCAACAAGGACTTAATCTACTAAATCAAACTGATTACAATGTCAACCACTAAGACCAACATTCTTAGTCTTCTCAAGAAATTTTGACCACAACTTGGTCTTCTTAAGGAATTCTTTTTACAAAAGATTTAAACTAACAATTTGTGTTTAAGGCTTTGCTTCTAAAAAGCTATATCACAACAATGATGTTTACACAAAATTAAGCATGAATATGAAAGCTGTTAAGCTTGAAGACTATTTGAATGAGAGCTTGTGAGTTGTTTTTCTTTCAAATTATTCGTTAATGTTCGTCAACATTGGAAAGATGCTGAAGCTTGTTTAAATACTACTTCAAGTCCTCATCTCAAAGACTGTGCATTGTTGTACGTTCTGCTGCCTCTGTTGCCTTTTTGTGTTCTATTGACTTTTCTTTTCCAGGAAGAGGAATGTTCAGACATGTGCTTTGTGTCTGAATTCTTGTGTCATGCATAAATGAGGAATAGTGTCGTTGGAGCAGACATTGGGATTAGCAACAGATCTTTTCTTTGAGCTGGCATCTTTTCAACTGAATAAATATATCCTTCAATTAATACTAACATCAGATCCTCTGATGTAGTTCCTTATTCTTCAGATCAGAGTCTTGCAGCAATAGTGCTAAAGCGTGAATGTTACAATCAGCGCAGAGTTGAATATTAGAGCCTCTATACTTGCAGCGTGAAGTACTTCCAAAGTCTTCTGAAACAATGTTGTATGCTCTTTACTCAAATTCTTCTTAGCTTCCCTCAGAGTCATCTGTAGCAGATCAGAGTCTCTTCAGGCAGCGCTCAGAGTCTTCTGAAATGTTGCTTCTGACGCTCAGAGTCTTAACGTTCTTTTCAGTTGCAGATGTAATTTTTGCTTCCAAATGAATATATAATTTAAGATCTGAAAAAAAATTACTTAAACACAATTAGAGTATATATTTCCCTTATACAAAATTTCATTTATGTTATCATCAAAACAATGAGATGTATTAAACACCAATCTGTGTTCTAACAACCCTTTCCTGACCAATGTACGGGATAAGATGCCTTCAAAAGGAAACCTCGTCTGAACGCGAATTTCATGAAGACTATTGCACGCCTAGCGTGCAAATCCTCACTACTTTCCACTCTAATGCTATGGTTATTCTCAAGCCTGGGTTTTGGCTTATCACACAGTGGAATATCTCCCCCCCCCCCCACAGCACAACAATAATGATATACAACAATGCTGAAAATAAAATGCGAAATGCAATAGAAATACAAATGCAACACATACTGCACATATATACACACCCAAAGATAAAACACACAAGCGCTTTGATTGACTCGCATAGGGGATAAGAAGCATCCCCAACACAGTCGACAGCTGTCACATCGCTGCGAAGAGGGACCGACAAGGACAGAAGAGTCACCACTGTTTGTTATTTACCCCAAAGAGAGGGAAAGGAAACAATCAGAGAAAACCTAAGAAAAAGGGAAAAGACAAGTCATCACAACCAAATATTGGATTCGGGAGTCGGTTAGGCAAGGGGAAGGTATGAGCACGCCACACGTCTGTTGTACTCAATAGGATCCACACTTGTTATCTATCTAAAAAAAGGGTGTTAAATTATCTAAGCTACAGGCTCACAGGGACAGGAAAAAAGAAAAGAGACTCGATAGAGCATCGCCGCTCTATGCCTACGTATTCCCTCATGCAATGGGAAAGTCAGAGTCAACGAATTTCGGAAAACTACGGGTGATGGAGGGAGGTTGCTCGCCAAGACATCACCGTCTTGTGCCTACGTATTCTCGTCTGGTACGAGAAATCAGAGCAAACGTAGTTTGTAACGCCCCGATTTTGATTTCCCATTTTTGTTGAGTCTTTTATTTTATTTGGGCGATTATTATTTTATTTGTGAAATTGGCGTGCTAATATGTTATGTTTGCATATTGTGTTATTTTATCGTTTTGAGAGTTTTCGGGGAAATTAGGTTGAAGGGTATTTTAGATATTTCTTAATTAATGATAAGTTAGAAATTTTTTGAGAAAATGAATTATTAGATATTTTGGTGAGAAAAGAAATAGCAGAGAATTAGAAATAGAAGATATAAGAGAGAAAGTGGAGAGAAAAGGGAAGAAAAGAGAAAGAAAAGAAAGGGAGAAAAAGAAAGAGGAAGAAGAGAAAAGAGAAGAAAAAGAGGAAAAAGCTTGGATTTCTTCAAAACAACTTCTAGGAATCGATTTAATCGGGTAAGGGTGTGAAATCTTATTATCTTATCAATGTGTATGATTATGTATGGGTTTGTTGGATTGTTTTAGATGTTTTTCTACATTTTCCACTTTAGGTCGAAATTTATAGAATCGATAGAAACTGATGTTTTCCCGGTTCGAATTCGAAATAAATTACGTAGTTTAGTCGAGGAATGTTAGGCCGAGACTATTGGAACTTGTTTGAATAGAATTAGGTGATTTTGTGACCTTCTGACATTTTTGGATATTGAGGGTTTGAGTAGCGCAGGATTCGCTAAGCGAATAGCTGGCGAGTGATGTAGCAAAGTGTTCGCTAAGCGAGCACCTAGCAAGCTACCAGCGAACACTCCCAGACTTAGACAGAACCAAAAAGACCCAAACTCGCTGGAGCGAGTGGTGTAGCGAAGGGCTCGCCACTCAGCTCGCCTAGCGAGCATGTTAGCGAGCATGACATAACAAAATTTTATTTTTGTTTCAATCCAATATCGATTCTTCGATGTGTAGCTTGTGTGTTGTTATATGTTATGTTGTGGGTAGCCGTATGGCGTGAATCCTAGATTGTGGAATGGATTGTGAAATGTGGCCTTTTGGCCAATGAATGCATTGTTAAATTGAATGTGAATGCATGATAATTGTGATAGAATTCATTATCGTTTGGCATAATCGAATGTGAATGTATATGGATTGTATGTGATAGAATGAGATGAATGCATGAATATATATTATGAATATGTATGCATTTCAAGAATGTCTGAAGTCATTTTGCATGTGAAGCATAATGATGTGCATTCTTGTGTTGTGGGATTCTAATGAGAATCTGTTGTAACATCGTGTGCCTATGTGAGGTGTGAGCGATGATCACAAATGATTGTGTGCCCCCATGTGGGGTGTGAGCAATCGGATTGTGTGCCCATGTGAGGTGTGAGCAATCGGATTGTGTGCCTATGTGAGGTGTGAGCAATCCATAAACATTGTGTGCCCGTGTGGGGTGTGAGCAATGGGTGAACATCGTGTGCCCATGTGGGGTGTGAGCGATGGTTCCAATAAGTTCCTGAGTGAACTTGTAATGATTGAGTCGGTACCACAATACATTTGCATAGAGTCGTGAGTCAGTCTCTATGATTTGCATTTATCATCTTTATAATGGTGCATTGGTGAATGAACATAAATGTGTATGTTTATGTGGAATGATGAGAATTGCGAAAGTATGCGTGATGAATATGCTTGGTGATATATATATATATATATATATATATATATATATATATATATATATATATATATATATATATATATATATATATATATATATATATATATATATATATATATATATATATATATATATATATATATATATATATATATATATATATATATATATATATATATATATATATATATATATATATATATATATATATATATATATATATATATATATATATATATATATATATATATATATATATATATATATATATATATATATATATATATATATATATATATATATATATATATATATATATATATATATATATATATATATATATATATATATATATATAGAGACACACACATTGTTATGTATATGAGTGAATTGTGATGAAATGTGGTCAAAATGCGGAACATCTGTATGTTATGCTATATATATATAGTTATATGCATTGTTATTATGATATATTTTTTTACCCTTCTGCTATTTTATGATGTTCTATTAGGCATTGTAGAGTAGGTTTGCTGGAGGCTTTTTTTTTGTTAAGCGTGTCTTCATTCTTTTGGTCGGTCAACTCTGATATGTAGCACCGGGTAGCTAGGATGTTTGTGATTCTTTTGTGATACATTTGTATATGTATCTGGTTGCTGCATGTTTATGTAAACATGACTTTGTTGTTGAATCATACCGGTTGATATATATATATATATATATATATATATATATATATATATATATATATATATATATATATATATATATATATATATATATATATATATATATATATATATATATATATATATATGTTTGATGTTATCAATGTTTAGATTTTTCGCTTTTAATCTAAATATTGAGATGTGGGTGTAAGGACTAAGTTCCTCTGTTGCAAAGTTACCCCACTGTTGCATATCTTTTGTTGAGCAGGTGTTGTATGTTTTAATTTCACGTATAATGTGACATACCTCTTTTATACCATGTTATTAATTATACTCTGATGAAATTTTTAATATGTGGCTAATTGTTTATGTGATTATTTGGGGGTATAGAAAGGGGTGTTATATTATGTTGTATCAGAGACAATGTTGAGTCAGTTGTGTCTGTCTTGTTGTTGTGTTGGTTGAACGGTTGTTTAACCTTGTTGTTATTTTTGGGAATGGTCAGAATATGGCTGGTCGTAACTACATCTTTGGTGTGTGAAAGTTGTCCTTTGACCATGTATGGTAAAGATTTCATCATGGATTTAGTGTGTTTGCCGTTGGAGGGTTTGGACGTAATCTTGGGTATGAACTGGTTGCAATTTAATAGAGTTCATATAGATTGCTATCACAAGTTAGTGAGGTTTCCTTCTTTGGAAGATGATGAAGATGAGAGTTTCCTATCCACTAAAGAGTTGAAGGAACTTTTAGTGGACGAAGCTCAATTGTTTGGTTTGTTTGCATCATTTTAGGTGGAGAGTAAAGTTGGGCTCGATGTGTTCCCAGTGGTGTGTGATTTTCCAGAAGTGTTCTCGGAGGAAATTAAGGACTTACCGCTGGAAAGAGAAGTTGAGTTTTCTATTGATCTAGTTCTGGGTACTAGACCAGTTTCGATGGCACCGTATCGTATGTCGGCATCGGAGTTGGTAGAATTGAAGAAGCAATTGAATGACTTGTTGGACAAGAGATTTGTAAGGCCAAGTGTTTCTCCTTGGGGTGCTCTGGTATTGTTGGTAAAGAAGAAGGATGGAAGTATGCGGTTATGCATTGATTATCGACAATTGAACAAGGTGACAATTAAGAACAAGTATCTGCTTCCAAGGATCGATGATTTGATGGACCAATTGGTTGGTGCGCGTGTTTTTAGCAAGATTAACTTGAGATCAGGATATCACCAGATTCGTGTGAAAGAAGAGGATATTCAAAAGACAGCCTTTAGGACACGATATAACCATTACGAATATTCTGTGATCCCATTCGGGGTTTCTAATGCGCCGAGTGTGTTTATGGAATACATGAACCGTATTTTTCATGAACAGTTAGATCGTTTTGTGGTTGTGTTCATCGACGATATTTTAATTTACTCTAAGTCTCAAGAGGAGCATGAAGAGCATTTGAGGATTGTGTTACAAATTTTAAAAGAGAAGCAATTGTATGCTAAGTTATCGAAATGTGAATTTTGGTTGTCGGAAGTAAGTTTTCTTGGGCATGTTATTTCCGGTAGTGGTATTAGTGTTGATCCATCCAAGATTGATGCGGTGATGCAATGGGAGACTCATAGATTGGTTACGGAGATTCAAAGCTTTTTAGGCTTGGCAGGTCATTATCGAAGGTTTATTGAGGGATTTTCGAAGTTGACACTTTCGTTAACGCAATTGACTTGTAAAGGAAAGGCTTTTATTTGGGATATTGATTGTGAAAAGAGTTTCATTGAGCTAAAAAGAAGGTTGATGACGGCGCCAATCTTGATTTTGCCGAATCCGACAGAACCATTTGTGGTTTATTGTGATGCTTCTTTGACAGGTTTAGGTGGTGTTTTGATGCAAGATGGAAAAGTTGTGGCTTATGCTTCAAGACAATCGAGAGTGCATGAAAATAATTATCCTGCGCATGACTTGGAGCTAGCGGTCGTGGTGTTTGTTTTAAAAATTTGGAGGCATTATCTTTATGGTGCAAGATTTGAAGTTTTTAGTGATCACAAGAGTTTGAAATATTTATTTTATCAAAGAGAATTGAACATGAGACAAAGAAGGTGGTTAGAACTTTTGAAGGATTATGATTTTGGTTTGAATTACCATCCGGGTAAGGCAAACATGGTGGCCGATGCTTTAAGTCGGAAGTTGTTACATATGTCCGCATTGATGATGAGAGAATGGGAACTTTTGGAGAATTTTAGAGACTTGAGTTTAGTTTGTGAAATGTCACCGAGAAGTGTGAGACTTGGTATGCTACATGTTACGAATGATTTTCTTGCCACCATATGTGAAAATCAAAAGTTGGATCTGAAGTTCGTTGATTTAATGATGAATGAGAATGAGGATTTCAAGGTTGATAATTTTGGAGTTTTGAGATTTCGTGGTCGTATTTGTATTCCCGATGATGCGGAGTTGAAAAAGATGATATTGGAAGAAGGACACCGAAGTAACTTAAGTATTCATCCGGGAGCGAATAAAATGTATCAAGATTTGAAGAAAATCTTTTGGTGGTCCGGATTAAAGAGGGGTGTAGCTCAATTTGTGTATTCATGTTTAACTTGTCAAAAGTATAAGGTGGAACATCAAAAGCCTAGTGGATTAATGCAACCGTTGGACATTTCAGAATGGAAATGGGATAATAAATCGATGGATTTTGTTACGGGATTGCCAAATACGCAAAGAGGTCATAATGCGATTTGGGTAATCGTGGATAGACTTACTAAATCTGCTCACTTCATTCCAATTGATATTAGTTATCCTTTGGAGAGGTTAGCCGAGATTTATGTTCTTGTGGTTGTGAAGTTGCATGGAGTTCCTAAGAGTATTGTATCGGATAGATATCCTAGATTTACATCGAGGTTTTGGGAGAGTTTGCAAAAGGCTTTGGGTTCTAAGCTAAGATTGAGTTTGGCTTATCATCCGCAAATGGATGGTCAAACCAAGAGGATAATTCAATCGTTGGAGGATTTATTGCGTGCTTGTGTACTCGAGCAAGGTGGTGCTTGGGATAGTTATTTGGCGTTGATTGAGTTTACCTACAATAATAGTTTTCATTCAAGTATAGGTATGGGACCATTTGAGGCTTTGTATGGTCGGAGATGTCAAACACCTTTGTGTTGGCATGAAACCGGTGAGAGGTTGATAGTTGGACCGGAGATGGTACAACAAACGACAGAGAAAGTGAAGTTTATTTGGGAAAAGATGAAAGCTTCTCAAAGTAGACAGAAGAGCTATCATGACAAGAGAAGGAAAGATCTTGAGTTTCAAGAAGGCGACCATGTGTTTCTGAGAGTTACAGTGGTTACGGGTGTGGGTCGTGCTTTGAGGTCGAAGAAGTTGACTTCTCATTTTATTGGTCCATATCAGATTACTGCACGAGTTGGTGTTATGGCTTATCGCATGGCGTTGCCTCCGAATCTTTCGAATTTGCATGATGAATTCCATATTTTGGAAGTAGGTTTCGGATCCATCACATGTTATTCCTATGGACGAGGTTGAAGTGAGAGATAACCTTACGGTTGAAGCTTTACCGATTAGGATTTTGGACCGTGAAGTTAAGAAGCTAAGAGGAAAAGATATTGCGCTTGTGAAACTAGCTTGGGGAGGCGCTTCGGAAGACAATGTGACTTGGGAATTAAAGAGTGGGATGCGAGAGTCGTATCCGGAGTTGTTTGAATCAGGTAATATTTTCGAGGATGAAAATTTCTAAAGTGGGGGAGAGTTGTAATGCCCCGATTCTTATTTCCCATTTTTGTTGAGTCTTTTATTTTATTTGGGCGATTATTATTTTATGTATGGAATTGGCGTGCTAATATGTTATGTTTTCATATTGTGTTATTTTATCGTTTTGAAAATTTTCGGGGAAATTAGGTTGGAGGGTATTTTAGATATTTCTTAATTAATGATAAGTTAGAAATTTTGTGAGAAAATGAATTATTAGATATTTTGGTGAGAAAAGAAATAGAAGAGAATTAGAAATAGAAGATATAAGAGAGAAAGTGGAGAAAAAATGGAAGAAAAGAGAAAGAAAAGAAAGGGAGAGAAAGAAAGAGGAAGAAGAGAAAAGAGAAGAAAAAGAGGAAAAAGCTTGGATTTCTTCAAAACAACTTCTAGGAATCGATTTAATTGGGTAAGGGTGTGAAATCTTATTATCTTATCAATGTTTATGATTATGTATGGGTTTGTTGGATTGTTTTGGATGTTTTTCTATATTTTCCACTTTAGGTTGAAATTGCATAGTTTAGTCGAGGAATGTTAGGCCGAGACTATTGGAACTTGTTTGAATAAAATCGGGTGATTTTGTGACCTTCTGACATTTTTGGATATTGAGGGTTTGAGTAGCGCAGGATTCGCTAAGCGAATAGCTGGCGAATGAGGTAGCAAAGTGTTCGTTAAGCAAGCACCTAGCGAGCTACCAGCGAGCACTCCCAGACTTGGTCAGAACCAAAAAGACCCAAACTCGCTGGAGCGAGTGGTGTAGCGAAGGGCTCACCACTCAGCTCGCCTAGCGAGCATGACAGAATAACATTTTATTTTTGTTTCAATCCAATATCGATTCTTCGATGTGTAGCTTGTGTGTTGTTATATGTTATGTTGTGGGTAGCCGTATGGCGTGAATCCTAGATTGTGGAATGGATTGTGAAATGTGGCCTTTTGGCAAATGATTGCATTGTTAATTTGAATGTGAATGCATGATAATTGTGATAGAATTCATTACCGTTTGGCGTAATCGAATGTGAATGTATATGGATTGTATGTGATAGAATGAGATGAATGCATGAATATATATTGTGAATATGTATGCATTTCAAGAATGTCTGGAGTCATTTTGCATGTGAAGCATAATGAAGTGCATTCTTGTGTTGTGGGATTCTAATGAGAATCTGTTGTAACATCGTGTGCCTATGTGAGGTGTGAGCGATGATTACAAATGATTGTGTGCCCATGTGGGGTGTGAGCAATCAGATTGTGTGCCCGTGTAAGGTGTGAGAAATCGGATTGTGTGCCTATGTGAGGTGTGAGAAATCCATAAACATTGTGCGCCCGTGTGGGGTGTGAGCAATGGGTGAACATCTTGTGCCCATGTGAGGTGTGAGCGATGGTTCCAATAAGTTCCTGAGTGAACTTGTGATGATTGAGTCGGTACCACATTGCATTTTCATAGAGTCGTGAGTCGGTCTCTATGATTTGCATTTATCATCTTTATAATGGTGCATTGGTGAATGAACATAAATGTGTATGTTTATGTGGAATGATGAGAATTGTGAAAGTAAGCATGATGAATATGCTTGGTGATATATATATATATATATATATATATATATATATATATATATATATATATATATATATATATATATATATATATATATATATATATATATATATATATATATATATATATATATATATATATATATATATATATATATATATATATATATATATATATATATATATATATATATATATATATATATATATATATATATATATATATATATATATATATATATATATATATATATATATATATATATATATATATATATATATATATATATATATATATATATATATATATATATATATATATATATATATATATATATATATATATATACATTGTGATGTATATGAGTGAATTGTGATGAAATGTGGTGAGAATGCGGAACATGTGTATGTTATACTATATATATGATTATATGCATTGTTGTTATGATAATATATCTCACCCTTCTGTTGTTTTATGATGCTCTATGAGGCATTGCATAGTAGGTTTGCTGGAGGCTTTTTTTTGTGAAGCGTGTCTTCATTCTTTTGGTCGGTCGGCTCTGATATGTAGCACCGGCTAGCTAGGATGTTTGTGATTCTTTTGTGATACATTTGTATATGTATCTGGTTGTTGGATGTTTATGTAAACATGACTTTGTTGTTGAATCATACTGGTTGATATATATATATATATATATATATATATATATATATATATATATATATATATATATATATATATATATATATATAGATAGATATATATATATGTTTGATGTTATTAATGTTTAGATTTTTCGCTTTTATTCTAAATATTGAGATGTGGGTGTAAGGACTAAGTTCCTCTGTTGGAAAGTTACCCCACTGTTGCATATCTTCTGTTGAGCAGGTGTTGTATGTTTTAATTTCACGTATAATGTGACATACCTCTTTTATACCATGTTATTAATTATACTCTGATGAAAATTTTAATATGTGGCTAATTGTTTATGTGATTATTTGGGGGTATAGAAAGGGGGTGTTACATAGTTCGGGCTGACACGACCATAGATTGGTTCAAGTGTTTTAACTGAGTAGGGTTAAACCTTCGTTCTAGCAGTTAGGTGTATTGTTGCTCGACCATTGGAGACTTAGGCGTTACCTGTTTGTGGTAGAACTAAGAGTTAACACACTATTTCTAAAAATGGTTTTCAATTAATCCTGAAGGATAAAAAGGTTTCATGTTTTAGTTTTTTTAGTTTTTTAAATAATAAGTGAATTGAGTTATGTTTGTAACTCATGTTGCACTAAAGACTGTGACTTGAGAACGAATGCGTCGCATATGGCCCAAAGGGCATACGCTAAACACTCTAAACAGTTGATAGGAGGCCCCCCAACCACCATTCCCCAAGTACTTAAGGCTTATAGCGTACAACACATGTTATCCTTTATTAGATGTTTTGAAGTGTTTAGGAGATGAGAAGAGAAAGACACAGACTAAGGGGAAACTGGACCCTAATGTTATCATACACAATGCTCCTAAAGTTGGGATAAAGGGAAGAAACTATCCTAATGTTGTCATGCAAAGTATTGAATACCTAATTTCTCTCCTACTCCCATCTTAAACAGAGGTACTAGGAATCCTAAGGGGATCAAGGCAAGAGGCCAAGTAAACAACAGATAATTCACTCACAGATGAAATGAAAAATGAAAGGAAGTTGACTTAAACAAGTCAAAGGCAATGCAAACATGAGATGTAAGATGCAAAGAATAAATGAAAGACTCAAAATATGCAACAAAGATGAAGCAAAAGGTTCAAACAAAAGGACTTAAACAAGTTCAAAAGAGTGAGATGAAATGGGAGAAGTTACAAATCCTACAACCATTCAAACATCAATCACTATAACCAAAGTTAAACACAAAGCAAGACCAAAAGACCATGATCAAAAGGGAGGTGGGAGAAATAGGCTTGGGCAGCAAGAAACATACAAAACATCTCAACCAAACCACACAAGTTAACCATGTAAGAGTGTTGTACCCCAAAATTTGCCCAACCTTTTCTTTACTTGGTTTATGTTTCATTTCTTTGTTCTAGCATATTGCATTGCATAGCATTTTTCATTTTTACAGGGGATCAAGAGATGTGTGTGCCAAGGGTTCTAAACCTAATCAAGGGATTGTATTGAAGTTGTCAAGAGGTTATCATCATCAGAGACAAGTCAAAGCCCTTTGGATAGGCAGAAAAGTGTATGTGGTTCACCTCCTGTTTAGGAGGCCATTTGAAGGTCATTTTAGGATCACAAGTCCATGGTTATGGAGAGAGATTTTCATTTAAGCTCATTGGAGACCTTGAGGGTCATTGTGGAGCTCATCCAAGTGTTTATACCAAGTGAAAGTGGCTACAGGCAAAAAGGGTGAAATTAGGGTTTCAATTTTAATCAGGATAAATTTTGTTTCTTCAAGCAAACTTGTATCCATGGCCCTACTTATGTCCTAAGGTGTTTGGGGATGAGAGATTGACCATCAATTTTAATCATGAGGGTTTCAATTGATCAGTCAATTGAAAAGATCAGAAGATTTGGGGAAAAAGTCAACTGTAGTTTGAATTTTTATTTAAATGGTGTTCCAATAGGGGGATCATGGTCCATGAATTTCATATGGCTTATATAAGTCTACTCAAGCAGTTTCAAAGCCTCAAAAAACCCGGAACATCAACAGTCGACTCGGTAGTCATCGATCGATTCGTTCGGTTGACCGAAAAGTCAACTCTGCAATCATAATGAATTTGACCTCAAAGTGTGAATAGAAAATGTTCCTAATGGCATATTGAACTTACCCATGAAGTTTCATGACCGTTGGATCAAGGATGGAGGAGTAATCGCAAAAATTGGGAATTAGGGTTTTGAAATGGGCAACACCATAACTCCCTAACCACACATCCAATTGAGTTGGTTCAAAGCTCATTGCAAGGCTCTTGACAAGTCCTACAAAAGTCCCACAGTGGTCCATGAGCATAAAATGCATAGATTTGGAGTTATGGCCAAATTCATTACAAGAGGGAAAAATAACTTAGAAAAATTCTATGTTATTGAACTTTTTAGGCATGTTTTTCAGCAACTTTGAGTGGATTTTTGACCTAGTTCCATTTGGAATTTGAGGATCATGAAAGCATGAAAGTTGTAGAGCTACATGAGGGATTTCCAAAATGTACTAGAACTCCTCCATAGCCCTTATGAGTTGAGAGTTATGAATTCAGCAAGTTGAGGTTTTAACACTTGAGTTCAACATTTTCAATTTTTCACAAACTCACCTTTTGATCACTTGAGCTATTCTCAGCCATTGGATCTTGTTTCTATCTGTTATTTAAAGTGTATGATGAGAAGAAATGCTAAAAATCAAGAGTAGTGATGGGTCTTGCAAGTTGGAGACAAGTTGCATTATTTTAATGGAAGAAATGAGGAAAGAGAAACTTTATGGAAGAAAAGTCTTGCATCTGCAGTTCTCCCACTCCTAGCCATACTTCAGTCACTTCTTTTTCATTCATGCCACTTGATTTATGCATAAACTATAGCCAAAAGTTTGGATTTGGAGCTGTCCACAATCTTGAACAAATTTACACTTTACAAAAATCCCTCCAAAATGCAAAAGACAAATCTGTCCCAAGCCTTGCCTTGCCTATAAATAGAGGTCTCCTCTATGTTGAGAGGATCACCAGACCAATCTAAAACCCAAGAGAAAACCCTTGCTCTCATCTTGCTTTACATTTTCTTACAAGAGAAGAAAACCACTCCAAAATACCTAAAAATATGCCTTGAGCAAAACATCTTCCAAAGTCATTTCCACCCACTCAACATCATCACAAACCATCCACAAAATCTACAAATGATGTGTGGGAGGTGTTCAAACTCTTAAACCAGTCATAATCCTCATTTTCCCAAAAGTCAACTTTCAACCAAGGAAAGTTTGACTTCACATACAAAATCTGTCAAAACACTAACCATGCTTGTTTTGATCATTGTAAGCCTCCAAACACCCTTGGTTTATGATGTACCAACTGTCCATAACCTAAAGAACCATCATCATCACTTGTTTCGAGTTCTGTCCTAAGGGTTCACTTGTTTACTTCAAGTGCAAGAAAGGTTGTCATCATCATCAAGGCATTGGATTGGATTTTATTTGGAGGCTTCAAGGTTTTCCATACTACACAAACTTGCTTGGAGGTCTACAAGAGGTTGGTAATTACTATCCTCCTTTAAACTGTCATGAATGTGTTTGATGTGCATTAGTGGTTACAGTGTGTTTTGGATACAATGCACTCCATGTTTGAATGTGTCCTATTTTGTTTGTTTGCTTATAAATGTGTAATACTCTTATGATCATCATTACAATGTTATCTTGCTGTGTATTAAACCTTGAGATCCTATCAAATATCATGTATGAACATATGAGGATGTTGGTAACTGTTATGAAAGTTTGGCACTGCTTTGGATCTGTTCTGTTGGTGAGTAATTTTGCTTTTGTTGCAGCAACATTCTTAGGTTTTGATCTGTTTGATAAATGTTGATTAGAAACCCTCATGTTTGTGTTTATGTGATGTTTGAATTGTTGGAAACTATGTACGGTTTTGTCCTGCAACATTTCTGTTCATGTGCATTTCTACTCATGTGCATTTTTCAATCCATAGATCACTTTAGTTCTAGCATCTCTTTGGATCATTTGTGTGCTTGAAATTGGTCTTAAACATATTTTTGAACATGCTTGTAAGTTGTTCAGCCTCATTGAACTTGAAAAAGGTCATTGGGATGACTCATGTGATGTTGATGACCAATACTTTACTTTGATGTCATATCTTTGTGGCTGTCATGAGTTATTTTGTACTATAGTTTATTGCTTACCATTGTCATGCTAAGTGAGTACCTGTGATAACTTGAACTATGGTTTGGTGATTGGTTTATGTTTGTCAACATGAGATTATGGTATCATTGAATTTTGTCTTTTGTTGGTTAATTGACATTATCATCAAGGACTGTCATTTTGAGGCATTATGGTGAAACTGTTTTGACATGATCATATCTTATGTGTATTTAAGTTATTGCCTGCCACTGATCATTGTTGTATGTTTATGCTTATTAACATGAAAATCTGATACTCTTTGAAACATGTTTGTTAGATAGTTGGCATTGTTCATGCTTGCATCATGCTACTGTCATCCTTAGGCACTATGATAAGGTTGTGGTTATAACCATGATTTGTCCACACATTGTTTACTTTGCCAACTGTGATAAGCCTGTATGTTTTGTTTTCATACATTGAAAGCCTTTGGTGTGAATCTGTTTTGAATTGCTGTTCAACCTCATTGGTCAATTTTTTGAATACTTGCATCCATATGCCATTGAGAACCAAACTGTCATGATGCCCTTGTTAACTTGCAACCGTCATATGCATTAGGGGTATTAGGACTAATTGATGATTTGTGCTAGCCTTGCCATTTTGTAAAATCTGCACCTGCTGCCACAACTGCCTGAATTCATGAACATTACCATGCTGATATGCTTTGTTTTCAACCTTTGTCCAATCTTGCTTGCCTTGATTTGTTTGTAAACAGAACATGTTGTTTGTGATGGTTAGCATGCTAGAACTAAGTTTTCATGTTAAGCTTGCTTGCATTCATTCCTATGGTATTGTAACTTTCAGTGCAAGACATGAGTTAATTGTTGTGTTTGATGTTGCTTCTGTTGTTATGTTTGCTGCACCAAGACCAATTGTCATGATTAGCTTGTTAGGCCCTTTTGTTTAAATCTGTCTTGGTGTGTAAATCATATATGAATGCATGTTGTTGTGATAACCAAACCTGGCTGCAGCTCATGTTGTTTTTGTTGATATGTTTGATGTGCAAAGTCACTTTACCATGATTAATTTGTTAGGCTCTTTTGTTCAAGTTCAAGTTGCCTTAATTTGAAAACCATGTATATGTGTATGCTATTTTGGCCAAGAGGCAAGCTTGCTGCCAGTTCTGTTTTCACCTCATGTGCTGCTATCACCATGTTAAGCCTTCTTGAATTTTGTGTTTGAAATCATGTTTGTGATATGTATGAGATCCATTTTATGTGTATTGAGCTGAGGCAGGTATGCTGCATCATGACTGTCCATGTTTTCCAACAACATTTCAACATTTTGTTCAATTTTGCAACTTGCATACCAGTTTGTGATTGAGTTGTTTTTGTGTGATTTTTGCATTAAGAATCCATGAACCATGTATTTGCAACTTGTGCATATCTTCATCTGATCATAAGCATTTCTGTTTTGAGTTGTGATTGTCATGTTCACATTATTGGTTGTCAAGTTCTTGCTTTATGTTTTCAACACATGTGCCAACTGTTTGGTTTGTTCCTTCTTGCAAGATTTTGGAATCCATGTTTTGACAGGTGAGAATCCTTTAATGTGTGTTGATTGAATTGTGTATGTATGTTGAACTGATCTTATTTTCCAAAACCACATATCAGGCATTTTGGTTCATTTGTGCAACTTGCATACCAGTTTTGGTTTGGGGCTGTTTCTAATTAACCTTTGCATCTAGAATCCATGAATGACATATTTGAAAGATGTGCACACCTTCATTTAATCATGATCCCTTATGTTTTGAGCTATGGCCATCATAATGCATTTCCAAGGCAATTTGTGCAACTTTCATATCAGATCTTGTTTGGATATGTTTCTGTCTGATCTTGGCATCTATAATCCATGTTTTACATATTTGAAAGTTGCTCAAGCCATTACATGAGTTTAAAGGCATCTGGTTTGGTCCCTTGATTTCAAAATGCACATCACTCACTTACATGACAGTTGCATTCGTATTTTAATTTAGGCATGTTATCTTGAAAAACTGACATTGCCATTGCATTCCTTGTTGAATTTCACGTGAGATAGACCTAAAGTTTGCTAGATTTGGTTAAGTTTTGAGTGATTTATGATGTTCTCGTTTTTCATGATGTTGCCTTGTGTTTGCTTGCCTAGCTTGCCCAGAAATCCACCTTGCCAAGTACATGTTTATTTTGAGGTGGCATAATACTTGGATGAATCGCCACCCCAGTGGTTAAGCCTTTACTTTCATAATGCCTTGCACTGCCATGACCTGGGTTCGATTCATTGTGGAGATCAACCCTTTTGCTTTTTTTTCTTCACATTTTCCTTGTTTTCACTTTTTTAGTATCTTCTTCCTTCAAATAACACGCACGCGCCTTGGCTCGCTTGGTATGATTTTGAGTTGGCAATCCAAAGGTGGTGGGTTCAACACCCACCAAGCGCATCTCCTATCTTTTTATCACTTAAATGTTTATTTTCCTTTTAAAATTCCAAATTTCATAACTTTGTCAATATTTATTATTTTTGATTGGTTCTTTTTGCAAATTTCTCACATTCTTGTATATTTTCATATGATATTTTAATATCCTAAGTTTTTTTATTTTGAACATCATTTTATTTTCTTTCTCATTTCGTCTGCGATTGATTCATCTGTTGTTTACTTGGCCTTGTGCCATGATCCCCCTAAGATTCCTAGTCCCTCCGTTTAGGATGGGAGTAGGAGAGACATTAGGTGTTCAATCCTATGCATGATAACATTAGGTTAGTTTTTTCCCTTTCACCTCAATCTTAGGATCACCATTGCATGACAACTTTAGGTTTGGTTTAGTCCCCCTTTAGTGCGTCTTTTCTCTTCTCATCTCAAAACGATCATAAAACACCTAATAAAGGTTAATGAATATTGTACGTTACGAGCCTTAAGCTACTTGGTAAATTGTTGTTGAAGGGTTTCCTTTCAATGGCTTGATTGTTTAGTATAGCACCCTTTGGGTGATATGCGACGCGATCACTCTTAAGTCATAGTCTCTAGTGCGATATGAATTGCAAACCAATTCAAAAACACTTCTCCTCTAAAAAACATAAAACAAAAATCATTCAAACTCCTTTTTTCCCTTTGGGGACTTTAACTTTGGAAAATCATTTTCATAATAAGAGTGTTGTTAACTCTTAGTTCTACCGCAAACGGTAACACCTAAGTCCCCCATGCTCGAGCTGCATACACCAACTGCTAGAACTACTTGTTAACCCTACTCGGGCCTAAAAAATAGTTGAACAAACATGTGTTCCCCCGTAGTTACCCGAACTACGTTTGCTCTGATCTTTCATACCAGATGAAAGCACGTAGGCACAAGATGGCGATGTCTTGGTGAGCAACCTTCCCCCCTTTCACCCGTAGTTAGCCGAACTACGTTGACTTTGACTTCTCATTTCAGATGAGATACGTAGGCACAAAGCGTCGTTGCTTTGCCGAGTAATTTCTTTTTCTTTTACCCTCAAGTCTTTAGCTAGATAGTTTCAATCACCCTTTTAGATAAACAACAAGCATGGATCCCGTCGAGTACGACGGACGTGAGGGGTGCTAATACCTTCCCCTTGCGTAACCGACTCCCGAACCCGAGATTTGGTTGCGATGACCGATCTTATCCCTCTTTTCATTAGGTTTTCTCTGAACGTTTCCTTTCTCTCTCTTGGGATAAATAACGCATGGTGGCGAATCTTCTGTCATTGCCGGCCTCGATTTTCGCAGTAGCGACAAAGAGAAAGAAGCAAAACAAGGCAAGAAACAAAACATCATTCAAGGCAAACTCAAAGTATGAAAAATAAACCAAATCACCTTGAATGAAGATCAAACCAAAAAGGGCAGAAGTGGAGCACAATGTAAATGGACCAAATCAAAGTTAAAAACAAATTACAAACAGCAACCAAGTCATGGCAAGTGGTGGAAACAAAGTTTCATCACCAATTCAACATTAGAAACAAATTGGAAATACCTAACTTCTAGGTAGCTTGTGAAGCAAGTTAAGCACATGTATGACCTAACAAATGGAAAACCAGACCCTTGATCATATTATAAACATGTAACAAGACTCACAAGATGCATATGGGATCATTAGGAATCATTTCCCAAAGAAACTAGGTCAAGCTATCTTGTATGAACACCTTCAAAAGTGACTTGACTTGCAAGGTTCACTAAAAATGGAAGGATTAATCAATAAATGCCAAATAAATTACACAAAGTAGCTAAGACCAAAGGAAAATGAAAGCCAAAGTTTCAAAGTGAAACTCACCTCAAGGCATCAGCAAACAATTCCATTGTTAAGGGTGTTCCACCTTATCGAGGGTTTATCGAGGGTCAACAAAAGTCAAAGCAAAACCTCATGAAAAATGATCACTGACTAATCAAATTCACCCTAAAAAATGCCTCAATCCCTCACCTAAATGAGAGAGAAGAAATGGTCATAGGGGATTTAAAATTGAAGGGAAATGGTCAAGATCAAAATAGGGTATACACCATAAAACTTATGACTTTGTAAAATTCAAATAAAATGATAAAATAAAATGAAAAATAAAATTAAAATATGGAAAAAAATAAATAACATATCAAACTGTCAAGAAAGTATTTTTTCGGAATTTTATGAATTAAAGAACTATTTTTAAATGAATAAAATAGAAACTAGAAATAAAATGAAATAAAAAAGAAAATAAAACAAGGAGGGGTGTAACAGGCAAAAAGCAAGTGAACTGAACCATGTGTTACCACGCTTGGGCCCAGAAACGTGGGTGTGCAGATAGTAAAATAATTTGAGCCCAAATCAAAGTCTGGACAAAACCAAACGCCACGATGTCCTCATTAAATGAGGCGGCGATGAGTCATACGCATCGGCAAATGAAAACGAGACAACACAAGATTTCAAATTCAAATAGGGGCACCAATAGTTAGCTCAACTCATCTCTTACCTCCAGTTGCCGGAACCCTAGTTTCGGTCATCTTCTCCAGTTGCCCAACAAGCTACCAAACATGCCCAGAAATGGAGGAAAATTGTACCCCTTGACTCCAAATTTCATGAGGGTTCCAAATCCAAGCTCACATTTTAAAAATAAATTCATCTTCATGGAGTTTCAAAGGCAAACAGTTGAGATGTCATAAAACAAAACTTCATGAAACTCACACAAAATAACATGAAAACAATGCCTACATAAGTAGGACTTCAGATGTACTCAGTATGCCCCTAGAATGTGCCTAAAATGATCGGAAAAAGTTCAAGAAAGTACCTAGTGGAGTATGTCCACTGCTTCTTCTACGCATGTTAAAACACCACCAAAGGCTGCAGAATAACTCCTTATGACTTGAGAGAGCTGAAGTTGTGCTTAAATGGCCTTGCAAACTCCTCTAAACCTCCAAACAAGTTTGAGCAGTTGAGGATCAAAGTGCTCACAGTTGGTTACTTTTGTTAACAAATGGTAGAGGAGGTTATGGTGATGATGATTTGAGAAGAAACTTGATGAAATGCTCAAAGGGTTGTATGTTTCGAAAGAAAAACTAGAGGAAGCAAAAATGACAAGTTCTGAAATTTCACACAAATGAGGCTCTCTCCCTTTTCTAGGGTTTTCTCTTAGCTTATATATGAATTGAAAATGAAATTTGAGGTTTTTACTGTGGTGAAAAACCAAGGGATCAGATGCTGCAATCAAACGGAAAGTTTGGTTCAATGGTGAATGATGTGCCTCACACGAGTGCCTTGCATTTGTGGTTGTTTTGTTTGAGTGGAAATGAGAGAACAGATGGACTGTGTGGTGGTCAGGCCAAGGGCTGCTTGTCCTTTCCTTCTTTGGGCAAGAAAATTCAAAATCAATCCATCATGGCACATGCTTGGTTGGTCTTGTTTTTGCAATGTTTGGAGTGCAAAGTTTGTCATTTTATGCGTATGGAATGAGAATGGGATAATGCTGCAAGGTGTTGCACCCTAAAATTTGCCCAACCTTTTTCTTTGGCTGGCTTGTGTTTCATTTCATTTTGTTCTAGCATTTGCATTGCATATCATTGTTCATTTAGCAGAGGATCAAGAGGTTGTGCATAGAAAGAGGAGTCTACTCAGAGTGTTGTTCCTAATCAAGGGGTGTTACTCAAGCATGGATGGTCATCAGGCCATCTAGAAGTGGTCAATGTTCTTTGAAAGGATTGATGGATGTATGTGGGTCAGCTCCTAACTTGGAGGCCAGTTAAAGATCATCAGAAGTTTGTGAATGCATAATTATGGATATGGGATGTTGAGAGAGATCATTGAGTGCTTTGAGAGCCATGTTGGAGCTTATTCAAGTTGTTGTGTGATGTGGAAGAAGCCACAGTCAAGAATGTTGCATCTAGGGTTTCCATCTGGTTAATCCTCAGTCAATTGTGAAATCAAAGGAGATTAAGACTCAATTCCAAGTCTCTATGGTCATGGGATATTGTGTTGATATGTCTAATATATCATTTCAAGATCAAATCAAGAAGAATCAAGAGTGTGAAAAGTTGCTAAATTAGGGTTCTCAGTGTAAAATCCCCTGTTTAGTCCCCAACTTCAAGACCACCTTTCTCAAGATAGAAGTCTCATATCATCTTGACCCCAACATGAAACTTATAGAGCATGTTCTTAGATTTCTTTTGAGTACTAGAAGTCATTCATATGATTTCTAGAACTCAAGTTACGATGCTGACAAGTTACAGGTCCTCAGATGAATGTGATTTTGGTCAACAAAGGTCAACCAACTTCCAAGCCATTTTTGACCTAGAAGGATGACCATCGCCAGGCTTGTTGCTCGAGGTCACTCTGTTTGTATTTAGTTACTCCTATGTGGTGCATATATGTGTGATGGTTATCCCTGTTGGGATCTTGGGTTCCTTTTTGCCTTGGTGTTATTCTGAGATTTCCATGTTGCATGCTTGTTTGCATCTTGCATATTATTTTTGTATAACAGGTACCTCGGAGCTGTTAATCTGACTTCATGTACTCCACTAGTTTGTTGCAGGTTATACAATCAGATAGATCACAGGAATTCCCTCAATGTCATGGAGCAAGTTCTAGCAGAGCTGAAAGAAGTCAAGAGCCAGATGGGGAAGTTCATTGCGGACATGCAGGCGTTGCGCTTGGATCAGAATGTGCTCAGAGAGGAGAACCGACAGTTGAAAACTCAGGTGGGCTTAATCATGAAAGTGATAAGGAACATGCTCAGAAAAGAAGGTGATCAAATGCCTGAGGCTGCCGCAAAGATGCTTATTCCACGTCTGTCTGTGAAACCTATGCCAGAGCATAATGTGTGTCAGAGATCTTCTGCACAATCGAAGATTCCAAAATTCGTGTGTCATTAGCTGTGTCTCGTTTCTTAGGAGAATCCCAGGATTAGAAGGTATGGTCAAAGGATAAAATCTCAAGATAGAATCTTCGACCAGATCCCCATGGAGTATGCTCAGTTGGTGCAACTCTTGCTCCAACTTCAGTTGGTTAAGCCTCGGGCTTTGGCTCCACTTACTGGCCAACCACCACCGGGCTTTGATGTCAATGCTTATTATAATTTCCACTCTGGGGGACAGGGGCATAACATCGTGAATTGTAAAGCTTTTAAGCATAAGGTTCAGGACCTGATTGATTCGAAGACAATTGAATTCACGCCGAGCGGCATGAAGGTATCAGGCGAATTTGCTCCCTGTCGTGAAAAAGAGATGGATACTCCTATTCCCATCCCTAAAGCTGCAGTAGGTCAAGAATATATCGTACAATATTTGGTGTCAGAATCCCCCTGCCCATAGTTGATGCTTATTTCTGGGTCAAGTTTAAGGATGAAAGCGCCTGAACAAAGAGAGTCCTCAAGAATTCAAATTTAGTCGCTGGACATTTATGTTGTTCAGAGTCCACAACCTTTTGGGTCTTCACAGCAAAACTATCAGTACCAGAATCAGAATCGACCTCACAATAATTTGAAAAGAAGGAATGCTTCTCTGCGTCCAGTGCCTATGCCACATCGCTCGACTGATTGAGGGTCGCATTCCCACAGTAGTTAATCAGTGTGAAAGCCCAGTTCCCAGAAGCTGGCAATTTTCGTTTTATCCTGTTATTTCTTTATGTTTGTATTTCCTTTCCTGTTTAAAATGCAATCTCATTTGTAAAACTTGTTGTTTTCAATTGATATTAATGAAATGAATATGCATGTTTTGATTTAATCCATTCGTGTTCACTAATTGCTTTTTACAGATGTCATACGCTTCTTTAAGCGGAATCCGGGGAGGATGACGAGGTTTAAAGACGCGCAAGCTTCCGAAAGTATGCTTTTGAAATAAAACCTATTGATGATGTACATACATTGTTTCAAATCCCCAAACACTGGAGATATAAGGATGATAATCCCTTGTCAACCCCTTTGAGCCTAGTAGTAGGAGTTTCTTTCTGAAAATGAAAAAACCTCAATCTTAACCTGGGGCTGGGTAGGTGTCAGCTAATTTGACCGAATATCCAAATTGCAATAGGAGTGTTCTCGTTCGAGGATCAATCACACATGTATAGGTCGTGCCTAAAAAACAACAATGGTTATTCATTGTCGATCAAGGAGTGAAACAGTCACAATCGTCTAAACAAGTCAGACAAGCTGGTGTCACACGATTTGTTCAAAAAAAAGAGAAAGGAAAGAAAAGAAAAGTAAAAAAAAAAGAAAAAGTCTGCTAAGTCGAATCTTGGAAACAAGCGATTTAGGCAAAAATTAAGGCATCTCGCTGGACTTTGAAATCAAAAGAAGCTCAAAAGAGTCAGTCCAGGAAAAAGTTAGGGAAATAAAAAAAATGATGATGAAAAACAAGTCGTGTGATTCAGGCATCAAAGACGAAAAGCGAGTGACTGTCACTCCAAAACTTGTGGTTTCTTGAACCATCACTCTTAAGAGGTTGAGCACTAGTGTCGAATTAGCTGAATATAGGATTGGAGAACATCACGGAGAATGGGTGGGTTAAAATAAACTTTGAGCCTTTATCCTTTCCTTGTAAACCATGAACCTGACCAAGTTACAACCTGAAAAAGTCCTAATTGAAGCAGGTTTGTTTCGAAAGCATACATCGGTAAAGATCGCATCAAAACTGAATCCTAAAAGGATTCCTCTTATAACTTGTATTAATGTTGACATGTTGATAAATGATTTATTCACTTTATGTCACAAATTTTTCTAGTGAACAGATTGGATTTCGAAAACTGTCATATGCATTGCATTTCATAAATCTTTCATGCAAGACAATTTGTTTTACTTGTGAGTAAGCGCTTGACAGTAGGAAAGTTTTCACAGTGAAAAGATTGATCAGGATAGAATGCAGATTGCTTGAATACACCGTCGAACTAGGGCAAGTGTTATCAAATGATCATAGTGTGGGAGTCAGCCATCTAGAAGTCGGTTGATCTGAGGCAGTCAGGTCGAGTTTCAGTGAATCTCTCGCAGCCAAGAAACACTTTCCCCACGGATCGGCCAATCAGGAGCAAAGTCATTGTAAGACTGGGGCAAGCCACCCCAAGAGGGCAAAAGCTATTCCTTATCCGTGGGGAAATTAATGTGAAGCACCTCTCAGAGGTTCAAGGTGTTTAGGCAGTGCATATTAAGTCGTCGGGGTATGAAATTTCAGGATTCTTTTCAAGGAATATTCCCACAGAGATCCCACGGACTGGGGCAGATTCAGAAGCGCATGAATTATTTCTCTCCATGTCTTCAAGAGCCGTTCAAGCAGGTTCAGCCAACTTTCAAGTGCAAGACGAATGTCGAGAAGTCATGCTACTATCCATTGACCCTTCAACAAAAACCTTTGAGTTCAGACATGATATTTTTCCAGCATTGGTCGTACCTGATCCTTTGCAATTCCAATTTTCATTGGTACGCAGGAAGACTTCGTCTGTTTTCTCCAGCAAAAGTCCAATCATCATTGGCACGTGTAAGCTTTCCCCAGTAGAGTCTGATCATACTTGGAACATCTGGTTATCCCCAGCGGAGTTGGCTTCACCTTTCCAGCATTTATTTTGCTGGAATGTTCTGTTGTATCCAGTTTTCCCCGGAAGCCCGTGCCTGCATCTGCATCTTTGCATATAGTTATCATATTTGCATCATCCTTGCATTTCATCCTCAAATGCGTAGCATTTCCATTTCGTATGGAGCATTACGCCATATTCAAACATACGCATATGCATTCGAAGCATAAGCCAGTTTCTATCAGCCTTCCGTGGCAACTTGAATCATTTTTCAATCAATATAGGGGCATTTATCCAGCAGCTTTATTCAGACAGCTTATTGGTTTACTCGGGTTTCAGATCATACGTCCGTTATGCTTTGTCCATCAGTCCTCTAATGATGGCATCCCCGAGCAGATTTTCTTTCCGTCAATCCCTATTGACGACGTGTTTCCCCAGCAGGTTTTCTCTACGTCTATCCTTAGACGATGTGAGCTTCAGATATGGTTTTCTCTCCGTCTATCCTTAGACGACGTGAGTTTTGGACGTGGTTTTCTTTCCGCTTATTAGATGAGATGGTGTTGTATGAGGGTTTTCGTGTTGTCAATTCCTATTGACGTTGTGACTCTTTGAAGAATGATTGGTTTCCCTTGTTGTCAATTCCTATTAACAATATGGCCCTTTGAAGATATTTTCTTTCCATCAACTCTTATGGACGAAAGAATTTTGTAGTTTGGTAAACGATTTGGGTGTCTTCCCGTCTACTTTTAGACGATGTGAGTATTTGGTGTCTTTTCGTCTACCATTAGACGACGTGAGTATTGATATTTCTTTTTGTCTATCCTTAGACAATATGGACCTTTCATGGGTGTCTTCCCGTCTACTTTTAGACGATGTGAGTATTTGGTGTCTTTCCATCTACCATTAGACGATGTGAGTATTGATATTTCTTTCTGTCTATCCTTAGATAGCGCGAACCTTTATTGGGTGTCTTTCCGTCTACTTTTAGACGACGTGAGTATTTGGAGTCTTTCTGTCTACTTTTAGACGATGTGAGTATTATTCTCTTCCTGAGGTCAAGTTACCAACTGCGCGTTGATCTAGCCTTTGGTTTTGATGTCTGTGGCGTTACACAGATGACTGGCAGCGATGTCAGGTGTTCTTTATCAGATGATCAGTCAGCTGGTTGTCGTTGCAACTGTCTACGTTCAGTTTTTCTAGATATTTATTCTCCAATCAGTGTTGCAGTTTATTTCTGCGGTTGGCAAATTTCCGAACTCTTTGGTATTCAACTGTCTTTTACCTTGATTGTTTGAAATTCGTTCTCTTTTCATCCATTCAGGTCCAAGTCATTTGAATAGAGGCAGTTGTTGCACCCCTAAATTTGCCCAACCTTTTTCTTTGGCTGGCTTGTGTTTCATTTCATTTTGTTCTAGCATTTGTATTGCATATCATTGTTCATTTAGCAGGGGATCAAGAGGTTATGCATAGAAAGAGGAGTCTACTCAGAGTGTTGTGCCTAAGCAAGGGGTGTTACTCAAGCATGGATGGTCATCAGGTCATCTAGAAGTGGTCAATGTTCTTTGAAAGGATTGATGGATGTATGTGGGTCAGCTCCTAACTTAGAGGCCAGTTAAAGATCATTAGAAGTTTGTGAATGCATAATTATGGATATGGGATGTTGAGAGAGCTCATTGAGAGCCATGTTGGAGCTTATTCAAGTTGTTGTGTGACGTGGAAGAAGCCACAGTCAAGAATGTTACATCTAAGGTTTTCATCTAGTTAATCCTCAGTCAATTATGAAATCAAAGGAGATTAAGACTCAATTCCAAGTCTCTATGGTCATGGTATGTTGCTTTGAGATGTCTAATATATCATTTCAAGATCCAATCAAGAAGAATCAAGAGTGTGAGAAGTTGCTAAATTAGGGTTCTCAGTGTAAAATCCCCTATTTAGTCCCCAACTTCAAGACCACCTTTCTCAAGATATAAGTCTCATCTCATCTTGACCCCAACATTAAACTTGTAGAGCATGTTCTTAGCTTTCTTTTGAGTACTAGAAGTCATTCATCTAATTTTTAGAACTCAAGTTATGATGCTGACAAGTTACAGGTCCTCAGATGAATGTGATTTTGGTCAACAAACGTCAACCAACTTCCAAGCCATTTTTAACCTAGAAGGATGTTTCTCCTTGTTACACCCCAAAATTTGCTCAACCTTTTCTTACCTGGTTTATGTTTCATTGCATTAACATTTGCATAGTTATATCATTTGCATATCATGATATCATTCATATAGAAGGGGATCAAGTGTGATTCTTATCAAGAGAAGCCTAGCAAGAGGTCTTATTCAAGATTGAGAAGTTATCAAAGTCCTCAGGAGGTGATTTGAGTGCCTAAGAGCTTAGCTGCTTGCATGAAGATTTTCTCCTAACTTGAGGATCAATTGAAGACCATCAGAGGGATGTGAAGTGTTGAATATGAGAAGAGGATGTGTATGGAGCTCATATAATTCCTAGAGGGCTATGGGATAGCTAAATCAAGTCATTGTGTCAAATGCAAGAGCCACAGTTGAGGTGCAAGCAATTAGGGTTTCATCTGGGTCAATCCTAGGTCAACTGTGCAATTGAAGAGTATCAAAGCCTACTTTTAGGTCATGGAGTTCAAGAAATGATATGTTGAGACATTTGTGGTGTTTTTCCAAGATCAAGTCAAGAAAAGTCAAGAGTGTGGGAAGTTGCTAAATTAGGGTTTCAGTGTAAAATCCCCTGTTTAGTGCCTAACTTCAAGACCACATAAGTCAATATACAAGTTTCAAATTAACTTTTTGCCAACATGAAACTTGTAGAGCATCTCAATACCTTTAATTTGAGTACTAGAAGTCCTCAAGGGGATTTATAGAACTCAAGTTATGGTCCAGACAAGTTATAAGTCCTCAGATGCCTCTAAACTTTGTCTGTGAAAATCATTTGACTTCAAAGCTAATTTTTACGTAGAAGGAGGTTTCACCTGAACTTTTGGCCAACATAAAAGTTGTTCCTCATGATCTTAGCTTTCTAAATTGTATTATAAGTCTTCCATCTGATTTGCAGAACTCAAGTTATGAGGTTTACAAGTTAGGGGTATTTTGGGAAAGTCAGATTATAGGCCATTTTCAATCATAGGTCAAAATCTCCAAATTGCACTTGTCAAATGGATTTTTTTTCAACATGAAACTTGTTCAAAATGTGGTTTTTAGGCTAACCAAGAAGTTAGGATGGATTGATTGGGCTCATAGCAAGATTTGGTTTGAAATGGCTTAAAAAGGAAGATTTTCAAAGGATTAAAAAGGGGGAAATTCAAATAATTGGTTAAGTGACCAAAACATGTCAAATAAGTACTCATTTTGATTGTAAATTTCATTTTAAACACAATTATATTGGTGGATTTTTGAGTTTAGGCCAATTTTCATGAGTTACAATTTGTTTTCTTCATATGCAAGTTACACATCCAAAACATTCACCAAGGCATTTCAAGTGTTCATTTTGATCTGAATGCATTCAGAAGGCAATTTGCAAGTGATTAGAAGATTCTAGAGCAAGCTACATGGCCAGAATACACGACTGCCACATGGCCTTTGAAGGAAAAATTAGAATTTGTGAACTACTGAATTGGGCCTCATTCAAGCTTCAAAAGCCCACAAACTCACTCTATATAAGCATATCATTGATTCCATACTCAGGTTGGAGCTCATTTCATGGTGGAAGCTGAGATTGCATTTGAAATTTCAAGGGAGCAAGTGAGAATAAGGTTTTGATTTCCAAGCTAATTCAGAGCAAATTGAAGGTTGAAGACTCTTTCTCTTGCATCACTGATTGTGTCTTGAGAGTTTTGAAGCAAGAAACAACCTCTAGCTACCTCTATTAGTGGATCTACACCAGGTATGTAACCTTCAAATTTCTCATAATTCTAGGGAGGTGTAGATCAATTTGCATATGTGGTTAGGATCTAGTTAAGGAGTACATCGTTTCTGGACAGAATTTTGGACAATTAGAGACAAACTTAGGTGATATGTGATTTGTATTTGAGCATGGTTTGAACTGATCTTAAGGCTAGAACACAATTTGGATAGATCAAAGTGATGTATGAAGCATGAGGAACATTTCTGTATGATTAGATTTAGGTTTTGTGATGATCAGAGTTGAAGTAACATTTGAGTTTTGGATCGGATTTTAAAATGCATGAGGATTCAGTTGATTCTAAGGTTATATTTGAACTCAGCATGAAAAATTAAGTAAGATTGGTGTAAAGTTTGTTGGATTTGGACACCTGTGAATATCATCTCACCGGAGAAGACAGTTGTTTCCACCGTGAAAGCCACCGGAGACTGTTCCCCTCGCCTGAGTTCCAAGGAAGAAGATGATGTTCTAACCATTGGATGAGTCTGAGAGATTGACTTAGTATCTAGATCGTGTGGCTCATGTTTGATTTGAGATTTTGCCTCCAAACCAAAACGATGTGTTTCATTAATCCCAGTCAGCGTGTGACTGGGATGCCTGCGTGGACGCGCTCTCTACCTTTGGATCAGATTACCCAGTCAATTCATCCAACGCTCATGTTATTTTCTTGGTTTTTAATTTGTTTTATTTCATTTTGATTTTATTTTAATGCAAATTGATTCCAAAAATCACAATAAATCCATTTTTGATCCAAAAAATATTTTAAAAATATCTCCATACTCCTGATTAAATTTTTGATTTTCTGGGATCAATAAATTGCATTTTCATGCATTTTTCAATTTTATTTGATTTTTCTCATTTTGTTTATTTCTTTAATTTTTGCATAATTGACTATCTGCCTTGTTGATTTTGGTGTGATCTTTTAGTTTTGAATCTGGCTTTGATTTTTGAATATGTTATAGGTTAGATGTGCATGCTCCCTTATGATTTTTATTAGGTTTTTTCAACAATTATAGGTTCTGTTTTAGGTGAGATGTTCAGAGCCTTCCCAAACTTGTGTTTTACCTTGACATATCTCAACTTAGGAATTGTTTAGTGGACCTAGAAGTTGATTTAGGCTTTAATATTTAAACCCTAGAATGTTAAAACATGCATGTTCCCCTAAGAAATTTATTAGAATTTTATAACTTAGTTTTCTATTTTAGGTAGAATTTGCAAGTTGGTTGTGCTTGTGGTATTCAATCTTTGGTGCATTGCTTTGTTTGGTCTTGTTGGTGGTTTTGGAGCTTGAAGTTCTTGGATTCTTTTTTGGAGGAGCTTTTGGACATCTTGTAACTGTTGTGGCTTATCATGTGGAGCTTAGAGTTGAAGATTTCTTCCTCTTTTAGGAGCTTTTTAGAAGCTTATAGGATTTTTAGGAAGAGCCATTAGAACTAGTTTTTCTTCTTTCATCAAACATAGAATGCATTGTTTGCTTCTATTCTATCCTATGATGCAAAGTCCTCTTAAGGAAGCTTCATCTCTCATTTGGAGGGTTGAGTGGTGTCACTACTGCGAAAATCGGCGCCGACTATGATAGAAGAGTCGCCACCGTGCGTTATTTATCCCACAAGAGGGAAAGGAAACGATCGGGAAAAACCTGACGAAAGGGTATAAGACAAGGTCATCGCAACCATTGTCTGGGTTCGGGAGTCAGTTACGCAAGGGGAAGGTATTAGCACCACTCACGTCTGTCGTACTCGACGGGATCCATGCTTGTTGGTTTGTCTACGGGTGAAAAACAATCTATCTACGGCTGCTAAAGCTAAACGGAAAGAAAATAACTCGATAGAGCATCACACTCTATGCCTACGTATTCCCTTGTGCAATGGGAAAGTCAGAGTCATCGTAGTTCGGGAAACTACGGGGAATGGGCTCGCTGAGATATCGCATCTCGTGCCTACGTACTTCCACATGGCGTGAAAGATCAGAGCTTACGTAGTTCAGGCTAACTACAGCTAGTCAGGGTGTTCTCGAACACACGGGAGTGAGAGAAAGGATTGACGATACTAGCGTGCGCATTCTAGTAATTAGGTGTTTGCTGCTCGCTCGACGGAGACTTAGGCGTTACCTGTTTGCGGTAAAACGGACGTAGTATGTCGGGTTTGAAAGGTATGGGAACCTACGGGTTCTAGAACTACTGTCTGGTCTCGATTGCGCTCGGGCAAGAGAAGAAGGGAACATCAGTCGTCAGCGGGAAAGTCTCGATCGCACGGCAGCGAGAGAACAGAGAAGTTAGTGTGCTCGCTAGGATATCGCATCCTATGCCTACATATTCTCGTCTGATACGAGAAATCAGAGCAGCTGTAGTTCAGCGGGAAAACGAATCTCAATTGCACAGGGGCAAGAGAAAGGGTCTCAATCGCCTGCACGCGAGAGAAAAAACGGTTTCGATCTCCAAGGGCGAGAACAACGAGGAAGTAGGCTTACGCCTAAACGAGAAGAAACTCGGGACACACACGCACAAACCTAATACGTAGGAGCGAATGCGTCGTATGTCACCCAAAGGGTACCATACTAGACATCCTAGACGATTGAGAAGAAACTCATCAACTGTCATTTCCTACATATCTAACGATACAGCTTACAACATTCGACGGTTGCCTGAAGACTTGAAGAAGAAAAATGATGTTGAACGAAGCAACTCCTATTGGCTCCTGTCATGCGCGCAAGCTCCATTCCAATCTTCTCCTCTCTGGATCCTTGATAATGACGCTCGAATCAGGAACAATGTGACGCTTAGACCGTCATGGTTCGACTTATACGAGAAATCGAACTCTCAGAGGTAGCGTATTGATGTCCGTGTCAAAGACAAGATAGAGAAATGATACTGTTGCGGTGAAAATTTGATACCAAGCTATTAATTAACTTGAACTGTATTTCTTTTTACAACCGGACTTTAATTTATCCAAAGTATAGGTCTAAAGAAAGAAAGAACCTTTTTCGCGATGTAACAACAACGCTTTTAAGAGATTCGGGGATTCGGGGGTTGGTTATATATAGGGAAGGTATTAGCACCCTAAATATCTGTAGTACTCTACAGGAACCTTTTGTTTAATTAATTGCTAAGTTTGTGAATTGTGCTATGGTTTAAGGATTTGGGATTGAGATAAAATAAAAAAAGGCCTAAGTGGTTTTCTAAGTTTGCTCGCAAAGGCATCGCACCTTCTGCCTACGTATCCTGACTAGGATAGAATCAGAGCAATCGTAGTTCACCTCACAAGGGAAAAGAACACTTTATGATGATCAAGGTTCAAAGGGGAACAAACATGACAATGTTTGTGTGGAGTTTGACAAAACTCCCTAATCTAAGTTGAAGGGGAAGTAAGAAGTCATGAAGATGATTCTTACACAGAGTTGACGAACTCTTTCCTAGGGTTCTAGTTGAAGAACACTCCTAGTATGGGTGGGTTTCTTAGACTTCAAGCAAAGTCTAAAGGCTTCTAATCTAGGGTTGAGGTGACTTAACAAAGTCAAGAGGGTTAAGATTTTGGTCCAAGACATTGACAGTCAAGTGGACAGACCTTCCTTTGGAGGGAGAGATAGTGGGCAACTGGATGAAAGCTAACAAGCTCCATCACTTGGGGATAAAATAAATGCAAACATTATACTAAAGCATTCATGGTGACAACCAATGAAAAATATTTAAGGATGAAAAAGCAATGGTGACAATCAAAGCAGATGATTAGTACGAAAACTGTGACGACAGATCGCACCTGGAGTACAATTAACAAACAGATGAGATAGGCATGATAATAATTCAAAGTAAAAATCCTAGCATGTTGGCTAACATGTATAGGCATGAGAACAATCAATTATCACAAAGAAAAACAAGTGGAACCCTTTAAACTTTCATCTGCAACAGCTAGGGTTAGTACTGTTAATATGACAAGTTGCACATAGTCAAACATGGTGAAAAATTAACCGAACATGGAAAATAAAATTATGACATGAAAGTACACATTAAAACAAACACAATGAAAAACGAATGGGTGAAAAATGATAAAAAAAAATGAGAGAGTTATGATTTTTTGAAGTTTCATGTGAAAAATGAGAAAAAGTGGCAACAAGGGTTATCACAAGGGATCGAACCCATGCCAAGTACAATACGCGCGCAAGTTTCAACCACTGGGGCGGCCATACATCCATTAACCAATGTGAAACAATAAATATATGATGTAAGTTTGGTTATTTTGCTGGGCAAAACAAAAGCAAGCAACATGATTTGCAAAACCACTCATAACTTACTCAATTCTCCATGGATTTTGACAAAGTTTATATGCATTTGGGGTAGAAAATCATGAGGAAGAGGATGGTGGTGTTGGTTTTTGAAAATCATTTTCTACTGGAAAACCCGATAGGGTATTTGTTTTGGCTTAAGATTTGCAAAATGTCATGTACAGCTTGATACAATCAATCTAAATGCCAACTAAACATCCATACACATCCATTATATGATATATAAACAAATGTAAACATGTTCATGGCCAGGATATGCTAATTATGAAAAGTCATATTCAAATTGCAAATGATCATAAAGTATAGATGCATGACAGTATGGTTTTTGAGTTTCAGTTCAAATTGAGACAAGGCAACATTCCAAACACCTTTAATACATGATATTAAATGTGTGTGTGTGACAAAAACCAGACTGGAGCAAGTGTATAGCTATTTGGCTTTCAAATTGCATTTTGGTACATGTTATGTGCAAGGGATGATACAGGTTGGTGTTCAAGTCAGCTTCAGTGGTTTAGTTCATTTAAACATGTCATATATGATCATACTAAGCTGTTATAACCCAAAGACTTCAAAGATAATCAACCATTCACAAACTGGTATGTAATGTGCAAACATGTAAAAGCAAAAAAAAGCAACTTGTGAGTGATTTTGTGGTGCAGTATGTTTCTGACTCAAACAAGTGTACTAGCATGCTATATTTGAATAACATGAGGTGTGTGAGGTGTGGTTTCAATGGAAAAGTAAGTATGTGCAAAAGTGTCAAGTTGTGGCTTGGGGTGTGTTTGAATTTTGGTGTCATCATGTGAAAACTTGGTATAAGGCATAAAACAGCAAAGCAATCATGTAGACATGCTTAAAATGTTCACACAAACATGTTGAAATGAGGAAAGCAATCATATCATGTGTTATGCAAAAAGTGACAATGTTGTGGCTTGATGTGTGTTTGAAACCTTTTGTGACAAAATGTGAATTTTGATGCTATGTACAAAACAACCAGGTAAGCATACAAGCATACTTAGAATGTTCATTGAAACATGTTAAAGTGAAGAAAACAAATCTGTCATGTGTTGTGCAAAAAGTGATAGTTTTGGTGTATGAAGCAAAGTATGAAGGATAACATGTTGTAACAAGATTTGCTAGTTAATATCAGCAGAATGCAAGTAAAATAAAGCTCTCAATCTTGACATTGAAACCAAACACAGTTGAGGCTTAAACTACCTATGCCAAGATGAATCTTCCTTGCTATATCATGAATGTACAAATCCTGGTTTTGATGCAAATGATTATTCAAACAGATTTTGATGCAAATGAAACTTTGTCATGACTACATTAACACAATACTGTTGCTTAATCAAAATACAGGTTTGTTAACAATTATGTTGTCCTGATGTTGCAAGAAAGGTGAAGGTGAGAAAATTACTTAGAAGGGGGGGTTGAATAAGTAAGACTAAAAATCAAAGATTGAACACAGATATTTTTATCCTGGTTCGTTGAATACAACTACTCCAGTCCACCCTCTCAAGAGTGATTTGCCTTTCTCTGTCAAGGACTTAATCCACTATTTAAATCAAACAGATTACAAATAGCAACACCTAAGAACAACTGTTCTTAGTCTTCTCAAGAGCAACTGATCCCAACTGGATCCTCTTAAG
This sequence comes from Lathyrus sativus, assembly GCA_963859935.3. NCBI lineage: Eukaryota > Viridiplantae > Streptophyta > Magnoliopsida > Fabales > Fabaceae > Lathyrus > Lathyrus sativus. Next base: position 93,908,450 of record OZ012738.1, on the reverse strand, counting down.
GAAACCTTTTACAAACAATGTAAAACTTTTACAAGAGTAAGAATGCTTCTAATAAGCTGTTATCACAACTGTGATATTTCTCTTAATTTAAGAACGAAGTTACAACAAAATATAATAATAGGAGCTTTGAGAAATTTGCTTTGATGAGTGATTTTGCTAGAGGTTGGATGTTGAAGAAGATGGAGTGGACTTCTTTATATAGGCACTAATATCCAAGAAGTCTTGTTACGTTGAAGGCTGTGCAGAAAAGCCTGAAGCCTTTTGTCTTTACATGCAGAAAACTTTCCTTAGAATGGAATGCACAGATAAAACCTTTTTGTCTGTGTCCTTGTGTCTAGCACAAAATAGGAAAGAGCTGTTGAGATAAACCAACGTACATATTTAAATCTTCTTCAAAGTAAGTTCAGCTTTCAACACTAGAATCTGAATCTTCAGAGTCTCCAGACTAGAGATCATCTGGATCTTCAGAGTCTTGGATGTTCTTCAGATTGAGCTGAATCAGAGTATGTGCAGCTTGTGTGCTTGAGCGTGTAAATCTATCAGAGCAGAGTCTTCTATGCTTTAGAGGCTCCTGCTTCAGAATCTTCAAGAGACAGTAGTCAGATTCTTCTGGGAGCAGCGTTCAGATCTTCACTAAGATGCTCTTGAACTTATGAAGCCTTTCATAATAACATTGTTCAGATCCAAATTTGCTTTCTTAAGATAATTTTCTTTAGTGCCTGTAGCAAACAATCTAGAACACATTTAGAGTATATAATTCTTGAATACAAAATTTATAAGTGTTATCATCAAAACATAGAGATATAACTAAGACACAATCTGTGCTCTTACAATCTCCCCCTTTTTGATGATGACAAAACATGAGAAAATTTTGTTCAAGAAAGAGTAAGAAATAGAAACTCCCCCTGAGATTAACAATCTCCCCCTGAAATAAATACTTCAATAGAATAGAATACTTCCCTTTCTGATTAAGTATATTTCAGATTCAGAGCCTAATGAAAGAGTTCAGAGTCAAATCTTGATGCCAGATATATATGACTTCCTTTAGTCAGAGCGTCTGGTTATCATCTTGCATGAATTCTCTTTCAGAATAAATGTATCAGAGTAAGATATCATAGCTATCAGAGTTGATTGAATACTCAGATTTTCTTTAGAGGATCAGGTTCTGGTTGACACAGTCTCAGGGTAACTTCAAAGAATTATGTCAGATATATCAATGTAATCTGAAAGACTTAAATTCAAAGTAAGTTAATAAAATATCTGAATTTCAGTTTTAGTAATTGCTTATAGGTTGAACACTCAGTTTCTCTTTTTCTCCCCCTTTTTGTCATAATCAAAAAGATTTTCAAAGACAGAAAGATATAGAAGAAAAGAATCATATAGGAGCAAAACAAGTTATCATGCAATCAAAACAAACCAAAGTTCTCAGTCAAACAGGCAGATGCCAAAACACATAACACAACAAACAATAAACAGACAGCAAAAAATTAGTTCATGTGCAAAACAACAAATAAAACTAGGTCTGGCGAGAGGCAATAAGGGTCAGAAGCTCTGTCATCTTGGCAGCTGACTCTTCTTGCTTAGACATCCAGGTCTTGATTTCATCAGTTGTTTTCTCTTGCTTGATCATCCAGTCCTTTATATCCTTCACATCATTCACAAGTTCTGCAACCACAGATGAAGACGGAGCAGATGCAGTAGCAGCAGGGTTCCCTTCAGATTGGTTTTCAACAGAAGCTTGTTCAACCATTTCAGATTCAGGAACTACTGGAGGAGCAGCTTCCAAAAGTAATACAGGAGGAGGAGGAGGCATGTTCATCAGAGTTACCTTGATTAATTCTGCAAATTTATTCTTAGCAAGCTTAGAGCATTTAGCTCTAACTTTTAAGGCATCTTTGTTGAACATCCAGATGAAGCGCTTCCAAGCAGTATTCGAAACAGTGGGATCCAAACTAGACATGCATACAACCTTAACCCGATCATATTCAGAATCTAACTCCTTTTTGAAAATATCAAACATAGCATTAACACATGATCCTAGATCTGACTGTTCAGACTGTCCAGAGGAAAAAGGATTAGGGGTGTTAACAGGAGTAGGTTCAGATGGTTGTGGTTGAGGTGTGGGTGGTTGAGATGTGTGGATGTCAGATTGAGGGAGTTCAGATGGTTGAGGAAAAGTCTGATTTTCAGATGGATTAGTTTCAGGTGGTTGAGGAATGGTTTGGTTTCCAGATGTTTGAGTGTCAGATGGTTGAGTTTCAGATGGTTGTTGATGAGATGGAGAGTTTGGTGGGGTATGAAACAAGGCAATGTTAAGATGTTTCTTCATAACACTTTCAGAGCGAGCTTGTTTGAGTGATTCTGAATCACAGTCAGATGAATCAGATGAATCAGAAGATTCATCTGAGTGAACAGATGTTGAAGAAATTATAATAGATTGATTGAGGGGTTGAATATCAAGAATATTGTCAGAAATATTTGGATCTTCTGAGGGAATTGTTTGTTCAGAGTGTTCAATTTGAACAGTCTCTGGTAGGTTTTGTTCTGAAATAATTGTTTCTGGTTGGAGAGTCTCTAATTGGGGATTCTCTGGTTGTGACAAAGTTGGTTGTGGAGTTACGGTTGGAGAGTTTTCTGGTTGAGTTGGTTCTGGTGGTGGAATTTCTGTTTGAATTGATTGAGGTTGTGGTTGAGATGGAATTGGTACAGGAGATGATTGTAAATTTACTGGTTCAGAGGAGAGTGGTTCAGATGAAATATTGACAGACTGTTTGGATTTAGAAGTTCTTTGTATAAGGTTTGGAGAGAGTTGTGGTGAAGACAGGGGTGAATGAACAGTAGGTGTAGGATTAGATGCTAATACCTGTTGAATGGTGTCTCTGATCTCTTCCAGAGTGGCTTCTCTAGGACTGATTCTGGCTTTCTTTCCTTCTCTCTTCTTCTTTCTTGAAGCTTCAGATGCTTTTCTCTTCTTCTGAACGAATCCTTCTTCAACTTTCCTCTTACTATGCCTTTCCTTCATCTGATTGGGCAATTCTTCTCCTGGATTTTGAACAAGATTAGCAGGTAGAGGAATTCCTTCCTTTAGACATTTAGTAATGTACAGCCAGACAAATTCCTTTGGTTCATCTGCACTGAATAGTGGAAAGTCTTCCACAAGAATTCTTCTGCCTTGAACCTCTTCAGAGTTGATCTTCCTTAGTTGTCCTTTCAATTCTGAAATGATTTTCATCCTTTTCAGATTGAGTCCATTTATTTCAGAGCCAATGATGTAAGTTAGATCTTCTGTAATCTTCGCATCTGTCAGATGCTGTACCAGCTTGTTCTCAATAAGGATGTCTGAAATCAATCTTCCCAGGGGTATCCACGTCCTAACTTTACCAGCTTTAGCTCTTACTTCCTCTCTGGTTTCTTTGACGTGAGTTAGTAAATGACTGAAGATAAGATACGGTAGATCCACTTTGACATTTTTGCTAATGCAGTACATGAAATACAGATGTTCCAAACTCACATAGTCTGGTGAGTTAGATGGTTTTCTGTGAAAAAATGTACTCATAAAGATTTTTGCCCAGATCCTATAAATGGGTTTCAAATCTTTAACCTTACTTGATGGCATTCCAGCTATAGTAACTTCTTCATAAACCCTAGCCATATCAATGCAAGAAGAAGCAAGATTTGAAACTCCATCAGATTCAGTATAACTGAACAGTTGTCTGATCAGTTTTTCAGTAATAACTATCTCCATTCCAAGAACCGAGGAATGAATAAACTTGGGACCAGCGCTTGCATGAATCCAAAATTCCTTTACCAGTGATGGAAATACAGGACCCATTAGTCTTTCAAAGTATTTTTCCCAACCTTGAGCTTTAATGGCAGAAATGAGGTCGAACCCATTTTCCTTTAACGAATCAAGATCAATGAAGCTTTCACAGAGCACCTCCAGATCAGCCACTGGAGTGAATAAGGTTCGTTCTGGTTCTTTGTACTTTATAGTCTTGTTGGATTTTGCAGCAGTGTTTGAAGTAGACGCCATTGAAGAAGAAAAGGATCTTGGTTTAGGTTTAGGGTTTTGGTAGAGATTGAAAAGAGAGCAGAAACGCATGAATGAAGTGAATGTGGAAAGTGTGAAAATAGTGTGATAGGTGATATAAATAGATAACCAAAAAAAAATCAAGCATAGGGCACACAAAAGACACTTATGCACGTTTGGACAGCATTTAATGAAAAATAATCATTTCACATTAAATTTATGACAGCTGGGGGGAAAACCAAGAAAAGTGAGATTTTCAAAGCAATACCTCAAACGTCAATTCAGCTGAGCACTCCATCTTTTCAGATATAGAGTGACACGTGTTTGCTTTGCTGGCGCATCTGATGTCTCTCAAGAAATGAAACGTTTCCAACTTTCAGATCTTCTGAGCTTGTTAGTTCAGAGTTTCACACAAAAAAAATTGAATGAATATAAATGAACAAATAGACAGATGAAATACTTCAGATCATTAAACATTTAGCATCTGAGAGGTTGCCTCTGATAAATATTACTCTGGACAAAAATCCATACAAATATTTTTCAGAATGAACTTAAATCTATCTTCAGCAAGGGGTTTTGTGAAAATATCAGCCCATTGATGATCTGTATCAACAAAAGCTAAATTAATTACACCCTTCTGAACATAGTCTCTGATGAAGTGATGTTTAATTTCTATATGTTTTGCCTTAGAATGCAAGATTGGATTTTTTGACAAACATATAGCAGAAGTATTATCACAGAAGATAGAAAGATTACTCTCATAGATTTGATAATCTTCTAATTGACTCTTCATCCAGAGCATCTGAGTACAACATCCAGCAGCAGCAATGTATTCTGCCTCTGTAGTTGATAGTGCAATGGTAGGTTGCTTCTTGCTGTACCATGAGATCAGATGACTTCCAAGAAACTGACAGCTTCCAGAAGTGCTCTTACGTTCAACTCTGTCTCCAGCATAGTCAGCATCACAGAATCCAACTAATGAAAATTCATCAGATCTTCTGTAACACAAACCCACGTTAGCAGTACCTTTCAGATACCTTAGAATCCTCTTAACAGCTGTTAAGTGTGATTCTCTAGGATCTGATTGGAATCTCGCACATAAGCAGACACTAAACAGAATATCTGGTCTAGAAGCAGTCAAGTATAGAAGAGATCCTATCATACCTCTGTAGAGTTTTTGATCTACCTTCTTACTTACCTCTTCCTTACCTAGAGTGCTTGTAGGATGCATTGGAGTCTTTGCCATTTTGCTATCAACCATATTGAACTTCTTCAGAAGCTCTTTAACATATTTGGTTTGATGTATGTAGGTACACTCTGGAGTCTGATTGACTTGGATTCCCAAGAAGAATCTCAATTCTCCCATCATGCTCATTTCAAATTCTTCCTGCATACATTTAGCAAACTCCTTTCCAAGCGTAATATTTGTTGATCCAAAAATAATGTCATCTACATAAATTTGACAAATTAACAGATCTTTCTTAACAGTTTTACAGAATAAAGTTGTATCCACTTTTCCTCTGATAAAATTTTTCTTCAGAAGGAAGTTGCTCAACCTCTCATACCAAGCTCTGGGAGCTTGTTTTAATCCATAAAGGGATTTCTTTAATTTGAAAACATGATCTGGAAAGTTTTCACTTTCAAAACCAGGAGGTTGGTGGACATATACTTCTTCTTCTATAATACCATTAAGAAAAGCACTTTTAACATCAATCTGATACAAAGTGATGTTATTCTGTGCAGCAAATGAAATAAGAAGACGAATAGATTCTAACCTTGCCACTGGAGCATATGTCTCAGTGTAATCAATACCTTCTTGTTGACTGTATCCTTGAGCAACCAGCCTTGCCTTATTCCTTTCTACCTCTCCCTTTTCATTCAGCTTATTCCTGAAGACCCATTTTGTTCCAATGACATTGAATCCTTTAGGTCTAGGAACCAGATCCCAAACTTCATTTCTGGTGAATTGATTCAGCTCTTCTTGCATAGCTATGATCCATTCATTATCTTCCAGAGCCTCATCTATAGATGTTGGTTCTATCATTGACACTAAGCCAAATAAGGAAGATTCAGAAGTTCTGAGAAATGATCTTGTCCTTATAGGATCATCTTTCTTTCCAATTATCACATCTTCTGGATGAGAAGCTTTGATTCTGGAAGAAGATCCTCTGACAGTTGGTCTTTCAGAAATATGCAAGTTGTTTAGTTGGGAGGTCAAAGGTGTAGCATCTGGGGTTGCGTCAGATTCTTTGTTCTTTGCCTTTTCTGCCTCTGAGCCTTCAGAGTCTGTGAGAATCACTTCTCTGTCTGCAGAACTTTCAAACTGCTTTGGCTTTTCAGAGCCAAGCTTATCATCAAATCTGACATGAATAGACTCTTCCACAATCTGTGTTTCAGTATTGAATACTTTGTAGCCTTTAGAGCGTTCAGAATAACCAAGCATGAAACACTTTTGTGCTTTGGAATCAAACTTGTTCAGATTATCTTTAGTATTAAGCATATAACAAATACATCCAAAAGGATGAAAATAAGCAATGTTAGCTTTCTGTTTCTCCATAATTCATAGGGAGTCTTTTTCAGAAGAGGTCTTACAGACACTCTGTTCTGAATATAACAAGCTGTGTTAATTGCTTCTGCCCAGAAATATTTTGCCAGATTTGTCTCGTTGATCATGGTTCTGGCCATTTCTTGCAATGTTCTATTTTTCCTCTCTACAACTCCATTTTGTTGTGGAGTTCTAGGGCAGGAGAAATCATGTGCATTGCCTTTTTCAGAAAAATATTTTTCAAAATGTTTATTTTCAAATTCTCCACCATGATCACTTCTGACTTTAATAATTTTACAATCTTTTTCAGTCTGGACTTGATTGCAGAAGTCAAAGAACACAGAATGAGACTCATCCTTGTGTTTTAGAAACTTTACCCATGTCCATCTGCTGTAGTCATCTACAATGACTAACCCATACTTCTTGCCTCTGATGGATGCAGTTTTCACTGGTCCAAACAGATCAATGTGAAGTAATTCCAATGGTCTGGAGGTAGAAACAACATTTTTTGATTTAAAATGAGATTTTGAAAATTTACCTCTTTGACATGCTTCACACAGAGCATCTGAGTTGAACTTCAACTTAGGAAGTCCTCTGACCAGATTGAGTATATTAATCTGAGATATACGTCTCATATTAATATGCCCCAATCTTCTATGCCAGACCCATTGCTCATCATTCACAGATAAGAGGCATTTTACATTTTGAACTTTAAGTTCTGAAAGGTTAATTTTATAAATGTTGTGTTTCCTCTTTCCATTGAATAGGATAGAACCATCCTTTTGACATACAACTTTGCAACATTTTTGATTAAAGATTATATCATAACCATTGTCACTTAATTGACTTATGGACAATAGATTATGTTTCAATCCTTCAACTAACAGAACATTAGAAATAGAGGGTAGGTTGCCATTACCTATTGTTCCAGAGCCAATGATCTTGCCCTTCTGGTTCCCTCCAAATTTCACGTCCCCTCCAGATCTAAGTTCCAGACTTTGGAACATAGACCTTTCTCCCGTCATGTGTCGTGAGCATCCAGAGTCCAGGTACCATGATTGGTGTCCTGACTTTGCTGCTAAGGATATCTGCAACAGGGATTATTTTGTCTTTAGGTACCCAGATCTTCTTGGGTCCTTTAGGGTTAGTTGCCTTGTAGGTTTGTCTAAACTTTTGTTTTTCAACATAGTTTTTGTTTAGACTTGCCTTAGATCTAAACACATGAGTATTCTTTTCAGAGCTCGTGTGTTTAATATCATTTAAATGACCAAATTTAAAATTAGAGTATAAAGGAGTTATCTTAATGATCAGATCATCTACAGGTATTGGTCTTACATCTTTTTCTAGAGAAGAAGATTGAAATCCAATTCCCTTTCTTTTATTCCTACTAACTCCATAGATCATAGAAGCCATCTTGCTTCTGTCTATGCTTTTAGTGAGGAACCTCTGAAAACTAGAGTCATATTTTTCCAAAATATTTTCAGATGACTTAGCTTCAGAGTCAGATTCTTGTTGGGCAATTTCCAAATCATTTTTGATTTTTATATTTATTTCTCTCTGCTCAACAAGTTCTGTTTTCAGATTATCAATCTCAGATTCAAGATTGCTTTTCAGCTTCTTGTTTTTGAGTTTGATATTATTATAGCTTTTCAAAACTTCAGATAACACCTTTATAAGTTCTTCTTTGGTAAGTTTAGACATTACCTCTTCAGCGTCAGAGTCAGAGTCTGACTCAGATTCAGATGATAATTCTTCATTCTGATCTTCTATTCCAGCCATTAATGCCATGTTGGCACACTCTTCTTCTGCTTCAGATTCAGATTCAGATTCATCTGAATCATCCCAAGTTGCCATAAGAACCTTCTTCTTTTTATCAAACTTTCTCTTGGGTTTCTCCTTGAGAAGTTTGGGGCAGTCATTTTTGTAATGCCCAGGTTCCTTGCATTCATAGCATGTGACCTCTTTCTTTCCAGATCTTCTGTGTCCAGAAGATTCCTTCCTGTGGTCAGCTTTTCTGAAGTTGTTAAACTTCTTTCCCTTGTGCTTCCAGAGCTTGTTGATTCTTCTGGAAAGCATGGACAGTTCATCTTCTTCTTCAGAAGAAGATTCTTCAGAGCTTTCTTCTTTTACCTGCAAAGCTTTAACAGGTTTGTTAGATTTTAAAGCTATAGATTTACCTTTATCTTTCTTCTGGGGTTCATCTTCCTCCAGCTCTATTTCATGGCTTCTCAAAGAACTGATAAGTTCTTCTAAAGAGATCTTGTTCAGATCTTTTGCCATCTTCAATGCGGTCACCATTGGTCTCCATCTGGTGGGAAGACTTCTGATGATCTTCTTGACATGATCTGACGTTGAGTAGCCCTTATCCATAACTTTCAGACCAGCTGTAAGAATCTGAAATCTAGAAAACATAGTTTCTACATTTTCAGACTCTTCCATTTTAAATGCCTCATACTTCTGTATGAGCGCCAGCGCCTTGGTCTCTTTAACCTGAGAGTTTCCCTCATGAGTCATTTTGAGTGACTCAAACATGTCATGAGCAGTATCTCTGTTTGTAATCTTCTCATACTCAGTATGAGAGATTGCATTAAGCAATATAGTTCTGGCTTTGTGATGATTCTTGAAATCTCTTTTCTGTACTTCAGTCATTGATTTTCTATCAATCTTTTTGCCATCCTCATCAGTAGGATGTTCATATCCATCAATGACCATATCCCAAAGATCAGCATCATACCCAAGGAAAAAACTTTCTATTCTATCTTTCCAATAGTCAAATTTTTCCCCATCAAACATGGGTGGCTTGGTACTGATCCTATCTCCTTCATATTTGTTGTTGTAAGTTGATGTAGATGTATCCATATTGACAACCAAACAAATATCAAAGTATCTTTCTCACTTGGATCTTTAACTGTCACGGTTAAGTGGAGCACACGCAGAACCGGAGCTCTGATGCCAACTGAAGGTGAGAAAATTACTTAGAAGGGGGGGTTGAATAAGTAAGACTAAAAATCAAAGATTGAACACAGATATTTTTATCCTGGTTCGTTGAATACAACTACTCCAGTCCACCCTCTCAAGAGTGATTTGCCTTTCTCTGTCAAGGACTTAATCCACTATTTAAATCAAACAGATTACAAATAGCAACACCTAAGAACAACTGTTCTTAGTCTTCTCAAGAGCAACTGATCCCAACTGGATCCTCTTAAGGAAACCTTTTACAAACAATGTAAAACTTTTACAAGAGTAAGAATGCTTCTAATAAGCTGTTATCACAACTGTGATATTTCTCTTAATTTAAGAACGAAGTTACAGCAAAATATAATAATAGGAGCTTTGAGAAATTTGCTTTGATGAGTGATTTTGCTAGAGGTTGGATGTTGAAGAAGATGGAGTGGACTTCTTTATATAGGCACTAATATCCAAGAAGTCTTGTTACGTTGAAGGCTGTGCAGAAAAGCCTGAAGCCTTTTGTCTTTACATGCAGAAAACTTTCCTTAGAATGGAATGCACAGATAAAACCTTTTTGTCTGTGTCCTTGTGTCTAGCACAAAATAGGAAAGAGCTGTTGAGATAAACCAACGTACATATTTAAATCTTCTTCAAAGTAAGTTCAGCTTTCAACATTAGAATCTGAATCTTCAGAGTCTCCAGACTAGAGATCATCTGGATCTTCAGAGTCTTGGATGTTCTTCAGATTGAGCTGAATCAGAGTATGTGCAGCTTGTGTGCTTGAGCGTGTAAATCTATCAGAGCAGAGTCTTCTATGCTTTAGAGGCTCCTGCTTCAGAATCTTCAAGAGACAGTAGTCAGATTCTTCTGGGAGCAGCGTTCAGATCTTCACTAAGATGCTCTTGAACTTATGAAGCCTTTCATAATAACATTGTTCAGATCCAAATTTGCTTTCTTAAGATAATTTTCTTTAGTGCCTGTAGCAAACAATCTAGAACACGTTTAGAGTATATAATTCTTGAATACAAAATTTATAAGTGTTATCATCAAAACATAGAGATATAACTAAGACACAATCTGTGCTCTTACAAAAGGTTCATAGCAAATTGGTCATGTTCATGCTTAAACAAAACTGCTCTACTAGCAGCAGAGGGGAATATCCTACTAGAGCCAATTCAAACAGCAGTATTAAGGATTAGGACTAACCTTTCTCAAAATTGGTGAAACAAAACCTACTATGGATATCTTCTTTGGAGATCAAACATGTTTTTTTTCATGACTTGCAAACATAGTGTTATGTTCAAAGTAAGTTACAGCAGGACAAACAATGGTACATCAGCATCAGGTTTTTGATTTTCAGGTCAGGACAACATTAATACAATAAATCCAACAGCTTAGCAATCAGCAAATTCAAGGATGTTAACTAATACATAACAGATTTGACACTAAATCCTTCATGACAGCAAACTTATGGTATTGGCCTTAAACATTTTAAATGAATCATATTGATATGACAAGGATAAGTTTACATGCTCATGCTGATATTCACAGGATACTCACCAAACATCATGGAAATCAACATATATTCATAACTCTAAGATTCACACAAGTACTCAAAATGCGAAGTCATGGAAGGATAATGCAAGAAATGATATATATATGCTACATACCTGTTGAAGATCCTCTTGAATATGCCAAAATAGCTGAGAAACCCAGAGGTCTTTTATCTGACTTTCTTGCTTTTGAGTCTTTCTTCAACTTTAAGTAACAATGCACTTATGGTGCCAAGTGACAAGATTTGAGTTTCTGATGATTGATAAGTGCTTGGACAGTTGATATATGTTATTTTTGAGGTGTATGAGTGATCAAACCCTCAAGAAAAGGATTGGAGCAAGATTTGGAAATTTTTGTAGCTTTGGTCAAAGTAACTTGGTGAGCAAGTTGACTTTTTGATTTCTTGAGTTTTTTGGTGGTTTGATGGATTATACACCTTCTATATGTTATTTAGAAGGTGTGTGGATGGTTGTTAGGGTGTTGGAATTGATGTAAATTGATGTGGTAGTGAAATTGCAAAATGCAGAATTTTGGCTTAACTTGATAACTTTGGAGAATTTTGCAAATTGCAAGCAAGAGTGAGATGTAGTAAGGGAGCTTGATTTCTCAGGTTTTCAGAATGATACTGATGCCTTGAATGAGGGGTGTGAGGTCCCTTTTTATAGCAAAAAGCAAGGAGGTGCTTGCTTGAGAACTTTGCTTAAACATGAAGTTATCTTTGATATTTTTCACCCACCATCCAACTTGCCTTGCTTTTCTGATCCTTTGGCTGTTCTTTTCACTCAAAGGGGCAAGTTACATTGATGTTTTTGTTGATAAAATGTAGGCTAGAGGCTTGATAGAGTGGCTGGAGTAGATTTGCTTTACACCTCATGCTTGGAAAAGTCAAAAATGGCAACTTTGGCAATGAACTTCACAACTTTAATTCCATGCTACTTTTATGCAATCTTTCTGTTCTAACATGCTTGAGATGTTCAATATATCAGGTAACATGAGTTTGGCAAGTTAAAATTGGCCCACTTGGGTGGGAGAGGTGCTTTTGCAAAATTGGCCAATGTGGGACTAAAGTGACAAAACACCAACTTTGAACACATGTATCTCTCAGCTCATAAATCACCTTGAGATGTACTTGTACTTTTTAGAAAGCCCTCACATATTACTACAACTTTCATGTTGACTAGAATTCTTGATTCTATTTGAAACTAGGTGAAAAATCCCCTTGAAGTTGGCTGATTTTAGGGTTCCTTAGTACAAAACACTTAGAATTTTCTAAGTCTTTTTCCTCCTCTTGTAATGTTTTCTTCTCTAACTCAAAAACTAAGCGCTTTCTGACCATGGACCACTAGGAAACTTTTTTAGAGTTTGTCAAGAGCTTTCAAATGAGACTAGAACCAACTCAATTGGATGTGTGGTTAAGGAGTTATGGTTTAGCCCTTTTCAAAACCCTAATTTCCCGATTTCTCGATTACTCTCTCATCCTTGATCCAATGATCATGAAAATTGATATGCAAGTCCATTATGACATAAGGAACAACTTTGATTCACAACTTGGATTCCAATTCTCAAAATTTGAGGAGTTGACTTTTCGGTCAACCGTACGATCGATCGGTGCCGACTGAGTCGCCTGTTGACGTTCTGGATATCCTGAGACTTTGATACTTCTTGAATGGTTTTTAATAAGCTATATGAACTTCATGGACCTCAATCCCACCATTAAAACATCTTCCAACATCAAAGTCAAACCACAGTTGACTTTTCACTAGTTAAAAACCCTAATCGGGGCCTCCTGACTGCACTGTTCTTGATTCTGAAATGATTTCTTCAAATTGACCTCTCATTTGACTTTGATATCATCTTTGATTTCATTCCATGATTAAATTGGCCCAAATCATTGGTTGATCATTCCTTGGTTGTTTTGAATTTGTCGGTGCGAGAACCCTGATTCATCTGTAACTTGACAATAATGAACTTGCACTGATTTAGGGTTAGATAATTCATGATCATGCTTCTAAAAATGATAATGAGAATCTAAGGGGTCAAAATTTAGGGTACAACAGTTGCCCCTATTTAAATATCTTCACTAGATGGGGAACGAGAGATGACAATCTTCGTTAAATCGCAGTGAAAGGTATTTAAATATAGATAACCGAAAATTTTGTCCCTTAGATCCGATGCCATGCTAAAGGACAAGTTATGATATGCCATGCACTCTAAATGATGCTTTATGATGCTTGAATGCAACAACATAGACGCAACGATAATAATAAAAGAAACAGTAAAACAAACAAAGACAAATACAAGGACTCGACACTGGGGACTCGTATTGAAAAACTAAATTAACAGTTCAAACATGACTGATAGCGTAAGAAGGAAAACTTCACATGGGGAATAGGCAAATCCAATAAAGATGACAATCTTTTTGGAAAAGAAGTACTTCACCGGGGAGAAGAATAGACTTCTACTGGGGAAAAGGATATACTTTTACTGGGGAAATGGAAAATTAATTCCATCGGGAAAAGAGAATCAGGATTCACCGGGGAAGCGAAAGACTGGATACAACCTCACTGGGGATGATCAGATGAGGAACTTCCTATAGCGAAGAGTTCAAACGGGATCTTCAGGAATGGACTAGAAACAAGACTAATCACACACGGAGGATACTAGTGACGACTAGATCTCCGAGACCTGACTGGGAACATGGATCACTGGGGATATATCCTCAGCTTCTGCAACCAGTTCACACAGTGCTGGTAATCAAGAAACGTCTTGGGGAAATTGGTAACGACCCGAATTCCAAGTAATGCCGGTGACGACTGGTCTTTAAAAAAGAAGATGGTGACGACCATGCTGGAGAATACCAATGACAATTGGTTAAGAGAGAGCTAGTGATTACTTTAGCTTTAGCTGGGGGTTGGTGACGACCAAACCGACACAGATTCCAATAACGATTGGATTTCAGATACTACCAGTTACGACTGGACTTCAAGGGGAAAAAATTGGTGGCAACCAAATAAGATACCAATGACGATTGGATTTAAGTAATGCCAGTGACGACTGGACTTCATGGGGAAAGTTAGTGACAACTAACAAAATACCAATAGCAATTGGATTTGAACAATACCAGTGACGACTGGATTTTACGGGGAAGGTTGGTAACGACCAATCCAAGAGGTGCCAATGATACTTGGACTTTAAAATAGTGCCGGTGACGACTGGACTTATACGTGGATTTGTTAGTGACGACTAACGAGATACCAATGACAATTGGACTTAGACAATGCCAGTGACGACTGGGCTTAAAAGGAAATAGACGGTGACGACCAAATGAATACCAACGACAATTGGTTCGAACAAAGTGCCCGTTACGACTGGACCTATACTTTGGAAATGAAGCAAGTAATAACTTAGACTTCGCGGGGATTGATAGATGTCACCTGACTCGGGGAACAAACGAATCACATTGATCCCATGATGAGGGGTGTACGTATTCCTGGGAAATAAACCCGAAGACCTACTAGGGAATAGAGCCTGTAGGTAGATTATGCTGAGGTGAATTCAAACAGATGTCCCGAAATACCTCGCTGGGGAAAGAACCTTCATATCATCATAAGAACTCCTGAGGGATAATCTTCAATCTTGACAACCATACATGGCCAAAGGACTCTTCGTCGCCCAACTTGCTAGCATTTCATTGGGGAATGTAAATTCCGACTGTGTATCAAGACTCCTGCTACCCTGAAGTTTCGGGGAAGTATGATTTTCCTCGAGTCTTTCCACAAGTTAAAACATTTTGTAAAATCTTTCCAAGTTATTTTTCAAAAATTTGGACTTTAATGCTTTCAAAAACAATCGTTGACTAACGAACAATATTTTGCATAACAAAGAAAATAAGGAACTGATAATTTGCATAAGAAAGAAAGGCTCAAAAGGCTGATTTTATTTAAAGGAAGAAATCTTGCCAATGACAATATTCCATGGAAATTTTTACAAGTAAAATGGCAAAAGTGGATAAGGTTACATTGAATCCTGTGACCTAGCTATCCCTAAAGACTAGAATTCTCCAAGATCCTTGCTTCTGACGAGAGCTGTTGAGATGAATCTTTGTTGAGTCTGCAGTGTTGATGACTTCGTCTAATGCAGCGAAACGCCTTTGTCCCTAATTTTTGCCTGGATCGCCCTTTCGGGTTTTCAATCCACCGGGACGCTCATTTTTTGCCTAAGCCGCCTTTTCGGGTTTTCAACTTAGCGAGCTTTTTTATTTCTTTTTTCTTTTTTTTTCTTTTCTTTACCCTAACTTTTGCATAAACCGTTCTTTTGGATTTTCCGGTTTATCGGGTACTTTTTTTAGGCGTAATATTTCCGAACTGCATCAGAGTTTATCGGGTGTGTGAGTTGTTCTCCGTCCATGGTAGTAAGGATCAGTGAACCTCCAGAGAATACTGTCTTCACAATAAAGGGGCCATCATAATTAGGCATCCACTTCCCTCTTGCGTCTTTGTGACCTGGTAAGATCTTCTTGAGCACAAGTTCTCCTTCGCGGAACTCTCTGATACGGACCTTTTTATCGAACGCTCTCTTGATTCTTTTTTGATACAACTGGCCGTGACACATCGCAGACATGCACTTTTCATCGATGAGATTCAGCTGATCAAATCTTTCTTTAATCCATTCTGCCTCTTCTAACTTGGTTTCCATGATGACTCTGAGGGATGGTATCTCGACCTCGATGGGAAGAACTGCGTCCATTCCATATACTAGAGAAAAGGGAATTGCCCCTGTGGAAGTGCGGACGGAGGTTCTGTATCCGTGCAGGGCAAATGGCAGCATTTCATGCCAATCTTTGTAGGTTTTAACCATTTTTTACAAGATCTTCTTGATGTTTTTATTTGCAGCTTCCACAGCTCCATTCATCTTTGGACGGTAAGGGGAAGAGTTGTGGTGTTCGATTTTGAAGTCATCACATAATTCTTTCATAACTTTGTTGTTCAGATTGGTGCCGTTGTCTGTTATAATTCTACTTGGGATCCCGTAGCGACAGATGATCTCCTTTTTAATGAAACGAGCCACCACTTGACGTGTAACATTGGTGTAGGATGCAACTTCAACCCATTTTGTGAAATAGTCGATGGCAACCAGAATGAAACGGTGTCCATTTGAAGCTTTTGGCTCAATTTCCCCAATCATGTTAATCCCCCACATAGAGAAAGGCCATGGCGACGACAGTACATTCAACAGTGTTGGAGGCACATGCATTTTGTCCGCGTAGATCTGACATTTGTGACATTTTCTGGCGTACTGAATGCAGTCGGTTTCTAAAGTTAACCAATAATAACCAGCTCTCAAGATCTTTTTGGACATGGCGTATCCGTTGGCGTGAGTACCAAACATTCCTTCATGAACATCTTTCATTAACAAGTCTGCTTCCCTTTTGTCAACACATCTGAGTAAGACCATATCGTGATTTCTTTTGTAAAGTACACCATTGCTGAGGAAGAATTTGGATGATAATCGTCTCAGTGTTTTCTTGTCAAGTGCTGTAGCATCTGCGGGATATTCTTGTTTAAACAGATAATTCTTTATATCATGATACCAGGGTTTGCCATCGGTTTCTTCTTCGATCATTTGACAGTAAGCAGGCTCTGTCTTGCGTTCAATTTTGATAAGTGTGCCATCATTGACATCTCTAGTTTTCCACATCGAGGCCAGCATGGCTAAGGCATCGGCGATGTGATTCTCTGCTCTTGGAACATGTTTAAAGGTGATTTCATCAAAATACTTGGTTGTTTCAATGATATAAGCTCTGTAAGGGATCAGGTTTTCATGTCTTGTCTCCCATTCACCCGTGACTTGGTAGATAACCAAAGCTGAGTCTCCACTGACTTCGAGATTTTTGATTTGGAGATCAATGGCTGCTTCAAGACCAAGGATACATGCTTCGTATTCAGCAATGTTGTTTGTACAATCAAAGTCTAGTCTGGCTGTAAACGGAGTGTAACCACCTTCAGGATTCATTAAGACTGCACCTACGCCATGTCCGCTATAATTGGAGGAACCGTCGAACATCATTTTCCACCAATTATCTGTCTGCTGACCTTTGTCAGAACTTGTTTCTTCACAATCTTTTACTAACATGATATCTTCATCCGGAAAATCAAACTTCTGAGGTTCATAATCTTCGACAGGTTGATCTGCGAGATATTCTGATAACACGCTGCCCTTGATAGATTTCTGAGCCACATATTGAATATCATAATCTGATAGTAGCATATGCCACCGGGCGAGTCTTCCGGTTTGTGCAGGTTTCTCAAAGATGTACTTTATTGGATCCATTTTCGAGATCAATAAAGTGGTGTGACAAATCATATACTGCCTCAAACGCTTAGCGGCCCATGCTAAAGCACAACAAGTCTTTTTTAGGAGTGAGTAGCTGCTTTCACAATCAGTAAATTTCTTGCTCAGATAATAAATGGCATGTTCTTTCCGTCCGGATTGGTCTTGCTGGCCCAGAACGCAACCCATTGAATTTTCAAGTACTGTCAAATACATAAAGAGAGGCTTTCCCGGAACAGGTGGTATCAAAATTGGAGGTTCTTGGAGATAACCTTTGATTTTATCGAACGCTGTTTGACAATCAGAATTCCATACAATTGTTTGATCCTTTCGTAACAACTTGAAGATCGGTTCACAGGTAGGGGTCATATTGGAAATGAACCTGGATATGTAATTCAACCTTCCAAGGAAGCTTCTAACCTGATTTTCGGTCTGCGGAGCTGGCATGTCTTGAATGGCACGGACTTTGTCTGGATCCACTTCAATCCCCTTGTGGCTGACAATAAAACCGAGTAATTTTCCTGATCTGACTCCGAAAGTGCACTTTGCGGGATTCAATCTCAACTGATATTTCCGGAGTCTTTTGAATAACTTCAACAAATGTTCTAGATGGTCTTCTTCATTTTGAGACTTGGCGATCATGTCATCCACATATACTTCTATTTCTTTGTGCATCATGTCATGGAACAAAGCCACCATAGCTCTTTGATAAGTTGCGCCTGCATTCTTTAAACCGAATGGCATAACCTTATAACAATAGGTGCCCCATGGAGTGATGAAGGTTGTTTTTTCCATGTCGTCAGGATCCATTTTGATTTGATTGTAACCAGAGAAACCGTCCATAAAGGAAAACACTGCAAACCGAGCTGTATTATCTATCAAAGTATCAACATGTGGTAAAGGGAAGTCGTCTTTTGGACTGGCTTTGTTTAAATCTCGATAATCCACACACATCCTTACCTTTCCATCTTTCTTTGGTACAGGAACAATGTTGGCTACCCATTCTGGATACTTGGCCACCGCAAGGAAGCCTGCATCAATCTGCTTTTTTACCTCATCTCTGATTTTGAGAGCCATGTCGGGTCTGGTTCTTCTGAGTTTCTGTTTGACCGGCGGGCATTCAGGTCGGAGTGGTAACTTGTGAACCACTATGTCTGTATCCAAACCAGGCATATCCTGATAAGACCAAGCAAACACATCTACATATTCTCTTAAGAGTTCCTTTAACTGCTGTTTTACTTCTGCCCCTAGGGCTGCCCCAATTTTGACTTCTTTTTTGTCTCCTTCTGTGCCAAGATTAATGACCTCTAGATGTTCCTTGTGCGGCTGGAGCTCGGTGTACTCAGACTGTGCCCATCTTACCAGTTCCTCAGGGATTTCAAAATCTTCATCCTCGTCTTCGGCTTGGTATATTGGGGAATCCACGTCTGGAGGGAATGCGAGGTTACAGGATTCAATGGGGTTATGGTCATCACTGCATGTTTGAAGGGTTTACTTTATTAAAACACACAATCAACAAATGCGACACATACAGAGAAAGAGAAAATTGTTTTTGTTTTGGTTTTTTTTGTATTGCCATTTTTCTTTCAAAGTAAAAGCAAAAAGACGGTAAAGAAACAACACGAGGATTTTTAACAAAATAGTCCATTCTCATTGATATTTCTTTGAAAGCATGGGGCCCTTACAAAACATTCCTATAGCCTTGGGCACGGCTATGGAGATTTTAAAATAACAAAGAAAGAAAACAATAAATTACTTTAACTCGGGAAAAACTACAGGAACTTCGATAGCCTCCCAGTTGCTCAGAGTAGCTTTGTCATGATACACTAGCGTTCCTATGTCTTTACTTTCAAGAATTCCTTCCACGACGTTGATTTGAAAACTGCCGCTGATAAATATTTCTTGAATAGCCTTTGGCCGGCTGTTGTCATGCATCGGTTCTTCACCTTGAGTTGGTTTGTAACCCAACCCCTGATGGTTCATCTTCGGTTTTACCTCAATGACTTCTCCCCATCCTGCGGGAGTACCTTCTTCCAGCGTAGCTTTGGCGCCTTGAGCAGATGCGAAAGTTGGACTACTTTTTGCCACCGTCTCCTCTATCATCACTGCGTTTGCTATTTCTAGTGCTTGGAATGATGTCTCTAGAGCGTCCTCTTCTGCTTCAATGTACCGGAACGATGAAAGATTACTGACCATTAATTCCTATTCACCATGAACAATTACTAGCTTATCATTTACCACAAACTTCATTCTTTGGTGCAGGGTAGAAGTTACTGCCCCTGCTTCATGGATCCAGGGACGTCCCAGTAGGCAGCTATAAGCTGGATTTATGTCCATCACCTGAAATACGATGTTAAATTCATGGGGTCCCACCAAAATCGGTAATTCTACTTCTCCGATGATCGTTCTCCTCGAACCATCAAAAGCCTTTACAATTAATGAGGTTGGTTTCATCTCTGCCCCGACATAGGCTAGTCTGGACAGTGATCTTGCGGGTAGCACGTTTAACGAGGATCCTGTGTCGACTAGTACTCGCGCCAAAGTATCTTCCTGGCATTTGATGGATATGTGTAGTGCATGATTGTGATCATGTTTTTCCTTTGGTAACTCGGCATCGCTGAAACTTAAAGTATTGCACGCCGTGATGTTAGCCACTACTGAATCAAACTGCCCAAGTGAAATATCCTTGGTTACATGTGCTTGTCTCAATACTTTCTGTAATGCTTCCCTGTGAGCTGGAGAATTTATCAAGAGTGACAAGATTGATATTTTTGATGGCGTCTGATGAAGCTGATCTATCACCTTGTAATCACTTCTTCGGATAATCCTCAAAAATTCATCATTTTCTTCTTCTGTGCTCGGAGCTTCTTTTTCTTTGATTACCACAGCAGGAATGACTTCTTTTGGAATAGCTACTGATTCTTTCGGCTGATAGATCCGACCGCTGCGGGTCATCTTGCTAGTGCCGGTAACGTTGGTCACATCTTTCTGATTATCTGTCTGAATTATCGCAGTCCTTAGCAGCCAGGGGACGTTGGATCCCCAGCAGAGTCGCCAGCTGTCGCTACTGCGAAAATCGGCGCCGGCTGAACAGAAGAGTCGCCACCGTGCATTATTTATCCCACGGGAGGGAAAGGAAACGCTCAGAGTAAACCTCGCACAACACGGGAAAGGTAAGGTCGTCGCAACCAAAACCTGGATTCGGGAGTCGGTTACGCAAGGGGAAGGTATTAGCACCCCTCACGTCCGTCGTACTCGACGGGATCCACGCTCGTTTTCGGGTATGGATTGTTATTTCTATCTAAACTAAAGGCTAAGGGTTAAAAAGAAAATAAATGACTCGGGAAAGTACCGCACTTTATGCCTACGTATTCCCGTCTGGAACGAGAAATCAGAGTCAACGTAGTTCGCCTACCTACGGGAAAGGAGGGGAAGGTTGCTCGCTAGGACATCGCATCCTATGCCTACGTACTTCCACACGGCGCGAAAGATCAGAGCAAACATAGTTCGGGCCACGTACGACACAAGTCTGTCTTGGTTGGTTTTATTCCTTCTGAAAAAGGTTTTTCTGATTAGCAGTCCAAGCGGACAAAAATGACGTCTTGATGAGTTCACATTCTTTTACGGAAGAAGTGTTTTTTATTGTGTTTGAAATCTTTATGGTGTTTTTCTGTTTGTTTTGAGGAAGAAGAGACAGAACTCTAACCTACGGTTGCGAAGGGAATCAAACTAACCTAATGTTATCATGCATGGGTTAAGACCTAGTGTCTATCATGCTCCTCTCTTGCACAGAGAGAAACAGAGATCCTACGGGATAGGCGGAAACAAAAACAATATCAGATATATACAGTAAAGCGGTAAAATGCATGAATGCAGCAATACAAGCGAGGCAAGGGAGTCCCTCTCAACCTCGAACCTAGAAAACAATAGGCAAAAGTGAACAGACTTCACTTTCAACCCAACAGGGTAAATAGCAAACAATACAGTCCAGAAAACCCAATCAATACATCAGAAATGAAATACAGCAAAAATAAATAGCCACAGCAGCTCTGCATCAACACCTATCTCTAAGTCATCTCCAAACAGCTACAAGCTTCAGCAAGCATCAATCTCCATCTCCACAGCCTTCAAGCAAGGTCTTCATTATCAGTCTCCCATCTGCAATGGCTTTTCTTCAAGTCTCAATCTTCAGGATGAACATCAGTCAACAAGATGAAGTGAATGAATGTTAGACAGTCAATTACCTACCAAGGGTGGTTCATTAACTGTTAACATTAAACAGAAAGTTTCCCCTCAAAAGTTCTATCTTTCAAATACATTCACTGATCCTTCCAAAGGAAGGAGGTGGATATTTGAAAGAGACTTTGAATCATAGGGAAAGGATGGATGCAGACAAGGCATTCCATGTTTGAGAAACAAGCTTCCTAATCTAGAGCTCTGCCTAGCTCCTAAACCCTAGTCTCCTCAACAGCTGCTAGCAAGAATCTCCTCTCCAACTCTGGAAGTTGGTCTTCAAGCTCTGGATCTCCAATGGCTTCATCATCACAAGTCTTCAGCTCCCCCAATCCCCAGACAATCCCAATACCCACACAGACAAACAATAATCCCCAGAGGGCACACCACACCAATCAATCAACTATAGCAGTATATACTAATAGCAGTAGGGGAATCCTAGTGATTTCTAAGGGATCTGATAACTACCCATAGTCCCTATAGTCCCATATCTAAAATATTCAATCTCTAAGTCCTAAGGGAAATGAAATTATTCACCTAAGTTGTCACTTAAAACCCTAATTTTATTCATGTTGTTCACACCTAAACTAAACACCTAAGATTACCTTCTAAAAATGGGAACTAAATTGTATGTACAAGCTAACAATGTCTATTAATCCACCTAAAAAGAATGGGTTAAAAATATTAAAGCAACTAGTAGAACAAAAATTATCAAAGTCATGTATGAAATGAAACACCTAAAATATGCATTTATTTGGAAAATATGGGAAAAATATCAAATAAAAAATAAAATGCAATTTTTATTTTTTATAATTTTCTAGACATCTTGAAGAAATTAATGCAAAAAGAATCATTGAAAAATATGAAGTTTATGATTTATTATGATTTTTATAAAATGCATGAAAATGAAAAGAAATTAAAAATGACAAAATATGAATAAAAGGGGAGGGGGTGCCATCAGCAAGGGCGCCTAGTTGTTTTATCCAGGTGGGCCACAGAGCAGGGGGTGTGAATATGAATTCCACTAAGCCCAACGCGTTTCAGAATTTAAACAAAAAACAAAAAAACTCAAAACGGTGTAGATAGCAGTATTTCCAGTTGAATATTATTGGGCCTGCGCTTGGGAGGGTGTTATTAGCAATGAAAGTTGAGCCCACTCAGAAACTTAAGTGAAACGGGGCGTTTCACTCCTAGGACTTCCCTCCGTTTTCTTTTTAAATCAGAGCCATTGGATCAGACTCCTAGTCAAGGTCAAAACCCTGATCGTGTGGCCATGGCTTCGTCTTCAACCTCCAACCAAACCCTAGGTTCTGAAAACCCTAACCATGCACGAATCTTACACTCCTCTGTTCTCCCTTATACCTCCATGGATTCACACGACTCCAAGAGCAAAGTTGCTCTATAAACTTCCATCTACACAGCCATGATAATAACTTCTCCTAAAACTCACTCCATCAACCAACTCGATAGGGATAACAGTCATAAGCCACCATTTTCACATGTGATCAAACCTCTCAATTCTCCATAATTCTTGTCCTAACATACTCTACAACTTATGCTGATTATCACAAGCCAATAAACCAAGATTTTCATGCACTGAATCATGAGATACCAATCCAACAGATTTTGCACTCCATAACCAAACTTCATGAAAGCTCTCCAAATTCACCAAATTAAGTCATCTATCCTATCTTAGCAATTCTACATTATCAAAACCTAATAACTCTAACTAAAACATGCAATTCGAGCAGGAAACATACCTGGTGCAATTGATGAAAACAGGTACCAAATCCTCTTGATCCAAGGCTTGAAGTGAGTGCAAACTGATCAATGAACTTGATGATTACTTCTGTATGCAACAAATATGACTCCAAAGCTTTGAATCTCTCAATTCCAAAGTTTATGCTTCTTGAATGATGAACTTGCACAGCTCGAGTCTTCCTCCAATTTCACCAATCTTGATGTGAATTATGATGCTTGAATGATGATGATGAAGATTCAATCAGAAAATGTGAAGATTGATGGGAATTTGGAAGAGTTTGGATTGATTTTGCAAAGATGGAAAATTGGTATGAAACTTGTGTTTTGGACAAATGAGCTCACCAACCATGGCATGAACCATCTCATATCAATATATACATATCCTTAGAACCTCCTAGAAACTTGGAGAAGCTTCCCTTGCATTCTTTCCTTTGGATTTGGTTTATGTATCTTCCATTACAAATAACCATGGATAACTCCCAAAATGTGAACTAGGCTCAAAATTCTACTTTAGCCAATGTCTTTAAAATGATCTTTCCATTCAAAATGACCTATAATTTTGCTTCATTTGGCCAAGATATGAAAAATCTCATTTTTAAGTCCATTTTTATTCATTAAATCCAACAATTTTGAAAACCTTGTGCTATGAATCTTTCCAATCTCTCATGGTCACTTTTCTAGACTCAAAATGTCATTTGGAACAAGTTTTATGTTGTAAAGTTTTCCATTTGAAGCTTCCTTGTATGAGTTTTGGGCATAGGTTAAAATGACCTGTAATTCTCAAATGACCAAAATACCCTTTGCTTGCCAAGACCATAAGTAGAGTTCCACAAATTATATGAAGGCATACTATACCATTATAGAAAGCTAAGACAATGAGGAACAACTCTTATGTTGACCAGAAATTCATTTGAAATCTCCTTGAGGGGTAAAAATTGCTTGGAAGTCAAGTCACTTTCACAGACAAAATTTCAGATACCTCAGATGACCTGTAACTTGCAAGGACCATAACTTGAGTTCTATAAATCTTCTTGATGTCTTCCACCACTCAAATTAAAGGACTTGAGATACTCTACAAGTTCCATGTTGGCCAAGGATCCATTTGAAGCTTGCATTTTGACTTATCTTGCTTGGAAATTTGACCTAAACTAGGGGATTTTACATAGAAACCCTAGTTTAGAAACTCCTCTTCTCCTTGATTCCTCCTGATTTCTTCTTAGCATAACAACATATCCTTATTCTTCATGTAAAATGATGAACCCCACATCTCTCCAATAGACCTTAATGCCCTTCCATCAGTCATTTGACCTAGAGTTGACCTAGGGTTGACCCAGATGAAACCCTAGTTGACTGTCTTCAACTGTAATTCTTGTGACTACACCAATGATTTGTCTCCTTCTCCAAATGACTTTCTAAGTCTCCCATGATGTCTAGATACTCCCCATGCCTTCAATTCATAGCTCATACTTTCCTTATTGATCCCCAGATACACTCAGTTAGGAGGTAGATGAATTGCTTGATCCATTGACTTGATAGCTTCCCAATTTGTTCTGATGACTTGAATGAGATTGAATTTGAATAATAACCTCTTGATAGGCTCCCAGAGATGAGAATAATGATTGGTCCCCTGTTGGATGACTTGCCATGCTTATGCTATGCAGATGAGTAAACTATGTACATGACTCTATATGCAAATGCTAATGATATTGAAACATAAACCAAGTGAATAAGGTTGAGCAAATTTTAGGGTGCAACAGCTGCCCCTATTCAAGCGACTTGGACCCAATTGGGTGAAGAGCTCGGAGCCTTCAGACATTCGCGGTACGAGACGGTTGAATAATAAGAACCCAGAAATTTGCCAACCGCAGAAATAAACTGCGCCGCTGCTTGAGGAACGACGTTCATCAGCTGAATCTGACTGTCACGACAACCCACTGATCTCGTGCGACCGTGCTGGGGATTATTTGTCTGCATTTCATCAGGAATAAATCGTCCACGTTAGGAATAGACTCTTCCACGTCAAGAATAATCTCCTTCTTTCTACGTCAGGAATCAATCTTGATATGTCCGCGTAAGGACTCAGTCTTTCCACGTAAGGAATAAACTCGTTTTTCCACGTAAGGAAACCATTTTTTCTTCCACGTAAGGAATGCTCTTGATATGTCCACGTAAGGACTCTAATCTTTTCCACGTTAGGAATCAAACTTTGGATCTGTCCACGTCAGGACTCCCACTTGGGGTGTCCACGTAAGGACTCAATCTTTCCACGTAAGGAATATATCATCTTTCCACGTAAGGAAACCACAATCTTTCCACGTAAGGAAACTCTTTCTGATTTGTCCACGTAAGGACTCCCATCCTTCCACGTAAGGAATTCGTCTTCTTTCCACGTAAGGAAACCAATCTTTTTCCACGTAAGGAATAAAATTCTTGATCTGTCCACGTCAGGACTAAATTTCTCCACGTAAGGAAACAACTTCTCTTTCCACGTAAGGAATAGACCTGTCCACGTCAGGACTCTCGTTTCGTCTTGATTTGTCCACGTCAGGACTCGCCTCTTGGCTTACTGAGAATATAAAACTTGTCCACGTCAGGACTCATGCACCTTTGACCCACTGGGGAAGTGAGACTTTGTCCACGTCAGGACTCACATCTCAACCTGCTGAAGTAATAGGACCTGTCCACGTCAGGACTTGCGCGTCTTCAACTTGTTGGGGAAATAAACTTCGTCCACGTCAGGACACATACTTTGCCACCAACACGAAGAAAGATAAATCTGTCCACGTCAGGACTCTCGTATCTTGCCATTGCGAAGAACTACAAACTCGTCCATGTCAGGACGCACATTTCACCATTACGAATAAAGCTATCTGCTGGAAATAAATGGTCCACGTCAGGACTCCAACACGAAGAGTAATCAACCTTGTCAACGTTATGACTTCACACTCAATCAATACCGAGAACTCGAATCTGTCCACGTTAGGACTAACACATATCGTCAATTTGAGGAAATGTCCACGTTAGGACTCCACATTCCAACAATTCTGCGAAATCGAACCTGCCCGCGTTAGGACTGGCACCTCCCATCAGCCCGGGGAAATAAGACTATCCACGTTAGGACCCCACTTCTCTAGCACAAAGAAAACCTATCAAGAAGTTGTCCACGTTAGGACTCATCCTTCCATTGGTCCGCAAACTTCTTATCACTGACGTTACAGCAACTTTGGGACGGACTCTACTGGGGATATTTGGAAACCAAACCACTGGATGTCTGCTCTGATAACTGGCGGTAGCCTCTGAAATTTTGGTTCATGAAACCTGTTAATGCTGACGTAACAACAACTTCGAAGGAAACAATCCGCTGGTCGGACTAGAGAAACTTCAACAAGAACTCTGGCGGGGAAATAAGTAACTCTGCTCAGGGACACAGAGAAACTTATCCCGCTGACTCTGTGGGGAGTAGTGCCAAAGCTGACACTTCGTTGAATGTCTCATGCCGATACTTCGAATGCTTGGTGATTCATCTGAGCAAAAGCTCTCTCTACCTGCAAGAGAAACGATACTCGAAGCAAACGGTTAGCCAACCTGGTTTATGTTTTAAAATGTATGCGTTTATCAATGATGCAATGCTCCATTCGACATGGAAATGCTACGCTTTTATTTGGTGGATGCAAGTATGACACTATATGCCGACGCAAATATGACACTATATGCCAATGCAAATGCAGACCCGAACTGCTGGGATACAGGAAACCGCTTCAGCAAAATAAATGCTGAAGACAATGCCGACTCCGTTGGGGATAGCCAGATGCTACAGAATTATTCCAGCAAAATAAATGCTGGAAGAGTGAAGTCGGCTCAGCTGGGAAATTGGGAACTTAAACTAAACACCTCGCTGAAGTAACACCCTGTTGGGGAATACCAGATGCGCTTCGGCTGGAGAATGAACTGATGTCGCACGGTATTCTGACAAAATAAATGCCAAGACCCACGCCAACTCTTCCGGGGAGAGTCTTAATCTTTAAATTCCACTGGGAGGAATGAAGACACTGGTTGGAAAGAGAACTCCGTTGGGGATAGGATGATTCTCTTGGGGAAAATCAACTGGCTCCGCTGGGGGAGAGTAAACGACCCTGCGAGGAAAGGTGAACTTGTCTGAATACAGCTCACAATTATTAATCTTCTGAGGCTAAACCACTCTGCTTGCGATGCACTGTCTGAATACAGCCTACAATCTGGGAGTTGTCAATTCTGTTGAGGATAAACGACTGCGCTGGAGAATCCCCTTTGGATAAACTACGACTAGCTGGGGAGTTCAATCCTTCTTCAGAAAGAACGTGCATGATCTGCGTGAGGGTCGAGTCTTTTATTTCTGCGGTCTCTTGGTCATCTTCCTCGTACGGCTATGAAACCTGCAACACACAAACAAGACAAGACAAGCCTATGCAACCAAATCGATTCAGGTTAGTGACGTTATTTTCAGTTAATTCACAGCTTTAGCAATTGTTGACAAGGGCCAGTGATGTTATACACATGCTAGTTTCAATAAACTTAGGCGTTTTATCATGCACAAAACAGTAAAGAACCAGCATCAAGTACTGAATAACATATTTTATTGATTGGGCCCCTGCATGGGCGGAGTTTTTGTACACGGGATGTAACTCCTGAAAAGAGGAAGCTACGCAAAGCAGATATACAAGTATGCACAATAAGCATAAATCCTTTGACAAATTAAATTTTGTACACATGTGTCGCTACTGCGAAAATCGGCGCCGGCTGAACAGAAGAGTCGCCACCGTGCGTTATTTATCCCACGGGAGGGAAAGGAAACGCTCAGAGTAAACCTCGCACAACACGGGAAAGGTATGGTCGTCGCAACCAAAACCTGGATTCGGGAGTCGGTTACGCAAGGGGAAGGTATTAGCACCCCTCACGTCCGTCGTACTCGACGGGATCCACGCTTGTTTTCGGGTATGGATTGTTATTCTATCTAAACTATAGGTCAAGGGTTAAAAATAAAATAAAAGTGAAAATAAAAATGACTCGGCAAAGTATCGCACTTTATGCCTACGTATTCCCGTCTGGAACGAGAAATCAGAGTCAACGTAGTTCGCCTACCTACGGGAAAGGAGGGGAAGGTTGCTCGCTAGGATATCGCATCCTATGCCTACGTACTTTCACACGGCATGAAAGATCAGAGCAAACGTAGTTCGGGCCACGTACGACACAGGTCTGTCTTGATTGATTTTATTCCTTCTGAAAAAGGTTTTCTTGATTAACAGTCCCGGCGGACAAAAATGACGCTTTGATGAGTTCACCTTCTTTTACGGAAGAAGTGTCTTTTATTGTGTTTGAAATCTTTATGTGTTTTTCTGTTTGTTTTGAGGAAGAAAGAGACAGAACTCTAACCTACGGTTGCGAAGGGAATCAAACTAACCTAATGTTATCATGCATGGGTTAAGACCTAGTGTCTACCATGCTCCTCTCTTGCACAGAGAGAAACAGAGATCCTAAGGGATAGGCAGAAACAGAAACAATATCAGATATATACAGTAATACAGTAAAATGCATGGATGCAGCAATACAAGCGAGGCAAGGGAGTCCCACTCAACCTCGAACCTAGAAAACAATAGGCAAAAGTGAACAGGCTTCACTTTCAACCCAACAGGGTAAACAGCAAACAATACAGTCCAGAAAACCAATCAATACATCAGAAATGAAATACAACAATAAAACAAACAGCTTCAGCAGCTCTGAATCAACATCTGGCTCCAAGTAATCTCCAATCAGTTACAGGCTTCAACAAGCATCAATCTCCATCTTCATGGCCTTCAGGCAAGGGCTTTGATCATCAGTCTTCTATCTGCAATGGCTTTTCTTCAAGTTCAAACCTCCAGGATGAGGGATCAGTCACAAGAGTGAATTGGGTGTTAAGCAATCAGTTGACTACCAAAGGTGGTGAACAGACTGCTTCCAACACAAAAGACATTTTATCTCAAGAGTTCTATCTCTTAGGCACTATCACCAAGCCTTCCAAGGGAAGGGGGTGAGTGTCTTAGAGAGACTCTGAATCACAGAGAAGAATGGATGCAGACAAGGCAATCCATGTTTGAGAAACAAGTTTTCTAATCTAGAGCTCTGCCTAGCTCCTAAACCCTAGTCTCTTCAGCATCTGCTAGCAAGAATCTCCTCTTCAACTATGGAAGTTGGACTTCAACATCTGAATCTCCACTGGCCTTCATCTCCTCAAATCTTTAACTCTCCCAAGTCCCCAGACAATCCCAATACCCACACAAACAAGCAATAATCCCCAGAGGACACACCACACCAATCACTCAGATATATACAGTACATTAATAGCAGTAGGGGAACCCTGACTTTTTCTAAGGGGATCTAATAACTACCCATAGCCCCTATAGTCCCATAGCTAAACTATTCAAACCCTAAGTCCTAAGGGAACTGAATTGATTCTCCTAAGTCATCACCTAAAACCCTAGTTTGTTCATGTTGTTCACATATACACTAAGCACCTAAAAATTAATTTCTAAAAATGGGAACTAAATTGCATCTACAAGTTTAATGTCTAAACTAAACAACCTAAAAAGAATGGACAAAAAATATTGAAGCAATTAATAGAACAAAAAATAACAAAATCATGTATGAAATGAAACTATTTAAAATGTTATTTATTTAGAAAATATGGGAAAAATACCAAATAAAAAATAAAATGCAATTTTTATTTTTTATAATTTTCTAGACATCCTAAAGAAAAATATGCAAAAAGAATGAATTAAAAATAATGTTTTTTCCATTTATTATGAATTTTCAAAAATGAATGAGAAATGAAAGGAAAATAAAAAGAAAATATAAAGAAATAAGGGAGGGGGTGAGAAAAGTAGGGCCAGGCAGTTCAAATATTTGGGCTTCACGCGCGTGGGGGTGCCAATAGTCATCAGAGCCCAATTCCCTCTGTTAAATGAAACGATGCGTTTCATATTTTAAAAAATTCCCTCCAATCTGAAATTTGATCGTGTCCGTTGGATGAGTCCTCCAAGTCAAAGGTCAGACCTCAATCATGTGGCTCCTGATCCTTCTTCAACCTCCAGCCATTTAGGGTTTCAGAAACCCTTCTCATGCACGATACTTCCATCTCTTCGTGCTCTCTCCACACGCCATGAAAACACACGATACAAAAAGCAAAATTCATCCATTTCTTCCCCTCTACAAGCCTATATCCTTAATTTACCTTAAAACTCAAACAATAAGCTAATTCGATAGGTGGAACAGATGGAAACCACCATTAATACCTGATATGAAACCTCTCCAATTCTCCACAAAACTCATCCTAAACTGATCTACAATTCATCCTGATCATGACATGCTAATCCAATCACATTTTCGCGCCTTAATCCAAGAGTTATGAGCCTCAACAGAATTGACACATCATGCTCAAACCTCATGAAACTTCTCCAAAATCATCCCAATCAATCTTCTATCCTATCTTAACCATTCTACTCTATCAAAACCCTAAAATTCTAACTAATTCATGCCATACGAAGAGAAAACAAACCTGGTGCAATTCCTTGATACAGGTGCTAAGATCTTCAAATCAACTGCTTGTGATGAAAGGAAAGTGATCAGTAGGCTTGATGATTACTTCTGTATGCAACAAGTATGGTGTTAAGGCCTTGAATCACTCACTTCCAAAGTTTATGCTTCTTGAATGATAATGGTGAATGACACAATTCCTCCCTCAATTTGACAAATGAAGGTGTGGATTCTGATCCTTGTGTGATGATGATGAAGATTTAATCAAGAATAGTGAAGATTGATGGAGATTATAGAGGTTTTGGAAAGCTTATGCAAGTGGAGGAAAGTGTGGAAAAGTTGGGGTTTTGAACAAATGGGAGCACCAACCCTTGCATGAACCAACTTGTATGAATATATAGATGAGTTTAGAACTTCCTAGAAACTTGGAGAAGTTTCCCTTGCACCTTTCCCTTTCAATTTGGTTTATGTAACTTTCAATTCAAGCAACCATGGATAACTCTTAAATCTTGAACCAAACTCAAAATTCTACTTTAGCCAATGTCTTTAAAATGATCTTTCCATTCAAAATGACCTATAATTTTGCTTCATTTGGCCAAGATATGAAAAATCTCATTTTTAAGCCCATTTTTCTTCATTAAATTCAACAATTTTGAAACCTTGTGCTATGCACATTTTCAATCTCCCATGGTCACTTTTCTAGACTCAAAATGTCATTTGGAGCAAGTTTTATGTTGTAAGTTTTTCCATTTGAGGCCTCCTTGTATGAGTTTTGGGTATAGGTTAAAATGACCTGTAATTCACAAATGACCAAAATACCCTTTGCTTGCCAAGACCATAAGTTGAGTTCCACACATCATATGAAGGCATACTATACCATTCTAGAAATATAAGACAATAAGGAACAATTCTTATGTTGACCAGAAATTCATTTGAAATCTCCTTGAGGGGTAAAAATTGCTTGGAAGTCAAGTCACTTTCACAGACAAAATTTCAGATACCTCAGATGACCTGTAACTTGCAAGGACCATAACTTGAGTTCTATAAATCTCCTTGATGACTTCCACCACTCAAATTAAAGGTCTTGAGATCCTACAAGTTTCATGTTGGCCAAGGATCCATTTGAAGCTTGCATTTTGACTTATCTTGCTTGGAAATTTGACCTAAACCAGGGGATTTTACATAGAAACCCTAATTTAGAAACTCCTCTTCTCCTTGATTTCTCTTGAATTCTTCTTAGCATAACAGCATATCCTTATTCTTCATGTCAAATGATGAACCCCACATCTCTCCAATAGCCCTTAATGCCTTTCAATCAGTCAATTGACCTAGGGTTGACCTAGGGTTGACCCAGATGAAACCCTAGTTGACTGTCTTTAACTGTAATTCTTGTGATCACATCAACAACTTGTTTTCTTCTCCAAATGACTTTATAAGTCCTCCAAGATGTCTAGATACTCCCCATGCTCAGCCCATAGCTCACAATTTCTTTGGTTGACCCACAGATACCCCCAGTTAGGAGATATACTCAATGCTTGATCCACTGAACTCCCTGCTTTCAAATTCTTTTCTGATGACTTGAATGAGATGGAATTAGGATAATAACCTCTTGATAGGCCTCTAGAGATGATAATAATGGTTGGACCCCTGTTGAATGACTTTCTATGCTTATGCTATGCAGATGAGTAACCTATGTGCATGACTCTTTATGCAAATGCTAATGATATTGAAACATAAACCCAGTGAATAAGGTTGGGCAAATTTTAGGGTGCAACAGCTGCCCCTATTCAAGCGACTTGGACCCGATTGGGTGAAGAGCCCGGAGCCTTCAGACATTCGCGGTACGAGACGGTTGAATACCAGTGAAACCAGAAATTTGCCAACCGCAGACACAAACTACGCTCCTGCTTGAGGGAACGACATTCATCAGCTGAATCTGACTATTACGACAACCCACTGATCTCGCGCGACCACTGCTAGGGATTATTTTCATCGTTCTGAAAAAGATTCTATCATCGCAGAGACATAACACTGTCCACGTCAGGACGCCTGCTTCGTCGATTTGGACAACCTCCATAACTTTGCTGGGGATGGCTAGTCTGCCTTCTCGTCAGAAATAAATCGTCCGCATTGGGAATAAACTCTTCCACGTTAGGAATAACACTGTCCACGTTAGGAATAACATTGTCCACGTTAGGACCCACCTTGTCCACGTTAGGAATCCATCTTCTTCTTCCACGTTAGGAATAACTTCTTTGATCTGTCCGCGTCAGGACTAAACTTCTTCCCCGTCAGGAACACACTCCCTCTTTCCACGTCAGGAATACAAACCTCTTTCCGCGTAAGGAACACTATCTCTCTTTCCACGTAAGGAATCACACCTCGATTTGACTCTGTCCACGTAAGGACCCCAATCTTTCCACGTGAGGAATATAATCTCAATCTGTCCACGTTAGGACTCCAGCTTGATATGTCCACGTAAGGACTCCACTCTTTCCACGTAAGGAATCCTCCTCCGATATGTCCGCGTAAGGACTCAATCTTTTCCACGTAAGGAACCACATCTTTCTACGTAAGGAGACCTTTTCTCAAACTGTCCGCGTCAGGACTTAAACTCTTCCACGTAAGGAAACGATCTTAT
The DNA here is from genome assembly GCA_963859935.3 of Lathyrus sativus. Taxonomy (NCBI): domain Eukaryota; kingdom Viridiplantae; phylum Streptophyta; class Magnoliopsida; order Fabales; family Fabaceae; genus Lathyrus; species Lathyrus sativus. The sequence continues at coordinate 93,874,859 of OZ012738.1, read as the reverse complement.
CTTTCCACGTAAGGCATACAACTCGTCTTTTCTTCGTCTGTCCACTTCAGGACTGAACTTGCTTTTCCACGTAAGGAACTGAAGCTTCTCTTTCCTCGTAAGGAATAACCTTGTCCACGTCAGGACTCACATTTCGTCTTGATTTGTCCACGTCAGGACTCACCTCTTGACTTGCTGAGGAAATAAAACTTTGTCCATGTCAGGACTCGCATTTTGCTCACAACACAAAGAAGGATAAACTCGTCCACGTCAGGACTCTCGCATCTTGTTGTCACAAAGAGTTACAAACTTGTCCACGTCAGGACACCCCTTTCACCATTACGAATAAAGCTTATTTGCTGAGAATAAATGGTCCACGTCAGGACATCGACACGAAGAGTAATCAGTCTTGTCCACGTCAGGACTCCACACTCAATCAATGCCGAGAACTCGAACCTGTCCACGTTAGGGCTAACACGCATCGTCCACTTGAGGAAATGTCCACGTTAGGACTCCACATTCCAACAATCTTCTCTAGCACAAAGAAAACCCGTCGATAAAATTGTCCACGTTAGGACTCATCCTTCCATTGGTCCGCAAATTTCTTACCACTGACGTTACAGCAACTTTGAGGCTGGCTCTACTGGGGACATTTGGAAATCAGACTTCCGGACGCCTGTTCTGATAACCGGCGGTAGCCTCTGAGATTCTGATTCATGAATCCTTTGATGACCAATAACTCTGCTTGGGGATAAGGAGAAACTTATCCTGCTGACTCTGGCGGGGAAAACACAAGAAATTCATACATAACTCTGTTCGGAGACAAAGAGAAACTTCACCTTGACAACTCGGTGGGGAGTAGTGCCAAAGCTGACACCTCGTGGGATGTCTTATGTCGAGATCTTGAATGCTTGATAATTCACTTGAGCAAGAGCTCTCTCTACCTGCATGAGAAACAATACTTGAAACAAACAGATTAGCCATCCTGGTTTATGTTTCAAAATGCATGCGTTTGACAATGATGCAATGCTCCGTTTGTCATGGAAAAGCTACACTTTTATTTGGTGGATGCAAGTACGACCCTATATGCCAATGCAACTGCAGACTTGGACTGCTGGGTACAGAAACTGCTTCAGCAAAATAAATGCTGAAAATAATGCCAACTTCGCTGGGGATAGCCAGGTGCTACAGAATTATTCCGGCAAAATAAATGCTGGAAGAGTGAAGTCGACTCAGCTGGGAAATCGGGAACTTAAACCAAACACCTCACTGAAGTAACATCCTGCTGGGGGATGCAACTCTGCTGGAGAATAGCAGATGTCTGGTATAATTGGACTTCTGCTGGAGAGTGAACGGACATCACTCGGTATTCTGACAAAATAAATGCCTGGGCACACAACCAACTCTGTCGGGGAGAGTCTCAATCTTCGAGTTCCACTGGAAGTAATGAAAACACTTGCAAAGAGAATTCCGCTGGGGATGGGATGATTCTCTTAGGAAAAATCAACTGACTCCACTGGGGAAGAGTAAATAACCCTGCGGGGAAAGGTAAACTGCCTGAATACAGCTCACAAATATTAATCTTCTATGGCCGAACCAACTCTGCCTGAGATACACTGTCTGAATGCAGCCTTATAATCTTGGAATCGTCAATTCTGTTGAGGATAAACGACTTTGCTGGAGAATATCCTTTGGATAAGCTACGACTGGCTGGAGAATTCTATCCTTCTTCAGGAAGAACATGCATGACCTGCGTGAGGGTCGAGTTTTTTATTACTGCAGTCTCTTGATCATCTTCCTCGTACGGCTATGAAACCTGCAACAACACAAACAAGACAAGACAAATCTATGCAACCAAGTCGATTCAGGTTAGTGACGCTATTTTCAATTAATTCAAAGCTTTAGCACTTGTTGGCAAGGGCCAGTGATGTTATACACATGCTAGTTTCAGTAAACTTAGGCGTTTATCGTGCACAAAACAGTAAAGAACAGTGTCAAGTACTGAATAACGTATTTTATTGATTGGGCCCCTGAATGGGCGGAGTTTGTACACGGAATGTAACTCCTGAAAAGAGGAACCTACGCAAAGCAAATATACAAGTATGCACAAGAAGCATAAATATATTGACAAATGAAATTTTGTACACATGTCGGCAACGGGATGCAGATGAACACCACGAACTGATCCTCCTATGACTCGTCTGACTCTAACGCTCTTCCCGGTATTCATACTTCTGAAAAGATTGTATCAGATAACCGATCCTCCCCGGTGTATTCTCCCGCATTGATGCTTAGCGCAATATCAAATTCGGACCGCAGTCATTTGCTTTTCAAATCCCTAACTTTTGCGTGAACCGCCTTTTACGGGTTTTCAGTTCACCGGGATACCCCTTTTTGCCGAAGTCGCCCAATGTAGGTTTTCAACTTCGCGGGTGTACATTTTTCAATTTTATCCCTAACTTTTGCCTGAACCTTTCATTCTGTTTTTGGTTCGCCAGGATGCCCCATTTTTGACTGGACTCTCTTTTTTCTAAGCGGGTCTATTTAAAGCAAAGTATTTTTTAACTGCGTCCGAATTCACAGGCGACGTAAAGTCTTCACCGTCCATGGTGGACAACAACAATGCTCCTCCTGAAAAGACTTTCCTGACAACGTATGGCCCTTCGTAGTTGGGGGTCCACTTGCCCCTGTGATCTGCTTGCGGCGGGAGAATCCTTTTCAGCACAAGGTCGCCCGTCTGAAAGCTCCGAGGATGTATCTTCTTATCATACGCTTTCTTCATTCGGCTCTGGTACAAACGACCATATGCTAGAGAAGCTAGCCTCTTCTCGTCCATCAAACTCAATTGGTTCAACCTGTCTTTCACCCATTCTGCCTCGTCTAGCTGAACATCTCGCAATACCCTCAGAGAAGGGATCTCCACTTCCAAGGGTAGTACTGCTTCCATTCCATATACCAACGAGAACGGGGTTGCCCCGGTTGATGTGCGTACCGTCGTACGATAACCGTGCAAAGCGAAAGGTAGCATCTCGTGCCAATCCTTATAGGTCACCACCATTTTCTGAACGATCTTCTTGATATCCTTATTGGCCGCTTCGACAGCGCCATTCATCTTGGGTCGGTAAGGGGAGGAGTTGTGATGTTCGATCTTGAAATTCTGACAGAGCTCCTTCATCATTTTGTTGTTCAGGTTCGAACCGTTGTCCGTGATTATCCGCTCGGGAATCCCGTATCGGCAAATGATATCTCTCTTGATGAATCTGGCCACCACTTGCTTCGTTACATTTGCATACGACGCCGCTTCCACCCACTTGGTGAAATAATCGATTGCTACTAAGATGAACCGATGCCCGTTAGAAGCTGTCGGCTCGATCTTTCCAATCATATCGATTCCCCACATCGAGAATGGCCATGGCGATGACATCACATTCAAAGGGCTCGGAGGCACATGAATTTTGTCCGCATAGATCTGGCACTTGTGGCACTTTCTCGCAAACTTGAAACAATCAGTTTCCATAGTCAGCCAATAATAACCTGCCCGTAGCAGCTTCCTTGTCATAGCATGCCCACCAGCATGCGTACCAAAGGTACATTCGTGTATTTCCTCCATGAGCGACTTTGCCTCTTTTTCATCCACACAACGCAACAGCACCAAATTGTGGTTTCTTCTGTATAAGACGCCATCCGGGTTCAAATAGAAATTGCCTGCTAATCTCCTGAGAGTCTTCTGATCTTGACTGGATGCCCCAGTCGGATACTCTTTATTCTTCAGGAAGTTAAGGATATCAAAATACCATGGTTTGTCATCAGATGCTTCATCAATAGCAAATACATAAGCTGGTCTGTCAAGCCGGGAGATAACGATTCGGGGAGCCTCGTTTCAGAAGTTGACTTTGTACATGGAAGACAAAGTGGCCAGGGCATCAGCCATTTGATTCTCTGCCCGCGGTACGTGATGCAACTCAACCTTGTCAAAGAAAGGCAACAATCTCCTTGCATAATTCATGTAATGTATCAAGTTGGGCTGACGCGTCTCCCATTCCCCTTTGATCTGATTCACCACCAGAGCTGAGTCTCCGTATACGTCCAGATTTTTGATTCGCAAATCAATGGCTTCTTCAAGCCCCATTATACAAGCTTCGTATTCGGCCTCATTATTGGTAACGGCAAAGGTCAATCGGGCAGTAAACGGGATGTGCGACCCGTGTGGCGTAGTAATGATTGCCCCTATTCCGCTACCGTAAGCATTCACAGCTCCGTCAAATATCATCTTCCATTTGGAACCCAACTCTGGTCCTTCGTCTGGCAACGGCTCTTCACAATCTTTCATCTTAAGGTACAGGATATCCTCGTCAGGAAAATCAAACCTCATCGATTGGTAATCTTCAATAGGCTGCTCCGCCAGATACTCAGACAGCACACTCCCCTTTATAGCCTTCTGCGAGACGTATTGAATGTCATATTCAGTCAAGACCATCTGCCAACGGGCAATTCTACCTGACAACGCCTGCTTTTCGAATACATATTTGATAGGATCCATATTCGAGATGAGCATGGTTGTATGATTCAGCATGTATTGTCTCAAACGCTTGGCGGCCCAGGCTAGCGCGCAACAAGTTTTCTCAAGCATTGAATATCGAGATTCCCAATCTGTAAATTTCTTACTCAAGTAATAAATTGCATGCTCTTTTCTCCCTGTCTCGTCGTGTTGACCGAGAACACAACCCATGCTTCCCTCAAGAACCGTCAAATACATGATCAAGGGTCTCCCTGCCACTGGGGGTATCAAAATAGGAGGCTCCTGCAAATACTGCTTTATTTTATCGAACGCCTTTTGACAATTTTCGTTCCACGATACAGCTTGATCTTTCTTCAACAGCTTGAATAATGGTTCACACGTGGCCGTTAGGTGAGATATGAACCGAGCAATGTAGTTCAACCTCCCTAAAAACCCGCGCACCTCTTTCTCTGTTTTAGGCGTCGACATTTCTTGAATCGCTTTTATCTTAGCAGGATCGACCTCTATTCCTCTTTCGCTTACGATAAATCCCAGCAGCTTACCCGATCTTACCCCGAAGGTACATTTGTTAGGGTTCAGCCTCAGCCTGAACTTCCTAAGCCTTTTAAATAACTTCAACAGATTCACCAGATGCTCTTCCTCCGTCTGGGATTTGGCAATCATATCGTCAACATAAACTTCGATCTCTTTATGCATCATGTCATGGAAAAGAGTCGTCATCGCACGCTGATATGTTGCCCCAGCATTTTTCAAACCAAAGGGCATCACTTTGTAGCAAAATGTTCCCCAAGGCGTTATGAAAGTAGTTTTCTCCATATCCTCTGGCGCCATTTTAATCTGATTATAGCCTGAAAAGCCATCCATGAAGGAGAATACGGAGTATTGAGCAGTATTATCAACTAGCACGTCAATATGAGGAAGTGGAAAATCGTCTTTTGGGCTTGCTTTATTCAAATCTCTATAATCCACGCACATTCGAACCTTGCCATCTTTCTTTGGCACTGGTACGATGTTAGCAACCCATGAGGGATACTTTGTCACAGCCAGGAAACCAGCGTCCCACTGTTTCTGAACTTCCTCTTTGATCTTCACTGCCATATCTGGTCGAGTTCTGCGAAGTTTTTGTTTGACCGGCGGGCAATTTTCTTTCAGTGGCAGGCGGTGCACAACCATGTCTGTATCGAGCCCTGGCATATCTTCATACGACCAAGCGAATACATCACTATAATCTCGGAGCATTTCAACCAGTCTTCGCTTGATATCACTCTGCAATGCGGCTCCGATACGAATATTCTTCTCAACCCCTCCCGACCCCAAGTTGATAATTTCGATGACCTCATCGTGAGGCAGAATGGCTCTTTCCTCTTGCTTCACCAACCAAGACAGTTCTTCAGGAACGTCGCTATCTTCGACAACCTCCTCTCCGGCCTGAAATACCGGGTGTTCAAAGTCGGGTCGAGTCATAGGTGGCTCAAGGATGTCATCTGAAAATGTTATCCTGCAAAGGAATGGTTAAGTGCTTCAAAATGCGTATAAAGCGAACAACCACGTTGCCATTTTATTGAAAAATATAAAACAAAAAGACAGGGATAACAGTATTTGCACATGAAAAAACGCCATTTATTTAATGATTGACACGCAATGTTCATAACAACACAGCCCTAAGCAAAACCTGATGCCCCGGGCAAGACATCAGATTATTCAACAATTAATAAAGCAAAGCATTACTGTTTAAGAGTCACAGGAACAAGCTCCTGAATAGACCAGTTGCACAGTCCTTGTCCTGGCGTGCTTGGCTGAATCCAGGCATCCATATCACAGTCGCTGTCTCCTTCATCCGATTCCGAAGCAGCATTGACGGTCTCATGACATACTCCACTGGCAGAGATGGTGATTGGCCCTCTGAAACGGGGCGCTCCCACGGCAGGAGTTGACGACGACGGTTGGTATCCTAGCCCGAACCGGTCCATCTTCACAGGAATGTCCAGCACTTTGCCCCAGCCCTTTGCTTCTCCTGCTTCTACTAGAGCTTGAGCTTCTTTGTACGATGAGACGGCTATCTCTGGCACTTTGCTCGGCCCGGGACCTTTGCCCTTGATGCGCAAACCTTCAAATGCCTGGCAGGGTGTTTCGTGGATCTCTCCGTCGACCTCCACATATTTAAACGACGACAAATGGCTGACCAGGATGTCTTCTTCTCCGCATACAGTGACTACGCTGTCTCCGACCATATATTTCAACTTCTGATGTAGGGTAGACGTGACTGCCCCCGCCCCATGAATCCAGGGTCTTCCAAGCAAGCAGCTGTACGCAGGCTGTATATCCATGATATAAAACTCAGTTGCAAACACCTCCGGCCCCACCTGTAGAGGCAATGTGATCGATCCAAAGACTGTTCTCCGCGTGCCGTCAAACGCTCTGACTACCAAGTCGCTGGGCGTGCACAAAATTCCTCTAACATCCAGCTTCATCATCGCCTTCTTGGGCATCACATTCAAAGACGATCCGGTGTCGACCAACACATGCGACATTACTGATCCCCTACACTCAACAGATACGTGCAGCGCCATATTATGATCTCTCCCTTTCGGGGTCAAATCGAAATCAGTAAAGCCCAAGCTGTGGCCTGCATTCACATGTGCCAACACTCCTTCCAGCTGATTCACGGAGACGTCTTGAGGTACAAAAGAAGTATCCAAGACCTTCAGCAAAGCATTTCTGTGAGCTCCGAACACAAGAGCAATGACAGGATAGATATTTTGGACGGCGTCTGCTGCAGATGCTCCACAATCTTATAATCACTTTTTCTAATCAAGCGCATGAACTCTTCTACATCTTTCGATGCCGCTTCTTTTTCGCTTGCTTGCACTGGAACGTTCTCAACCACTTTCCCTTTTCCTTTCGCTAGTCTTTCGGCCTCCACTTCAGGGGATATAAAGATCCTACCACTCCTTGTCATACCTCCTAAACCGACAACATTATCCACAGTCTCGGCTGGCTGCTTATTAACATCAATCTTTATCCCGTCACAATACACCTCCAACCCGTATGACCATGGGACTGCTTTCGTGTTCTCGTACGGGATCGGCCCGGCCTTAGTTATGGTGATCGGTGGTCGCTGAGCTGGTGCTGCAATAGTGATTGTCTTCCGAGGAATCGTTACCGTGGCCACATCACTCTGATTATCTGCTACTGCCCTTGCAGGCTCTTCGGTTGCTGCTCGGTCAAACTGCAATATACCTTCATTAATTAAAGCTTGAATGCCTTTCTTCAAATCATCACACCCCCCAGCTAGGGTCCAGCATTCCAAACAATATTCGTTACACCCCGGGTAAACACCCCCTTGTAACAGTCGGCTCTTTACCTCGCTCAGCGGCGTCTTTAAATCTTCGACATTCACAATCAGATCCAACCCTTCCTCAGTTAGAATGGCGTTTGCCCCGTGATTAGGCATGGGTTTCTGCACTATATTCGGACCTGCCGTTCCGAAATTGATAGTCTTGTTGTCCAAAAGATCTTGCACAACATGCTTAAAAGCATGGTAACCCTCTATATCGTGACCTGGAGCCCCAGAATGAAACTCACAGTGCCTGCTTGCATCGTAACCAAACGGGGGAGCTCCCGTTATCGGTGCCAGAGTTCTCTTCTCTACCAGGTTCAATCCCAACAATGTCTGCAATAAATCAACATATGTTGAAGGAGGCTTCTCAAACACTCTTCTCGGTTTGCCACCCTGGAATCTTCGCTGAGCCTGCTGTGCCCCCTGCTGAGGCTGCTGCTGCATTGGCTGCTGCTGAGACGGTTGTTGTTGTTGAAGTGGTTGTTGTTGTTGAAGTGGTTGTTGTTGTTGCGGAATAGTAACACTCGCCACCTGCTGCGGCTGACGATATTGGTTTCGTCCCCTGCCTCGGCCTCCAAATACCGCGCTTGCCTCGCCCTGACGGCGCCCACCAAAAGCCTTCCTATTACTGCCAGATGCAGCTGATTCCTCAACCTGGAATTTTCCTTGCTTAATGTTATGCTCGATCTTTTCTCCCATCAGAATTAGGTCTGAAAAACTGGCCAGAGACGTGTGAAACAGCATATCATGAAACAAACCTGTGAATGTGCCGACAAACATGTCATTCATTTCCTTGTCTTCTACGGGAGGACGGACCCTGGCAGCCATATCGCGCCACCTTTGTGCGTACTCTTTAAAGCTCTCCGCCTTCTTCTGCGACAGTCCCGCCAATTGGACCCGATTGGGCGCCAAGTCGCTGTTATACTTGTAGTGAGCTACAAACGCCTCCGCCAATTGCTTCCATGTCTTGATATTGGTTGGCTCCAACCCCATGTACCACTCTAGGGAAGGACCCGACAAACTATCTTGAAAGAAATGCATTAGCATTCTTTCATCAGTTGAGTATGCAGACATCTTTCTGTAATAAGCTCGTACATGCACTTTCGGACATGTGTCCCCTTTATACTTATCAAACGCAGGGGCTTTGAATTTGATTGGCACCCTCAAACCAGGTACCAAACCCATTGTTGACATGTCCAAACCCACAGCACTTTGGTTCAGGACTCCCCTCATCTGCTCTTCCAGCATTCTAATCTTCTGGGAGTCATCCATCGGCCCTTCGAAACCTCCTCCGGAGAAAGCGTCCTCCTGCTGATCTTCTTGCCACATACCATTTCCAGCTCCATACCCATCATATCCAATATTACGTCCAGCCCTGACCTGGTTCATCCCCGGACCTCGGCCTCTGTTGCCGTACCCTTGAACACCTCCAGCAGGCCCGAAAGCCATAAACCCCACGCCGTTTCCATTTCCAAAACCTTCGTAGCCCTGATTGGCCACACCATAACCATCTTGCCCAAAGCCTTGAGCATTGAAACCATTTTTCCCAGCATTATCGAATCCCTGATCATTGAACCCGAATCCAGCATTGACAAAACCGTTGCCTCCCATATTATCACCCAAGTTGACATCACCGAGCCCAACATTATGGACAGCAGTCTCATTCCCAACTCCGACGTTACCATTCACAACAGCGGTAGCGTTGTTGACATTAACAGCAGGTATATTGACTACAGGTGGAGCCACTGGCGTGGGAGTGCCGTCTCCATGAACAGTATCGACCCGTACAGACTGATGATCTTCATTACCGTGACCAGCATTTCGAGCCAACAGAGGCTGGACCATGGCTTGCAGATTTTCCTGACCTTTTGCAATAGCTTCCATGGTCTGCATGAAGAGAGCGAGCTTCTCGCGCACATCTTGCATCTCGTTCTGCATTTGATCCATGATTCTTCGACAGTTGGTGCGGGTAGAATAGCGGTGCGGGTGTTGATCTGCAATCCTGGAAAGTACCTGATACAGAGCAGGAAATAAGACACTATTCAAAGATTACCTGTAATGCAATATGAATATGAATGCAATGCAATGTGTCTGTGCATTAGGGAAGTTCATCCCCCCAGTTCTAGTGTGAAGGTGCCAGTGCAGTGACAGTGCTAATGATATAAAGATCGGAGCTGAATCACAGAAAGCCTCATATATTGCTGAGAAAACCAGAATACAATGTCGCTGGGAGTACAACAAGAGGCATGACCTCAACCAACAATCCTGGTGATGGTCAGCACTATGCAAATAAAGCATACAAGTTACTACATGAAATGATCAAATCCTCGCAAAAGTCTGGTACTCTTCTATCAACTTCTTGGTCTCCGGATGACTGGGTCGATCAAGCAGCCCTTCAACAAGTTGGTTTCTCTTCTTAAGAACACGGCGCACGTCTTCAGCAGTTTCTTCCCATGTCTCCTCTCCGAAGCAATCTTCTAGTTTTCGCTTTTGAGACACAGCTTCATCTCTGCATTTGATTGCCTTGTTCAGTGCATGCTGGACACTATATCGGGTCATCACTTCTTCCTCACACTTCTTGATGCTAGACTTCAACTTCTCTTCGAGGTCGGAGATTTGCTGCTTCAACTTATCCTCCCTTTTCTTATTGTTGGTGAGTGTAGCATTCCAAGTCTTATTGCAAGAAGAGATCTCTCGGTGAGCGATGTCAAGCGCCTTCTTCTTGGATTCAAGCATGTCATGGGAGCTTCTGAACTCTTGCCCCAGACGTTCGCGCTTCTTCCTCTCCTCAGTCAACTCATCCCCCAATCTGTTTAACAACTCGATTTGTTGTTGGGAAGCATATACGGCCTTGTTCTTCTCACTGCGTACCTGAGCTAGCTCTTGCTCTAACCCTTCGTTGATCTTCATCAAGGCTTCCTTTTCTCTCACAACCTGCTCATAGGCTTCCTTAGAAACAGTAGTTGGCTCTTCTGCCGGAATAGGAACAATGACGGGTGCAGCTGGAAATGGCATTAATAACTGACTTGCCCTCTCCTGGATCCAAACCCTGTAAGGTGCATAAGCCTGGCAATCGTTCTTACCCAACAGTGGCTTCCCTTTGCGGTTAATACATGTCCACGCATGCTGCAACTCAGCTAGCAATTCTCCCTTCAAATCACCTGTGAAGTACAGAGATTCCTGTACTTCCTCCTCCTGAGGTGGATTCTTCAGTGCATATCCGAACTGGCGAATGAATAGAGAAGGGTTGTAATTGATACACCCTTTTCTTCCTATCAGTGGCACATTGGGGTACCCAGAACAACTGAAGATGAGCTCGGATCCCAACAGGTCTCGATCAAACCACTCCATGTCTTCCGACGATAGCCTCATCAGGCGCTCTGGCCAACCAACTGGGACTGTAGTCTCTGCAACAGATCTTCTCTTAGGAAGGTGACTTTCAAACCACATACTCAGCAATGGTACACAAAGATGAACATTCTTTCCTCTTCCCTTCTCATTATTATAATGCAGTGAGTGATAGAGATCTCCGAGTAAGGTAGGTACAGGATTACCGGCGGCAAACAAGTAGAAAGCATCGAAGTCCACAAAATCTGGTATATTGGGAAACAAGACTATGCCATAAATGCACAAGGCCAACACAGCATTGAAAGCAACCCAGCACCCGCTCTTGGCATACTCCTGGGCTTTACCAACTAAGAACTGAAGTGAGAAGCCTGGGACTCCACGGGAAACAATAGTTAATAGCTCAGAAGCATCAACATGCAAAGCTTTTGCCAAATCCTCCGGCTTGGGCTTGGCGCCAGAATGGATGAATGGGACCTGGTTCTGCACGGGCAGCTCAACATACTCAGCGTATTCCTCGAGGGTTGGTCCCATAATAAAGCCGGAGAACGTAAAACACCTCAAAGCAGGGTCATAGAATTGCATCAAAGCATACAACCCATCTAACTCTACCTCTGTAGGTTTACACACCAATCTCAGTAGTCTACCATAGCTCATCCGGAAGCTCCTACGAACACCCTCATCAGCAAGAGAGATCAACCCCAGTAAAGGAACAATATCAGGAGTAGGCAATTTGTAAGCAACTGTTCTTCTTAAGCTAGTCATGATCAGAACTCAGAAGTCTGGGCACTAGAACTAGGGAAATGCAAATGCACCTGCAGCACAGACACACGTTAGTGAAATGCAAATGGTAATGGATATGCAGTAATGCAATGCAAGTAACATGCAACAGGGGCCAAAGCTGTAGCTGAATAGCCTGGATCATATCAAGAAGTCTCAGATAGATTCTCTAGAAGTCCTCAAACCCTGGTCTCAGATAGATTCTCTAGAAGTCCTCAAACCCTGGTCTCAGATAGACCTAAAACAAAGCCCCAATACTGGTCTCTGATAGACCCCATAATCATAACCTGAATGGTCTCTGACAGACCTCAAATCATATCTCCCACTGGTCTCTAACAGACCTCAGAACACATCTCCAAATAGTCTCTGACAGACCTCAGAATACCCCAACTGGTCTCTGACAGACCTTAGAACCCTCCATAAATATCCAGGATCCTGATCAAGAAACAAACCGGTGGTCTGAAGGTCTAGTTACCTGCATAACCCTGAATCCCCTCACAGGTGGGTGGCCCTATAACTGGCACAAGGTACGACATCCTATGCGGTCGTCGGCGTCACAGACTTTCAGGGTTGGTGATACGATTCCCAGAAGGAGTGGCATCATCAATCCCTGAAGAGGCCTCACTTAGCCAACTTCCAAATGATCGGTCCCCAGAGTCGACAATCCAACTAACCAGCAACCCACGCCAACCAAAGGAAGGGGCAGGAGGCCAACCAGAGGAACCTCGTCTGAGTGTAGATTTCATGGGACACCAAAGCAAGCAAAGCAAGCGGGCACCCACTAATTTCTACTCTAATTCTAGGTGCACTCAAGCCCAGGTCCGGCTTCTCACTCAATGTCAGAACACCCGTCACACCCCAGATACAGTAACAACAATCAATATATAAAGCTGAAAATACAAGGTTAGACATATAAAATAACTCCATACAAAATCCTCGACGGGAAAACAAGCGTTAGGATTGACTCTCTTAAGGGACGTTGGATCCCAAATGCATAAGAACTGTCGCAGTCCTTAGCAGCCAGGGGACGTTGGATCCCCAGCAGAGTCGCCAGCTGTCGCTACTGCGAAAATCGGCGCCGGCTGAACAGAAGAGTCGCCACCGTGCGTTATTTATCCCACGGGGGGGAAAGGAAACGCTCAGAGTAAACCTCGCACAACACGGGAAAGGTATGGTCGTCGCAACCAAAACCTGGATTCGGGAGTCGGTTACGCAAGGGGAAGGTATTAGCACCCCTCACGTCCGTCGTACTCGACGGGATCCACGCTTGTTTTCGGGTATGGATTGTTATTCTATCTAAACTATAGGTCAAGGGTTAAAAAGAAAATAAAAGTGAAAATAAAAATGACTCGGCAAAGTATCGCACTTTATGCCTACGTATTCCCGTCTGGAACGAGAAATCAGAGTCAACGTAGTTCGCCTACCTACGGGAAAGGAGGGGAAGGTTGCTCGCTAGGATATCGCATCCTATGCCTACGTACTTTCACACGGCATGAAAGATCAGAGCAAACGTAGTTCGGGCCACGTACGACACAGGTCTGTCTTGATTGATTTTATTCCTTCTGAAAAAGGTTTTCTTGATTAACAGTCCCGGCGAACAAAAATGACGCTTTGATGAGTTCACCTTCTTTTACGGAAGAAGTGTCTTTTATTGTGTTTGAAATCTTTATGTGTTTTTCTGTTTGTTTTGAGGAAGAAAGAGACAGAACTCTAACCTACGGTTGCGAAGGGAATCAAACTAACCTAATGTTATCATGCATGGGTTAAGACCTAGTGTCTATCATGCTCCTCTCTTGCACAGAGAGAAACAGAGATCCTAAGGGATAGGCAGAAACAGAAACAATATCAGATATATACAGTAATACAGTAAAATGCATGGATGCAGCAATACAAGCGAGGCAAGGGAGTCCCACTCAACCTCGAACCTAGAAAACAATAGGCAAAAGTGAACAGGCTTCACTTTCAACCCAACAGGGTAAACAGCAAACAATACAGTCCAGAAAACCAATCAATACATCAGAAATGAAATACAGCAATAAAACAAACAGCTTCAGCAGCTCTGAATCAACATCTGGCTCCAAGTAATCTCCAATCAGTTACAGGCTTCAACAAGCATCAATCTTCATCTTCATGGCCTTCAGGCAAGGGCTTTGATCATCAGTCTTCTATCTGCAATGGCTTTTCTTCAAGTTCAAACCTCCAGGATGAGGGATCAGTCACAAGAGTGAATTGGGTGTTAAGCAATCAGTTGACTACCAAAGGTGGTGAACAGACTGCTTCCAACACAAAAGACATTTTCTCTCAAGAGTTCTATCTCTTAGGCACTATCACCAAGCCTTCCAAGGGAAGGGGGTGAGTGTCTTAGAGAGACTCTGAATCACAGAGAAGAATGGATGCAGACAAGGCAATCCATGTTTGAGAAACAAGTTTTCTAATCTAGAGCTCTGCCTAGCTCCTAAACCCTAGTCTCTTCAGCATCTGCTAGCAAGAATCTCCTCTTCAACTCTGGAAGTTGGACTTCAACATCTGAATCTCCACTGGCCTTCATCTCCTCAAATCTTCAACTCTCCCAAGTCCCCAGACAATCCCAATACCCACACAAACAAGCAATAATCCCCAGAGGGCACACCACACCAATCACTCAGATATATACAGTACATTAATAGCAGTAGGGGAACCCTGACTTTTTCTAAGGGGATCTAATAACTACCCATAGCCCCTATAGTCCCATAGCTAAACTATTCAAACCCTAAGTCCTAAGGGAACTGAATTGATTCTCCTAAGTCATCACCTAAAACCCTAGTTTGTTCATGTTGTTCACATATACACTAAGCACCTAAAAATTAATTTCTAAAAATGGGAACTAAATTGCATCTACAAGTTTAATGTCTAAACTAAACAACCTAAAAAGAATGGACAAAAAATATTGAAGCAATTAATAGAACAAAAAATAACAAAATCATGTATGAAATGAAACTATTTAAAATGTTATTTATTTAGAAAATATGGGAAAAATACCAAATAAAAAATAAAATGCAATTTTTATTTTTTATAATTTTCTAGACATCCTAAAGAAAAATATGCAAAAAGAATGAATTAAAAATAATGTTTTTTCCATTTATTATGAATTTTCAAAAATGAATGAGAAATGAAAGGAAAATAAAAAGAAAATATAAAGAAATAAGGGAGGGGGTGAGAAAAGTAGGGCCAGGCAGTTCAAATATTTGGGCTTCACGCGCGTGGGGGTGCCAATAGTCATCAGAGCCCAATTCCCTCTGTTAAATGAAACGGTGCGTTTCATATTTTAAAAAATTCCCTCCAATCTGAAATTTGATCGTGTCCGTTGGATGAGTCCTCCAAGTCAAAGGTCAGACCTCAATCGTGTGGCTCCTGATCCTTCTTCAACCTCCAGCCATTTAGGGTTTCAGAAACCCTTCTCATGCACGATACTTCCATCTCTTCGTGCTCTCTCCACACGCCATGAAAACACACGATACAAAAAGCAAAATTCATCCATTTCTTCCCCTCTACAAGCCTATATCCTTAATTTACCTTAAAACTCAAACAATCAGCTAATTCAATAGGTGGAACAGATGGAAACCACCATTAATACCTGATATGAAACCTCTCCAATTCTCCACAAAACTCATCCTAAACTGATCTACAATTCATCCTGATCATGACATGCTAATCCAATCACATTTTCGCGCCTTAATCCAAGAGTTATGAGCCTCAACAGAATTGACACATCATGCTTAAACCTCATGAAACTTCTCCAAAATCATCCCAATCAATCTTCTATCCTATCTTAACCATTCTACTCTATCAAAACCCTAAAATTCTAACTAATTCATGCCATACGAAGAGAAAACAAACCTGGTGCAATTCCTTGATACAGGTGCTAAGATCTTCAAATCAACTGCTTGTGATGAAAGGAAAGTGATCAGTAGGCTTGATGATTACTTCTGTATGCAACAAGTATGGTGTTAAGGCCTTGAATCACTCACTTCCAAAGTTTATGCTTCTTGAATGATAATGGTGAATGACACAATTCCTCCCTCAATTTGACAAATGAAGGTGTGGATTCTGATCCTTGTGTGATGATGATGAAGATTTAATCAAGAATAGTGAAGATTGATGGAGATTATAGAGGTTTTGGAAAGCTTATGCAAGTGGAGGAAAGTGTGGAAAAGTTGGGGTTTTGAACAAATGGGAGCACCAACCCTTGCATGAACCAACTTGTATGAATATATAGATGAGTTTAGAACTTCCTAGAAACTTGGAGAAGTTTCCCTTGCACCTTTCCCTTTCAATTTGGTTTATGTAACTTTCAATTCAAGCAACCATGGATAACTCTTAAATCTTGAACCAAACTCAAAATTCTACTTTAGCCAATGTCTTTAAAATGATCTTTCCATTCAAAATGACCTATAATTTTGCTTCATTTGGCCAAGATATGAAAAATCTCATTTTTAAGCCCATTTTTCTTCATTAAATTCAACAATTTTGAAACCTTGTGCTATTCACATTTTCAATCTCCCATGGTCACTTTTCTAGACTCAAAATGTCATTTGGAGCAAGTTTTATATTGTAAGTTTTTCCATTTGAGGCCTCCTTGTATGAGTTTTGGGTATAGGTTAAAATGACCTGTAATTCACAAATGACCAAAATACCCTTTGCTTGCCAAGACCATAAGTTGAGTTCCACACATCATATGAAGGCATACTATACCATTCTAGAAATATAAGACAATAAGGAACAATTCTTATGTTGACCAGAAATTCATTTGAAATCTCCTTGAGGGGTAAAAATTGCTTGGAAGTCAAGTCACTTTCACAGACAAAATTTCAGATACCTCAGATGACCTGTAACTTGCAAGGACCATAACTTGAGTTCTATAAATCTCCTTGATGTCTTCCACCAATCCAATTAAAGTTCTTGAGATCCTCTACAAGTTTCATGTTGGCCAAGGATCCATTTGAAGCTTGCATTTTGACTTATCTTGCTTGGAAATTTGACCTAAACCAGGGGATTTTACATAGAAACCCTAATTTAGAAACTCCTCTTCTCCTTGATTTCTCTTGAATTCTTCTTAGCATAACAACATATCCTTATTCTTCATGTCAAATGATGAACCCCACATCTCTCCAATAGCCCTTAATGCCTTTCAATCAGTCAATTGACCTAGGGTTGACCTAGGGTTGACCCAGATGAAACCCTAGTTGACTGTCTTCAACTGTAATTCTTGTGATCACATCAACAACTTGTTTTCTTCTCCAAATGACTTTCTAAGTCCTCCAAGATGTCTAGATACTCCCCATGCTCAGCCCATAGCTCACAATTTCTTTGGTTGACCCACAGATACCCCCAGTTAGGAGATATACTCAATGCTTGATCCACTGAACTCCCTGCTTTCAAATTCTTTTCTGATGACTTGAATGAGATGGAATTAGGATAATAACCTCTTGATAGGCCTCTAGAGATGATAATAATGGTTGGACCCCTGTTGAATGACTTGCTATGCTTATGCTATGCAGATGAGTAACCTATGTGCATGACTCTTTATGCAAATGCTAATGATATTGAAACATAAACCCAGTGAATAAGGTTGGGCAAATTTTAGGGTACAACAACATGTCGGCAACGGGATGCAGACGAACACCACGAACTGATCCTCCTATGACTCATCCGACTCTAATACTTTCCCGGTATCCATACTTCCGAAGAGGTTGTATCTGATAATCGACCCCTCAGGCATTCTCCCGCACTGATGCTCACTGCAATACCAAATTCGGACCGCAGTCATTTGCTTTTCACATCCCTAACTTTTGCGTGAACCGCCCTTTACGGGTTTTCAGTTCACCGGGATACCCTTTTTTGCCGAAGCTGCCCAGTGTAGGTTTTCAACTTCGCGGGTGTACATTTTTTCAATTTTATCCCTAACTTCTGCCCGAACCTTTTATTCTGTTTTTGGTTCGCCAGGATGCCCCATTTTTGCCTGGACTCTCTTTTTTTTGTCCAGCGGGTCAATTTCAAGCAAAGTATTTTTTAACTGCGTCCGAATTTATAGGTGACGTAAAGTCTTCACCGTCCATGGTGGACAACAATAACGCTCCTCCTGAAAAGACTTTTATGACAACGTATGGCCCTTCGTAATTGGGGGTCCACTTGCCCCTGTGATCTGCTTGCGGCGGGAGAATCCTTTTCAACACAAGGTCGCCCGTCTGAAAGCTTCGCGGATGTATCTTCTTATCATACGCTTTCTTCATTCGGCTCTGATACAAACGACCGTATGCTAGAGAAGCTAGCCTCTTCTCATTCATCAAACTCAATTGGTTCAACCTGTCTTTCACCCATTCTGCCTCGTCTAGCTGAACGTCTCGCAATACCCTCAGAGAAGGGATCTCAACTTCCAGTGGTAATACTGCTTCCATTCCGTATACTAACGAGAACGGGGTTGCCCCGGTTGATGTGCGTACCGTCGTACGATAACCGTGCAAAGCGAAAGGTAGCATCTCATGCCAATCCTTATAGGTCACCACCATTTTTTGAACGATCTTCTTGATATTCTTATTGGCCGCTTCAACAGCACCATTCATCTTGGGTCGGTAAGGGGAGGAGTTGTGATGTTCGATCTTGAAATTCTGACAGAGCTCCTTCATCATTTTGTTGTTCAGGTTTGAACCGTTGTCCGTGATTATCCACTCGGGAATCCCATATCGGCAAATGATATCTCTCTTGATGAATCTGGCCACCACTTGCTTTGTTACGTTTGCGTAAGACGCCGCTTCTACCCACTTGGTGAAATAATCGATCGCTACTAGAATGAACCGATGCCCATTAGAAGCGGTCGGCTCGATCTTTCCAATCATATCGATCCCCCACATCGAGAATGGCCAAGGCGATGACATCACATTTAGAGGACTCGGAGGCACATGGATTTTATCAGCATAGATTTGGCACTTGTGGCACTTCCTTGCAAACTTGAAACAATCAGTTTCCATAGTCAGCCAAAAATAACCTGCCCGTAGCAGCTTTCTCGTCATAGCATGTCCACCAGCATGCGTACCAAAGGTACCTTCGTGTACTTCCTCCATGAGCAGCTTCGCCTCTTTCTCGTCTACACAACGCAACAACACCAAGTCGTGGTTTCTTATGTATAAGACGCCATCCAGATTCAAATAGAAATTACCCGCTAATCTCCTGAGAGTCTTCTGATCTTGACTGGATGCCCCAGCCGGATACTCTTTATTCTTCAGAAAATTAAGGATATCGAAATACCACGGTTTGTCGTCAGATGCTTCGTCAATAGCAAATACGAAAGCTGGTCTGTCAAGCCGAGAGATAATGATTCGGGGAGCCTCGTTCCAGAAATTGACTTTGTACATGGAAGACAAAGTGGCCAGGGCGTCAGCCATTTGATTCTTTGCCCGCGGTACGTGATGCAATTCAACCTTGTCGAAGAAAGGCAACAATCTCCTTGCATAATTCATGTAATGTATCAAATTGGGCTGACGCGTCTCCCATTCCCCTTTTATTTGATTCACCACCAGAGCTGAGTCTCCGTATACGTCCAGGTTCTTGATTCACAAATCAATGGCTTCTTCAAGCCCCATTATACAAGCTTCGTATTCGGCCGCATTATTGGTAACTGGAAAGGTCAATCGAGCAGTAAACGGGATGTGCGACCCGTGTGGCGTAGTGATGATTGCCCCTATCCCGCTACCGTAAGCGTTCACAGCTCCGTCAAATATCATCTTCCACTTGGAACCCAACTCTGGCCCTTCGTCTGGCAACGACTCTTCACAATCTTTCATCTTTAGGTACATGATATCCTCATCAGGAAAATCAAACCTCATTGATTGGTAATCTTCAATAGGCTGCTCCGCCAGATACTCAGACAGCACACTCCCCTTTATAGCCTTTTGCGAGACGTATTGGATGTCATATTCAGTCAAGACCATCTGCCAACGGGCAATTCTCCCTGACAACGCCTGCTTTTCGAATACATATTTGATAGGATCCATCCTCGAGATGAGCATGGTTGTATGATTCAGCATGTATTGCCTCAAACGCTTGGCGGCCCAGGCTAGCGCGCAACAAGTTTTCTCCAGCATTGAGTATCGAGATTCACAATTTGTAAATTTCTTACTCAAATAGTAGATCGCATGCTCTTTTCTTCCTGTCTCGTCGTGTTGACCGAGAACACAACCCATGCTTCCCTCAAGAACCGTCAAATACATAATCAAAGGTCTACCTGCCACTGGGGGTATCAAAATAGGAGGCTCCTGCAAATACTGCTTTATTTTATCGAACGCCTTTTGACAATTTTCGTTCCACGTTACAGCTTGATCTTTCTTCAACAGTTTGAATAATGGTTCACAAGTGGCAGTTAGGTGAGATATGAACCGAGCGATGTAGTTCAACCTCCCTAAAAACCCGCGTACCTCTTTCTCTGTTTTAGGCGTCGGCATTTCTTGAATCGCTTTTATTTTAGCAGGATCGACCTCTATTCCTCTTTCGCTTACGATAAACCCCAGCAGCTTACCCGATCTCACCCCGAAGGTGCATTTGTTAGGGTTCAGCCTCAGCCTGAACTTCCTAAGCCTTTTAAATAACTTCAGCAGATTCACCAGATGCTCTTCCTCCGTCTGGGATTTGGCAATCATATCGTCAACATAAACTTCGATCTCTTTATGCATCATATCATGGAAAAGAGTCGTCATCGCACGCTGATATGTTGCCCCAGCATTTTTCAAACCAAAGGGCATCACTTTGTAGCAAAATGTTCCCCAAGGCGTTATGAAAGTAGTTTTCTCCATATCCTCTGGCGCCATTTTAATGTGATTATAGCCTGAAAAGCCATCCATGAAGGAGAATACGAAGTATTGAGCAGTATTATCAACTAGCACGTCAATATGAGGAAGCGGAAAATCGTCTTTTGGGCTTGCTTTATTCAAATCTCTATAATCCACGCACATTCGAACCTTGTCGTCTTTCTTCGGCACTGGTACGATGTTAGCAACCCATGAGGGATATTTTGTTACAGCCAGGAAACCAGCGTCCCACTGTTTTTGAACTTCCTCTTTGATCTTCACCGCCATATCTGGTCGAGTTCTGCGAAGCTTTTGTTTGACTGGCGGGCATTCTTCTTTCAGTGGCAGACGGTGCACAACCATATCTGTATCGAGCCCTGGCATATCTTCATACGACCAAGCGAATACGTCACTATACTCTCGGAGCATTTCAACCAGCCTTCACTTGATATCGCTCTGCAGCGCGGCTCCGATACGAATATTCTTCTCAACCCCTTCTGACCCCAAATTGATAATTTCGACGACCTCGTCGTGAGGCAGAATGGCTTTTTCCTCTTGCTTCACCAACCAAGACAGTTCTTCAGGAACGTCACTATCTTCGACAACCTCTTCTTCGGCCTGAAATACCGGATGCTCAAAGTCGGGACGAGTCATAGGTGGTTCAAGGATGTCATCTGAAAATGTTATCCTGCAAAAGGAATGGTTAAGTGCTTCAAAATGCGTATAAAGCGAATAACCGCGTTGCCATTTTATTGAAAAATATAAAACAAGAAAGACAGAGATTACAGTATTTGCACATGAAAAAACGCCATTTATTTAATGATTAACACGCAATGTTCACAACAACACATCCCTAAGCAAATTCTGATGCCCCGGGCAAGACATCAGATTATTCAACAATTAATAAAGCAAAGCATTACTGTTTAAGAGTCACAGGAACAAGCTCCTGAATAGACCAGTTGCACAGTCCCTGTCCTGGCGTGCTTGGCTGAATCCAGGCATCCATATCACAGTCGCTGTCTCCTTCGTCAGACTCCGAAGCAGCGTTGATGGTTTCATGGCATACTCCACTGGCAGAGATAGTTATTGGTCCTCTGAAACGGGGTGGCCCCACGGCAGGTGCTGACGACGACGGTTGGTATCCCAGCCCGAACCGGTCCATCTTTACAGGAATATCCAGCACTTTGCCCCAGCCTTTTGCTTCTCCTGCCTCCACTAGAGCTTGAGCTTCTTTGTATGACGAAACGGCTATCTCCGACGCTTTGCTCGGCCCAGGACCTTTGTCCTTAATACGCAAACCTTCAAATGCCTGGCAAGGTGTTTCGTGGATCTCTCCGTCGACCTCCACATATTTAAATGACGACAGATGGCTGACCAGGATGTCTTCTTCTCCGCACACGGTGACTACGCTGTCTCCGACCATATATTTCAACTTCTGATGCAAGGTAGACGTGACTGCGCCAGCCCCATGGATCCAGGGTCGTCCGAGCAGGCAGCTATAAGCGGGCTGTATGTCCATGATATAAAATTCGGTCGCAAATACCTCCGGCCCTACCTGTAGAGGCAATGTGATCGATCCAAAGACTGTTCTTCGCGTGCCGTCAAAGGCTCTAACTACCAAGTCACTGGGTGTGCACAAGATTCCTCTGACATCCAGCTTCATCATCGCTTTCTTGGGCATCACATTCAGAGACGATCCGGTGTCGACCAATACATGCGACATTACTGATCCTCTACACTCAACAGATATGTGCAGCGCCATATTATGATCTCTCCCTTTCGGGGTCAAATCGAAGTCGGTAAATCCCAGGCTGTGGCCTGCATTCACATGTGCCAACACTCCTTCCAGCTGATTTACAGAGACGTCTTGGGGTATGAAGGAAGTATCCAGGACTTTCAACAAAGCATTTCTGTGAGCTTCCGAACACAAGAGCAATGACAAAATGGATATTTTGGACGGCGTCTACTGCAGATGCTCCACAATCTTATAATCACTTTTTCGAATCAAGCGCATGAACTCTTCTACATCTTTCGATGCCGCTTCTTTTTCGCTTGCTTGCACTGGGACATTCTCAACCATCTTTCCTTTCCCTTTCGCTAGTCTTTCGGCCTCCACCTCAGGCGATATGAAGATCCTACCACTCCTTGTCATACCTCCTGAACCAACAACATTGTCTACAGTCTCGGCTGGCTGCTTATTAACATCAATCTTTATCCCGTCACAATACACCTCCAACCCATATGACCATGGGACTGCTTTTGTGTTTTCGTACGGGATTGGTCCGGCCTTAGTTATGGTGATCGGTGGTCGCTGAACCGGTGCTGCAATAGTGATTGTCTTCCAAGGAATCGTTACATTGGCCACATCACTCTGATCATCTGCTACTGCCCCTACGGGCTCTTCAGTTGCTGCTCGGTCAAACTGCAATGTGCCTCCATCAATTAAAGCCTGAATGCCTTTCTTCAAATCATCACACCCCCCAGCTAGGGTCCAGCATTCTAAGCAATACTCGTCACATCCTGGATAAACACCCCCTTGCAGCAATCTGCTTTTTATCTCACTCAGCGGCGTCTTTAAATCGTCGACATTCATAATCAGATTCAACCCTTCCTCAGTCAGAATGGCGTTTGCCCCATGATTGGGCATGGGTTTCTGCACTATATTCGGACCTGCCGTTCCGAAATTGATAGTCTTATTGTCCAAAAGATCCTGTACAACATGCTTAAAAGCATGGCAACCCTCTATATCGTGGCCCGGAGCCCCAGAATGAAACTCACAGTGCCTGCTTGCATCATAACCATACGGGGGAGTTCCCGTTATCGGTGCCAGAGTTCTTTTCTCTACCAAATTTAGACCCAACAGCGTCTGCAACAAATCTGCATAGGTTGAGGGAGGCTTCTCAAACACTCTTCTTGGTTTACCACCCTGGAATCTTCGCTGAGCCTGCTGTGCCCCCTGCTGTGGCTGCGGCTGCTGTTGCTGTTGTTGCTGAGACGGTTGTTGTTGTTGAAGTGGTTGTCGCTGATATGGGATAGTAACACTCGCCACCTGCGGCGACTGATGATATTGGTTTCGTCCCCTGCCTCGGCCTCGGCCTCGGCCTCCAAACACTGCGCTTGCCTCGCCCTGACGGCGCCCACCAAAAGCCTTCCTATTACTGCCAGATGCAGTTGATTCCTCAGCCTGGAACTTTCCTTGCTGAATGTTACGTTCAATCTTTTCTCCCATCAGAATTAAGTTTGAAAAACTGGCCAGAGATGTATGAAACAACATGTCATGAAACAAGCCTGTGAATGTGCCGACGAACATGTCATTCATTTCCTTGTCTTCTAAAGGAGGACGGACCCTGGCAGCCATGTCGCGCCACCTTTGCGCGTACTCTTTAAAGCTCTCCCCCTTCTTCTGAGACAACCCTGTCAATTGGACCCGATTGGGCGCCAAGTCGCTATTATACTTGTAGTGAGCTACAAATGCCTCTGCCAATTGCTTCCATGTCTTGATATTGGTTGGCTCCAACCCCATATACCACTCTAGGGAAGGACCTGACAGACTATCTTGAAAGAAATGCATTAGCATTCTCTCATCAGATGAATATGCAGACATCTTTCTGTAATAAGCCCGCACGTGCACTTTCGGACATGTGTCCCCTTTATACTTATCAAATGTAGGAGCTTTGAATTTGATTGGCACCCTCAAGCCAGGTACCAGACCCATTGTTGCCATGTCCAAGCCCACAGCACTTTGGTTCAGGACCCCCCTCATCTGCTCTTCCAGCATTCTGATCTTCTGGGAGTCATCCATCGGCCCTTCGAAACCTCCGCCGGAGAAAGCGTCCTCCTGCTGATCTTCTTGCCACATACCATTCCCAGCTCCATACCCATCATATCCATTATTACGGCCAGCCCTTATCTGATTCATCCCCGGGCCTCGGCCTCTGTTGCCGTATCCCTGAACACCTCCAGCAGGCCCAAAGGCCATTAACCCAGCGCCGTTTCCATTTCTGAAACCTCCGTAACCCTGATTGGCCACACCATAACCATCTTGCCCAAAGCCTTGAGCATTGAAACCATATTTCCCAACACTATCGAATCCCTGATCGTTGAACCCGAATCCAGTATTGCCGTAGCCGTTGCCTCCCATATTATCACCCAAGTTGACATCACCAAGCCCAACGTTATGGACAGCAGTCTCGTTCCCAACTCCGACGTTACCGTTCCCAGTGGCGGTACCGTTGTTGACATTAGCGGCAGGTATATTGACTACAGGTGGAGCCACTGGCGTGGGAGTACCATCCCCATGAACAGTATCGACTCGCACAGACTGATGATCCTCGTTACCGTGACCAGCATTTCGGGCCAACAAAGGTTGCACCATGGCTTGCAAATTCTCCTGACCTTTTGCAATAGCTTCCATGGTCTGCATAAAGAGAGCTAGCTTCTCGCGCACATCTTGCATCTCGTTCTGCATTTGATCCATGATTCTTCGACAGTTGGAGCGAGTGGAATAGCGGTGCGGGTGCTGATCTGCAATCCTGAAGAGTACCTGGTACAGAGCAGGAAATAAGACACCATCCAAAGATTACCTGTAATGCAATATGAATATGAATGCAATGCAATGTGTGTCTGTGCATTAGGGAAATTCGTTCCCCGATTCTAGTGTGAAGGTGTCGGTGCAGTGACAGTACTAACAATATAAAGATCGGAGCTGAATCACAGAAAGCCTCATATATTGTAGAGAAATTAATAAGCCCGGAATACAATATCACGGAGAGTACAACAAGAAGGCATGACCTCAACCAACAATCCTGGTGATGGTCAGCACTTATGCAAATAAAGCATACAAGTTACTGCATGAAATGATCAAATCCTCCCATAAGTCTGGTACTCTTCTAGCAGCTTCTTGGTCTCTGGATGACTTGGTCGAGCAAGCAGCCCTTCAACCAGTTGGTTTCTTTTCTTAAGAACACGCCGCACGTCTTCAGCAGTTTCCTCCCATGCCCCATCTCCGAAGCAATCCTCTAGTTTACGCTTCTGAGACACAGCTTCATCTCTGCCTTTGATGGCCTTGTTTAGTGCGTTCTGGAGACTGTACCGGGTCATCACTTCTTCTTCACACTTCTTGATGCTGGACTTCAACTGCTCTTCGAGGTCGGAAATTTGCTGCTTCAACTTATCTTCCCTCTTCTTATTGTTGGTGAGCGTGGCATTCCAAGTCTTGTTGCAAGAAGAGATCTCTCGGTGAGCGATGTCAAGCGCTTTCTTCTTGGATTCCAGCATGTCATGGGAGCTTCTGAACTCTTGCCCCAGACGTTCGCGCTTCTTCCTCTCCTCAGTCAACTCAGCTCCTAATCTGTTCATTAGCTCAATCTGCTGTTGGAAAGCGTACACGACCTTGTTTTTCTCACTGCGTATCTGGGCTAGCTCCTGCTCTAACCCTTCGTTGATCTTCATCAAGGCTTCTTTTTCTTTCACAACTTGCTCGTAGGCCTCCCTAGAAACAGTAGTTGGCTCTGCTACCGGAATAGGAACAAGGATTGGTACATCTGAGAATGGCATCCGCAACTGACTTGCTCTCTCTTGAATCCAAACTCTATAAGGTGCATAGGCCTGACAGTCATTTTTCCCTAACAACGGCTTCCCTCTTCGGTTAATACGCGTCCAGGCATGCTGCAGCTTGGCCAATAACTCCCCCTTCAAATCTCCGGTGAAGTACAGAGATTCCTGTACTTCTTCCTCCTTTGGCGGGTTCTTCAGCGCATATCCGAACTGACGGACCAACAATGATGGGTTGTAGTTAATACACCCTTTTCTTCCTATCAGCGGGACATTAGGGTACCCAGAACAACTGAATATAAGCTCAGATCCCAACAGATCTCTATCAAACCACTCAACGTCTTCGGAAGATAGCCTCATCAGGCGCTCTGACCAGCTAGCGGTGGTTGCACTTTCCACAAAAGATCCCTTCATGGGAAGATGACTCTTGAACCACATATTCAACAAGGGAGCACAGCAGTAAACAACCTTTCCCCTTCTGTTTTCGTTCTTGTAGTGCAAGGAGTGGTAGAAGTCTCCGATCAACGTTGGCACTGGATTGCCGGCAGCAAATAGGTGGAAAGCGTCCAAGTCTACGAAATTGGGCAAGTTAGGGAACAACACAATTCCATAAATGCATAGAGCCAAAATAGCATTGAAAACCACCCAACATCCGTTCTTGGCATACTCCTGAGCCTTGCCAATCAGGAAATCAAGAGAGAAACTTGAAACCCCAAGCCAAGAAGTCAATAACAATTCTGCGGCGTCCATATGCAAGGCTTTGGCTAAGTCCTCCAACTTGGGCTCAGCAGCAGAGTGAATAAAGGGAACCTTGTTCTGCACCGGTAGCTCAGTAAACTCCACATACTCCTCAATGGTGGGCCCTAGAATGAAGTCAGCAAACGTAAAACATCTCAATGCGGGGTCATAGAACTGCATCAAGGTGTACAGCCCGTTCATCTCATCAGCAGTGGGCTTGCAGACTAATCTCAGTAATCTCCCATGATTCATTCTGAAGCTTCTCCTAACCTCCTCATCAGCAAGAGATATCAGACCAAGCAAAGAAGTAATATCAGGTGAAGGCAGCTTATACGCAACTGTTTTCCTCAAACCAGCCATAGTCAACATTCAGAAGTCTGGGCACTAGAATCGGAGGATATGCAAATGCACCTGCAGCACAGACACACGTTAATGGGATGCGATGATAATGAGTATGCAAACAATGCAATGCAAGTAACATGCAACAGGGACCAGCTGCCGTAGCTGAACAGCCTGAACCATATCAAGAAGTCCCAGATAGCCTCTATAGAAGTCCTCAAACCCTGGTCTCAGATAGACCTAAGACAAAGCTCCAACAATGGTCTCTGACAGACCCATAGCATAACTCTGACCGGTCTCTGATAGACCCCAAATCATAACTCCAATAGGTCTCTGACAGGCCTCAGAACTCTCCAACAGGTCTCTGACAGACCTCATAACTCTCCAACTGGTCTCTGATAGACCTCAGAACTCTCCATAAATACTCAGGATCTCAGATCAAGAAATAAACCGGTATCTGAAGGTCTAGTTACCTGCATAACCCCAAACCCTCTCACAGGTGGATGTCCTAGTAACTGACAAAGGTATGGCATCCTATGCGGTCGTCGGCGTCACAGACTTTCAGGGTTGATGATACGATTCCCAGAAGGAGTGGCATCATCAAATCCTGAAGAGGCCTCACTTAGCCAACTTCCAAATGATCGGTTCCCGGAGTCGACAATTCAGCTGACCAACAACCCCTTCGACCCAAAGGGTAGAAAAAGAAGCCAACCAGAAGAACCTCGTCCGAGTGTAGATTTCATGAGACACTAATGCAAGCAAAGCTGGCACGCGCCCACTACTTTCTACTCTAATTCTAGGTGCACTCAAGCCCAGGTCCGGCTTATCTCTCAATCATAGAACCACCCATCACACCCCAATACAGCAGTAATAATCAATATATATATAATGCTGAAAATAAAGGTCAGAAATATAAATCCATACAAAATCCTCGACGGGAAAACAAGCGCTAGGATTGACTCTCTTAAGGGACGTTGGATCCCAAATGCATAAGAATTATCGCAGTCCTTAGCAGCCAGGGGACGTTGGATCCCCAGCAGAGTCGCCAGCTGTCGCTACTGCGAAAATCGGCGCCGGCTGAACAGAAGAGTCGCCATCGTGCGTTATTTATCCCACGAGAGGGAAAGGAAACGCTCAGAGTAAACCTCGCACAACACGGGAAAGGTAAGGTCGTCGCAACCAAAACCTGGATTCGGGAGTCGGTTACGCAAGGGGAAGGTATTAGCACCCCTCACGTCCGTCGTACTCGACGGGATCCACGCTCGGTTTCGGGTATGGATTGTTATTTCTATCTAAACTAAAGGCTAAGGGTTAAAAAGAAAATAAATGACTCGGCAAAGTACCGCACTTTATGCCTACGTATTCCCGTCTGGAACGAGAAATCAGAGTCAATGTAGTTCGCCTACCTACGGGAAAGGAGGGGAAGGTTGCTCGCTAGGACATCGCATCCTATGCCTACGTACTTCCACACGGCGCAAAAGATCAGAGCAAACGTAGTTCGGGCCACGTACGACACAAGTCTGTCTTGGTTGGTTTTATTCCTTCTGAAAAAGGTTTTTCTGATTAGCAGTCCAAGCGGACAAAAATGACGTCTTGATGAGTTCACATTCTTTTACGGAAGAAGTGTTTTTTATTGTGTTTGAAATCTTTATGGTGTTTTTCTGTTTGTTTTGAGGAAGAAGAGACAGAACTCTAACCTACGGTTGCGAAGGGAATCAAACTAACCTAATGTTATCATGCATGGGTTAAGACCTAGTGTCTATCATGCTCCTCTCTTGCACAAAGAGAAACAGAGATCCTACGGGATAGGCGGAAACAGAAACAATATCAGATATATACAGTAAAGCGGTAAAATGCATGAATGCAGCAATACAAGCGAGGCAAGGGAGTCCCACTCAACCTCGAACCTAGAAAACAATAGGCAAAAGTGAACAGACTTCACTTTCAACCCAACAGGGTAAATAGCAAACAATACAGTCCAGAAAACCCAATCAATACATCAGAAATGAAATACAGCAAAAATAAATAGCCACAGCAGCTCTGCATCAACACCTATCTCTAAGTCATCTCCAAACAGCTACAAGCTTCAGCAAGCATCAATCTCCATCTCCACAGCCTTCAAGCAAGGTCTTCATTATCAGTCTCCCATCTGCAATGGCTTTTCTTCAAGTCTCAATCTTCAGGATGAACATCAGTCAACAAGATGAAGTGAATGAATGTTAGACAGTCAATTACCTACCAAGGGTGGTTCATTAACTGTTAACATTAAACAGAAAGTTTCCCCTCAAAAGTTCTATCTTTCAAATACATTCACTGATCCTTCCAAAGGAAGGAGGTGGATATTTGAAAGAGACTTTGAATCATAGGGAAAGGATGGATGCAGACAAGGCATTCCATGTTTGAGAAACAAGCTTCCTAATCTAGAGCTCTGCCTAGCTCCTAAACCCTAGTCTCCTCAACAGCTGCTAGCAAGAATCTCCTCTCCAACTCTGGAAGTTGGTCTTCAAGCTCTGGATCTCCAATGGCTTCATCATCACAAGTCTTCAGCTCCCCCAATCCCCAGACAATCCCAATACCCACACAGACAAACAATAATCCCCAGAGGGCACACCACACCAATCAATCAACTATAGCAGTATATACTAATAGCAGTAGGGGAATCCTAGTGATTTCTAAGGGATCTGATAACTACCCATAGTCCCTATAGTCCCATATCTAAAATATTCAATCTCTAAGTCCTAAGGGAAATGAAATTATTCACCTAAGTTGTCACTTAAAACCCTAATTTTATTCATGTTGTTCACACCTAAACTAAACACCTAAGATTACCTTCTAAAAATGGGAACTAAATTGTATGTACAAGCTAACAATGTCTATTAATCCACCTAAAAAGAATGGGTTAAAAATATTAAAGCAACTAGTAGAACAAAAATTATCAAAGTCATGTATGAAATGAAACACCTAAAATATGCATTTATTTGGAAAATATGGGAAAAATATCAAATAAAAAATAAAATGCAATTTTTATTTTTTATAATTTTCTAGACATCTTGAAGAAATTAATGCAAAAAGAATCATTGAAAAATATGAAGTTTATGATTTATTATGATTTTTATAAAATGCATGAAAATGAAAAGAAATTAAAAATGACAAAATATGAATAAAAGGGGAGGGGGGTGCCATCAGCAAGGGCGCCTAGTTGTTTTATCCAGGTGGGCCACAGAGCAGGGGGTGTGAATATGAATTCCACTAAGCCCAACGCGTTTCAGAATTTAAACAAAAAACAAAAAAACTCAAAACGGTGTAGATAGCAGTATTTCCAGTTGAATATTATTGGGCCTGCGCTTGGGAGGGTGTTATTAGCAATGAAAGTTGAGCCCACTCAGAAACTTAAGTGAAACGGGGCGTTTCACTCCTAGGACTTCCCTCCGTTTTCTTTTTAAATCAGAGCCATTGGATCAGACTCCTAGTCAAGGTCAAAACCCTGATCGTGTGGCCATGGCTTCGTCTTCAACCTCCAACCAAACCCTAGGTTCTGAAAACCCTAACCATGCACGAATCTTACACTCCTCTGTTCTCCCTTATACCTCCATGGATTCACACGACTCCAAGAGCAAAGTTGCTCTATAAACTTCCATCTACACAGCCATGATAATAACTTCTCCTAAAACTCACTCCATCAACCAACTCGATAGGGATAACAGTCATAAGCCACCATTTTCACCTGTGATCAAACCTCTCAATTCTCCATAATTCTTGTCCTAACATACTCTACAACTTATGCTGATTATCACAAGCCAATAAACCAAGATTTTCATGCACTGAATCATGAGATATCAATCCAACAGATTTTGCACTCCATAACCAAACTTCATGAAAGCTCTCCAAATTCACCAAATTAAGTCATCTATCCTATCTTAGCAATTCTACATTATCAAAACCTAATAACTCTAACTAAAACATGCAATTCGAGCAGGAAACATACCTGGTGCAATTGATGAAAACAGGTACCAAATCCTCTTGATCCAAGGCTTGAAGTGAGTGCAAACTGATCAATGAACTTGATGATTACTTCTGTATGCAACAAATATGACTCCAAAGCTTTGAATCTCTCGATTCCAAAGTTTATGCTTCTTGAATGATGAACTTGCACAGCTCAAGTCTTCCTCCAATTTCACCAATCTTGATGTGAATTATGATGCTTGAATGATGATGATGAAGATTCAATCAGAAAATGTGAAGATTGATGGGAATTTGGAAGAGTTTGGATTGATTTTGCAAAGATGGAAAATTGGTATGAAACTTGTGTTTTGGACAAATGAGATCACCAACCATGGCATGAACCATCTCATATCAATATATACATATCCTTAGAACCTCCTAGAAACTTGGAGAAGCTTCCCTTGCATTCTTTCCTTTGGATTTGGTTTATGTATCTTCCATTACAAATAACCATGGATAACTCCCAAAATGTGAACTAGGCTCAAAATTCTACTTTAGCCAATGTATTTAAAATGATCTTTCCATTCAAAATGACCTATAATTTTGCTTCATTTGGCCAAGATATGAAAAATCTCATTTTTAAGTCCATTTTTATTCATTAAATCCAACAATTTTGAAACCTTGTGCTATGAATCTTTCCAATCTCTCATGGTCACTTTTATAGACTCAAAATGTCATTTGGAACAAGTTTGATGTTGTAAAGTTTTCCATTTGAAGCTTCCTTGTATG
Source organism: Lathyrus sativus (assembly GCA_963859935.3). Lineage (NCBI taxonomy): Eukaryota > Viridiplantae > Streptophyta > Magnoliopsida > Fabales > Fabaceae > Lathyrus > Lathyrus sativus. The sequence goes on along the minus strand of OZ012738.1, from coordinate 93,842,719 downwards.
AGTTTTGGGCATAGGTTAAAATGACCTGTAATTCTCAAATGACCAAAATACCCTTTGCTTGCCAAGACCATAAGTAGAGTTCCACAAATCATATGAAGACATACTATACCATTATAGAAATCTAAGACAATGAGGAACAACTCTTATGTTGACCAGAAATTCATTTGAAATCTCCTTGAGGGGTAAAAATTGCTTGGAAGTCAAGTCACTTTCACAGACAAAATTTCAGATACCTCAGATGACCTGTAACTTGCAAGGACCATAACTTGAGTTCTATAAATCTTCTTGATGTCTTCCACCACTAAAATTAAATGTCTTGAGATCCTCTACAAGTTCCATGTTGGCCAAGGATCCATTTGAAGCTTGCATTTTGACTTATCTTGCTTGGAAATTTGACCTAAACTAGGGGATTTTACATAGAAACCCTAGTTTAGAAACTCCTCTTCTCCTTGATTCCTCCTGATTTCTTCTTAGCATAACAACATATCCTTATTCTTCATGTCAAATGATGAACCCCACATCTCTCCAATAGACCTTAATGCCCTTCCATCAGTCATTTGACCTAGAGTTGACCCAGGGTTGACCCAGATGAAACCCTAGTTGACTGTCTTCAACTGTAATTCTTGTGACTACACCAATGATTTGTCTCCTTCTCCAAATGACTTTCTAAGTCTCCCATGATGTCTAGATACTCCCCATGCCTTCAATTCATAGCTCATACTTTCCTTATTGATCCCCAGATACACTCAGTTAGGAGGTAGATGAATTGCTTGATCCATTGACTTGATAGCTTCCCAATTCTTTTTGATGACTTGAATGAGATTGAATTTGAATAATAACCTCTTGATAGGCTCCCGGAGATGAGAATAATGATTGGTCCCCTGTTGGATGACTTGTCATGCTTATGCTATGCAGATGAGTAAACTATGTACATGACTCTATATGCAAATGCTAATGATATTGAAACATAAACCAAGTGAATAAGGTTGAGCAAATTTTAGGGTGCAACACTTACCTTACCACATACTTGTAACATCCCTTCATTTATCAATCTTTGTATATCTTTCTGCATCACATTACATCCACTGGAACTAACGGTACATTTTTCACATTTGTTATGAACACTTCCCAACAACCCTGCTTCTGTCAGTTTATCATGCAATGCCTTCAAAGGTGTTCTGATTTTTGACACATCATTAATTATCTCTTCATCTGACTTTTCAATGGCATTGACCCCTCCATGGTTTGGTAGTGGGTTACTTTTGACGTTAGGTGGTACATCATCAAAGGACAAGATTTTCTTCTCCATCAACTCTCTTACCAGATGTTTTAAGGCAAAGCATCTTTCTAAGTCGTGGCCGGCAGCACCTTCATGGAAAGCACAACGGGCATTTGGGTTATAATGTGGAGATGTGGTATCCGGATTAAGCGGTCTTGTCGTGATCAACCCCTGATGGACCAAAGATGGATATAACTCAGTATACGTCATTGGTATCTGTGGGAGTGGAGGTTTTGTGGTCGGCCTCCGGTTCTGATATTGTTGTCTAGGCTGTGGTACCCTCTGCTGCTGATTTTGTTGAAAGGGCGGAGCGTTGGGCGCTCGTTGATGCCCTTGCTGGTTTTGCTGATACATGGGCGCTGGTCGCACTGGTTGATAGTTTGAAGTGGAATGGTTGAATGCTGGGGTCACAGCTGCCACATATTGCTGAGGGGCATACTGTACCGGGTACATGGGTCTTTGTTGATGAAACTGTTGAACATAGTTAGGCTGGATTGGCTGGATGAAACTTTGTTGAGGCGGCTGATATTGCTGATATGGAGGTCTCACGGTACGATTTCTTCTTCCTATTACGGAATTTGTTTCACCTTCTTTCTTCTTGTGAAACCCACTGCTGACCTTCTTAATACTGCTGTTGTTAGAACTGCTGGAGCTGCTGGCTACCTTTCCACTTTTCATTCCCAATTCTACCCTCACTCCCACGGCCACAATGTCTGAAAACTTGCAGACACACTGCTGATCATTTTCTCATAGAATTTTGGTCTCACTGTGTCAACAAACCAGTCTGTCAGTTCCTTCTCACTTAGGGGTGGTTCTACCTGGGACGCTGTTTCTCTCCACCGCTGAGCGTACTCTTTGAATGATTCTGTGCTTTTCTGGGACATGCTCAACAACTACCTTCGGTCAGGCACCATATCCATATTATATTTGTAATGTTTCATGAATGCATCAGCCAAATCTTGAAAACTGTGGATTCTTGACTGATCTAGACTTAGATACCATTTTGCTGGAGCTCCTTTCAGACTGTCTTGGAAGCAATGGATCATTAACTTGTCGTCTTCGACGTGTGCTGCCATTCTTCTATAGTACATGATTAAGTGAGTTCGTGGACAAGTAGCTCCTGAGTACTGATCGAAATTTTGGATTTTGAACTTTGGCGGTATTACTAGTCCAGATACCAAACACATTTCTCTGGCTTCAGTGCCAAAGGTATCGTTTCCTTCCATCGCTCGGATCTTTCTCCCTATAGTTTCAACACTTTCCCTTAACTTCTCATGTGATTCATTCTCCTCTTCATACCCTTCGGGTCCTTCGTATACTGGTGGTGGATTATGAAAGATGGGGCGCGCTTGAACCTGAACTGTAGCTGGAGTGTAGGTGGGAATAACTTGTGGAATCTCACCTCCCAAGGGAATTGTCTGTTGAGTGACTCTCGGTGGTGGCACAAAGCCTGGAGACAAACCATAAGGCGGTTCATTTGCAATGGTTACAGCTGTCGGGATCGGTTCTGCAGTGATTTCAGAGACAACGGTGGCTTGGGTGTCCAACATTGCACGAATGACTTGTAAGGCTTCCTTGATCTGTCTCATGCCTCCTCGGAGCTCTCCGAGTTCATTGTCGATTCTGTTTATATCCAAGTTCTGCTCTTCCATCCTTAAGCGAGCTTGGGCTCGGGTGTTGTATCGATGGCGAGGTCTCAGTGTGATTCTGTTGACAAGACAGAGGGATGAGACTCGACTCAGGAAAATGCATATGCAATGCTTATGAAATGCAGACATGCAAAATGCAGGTTTTAAACATTCAAGGGAATAAAAGCTTTATTTGCAAATATTATAACAATAAATAGGAAAAACAGACAAATCTTCATTGATAACATCTGGAGAGTTTACAACATCAAACGGGAAATGAAAATACAAGCTTCTACAAATACGAAAAACAACAACAATAGATTCTAGATTCTTCTGCTGGATGGTCCTGCATCTTCAGACTGATTCTTTCTTCCACCTTGACGTACCAATTCTTGAAGTTCTTCTTTCTCTTGCATAGCCTTGAAATACTTATCTCTCCATGTTTTCCCTTCTTTCTCAGCTTTTGCCAAGGCAGCTTTCAACTCTTCTACGAGAGTAGGCTTGGGCGAGTCAGACTCAAAGCGAGTATAGAACATATTCATTGCCGCTTCTCTTACCCATGATAGGTAAGATTCTGAAATAGTAGTGTCGTGAGGGCCTAAGGCAGTTACTCCCCTTGTGTGGACATATCGCCAAGCATACGCAATTCGAGCCCTATAAGCGGGATTTTTCCTTTCCTCCAAGTAAAATTTTCTCAAATAGTCTGGATCTAGTTCATCTTCCATGGGGTGCCCCAATTGTCGACGGGCCAGAATAGGATTATAGCTGATGCAACCATTGACGCTGATGAGCGGTACATTCGGGAAATCTCCACAGCTTTGGATCATGGAAATTCCTCCATACATAGGATCATACCATTTAATGTCTGAGTGTTTGAGCAACAACAGCTTTTCTGTCCATGAGAGTCCATTTTGCTTATCCCAGATGGCTGGAATTTCTGACAAGTGTGAAATAAACCACTTATGCAGGAGAACGGTGCAACATTCAATTCGTCCAACCCCATAACGGTTCCTTCGGTGGAGGGTAAAATAAGTGTCGGCCAGCAAGGTAGGTGCAGGATTTTTGATCAAAAAGAGATTGATCGTACCTGCGTCCACAAAATCACTAGCAGTTGGGAACAGGAACAGTCTGTAAATAAGTAAAACCAGGATGGCTTCAAATGCTTCAGTATTTTGTGACAAGGCATAGTTCTGAGCTTTTTCATATAGGAACATAGCTGACAATCCATACAATCCTCCCTTAGCACCCATATGAGATCGCACTTCATCCAACTCCAAATACGCGGCCTCTGCAATTGCTCTTTCATTAGGAGTCCCTTCCCTTCCAGAAAATGGACTAGGAGTAACGCCTACTCCCATTAGGGTGGAATACTCTTCCAAAGTTGGTAGCAACTGATAATCTGGAAACGTGAAACAATGATAGGTTGAATCATAGAATTGCACGACTGCGGATAACATCTCTTCATACACTTGAACTTCCAGCAATGACAGCATGTTCCCATGTCTTTCTCTGAATGCCTCGGGGTCTTCTACTAAACTTACCAGTTTCTTCAAGTTCTCCAATCTTGGTCTTCGGAACACAACCTCTTCTTTCTTTCCAGAATCCATCCTATAATATCTGCAAAACAATCTTTTAGTTCCTTGAATGTTTAAATAACAAGAATGCAACTGTAAATGCAAAAGTTTTATGGAACTCAAATTTACCAAAATATCCTTTCATTTCATTGATTTTTCAAAGGGGTGTTACAAAAGATTTTAGTACGTCTTATAAAAGCCCTAACATTACAACTCAATATGCTCTAAAAGAAAATCCTCTCTCTTCTTGATTCTTCTGAGCTCTTCTTCCACCTGCGCTTTCTCAAGGATGAGTTTGTCTACCATAGCCTTCCAAGGAGTTGATTGATGGTTGGAATAAAATGCATCTTCATGTGCCTTTCTTTTCTTGCTTGCAACTGCTTCCTCTTCCTTCAACTGAATTTGTTTGCGGAGTTCCCCATTCTCTTCCATAGCCACCTGATATTTGTACTTCCAGGATACCTCAGTCTGCTGTGACTTCCTCAGAGCAATCTTCAGTTTCTCTTCCTCAGACATGAAAATTAACGGCTGTTCTTCTATTAAGACCATAGGCTTTTGTGGAGGATAAGGCATTTTTAACTGAATGGCCCTCTTTCGAACCCATTGGAGATAAGGTTCAAAAGAGATGCAGTTAGGTCTTCCCAAGTCCTCTTTTCCTTTCCTGTGTATATGCCCCCATGCTTTGAGAATTTCATCTTTTAATTCTGAAACTCCTATGAAGAAAATACCTTCTACGTGAGCACTGCAAGGTTTGTCTTTCAGCGGATAACCAAATTGTCGACGAGCAATCACAAGGTTATAGTTGATTCCCCTATTTGTACCAAGGAGAGGTATATTCCCGAAGCTTCCACAACTATCAATGATTTTGATTCCATCGTAACTACGACTGTACCAGTCAATATCAGAGTGAGTAAGAGCCATAATTTTTTCAGACCACCATCCTTTGCTCCAAAAAGTATGGGCTTTGGGTAGATGAGAAACAAACCATTTATACAACAACGGAACACAACAGACGATCATTCCTCCTTTGTGAAGATTTCTTAGATGAACAGAGTGGTAAGCATCAGCTAGTAGAGTAGTGTCGCTTGCGCGAAAATAAGGTGCCGGCATGACAGAAGAGTCGCCACCTTTCGTTATTTATCCCTCAGAGCGGGAAAGGAAACGATCGGAAAAACCTGACGAAAATGGGTAAGACAAGGTCATCGCAACCATTGTCTGGGTTCGGGAGTCAGTTACGCAAGGGGAAGGTATTAGCACCCCTCACGTCCGTCGTACTCGACGGGATCCACGCTTGTTGTGTTTACTTGGACAGGTTGGTTATAATCTATCTACCTATCAAGGCTGGCTGAAAAAGAAAAGAAAAATGACTCGGCAAAGCGTCGCACTTTATGCCTACGTATTCTCATCAGAGAATGAGAAATCAGAGTCAACGTAGTTCGGCCTACGAAGGATTACGGGGGAAAGGTTGCTCGCTAGGATATCGCATCCTATGCCTACGTACTTCCACACTGTATGGAAGATCAGAGCAAACGTAGTTCGGGAAACTACGGTTTATCTCCTGAAAGAAGTGTTTTTTATTGTATTTGCGATTTCAACCGCACTAGAGACTATGACCTGAGAGTGAATGCGTCGCATGTCACCTAAAGGGTACCATACTAAACATCCAGACTGTGGAAAAGAAGCTCTCCCATAATCCTTTCTCAGATAGCTTAAGGCTCGTAACGTACGCAAGAAATCATTCATGATTACTGTATCTTAAACTGCTTCAAGATGAGAAGAGAACAGGCCCAACTAGGAGGGAGACTATCAAGTCCTACTGTTATCATGCCATGGATTCATCCTATGGTTGAGGTTTGAACAGGGAACTCCTAGATGTTGTCATGCATAGGTTTCAACCTAAAGTTCTATCATCAATTCCTTATCAAAGGAAGTGAGAGTCCTAAGGGATCATGTCAATGATACACCAAAACAGACAAAGCATCAGCTTTAACAGTAAAATGCATGCAATGCAAGTGAGGGAGGAAATATGTGTGGGGCTTCAGCCTCCACAAGCTCGTCTCGACCTCAAGCCAGTCATGAAATAACAGTAATCATACTGAAAGACAAACAACACGCTATCAAGCAATATACAGATAAAAGAAATGAGATGCCATCAGGCAAACAAACCACATGCTTGAGAAAGAAATCATCTACATCTAATCTCTAATCCTAACCCTAAAACAGAACCCTAATCAAATCTAATCAAAGCCCCAAAGCAAAACCCTACACAAGAGAAATCAATCCCAGTCTTCAAGCTTCAAAACAAGCTTACCAAAGAAAGGGAGCTAAGTAAGCAGACTCATAGTGTCTTCCTCAGGAAAGCACTAGGAGGCTTATACTCAGGAAACATATCCTATGTGGCTCAACAACTGTGATCAGTTTACATTCCTCATCAGGAGAAATTAAACTCACATGAAGGCTCCAACATCACTGGATACTTAAGAAATCCTAGATGAACTAAGGGAACTAAGTGAACAGACCCATAGGACCTTCCTCAAGAAAGTACTAGGAGGCTTCCACTTAGGAATTGTATCCCATGTGGCTCAACAACTGTGATCAGTTTACATTCCTCCTCAGGAGAAATTAAACTCACATGAAGGCTCCAACATCATTGGATACTTAAGAAATTCTAGATGAACTAAGGGAACTAAGTGAATAGACCCATAGGACCTTCCTCAGGAAAGTACTAGGAGGCTTCCACTTAGGAATTGTATCCCATGTGGCTCAACAACTGTGATCAGTTTACATTCCTCCTCAGGAGAAATTAAACTCACATGTTGGCTCCAACATCATTGGATACTTAAGAAAGAGGTGAGAAGAAAGAATGGAAGTCATCCATAGTGCCTTCCTCAGGAAAGTACCATGAATTCCCCTCAAACTTCAGGATCTCAAACCTCACAAACAAAGGACAAGCTCCAACCTCTGGGTCTCTGGGTCTTGATCTTCAATCTTCTCCTTCATCATGCTCTTCAACAAGATCTTCAAAGCAAACTAAGCCCCACAACAATTCCCCAAAGATACACCCCAGAGACAGGCAAATATCACACAGACAGTCAATACAATCAGTCCTATTCAGAAAATATCTAAAAATACTAAAGCAAGAGGGGAAAATCTAACAATTATTCACAAGGGTCTATCACATCTACCCATAACATCCCTATATGCCCATACCCAAAAATCAAATCAAAACTCTTCAAAGAAAATGATTCATTTCACCTATGCATCCTTAAACCCTAATTATTATTACTCTAATCTCACCTAATTAAACTAATCAAATTTTAATCTAAAAAATCATGAATTAAATCCTATGGGAAACTATGATTCAATATCTAATCACACCAAAAAAGAATGGCTCAAAAATCCTAAGGGAAGACCTTAATACAAATTCTACAAAATCAAGTACAATATTAATCCTATTTAAAGGCTATTTAAATGGAAAATATTCTAAAAATATTAAAAGAAAATAAAATTCCAATTTTATTTATTGATATTTTTCTAGACAAAATTATAAACCTAGAGAAAAAACAAGAATTAAAAAACAATCATTTTTCAATTTTATATGATTTATTGAAAATGCAAGAAAACATTAAAAGAAATTAAAAATGAGAAAATAAAATAGAAAGGGGGGGTGCCAGAATGAATACGCCCTAGTTGTTATTCTGGATGGGCCTAAAAGGGGGTGGTGCGAATATCAACTTCGCTAGGCCCATGCGCTCAGAAAGATTAATTGAAAAAAAAAAGAAGAAAAAAAGACAAACACTCGGTGCAATTAGCAAGGGTTTTTAGTTTAAAATTGGATTGGGCCAATGGTGGGGTGTGAGTATCAAAGTTTTCATTAAGCCCAGGATTCACCACTAAGTTAAACGCTGCGTATTGCTTCATGGTTTCCCTCCGTTTTTGAAATTAAATTGGAGCCGTTGGATTAGATGAACAAGTCCAACGTCTGAAGCGATCTAACGGTGGAAGGATCGTCTTCTCCAAATGTCATTAGGGTTTCATCAAAACAGAATTCATGCACGAATATTCAACCCGATCGTTCTCCCTGGTTACTTGATGGAATTAAAAAATTCCAAAAGCAAAGATGATCCACTTCTCTCCAAGAACACGATGGTGCCAATAGTTTTCATTAAAACCTCGTATATCTCTCTAACAGAACGCACAAACATTAGGGTTTCAACATGCTCCTCTGAGATCAACCTTGCTAGAGCTTTAATCTAATGATATAAACTTGTTCTACATGCTACCCTCATCATTCTATGCTATCACATGATCATTAAAACTCAATACACAGCTTATTCTTGAATCTTGAAGAAACATCACCCTGCCACGAAACCTCATGGATCTCCCTCTAACTCTCAGAAAATGATCAACTAACCTAGCATGCTACATCTATACCTAGGAAACCAACAGAAGACACATAAATATGGAGATATAGGGCAACTTACCAACCTGTCAAGTTGCAATGGTGGAGGTGGCTAGAGGTGGCTTCAGAGCTTGTAATTGCTTCCAAGGGATCCTCTAATGGTGTAGAGGTTTCTGTTTGCAAGACTCTTGAAGGAGAAAGCTTGTAGATGGAGAAATGGAATCTTGCTTGATCTTGAAGAAACTTTGAAATCCACTCTCTCCTTTACTCTTCACCCCTGATTTCACCAACCTTGACCAACCTTTAATCTCACCTTGATCCACTTGTTATATAACAACCAATAGAATCACCTAGAAACTTATGGAATCATCTAGAAACTAATGGAACTTCTCTTGTAATGACATATGGTATCATCTCATATCATGCATTAAGGCCTTGGTTTTTGCTTTAAAATCTCCCCTTGTGAGATATTGGAAGGGAATGTGTGAAAAACAAGCTTATCTTTGGCTTGTGTGAAGATTTGCAAAGGTTCCTTAATATGCAAGCATGAAATTTACAAAGTAACCCCAATTTTAAGACCTCAAATCAAAAATCTATTTGAACCATTGTTTCTAAAATGATGTTTGGATTCAAAATGACATATTGGATGACCCATTTTGGATTTGTACATCTCCCAAACCAATTTCCAACTTGGATCCATTTAACTTATAAGCCATTTTTAGGTCATTTTCAACCATTCTTGTAAATCTTTGCTACAAGCTTTTCCAACAACTCATGACCACTTTTCTAGGCTTAAAATGCCATTTTGAACAACTTTTATGTTTTGAGTTTTTCCATTTTAGGCTTGGAAATAGGAGATATGGCCTTTGCTTAAAATGACCTATAATCACCAAATGACCAAAATACCCCTGTCTTGTTTAAACCATAAGTTGAGTTCTACAAATCCTATCAAGGACTTATAGTACTCTCTAGAAATCTAAGAAGATGCTATTCAACATTCATGTTGACCAAGAAATCATAGGAATCATCCTACTAGGGCAAAAGTTGTCTGCAAGTTGGGTGACTTTCAAGGACCCAGATTCACACACCTCAGATGACCTGTAATTTGTCAAAACCATAACTTGAGCTCTGCATATCCTATCAAGGACTTCTACCACTCAAATTAAATCTAAGAACAAGCTCTACAACATTCATGTTGTGGGGAAGATGAGATAACAATCACATCTTGAGCTAAAACGGCCTGGAAGATAGGGATAAAATTAGGGTTTTTTCACTGTCAATCCTTGGAAACCCTAACTTAAAACTTCTCCAACTCCTCAATCATGATGAGTTGGTCTAGGAATCATCTTTATAACATCTCCATACATCATTCCATGATCTCATGGCCCTTGGATTAGGTCTCAACCTTCTCCAAATCTTCAGCTGACCTAGGATTGACCCAGTCAAAACCCTAATTCTACCATCCATGGTTGAATCTTCTGAATTCTTGCATAATGACCTCTCTGGGCTTCATGATGGCTTTCAAGACACCTCATAGGCTTTCTCAAATCTCCAAGTTCATTCTCAAAGTCTCAGAATCATCTAAGGAGCTCCCACAACTCTCAAGCTATGAAGCACACAACCTTGGTTTCAACCAATTCCTCTGAGGATCTCTTGAACTTTCTGATGAAGGTATCAACTTTCAAACACTTGATGGGTGGATAAATGTTGGTCAAATTTTGGGGTGCAACAGCTGCCCCTATTCAAACGGCTTGAACCTGACTGGGTGAGAAGTGAACGGCTCTCAGCCAATCAAGGTGCGAGACGATTGAATACCGGTAAACCCGAAAATTTGCCAACTGCACGAGCATACTATACCCTGCGGAGAACAAACCTTCGAACACTGCAACACTAGCTGCTCAACAACCAGCTGGAGAAATACTGATCTAACATCGCCGTCAGTTATCCACGTTAACTTCTTCTGACATTTCCTTCAGACAACCACAACACCCAACATCGCCGATGGAAGACTAAACCATCTGACATCGCCGTCGGACAATCAAAATACCTCGCATCGCCGCTGGAGAACTAAATCATCTGGCATACCCAACATCGCCGCTGGAAAACTGAATCTGACATCGCCGCCGGAAACAAACATCACTCTGAGAGACAATCGACATCGCCGTCGTACCAACATCATCTCTGCTGGGGATTTAAAGAGTCTGACCTCGCCGCCAAACAAACATCATCTGACCTCGCCGTCAAAACAAACATCCAACCTCGCCATCGAACAAACAACCAACCTCGCCGCCGGAAACAAACATAGTCTGACCTCGCCATCAAAACGAACATTCAACCTCGCCGTCGAACAAACATCCAACCTCGCCGCCGAAAACAAACATAGTCTGACCTCGCCGTCAAAACGAACATTCAACCTCGCCGTCGAACAAACATCCAACCTCGCCGCCGGAAACAAACATAGTCTGACCTCGCCGTCAAAACGAACATTCAACCTCGCCGTCGAACAAACATCCAACCTCGCCGCCGGAAACAAACACTGAACAAATCTGACCTGGGGTTCACCCCTGGTAAATGGAACAAAAAGTACACTTGCGTATTTGAAACTACTCCGCTGGGAATGAGAGACTTAACCAAGCATACTCTGATCTTGGGTTCTCCCTCAGAACCATAACGAACATCCAAATACTGTTGCATACTGAGCCTACCGTAGAACTTCAACATTAAAACTATATGAAACCCTGGCCCCTGGCCACTTCCAGCTTCAGCTAGAAAAGATCTTCAAGTATTTCTGAAGATAAGCATCCTTGGCCTCCAAGGATATAAACCTTGCCCGTCGGCGATTCCAGCTTCAGCTAGAAAAGATCTTCAAGTATTTCTGAAGATAATCATCCTTGGCCTTCAAGGATATAAACCTTGCCCGTCGGCAACTCTGCAGGAGGTATCTTCGACTTCAGTCTGAAGAAAATGGTCCTTGGCCTTCAAGGATACATGGATCTGCCTTCAGGCACTCCGCCTCTGCTATAGAGTATCCGAGACTTCAGTCAGGGATATACTTCGGCCTTCAGTCCGAAAAGATGAATCCTAGGTCATTCATGACCTTGGGGATAACCTTGCCTTCAGGCACCTTCGCTTCAGCTTGGGAAATCTGTGACTTCAGTCAGAGAAGTGGTATCCTGAGCCATTCATGACTCTACGGGGATTCAAACACTTTGCCTTCAGGCAAACTCCGCTTCAGCTGGAGAAACATCTTCGACTTCAGTCAGAAGAAACACTATTCACTTGATCGCAATCAATCATCACCTCAGGACAACTGACTTGGTCTTCAGGCCAACACGGATCACCTTGCACACAAAAGCTGCATCTACAAACTTTTGAACTTTGTCTTCAGACACACGTTGATTCATCAACAAGGAAATCTGAATCCACAGGAACCCTCTGATATCGCCTTCAGGCGTTTACGAAGTCAATCTTCAGATTAGACATCACTGTTGGAGCAAACATATCACGCTGCTAAGGACTTCAAGAATCATCTTGAACACACAACTCCGTCGGGCACCTTCAAGAATCATCCTGAACCGATAACCATTCTGGAGACTTTATTCTGCTAGGGATTCCAGGAATCTTCCTGGACGACTCTTGCTGGGAACTCTAGGTGTCAACTTGAGCAACCAACTCGGGAGACTGAGCTGAGGACTTAAGAATCATCTTAAGCAAACAGCCCTGCTGAGGGATTCGAGAATCATCTCAAACTGAAGACTTCGCTGGGGATCTCAAAAATCATCTTGAGTACGCGACTTCGTTGGGGAGAATGTCAGGAATCATCCTGAGCAACTGATCCTTTGGCGGAACACCTGTAAAATAAGAATGATAATAACCTAGATCATGCTTATGATGCATATGCTTCGGTGCCATGCCCCACACGGTGGAAATGCTATGCGTTTATGCTAAATGCTATGCAATCATGCACAATGCTATGCAATCATGCACAATGCTATGCAATCATGCACAATGATGCGATCCCGTCAGCAAAATAAATGCCGAGGGGGAGTTCTCCGGTCAAGGAGAAAGAACTACTCAGATAGAGGAATCATCCCGCTGAGGAGTACATGGTCACGCCAACATCAATTGGACTCTGTCTGGGGAAAAGATCTTTAGTGGACTGCTGCAGGGGGAACAACTTCCGTTGATTACTGCAGGGAACGAAGCTTTACGAGAACCTGGACTTGCTGAGAGAAAACGATGTCAATCGCGAGAATAAACTGCGTGGCCGTCTCGGCTACTCTTCTGGTGATGATAACTCTGTGGGGAAACAACTTCAGCTGCTCCACACTCCACTGGGGAAAAACCAATCATGATCTGATCACCTTCCAAGGATTCGGCTCTCTTGGACATCTGCAAACTCGGCTGAGGGAGGAGAAATCATTCTGCTTCACTGGAGAGAGTGCGACTCTGGGGAAAATACAGCATCAGCTGCTCAACATCTGCTAGGGGAAATCCACTAATGGTCCCAACTGCTACCAAAGATTCGGCTCTCTTGGGGGTTTGCGGACTCAGCCGGGGAGAGAGAAATCATTCTACTTCATTGGAGAGTACGACTCTGATGAGGAATTTCAATTCCGCTGGGGAAGAAGGAATCATCCGACTTCGGGGGAGAATACAACTCTGATGGGGAATCTCAATTCCGCAGGAGACTTCAGTCTGGCACCATCAGTCGCGGCATGCTTCGGCGTACGAACAATTTCCTACGAGACCTGCACTTGTGACCTGGTGCTGGGGGAAACACCTGTTTTGGCGACTTTACTGGGGAAACCCGAGCTTTGGCACCTGAACATCTCTATGAAATCTGCACTTGTGACCCGGTGCTGGGGAAGAATAAGAGCTTCTGCGCGCTTGACTCAGCTGATGAGGTGACGTTCCTTCAGGATACGTCTGCTTGGGGAAAGGAATCCTCTCTGCGCGGGGAGACATATCAATGCTCACTTTCTGCGTTCAGATTCTGCGGAGGAGAGACTACTGAACACTGCTGGAGAAGGAGGACTCGCCCTGCTTCGGGGATACGCACGACACATCTTCGGGAAGGCGCTACACCTGCAACAACACAAACAAACAAGACAAGACGCCCTTCTCAAAGGGGCCTATCAAGGTGATTATCTCGTGACAAAATTTAGGTAATTAATTGTTTCAACAATCAATGGGCCTAGGCCCGTAATTTTATGTATGCGCATTTTATCAAAAACATCGGCGTTTTCATTTGCAAACAAAACAGATAAATGCTAAACAGGCAAGCAGAATTGCTGAATAATATGCATTTTATTGATGGTGAACCCCTGAATGGGTAAGAATGTTTTACAACAGAGGCAAACTCCTGGAATGAGGAAGCCGCGCAAAAATGAAACATAAATATACATCAGTATATACAAATGTCGGCAACGAGGCATAGACGAACACCATGAGTTGATCCCTCTAAGACCCACTCGACTTTGATACTTCTCCGACGCTTCAGCTTCGGAAGAGATTGATTCAGATAACCGGCCCTCAGGTCCTCCAAACCACTAAACAATGAAAGTCCATACGCGGAACGCAGTCATTTGCTTATTCAAATCCCTAACTTTTGCGTGAACCGCCCTTTACGGGTTTTCAGTTCACCGGGATACCCTTTTTTGTCGAAGTCGCCCAGTGTAGGTTTTCGACTTCGCGGGTGTACATTTTTTCAATATATCCCTAATTTTTGCCCGAACCTTTTATTCTGTTTTTGGTTCGCCGGGATGCCCCTTTTTTGCCTGGACTCTTTCTTTTTTGTCCAGCGGGTCTCTTTCAAGCAAAGTATTTTTTAACTGCGTCCGCGTTCACCGGGGATGCAAAATCTTCACCATCCATCGTGGATAACAACAAAGCTCCTCCTGAGAAGACCTTGCTGACGACATACGGCCCTTCGTAATTCGGAGTCCACCTGCCCCGGTGATCGGAGTGTGGCCGAAGAATCTTCTTCAGGACGAGATCACCCGTCTGAAAGCTTCTAGGACGCACCTTCTTATCATAAGCTTTCTTCATTCGGCTTTGGTACAGGCGACCAAATGCAATCGATGCTAACCTTTTCTTGTCCATCAGGATGAGTTGGTTCAAACGATTCGTAATCCATTCTACCTCGTCGAGTTTCACATCAACCAAAACTCGCAAAGAAGGAATCTCCACTTCCAACGGTAGGACAACTTCCATACCGTACACCAAGGAGAAATGAGTTGCCCCGGTCGACGTACGCACCGTCGTACGATAACCGTGCAAGGCAAACGGCAGCATCTCTTGCCAATCTTTGTACGTCACAACCATCTTCTGAACAATCTTCTTGATGTTCTTGTTGGCGGCTTCAACGGCGCCATTCATCTTCGGCCGGTAAGGAGATGAGTTGTGGTGTTCAATCTTGAAGCTCTGGCACAGCTCCTTCATCATCTTGTTATTCAAATTCGAACCATTATCAGTAATGATCCGCTCGGGAACTCCATAGCGACAGATGATGTCCTTCTTTATGAATTTAGCTACCACCTGCTTGGTCACATTAGCGTACGAGGCTGCCTCCACCCATTTGGTGAAGTAGTCGATAGCTACCAGAATGAAACGATGACCATTAGATGCAGTGGGCTCGATCTTGCCTATCATGTCGATGCCCCACATGGAGAACGGCCAAGGGGAGGACATGACATTCAATGGGCACGACGGCACATGAACTTTATCAGCATAAACCTGGCATTTATGACATTTCCTCGCGAATTTGAAGCAATCCGACTCCATCGTCAGCCAGTAATACCCTGCTCTCAGGATCTTTCTCGTCATGGCGTGCCCGCTGGCGTGCGTACCAAATGTGCCTTCATGGACTTCTTCCATGAGCATACTTGCCTCTTTCTCATCTACACATCTGAGTAGCACGAGATCGTGGTTTCTCTTATACAACACTCCGTCAGGATTGAGATAAAAGTTTCCAGATAGCCTCCTCAGAGTCTTCTTATCCTGGGTTGACGCACCCGCAGGATACTCCTTAGTCATAAGGAAGGTCTGGATGTCGTGGAACCATGGCTTGCCGTCGGCGGCATCCTCGATTGCAAAGACAAATGTCGGTCTGTCAAGACGCGAAAGGACAATGCTTGGAGCTTCATTCCAAAGATTGACTTTATACATTGAAGCCAACGTGGCTAAGGCATCAGCCATCTGATTTTCAGCCCTGGGTACATGATGAAGTTCCACTCGGTCGAAGAACGGAAGCAGCCTCCTGGCATAATTCATGTACGGTACCAAATTCGCTTGACGAGTTTCCCACTCCCCTTTAATTTGATTGATTACAAGCGCTGAGTCACCATATACGTCTAGATTCTTGATTCTCAAATCAATTGCCTCTTCTAGACCCATAATACATGCTTCATATTCTGCTTCATTGTTGGTAACTGGAAACGTCAGTCTCGCAGTAAACGGGATGTGGGATCCGTGGGGAGTCGTGATGATAGCCCCGATACCACTTCCATAGGAATTAACCGCTCCGTCGAATATCAACTTCCACTGAGACTTCCTATCTGGCCCCTCACCGGGCAATGGCTCATCGCAATCCTTCGCTTTGAGAAACATAATATCCTCGTCAGAGAATTCAAACTTCATCGGCTGGTAATCCTCGATTGGCTGTTCGGCAAGGTAATCAGACAATACGCTTCCCTTAATGGCCTTCTGGGAGACGTACTGAATATCATATTCCGTTAACACCATTTGCCATCTGGCAATCCTGCCCGAAAGAGCCTGCTTCTCGAAGACGTACTTGATCGGATCCATCTTCGAAATTAGCATGGTGGTGTGATTGAGCATATACTGTCGTAGACGTTTGGCAGCCCAAGCTAATGCACAACACGTCTTCTCCAGCATCGAGTATCGAGATTCACACTCAGTGAACTTTTTACTCAAATAATAAATGGCATGCTCTTTTCTGCCCGTCTCGTCGTGCTGACCGAGAACACAACCGATGCTGTTCTCAAGAACCGTCAGATACATAATCAGTGGTCGTCCAGCCACTGGGGGTATCAAGATTGGAGGTTCTTGAAGGTACTGCTTTATTTTGTCGAATGCCTTCTGGCAATCCTCATTCCAAGTAATCGCCTGATCTTTCTTTAAAAGCTTGAACATCGGTTCACAAGTGGCCGTGAGCTGAGAGATAAACCTTGCAATGTAGTTTATTCGGCCCAAGAAACCACGAACTTCTTTTTCTGTTTTCGGTGCTGGCATTTCTTGAATGGCTTTTATTTTCGCAGGATCAACTTCAATACCTCGTTCACTAACGATAAACCCCAATAACTTTCCGGACCGTACTCCGAAAGTGCACTTGTTAGGATTCAGCCTCAGCCTGAACTTCCTAAGCCTCTCAAAAAGCTTCAATAAGTTGACCAGATGCTCTTCCTCCATTTGGGACTTCACAATCATGTCATCAACATAGACCTCGATCTCATGATGAATCATATCATGAAACAAAGTTACCATTGCTCGCTGGTAAGTGGCCCCCGCGTTCTTCAGACCGAAGGGCATTACCTTATAGCAAAATGTTCCCCAGGGGGTGATAAACGTCGTTTTCTCCATGTCTTCCGGTGCCATCTTAATCTGATTGTAACCGGAGAAGCCATCCATGAACGAAAACACGGAGAACTGGGCTGTGTTGTCGACCAACACATCGATATGAGGCAACGGGAAATCATCCTTAGGGCTTGACCTATTCAAATCCCGATAATCGACGCACATGCGTACCTTACCGTCCTTCTTCGGTACAGGCACTATGTTGGCGACCCACGGAGGGTAAGTGGTAACGGCTAGAAATCCTGCGTCCAACTGCTTCTGGACTTCTTCTTTGATTTTTACAGCCATATCTGGTCTCGTCCTCCTAAGCTTCTGCTTGACTGGAGGGCAATCTTCTCGCAACGGCAAGCGATGAACCACGATGTCTGTGTCAAGTCCGGGCATATCTTCGTATGACCAAGCAAAGACGTCACTATACTCTCGAAGCATCTCGACCAGTCTATGCTTGACATCATTCTGCAGCGCAGCCCCTACTCTGACATTTCTGACAAGCTCTTCAGAACCCAGATTTACGATCTCAATATCTTCCTCGTGAGGCAGAATAACCTTCTCCTCTTGTCTCAACAAGCGGGCCAACCCTTCCGGAAGGTCTTCGTCTTCATCAATCTCATCCTCGGCTTGATAGATCGGGCAATCGAAGTCGTAGTGAGCCGTAGAAGGTCCAGAGTCGATGTCATCTGTTATGTGGATCCTGCAATAACAAGGGTTAAGTTTAAAGCAAGAATATGCAGGTTAGCACAAACCCTGTTTCCATTTTGCTGTTTTTCAAAATAAACATAAAACAGGAATAACAGTGAACACAATATTTGAGTACGAAGAAAACGCCTTTGATTTATTAACAAAATGCATGTACATAATCCAACAAGGCCCTGACAATAAAACCACTATGCCCCGGGCAGGACATAGGGTTGTACAAAGATTGTAAAAAGCAAATCATTACTCTTCACTTGTCAGCTGGATAATCTCCTTGATGGTCCAATTGTTGAGGCGCTCGCCCGGCTTGCTTGGCTGAATCCAGGCGTCAAGATCACAATTGTTATCCCCGCTGTCCTCATACGCTGCATTGATGCTTTCGAAAATCACTCCGCCCTTGGTGAATAGGATCGGCCCCTTCCCACGGGACGAGCTGCTAGACGAAGAAGATGAAGCCTCAGCTTCAGGAGAATACCCCAATCCAAACTTATCCTGCTTGATCGGTATCTCCAAAACATGCCCCCAGCCTGGGGTGGAACCGGCTTCGACAACGGCCCGAGCTTCTTTGAATGAGGAGAGATTCATCTCTTGCTTCTCTACGACGACATGAGCTACCTCTTTCACCTTGACGGCTTCAAATGCTTGGCAGAGAGTTTCATGGATTTCGTCGTCCATTTCAACATATTTAAAGGATGACAAGTGGCTCACCATAATGTCCTCCTCACCACAGACGGTTACTATGCTTCCCCCGACAGCATATTTGAGCTTTTGATGCAGCGTGGATGTTACGGCACCAGCGACATGGATCCATGGCCGACCTAAGAGGCAACTGTAAGCAGGCATGATATCCATGATATAAAAAACCGTATCAAACGTCTCCGGACCAACTTGAATCGGCAAGGTCAACTCTCCGAAAACGTGGCGCTTAGTTCCGTCAAATGCTTTCACCACCAGATCACTGGGCGTGCAAAGCAATCCACGAGTGTCCAACTTCATTAGTGCCTTCTTCGGAAGCACATTAAGTGATGAACCCGTATCCACCAGAACATGCGACATGATTGTGCCTCTGCACTCTATTGAGACGTGCAAGGCGCTGTTGTGATCTCTCCCTTTAGGAGTCAGCTCTAAATCTGTGAATCCCAGCCCATTGCCAGCATTGACATGGGCTACCACCTCTTCTAGCTGATTTACTGATATCTCTTGCGGCACGTAGGCAGCGTTCAATACCTTCAGTAACGCGTTGCGGTGCGCTTCAGAACACAGCAACAAGTTGAGAATAGAAATCTTTGACGGAGTCTGATGAAGATAATCTACAATCTTGTAGTCGCTCTTCTTGATTAACCGCATGAACTCTTCGGCATCTTTAACAAGCAAATCCTTCTCTGCCCCACAAGGGACCTCTTCGACGACTTTGCCTTTACCCTTATCCACAGCATCAGCCCTGACCACTTTCTCTGCCACAACCTCGGTCGGTGCAAATACTCTTCCGCTTCGAGTAATACCACTGACCCCGGCGAGATTCTGCACAGTCGACCCGTACGGCTCCAGCTCTAACTTCTGACCATTGCAATAGACTTCTGCGCCATAATGCCATGGAACGGCGTTAGTGCTCTCGAATGGGATTGGTCTGGCTCTGGTAATAGTGATTGTAGGCGGTCGGGGCGCAGAAATAGTAATAGGTCGACGAGGAATAGTGATAGTAGCAACTTCATCTGCCTGCTTCAGCACAACCTCCCCTGATACACTTTCGACTCTCCGGCCGAACTGCAAAATACCCTCAGACATCAGACTTTGGATACCTTCCACCAGCTGCTCACACCCATCAGGAAGTGTAGCACAAGCCATACATAACTCTCCGCATCCAGGAAAGAAGCCCTTCTTCAGCAACTTAGCTTTGACGAAACTAAGTGGCGTCTGCAAGTCTTTGACATTAGTCAACATATCTGCACTCTCCTCTGTGATAATGGCGTTCACTCCGCCTCCCCTATGATGAGGCATAGGGTTTTTGGTGACATTGGGCACACTATCAGAAAAGTTAATAACCTTGGCGTCTACCAGGTCCTGCACCTTGTGCTTAAAAGCTTTACAGTTCTCAATCGTATGGCCTGGTGCCCCGGTATTGAAATCGCAAGTGGCACTTGCGTCATACCCCGGTGGTGGTGCCCCTGTTAAGGGAGCCAACGTCCTCTTCTGCACTAACTGAAGCTGAAGCAAAGTTTGCAAGAGCTGCGCATACGACATAGGTGGAGCTTCGAAGTTACGATTTGCCAAAGGAGCCCGATTCTGATATTTTCTATACCCCTGCTGACTCTGTTGCTGCGGTTGCGGCTGCTGCTGCGGCGGCGGAGCTGCCGGGATATTTATGCTAGCAATCTGCTGCTGAGGGCCCTTGCCCTTTCTCCGAGCGTTGGTGACAACACTTGCATCTCCTTCTCGACGCTTGCCAGCGTAGGGTTTCTTTCCACCTCCTCCAGCTGAGGATGATTCGCCTTGAATTTTTCCAATCTTTATACCATTCTCGACGTGCTCACCCATAGTGATGAGAGCCGAGATTGTCCCAGACATGCCACTGACCAGCTTTTCATAGTAGATTCCAGGAAGGGTAGCCACGAACATTTGCACTAGCTCGCGCTCAACCATCGGTGGTTGAACCCGAGCAGCCAACTCACGCCACCGCTGGGCGTACTCTTTAAAGCTTTCATTATTCCGCTGTGAAAGATTCTGGAGCTGAACTCGGTTGGGGGCCAAGTCGCTATTGTACTGATAGTGGAGGACAAACGCTTCAGCGAGATCTTTCCACGTGCGCACGGTAGCGGGCTCCAAGCCCATATACCACTCGAGGGATGGACCAGAAAGACTATCTTGGAAGAAGTGCATCAGCAACTTCTCATCGTCAGAATAGGCAGACATCTTTCTATAGTAAGACCGAAGGTGAACACGAGGGCAAGTAGTGCCCTTATACTTCTCAAAAACAGGCACCTTGAACTTATGAGGTACCTTGAAATCAGCAATCAACCCCAGTTTGGACATATCAACGCCCAAAGTATTATGATTCTCAATGTCTCTCATTTTGTCTTCCAGCGCTTTGAACCTGAGTCGAGCTTCAGCATTCAACTCTGCTTCCACACCTCTTTGAGAAAACACGTCGTCCTGATGATCCTCAAGCCATGGTTGAGGCACCAATAGATTTCCGACACCAGCATTGCCGTTGACCGGCCCTATGTTGACATTAGCTCCCAGACTACCATTGTCGACGCATGCCGCATTGAGTCCGATATTAGTCATCATATTGCCATTAGCACTGCCGTTGCCCCCAGCAGCAGGAACAACATTCTGTGGAGCATCCACTGGAGGAGGAGTAGGCACAGCCCCGCCGTGAAGTATGTCGTTACTATCAACCCTGGAGATCAAAGGTTGAACCAAAGTACGAAGCTGGTCCTGACCATTAGCGACTACCTGCATCAGTTCCATAAAACAATCCATCCGTTCACAGAGATCTTGAACATCTGACTGCACCTGATCCATGATCCTAGTCTGATTAGCTCGAGTTGAGTAACGGTGAATGAGTCTCTGATCAATCCTGGAGATCGGAAACAGCTTGGAACCTCTGAACCTAAAAAAACCTGTCAAAATTAAAGGTTAGGAAAAGCAACAAAATGTACGCCATGCAAATGCTTCATGCAGATGCATGTGTGTGTCTGTGTGCTTGGGAGATTTCCCCCGATCCTAGCACCTTAGTACCAGTGCTGACAATAATAAGAAGAAGAGAAGTCTGAGCCCAATCGTGGAAATAGCAATCTCATATATAACATCAGCAATAGTCAACTTCGACACATCAGGGATCGAGAACTCGTACGCAACAGTCTTTCTGAGAGAGGCTGTAATAATACAATAGGAGGCGAGAGATCCTGGATCGGGGAAACGGCACCTGTCACAGACACACGTTAATGGAATGCAAATGAACATGCAAACTAATGTAAAATGCAGGCATGCAATAATATATCCAGGTAACTGCTGCGGGGATTCGGTATCAACAGTCACTGATGAGAAGGAAACCCCGGTGTAAGACCACTGATCTGATCTGCTGAGAATAACCATCTGATAGGACCATATATAAGATCAAAACTCTGCTCCGTCAAGAACAAATGTCTGATAATAAGGACCCCGGATGTATGATCAAGAAATATCTGCTAATGAAGTCTTCAGACCCCAAATCAAAAATCTGCCCTATCAAGAACAAACATACAGCTGCTGACGAGATCTTCAGACCCCACTCAAAATCTGCCCTATCAAGAACAAACAACATCTGCTGATGAGATCTTCAGACCTCACTCAAAATCTGCTATATCAAGAACAACCCACATCTGCTGATGAGATCTTCAGACCCCATTCAAAATCTGCCCTATCAAGAACAAACCACATCTGCTGATGAGATCTTCAGACCCCACTCAAAATATGCCCTATCAAGAACAAACCACATCTGCTGATGAGATCTTCAGACCCCACTCAAAATCTGCTCTATCAAGAACAAACCACTGATGACGATACTCTGATCAATCCTGCTCTATCAAGAACAAGCAAACACCCGATGATAAGATCCTCTGATCAAAACCTGCTCTATCAAGAACAGACAAATCTGCAACTGAGAACCCTGGTACCAACATAACTGATCTACTGTCAAGAGAACCAGGTGGTATGGAGGTCAAAGTTTCCTGCAATAAACCCAATCCCACTCACAGGTATGGACCTAATCCACAGACAAAGGTACGGCATCCTATGCGGTCGTCAGCGTCACAGACTTTCATGAGTGACGATACGATTCCCAGAAGGAGTGGCATCATCAAGTCATGAAGAGGCCTCACTTAGCTGACTTCCAAATGATCGGTCCCCAGAGTCGACAATCCTCACGTCTGGACTCCCCTCAGATCCTCAGGACCGGAAAGGAGCACCTCTGCAAGAATCTCGTTTGAGCGCAGATTTCGTAGGGAACTGTGCCTGCTCAGCAGACAGGTTCGTCTACTACTCTCCGCAACTATGTCTAGGTGTATACTCAAGCCCAGGTCCGGCTTCTCACTCATAGTAACATCCCTCTCCCACAGCAGCACAGATAATCATATCAAACTGGAAAATAAAATGCGGGAAGTAAAGTGCGAGAAGTAAAAATGCGATAAATAAACGCAACCCAACAAGCAAACATACAAGCGCTAGGATTGACTCTCATAGGGAACCGAAGAACCAGAGATTCTGGGTTCGGTCCCCAGCAGAGTCGCCAGCTGTCGCTTGCGCGAAAATAAGGTGTCGGCATGACAGAAGAGTCGCCACCTTTCGTTATTTATCCCTCAGAGCGAGAAAGGAAACGATCGGAAAAACTTGACGAAAATGGGTAAGACAAGGTCATCGTAAGCATTGTCTGGGTTCGGGAGTCGGTTACACAAGGGGAAGGTATTAGCACCCCTCACGTCTGTCGTACTCGACGGGACCCACGCTTGTTGTGTTTACTTGGACAGGTTGGTTATAATCTATCTACCTATCAAGGCTGGCTGAAAAAGAAAAGAAAAATGACTCGGCAAAGCGTCGCACTTTATGCCTACGTATTCTCATCAGAGAATGAGAAATTAGAGTCAACGTAGTTCGGCCTACGAAGGATTACAGGGGAAAGGTTGCTCGCTAGGATATCGCATCCTATGCCTACGTACTTCCACACTGTATGGAAGATCAGAGCAAACGTAGTTCGGGAAACTACGGTTTATCTCCTGAAAGAAGTGTTTTTTATTGTATTTGCGATTTCAACCGCACTAGAGACTATGACCTGAGAGTGAATGCGTCGCATGTCACCTAAAGGGTACCATACTAAACATCCAGACTGTGGAAAAGAAGCTCTCCCATAATCCTTTCTCAGATAGCTTAAGGCTCGTAACGTACGCAAGAAATCCTTCATGATTACTGTATCTTAAACTGCTTCGAGATGAGAAGAGAACAGGCCCAACTAGGAGGGAGACTATCAAGTCCTACTGTTATCATGCCATGGATTCATCCTATGGTTGAGGTTTGAACAGGGAACTCCTAGATGTTGTCATGCATAGGTTTCAACCTAAAGTTCTATCATCAATTCCTTATCAAAGGAAGTGAGAGTCCTAAGGGATCATGTCAATGATACACCAAAACAGACAAAGCATCAGCTTTAACAGTAAAATGCATGCAATGCAAGTGAGGGAGGAAATGTGTGTGGGGCTTCAGCCTCCACAAGCTCGTCTCGACCTCAAGCCAGTCATGAAATAACAGTAATCATACTGAAAGACAAACAACACACTATCAAGCAATATACAGATAAAAGAAATGAGATGCCATCAGGCAAACAAACCACATGCTTGAGAAAGAAATCATCTACATCTAATCTCTAATCCTAACCCTAAAACAGAACCCTAATCAAATCTAATCAAAGCCCCAAAGCAAAACCCTACACAAGAGAAATCAATCCCAGTCTTCAAGCTTCAAAACAAGCTTACCAAAGAAAGGGAGCTAAGTAAATAGACTCATAGTGTCTTCCTCAGGAAAGCACTAGGAGGCTTATACTCAGGAAACATATCCTATGTGGCTCAACAACTGTGATCAGTTTACATTCCTCCTCAGGAGAAATTAAACTCACATGAAGGCTCCAACATCACTGGATACTTAAGAAATCCTAGATGAACTAAGGGAACTAAGTGAACAGACCCATAGGACCTTCCTCAGGAAAGTACTAGGAGGCTTCCACTTAGGAATTGTATCCCATGTGGCTCAACAACTGTGATCAGTTTACATTCCTCCTCAGGAGAAATTAAACTCACATGAAGGCTCCAACATCATTGGATACTTAAGAAATTCTAGATGAACTAAGGGAACTAAGTGAATAGACCCATAGGACCTTCCTCAGGAAAGTACTAGGAGGCTTCCACTTAGGAATTGTATCCCATGTGGCTCAACAACTGTGATCAGTTTACATTCCTCCTCAGGAGAAATTAAACTCACATGTTGGCTCCAACATCATTGGATACTTAAGAAAGAGGTGAGAAGAAAGAATGGAAGTCATCCATAGTGCCTTCCTCAGGAAAGTACCATGAATTCCCCTCAAACTTCAGGATCTCAAACCTCACAAACAAAGGACAAGCTCCAACCTCTGGGTCTCTGGGTCTTGATCTTCAATCTTGTCCTTCATCATGCTCTTCAACAAGATCTTCAAAGCAAACTAAGCCTCACAACAATTCCCCAAAGATACACCCCAGAGACAGGCAAATATCACACAGACAGTCAATACAATCAGTCCTATTCAGAAAATATCTAAAAATACTAAAGCAAGAGGGAAAAATCTAACAATTATTCACAAGGGTCTATCACATCTACCCATAACATCCCTATATGCCCATACCCAAAAATCAAATCAAAACTCTTCAAAGAAAATGATTCATTTCACCTATGCATCCTTAAACCCTAATTATGATTACTCTAATCTCACCTAATTAAACTAATCAAATTTTAATCTAAAAAATCATGAATTAAATCCTATGGGAAACTATGATTCAATATCTAATCACACCAAAAAAGAATGGCTCAAAAATCCTAAGGGAAGACCTTAATACAAATTCTACAAAATCAAGTACAATAATCCTATTTAAAGGCTATTTAAATGGAAAATATTCTAAAAATATTAAAAGAAAATAAAATGCCAATTTTATTTATTGATATTTTTCTAGACAAAATTATAAACCTAGAGAAAAAACAAGAATTAAAAAACAATCATTTTTCAATTTTATATGATTTATTGAAAATGCAAGAAAACATTAAAAGAAATTAAAAATGAGAAAATAAAATAGAAAGGGGGGGGGGGGGGGGTGCCAGAATGAATACGCCCTAGTTGTTATTCTGGATGGGCCTAAAAGGGGGTGGTGCGAATATCAACTTCGCTAGGCCCATGCGCTCAGAAAGATTAATTGAAAAAAAAAAGAAGAAAAAAATACAAACACTCGGTGCAATTAGCAAGGGTTTTTAGTTTAAAATTGGATTGGGCCAATGGTGGGGGTGTGAGTATCAAAGTTTTCATTAAGCCCAGGATTCACCACTAAGTTAAACGCTGCGTATTGCTTCATGGTTTCCCTCCGTTTTTGAAATTAAATTGGAGCCGTTGGATTAGATGAACAAGTCCAACGTCTGAGGTGATCTAACGGTGGAGGGATCGTCTTCTCCAAATGTCATTAGGGTTTCATCAAAACAGAATTCATGCACGAATATTCAACCCGATCGTTCTCCCTGGTTACTTGATGGAATTCAAAAATTCCAAAAGCAAAGATGATCCACTTCTCTCCAAGAACACGATGGTGCCAATAGTTTTCATTAAAACCTTGTATATCTCTCTAACAGAACGCACAAACATTAGGGTTTCAACATGCTCCTCTGAGATCAACCTTGCTAGAGCTTCAATCTAATGATATAAACTTGTTCTACATGCTACCCTCATCATTCTATGCTATCACATGATCATTAAAACTCAATACACAGCTTATTCTTGAATCTTGAAGAAACATCACCCTGCCACGAAACCTCATGGATCTCCCTCTAACTCTCAGAAAATGATCAACTAACCTAGCATGCTACATCTATACCTAGGAAACCAACAGAAGACACATAAATATGGAGATATAGGGCAACTTACCAACCTGTCAAGTTGCAATGGTGGAGGTGGCTAGAGGTGGCTTCAGAGCTTGTAATTGCTTCCAAGGGATCCTCTAATGGTGTAGAGGTTTCTGTTTGCAAGACTCTTGAAGGAGAAAGCTTGTAGATGGAGAAATGGAATCTTGCTTGATCTTGAAGAAACTTTGAAATCCACTCTCTCCTTTACTCTTCACCCCTGATTTCACCAACCTTGACCAACCTTTAATCTCACCTTGATCCACTTGTTATATAACAACCAATAGAATCACCTAGAAACTTATGGAATCATCTAGAAAGTAATGGAACTTCTCTTGTAATGACATATGGTATCATCTCATATCATGCATTAAGGCCTTGGTTTTTGCTTTAAAATCTCCCCTTGTGAGATATTGGAAGGGAATGTGTGAAAAACAAGCTTATCTTTGGCTTGTGTGAAGATTTGCAAAGGTTCCTTAATATGCAAGCATGAACTTTACAAAGTAACCCCAATTTTAAGACCTCAAATCAAAAATCTATTTGAACCATTGTTTCTAAAATGATGTTTGTATTCAAAATGACATATTGGATGACCCATTTTGGATTTGTACATATCCCAAACCAATTTCCAACTTGGATCCATTTAACTTATAAGCCATTTTTAGGTCATTTTCAACCATTCTTGTAAATCTTTGCTACAAGCTTTTACAACAACTCATGACCACTTTTCTAGGCTTAAAATGCCATTTTGAACAACTTTTATGTTTTGAGTTTTTCCATTTGAGGCTTGGAAATAGGAGATATGGCCTTTGCTTAAAATGACCTATAATCACCAAATGACCAAAATACCCCTGTCTTGTTTAAACCATAAGTTGAGTTCTACAAATCCTATAAAGGACTTCTAGTACTCTCTAGAAATCTAAGAAGATGCTCTTCAACATTCATGTTGACCAAGAAATCATAGGAATCATCCTACTAGGGCAAAAGTTGTCTGCAAGTTGGGTGACTTTCAAGGACCCAGATTCACACACCTCAGATGACCTGTAATTTGTCAAAACCATAACTTGAGCTCTGCATATCCTATCAAGGACTTCTACCACTCAAATTAAAGCTAAGAACAAGCTCTACAACATTCACGTTGTGGGGAAGATGAGATAACAATCAAATCTTGAGCTAAAACTGCCTGGAAGATAGGGATCAAATTAGAGTTTTTTCACTGTCAATCCTTGGAAACCCTAACTTAAAACTTCTCCAACTCCTCAATCATGATGAGTTGGTCTAGGAATCATCTTTATAACATCTCCATACATCATTCCATGATCTCATGGCCCTTGTATTAGGTCTCAACCTTCTCCAAATCTTCAGCTGGCCTAGGATTGACCCAGTCAAAACCCTAATTCTACCATCCATGGTTGAATCTTCTGAATTCTTGCATAAGGACCTCTCTGGGCTTCATGATGGCTTTCAAGACACCTCATAGGCTTTCTCAAATCTCCAAGTTCATTCTCAAAGTCTCAGAATCATCTGAGGAGCTCCCACAACTCTCAAGCTATGAAGCACACAACCTTGGTTTCAACCAATTCCTCTGAGGATCTCTTGAACTTTCTGATGAAGGTATCAACTTTCAAACACTTGATGGGTGGATAAATGTTGGTCAAATTTTGGGGTGCAACAAGTAGGTACTGGGTTCTTCTTTAAGAATATTTTGATGGCATTGAGATCCACAAAGTTGTCAAAGCTCGGAAAAAGAAAGACCTCATAAATAAGCAAGGCTAGAATAGCCTCAAAAGCATCCATACTCAAGTGATCGGCATAATACTGAGCCTTCCCAATCAAGAATTTTACAGTCAGCCCAAAGATCCCTCCTTTAGTAACCATGTTCTTCTGAATGTCTACCAACCCGATACGGGTGGCTTTAGCAATCTCTTCCTCTTTAGGGTCCTTCTCCATGACGGGAAAAGGAGATGCATCAAGGATGGGTAACCCAATCAGACAGGAATACTCTTCAAGTGTCGGCACTAATTGATAGTCCGAAAATGTGAAGCAGTGATAAAGTGGGTCATAGAACTGGAGTAATGTGGAAAGGAGCCCCAAATCCATTCTCTTCCTTTTTTTCAGTAGAGACAACAAATTCCCATACCTACTTTTGAACCCTTCTACATCTGTGATCAGAGTGCTCAACCTTTCAATCTCATCTACATTAGGGCTTTTGTAAGTGTACTTTATAGTTTTCTTTTTTTCATTGTCCATGATGTTCCTGATATTTTATAAATAAAAGACTCTGAGTTCCATAAAACTTTTATGACATGATGTTTATGGATGCATGAATGCACACACACAGGTAATCACATATTCACAGATTTACACAAGTAAACAGACAAGGTTTTTGGTTTGGAGAATATGAGCAAGGAGTCAAGATCTACCCTCCCCAAAGGTATGTACTAAGGTTCCCACAACTGCAGAACAAGGTTCTAAAAGAGTTCCTGGAGTCCTCGACCCATCTTTTGGATATTATCAATTTCCCAAATACTTGGTGGTCGATAATATTCTCAAGAGAGTCTCGTCCAAGTGTAGTATCGCGTATCAACTACTTTGGAATTACTTCCTTATAGTTATCGCACCACATCCTAATAAAGCCATAGTGGGGGAAAAGGTATCTAAAGGTCCTCAGTGTCATGGGCACCTATGTAGAAAGTAGCATTGTTTTCATGAAAACTCGATCAACAATACTAGCTCTCAAAAGGGCCTCCACTGAGTGGTGATTTTCTCAAGTCAGCTTGGTCGGGAATCTACTCCCTATAAGCCTTCTTGAATATATCACCTTCCTATCATAAGTACGCTCGAGCACGGGTGTAGTGCTGTCTCACCATTTCAAGTTTCCCAAACCAACAGAGCCAAGGGCGAGAACAACGAGGAAGCAGGCTTACGCCTAAACGAGAAGAAACTCGGGACACACACGCACAAACCTAATACGTAGGAGCGAATGCGTCGTATGTCACCCAAAGGGTACCATACTAGACATCCTAGACGATTGAGAAGAAACTCCTCAACTGTCATTTCCTACATATCTAACGATACAGCTTACAACATTCGACGGTTGCCTGAAGACTTGAAGAAGAAAGATGATGTTGAACGAAGCAACTCCTGTTGGCTCCTGTCATGCGCGCAAGCTCCATTCCAATCTTCTCCTCTCTGGATCCTTGATAATGACGCTCGAATCAGGAACAATGTGACGCTTAGACCGTCATGGTTTGACTTATACGAGAAATCGAACTCTCAGAGGTAGCGTATTGATGTCCGTGTCAAAGACAAGATAGAGAAATGATACTGTTGCGGTGAAAATTTGATACCAAGCTATTAATTAACTTGAACCGTATTTCTTTTTACAACCGGACTTTAATTTATCCAAAGGATAGGTCTAAAGAAAGAAAGAACCTTTTTCGCGATGTAACAACAACGCTTTTAAGAGATTCGGGGATTCGGGGGTTGGTTATATCTAGGGAAGGTATTAGCACCCTAAATATCTGTAGTACTCTACAGGAACCTTTTGTTTAATTAATTGCTAAGTTTGTGAATTGTGCTATGGTTTAAGGATTTGGGATTGAGATAAAATAAAAAAAGGCCTAAGTGGTTTTCTAAGTTTGCTCGCAAAGGCATCGCACCTTCTGCCTACGTATCCTGACTAGGATAGAATCAGAGCAATCGTAGTTCACCTCACGAGGGAAAAGAACACTTGATGATGATCAAGGTTCAAAGGGGAACAAACATGACAATATTTGTGTGGAGTTTGACAAAACTCCCTAATCTAAGTTGAAGGGGAAGTAAGAAGTCATGACGATGATTCTTACACAGAGTTGACGAACTCTTTCCTAGGGTTCTAATTGAAGAACACTCCTAGTATGGGTGGGTTTCTTAGACTTCAATCAAAGTCTAAAGGCTTCTAATATAGGGTTGAGGTGACTTAACAAAGTCAAGAGGGTTAAGATTTTGGTCCAAGACATTGACAGTCAAGTGGACAGACCTTCCTTTGGAGGGAGAGATAGTGGGCAACTGGATGAAAGCTAACAAGCTCCATCACTTGGGGATAAAATAAATGCAAACATTATACTAAAGCATTCATGGTGACAACCAATGAAAAATATTTAAGGATGAAAAAGCAATGGTGACAATCAAAGCAGATGATTAGTACGAAAACTGTGACGACACATCGCACCTGGAGTACAATTAACAAACAGATGAGATAGGCATGATAATAATTCAAAGTAAAAATCCTAGCATGTTGGCTAACATGTATAGGCATGAGAACAATCAATTTTCACAAAGAAAAACAAGTGGAACCCTTTAAACTTTCATCTGCAACAGCTAGGGTTAGTACTGTTAATATGACAAGTTGCACATAGTCAAACATGGTGAAAAATTAACCGAACATGGAAAATAAAATTATGAAATGAAAGTACACATTAAAACAAACACAATTAAAAAAGAATGGGTGAAAAATGATAAAAAATGAGAGAGTTATGATTTTTTGAAGTTTCATGTGAAAAATGAGAAAAAGTGGCAACAAGGGTTATCACAAGGGATCGAACCCATGCCAAGTACAATACGCGCGCAAGTTTCAACCGCTGGGGCGGCCATACATCCATTAACCAATGTGAAACAATAAATATATGATGTAAGTTTGGTTATTTTGCTGGGCAAAACAAAAGCAAGCAACATGATTTGCAAAACCACTCATAACTTACTCAATTCTCCATGGATTTTGAAAAAGTTTATATGCATTTGGGGTAGAAAATCATGAGGAAGAGGATGGTGGTGTTGGTTTTTGAAAATCATTTTTCTACTGGAAAACCCGATAGGGTATTTGTTTTGGCTTAAGATTTGCAAAATGTCATGTACAGCTTGATACAATCAATCTAAATGCCAACTAAACATCCATACACATCCATTATATGATATATAAAAAAATGTAAACATGTTCATGGCCAGGATATGCTAATTATGAAAAGTCATATTCAAATTGCAAATGATCATAAAGTATAGATGCATGACAGTATGGTTTTTGAGTTTCAGTTCAAATTGAGACAAGGCAACATTCCAAACACCTTTAATACATGATATTAAATGTGTGTGTGTGACAAAAACCAGACTGGAGCAAGTGTATAGCTATTTGGCTTTCAAATTGCATTTTGGTACATGTTATGTGCAAGGGATGATACAGGTTGGTGTTCAAGTCAGCTTCAGTGGTTTAGTTCATTTAAACATGTCATATATGATCATACTAAGCTGTTATAACCCAAAGACTCCAAAGATAATCAACCATTCACAAACTGGTATGTAATGTGCAAACATGTAAAAGCAAAAAAAAGCAACTTGTGAGTGATTTTGTGGTGCAATATGTTTCTGACTCAAACAAGTGTACTAGCATGCTATATTTGAATAACATGAGGTGTGTGAGGTGTGGTTTCAATGGAAAAGTAAGTATGTGCAAAAGTGTCAAGTTGTGGCTTGGGGTGTGTTTGAATTTTGGTGCCATCATGTGAAAACTTGGTATAAGGCATAAAACAGCAAAGCAATCATGTAGACATGCTTAAAATGTTCACACAAACATGTTGAAATGAGGAAAGCAATCATATCATGTGTTATGCAAAAAGTGACAATGTTGTGGCTTGATGTGTGTTTGAAACCTTTTGTGACAAAATGTGAATTTTGATGCTATGTACAAAACAGCCAGGTAAGCATACAAGCATACTTAGAATGTTCATTGAAACATGTTAAAGTGAAGAAAACAAATATGTCATGTGTTGTGCAAAAAGTGATAGTTTTGGTGTATGAAGCAAAGTATGAAGGATAACATGTTGTAACAAGATTTGCTAGCTAATATCAGCAGAATGCAAGTAAAATAAAGCTCTCAATCTTGACATTGAAACCAAACACAGTTGAGGCTTAAACTACCTATGCCAAGATGAATCTTCCTTGCTATATCATGAATGTACAAATCCTGGTTTTGATGCAAATGATTATTCAAACAGATTTTGATGCAAATGAAACTTTGTCATGACTACATTAACACAATACTGTTGCTTAATCAAAGTACAGGTTTGTTAACAATTATGTTGTCCTGATGTTGCAAGAAAGGTTCATAGCAAATTGGTCATGTTCATGCTTAAACAAAACTGCTCTACTAGCAGCAGAGGGGAATATCCTACTAGAGCCAATTCAAACAGCAGTATTAAGGATTAGGACTAACCTTTCTCAAAATTGGTGAAACAAAACCTACTATGGATACCTTCTTTGGAGATCAAACATGTTTTCTTTCATGAATTGCAAACATAGTGTTATGTTCAAAGTAAGTTACAGCAGGACAAACAATGGTACATCAGCATCAGGTTTTTGATTTTCAGGTCAGGACAACATTAATACAATAAATCCAACAGCTTAGCAATCAGCAAATTCAAGGATGTCAACTAATACATAACAGATTTGACACTAAATCCTTCATGACAGCAAACTTATGGTATTGGCCTCAAACATTTTAAATGAATCATATTAATATGACAAGGATAAGTTTACATGCTCATGCTGATATTCACAGGATACTCACCAAACATCATGGAAATCAACATATATTCATAACTCTAAGATTCACACAAGTACTCAAAATGCGAAGTCATGGAAGGATAATGCAAGAAATGATATATATGCTACATACCTGTTGAAGATCCTCTTGAATATGCCAAAATAGCTGAGAAACCCAGAGGTCTTTTATCTGACTTTCTTGCTTTTGAGTCTTTCTTCAACTTTAAGTAACAATGCACTTATGGTGCCAAGTGACAAGATTTGAGTTTCTGATGATTGATAAGTGCTTGGACAGTTGATATATGTTATTTTTGAGGTGTATGAGTGATCAAACCCTCAAGAAAAGGATTGGAGCAAGATTTGGAGATTTTTGTAGCTTTGGTCAAAGTAACTTGGTGAGCAAGTTGACTTTTTGATTTCTTGAGTTTTTTGGTGGTTTGATGGATTGTACACCTTCTATATGTTATTTAGAAGGTGTGTGGATGGTTGTTAGGGTGTTGGAATTGATGGAAATTGATGTGGTAGTGAAATTGCAAAATGCAGAATTTTGGCTTAACTTGATAACTTTGGAGAATTTTGCAAATTGCAAGCAAGAGTGAGATGTAGTAAGGGAGCTTGATTTCTCAGGTTTTTAGAATGATACTGATGCCTTGAATGAGGGGTGTGAGGTCCCTTTTTATAGCAAAAAGCAAGGAGGTGCTTGCTTGAGAACTTTGCTTAAACATGAAGTTATCTTTGATATTTTTCACCCACCATCCAACTTGCCTTGCTTTTCTGATCCTTTGGCTGTTCTTTTCACTCAAAGGGGCAAGTTACATTGATGTTTTTACTGATAAAATGTAGGCTAGAGGCTTGATAGAGTGGCTGGAGTAGATTTGCTTTACACCTCATGCTTGGAAAAGTCAAAAATGGCAACTTTGGCAATGAACTTCACAACTTTAATTCCATGCTACTTCTATGCAATCTTTCTGTTCTAACATGCTTGAGATGTTCAATATATCAGGTAACATGAGTTTGGCAAGTTAAAATTGGCCCACTTGGGTGGGAGAGGTGCTTTTGCAAAATTGGCCAATGTGGGACTAAAGTGACAAAACACCAACTTTGAACACATGTATCTCTCAGCTCATAAATCACCTTGAGATGTACTTGTACTTTTTAGAAAGCCCTCACATAGTACTAAAACTTTCATGTTGACTAGAAGTCTTGATTCTATTTGAAACTAGGTGAAAAATCCCCTTGAAGTTGGCTGATTTTAGGGTTCCTTAGTACAAAACACTTAGAATTTTCTAAGTCTTTTTCCTCCTCTTGTAATGTTTTCTTCTCTAACTCAAAAACTAAGCGCTTTCTGACCATGGACCACTAGGAAACTTTTGTAGAGTTTGTCAAGAGCTTTCAAATGAGACTAGAACCAACTCAATTGGATGTGTGGTTAAGGAGTTATGGTTTAGCCCTTTTCAAAACCCTAATTTCCCGATTTCTCGATTACTCTCTCATCCTTGATCCAATGATCATGAAAATTGATATGCAAGTCCATTATGACATAAGGAACAACTTTTATTCACAACTTGGATTCCAATTCTCAAAATTTGAGGAGTTGACTTTTCGGTCTACCGTACGATCGATCGGTGCCGACTGAGTCGCCTGTTGACGTTCTGGATATCCTGAGACTTTGATACTTCTTGAATGGTTTTTAATAAGCTATATGAACTTCATGGACCTCAATCCCACCATTAAAACATCTTCCAACATCAAAGTCAAACCACAGTTGACTTTTCACTAGTTAAAAACCCTAATCGGGGCCTCCTAACTGCACTGTTCTTGATTATGAAATGATTTCTTCAAATTGACCTCTCATTTGACTTTGATATCATCTTTGATTTCATTCCATGATTAAATTGGCCCAAATCATTGGTTGATCATTCCTTGGTTGTTTTGAATTTGTCGGTGCGAGAACCCTGATTCATCTGTAACTTGACAATAATGAACTTGCACTGATTTAGGGTTAGATAATTCATGATCATGCTTCTAAAAATGATAATGAGAATCTAAGGGGTCAAAATTTGGGGTACAACAGTTGCCCCTATTTAAATATCTTCACTAGATGGGGAACGAGAGATGACAATCTTCGTTAAATCGCAGTGAAAGGTATTTAAATATAGATAAAACCGAAAATTTTGTCCCTTAGATCCGATGCCATGCTAAAGGACAAGTTATGATATGCCATGCACTCTAAATGATGCTTTATGATGCTTGAATGCAACAACATAGACGCAACGATAATAATAAAAGAAACAGTAAAACAAACAAAGACAAATACAAGGACTCGACACTGGGGACTCGTATTGAAAAACTAAATTAACAGTTCAAACATGACTGATAGCGTAAGAAGGAAAACTTCACATGGGGAATAGGCAAATCCAATAAAGATGACAATCTTTTTGGAAAAGAAGTACTTCACCGGGGAGAAGAATAGACTTCTACTGGGGAAATGGAAAATTAATTCCATCGGGAAAAGAGAATCAGGATTCACCGGGGAAGCGAAAGATTGGATACAACCTCACTGGGGATGATCAGATGAGGAACTTCCTATAGCGAAGAGTTCAAACGGGATCTTCAGGAATGGACTAGAAACAAGACTAATCACACACGGAGGATACTAGTGACGACTAGATCTCCGAGACCTGACTGGGAACATGGATCACTGGGGATATATCCTCAGCTTCTGCAACCAGTTCACACAGTGCTGGTAATCAAGAAACGTCTTGGGGAAATTGGTAACGACCCGAATTCCAAGTAATGCCGGTGACGACTGGTCTTTAAAAAAGAAGATGGTGACGACCATGCTGGAGAATACCAATGACAATTGGTTAAGAGAGAGCTAGTGATTACTTTAGCTTTAGCTGGGGGTTGGTGACGACCAAACCGACACAGATTCCAATAACGATTGGATTTCAGATACTACCAGTTACGACTGGACTTCAAGGGGAAAAAATTGGTGGCAACCAAATAAGATACCAATGACGATTGGATTTAAGTAATGCCAGTGACGACTGGACTTCATGGGGAAAGTTAGTGACAACTAACAAAATACCAATAGCAATTAGATTTGAACAATACCAGTGACAATTGGATTTTACGGGGAAGGTTGGTAACGACCAATCCAAGAGGTGCCAATGATACTTGGACTTTAAAATAGTGCCGGTGACGACTGGACTTATACGTGGATTTGTTAGTGACGACTAACGAGATACCAATGACAATTGGATTTAGACAATGCCAGTGACGACTGGGCTTAAAAGGAAATAGACGGTGACGACCAAATGAATACCAACGATAATTGGTTCGAACAAAGTGCCCGTTACGACTGGACCTATACTTTGGAAATGAAGCAAGTAATAACTTAGACTTCGCGGGGATTGATAGATGTCACCTGACTCGGGGAACAAACGAATCACACTGATCCCATGATGAGGGGTGTACGTATTCCTGGGAAATAAACCCGAAGACCTACTAGGGAATAGATCCTGTAGGTAGATTGTGCTGAGGTGAATTAAAACAGATGTCCCGAAATACCTCGCTGGGGAAAGAACCTTCATATCATCATAAGAACTCCTGAGGGATAATCTTCAATCTCGCTGGGGAAAGAGCGTTCTTGAAGGTGCGAGGGCGAAAACGATGAAGATCTTCACAGATCTTTGAAAATCTTGAAGGATCCTGGACCACGATGGATGCACAGGTTGAACGGTTCGTGATGAGATTAACTGGAAAATCTGGAAAAATAAGAAGAACGATGAAGATCGAGGAAGTTTCTGGAAGGTTGAATCTGGAGAAAAACTTTGAAGGTGATGAACATTGTTGAAGACGAAGGTTGAAGATCTTGAATGGATCTACCTTCTGGCAACAACAAATGAAGATGTGTTTGAGTTTTCTGGAAATTTCTGGACGGCAGATGATGAAGAAGATTGTTGACGAACAGATCTGCGAATTCGCGATGAGATCTCGATAGATCTGTTGGAGGATCTTGCGAAGAAATTCTGGAAACGGATGAAGACTCTTGATGAAGATCCTGATAACTGATGAACAGAGATGCAACTTCTTTGATGTTGTGGAGGATTTATGATGATGAACTGGAGGAAGATGATGAAGTTCATGCGCGATCTGGAGAACTCGCGAAGAACTTGATGATGTTCTTGAGTGTTACAGATCTGGAATGTTATTGATGGAGCTTGAACAAATATACGAAGATGATGATGAATCTTGAAGATCCTTGGAAGTTGATCAGAGAATGATGAATGCAGGATGAAGATGAGGAAGATCTGATGAGTTTTCCGGCGTGAAATGAAGATTCCGACGAGAACTCCGGCGACCGTTGCGAGTGATGCATGGCCGGCGGTGGAAGGGGAACGGTGAAGGACGCGTGGCACTTTGCATGCATAGGAGGAATGGGAGACGGACAAGTGGTGTGCATGCATAGTGTGGAGAGATGAGGTGGTAGGTGAGTTGGCGGTGAGAGAAAGTGAAGCGTGACAGACTTTATAGTGTGACAAGTGTCACGAACTGGGCCTGGGAAAAATTGGACATCTGGCCCACAAACTTAATGACTCTGATTAATGACTGAAAACTGGATTAACGAAATTAAGGACTCAATTAATGGCTAATGAAATGATTAACTGAACTAATTAATGATGGTTAATTAATACGAAAATTAACACTACTAATTAATAAAAGCTGACCCTAATTACTACTGATTAAACTAATCTAATAATATTCTAACTAACTAAACCTAGGTTAATACACTCTAATAAATCCTAATAAAAGAAAATCTTATTAAAACTAAACAACTAATATCTATCAATTATTTAAAACAAAAGATTCTAAAAACCTATTAAAAATCTATTTAATGAAAGAATATCTATTTAAAATCCTAGAAAAACTATTAAAATCTATAAGAATATATATAAAAAAAAATCCTATTTAATATTTAGAAAAATCTATTAAAATCTATTAAAATCTATTTAAAAATCTAGAAAATAAAAGGAAAAATTCTAAAAATGCAGGGAAGCCAATTAAATCGATTAGAAAACAAATGCGCGACTATAGCGAAATAAGCGGTAAAAACCGGACACCGAAATATCCTCAAAAACAACAGCGAGAGCTGAAAACACCGAGACGGGCACAAATTCTCAAAACAACTTATTCGAACTGGCCTGGAATGCCTGAAACGCCAGGGGAGGCTGTAATCCTGATAAAGTCAATCTAACTGCAAAAATGCAATGGATGCGGTATGTAAATGCAGAATTCAAAATGAGTTGAAACATAAGCCAAATGCGATAATTGGTTGGTCAAATTTTGGGGTGCAACAACTGCCCCTATTCAAACGGCTTGGACCTGAAGGGTTGAGAAGCGAACAGCTCTCAAACATTCAAAGGTAGAAGACAGTTGAATATAAAAAGAAACCCAGAAATTTGCCAACCTGCAGAAATAAACTGCACACACTGCTTGGGGAAAATATCCAGAACACCGAATCCAGTTGTCACGGTAACAAACTGATCAATCATCAGACAAAGAACCTGACTTTAGCACCAATTACCTGCGTGACGCCACAGATAACAAACCCGAAGGTTGGATCAACATGCACTTGATCCTCTCACGTCATCTAAAGATAGACAGGAAGAGAAATACTCACATTATCTAAAGAAAGACGAAAAGACACCATCCCGAAGGAGAACAATATCCGTACTCACATCGTTTACTGATAGACGGAAAGGCACCATCCCGAAGGCTCACACTGTCTAATGATAGACAGGAAGAAAAACAATCTTGATCTCGTATCGTCTAATGATAGACGAGAGGAAAATGTCTGAATCTCACATCGTCTAATGATAGACGAGAGGAAAACCTTATCCGAAGAGCCACATCGTCAGTGAGAACTAGCGGAAGGAAGACCATATAAACTTCAACACTACCCATCAAATTTCAGAATCCTTTCGTCTACAGGAATTGATGGAAAGAACAATATCCTCAAAGGGGCCACATCATCAATAAGGATTGATAGGAAGAAAACCGCCTTTAAAGATCCATGTCATCAATAAGAATCGACAACTAGGAAAACCAAACATTCTTCAAAGAGCTTCGACGTCAATAAGGATCAACAGTCAGAAAAACCTCTCTTGAAATGTCATCTCATTCGATAAACAGAAAGAAAGCCAATATCTGAAAGATCACCTTGAAACCTCTCAACATCTCAAGACAGACGAAGATAATACCATACCCAAAACTCATGACATCTAATGATAGACGGAGAAAACACGCTGGGGAGACACATCATCAATATGAACTGACAGTAAGAAACCCTCTGAAAAATCACCTGAAACTTCACGTCGTCTAAAGATAGACGGAAAGAAAACCATGCTGAAACTCACGACGTCTAATGATAGACGGAGAAAATATCTTGCTCAAACGCCTAAAGATAGATGGAGAAAACCATAATAGAAATCAGAATGTCTAAAGATAGACGGAGAAAACCATAATCGAACTCAGGACGTCTAAAGATAGACAGAGAAAATTCCTGCTGGGGAAATACATTGTCAATAGGAATTGACGGGAAGAACAGTCTGTCTTCATCAAATGATCGATAGACAAAGCATAATCTTCGTATGATCTGAGAATCAAATACCAAAGAGCTGTCTGATCAAAGCTGCTGAATAAATGCCCCTGAACTGATTACAGAGTACTTCATGTTGCCACGTAAGGCTGATAAAAACTGGCTTATGCTTCATATGCTTATGCATATGTTTGAATTTTTCTATGGCGTAAATGCTCCATATAAGATGGAATGCTACACATTTGAAGATGAAATGCAAATATGATGCAAATATGATGATAGATGCAAGATGCAAATGCAGGCTCGGGCTGCTGGAGAAAAGCGGTACACAGAAGAACCATTCCAGCAAAATAAATGCTGAAAAGGTGAAGCCAACTCCGCTGAGGATAACCGGATATCACAGAATTATTCCAGCAAAATAAATGCTGGAAGAGTGAAACCACCTCCGCTGGGGGCAACCAAATGTGCTAAGCATGATCGGACTTCCCTGGGGATAGCTTACACGTGCCAATAACCGTTGGACTTTTGCTGGGGAAAACAGACGGAGTCTTCCTACATACCAATGAAGCTTGGATTTTGAAACTGATGCGCCAACACAGATGGGCCTCACAGGGATTGCCAATATGGATTGGACTTTAGGAATGGCTCGCCAATGAGAATTGGGCTTCCTGAAAATTGCCAATAAGGATTGGGCTCTTGGGCTATCCATGATGGGTCAGGCACGACTGACTCTAGAAAACATCCTGTCTGAATTCATAGTTTCTGATTGAAAGGTCAAAGGATAATACGACTTCCCGAAATTCGTCTCACACTTGAAGACCGGCTGAACCTGCTCGAGTAGCTCTGATTAGCTCTGATGACACGGAGAGGAACAATTCCTTTGCTTCCGATATGCCCCAGCCTGTGGGATCTTTATGGGGATATTCCTCGAATGGAGATCTAAAAACCTATACCCTGATGGTCGGACACGAACTGCCCCAACACTCTGTACTTCAGAGAGATACTTCGGATCAAATGCCCCTCAGGCAAGAAACAACTTATGTGCTTTTCTTAGAGTGGTTTGCCCCTGTCTGCGACGACTCTGCCCCTGATAGGCTGATCTGCGGGGAGATACACTGGTTGTCCTCGAGAGATTCATCAAATCTCGACCTGACTGCTTCAAAATAACTGACTTCGGATGGCTGACATCACCAGGGATTATAGCTTGTCCCAGTTCACGGAGTATTCGTGCCTTCTGCATTCTATCATGATCAGACTTTCCACTATAGAAACTTTCCTGCTGTCAGGCACTTACTCGCAAGTAAAACAAGTTGTTCTGCATAAAGACATATTAATGTAATGCACATGACAGTTTTGACATCCAATCTGTTCACTGGAAAAGGAAAAACAGTTTATGGGATGTAATGCACAAATCATTAATCGGAATATCAACATCAGTACCAACATGGTAAGAAGAACCCTTTTAGGAGTTAGCTTCGACGCGATCTTTACCGATGTATGCCTTCGAAACAAACCCTGCTTCAATTAGGACTTTTTCTGGTTGTAACGTGGTCAAGTTCACAGTTTAAAAAGAAAGGATAAAGGATCAAAGTTTATTTTAACCCACCCATTCTCCTTGATGTTCTCCAATCCTATGTTCGGCTAATTCGACCTTAGCGTTTACCTCTTAAAGATTGAAAGATAGGAGTGATAGTTCGAGAAACTATGAGTTTTTGGAGTGACAGCCACTCACTCTTCGTCTTTGACACTTGGGGTCACACGACTTGTATTTCATTTGACGATTTTTCTTTTGTAATCCTTTTCATTTTTCTTTTTCTTTCCCTAACTTTTTCCTGGACTGACTCTTTTGAGTTTCTTTTGATTTCCAAGTCCAGCGGGATGCCCTCATTTTTGCCTAAGTCGTTTTTTTTTCAAGTTTTGACTTAGCGGGCTTTTGATTCTTTTTCCTTCCCCTTTTTTTTGAACAAGTCTTGATACACTGGTTGTCTGACTCTTTGGGGAATAATGTGACTGTTTCACTTTTGAAATTTAACCCTTGTGGTTTTTTTAGGCACGACCTCTAGAGGTGTGATTGATCCTCGAACGAAC
Source organism: Lathyrus sativus (assembly GCA_963859935.3). NCBI lineage: Eukaryota > Viridiplantae > Streptophyta > Magnoliopsida > Fabales > Fabaceae > Lathyrus > Lathyrus sativus. The sequence continues at coordinate 93,800,616 of OZ012738.1, read as the reverse complement.
ACTCCTTTTTGTAATTTGGACGTTCGGTCAAATTAGCTAACACCTACCCTGCCCTGGATTAAGATTGAGGATTTTTCGTTTTCCGAAAGAAACTCCTACTACCAGGCTCAAAGGGGTTAACAAGGGATTATCTTCCTTATATCACCAGTGTTTAGGGATTTGAAACAATGCTTGTACATCATCAGCAGGTTTTATTTTCAAAAGCATACTATCAGAAGCTCGTGCGTCTTTAAACTTCGTCATCTTCCCTAGATTCCGCTTAACCAAGCGTTGGATATCTGTAAAAACATTATTAGTGAACAGGAATGGACTGAATCAAAACATGCATACTCATTTCATAATCAATATCAATTGAAAACAATACAAGTTTTACGAATGCAATTTGCGCTTTTAACAGAAAAGAAACTACAAATGCAAAGAAATGACATGATAAAACACAGATTGCCAGTTGCTGGGAACCGAGCTGTTCGAACTTGATTTGTTGTTGAGCCAACCCTCTTTAGAATTACTCGTCGAAGTCATCCTGATACTCTTCCGAACATCTGCCATCAGTGAACTCTCCCATGACCTGAACTGATTCACCCACTTGGCTGGATAAAGGAAGGTCGACACCATGAGGCGTGACAGATATCCTGTTAGAATCTATCAAGGCTTGAATCTGGCTTCGAAGCACCTTACAGTCATCTGTTGAATGCCCCTGTGCCCCAACATGGTACTCATAGCGAGCGTTGGCATCAAAACCTGGGGGATAAGGCGGGATCATTGGATCGGTCTCCTTCGGCACTATCAGCCCCCTTTTGACCAAATTCGGAAACAATTGACTATACGACATCGGTAGCTGAGTAAACTGCCTTTCAGGTTTCCTTGGTCTTTGTCGGGCGTGCTGACGCGGCTGACGATGATACGGCTGTTGACTCTGGCGGGTAACAGATATCTGACATACAGACCCAACAAGTTGCTGACTTTGAGCACTCGAAGTGTCAGGATACTGAATCTGAGGTACGGGAGATTCTGAGACAACATCACTTCCTTTCTCCCATTCTTCTTGAGAACTGACAATTGATTCATCTTCATAAACTGCAGTATAAGGAATGTCTTGAATCTTTCCGCTCTTGATTCCACTTTCAACAAGTTCTCCTACTCTTATCAAGTCCGCAAAGCTTGCATTTCCACAACTGAACAATGAGTCATAGTAACGGCCTTTCAAAGTGTCCACGAAAAGGTCAACCATTTCTCTATCCACAAGCGGTGGTTGAACACTGGCAGCCAATTCTCTCCATCTCTGCACATATCCTCTAAAGGATTCGTTATCCGCCCGAGATAATTCTTGCAAATGCACACGACTATGAGCCATATCCAGGTTGTATTTGTACTGCTTCACGAAGGCATTGGCTAAATCCGACCATGACTTGATGTTGTCACTCTTCAACTGCATGTACCAATCCAAAGATGCTCCTATCAAACTATCTTGGAAACAGTGAATCATGAGCTTGTCATTGGTGACATGTGAAGTCATCCTTCTGCAGAACATAACCAAATGTAGCTTCGGACAGCTATCCCCTTTGTATTTCTCAAAATTTGGCATTTTGAACTTCGGAGGCAACACAAGGCCTGGCACCAAACACATGCTCGCAGCATTCAGGTCAAGAGTATTTTTGTTTATCAAGGCAGCCATTTGATCTTCCAACAGCTGAAGTCTTCTCGTATCCTCAACAGCCCTAGTGTTCTCAGCATTGACCCTCGGAGCGGCCCTCTGACGATCTGGCACAGGGAAAGTGAAGCGCTGATAGTCTGTGTCACAGAGAGAAGATGCATCTCTGTCTCCAACAGGAATCTGCACATTCTGGGCTACAATGTTCACCGGAGTCCTCTGAATGTTGTTCTCTCCTCTAGTTATAGCTGTTATGGCTTCCATGATCTGACTCAGCTGGTTCTTCAACAATTCAAACTCTGCCCTGGTAACAAACTGATTCTGCTCTACGAAGTTCATGATCCTTCCAGAAACTAACTCAAGTTCAATGCGAATGTCGGGAAGTCAATTGTGAGTTGGACAAAAGACTGGTAAGCTCTCTGTTACAGCTGAGTACGAACATGCAAGCATGAGATGCACATGAAATGCAATGCAAAATGCAACAAATACGGGATCACAGCCCCCACAAAGCTCTGAATACTGTTGCGCTGCTGACGGGAGAAGTTTGCTCTGACGAAAGAAAACCAAAATACCGGGTAGGCTGGAAGTCAAGTTTCCTGCAAAAACCCTCCCACTTACGGGTATGGACCTAAACTGACACAGGTTCGGAATCCTATGCGGTCATCAGCGTCACAGACTTTCAAGAGGAACGATACGATACCCAGAAGGTGTGGCATCATCATCTGTTGAAGCGGCCTCACTTAGCTGAATCCCAAATGATCGGTCCCCAGAGTCGACAAACCTCAAATCCAACAACCTGTCGAGCCCAAAGGGCCAGGCAAGATGCCATCAAAGAGAATCTCGTCTGAGTGTGGATTTCATGGGGACTGGTGCGAGCAAAGCAAGCAGGTCCGTCACTAATCTCCACTCTAATGCTAGGTGCACTCAAGCCCAGGTCCGGCTTATCTCTCATCAGAGCTCCCCTCCCACAACAACACAATAGAAACAGATAATAATAAGTGTGGGAAATGTAAATACAACAGTAATATACAACGCACACAAATAAACACCTGAAGACAAGCAAACAAGTGCTAGGATTGACTCTTGTAGGGGATGGGAAACGGTCCCAGCATAGGGGATGAGAAAAGTCCCCAGCAGCTATAAAGTCCCCAGCAGAGTCGCCAGCTGTCGCTACTGCGAAACTCGGCGCCGGCTATGATAGAAGAGTCACCACCGTGCATTATTTATCCCACAAGAGGGAAAGGAAATGATCGGGAAAAACTTGACGAAAGGGTATAAGACAAGGTCATCGCAACCATTGTCTGGGTTCGGGAGTCGGTTACGCAAGGGGAAGGTATTAGCACCCCTCACGTCTGTCGTACTCGACGGGATCCACGCTTGCTGGTTTGTCTACGGGTGAAAAACAATCTATCTACGGCTGCTAAAGCTAAACGGAAAGAAACTGACTCGATAGAGCATCGCACTCTATGCCTACGTATTCCCTTGTGCAATGGGAAAGTCAGAGCCATCGTAGTTCGGGAAACTACGGGGAATGGGCTCGCCGAGATATCGCATCTCGTGCCTACGTACTCCACACGGCGTGAAAGATCAGAGCTTACGTAGTTCAGGATAACTACGGCTAGTCAGGGTGTTCTCAATCACACAGGAGTGAGAGAAAGGATTGACGATACTAGCGTGCGCATTCTAGCAGTTAGGTGTTTGCTGCTCGCTCGACGTAGACTTAGGCGTTACCTGTTTGCGGTAGAACGGATGTAGTATGTCGGGTTTGAAAGGTATGGGAACCTACGGGTTCTAGAACTACGGTCTGGTCTCGATTGCGCTCGGGCAAGAGAAAGGAACATCAGTCGTCAGCGGGAAAGTCTCGATCGCACGGCAGCGAGAGAACAGAGAAGTTAGTGTGCTTGCTAGGATATCGCATCCTATGCCTACATATTCTCGTCTGATACGAGAAATTAGAGCAGCTTTAGTTCAGCGGGAAAATGAATCTCAATTGCACAGGGGCAAGAGAAAGGGTCTCAATCGCCTGCACGCGAGAGAAAAAAGGGTTTCGATCGCCAAGGGCGAGAACAACGAGGAAGAAGGCTTACGCCTAAACGGGAAGAAACTCGGGACACACACGTACAAACCTAATACGTAGGAGCGAATGCGTCGTATGTCACCCAAAGGGTACCATACTAGACATCCTAGACGATTGAGAAGAAACTCCTCAACTGTCATTTCCTACATATCTAACGATACAGCTTACAACATTCGACGGTTGCCTGAAGACTTGAAGAAGAAAGATGATGTTGAACAAAGCAACTCCTGTTGGCTCCTGTCATGCGCGCAAGCTCCATTCCAATCTTCTCCTCTCTGGATCCTTGATGATGACGCTCGAATCAGGAACAATGTGACGCTTAGACCGTCATGGTTCGACTTATACGAGAAATCGAACTCTCAGAGATAGCGTATTGATGTCCGTGTCAAAGACAAGATAGAGAAATGATACCGACAATCATTCTCCAATTGAATCGTGTCACACGGCCAGCCAAACAATGAAATCGAGATAAAATCGGATAGAAAAGAAAATAGGAGAGAAAATAGGAGAAAAATCCACTAACAAATGGAAATAAAAGTCTACTCCTAAAATTAACAATTAAATTCTACTAGAAAAATATTTCTAAAGAAAATAAAAGAAAATGCATATGAAAATAGCATAGAAAATTTCTATCTAAAATACTATAATATTCTATAAAGAAAAAATAGAAAAAATCTATATTTAAAAAAATATGCATGATATTCTAAATTATAATCCCTAAAAAATTAATCTCCTAAAAGAAAATAGGAAAATAATACTAAACTATTACAAGCATTCATCCAATACAAAGGGAAAAAATAAATCTAAAAGGGAGGGGGTACAGTCTGTAAAACTGGGTGTATGCAGAAAAAAACCACTCTAGGCCATAAGCCCACAATACAAAATTCAGCAAGAAATAAAAAAACAAAAACAACAGCCAAGGGGGGGGGGGGGGGGGTACGCCAGGTATTGGGTGTAGTTCAGAAACATTCTGGGCTCAGGCCCACAATCACCACCAAAAACAACACAGGGGGCGAAAAAAACGGGGGAGGTATGGATCTAAAAAGAACCTGGGCCCAATAGCCCAGCCCAGGAAACAGTCCCTTCCTCACAATTCTGAAACCCTAGCGCCCTTCCTCTCTTCTCCCTCAACCTTCGCCGCCGCCAACCACTGAAACTCGCCTCTACCTCTCTCCGTCCCCAAACTTCTCTTGACATTCACTATCTACCCTCTCCATCTTCCACTTGTTCCCTACTTTCACAACAATCAAACATCCTACAAACGAACACAGATACAAAAACGAAACAAAAGAGTGAAAATCTGGAAACGGAGGAAGAGCGTTCTTGAAGGTGCGAGGGCGAAAACAATGAAGATCTTCACAGATCTTTGAAAATCTTGAAGGATCCTGGACCACGATGGATGCGCAGGTTGAACAGTTCGTGATGAGATTAACTGGAAAATCTGGAAAAATACGAAGAACGGTGAAGATCGAGGAAGTTTCTGGAAGGTTGAATCTGGAGAAAAACTTTGAAGGTGATGAACATTGTTGAAGACGAAGGTTGAAGATCTTGAATGAATCTACCTTCTGGCAACAACAAATGAAGATGTGTTTGAGTTTTCTGGAAATTTCTGGACGGCAGATGATGAAGAAGATTGTTGACGAACAGATCTGCGAATTCGCGATGAGATCTCGATAGATCTGTTGGAGGATCTTGCGAAGAACTTCTGGAAACGGATGAAGACTCTTGATGAAGATCCTGATAACTGATGAACAGAGATGCAACTTCTTTGATGTTGTGGAGGATTTCTGATGATGAACTGGAGGAAGATGATGAAGTTCATGCGCGATCTGGAGAACTCGCGAAGAACTTGATGATGTTCTTGAGTGTTACAGATCTGGAATGTTATTGATGGAGCTTGAACAGATCTACGAAGATGATGATGAATCTTGAAGATCCTTGGAAGTTGATCGGAGAATGATGAATGCAGGATGAAGATGAGGAAGATCTGATGAGTTTTCCGGCGTGAAATGCATATTCTGACGAGATCTCCGACGACCGTTGCGGCTGATGCATGGCCGGCGGTGGAAGGGGAACGGTGAAGGACGCGTGGCACTTCGCATGCATAGGAGGAATGGGAGACGAACAAGTAGCGTGCATGCAGAGTGTGGAGAGATGAGGTGGTAGGTGAGTTGGCGGTGAGAGAGAGTGAAGCGTGGCAGACTTTATACTTTGACAAGTGTCACGAACTGGGCCTGGGAAAAATTGGACATCTGACCCACAAACTTAATGACTGAAAACTGGATTAACGAAATTAAGGACTCAATTAATGGCTAATGAAATGATTAACTGAACTAATTAATGATGGTTAATTAATACGAAAATTAACACTACTAATTAATAAAAGCTGACCCTAATTACTACTGATTAAACTAATCTAATAATATTCTAACCAACTAAACCTAGGTTAATACACTCTAATAAATCCTAATAAAAGAAAATCTTATTAAAACTAAACAACTAATATCTATCAATTATTTAAAATAAAAGATTCTAAAAAACCTATTAAAAATCTATTTAATGAAAGAATATCTATTTAAAATCCTAGAAAAACTATTAAAATCTATAAGAATATATTTTAAAAAAATCCTATTTAATATCTAGAAAAATCTATTAAAATCTATTTAAAAATCTAGAAACTAAAAGGAAAAATTCTAAAAATGCAGGGAAGCCAATTAAATCGATTAGAAAACAAATGCGCAACTATAGCGAAATAAGCGGTAAAAACCGGACACCGAAATATCCTAAAAAGCAACAGCGAGAGCTGAAAACACCGAGAAGGGCACAAATTCTCAAAACAACTTATTCGAACTGGCCTGGAATGCCTAGAACGCCAGGGGAGGCTGTAATCCCGATAAAGTCAATCTGACTGCAAAAATGCAATGGATGCGGTATGTAAATGCAGAATGCAAAATGAGTTGAAACATAAGCCAAATGCGATAATTGGTTGGTCAAATTTTGGGGTGCAACAAGTGGCATGTCTTAATGAGTAGAACTTTTGAGGATGCAATTTCTTTTCATGTTGGTTCCTGATGAATTCCTTTGGTTTTCATCAGGTTTCCTAACATTGTAACTTGATCTCAATGATGATTTATCTTCTTGTGGAGCTTGCTAGAGCTTGAAGATGAAGACTTGAAGAAGCTTGAAGATAGGAGCTAGCTTAAAGTTGAAGTTTCTTTGTTGTTAATTCAAATTTGCTTACCAGAACTACTGTGGACGGTTGAAGTTGCTTTCTGTAGAAGATTGTTGTTGCTGCTTGGGCTGCTTCCTCTATTTTTCTTTTGTTGTATTGTCTGTTTGCTTGTGTTGCTTACCTTTAGGTTTGAGGTGGAGCTTGTCTCCCCTTACCTGTTGTTTTCTTAGGTTTGAGGTTGAGCTGGACTCCCTTGCCTCGCTTGTACTGTTGCATAGCATGCATTTTACTGTTTATTGTTTACTGCTTGCTTTCTTTTGCTGTTTTCCCCTAGGATCTCTGATTTCCTCTGTGCAAGAGGGAATTATGACAGACATTAGGTTTTGACCCATGCATGATAACTGTAGGTAGATTCCCTTTCAACCATAGTTTTAGGGTGTCTTTCTCTTCTCATCTCAAAATAATTCAAAAATACAGTAATAAGGTTAATTGAAGTCGTAAGTTACGAGCCTTAAGCTATCTGGGAAAAGGTTGGTGGAGGGTCTCTCTCCAGTAATCTGGATGTTTAGTGTGGTACCCTTTGGGTGACATACGAAGCGTTCACTCCTGGGTCATAGTCTCTAGTGCGGCTGAGATTGCAAACATCCTAAAAAACAATTCTTTCGTAAAAAACTCAAACAAACATTCAAACTCTGTTTTTGTCCTCTTGGACCCTTAATCTGGAAAACCCTTTCATAAGGAGATAAAAAACTGTTAGACAAACTTGTGTCTTCCATAGCCCGAACTACGTTTTCTCTGATCTTTCATGCCGTATGAAAGTACGTAGGCACGAGATACGACATCTCGGCGAGCAACCTTCCCCCCCTTAACCCGTAGTTAGGAGAACTACGTTGACTATGATTTCTCGTTCCAGACGGGAATACGTAGGCATAAAGCGCGATACTTTGCCGAGTCATTTTCTTTTCTTTTTAGACCAGACCTTTAGAGTAGATAGATAAACACACCCTTAGATAGAAAACAAGCGTGGATCCCGTCGAGTACGACGGACGTGAGGGGTGCTAATACCTTCCCCTTGCGTAACCGACTCCCGAATCCAGGATTTGGTTGTGATGACCATTCCTTTCCCTCTTTGCGTTAGGTTTTCTCTGAGCGTTTCCTTTCCCTCTTTTGGGATAAATAATGCACGGTGGCGACTCTTCTGTCATAGTCGGTGCCGATTTTTGCAGTAGCGACAGCTGGCGACTTTGCTAGGGACTCCAACGGTTCCCTATGCGAGTCAATCCTAGCGTTTGTTTTCCCGTATGGGGTTTGGTATGTATTTATCTTTCTGTATTTACTTTCAGTATTATATATTATTATTGTTGTGTTGTGGGTAGCGGGTTAGTTTGAGAGATAAGCCGGACCTGGGCTTGAGTGCACATAGACGTAGAAGTAGAGAGTAGTGGTTAGCCTGCTTGCTTTGCTCGCACCAGCTAGCTACGAAATCTGCACTCAGACAAGATTCTCTTTGATGGCATCTTGCCTGGCCCTTTGGGCTCGACAGGTTGTTGGATTTCAGGGTTGCCGACTCTGGGAACCTATCATTTGGGATTCGGCTAAGTGAGGCCTCTTCAAGGGATGGTGATGCCACACCTTCTGAGTATCGTATCATCGCTCTTGAAAGTCTGTGACGTTGATGACCGCATAGGATGTCGTACCTCGTCTGCGAGTTAAGTACATACCTGTGAGGGGTAGGTGGGTTCTTTTGCAGGAAAACTCTGGCCTCAGAACACCTGGTTTGTCTCTGTCAGTGAGAATTGGTTGTGAGGGTTCTTTTGTGGTTGATTTGGTTTGAGGAGAAGATCTGATGGTTCTCAAGTGGCAGTATAGCACAACACAGTTCTTCATCATTGTACTTGATCCCCTGTTGCATATGCATTTTCATTTTCATGTTTTGCATTTCATTAACGTGTATTTATATGGCAGGTGTGTTTTTCCCCTTAGATTCTAGTTTTCTTCTTGCCAGACATGGAGTCCATGAAGAGGACAGTTGCTTACAGGTTGCCTTCTCCAGATATCAGTTCCTTGTTGCGGTTGGTTGCTTTAGCAGATCAGAGAGTGAGGGCTGAGTTTAGAGGGTCTTATGGGAAACTGCTCAGTTTGTTGTACAGACCTTCTGTGTTTGAGATGACTGGATTGTATACCTTGATGCAGTTTTACGAGCCTCAGTTGAGATGCTTCTTGTTCCCTGATTTTATTTTTGCTCCTACATTGGAGGAGTATTCTGATATGCTAGGAGTTCCTGAGTTAGATCAGATGCCTTTTATTCACGAGGATACTGAGCCTGAGTTAGCTAAGCTTGCTGAGATTGTCAGTTTAGATGCTTCTGAGTTCCCCGGAGGTTTGGTCAAGCTGAATGGATTTTATGGTTTTCATCTTTCTTGCTTGGTTGAGAAGGCTACGCAGTGTGCGAAGGATGGATGTTGGATTGTCTTCAATGCTATTTTGGCTGTATGCATTTACGAGATTGTATTGTTCCCCAACTTGCCTGATTTTGTTGACTCAGATGCTTTCTTTATTCTTGCCTCGAAGAATCCGGTGCCTACTCTCTTGGGTGACGTTTATCATTCTATTCACTATAAGAATGAGAAGCGTCGGGGAAAGGATGTTTCTTGCTGTGTACCTCTTCTATACAGGTGGTTTCAGGGACATCTTCCTAAGACGGGACCTTTTATTGATACTGCTGGTACTTTAGATTGGTCTTCCAGATTGATGGGATTGTGTGCTGAGAACATTGTTTGGTTTGATCAGAACCTGCTCAGAGTGAATATTATATATAGTTGCAGTGGCTTTTCGAACGTTCCTTTGATTGAACGGAAAGGTTGTATTAACTATAACCCTTCTCTGCTTGTGAGACAGTTTGGCTATGATTTAAGGGACTCTCCGGTTGAAGATGAGATACAGGAATCTCTATATCTCACGGGTTTATTAGACGAGGATGTTTTGGTCATATTGAGGCATGCTTGGGGTAGTATTCATAGAAGAGGAAAGACATTGCTTGGCAAGAGTGATAGTCGAGTTTATAATCCTTATCGGCTCTGGATCCATGAGAGAGTTAAGACTTCTTTGATGCCATATCCTGCTGTAGAGCCTTTGTATCTTTCGGTGATTGAGGAACCTACTTCAGTAGAGATTGAGAAGTATAACAAGCTACTGGCTGAAAAGGAAGAGTTGCAAAGAGAAAATGAAGAGTTAGAGAAAGATATTTTCCAGCTTTGGCATGAGAAGAGTGAGGCAACCTTCACTTTGAAGAAGCAGACTGAGAGGATTAACAGGTTGGGTTCAGATTTGACTGAAGAGACCAGCAGGAGAGAAAAGGTGGGAGTAGCCCTGAATGGTGTTAGTAGTGTGCTTGCTACTAAGAAAGAGCTTCTGAACAAGGCTTATTCTCGACTTTCCAAATGGGAATTTTTGTGGAATGCCATGCTTACTAGCCGGAAGGAGCGTGAAGATGAGTTGAAGCTTCAGATTTCCCAGTTAGAGGAGCAGCTCAGCGCTAAGGATGCGAAGATTTCCGAAGAGGCATCTCTTAGACGTGATGCTGAGTTTAGAGTGAGCAACATGGTCAAAGAAATGAGGGGTTGTGAACTGAAGGCTGGCTTCAAGAGATGCAGGCTTGATGAGTGTTTTGGCAAGGGAGCCTGTGTAGAGGACGCCAAAAAGCTGAGATCCACTGTTAAGCGACACGCATTACTGATACAGGAATTGCTCTCCAGATCAGGTCATCCGAATACGTTGAGGCTATTGGGGGATGTCCGGGCGCGCCATCTGTCCTGATTTATTTTTGCTTTTCTCTTGTAGTTTGTTATTCGGGCATGTATTTTGACCACCGCCAGACTTGTTGGCCGAGGTCTTTTCAGTTGTATTCAGTTATATCTTTGTACTCTGCCTCTTGGCATTTGTTTATGTATGAGGTTTCTGATTCTGCACTTGCTTACTTGGGACTCCATTGTCGTTACGGCTTCTTCTCCAGAACCAGAATCGGGGGGGGGGGGGGGGGGATTAACCTGTTGCATATTTACATGTGTGCATTCGCATCTTCATATTGCATGGCAGGTTCTTTTTTTGAGCTCGAATCTTATTTCCTGCGTCTTCCAGGTTGTTTCAAGATTGACGAACAGAGAACTCACCGATACGCTACAAGAAGCAACAATAAGAAGATCATGGATCAGGTACAATATGAGATGCAGGAGATCCGGGATAGGTTGGCCCAATTCATGCAGACTATGGAGGTTGTGGCTAAGGGCCAAGAACATCTTCAAACTCTGGTGCAACCGCTGCTGGCGCGAGCGGCTGGTAATACTAAATATAACTCTGCTCGTGTTGAGACCCCTCGCAGGGAGGAAGTGATACCAAATGCTGATGAGAATGGTACTGGCAATGGCAACGGCAACGTTGGTAACGGAAATGCTGATAATGGTAATAGGAACGTGGAAACCAACAGGAATGTTAGTATCAATACTGGTTTCGGTGACAACAATCAGGGTTTTGGCTTTGGCAATCGGGATGCCAATGATGGCTTTAATAATCAGGACTTCGGCAACGGAGGGTTTGGTGATAACAATCAAGGTTATGGTAATAATGGCTACGACAATGCTGGGTTTGGCAATATGAATACCAACGGTGCTGGGATGGGTCCTTTCAATACTGGCTTTGGGACAGCGGCTGCTAATCAAGAGCTTGGCAATCTGAGGTATGACCCCAGGTTCTTCCAAAGTGGTCATGGTCATGGTCGTAATGCTTCTTATGACGGGTATGGTAATGAGGGTCCGTACTGGAACAGAGATCGTCAGGAAGATGCCTTTTCTAGGCAGGGCATGGGTTTTGAGGGTCCCACTGATAATGATCGGAGGATTAAAATGCTGGAAGAACAGATAAGAGGTATAGCCAATCAAAATTCTGCAGGTTTGGACATGGCTACCATGGGGCTGGTTCCTGGGCTGAGGGTGCCATTGAAGTTCAAAGCTCCCACTTTCGATAAATATAAAGGGGATACATGCCCACGGGTTCATGTGCGTTCATATTACCGGAGGATGTCTGCTTACTCTGATGATGAGAAGATGCTTATGCATTTTTTCCAAGATAGTTTGTCAGGACCATCGCTGGAATGGTACATGGGACTAGAGCCTTCACAGATCAGAAGTTGGAAAGAATTGGCTGATGCTTTCGTCAGACATTACCAATACAATAGTGACCTTGCGCCAAATAGGGTCCAGCTTCAAAGTCTTTCACAAAAGAACGGGGAGAGTTTCAAGGAGTATGCCCAGCGTTGGCGTGATCTGGCGGCAAGGGTCCAACCACCTATGGTTGAAAGGGAATTGGTTGATATTTTTGTTGGAACATTCTCTGGGATATATTATGATAAATTGCTCGATTGCTCGATGGGTAGTTTCTCTGACATGATACTCATGGGAGAACAGATTGAAAATGGCATTAAAATTGGTAAGATTCAAGCTGGTGAATCGACCTCAGCTGGAGGTGCAAAAAAGGTCTTTGGTGGTAAAAGACAAGGAGACGCCAGCGCAGTGTATGGTGGTCGAGGTAGAGGTAGGAATCAGTATATTCAACAACACGTTGCTAGTGTGACGATCCCTATACCACAACAACGACAACAACAACTGCAGCAGCAACAACAAAGGCATATTCCTGCTCAGGGAAGGATTCAGAATGGGAAGCCAAAGAGGGTATTTGATACACCTCTGTCAACGTATGCAGAACTGCTTCAGACGCTGTTAAGTTTGAATCTGGTTGAAAAGAGAACGTTGGACCCGCCCACAGGAGCGCTTCCTTACGGGTATGATACTAGTAAGCATTGTGAATTTCATTCTGGGGCACCCGGACATGATATCGAGAGTTGTCATGCTTTTAAACACAAAGTCCAAGATTTGATTGATAGTAAAGTCATTAACTTCAGTCAGGATGGTCCCAATATTGTACAGCAACCAATGCCGAATCATAAAACGAATGCTATTCTGACAGAAGAAGATTTGGATTTGGTTATGGACGTAAATGATTTGAAGAGGCCTTTAAGCTATGTTAAAAGCAGATTGTTAAAAGGAGGGGTCTTCCCCGGATGTGATGAGTACTGTTTGGATTGTTGGACCCGACCAGAGGGCTGTATTGATTTGAAGAGAGGTATTCAGGCCATGATTGATGAGGGAACTTTACAGTTCGACCGCACTGTTGTTGAGGAGCCTGGTGAGGCAACATGTGAAAAGCAGAGTGAGGTCGCAACAATTACGATTCCACGAAAGACTATTACGATATCAGCGCCCGCCAAGCGGCCAACTATCACAATAACGAAAGCAGGGCCTGTTCCTTATGAAAGTACGAAAGCCATTCCATGGAATTATGGGTTAGAAGCTTTTTGCAACGGGGAAAAGATTAATGTGGATAGCCAGCCGGCAGGGGCAGTGGGCAATCTTGTTAGAGCGGGAGGCATGACCCGCAGTGGTAGAATTTTCACTTCACCTGAAATCGAGGCTGAGAGGATTGCTAAAGGCAAAGCCAAAGTGAATGAGGGAGGACCTTCCCAGACGAAAGAGAAAGAAACATCGATCAAGGATGTAGAAGAGTTTATGAGGTTAATTCGCAAAAGCGACTATAAGATTGTGGAGCACTTACAGCAGACGCCCTCCAAAATTTCAATCCTATCCTTGTTGCTTTGTTCTGAGGCCCATCGAAATGCCTTGTTGAAAATCTTGGACACATCTTTTGTACCTTAGGAAGTAACTGTAAATCAGCTTGAGGGGGTACTGACGCATGTGAATGTCGGACACAGCCTGGGATTTACTGACTTTGATTTGACGCCTAGAGGTCGGGACCATAATATGGCTTTTCACATTTCAGTGGAATGTCGGGGAACTGTTATGTCGCATGTTCTTGTAGACATCGGATCATCTTTGAATGTGTTGCCGAAGAAGGCTATGATGAAGCTAGATATCTGAGGAATCATATGCACGCCAAGTGACTTGGTCGTGAGGGCTTTTGATGGGACCAGAAGGTCGGTGTTTGGGTCTATAATGTTGCCACTCCAGGTCAGGCCAGAAGTGTTTGACACTGTGTTCTACATCATGGACATACATCCAGCTTACAACTGCTTACTTGGGCGACCATGGATACATTCTGCAGGGGCTGTGACGTCCACGCTGCATCAGAAACTTAAATACATGGTCGGGGATAGTGTTGTTACTATTTGCGGAGAGGAGGACATTCTGGTTAGTCATCTTTCGTCATTCAAGTACGTCGAAGTGGATGGGGAGATCCATGAGACGCCATGTCAAGCCTTTGAAGGGTTGCAGATCAAGGACAAGTCTCATGTTCTCAGCAAAGGGCCAGAGGTGGCCATGTCTTCGTACAAAGAGGCTCAGGCAGTGGTTCAGGCTGGAGCAACCAAAGGATGGGGCCAAGTCTTGGAAATTCCTGTCAAGAGGGACAAGTTTGGGTTGGGGTATCGCCCGACATCATCATCCTCCGCATCAGGTGTGCCAAAGTTCAAAGGACCAGTGGTGACCACTCCAGGTGGAGTCTGTTATGAAATGACTAATGTTGTTTCCGATGCTGAAGACGGAGATAGTGACTGCAATGTGGACTCGTGGATCAAGCCCAGCGTGCCAGGACAGAGCCTATGCAACTGGTCTATCCAGGGACTTGTCCAAGTGACTACAAAACAGTAATGATTTGTTTTCTCGATTATTGTATAATCCTGTGTCCTACCCGGGGCATAGTGATTCTGTTTTTAGGGCTACCTGCTTATGTGTGTACTTTGTTTAATCATTAATAAAGGCGTTTTTCTCATGAAAAATTTGTGATCCTTGTTTTTCCTGTTTTTGTTTAACAATAAAATGGCAATGTGGTTATGTGCTTTGTTTGCATTATTTGAAACATTTAACCATTCTCACTGCAGGATTCATATTTCAGACGACACCGATCACGAACTTCCTATGACTCGCTTCGACTTCGAGCACCCGATATTTCAAGCAGAAGAAGAGATTGTTGAGGATGATGACTTATCAGAAGAGCTGACTCGACTTTTCAAACAAGAAGAGAGAATCATTCTGCCTCATCAGGAGGAAATTGAAATTATCAACGTGGGGTCCGAAGAAGTTGTCAGGAATATCCGGATAGAGGCTGCACTGCAAAGTGATATCAAGCAAAGTTTGATTGAGATGCTTCGAGAGTATATTGATATCTTTGCTTGGTCTTACGAAGACATGCCTGGGTTGGATACTGATATGGTAGTTCACCGTTTGCCACTGCGTGAGGAATGTCCGCCGGTTAAGCAAAAACTCAGAAGAACTAGACCAGATATGGCCGTGAAAATTAAAGAGGAAGTTCAGAAATAGTGGGACGCCGGTTTTCTGGCTGTTACAACTTATCCCTCATGGGTCGCCAACATAGTACCTGTACCAAAGAAAGATGCTAAGGTGCGGATGTGCGTGGATTATCGAGATTTGAATAGGGCGAGCCCAAAGGACGACTTTTTGCTTCCTCATATTGATGTGCTGGTCGACAACACCGTTCAATTCTCCGTGTTTTCCTTCATGGACGGCTTTTCGGGCTATAATCAGATAAAGATGGCGCCGGAGGATATGGAGAAAACAACTTTTATTACCCCGTGGGGAACGTTGTGCTACAAAGTGATGCCCTTTGGTTTGAAGAACGCCGGGGCAACATATCAACGAGCTATGACAACACTCTTTCATGACATGATGCATAAAGAGATCGAAGTCTATGTTGACAATATGATTGCCAAGTCCCAGACGGAGGAGGAGCATCTAGTCAATCTTCTGAAATTGTTCAAGAGGCTTAGGAAATTCAGACTGAGGCTGAATCCTAACAAGTGCACCTTCGGGGTGAGATCTGGTAAACTATTGGGGTTTATTGTTAGCGAAAAAGGAATTGAGGTCGATCCTGCTAAGATAAAAGCAATACAAGAAATGCCAACGCCGAAAACAGAAAAATAGGTTTGTGGCTTTTTAGGGAGCTTGAATTACATTGCTCAGTTCATATCTCATCTAACGACCACGTGCGAGCCATTATTCAAGTTATTGAAAAAAGATCAGGTTGTGACATGGAATGAAGATTGTCAAAAGGCGTTTGAAAAAATAAAAGAATATTTGCAGGAACCTCCAATATTGATACCCTCAGTAGCCGAGAGACCATTGATTATGTATTTGACGGTTCTTGAGAAAAGTATGGGTTGTGTTCTCGGTCAACATGACGAGACTGGACGTAGAGAGCATGCGATTTACTACTTGAGTAAAAAGCTCACAGATTGTGAGTCCCGTTACTCAATGCTCGAAAAGACGTGTTGTGCGCTAGCCTGGGCTGCCAAACGTTTGAGGCAATATATGCTAAATCATACAACCATGCTAATTTCAAAGATGGATCCGATCAAATACGTGTTTGAAAAGCAAGCACTTTCCGGAAGGATTGCCTGATGGCAGATGGTACTAACAGAATACGATATTCAGTATGTTTCTCAAAAGGCTATTAAAGGTAGTGTTCTGTCAGAGTACCTAGCTGAGCAGCCAATTGATGATTACCAGCCGATGAGGTTTAATTTTCCTGACGAGGATATCATGTACTTAAAAATGAAGGACTGTGAGGAGCCGTTGCTTGATGAAGGTCCAGAGCTGGGTTCCAAATGGCAATTGATATTTGACGGTGCCGTTAATTCATATGGAAGTGGAATAGGGGCAATCATTACTACTCCCCATGGGTCGCACATCCCATTTACTGCCAGATTGACCTTTCCAGTTACCAATAATGAGGCCGAATATGAAGCGTGCATTATGGGGCTCGAAGAAGCTATTGACTTGAGAATTAAAAATCTTGATGTGTACGAAGACTCTTCTCTAGTTGTGAACCAGATCAAGGGAGAGTGGGAGACTCGTCAGCCCAATCTGATGCCATATATGAATTATGCAAGGAGGTTGTTACCTTTCTTTGACAAGGTGGAATTGCACCATGTACCACGAGCGGAAAATCAGATGGCAGACGCTCTCGTGACTTTGTCTTCAATGTATAAAGTTAACTTCTGGAATGAGGCTCCCAAGATAGTTATATCTCGCCTTGATAGGCCCGCTTTCATATTCACCATTGAGGAAACTTCCGATGGCAAACTGTGGTATTATGATATCCAGAATTTCCTGAAGAACCAAGAGTATCTGGCTTGGGCATCCAGTCGTGATCAGAAGACTCTTAGGAGATTGGCTGGAAACTTCTATTTGAATCTGGATGGTGTTTTGTACAAGAGAAACCACGACTTGGTGTTGTTTCGGTGTGTGGATGAGAAAGAGGCTAATTTGCTCATGGAAGAGATCCACAAGGGCACATTTGGCACACATGCCGGCGGACATGCAATGACGAGAAAGCTATTACGAGCAGGGTACTATTGGCTGACAATGGAAACAGATTGTTTCAAGTTTGCAAAGAAGTGTCATAAATGCCAGATTTATGCGGACAAGATTCATGTGCCTCCGAGCCCTCTGAACGTTATGTCATCACCTTGGCCTTTTTCCATGTGGGGAATTGATGTGATTGGGAAAATTGAGCCCACGGCATCCAACGGACATCGTTTCATCTTGGTATCTATTGATTACTTCACCAAATGGGTTGAAGCGGCATTGTATGCTAATGTTACCAAGCAGGTGGTAGCCAGATTTATCAAGAAGGATATTATCTGCAGATATGGAATCTCGAAGCGGATTATCACTGACAACGGTTCGAATTTGAATAACAAGATGATGAAGGAATTGTGCCAAAATTTCAAGATTGAACATCATAACTCTTCTCCTTATCGGCCCAAGATGAATGGCGTTGTTGAAGCGGCCAATAAAAACATAAAGAAGATAGTTCAGAAGATGGTTGTGACCTACAAGGACTGGCATGAGATGTTGCCTTTTGCTTTGCACGGTTATCGTATGACGGTACGCACATCAACCGGGGCAACTCCTTTTTCATTGGTATATGGTATGGAGGTTGTCTTAGCATTGGAGGTTGAGATTCCTTCTTTGAGGGTTTTGCGTGATGTCCAACTTGATGAGGCGGAATGGGTAAAAGATAGATTGAATCAACTCAGTTTAATGGATGAGAAGAGACTGGCTTCTCTAGCATATGGTCGACTGTATCAAAGCCGGATGAAGAAAGCTTACGATAAAAAGGTGTGTCCTCGAAGCTTTCAGACGGGCGATCTTGTGCTGAAAAAGATTCTTCCACCACAATCAGATCACAGGGGCAAATGGACTCCCAACTATGAAGGTCCATATGTCGTTAGAAAGGTTTTCTCTGGAGGAGCCTTACTGTTGTCCACCATGGATGGTGAAGATTTTTCATCCCCTGTGAACTCGGACGCAGTTAAAAAATACTTTGCTTAAAGAGACCCGCTGGACAGAAAAAGAAAGTCCAGGCAAAAATGGGGCATCCTGGCGAACCATGAAAAAGGAATAAAAGGTTCAGGCAAAAGCTAGGGATAAAATTGAAAAAATGTACACCCGCGAAGTTGAAAACCTGAAAAGGGCGACTTCGGCAAAAAAGGGTATCCTGGTGAATTGAAAACCCGCAAAGGGCGGTTCACGCAAAAGTTAGGGATTTGAAAAAGCAAATGACTGCGGTCCGAGTTTGATACTGCGTTGCTTAGTGGTTCGGGAGTACCTGAGGGTCGTATATCCGAAAACAATCTCTTCCGAAGATCGAGTATCGGGAAAGCGTCAGAGTCAGGCGAGTCATAGGAGGATCAGCTCATGGTGTTCGTCTGTACCACGTTGCCGACATGTATACAAATTTTCTTTGTGCTTCTATAATATTTGTATTTTTCTTGTGCGTAACTTCCTCTTTTCAGGAGTTGCATCCAGTGTACAAAATTGTGCCTGTTTACACGCCCGTTATCAATAAAGCATATTATTCAATATTTGATGCTTGTTCTTTACTGTTTTGTTTGTGAAAAACACCGATGTTTTTGATGAACTTGCATGTACATAAACTTGCTGGACCTTGCCAATAATTGTTAAAACTTCAAATTGACTGAACAAATGTCACAGATGCTAACCGTGATAGATCTTGTTGTGTAGTTTTATTTTGTTATTGTTTGTGTTTTGCAGGGTTCTCCCCTTTGAAGCAAACAATCATGGAATTTGTGTTTCCCCAACCAGAGTCCCGTGACATAGTGATTGTAACGATCCTCAGCAGATGGAAGTCACATCTTATCCCAGAGAGAGTTGAGATGGTAATTATCCTTACTGGATGTGGGTTTGTCCTCCCCAGAAGAGTATCCCTAGGAAAGCTGCCAAGAGAGTATCCTCAGTGGATCTTGATGTCCCCAACAGGAGGTGTATTCCCAGCGGTGGGTATGTACGCAATCAATCCCCAGCATGGGTAATTCCCGCAGAGTATAACCAAGTCGTCTTTGGTTCAGAAGGATTATCCTCGCGCAGGACTGTTTCTCCTTCTCCCCAGCAGGTTGTTTTTTCCTTCGACAGGATGAACATCCTCAGCAGAGCTCGTAATTTCAAGCTTGTGAGCCATTCCCCAACATGATGGTTATCCTAACGGAGTTGGTTTCGCATGTCCAACATTTATTTTGCTGGAATGCTTTGTGGTACCTGGTTATCCCCAGCGGATTTAACCTTGTCTTCAGCATTTATTTTGCTGAGGCGCCTCTTGGCATCTTTGCATTGTGCATATATCATCATATTTGCATCTACCAAAACGCGTAGCATTTCCATGTCGTATGGAGCATTACGCCATTGTCAAACATATGCATTTTGAAACATAAGCCAGGTTGGTTACCTCTTTGTTTTCAGGTGTTATTCCCTGTAGAGGAGTGAGATTCTTGCTCAGAAGGATTTCTAGATATTCACATTCTTAGCGTGAGATAGGTGATGATAACGTTCGTCCCCTAACAGAGTTGCTTGGTTAAGTTTCTCTTCGTCCCTAGCGAATTTCTTCTCAGGTTGCTGTTACGTCAGCATTAAAAGGTTTCATGGCTTAAACTTTCGAAGTTATCACTAGTGATTTCCCCGGTGAATTTTTTCCCCACGGAGTTGTTTGGTTAATTTTCTCGTATTCCCCAGCAAAGTATTCTTCAAATGGATCCGGGTTGACGGAATTGCTACCTGTGATTGACAGAGATTGTTATCCGTGTTGACGGAGTCGTTACCTGTGATTGACAGTGATTGTTATCCGTGTTGACAGAATTGTTACCCGTGTTGATGGAGTCTCTCCTCGTGTTGACGAATTTAGTCTAGTTGTGGACGGAGTTGTTTCTTGCAAAGTTAATTCAATGCATGTGGTGTCACACAGGGGTTGATGTTGAAATCCAAAGTTTTATCAAATGATTGATCAGTTGTTGTCGTAACAACTAGGCTCAGTGTAATGGATGTTGTTCCCACAAGCAGTTTTCGCAGTTTATTTCTGTGGTTGGCAAATTTTCGGGTTTCTTGGTATTCAACTGTCTTCTACCTCGATTGTTTGAAGGTCGTTCGCTCTTCACCCAGTCGGGTCCAAGCCGTTTGAATGGGGGCAGCTGTTGCACCCATAATTTGCTCAGCCTTTTCTTACCTGGTTTATGTTTCATTGCATTAACATTTGCATAGTTATATCATTTGCATATCATGATATCATTCATATAGAAGGGGATCAAGTGTTATTCTTATCAAGAGAAGTCTAACAAGAGGTCTTATTCAAGATTGAGAATTTATCAAAGTCCTCAGGAGGTGATTTGAGTGCCTAAGAGCTTAGCTGCTTGCATGAAGATTTTCTCCTAACTTGAGGATCAATTGAAGACCATCAGAGGGATGTGAAGTGTTGAATATGAGAAGAGGATGTGTATGGAGCTCATAGAATGCCTAGAGGGCTATGGGAGAGCTCAATCAAGTCATTGTGTCAAATGCAAGAGCCACAGTTGAGGTGCAAGCAATTAGGGTTTCATCTGGGTCAATCCTAGGTCAACTGTGCAATTGAAGAGTATCAAAGCCTACTTTTAGGTCACGGAGTTCATGAAATGATATGTTGAGACATTTGTGGTGTTGTTCCAAGATCAAGTCAAGAAAAGTCAAGAGTGTGGGAAGTTGCTAAATTAGGGTTTCAGTGTAAAATCCCCTGTTTAGTGCCTAACTTCAAGACCACATAAGTCAAGATACAAGTTTCAAATGAACTTTTGGCCAACATGAAACTTGTAGATCATCTCAATACCTTTAATTTGAGTACTAGAAGTCATCAAGGGGATTTATAGAACTCAAGTTATGGTCCAGACAAGTTACAAGTCCTCAGATGCCTCTAAAATTTGCATGTGAAAATCATTTGACTTCAAAGCTATTTTTGACATAGAAGGAGATTTCACCTGAACTTTTGGCCAACATGAAAGTTGTTTCTCATGATATTAGATTTATAAATTGTATTATAAGTCTTCCATCGGATTTGTAGAACTCAAGTTATGAGGTTTACAAGTTAGGGGTATTTTGGGGAAGTGAGATTATAGGCCATTTTCAATCATAGGTCAAAATCTCCAACTTGCACTTGTCAAATGGATTTTTGTTCAACATGAAACTTGTTCAAAATGTGGTTTTTAGGCTAACCAAGAAGTCAGGATGGATTTATTAGGCTCATAGAAAGATTTGGTTTGAAATGGCTTAAAAAGGAAGATTTTCAAAGGATTAAAAAGGGGAAAATTCAAATAATTGGTTAAGTGACCAAAACATGTCAAATAAGTACTCATTTTGATTGGAAATTTCATTTTAAACACAATGACATTGGTGTATTTTTGAGTTTAGGCCAATTTCATGAGTTACAATTTGGTTTCTTCATATGCAAGTTACACATCCAAAACATTCACCAAGGTATTTCAAGTGTTCATTTTGATCTGAATGCATTCACAAGGAAATTTGCAAGTGATTAGAAGATTCTAGAGCAAGCTACATGGCCAGAATGCACGAATTCCACATGGCCTTTGAAGGAAAAATCAGAATTTGTGAA
Source organism: Lathyrus sativus (assembly GCA_963859935.3). NCBI lineage: Eukaryota > Viridiplantae > Streptophyta > Magnoliopsida > Fabales > Fabaceae > Lathyrus > Lathyrus sativus. The sequence goes on along the minus strand of OZ012738.1, from coordinate 93,778,701 downwards.
CTACTGAATTGGGCCTCATTCAAGCTTCAAAAGCCCACAAACTCACTCTATATAAGCATATCATTGATTCCATACTCAGGTTGGAGCTCATTTCGTGGTGGAAGCTGAGATTGCATTTGAAATTTCAAGGGAGCAAGTGAGAATAAGGTTTTGATTTCCAAGCTAATTCAGAGCAAATTGAAGGTTGAAGACTCTTTCTCTTGCATCACTGATCGTGTCTGGAGAGTTTTGAAGCAAGAAACAAGCTCTAGCTACCTCTATTAGTGGATCTACACCAGGTATGTAACCTTCAAATTTCTCATAATTCTAGGGAGGTGTAGATCAATTTGCATATGTGGTTAGGATCTAGTTAAGGAGTAGATCGTTTCTGGACAGAATTTTGGACAATTAGAGACAAACTTAGTTGATATGTGATTTGTATTTGAGCACGGTTTGAACTGATCTTAAGGCTAGAACACAATTTGGATAGATCAGAGTGATGTATGAAGCAATTGGAACATTTCTGTATGATTAGATTTAGGTTTGGTGATGATCAGAGTTGAATTAACATTTGAGTTTTGGATCGGATTTTAAAATGCATGAGGATTCAGTTGATTCTAATGTTATATTTGAACTCACCGTGAAAAATTAAGTAAGATTGGTGTAAAGTTTGTTGGATTTGGACACCTGTGAATATCATCTCACCGGACAAGACGGTTGTTTCCACCGTGAAAGCCACCGGAGACTGTTCCCCTCGCCTGAATTCCAAGGAAGAAGATGATGTTCTAACCATTGGATGAGTCTGAGAGATTGACTTAGTATCTAGATCGTGTGGATCATGTTTGATCTGAGACTTTGCCTCCAAACCAAAACGATGTGTTTCATTAATCCCAGTCAGCGTGTGACTGGGATGCCTGCATGGACGCGCTCTCTGCCTTTGGATCAGATTACCCAGTCAATTCATCCAACGCTCATGTTATTTTCTTGGTTTTTAATTTGTTTTATTTCATTTTGATTTTATTTTAATGCAAATTGATTCCAAAAATCACAATAAATCCATTTTTGATCCAAAAAATATTTTAAAAATATCTCCATACTCCTGATTAAATTTGTGATTTTATGGGATCAATAAATTGCATTTTCATGCATTTTTCAATTTTATTTGATTTTTCTCATTTTTTTTATTTCTTTAATTTTTGCATAATTGACTATCTGACTTGTTGATTTTGGTGTGATCTTTTGGTTTTGAATCTGACTTTGATTTTTGAATATGTTATAGGCTAGATGTGCATGCTCCCTTAGGATTTTTATTATATTTTTTCAACAATTATAGGTTCTGTTTTAGGTGAGATGTTTAGAGCCTTCCCAAACTTGTGGTTTACCTTGACATATCTCAACTTAGGAATTGTTTAGTGGACCTAGAAGTTGATTTAGGCTTTAATATTTGAACCCTAGAATTTTAAAACATGCATGTTCCCCTAGGAAATTTATTAGAATTTTACAACTTAGTTTTCTATTTTAGGTAGAATTTGCAAGTTGGTTGTGCTTGTGGTATTCAATCTTTGGTGCATTGCTTTGTTTGGTCTTGTTGGTGGTTTTGGAGCTTGAAGTGCTTGGATTCTTTTTTGGAGGAGCTTTTGGACATCTTGTAGCTGTTATGGCTTGGCTTGTGGAGCTTGGAGGTTAATATTTCTTCCTCTTTTAGGAGCTTTTTAGAAGCTTATAGGATTTTTAGGAAGAGCCATTAGAACTAGTTTTTCTTCTTTCATCAAACATAGAATGTATTGTTTGCTTCTATTCTATCCTATGATGCAAAGTCCTCTTAAGGAAGCTTCATCTCTCCTTTGGAGGGATGAGTGGCATGCCTTAATGAGTAGAACTTTTGAGGATGCAATTTCTTTTCATGTTGGTTCCTGATGAATTCCTTTGGTTTTCATCAGGTTTCCTAACATTGTAACTTGATCTCAATGATGATTTCTCTTCTTGTGGAGCTTGCTAGAGCTTGAAGATGAAGACTTGAAGAAGCTTGAAGATAGGAGCTAGCTTGAAGTTGAAGTTTCTTTGCTGTTAATTCAACTTTGCTGACCAGAGCTGCTGTGGAAGGTTGAAGTTGCTGTCTGTAGAAGATTGTTGATGCTGCTTGGGCTGCTTCCTCTATTTTTCTTTTGTTGTATTGTCTGTTTGCTTGTATTGCTTACCTTTAGGTTTGAGGTGGAGCTTGTCTCCCCTTGCCTGTTGTTTTCTTAGGTTTTAGGTTGAGCCGGACTCCCTTGCCTCGCTTGTACTGTTGCATAGCATGCATTTTACTGTTTACTGTTTACTGCTTGCTTTCTTTTGCTGTTTTCCCCTAGGATCTCTGATTTCCTCTGTGCAAGAGGGAATTATGACAGACACTAGGTTTTGACCCATGCATGATAACTGTAGGTAGATTCCCTTTCAACCATAGTTTTAGGGTGTCTTTCTCTTCTCATCTCAAAATAATTCAAAAATACAGTAATAAGGTTAATTGAAGTCGTACTTTACGAGCCTTAAGCTATCTGGGAAAAGGTTGGTGGAGGGTCTCTCTCCAGTAATCTGGATGTTTAGTGTGGTACCCTTTAGGTGACATATGAAGCGTTCACTCCTGGGTCATAGTCTCTATTGCGGTTGAGATTGCAAACATCCTAAAAAACAGTTCTTTGGTAAAAAAATCAAACAAACATTCAAACTCTGTTTTTGTCCTCTTGGACCCTTAATCTGGAAAACCCTTTCATAAGGAGATAAAAAACTGTCAGACAAACTTGTGTCTTCCGTAGCCCGAACTACGTTTGCTCTGATCTTTCATGTCGTATGAAAGTACGTAGGCACGAGATACGACATCTCGGCGAGCAACCTCCCCCCTCCCCCCTTAACCCATAGTTAGGCGAACTACGTTGACTCTGATTTCTCGTTCCAGACAGGAATACGTAGCCATAAAGCGCGATACTTTTCCGAGTCATTTTCTTTTCTTTTTAGACCAGACCTTTAGAGTAGATAGATATACACACCCTTAGATAGAAAACAAGTGTGGATCCCGTCGAGTATGACGGACGTGAGGGGTGTTAATACCTTCCCCTTGCGTAACCGACTCCCGAATCCAGGATTTGGTTGCGATGACCATTCCTTTCCCTCTTTGCGTTAGGTTTTCTCTGAGCGTTTCCTTTCCCTCTTTTGGGATAAATAACGCACGATGGTGACTCTTCTGTCATAGCCGGTGCCGATTTTCGCAGTAGCGACACTCCTCAACTTCTGATGAACATGAAAGTTGTTCCTCATGGTCTTAGCTTTCCAAAGAGTACTAGAAGTATTTCATCTGATTCGTAGAACTCAAGTTATGAGGCTTGCAAGTCAGAGGTATTTTGGGACAGTGAGATTATAGGTCATAAAATTATACGTCCATTTCACCAACTTGCACACTTCAAATGGAGATATTTCCAACATAAAAATTGCTCCAAATAGGGCCATTTGCATTACCAAACCATCTCTTGTCATGGTTGAAGCTTGGATTGAAGAACTCCTAAAGGGATTTTCATGGAAAAGGCTTAAAAAAAGGAGAAAATCAAATTAATTCATTTGAGATCATTTTGTACCAAGTTTATGCATTTTTTGAGTGCAAATCATATTCTAAACACAATGCCAATCTTGGATTTTCAATTTGAGCTCATCTTGATGGCCATTTCCATGTTCGCTTCACCATGAAGTAACAAATGTAAATTCAACCATAAGATCAAAACAAGGATCAATTGTTGGCCATTTGATCAATTCAATCCATGTGCAAGTGATTGGAATCAAAATGGAGGCATGTGCAGCTCAGAATGCACGAGTTTGGAATGAAAAAAATGAAGGAAAAATTGAAATTCAATTGGACCAAAGGAAGCTGTAATTGGGCCTTATTTCCATCCAAATCCAACATATAAAGCTTGAGGAGGACTTTCAGACCTAGAGAACTCGTTTTGGTGAAGAATTGGCTCAAGAACAACTTTGAAAAAGTGAGAGAAATTTGAAATACGAATTCTGAGATTCACTCCATTATAAGCAAAATTGAGCATAGCAAAAGCTTTATTGAGGATTGTGGAACGTTTCTGGTTGGGTTTCTTTAAGCTTCAACAACATTTGAAGGCTCAGTGGAAGTTCTCCACTAGGTATCTTCATTTCACCACATCTCTCTGTTTATGCCATGATTTCTTGACATTTTTGCATCACTGAGACCTAGGAAGTGTGTAGATCATTAATAACTAAAATGAACTAGCATTCATGATGATTGTTGTTTTGAGCTCCAAACTGGTGTGGCACGATTTGATCTATTCTAGAGCTTTCATGCTTAAATATTGCTTGATTCATGACCTATGTAATGTGTAGATGATGTCTGGATATAATTGGTTGATGTTTGTGAAGTTTTGTGTTTGATGCATCAAACTGTTTTGCTTCGATTTGGTTTTGTTATGGACAATTAATGAAAATGGACCATGGATTCGTGTTCTACGTGATGAGTAGATGAATTCGGATATAAATTTTGTTGAATTTGGTGATGTTATGATGACTGTGTGTTGTTGTGCACTGTTGCGGTGGCCGGAGTTCACGAAGAAGATGACCGGAGGCATTTTCCGACCGTCTGGTTTCCCTCCAAGGTTTGAGTGGAGAAGATGATTGCGTGGTGCATCGTTATCCATACGATATGTTTACTTTTCACACACACGGTCTTGATTAAGACCCACGTTGCACCTTGTTTGACTGCGCACACGTGATTGTGTTTAAATGTTCATTAATTGACGTGGCATGATTTGTTCCATTGGATGAGCATACCTTTTGATCTGATGGCCTTTACTGCGTTCCACCGTGATCCTTTGTTTGACTCCTCACATGTAATCACCGGGCATTTTCTTTTTTTGTCTTTTATGCTGATGGACTTGGGCTCTAATTTGTTGATTGCACCCCCTTGTTGGCCCCAACCTGATTTTCCACGCCATTCTGTTGCTGTCTGCACCGTGCCTTTTATTATTTTATTTTTATTTTTCTTTTTATTTTGTTTTAATTCTGTTTAGGTTTAATTCAATTAAAAATAGTTCCAATGGTCCAAAAATTCCACAAAAATATTTTTTATACACTTTGAGATGCCCTTTATTTTTAGGATATTTTTATTTTATTTTTTTGATTTTATTTTCAATTAAAAATGGAATTAAACATTGGAAGTGTTTTATTTGGATTCAATCTTGACATTGTTTGTTCTTTGAATTGTTTCTCTCATTTCTTTTTGATCCAATGAATGAAAATTGATCCTCATACCCATGATGAGTTGATCAATTTTTTAGGACCATTTTGCCCCTGGTTGGTTGACTTTTGGTGCTTTTCTTTTGACCCTCGATTCTCCCATTTCAAAGTGGTACATCTCAAGGATTATTTTTATTTTGATGGTGCTTTGAGGGAATATGGCTTTGATCTTTTGGCCTCTGTTTGCCAACATGTTTGTGAGTCTTGTGCATTTTATTTGATCATTTTTGAACCATTTTCCTAATTTTGAGGTAACTTGCAAGTAAAGTTACCTCCAAGGAAGGTTCATACAAGTGCATGACCTAGTTTGAGTTGGAAATGACTTTTGTGGATCCAATAAGCTCTCAAATTATTTTGTTTCATATATTAGACATGTTGAGCTTGTTGTATGTTCATTCCTTTTGTTGCTTCCATTTAGGGTTTCCATATGTCTTATGTTTGCATTGTTTGTGTGATATCTCTTTTTGTGTGGTTTCTTTTTATGCATTTCTTCTCATCCTTTCTTCTTTGAATTTCCCATATGCATGCTTGGTTGAGATGAGCTTGTGGAGGCTAATGCCTCACACTATTTTCCTCCCAATTTCATTCTACTTGTGCATCTTATGTTTGCATTTTCATTTGCATGATATTTCTTCTTCTTCTTTGCCATGTTCCCCATAAGTTCTCTAACCTCATAAGGTTATGATAGACATTAGGTGCCTAACCATGCATGATAACATTAGGTAGTTTCCCTTTTGAATCTCAATCTTAGGATCACCATTGCATGACAACTTTAGGTTTGTGTTAGTCCCCCTTTAGTTTGTCCCTTCTCTTCTCATCTTCATACAATCTTAACATACTTAATAAAGATAACGGATGTTGTGCCATGAGCCTTATACTTGGGAAATGGTGATTGAGGGGCAACCTCTCGATTGCCTAGAGTGTTCAGTATACGTCCTTAGTACGATATGTGACGCATTCGATCCTAGGTTTTAGACTTTAGTACAACATACATTATGAACACTCAAATTCAAAACACTTCTTCTCTAAAAAACACAAAAAACATTTCAAACCTTTTTCATCCTTCGGGATTCTAATCAGGAAAATCTTTTCAGATAAAAAATAGTGTTGTTAACTCTTAGTTCTATCACAAACGGTAGCGCCTAAGTCTCCCATGCTCGAGCTACATACACCAACTGCTAGAACTGATTGTTAACCCTACTCGGGCCTAAAAAACTTTTGAACCTGCCCGTGGTCCTTTTAGCCCAAACTACGTTTGCTCTGATATTTCATACCAGATGAAAGTACGTAGGCACAAGACGCGGTGTCTTGGCGAGCAACCTTCCCCCCTTTTACCTGTAGTTAGCCGAACTACGTTGACTCTGATTTCTCGTACTAGACGGGAATACGTAGGCCCATAGCAGCGATGCTATGTCGAATCCTCCTCCTTTCTTTTTTCTTTTGTCCCTGAGACCTTTAGCTAGATAGTTTCAAAACACCCTTTTAGATAGTTCCAAACCACCATCTTTGGATCATTGAAGCTTGATGCACAAGGCTCCACTTGATTGGAACTTGGGCTCTAAAGAAAGATTGCATGGAAAGGAACAACTTTGATGTTGATGGAAGTTTGATTTGGATCTTGGAAGATCATGAAAAATGAGGTTGAAAGTCATGACATGAAATCTACCTTGAGATAACTTAGAAAATTTTTTATGTTATGAGTTTGATCCACTTGAAACCTCAACTTTGAACCTTCATATCTTGAGCTTCAAACATCAGATGAGAGACTTCTAGTAATGGATGGAAAGCTTGGAACAAGATCTATAACTCTCATGTGAGAAACAATTCCATTTGACAACAAGAACTTGATGAAAATTGGCTTGGAAAGTGGGTCCAAAAATCTGTCCAAACTTGCCAAATTTGAGGTCATTGAAAACCCTAACTTTGATTCATCATAACTTGAGCTTCAAGCATCACATGATGATGAATTGGTACTCAAAAGAAAGCTCATAATATGAGGAACAAGTTTGATGTTGAACAAAAGTTCATTTGGGACCTTGATCATGAGGAAAAATGGCTTGGAAAGTGGCTAGTTTACACATGAGACTTTCCATAAATGGAAAGTTTCTAAAACCCTAATTTTCCAAAAGTGGCAAGTTTCACACTTCTTGATTTTTTATGATTCCTTTGGCATTTCTTGGTCCAATTTCACCCATTGGTCATATTGAACATGAGGAACATGATCTTGACCTTAAAAAGTCAGGAGTTGACTTTTTCCTTGCATGGTTGACTTTTCCTCCAAATCTCCTAATTTGCAATTGACTGACCAATTGGAGTCCTTCTGGTTGAAATTGAAGATCAATCTTCTGCTTCTAAACACCTTGGGACATATGGAGGATCATGGAAACAAGTTTTTCTCTAAGGAACAAGTCTAGACTGATCATATGTGAAACCCTAATTTCATGTTCTTTGCCTAGCCTTTTTGCAAATGAATTGAATGACCATTCCAACTCCACAACAGCCTCTAAGTACTCAACAAACCTATATCCCATGCTTACACTAATGATAGGACCTTAGGGACTCTTAAAAAATCCCCCGGTGATTCTCAAACAAGGAGCCATAGCACACCTCTCCTCTCAAGGAGCTTTGACAACTTCATAATAATTCCACACACTTAATGACCTCTACCAATGCCTTTGCTTGAACTTGAAGCCAATAAGACTCTCTTATTGGATGGAACACAAACAATCTTGACCCCCTGTAAGAACAATGCTATGCAAATGCAAGATGCTAAAATGGAAATGAAACTTAAGCCAAGCAAGAAAAAGGTTGGTCAAATTTTGGGGTACAATAGTTGCCCCTATTTAAACGACTTGGACCTAAAAGGATTAAAAGCGAACGGCTTTCAAACATTCAAGGTAAAAGGCGGTTGAATACCAAAGAACCTGGAAATTTGCCAACCACAAAACAAAACTGATAATTATAACTGATAAACTCTGTTGGGGAAGAGGCAAAGATAAGATGGACGCATCCATCGAAGATCACAATCTGCCGGGGTCTGGATACCGCATAGTCGAGAGAAAAAATTGTAATATGCCAGGGTCTGGATACCACATAGGCAAGATAAACCATCTGCCAAAGTCTGGATACCACACCGGCTCAGGAATCAAATAGTGTAAGCTAGGGTCTGGATACCGCTCGAGCTTAAAAGGATAAAATGATATTAACCGGGGGTCTGGATACCGCACGGGTTAGAAGAAACATCATGGTCTGCCGAGGTCTGGATACCACAAAATCAAAATAAATCAATGGTCGGGGTCTGGATACCGCACAAGCTTGAGTCAGTAAAAACCGGTGAAAGCCGGGGTCTGGATACCGCACAGGAAAAATAAATCAATGGTCGGGGTCTGGATACCGCACGAGCTTGAGTCAATAAAAACCGATGAAATTCGGGGTCTGGATACCGCACAGGCTTGAGCCAATATAACCGGTGAAAGCCGAGGGTCTGGATACCACACGGGCTTACTAAAATAAACTGGAGAAAGCCGGAGTCTGGATACCACACGGGCTTCCTGAAATGAACCGGAGGAAGCCGGGGTTTGGATACCACACAGGCTTGAAATAACCGGAGGAAGCCGGGGTCTGGATACCACACAAGCTTGAAATAACTGGAGGAAGCTTGGGTCTGGATACCACACAGGCTTGAAACAACCGGAGGAAGTCGGGGGCTGGATACCACACAGGCTTGAAATAACTGGAAGAAGTCGGGGTCTGGATACCACACAGGCTTTAAATAACTAGAAGAAGCCTAGGTTTGGATACCATACAGGCTTGAAATAACTGAAAGATGTCGGGGTCTGGATACCACACAGGCTTGAAATAACCGGAAGAATCCGGGGTCTAGATACCACACATGCTTGAAATAACCGGAAGAAGTTGGGGTCTGGATACCAGACAGGCTAAAGAAACATATCATCACTAGCCAGGGTCTAGATACTACACCGACTAATGAAAGCACCTGTGAGAGCTGGGGTCTGGATACCGCACAGGCTAAAGAAATATATCCGTAATATGAACACATCTGTCAATAACTCTTGCCGGGGTCTGGATACCACACAGGCTTGAGAAAACACCATAATTTGTCGGGGTGTAGATACCGCACAGGCAAAAGAAAAACATTATCACTAACCAGGGTCTGGATACCACGCCGACTAATGACATAAATGCTAGCCAGGGTCTGAATACCACACATACTAATGGAATAAACCGGTGTGAGCCGGGGTCTGGATACCACACAGGCACAAGAAATATATCGGTATCAGCCAGGGTCTGGATACCACACAGGCTGATGAAAATCATTGTTAGTCGGGTTCTGGATACCATGCAGGCTAAAAAGATAAACCATCGTCTGTCGGAGATACACCTGAAAGCAAGAGGTAACAACCTGGCTTGTGTTTCGAATGCACATGTTTGAAAATGGCGTAATGCTCCATACGAAATGGAAATGCTACACGTTTAGGAGGATGTTATGCACAATTCAAAATGTAAAGGAACCACTCCAGCAAAATAAATACTGAAGAGACAGAGCCAACTCCACTGGGGATGACCGAGTGCCAAGTATAATTGGACTTTTGCTGGGAGAAACAAGCCATGGATGGCTTCTTGAAGGAGAAACCTCTTGGATCAACTGTTTTGCTGAGAATAAGATTCGTTTCTCTAGGGATCACAAAATCAACTCTGCTGAGGAAAATTCCTTGAATGGCCTTCCAGAATACCACTCTTCTGGGGAAACAAATCCACTCTACTAGGGAAATCAGCCCTAGATGGCCTTTCAGACTACGACTCTACTGGGGAAGTAAAGCAAACTACGGGGACTTACTTCACTCTGCCAGAGATTCTGCTCTGCTGGCAATTTGAGTCCACTCTTCTAGGGATAATGAAGAAGATTTACTGGGAAGACATCCTAAACTTTCTGCTGAGGATGGAAAATAACAATTTTCCGGGTCAATCCCAATCTGCGGGGAAGGAAACATTCCACTGACTTCGCTGGGAATCCGCAAGGGATGAGAATTAACTGGGGAAATATCCCGAAGGAAACTCACTCTGACGAGTACCAATGACCAACTGGATTCTTCTACGGACCACAACTCTGCTGGGGATCGCCCAATGAGGTATCTACCTCTGCTTGGGGAAATGAGCAATAAATTCAACAATATCAACCTCTGCTCAGGGAATTGAGTCAGTATCACAGACTCTATGGGGAAACAACATTGAACTCATCCCACTACTGGGGGAATATTCCCAAATACCTGTTGGGGATAACCACAATCTCAACCTGCTGAGGAGAAACTAGTCATAATCTGCTGGGGATATCTTTCTGGAATGACCTCAAGAATGAGGGTCATGCAACAAATGCAAACAATGTATCTTGTATACAACAAGAGCTATCTCGGTTGTTGTTCATGACATCGTTCAAGTGAATCAAAGTTTTAATCATGGTTAGCAGAGCCCACAAGTTTATGTATGTATAGTTTTATCAAAAACATCAGGCGTCTTTTGCAAACAAAACGGTAAAAAGCTAAAACAAGGACAAAAGCTTTCTGAATAATATGTTTCATTGATGAATGGCCTGTAAATGGGCAAAATTACAACAGATGCAACTCCTGAAAAGAGAACGTTGTGCAAGAAATATACAGAAATGCACAGGAATATACAAAACGTCGGCAATGTGGTCCAGACAACCACCATGTAACGACTCAACTATGACTCGCATAACTTCAATGCTTCTCCGATGCTTCATTTTCTGAAGAGATTAACTTGAACGGTCGACCCTCGGGTTCTCCCAGAATCCATTATGCTCTGAAGATCAATATGTAGACCATAGTCATTTTCTTTTCAAATCCCTAACTTTTGCCTGAATCGCCCTTGCGGGTTTTCAATTCACCAGGATACCCATTTTTGCCAAAGTCGCATTTTTAGCTTTTCAACTTTGCGGGTTTACATCTTTGCTTTTTATCTCTAACTTTTGCCCAAACCCATTATTTTATGGTTCGCCGGGATGCCCCATTTTTGCCTGGATTTTTTTTTCTTTCCAGCGGATCTACTTAGCAAAGTATTTTTTAACTGCGTCTGCGTTAACAGGGAATGTGAAATCTTCACCATCCATAGTTGACAGTAGTAAGGCTCCTCTGGAGAAGACTTTCCTTACAACATACGGACCTTCGTAGTTAGGAGTCCATTTTCCCTTGTCATCTATCTGTGGAGGGAGAGTCCGCTTTAACACTAAGTCACATGCCTGAAAGCTTCATGGACGCATCTTCTTATCAAAAGTCTTTTTCATTCCAACTTTTCTTTTTGTTTATTATATCTTATCATGTATTTTTCATACTTTATTTTGATTGGTTGCTAATTAGAGATGTATTTTAAATAGTTTTTTTTTATTTTGTGTTTTAATCATTCTATTCTTAGTTAATTTTTTATTATTTATTTTTATTAGTTATTTGTGTAATATGTTAAAATGAAAGAAAAATTTTGTTTTAATTACTTTTTATCTTTGTATAATATTTAAAAAGAAATAGAAGACTAAAAATATTTTAATTATTTTTACTAGTCATTTGTTAAATATTTGTAAATATAAAAAGTTGTTTCAGTATATTAAAATGCAAAAATATATATTGTAATTATTAATTAATTTAAATATTTTTATTTAATTTAATTAATTAAGTTATTAGTTAACCTTGTTAAAATTTTATATTTAAATTGATTAATAATTCTGTTTGTTGCCTGATTCTGTTTGTGACTGATTTATTTCTATGTTTTGGGCATGTTCTGTTTGATTTACACGATGCTTTGTCGTGTATGTGGTTGTTTGCCTGTGGATTTTTATCATGATGCTTTGCTGTGACTGTCTGTTGATTTTATGTGCTGATGATTTCTCACGATGTTTTGTCGTGTATTTTCTCTCTGTTTCTCGCGATGCTTTGCCACATATCTTTGTTTGTTGATTACATGATGTTTTTTCATGTATTTCAGTTGAATTCTCATTGTCTGATTACCATGATGTTTTGTCATGTGATATTTTGTTTGTTTGACCATACATGATGATTTTCCGCGTACTGTGTCTGTGTATTCTTGCTTGCCATTTACATGATGCTTTTCTGTGTATCTGTTGCTTTCTATTCCTTGTTGACCTAATCCAAGGGAAGAGACTGTGTGTTGACTTATTGCCATTATGCGTGTCCCTTGTTTATTCTTTACTTGTCTTTGTTGTTCTTGGTTCTTAGAACCTGGCAACTCGTAGTTCCACAAACTACATATGCTTTGATTTCTCATGTTCTTCTTGAGAATATCTAGGCATAAGGCCTAGATCCTAGGCCACCAACCTTTTCTTTTTTTTCACACTCTTTTCTTTTTACACCCTTTTTCATCGTAGTTTTTGAACTATGATTGCTCTGACTTCCTATTAAGGATACGTAGACATATGATTGCGAGATCCTAGCGAGCTACCTTGTTATTTTTCTACCTTTATTCTTTTTCCACCTTTTTTCCTTACTTTGCTCATCCTAACTTTAGTAAACAATTTTAGCAATAACACAAATATTTCAAGAGGTTCCTGTAGAGTACTGCAAATGCTTAGGGTGCTAGTATATTCTCTTAGTATAACCAACCTCCGTACCTTTTATCTCTCTTTTCCTTAACTTTAAGCCTTGCTTTTTTCTTTGCATTTATATTTATGGGTTATTCTTTTTTCCCCTTCCCTCGGATAAATTAAAGACCAGTGGTGATATTTTATGATTTGTGATCCAAGTTAATACAATGGCTTGATATCTGATTCTCACCACGACAGAAATGGGACTTCACTGGGGATATCTGTTCAGTGGGTTGAACCTAAATTTTTATATTTTTGTTGCTATTTTTGTTTGTTATTATACTTGTACATTTCTACATATATTTGTATGTGCTTGGGTTTTTCTGCGTGCAAGATTGTGACCTTAAAGTGGTGAGATAAGTCCTAACCCAGACTTTAGTGCACTTATGATAGGATTGTGGTATGATCTATAGTTGACTGTGTTAGAACACAGATTGTTTCTTAATATATCTCAATGTTTTCATGATAAAAATAATGAAATTTTGTATGGAGACAATATATACTCTAATTTTGTTCAAGTGTTTTTGTTTTAGATAACATAATAAATATTCCTCCAAATGGAATATTCCTCTGAACGTTAAGCTACAACACGCAGAAGACTCTGAGCGTTTGATAAAAAGCGAAGCTGCAGAAGACTCTGAGTGTTTGGTAAAAAGCGAAGCTACATAAGGCTCTGAGCGTAGAGTATAAAGCAAAGATTCAGAAAAACTCTGAGCGTACTAAATTCAACACTGCAACTGCAGAGGCTCTGAGAATCAAAACACGTAAGGCTCTGAAATGTTAGTAACAAAGTGATACATTTGGATAACACGTAAGAGCGAAGATCTGCTCTGATCTAAAGCGCTCCTCTTGATGAACAGTTTGTTAAAAAAAATCACGCTAGCACTAAGCTGCAGAACTCTGGAAGAGAGTTACTCTGATAAAAAGAAAATGGAACATCATCAGAACTCTGGAAGAGAGTTATTCTGATAAGAAGAAAATGGAACATCATCAGAACTCTGGAAGAGAGTTATTCTGATAAGAAGAAAGTGGAACATCATCAGAGGATCTGATGCAGGAAATTTTTCCATATTAGTTCATTTAAAAAGATGTTGATCAAGAAAGATCCATTGCAAAATTCATTGTCTACATCCAACGGTACTATTCCTCTTTTGTGTATGGCACAGGATTTCAGAACAAAAAGGATATCTCTGAACATTCCTCTCCTGGAAAGAAATAGTCAAAGAAGATAAATGTGCACGCTATTTGAGAAATGGATATGAAGTATTTAAACAAGTCTTCAACAACAATTCAAATAGATATATACAACATAAGATAACATCATTCTACAACGAAAATACAACCAGGCTGAAAAAGAAAATCCTATTTTACTATCACTTCCAAGTCAATTTCATATTAGAAAATAGAAAGTTTCTTTGATCTTCATTTGTGTAAAGTCACTGTTGTGATATAGCTTTTCTTAGAAGCACTTAAACACATTTTATTATATTATCTTGTAAAGGATCCTTGAGAGACCAAGTTGTGGTTAGTATTCTTGAGAAGACTAAGACAAGTTTGTCTTAGTGAAAAGATTGTAATCAGTTTTTTATTATTGGATTAAGTCCTCTTTTGAAAGAGGCGAAATCACCTTGGTCGGGTGGACTGGAGTAGTTTGAGTTCAAACGAACCAGTATAAAAATACCTGTTATTTTTATTGCCTTATTTATTTTTTTGAAAACCCTTATTCAACCACCCCTTCTCAGTGTTTTTCTTACCTTCAATTGGCATCAGAGCACGGTTTTGAGTGTTATCACTTAACAGTGACAGAGAAAAGATCCGGTTGGAAAACTCTTTGATTTACTATGGCTGAATCTTCAAAAAAACGCTGGGTTGAACAACAAATATAAAGAGAAAGACAGAATCAGCACAAAGCCTCCTATGTTTGATGGAGAAAATTTTGATTACTGGAAGGACAGAATCAAAACCTTCTTTCTTGGCTATGATGCTGATCTCTGGGATATAGTCATTGATGGATACACTCACCCCACTAATGGTGAAGGTAAAAAGATTGATAGAAAATCAATGACTTATCAACAAAAAAAAGACTTCAAGAATCACCACAAGGTAAGGACAATTTTGCTGAATGCTATATCTCATACTGAATATGAGAAAATCACCAATAGAGATACAGCGCATGGCATGTTTGAGTCCTTGAAGATAACGCATAAGGGAAACACGCAGGTGAAAGAAACAAAGGCTCTAGCACTGATTCGAAAATATGAAGCCTTCAAGATGGAGGAAGATGAATCTGTGGAAACCATGTTTTCTAGGTTTCAGATTCTGACTGCTGGATTGAAGGTTCTTGACAAAGGCTACTCCACTTCTGATCATGTAAAGAAGATAGTCAGAATTTTATCAAAGAAGTGTAGACATATGGTCACAACGTTAAAGCTCTCAAAAGATCTGAACAAAATCACTCTGGAGGAACTCATCAGTTCTTTAAGAAGCCATGAGATAGAGCTTGAAGAAGATGAGCCTCAGAAGAAAGGTAAGTCCATAGCTTTAAAATCTAAATCTGAAACTAAAGCTTTTCAAGTACTAGAAGAAAGCTCTGGAGATTTCTTCATTAGATGAAGATGAACTATATTTACTATCCAGAAGAATAAATCAACTCTATAAGCACAAGAAAAAGAAGTTCAGAAAATTTAAAAGACCAGAACACCGTGGAGAATCCTCTGGTCACAGAAGATCTAGCAAAAAGGAAGTAGTGTGCTATGAATGAAAAGAGTCAGGACACTACAAGAATGATTGTCCCAAACTTCAAAAGGATAAACCCAAGAAGAAGTTTGAGAAGAAAAAGAAAGTCCTGATGTCTACTTGGGATGACTCAGATTCTTCTGAAGCCTCGTCAGAGTCTGAAGACGAAAGTGCAAACGTTGCACTAATGGCTGACACAGAGGAGCATGAAGAATCATCTGAATCTGGATCAGAATCAGATTTAGAAGAGGTATTTGCTGATCTCACCAGAGTTGAGGTAATTGAAAGCTTATTTGAATTATGTGAAAACTATAGTAATATCAGACTCAAATACAAGAAGCTGCAAAGCAGTCTTGCATCTGAAACTGGTCAGCTGAAATTAGAAATTGTTGAGCTAAAAGAAAATAATTTTCAAATTAAAATTGAGTTGAAAAAAGCTCAACAAAAATCTGAAACAGATACTACGTCTAGCTCTAAAAATATTTTAGAAGAGTATGACCATAGTTTTCAAAGGTTCTTGTCCAGAAGCATAGACAGAAGCAAAATAGCTTCTATGATTTATGGATTGAGTAGGCACAACAGAAAAGGGATTGGATATGAATCATCTTCTAGAAAGGAATCAAATCCAAAACCTGTTGATGAGCTAATTATCAATTATACACCTCTGTATTCTCATTTTAAATTTGGTCACTCACATGACATAAAGTACACTGGTTCAGATCAGAACACCATAATTTTTAATAAAACTAAGCTACGTCAAAACACAACTGCTTTTAATGGACAGAAGTTCAGGAAGAACTTCAGAACAACTAACTCCAGAGGACCCAAAAAGATATGGGTACCTAAGGATAAAATAATCTATGTTGCAGATGTCCTTAGCAGCAAAGTTGAGACACAAGTCCTGGTACCTGGACTCTGGATGCTCACGACACATGACGGGAAGAAGGTCTATGTTCCAAAGTCTGGAACTTAGATCTAGTGGAGACGTGAAGTTTGGAGGAAACCAAAAGGGCAAGATCATTGGCTCTGGAACAGTTGGTAATGGCAACCTCCCTTCTATCTCAAATGTTCTACTAGTAGAAGGATTAACTCATAACTTGTTGTCCATAAGTCAATTAAGTGACAATGGTTATGATATTATCTTTAATCAAAAATGTTGCAAAGTTGTTAGTCAGAAAGATGGATCAATCCTCTTTAATGGTAAAAGAAAGAACAACATTTATAAAATAAAACTTTCAGAATTGAAAAATCAAAATGTTAAATGTATTATGTCTGTTAGTGCTGAGCAATGGGTATGGCATAGAAGACTGGGACATGTTAGCATGAGACGTATATCTCAGATTAACAAGCTCAATCTGGTCAGAGGACTTCCTAAGTTGAAGTTCAACTCAGATGCTTTTTGTTTCAAACCAAAGAATGTAGTTTTCAAAATTCACTTTCAAACCAAAGAATGTTGTTTCTACATCTAGATCATTAGAGCTTCTGCACATTGATCTGTTTGGACTAGTGAAAACTACATCCATCAGAGGCAAGAAGTATGGGCTTGTCATCGTTGATGACTAGAGCAGATGGACATGGGTAAAATTCCTAAAGCACAAGGATGAGTCTCACTCTGTATTTTTTGATTTCTGCAATCAAGTTCAAAATGAAAAGAAATTTAATATTGTCAAAGTCAGAAGTGATCATGATGGTGAATTTGAAAATAAATCTTTTGAAAAATATTTTAAAGAAAATGGCATTGCACATGATTTCTCTTGTCCTAGAACTCCTCAACAAAATGGAGTTGTAGAACGAAAGAATAGAACATTGCAAGAAATGGCCAGAACCATGATCAATGAGACAAATATGGCTAAACATTTTTGGGCAGAAGCAATAAATACAACGTGTTATATTCAGAACAGAGTCTCTGTAAGACCTCTTCTGGAGAAGACTCCTTATGAATTGTGGAGGAATAGAAAGCCCAACATTTCATATTTCCATCCTTTTGGATGTATTTGTTTTATTCTGAACACTAAAGATAATATGAACAAATTTGACTCTAAAGCACAAAAGTGTTTTATGCTTGGATATTCTGAAGCTCAAAAGACTACAGAGTATACAATACTGAAACACGGATTGTGGAAGAATCAATTCATGTCAGATTTGATGATAAGCTTGGCAATCAAAATCCAAAGCAGTCTGAAATTTCTGCAGATCGAGAAGTTCTTCTCACAGACTCTGAAGAATTAGAGGCAAACAAAATTCCAGCTAAAGAACCAGAAGAAACTCCATATGCCACTCCATTAGCTGCTCATCTGGACTACTTAACTATTTCTGAAGAACCAACTCTGAAAGGATCTTCCAGAATCAAATCTTCTCATCCAGAGGAGATGATTATTGGAAAGAAGGATGGTCCCATAAGAACAAGATCCTTCCTCAAATCCTCTAGGACATCATTTTTTAGTCTGGTGTCAATTATTGAACCTACCTCTGTGGATGAAGCTCTGCAAGACAATGATTGGATACTTGCTATGCAAGAGGAGATGAATCAATTCACAAGAAATGATGTCTAGGATCTGGTTCCAAGACCAAGAGGATTCAACATTATTGGAACAAAATGGGTCTACAGAAATAAGTTAAATGAGCAAGGAGAAGTCATTAGAAATAAAGCTAGACTTGTTTCTCAAGGCTACAATCAGCAAGAAGGTATTGACTACACAGAGACATATGCTCATGTGGCAAGGTTAGAATCCATACGCTTGCTAATTTCTTTTGCTGCACAGAATAACATCACTCTATATCAGATGGATGTTAAAAGTGCTTACTTAAATGGTCTAATAGAAGAAGTATATGTTCATCAACCTCCTGGATTTGAAAATGAAATATTTCTAGAGCATGATTTTAAATTAAATAAATCACTCTATGGCCTAAAGCAAGCTCTCAGAGCTTGGTATGAAAGGCTGAGTAATTTTCTTCTGGAAAATAATTTTATCAGAGGAAAGGTTGATACCACTCTTTTTCATAAATCAATTAAGAAAGATATCTTAATCTGTCAGATTTATGTTGATGACATTATTTTTGGAACCACAAATATTTCACTTGGAAAGGAGTTTGCTAAGTCTATGCAGACAGAGTTTGAAATGAGCATGATGAGAGAGCTAAGATTCTTCCTGGGCATTCAAATTAATCAGACTCCAGAAGGCACTTACATACATCAGACGAAGTATGTGAAGGAGCTTCTGAAGAAGTTTCATCTGACAGAAAGTAAGCCAGCTAAGACTCCCATGCATCAAACTTGCACTCTGGGAAAAGAAGAGGTAAGTAAAAAGGTAGATCAGAAGCTATACATAGGTATGATTGGCTCTCTTCTGTATTTGACTGCTTCTAGGCATGACATTCTCTTCAGTGTATGTTTATGTGCTAGGTTCCAATCAGATCCTAGAGAATCTCATTTAACTGTTGTTAAGAGAATTCTGAGGTATCTGAAAGATACAACTAACATGGGTCTGTATTACAGAAGATCTGATGAATATAAATTAGTAGGCTTCTATGACGTTGATTTTGCTGGAGATAGAGTTGAACCCAAAAGCACCTCTGGAAGCTGTCAGTTTCTAGGAGCAAATCTGATCTCATGGTACAGCAAGAAGCAACCCACTATAGCACTCTCAACTACAGAGGCAGAATATATTGTTGCTGCTAGTTGCAGTACCCTGATGCTCTGGATGAAGATTCAGCTGAAGGACTACCAAATACATGAGAGTAATATTCCTATTTTCTGTGACAATACTTCTGCAATTTGTCTTTCTAAAAATCCTATTTTACATTCAAAGGCAAAACATATAGAGATTAAACACCACTTCATCAGAGACTATATTCAGAAAGGGATATTAAGTTTAAATTTTATTGCTACAGACCATCAATGGGCTGATATTTTTACAAAACCCCTCTCTGAAGATATATTTAAAATTATTCTTAAAAATATTAGTACGGACTTTTGTCCAAAATAAAATATTTATTCAAAATTAAATTTATTCAGACGAAAAGTGTTTAAAGTCTATACTCTGCAGTATTGCATCTGAATTTTTTTTTAAGTTACTTTATTTTGTTGTGAAATTCTGAGTTAACAAGCTTCAGAGGATCTGAGCGTTAGTTAACGATTCATTTCCTAAAAGAGCTTCAGAGGCACAACACATCAAACACATGTCACTTCTAATATGAAAACGATTGAGTGTACACACAGCTGAGGCGCCGTTTCAGGTACTGTTTGTGTAACACCCTTCTAAACCCCACGGAAAATATATGAATAATCAGAGTAAATTTTTCCTGCATTCACAAAGGGCGTCACACATAACTTTCGAAACATCAAAACCACCTTTCATGCTCATTAACACTTATAATAAATAATCATGCTTCTCACAATTTCACTTTGCATGTAGCAGCGGATTCATTTTATAACATAATTCTCTTAACAGAATATTCAGATTCATCACATACTTCAACATTACTTAGGCACCAAGGCCAACATCATAATATTCCAATGAATATAAAAACATCACATAGAATACATAATGTAACTCTAAAATATAAACCAAATGATCCCAGTGTTACATGACCAGAGCATGACTCGACCCAATATAACTAAATTACTAAATGGCTACACCAACAACGACCACGCAACTACGAGCAGCTCTATTCTCGATACCTACACGATGTCAGATAAGACATCATTCCAGCAGAAGGGTGAGAAATATTATCATAATAACAATGCATATAATCATATATGTACATTAACATAAATATATGCATACACTACGATCTCACCATATTTTATCATAATTCACTCATATACATCGTAATATACATATGCACAATTTACATCATTACACGTAAACATACACATTCATGTTCCTTCACCATAATTCATCATATAGTATATATATAAACAAATATGGAATAATCACCAAGCATATTTATCATGCACACATCCATAATTCTCATCAATCCACATCAACATGCTCATATCATGTTTATTCACCAATTGACAGTTACACATTCACAATACAGATATAAACAGATATGGATAATTACCAAGCATATGTCATCATGCCTACATCCAAAATTCTCAATCCAACAATTCACGCACATATGCATACTTTCATACCACAATCACATATTCATCATTCTCAATTACACAAGTCATGTACATACACATATGCATAATCTTCATACAACAATCATATATTCATGCCACGAGACTCAATGCAACTCGATGCAACTCATGCCATGTGGTACCAACATTTGTTATCATTTTTCGGTTTTTACATTTAAACTGGGCCCGTCCCCTAGACCGATAACAATAAAAGCCCGTCCTCTAAGCTTTCAAATCCACCCTTCCGGGTTTGGGACAAGTCACTAGTCTCCACGAAACTAGCAAGCATTGCCTCTTGACTAAATGATGCGTATGCAATCAACAACCATATGCACTTAAGATCGTTCTCGCATCTTAATCCCATGCATAGTCAAATAATTCATCACATAAGAATTATAACAAGATTTCACACTCACACATCATATCAAAGTATTCATACTTTCAACATCATCACATTTATCAAGCAATGCACACATATTCACAATATGTTCCCATGCATTCTTCACAATATTGCATACAATCAATATGCATTTCACAATATCGCGCCAACAGAAACGAACTCAACCACATTCATCATGCACTTTTAATTAATTTAAACAATGCATATATTTTTCAAAAGACCACATTTATCAAGCAATGCACACATATTCACAATATTTTATCATGCATTCTTCACATTCAATCGCATAGAAATCATTATGCATTCACATCATCATGCCAAACGGCAACAAACTTCATCACAAATCATCGTGCATTTCTAATCAATTTAAACAATGCATTATATATGCCAAAAGGCCACATTTCACAATCGATTCCATAATCTAGGATTCCCGCCATACGGCTACCCACAGCACATCTTATCATAACAGTACACAAACTATTCATTTCAGATCAAGATTGAATACAATCAAACCAAACACTCAATCATTGGATGGAATCACAAAGAAATAAGAATGTTGTCACACTCACTAGCTTGCTCGCCTAGCGAGTTCCTAGCGAACACTCACTACCTATTCGCCTAGAGAACAAGCTTGCGAAGGCAAACAGAAGCTACTGTAAGGCTTCGCTACCTACTCGCTAGGGCTTCGCCTAGCGAACCCCTCGCTACCTTGCTCGCTACCAGTGAAGGGGGTCAATTACATTTTGTCCAAGTCTGGGACCATTCGCTACTAGCTCGCTACAGCGAACACTCGCGACCTTCTCGCCTAGCGAAGGTGCTAGCGAATGTCTGCGATGTTCAAAACCCCAACTGTCCAAAATTTATCAGAAGCTCCCAAATCACCCGATTCAATTCCAACGATTTCCAGTAGTCTTAGCCTAACATTTCTCGACTAAACTACACCATTTAATCCAGATTTTAACCGTTCAAACATCGAATCTATCGATTAAATTCGTTTCTGCCCTAAAATGGAAAATGATGGAGAACCTCCCACAAATCCAAACACACACATACATTGGTAAGATAACAATATTTCACACCCTTACCTTGATTAATCGGAAGCTAGAAGTCGTTCTGATGATTCCAAGCTTTTCCTCTATTTTCTCCTCTTCTCTCTTCTTCCTTCTTTCTTTCTCTTCTTTTTCCTTTCTCTCTATTTCTATCCTTTTCTTTCCACTTTCTCTTGTATATCCTTCTCTTTTATTTCTCCTCAATATATCTCATCTTATCATTAATTAGAGAAGATATAGTAAATTCACATTATTCTACCAAATAGAATAAATCAGTTAAATCCATTAACTCATATAAATTAAATAGATCCAATAATTCATTAAATCAATTATTGAAAATTGGGCTGTTACAACCCTCCCCCACTTTAGGAATTTTCGTCCTCGAAAATGTTACCTGATTCAAACAACTCTGGATACGACTCTCGCATCCCAATCTCCCAAATCCAACTTTCTCCCAAACTACCTCCACCAAAGGAATCCCTTTACTTCGAAGTTGCTTCTTGTTCATCAACCTGAACTAGCAATGCCTCAACAGTCAAATCCTCCCTCACTCGTACACCACCCATTTGAATCAATGTACCTCCGCAGCTTAGATACATGAACATATCATGCAATTCCCACAAGTGACAGCGGTAAAACAGTCTAACATGCTATTTCCCCACGCTTCCGCTGCGCCACTCTGATACAAATCAACAAAACACAGTGTGTGCTTCCGAGACCTCAAGCTCGACCAATACCAGTTACTATCGTAACTCTCAAAACACGTCCTTTCTTGGATCCTTTTGATCTTTTCAATCGTCTCTTGCACAATCTCAGGTCCGAGTACAACACTCTCGCTGGACACACATCAACACAAAGGAGTCCTACACCTCCTACCCTACAAAGCCTCATACGATGTTATTCCGATACTAGAATAATAGCGATTATTGTAGGTAAACTCAATCAGTGATAATTAACTACCCCCTGATCCATCTTGATCCAACACACAAGCTCTCAACAATCTTCTATATACTGGATAGTTCTCTTTCCCTGCCCATCCGTCCACGGATGCTAGACAGAGTTCAACTTCAATCATGGTACTCAAGGCGTCTGCAAGCTCTCCCAAAAATCTCGATGAAAACTTAGATTCCCATCTGACACAATATTCGATGACATGTCATACTACTTCGCAACTTCCTCACTATACCTCTTAGCTAGCTTCAGCATAGAATGATTCATCCTCATTGGTAAGAAATGCGTTAATCTTGTCAATCCATTCATAACCACCCAAGTCGAATCACATCTCTTCAAATTCTTTGGAAACCCGTCACAAAATCCATGGGAATACTATCTCATACCATTCAGAAATATTCAACAGTTGTATCAGGCCCAACGGTCTCTGATGTTTACACTTCGACTTTTAACAAGTCTAATCAGCATATACAACCTCAACCACTTCTCTCTCCATTTATGGTCACCAAAACAATTTCTCAAATTCGGTCACATCCTCATAGTACCTGGATGGATACTCAATCTATCTCAATTTCCTTCTTCCAGAGTACTCTTATCCAACTCACACTATTTGGAACACACCCACCATCACGACATCTCATAGTACCATTCCCATCAATTCGAAAATCAGCTCTTCGACTGTAATTCATTAAATTCAATCACTCTATTAACTCAAATTAGAATTCCAACCTCTTCGAATCTCATCGAGAATACTAATAGTCGGCCTCAACATACAAAGCTCAACTCCATAAGAAGTCTCCTCACAGACCAACTCATCCCGGATTTGCTTAATCAGTTCTAACTTCATTACCATCATCATCGGTATATGCAGAAATATCCAATTTGATACCTCAGCTACCACGTTGTCTCACCCGAATGGTAATTCGACCAAAACCAAAATCCTTCAGAAGTCCCAATTATTTCCTCTGCATCATATTCAATTCTCTCAAATCAACAAATGCCTTAAGTTCGTAAGATCACCAACCATCTCAAATCTCAACTAAACAATTGAAGCCTCCAACTCCGGCACAAACACAACAACAACCAACTCTAAATCACTTGTCAGATAAATCCTCTCATGTACTTTAAGTTGCCTTAAAGCATAACCAAAACTCACTGAAGTTGCACTTAACATATCTCCCAATCATATCAACAAGCATCACAAAACACAACAAATAGTTCTGTCGGATTCGGCAAAAATCAACACACGAGCTGTTGACAGCTCTCCCAAAACTCTTTGAACTTCTTTCACAGTGGCATATAACTACTTCTTCTCCAACACTGATAACTCAAGTCCCCGATGTTCAACATGATCCTCTATACTCTTCGAATATATCCAACCATCATCGGTTACACAATCATTGACTCGCTCAATTTGTGAGTTATGGAGGAAACACGAATCACACTTTCCGCACTCACTACAACATCCAAACTTATTCCATCAATAAATAACTTAATTCCATGTCACTACTTTACCATCACATAGAGCATTGTAATAGCTTCCAACGCTTCTAATCTGGCGTCATTTCGAGTTACGGTTCTCCCGTTACGACAACAATGCGAAAACAACATCTTCACACTTAGAAGGCCATTCAACAAATCTCCAACTCTTAAAATGTTTAAAGGTCTAATTAGACCAATATTGTATTCCACCTCTTACTTTAATAATCACCAGAAGTCCATCCACCCTTTACACACTCGACCTCACAATCTGTTGTCGTAGCACACACACCAGATACAAGTCTCAAAACTACTAAATCAATTTAATTCCATGGCCATCCAAATAGACATATAATACGGAGCTCTCAATATTGGACTAGTTTCCGTAACTAAGTCAATCACAACTCCACTTCATGTCCTGGCTGTGTATCACCATCTTGTCAGGATAACTTCCAGACAACCACAATTAATCGGCAAACCGTCAACTTCCCACTTTCATTAACACTCAAAATTCCCATCAAAGTTAAACATCTCAACATTGTCTTGTGCCGACTCATCAAAATAATTCTTAAGCACTGGATTTAACTCCAAACAATTCACTGTTCACGCCATCTAAGCTCTCAAGACACGTCTATCCCATCCAGCACAATCCCAACTACTATCAACAAGAGATTAAGGGTGATCAGTTCCTCAATTTGTTAATAGACAGTCGACAATCATAATAGGATATAAACCATCTTTACCAAACTATAAGAGTGTTCAACCACACACTGAGCTACAATTCACACACATGTCGCAAACAAGGGAACAAACAACATTAGACAACTTGGCCAGATGGACCGACCTGCTCTGATACCACTAATGTAACACCCTTCTAAACCCCACAGAAAATATACGAATAATCAGAGTAAATTTTTCCTGCATTCACAAAGGGCGTCACACATAACTTTCAAAACATCAAAACCACCTTTCATGCTCATTAATACTTATAATAAATAATCATGCTTCTCACAATTTCACTTTGCATGTAGCAGCGGATTCATTTTATAACATAATTCTCTTAACAGAATATTCAGATTCATCACATACTTCAACATTACTTAGGCACCAAGGCCAACATCATAATATTCCAATGAATATAAAAACATCACATAGAATACATAATGTAACTCTAAAATATAAACCAAATGATCCCAGTGTTACATGACCAGAGCATGACTCGACCCAATATAACTAAATTACTAAATGGCTACACCAACAACGACCACGCAACTACGAGCAGCTCTATTCTCGATACCTACACGATGTCAGATAGGACATCATTCCAGCAGAAGGGTGAGAAATATTATCATAATAACAATGCATATAATCATATATGTACATTAACATAAAAATATGCATACACTACGATCTCACCATATTTTATCATAATTCACTCATATACATCGTAATATAGATATGCACAATTTACATCATTACACGTAAACATACACATTCACGTTCCTTCACCACAATTCATCATATAGTATATATATAAACAAATATGGAATAATCACCAAGCATATTTATCATGCACACATCCATAATTCTCATCAATCCACATCAACATGCTCATATCATGTTTATTCACCAATTCACAGTTACACATTCATAATACAGATATAAATAGATATGGATAATTACCAAGCATATGTCATCATGCCTACATCCAAAATTCTCAATCCAACAATTCACGCACATATGTATGCTTTCATACCACAATCACATATTCATCATTCTCAATTACACAAGTCATGTACATACACATATGCATAATCTTCATACAATAATCATATATTCATGCCACGAGACTCAATGCAACTCGATGCAACTCATGCCATGTGGTACCAACACTTGTTATCATTTTTCGGTTTTTACATTTAAACCGGGTCCGTCCCCTAGACCGATAACAACAAAAGCCCGTCCTCTAAGCTTTCAAACCCACCCTTCTAGGTTTGGGACAAGTCACTAGTCTCCACGAAACTAGCAAGCATTGCCTCTTGAATAAATGATGTGTATGCAATCAACAACCATATGCACTTAAGACCATTCTCGCATCTTAATCCCATGCATAGTCAAATAATTCATCACACAAGAATTATAACATGATTGCACACTCACACATCATATCAAAGTATTCATACTTTCAACATCATCACAATTATCAAGCAATGCACACATATTCTTAATATGTTCTCATGCATTCTTCACAATATTGCGTACAATCAATATGCATTTCACAATATCGCGCCAACGGCAACGAACTCAACCACATTCAACATGAACTTTTAATTAATTTAAACAATGCATATATTTGTTAAAAGACCATATTTATCAAGCAATGCACACATATTCACAATATGTTCTCATGCATTCTTCACATACAATCGCATAGAAATCATTATGCATTCACATCATCGTGCCAAACGGCAACAAACTTCATCACAAATCATCGTGCATTTCTAATCAATTTAAACAATGCATTATATATGCCAAAAGGCCACATTTCATAATTGATTCCATAATCTAGGATTCCCGCCATACGGCTACCCACAACACATCTTATCACAACAGTACACAAACTATTCATTTCATATCAAGATTGAATACAATCAAACCAAACACTCAATCATTGGATGGAATCACAAAGAAATAAGAATGTTGTCACACTCACTAGCTTGCTCGCCTAGCGAGTTCCTAGCGAACACTCACTACCTATTCGCCTAGAGAACAAGCTCGCGAAGGCAAACAGAAGCTACTGTAAGGCTTCGGTACCTACTCGATGGGGCTTCGCCTAGCGAACCCCTCGCTACCTCGCTCGCTACCAACGAAGAGGGTCAATTACATTTTGTCTAAGTCTGGGACCATTCGCTACTAGCTCGCTACAGCGAACACTCGCGACCTGCTCGCCTAGCGAAGGTGCTAGCGAACGTTTGCGATGTTCAAAACCCCAACTATCCAAAATTCATCAGAAGCTCCCAAATCACCCGATTGAATTCCAACGATTTCCAGTAGTCTTAGCCTAACATTTCTCGACTAAACTACACCATTTAATCCAGATTTTAACCGTTCAAACATCGATTCTATCGATTAAACTCGTTTCTGCCCTAAAATGGAAAATGATGGAGAACCTCCCACAAATCCAAACACACACATACATTGGTAAGATAACAATATTTCACACCCTTACCTTGATTAATCGGAAGCTAGAAGTCGTTCTGATGATTCCAAGCTTTTCCTCTATTTTCTCCTCTTCTCTCTTCTTCCTTCTTTCTTTCTCTTCTTTTTCCTTTCTCTCTATTTCTATTCTTTTCTTTCCACTTTCTCTTATATATCCTTCTTTTTTATTTCTACTCAATATATCTCATCTTATCATTAATTAGAGAAGATCTAGTAAATTCACCTTATTCTACCAAATAGAATAAATCAGTTAAATCCATTAACTCATATAAATTAAATAGATCCAATAATTCATTAAATCAATTATTGAAAATTGGGCTGTTACAGTTTGAATCATTGAAATTCTCTTTTTTTCCCCCACTTTGTCAAATCACATTTAATGCAATTAAATCATTTTTTTTCTCTTTGTGCCCTAACACTTATTCCACGCCATAACAAATTTCACACTTTCATCATCTCACACACCTTATGCATTTTGCTCTTCTTCATTGCTTTCTTTTCAAATCAAAATCTAAAAGAAATTCCAGTCATCTCAAAAGTTCTTCTTCAATGGCTACCTCATCTTCATCACATCAACACTTGGTTTCTACAATGGTTGGGTCGTCTTCGTCACAAATGGGTAATGAAGCGTACAAAGAACCAGAACACACACTTCTCACAACAGTGAACAAACTAGAGGTACTCTGTGAATTTATGGTTGATTTTGACTATATGGCGAAAAATGGGTTTGATCTTCGTTCAACAGTTAACTTTCAAGGATAGGTAAAATACTTTGATCGGTTGGTTGGTCCAGTTTTTCCCCAACTGGTAAAGGAATTATGCATTCATGCCAAAGTTTACCCTAAAGTTATTTCTTCATCTGTTTTGGGTAAAACTACCGTCATCACTGAGGAATTGATTCGCAAACTTATTGGCTATGAAGAAGAGGGTATTGTGAATACATCAGTGGGCCGTGTGAATATGAATGAAGTGTACAACGAGGTGTTTACCTCTGGGATTCCATCCAACAAGATAAAGGATCTGAAGACCCATTACAAGATTTGGGCCAAGATATTTCTGGGCTGTATTCATCATCGCAAGGCTTCAAATTCTCCAGATTACATAAATACAAATCAACTGTATATTCTGAATTGTTTAGGAAATAATATCAAGGTGGATCTTCCACATCTGTTGTTTGTTCATCTTTGGAGTCATGTCAAGATGTCCAGAGAAACCATTCGCACCAAACACCAGAAAATCAGAGATTGGATTCCCATGGGAAGGTTAATTTCTGATATCCTTACTGAAAATGGTTTGGTAGCTTATCTGAAAGATGCTGGTCAAATAGATGAATTAGTTCCTATTCTTGGGAAGCCTCTGGATGGCAAGAGTCTTCAGAGAATGAAGTTGGTAGAAAAACTTCAATCTGATCCAGTTCAGATTGATTCTGATGCTATGCGCAGAAGGAGGGTACCCATGGAAGATTTTCCATTCTTCACTGAAGAGAAGCCAAGGGAAGCTCTCCTTAATTATATTGCTTCCTGTATGGCAGATGGCACTCCTATGCCAGCTGATTTGTTGTTATGTGTTTCTCAACCTGCTCCAAAGCTGATTATGAGGAAGAAACCGAAGAAGAGAAAGGTCTCTGAAAAAGATCCCGCAGAGAAACATTCTAAGAGTTCTAAGAGGAAGGCTTTTGAAGAAGACTCTTCCAAGAAGTCCTTAAAACGTTCCAAGCAATCAGGTAATCGCTCTGCTGTTTTATCTCCTGTTTTGGAAACTGTAACAGAAGAACCAACATCTCAACCCCCTCTCTCTTCCACACATCACCTCTAAGCACCATTCACATTCCTCTGAGCATGTTCTTGTCTCAGATGCCTCTCTTTTCTCCGAACTACAAACTTCCAACCCTCACACCACCTCTAAACATAACCAAGAAGCCACCTCTGATCACACCACCTCTCAAAATAACCAAGAAGCCACCTCTTAACACACCACCTCTATACCATCCACACCCTCATTCAATATCACTCAGCAAACCAATTCTGCTGAAGTCCCCTCTATAAACCAACCAGTTGTTACCAACCCCTCTGAACCTGAAATCTTTCATGCCACACCTCTCCTAACCATTCACCTAATTCCATCTGACTCATCTGACTCATATAACTCCTCCTCTAACCAATCAGATGCTACATCCCCTCCACATAACTCCCTAAACCATCCTCTTGACTTTTCTTCTCCCACTCCCATTCCCTCTCATTCTCCAGATAATCCTTCATCTTCTTTTAAACCCTCACTCTTTGATGCCCTTAAGACATACTTCTTCGAGGCCTACCTTAAGCCAAAACCCAGACCCAATGTTGGAAATCTGTTATCTAGTTTTGAAACGGAGATGCAGATGTGGTTTTCTGCTGTAAGGGAGAAGTGCCTCACTAGCATGAATCCTCGTGACTCTGAAGAGATCTGGACTGCCTTCAGAAAGAGATTCACTTATGTGACTATGAATCTTCAGGATGCTTGCTCTGCAGATGCGCAAGAGAGAGTTTCTGAAGCTCTGAGACTTGCTCAACTCAGTGTCAGCAGAACTCCTATTCTTTATCTGGAAAACACACCTGCAGAAGTTGTGTGTCCCTCATCTGAGAAATCTGCTGCACTTCAGGTTGGTGAAGGTCCTCATGCTGAAGAAGTTACCTCAGAGGCTCCTGTTGATGAAGAGATTCCCGACTCTGGTCAGCCCTCTGCTATGAAATTAGGGAATGCATCTTCTTCATTGGTTGTTCAGAATTCAACAGTTTTGAATAAAGAAAATGAAGGTGTGCAAAACAAATTTGCTCAGCAAGAGGCTACTAACAGCGAGATAATATCTTGGATGATCAAGCAAGAGAAAACTACATCAGAGATTCAGGAGTGGATGGTCAAACAGGAAGAATCCACTACTGAAATCAAGACATGGATGGCCAAACAAGAAGCTTCAACTTCTGAGATGACAGAGCTTCTTAAGCTTTTAACTTCTCGTTTATCTTAATTGTTTGATTAAGTTTGTGCTCATCTGTGAATTTGCCTGTTTTATTTCTTTTCTGAGTTTCTAAATATATATGTGACTATTTTGTTTTTACATCTGATTTTATCTTATATTTTTTCTATTTTTCTTGCTCTAAATTTTTTTTTGTCTTAAATGATTTTCTAAAATCACTTTTTGATATGACAAAAAGGGGGGAGAAAATGGAAATTTTGAATCATTCACATAAACAGATACTGAATGGAAACTCACACATGTTAAAAACTAACTAATCATGAATTCAGTGTTTCAGAGTTAAAGTTTTTCATCTGACGTGTTTCAGAGCAAAAGTTACTCATCTGACAATATTTATAGAATTAACTCTGAACAAGGTCTGAGATAGTCCACAAGCTTGCTCTGACTCTAGAAAGAATACAAGTGCTGAAAGGGAAATTTTAAATTTTCTAGCAGTATTCATTTCAGGGGGAGAATCATATTCTCAGGGGGAGATATATATTTTAATTTTGAACAAAATTTCGTATAGTTTTTGTTATCATCAAAAAGGGGGAGATTGTTAGAACACAGACTAGTTCTTAATATATCTTAATGTTTTGATGATAACAATAATGAAATTTTGCATGGAGAAAATATATACTCTAATTTTGTTCAAGTGTTTTTGTTTCAGATAACATAATAAATATTCCTCTGAATGGAATATTCCTCTGAATGTTAAGCTACAACACGCAGAAGACTCTGAGCGTTTGGTAAAAAGCGAAGCTGCAGAAGACTCTGAGCGTTTGGTAAAAAGCGAAGCTACAGAAGGCTCTGAGTGTAGAGTATAAAGTAAAGATTCAGAAAAACTCTTAGTGTACTAAATTCAACGCTGCAACTGCAGAGGCTCTGAGAATCAAAACATGTAAGGCTCTAAAATGTTAGTACCAAAGTGATGCATTTGGATAACACGTAAGAGCGAAGATCTACTCTGATCTAAAGTGCTCCTCTGGATGAACAGTTTGTTAAAACAATCACGCTAGCACTAAGCTGCAGAACTCTGGAAGAGAGTTACTCTAATAAGAAGAAAATGGAACATCATCATCAGAAGAAAATGGAACATCATCATCAAAAGAAAATGGAACATCATCAGAACTCTAGAAGAGAGTTATTCTGATAAGAAGAAAATGGAACATCATCAGAACTCTGGAAGAGAGTTATTCTGATAAGAAGAAAATGGAACATCATTAGAGGATCTGATGCAGGAAATCTTTCCATATTAAATCATTTAAAAAGATGTTGATCAAGAAAGATCCGTTGCAAAATTCATTGTCTGCATCCAACGGTATTATTCCTCTTTTGTGTATGGCACAGGATTTCATAACAAAAAGGATATCTCTGAACATTCCTCTCTTGGAAAGAAACTGTCAAAGAAGACAAATGTGCATGCTATTTGAGAAATGGATATGAATTATTTAAACAAGTCTTCAACAGCAATTTAAATAGATATATACAACATAAGACAACAACATCATTCTACAACAAAAATACAACCAGGCTGAAAAAGAAAATCCTACTTTGCTATCACTTCTAAGTCAATTTCATATTAGCAAATAGAAAGTTTCTTTGATCTTCATTTGTGTAAAATCACTGTTGTGATATAGCTTTTCTTAGAAACACTTAAACACATTTTATTATATTATCTTGTAAAAGATCCTTGAGAGACCAAGTTGTGGTCAGTATTCTTGAGAAGACTAAGACAAGTTTGTCTTAGTAAAAAGATTGTAATCAGTTTTTGATTATTGGAATAAGTCCTCTTTTGAAAGAGGCGAAATCACCTTGGCCGGGTGGACTGGAGTAGTTTGAGTTCAAACGAACCAGTATAAAAATACCTGTTATTTTTATTTCCTTATTTGTTTTTTTGAAAACCCTTATTCAACCCCCCCTTCTCAGTGTTTTCCTTACCTTCAGACTGTTTGGAGTAATCCTAACATGATTGACATATGATGTAACCATGCTCAGTTCAGGCCCCTTTGGGATTACTGATGACGTATGGATAGTCGTACGTTCATTACTTTTTTCCGACTTGGGAACCCATGAAATTGAGGACCTTTAGTTACCCACTTACCCGACTTGGCCTTTTTAGGATATACTGCGATGACTGTTAGGGAGTAGTCCCGAATAGTTGATACACGATACTATGCTCAGACGAGTTTATCTTAAGAATATTGTTGACTCACATGATTAGTCGTGTAAGTTGATAATATTCGAAAGATTTATCGATGACTCTGGGAACTTTGTTAGAACCCGTTGTGCAGGTATTTTACCCCTAGTACACACCCTTTGGTTGGTTCTTTACCCAGACTTCATGATGTGATCTTGAACCTTTGACCTGCTATGTATGATTTGCATCCTATCTTGCATTGCATTATATACCATTTGCATCTTTGTAAGATCCATTGCATACCTCTGTTTGTCCAACCACTCATTTCCAGCTGTCTTATATCTTCCAGTGTCACCTATCATTCGTCAAGCTGATTCCTTGACACCGATACAGGACTAGAGCTAACTATAGATGAAGAATGTCATAGCAAGAAGTGCATAATGCAGAGATCCGAATGGAGATCGATGGTTTGAAATCAGGCATGACTAAGCTTACCGAGATGCTCCAAGTCCTGATTGCCAGAGGAGAGCAACCTCAAAGGACTTGTGAGGGAAAAGCCTTATATATAGATGTGCTTGTTTCGATGATGTCAAAACATAGATCCATAGAAGAATATATGTCAGACGTTATCACCATGATTGCATTTGCATATCTTACTTCTCATGATTCAATTTCTCGCATAAAAATATCTCGGTGGTTGCATATAGATTGTCAAAATGCGCGTCGTATGAGTTAGACTTCATTGGTGTCATTTTTTGTAGATGCTCTTGATTGGCTACATTTTGTGGCAAAACATTAGAGTGTATATGAATGTCATAACTGAGGTTAGGACATACATGAAGAGTGTTATGCAGGGAAAGCTGAAAGTAAGTGAAGTTGAATGTGATGACTGAATGTCATAACATTAATCGTATGACATCAGGGCATGCAGGTTTGTTTTTCTGTTATTAGCTCAGGCTATACTTCAGGAAACAATTCAGGAAGCATAGTTATTTCAGGCAACATAACAGGTATTGCTGAGGATAACTTAGAATAATTCTAACCTAATGATAAGTGCACAGCTTCATGAAGAAAGGTTTAACTTAGGTAAACCTAAATTCTCTACCAAGGCCCAAAGCAGGTCTGCTATTATAAATAGCAGAAGGATCATTCCTAATGGGCAGAGCTTCAAGACAGAGATTGGAGAGTGTGATTTGTGAGTGAAGAACCTTGTTCTTCACGTGTGTCTAGGAATCTAAGAATTCCTTGTGGGCCAAGAAATTGTAAGCTGTAGAATTGCTCTGGTTATTGTGTATGAACAGGTGTGTTCATTGTCTTACTCAAATTTGTTAAGCAAGAGTAAGTGTCCTTGATCAAAGCTGTGATGCAAGATCAAGGTGTGTTTGAAGTGAGTCTTCATATTTAATCTGTAATTGTGTATTGATATCACTGAGGTGATTGAGGGGGAGTGAGTGGGTATACTCAGGTCTAGAGTGTCTCTAGGCTGAAGTGTCATTGGGTAGGTTTTAAGTGAAGAGCGCAAGCTGAGTGTTTGACTCTGATTTAATTCTACTGATAGTGAATTTCCTCCTTGGCTTGGTAGCCCCCAGATGTAAGTGTTGTTGACACTGAACTGTGTGAACAATTACTGTGTTATTTACTGCTTTCCTTTACAGCATTTTAATTACTCAAATAGTCTGTGTTATAGTGGATGTTATAACATCCGTGATAACATTCATCGTGTGCTTGCCAGAATTTCATTTGCTATATCATAGATATCATCAAAAAGAGTCAAGATTATGAAAATATGTATTTTTAGCAATATCAGGTCTTTGAGTCGACCAAAGTTTTGTTCTGGTCGACTCACACTGTGAGTCAATTTTGAGAGTTTGCTTCAGGTGGGCTCGCGTCGAACCACCATTCGAATCATATTGTGAGCATTTTAATTTATCTAAAAATGCATGTTATGCATCGACGCATACCTTGTTTCGGTCGATGCATGGTTCTGGGGTTTGCCCAAGTTTTCAACCGGGTCAGTTCAGGTCGACCCTGTTTTCTGCATAGGTCAATCGTTCGCTGTTTTATGGCATTTTTCTGTTATGTCAACTGTTTTTGTGAAGTGGTTTTAGTTGTTATGACAGTTATGTTTGGTATATAAGTTCAGATGCTTGTTTCACTTCATAACATTGAGAAAAACAAGAAAAGTGAAATAGGTATCGATTCAGATCTCATCATCTTCATTCTCTTCGTAGTTGTCGCTACGCGAAAAATGACACAGAGTCTAAGGGTTCGGGAGTCGGTTATACGAGGGGAAGGTATTAGCACCCCTCGCATCCATCGTACTCGATGGGAACCTTCTAGGTTGTTTCGCTTAAGTGGGTGTTTTTAATCTAAAAGTTTGCTTGCTTAAAAGAAAGAGGGGTTGGTTTTTTATTATAGTGCTCGCCAAGGATTGTGGCCCTTGTGCCTACGTATCCTCACTTAAAAGAAGTGAAGAATCAGAGCTCCATAGTTCGGAGGCTTGTGAAATAGTTGTTTGTTGGTTGTTTTTATACCTTGAAAAAGGGTTTTCGGATTGATGCCCTAAGACGAAAAGAAGTTTGATGAGTTTATGTTATTTTTAAGTTTTTTGAGAAAAGATTGTTTTTTGACTAGGATTACACAAAAAAGACTTTGGATAGAGAGGAATGTTTTGAATAACCAAGTAGAGCGCCTTGTATTCAAAACATTCGAAACGAGTGTAGGATGGTTCCATTCTCATTCCTTCTCCACCACCTTAAAGTTCATGGTGTATAACCCTAATCACACATTTATTGTATTTTTGGATTTTTATGAGGAAAAGTACCTCTTGATGTTGGATCAAGGGTTTTATTGTTGGTAAAAATATTTGAAGTGATGCGAACAAGGTCGAATGTCGATGCACAAGGCATTCGACTTACAAGGTTGAAAATGGCTCGATAAAATCGAGAGTTAGGAGGGTGAAAACCCTAAAATGAATTACAATTTTCATTTAATATAAAGTGTTTCTAAAATAGTAATTTTAGAATTCTTTAAACATTATATGAAAATATACATTAATACAAAAGTTTAGCAAAAAGAATCAATTAAAAATGAAGAAGTTATGAGTTTTTGAAATTTAATGACAATTAAGTAAAAATCAAATAAATCAAAAATTTAAAAAATAAGAAAGGCCTCCCCCAAGACTTGAACCCAAGACCTTGGGGTTGTAGGCACAAAACAATGCCACTCCAAAAATTCATACACGTGTGAACATAATGGAAAAGGAAGAACAAATAACAAAACATGAAAAATCACAAAAGAAAGGCAAAAACGCCCCCGATGGGGGTCTAACTCAAGTTCAAGCGCATGGAAAGTAACTTAAGGGCAAGGTTCTAACCACAGGGGTGGCGATACATCCAATATATCCAGCCACCCCAATTAAATATATACTTAAACAAGGCAATTTTTTGGGCAAGTTTGAGGCAAAACCAAGTGACAATTCAAAATACGATTTGATCATAACTTTGTCAAAACTCAATCATTTTCAGTGAAATTTAAGTCTAACCTGCTTGATTTTTCGAGAGGAACATGATGGTACCACTAAGTTTTTAAAATGATGCACACACACTAAAATTATATGAAAAATGCAGAATGTGGTGTTTAAAATGCATTGGCCTCATGAAAGTGATTTCATCATAACTTCTTCAAATCTTGATCAATTTTGATGAAATTTAAGTCAAACTTGCTTGTTTTTTCAAGAGGAACATGATGGTACCATTAGTTTTTCAAAATGATGCACACACATTAAAATTCGAAGGAAAATGCAGAATATGTTTTTTAACCTTATGGCAAAATCAAGTGAAAAATAATGGAAATGAATTCATCATAACTCTTCCAATTTTTAACCAATTTTTGTGAAATTTAAGTCAAACTCACTTGTTTTTTCAAGAGGAACATGATGGTAATACCAGTTTTTTAAAATGATGCACATGAAAATGCAAATTTTGGTTTTTAACCTTAT
The DNA here is from genome assembly GCA_963859935.3 of Lathyrus sativus. NCBI lineage: Eukaryota > Viridiplantae > Streptophyta > Magnoliopsida > Fabales > Fabaceae > Lathyrus > Lathyrus sativus. Next base: position 93,741,715 of record OZ012738.1, on the reverse strand, counting down.
ATGCAAGCTTTGAGATTGTTACCTCTTTTTGAAGAAAAGGCAACTTTGTGGACAGTTGGAGAAATTGTACTTCCAGCTGTGATTTGAGATTATGAACAGCTATTATATCATAAATATGAGGTGTTTTGAGTGTTAAAGTAGTGGAAATGGACCTAGGTAGAGATTTGGTCCATAATATGCATAAAAGTCAAACTTAAGTGGTGTGAAAGTTGACTTTTTGATTCAAGGTTTTTTGGGTGAAACTAATGGTGGGATTAGCTTCAAATGGTCATTTTAAGGGTGTGTATATAGTTTTTATGGTGGTTTAGTGTTTGGAACAAGGACTGGTGTGAAAAGTGTAAAGTGGTGTATTTTGGTGTTTTTGTGAAATCTCTTCACTTACAAGTAAGGAGGGAAAGAAGAGAGCTATGAGTTTATGGTTTTCTTGGATAGCTCTAGTGTGTAGAATACAATGGGGTGAAGCCTCTATTTATAGGCCAAGGGAAGAGTTTGGGGCAGATTTGGTTTTTGCCGTTGGAGGGAGATTTTGGAAGAAAATCCATCCAAGATCATGTGGCAGCTGTGCATACTAGTTTCTTGGCTCAATGCAAAGCAAAACTCAAGTGGTATAGAGGACATGAGGTGACTGAAGTGAGGCTAGAGGGATAGGGAGGCTGCAATTGCAAGTCTTCACCAAAGTTTCTCCTTCCTATTGTTTTTTTATTAAAATAATGCCACTTGCTTGGCCAACTTGCAATGCCTACCAAATCCTTCTTTCTTCTGCATTTTAAACCATCAGCCTCTCTAATTATCAGATCAAGATATGATCCAATGGTTGAAAATGATTCAAGTGGCTGAAAAGTGAATTTGTGGAAAGGTTGAAATGGTGCATTCAAGTGTTGAAACCCCAACTTGTCGGATTCATAACTCTCAACTCACAAGGAATATGGAGGAGTTCTAGTACTTTTTGGAAATCCCTGATGGAGCTCTGCAACTTTCATGTTTACATGATCTTCATATTCCAAGTGGAAGTAGGTCAAAAATCCCCTCAAAGTTGGCTGAAAACATGCCTAACAAGACCAAAAACTTGAATTTTTCTAAGTGTTTTCTCCCTTTTGTGATGATTTTGACCATAACTCCAAATATATGCATTTTTTGCACATGAACCACTGTAAGACTTTTGTAGGACTTGTAAATTACTTTCCAACAAGCTTTGAACCACCTCAATTGGATGCGTGGTTAGGAAGTTATGGTCTTGCCCCTTTCAAAACCCTAATTCTCGACTTTTCCGATTACTCCTCAATCCTTGATCCAGTGGTCATGAAACTTCATGGACATGTGTAATATGTTATTAGGAACATTTTTGCTTCACACCTTAAGGTCAAATTCCTTATGGTTGAAGATTTGACTTTTTGGTCAACGAAACGATCGATCGATGACTAACGGATCGACTGTTGTTGTTCTGGGTTCCCTGAGGCCTTGAAACTTCTTGTGTAGACTTCTTTGGATCATATGAACCTTATGGAACATGATTCAAGCTTTGTAACACCTTTTAAGTCAAAATTCAAAGTTGCAGTTGACTTTTTAATCAGGAAACCCTAATTAGGGTTCTTGCTCTGCACTGTCTCAATTCTCTTGGCAACCACCTCAAATTGGATTGGTCTTTGACCAAATGGAGTATATTTGATGATGTAATTTATCTTCCATGTAGTCCAATGATTGGAAAATTATCTTATTTGGAATGGAAAACCAAGAACCGACCTAATCCTTACCTTGTGAACCCATATGCTCGATATGCAATAGAACGATGTATAATATGACGATATATAGGGTATAAAAGGATAAAGGTGAAAATAAGGGTGTGACAGTTGCCCCTATTTAATCCTCTTGGACCTGAATGTCTGAAGGATAAAGGTGCTCGAACATTCATGGTAGAAGAGAATTAAATACTAGAATACCCGGGATTTTCAACTGGATAGGTGTGGGATGAAAGTAGACAGTCAGTGAGATGGCTTGAAGAAGGTGTTTGTTAGTGAGGAAGGGTTAAGGGGAATATGATGATATGCTTGAGATGCAATGCGAAATGAACATGAGTGCTTTGCCAGCCAGAAGGGGAGACACCTAGTAATAGGGAATCATAATTGGCTAGGAGATATTCCTTCTACAAAAGATAGAGAGGACTCGGAAGTATAAAAATGTGAGATACTCCTTCTACGAAAGGTAGAGAGGACTCTAGAAATAAAGGATTATGAGATATTCCTTCTACGTAAGGTAGAGAGGACTCTAAAAATAAAGGAATATGAGATATTCCTTCTACGAAAGATAGAGAGGACTCTAAAATAAACGACTGTGAGATATTCCTTCTACGAAGGGTAGAGAGGACTCTGGAGTAAACATTGGTTTTCCTCTTACAAAAGGCAAGGAGGATTCCTGAACAAAAGGTTTGGAGAAAATGCTTCCTTCTACAAAAGGTAAAGAGGATTCCTGAACAAAAGGTTAGGAGAAATATTCCTTCTACAAAAGGTAGAGAGGACTCCTGAACAAAAGGTTTGGAGATATATTCCTTCTACAAAAGGTAGAGAGGACTCCAAAACAAAAGGTTTGAAGACATGGTAACTCCTTCTACATCAAATAGAGGAGACTCCCTTGGGAGAAAATGATCGTATTTCCTTCTGTAACGGCAGAAAGGACTCCATAACAAAAGGTTAGGAGAAAAAGTTCCTTCTACAAAAGGTAAAGAGGACTCCAGAAGAAAAGGTTTTGAGATAAATCCTTCTACAAAAGGTAGATAGGAAACTCCCTTAGGAGAGGACGATCATATTTTCTTCTGCAGAAAGCAGAACAGACTCTTGAACAAAAGGTTAGGAGAAATTCCTTCTACAAAAGGTAGAGAGGATACTTACAAAAGGTAAGCTGACAAGAACCTGTACAAAAGGCACGGCAAGTCTTACTAAAGGTAAGTTAAATATGTTGCGAAAGGTAAGGTGGAGATACTTCGTGATGGTGACACGGAAAGACTCACAAAAGGTAAGTTGAAGGCAATAACCATCCTCAGACAAAAGGCAGAGGAAACTTGTAAAGGGCATCAGAACATCACTTGACCTCACAGGCACAACGGCAGAGATGAGATTCTTTAAGTATGGAGACCATTCAGTTCTTGGCCACATATGCATCAAGCATCCAAATTGATCGAAGAAACCCAAAACAAAGTTTGGTCGCGTGTAAAAGACAGCGAGAAACGCTTACGAAAGGGAAGCGAAGGGATGGACTTACAAAAGGTAAGTGAATTTATGGGTTAAGTATCATGTCAGAATCCGGACAGACTTTCATAAGAACTCACATCTTCGAGTATGACTGGCTAAGCGCATGTAATGATGCGGTATGTATGCAAATATGTAAGGACATGGAGGTTATGGGTGATGATTTATGCCAAGTAATTGGGCTTTGGTTTGGGGCGTTATGTTTGACTTCCCAACATCCTTGTGACAAAATTTAGATCATTTCCAGATGGTCATAACAGGCTATGTTGATTGGCTAGATTTCCCCTGACTTGGTCAAGTCCCAGTGAAATTTATGATCAGACAATGCTTCATGCACACGTGTGTCACATTTACCTTTCATTCTCCTTAATCAGAGAGCCACCTTGTGATTTCTTCTATCATTATTGTCATCCCATAATTCTCAATGCAATATTTATCAAAAATGAAAATTCCACTCTTTGCAAACAAACATAAAAAGTAAAAAAAATTGTGAAGAACAAATTGATGAAAGAAATTTTATTGATGATAAAATGGCCCATAAATGGGTAATTTTACATAAGGATACAATTCCTAAAAGAGGTAATTGCAAAAATATGACAAAAAGTACAATGGGAATGAGAAAATAAAGATCGGATTTCCATTGAGTTTCAATTCTACTATGATCCCTATGGACTTAAAGCTTCTCGTACATTGCCTCTGAGGAAGGTGGTTGGATTGATCTTTCCCGTGTGTAGCTCTCTTTATTCTGGTGAGGAGCTCACAGACTCTTCACATATTGCAGTTTTTCTCTTTTAAGATCCCTAACTTTTGCCTAGACCTCCCTTTCGGGTTTTCAGTCTACCGGGATACCCTTTCTCTTGCCTAAGTTGCCCCTAAGGGTTTTCAACTTATCGGGTATTATATATTTTTTATTTTAACCCTAATTTTTGCCTGGACTTTTCTTTTTGTTGTCCACCGGGTTTGCTTTCAAGCGTAGTATTTTTTAACTGTGTCTGTGTTTACAGGGGATGACAGGTCTTCATCGTCCATGTTGGATAATATCAAGGCTCCTCCAGAGAAAACCTTCTTCACAACATATGGACCCTTATAGTTCGATGTCCATTTTCCCCTTGGGTCTGTGTGGATTGGCAGAATCTTTCTCAATACCAAGTCTCCTACTTCGAAATCTCGGGGGCGAACTTTCTTGTCAAACGCCCTTTTCAACTGCTTTTGGTAAAGCTGACCATGGCAGATGGCTGTCATGCGATTTTCATCAATGAGATTAAGTTGATCAAATCTTGCCTGCACCCATTCTACTTCGTCGAGCTTGACATCAGTCAGAATTCTTAGGGAAGGAATTTCTACCTCAATGGGGAGTACCGCATCCATGCCATATACAAGAGAAAATGGAGTTTCCCCAGTAGAAGTGCACACTGAAGTGCGATAGCCATGCAAAGAAATGGTATCATTCCATGCCAATCTTTGTATGTTTTCACCATTTTTTTGAATAATCTTCTTGATGTTTTTGTTCGCTGCTTCAACGGCGCCATTCATCTTCGGGCGATATGGTGATTGTCGCTTCCGCGAAAATAAGGTGCCGGCAGAACATAAGAGTCGCCACCTTTCGTTATTTATCCCTTAGAACGGGAAAGGAAACGATCGGAAAAACCTGACGAAAAGGTATAAGACAAGGTCATCACAACCGTTGTCTGGGTTCGGGAGTCGGTTACGCAAGGGGAAGGTATTAGCACCCCTCACGTCCGTCGTACTCGACGGGATCCACGCTTGTTGTGTTTACTGGACGAGTTGGTTTATCTATCTACCTATCAAGGCTGGCCTGAAAATAAAAGAAAATGACTCGGAAAAGCGCCGCACTTTATGCCTACGTATTCTCATCAGAGAATGAGAAATCAGAGTCAACGTAGCTCGGCTAACTACGGGTTACGGGGGGAAGGTGGCTCGCCAATACGTCAGTATTGTGCCTACGTACTCTCAATAGGTATGAGAGATCAGAGCTTACGTAGTTCGGGAAACTACGGATTACGGGGATTCAGATTCATCTGTTTTATCGAGTAGGGTTAAACAACAGTTCCAGCAGTTAGGGACAAAGCCTGTTTGCGTTGGCGCTGAAGTTTAACGACTCTCTTTTCTTCAGAAAAGCTTCCTTTGAATTATGGGCCCATAGGGCAAAAAGGTTTGAAGTTTGTTTTCTGTCTTTTACGAAAGAAGTGTTTTTTATTGTGTTTGCAATTTCAATCGCACTAAAGACTATGACCTGAGAGTGAATGCGTCGCATGTCACCCAAAGGGTGCCATACTAAACATCCAGATTGTTGAAAAGAAGCTCTCCAACAATCCTATCTCAGATAGCTTAAGGCTCGTAACGTACGAAAGAAATCATTCATGATTACTGTATCTTAAGCTGTTTTGAGATGAGAAGAGAACAGGCTCAACTAAGGGGAGACTATTAAGTCCTATTGTTTTCATGCCAAGGATTCATCCTATGGTTGAGGTTTGAAACAGGGAACTCCTAGAAGTTATCATGCATAGGTTTCAACCTAAAGTTCTATCATTACTTCCTTATCAAAGGAAGTGAGATTCCTAAGGGATCATGTCAATGATAAACAAAAATAGATAAAGCATCAGCTTAAACAGTAAACAGTATATACAGTAAACGACTGTAAAATGCATGCAATGCAAGTGAGGGAGGAAATGTGTGTGGGGCAGCAGCCTCCACAAGCTCATCTCAACCTCAAGCCAGATATGAATAGATGTAATCATACAGAAGGAATAACATAAAGTGCTATCAAGCAAAATACAGTAAACTGCAATCATACAGTAAAATGACATGCTATCAAGCAAAATATAAGAGACTGTAATCATATAGAAGAAAGTAAAATGCTGTCAAGCAAAATAAACCACATGGGCAAGGGAGCTGGTCTCTACCGAATACCCGCAAGCAAAGCCATACAGTAACAATACAAGCAGAGGGAGCAACTCAATCTCTAGTGCAATCATGCTCCTAGATTGAAGTTAGTCTAGATATGGACTTATTTTAATGCATCAAGCAAGTCAAACAGGGCACATCAGCAATACAGAAAAGAAAACAGACAAGAAAGCAGATCAACAACTCCCTCTTTCAATTCCAAGCTTCAGCTCTTCTGACAGCAACCCAGTCTTCAGACTTCAACCACCTTTCAAGGCTATCATCTTTCATGACAAGTATCAACTTGTTTCTCCAGGTTTCAATCCATCAAACATAAGTTTCAACTTATCCTCTCTTCTCCAAGCTTCAGCTCTTCAGGCAATTCTACCTTCAGGTTTAACTTCTAACTACAAGTATCAACTTGATTCCTTCAGGCTCTCCAAGCATCAATGTAAGTGTCAACTCACCCTTTATTCCTCAAGCCTCAGCTCTATACTCAATCTCAATTGAATCCTCTTCATAAGTATCAACTTAGTCTTCAAGCTTCAGCTCTCTTTGCTTTACCAGTCTCAACTTGATCTTCTTCTCCTACAAGCTCCAGCTTCTCAGAGTAGTCCTCAATCATCTGGAAGTGTCAACTTCATTCTTCAATCTCTTTCAAGCCTCAGCTCTTCATTCAATCTCCATTGGGTCTTCAAGTATCAACTTGTTGCTCTTGCTCTTCAAGCTTCAGCTGCAATGGCAATGCTCAAGGAATCATCCTCTTCCAAATTCTTCAATGAAGTCCTCATCTTCAAACTCAAGCCCAACATCTTTTAATATACTCAAACCAGAAGACAATTGATGTAACAGAATGAGAGGAAATGATAAACAGCTTACTGACAACCAAAGGAAGCCTGCAAGGGTTCATCATCATGAGAGACTGGTTCCCTCAAAGTTCTACTTCCCAGATAAAGCCACTCATCCTTCCAAAGGAGGGATGTGAACATCTGAGAAGGACTTTTAGTCATTGGGAGGAATGGAAGCACAGGATGCTTTCCATATTTGTGAAAGAAATCATTCTAACTATAAGGCTCTCCCTATGTTTCCTATCTCCTAAACCTTCATCAGACACCTTCAGGCACCAACAAACTCCAAGCTCCAAGCAACTTCAAGCATCCTCACCTTGTCTTCAACTTGCCTTCAATCTCAACCAAAGGCAAACAAAGCAAAACCCTAATCTAAGGGAGCTAAATGAGTTAAACTAGTTGAATTAGTAAATTAGGATCACCTAAAACCTAGTACTAAAGTTAGTCCTAACTAAAATACTAAAATCAATTGTAAAATCCTACAAAAATTAATATGGTAACCTATGTCAATCATGACTCTACCATATTAATTCCAGAGATCAAATCATCAAATAAGACCTAGAACTAAATTCTACACTATAAGGTATCAAACCTAAACCCTAAAAGGAAGCATCTAAATATCAATCTAGAAAGCACACCTATTTTCATCACAAAAATGTGAGAAAAATACTATGGGATCATACATGTCTAACCTAATCATACACAAACAATTAGGCTCAAAATCATCACCAAGTGATCACACTAAATTACACAAAATTATGTATCAAACATAACCATTTTAATATCAATTAAAATGTAAAATTCCCATTAAATCAAAAAATGCATGAAATATTTTTTCTCTAAAAAATACTAGACTCAATCATGAGTAAAATGCAAAAAGAAAGGGATTAATTGGATTAATTTTCAATTTATTATGAATTTTTCAAGAACCATGCATAAAATGAAAATTAAAAGAAAATCAAATTAAAATAATAACACGCGCGGTGTGGATAGCAACAAAACACAGCTCAAATCATGGGTTGGGCCATCAGGAGGGTGTGAATATCACTGACTTCACTAAGCCCAGCATCAGCTACTAAATGAAACGCAGCGTTTCATTTATTCAGATCCTTCACAACCTGAAGTTAAAACGTGGCCATTGGATCAAGCTTCTAGTCAGAGTCCAACCAAGATCCAAGGGTGATAACATCATCTTCAACCTTTTCAAACCTCTGCAACTCGCGCCCAGCTCCGGCCACCATCGGTGGTGCTTCGGTCGTCTTCCCCAACCCTAATTCTCTCTACAGGCCTCCATTGCAAATGGTCAAAACATGAATCTTGTCCCAAATCTTGCTACGAATTCAACCATACCCTTAATTCAACCTAAATCCTCAAGATTCACCATATCCAAATCTCAACCGAAAATGGTAATGCACCTATTTTGTCGTTAATTCTCCAATTAACTATCTGAAATCCATCCTACACCATTCTACAATGAATCTAACACCTTAATTCACCTAGATTCTACCTAGATCATGCTATAGGAAGAAAGTTGCCAACCTAAAAATCTTGGATGAACAGATGCACTAAACCTCCAAATCAAGCTCTCCACTCTTACAGACACGATCAATGAACCCCCTCCTTGCTTCTGTATGCAAAAGAACCGGTTGAAAGTGCTTAAATCTTGAAACCCGATGGTGAGTTGCAGGTGGAAAATTCTGAGTTCAAGAGCACCAATTAGCCACGAATCCTCCTTGATTATGATCTGGAATCACTCCTTGACATCCATGGAAGAAGTTTCAATCAAGAAAGTGGATGGAAAGTGAAGAATTTGATGAAACCGAATGCACTTGCAAGCTATGAAATTTCAATCTCAATCTATGATCTCTCCTTCAATCATCACCAACCTCTTCAATGGATCATCTCTACTCAATATATAGATGATGTTTTGATGATCTAGAACCCTATAGATCCTTCTAATGAGAGTTTCCACTTCTCATGTCATGAGATTTTCAACCATGTATCATGAGATGCACAATTCTGTTTGCAGCTTGAAAACCATCCTAATCTCTTTCAATTTCTCCCCTAGTGACATTTTGGAAGAGTTTAGCTTGCCAAGGGCCTTGCTCAAGCCTTGATTTTGAGTTTTGCAAATGTTACTTAATATGCAAGTAATCACTTTTCAAAGCAAGTCCCCAAATTGAATCTCAACTCAAAAATGTGGCTAAACCAATGTTCTTAAAATGTTTTCTAGAGTCAAAATGATATATTACATGCCATGGTTTGGATGTGTAGGTTGAAAATATCAATTTCCAACTTTGGTTTATTTAACTTATATTTTAGGTCATTTTTGCAACTTTGAGTTACAAGAATTTCCATCATTTCATGACCTCCTTACTAGCCTTAAAACATCATTTTGAACAATTTTGATGTTGAAGATATTTCCATTTGAAGCTTGGAAATAGGAGTTATGGCCTTATGGTTGAATGACCTGTAATCTCCAAATGACCAAAATGCCCTTGACTTGTCAAAGCCATAACTTGAGTTCTACAAATCCTATCAAGGACTTCTAGTACTCTCTAGAAAGCTAAGAAGATAAGGAACAAGATTCATGTTGACCAAAAGTTCATAAGAATCATCCTTCTTGGGAAAAGGTTTGATGCAAGTTGGGTAACTTTCAAGGCCCCAGATTCACATACCTCAGATGACCTGTAACTTGTCAAAGTCATAACTTGAGCTCTACAAATCCTATCAAGGACTTATAGTACTCAAATTAAATCTAAGAACAAGCTCTACAACATTCATGTTGGGGGCAATATGAGATGACAATCACATCTTGAGCTAAACTGCCTTGAAGATAGGGGTCAAACTAGGGGATTTTACACTGTCAAGCCTTAGAAACCCTAGCTTGAAACTTCTCAAACCCTTCAATCATGATGATTTGACCTTGGAATCATCCTTATAGCATCTCAATGCATTAATCCATGATCACATGGCCTTTGAATTAGGTCTCAACCTTGTTCAAATCATCAGTTGACCTAGGGTTGACCCAGTCAAACCCTAATTACACCACTCATGGCTGAGCCTTCTTAATCTTGCACAATGACCTGTCTAGGCTTCATGATGGCTTTCAAGACATCTCATAAGCTCTCTCAAGGCTTCAAGTCCAAATTCTTGGCTTCAGAATCATCTGAGGTCTTTCCACAACTCTCAAGTTAGGAGACACACCCTCTTGGTTTCAACCACTCTCTCTGAGGATCTTTTCACTTCTCTGACAAGGATATGAACCCTTGAACACTTGAGTAACCCTCTTGGCTAGCTTCATAGTCTTGTATAGCTCTTGATTGGTACTCATATCTCTTGATCTCCTGCACACATGTCAATGAAATGCAAATGATAATGCTAATGTGAATGAAATGAAACATAAGCTAGGTAAAGAGAAGTTGGTCAAATTTTGGGGTGCAACAGCTGCCCCTATTCAAACGGCTTGAACCTGAATGGGTGAGAAGCGAACGACTCTCAACCAATCAAGGTGCAAGACAGTTGAATACCGACAAACCCTGAAATTTTCCAGCTACACAAGTACACGGTACTCTGATGGGAACAAATCTTCGAAAACTGAAACATTAGCTGCACGACAACTAGCTGGGGAATTGGGCATACGGTAACCGGTAATACATGGTCGATCATCCCGTCAGGCATCAAGATTCCTCGGGACTCATCAGGTCAACAATCAACTTAATCATGCCATCGGGCATTCAAAGAAGACTTTCGGGCATCAGCCGGACTTCATCAGTAAGTCGGGAATAGAATTCTCGGTCAATCATGAACCAATTGGGGATATCCAAACTTCTGCCATCAGGCACTCTGCTTCAGCTGAGGGAACTGCTTCGTCAATACGGTTGGACTTCAATCATCAAGTCTTCAGGGGAAGTTTCAACTTCGCTGTTCAGAAACCTGCTGGGGATGACACATCTCCGCTGGGGGTTCTGGAGAACTATCAAGTAACTCTGCTTCGGGGATCCAAGAATCATTCTGGGTGAATCAACTCTACTGAGGACTTCAAGAATCATCTTGGACAAATAACTCTGTGGGAGATCTCGGGATTCATCCTGAGCAAACGCTCTGCCGGGGACTCTAAGTATCAACTTGAGCAACCAACTCTGGCGACTTCACAGGGGATTTTAATAATCATCTTAAACAAGAACCTTCGCTGGAGAATTCAAGAATCCTCTTGGGCCGAAGACTTTGCTGGGGACTTCAAGACTCATCTTGAGCAAGCGACTCTGCGGAGGAACACCTGCAAAACAAGAACGGTAACGACCTAGCTCATGTTTAGTATGCATATGCTTTGACAACGGCGCAATGCTACAAACGGTGGAAATACTATGCGTTTATGATAAATGCTATGCAATCATGCAAGACGCTACGACCCCGTCAGCAAAATAAATACCGAAGGGAGAATCCTCCTGTCAAGGAGAAAGAACCACTCTGGTGGGGGAGGACTCATCCTGTCGACTGCCGCAGGGGAATGAAGCTCTACGAGAACCTGGGCCTGCTGAGGAAAGCGATGTCAATCGCGGAAATAAACTGCGCGGCCTTCACGGCTAGCCCTTTCCTGGAGATAACGACTCCGATGGGGACTACAGCATCAGCTATTCAACACGCTACTGGGGACAACCAATCGTGGCCCGAACTGCTTCCAAGGACTCGGCTCTCTTGGAGATCTGCAAACTCGTCTGGGGAAGAAGAAATCATCCTGCTTCCTAGGGAGAGTACGACTCTGTGGGGGATCTCAATTCTGCTGGAGACTTCAGTCTGGAACTATCAATTGCTGCACACTTCAGTGTCAGCTGGGGATAGGACGTTCCTTCGGGATACATCTGATTGGGGAGAGAATCTTCTCTTCTTGGGGAAACATATCAATGCTTTACGATCTCCCGTTCGGACTCCGCGGGGAGAGGCTGCTGAACTTCGCTGGAGAAGAAGGAATCATCCTGCTTGAGGACGCGCACGGCACGCTGTCTGGTATATGCTACACCTGCAACAACACAAACAAACCGACAAGACACCCTTCTCAAAGGGACCTATCAGGGTTATCATCTTGTGACAATGTTCAAGTAATTCATTGTTTCAACAATCAGTGGCCTAGGCCAGTAAGTTTATGTATGCGCATTTTATCAAAAACATTGGCGTTTTTTTTCGCAAACAAAACAGATAAATGCAAAACAGACAAACAGAATTGCTGAATAGTATACATTTTATTGATAACGAACCCCTGAATGGGTAAAAATGTTTTACAACAGATGCAGGCTCCTGGAATGAGGAAGCCGCGCAAAAATAAAACATAAATATACATCAGTATATACACAAATGTCGGTAATGAGGCGTAGACGAACACCATGAGTTGATCCCTCTATGACCCACTCGACTTCGATACCTCTCCGACGCTTCAGCTTCAGAAGAGATGGATTCAGATAACCGGCCCTCAGGTCTTCCAAACCACTAAACAATGAAAGTCCACACGCGGAACGCAGTCATTTGCTTTTTCAAATCCCTAACTTTTGCCTGAATCGCCCTTCCGGGTTTTCGATTCACCGGGATACCCTTTTTTGCCAAAGTCACCCATCCGGGTTTTCGACTTTGCGGGTGTACATTTTTTCAATTTATATCCCGAACCTTTTTCCTTTTTTATGGTTCGCCAGGATGCCCCATTTTTGCCTGGATACTCTTTTTCTTTCCAGCGGGTCTCTTTTAAGCAAAGTATTTTTTAACTGCGTCCGCGTTCACCGGGGATGCAAAATCTTCGCCATCCATCGTGGATAACAACAAGGCTCCTCCTGAGAAGACCTTGCTGACGACGTACGGACCTTCGTAATTAGGAGTCCACTTGCCCCGGTGATCGGAGTGTGGAGGAAGAATCTTCTTCAGGACGAGATCACCCGTCTGAAAGCTTCTAGGACGCACCTTCTTATCATAAGCTTTCTTCATTCGGCTTTGGTACAGACGACCATGCGCAATCGATGTTAACCTCTCCTCGTCCATCAGGCTGAGTTGGTTTAGTCAGTTCTTAATCCATTCTGCCTCATCGAGTTTTACGTCAACCAAAACTCGCAAAGAAGGGATCTCCACTTCTAACGGTAGGACAGCTTCCATACCGTACACCAAGGAGAAAGGAGTTTCACCGATTGATGTCTGTACTGTCGTACGATAACCGTGCAATGCAAATGGCAGCATCTCGTGCCAATCTCTATAGGTCACAACCATCTTCTGTACAATCTTCTTAATGTTCTTATTGACCGCTTCAACGGCGCCATTCATCTTCGGCCGGTAAGGAGATGAGTTGTGGTGTTCAATCTTGAAACTCTGGAACAGCTCCTTCATCATCTTGTTATTCAGATTCGAACCATTATCAGTAATGGTCCGCTCGGGAATTCCGTAACGACAGATGATGTCCCTCTTTATGAATTTATCCACCGCCTGCTTGGTCACATTAGCATATGAGGCTGCCTCCGCCCACTTGGTGAAGTAGTCAATGGCTACTAAAATGAAGCGATGACCGTTAGATGCAGTGGGCTCGATCTTGCCTATCATGTTGATGCCCCACATGGAGAACGGCCACGGGGAGGACATGACATTCAACGGGCACGGCGGCACATGAACTTTATCAGCATAAATCTGGCATTTATGACATCTCTTCGCGAATTTAAAACAATCTGACTCCATTGTCAGCCAGTAGTATCCTGCTCTCAGGATCTTTCTTGTCATAGCATGCCCGCCGGCGTGCGTACCAAATGTGCCTTCATGGACTTCTTCCATGAGCATACTCGCTTCTTTCTCATCTACACATCTGAGTAGCACGAGATCGTGGTTTCTCTTATACAAAACTCCATCAGGATTGAGATAAAAATTTCTAGACAGCCTCCTCAGAGTCTTCTTATCCTGGGTTGACGCTCCCGCAGGATACTCCTTAGTCATAAGGAAGGTCTGGATGTCATGGAACCATGGCTTGCCGTCGGAGGCTTCCTCGATTGCAAAGACGAATGCAGGTCTATCAAGACGAGAAAGGACAATCCTTGGAGCTTCATTCCAAAAATTGACTTTATACATCGAAGCCAACGTGGCTAAGGCATCAGCCATCTGATTTTCGGCCCCGGGCACATGATGGAGTTCCACTCGATCAAAGAACGGAAGCAGCCTTCTGGCATAGTTCATGTACGGCACCAAATTCGATTGACGAGTCTCCCACTCCCCTTTAATCTGGTTAATCACAAGCGCCGAGTCACCATATACATCTAGGTTCTTGATTCTCAAATCAATTGCCTCTTCTAGACCCATGATGCATGCTTCGTACTCCGCTTCATTATTGGTGACTGGAAACGTCAGTCTCGCAGTGAATGGGATGTGGGATCCATGGGGAGTCATGATGATCGCCCCAATGCCACTTCCATAAGAATTAACCGCCCCGACAAATATCAATTTCCACTGGGATTTCCTATCTGGACCCTCGTCGGGCAACGGATCATCGCAATCTTTCGCTTTGAGAAATATGATATCCTCATCAGGAAATTCAAATTTCATCGGCTGGTAATCCTTGATCGGCTGTTCGGCAAGGTAATCAGACAATACGCTGCCCTTGATGGCCTTCTGGGAAACGTAATGAATGTCATATTCCGTCAACACCATTTGCCATCTGGCAATCCTGCCCGAAAGTGCTTGCTTCTTGAAGACGTACTTGATCGGATCCATCTTCGAAATTAGCATGGTGGTGTGATTGAGCATGTACTGTCGTAAACGTTTGGCAGCCCAGGCTAGTGCACAACACGTCTTCTCCAGCATCGAGTAGCGAGATTCACAGTCTGTGAACTTTTTACTCAAGTAGTAAATGGCATGCTCCTTTCTGCCCGTCTCGTCGTGCTGACCGAGAACACACCCCATACTATTCTCAAGAACTGCCAAGTACATGATTAGAGGCCGTCCGGCCACTGGGGGTATCAAGATTGGAGGTTCCTGCAGATACTGTTTTATCTTGTCAAATGCGTTCTGGCAATCCTCGTTCCAGAGAATCGCCTGATCTTTCTTCAGTAGTTTGAACATCGGTTCATACGTGGCCGTGAGCTGAGAGATAAACCTTGCAATGTAGTTTATTCTGCCCAGGAAATCACGAACTTCTTTTTCTGTTTTTGGCGCTGGCATTTCTTGTATTGCTTTTATCTTCGCAGGAACAACCTCAATGCCCTTTTCACTCACAATAAACCCCAGTAGTTTTCCAGACCGTACTCCGAAAGTACACTTGTTAGGATTCAGCCTCAACCTGAATTTCCTAAGCCTCTCAAAAAGCTTCAGCAAATTGACCAGATGCCCCTCCTCTGTTTGGGACTTCGCAATCATGTCATCAACATAGACTTCAATCTCATGATGAATCATGTCATGAAACAAAGTAACCATTGCTCGTTGGTAAGTGGCCCCTGCGTTCTTCAGACCGAAAGGCATTACCTTGTAGCAGAATGTTCCCCAGGGAGTAAAAAACGTAGTTTTCTCCATGTCCTCCGGCGCCATCTTGATCTGATTGTAACCGGAGAAGCCATCCATGAACGAAAATACGGAGAACTGAGTTGTGTTGTCGACCAACACGTCAATATGAGGCAGCGGGAAATCATCTTTAGGGCTCGCCCTGTTCAAATCCCGATAATCGACGCACATTCATACCTTACCGTCCTTCTTCGGTACAGGCACTATGTTGGCGACCCACGGAGGGTAAGTGGTGACCGCTAAGAAGCCAGCATCAAGCTGTTTTTGCACTTCTTCTTTGATCTTAACGACCATATCTGGTCGCGTCCTCCTAAGCTTCTGTTTAACGGGAGGACAATCTTCTCGCAACGGCAAGTGGTGGACCACGATGTCAGTGTCAAGTCCGGGCATATCTTCGTATGACCAAGAAAAGACGTCACTATACTCTCTTAGCATCTCGACCAATCTATGCTTGACATCAGTCTGCAATGTAGCCCCTATCCTGACGTTTCTGACGAGTTCTTCAGAACCCAGATTCACAATCTCGATCTCCTCTTCATGAGGCAGAATAACTTTCTCTTCTTGTTTCAACAAGCGGGCCAACTCTTCAGGAAGGTCTTCGTCTTCATCAATCTCTTCTTCGGCTTGATAGATCAGGCAATCGAAGTCGAAGTGGGCCGTAGAAGGTCCAGAGTCGATGTCATCTGCTATGTGGATCCTGCAATAACAAGGGTTAAGCTTAAAACAAGGATATGCAGGTTAGCACAAACCCCATTGCCATTTTATTGTTTTTCAAAACAAATATAAAACAGGAATAATAGAGATCACAATATTTGAATACGAAGAAAAACGCCTTTTGATTCATTGATAAAATGCATGTACATAATCCAACAAGGCCCTGACAATAAAACCACTATGCCTCGGGTAGGACATAGGGTTTACAATGATTGGAAAAAGTAAATCATTACTCTTCGCTTGTCATCTGGATGATGTCCTTGACGGACCAATTGGTGAGGCTCTCGCCCGACTTGCTTGGCTGGATCCAAGAGTCGAGGTCACAGTCGCTATCTCCGCTGTCTTCAGACACCGCGTTGACGCTTTCAAATATCACCCCGCCACTGGTAAACTGGATCGGCCCTTTACCTCGCGACGCACTGCTAGAAGAGGAGGCTTCAGCTCCAGGAGAATATCCCAACCCAAACTTGTCTTGCTTGTTAGGTATCTCCAAAATTCGCCCCCAGCCTGGGGTAGATCCAGATTGAACAACAGCCCGAGCTTCCTTGAAGGAAGAGAGAGTCATCTCTGGCTTCTCAGTGACTACAGGAGCTACGTCCTTGACTTTAACAGCTTCGAACGCTTGACATAGGGTTTCGTGAATTTCCCCATCCATCTCAACATACTTGAAGGATGACAAATGGCTCACCATTATTTCTTCCTCGCCACATACAGTCACGATACTACCTCCGACAGCATACTTGAGTTTCTGGTGCAACGTGGAGGTGACGGCACCCGCCGAGTGGATCCATGGCCGGCCCAAGAGACAGCTGTAGGCAGGCATGATGTCCATAATGTAGAAGATCGCGCCGAATGTTTCCGGCCCGACTTGGATTGGCAACGTCACCTCCCCGAAAACATGGCGTTTGGTTCCATCGAACGCTTTCACAACCAGATCACTGGGTGTGCAAATCACTCCGCGAGTATCTAACTTCATTAATGCCTTCTTCGGAAGAACATTGAGTGACGACCCCGTGTCCACCAACACGTGGGACATAATCGTTCCCCTACACTTTATCGAGATGTGTAGAGCGCTATTGTGATTCCTCCCTTTCGGCGTCAGCTCTAGGTCAGTGAACCCTAACCCATTTCCAGCATTTACGTGGGCTACGACCTCTTCTAGATGGTTTACCGATATTTCCTGCGGTACATATGCGGCGTTCAACACCTTCAATAGCGCGTTGCAGTGTGCTTCAGAACACAGCAACAGGTTCAGGATGGAAATCTTCGAGGGTGTCTGATGGAGATGATCCACAATCTTGTAGTCACTCTTTTTAATCAACCTCATAAATTCCTCGGTGTCTTTAACAATTAAGTCTTTGTCTACCCCCCCCCCCCCCCCCCCCGGGATCTCTTCAACGACCTTACTCTTTCCTTTATCGGTTACATCAGCTTTGTCTGCCACGACCTCCGGTCGTGCAAACACTCTCCCGCTGCGAGTGATACCACTGATTCCCGCAAGGTTATCCACAGACGACCCAAACGGTTCTAGATCCAACTTCTGTCCGTTGCAGTAGACTTCAGCCCCATAATGCCATGGGACAGCATTAGTGCTTTCGAACGGTATTGGCCCAGCTTTGGTGATGGTAATCGTGGGCGGTCTGGGTGCAGAAATAGTTATCGTCTGGCGAGGGATGGTGATGGTGGCAACCTCATCATCTTGCTTCAGCATTACCTCTCCTGATCCGCTTTCGGCCCTTCGGCTAAATTGCAGGATTCCTTCGGTCATCAGACTTTGAATCCCCTCTATCAACTGTTCACATCCATCAGGACTAGTCGCACAGCTCTTCGCAACCTGGGAAGAAACCTCTCTTCATCAGCTTAGCTTTAACGAAGCTAAGAGGTGTCTTCAGATCTCTGACGTCAGTCAACAAATCCAAACTCTCGTCTTCAATAATGGCGTTTACTCCACCTCCCCTATGATTCGGCATAGGGTTCTTCGTGACGTTTGGCACATTATCCGAGAAGTTGATGATCTTAGCGTCCACCATGTCCTGCACCTTATGCTTGAAGGCTTTGCAATTATCTATTGTGTGGCCTGGTGCCCCTGAGTGAAACTCACAAGTTGCATTCGCATCATAACCTGGCGGAGGTGCCCCTGTCAAGGGAGCCAAGGTTCTCTTCTGGATCAACTGTAGCTGAAGCAAAGTCTGCAATAGTTGCGCGTACGACATGGGCGGTGTCTCGAGGTGACGGCTCGACAGAGGTGCCCTGTTCTGATACTTTCTGTACCCTTGTTGATTCGGTTGCTGTTGTTGCTGCTGCTGTGGATGTTGAACTGCCGGGATAGTTATGCTGGCCACCTGTTGGTGAGGGCCTTTACCCTTCCTTCGAGCGTTGGTCACGACGCTCGTTTCTCCTTCCCGTCTTTTGCCACTATAAGGTTTCTTTCCTCCTCCTCCGGCTGAGGATGAATCACCTTGAATTTTCCCGAGTTTGATCCCATTTTCGATGTGTTCACTCGTGATAATGAGATCTGAGAAGGTTCCAGACATGCCGCTGACCAATTTCTCATAGTAAACCCCTGGGAGGGTGGCTACGAACATCTGCGCAAGCTCACGTTCAACCATCGGCGGCTGAACCCTGGCTGCCAATTCACGCCACCGATGGGCGTATTCCTTGAACCCTTCATTGTTCCTTTGCGACAGATTCTGCAGTTGGACTCGGTTCGGGGCCAAGTCGTTGTTGTATTGGTAGTGGTGCACGAATGCTTCAGCAAGGTCCTTCCACGTGCGCACACTGGTAGGCTCCAGACTCATGTACCATTCGAGGGAGGGCCCAGACAGACTGTCTTGAAAGAAGTGCATCAGCAACTTCTCGTCCTCAGAATGAGCTGACATTTTTCTGTAATACGATCTCAGGTGAACGCGAGGGCAAGTGGTGCCCTTGTACTTTTCAAAGTCAGGTACCTTGAATTTGGGAGGCACCTTGAAATCAGCAATCAGTCCCAACTTGGACATATCAACGCCCAGGGTGTTCTGGTTCTCGATGTTTCTCATCTTATCCTCGAGTGCCTTGAACCTTAGTCGTGCTTCAGCAGTCAGCTCCCCTTCAGCACCTCTCTGAGAGAACACGTCGTCTTGGCGGTCTTCTAACCACGGTTGAGGCCCAAACAGATTCCCAACCCCTGCATTGTCGTTTCCCAGTCCAACATTGATGTTAGCTTCAAGACTCCTGTTATCGATGCCCGTCGTATTACCATTGAGTCCCACTCTAGCTATCACATTTCCGTTGGCACTGCCGTTCCCCCCAGTCACGGGGACGCCATTATGAGGAGTTTCCACAGGTGGAGGAGTAGGCACAGTCCCACCGTGGAGTACGCCATTGCTATCGACCCTTGAAATCAGAGGCTGGACCATGGTTCTGAGCTGATCCTGGCCATTGGCGACCGCTTGCATGAGCTCCATGAAGCGGTCCATTCTTTCGCGAAGTTCCTGAACATCAGTTTGCACTTGCTCCATGATTCTGGTTTGATTTGCTCTGGTCGGATAGCGGTGGATAGGTCTCTGATCAATCCTGGAACAACCTGAAACAACCTGAAAACACAAAAGGGTTAGGAAAAATGACAAAGTGCTCGTCATGCAAATGCTTCATGCAAATGCAAATGTGTGTCTGTGAGTTAGGGAGATCTCCCCCGATCCTAGTGCCTGAGTGCCTGTGCTGATAATAAGAAGTCTGAGTCCAGTCATGGAAATAACAATCTCATATATAAAGAAAGCCCATCAAGGCAGTACACAACATCAGTGAGTATAAGACGAATCAATGGCATGACCTCGACCAACAAGCCTGGTGATGGTCAGCATACAATGATGATCAAACAAAAGGAATACAAATAGTCAAGCACGGCCACGGGCACGAAACTCTTCTAACAACCCCTTCGTTTCTGGATGATCAGGCCGAGCGAGCAACCCTTCGACGAGTAACTCCCTCTGCATAATGGTGTATTGAAGACCTTCGACCAAATCTTCCCATGCTCCTTCGCCGAAACAATCTTCTAGCTTCCGCTTCTTGGACTCAAACGTCAGTTTGCGCTCCTTCAGGTTAGCAAGAGCTCTGTTGAGTTGGCCTTCAGCGGCGTATCTGCGAGCAGTTTCTTCATCAAACCTCTTCTCACTAGCCTTCACCCGGGCTTTCAGCTTGGAGATCTGTTGCATCAGCTTATCCTCCCGCTCTTTCCGGTTGGCTAGGGAGGCCTTCCAGTGCTGGTTGAACTTGGATATCCTCCGATACGCTTCGTCCAAGTGTTGCTTCTTCGTGGCCAGTACATCGTTGACAACTTTGAAGTCTCGACCCATGCGCTCACGCTCGGCTATCTGCTTAGTCAAATCTGTCCCCAGCTGGTTCACCAGCTCCGTCTGCCTCTTGAAGGAATGAACAGCTTCGTTTCTCTCGCTTCTGAGCTGCGCCAATTCCTTCTCCAGTTCTTCATTTGCCTTTTTCAGCTCATCTCGCTCAGCTAGCACCTGATTATATTGCTGAATAGGTACGGTGGTAGGCTCTTCAATCATTGGAGGGCTCTCTGGCTTGGCAGGAAGAAACGACATCCCTATAGCATCTGCTATGGCTCTGATCCACGTCACGTACGAAGGGTAGGCTTGGCTATTGCTTCTCCCCAGCAAAGGCTTTCCCCGCTTACTAATACCATTCCAAGCGCGCCGAAGCTTAGATAACATATTCCCCCCTAGAAGACCAGTGAGGTACAGAGATTCCTGCACCTCTTCATCCTTCAGCGGAGTTCTCAAAGCGTAAGTAAACTGTCGGACCAGCAGAGATGGATTATAATTTATACAGCCCTTCCTGCCTATCAAAGGCACGTTCGGAAACCCGCTGCAGCTGAAGATAATCTCGGTACCAAACCTATCTCTATCAAACCAGTCAACATCCTCCGCTGACAGACTCATCAAATGCTCGGACCACTCAGCTGTGGCTGCAGACGAAGCAAAGGGACCCCTCTTGGGTAGATGACTATCAAGCCATTCATAAAGCAGGGGCACACAGCACGAGACATTCTTACCCCTTCTGTTCTCGTTTTTGTAGTGGACGGAATGGTAGACATCTCCTATCAAGGTAGGGACCGGATTCCATGAATCAAAGATGCGAAACGCGTCGAAGTCTACAAAGTCGGGCATATTGGGGAACAGAATGATGCCATATATGCACAGAGCGAGAATGGCGTTGAATACGACCCAACATCCGTCTTTGGCGCACTGCTGAGCCTTTCCCACTAAGAACTGCAAGGAGAAACCGGGAACCTTGTTCCAACTAGACAATACCAACTCGGAGGCATCCAGATGAAGTGAAGGAGCTAGACCAACCAGATCAGGCTCAGTATCCATATGAACAAAAGGAATCTGCCTCTTGATAGGCACACCTAACAAATCAGCATACTCCTCTAGCGTGGGTGCGAGAACAAAATCCTTGAAAGTAAAGCATCACAATGGAGGGTCGTAGAACTGCAACAGAGCGTGCAACCCATTCAACTCAAACGCAGAAGGTTTACGAACCAAACTGAGCAATTCGCCGTAAGATTTTCTGAACTCATCTCTCACAGAATCATCTGCTAAAGAAATCAAACCAGTCAGCTGAACCACATCAGGGGCAGGGAGCTTGTAAGCCACGGTCTTCCTCAGAGAACCCATAAAAATACAATAGGAGGCAAGAAATCCTGGATCGGGGAAAACGGTACCTGTAACACAAACACACGTTAATGAAATGCAAATGAGTATGCAAAGCAATGTAAAATGCAATCATGCAGTAGGAGATCAAGGCAACTGTGTTGTGGAGATTCTGCATCAACAAAACCATAATCCTGCTCTATCAAGAACAACCACTTTCTCTGATAAGAAGAAAACCCTGGTATCGGACCACAAATCTGCTCTGTCAAGAACACACACATAGGACCATAAATCTGCTCTGTCAAGAACAAACATCTGATAAAGAACCTCTGATACAGGACCAAAACTCTGCTCTGTCAAGAACACATACACATCTGATGATAAGATCCTCCGATCCCAATCATAAATCTGCTCTGTCAAGAACAAATACATCTGCAGATGGGATCCTCAGATCCCAATCATAAACCTGCTCTGTCAAGAACAAATACACACCTCTGAAGAGAAGGTCCTCTGATATAGGACCATAACTCTGCTCTGTCAAAAACAATCATATATCTAATGATGAGAACCTCTGGTACCAACAAAACTGATTCACTATCAAGAAAACCAGGTAGTCTGAAGGTTAAAGTTTCCTGCAACAAACCCAACCCTGCTCACAGGTATGGACCTAAACTGACTCAAGTTCGGCATCATATGCGTTCATCAGCGTCACAGACATTCAAGAGGGGTGATACGATACCCAGAAGGTGTGGCATCACCAGCTCATGAAGCGGCCTCACTCGGCTGAATCACAAATGATCGGTCCCCAGAGTCGACGATCCTCCAAACCAACAACCCCCTCAACCCAAAGGGTTGAAAAAGAAGTCAACCGGGAGAACCTCGTCTGAGCGTGGATTTCATGAGACACTAGTGCCTGCCAAGCAAGCACGCGCCCACTAATTTCCACAACTAATGCTATGTTCACTCAAGCTTGGGTCTGGCTTCTCAGTCATCAGAATGCCCCTCCCACAACAGCACAAATAATCATATCATACTGAAAATGAAGTGCGGGAAATAAAGTGCGATAAATAAACACAACCCAACAAGTAATCATACAAGCGCTAGGATTGACTCTCGCAGGGGTTATCGGATCCCCAAACTGACTCGCATACAGGACGTTGGATCCCAGGAAACTATCAAGTCCCCAGCAGAGTCGCCAGCTGTCGTTTCCGCGAAAATAAGGTGTCGGCAGAACAGAAGAGTCGCCACCTTTCGTTATTTATCCCTCAAAACGGGAAAGGAAACGATTGGAAAAACCTGACGAAAAGGTATAAGACAAGGTCATCGCAACCGTTGTCTGGGTTCGGGAGTCGGTTACGCAAGGGGAAGGTATTAGCACCCCTCACGTCCGTCGTACTCGACGGGATCCACGCTTGTTGTGTTTACTGGACGAGTTGTTTTATCTATCTATCTATCAAGGCTGGCCTGAAAATAAAAGAAAATGACTCGGCAAAGCGTCGCACTTTATGCCTACGTATTCACATCAGAGAATGAGAAATCAGAGTCAACGTAGTTCGGCTAACTACGGGTTACGGGGGGAAGGTGGCTTGCCAATACGTCAGTATTGTACCTATGTACTCTCAACAGGTATGAGAGATCAGAGCTTATGCAGTTCGGGAAACTACGGATTACGGGGATTCAGATTCATCTGTTTTATCGAGTAGGGTTAAACAGCAGTTCCAGCAGTTAGGGACAATGTCTGTTTGCGTTGGCGCTGAAGTTTAACGACTCTCTTTTCTTCAGAAAAGCTTCCTTTAAATTATGGGTCCACGGGGCAAAAAGGTTTGAAGTTTGTTTTCTGTCTTTTACGAAAGAAGTGTTTTTTATTGTGTTTGAAATTTCAATCGCACTAAAGACTATGACCTGAGAGTGAATGCGTCGCATGTCACCCAAAGGGTGCCATACTAAACATCCAGATTGTTGAAAAGAAGCTCTCCAACAATCCTTTCTCAGATAGCTTAAGGCTCGTAACGTACGAAAGAAATCATTCATGATTACTGTATCTTAAGCTGTTTTGAGATGAGAAGAGAACAGGCTCAACTAAGGGGAGACTATCAAGTCCTACTGTTGTCATGCCAAGGATTCATCCTATGGTTAAGGTTTGAAACAGGGAACTCCTAGAAGTTATCATGCATAGGTTTTAACCTAAAGTTCTATCATCACTTCCTTATCAAAGGAAGTGAGATTCCTAAGGGATCATGTCAATGATAAACAGAAACAGATAAAGCATCAGCTTAAACAGTAAATAGTATATACAGTAAACGACTGTAAAATGCATGCAATGCAAGTGAGGGAGGAAATGTGTGTGGGGCAGCAGCCTCCACAAGCTCATCTCAACCTCAAGCCAGATATGAATAGCTGTAATCATACAGAAGGAATAACATAAAGTGCTATCAAGCAAAATACAGTAAACTGCAATCATACAGTAAAATGACATGCTATCAAGCAAAATATAAGAGACTGTAATCATACAGAAGAAAGTAAAATGTTGTCAAGCAAAATAAACCACATGGGCAAGGGAGCTGGGCTCTACCGAATACCCGCAAGCAAAGCCATACAGTAACAATACAAGCAGAGGGAGCAACTCAATCTCTAGTGCAATCATGCTCCTAGATTAAAGTTAGTCTAGATATGGACTTATTCTAATGCATCAAGCAAGTCAAACAGGGCACATCAGCAATACAGAAAAGAAAACAGACAAGAAAGCAGATCAACAACTCCCTCTTTCAATTCCAAGCTTCAGCTCTTCTGACAGCAACCTAGTCTTCAGACTTCAACCACCTTTCAAGGCTATCATCTTTCATGACAAGTATCAACTTGTTTCTCCAGGTTTCAATCCATCAAACATAAGTTTCAACTTATCCTCTCTTCTCCAAGCTTCAGCTCTTCAGGAAATTCTACCTTCAGGCTTAACTTCTAACTACAAGTATCAACTTGATTCCTTTAGGCTCTCCAAGCATCAATGTAAGTGTCAACTCACCCTTTATTCCTCAAACCTCAGCTCTATACTCAATCTCAATTGAATCCTCTTCATAAGTATCAACTTAGTCTTCAAGCTTCAGCTCTCTTTGCTTTACCAGTCTCAACTTGATCTTCTTCTCCTACAAGCTCCAGCTTCTCAGAGTAGTCCTCAATCATCTGGAAGTGTCAACTTCATTCTTCAATCTCTTTCAAGCCTAAGCTCTTCATTCAATCTCCATTGGGTCTTCAAGTATCAACTTGTTGCTCTTGCTCTTCAAGCTTCAGCTGCAATGGCAATGCTCAAGGAATCATCCTCTTCCACACTTTTCAATGAAGTCCTCATCTTCAAACTCAAGCCCAACATCGTTCAAGATACTCAAACCAGAAGACAATTGATGTAACAGAATGAGAGGAAATGATAAACAGCTTACTGACAACCAAAGGAAGCCTGCAAGGGTTCATCATCATGAGAGACTGGTTCCCTCAAAGTTCTACTTCCCAGATAAAGCCACTCATCCTTCTAAAGGAGGAATGTGAATATCTGAGAAGGACTTTTAGTCATTGGGAGGAATGGAAGCACATGATGCTTTCCATATTTGTGAAAGAAATCATTCTAACTATAAGGCTCTCCCTATGTTTCCTATCTCCTAAACCTTCATCAGACACCTTCAGGCACCAACAAACTCCAAGCTCCAAGCAACTTCAAGCATCCTCACCTTGTCTTCAACTTGCCTTCAATCTCAACCAAAGGCAAACAAAGCAAAACCCTAATCTAAGGGAGCTAAATGAGTTAAACTAGTTGAATTAGTAAATTAGGATCACCTAAAACCTAGTACTAAAGTTAGTCCTAACTAAAATACTAAAATCAATTGTAAAATCCTACAAAAATTAATATGGGAACCTATGTCAATCATGACTCTACCATATTAATTCCAGAGATCAAATCATCAAATAAGACCTAGAACTAAATTCTACACTATAAGGTATCAAACCTAAACCCTAAAAGGAAGCATCTAAATATCAATCTAGAAAGCACACCTATTTTCATCACAAAAATGTGAGAAAAATACTATGGGATCATACATGTCTAACCTAATCATACCCAAAAAATTAGGCTCAAAATCATCACCAAGTGATCACACTAAATTCCACAAAATTATGTATCAAACATAACCATTTTGATATCAATTAAAATGTAAAATTCCCATTAAATCATAAAATGCATGAAATGAAAATATTTTTTCTCTAAAAAATACTAGACTCAATCATGAGTAAAATTCAAAAAGAATGGGATTAATTGGATTAATTTTCAATTTATTATGAATTTTTCAACCATGCATAAAATGAAAATTAAAAGAAAATCAAATTAAAATAATAACACGCACGGTGTGAATAGCAACAAAACACAGCTCAAATCATGGGTTGGGCCATCAGGGGGGTGTGAATATCACTGACTTCACTAAGCCCAGCATCAGCTACTAAATGAAACGCAGCGTTTCATTTATTCAGATCCTTCACAACCTGAAGTTAAAACGTGGCCATTGGATCTAGCTTCTAGTCAAAGTCCAACCAAGATCCAAGGGTGCTAACATCATCTTCAACCTTTTCAAACCTCTGCAACTCGCGCCCAGCTCCGGCCACCACCGGTGGTGCACCGGTCGCCTTCCCCAACCCTAATTCTCTCTACAGGCCTCCATTGCAAATGGTCAAAACATGAATCTTGTCCCAAATCTTGCTACGAATTCATCCATACCCTTAATTCAACCTAAATCCTCAAGATTCACCATATCCAAATCTCAATCGAAAATGGTAATGCACCTATTTTGTCGCTAATTCTCCAATTAACTATCTGAAATCCATCCTACACCATTCTACAATGAATCTAACACCTTAATTCACCTGGATTCTACCTAGATCATGCTATAGGAAGAAAGTTACCAACCTGAAAATCTTGGATGAACAGATGCACTAAACCTCCAAATCAAGCTCTCCACTCTTGCAGACACGATCAATGAACCCCCTCCTTGCTTCTGTATGCAAAAGAACCGGTTGAAAGTGCTTAAATCTTGAAACCCGATGGTGAGTTGCAAGTGGAAAATTCTGAGTTCAAGAGCACCAATTAGCCACGAATCCTCCTTGATTATGATCTGGAATCACTCCTTGACATCCATGGAAGAAGTTTCAATCAAGAAAGTGGATGGAAAGTGAAGAATTTGATGAAACCGAATGCACTTGCAAGCTATGAAATTTCAATCTCAATCTATGCTCTCTCCTTCAATCATCACCAACCTCTTCAATGGATCATCTCTACTCAATATATAGATGATGTTTTGATGATCTAGAACCCTCTAGATCCTTCTAATGAGAGTTTCCACTTCTCATGTCATGAGATTTTCAACCATGTATCATGAGATGCACAATTCTGTTTGCAGCTTGAAAACCATCCTAATATCTTTCAATTTCTCCCCTAGTGACATTTTGGAAGAGTTTAGCTTGCCAAGGGCCTTGCTCATGCCTTGATTTTGAGTTTTACAAATGTTACTTAATATGCAAGTAATCACTTTTCAAAGCAAGTCCCCAAATTGAATCTCAACTCAAAAATGTGGCTAAACCAATGTTTTTAAAATGTTTTCTAGAGTCAAAATGATATATTACATGCCATGGTTTGGATGTGTAGGTTGAAAATATCAATTTCTAACTTTGGTTTATTTAACTTATCCCCTTATTTTAGGTCATTTTTGCAACTTTGAGTTACAAGCATTTATATCATCTCATGACCTCCTTAATAGCCTTAAAACATCATTTTGAACAAGTTTGATGTTGAAGAGTTTTCCATTTGAAGCTTGGAAATAGGAGTTATGGACTTATGGTTGAATGACCTGTAATCTCCAAATGACCAAAATGCCCTTGACTTGTCAAAGCCATAACTTGAGTTCTACAAATCCTATCAAGGACTTCTAGTACTCTCTAGAAAGCTAGGAAGATAAGGAACAATATTCATGTTGACCAAAAGATCATAGGAATCATCCTTCTAGGGCAAACGTTTGATGCAAGTTGGGTAACTTTCAAGGCCCCAGATTCACATGCCTCAGATGACCTGTAACTTTTCAAAGTCATAACTTGAGCTCTACAAATCCTATCAAGGACTTCTAGTACTCAAATTAAAGCTAAGAACAAGCTCTACAACATTCATGTTAGGTGCAAGATGAGATGACAATCACATCTTGAGCTAAACTGCCTTGAAGATAGGGGTCAAACTAGGAGATTTTACACTGTCAAGCCTTAGAAACCCTAGCTTGAAACTTCTCAAACCCTTCAATCATGATGCGTTGACCTTGTAATAATCCTTATAGCATCTCAATGCATTAATCCATGATCACATGGCCTTTGAATTAGGTCTCAACCTTGTTCAAATCATCAGTTGACCTAGGGTTGACCTAGTCAAACCCTAATTACACCACTCATGGCTGAGCCTTCTTAATCTTGCAAAATGACCTGTCTAGGCTTCATGATGGCTTTCAGGACATCTCATAAGCTCTCTCAAGGCTTCAAGTCCAAATTCTTGGCTTCAGAATCATCTGAGGTCTTTCCACAACTCTCAAGTTATGAGACACACCCTCTTGGTTTCAACCACTCTCTCTGAGGATCTTTTCACTTCTCTGACAAGGATATCAACCCTTGAACACTTGAGTAACCTTCTTGGCTAGCTTCATAGTCTTGTATAGATCTTGATTGGTACTCATATCTCTTGATCTCCTGCACACATGTCAATGAAATGCAAATGATAATGCTAATGTGAATGAAATGAAACATAAGCTAGGTAAAGAGAAGTTGGTCAAATTTTGGGGTGCAACAGTGATGAGTTATGATGCTCGATCTTGAAGCTTTCACACAATTCCTTCATCATCTTGTTATTGAGGTTTGAACCATTGTAGGTAATGATTTTATTTGGAACCCCATAACGACAAATGATATCTTTCTTGATAAAGCGAGTAACCACTTGTTTGGTGACATTGGCATAAGACACGACTTCCACCCATTTAGTGAAGTAGTCAATGGCCACCAAGATGAAATGATGACCGTTTGAAGCAGTTGGCTCGATGCGTCCAATCATATATATTCCCCACATGGCGAAGGGCCAAGGCGATGTCAAGACATTTAGAGGAACTGGCGGCACATGTATTTTATCTGCATAGATTTGACATTTGTGGCATGTTTGCACGTGACGATAGCAATTAGTTTCCATCGTCAACCAATAATAACCGGCCCTCAAAATCTTCTTCACCATCGTGTGCCCACTGGAATGTGTACTAAAAGAGCCTTCATGGATTTCGTTTATGATACGGTCAGCTTCGTGTCTATCCAAGCATCTGAGCAGGACCGAGTCATAGTTTCGCTTGTAAAGCACATCTCCGCTTAAGAATAATTTGGACGAAAGCCTTCTTAAATACTTCTTGTCTATGATGGAAACATTTTCTGGATACTCTTGCCTTTCTAGATACCTTTTGATATCATAGAACCAAGGTTGATCGTCAGTTGTTAACTCTGCTTCCAGACAGTGGGCAGGCTCATCAAGATGTTCAATGCGGATGGCGGGTGCCTCATTCTTCCACTTAACTTTAAACATGGATGACAATGTGGCAAGAGCATTTGCCAATTGATTACTTTCTCTAGGAATGTGATTGAAAGTAATCTCATCAAAGTATGGGATTAACTTCAAGACGTGATCTCGATATGGAACTAGTTTGTTATCATGTGCTTCCCAATCACCTCTGACTTGACTGATGACTAGAGCCGAGTCCCCATACACTTCCAAAATCTTGATTCTGTGGTCAATAGAGGCTTCGATTCCAAAGATACATGCTTCATATTCAGCCATATTGTTGGTGCATTTGAAACATAATCTTGCGGTGAATGGAATATGGAAACCGGTAGGAGAGGTGGGGATTGCCCATAATCCATTTCCTTGAGCATTTGTAGCGCCATTGAACACGAGCATCCATCGCGATCCTGGTTTGGGTCCTTCATCTGGGCCTACTGTTTCATAGTCTCTTACAAACATGATATCTTCATCAGGGAAGTCAAAACGCATGGGCTGGTAATCTTCCACAGGTTGATGGGTAAGATATTCAGATAACACACTCCCTTTGATAGCTTTTTGTGAGACGTACTGGATGTCATATTCGGTCAGTACCATTTGCCAGCGGGCTACTCGTCCGGTGAGAGCAGGCTTTTCAAAGATGTACTTGACTGGATCCATCTTTAATATCAACAATGTGGTATGGGTCAACATATATTGCCTTAAGCGTTTGGCAGCCTATGCGAGCACACAACATGTCTTTTCCAACATTGAGTATCTCGTTTCACAGTCGGTAAAATTTTTGCTTAAATAGTAGATAGCATGCTCCTTTCTACCCATTTCGTCATGCTGCCCCAACACACATCCCATTGATCCTTCCAGAACGGTCAAATACATGATGAAAGGTCTTCTTGGCACGGGAGGCATCAAGATCGGTGGCTTTTGAAAATATTCCTTTATTTTCTCAAATGCTTTTTGGCAATTGTCATTCCACACGATTGCCTGATCTTTGCGAAGCAACTTGAATATTGGCTCACAGGTCACTGTTAGGTGAGATATGAATCTGGAAATGTAGTTTAATCT
Source organism: Lathyrus sativus (assembly GCA_963859935.3). Classification (NCBI taxonomy): domain Eukaryota; kingdom Viridiplantae; phylum Streptophyta; class Magnoliopsida; order Fabales; family Fabaceae; genus Lathyrus; species Lathyrus sativus. Next base: position 93,711,183 of record OZ012738.1, on the reverse strand, counting down.
CCCTAAGAAACCACGAACCTCCTTCTCTGTTCTTGGAGTTGGCATATCTTGGATAGATTTTACTTTATCAGGATCGACTTCAATTCCTTTTTGGCTCTCAATAAAACCTAGCAACTTACCAGATCTTACCCCAAAGGTACATTTGTTCGGATTGAGCCTTAGCCTGAACTTTCTCAGCCTTATAAACAACTTTTCCAAGTGGATGAGATGCTCCTCTTCAGTTTGGGATTTTGCAATCATATCATCGACGTAAACTTCAATCCTTTTATGAATCATATCATGAAAGAAAGTCACCATTGCTCGTTGATATGTCGCACCAGGATTCTTTAGACCAAATGGCATAACCTTATAGCAGAAGGTTCCCAAAGGGGTAATGAAGGTAGTATTTTCCATATCCTATGGAGCCATTTTAATCTGGTTGTATCCGGAGAAACCGTCCATGAAAGAGAACAGAGAGAATTGAGTCGTATGATCCACTAACACATCAATATGCGGCAACGGAAAATCGTCTTTTGGGTTGGCTCTATTTAGGTCTCTGTAGTCGACACACATCCGCACCTTACCATCTTTTTTAGGTACAGGTACAATGTTGGCGACCCATTGAGGGTATTTTGATACTACCAAGAATCCCGCATCAAGTTGCTTTTGCACTTCCTCCTTAATCTTAAGGGCCATGTCAGGTCGAGTTCGTCTCATCCTTTGCTTTACGGGAGGACAGTCTTCCTTGAGTGGCAATTTGTGCACCACGATGTCTAAATCCAAACCAGGCATGTCTTGGTATGACCAAGCAAACACATCTATGTACGCGCGTAGGAGCTTGATCAGTCTTCTCTTCACACTCTCTTCTAGGGCAGCGCCCACCTTGACCTCTTTCTTATCCTCTACGGTTCCAAGATTGACAACTTCCACTGATTCCTGATGCGGTTGAATGACCTTTGATTCTTGCTTCAACAATTTGGCTAACTCCTCGGGGAGCTCACAATCTTCCTCACAATCCTCATCAGCATGGTAGATTGGGTTATCGAATTCATATAGGACCGTAGCAGTATCGTTATCAATGGAATCCGGGGTAGATCTGCATGATTGGTGATTTTATGCTTTATTTTGAGAAGATGAAAAAAAGGAAAATGCAAGAAAACATTGCTATTTATTTATGCAAAAAAAAAAAGAAAGACAGGGAACACAATTGAATGCAAAAGGTTCATTTCATTCATGATAAATATTAATTGAAAACATGGAGGGCCCTACAAAATAATCCTTATGCCTTGGGCAGAGCATAGGATTTGAAAGCAAACAAGGAAAATTACTCTTCGAAAAAGGTGACTTCTGGTATCTCCATAACAGTCCAATTGTTGAGTTGTTGATTAGATTCTCTTGGGTACACCATGCAGACTTGATTTAGTGCATCATCTTCAGCTTCCACAAAGGTCACCTGATCATCTACCATATGCCCACCACTAATGAAGATGAGTGGAAGGATGAACCATTTTCCCTTGTCAACAGCTATCTTCTATTAAACTTTGTGACCAACAGGGTAACCCAAACCAGCTCTGTTCTTGTTGATAGGTAGCTCCAACACTCTTCCCCAACCTTCAGGGTGACCGGCCTCGATTACAGTCTTTGCATCCTTCCAAGTAACCATGGGGGATCCAGACCTTTCTGACTTCTTTTCCTCCTTCTTAGCAGGGATCATTTCCACACTTATCACATCAAATGCTTGAAAAGGGGTTTCATGAACTTCCCCTCCCACTTCCACATAGCAAAATGAAGACAGATGACTTACTAGCATATCCTTTTCTCCCTCAATGACGACAAGCTGATTGTTAACCATGAACTTTAGCCTTTGATGCAGAGTGGATGTTACAGCACCGACTGCATGAATCCAAGGACGACCTAGCAAACAACTGTACACCGGGTAGATATCCATCACATAGAATATGATAATGAAAGTGTGAGGTCCTATTTTGATAGGGAGATCAACTTCCCCTATCACAGTCCTTCTCGCTCCATCAAAAGCTTTTACTATCACCGAACTGGGCTTCATCATCAATCCTTCGATGGTCATTTTGGCCAACAAATTCTTTGGTAAGACATTCAAAGATGATCCAGTGTCTACCAACACCCTTGATAAAACAACATCAACACATTCGATGGAAATGTGTAAAGCTTTATTATGATTCTTCCCCTCGGAGGGTAACTCACCATCATTGAAGCTTAGAATATGCGCAGAGGCAATATTCGACACAACTCCTTCAAATTGCACAATAGATATTTCTTGGGGAACATGAGCAGTCTTCAAAAACTTGATCAATGACTCCTGATGGGCAGGGGAGCACATTAACAGTGACAACATGGAAATCTTTGAAGGCGTTTGGTTGAGCTGGTCAACCACCTTATAATCACTTTTTCGGATGATTCGTAGGAATTCTTCAACATCTTCATTGGGATTTCCTTTTTGAGTAGAAGTTTTCCCCTGCTCAATCATTGGTTGCTTCTCATTTGTACTATTTGGTGGTGGTACAGGCGCAAAAATCCTCCCACTTCTAGTTATTCCACCGGTTCCAACTAGGTTTTCTACAGAACTATCGGCTTTCATAACATCTTCATCCACCTTCTGTCCATTAATGTAAATAGTTGGCTCATATTTCCAAGGGACAACCTTGGTGCTCTCAAAAGGAAAAGGAGCAGGCGTAGATATCACTAACGGAGCGAGTGAAGGTGGAGACAGAGGAATCTCTATTTGATCATACGGTATCTGCAATGGTTCATGGACCCTGTTATATGAGGTCTGAACAGAATGCCAATCATAATCACAAGGGATTTCCAAAGGCGCATGAGACTGATCACATGGGATTGTTAGCGGTGCAACATCATACGGGATTTGTAGTGGAACTTGGACAGGATACCAATCTTCATCACATGGAATTGTCAAAGGCGCACGAGGTTGCTCATATGGAATTGTCAATGGTACATGATTCTGACCATACGGATTGTTCAACAGCTCTTCATCATAAGTGAACTCCATCGGATCATAGGGAATATCAAGAGTTGCCACTTCTTCGGCATTTGATATCTGTTCTATCAATATGACTCCTTGATCTAACAAATTTTGGATGCCCATCTTCAATTCATGACAGTTTTGGGGATCTTTCAAACAGTGTTGACAATCCTCGGTACATCCTAGGACCATATTCTTCATTAACAATTGTTCTTTAACAACTGCAAAGGGGGTCTTCATTTTATCAACTAATGACACCAACTTCTTCCCTCTAGATTCTTCAATCATGTTTGTAGCATAGTTTGGCATTGGATTATTAGTCACATTTGGGGTATTTTTGGTGAAATTGATGGCTTTTGAATCAATGAGATCTTGTACCACGTACTTCAAAGCTTTGCAATTTTCAATATTATGTCTGGGAGCTCCAGAATGGAATTCGCAATGGGCATTTGCATCATAGCCAAGAGGTAGGACAGCGGGAGGAGCTTTCATTTCTCTCAACTATACTAAGGAACCCTTAAGCAAAAGTGGAAGCAACCTAGCGTATGTTGTCGGAATGGGATCGAATCTTTTCTCTGGTCTCCTTTGTCTTGGCGGACCCTGATAATAGCCTTGATGTTGTTGTTGGTAGGGAACTTGAATAGCCGGTTGACTTGTAGGTATGGAGAGAGGTTGACTTGGAGTAACAACGGCCACATGATGATAAGAGCCTTGGTAAGCTTTGGCTTTCCCCTTATCCATCAAGGCAGCGCTTGTTTCCCCTTCTCTTTTCCTTGCAAAACCTTGGTAGGGCTTTTTTGATCCGTCGGAAACTCCATCAGCATTCTGAATCTTTCCAATCTTTATCATGTTCTCGATCCTCTCACCAGCCATAACTAAATCCGAGAATAAAGAGGATGTGCATCCAGCCAAGCGTTCTAGGAAAGGACCTTGAAGAGTCCCCATGAACATATATGTCAATTCTCTTTCAAGAAGAGGAGGTTGGACTCTAGCAGCTAAGTCCCTCTATCTTTGTGCATAGTCTTTAAATGCTTCACCAGATTTTTGGGTCAAGCCTTGGAGTTGCATACGGTTAGGAGCCATGTCAGAATTGTATTGGTAGTGTTTCAGAAATCTTGAGCTAACTCTTTCCATGTCTTGATATACGTACCTTCCAACTGCATATACCATTCAAGGGAAGCCCCACTGAGGCTATCTTGAAAGAAATGCATTAGCAGTTTTTCGTCGTTGGAGTAGGCAGCCATCTTCCTACAATAGGATTAGATGTGGGTTCGGGGATAGCTGGTCCCTTTGTATTTTTCAAAATCGGGGACTTTGAATTTGAGTGGAATTTTAACACCGGGCACCAAACACATATCTACGGCATCTAACCCAAAAGTGCTTGAGCCTTGTAGTCCCTTGACTATATCTTGCAAGGCAAGTACTTTCTTCTCCAAATCAATAGTCAATGCACCGAAATCGTCTACGGCCAAGTCGTCGTGAGGGTTGTAGAAACCTTCGTGATCATCAAAGTGGATTGGAGGGGGAACTACACCACCACCAGGAGTAGGGATTGTGCATGCGCCAGCAGGAGTAGGGATTGTGCCACCAGGAGTAGGGATTGCATTCGTAGGAGTAGGAATGGCACCGCCAGGAGTGGGGTTTGAGCCTACAGTAGTAGGAATTGGAGTGTTGGTGGCGTTTCTCTCCACTTTCCTCATCTCTTCTTATCCTCTAGCCATAGCCTGGATGACTTCCATCAATTGTCCCATCTGAGTCTTCATGTGGGTCATCTCTTCCTTGAAAGTGGCCTGAGTCTGCTTAATCTGATCCATTAGTAATCTTTGTGTGCCACGAGTGTAGTAGGGATGTCGGGAAGTCATCTTATTTACTGCGAATGCAGGTCAAGTTATTTTGTAAGTTTTGGTTTTGTTTTGTGAAATGCGGAATGATGTATGAATGCATATGAAACAAATATGTTATGTGCAAAGATCTTAGTAACCTTGTTAGTTATTATTAAGAATATAAACATTTCCATTGCAATTAATCAGAAGAGACATAATAGAACAAAACTTCCATTTCATTAAGGCTCGAAGCCAAGTTCAAATACAAAATACAAGAGATACACTTCTTAAACAAATTACAAATCAACCCTAAAGGTGACTCCTTGGGCTCTGTGAACCGCCTCTAAATCTGTAACAAGCTTTCCCATTGTTTCCTTGCAAAACTTCACAAAGTCGAACACAGGGACATGAGTGTTTTCAGGAGTCATCACTTGATCAACCACCTTCAATTTTTCAGGGATTTGCTGAAGCACAAAGTTGGAGAATCCCGCCAAGTTCACAAATTTGTTCTTCCACTCCGCATAGAGAATTTGGAGATTGTTGATGATGTCATCTCTTTGAAGTACAGCAGCTTCCGCTTGACGACAACTTCCTTCCTAATAGTGGCAACTGTCTTGCAGCTCTAGGTATAACTCATCATAGATTCCATCTTTCAGTCTTCTGATTTCCTCAATAGCTCTACCCAACTGGTACTCTGCTTGTACGAAATCTCGCTGCGCATTTTCCAATAGCTCATGAGCTAATTAATCTTCGCAACCTTTCATAATGCCTTTCAGCTTGTGAATCTGGGCCTCAAAGTTTTCCCTTTCATCTTTCTTCATTTGGGTGGCTATTCTTACATTGTTTTCTAAGTCTCTGGACTTTCGCCACACACGGTCCAATTTTTCATTTTGGTGATCTAAGTCGGCGTTGGCGCTTTTGAATGCTCCACCAACCCATTCTTTCTTTCCTTTTTCTTCCCTGGCCTTTTTCTTGCTATCCTCGAACTTTTCTTTCAACTCTTTGCTCTTGTCTTCCCAAACTTCGCTTTTCTGCTTAGTTTCATTGAGTTGAATTCGAAGCTGAGTGTTTTCATCTTCAATTTCTTGGACTTTAGCCTTAAGTTTCTCCATGTCTTCGGGTAAGATTGGCTCAGGCTCAGGATTCGGTGAGAAAGTATATGCATCAAAGACAAAGGGTAACCCGACTTTTTTTGCTCTCTCCTTCACCCATTTAACATAAGGTTCACGAGCAATGACATTCTTCCTCCCCTTGTCTGGATTGTTTCTTGTGATGTTTACCCATGCTCTTCTTGCCTTTCTTACAGCTAGATCATTTGGATCAGCTGTATTGACCAGGAATGGACCAAATCTTCTTCTTTAGGAGGACCGTCCATGGAGTGCCCAAACTGTCTTTTGAGTAACACCGGGTTGTAATTGATGCAACCTCGTGTTCCCAAGAGAGGCACATTGGGAAATTCTCCACAAGAAAAGATGATATCTCTGGTTTCTCACTCCCTCTTGTACCACGTGATGGAACCGGCAGTGAGTGAAGTGAATCTTTGAGGCCATGAGAGTTCCTTGGAGAAGAAAGGACCTTTTTCAGGAATTTGGGTTCTTAGCCACTTATGCAAGAGCGGGCGCAACAGAGGAACATTCCACCTCTTTTTGTATGTCTTGTATGAAGTGTATGATAGAAGTCACCTAGGAGGAAAGGCACGGGGTTCTTAGTTAAGAAGATCTCCACAGCTACTTGGTCCACAAAATTTTCCCCATTTGGAAACATCACAATCCCATAGACCAATAGCGCCAAAACTGAACCGCATATTTCCCATTTCTCTTCTTTGGCATACTTCCATGCTTGTTCTTCTAAGAATTTCCTTGAGAATCCCCTAGCGCCTTTTGGGGCCCAATTGGCTATCACGTTCGTTGTGGGAATCCTAAGGCAGAAGCCACTTTCTTCAAAGTGAATTCTTCTTCAAGCTTTGGAAAAGGGTTACGATCTTTGATGGAGAGGTTTAGAATCTTCTCGAATTCTTCCAAAGTGGGAGCTATCTGAAAATCGGCGAAGGTGAATCAACAAAGAGAAGTGTCATAGTAGTGAGTCAAGGCTGTGAGGGCTTCAAACTCTATCTTTTCTGTCAACAGATCCAAAATTCTCCCATAAGAAGAGTGAAACTTGTTATGCTTGATAGGAGTGATCTTGGAACTTAGAGCTTTCAGACTGTCAATTGAAGGATCTTTGTATTTGAAAGTGAAAGTACTTTTTTTGTCGGTCTTCTTGTTTAGCCTCACCGTCCCTAGATTCACATTCATCATGATTGCTTTTGAAAAATGCTTATATCTGCAATAAGAACAAGACACTAAGAGCTTTGTTTTTATGAAGCATGTATGTATGAACAGATGCATAAATGGAAATCGAGCACATAGGTTCATAAGTCCTAGGTATGGATATGGTCGATACTTACTGCTTTGTAAATGGGTTCTCACAAGGCATGATCTATGGTTTAAAAGGGATCCCAAAGTCATGGGTTCATATGACTGTTCCTCATACACGACATGAACATGTAGGATGACGACTCCATCACATGAACCTCTTTTGGGTGAGGTCCTCGTATCGAACCATGCGAGAAGAGCTTCTCGGGGACCCATACTACGAGACACGTCGACACTGGGTTCTAGACAAGGATTTCAGAGTCATGGACTTCCTTGACCGTTTTTTATGTATGTCAGTCATTGCCAGGCAACAAACCCATCAAGAAAGTCTCTTCTGAACGAGGTCTTCGTATCGATCCATACGAGAAGAGCTTCTCGAGGACCCGTACTACCTGACCATCAATCTTAGTTGGCCAAAGGTTTAGGTTTCTAAAAGGTCCTTAGAGTAATGGATTCTCAAGAGAACATTGATCAAAACACGCCAAGAGCTTGACGATTATCATCATTCTCAAAAGAATCTACTCTAAGCGAGGTTCTCGTATCGACTATCATGAGATGAGCATCTCGGAAGCCCATACTACTCAACCTCTCCTATCTCAATTTTACACTCTAGACTCGGGTGTAGAGTCTCTCCCTCAAGTTTACCACCAAAGTATCCAATCCATACCACGACGGATGAAACCAAATGCGGTGAGATACAATTGAATAAATAAGGAAAGTGATAAACAAGCAAACAAAAAGAAAGAACCCAAACATGCAAGAACGACCTAGGTTAGGCTTGACTCGCTTAGGAAAAGTCCCCAGCAGAGTCGCCAGTTGTCGCTACGTGAAAAATAACACAAAGTCGCCACCGGATTTTATTTATCCCAAAGGAGGGAAAGGGAAATAGCGATAAAACCTTTCGGGAGTCGGTTATACGAGGGGAAGGTATTAGCACCCCTCGCATCCATCGTACTCGATGGGAACCTTCTAGGTTGTTTCGCTTGAGTGGGTGTTTTTAATCTAAAAGTTTGCTTGCTTAAAAGAAAGAGGGGTTGGTTTTTTTATTATAGTGCTCGCCAAGGATTATGGCCCTTGTGCCTACGTATCCTCACTTAAAAGAAGTGAAGAATCAGAGCTCCGTAGTTCGGAGGCTTGTGAAATAGTTGTTTGTTGGTTGTTTTTATACCTTGAAAAAGGGTTTTCGGATTGATGCCCTAAGGCGAAAAGAAGTTTGATGAGTTGATGTTATTTTTAAGTTTTTTTAGAAAAGATTGTTTTTTGACTAGGATTACACAAAAAAGACTTTGGATAGAGAGGAATGTTTCGAATAACCAAGTCGAGCGCCTTGTATTCAAAACATTCGAAACGAGTGTAGGAGGGTTCCATTCTCATTCCTTCTCCACCACCTTAAAGTTCATGGTGTATAACCCTAATCACACATTTATTGTATTTTTGGATTTTTATGAGGAAAAGTACCTCTTGATGTTGGATCAAGGGTTTTATTATTGGTAAATATATTTGAAGTGATGCGAACAAGGTCGATGGCGATGCACAAGGCATTCGACTTACAAGGTTGAAAATTGCTCGATAAAATCGAGAGTTAGGAGGATGAAAACTCTAAAATGAATTACAATTTTCATTTAATATAAAGTGTTTCTAAAATAGGAATTTTAGAATTCTTTAAAAATTATATAAAAATATACATTAGTACAAAAGTTTAGCAAAAAGAATCAATTAAAAATGATTAAAAATGAAGAAGTTATGAGTTTTTTGAAATTTAATGACAATTAAGTAAAAATCAAATAAATCCAAAATTAAAAAAATAAGAAAGACCTCCCCCAAGGCTTGAACCCAAGACCTTGGGGTTGCAGGCACAAAACAATGCCACTCCAACCATTCATACACATGTGAACATAATGGAAAAAGAAGAACAAATAACAAAACATGAAAAATCACAAAAGAAAGGCAACGCCCCCGCTGGGGGTCAAACTCAGGTTCAGGCGCATGGCAAGTAACTTAAGGGCAAGGTTCTAACCACTGGGGTGGTGATACATCCAATATATCCAGCCACCCCAATTAAATATATACTTAAACAAGGTAATTTTCTGGGCAAGTTTGAGGCAAAACCAAGTGACAGTTCAAAATACGATTTGATCATAACTTTGTCAAAACTCAATTATTTTCAGTGAAATATAACTCTAACCTGCTTGATTTTTCGAGAGGAACATGATGGTACCATTAAGCTTTTAAAATAATGCACACACATTAAAATTAGACGAAAAATGCAGAATGTGGTGTTTAAAATGCATTGGCCTCATGAAAGTGATTTCATCATAACTTCTTCAAATCTTAATCAATTTTGATGAAATTTAAGTCAAACTTGCTTATTTTTTCAAGAG